>CM060931.1:82230315-85070315 GCA_030765085.1 Allium cepa | reverse complement strand
AGTATGCACTTCAATATAGGGCATAATGCTATACTCCATGAAACCAAATACTAATAGAATTTGCATGCTCAAATTGCGATATATCTTCATTGAATGTATGTACAAAATAGTAACTGTTGAAATAATTCAGTGCATTAACAAAAATTATTTATTCAAATTTGCTTTCAAATTTTTCTTAAGTTTTTCTAATATTTTAAATAGATTAATCGAAACAAAATATCATCAACGTGATCACTTTTGTGTAAATTAATCTAATTAAAATGTCAAACTAATTGTGTGTACGTGATTAATGCATTTATTAACGAGCCCAAAGGTGAGTTAGTATTATGTCGAATTTCATGCATACCTGTGGTGATAAATGTGTGACAATTATAAGGTATTTTATGTGAGCAATATGACAGTCCAAAGATTGTATATATGACAGTCCAAATATTGTGTATTGTTTGACATAATTTATTGTCAACGTTTGATTGCTACAATAAGAGTGCCGCTTACAGTTAATATTACTGTCCAAAGACTTGATATTAATGATGTGTTTGGTATTGATTAACCATTATTTGAATTTATTGTTTCATATGAAGTCGTTAAAGACATGTAATTTATATATTTTTATTCGTTTTCTGTTTCAGCCGTTGCTACTGTATCTGCTAACCTTAATTCAATACCGGTCCTTAATGATAATAACTTTAAGGACTGGAAAGAGAACATATTAATTGTTCTTGGTTGCATTGATCTGGACCATGCATTAAGGATGGATCGGCCTGCTTCTCTTACAGATGTTAGTACCTTCGAGGAAAGGAGAATTTTTGAGAAATGAGACCGTTCAAATCGCATGAGTCTTATGTTCATCAAACGGGGCATACCTGAGGCTTTTAGGGGTGCGGTATCCGAAGAGATTACCGATGCCACAGATTTCCTTGCTGAAATTGAGAAACGCTTTGCCAAAAGCGATAAGGCGGAAACAAGTACTCTTTTGAAGAAACTTATTTCCATGAGGTTCAAAGGCAAGGAAAACATAAGGGAGCACATTATGGAAGTGTCTCACATTGCTTCAAAATTAAAGGCACTAAAGCTTGAGCTTTCAGATGACTTGCTTGTGCATTTAGTGCTTATCTCGCTTCCTCCACGATTCAGTCAATTTAAGGTCAGTTACAACTGTCAAAAGGAGAAGTGGACTCTCAAAGAGATCATTTCATATTGTGTACAAGAGGAAGAAAGGCTGAAGCAAAGATAAGACTGAGAGTGTACATTTGGCAAGCGCCTCTAAAGCAAAGGGAAAGAAAAGAAAATTCAAAAATGAAGCTGCTAAGGATCCAGATCAAAAGAAACAACAAAAGGAAAAAGAAGGTTGTTTATTTTGTTACAAACCTGGACATATGAAGAAGTAATGTACCAAATATCATGCATGGCATGAAAAGAAAGGTATGTTTGTTACTTTGGTCTATTCTGAAGTTAATTTATCTTCAGTACCTAGAAACACTTGGTGGATAGATTCTGGTGCTACCACTCACATAAGTGTTTCTATGCAGGGTTGCCTGAGCTACCAAAAGCCAAGTGATGGTGAAAGACACATTTTTGTGGGCGATGGACAATCGATAAAAGTGGAAGCGATTGGACATTTTAGATTGTTGTTAGGAACTGGTTTTTATTTGGATTTAAAAGACACTTTTGTTGTACCGTCATTTAGACGGAATTTGGTTTCTGTTTCCGTATTGGACAAATTTGGATATTGTTGTTCATTTGGAAACAATCAGTTTACTTTGTCTTTGAGTTCAAATGTTGTTGGAACTGGTTATTTAAATGCGTATGACAATCTTTATTTGTTGGAAATAGTTGCATCCTATAATGAAACCTTGCATGTAGAATCACGTGGTACTAAACGCAAATTAAATAAAGAAAATTTAGCATCTTTATGGCATAAGCACTTAGGTCATATCTCAAAAGGTAGAGTTGAGCGCTTAGTATCTGATGGTATTTTAGAATCTCTTGACTTCACAAACTTTGACGTTTGTGTAGATTGCATCAAGGGAAAACAGACCAAAACTAAAAGATTGGGTGCTAATAGATCTTCAGACGTCTTATATAGATATTTGTGGACCTTTCCCTACGGCATCATGGAATGGTCAACAATATTTCATATCATTCATAGACGATTACTCACGTTATGGCTACCTATATCTAATTCATGAAAAATCACAGTCACTGGATGTGTTCAAAGCTTATAAAGTTGAAGTTGAAAATCAACTCAACAAAAGAATTAAAGTGTCAGATCTGATCGTGGTGGTGAGTATTACGGTCGATATGATGGTTCAGGTGAACAACGTCCAGGACTGTTTGCTAGATTCCTAAAGGAATGTGGTATTGTCCCACAGTACACCATGCCAGGATCACCTAGCATGAATGGTGTTGCTGAAAGACGAAACCGAACTCTTAAGGATATGGTAAAGAGTATGATTGCTCATTCCACCTTACCTGATTCCCTCTGGGAAGAATTAAAAACAGCAGGTTATATTCTGAATAGAGTACCAACTAAAGCAGCTGCAAAAATACCTTATGAATTTTGGACAGGTCGAAAGCCTAGTATAAAGCACTTTCATATTTGGGGTTGTCCAGCTGAGGCAAGGCCTTATAGGCCACATGAAAAGAAGCTGGATTCCAAAACAGTGAGCAGCTATTTTATTGGTTATTCCGAGCGTTCTAGGGGCTATAAATTTTATGATCCCATAGCTAAGAATATTTTTGAGACGGGAAATGCATTATTCTTTGAGGATATTGAGTTTGGGGGGAGAAATAAATCAAAGACATTTCTTTTGATGTGGAATTGGATTCAAACCCAGTTCCTATTATCACTTTTGACAATGTTATACAGTTGCCTACAACTATCATTGATCAAGGAGTGATTCCGAGACCTCAACAAGACAATGTTATACAACCCCTTATTCAAAATGAAGCTATTATTCCAGAAGAACAAACTCAACAAGCTCAGGAACCAGTGCCATTAAGGAGGTCCACGAGAGAAAGGAGAAGTGCTATTTCAGATGATTCTATTGTATTTCTCCAAGAAAAAGAGAATGATAATGGAATGATGGAAGATGACCCAATCAACTTTCATTATGCCATGAAAAGTGCTAACTCTCAAAAGTGGATTGATGCCATGAATGAGGAGTAAAAGTCCATGCAAGACAATAAAGTTTGGGAACTTGTCCCATTACTAAAGGTGCAAAACCAATTGGTTGTAAATGGATATTTAAAACCAAGAGGGATGCAATAAAGCACGTCTTGTAGAAAAAGGCTATACTCAGAAAGAAGGCATTGATTTTATAGAGACTTTCTCTCCAATTTCATTGAAAGACTCTTTTAGGACAATTATGGAACTTGTTGCTCATCTTGATCTTGAGTTACATCAGATGGATGTCAAGACTGTGTTTCTCAATGGGGACATTTATGAGACAATTTATATGGTACAACCAGAAAACTTTGTGTCAGGAGATCCAAAGAATATGGTTTGCAAATTAAAAAAATCCATCTATGGACTTAAGCAAGCTTCTCATCAATGGTATCACAAATTCCATCAAGTAATCATCTCGTTTGGTTTCGAGATGAATATTGTTGATGATTGTGTGTATCACAAGTTTAGTGGGAGTAAACATATATTCCTGGTTCTATATGTCGATGACATCTTGCTTTTCACTAACGATATACGCTTATTGCACGAAACCAAGAAATTTCTATCTAAACATTTTGAGATGAAAGATCTTAGGGAAGCCTCTTTTGTATTGGGTATTCAGATACCTCGAGATCGATCTCGGGGTATTCTTGGATTATCACAAAAGGGATATATTGATAAAGTACTCAAAAGATTTGGCATGCAAGATTGTAGACCAGGAGAAACCCATGTTGCTAAAGGAGATAAATTCAGTCTTAGTCAGTGCCCTAAAAGCAATCTTGAAATTAAAGAAATGCAAAAGATTCCCTATGCTTCAGCCGTTGGGAGTCTAATGCATGCTTAAGTATGCACACGTCCAGATATTGCATACATTGTTGGGATGTTAGGAAGATACGTAAGCAACCCTGGTATAGACCATTGGAAAGCAGCCAAGAGGGTTATGAGGTACGTTCAGAGAACAAAAGATTACATGCTCACTTGTAGAAGATCAGATCATTTAGAGGTCGTAGGATATTCTGATTCTGATTTTGCTGGATGCCAAGATAGCAAAAAGTCTACATCAGGCTATATTTATCTGTTGGCTGGAGGAGCTATATCTGGGAAAAGTGTTAAACAAACGCTTGTAACTTCTTCCACTATGGAAGCAGAATTTGTAGCATGTTATGAGGCACCAAACCATGGAATATGGCTACGCAACTTTATCATTGAGCTGTGCATTTTGGAAAATGTAGAAAGACCGCTGAAGTTATATTGTGATAATAAGTCAGCCGTGCTATATTCTAATAATAACAAAAGCTCAACTAAGTCAAAGCATATTGACATAAAATTGTTAGTTGTGAAAGAAAGAATGCAGAGTGGACATATATCTATAGAGCACATTGGAATAAACTTCATGATAGCGGATCCGCTCATAAAAGGTTTACCGCCCAAGGTCTTTCATGAGCACCCTGCTCATATGGGTGTTGTATTACTGGAGGATGTTATGGTTTAGTGGGAGTTTGTATTTTTATTCTTTATATTTGCCTTGAGACATTTATGTATTTGGTTTTCTGATCAGAATAAAGTATTCAGTTCATTCACTCTGTCTACTATTTTGATTCTGACCTCACTTAAGTTTAAAGAGGACCAGTTGAAAATAGACATGTTTTGTTCATATTACATGTAATTTTCATGCAACATATTCATGATTGATCTATGTCATTTGACTATATATATGTATGTGACCATTGATGGGTTTAGTCATGATTAATATGGCGAAGACCACTATGATCCTATATAGATATGGTTGATGGACAAGATTGTTAAAGATTACCTTTATTTAATAGCAAATTTTGAGCTCATAAGGTTGTACATTTATAAAAAAAAACATATGTTTCCCAAGTGGGAGATTGTTAGATTAAAAGTTTATTGTGGGCACGTATGTTAAATATATAATGCTATTATAATGGGGTATAAATAAGTGGTATTTACAATTTGTTGAGGGGCCAAATTGTAAATATTACACAACTGATTTTAGTCCGTTATAAAATGATATGGTCCCCGAGAAATAGTACGTATTTTTTTCTCTTCTTCCCCGTCAGAGAGAAACACAGACAGAAAGTAGAAATTGTATTCTTGGAAGATCAGATTCTTCATACAAATTGATTCAATGGATTCCGGTACGCTTCCGCTAATCTCCATTTGTTATAATTTTGATTTCTCTTGAATTGATTAGGGCTAAATTAAATTGTCAACAGCAACTAGAAATATGAACTTACTCTAACAATTATAAAAGGTAAAAGCAAACAAACCAAATGGATTTCGACGATGTTTTTTAAACACCTTTTATGCAAGTTGATATTTAATCATTTAGATTTTACATGAAAACAAACTGAAAATAGCACTAATAGAGATTATGACCAAAAAGTGGATTAACGTTCTTTGAAAACCAAGCATCGGATCCATCAGGTTCTGAAATAGTTTATTCCATGATACGAAAAATAGCTTCTTCTTGTTTTTTTCCTGAACATTGATTGCTTGGATTGGACAATAAAATAATTTTAACTTGTTATTCTAACAACATAGCACACTGGCATTAGAAATATTAATTAACTTCAATCCATAAAAAAGAAGAAGTTGTCTTACTATAAAATTAAGGTTATGTTATAAGATGTTATGCTCGTAAGAGATACAAAGTGTTCCACTTTGAACCATGTTCCGGCATACATTGAAACATGTTTCAATTCCAGTTCAAGAAACGTCGAACTCCAGACTAAGAGACATTGGGCTCCCCAAATGATATGACAAACAAAAATAAGACAGGAGAAAATACAATCTTAGTCTTATATTAGACAACAAAATGTCAATAAAATATGGTATGTGCATTTAGTTTATAATCATAAATAATATATTTTGTGATTTCTTACTTTGTACTTTATATTATCAATTAGTGACATGTATATAAACCCTGGTTCAATTCAAATTGAAAGTCCAGGTGTTGATGCAAAACCCATTACTTTATGCGTGGAAGACCAAGATTACATGGGTCCGATCAAAAAGCTTCAAGAATATCTTGATAAGGTACTCATTTTTTAGCATTCAAATGTCTTGCGTTCCTTTCAACGTGAATATGTAGCTTAAAAAATCCATATGCTGCCATTACAATTTGGTAACTGACTTGAAGTTCAAGTTTGTTAGGAAACCATAATTACTATTTGATAGCAATAAATTTAGCTTCTGTGCCATTCTAAGATGATAATTTTCAACGATGTGTGTTTTAGTCTTCAAACTCACATTACCTATTTCTTCTTACTTGCTTTTTAAATAGTTTGATAAAATATTAAATGGCAATCCCAGATTAAACTTAAAGTACTTCCTACTTAGGATCTAGGTAGAAGATAATGAATAAATGACACATCATGATGACATGGACTGATGTGTTTATAATCCATAAAGTCCAAAGTTACCTAACAAATTGTAGAGGTTTTATTTTCAAGATTTGAAAATAATGAACCTAGTCCTTCATAATTTGACTTATTTTAATGTCATGGCTTATTTTCATAATTTAGTTACCTGTCATATATGAAATTTGAATTTAATTATTTCAAATATAATGAACATAAGCTTGGTATAATACTCGAAGTTGATCTGGCGAGGACATATGTGTGCTTGAATTTAATTAACTATTAAAGTTTATCAATCGAAACAAAGTAGAAGGTAGATGTAGAGTTTACAGCGGGAATGAAAATGAATGCACCTAGGAAAAAATTTGTATGGTTATTGATGCTAGAAAAGTGTTGTAAATTATTTTGTTAGATATGCAATACATTGATGGAATGTTATTTACAAAAAAAATTACACAAATTTAGAGGTGCATTTGTTAAAGACTTTTAAATACACAACATTTAACATTGCAAGAATAAATTTTGTCGTCGATAACATTGCTGAACCGAACACATATATATACATACTATGTATGTACATTTCTCTTTCACAACTTACACAGGGGTTTTTAGGTAGGAAAGTTAGAAGATTTTTAGAATAAGTTGGTTGGAACTATTTGAATTATCACCTTTTACAAATTTAGATGACCATGCAAGTCATTTTGTTCCACATATATATTTAGGTGAATTAAAGTAAGTTGTTACATACCTTTACGTAAATGATTTTCATAGACAGAAAATATTTTTGTGTTTTTCACATCAAAAAGTTTGAAGTTCTTGTTATACAAGTAGTGCTAATATTATGATACAAGGGAAAAAGGTACCGAGCTCGACATTATGGCATATAATAGTGAAAGTGATAAATAAATGCCTGCAGTGAACTGAGACTGTTTTGAGGGAAGAACCTCTGTAGCTTTTGCATTGTATTTGAATGAGTGTGTTCTGGTCTTGCCTTACCATGTACACAAGTCCCTTTACAAAAATACTCCTGATATTCTGAGTGTATACCTTAAGCACCATGTTTCTTGCCTGCTTTAAATATATTTTATTGAATTTTGTAGACGAATCTTTAGACTTGCACATAGTTAAGTCTGGTCCTTTCTGTAGTGGTTGTACATTTCTACTAGGGTAGCTAAGAACACTAGAAATTATGGTTATACCTTTTCTATTCCAATATTCAAGTTTTAGATCCTCATTGTTGATTATTACTTGTTTACAAGTGGATGAACTTCTCTGAAGAAATTATCAGTTGCTTATGGTATTTGCTTAGCTAGTTGTTTATGGTATTTGCTTAGCTAGTCATCTATGTATGAATTTTATGGTAGTTCAGTTGTTTATTTCATTTTGTTTCTGGTATTTCAGTTGTATAAACTTCTCTACGTATGGATTTTATGTTAACTTTTTTCTTGAAACTACTGTATTTATGTACTAGTTGTGTGACTATGTACGGTTATGTACTACTTCTGTATCAATGTATGGTAATGTACTACTTGTGTTTATGGTAGTTCATTTGTTCATGTATTTTTTGTTTATTATTGAACTATTTATTATTATTGTTTAATTTAAATTATGAATAAAATGGATTGGAGAGTGAATGAGCCTTTAAAATGATGAATCTATAAGAGCGTCTATTTAGTGGCGTTTAGAAAACGCGATGGAAAAAATATGCTAAAAATTAGCTGCTAAAAAATATGGTGGAAGAAAAAAAACGCAACGAAAAAAATATTGTTGCAGCAAAAAAATGTATCGTGGCACAATAAACGCAGCTATAAGGTTTGAATTTAAGTTGTAACCCAAACATCACTTTTAGTGGCATTTCAACATGCTACAAAAAACAATTTACGGTGGCCTTTTTTTGCCGCTGCAATAAGGCAAATTATAACGGCGTTTTCAAAAACACAACCAAAAATATTAGTTTTTTAGTTGCATATCGTTTGGCGGCATTCTTTAAAATGCCACTATAAGTTATGGTTGCGTTTTTTGTGCGCCACCAAAAGTACTTTTTGGTGTAGTGAGAGCCACCAATGCCCAAAGCCAGGCCCCTCTCTACCGCCGCCAATGGTCACTAAAACTCAAGAGAACGCACGACCTTCAAATCAAAACTCTGGCGATTTCATAAAGCAATAACATAGATCAACCATATGGATTCGATGAGGAGGTTAAGATCTACAACTTTCATGTTGGAAGTTTTTGAATTCGATGAACGAATTGAGAGAAATCAAGGAAGGAAAATCGATCAATTTTCGCCGTTATAAACAATGAAAATGGTGGCCATGGTTTATACTAGGGTTTTGAATATTTTAATATAAAACTGTCTCGATTTCCATGCTGTATTTATATAGTTAAGTCAAAAATCGTCCGAACTCCAATCGAGGCATGCCGCATAGCATTCATAATGTTTTACCCCCATTCCGAATACAATGGAACTAGTCCCAAGGCCTAATTCGATCGTATGTGGACGATAGCATTTCAAAGTCAAATTATTTTATCGAATTCCTTAAATTGATTTCTAGGTGTCTCATGTTCGCTCGGCCAAACGACAAGTCTGATCGCCATGAAACGTGAAATCCTACAATAACTCACTATTACAGATCTGACGAAACTTGGTTTCGTCGAAATCCAAAACAGTTGCCCAAATTGTTATTTTTACTCGTTAATTAAAGTATAAAATTTCCAGTTGTTAATTTTTCACATTTAAATCAATTTTTAAATGTTAACCATCTTCATTCATATTTAAAATTTAAATCAATTTTCGATGTCATTTTCATTCTTATTAAATCCAGAATTCCATTATTTACATAATTTCAACATAAATTTATGCAATTTAATACCTCATACATCAATATTAATAAATCCTCAAATTTCAAATAAATTTTAATAATTAAAATTATTTTATTTCTATCTAAATAATTCACATTTATTATTCAACCTTGGTTAATGATTATAAACACAATCAATACATACAATTTATTTCAATACTTATCACCAAAATCTTCGAAATTAGTTATTTCAAAGTTTTATTGAAATTCATATTCAAATAACTTAACACTAAAAATTATTAAATTTTATTTCTAAACATTTTTATTCAATAATTATGTCAAATCATATAATTTAAAACGGTTAAAAATACGAGTCGTTACAATAACCCTAAGCTTTCGACTCGGATATTAAAAGACCAGATGGACTTGTGTAGTATCGCACCCTATACTTTAGCTAATATCCCCTAGGTAATATAATTCAAAAATTCCAATCTGTAGGGCTTTGTCATAGATGGTACTAAGATAATGTTACACACAGAGGAGAATATATAGAGTAAAGATTGGTTATTAGTGAGCTCGCAAAACCATTTGGATTAGTTGACCCTAAAAGAGGATAGTTGAGGGTAGATAGCCCAATAGTGTGTCTAACAGAAGTTAGATAATTAATTATGTCTGATAGGCCCAAGTTAGCCAACGGTCAGTAGTTAGCTAGATAAAACTATCATAAGGACGGATAGTTATTGATTTCCTGATTTTATGCATATATGTATTTGATATTGTTGCTATAACTAGTTTGATTGTAGGATTTTGATATGCAAAAGATATGCTTTTAAGGGATATTAGTGTGGAAAAATCCATTCTGCTAAGCAGCGTAGTCTCACTTAGTATCAATAAATTGAGATGTAATTGTATTATTCACACCAAGCTTTATGTCTAACTCGAAGTTCATATCTTACCCTTAAACTCTCGGGTGCTCAAAATTTGATTTGAGTATATTAAGAGTTAAGGACTTTTCAGGTTTAGTAGGTTAGACGAATAAGCTTCCGAATACGTGCAGGAGGCAAGCTAGCTATGTAGGAGCTATTTACTATTATTTCCACTGTGATGGATTATGAGTGATATGTCTATTCAGTACTCTTATCTTCCAAAGAGGCATTATTATATGTCGCTCTTGGTGTAATTTATAATAATTATATTTGATCAGAACATGGGAATCATTTTAGGATTATGTAACTAAATATGACATATTAAATATAATCAAAAAAGTAGTTTTGAAATCTATGTTGATTTTATGTCATATTTATGTACTTTTGATATTACAGATACTATTAACATTACCATATTTTATCACCGAAAGTTAATACTATGGATGACTGCAGCATCTGTAGAGCTTAGATTCAGGCCTCAAGATATGGAATGTTATAACTTGGTGTCAGAGCATAGGTTTGTGAAAAATTAAAATAAATTTAAACTTAAATGATTTTGAAAACATAATCCTAAAGAATTAGAGAGAAGATTGGGGTATGAGATAATGCTATAGTAACGTACTTGTATTTGCTATATATAAGTGCATGCTTTACCTCTTTCACCAAGTCTCTTAGGTTATTCTTCTATATCTTACAAAGACCTGAATGCAGATTTGAAGGAAGTAAGATGTGGATGCTAGGAGTGGGAGAGTTAACATTAGTGGAGGAAGAACCATAGCCAATGGAAATGCCATACCAAACAGTAGATGGAATCCAGGTTGGGCACAAGCTGTTAATAAGGGGCACTGGAGCAGCACAAGTTGTTATCGGTGCCATGTATCAGTTCTTCATAAACATGATGTAAGCTGGGGCTACTGCAGGATTAGTTGGAGGAAATCAGGAAGCTTTGGTTGTTAATAACTATGCAATACTAAGCAGAGACTATGCTAGGTTTGTAGGAAAGCTATTTATCGGGACTGAGGATGCAATTGATATGGAGAATTGGCTTCTTCATTGCGAAAGGATTTTTTCTGATTTAGGACTCAATGATGAGCAGAAGAGGAGACTTACTTCTAGGCAATTTCAAGGAGCAGTACTGTATTGGTGAAACAATGTTACTAAAGGAGTAAATGAAGAGACCACGACTTAGGCATAATTCAGAAGAAGGTTTGAGGAAAGATTAATGTCAGAGATTATTAAGTCGACTCTGCTCAGGAAGTTTGCTGAGTTGGTGCAGGGAGACATGACAATGCTAGAGTATGCTACCAGATTTAAGGAGCTATGGAGATAGAGATATGCCCCGGTTGATACAATTATCAAAAGGAATGAGAAGTTCATCTACGGACTAAAACCCAAGCTTGCTAAAGCAACTCTGCCATATATTAAGGATCCATGTGATGTAGTTGTTAGGATGGCTTTGAGGTAGGAAGAGATGCTTGCTTTTCTTGATCGTGACAAAGTAGGGGAAGCTCCAGGTGCACAGAACCAGAAGAGAAAGTTTTTCTATAAGAAAGGCGCTAAGAAAGGAGGAGCATCCAAGAAAAGGAAGGCTGATGTAGTTTGCTATAAGTGGTATAAGAAGGGACACTATGCTCATGTGTGTTGGACAAGAAAAGGGAAGAAAGATGCTGACAAAAAAGAGTAAAATGTTTTAACTGTGATCAGATTGGACATTATAAGAACCAATGCAAGGGTCAGCCAAGGGTGGAAAGAGCAAAGTGTTTGCAATGGAACCAGCTACCTCAAGACCAACATTAAGGCAAAAAGGAAAAGCTGTGTTGGAAATTACGCTTTTGATTCATAGTATATCAGTTAGAGTTCTATTTGATACTAGTGCATCACATTCTTTTATATCTCATTGTTTGGTAGATAAGCTTAACCTAGAACCCTCATACGTAATTACTTTTTTAAGGGTTGCGAATCCGACAGGAGGCTATGCGACTCTTGGGATGAGATGTGACCACGTAGATTTTGAATTATTAGGTCACGCATTTGCTTGCAATTTGCATGTGTTTGATTTCGTAGGGTTCAGAATTATTTTAGGTATGGATTGGTTAAATAAGTACAATGCTAGGCTATTTTTCCATGATAGGAAAATGTCACTTAAATACCCTAATTGTAGTGATCAGATTATATACTCCATAAAAAAACCCTAGTTTTGAGGTTAATGCTTTGTTGGGTGTTATGGAAGTAGGATACAAGTTGAATCGAATTTTCATTGCTAGTGAATTCGCAGATGTCTTTGAGCTCATGCTAGGACTACTGCCGAAATGAGCCATTGACTTTCAGATAGTTTTAGTACTAGGAGCAGAACCGATGAGTTGACTACCAAGTTGAATGAAACCTCCCGAGATAAAGGAGTTAAAGGTGTAGTTAGTAGATCTAGAAGGTAAGAATTTTATCAGACCAAGCTGTTCACCTTAGGGAGCAGCCACAGTGTTTTCAAAGAAACCAAACGGATCGTTGAGTTTGTGTATCGATTGATTGAGAAGATGATAAAGATTCGATATCTGTTACCTAGGATTGACGATTTGTTCGATCAGTGAGTGGAGCCAAAGTGCTTTCCAAGTTGGATTTAGCAACAAAATTCAATCAGCTTAGAGTAGTAGAGGATAGTATTCCTTTGATGGAGTTCAGAACCAGATATAGATCGTACGAATGGTTAGTGATGCCGTTCAGACTAACTAATGCGCTATCATTCTTCATGGATTTGATGAATAGGATCTTCCTAGAACATCTGGACAAATTCATGTTAGTGTTCATAGATAACATTTTGATATACCCTAAGGATGAAAGAGAGCATGAAGTTCATCTTTGAGTGATGCTTGAGACGTTGAGGTTGCATCAGATGAAAGTGAAAATTTCTGGAAGAAGGAAGTGAAGTTTCATGGTCATGTAGTCTCAGAGTAAGGGCTGTCAGTAGATCTAGCTAAGATCGAGGTAGTGAATAGTTGGAAGAGACCCAAGGCAGTTGTGACGACCGCCCATGACTCCCGTACATAAACAAGGGAATGGTGCGCTGAAAGGTGTGCCAGGCAGCCATGGACGACCATCAAGGTAAGGTAAACACAGAATAGCCTATCGTATTACTCACAGCGCATGGATAAAATACAATAGAAAGTATACATAGTGAAGCTCTATAGAACAGAAGTCTCATCATATAACCTCATAACAATTTGATACAAACATCTGAATAGCCAATACATCAAGCCTCACTACATAACACTCAAAGAATCATACAAACAGCGGAATACCCAGTACATATAGTAAGAAAACAATATGCAAAAGCCTCCAGCTCGTCTTCGTCATCAGCAGCGTTAGTCACTAAGAACAGCACCTGTCACCTACTACCTAGTCTGCCCATCCCATCGTGGATGAACAGCCCAAGGTAATAAGAGTTAAACATAAAACCTTGAGTCAGACAAAAGTCTTAGTGAGCAGTAAATCAACTATCAAACATACCAAAAGAGCATAAAGGGTACAAAGGAATAGGAACCCAACCATCCCACTCCACCTCTTTCTACAGTGATAGCCCCCAGACACACTAAGCAGAAGCAAACATAGCAATTCAGACATTCAAAGAAAAGTAATTATCACTTGAGTCAAGGTCGGCGTTTTCCAAGTACAAACCCCCAAGGCCTAAACCAAGATCAGATAAGCACCCTGAAAACATCGCTCTTGACCCAAGTGACGGTACAACCAAACATCCAAACATCCATGACTCTGGCTATCACTGTTATCATTGCCTTGATTTCACCGTTAATTGAATGACCGGCCCATTATTTCATCCGTCCGTCATGGGCTAATGGCAACCCCGGTTCTAGACATAACTCTGCACGTCGTCGTGACCCGTGCCTAGGACTATCGCATCTGCCCAGAGTACTAACACGTCATCGTGACCCGTGTCTTGAACGTCATCGTGACCCGTTCCAACGTACTCTTGCTTTGAGCATGCCAGAACCTTCAACAACGATGAAATCTCGGCCTTCTAGTCATCCTCCTCGACGACTATTTCCATACTAGCTCAAGCACCTCTCAAGCCAACCATTATCCACAAACTCGAACCACATCATCGAATTATCAACATGCTTGGAATGATCCCGTCTGGATTAAACCAAGGCTTTTTCATATCATGCTTTGCTTCATCGCATCATAGCAAAGTCCCATCTCAACATCATGCTTTGCCTCATCTCATCATAGCAAAGTCCCATCTCAATATCATGATCAAATCTATCCATATGAGCTTTATCATTCGCTTTGTATGCCATAAGCAGCTTTCACCATTCAAGAGCCTTTCCACTTAGCTTTTGAATCATCTTCGACCAACTTGTCCAAATCAACTATTAGCTAATTTGCAACAATCTATCAATCATAAATCCAAACAATCAATCATTCAAATAAGACCTAATAAGCAATTATACAAGAGAATGGCAATTTTGTAAATAAAGTGTCAAAATCTATCAAACATGAATTATAAGCAATGTCTCTACAACTTGATGAATAAACTTGCATAAGTTAACATGTAGTAAAATAGGTGTCAAAACTTCATAGACGATGGATCTACATGCAGACTTAAGGAAAATGCAAGAAATCACTATCTTTAACACACAAACAAACCACCGATCCAATATACTCCTTTGGGTCCGTGTGAGAGATAACCACCACTCACCGAATCACCTAAACACCTCAAAAACAACCAACTTCAGATCTGGACAGCAAGGAATCAAGCTTGATCCGACAAGATTCCGATTCAAACGATGAAATCTCTCTTCGATGGATGGAGATCTTCAACTTTGGCTCTTGGATTTTCGATTTGATCTTCAATTTGGATGGATGTAAGCACTAGATTAGAGTGGAGAAAAGAAGTGAAGAAATGTTGTAGTCGAGCTCTAAAAATGGCAGCACTTCGTCGCTTCAAAATCCAGTGCCAAAAAGTGAACCAAAGCCCTCTATTTATAGGCAGAAAATACCATAAGTCGGCCGCCCCCCATGAGTCATCACCGACCTATCCACTAGCCGACTCACAACTCAAGCCCATAACGACTCAACGACTCGACTACTCCGACCTACGACCTAAAGTACATGCACATCCACAACCTACCCATGCACGCACGCGACTTAACATAAGTCGGTAACGACCTAAAACACACGGCCTAACACTCCACGGCTTACCGACCTATCACTCAACACTCTTGCCCGACCTAACGACTCATGCTTCATGCGACTCAACAACATAGCTGACCTAACTAGTTCCGAGTCAACGATCTATCTATATAGCCTTATGGCCGACCTAACCATTCCCTAAGCTATTCCCTCAGTCGCTCGAACGACCTACTCTCCTTAGGTCGGTAACTCGCTTCGACCGACCTATCTCTAAGCCGCAAGCTACTAACTCTTAGGTCGCTAACTCCTTGACTCGGTCACCCCTATGAGTCGCTCACTCCACTAAGTCGTCCATGCTCATTAAGTCGGTCAACTCTCTTAACTCAGTCAATTCCTTAGGTCGGTCCACACCTTAACTCGCTCACCTCTTAGGTCGGTCTCCCCTATGAGTCGGTCCAACCCACTAACTCGTCCCATCTTAAGTCGGCCCAACTCCCTAAGTCGCTCACACGAGCTAACTTCCACACGACCTAAGCTAATTTCCACACGACCTAAGCTCCTGGACAAGATAAGCTCTGGTTGACATAAACAATAACAACGACCTAATGACAATTATTCTACATTTGCCGACACGTAAAATATGGGTCGTTACATTCTCTCCCCCTTAGGATTTTCGCCCCCGAAATTCCAAACAATCAAGAGCAACCAAAACTATTCTGCATGCCTACCATCCATAGCAATCAACAAACCATCCATCCAATTACTAGCCTAGCATGCAGAATTCTAGGATTAGAACAAGTTACAAATTCATGAGATGCCACGACACCTTAGTGCCATACCTCGAAGAGTTCAGGATGAGCTGCTTTCATCCTCTCTTCCTCCTCCCATGTACAGTCGTTAACATCATCACTCCATTGTATCTTGAGCAACATAATCGTCTTCCTCCTAAGCTGTTTCGTGTCGGTTTCAACAACACGAAGCGGCTTACGAGGTCTCGTAACAACTGGATCAACCTCTAAATCTTCGCAGCTTTCAGCAGAAACCACCGTATTCGAGTCGTGCACATACTTCCGTAGATACGATATATGAAAAACATTGTGCACACTCGACATCTTTTCCGGTAACTCCAATCTATAGGCGAGCTTTCCAGTTCGCTCAATGATCGGGAACGGTCCAACAAATCTTGGAGTCAACTTTCCTTTCTTCCCGAATCGAATAACATTCTTCAGTAGAGAAACCTTCACAAAAACCATATCACCTACGTCGAATTCCAAATCCTTACGACGATTATCGGCATAACTTTTCTGACGATCTTGGGCTGCCTTCATTCGTCGCCGAATGATTTCTATGCGATCCGAAGTCTGTCGAATCATTTCTGGCCCAAGTATCAACTTTTCTCCAGTTTCCAACCAACATGTCAGAGAGTTACACGGTCTTCCATACAATGCCTCATATGGTGCCATACCAATACTTGACTGGTAACTGTTATTATACGCAAATTCCACCAAATGAAGATGATCTTCCCATGATCCTCCGAAATCCAAAACACATGCTCTCAGGAGATCTTCCAAAACTCGGTTGACTCTCTCGGTCTGACCATCTGTTTGGGGGTGATAAGCTGTACTCAAACACAACTCGGTTCCCAAAACTTCCTAGAAGCTCTTCCAAAATCCACTAGTAAACAATGGGTCTCGATCGCTCACTATACTCTTCGGAATACCATGGAATCGAACTATCCACTTAACATACAACTCAGCCAACTTCGATACAGTCCTAGTTGATCGAACAGGAATGAATCTTGCACTCTTAGTCAAACGATCTACAATGACCCAAATCCCTTCATTCCCTGCCCTGGTTCTAGGTAGACCATCGATAAAATCCATCGATATCTGCTCCCACTTCCATGTAGGAACCTCTAATGGCTGAAGCAATCCACTTGGCTTCTTCTGCTCGGCTTTTACCAACTGGCAGTTCATACATTTGGAAATAAAATTTCCAACGTCCTTCTTCATACCTTCCTAGTAGTAGGTTCTCTTCATATCCCGATACATCTTATTTCCACCTGGATGAATTGTCAACTTCGAGTGATGACTTTCCCTCAGACCTTCATCTCTCAATCCATCTATATCGGGAACAACTAGTCGTCCTTGTTTTCGAAGCCAACCCTCTCGATCGACTTCGAATCCTTTATCCTTCTATGGGTCTGATCCAGATTCCAAATCTCGGATAATCTTGACAAGCTTATCGTCTCGCTTTTGGCTCTCGCCAATTCTTTCCACTAGAGTAGGTCTTATCGACAAGTTTGCCAACATTTCAGGTTCCAATTCACATCTAGGCCTGAAGTCAAATCCAGCCAAATACTCAAGGCTCTTCCATTCTAAAAACATGGCTCCCAATCCTGCATGTCTTCGACTTAACGCATCCGCCACTGCGTTTCCTTTTCCTGGAGTATATGCTATACCAAAATCATATGATGCCAAAAACTCTAGCCATCGTTGCTGCCGAAGATTCAAATCTTTTTGGGAGAAAAGATACCTCAACGACTTATGATCTGTAAACAACTCGAATCGAACTCCCAATAGATAATGTCTTCACATCTTCAGAGCAAAAACAATCGCCGCTAACTCCAAATCATGAGTCGGATAATTCCTTTCATGCGGCTTCAGTTGTCGACTTGCATATGCAACAACTTTATCCTTTTGCATCAGCACTGCTCCAAGTCCAGTACTACATGCATCGGTGTAAACCACCATCTCATCATTCCCACTTGGAATAGTCAAAATAGGAGCACTTGTCAGTCGCTCTTTCAGGATTCCGAAAGCTTGCTCACACTTAGCTTCCCATCTAAATACTTGATTCTTTTTCGTCAATCCTGTTAACGGTGCAGCTATTTTGGAAAAGTCTTTGATAAACCGACGATAGTATCCTGCTAATCCAAGAAAACTTCTCACATCAGATGCATTCTTAGGTCTAACCCAATCCTGGATTGCTGCCACCTTGGCGGGATCAACCGCTATTCCATTTCTAGAGATAACATGGCCTAAGAACCTCACTTCACTCTTCCAGAAGTGACACTTCGAAAACTTAGCCCTCAGCTGATGTTTTCGCAAGATTTCCAAAACAATCCACAAGTGCGTCTTGTGCTCTTCTTCAGTTCTGGAATAAATCAAAATATCATCCACGAACACAAGTACGAACTTGTTCAACTGATCCCTGAATACTCTATTCATAAGATCCACAAAATACGCTGGTGCATTGGTCAATCCAAACGGCATTACCAGCCACTCAAAGAAACCGGATGGTGTCCTGAAAGCAGTCTTCGGCACACTATCCTTTGCCACTCTCAACTGGTGAAATTCCGTTGCCAAATCCATCTGAGAAAACACCTTAGCTTCGTGAAGCTGATCAAACAAGTCATCTATTCTCGGCAATGGATACTTGTTCTTCTTAGTCACTTTTTTCAGCTCACGATAATCCACACACAACCTCAACGATCCATCCGCTTTGGTTGCAAACACAACTGGTGCACCCCATTCGGACGCACTACGCCGAATGAATCCTTTCCATAAAAGGTCATCAACTTGCACCTTCAACTCTTGCTGCTCCCTAGGCGCCATTCACCTAAGAGGCATCACAACAGGTCTGGCTCCTTCAACTAGATCGATACGAAACTTGATCTCTCTATGCGGCGGTAACCCTTTGACCTCGTCAAAGACATCCTCAAATCCATTCACAATAGGCACCGATGACAGTCCATCCCGTGGAACAACCAGCGAATACATGAATCTCATGAAGACGCCTTCTTCATGCTTAGATAATATCACAACCTTTCGCCCCTCCACATTCTCGACTGTCACCTCCAGCCTCTTACAATCAACCATTGCCGCATACTTCCTAAGCCAGTCCATACCCAAAATAATTCCGAACCCCGCAAAGTTCAGAACAAAACAATCACAAACAAAAGAGCAATCAAGACACGATACAACTAGACCACGGCATAACATACACAAACAAGACGAACCCCCAATTGGATTAGTCACAACCAATGGTCTATCAACAATATCCGGTTCCAAACCCAACCGGCCTACAAGTTCACTACAAACAAAGGAATGCGACGCCCCAGTATCAAACAACACTCTAACTGGAACACCACAAATGGAAAGAGTACCTTGAACCACCACACTCTTTCCCTTCTCTTCAGCAGTAGGAGCTTTCAAAGATGATGGCACAGCCCCCAAAGCATAAGCTTGCACAATCTGCTTGTCCTTCCTCGGTTCTGGACAATTCCTCTTAATATGCCCCATCTTATCACAGTTGTGGCACTTCAACTGCACCTTTGGATTCTTGCAATCCCTAGAGAAATGGCCCTTCTGCCGACAATTGTAGCAGGTCACTTCACCCTTTGGCTTCTTCTGGCCATGCTTACCCTTCTGCTGTTGCTGCTTCCTCTTCTTGTTTCCACCCTGCTGTGGTTTGGACTCTTCCTTGGTCACAACAACAACAGACCCTTCCTTAGGAAACAAACTCTCGTGCCTGAGAGCTTTCTCCACAAGCTTCTCAAACGGATCGTCCAGATGATCCACCAACTGCCTCCCAAGATAACTATCCAAGCCTGTCACAAACTTCTCGTTCTTCTGATATGAAGACTCAATATACGATCTGGCATACTTGGACAAAGCTTCAAATTCAGAAACATACTCAAGAACTGGTCTTCCACCTTGCTTGAGTTACATAAACTTCTTAAATAGAACAGATTTCTGAGCTGTAGAAATGAACTTAGCCTCAAATTTGATTTGGAATTGCTCCCAAGTAATCTCTTCCTCTGGGGTATCAATGGTGATAGAATTCCACCAATCAGAAGCTCTTCCCTGAAGCTGTCTTGATGCAAGCTTTCTCTTAGTTGCATCCTAAATTCCCAAATCCCCAAAGATCCTTCTACAAGCATCAATCCATCTCTGAACTTCTATGGTTGATTCTGTCCCCAAGAAAACCTTTCCTCCAAGAGCAGTATAGTCCTTACACAACTTAGCAAAATCCACTGGTCTTGGGGCTTGAACCTGAACTCCAACATCTACTGATGGCCCCGGAGCTGGCATCCTTCTCATGATCGAAGTCATCATGGCCTCAAACATAGAAGCATAATCAGCAACTCCCTCAGAAGCACGGCCTTCCCTAGCAGCTTGTCTCTCTCTTCGACGCATTCTTAATATCTAAAAAAAAGAATGATTAGAACACCTTGAGAAACAACTACATAAGGAGTTCAAATCCTTCTAAGCTACTATATTATATATAGTAATCATCCATCAAAATACAATTACGTCTCTCATACGTAATTACGTCAGCGAGCGTTGGCTAAAATCGATTAACCAAAGCTCTGATACCAAATGTGACGACCGCCCATGACTCCCGTACATAAACAAGGGAATGGTGCGCTGAAAGGCGTGCCAGGCAGCCATGGACGACCATCAAGGTTAGGTAAACACAGAATAGCCTATCGTATTACTCACAGCGCATGGATAAAATACAAAAGAAAGTATACATAGTGAAGCTCTATAGAACAGAAGTCTCATCATATAACCTTATAACAATTTGATACAAACATCTGAATAGCCAATACATCAAGCCTCACTACATAACACTTAGAGAATCATACAAACAGCGGAATACCCAGTACATATAGTAAGAAAACAATATGCAAAAGCCTCCAGCTCGTCTTCGTCATCAGCAGCGTTAGTCACTAAGAACAGCATCTGTCACCTGCTACCTAGTCTGCCCATCCCATCGTGGATGAACAGCCCAAGGTAATAAGAGTTAAACATAAAACCTTGAGTCAGACAAAAGTCTTAGTGAGCAGTAAATCAACTATCAAACATACCAAAAGAGCATAAAGGGTACAAAGGAATAGGAACCCAACCATCCCACTCCACCTCTTTCTACAGTGATAGCCCTCAGACACACTAAGCAGAAGCAAACATAGCAATTCAGACATTCAAAGCAAAGTAATTATCACTCGAGTCAAGGTCCGCGTTTTCCAAGTACAAACCCCCAAGGCCTAAACCAAGATCAGATAAGCACCCTGAAAACATCGCTCTTGACCCAAGTGACGGTACAACCAAACATCCAAACATCCATGACTCTAGCTATCACTGTTATCATTGCCTTGATTTCACCGTTAATTGAATGACCGACCCATTATTTCATCCATCCGTCAAGGGCTAATGGCAACCCCGGTTCTAGACATAACTCCGCACGTCGTCGTGACCCGTGCCTAGGACTATCGCATCTGCCCAGAGTACTAACACGTCATCGTGACCCGTGTCTGGAACGTCATCGTGACCCGTTCCAACGTACTCTTGCTTTGAGCATGCTAGAACCTTCAACAACGATGAAATCTCGGCCTTCTAGTCATCCTCCTCGACGACTATTTCCATACTAGCTCAAGCGCCTCTCAAGCCAACCATTATCCACAAACTCGAACCACATCATCGAGTTATCAACATGCTTGGAATGATCCCGTCTGGATTAAACCAAGGCTTTTTCATATCATGCTTTGCTTCATCGCATCATAGCAAAGTCCCATCTCAACATCATGCTTTGCCTCATCTCATCATAGCAAAGTCCCATCTCAATATCATGATCAAATCTATCCATATGAGCTTTATCATCCGCTTTGTATGCCATAAGCAGCTTTCACCATTCAAGAGCCTTTCCACTTAGCTTTTGAATCATCTTTGACCAACTTGTCCAAATAACCTATTAGCTAATTTGCAACAATCTATCAATCGTAAATCCAAACAATCAATCATTTAAATAAGACCTAATAAGCAATTATACAAGAGAATGGCAATTTTGTAAATAAAGTGTCCAAATCTATCAAACATGAATTATAAGCAATGTCTCTACAACTTGATGAATAAACTTGCATAAGTTAACATGTAGTAAAATAGGTGTCAAAACTTCATAGACGATGGATCTACATGCAGACTTAAGGAAAATGCACGAAATCACTATCTTTAACACACAAACAAACCACCGATCCAATATACTCCTTTGGGTCCGTGTGAGAGATAACCACCACTCACCGAATCACCTAAACACCTCAAAAACAACCAACTTCAGATCTGGACAGCAAGGAATCAAGCTTGATCCGACAAGATTCCGATTCAAACGATGAAATCTCTCTTCGATGGATGGAGATCTTCAACTTTGGCTCTTGGATCTTTGATTTGATCTTCAATCTTGGATGGATGTAAGCACTAGATTAGAGTAGAGAAAAGAAGTGAAGAAATGTTGTAGTCGAGCTCTAAAAATGGCAGCACTTCGTCGCTTCAAAATCCGGTGCCAAAAAGTGAACCAAAGCCCTCTATTTATAGGCAGAAAATACCATAAGTCGGCCGCCCCCCCATGAGTCGTCACCGACCTATCCACTAGCCGACTCACGACTCAAGCCCCTAACGACTCAACGACTCGACTACTCCGACCTACGACCTAAATTACATGCACATCCACAACCTACCCATGCACGCACGCGACTTAACATAAGTCGGTAACGACCTAAAACACACGGCCTAACACTCCACGGCTTACCGACCTATCACTCAACACTCTTGCCCGACCTAACGACTCATGCTTCATGCGACTCAACAGCATAGCCGACCTAACTAATTCCGAGTCAACGATCTAACTATATAGCCTTATGGCCGACCTAACCAATCCCTAAGCTATTCCCTGAGTCGCTCGAACGACCTACTCTCCTTAGGTCGGTAACTCGCTTCGACCGACCTATCTCTAAGCCGCAAGCTACTAACTCTTAGGTCGCAAACTCCTTGACTCGGTCACCCCTATGATTCGCTCACTCCACTAAGTCGTCCATGCTCCTTAAGTCGGTCAACTCTCTTAACTCAGTCAATTCCTTAGGTCGGTCCACACCTTAACTCGCTCACCTCTTAGGTCGGTCACCCCTATGAGTCGGTCCAACCCACTAACTCGTCCCATCTTAAGTCGGCCCAACTCGCTAAGTCGCTCACACGAGCTAACTTCCACACGACCTAAGCTAACTTCCACACGACCTAAGCTCCTGGACAAGATAAGCTCTGGTTGACATAAACAATAACAACGACCTAATGACAATTATTCTACGATTTGCCGACACGTAAAATACGGGTCGTTACAGCAGTGACCCAGATAAAGATTTTTCTTAGATTAGCTGGCTACTATTAGAAATTCAATAAGGATTTTTCGCGGATAGCAGCACCGATGACTAAACTAACTCAGAAAGTTGTAAAGTTTGTCTAGACTGATAAGTGTGAGGAGGCATTCCAGAAACTGAAACACTTATTGACTAATGCACCTGTGTTAGTTGTTCTAGAAGGGAACAGGACTTTGTGGTGTACATGGATGCATGTGAAACAGGATTAGAAGCTGTGTTAAAGCAAAGAGGTAAAGTAATTGACTATGCTTCTCGATAGCTCAGACCGCGTGAGATCACATATCCAACTCATGATCTGGAATTAGCTATGGTAATTTTCACATTAGAGGTGTAGAGATACTACATTTTTGGAGAAATATTCGAGTTGTATGTGGATCATAAGTCACCGAGGTATTTAATCTCTCAGAAGGAGTTGAATATGAGGCACCGGAGGTGGTTAGAGTTTTTAACCGCTTATGACTTGGGTATTGAATGCACACCAGGAAAAGGGAATAAGGTTGCAAATGCACTAAGTAGAAAAATATCAGAATGTAGTATTGACAATGATAACCGAGTGGAATGATTTAGAGGCACTGATTACATGCGGATTGCAATAAAGATCTAAAAGCAGTTCCAATCAAGAAACTACTAGGTTGTCCTGTTTAGAAATTCGACCGGTGATGTTCGAAAGGATTGGTTCTAAGCAAGGAGAGGATCCATTATTAGCTGAACGGATCAGAAAGTTCATGGATGGATTAGAGAGTGATGACTTGAAAAATTTCAGTCTTGAACAGAATAGGTGGTTGAGAAAGAAGGGACGACTATGTGTTCCGAATGTGGGAAATGTTAGGAAGGAAGATCTTGGAGAGTGCCATTGTGCAAAGTTCACCATTCACCAGGAAGGAACTAAGATGTATTAGGATATGAGAAGAAGTTTCTTCTGGAAAGGTATAAAGAGAGATGTAGGCTTATGGGTGAGGCGATGTTTAAACAATCAGCATGTAAAAGCTGAACATCAGAAACCAAGTGGGTTACTTCAAACTTTGAATGCTCCACTCTAGAAATGGGATTCTATCTCAATGGATTTCATAGATGGACTGCCAAGGTCGAATCGAGGAAATGAGAGTATATGGGTTATAGTGGACAGATTGACCAAGAGTGCCCATTTTATTCCAGTTAGGTCTACTAGGACAGCAGCATATTTAGCTTAGTTATTCATGAGGAATATAGTTAGACTAGTTGGAATTCCTAGTAGTATAGTAAGTGATAGAAATTTCTTATTCACTAGCAAGTTAAGAAAGAGCCTACATGAGATTTTAGGTACAAAGCTCAAGATGAGTATCGCTTACCATCCACAGACAGATGGGAAAACGGAGAGAGTTAACAAAATCTTAGAAGATTTGTTAAGAACTTATGTGCTAGATTTTAGGGGATCATGGGAAGACCTTCTACACTTAGTCGAGTTTCCGTATAATAATAGTTATCAGACTATTATACGGAAGGTGCCATTTGAAGCTTTGTATGGAAGGCCATGCAAATATCCCGTTTGTTGGTTAGAGACCGAGGATAGGTTAGTTCTTGGTTCAGATTTGGTTAGAGAAGCTGCAGAAAAGATTGAGTTAATTCGAGCTAGGATGAAGGAAGCTCGGTCTAGGCAGAAGTGCTATGTTGATAAAAGACGAAAAGACTTAGAGTTCTCAGTTGAAGGTCATGTCTTCGTCAAGGTGTCACTGGTGAAAGGTGTAACCAGATTTGAAAAATCAGGAAAATTGGTACTTGGACCATTTCCTATTGTAGAAAGGATCAAGAAATTCACGTATAGAGTAGAATTAACAAATAGTTTGGTAAGAGTCCACAATGTTATTCATATTTCTCATGTAAGAAAGTGTATTCGAGATCCATAAACTACCATTACACCAACTGTTCTAGATGTTCTAGTAGTGGAACCGGATATGACTATAGTTAGAAATTCGGTTCATATAGTTGCGAGAGATGATTAGAGACAAAGGAACAAGACATTCAGATTAGTCAAAGTCCGATGGAGCGACGAAGAAAGAGACTGTACTTAGGAAACTGAGAGTAGGATTAAAGACACTTATCCATTGTTTCATGGAATGTTTTACCTTTATGTTTGATTGTTATGGGTATCTTATCGAAATTTCGAGGGCGATATTCCTTAAGGAAAGGAGTCTATAATGACCCTAATTTAGACTAACATTATTTAGGACTTTAGTTAGGCAAATTAAATGAACAATACAGATGGTTAAGGGATTAAGATTTGTAAATTTATGAAGGAGCCATGCCTTAATGAATACATAGGAAAAAGAGAATTAAAGATATGTAAGTAGGAGGAATATGATAAGGGAAAAATAGGAATAGTCCTTGTTCTTATATCCTAAACCCTTATATTTATCATTTCTCTTTCATTTCAACATTCATAAATAAAACTAAAACCCCAAGAGCTTCGTCGGCCACCATATGAAGAATTAAAAGAAGAAAAGCTATGATTTAAGTAGGAAGCTTAAGCGATTCAATCAAAGAGCAAATGTCAACCATCTTAACACTAACCTAAGGTGAATAATTTGATTTACATCTCACTTTTGTTGATTCTTTCATTTTCAAGGTTGGATCCGAATTAGTTTGCAAATAATATGCCATGTTATGTTTGTTTAAATGGATATATATGCTAATTGACGATTTATGATGTTTTATATAGATTTTATGATAAATTTAGATTGGAAAACCTATTAAATTACATCCAATTGATTTGTGTTTTTGATATATGGTCAAAGACATTATTTTAGAAGTCGGTTTCAAGTTTCATTATTTTTTAAGTTATGGAATTATTATGAATTTTTTATGAAAGAAAATAGTTAATATTGGGTTTAAATTATTTAAAGCAATTATATAATGATTTTGGGTCTGAAATTAAAATATGTTAGAAAACATATTAAATGTGAATTATGGTGATTTTTGCAGAATTTTCCTAAGTATTTTATTATGGTTATAGAATTATTTAACTTGACGGACTTAAATGTTTCATATGTTTTAACCACGGACAAGGACCTTTTTTATTAAAATGTCTTAATTGATAATTCTGATATTCGGCAGCAATTTTAGAAAAGGATTTTTGATAAAGAAATGACAACCAATTACATTTTGGCAAATGAAACAAGTTAGTTGAAAAGAAGTTACTTTGTAAGGCATAAAATCAGTTTTGACATAATTTACCACTTCACTACTTCCATCTGTTAGCTTTCGACACCATACCGCCGTTAGGAACCTACTCAAAACCAATACACATGGTATCAAGCCATTGACAAGTAGTGGATTGGAGAAAGGCTGAAGGGACAGTGTCGTAACCTTGCTTTCGAAGAGGCTGAAGCCACTTTAAAATGGCTTTCGAATCAAACAGTTTGTAAATGAAATGTTGCTTGTTTTATTTTAAGAAAGAAGCTTTCGATGAGTTGCCGCTTGTTTTGTTTTAAAAAAGTAACTTTTGAAAGGGTAGCCACTTTTGGAACCTATTCAAAACCTAGCTTCCACATTCTTACATTTCGAACTAGTTAAGGCTGCTTTTCTTTATAGCCCAAAAACAATGTGTTTGATAGGGTGCTTTCGCCTTTTACTTTGAAGCTGCTTTCTTCATGCTTTTGGAAGGGCCATACAGCTGCTTTCAAAATGGCTTTGGTAGCAATGGTTTCCGAAGAGTGGGTTTCGAAACTATCCACTTTCTTTTACTTGAGGTTAATACTTTTGAAATTAAAGCTTTCGCCTAAATTCTTTATGACCTAATAATTATACTATATGTTAAACCCAAAGGTTTCGAAAGGAATGATTTTAAATGGTTTTGAAGCAATGTTTCCACAAACTTTTACTTGAACCAAATACATTCGAAAAGTACGTTTTAAGTGAAGGATTTATAATGTGTTCTAAAGGTTATAGGAGTTTCGAAGAAGAAACCCCAATGTTTTCGAAAGGTATACTTAAGTTACCAAAAGGTTTGTTTTAAGTATTTTGAAAAGAAGGTTTCCGATGCTTTCGAAAGACAAGTTTAATGGTTCCGAAGAGGATGTCTAAGGGTTAAGTAATGAACTCGAAAATCATATTTTCAATACATTCGAAAGGTATGTTTTGGCCTTTCGGCCTAGGGCTTTCAAGGATAAAGTTATTATCTTATTTTGAAAGGGGTACTTTCAACGAATTCGAAATAGATTATTTAAAGTTTTAAACAAAGGTTTCGAAGGTATTATTTTGGCCATATATCCTAGAGGTTTCCAAGTCAAAAGGGGGTTTTAACTTATTTTGAAGGGATAGATAATCACGTTGATTAGATTTCGTCAACATTATTTTGTCATGGCATAAGAATTTTGAGTAAACCAAAGAGTATGATTTCCCTATTTTATAAAGTTTTGATTTCAGGGGTAAATACTTTACAAAGATTGTCTGCAAGGAAATGAAATTTGAATAGGGTAGTTGACCCTATGTATACGACTGGAAATGAAATTTGAACAAGGTAGATAACCTTAAGTTTATGGCTCGGATTTTAGAAGACCAGATGAGACTAGCGTAGGCCACGCCCTATACTTTAGCTAATATCCCTTATCTAATATAAGTCCAAAATTCTATTGTGTAGGGTTTTGTCACAAATGGGTCTAAAATAATATTGCACACAGAAGGGAATATATAGTGTAAAGATAGGTTATTGGTGAGCCTGCTAAACAATTAGAATCAGTTGACCCTAGAAGAAGATAGGCAAGAATAGATAGCCTAGTAGTTTGTCCAACAGAAGTTGGATAATTGATTATGTCTGGTAGACCCAAGTCAGCCAATGGTTAATAGTTAGCCATATAAAACTGTAATGTGAACAAATAGTCCATTGATTTCCTAATTTTTATTCATATATATATATATATATATATATATTTGCTATTGTTGTTATAATAGTCTGATTGTAAGATTTTGATTTGCAAAAGATATGATTTTAAAGGGATATAAGTGAAGGGAAATCCGTTCCGCTATGCGTTGTGGCCTCACTTAATGT
The DNA here is from genome assembly GCA_030765085.1 of Allium cepa. Lineage (NCBI taxonomy): Eukaryota > Viridiplantae > Streptophyta > Magnoliopsida > Asparagales > Amaryllidaceae > Allium > Allium cepa. The sequence goes on along the minus strand of CM060931.1, from coordinate 85,041,668 downwards.
AATAGTATTAGTCACACCAGGCTTCATGCCTGACTTGAAATTTATGGTTTTCCCTTAAATTCTCGGGTGCTCAAAATTTGATTTGAATAGATTGAGAGTTAAGGACTTTTTAGGCTTAGTAGGTTGGACGAATAAGCTTCTAAAGACATGCACGATGCAAGCTAGCTATGTAGGAGCTATTTAGTATTATTTCCACTATGATGTATTATGAGTGATATGTCTATTCAATACTCTAATCATCCAAGGGGGCATCATTATATGTCGCTCTTGGCGTAATTGGTAATAATTATATTTGATCAAAACCTAGGAATCTTTTTGGGATTATGTAACTGAATATGAAATATTGATTTGAAATGTAATCAGAAAAGTAGTTTTGAAATATATGTTGATTTTATTTCATGTTCATGTGCTTTTGATGTTATGGATACCATTAACATTACCATATTTTGTCACTGGAAGTTAATATTACAGATGACTGTAGCATCTACAGCGCTTAGCTTTGGGCCTCAAGGTAAGGAACGTTGCATTTTCAAATTATTACAATTGCTTTTAGCTAGTCAAGGTAATTTGGTCTAGTGAACTTGTCAATTTTTGAAAATAACTTTGATGTGGATATTTTCTACAAATCTAATTTAAGTAGATTATGACATTTTATACATAGAAAATGTTCTTATATTATTGGTAAGATTAAATACATTATTTCATTTTTCTAATAATTCTCAACAAGATTTTTATATTTCTCGAAACCTATATATATATATATATATATATAAGCCTTTCGACTTCTCTAGTAAGTTTTAGGACTCGCTTGCCTAGGGATTCTGAGCTTAGTTTTGCTCAAAATATTATAGGCCTATAAGCAATGGATAACGTTTTATCGATTGTATTACATACAACTTTTAATCCATTGTCTTTTTCCTATCTCATTTCAACCTTGAGCTGGCTTAATAGATCAAAAGAGATTATTCACTCATACCTACCATTTCACCATGACCTAAGCATAAAGTATGTGTCTTGGGTTTTCTCAACAAATACATACATGTATCATGTCACGTCTATCAAAATAATAACAACGCTACACGTAATAAATCTTTCTTGAGATTCCTCAACAACTAAAGAGCATGCAAGTAATTTATTAATATATAAATGGTGGAGGACAACGATTATACTAAAGATACATTATCTTTAATATATTTATTCGAGTGGTATTGATTTAGAGAATAATATATTTCTTATAAAATATCCTATTGATTCAAGTGTTAGACATGTCTGAAATCGCGCTATGCATATTATACGTATGTATTTATTCCTTAAACCTAAGTTGGGTTTCTTATAGTTCCACTATACTCAATTAAATCATGGTTAATTTAATTTAATTTTTATTAATAAAATCATATGTAATTAATTTAATCAATTATTTAGTTAACACTTTGATTAATTTAAATTTCAAAAAAAAAATGTAATTTCATCCTATATAATTTCAAGATGAACATTGACCATAACATTTATAGTATTTATGTTCATATATCATTATACATGTACATTATTTATTAACAAAATTTTATTAATTTAAATAATTTTTAATTAAAATAAAAGTTATTTCTTTTGAACATTTCATTATCATTTAACTTAAATATTTTATGATAAGCCATTCTAAATTAGATTCGTCTAGTGAAGCCCTAAAATGGTGACCTAAATTGTTCCATTCTACCGCTTTTGCCTCTTCCACTCTCTATTCTTCCACCTTGCTTTCATTCTATTTCCCTTGCACTTCTCTTCGACTCATCTCGATTTAGTATCCAACCCCCAACGCCATCCGATTCATCTAATGAATTGGGTTTCTCCCATCTGATGATTCTTCACCATTGACCACTTGCTTTGGTAAAGTTAGACTGCATCTCAGTCTCGATGACTATTAGTTCCCCAAGCTCATTTCAAATTAAAAAGGGGCTTCGTCCTTGCCTAAGTCCAAAACTAAGCAAAGTGTTGTTGTGCCAGTTGACGTTAGCACCATATGTTGACAATTCTATGAATGAAATATGCTTTATCCCAAATTGGCAGAATGAAAGATTAAATCGTGTATATATGTAGGATCCTCATTCCCTATATTGGCCCTTAGGGTCAGGTAATTTTATGCGAGGGGGAGGACCCAAATCTGATGAATACACGCGCGCGCACGCCGCCCGCCCGTCCTGTACCGAACCGGGCCGGGCTCGGGCTCGGGCTTGGGTTTGAGTCTACTATGAAATCTTATTTTTGCTACAAAAAAACACTGCAATTTTCAGTGGGTTTTTTATTTGGCTACACGGGCGCGGCCCGTTTGAATTTGAATTGGATACGGGTGCGACCTGTTGGAAGAATGAAGGAATGCCGTTTTTTCAGAACGGATATATTATGAACGGACGCAATGATGACCGTTCGACAACTATAAATTGGTGACGAATCCTGATCAAAACGTTCACGAAATTTTTTACAGTTGTTCTTCTTCCCCGCCAATTCATTTCTGTTGCCATCGTCATCTCAGCCTGACGTGCTCCTTACGGTCTCGCGCAGTTTCGTCGGTTGTACCCTGGGAGACTTTTGATAAAGTCTTAAGGCAATTGTCACGGCAAGCCTCCGACGAACTTTGGTACTCTCGTTGCTTTCTGTTACGAAATACCATTGTTGCATTGCAGCAGTTTTCTAATTTTGTAACACTTTACTGTGTTGCTGATTGTTGTTGTACCATATTGCATTCTATAGCAACGCAGTAATTTCTGTTGCGTTCTGTTTTGAACCACATAAACCTACATCTTAAGAATTTCCTGTTTTGGTTAAAACAGAGATGGGAGCAGAACAGATGTCGATCAAGACAGCGAACTTAAACAAACCAGACCCGTTCAAGGGAGACGGAGACGATTTTCTGACATGGCAGATTCAGATGCTCTTTTATCTCACAACCCTTGGTCTGCAGAAGTATCTTGATGAAGATGAACCAGTGCCGCCTATGCCGGGCAATGCCAATTAAGCAAATGACATTTTTGCAATTGATGCATGGAGGCACTCGGATTTCTTGTGCAGGAATTACATCCTAAACTGCTTGGATAAGGTTTTGTACAAGGTGTACCAGCCACCGAAAACTGCAAAAGCTCTCTGGAATGCGCTTAATGCAAAGTAAAAAACGCAAAACGTGAGCCTGAAGAAATTCATAGTTGACAAGTTCATGGACTACAGGATGGTGGATTCAAAATCTGTAATTACACAATTGCATGAACTTTAGATTATTATCCATGAATTGCAAGCAGAAGGCCACGAAGTTGGTGAATCTTTCCTGGTTGAAGCAATCACTGGAAAGCTGCCACCATCTTGGAAGGACTACCGCAATTATTTGAAGCACAAGAAGAAGGAGATATCCTTTCAAGACCTCATCGTCAGATTGAAGATCGAGGCAGATAATCGCGGAGTCACTAAACCAAAAAACGAAGAGGCTTTTGTTGTAGAAGGGGCAAAGAGAAAAGGAAACCCCAACAAAAACAAAAGGAAAAGGAAGGCGCCAGAAACCAAACAAAATGATCAGAAGCCGTCCAAGAAGTTCAATGGGCAGTGTTGGGTTTTTGGCAAGAGTGGACATCAAGCAAATGATTGCAGGCACAAGAAACAGAATAATTCTGAAGCAAATGTGGTGGATAACATGGACATCGATGGGTCTAACTTTTCTGGAGTTGTGTCGGAATGTAATCTAGTCCAGAATCCTTCTCAGTGGTGGTTTGACACAGGTGCTACACGACACGTATGTTCTGAAAAGTCCATGTTCTCCACTTACAACAAACTCGATCATGAAGAAAAGTTGTACATGGGCAACTCTGCAGTGTCAATGATTGAGGGAAGCGGGAAAGTGATTCTCAAGTTCACATCTGGTAAGACTATTACGCTGAACGATGTGCTTCATGTTCCAGACATTCGCAAGAACTTGATCTCTGGACCTGTACTCTCGAAGAAAGGCTTCCGAATGGTCTTCGAATCAGATAAAGTTGTTCTGTCTAAGGCTGAAATCTATATAGGGAGAGGATACTTGTGTGATACGCCTATTTAAGGCTAATGTAGCCGTAATTGGCAACAATAATGTATATTGTAATTCTGAAACGAATAAAAAGGAAGTTTCTTATGTTGTCGAGTATGATGCTCTATTATGGCATGAAAGATTAGGACATATAAACTTTCGAAAGATGAAAAAACTTGCAAATCTGGATTTAATTCCACAATTTCAAGTAGATAAAAAATACAAATGTGAGACATGTGTAGAAGCAAAAATGGTTAAGAAACCATTTCATACTGTTGATAGAAGTACTGAACCGTTACAAATGATTCATACTGACTTATGTGATTTCAAAAACTTACCTACAAGAGGTGGGAAAAAGTATTTTATCACATTTATTGATGATTATACACGATATTGCTATGTATATCTTTTAAATAGTAAAGACGAAGCAATTACATCGTTTATAAAATATAAGGCTGAAGTAGAAAATCAACTAAATAAAAAGATCAAGATATTGAGGTCCGATCGAGGTGGAGAATATGAGTCGCCGTTTGAACAATTCTATGCAGAAAATGGAATAATTCATCAAACAACAGCACCATATTCGCCACAACAAAATGATATAACCGAGGGAAAGAATAGAACATTAAAGGATATGATTAATGCCATGCTCTTAACCTCTGGCCTACCAACAAACTTGTGGGGGGAAGCTTTAAATATGTCTAATCACATATTAAATAAGGTTCCTCATAGTAAAACGGGAAAAATTCCATATAAATTATGGAAAGGACATCTACCAAGCTTCAAATACCCACACTGTGGAGGTGTTTAGCAAAAGTTCATATTCCGCCTCCAAAGAAGGTCAAACTTGGACCAAAAACTGTAGATTGTTACTATTTGGGACCAGCCCAAAATAGTACTGCATATAAATTTTTGGTATTCAAGTCTGATATACCTGATATTCATGTAAATACAATCATGGAATCAAGAGATGCATCATTCTTTGAAGAAGTGTTTCCACACAAAAAGAATGTAGGGAATAATGTCCCTAAAAGGACATGAGAAGAATCAAATAGCCCACATGAAGATGAAACTCATCATAAAAATGATGAAGTAGAACCAAGAAGAGGTGTAAGGGCTAGAACCTCTAAATCATTTGGTTCGGATTTTTACACATATGTGTTAGAATACGAACCTCAAACGTACAAGGAAGCCATGTCATCTTCTGAATCTTCATGTTGGAAAGAAGCAATTCAAAGTGAGATCGATTCAATCCTAAGTAATAAAATTTGGGAAATTGTTGACATTCCACCTGGAATAAAACCTATTGGCTGCAAATGGATTTTCAAGAAGAAAATGAAACCAGATGGCTCTATTGATAAATACAAAGCCAGATTAGTAGCCAAAGGATATCGTCAAAAAGAAGGTATAGACTTTTTTGACACATATTCACTAGTTACACGAGTAACCTCAATAAGAATGCTAATAGCAATTGCATCCATCTACAATCTAGAAATTCATCAAATGGATGTAAAACAACATTCTTAAATGGAGATCTCGATGAGAAAATCTACATGGAGCAACCCGAAGGATTTGTATCTAAGGGAAATGAAAACAAAGTCTGTAAATTGGTAAAATCACTATACGGACTCAAACAAGCTCCAAAACAATGGCATGCAAAATTTGACAGTGTCATGATGAGAAATGGTTTTCGTATAAATGAGTGTGACAAATGTGTTTATTGTAAACGAGTTGGACAATCATATGTGTTTGTTTGTTTATACGTGGGCGATATGCTAATCTTTGGTCCTAACATTAAAGTTATAAAGACCATAAAGAAACTGCTTATCAACAATTTTGATATGAAAGATTTAGGAGCTGCTGACATTATTTTGGGAATCAAAATAATAAGAATGGCTAATGGAATACAATTATCTCAGTCACATTATGTAGACAAAATAATTGAGAAATTCCAACATTATGGAATTAAAGGAGTAAGAACACCTTTTAATCCATCGGAAGTACTGCATAAAAACTCTAATGAAAGTGTAATGCAGCTAGAATATTCCCGTGTAATAGGATATCTAATGTATCTCATGAATTGCACGAGACCAGATATAGCTTATGCAGTAAGTCGACTAAGCAGGTATACAAGTAATCCAGGGAAGGAACACTGGAAAGCACTAATTAGAGTGTTGGGATACTTGAAGAATACCACAGATTATTCCTTGCATTACGGAAAATATCCAGCTGTTCTAGAAGGATACAGTGATGCACACTGGATTGCAGATTCAGAGGAATCAAAATCCACAAGTGGTTATGTCTTCACTCTTGCAGGAGCAGCAGTACATGGAAATCAACGAAGCAAACATGCATAGCTCGATCCACTATGGAATCAGAGTTCATTGCAGTAGACAAAGAAGGAGAAGAAGCAGAATGGCTTCGTCATTTCTTAGAAGATATTCCTTTATGTCCTAAACCTGTAACGGCCATATGTATTCATTGCGACAATCAAGCTGCGCTAAGTAGAGCGAAAAACTTTGTGTATAATGGCAAATCACGACACATTCGTCGACGCTATAACACAGTTAGACAGTTACTCTCTAATGGAACTATCTCCATTGATTATGTAAGAACAAATGATAACCTAGCGGATCCAATTACAAAAGGGTTATCACGAGAGAAAATAGACTGCGCATCGAGGGGAATGGGTTTAAAAGCTTAAACCAACAAGAGTTATCTTATACGGAAACCTATCCTAGAGACTGGAGATCCCACGGACTAGGATCAATAGGCAAACCAATTCTGAATAACTCAAGATGTAATGCATTTTTTCTGGACATAGTCCATTCCATTCCTATGGTGCAAAACATAAATGCATGCCTACAGAAGTATTAAAAGGTTAAATCTATGCTTTTTACTGATGACCATATCTTGTAAAATAACAAGTGGGATATATGTAGGATACTCTTTATGGTTGCGATCACCTATGTTAGTGTGAGCTGGGTCGGCTCTATGAGAATATTAAAGGCTTAAATTCTCTGTATACACTCGCAAAACCAAATTTGTTCAGGAACGAAATGAACACAACCAAGAGATTGGATGAGAATGGAAACAATGCTTTGTTAATCTTATTGTCTGGTTATACAATAACGACAAACGGTTCAAGATGAAATAATTCACCGATTAACCAAGTATATCCGATAAGTGTTAACAAAGGAAAGTTCAAAGTGAAACATCTACTTATCCTTCAAAAAATATTATTCCATACGTAGTCTGAGATATTCCACTTTGTGTGGGGGAAAAGTATATTGTCATTCATGTGGGGGATTGTTGACAATTCTATGAATGAAATATGCTTTAGCCCCACATTGGCAAAATGAAAGATTAAATCGTGTATATATGTAGGATCCTCATTCCCTATATTGGCCCTTAGGGTCGGGTAATTTTGTGCGAGGGGGAGTACCCAAATCTGATGAACACACGCGCGCGCACGCCGCCCGCCCTTCCCGTTTCGAACCGGGCCGGGCTTGGGTTTGGGTCTACTATGAAATCTTATTTTTGCTACAAAAAAACACTGCAATTTTCAGTGGGTTTTTTATTTGGCTACACGGGCGCGGCCCATTTGAATTTGAATTGGATATGGGTGCGACCCGTTGGAAGAATGAAGGGATGCCCTTTTTTCAGAACGAATATATTATGAACGGACGCAACCATGACCGTTCGACAACTATAAATTGGTGACGAATCCTGATCAAAACGTTCACGAATTTTTTTACAGTTGTTCTTCTTCCCCGTCAATTCATTTCTGTTGCCATTGTCATATCAGCCTGACGTGCTCCTTACGGTCTCGCGCAGTTTCGTCGGTTGTACCCTGTGAGACTTCTGATAAAGTCTTAAGGCAATTGTCACGGCAAGCCTCCGACGAACTTTGGTACTCTCGTTGCTTTCTGTTACGAAATATCATTGTTGCATTGCAGCAGTTTTCTAATTTTGTAACACTTTACTGTGTGCTGATTGTTGTTGTACCATATTGCGTTCTGTAGCAACGCAGTAATTTCTGTTGCGTTCTGTTTTGAACCACATAAACCTACACCATATAACTTCAAAATTCCTGATGTTGTTCAAGAGATCGTTGATAGTTGTAAACCAAAACAAACAGTCATGCCTGGAACAGAAGTTCCCTTGCCTGCTGATTACTCTGTAACTAGGCAAAATAAGCCTATCAATGTGAATACACTTTTATTGAAGAAGATGATGGTATCGAGCCTGATGCCTTGATGCAATCCAATCTCGATGGCCTTGGCTATGCCAAGTACGCAGTTTCTGATGACACAAATGAGAATGCCAAGATTTCTGTTGCTGCCCCTGTGCTGCAGCAGAACCCTATTTATGTAAATAGGAATTGGGCCACTTTGTTCTCTCACAAAACATGTAATGCTGGTAGGTTTGTCACTAAAAACTACATAATTAGTGATTGTATTGTTCCCCTAGTGAAGTTATTTATGTTGGGAAGATTTTTTGAAAGAATTACCTTGTTGGCTTTTTCTTAGACAAGAATTTTCCATAGCATGTTGTGATTAAACACCTTTTTCATGTATAGATACACAAAGGAACAGTGAGAGTAATTTATGAAAAGGTTATATTTGACTTTAACTTTTCATGTTTGGGTGATAGAGCTAGATATTGGAATCAGGCCCTTTAATTATTTTCGATAAAGTTTTCATTAGAAGGCCTAGATTGGATTTTTGGCCACATGGTGAAACTTATTTGTTTTGATGAAGCCACTAAATATAGAGATAGGATGGCTTACGACGCGCTGGTTAAGATAGCCCTCAAGAAAGAGCTTTCTACTTCCATTCTTGTTTTTCTGTTTGAGCATGTTAATGGTCATGTTCAGGTTTCCTTCCTTTAGAAATCCCTCCATTTTCTCCACATGTTGTTCCATTAGGCATACTAATTCCACATGTATTCATTCTTCATCGTCTGTTGAGTCTGTTCCAGCGACTCCAATCCCATCGTTATCGCCTTTGCGTAATGGTAAAACCAAAGTGTGTGTGTCAACTACCCTACTGTAGCCCAACCTGATGTCTCATCTGATCTACTTTCAGAAGCCGCCTTTGAGAAACTATAGGCCTCTCTAGCCTTTATTTCTCCCCTTATGGTTAGGCATCAGATCCCTATCATTATAAGCCTCTCTCCCCTTTGCTATCCACTCCAGACTTTGATTTTTCAAAGACTGGTGACCTTACGAAGGCTTTGAGCATGGCTTCCATCAGACTGCTCTTGTCACTATAACTTCTACTCCAGCATGATTTCCTATTTTATTTCTGTAATTTGATTACACTAAATTTGATGTATTTTTAATAGTTATTTCTGTGCTTAGTGAAGTTGGAATGTGACGTTCTGGTTTGTAAGTTAGTATTAGCTGTTGAGGCATCTGTGATTTACACCTGTAATATTTTGTATAGCAGCTTGCCCGTGCAAAACAATAATACTTTTTTTAGCCTGCAAAAATATTTTATGATAAATACTCACATATTATTTGCTTTAAAAATGGGACAAGTACCAACCAAAAGAGAAACGAAAATTGTAGGGAAGTAAGAATAAAAAGAAAGTAGAACACACGAATTCAGAGTGGTTTGGCCAAAATCAATAGCCTATGTCCATTATTATCTTTGTTTTCGATTACCATTTTCTTTTGCAAGAGAATTACATTAACTTAAGGTTTAAACTGTTCGAGCACAAATTCGATAGAGTTTGGATGAAAAAATCATATCATAAAAAGAAGATCGCTTTTTTGATGCATTGGCCTTGGTATTTATAGACGAAATTGACCATTACAATCATCAGATTGACTTGAATATGTCCACCACTCTAGATCCGAAGTTTCAACAAGAGGATCAAGGCAAAATTGAAAATATCAAAAACTAAAAAGACCTGTATTGATGCTTATGGATCGGTATCGAACTATCTACTAATGCTAGCTTGTACTCTCTTTGACTTAGTCTTCATCTTTAACAAAGCGACGCTGACCTACTTCATGAACTAATAAGGATCGTTACTGATCGTTACTAAGTTATTTTTTAGTCTTAGTTTACCTTCTCTTTATTTAGTCTTCATCATCTAGCTCTCAAAAAGACCAAGTATATCCACTACTTAAATAGATCAGTGCCGATCCATGTAGCCTTATCCAAGTCATGTCATTTTCTTGCATTCTTCACTCTTAAGTTATTTCATGAACACTTAATACTCTAGATCCATTAAGATATTTCTTGGTTCAAGTATGAGATATCAATTACCCCCAATTATGCTTTGTGTTAAAAATGCATGCTTTAGATCGAGATAAGTGATCAAACTCGAACTCCAATCTACAGAGATGCCCTTCTCTTCTAAATTGTCTTCATGAAGTAATGCATTCTTTCTGAATTGGCATGTTGCTTTGGACAACCGTGGAATCACATCTCTTTGACAGGCATAAGAGTTGAAGTCCCATTTGAATTTTCTATTTTCATGATTCTTGAAACCTCTTCCTTTGCTTTAGTTGGGTAGGATTTCATCTTTTGTCACTACAATCTCATCCATTATTATTGTAACGACCCACAAATTTGACACAATGAAATATTAAAACAACTAAAAATGATTTTTTAATCAAAGAGTGAATCGAGTATTACTTTTATAGCCATTGCGAAGGCCTTTCTGAGTTGATCAATGTGATGTGCATTCGTTATCTCATTTTGTGAAATAGAGGCGTTATAGTGTTTAAATAACGTACAAAGTTGTTTTGGGCCAAATTAAATAAGCAACCCATAACCCAGCCTAACGACTATGTAAGTGAGGCTACGAAACTCTCACCATCACTTCTATCTTCAGATTTCTTCCCAAAATCAGGAAATTGCTTAATTATTTGCTAATGGTGGACAATTACCTCTAATCAAAAAGTGATTTAAAATTCAAAGTGTTTAAACCATATCTAATTATATGCTGTTTCAAAGCTCTCGATAAGGCAAATCAATGCTAAGTGTCTGTTTTTCGTAAAAGTGGTTGAGTCAATGGAAAATCATGGTCAAAACTCTTAGGCGATGGATTTTGGTTCTACTTTGGATATTTTGATCAAAACGGTAACAGATGAATCTAGTGGTGCATTTGGGTAGAGCTCGACCAAATGAGCTCAGATCTGGTTTCAAATTTGCAAATGGATCATCGTTATGCTGGCAATTGAAGGAGGAAAGCATGACAATGGCTAGAGTTAGGCAATGTTAGAGGCGGTCATTGTTCAAAGTGGTGATGCCTGAACATGGAGCTCCATAATACATGTTGAAAGGAGGTAGTGCGACAATTATTGGTGCCAGAGCATGGCGAACTTGGCAATCAAACATTGTAATATGGGTTTACAGGGTATGATATCGAGCATAGATGGAGAAAGGAGAAGGTATCGTGCATATTTTATTTTAACCATCAAATTGCAAAAATGCCGTTATGACTACTAATCCACATAATTTATGCATACGAAGTCCGATTCATGTGCGGTTTCTTGGACTTGTGGTTGAATTCTGGACAATCTGACAAGGTTGCTGAGTTTGAAGGCTATTTGCAAAAGCGCGTTGGTATGTTTTAAATTAATTCAATTATTTGGAATTTAATTGGAATTAACTGAAATATTGATACGTGTTGTGATATATTAGTGATTGCTTGGATATTATGGATATTTTGGATATTTTATGCCTTGGGTTGATTGTTTATTTATTGACTATTGTATTATTGGATTTTTAATTGTAATTAGCTATGGATTTATGGTATGAATGTAATTAATTAAATAAAATAAGTGAAATTGTGTAATAAGATGGAAAATAGATAAATAATTAATAAACAAGATTATTTATAGATTTTGGATGGTGTTTGTAAACAATAGTGGTTTAGTGAACTAAAATGAGATTAGTGGAAGAAATTTAATAAGGTTATTATTCATGTATTTCTAGGGAAATTCATGAATAATAACAGAAAAATATATTTTGAACTAAAATTGGAAGGCTTATCGTTATTATTATTATTATTAAATAATGTAATTGATGGTTGACTTGAATTATAACCTATGTTGTTCTGTGATGATGAAATCGCATTTGGATGTATGTGTAATATTTTGCCATTATTACTACATGTGTGTAGTTGACTATAGTTTTATTGTTTTTGTGTTTGTGTTACCAATGTAGTGTTTTAGTACACATTTAATTGATTTATACTTACGTTGATGGTGTACTACTAATAGTTGGTAATTAGTACTTATGAGTATATATGTTGTGATTTGCTTAATTGATGTTTGGGGTTGACATTGTGTGTTGTCAAATGTTTGTAATGTTTAATGACTAAGTGTGCTATTATTTTTGCTACCCTATATTTATGTTGATTGATGGGAATGGTTTAGTAGGAGTTGTGTTTTCTGCTTACATTAATATGTTGGTTGTGGTGGTTACATGGATGTTATGTTTGTTATGCGCTAACGACTATTTAGATGCAAGAGAAGACCAGGAAACATAATTATGTGGACTTGATCCCTGAAATGGGGTACGTAAGCAGTTTTTACTATGCAATTGCAATTGAGCCTATCATCATAGTGTATAGGGTTAAGCGCATCCAAACATAGTTGAAACCAATAACATCCAATAAAAATTAATAAGAAATTATTACTTAATAATAAGGCTAAAAATCAAAATTTTGTAAATGTTGATTTGGCCATGAAAGTTATGTCGTTGCGTTTACGATGATTATCTAATCAATTTCCATATATAAAGTTTTGAAATCAGAGCTCAAATAGAAAATTTATTGACGTCTGAAGTTTTCGACTTTAAATAATTCGAATTCAAATTCGAATAATTAATAATAAATTTTGAAATTTAAAAATTAACAGTAATTAGAAAGTTGGGGGTTAAGTAACCATTAAAAAGCAAACATTAATGCTGGATATTAAACAAGAAATTAAATAATTAACTAAATTGCACAAAATACGTTTCCACAATTAGGCAACCGGTCAACCACCTACCTAGGGTTGGTCACCGCGAGCAGTCGACCGATACGGTTATGGCGGCTAGGGTTATTTTAGGCTAGGAACCACCCGATTTAATTATTTTAGGCCGATTTAATTCTAACAGTTCTGGTGACTTCTAACTACTATGAGCCTAGCCACCTCACTTTTATTCACAAGTTATTTGGGAACATAAGCGAAGCTCGGTTAATTTCTTTTTTCCACATGATTTAGAAATTTCTTAAGGTCTTTAGGTCAAGGATTTTAGATATTTATATTTAATTTCTGATTCCATTCTTCTCTTATCCCTAAAATTCTGAGTCTAATTAATATACAAGCCAATTATTCTATATTTCAAAAGGAAGAGATTTGGGGATAGATTAAAAAGCAGGCATATTCAAATCCAAAGGAGAAAGCTGGGAATTATCTAGGAGTGGAAATATTAGTTTTTATCATTTTAGTAATTGTATAGTATAGGCTAAATTTGATTTATGCCTTGGGGTATTTCGGTTGATGGAAATTTCAAATCTAAACTCCTAAAATAACCCAAAGCAAATGTCAATTCTTAGGTTATTGGAATCTCAATTATTCTGTATTAAAATAGTAGAAATTGTTAGTCATTGAAATTTTAGCATTGTACATTCTATTCCACTTCTGACTTTTCTATTTTGATGTTTCAAAATGGAAATAAATTTGAAACAAGTATTTTTGTAATTTAAGTATGAATCCCCTTTCTTTTTTATATATGGAAGTCGAATAGAGTGTAAATGGATTGAAATTGTTAATCCTATTAATGTTGATTCTACTACTTTAATATAAAATAAGGTTGGTAATGGATTCTATTTTATATATAAGTGTATTGTTTGACTAAGGATATTAGCTAATTTGTTGGTTATGGTATGAAATTAAACTTGTATAAATGGGAAGTTTTGACATTCAATGATTAGTATAAGGTGCAATCTTCACACGTCAAGGAATATTTTATTTATGTATTTGTAAACATTTTAGCGTATGAATAACGTATAATTAATAACGTATTAATCGCATAATAAATAGGTTAGTTATTAGCATTACAACCCCAAGGATGAAAGTTACGAATGACTATAATTAGTGGAGAAATAAAGAATTTTTTATAGCCTTAGTAGATTCAATGAGTTATATGGTTGTATGGTTAGAAGAGTGTAAATTATGACTGAGAAATAGGGATCGGGGTCAATCAAAAGCACACTAAAGTCTGACCAGCTAATTTGGCTACCAACAGTGCAACTTTAGGATTGATGTGAGACATCACCTATAATAAGTACGCAAGAAAATGCGAGATTAGTCCTAATTATATAGGGTAAGTTTGCCTGGTTAATCTGCCTTTCAGCGCCTATGAATGGCGGACTGATGTGAGGTGTCACATTTAAGTTACGGGTCATAATACATAGGACCTACTTTGAGGATTGAAGGTAGCAAATAGCTGCTGTAGGGTCTGCCTCCTTCCCTAATTAGGAAGTATTAATTGGTCGGGAATAGCATTTAGGCAAGGTAGCTGGAAATCTTTCGAAGGGTTAATTGTGGGTTTGAATTATTTAGTGGCTATTATAGGGTCCGCCTCTTCCAAAAAGAAGTACTAAGTGGCTTGATAAGATTCCATGCGATGTTAGCTAGATTGTATTAGTGAGAGGTCCGCCTTGGATTTGGTATTAGATTATAGAGACCTGTCTAAGATATCGATACTAAATGGTCAGAGTCTGCTTAATTGTCATTGGAAAGGAATTAAGTGGCTGTTTGCACCAAAAATTGGCACAACACGCAATAGAGATTCTATAGAGAAATAAATGAAGAATGTAAAATGAAATAGAGGAAATAAGCAGTTAAATGATAGAAAATCAAAGTAATAACAAAAAAGCAACGATTTGTAGTGGTTCAACATTGTTTGTCTACGTCCACTTTGAATAGATAGCTTTATTAATTACTTCGTCAACCGAGCACAACAAGGATCAGATGAAAATTCTTAGTTACAATAGAACACAAAGCAATGAGCAGCGTAAAGGTCCTGAAAATGAATAGTGAAGCTTATATGTATAGAGCAAGGTGGCAAAATATCTCCCTGAAAATTCGGTAGAAGGATCTCCCATACCATGTGGACCCATAAGAGGGATTGCATGGCCCAAGTCCCAAGAAATAGGGATCGGCGCCGATCCCTATTTTGAAGGAATTTGGGTATATGACCCCTACGAAGCTTCTCTACGTTGTAATATGATTAGCCTCCAATTTTCATGCCAATTGAGTTACTAGAACTTGAGTTATTGCTCAATCATTGCTGCAAAGTGCGTTGTTACCTGATTCTGGCCGATCCGTGTGGAGGGATGTGGGCCGATCCCTCTTGCTGAATCCTTTTAAGGTGTGATCCCTAGGGTAGGCTCCCTAGGTCCCCACATCTTGCTTTCAAAATTTCATATGCATTGGACTTATGGATCTTGAGATATTGATTGTTTTCCATTGAGTTGCATTTATTTGGCAGATATAGGCCGATCCCTATGATTGAGTAGGATTATGGCCAATCCCTTTTCTATACTGAATTATATTCCATACTTAGAACGTTCTATATAGCATATCTCTTGACTTCGTTCGATCGCGGCTTCAAATTATCATTTGTACTTGACTTCTGAACCTCACAATCATTGCTATGGACTTACTGGCCTTGACGACAATCGAATTTAACTTGTCCTATCAGTTCGGATATAGCCGGGTCAAATGTCGGATAACACTTGCCCCCCAAAGTACATCTTGTGCCGAACATGACGTGCTTTGAATCGAAGCAAGTTAAGGTTGTCGAGAAGAAATCCACCCACTTTTCTAAATAGTAGTTATCCTTCTGTCGAATTATTTTTCCAAAGTGTCATATCTCTCTTTGATCATCATGACGCTTGGTCGATTTCCAATAATATAAATTTAGGATTATATTCTGTCAGTCGATATCTATGTCTGATTCTACATGAATACTAAGATTTGGTTATCTGATCCAGTCTCAACCTTGAAAGCTTTAGGTTTGAATTCAGTTTTTATCAATTTCAAAAATTAAACTTTTATAAAATACACGTGCACGTTCGGTACACGTTGTTGTCGTTGGCTCTCCGATGCATCTGCATGCTCACAAGTCATCGCCAATTTTTATTGAATTAGATGCAATTTCATTGCATTTTATATGTACTTACTTTATATAGTTTTTAGGTACATGTTTGCATGAACATAGGGTTTGTAAGCGATCCCTTCTTTCTCTCTCTTTCTTTTATGTTTATAGAGATTAGTATTCCACTAGCCGATCCCCCTTTCTTTTCTCTCTTTTTTTAATAGGGATCAATTTTTTTGTAATTGCTCCATTTTTCCTCTTCCTTTTTTAATTTATATGTACGTTGATATGGATCTAATGGATTCCCAGGTCGAGGGATCGTAGGCGATCCTTTCTCATGTTGGGCACTTAATCTTTTTGGCCTCATAGAGAATGAAAAGGCAGGCCGACCCCTCAACCTGCATATATAATCTAACATTTTTCTCCTCCATCTTTCACTTATTCACTTTACTTTCATTTGCTTTTATTTTCTTCAAGACTGAACCCTTCTTCCCTTACCTTTGAGACGAATCCTTCATACTTTCATCAACCCGATCTCATTCCTTCGAATCAAACGTCGTATCCTTCCTTAACCTCTCCATCCTCTCTTGCTCTAGAACACTACTCCATCTTCAATCTGAAGTGAAATCAAAAATCTCTTCTTGAGCAACTCATATTCTATAAAATTGGGTAGGTTTTCTTGCATTTAAACATTAATTTGTGATGAGATGATGGGTTCAATCACGTTGGTGGATAGGCTAGAGCTCGATGTGTATGGAGTCATAATTTTGCAGTTTGATGGAGAGGAGATGGTCGATATTTTTTAAGGAAAATGAGTCATATGGATTAAGCAAGGGATTGGTTGAAGGATGTAGGTATAGGAGAGGGATCGGTCTTGCGTGTTGCCTGAGGGATCAGAGTGAATGTTTGAAGGAAGTGTGAAAACGTTGAAGCAAAGGGATCAATATTGAAGTTTGAGGAGGAAGGGGTTGGCCGCATTCTTAAGTGAAGAGATCAGTTGTTTGTGTATTTAGCATAGGGATCGGTGGTGTTAGAGAATGGAGGGATCGACCATAGGCTTTTCGAGAGGGATCCCTTTTTTTTGTTAAGTAGAGGGATTAGTTATGGGACTTAGTCGATTCTAATCATTTTGAATTGAACTTGAACATTTGAGCAAACCAATCCATATTAATTTGCATGAACAATCAGAACCAATCCCATTTTAATGCATATGATGATAAGAGACAACAAGACTTGCCTATCCAACTTTTCATTTTAATTTGAACAACTAAACAACAGGGACTTGAACATGAACTAAAACTTAACATATGGATATCAATTATGAACTTCACACTATGAATGTCGATGGTCGATCCCAAAGCTTTTACAACCGATCAATCTAAATGCCAATTGAGACGGTCAATGATGATGGTCACTTTGGTCAGAATCTAAAGTCTCGCCACTTACTGTTGCTTTTAATTTTGACTATTTACCTCTGCACTACACAACACTGTACCATACTAGTTTACACTTAGCACATGGGGATAGGTAAAATTTTCTAATCTCGATTATCTACTGGGTTTATTTGATATGGGCTCTAGATGCTCAGGGCGTTTAGCCCAATGCTTTTTGGACAACCTTCACAGCAAAGCAATCCCGGAGCCGAATCAAGTTCTGTGACCATATCCAGTAGACTTTCCCCTGACTATCAAACTAAGCAACTTGATATTTCCGACCCGTTGGTCGACCTTTTTTCTGTTGTTCCCATACTTACGATGGAAGACATAAACCTTGCCCCTGACACTATAGAGGGTGTTGTATTCTGGATAACCCGATGGATTCCCAAGCCTCCAAAATTGGGGAGGCCGCACTCTATAGACTATGCTCTAAACATGGGATTCCGTTCGGAGACGTTCTAGTTCCCTTAGTGAATGACATGGCTCATTTCCCCTGGAGGGGTATACGACATGTAATAAATTTATGTGTTAGGCCGGATGCATGCAGCCTTTTAATTCTTTTATCCAAGAGATGCTAAATTATCAAGGAATAACTCCTGCTCAGCTGCATCCAAACAGCTATGCTTTTCTTCATGGCACTTTCTTGCTATTTATGGATGTTTTGTTCCACCCTCCATCTCCTGAAGACATTAGGTTTATCTACAATTTCAAACGATGGACGGGGAGACTTTCATATACTTTCCTTGAGCCTTCACCCAACTTTCAAGTTCTGACTGGTGCTTGGAACTGGTTTTGTATCTTTAAACACAAATGGTTCTACGTTCATTATCCGCATGGCGTCACGGGGTGATAGTTGGAAGGACGTAGGTGTTGCCTTGATTTATTACTAAATTCTTTATCCCAAGTCATATTCTGAACTAACTAATACTTCAAAAGTTATAGATGTCCATCCACAACCTGAAGGTGATAATTAATTAAGGGCGGTTTCTGCAATCTGCGTCCCCCCATTCGAGGACAGGGACATCGGATCCCTTGTAACCTATGAATGGTTATCTCTGCTAGAAGAAGGTCGCTGCACCGGACTTCTAGGAAGCATTGCATGTTATGGAACAAGAAGGCAGCAATGGTAGCCCTATCATGTCCCTAGTCGTGGGGGCTCAGTACGATGTCGAAGAGGGTGGAATTAGAGGTGATGAAGCAACAAGCCTAGCGATGCTATTGCAGGTTCGGGCAATGCATCTATGGTCAAACCATTATAAAGCGCACAATATCATATGCCAACGAGGAGAGGAAAAAGCTTGCTTATAAACTCTGTAGGAGAAAAACCCACTAAAGAGCCTGAGTTCATCATCGCCTCTATTGAAGAAGAGTCTTCTTTTCAAGATTTAGAAAGTTTGATGGAAGGGTTCTCGAATATCCTGATCCTTGATGATATCATAACCTATGACTTCCCCAACATCAGCATTGAGGAGCTTAATTCTCCCACTAGGACTAGTGATGACATTCCTCCTGCCAGCAAAGGGAAAAACACTTCTATAAGCAAGGCTACAGTAACTGGTCCATCGAAAGGACACTACGCCACTCACAATCATGCAAACTTCACTGCATGATTTTCGCTTATCTTTTATTAGATGGTCACTTAAACACTCTTGTTTGGTTTGCAGGTGCTATGCTCATTCCTATGCCTTCGATCGCTTGAGGGGCTCCTCAACACAGTATGGATCCAGTCGTGGTCCAGGCTCGAGCAGGCGTCGAGAAAGAGATGACCGCCGAGAAAGAAGTCATCGTTTAAGGGTGTCTTCATCTGCTAAACACAAATACCAATCTCAATCGTTGTATCAGGAGGTTCAACCCAATGTTCATGTACAAAGTGCTAACCAGACCTCTTCCCATGCTCTCTAAACTGTTGCGTCGTCTTAGCATTATTTTTGTTCATCCAGTTCTTGACAGCCTTGCAATCGTAGTCGAGCAAATTCCCAATTGCTACTTCTGATCTATCTTTGGCTACTATGGCCTTAAGTTCTCTACGGTGGAGAGACTTTCTGAAACTAAGGTCAATTTCCCCAAAAATCTACTTTGGTGGGTTGAAATTTCTTCCTTCCATCCATACAATTCCAGGGAGTGCTAAAGCAGGTTCACTTGCATGTGTCAATGATACTTTTGTGCAGTACGAAGCATTCCAGCATTCCGTTGAGAAAATCTCTTAGGTGTCTACTAAGATACAACATGAAATCGATCTTCTCAAGCTAAAGGTAACCTATGATAAATACATAATAAAACACTTAGATGATGAGATCATGAAGTCAACAGTGAAGCAGCCGTGGTAGATAAGAGTGCCAAAGAAATGTATGAGGCGGTTAGTCATCTGGAAATGGCTTTACAAAGGTGTTGAACGCTGCCCTCAACCGAAGAGTGTGCTTGCTCTGGAAAAAGGACACACTGCAAAAAGAGAAAAATACCCAGCCTGCCGCTTTGAGGAACTCAAAGAACTCCTTAAGAAAGAGAAGGAAGTAAAACTCAAAGCTCAGGAGGAGTCTCAAAGATATTGTAAAGAGGCTATCGAAGCCTGAGAACTGAAAATTAAACATGATTAGCAACTCGCTCAAATTGAAGTCCTCAAGGAAGAAGTAAAGGAAGCTGGCCTTCATGAAGTAAGAGAACAAATCAAGGCCCAGTTAGAGAATGCTAAAGAGTCTAACTAGAATGAGATTAAGGACATGTTCGATCCTTTGATTATTGAATATAATGCTAAGGTCCTAATCCATCATGATTTGAGTTTTCTTGGAGAGAGCTACCTCGAGTCGCTTGCCGGGGTTTAGGAATATATTATTGAAATGAAGAAGAAAACTCTTGGTGAAGCTAATTTTGATGAGGAAACTGGTACTGGAGATTCTTTATGGGGATGAACCTTTAGATCTCGTCGTGACAGAACTCCAATACCGTGATATTTTAGCACCCTCCGGGAAAGGGAAAAACATTGCTGAAGCTTTGGAGTTTAATCCTAAAGGTCGCCCTTCACTTCAAACAGCCGAAGCATTAGTTTTACTTGGCCCAGGACAGGATCTGAGCAATGATCTGGACGGACCCAGTTATCAATCAAAGGTGCTGACTCCCATTCAAGAGGGGATCTGTAACGACCCGAAATTTTCGATTCCGAAAATTCCAGATAGTTAGAAAAAAGAAGAAGAAAGAGATAGAAGAAGAAGAAAATCAGAAACATCAACATCTCACATTCGCAGTGGATAAAATATATTAATAAATAATAACAGTTTAGAAAAAGCATTCCATATCTGTCAATTACATTTATAATATATCAGAGTTATACACATATACAGTCACTGAATATACACAATTATCATGTCACAAATAAACAGCAATATAATACAGCGGAAACACTTCATACGTTCTTGCCATCCAGCTCGCCTCCTGAGCTCTAGAACGTCCTTATCTGAAAATCTGTAATACTCGGTCTGACCCGAGCATTAAACTAAAGTAACACCCGGGTCAGGCTGGAAACCAACGTGAGTAACTCATCCAACATGGAATACAAAGCATACAACTTATATAGAACCCGAGATAACTCGAAGCAATTCACAAAGCCACCATTTATTATAAACATCACTTACTTCACATATAAGTTTTCTAGATATCAAAGATTTAGATTTAAAACAGTCCAATTCCTTTAAATCACTTCACTTCAGCATATAGATTTCACATATCAATCTATATGATTCGAAGTGGTTTCGGGTATTTCCTAATAACCGAACCGGTCTCTTCGAGTCTCATGTCATCCTAACCAAAGTTATCCAAATGAAATACACAACATTTCATATCAGAGATATCAACTCATTCAAAGCATTCAATACCATTCAATCATCCATAAGCAAAGCTTAATCACATACAAATTTAATTTAATTAATCCTGATTGAATTACTAACCTCAACCACTTAGATTTCTTCACTTGTCATTAATTAATTCCAAATCAATTAATTCGTCAACCCTTCATTATTCATCTTAATTAATCACCCTAGATTAATTATCTTTCAATTACATTCAAGTAATTATCTTTAATTAATTTCATGATATTAATTATTCTTAACCAAAATCAATAAGTAATCTTTAATTACTTCACAAATTAAATAACTATAATTAATTACATTAATCATCCTTAATTACTTATACTAATTAATTTCTCAAAAGTCACTTATTATTGATTGATTAATCTTAATTAATCAATTTGTAATTACATTATTAATTATATAAATTAATGATTTCCAATTATATTTCAATATATCCTAATCTAAATGTTTGCACCAAAATTGAGCAACACCCTTCGGAAGTTTTTGAAGAGATAATAAATGAAGAAATTAAATTGAAAATGAGGATTATCTAACAAAAACTCCAAGTCACAGAAAAGTAAATTGCATGGAAGACAAGAATTTAGAGTGGTTCGGCGATTTGCCTACGTCCACTATGAAGTTTTATCACTTTATTGCTTAATACTTGAAGATTACAAGTGCCCTAGAGCGAAATACAACAGATAATAGACTTAAATTCGAAATCAATGGCAGTGATGACGATGTAGAGTGATTCTGGCAGCGTCCGGGCGTACTTTATCTCTAGAAATTCTCCGATCCCCTTTCTGAATGTCCAGGGGCTCTATTTATAGGTGCAAGAGGCTGATATTTCACCTAAAATCCGGGGAGACCGCTTCTGGCACATGAGGGGGCCTACATGACCGGCCTTAGGAAATCCAGGCCCACTTTAGGATCGATTCGAACTCTAGTTCGAGTCGATCAAAAAAGTGTCCAATCGAGGTGAAATTTGGTGTGGACATTCTTCAACATGCCTGCAAGCTCCTGTGAAAATTTCATAGCATTTGGACTTGTAGATATCGAGTTATGATCGATTCAAGGTTGTGTTCTCGGTTGGCGCGCTTGGTTCGAATCGATCCCTTCGAATCGATAGGGCCGAATCATTGACTCGAGCATGTGCCTGGTGATGTTGCGCGCGCACTTCTCGGGTTGATCCATCTTTTTCTCCGTGTTTACTGGGTCGAACCCATGGTTTTAGCTGCCTTGACCTGGTGGATTCGAAGGAGAGGATTCGAAGACATGATCCTTCGATTCGATCGAATGGATGTTCCTTCGTATCGATCAAGGTATGCGATAGTTGATTGACACGAAGGCTTCTCAGCTGAATGGATTCGAAGACGGTCGTGGGATGGAGTCGAAGTTCTTCAACTGCATGGATTCGAAGGTCTTCCCCTTGATGGATTCAAAGTAGGGAATGCTCCAATGGATTCGAACCAAGGCCCTGTCCTGATGGACTCGAAACAAGGCTTGCTCGATGAATTCAAACCAAGGCCCTGTCCTGATGGATTCGAACCAAGGCTTGCTCGATGGATTCGAATCAAGGCCCTGTCCTGATGGATTCGAACCAAGGCTTGCTCGATGGATTCGAACCAAGGTTATGTCTTACGGATTCGAGCCTAAAGCTATTTCCTCCACTTTTCATTGGTGGTAACTTGAGCATACGAACTCGGATTGACTTGAGACTTGAAATGTTGACTTTTACGATCTTTCTTGTCATATCCTATCAATTGTAGTTCAATCTGGACTCGAGCAAAATCCAGCGATATGCATAGTGAAGCGTAGTATGACCAATCTCTGAGACGAATTGTCCTATGTTTGCAATCGATCTTTTGGTCTCACGGCTTTGCCAAAAAGCGGGATAACATTTTCCCCCCAAAGTACGTCTTGTGGAACATGATGTGCTTTGAAAAGCTGCGATTTCTCTCTTAACAATCAATGCTCTTTTGTTGAAGGTTGTAACCTTGCTTTGATATGATTTATTGCTGTAGGGTAGTACCTAGCCGCTGGTCGTTGTAATCGTAATCAGATTAGTATTCGATCCCGGTGAATGTTTAAAATTGAATGTTAGTCCGACATATATGCACATATGTTAGATTGACTCTTGTTATTGTCGTGTGTCCACGAGTCGTTGTCAGCTCTGTCCGATATTGAATTTCGTATCGATTCTCTCCTGAGTCGATTTGGAAATTTGAGTTGAGACAATGCTTTATGGTTGTCTTGAAAAGCCCCTTCGTATCGATCCTCTCTGAACCGATATAGAAGGTTGAAGGACCGACATCGTACATGTGAATTTAGAATTCAGTGGATATGAAATGCTTTTTCATATTGATATGCAGTGGGTGGAATCGAACAAAAGCTTCGAATCGATGGAACTCTTTGATGGTGGATTCAAAAGCATCCTTCGACTCGATGTAATGGTGGACCCGGGTTCGTATAAATAATAATCAATGGACACGAGGCGATCGTTCGTATCGATTTCCGCGCACCACTGTGGGTTGATGAACACTTCGAATCGGTGGAGTCGAACGCTCCTTAGGTCTTACTAACACCATGCTTCGAATCATTTTTGATGGACTCAAGGGGATGGATTCGAAGTTGGACTCTGTATCAATGCAAGCTGGAGTTCGAATCGACTCCAGTACTCTAGCTTATGGTTTCGAACTTGCTACTTCGAATCGCTCCGATGGCTTCACCTGTTGCTACCGGTTACACTCACCGGGATACGAATCGCCACAGCACCCTTATAAATACTGAGGCCTCGTTCAATTTTCAGTTTTTACTTTTTATCTTCGCCTTCGTGTATCCTCGAACCCATCTCGGTCTTTCACAAATCAGGTTTAGCTACTCTCCTTCCTTCGAGTCGAGGCGATGTCCAACTTTCTTCGAATCGAGTTATACATTCAGGTAGACGAAATTTTTTAGGTTAGAAGATTTAAAAAACAAACTTTTCCATCGTGTTTCGTTCATTTCGATCTTGGCTGGCCGGAGAAGGAACACGGATGGGTCCTTCGTATCGATCCCTTGCGATCGATACGAAGCTTAAGTCTTTCATCTGTCTTTTGCTGTTGGTGATCGATTCGATGCCTTCATTGACGATGGATGCGATGCTTGAGTTGTTGATCGATACGAAGGGTTCCAGTTACCATCGATTCGAACGGAGTCGATTAGAAGCTTTGTCTCCTTGGGCAATTCGAACAATTGAAACCTGGCCCTGATCGATTCGAAGGATCATCTTTTCGATCGATTCGAAGTATCATCCCTTCGATCGATTCGAAGTGACTTATATGAATGCATAACTTTTGCATATTTAGCGGCATAATTCCGACGAGCTTTATCTCTGCGTATCTGGACTGAACTTTTATTGTGCATACTTGATTGCCCTTCGAAGCTCGTCGATGGAACTATAACTTATCACTGTGACAACAAACTTTAACTTGGATCAACTGTCAACATCGGGATGGTTCAGTGATAGCGGTCAGCGATGATGGCCATCTCGACCGGATCTCTGATGTCTTCGCTCTCTGCAAATTTTCTCTACCTCTGTTGAATTTTTCAAGTAATGCACAACACTGCACTGCACCGCACACACTTTACACTGGGAATGAACGGGTTTTTTACGTACTTAATGTTGCTTTCTGATGAGTTAGTTAGTTATGGAATCTTCAAGCTCTCAACAACAAGAAGTACAGAGTTCGACTCCTCCAGAAATACTTGAAATCCCTAACATTCCTCCCGAAGTAGTTGGGCCGGCTCCGGACGAAGTGCCGGAAGCCATATTTATCATGATCCTATCGACTCCGTTTCATCCAGTATTTCTGAAGCCTTACTGGGCCAGATCTGCTTGAAACATAACTTATCCCCGGTCGACGTTTTGCTACCGGGCGTTGATGACAGACCTCACAACCCGCCCGAGGGGTATACTGCTTTCTATCGTCACGCCTGTGCGGCTGGAACTCTTCCTCCATTTAACCAATATATCAGGGAGATGTTATCGTTCATTGGAATCGCCCCCTTACAACTTCATCCCAATGGACACGCATTGCTGAACAATGTTTTCATTTTATTTATGGATCATCTCTTTCGTCCGCCAACGCCAACCGAGATTAGACACATATTCAACTTCAAGAGCAGGGGCGATAGTCCATCTTTCACCTTTTTGGAAGTAGTTAGAAACTGCCAGATTGTGACGGGAGCCTGGACCAGACTCAGTTATTTTAAGAATGAATGGTTTTTGTTCGATGCCCCCTAGGGTTCGCTGGGCGATGGCTGTCTAGACGTAAGTGTCGTAAATCGCACAAGCCTTCTTTAACAGTCGTTATCAACACTTGAACCAATATCAGGCGTTTTTCTTGCAGCTATCATCTCAAGGCCTGACGGTGGTCAGTACAAAGGCGTTGTCTGAAGTTTATAAGAGGTCCCGAGTGATTTGCGGTACATCGACTCGGTGTTAACTGATGATAACTTAAGGACGCTGGGTTTAATTGAGATGAACCAGAGTATTGTCATCGAGGGGTTGGCGAAACCGGCTTCGAAGACAAAGAAGAAGACGGTGAAAAGAAAACCCGGCATAGTGATAAGAGAAATGAGCGATGACGAGAGGATGGCCACCGATACCGAGTTAGCGGCTGATCTTTCTCGAATAGAATAAAAGCGGAAAGGCAAGGTTGTTGTCCCTAAACTTAAGAGACGGAAGTCTGTAGTCGTATGTCGTTTGATCCCCGGGTTTACTACCTCTGACGCTGCTCCTTGTCAATCAGGAAACATTTTTATAGGACTAGATGACATTCCCATCCCGGAATACGTATCTCTCCACCACGAGTCCGGGTTGGATGAACTCCGGGAAGAGTTAGAAATAAGCGAGCCTTTACCTGTTAGTGCAGTCGACACTTTTGGTTGGTCGGGGGTTTTGCACATTTGCATACACTTTCACAACACTACACGACTTCCGCACAAATTGTATTGCTTTCTCCTGGTATTTAACTGAATTGCTTCTCTTTCTCAGGTGCTATGTCTGGCCGTCAATCTACACTGGAAAAACTCCGAAGAGTGCATCACCCTTCGTCTTATTACGAATCTCGACGTGGAGACTCCGACCGCGATCGTGAACGGAGGCATCATGGCCAGGAATATTATGCCAGGGATCATCATAGTAGTTACTCCAGTCAGGAGCGATCAGATATAGATCGGAGACACCGCTCCCCTTCTCATTCTCCTCCGCCACCCCGAAGCCATATTCAGGTATCTGAGTCTTTGCGACATCAACCGTCTTTGCAGGTTTCGAGACTCGAGCCACAACGTTCTAGAACTGAGGTTGCTACGACCACGGCTGCGGAGGAGGACCCTATTGAACCATCTGGTGAAGGGGCCATCATACTTGCTCAATTGAAGAGGGACTTTCTGGAGATTTGCTTCGACGCTTGTATTTTTCCTCCTAATCTTAAAAGAATTCCCGAAGATGCCGTGACCACAACACTTAGCTATACCAGCGATTTCTATGCTCAGTAGAAAGAATGGTATAAAGCGGCTGTTAAAGCTTCAAAAGTAGCCTTCGATCGAGCTAAAATATCGAGAAACTGGAAGCCGACTTGGCTCAGAAGAATCGTATTGTTGATATACTCCAATCTGAGGCAGAATCTTCCTGTAAGGCTGAAGTCGAGTCGCTAAAAAAGGTTGATGAGACATTAGTTGAGATGGAAAAGATGCAACAAGCACATTGCACTTTATTTGAAGACTTGGGCCATCGATACAAAAATGTTGAGGCCGAGCGGGATGCGGCAGTCAAAGACCTAGAGGAATTAAGGGCTAAGTTTGTCGAAATAAACAAGGAAAAAGACGATGCTAATACGGCCGCGCAAGAAGCGTGTGAGCAAGCTGCGTCTCTCCGAGCTGAGCGTGATGCGGCAGTCGCAAGGGTTAAGGAGGTTGAAACGGAGGTGGAGGAGAGAGTCCAGGCAGAGAGGTTCAAGATGGAGGCCGAATTTGATGAACTCTTGGACACATATAATGCCAACGTGTTAGAGCATAGAAATCTCTCCTGGCTAGGAGATTACTCGATGCTTCTCTACAATGCCTGGAAGAAATTATTGGAGAATAAGAGGATGTCTTGCCCGGATGGAGTATTAGATGAGTTTGAGCTCGAGTCACATCTGCTCAGTGAGGATGAGAGGAGAACTCTTCACGAGGCGATAATTTCTATTGAGAAAGAAAAACTTGGCATCCATCAAACGGAGATCGGCGAAGGTTCGGGTGTCGCACATCATAGTGAGAATATCGAAGTCCCTATCCCGACTTCGTCCGAAGCTATCGCCGCGGTCGATCCACAAGTTATTCCTACTTATAACCCGGATCAACCGGGGTTGTCTTCTGGCAAGACTACTGTCTCCGAGCCTATTCAAGCTCCATGACAAGGTAAAGAAGGTACTTCGATTATTTCCCTCATGTCTTAACGTATCAATATTTTGAGAGAATTTTCTAGACTGATTACTTTTGTTCTCCTTTGTTCAGTGACTGAGAGTGCCGCATCCGTGCCCCCAGTTCCTCCGGTTCTGTATCGTACGCATGGAGTTATTATCACCGAGGCGATTTCGACCGCTGCCATGGTCGGTGATATTGGAGAGGGGAGCTCGATGTCATTCGATGCTCAAATGATTGAAGAGCTACTTGGTCACCCTCTTGACCCTATTCCTGATCCTTCATTCGCGATGAGTGGAGCTGCTTCGGTTTTCAGTTCTGCCGTGACAACCACCATCGTATCCAGCGCAGCTCAATTGACTCGAGAAGAAGAGATTTTAGATGAGTTAAGTGTTGAAATGGCCACGATGGTAATGGTTGGTGGCCCTGGTAGCGACACTGCCCCTTCAAGCTTATCTTCTTTAATGGTGATCTCTCCCGGTGGCACGGTAACTGTCTCGAGCGTTGCTGAACAAACACCTGTCACCGCTCCCACACCTTCAGTTCGTCCTCACAAAAGGATCTCTATCCCTTCCATCTCTGAGGAAGACGTTGGTATCATGCCAGATCCGGGGGATGTTCCAAAGAAGGGCAAAAAGTCTCGTAGGAAGCCGGATAGTGGGTCCAGCGGCTCGACTCCGAAGAAGAAGCCCCGGAAGAAGAAGGAGTGAGCTTCTTGTTATCATGTAGTTGTGAATAGAGATTCTTTTACCTCTTCTTTTGCTCTTTTAGAGCCGTGTATATGTGTGGATTCGGCCTCCATTTAATTGAAACCTTTTGACTTGCCATGTAATCAAACCTGTTTTTGTTGGCTGATGGAATGGGAAGTTGCTCTTTTCTTTTACCTAAGTGTTTTGCAGTGTTTGTTTTGTTTTTTTTTGTTTTTATATGCCAAGTATGAAAACATAATTTCGTGTCATGATTTCATGAATGAGTTGAACTCTGGACATAGTATCACTTTGGTTAGTGATTAACACTTAGCCTTTTTTTTGCCCCTAGTCTCGGGGAACAACATTTGTATTTTGGTGGTTGATCGCATTTATTGCAAATCTTAAGCACATGTCCACATTTTGGGGACTTAGGATAATTTGAGATCGATAATCCGATTCGCATTTCGGGAATTTGAGAGTTATCGATACTTGTAACACGGTTCGCGCTCTGGGAACCTGGAATTGATGTTTATACTCTGCTTCACGCTCTAAGAACTTGGAGTTAGTATTGATATTTCGGTTCGCACTTCGAGAACTTGTAATCTATGTTTATACTCCGTTCACGCTCTAGGAACGAGTTGTTGGACGTTTATACTCCAATTCGCGCTCTGGGAATTTGGAGTCCGTTCGCGCTCTGGGAACGAGCTGTTGAATGTTTATACTCCAATTCGCACTCTGGGAAGTTGGAGTCCGTTCGCACTCCGGGAACGAATTGCTGAATGTTTATACTCCAATTCGCGCTTTGGGAAGTTGGAGTCCGTTCGCACTCCGGGAACGAATTGCTGAATGTTTATACTCCAATTCGCGCTCTGGGAAGTTGGAGTCCGTTCGCACTCGGGGAACGAATTGCTGAATGTTTATACTCCAATTCGCACTCTGGGAAGTTGGAGTCCGTTCGCACTCCGGGAACGAATTGCTGAATGTTTATACTCCAATTCGCACTCTGGGAAGTTGGAGTCCGTTCGCACTCCGGGAACGAATTGCTGAATGTTTATACTCCAATTCACACTCTGGGAATTTGGAGTTAGTAAAAGGATTGTCGTGTATCAATCCTTGTAAACGCTGGTGTAGTGTTCTGTCCCTGAGCTCGGGTTTCACTTAGTGAGTGACCGGTCGTATCACAGTCACTCCCTATTTGAATAAATCCCACCGCGTGATGGAATTTAGCTCTCCGTGCATCGTGATATTATGCGTCATTTTCAGTTAATCACAACTTTTGGCTCGAAGAGATGGCATTTTATTGCTGAAATAAAAGAAATATGGAAAAATCAGTTGCCTTATTACAAGTTCAAACTTCAAAATGCAAAAATAAAATGCTAAGGAAGAAATTGACTAAAAATAGATAAATAAAGCCTGTCATGTGTAGTAGCGACGGAGACTTTCGCTATTCCAAGCACTCGGTAAAGTAAGATCGTCAATGGATGACAACTTGAACGTTCCATCTCCGAGCTTTTGTGAAATCACATACGGCCCTTCCCAATTTGGCTTCATGTGCGAAGGGAACGGAAAAATTATCTTGAGTACGAGATCGTCGGGTTCAAAGGTTCGCAGGCAGACCTTGGCATTGTATATTCGAGCGACTCGACTGCGATACGCGGCTGCCCTCAAATCAGCTTCTTCACGCTTCTCATCAAGTAGATCCAGAGATTCAGCAAGTAATATGGCATTCGTTTTCGGATCATAATATGTCACACGATGAGGGCGAACTTCCAATTCGACTGGAATAACGGCTTCAGCGCCATAGGCCAGAGAAAATGGAGTGTGTCCGGTTGTAGTCTTGTGAGTCGTTCGGTAAGCCCATAGAGCCATAGGCGGTTCATCAACCCATTTGCCCCCGGCTTTTTCCAGTCGTTTCTTCAGAATAGACTTGATAACCTTATTGACGGCTTCAACTTGACCATTTACTTGAGGGTGTGATACTGCAGAGAATTTCTTGTAGATGTGAAATCGTTGACAGAAGTTCTTGAATTCAACGCTGTCGAATTGGGCTCCATTATCGGTGACAATAGTATGCGGGAGACAAAACCGACAGATGATGTTGCGTACCATGAAGTTGATCACTTTCTTTGTTGTAATTGTTGCAAGAGGTTCAGCTTCAGCCCATTTGGTGAAGTAATCAACTGCGACGATGGCGTACTTCGCACCACCTTTAGCTAAAGGCAATGCGCCAATTATATCAACTCCGCATATTGCAAATGGCCATGGGCTGACCATTTGGGTTATCTCAGTAGGTGGAGCTCTGGGAATTCGAGCGTGTTTTTGGCATTTATCACACCTTTTGGCATAGTTCATAGCATCGCAATTTACGGCAGGCCAATAATTTCCATATCGGAGTATTTTCTTGGCAAGTGCTTGCCCCCCAGTGTGATCGCCACATTCTCCTTCGTCCACATCGTGTAACACTCGTTTGACTTCGTCGTGTGCGATACATCGGAGAAGAGGGATGGAATATCCCCTTCGATACATAACTCCATTCTGAATGACAAATCGTGAAGCTTTTCGAAGAATTTGTCTTTTCTCACTTCGTCGTTCAGGTAATATGTCACGCTCAATGTAATCTCGGTAGGGGGTCATCCAAGATTCCCTGCTGGAAGTAGTTTCAATTGTGAATTCATTCTTTGCTCCATCAATGCTTGGAGTGGATAAAGTCTCGACAGGAATGAGTCCCAAGTGTTGAGCTTCGCCTGTACTTGCCAACTTTGCCAACAAATCGGCTTTCTGATTGTGCTCTCGAGGTACGTAGAAAATGGTATAATAATCGAACCGATCAAGTATTTCCCGGACCCGGGCTAGATAAGCGGCTAATCTTCGATCTTTGGCCTAGTATTCACCCCGAACTTGGCATACTACCAACTGGTAATCACAGTAGATTTCCACAGCAATAATTCTTAGGTTACGGGCCAACTTCAACCCAGTAAGCAAAGCTTCATATTCGGCTTCATTGTTGGTTGCACGGAAATCAAACTTTAAAGCGTAGCATATGGATCGGCCCTCGGGAGTTTCAAGCACTATCCCTGCGCCCGAGCACCGATCGTTGGATGCACCATCAATATATAGCTTCCATATGCATTCGGGGGATTTACTAGTTTCAGGTACGTCTTCAGGAGTAGTGAATTCAGCAATGAAATCTGCAAGGACTTGACCATGTATGGCTCATCTCGGAGTATAGGTGATGTCGAATTGACTCAGTTCACTGTTCCATTTTAGTAACCTGCCAGACGTCTCAGGTGGTGTGAGGACTTGCCGTAACGGCTGATCGGTGTACACGGTGATGGGATGAGCCTGAAAATATGGACGGAGCTTCCTCGAGGCGATGACTAAGCAGTATGCCAATTTTTCAAACCTTGGATAATTTCTCTCGGCTCCGGTTAACCGTTTGCTAACATAATAGACTGGTTTCTGTACTCGGTCTTCCTCCCGAACTAATGCGGCACTGATTGCGTTTTCAGATACGGCCAGACAGAGGTATAACTGTTCCTGATCAACGGGTTTTGAAAGAATCGGCGGTGTGGAAAGATGTTGAATCAGTGATTAAAATGCGCCCTCACATTCCATAGTCCATTTGAAGTTTCGTTTCCCTTTTCGGATCAAGTCGAAGAAGGGTATGCATTTGTCAGTTGATTTCGAGTTGAACCTGCTCAGTGCTGCAACGTTTCCATTAAGGCTTTGAACCTGTTTTATGGTCCTTGGAGTTTGAAGATTCCTGATCGCCCAAATCTTTTCAGGGTTGGCCTCTATTCCTCGGGCGTTGACGATGAACCCAAGTAATTTTCCGGATGCGACTCCAAAATGACATTTTAGCAGATTAAGCTTCATCCCGTATCTCCGGAGGACATTGAACATTGACTCTAAGTCTTTGACGTGATCAGTGGAGTATCGCGATTTTACCAACATATCATCTACATAAACCTCCATAGTTTTCCCGATCTATCCGGCAAACATTCGATTGACTAAGCGCTGGTAAGTTGCTCAGGCATTCTTTAATCCAAAAGGCATGACCTTGTAGCAGAATAGTCCTAGGTCAGTTACAAAGCTCGTATGTTCTTGGTCAGGCACATGCATGGGTATCTGATTGTAACCATAATAAGCGTCCATGAAAGATAATAACTCGTGCCCGGCCGTTGAGTCCACAAGTTGATCGATTCGGGGAAGTGGAAAGCTGTCTTTCGGACAAGCCTTATTTAAGTCAAGAATAATCGATGCACGTTCTCCATTTCCCATTCAGTTTTCGGACAAGTACAGGATTGGATACCCACTCTGGGTACAAAGCATCCCGGATAAACCCATTCGCTCTTAGCTTATCAACTTCTTCTTCGAGGGCGGTAGATCTCTCTGGATCCATATCGTGTCTTTTTTGTTTGACCGGGATATACCGCGGGTCAATATTCAGGGTGTGGCTCGCGATATCCAGCGAGATTCCATACATATCAGAGTGTGTCCAAGAGAATACGTCTAGATTTGCTTGGAGAAACTCGACCAATTCCCGTTGCGCTTGTGGGTTTAGTTGAGACCCAATTTTTAACATTTTTGAATCATCATCATCATTAACTGGAATGTCAATTATCATCTCAGCGGGGTAAGCTTGACTTTCTTTAGATTCATTATTACCTTCAGTGTCTCTGGGATCTAGATCTTTCTGGAATTGGTCGTGGTGCCCGGGCCGAGGCCCAGGCATTAATTGTCAATCATCGGTGAAACGGACGCAGAGAGATTCCTCCACGCCCTTTCCTTTCTCCTTTCTCTGCGCTTCTCGCAGTTCGGCAACATAGCAGGCTCTCCCAACGGCCTGATCTCCTTGAATGACCCCAATCCCGTGATCAGTGGGGAATTTGAAAGTTAAGCACCATGGAGCGATTGCTGCCCTGAATTCGGCAAGGGCCGGTCGGCCCCAGAAAGCATTGTACGGAGAGTGGATATTTAGGACAACAAATTGTAATATTCGAACTCTTCGGCGTTCTCCAACTCCCAACTCCACTGGCAACTCCACCACTCCAGTGGGTATATTAGCACTTCCATCAAAGCCATGGATTCTAGAATGACAAGGCTTTAAATCTTTGGCTTCCATCTTCATTTGATCATATGCACTCTTAAACAGGATATTTACTGAACTCCCACTGTCCACCAGGATCCTCTTCATCCAAGCAGGACCAACCTGGGCAGATATAACTAGTGGGTCTATAGTTGGGGCTTCCACCTTATAGCATCTCGGTTTCTAAATACGATGTCGTCTGCCATCGTCCTCTGTTGTTTGGCCGGAGCCCCTCGTCAAGTGTACTGTAACTTTCAAAACTCACATGAATGATCGAATTGGCGTATGATTCCATCTCCCTCCAGCTTCGGTCCGCTGGATGAGGACCACCGCTAACTGTATTTATGACCAACCTCCCGCCTGTACGAGTGGGCTCCTCCTGTCTCTCTTGGTTTTGTGCACGATTTTGGTTTGACGGGCCCACAACACCAGCCTGCGGTGCCCGCACGAATTGAGCTAACTTCCTTTCCCTGATCAACTTTTCAATAAGGTCTTGCAAATGCCTGCAATCATTGGTATTGTGTCCATAACTTTCGTGGAATCTACAGAACTTCCCTGTTTGAATCTGTCTCTCCGCCGATGGCTTCGGAGTTGGCTTCTTATACTACATCGCATTACAAGTTTGTAGATACACGTTTTCCAGTGACGTATTCAGTGGTGTATAGCTTTCAAACATTTGCGCCCTACGCCGCGGGCCACGATTCTGATCCTGCTTCTTATTTCTATTATCGTCGTTCCTCGGCTGGGTTTGCTTGTTTTGAATATTCAACTGTACTTTTCCTAAGCTCTCCCCTGACTGTTTTACCGCCACATTGCTTTGAATCCTTTCATTGCTGGGTCTCGCATCGTACTGCTTCCTAGATTGTTTCGCATCCTCACACCTTAAGAATTGGGCGGCTTTGGAGTAGAAACGATCCAACGATGCGGGAGGTTTCCCAGCTAGCTAATTTCCAAATTCAGAGTCAGGGTCAATCCCCTTAGTCAAGGCCATCAAGATTGAATTATCATTGGTGTTAGTGATCTCTGCACAAGCGGCATTGAATCTTCCCAAATATCGCCTGAGTGTCTCTCCTGGAGCTTGACATCATCGGCTCTTGCAGTAGTCATTGACCATTCGTATTTCAGAATATGTTGGTTAGGGTCGGAATTTCCTTCATACATGGGGAGAGTCGGCATCCTGAATCGTCGAGGAGGTTCAACATATAATATGTCGTCGATGAACGGAGTATGACTTTGGGAGATTCCCCAATCGTCATTTGTTAAGCCCTGACTTTCGCGGATCAATTGGCGTACCATAGCTGAGAGGTCGGGCATTGCTATATTCGGAGGGTGGCGAGCCAAAGTGTGGTCGGGTTCCACAGTGCAAGGTAGGATCGGGCACTGTCGACGATCCGTATCTCGCCTCCTTGGCTCGGTGTCTTCGGGGACATATGGCCCCAGAGTATGTTCCTGCTGGTGGTAGTTTAGATTGGAGTGATTTCGGGTATCAACTCCTATGTCAACTGCAGTGGAGGTGGCTTGGTTATCCATAGTATGTTGTGGAACAGTGCCTCCTCGTGAGGAGGGTCCTGTTTGAAAACTAGCGGAAGGGCCAACGCTTATCTGCCCAACAGTTAATGCTTGTTGGTGACCAGCGGTATGCGCATGGCTTCCATCTAGCCTGGGATGGGTAGATCTGCCGCTGTAATCAGACGAGGCAGAGCTTTCAGTGGAGGAATGAGGGGCGTGGTCCCTTCTGGATTTTCTACGCCTTTGGCAGTTTAGTTCATTAGTCAACTCAATATTGGCACGTAGTTGTTCAGTCAACTATTGTCGACTTTGGGTTAGTTCCTGGAGCAATGTCTGGAACTCTTGTCGAGTGACCGGACCTGAAGGATCTGAGTGCCCGGTATCATCTTGATTGGGTGGAGGGAGTTGCGGAGGATTTTGTCTATCTCGGCCTTCTTGGCCTGCGGCAGTAGAAGTGGTTCTCGTGCTAACCATCTTGAGGTGTAGAATCCTTTCCTAGATTTTGGTAAATCTGAATAGTATGGAAGGAGTCTGAAATTGAAGTCTGGATCTCTCTCTTAGATTTATGCAATCTGATATCGATGACAGATCCAATGAGCAGGAGAAAACCTGGGTGTTCTCAGTGAAAGCACCAAAGTGTTTGCACCAAAATTGGGAAACACCCTTCGGAAGTTTTTGAAGAGATAATAAATGAAGAAATTAAATTGAAAATGAGGATTATCTAACAAAAACTCCAAGTCACGGAAAAGTAAATTACACGGAAGACAAGAATTTAGAGTAGTTCGGCGATTTGCCTACGTCCACTATGAAGTTTTATCACTTTATTGCTTAATACTTGAAGATTACAAGTGCTCTAGAGCGAAATACAGCAGATAATAGACTTAAATTCGAAATCAATGGCAGTGATGACGATGTAGAGTGATTCTGGTAGCGTCTGGGCGTACTTTATCTCTAGAAATTCTTTGATCCCCTTTCTGAATGTCCAGGGGCTCTATTTATAGGTGCAGGAGGCTGATATTTCACCTAAAATCCGGGGAGACCGCTTCTGGCACATGAGGGAGGCCCACATGACCGGCCTTAGGGAATCCGGGCCCACTTTAGGATCGATTCGAATCTAGATCGAGTCGATCAAAAAAGTGTCCAATCGAGGTGAAATTTGGTGTGGACATTCTTCAACATGCATGCAAGCTCCTGTGAAAATTTCATAGCATTTTGACTTGTAGATCTCGAGTTATGATCGATTCAAGGTTGCATTCTCGGTTGACGCGCTTGGTTCGAATTGATCCCTTCGAATCGATAGGGCCGAATCGTTGACTCGAGCATGTGCCTGGTGACGTGGCACGCGCGCTTCTCAGGTTGATCCATCTTTTTCTCCGTGTTTACTGGGTCGAACCCATGGTTTTAGCTGCCTTGACTTGGTGGATTTGAAGGAGAGGATTCGAAGACATGATCCTTCGATTCGATCGAATGGATGTTCCTTCGTATCGATCAAGGTATGCGATAGTTGATTGACACGAAGGCTTCTCAGCTGAATGGATTCGAAGACGGTCGTGGGATGGAGTCGAAGTTCTTCAACTGCATGGATTCGAAGGTCTTCCCCTTGATGGATTCGAAGTAGGGAATGCTCCAATGGATTCGAACCAAGGCCTTGTCCTGATGGACTCGAAACAAGGCTTGCTCGATGGATTCGAACCAAGGCCATGTCCTGATGGATTCGAACCAAGGCTTGCTCGATGGATTCGAACCAAGGCCTTGTCCTGATGGATTCGAACCAAGGCTTGCTCGATGGATTCGAACCAAGGTTATGTCTTACGGATTCGAGCCTAAAGCTATTTCCTCCACTTTTCATTGGTGGTAATTTGAGCATACGAACTCGGATTGACTAGAGACTTGAGATGCTGACTTTTACGATCTTTCTTGTCATATCCTATCAATTGTAGCTCAACCTGGACTCGAACAAAATCCAGCGATATCCATAGTGAAGCGTAGTATGACCAATCTCTGAGACGAATTGTCCTATGTTTTCAATCAATCTTTTGGTATCATGGCTTTGCCAAAAAGCGGGATAACACTAAATTAATTACATTAAATAATTGATCATTAGTTACACCGCAAATATTAATCATTCTTGATTTATCTCAACCTGTAATTATCTACCTTTTTATTTACTTCATTAAATAAAATAATTACTCCTTAATTAACTATCTTAATTAATCTTTTGATTAATGTGACGCCCCACCTCTATACCCATGCTAGCCAAGGACACAACGGGGTAATGCCGTCAACTAGCACGGAGAATAAGGCTGTTGAGGAGCGACCATCCATGCAATTGCTTTGTGCGAGCACTGCTATGTCGGATAGTATAACATGCATTTGATTTCGAAAGGAAATCCGACACACCGATACAAACTCAAAGCTACTACACAGTGGCTATAAAAATCTTTGGAAACAAATATAGAAATAAGCATAACACAAATCAGTCATAGATAATTCATATCACAAAGGCGGAAGAAGATATGAATATATAACTAACATATGGAAGTGTATATCAGAGTAGTGGTCAAAAAGATCCACAATAACACAAAAGAATAGCAACACGAGCTATACAAAAGAATACAACTATGAGTCCATATCTCAAGTGTATACAACAAAATAAACTACTAATCTAAGTAGTTAGCCAAAAGTCAGAGAAATCAATTCCAAGTGAGAAGTCAAGCTGAAGCACCTGTAACATCTCGGTCTGACTCGAGTATTATTTAATAAGAAAATAATAAACGGATCAGTCTAACTATAAATATCAAATGAAGCGATATAGAATAAGAGGTACGCTAAACACATAATAATCACAATGCCAAGCTGTGATATATATAAGTAATTGAAAATCAACAAGAGATTAATCAATATCACAAAAATCTACTCAAGGATCAAAAGAAATGTCATACTCTTTATTTCGTTCACCAAACCATAAATGTTGACGATTATATCAATATCAATCACAAAAGTCAATGACACACAAATTCACCAATGCACAAATATTGATAAAACTTATCAATGAAAATCACGAAAATTGGTGAAACATAAATTCTAGAAATCATCTCAAGAAATCCAGAAATCACAAAAAGGGGGAATGCCAATCACAAATGGGAGCATAAAGCTCACCAACACGTGTATCACAAACGGAACGCTAATTCCATGGTTGCTAACCATCACAAATTGAGCCAAAGCTCCACAAACGGTCCGAAGACCATGGGTTGCTACCCCACAAATTTGAGTCGAAACTCCACAAAACGGGGTTTAGTCTCCCTCGCAGACATCGCACATTGCTAGTCTAAATCACAAAGATGATCGTCATGATCAACGAGAAGTGTCAATTACACTAAGCTAGTAAATATATGAGTTTAGCTTCATGTCCCATAACCACTTGCTTAACTTAAATATTTACGAACAAACTGTAAATCTCCACTAGAAAATTGTCACAAGAGATTCAATCGAACAAGTCCAAGAATTAACTGACGAAGTAAACGCAAGCGTTTCATACCACTCGTTTTACTAGGTCGTTTAATTAGATTTCTCATACGAGTGAGGTAAAGGCTTGTATATGCTAATAGATTGGAAAGCTGTTTAAGAAACGAGCTTTGTAATAAAATAGTGTTGAAATCGTTTTGATGAAAGAATTTTGATATTTACTACTAGTATTGAAACCTTTATATTTTTAAAGTGATAAATCACAAAGAAGATTGTAGGAACAATCAATCACTAAAATTCACATTCGAAGACGTGAATAAAATCCAAAGAATCCATCGAAATGGATATTCAAAAATCCCTAAAAAGGATTCATCAAAGTCATAATAAATGATAATAACAAATAGGATCATCACGAATCGATTTAAAATTGGAATTCTTAAACAAAAAAGCAAGCAGGCAAAACACTACAGTTTCAGACGTCTGAAACAAGTGGTTCAGACGTCTGAATCTGGAAAAATTAAAAATTTCCAGAACGTGATTTTAACGTCTGAACCAAATGTTTCAGACGTCTGAAATAGGCGTTTTTAGCCTATTTTCTTTCTGTTTGAAAATGAGCCAATTCAGACGTCTGAAATCCCAGATTCAGACGTCTGAAACTGGAATTTTGAGGATTTCCTGAATCTCGACCAAAGATGGCCAAATGAATATCGGAAACGATCAAACGAGCAAATGACGACTAAGGATTTACGCCACGCGACAACCCAGCCTTAACGGCTCTTCGATACGCCTCAAATATCAATGTCCAAATATCCATAATAGGATTTTCATAGATTTTGATTTCAAAACACCAAAAATTGGAATATACACCAAATCAATCCAAACCAAAATCAATTGCACAAGAATAAGTGTTAGGAATTCATACCTAACAATCGAAGATAATTATAGACAAAGATGTGAGATAAAAATCTCACCTTTGAAGCCAAACGATTGAAGAAGAAGCTTGAAAGCAAAGGAGAATCAACCACTCTTCAAATCCAACTCAAGAAGCTTGATTCTAAGCTTAAAAGAAGAACATTCCTAAAATTAGGTTTAGGAATTTCTGAAATTGATTAAGAGAATGAGTTGGAGAAGATGAAGAGAAACTTACCAATGGGTTCTCTTGAATTTGGAGCTAGAAGTTGGATTTGCTAAGGAAGACTAGGGTTTTGGAGTTTTAATTTCCCATCTCTCCCACCATTGATGCTTTAGAACTAAAAAGAGGGGGAAGTGAGAGTGAATGGGGGGAGTGGTTCAGATTTGAGTATAAGTTAAACATAGTGCTGAACCCAAACCCATACCCAAAGTGAAAAAGTAGCAAAACTTGACTAACTCCAAACATATCGAAGCTTATACTCAAAAAGGTCGCAAACGGCATTTTGAACTCAATGGGAGGGGTCTCGAGTCCCAATTCGACTGTTTGCAAAAAGTGACTTTTTGGACTAAAATCCGACGAATGATAAAATATTTAAATATAAAAAAAAATCGATAAATATGCGGGTTGTTACAGACTCCCTCCTTAAAGAAATTGCGTCCTCACAATATTTAAGAATAAAATATAAAGTAACAACCATATTAGCATATCAACACAAAAGAAGAAATTCAAAATAAGAAATTCACCTCAAAGAGCACGAAAAAGTAAGTCCGGATGTGTTCGCTCGGTGAACTCTCTAGATTCCCAAGAACAATCCTTAGGATTTGAAGACCAATGAACTTTCACAAGCGGAACATCCTTATTTCGAAGTCGTTTGACTTCCGAAGCAATAATACGAACAGGAGCTGCTCATAAGTTAAATTAGGCGAAACTTCAATCTCTTCCACAACACCGGGCTCAAGAATAGAATCGGAATCTCGAAGACATTTCCGTAATTGAGAAACGTGAAACACGTCATGCATGGCAGAAAACTGAGCCGGTAAAGAAAGGCGATAAGCCATGGAACCAATACGTTCAGTGATAGGAAATGGCCCAATATATCGAGGCGCTAACTTTCCCAATCGACTGAAACGTACAACACCTTTCATAGGTGAAACACGAATGAACTTAATATCTCCCACAGAAAATTCTAACTTCCTTCTTCGATTATCGGCATAGGATTTTTTTCTATTCTGGGCTTCTTTCATCCTATGTCGAATAAGTTCAATCTTTTCTGGGGAATCACGAATAAAGTCTGGGCCTAAAACCAGCTTCTCACCGGCCTCAAGCCAACAAGAAGAAGATCGGCATGGCCTTCCATAGAGTGCCTCGAAAGGTGCCATACCAATAATAGATTGGAAGCTATTATTATTGAAAAACTCAACAAGAGAAATATGGCCTTCCCAACTTCCACCAAAATCAAGAACACATGCACGAAGAAGATCATCAAGAGTTTGATTCACACACTCGGTTTGTCCATCGGACTGGGGGTGATAAGCGGTGCTAAAATTAAGCTTCGTACCCAAAGCTTTTTGAAGACTCTTCCAAAATCCACTAGTAAACAATGGATCATGATCACTAACAATAGAAGTAGGAACTCCATGTAATTTAACAATCTCTTTAACAAAGAGTTTGGCTAAAAGAGGAACGGTTCGGTTAGACCGAACGGGAATAAAATGGGCGGATTTAATAAGTCTATCAACGATCACCCATAAGCTATCATGACCCGAACGAGAACGTGGAAGGCCATCTATAAAATCCATGGAAATTTGGTCCCACTTCAAAATTGGAATTTCTAAAGGTTGCAATAACCCACCGGGCCTTTGATGTTCGGCCTTAACGAGTTGGCAAGTCATGCAACGCTTAACAAAGTTAGCAATGTCAGATTTCATTCCCTCCCAATAATAAAGCCGCTTCATATCCGCGTACATTTTACTACTACCGTGATGAATGGTAAATTTAGAATGATGGGAATCTTCTTAAATATCTTTACGAAGATCACTGATATTTGGCACGATAAGTCTACCAAATTTCCGAATGCCGCCACGAGAATCGATATCAAAGTCTTTCAAACCTTCAATATCAATTTTATCCTTAACATTTTGGCCAAGAAGAGCCAATTCGGGATCTAGCCTTTGAGCTTCAAGAATGCGGTCTAAAAGAGAAGGATGAGCCTCAAGGCTACATAAAACAAGAGATGAACATAAATCGGAAACACGGTCTCGAATTTCGCAAGTGGATAAAATATTGAGATCGTTCCATTCGGATATCATCATAGAATCAACAGCTTGTTGTTTACGGCTAAGAGCATCGGCGAAACGATTACCCTTACCGGGGGTATAAAGAATATCAAGATCATAAGGAGCAAGGAACTCGAGCCAA
The DNA here is from genome assembly GCA_030765085.1 of Allium cepa. Lineage (NCBI taxonomy): Eukaryota > Viridiplantae > Streptophyta > Magnoliopsida > Asparagales > Amaryllidaceae > Allium > Allium cepa. The sequence goes on along the minus strand of CM060931.1, from coordinate 84,999,708 downwards.
CGTTGTTGACGCAAATTAAGTTCCTTTTGAGAGAATAAATACTTCAAAGACTTATGATCGGTATAAAGAATAAATTTCTCTCCCAAAAGATAATGACGCCAAATCCAAAGAGCGAAAACAATAGCCGCGAGTTCTAAATCATGTGTGGCATATCGAGTCTCAGCCGGCTTTAATTACCTAGAAGCATAAGCAATAACACGTTCTTTTTGCATAAGAACGACGCCCAAACCAACGCGACTAGCATCGGTATAAACAACGAAATCTTGATTCCCCTCGAGAATAACAAGAATAGGAGCATCAGAAAGAAATTCCTTTAGTTTCTAAAAAGAAGTTTCACATTTGTCCGACCAAATGTATTTAACACCTTTCTTCGTTAGGCTAGTGAGAGGCACGACAATCTTAGAAAAGTCTTTGATAAAACGGCGGTAATAACCCGCCAATCCAAGAAAACTTTGAATCTCCATCACACCCTCCGGTCTCTTCCAATCTTGAATCGCTTCAATCTTTGAAGGATCCATGGAAATTCCGGATTCGGAAATAATATGACCGAGAAACTTCACACGAGATTGCCAAAAGTGGCATTTAGAAAATTTCGCCTTTAATTGATTACTCCTAAGAGTTTCCAATACAATCCGAAGATGCTTTTCATGTTCCTTCTCGGTTTTTGAATACACAAGAATATCATCAATAAAGATGAGAATAAATCGGTCGAGGAAGTCTTTGAAAATTCTATTCATAAGGTCAACGAAATAAGCCGGAGCATTCGTTAGACCAAATGGCATAACAAGCCATTCATAAGATCCATAACGAGTACGAAACGATGTCAAACGAATGCTATCCTCTGCAATACGAAGCTGATGAAATCCAGTAGCTAAGTCTAATTGTGAAAAGACTCTAGCACCACTAAGTTGATCGAGTAGATCACCAATCTGAGGTAAAGGATATTTATTTTTGATAGTAAGATCATTAAGCTTGCGGTAGTCAACGCAAAGCCTAAGTGTACCATCGGATTTCTTCACAAAAATAGCCGAAGCTCCCCAAGGCGAGGAACTAGAGCAAATAAATTGCTTCATCTCCAATTCAGATAATTGTTTGTGCATTTCCTCATTTTCCTTATTAGACATGCGATAAGGAGGACGAGTAATAGGTTGAGCTTCAGGAATAAGGTTAATTTTGAACTCAATTGCTCGCTTAGGTGGTAGGCCTACAACGGGCTCAAATATGTTGGAAAATTCACGAACAACGTGAATAAGAGAAATAATATCTTCCTCATCATCATTATCATCATCACGAGGATTTAAAGAATATAATGATGCAACCAAACTAGAATCCGAATCTTTAAGATTAATAGAAATCTGCTTTACAGATTGAGGATGTCGAAGATGAATAGTCCGCTCAGGACATAGGATTTGAGCTTCATAGCGATTAAGCCATTCCATTCCCAAAATCATTCCAAAGCCTAAGTAGCGCATAACATGCAAATCGGCTCGGAAAGAAAAATCACCCAAAATAATCTCGACATCATTACACAATAAAATGATTGTTGCGGATCCACCAACCAGATTCGCAATTTTCAAAGAAGTCATTAAAGCAACAATACTTAAGGAAAAAGTATCAACAAATTCTTTTGATATAAAAGAATGGGATGCACCCGTATCAAAGAGAACTCTAATAGGTTGATCATGAAATGAAATAATACCATCAAGAATGGAATGAGAAATACCTTGGCCACGAGATGTGTTGCCAGCGTCTTGAGAAACATTTAACTTTCCCTCCTTCCTGCCCTGAAGCTTGGGGCATGAAGATATAACATGACCGGGAACTTTGTAGTAGCGACAAGAGAGAGACCTTGGGCACTTGTTCGCGTAATGGTCCTTCGAACCACAATTATAGCATTCCCCACGACCAAAGGAAGAAGTCTTTGCCACTGGGGTTGCTTGCTTCCCTTTCTTATTGGGATAAGGGCCTTTGAATTTACTTGGCCTTTTCTTGTTGTTGTTGAAGCTTGGTTTGGAACCTACCACATCAACATCATTTTCCCTATCCGCCTCTTCAAGACGAAGAGCGATATCAATGAGTTGGTCGAAAGAAACTTCTAATTTTAGAAGTAACGGCTTCTTGAGATTTTTGTTTAAGCCATAGAAAAATCTTTGGTTTTTCTTCAACGGAGTGTTGATGTATTCAACCCCATATTTGGAAAGTGACTCGAAGGATGCAACATATCAGTCACGGAGGATTCACCTTGAACAAGGTCAATAAAACGGCGAGCCAAAGTCACCTTTTCAGCTTCTGGTACGAATTTTAACTCGAAGCGCTCTTAGAATTTCTCCCAAGTGAGATTCGTTTCATTTATTTCAGAAATCAAAAGCTCGTACCAGTCTAATGCTCTTTCTTGGAGCATACTAGAAGCCACCTGAACTCGGTGAAGATCAATGAGGTTCATGCAAGAAAAGATTCGATCGCATGTCCTTAACCAAGCCTGGACTTCAATAATCGTTTCAGAACCTTTAAATGGCTTCCCACCCAGGTTGGTGTAATCATTGCACAAACGTGCAAACCCAGATTTAGGGTGAGTAGGTTCCGGATTAGAACCAGCTGCTTGAGCATTCGTGACAAGGTCAAGAAGTTGCTGGGTAGTCATAAAAACTCCATCTTGGGGAGAAGCACTAGATTGACCGGCGCTGGGACGGCCAGGTCTAACCATTTCTCTTCCTTAAGAAAGAAATAAAGAAAAAGAAAAAGGTTATTCACAAAAGGAATATCAAGCAATCTTGATAGATAAAACAAGGAATCATAAATAAAATAGGATGAATCGGTACGAAGACTCGAATTAAATCCTAAGGCACGACTCCTAAGAAGGACTTAGGACGATGATCCTTATTAAATTATTCTACATTGTTCCGAAGTTTGGCTTTGATACCAAGCTGTGACGCCCTACCTCTATACCCACGCTAGCCAAGGACACTACGGGGTAATGCCGTCAACTAGCACGGAGAATAAGGCTGTTGAGGAGCGACCATCCGTGCAATTTCTTTGTGTGAGCACCGCTATGTCGGATAGTATAACATGCATTTGATTTCGAGAGAAAATCCGACACACCGATACAAATTCAAAGCTACTACACAGTGGCTATAATAATCTTCGGAAACAAATATAGAAATAAGCATAACACAAATCAGTCACAGATAATTCATATCACAAAGGCGGAAGAAGATATGAATATATAACTAACACATGGAAGTGTATATCGGAGTAGTGGTCAAAAAGATCCACAATAATACAAAAGAATAGTAACACGTGATATACAAAAGAATACAACTATGAGTCCATAACTCAAGTGTATACAACAAAATAAACTACTAATCTAAGTAGTTAGCCAAAAGTCAGAGAAATCAATTCCAAGTGAGAAGTCAAGCTGAAGCACCTGTAACATCTCGGTCTGACCCGAGTATTATTTAATAAGAAAATAATAAACGGATCAGTCTAACTATAAATATCAGATGAAGCGATATAGAATAAGTGGTACGACTAAACACATAATAATCACAATGCCAAGCTGTGATATATATAAGTAATTGAAAATCAACAAGAGATTAATCAATATCACAAAAATCTACTCAAGGATCAAAAGAAATGTCATACTCTTTATTTCGTTCACCAAACCATAAATATTGACGATTATATCAATATCAATCACAAAAGTCAATGACACACAAATTCACCAATGCACAAATATTGATAAAACTTATCAATGAAAATCACGAAAATTGGTGAAACACAAATTCTAGAAATCATCACAAGAAATCCAGAAATCACAAAAAGGGGGAAGGCCTATCACAAACGGGAGCATAAAGCTCACCAACACGTGTATCACAAACGGAACGCTAATTCCATGGTTGCTAACCATCACTAATTGAGCCGAAGTTCCACAAACGGCCCGAAGACCATGAGTTGCTACCCCACCAATTTGAGTCGAAACTCCACAAAACGGGGTTTCGTCTCCCTCGCAGACAAAGAGACATCGCACATTGCTAGTCTAAATCACAAAGATGATCGTCATGATCAACGAGAAGTGTCAATTAAACTAAGCTAGTAAATATATGAGTTTAGCTTCATGTCCCATAACCACTTGCTTAACTTAAATATTTACGAACAAACTGTAGATCTCCACTAGAAAATTGCCACAAGAGATTTAATCGAACAAGTCCAAGAATTAACCGACGAAGTAAACGCAAGCGTTTCATACCACTCTTTTTACTAGGTCGTTTAATTAGATTTCTCATAGGAGTGAGGTAAAGGCTTGTATATACTAATAGATTGGAAAGCGGTTTAAGAAACGAGCTTTGTAATAAAATAGTGTTGAAATCGTTTTGATGAAAGAATTTTGATATTTACTACTAGTATTGAAACCTTTATATTTTTAAAGTGACAAATCACAAAGAAGATTGTAGAAACAATCAATCACTAAAATTCACATTCGAAGACATGAATAAAAACCAAAGAAACCGATAAAGAATCCATCGAAATGGATATTCAAAAATCCCTAAAAAGGAGTCATCAAAGTCATAATAAATGATAACAACAAATAGGATCATCACGAATCGATTTAAAATTGGAATTCTTAAACAAAAAGGCAAGCAGGCAAAACACTACAGTTTCAGACGTCTAAAACAAGTGGTTCAGATGTCTGAATCTGGAAAAATTAAAAATTTCCAAAACGTGATTCAGACATCTGAACCAAATGTTTCAGACGTCTGAAATAGGCGTTTTTAGCCTATTTTCTTTCTGTTTGAAAATGAGCCAATTCAGACGTCTGAAATCCCAGATTCAGACGTCTGAAACTGGAATTTTGAGGATTTCCTAAACCTCGACCAAAAATGACCAAAAACAACCTAGCCTTAACGGCTCTTCGATACGCCTTAAATATCAATGTCCAAATATCCATAATAGGATTTTCATAGATTTTGATTTCAAAACACCAAAAATTGGAATATACACCAAATCAATCTAAACCAAAATCAATTGCACAAGAATAAGTGTTAGGAATTCATACCTAACAATCGAAGATAATTATAGACAAAGATGTGAGATAAAAATCTCACCTTTGAAGCCAAACGATTGAAGAAGAAGCTTGAAAGCAAAGGAGAATCAACCACTCTTCAAATCCAACTCAAGAAGCTTGATTCTAAGCTTAAAAGAAGAACATTCCCAAAATTAGGTTTAGGAATTTCTGAAATTGATTAAGAGAATGAGTTGGAGAAGATGAAGAGAAACTTACCAATGGGTTCTCTTGAATTTGGAGCTAGAAGTTGGATTTGCTAAGGAGACTAGGGTTTTGGAGTTTTAATTTCCCATATCTCCCACCATTGATGCTTTAGAACTGAAAAGAGGGGGAAGTGAGAGTGAATGGGGGGAGTGGTTCAGATTTGAGTATAAGTTAAACATAAGGCTGAACCCAAACCCAAACCCAAAGTGAAAAAGTAGCAAAACTTGACTAACTCCAAACATATCGAAGCTTATACTCAAAAAGGTCGCAATCGATATTTTGAACTCAATGGGAGGGGTCTCGAGTCCCAATTCGACTGTTTGCAAAAAGTGACTTTTTGGACTAAAATCCGACGAATGATAAAATATTTAAATAAAATATTTAAATATAAAAAAATCTATAAATATGCGGGTTGTTACAATTAATTACACAAAGTAATATTTTATTAACTACATTAAGTAATTACTTATCAAACCATCCAATGATTATTCTGAATTACTTACACTTTATTAATTAACTTAAAACTTAATTAATTAATTCAAACCCTTAATTGCTAATTAATTAACCCAAATCATTAATTAATTGAATTAATTATCCATTTTAATTACCCTACTAGTTTAATGAATCACAGATTATTCAGTCCTTATTAATATTTAAATGAAAACATTTTCTTATTAAGATTTAAGTCGCGACAATTAACTCGAAAACCAATCAAAACCAAAGTCACCAGATTATCAGTTCATAGCGCACATCAAACCAATTCAATCATTCAACCAATTATTTAAATTTAACCATTTGAATTTAGATAAAAATCCAAAGGAGTGAGATTTACTCACGTTTTCTTTTATTTGCAATCCACCTCAAAATTGCCTTGGATTTCCAGATGTTTGATCTTGAATAAACATATTATGGTTTTACTAATATTTGATAATTGCACAATTTATTACCCATTTATAATTTTAATTGACCAGTAAATTATTTTGAACTAATAAGTTGGGTTTAAACCAAAAATTTATTTTTTAAACAAATTTTCTTTTTATAAATATTCTTTTTTTCTTCTGCAAATCAAAATCCTACTTTTAATAATTCCCTAAATTTTTGTTTTTAGCCTATATAAATCTTGATTAAAAGAAATTTATCTTATACCTTATAGAAGAGATGCTGACCCAAGCCTCGACCGACCCTTCTCATCCATCGCGAATACAAAACCTCTACCATCACCAATATTTGACCACAACCCATCACGTTCGAAATGCTTGCCGCGCCGCTCGAGATCGCCATCAATTTCCTCCCTCGCGCACGCGTGTGATTTCATGCCGAGTCCAGCTTGCCGTTGATCCGAACGCGGCTTCGACTCCTCTATCATCTCGACTTCACCCTAATGTCGGCACGCTGATGCCGCTACAACCCTATTTCCCAGCCTCGCGTCTTCCAATTCACCATGCGACCCAAGCCCTAGCTCGAATTCGAGCTCACGACTCCCCTTTCATCGCGAAAAACTCACAAGGTCGCCCTCGCGTTCGATCGCGACCCCTCTTTTTTTCTTTACAGAATCAGCGATTCGGTTTCGAAAGAAAACGAATCATTTTGAAGAACTGAAAGGATAAGGAAGTATCGGCCATTCATCCCTTATTTTTTTTTTGTTGAATTCGATTTTATTTATCTTTTTTTTCGAAGAGGGGAAGCTTCATTTGGAAGTGAAGAAGACTGTCGTTCCCTATGGTTTTCTTTCCTTTCAGAAGAAGAAAAAGGGAAGACAAAATGATGTTAGCGTGTAGAATTTCCTCTGTGTATCGTCTTAGGTTGGCTGATGGAAAGTAATAGGGTTTCATTTAGGAATTTTATAATATTATATAATTCCAAAATATCTCGATTAACATATCTCAAAATTCTGAACCCCTATTGAGGTATGATACCCGGCGTTTATAAGGTTTTATCCGCATTTCAAACACAATGGAACGTGTTTCGGAGGCTAGTTCGATCATATGCGCAAGTTGCTGAAGTAAACGATCAATTTTAAATTAAATCGATTAAAATAGTTTCTATGCGTTTTGAGCTACCAGGGTCAAATGACAACTCCGATTGCTACGAGAATTGAAATCCGATAATAACTAACTATTACGGATCCAATGTAACTGGTTTCATCGAATTCGAATTCCGAGACTGTACCTCGGATGGCTATTTTTAAATATCGATTTAAACAATATATTATTAAAATTGAACAAATCACCTTTAAATTAAATTTCAACCATTCTATTATCTTCAGTATCATCGTTATAAATTTTATAAGCCTTCAGATTATTTCTAACAAGCCTAAAACTCCAGATTCATCATTTTACCCAATTTCAGTTTATTAAATCTAATAACTGAATTGCTATTAATAAAAATATATGAATTCAAGTTAAAATTAACCTTTTAAATATTTACAATCAATTAAATATTCCAACTCACATTGTTAGAAATTCTGGGTCATCGCATTCCTTCCCCCTTAAAAGAATTTCGTCCTCGAAATTACTAGTTGGGAAGAATGGTCCAATATCCGTTTACTTTTCCCCCAAAACCAACAATTCAACATCCTACCCACTATCTTTTATTAAAGACCCACTATCACCTCAACCAACTTCCCAAAACCTTCTATAGTTTACAAATAATACCCTTTTGCTCAATCATTTAAATTTCAATTTAAAACCAAATTTTGAATTATCAAAATTTTCTCAAAATTTTTCTAACTCCCTAAATTTTCAAAAGATGGTGGAAGTACATTTACGATAACACGGGAGGTAAAGGTGATTCGAGTAGACTTTTCCTATTCGTCGTCAAAAGATTCATGAAAGTGGTATGGGACAAAAGAAACCATCGTGTTTTCCAACCGGATAAGAGCTTCACGCCTATCTTGTTCGAGAAGCATATGATGCGGGAAATTAGGCGTGACCTTTGCCATGTATATTTTGCTTTTGATCCTGGCATCTTCTGTTAGTCTCCCTTTAAAATCACTGTTCATTGTTGTGTTTTCTTTGTTTTCCCCAGTGATTGTTACACTATGTTTTTCCTTGTATTTCTCGCAAGTTTGACTTGTGTTTCTCCCTACTTTCGAGTGTAGCAATAAAATGGTAGGGGTCCATTTAACCTCGTCGGCTTTTCCAAAAAAAAAAAATTTCGAAAATTTTCGCCAGCGTCTCCTTTGCGCGACTAGCTCGGTACAACTACAAAATGCCTCTACAGGCTCCCAAATTCCAAAAGAAAACAAAAGGCCAATTGGCTAGGTCAAAAACCCAATCCAATTTCATACAGAAATTTAAATACAAATGTTTTTGTCGGACAATTCACATTGTCTCCTGAAATCAAATCCAATTTTCCTTTCCCTTTATAATGCCTGCATATCTTACTTAGCAATAATATTCAATCGTAACTTTTCAAATCATTTTATACATTTCCTCTATAGTTTTCATATTTACTTCTATTCAAATTAGTTTTCCCTTTTCCATATGAATTCAATTTGTCTTCAATTCTGGATATTGAAAGTTTTTATCTTCCATTTATAACTAACTCATATCATCATTTTAAATTAGTTTATTCACAAATTTATTTAAATTTCCAATTTGACATCGTTTTGTTGCTAACAAAAATTTTCCCAAAAATTTTCAAAAATTTTCTAACCCCCAAAATTTTCGAAATTTTTTGGCAGAGTCTCCTTTGTACGGAGGAGCTTTTGCAATTTGACAAAAGATATAAATATATATACATCGACCTATACGGTTGGAAAAACAAAAACATTTCATATTTTCTATTTTTATTGCGTAGGCGTACCTTTATTTAGCATTTTTAAGCAAGCGGCTTATTATTTTAACAATTAGTGCAACCAAATCCAGCCATACGGCCTTCAGGTACCTGTACTTACTCAATTTAAACATATAAGCACTACATATATGAAGTTTATAACATTTCTCTTACCTAAACAACTATAACACTTCAACTCCAAAATATTCAAAATAACTTCCACGGGCAATTTATATGTTTTCAAAACAAATTCAATTGCTTCCAACCAATTCATATACCATTTCATTAAATTTAATGGTTTTCAACTCAATTTATTACATTCAGTATATTTTTAATCCAAACAAGCTCATATTCAATTAAATTGATTTCAAACTCAAGTTATTTAACTTCTCTCAACCCATAGAATTTTAATTTCATTCATTTACATCAAACGACAATTCATTCTATGCAAATTTGACAATATTCGCTTAATAGAGTATTTATTTTTAGTCTATAACTACTTCAAATTAATTTCAACTCATTCTGTAATTAATTCCATTTCATTTCTAATTTATTCACCAACTGTTCATTGCATTTCATTTTATCTCCGCACTGGATTCATTTAAAATTATTTCATTGAGCTTTACAACATTCGATGCTTATAGTAGTATCCATTTCCCAAATAAATTTAACCCAAAAATTTATTTAATGGTCCTCCATTCTACTCGAAACCAAGCTTTTATTGACTTAAGTAATTTTACTTTAATTTAATTTTTTATTCAATCAGACTTCATCCATTTATTATTTAATTCAATTAACCCATTTATTCACCCCTTTTTTAATTTTTAATTCACCTACTTAATTCATTTTCGAATCTATTTTATTTATACAAAAGCATTCTCAATTTATTTCTACTTACTTGGATTTTGTTTGCAACTCAAACCATTTCCATTATAATTCACTTTCATTTCATTCGTCAACATTTCCCTTATATCTAATTTACTAGCAAATTACGTTAAATATTATTTGTAACTCACTTGAATTTTATTTTTACAACATCTCCACTTATTTTAATTCATTATCAAATCCGAGTCAAATTCTATTTATAATTCGAATTCATTTCCAAATCTCATTATCAATTTACAATCCATTTTATTTAACCGAGTTAAAATTTATTAATATACTATATCAAATAATTATTTAGCTAATTAGCTTACTTCCAATTTTTAAATCAATATTCGATTTTATTAAAAAAAAATCACTTCATTAAATTTCCCCGAGTTCAAAAATTTTCAGTTTGGGTTTTCTTTCATCTTTCAAAATTCCAACATTTTTATTTTAAAATTTTAGAAATATTTTTAAATTCAGATAATACTATTCAAATAGCTTTTTATAAAAATACTTCTTATAACTCGATGTCTCAACCAGTCCATCCTTGTTCTCACAGAAGTTCAGTCATACGTTGATCAGGCGTAGGACTGAAAATCTATAAGCACTTGGTAAACCTGTTTTCAACATCTAGTGAAAATACTTGGAAATTAATTTTATTGAAAATATAGAAAACAGTTTTTGAAAATAGAGGAAATATCTTTGTGAGAATGCTCTGGAAATCATCACCCTCATCCATGGTCGCAATTACGTCCTGGGTTACATTGCCATCGTAGCAAAAGTCCATGTAATTGTAGGCGCTCTGTGCCCCTCGATTACGCCATGGAACCTACAACAGATCGCAATTACATTCCAAGGTTACGTTGCCATTGCAAGAAAAGTCCATGTAACTGTAGGCATCAACGCCTCTCGATTTTTGCTGCCAAAATGAAACTTCTCCACTCCTACATAGGTCGCAGTCTACCGATATAAAATCAAACGCAGACTGTTGACTCTCAGCGGCACACATGACTTTCGCTATGTTACCATAGGTCGTAGTCTACCGATATAAAATCAAACGCAGATCGTTGGCTCTTAGCGGCACACGCGACTTTCGCTATGGTACACACTACTCATAATCCTCAGGAACTAGTTTTTTCCGGACTTCTCACGGGATCAACTTTAGAACCCCTCTTGGGGCTCAACGCAGCACCATCCGGTGGCACTCCTGAGAAGTTCATTTCAAGGGAGCGACTTTTTCCCTAGAGCCATCATCAAAACACTTTATACTATACACATATAGTATCTTTCAAATCATACACCTAGTATGATCTCATACCAAGCTCCTTTACACAAAATCGATTATCCCAAAATCGATAATTCTCAAACTAGGCTTTCCAAATTTCAATATCAATTTTACCCAAAAATCAAAAGCCTTTCCAAATTCAAAGGTTCCCAAAACCTTTTTCCAAAATCCTCATAAGATCCTTTATATCAGATATATATAATTTTTAAAATTTTGGATCATTTCAAACTTGTATAAAACTCCTTTTATACTTCAAACGCTTTCAAAATCCTTTCCTTCTAGGAATAGATTCAACAAGGGGAGATTTATCAAATATAACAAAGATATATAACTTTGTTTATTCAAAATCAAATATTCAAATTTGATTACTCTTTTCAATATCAATTTCATTCAAATCCGTACGATGTACACATCATCCGTACGCCATACCAATCGGTTCGGTCACTTGATCTCACAATTTCACTTCCGAATTAGTATCGTCCACTAATCGACGGAAATTCTATGGAATTAGAAAACCGTCGATAAATTTTTAAAAATAACCGCAAGCGCACGGTGTATGAATGTAGCACACGGCGAATACGGGTCGATCCATAGGGAATTGATGATTTTAAATTTAAATTTTTTTCGATGGTTTTGTAATTCCATAGAATTTCCATCGATTAACAAGTTTTTGGTGCCGTTGCCGGGGAGTTGTTTTGATTTTATTTTTCTATTCTTCGAATTATTTTTTCTTAATTTTCATGTGTTTGTACATATAAAAAAACAAAAGAAAAAAAATTGTGTGCCTGTGTGCATTTTGATTTTGTTATTTGTAGTTTGTTAGTTCCTTTTTCATTAGCATTTGCATTTTCTATTAAAAAAATCAACATACACAGTCAAAAAAACAATTTTATTCCATTTTTCTTTCAGTTACATTTTCCATTTACAATTTACAATAAAAAAAACACTGTTTTGTGTCATTGTTGTTGCTTCTCTGCCCTTAACACTGTTATCTCTTCTCTGTACACCTCCCTGACCTTACTGCCCCTCTTTCACCTGACTGCTCCATACAAAATATCCCCTCTGACCATCAATTACTTCTGCCGGTCATCTTCACTCATCAATATTTCCACCTCCTGCCTTTCACAGTGCTCCACCATCTCATCACTGACCACTGCCTCACCAGTCACCACTTACTGTCAACCCATCACAGTTCTACCCCTACAACATCACTGCAATCCTGCCTGCTCTCCACCAAACATACCATCAGCCAAAACTTCATCAAATACCATCAGCCAAAACTTGTTCGTCGACGGAAATTATATCGGTTTAGAAAACCGTCAAAAAATTTAGAAGTAAAATAACTGCAAGCTCATGGCGTACACTTGTAGTACGTGGCGAGTATGGGTCAATCCGCAGGGAATTATGAGATTTTAAAATCCTATTCAATCAAATTATACCAAATTCGAGTGAAAGTTAAACTAGAGAATTAGAAAATTAGCTAACTAACTCAAAAAAAAGAGATGCAAATATAAGAGTTAAATGAAAATTTAGGAAATAAATCCACTCTCTAGATCATGTAGTTCAACACATATGAAATCATGATCTCTCTTTTATTGTCATTAGTGCTTTAGTTGATGTGCTTATCATAAGTATGGCATATTTGTGTTATTGATTAGCCAACATAAGCCATCAAACTATAACACATCTCTTAAAGCACTTACTAACTTTCATGAACATTGACAAAGAAAATGAAAATGAAATCTACTTTAAGTATGGTTTATTAACTATTGATTAGAAATATAGACCATCAAATTTGAATTTCAAATCACTTTCTTATGCCATAATAATATTTGATGAAGAAGCATTTGTGTTAGTGATAGTTTAAGCATAGCCTATTTGATGTCAACAATATAGACTATCAAATTCAAAGCAAAAACAACAATTAAATCATTTCTATCATCATTATTAAGCACAAAAAGAGATCATGAATTAACAAATAGTTGAAGCTACATAATTAGAAAGCTTCATTACCCCCTAAATTGAAGGGTTTAGCTTCTCATATTTGTCATTTGATTAACAAATGTAGCATGCAACATTGAACAAAAAGAAAGGAAAATGAAAGCTAATGAAAAAGACAACTAATCTAATTGCATAGAGGAAAATCTACACTACTTGCATGAAAGGAAATGAATATGTAATTAAAAAGAAACAATAATCAACATTGCATAAAAAGAAAAGAAAATTACATAAAATAAAAATGCCTAAGTAGTCATGAAAAGAAAGAGAGCTCTCATTTATTTTCCTAAGAGAAGAGACAAAGAGAAGAGAGCCTAAAAGAGAGACTAAGTAAGAGGGGAAGAGGAGGCTAACTAAGAGGAAAAGCTACATGAAACACAAAGGGTATTTATACAAGTTAGAAACCCTAATGCATATTTTTAGTGAGTGCCCAAAATACCCTTGGAGGAAGTATGGTGGCCAAGTTATCATTAGCTTTAATAATCCCCCACTTAAATGTACATGAAGCTTTAAATGTCTTTTAGCATGTGCATTAGCTCCTTATTGAAAATCAAGGTAAGTGGGTGGGGTCCTCCATGTTCTTCACTTTGAATTATTTCCATCTTCATTCTTTTGTATCTTCTTTGTGCATGCATAGTCCTTCATGAAACCACTTGTAATTGAGAAAATGACCATTTTGCCCTTGGATGAATATGAATATGTGACAATTTCAAATAATTTGAATTTTGGTTAAAACAAGTTAAAATACCCAATATGATCATTTACTCAATTTAAATAGATTAAATATGGTGGTAAAAATGTGCACATTTACGTGCACATCATCCACCGACTCGCTAGTGCGGACTCGGATTTGGTTTCTTGATCAGAAACCGTCATTCTCCTTACATAGCTATAGCTATGATAGAGAATATCCAAAATCAATCAACAATTCATATCCAGGTTCGCCGTCGAAAATCGAGTAAAAAATTTGAACTCGGATTGGTAAACTATCTCGAAATTCTGTGCTCGAATCTGGATCAAATCACTATGCGAATAGAATGATATACGTACATCCTACGTATTTATTTTCATTGATTATTAGCCAAATCAATTTCCTTTCTATTCACATTCACTTGAATTTTCACTCACTTATTCACATTTTCCTTAATCCTCATTTGGATTATCACTTCAATTCTTATCTCAGTTGGGTATTTAATCAATAACAGTTTGAACTCTGACCAGTTTATATTTAGAAAATAGCTTGGAAATTTTAAAAATAGTTAAGTAGTTGGAAAATAATTATTAGTTTGCAAAATAGCTATAAAATAGTTAACTAATTGTAAAATAGTTGAGAAATAGTTAAATATTTATAGAAATTTTAGATAATTGCAAAATAGTTGTAAAATTGTAATTAATTTGTAAAATAGTTAGAAAATAGTAATAAGTTTATAAAACAGTTCAAACATTGTTAAATAGTTCCAAAAATAATTGTAGAACAAATATAAAATAATTGGCTTTAAAAAGAAAGGTTGTATTTATTAAAGAGCTTGGAAAAATAAATTTATATTAAAACAATTTATATTGAAAATAGTCCAGAGTCAAAACTGTTCACTTCCTTATCAATTCAATTTAAATCCATTTCCATTTAAATTGACTCAATTCTAATTTGAAGAACTTCAATTTTCATCAAAATTTATTTAATCCCAATTCAAGTTGAATCAATCTTGATTTCTTTCCCAATCCAAATCAACTTCCATTTGATTTTAATCCTGTTCACTTTAATTATAATTTCAAATTATTCCAATCAATTTGGACTTATATCAATTGAACCTACTTCAATTTCAAATCATTTCAATTCAATTCAATTCAAGTTTTCCATTTAAAATTTTAAAATTATACATCTTCAATCTTAAATCCAATTAATTCGAATCAGATCAATTTGAATGAATTCAATTCCAATTTCAAATTTTAAACCATCTCGAATTATATAAATTCAAGTTAAATTCTCAAAGGTTGGTTTAACTTTTTAAACCAAATTAACTTTGTTCATTTAAAGTTTTTAAACAATTTAATTTCTGAGCTCAAATTCTAGAATTTCATTTCAATTAATTTAATTTTAATTTGGTTGTATTTCTGTTACCACTTAATTTAATTCCAATTCAAGATTTCAATTTGGTTGTATTATATTACTTCTTAATTTAATTCCAATAATATAACAACCAATCACCTTAATATTTATTAGAAGGAAATATTGCTTTATATATCAAAATATATTTTATATATAAAATCATTTAAAACCTTTATATAAGAAAATAACAAGTACGCACTCTCATAGACACACACACACACACACACACACACTCAACTCATCCTAGAGTACTACAGACTCTATTTAACGAGTAATTCCTACCAGAGCCAAGGTTCTCGCTTAACCTGGCTCTGATACCAATTGTAACGACCCAAAATTTTCGATTTCGAATATTCCAGATAGTTAGGAAAAAGAAGAAGAAAGAGATATAAGAAGAAGAAGAAAATCAGAAACATCAACATTTCACATTCGCAGCGGATAAAAATAATAATAAATAATAACAGTTTACAAAAGCATTCTGTATCTGTCAATTACATTTATAATATATCAGAGTTACACATATATACAGTCACTGAATATACACAATCATCATGTCATGGATAAATAACAATATAATATAGCGGAAACACTTCATACGTTCTTTCCATCCAGCTCGCCTCCTGAGCTCCAGAATGTCCTTACCTGGAAATTGGTAATACTTGGTCTGACCCAAGCATTACACCAAAGTAACACCCGGGTCAGGCTGTAAACCAGCGTTAGTAACTCATCCAATATGGAATACAAAGCATACAACTTATATAGAACCCGGGTTAACTCGATGCAATTCACAAAGCCACAATTTATTATAAACATCACTTATTTCACATATAAGTTTTCTACATATCAAAGATTTAGATTTAAAATAGTTCAACTCCTTTAAATCACTTCACTCCAGCATATAAATTTCACATATCAATCTATATGATTCGAAGTGGTTTCGGGTATTTCCTAATACCCGAACCCGGTCTCTTCGAGTCTCATGTCATCCTAACCAAAGTTATCCAAATGAAATACACAACATTTCATATCATAGATATCAACTCAATCAAAGCATTCAATACCATTCAATCATCCATAAGCAAAGCTTAATCACATACAAATTTAATTTAACTAATCCTGATTGAATTACTAACCTCAACCACTTAGATTTCTTCACTTGTCATTAATTAATTCCAAATCAATCAATTTGTCAACCCTTCATTATTCATCTTGATTAATCACCCTGGATTAATTATCTTTCAATTACATTCATGTAATTATCTTTAACTAATTTCACGATATTAATTATTCTTAACCAAAATCAATAAGTAATCTTTAATTACTTACAAATTAAATAACTATAATTAATTACATTAATCATCCTTAATTACTTATACTAATTAGTTCCTCATAAGTCACTTATTATTGATTGATTTAATCTTAATTAATTAATTTGTAATTACATCATTAATTATATAAATTAATGATTTCCAATTATATTTCATTATATACTAATCTAAATTAATTACATTAAATAATTGATCATTAGTTACACCACAAATATTAATCATTCTTGATTTATCTCAACCTGTAATTATCTACCTTTTTATTTACTTCATTAAATAAATTAATCACTCCTTAATTAACTATCTTCATCAATCTCTTGATTAATTACACAAAGTAATTATATTTTATTAATTACATTAAGTAATTACTTATCAAACCATCCAACGATTATTCTGAATTACTTGTACTTAATTAATTAACTTAAAACTTAATTTATTAATTCGAACCCTTAATTACTAAACTAATTAACCCAAATCATTAATTAATTGAATTAATTAATTATCCATTATAATTGCCCTACTAGTTTATTGAATCGCAGATTATTAAGTCCTTATTAATATTTAAATGAAAACATTTTCTTATTATAATTTAAGTTTAAAACAATTTAAAACTCGAATACTTCGAGTCAAGCAACAATTAACTCGAGAATCAACCAAAATCAGAGTTACCAGATCATCAGTTCATAGTGCACCTCCAATCAATTCAATCATTCAACCAATTATATAAATTTAACAATTTAAATTTAGATAAAAATCGAAAGGAGTGAGATTTACTCACCTTTGCTTTTATTTGCAATCCACCTCAAAATTGCCTTGGATTTCCAGATGTTCGACCATGAATAAACATATTATGGTTTTATTAATATTTGACTAATTGCATAATTTATTACCCATTTATAATTTTAATTGACCAGTAAATTATTTAAACTAATAAGTTGGGTTTAAACCAAAAATTTATTTTTTTAAACAAATTTTCTTTTTATAAATATTCTTTTTTTATGCAAATCAAAATCCTACTTTTAGTAATTCCCTAAATTTCTGTTTTTAGCCTATATAAATCTTTATTAAAAGAAATTTATCTTATACCTCACAGAAGAGATGCAGACCCAAGCCTCGACCGACCCTTCTCCACCATCGCGAATACAAACACCTCTACCATTACCAGTATTTGACCACAACCCATCACGCTCGAAATGCTTGCCGCGTCGCTCGACATCGCCATCAATTTCCTCCTTCGTGCACGCGCGCGATTTCCTACCAAGTCCAGCTTGCCGTTGATTCGAACGCGGCTTCGACTCCTCCATCATCTCGACTTCACCCCAACGTCGGCACGCCGATGCTGCCACAACCATAATTCCCAACCTCGCGGCTTCCAATTCACCATGCGACCCAAGACCTAGCTCGAATTCGAGCTCACGACTCCCCTTGTCATCGCGAAAAACTCACAAGGTCACCCTCGCATTCGAACGCGACCCCTCTTTTTTTCTTTACAGAATCACGATTCCATTTTGAAGGAAAACGAATCATTTTGAAGAACTGAAAGGATATGGAAGTATCGGCCATTAATCCCTTATTCTTTTTTTTGTTGAATTCGATTATTTATCTTTTTTTTCGAAGAGGGGAAACTTCATTTGGAAGTGAAGAAGACTGTCGTTCCCTATGGTTTTCTTTCCTTTCAAAAGAAGAAAAAGGGGAGACAAAATGATGTTAGCATGCATAATTTCCTATGCGTGTCAGCTTATGTTGGCTGATGGAAAGTAATAGGGTTTGATTTAGGAATTTTATAATATTATTTAATTCCGAAATATCTCGTTTAACATATCTCAAAATTCCGAACCCCTATTGAGGTATGCTGCCCGATGTTTATAAGGTTTTATCCGCATTCCGAACACAATGGAACGTGTTTCGGAGGCTAATTCAATCATACGCGTGAGTTATGGAAGTAAACGATCAATTTTAAATTAAATCGATTAAAATAGTTTCTATGCGTTTTGAGCTGCCAGGGTCAAACGACAACTCCGATTGCTACGAGAATTGAAATCCGATAATAACTAACTATTACGGGTCCAATGGAAATGGTTTCATCGAATTCTGAGACTGTACGTCGGAAGGCTATTTTTAAATATCGATTTAAACGATATATTATTAAAATTGAACAAATCACCTTTAAATTAAATTTCAACCATTCTATTATCTTTAGTATCATCGTTATAAATTTTATAAGCCTTCAAATTATTTTTAACAGGCCTAAAACTCCAGATTCAACATTTTACCCAATTTCAGTTTATTAAATCTAATAACTTAATTGCTATTAATAAAAATATTTGAATTCAAGTTAAAATTAACCTTTTAAATATTTACAATCAATTAAATATTCCAACATACATTGTTAGAAATTCTGGGTCATCACAGGAGCACTCCAGCGATAGTTGAAAGTCAACCAGATGTAAGTATCCTTCTTTACTCTCTGTTATCCTGCCTTTTGGCATGGTCGTGACACCAAAGAATTGACTGGACGCCGAAGATAATCTGTCTCGAAGATCAGTTATAACATGTTCGCTATGGATACCGATGAATTTTTTCTGAGTCCGAATCGAGGTACAAACGATACAGTACGACAAGCAAAGCTCTAGAAGCCAACATTCGAAATTTCAAGTCGATTGCAGTTCGTATGCTCGAGATATGGATCGATAAAAAATTATGAAGGAAGCCTCAGTTCGTACCCATCGTGCACATTCCTCTTCGTATCCATCATGCACATACCTCTTCGTATCCATCATGCACATTCCTCTTCGTATCCATCATGCACATTCCTCTTCGTATCCATCGTACACATTCCATTTCCTACCCTTCAACAATCAACACTTCGTATCGATCCTATTCATACATGCTTCATGTCGATTTCCCCATTAACACAACTCGTATCGATTGGCTAACGATCGATATGAAACATGCCAATAAAACAGTCGATATGAAGTACGTGTAGAATGATCGATACGAGGGACCTGAGTTTGTATCGATATGAAGCGGCTACAAAAGATCGATATGAAAACCATTCAACCATCGATATGAAAGGTATAAGCAGGAATCAATATGAAGTGGGGTGCAGAGCAACAATACGAAATAGAGCATTCCAGGTCATTACGAACAAAGCACGTTCAAATGGAAGACTTAGCCACTCGGCATGAAAAGTGGAGCGCTCCTAGGATATTGCTCCATATCACCCTGATCGGTATGAAAGACATCAATATGAATAATCAATGAGGCAAACATATTGATATGAACATGGCAACTAATCAAAAACCTACACTTGGATCGATCATAACTCGAAATCTACACGTCCAAATGCTACCAAATTTTCATAGAAGCTTGCCTACAACGTCAAGAATATACCCGATCAATTTTATCCTAAAAGACCAATTATTGATCGATACTGTTATCCTGCCTTTTAGCAAGGCCGTGATACTAAAAGAGTAACTAGAATGCAAAGACAATTCTCCTCGATTGCCAGTTATGTACAGATTTCAAGTCCAACGTAGTTCATTTGCTCAAGATATCAATGGATGCATGTGCAAGAATATCTCATATTCGTACCGATACGAATTCGTATCCATCAGCATCGATACAAAATGACCGTTCATATCAATCAGGGACAAATGAGAAGTGAACTACGGCTCGATGGTTATGAACTTAGATTGAATAGATAGGCGTGTGATAATTTGTCCGACTCGAGGCTATTCGACTCGGAATCTTCGTATCCTTCCGGAAGATTTTGTTCCCATCCATCGAATTGCCTGTTATTCATACCGATCAATCGCCTGTTGTTCATATCCATCAGCTTACGTCGTGTCTCTTCTACTTCGTATCCATTGAAGTCCTTATTCGTACCGATCACAGGTAATTTAGTTCGTATCCATCCGAGAACATGCCTCCTTCATATCCTTCAAACCCATCGAACCATAAACGGACTATGTTTCATGTCAATCTCCATGCTATCTTTTGCATCGGTTGGCTAGAATAATCAATGCGAAGAGCAGCGTTCAAGATGATCGATACAAAACACCCTCGAATAATCGATACGAATTAGCGCCAAATGAATCGATACGAACAGAATAGTCTTGATCGGTGCGAATAGGTCTCAACTGGATTGATATGAAGAAAGGACTCAATCAACTCGGCATAAAACGTGGATCTCTCATGCCACGTCAACCGAAACGAAAAGCGTGGATACGAAGAGTGGCGAATACAGATCTTTGCATCGGTGCGAATGTGATAGCCAACATGCAAACACAAACTTGCATCGATCATAACTCGCAATCCACAAGTCAAAATCCTATGAAATTTTCACAGGAGCTTACGTACAACCTATAGAATGTTTATGCCAAATTTCGACTCGGTTGGACCAAATCTTGATCGATACGAAATTTGTTCTATCGATCACGGATCGAGTTGAGATCACGTGGGTTCGATCGCATTGGCCCACACATGTGCCAGAAGAAGTCTTTCGAAATCTGAACGAGATATTTACAACCTATGCCTATAAATAGCATCCCAGAGCCTATAGAAAAAGGACTTTTGGATCTTCGACGTTCAGACTCTGTCGGATTCATCTTTATACTCGAATTTTGCTGCTATAATCAGCTGTGACTCATTGTAATTAGCAAGCATACGTCAATAAAATCTTCAAATTCAAAGTCGACGTAGGATGGATTGCCGAACCACTATAAATCTGTGTTCTTTACTTCTTTCTTCCATAGAAGTTCCACAGAAGAGATCTACTGTCGATATCGGGTTGCAAGAATCTAAGGAGAAAATCCAGATCTCAAACATAGATGTTCTTCCATCCTATTTAGATTTGCACCAAGTCTAGGAGAGAACTTCGCTATTCACCATGGTCGCTACTAGGACTACCTCAACCACTGTAGATCTAGAAGGAGGGATAGACAGAACCTCACACAACTTCCCTCGGTAGACCATAACATTGCTGGACCTTCGGATCAACAAGGCCTTGTCACCAGGTAGGAGTTCCAACTACTGATGCAAGAGCTGACTCAAAGCCACCAGCAGCTCACCCAGCAGCTCCGTGTTCAACCATCTGAACCGAGAAAGATGAAGGAGATCTAGAAGGGATTGGGCTTCCTACTCATCTACTGAAAGTTCAGCTTCCTCTGATTACAATCACAGATATACATGCCCACGGCATGATGGAAGCTATACGCAGGCTACTGGACATCAGCACACTATGAATCTTAGATAAGCGAGAGTTGGTCCGTCAACCAGCCACCTGACCAGACCCTCCTCCCGAAGTGGAACTGTTCCCTATCACGCTACTGATAACCGTGTCGCTGCCGCTGCTATCGAGTTGGAAGTTGACACTAGAAACCGAACGGATCCGAACCATCATCGATGCGATTATACTCCTAAGCCTTATGTTCCTAAAGACCTAGAGCCACGGAGATGAGGTATGGACCGTCGACCACACCCGGCCCATACTTGCATTGTGGAACCCGACCACACCTTGGCCCAGCATGCCCAGAATGTCCAAATGCCAAACATTCCGACAATTATCCGCCATATGATCCATGAGAGCCAAGGCCTCACCAACAACGACTGGGGAATCTCCTGGAGTCATAACCCTTTCACCGATGACATCCTCTATGCTGAACTGCCTCGGTGATTCAGAATGCCAACTCTACCTGTTTATGAAGGGAGCTATAACCCAAACAAACATATTTTAAAGTATAAATGGTTGATGAATGCCGCGCGGGAAGATGATGCGGTCAAATGTCGAAGTTTCCTAATCTCCCTAAGGGGATCGTGACTATGTGGTTTACTCGCTTACCGCCCCGATCTATTTCATGTTCCGACAAGTTGGATACAAAGTTTATCGAGCAGTTTGGCATGCATGTCACAAGGCCCAAAGATGTTAATACCTTGTCCCGTGTCACTCATGCTTCTAAAGAGACAATCAGACGTTACCTGGAGAGGTTCCACGCTGCATGCGTTGAGATTAGTAACCCTAATGAAAATTCTATTCCGACGACACTGACTATGGGAATCGATCCCGACTCGAATTTGGCAACTGGTTTGTCGGAAAACCCTAATGTCATTGGATCTTTTCTATTCCAAGGCAGCTCGGTTCTTGAGAAGAGAGGATGAGAAACAGTCTAGGAAAAAGGATGACATAGGGCCTAGTGTGGAAGGAATTCAAAGCAATGTCGTTGTGAAACAAACCGGGGAGAGTTTTGAAAAGGTGCAGTTAAATATAAAGAATAAGCAAAATCAGCAGAAAGGTGATGAATATCTAGGTAAGAAGTAAGATCAGAATCATAGACCATAACGTAGAGCTCCCATGTTTGACATCTGCACTCCTTTAGATACATCCCTGGAAAATGTGTGTTTGCGCCAAAATTGGTCACAAACCCCAAGTGTCGTGAAAGAACCAGTGTATGAATATAAGTCAGCAATATTCAAAAACAAATCACAGATCTAAGCAAGCAACAAGTAGTAATTCAGAAATAATGAACAAGAACACACAATTTATAGTGGTTCGGCTATCTCCGGCGTACGTGCACTTCAAAGGTTTATTCTTTTATTGATGTTCTTTGTTGATTTCAGTTGATTACAGCGGATTACAATGGGTTATAGCTCTGAAATTCGATTACAATGGTAGTAGTGAAGTGCAAAGTAGAGTCTGGTAGCGTCTCGGCGCTTCAGAATTAAGATCCCCCTTTCTGAATGACCTGGGGCTCTATTTATAGGTGTAGGGGGCTGATATTCCGCCTAAATTTAGGGAGACCACTTCTGGCACGTGAGGGGGCCCATATGCCCGGCCTCAGGAAATTTGGGCCCACTTTGGGATCGATTCGAACTCCCTTCGAATCGATTAAGGAATCATCCAATCGAGATGAAATTTGGTATGGACATTCTTCAACATGTATGCAAGCTCCTGTGAAAATTTCATGGCATTTGGACTTGTAGATCTCGAGTTATGATCGATTCAAGATTGCATTTTCGGTTAGTGTGCTCCGTTCGAATCGATCCCCTTCGAATCGATAGGGTCGAATCGATGGCTTTGCGTGCGGTGTTGTTGACGTGGCGCGCGTGTTTCCTGGGTTGATCCAATTTTTGCTTTGAGTTTACCGGGTCGAATCCATGGTTTTAGCCGCCTTGACCTAGTGGATTCGAAGGCTTCATTCACTCATGGATTCGAGCGAAGGCATATTCGTATCGATCGTGATGTGTATTAGTTGATCGATACGAAGTTTTCGTAGCTGGATGGATTCGAACACATGCTCTTCCATAGGTTCGAAGTAAGGACACTGGATGGACACGAAGCAGAGTGAATTCGTCGATTCGAAGGACTCCATCATATTGGATTCGAACAGGGCAGGCGCGAGACCAATTCGCTTCTGATCGATGTGAACGCAAATGGAGGCGAAGCAACCTGATGGAGTCGAACCGATGGGTTCGAACAGGGGTTGCATCGATGGATTCAAACAGAACCTCCGCCTATGGATTCGGAGCAGGGGAAACTTGATGGATTCGAACATGTGTTACAGTGATGGATTCGAACTTAGGGCTACTTCCTCCAACTTGCACCGATGATAACTTGAGTGTACGAACTCGGATCGACTTGAAACATGGAATGTTGATTCTCTTGGCTTTGCTGGCTGTGTCCTATCAATTACAGCTTAACCTGGACATGGACAAAATTCATCGATATCCATAGTTATCCTGCAATTCATAGTTGATTTTCATGACTAATTATTATTAATTTTCTGTCAATTTTGGGTATCTCATCTTTTCCAAAAGTTGGGATAACACTTTGCCCCCAAAACATGCCTTTTTGTAAAAGGTATGTTTTGAACAGCCTTAAGTCGAGTGTGGTAAATTCATGTTTCATTCATAGCTGCAGTATTATCAATCAAGTTTATGGCTGTTCGAAGCCGAATCAGCATTCGTTTTTTCCGTAGAAGTTGAGAATGAAATTCCTTAGTCTCTCCGGACTATTAATGACTACTCTGGACCCTTACTAAGTCCATCCCAGACTTAGCGATTGAATAGAAAGGTCCTATTGCACTCTGGCTTTGCCTTCTATCCCTTGCATTCCGGCCCCAGTTACGGCATATAGCGATGTCTTGGTCATTCTGGACCGATCATAGCTTCTCTGAGCTCTTGCTGGATCCCATCCTGTCACTCTCCAGTGAAGGGGAAACAACGCTTAAGTGAGTCGATCCTGTCGCTCTTCGGCGAAGCGACTCACTTCTTGCACTCCGGTTCAGTGTATCTGAACACTAAGCGATGTCATGGCCTAAATCGTCAGCCGATCACAGCCTCTCCGGGCTCTTGCTGGATCCCATCCTGTCACTCTTCGGTGAAGGGGAAACAACGCTTAAGTGAGTCGATCCTGTCGCTCTCCGACGAAGCGACTCACTTCTTGCACTCCGGTTCAGTGTATCTGAACATTAAGCGATGTCATGGCCTAAATCGTCGGCCGATTATAGCCTCTCCGGGATCTTGCTGGATCCCATCCTGTCACTCTCCGGTGAAGGGGAAATAGCGCTTAAGTGAGTCGATCCTGTCGCTCTCCAGCGAAGCGACTTACTTCTTGCACTCCGGTTCAGTGTATCTGAACATTAAGCGACGTCATGGCCTAAATCGTCGGTCGATCATAGCTCTCCGGGCTCTTGCTGGATCCCATCCCGTCACTCTCTTGTGAAGGGGAAACAGCGCTTAAGTGAGCCGATCCCGTTGCTCTCCGACGAAGCAACTCACTTCTTGCACTCCGGACCCTGCCTCTCCGGGAAGGGTCATAAAGCGATCATTTTATACTGGTATTTAATGTTCATCCTTTAACTCTCCGGTCAAAGGTTTATTTCAAGAAATTCAAACTTATTTATTAAATCCAGGTCCTAGATGTTCAATCTCAAACATCAGGAAAAAGCTAAACATTTCCTCTTTGGGCATATTGGTTTATCTCCATCTTAGAGCATGCCTAGGGATCTCTTCGGTTCCCGTACATGAGTAAGTGGAGTAGCCGTTTATTCTGAAAACAAATCTAAATGAAATTATTTGACCAAAGTCCAAATCCTGGACTTGGCCCTTGCCATCTTTTAATCAGTGGATGATGAGTCGTGATCCCGATCCAGGATCGTTCCTGTTAGGTGGAGGCGGTAGTTGTTTAGGCCTTACCGCCGCTGTCCGTTCTCTGACATATTGTGGCAATCTACCATTCCTGGCATGTTCCTCCACCTCATCCTTTAGGTGGCGGCATTCCTCTGTAGTGTGCCTATCCAGCTCATGGAATAGGCAGTATTTTTCAGTTCTGCGCTCCCGCTCAGTGGGATCCCTCCTGGGTGGCTTTCGATAGGGGAGTTGCCCCCGAATTTCAGTGTAAATTCGTTCAAGGCCTGCAGTCAGATCTGTGTATTGCCTGAATCTTGGTTCTCGGAATTTCTTTCGTTTATCAGGACCATCATATCTGTCATCCTGTTTCCTCTTTCCTTTGTCTACTCCAGACTGTTCCCTGGCGGTTCTTTCGCCCTGCGCAGCATTTGTTTCCTGCCTCTCGGCTCGTGATTCTTCTAATCGGATGAATTTTTCAGCTTTATGAAAGAACTCTCCGAGATCTTGCGGTGGATCTTTAATCAGAGAATCTTTAAATATGGTGCCTTCCCCAACTCCTGCCACCGCCGCCATCAAAATCATTGATGGATCCGGGCGATCTACAAAAGTCACCATTGCGTTGAATCTTAGTAGAAAATCTTTTATGGACTCTCCGGTCCTTTGCTTTATCGAGGCTAAAGTCATCACACTCTTGGGTCGCGTCACATGGACCCTAAGCTGTCTCATGAAGCAATCTACAAGCTCGCCCCATGTCCTGATTGATCCAGTTTCTAGCTGTCTGAACCAAAGTGCAGCTAAATCTGACAAGTATAAAGGGAAGCATCGAGCCATCACTTCCTCGGATTCCCCCAGCACTTCCATGTGCCTAATATATCTGGTAATGTGCATGGTCGGGTCTGACCTCCCGTCATAAGAATCTAGTATTGGTAGTTTGAATTTTGGAGGATTCCTTGCATTTCTGATGTTTGGAGTGAACGGACTCCGACTGACTTCTTTCAACCCTCCGCCAGACAATCCTCCTCTTATGATTTGTCGCATTAGACCAATCGTTCTCTCGTCTCCGTCCAGGGGTTGACCCCTTGTCAAGTTTCTATCCTGCCCCTCGAGCCTTGAAGGGAATTCTGGCACATACTCTTCGGGTGGCTCGTTAGCATAAGCATTGGCTCCAGCTTGTTGAGCTCCGTCTATTGGTCTTCCAGTATCGGACCCTGAGGGTCTGCCCCTAAGTCCTTGTTGATCACCTTCGGCTCCTACATTCTGGTCTTGAACCTGACCTTCATTAGCTTTTGTAATCCTGATTCCTTGTCCCGCACTTGCAGTTGTTGTAGTTGGTCCATGGTTTTGCACATTCGCCGCCCACATTTGTTCGAGGAAATTCTGCAGCATCTCCTATTAAGTTTTCATCATGCTTTCACGTATCGAATTAGTCATAGCCTCCATCTCATCTCTAGTGATGTAGACGGAAGCTTGTCCTTCTCCTGCTCCAGAGGATGCCTCTTGGCTTCCTCCTTGTTGGCTTCTTTCAGCCCTCTGCCTTCTACTGTTCTGTCAAGTCATTGTTGAATCAATTTGAATCCTTTAAAATTTTAAATCTGAACTTCAATCCGATGTAGTGGGTGCTAGTCCTTCTCAGTGAAAACACCAAAGTGTTTGCGCCAAAATTGGTCACAAACCCCAAGTGTCGTGAAAGCACTAGTGTATGAATATAAGTCAGCAATATTCAAAAACAAATCACAGATCTAAGCAAGCAACAAGTAGTAATTCAGAAATAATGAACAAGAACACACAATTTATAGTGGTTCGGCTATCTTCGGCCTACGTCCACTTCAAAGGTTTATTCTTTTATTGATGTTCTTTGCTGATTTCAGTTGATTACAACGGATTACAATGGGTTATAGCTCTGAAATTCGAGTACAACGGTAGTAGTGAAGTGCAAAGTAGAGTCTGGTAGCGTCTCGGCGCTTCAGAATTAAGATCCCCCTTTCTGAATGACCCGGGGCTCTATTTATAGGTGTAGGAGGCTGATATTCCGCCTAAATTTAGGGAGACCACTTCTGGCACATGAGGGGGCCCACATGCCCGGCCTCAGGAAATTTGGGCCCACTTTGGGATCGATTCGAACTCCCTTCAAATCGATCAAGAAATCATCCAATCGAGATGAAATTTGGTATGGACATTCTTCAACATGTATGCAAGCTCCTGTGAAAATTTCATGGCATTTGGATTTGTAGATCTCGAGTTATGATCGATTAAAGATTGCATTTCCGGTTAATGTGCTCCGTTCGAATCAATCCCCTTCGAATCGATAGGGTCAAATCGATGGCTTTGCGTGTGGTGTTGTTGACGTGGCGCGCATGTTTCCTGGGTTGATCCAATTTTTGCTCCGAGTTTACCGGGTCGAATTCATGGTTTTAGCCGCCTTGACCTAGTGGATTCGAAGGCTTCATTCACTCATGGATTCGAATGGAGGCATATTCGTATCGATCGTGATGTGTATTAGTTGATCAATATGAGGTTGTCATAGCTGGATGGATTCAAACACATGCTCTTCCATGGGTTCGAAGTAAGGACACTGGGTGGACATGAAGCAGAGTGAATTCGCCGATTCGAAGGACTCCATCATATTGGATTCGAACAGGGCAGGCGCGAGACCAATTCGCTTCTGATCGATGTGAACGCAAATGGAGGCGAAGCAACCTAATGGAGTCGAACCGATGGATTCGAACAGAGGTTCCATCGATGGATTCAAACAGATCCTCCGCCTATGGATTCGGAGCAGGGGAAACTTGATGGATTCGAACATGTGTTACAGTGATGGATTCGAACTTAGGGCTACTTCCTCCAACTTGTACCGATGATAACTTGAGTGTACAAACTCGGATCGACTTGAAACTTGGAATGTTGATTCTCTTGGCTTTGCTGGCCGTGTCCTATCAATTATAGCTTAATCTGGACACGGACAAAATTCATCGATATCCATGGTTATCCTGCAATGCATAGTTGATTTTCATGACTAATTATTATTAATTTTCTATCAATTTTGGGTATCTCAGCTTTTCCAAAAGTTGGGATAACAATGTGTACTTACAAACTTGTAATATTATCCAATATAAGAAACCTGCCCCGAAGCAATCGTCAGAGAAAAAGATTCAAACTGGAAAGTTTTGTAGATTTCACGATAGTTATGGCACAACATGAACGAGTGTCGTCATCTACAGGATATTATTGAGAAGTTGATCCGAGAAAGAAAGTTGGAGCAGTTCGTTCGAGCGCCACAGTCCCGGGGTGCGGTCCCATCAAATCAAAATCAAATACCAAATCAGGTTAGACCGAAGGAATCTGCACGTACTAGCGGAAGGTTAGTGATTAACACTGTTAGTCGTGGTTCTCATCTAGCGAATCAGAGCTGGAGGGAAATGGAGTCGTATGCCAGCTCTATTAGGCATACGAGCTTCGAATGTTGTAGTAACTTGGAAGATGGGGCTCCAAGCAGAAGACGATGATAGACAACATCGTTTTTTGAGACAGGGATGCTGACAGAGTTGAAGCCCCTACTATTGGTCCACTAGTCATTTCAGCTCAGATAGGTCCTGCTTGGATGAAGAGGATCTTAGTGGACAATGAAAGTTTAGTGAACATACTCTTTATGCGAGCATATGATCAAATGAAGATGGAACCGAAAGATTTAAAGCCTTGTCAGTCTCGTATTCATAACTTCAATGGAAGTGAGACTCACCTATTGGGATGGTGGAGTTACCAGTAGAGTGGGTAGTTGGAGAGTGCCGGAAAGTCTGAATACTACAGTTTATTGTATTGGATATTGATTCACCGTACAACGCTTTCTTGGGCCGACTGGCCCTAGTAGAATTCAGGACTGCTATCGTCCCTTGGTGTTTGACTTTGAAATTCCCTTCCGACAATGGAGTTGGAGTTTTTCAGGGAGACCAGGCTGCTTAATGGGCCTGTTATGCTGCCGAGCTGTGGGAGACGCAGTGAAAAGAGAAGGGAAATGGCATAAAGAAATCTCTTTGCATCCACTTTGCAAATAATTAACAGTTAATGCCTGGGCCTAGGCCTGGGCACCACAACCAATTCCCAAGAGATCTTGACCCAAGAGATACTAAAAGCGAGGAAGAAGTCAAAGACAGTCAGGCTTGTCCAGCAGAGCTGACGATCGATGTTTCGATCGATAATGATGACGTTTCTAGAATGATAAAGATTGGATCTAAGTTAAGCCAACAGATGAAGGAGGAATTGGTTGAATTTCTTCGAGCAAACCTCGACGTGTTTACCTGGATGCTCTCTGACATGTGTGGGATATCGTCGGACATCGCGAACCACACATTGAATATAGACCCATGGCATGTCTCGGTCAAGCAAAAAAGGCGTGGTATGGATCCAGAGAGATCTACCGCCCTTAAGGAAGACTTAGATAAACTCAAATCGGACGGGTTTATCCGAGATGCGCTATATCCAGAATGAGTGTCCAACGCTATACTTGTCAGGAAACCTAATGGAAAATGAAGAACATGCATTGACTACTCAGACTTGAATAAACCTTACCCCAAAGATAGTTTTTCACTTCCCCGAATTGATCAACTTGTAGACTCAATAGACGGACACGAGCTCTTAACCTTCATGAATGCATATTCCGGCTACAATTAGATTCCCATGCACCTGCTCGATCAGGAGCACACCGCTTCATCACGGATGTGGGGCTTTATTGCTACAAAGTCATGCCATTTGGACTCAAAACGTCGAAGTAACTTGCCAAAGACTAGTCAATCTAATGTTTGCTAACCAGAACAGGAAAATTGTGGAGGTATGTGCGGACGACATGCTTGTAAAGTCAGAACTATCCACATTTCATATCAAAGACCTAGAAACGATGTTCAACATCCTTCGAGAGTATAGAATGAAGCTCAACCCATTGAAATGTCAGTTTGGGGTCGTGTCTGGAAAGTTCCTTGGATTCATCATTAATGCTCGGGGGATCGAAGCCAATCTCGAGAAGATCTGGGTAATTAGAAATCTTGAGACTCCAAGGACTATAAAACAAGTTCAAAGCCTCTATAGGAAGGTAGCAGCGCTGAGCAGGTTCATTTCAAAATCCACCGACAAATATATTCCCTTCCTCGATCCAATCAGGAAAGGGAAACAGAACTCTGAATGGACTACAGAGTGTGTAGGCGTATTTCGAGCACTGGTTCAACACCTAGCCACACCACCTATTCTGTCAGAGTCTATTGATCACAAGAGATTATACATCTACTTGGTAATGTCAGAAAATGCAACCAGTGCTGCTTTGATTCGGGAGGAGGGTCGGATACAACTGCCAGTCTATTACATCAGCAAATGGCTGACAGGAGGAGAGAGAAATTATCCGAGGTTGGAGAAGTTAGCTTACTGTCTTGTTATTGCCTCGAAGAAGCTTCATCCGTATTTCCAAGCTCATCCTATTACTGTCCACACCAACCAGCCGTTACGACAGGTCCTTACGTGGCCTGAGACATTTGGTAAGTTACTCAAGTAGAATATCGAGTTGAGTAAGTTCGACATCACTTGCACACCGAGGCGAGCTATTCAAGGACAAGTCCTAGCAGACTTCATTGTCGAATTCACTATCCCAAAGTACTTGCCCAAAGCCAATGAATCTGCCAAATATGTCTGGAAATTGCATACTGATGGCGCATCAAATGACCGTTGATCAGGCGCTGGAATTGAGCTCGAAACTCGTGTAGGCCTATCTATATGCTATGCTTTAAAATTTGATTTCCATGCGACCAACATCGAGGCCAAATACGAAGCTTTACTTGCCAGACTCAGACTCGCCAGAGACATGAAAATTATTTCCATGGAGATTTACTGCGATTCACAATTGGTCGTGTGACAACTTCGAGGTGAATACCAGGCCAGAGACTGGCTGCTTATTTTGCTCGGGTCCAGGAAGTATTGAATCAGTTCAACTATTATGCCATTTATTGCATACCCCGAGACACAATCAAAAGGCTGATTTTTTTGGCAAAATTAGCTAGCACCGATGAGGCATAGCAAATGGGACTCATTCCCGTTGAGACACTATCTTCCATGAGTATTTATCAAATGGAGACCGACTGGGTACTTGAAGTCATACCTGATAAGGAATCATGGATGACCCCGTTCAGGAACTATCTCAAGCATGGGACCCTGCCAGAGCGCAGGAGTGAGAAAAGAAAAGTTCTCCTTAAGGCTTCGTGGTTCGCTATCCAAAATGGAGTCATGTATAGAAGAGGATACTCTGTTCCTTTACTCCGGTGTATCGCCCATGATGAAATTAAGCGAGTATTACATGAGATGCACGAAGTAAAATGTGGAGATCACACCAGGGGCAAGCTCTTGCTAAGAAAGTGCTCTAATATGGTTAATATTGGCCGGCTGTAAATCAAGACGCATCAGATTATGCCAGGAAATGTGGCAGATGTCAGAAGCATGCTCGGATTCCAAGAGCCATGCCTACCGAAATAACTCATATGGTCAGTCATGGCCATTTGCAATATGGGGGCATCGATATTATTGGGTCTCTACCTCTAGCTAAAGGTGGCATGAAATACGCCATCATTGTAGTTGATTACTTTACCAAATGGGCGGAAGCCGAGCCTCTTGCCACTATCACAACGAAGAAAGTGATCAACTTTGTGGTATGTAACATTATTTGTCGATTTGGTCTCCCACATACCATCATCACTGACAATGAAACCCAATTCGACAATGTCAAGTTTAGGAATTTATATCAGCAATTTCATACCAAAAGAAATTATCTGTAGTTGCACACCCTCAAGCGAATGGATAGGTCGAAGCTGTTAACAAAGTTATAAAGTCCATTCTAAAGAAATGATCGGAAAAAGCCAGGGTAAAATGGGTTGATAAACTTGCTATGGCCCTATGGGCATATTGAACAACTCACAAGTCCGCGATTGGCCACACTCTATTCTCACTTTCCTATGGCTCAGAAGCCATCATTCCAGTCAAATTGGAAGTACCTTCTCATCGTGTCACTACTATGATCCAAAAACAAATGCTATATTGCTTGTCGAATCTCTCGACTTACTATATGAGAAGCGTGAAGAGATTGATTTGAGGGCAGCCACGCACTGAAGTCGAGTCACCTGATTGTATAATGCTATAGTCCGACCCCGAACCTTTGAACTTGGTAATCTCGTGCTCAAGAAGATTTACCTGGTCCATTCGCATATGAAACCAACGTGGGACAGACCGTATGTTATTGAGCGAAGACTCGGAGACGACACATTTAAATTATCGACCGTTGAAGGTCTCACATTGTCGGAAGCCTGGACAGCGAGAGTCTTCGTCGCTATTACACATAACAGGCTTTATTTATTCATTCAGTCTGCTTTTCATTTGCAATTTGTTTATGCATTTCGAAATTTGAATTTTTAATAGGGAAACTGACTTTTCTATACTTTCTTATTTCAGCAATAAAATGCATTCTCTTTGAGCCAGAGCTGTGATTCTTAAAATGCGTCTTACGACCATCACAATGCACGGAGAGTTAAGTTCCATCCTACAGTGGGGCTTATTCAAATAAGGACTGACTAAGATACGACCTGTCACTCCCTAAGTGAAACCCGAGCTCGGGGGCAAGCCATCATACTGAAGCAAAAAAGAATTAATAAACAACGATCCTATAACTAACTCTGTCTCCCAAAGTGCGAGCTGGAGTATAAATTTACAAATATGGGATCAAAGAGGGTGGATCCGTCCACCTAACGAATTCGTCCGTGTTTAATCCAAGTTTGAGGAGGATCGATCCGTCCGTCTAACGCCTCACTTGTTAACTCAGGGTTTATGTGACCCGACCATCCATGATCATGATAAATCTATCGCCCAGAGTGCAAACAAAATCCTAAAACTCAAAACAGATGTGATCGACTATCTGTTGACTAACTCTAAGTTCCCAGAGCGCGGGCTGGAGTATAAACATCAACTGGGTGTAACTGACCACCCACAACTAACTCTAAGTCCCCAGAGCACGGACTAGAAAATAAACATCAACTAAGTGTGACTGACCACCCATGACTAAATCTAAGTCCCGGAGCATGGACTAGAATATAAACTTCAACTGGGTATGAGTGACTGCCCACAAATCAGCCTAAGTCCCCAGAGTGTGGATGTGGAGCTGATCATTAAAATGGGTGTGACTGACCATTCGAAAAACAGCCTAAGTCCCTAAAGTGTGGGCATAACTTTAAACATAAAGCAGGCATGATCAAACGCCTGCATGCAAGTTCAATCCCGAAAGTGTGGATGCGATTGTCAATAAGTGAGCGAGTGTAACTTGACCACTCGAATTCATCTCTTTACCACTCCGTCCAAACTGAGTGAATTCAAAAATGTCAAAGGTGAAAAGTAACCACCGTCCGACCACTTCGACTCATCCCCAGAACTGGAGGCATGAATCAAGCACCAACTAATAATCGAGGCAGTATGACCTTGAAGAGCGACTTGACGTTTGGTTACGACCCGAAGCCATGACTCTTAACAACCGAACACAAGTCCATTCCAGAGGCTGATGCCTTGCAAATATGTCGAAAGTAAACTCGAGTGATGCAACACTTAAACAAATAAACTCAGAGTTGTGCAAAAAACAAAAGGAAATCCTATTTCATTTATGCTTTAAAAGCAAAACAGATACAAGGAGTCTATGCCATAAAAGACTACTAGTCCGAACCCATATCTATACATGGCCAAGAAGAACGAAAAGGAAAGTTCCTAACTGTCTACCAAAAAAGGGATGCCAAGATTCATTCCTACTCCTTGGGCTTCTTCTTCTTATGCTTCTTTTGCTTTGGAGTCGACCTATTAGAGCTACCACTATGATGCCACTTTGAGCTTTTGCCTTTACTAGGCTTGTGCCGGGATGGGAGATGAATTGTGGTCTCCTCCTTTGAACTCACTGGAATCGAGATGCTTTCAAAGTGTGTGGT
This sequence comes from Allium cepa, assembly GCA_030765085.1. NCBI lineage: Eukaryota > Viridiplantae > Streptophyta > Magnoliopsida > Asparagales > Amaryllidaceae > Allium > Allium cepa. Next base: position 84,964,970 of record CM060931.1, on the reverse strand, counting down.
CAAAGGGACGGGGGCACTTTCCATTTGAGAAGATATGGAGGGAACCCCAATAACGATAATCGTGCCACCCATAGAAATTGTGAGTAAAGGGGGCCTAGCCAAGTCCTGCCATTCCACCTCCTATGATGCTACCCATTGTTGCGCTCGTCATCTCGGCACTAATTTCTGCCATTATTACGTTGTCATGAGCTGCTTGAGTATCAGGCGGAATGCTGGTGGTCGGAGATGAAGAGTTGTCCGCGAACGCACTTCCACTCATAACAAATGGAAAGTCAGAAAGTGAATTGCTGTGGATGCCTAGGAGCCCATCCATTATTTTCTCGTTAAAAGAAAAAGTGTGCACATCAACTTCCCCAGCCGTTGCAGTAGTAGTGGTCGTCGTCGCCTCCGTTATGATAGCCTCCTACTCTTGGTTTATTCTTGGGTTGCCTCCTACTCTTGGTTTTGTTCTTGGGTTGCACGGGGCATGGTCGGTGCTGCTTCTATAACTGAAGAAAGTAAGAAGAAATATTAGAAATTTCCTTTGATAATATCCCAGATTTTGAATAAGTTCGAGAAATGTTCAGAGCAACTTCCTTAGGTTGGCTCGCGGCAAGGGCCAGGGTTCCTCCTGACACGTGCTCGTGGGCCAAAGATAGATGCAGCTGATTCGGATCATAGGCCGGCATAGGTTAAGGATCGATTGTAGGAGTGGATTCAGGCTGGGTTGGTACAAGAATCTCAGAGCTTATATCATGATGCTCAAGGTTAGAGCCCTATCTAACCTCCAAGTGTTGAGTAGTGAGTTTCTCTTTCTCAACAGCGGCATCATGGAGAACTCTCCTCTCTTCCTCATTCAGCACTTGATTTTCCAGATCGAATTCATCGATAGATTTAGTATGATGTTCTGCCTTCTCATTGGCCAAAAGATGGTGCAAAGCACTATGTAAGTGAGTTGGATAACAGCTGAGCTGGCTCAAGTCATGGTATTTCAAAACGTTGACATTGTAAGTGATCAAAAGATCTTCAATATTGCTCTCAAGTATGGCCTCTGCTGCCCTGGCCTCAACCTCAACCTCAACCCTAGCTCGGCCTCCTGAGCTTTCGACTTCGCCGCATCCCACTCCTTTCGAGCCTCCATATTTTGGTCGCAGGCCTCCTGAGAGATCATGTTAGCTTCATCTTTTTCCTTAATGATTTCGTCTATCTGGCTTTAAGCTCTGCCAGCTCTTGGAGTGCTTTGTCTTTTTCAGCGGTGACTATGGCGTTCTCGTGACCCATATCATCTACTAACTTTAAATGCTTCTGCCTCATCCGCTCTAACTCCCTATTGGCCTCGTCCACCTTTTTTAGGGCCTCCGTTTTATAATTCCTTAAAGTATCATTCTCTCCAGTAAGTACTGTGATGATCCGGTCCTTCTAGGTGATGGTTTCTTGAAACTCTTCAATTTTCTTGGCCCGCTCAAATGCCACAACTAAGCTTTCTCGGTGATTTTCTTCCACTCTCGGTATTGTCCAACAGCGTGATAGATATGATGATGACTGATTTTTCTGCTCCATTCGGAAGCACCATCAAATTTGAAGGAAAATGGAAGCCATCAAAGCATATGTTCGAAAATTCTCTTTTCAGTTGGGCTATCTGGGCGGCTCCCTCACCTGTCGTCTCTGGTAACCGACAAAGTAGCTGCCATAGAAGTGTCTGCCTGGTTGTATGATGATGTTTGCCAAGTCTGGGAATTACCGAAGGAGCCGGTTAGTGTGGAGTAGTAACAGTCTGTATCCCAAACTAGGAGGTGGCAACGAAAACCTAGGTGGAGGAGAGCGTGATCGGGAGTGGTGTTTTTCTCGCCTCTTTTTTTTCTTTCTTGTTCCCTCTCCCTTTCCCTGTTTCTCTCTCTGTCGTAATAATCCGTCTCTTGACTAGAATAGCGACATTCATAGTCAGAATCATGCCTACGAGGTTCCCTATAAGAACTTAAAGATTCGAGTGCTGTGCGGAGACTACCGAGCACAAAGATGGCTTCTTCGACATCGGGTCTGCAAAATTAAAAGAAAGGCTAAGTTAGTTATCTTTAGAGATTGGACAGCTCGTGAATATTAAGTATGTGTTGTTGTGAAGTGTATGCATGTATGTGTTAGCCCCCCGACCAACATGTTAAATCGATCGTACTCGAAGGAGTTGGCTCGCCTAAATCTAAAGCGCTTTGAAGCCCTTCCAATTCGGTATCTTATTGGAGCGACACATAGTCCGAGATTGGAATATTTGCAAGTCCTTCGAAGAGGTTCTCCATGTGAGGAAGAAGCCTCCGAAATTATAACACCGGCGGCTCGCAAAGACACGACCATGGATTTCCGACTCGTAGATTTGCGAAGTTTATGAGCAACCTCCTTGCCTTTCCTTATCCTTTCTGGATGTCGTGAACTATCTAAAGGCTCGGCTATGGGTTTGTCTTCGATGGGAGTATCCTCTTCACCACCCTGCTTAGCGATTATAATTCCAGACGCTCTTCGTTTTGTTTGTCTTGCTAGGGCTGCTTTGAGAGATCCTTCAAGCCCTATGCCCTAATCTCCATCAATCATCCCAACGGCCCTCATATTTTCATCCACAAGCACCGCTTTGATCTCTCTAAACTCACCCGGCACCACCTTGAGGATCTTGATGATTTCCTTAAATTGAGCACCTTCGGGACGAGGAATTGAAGCTGCATAGAGGAAATAACATTAAACTCAGTATCAATGGCGATTAACCAATTAGTCACTAGAGAAATTGCAACGTTTACGTCTAACTAGCCACCGTTTAGCGAACCTTGGCGTGCACCGAACGTAGAACCACTCGATTTTGAGATAAGTTGGTCCAAGTCCCAATCACAATTTGATAGTTCCAGGCTCCTTCTAAGAATGTGAAAAGTGGATTTTCTCCCCGACTCTTTACATTGAACCAGAATCTGACTTCCACTGGAGTTGGGGGTCGGAAAAGGTGCTTAATGAAGATAATAAATAGGCTGTTCACCAGAGAGTACCCATTCAGATGCAACTGTGATGAAGCAATCCCTAAATAGATAACGTCACCTAAATATATTGATGGAATGGTGGGAGTGTCCCGGCTATGTAGGAAAATCGATTGAAAGCAACGTACCCTTCTGGAGGAGTATGTGGCCTATCCTTCGGCCCTAGTAGCAGGACATCGCTCAACTATGACTCGTGCTGCAAACAACTTCTCCCCAACGTATCTTCGAAAACATTGGATGGTATAGAATCTTGTGGATTCCCAATGAAGGTTGCTCCCGGTAGCTCGTCAAAGCTGGACTTATGACTTCGGCCATGATGGTCGGCATCTCTATTATCAAAGCGGGTGGACTTTGAGCCTCCTGTTGCTGTGAACTTCCGGGTTCCATCACTAATCAACTCATTAAAAACCATCGTTAGGCGACAATAATCCTGTGTGTTCCCTAGTGTGAAATGCATGAGTGTATGGTGCAATGTAGTGCTATATAATACTTAGGAAATTTTTACAAAGATTAACAAAGTGTTCAAACGACGAGACTTCAAAATTTAATCAGAATGACTGTCATTGCTGACCATCACAACCGTGGCATCCAAACTTTGGAGATCGATCCGAGTTGGGACTCGTTAAATGTTGTCAAGTCATAGTTCCATCGACGAGCTTCAAAAGGCGGTCAAATATGCGATGAAACGATTAAGTCTAGTTATGTAAGGCAGAAGCTCGTCGGAGTTAAGTGTTCAAGTGTGCAAAAATTTTGTGTCCATCGAGGTTCAAACTTGGATCGATCACCAAAAACCAACTTCGTATCGATCACGGGAAGACATGCTTCGTATCAATCAAAGGCTAACATCTTAGGGAATTCATATCTATCACGTGATTCCCATTCGTATCGACCATATTGTCAACACTTCGTATCGATGGAAGTAAATCAATACAAAGTTCCACAGCTCTAATCGATATGAATTTCCTCCTTCTACCCATCAATTCTGGATCGACACAAACTCCACGTCCCGGATCGATACGAGAGAGCTTTTCCTCCTTTCTCCTATCAACACAAAATCAGAACCAGGTATCCCTTCCATAGATACATCGTGTCCCTCCGTACTTCATCTTCTCCAAAGCCACACAGAGACCACTCTGACCTTCCTCTACCTCGCTCCGACCATTTATGGCCTCCATTTCACCAGAATCATTCACGGAAACAAGTGGATTGGCATAAAATATCGAGTCTCGGCATTTTTAACACGAATTCATTGATTAATTACCCAGTTTCGATAATTGGTTTTAGGGATTGAGAGCTTGGTGCGGTTTGAAAGAAAAGTCGGTTCTACTTTTTCACACACTCGGAGCAATACGAAAGCAAAGGAAAAATAAGAGCAAGTGGAAAATTTTCTAAGTACCAAAGGCTTTTATATGGTTCGGCCCTAGAGGAGTGTCGATTTGTCTCCTAGTTAAAGTGACCGGTCAGAAACAGTCTGAAGCATAACTGATACGAACGTTCACTTCGTATCCTCCTACACCATCAATACGAAGCTAACCTCGTATCCATTCACGGTCGGCCCAAGATGAAGAGTATTGTATCCACCAGCCAATCGATGTGAAACCCAAAACAACGGCCTATCTGAACTATTCGTACCTAAGCATCCATCGATACGAAATGATTTGTTCGTATCCATCAACATAAAGCCCACCAAGATCTGTATCCATCGATAAGAAATTTTTTTAGAAAAAAAGAGGGAGCCACCTAGTTCGTATCGATCACCATCGATACGATGACAATTTCCTACTTTTCACTTCGATCCAGGAGAGGATTGATACAAAGAGATACACCGAAACAACTATCAAGCGTTGTTACAACCCGAATTTCACATCCATTCAAGAGAGGATTGATATGGAATTTGATATAAAAAACTGACAATGACTCATGAATGTACAAACGTTAATGGGAGTCAGGTCAGCACACATTCGAGCATGATGAACTAACATTCAATTTTCAAAATTCATAGGAATTGATTGCTCACCTGGTGACAATTACAATAGTGAATAACATATTGCTAACACTCGACACTCGATTAAAACAGCGCACTGTGTAATCATTGGCAGTCCGCAATTCAGCACTTATATTACCGAACATCGTCCAAAGTTACATCTTTTGATGAAAAGACAACGACCTTTCAGCAAATTGGGCAGAACTTTTCAGACTAAAGATTGCAGCTTTTCAAAGCACGTCATGTTCACACAAGATGTACTTTGGAGGGCAAATGTTATCTCGCCTTTTGGCAAGGCCGTGACATCAAAGAATTGATTAGAAGCCGAAGATAATGAGTCCCAATGATCAGTTATACACATTTTCGCTAAGGAAACCAATGGATTTTTCCGAGTCCAGACCGAGCTACAATCGATGCGGTACAATAAGCAAAGCTATAGAAGCCAACATTTGAAATTTCAGGTCAACCGAAGTTCGTATTCTCGAGATATGATCGATCAAGAATTATAATGGAAGCCTCGGTTCATATCCATCGTGCACATTCCTCTTCGTATCCATCGTGCATATTTCTTTTTGTATCCATCGTACACATTCCCTTTCATACCCATCAACAATCAACACTTCGTATCAATCCCATTCATACGTGCTTCATGTCGATCTCCTCATTAACGCAGCTCGTATCGATCAGCTAACAATCGTTACGAAACATGCCACTGAAACAGTCGATACGAAGTACATGTAGAATGATCGATATGAGGGACCTGTGTTCGTATCAATATAAAGCAGCTACAAGAGATCGATATGAAAGCCAGTCAACCATCGATACGAAAGGTATAAGTAGGAATCGAAAAGAAGTGGGGTGAAGAGCAACAATACGAAATGGAGCATTCCAGGATATTACGAACAAAGCACGTTCAAATGGAAGACTTAGCCACTCGGCATGAAAAGTGAACCGCTCCTGGAATATTGCTCCATGTCACCCTGATCGATATGAAAGACATCGATATGAATAATCATTGAGGAAAACTTATTGATACGAACATGGTAGCTAACCGAAAATCTACACTTGGATAGATCATAACTCGAAATCTACACGTCCAAATGCTACCAAATTTTCACAGAAGCTTGCCTATAACCTCAAGAATGTGGCCGATCAATTTCATCCCAAAAGGACTAATTATTGATCGATACTGTTATCCCACGCCGTGATACAAAAAGATTAACTGGAAACCAAAGACAGTTCTCCTCGATTGCCAGTTATGTATAGATTTAAAGTCAAACGGAGTTCATTTGCTCAACATATCAATGGATGCAAGCGCAATAATATCTCACATTCGTATCGATATGAATTCGTATCCATTAGCATCGATATGAAATCACTGTCCATATCGATCAGGGACAAAGGAGAAGTGAACTACGGCTCGATAGTATTTTCTTTGCTAGGGTTTGGCCCCTAATTTGATCATCACATTCCAGTTCATGAACCTCCATTAGGACTTATTTTATTTCATCATGAGCAATACATCAGAGCAGCGGAATGGAAAAACCCTTTCCATACATGACTTCTTCCTGAATGATGAACCGTGAAGCTTTGTGGAGGACATATTGCCTTTCATTCCTCCGTTCGGGAAGGACTCCCTATAGCAAAGAGTCTTTAACCAGAGTCATGCACGACTCCTTTTTTAGGATCCATCTCTATTACCCAGTCGATTTCCATCTGGTTTGTGCTCGGAGCATCTAGTACTTCGACTGGAACCAACGCAATTTGCTACGCATCCGCAGTGCTTGAAAACTTTGCCAATGAGTCAGCCTTTTTGTTCTGATCTCAGGGAATGTGCATGAGGTCACAATACTCAAAGCCAGTCAATAGCTCTTGAACTTGGATAAGGTAAGGAGTGATTTGTTTTCCTAGCCTGGTAATCTCCCCTAACTTGGTATACTACCAACCGAGAATGACAAAAGATTTCAAGAGATTTTTCCCCTTTCTCTGGTAGGTTTGAGTCCAGCAGTCAGAGCTTCATACTCAGCTTTATTATTCATTGCTGGGAAGTCAAGCTTCAAAGCATAGCAAATTGATCGATCTTCCGGGTTACTAGCACGATTTAGACTTTAAAACAATGATCGTTGGATTCTCCATCCGTATACGTTTCCACCGAATGGTAGAGGTCCCATCACTCTTCGGGAGGTCATCCTGTACATTGAATTCTGCTATAAAGTCCACCAGTGCCTGTCCCTAGATGGCTCTCCAAGGAAGATTAGTGATGTTGAATTTACTCAGTTCAATGTTCCACTTAAGTAGCCTTCCAGACATCTCAGGTCGTTGTAGGATATGTCGTAATGGTTAATCGGTGTAAACATTGATGGGATGAGCCTAAAAATAGGGGCGGAGCTTTTGTAAGCAATTAACAAGAAGTATGCCAATTTATCAATCTTCGGATAGTTCCTTTCAGCTCCTGTTAATCACTTGCTAATATAATATACCGGTCTCTGGATCCGATACTCCTCACGAAGTAGTGCGACACTTATAGCATGTACCGACACGGTCAAGCAGATTTACAAGTATTCATGATCCACCGGTTTGACAAGATGGTAGGCCTCTTTAAGTGGTTCACCAAAGCTTGGAATGCATCTTCACTATCCTGCATCCTTTCAAAGTTCTTTTTCCTTCTCCTAATCAAATCAAAGAAAGGAATGCATTTATTAGTGGCTTTGGAAATAAATCGACTTAGGGCGACAACCTTCCCATTTAAACTCTGTACTTGTTTGATGGTCTTTGGCACTTGAATATCGCGAATTGCTCGAATCTTCTCGGGATAAGTTTCAATTCTGTGAGCATTAACGATGAAACCCAAGAACTTTCCTGATGCAACCCCAAAAGAACATTTCATAGGATTGATCTTCATTTTGTAATTTTGGAGGATGTCGAACACTTTTTCTAAGTCTCTATTGTGGTCGCTTGATTATCGTGACTTCATGAGCATATCATCCACATATACCTCCATCATTTATCCAATCCGATCTTTAAACATTCGGTTGACTAAGCCTGATAAGTTGCTCTAGCATTCTTCAATCCAAATGGCATTACCACATAGCAATACAATCCAACGTCGATAATGAAGCAGGTGTGCTCCTGGTTGGAGATGTGCATCGGGATTTGGTTATATCTAAAGTATGCATCCATGAAAGATAGCAACTCGTGTCCCGCATTTGAATCTACTAGTTGGTCGATCCTTGAAAAGGGAAAACTGTCATTTGGACACGCCCTATTTAAGTCCAAGAAGCATGTTCGCCATTTGCCATTTTCCTTCGTCACAATTATAGGATTGGATACCCATTTAGGATAGAGGGCATCGTGAGTAAACCCATTTCCTTTGAGCCTATCCACCTTAACTTTAAAGGCAACAGATCTTTCCGAATCCATGCTACGTCTTTTCTGTTTCACCAGGACATGCCTAGGTCAAGATTTAATGCGTGGCTCGCAATGGCAGGTGAGATTCCACATACGTTAGAGTGGTCCAAGCAAACACGTCAAAATTTGCTTGGAGGAAACTAACAACTTCTTTCTTCATCGGGGGGGCTGAGCTATGATTCAATCTTTAGGACCCGTGACAAATCCTCATGGCTACCGTGATGTCAATCATCAGCTCAACTGGTGCAGCCTGGTCTCTTTAGGCTCCTCCTCATCATCCCTCGGATTTATGTATTTATAGAACCAACTATGGTGCTCGTGCTAAGGCAGGCGTTGGTTGTCAATCTTTGGTGGTATGGATGCGAAGAGACTTGTCCACACCCTTACCTTTTCCCTTCTGCTGAGTGTCTCTCAGTTTAACCACATAGCAGGCATGTCTGGTCACCTGATCACCATGCACAACTCCAACATCATTATCGGTTGGGAACTTCGAAGTCCCACGAGCAAGAGCTGCATGAAATTCAGCTAGGGCTGATCGGTCCAGAAAAGAATTGTCTGGAGAGTCAGCATTTAGGATAACAAATGGTAACATCCACACTCTATTATGGTCACTTCCTCCCAACTCTATGGGCAATTCAACATATCCGATAGCTTCGGTCATAGCACCGTTAAAGCCATAAATGCATGCTTTAGACGGTTTCAAGTCCTTGGCTTCCATCCTCATCTGATCGTAAGCCTTTTTGAAAATTATATCTATGGAACTTCCACAATCAACCAAGATCCTCTGCACTAAGGTGGGGCCGATCATGGCCGAATGACCAGTGGGTGTTGTCGATGCCTCTACCTTGTCTGCATCTCTGTTTCCAAATACAACGTCGTCTGCCATTATACACTGCTATTTTACTGGAGCCCCATCTTCTGTACTTGAATAACACTCAAAATTCATATGCCTAATTGCTCTATCATAGCGCTCCATATCATGCTAACTCTAATCAGTTGGATGCAGTCCTTAGAATATTATATTGATCACTAATCTTCCTCCAGTCCATGCAGGCTCCTTAGCCCTATGCAGCACTTTTCCTCGGTTTGGGTCTGATATCCCTTACTCACCATCTGGCAGGACTTTAAAAAACGGGTGCACTTTCCTTTCCCGAATCAGTTCCTTGATAACATCTTGGAGATGCCTATACCCATTCTTGTTATGAAATAGCATTCGTGGAATTGGCCGTATTTTTCAGTTTATTTTTTCTTGTCGGTTAATTCTTTTAGAGATGGCTTCTTATACTGCATGGTATTGCATTAAGACAAGTATACATTCTCTAGAGATGCATTTAGTGGTGTGTAGGCATCATACATTGGAATCCTTGGCTCTCCTCTTTCTGAATCCCTCTTTCGCTCATGGTTCCTATCACCGCCTTTAGTTTGCTGATTCGGTTTATTTTGCACATTTACTTAAACTTTTCCAACACTTTCCCTAGACCGTTTCACTACTGTATTACTCTACACTCCCTCTCCACTTGGTCCCACAACATTCTTCTTCATAGAGGATCTAGCTTTCTCTTTCCTTAAATACCGAGCATCATTTGCGTAGAAACGTTCCAATGTTGATGGTGGTTTGCCAGCTAACAAATCACCAAAGTCAGATTCTTGATCGATCCCTCTTGTTGCAGCCATTAATATTGAATTATCTTTCGAATTGCTGACTTCTATAACGGTCGTATGAGATCTCTCCAAATAAGCTTTTTCTCCGGGAGCCAGGATCACGATGGATAGGGACAATACATCTTTTGGGAAAATTGCATGCATACGAAATTGCTCCATAAACTTTATTGCTAAACATCAAATCTAGAGATTGACCGTAGGTGTAATCTCATAAAACACATCACTGTTATGACAGAGAGAGTAATAGGCAAAGTCTGCACTTTCTTGCATCATCAACTCGTGCATAATCCATCAGCCATTCATATCTCATGATGCGTGGCCTGGGGTCAGTTAGGTAGGCATTGATGGCATGCTAAACCTCCTTGGATACTCAACATGTAAAATATCGGTTAACTGGGTATGGCTTCTCGAGATGCCCCAATCATTGGTCACACCTTGGCTTTCCGTTACTAGCGATCTAACCATAGCTGACAAGTCTGGTGTTTGGATAGTTAGAGTCAAGTGGTAGTTGTGCTCTACCTCACGTGAATGGTTCGGTCGATGTCTACATATTGTTCCATGCCTTCTTAGCTCAACATCCTCTTGATGCATATCACATATGTTCACTTCATCATCATTCCGAGGAGGTAACTGATTTGCATCTACCTAAACTCTAGCATCTGAATCAATCGCAGCAGCTCCACCTTATGCTCCAACAGGCAAGCTTGCTCCTTTGGAGGAGGGATCAACCCAATCCTTATAGAGGGATCAACACCGATCAATCTCAGCAAGCCAAGTTGGTGTGACTATTGATATTTAGAAGCTCTACGTGATATATGTCATTTCTGATATGTCTACGTTTGTGATTACTATTTGATGAACTAGAACTCTCCGACGTAGAATGATGGGTTAGCTCCCTCCTAGCTTTTCTATGTTGTTGATCTCTGAGTTGATGCATTAGATTGATATTGGCGTGAATCTGTTGGTTCAACCGTTGACACATATCCATGAGCTCTCTCATCAGATTTTTTAAGTCAACCCTTATGATGGAACCAGCCGAATTACAGACTTCAACAGATTGGAGCATTCACATCTACTGGTAGATTGCTCAGGCCTACTTGTTGGATGCTAGCGTTCTCGTTTCATTTTGCATTTTGAGAGGTAAATTTAGTGTTCCTAACCATTGTTGATAGTTTTTCCTTAGACTTTTGTAAATTTGAATAGAATGGATAAACTACTTGAAGATTAGTCTAGATCTCTTCTAGGAATCTATGCAATCCAGTAATAGCAAAAGGGTCCAAATAGAGTCGAGAATCTCTTTCTCAGTGAAAGCAACAAAATATTTGCACCAAAAATTGGAATAAACACCCAATAGAGATTTTGCAGAGAAACAAATGAAGAATATAAATTAAAAATAGAGGGAACAAGCAATTAAATAACAGAAAATCAAAGTAATAACAAAACATAATGATTTATAGTGGTTCGGTGCTATTTGCCTATGTCCACTTTGAATAATAGCTTTATTAATCACTTTGTCAACTGAGTACAATATGGTTTGGATGAAAATCCTTAGTTACAATAGAGTATGAAGCAACAACCAGCGTAAAGTTCTCGAAAATGAACAATCAAGCCTATATTTATAAAGGAAGATGGCAAAATATCTCCTTTAAAATTCGGTAGAAGGATTTCCAAAACCATATAGACCTACAAAAGGAATCGCATTGCCCAAATTCTAAGAAATAAGGATCGGTGTTGATCACTATTTTAGAGGAATTTAGGGGTGTGACCCTATTGGAGGTTCTCCATGTTGTAATATACTTAGCCTCCAAGTTTCATGCCAATTGGCTTAGTAGAACTTGAGTTATTGCATGATCATCGCTGCGAAGTATGTTGTTACCTGATTCTGGCCGATCCCTATGGAGGGAAGAGGGCCAATCTCTCTTACTTAATCTTTTTGAGGTGCGATCTCTAGGGTAGGCTCCTTAGAGTCTCCACATTTTGTTCCCAAAATTTCATATGCCTTAGACTTATGATCTTAAGATATTGATTGTTTTCCATTGTGTTGCACTTGCTTGGCTGAAATAGGCCAATCTCCATGATTAAGAGGGATTATAGACGATCCCTTTTCTATATAGAATTATATTTCATACTTAGATTGTTCTGTATAGCATAACTTTTGATTCTGCTCGACTACGGCTTTATATTACAATCTGTATTTGACTTCTAAACCCCACAATCATCGCTCCAAACTTACTAGCCTTGACGACAGTCGAATCTAACTTATCTAATCATTTCGGATATTGCCGGGTCAAAATGCTACATAATAGGGGCTTTGGTACTTTCTCTTACATTGTTAGGACATGATTGGCAGTAGATGCATGGGACTGCGATTGGCCTTGGGTCTATAGTTGAAAGTAAGTTATAGAGATTGGTTAGAAAAGTTTAATTTATAGGATTGGACTAGCAAGCCTTCGAGCCTACAGTTGAGGATATTTGTAACAAATAGAGTTAGGAAATGAAAGACATACTCTGATCTAAATTATAATGCCCAATTACTATTATGGACAAACTTAAGATTTTATTCACCAAACATTATTGTTCTTACCCCCTCCTCATTACAACACAGGTTAGGGAAGACAATTTAAATCTAAGAGATGAAGTTAGAAACAGAGTCTTGTGGTAATTATCTATCTACTTATCTTTTTCTTATATTTTAATGTACACATTCAGACATGATGTTATTATATTTTGAGATATTGTACCATGGATATTAAGATTGTATGTTGTAGAAATTTAAATTTTATAAAATGGGTATTGTTTCTGTTATATTTTATCTTTTCTACTGTAAGATTTTGATAGCATTAGTTGATAGCTCTGTGTATTGTTAAATTTTACCGACCAACAGCCAGCTTTGGAATAGGCTTTTTCAAGGTAGAAAATTAGTCTCATTTCGGTATCAAAGCTTAGATTGCTCGATCAATGGGTATAGACATATGTATGAGTATGTACTTGTTTTTCTGAAAGCATTTTCTCAAAACTTTACTATATATATTATATGCCAAACTATATAAATTTCGACTATAGAAGTAATTGTAACCATATTTCGAAAGGATGGGTGAAGCAACTATGGGTTGAGCTAATAAATAGAGTTAAATGTATTCACTTACCCCGATCACTTCCGAAGTGTAGGCTGTACCGCAAGGCGTTGACCAAGAAGAGCATGAGTACGACATATAGAAGAATCCGAAGGTTGGATGGTACTTGACTCCTTTTTTGGCCTAGGCTACCTTATGATTGTGGATTGCCGACATAATATGCACATTTCATTCAGACAAATGGGAAGTAAGCAACTATAAGTTGCAAGCATCCGAAATTAAGGCACAAAGAAAAAGTGGAGAATGTTCCTCCAAGAAGGTGTGCACTAATAACCACTCGAAGATTGACGAATTTTTGATGAAGAAGAGTTCAGAAGGAGTAGGAAGAAGGAAAGTCTAAAAGAAAGGACAACAGGAGTCCATTTCTAAGTCTGACCCCATGTGAAAGAATCTAACAAGGCGATTTTGAAAGTTTCTTGAATTGCCTTATAAGGTGTTTTTCATAGGATTTACTGCGAAGTTGTTGTTTTGAAAAAGCAAGGAAATTTGGAATTTCTTAGTTTTGCTTTGGTTAAGTTAAAAGGTTTTGGTTTAAAGATTTTTGATAAAGGAATTTTCCATTTTTGAAATAAATGGAAAATAGAGCCTAGGCTTGGCTCGATGGCTTTTCCTATTTTTACAAGTTTAGAAGTTGTTTGCGCCAAAATTGGTCACAAACCCCAAGTATCGTGAAAGCACCAGTAAATGAATACGAATCAGCAATATTCAAGCACAAGTCACAGATCTAAGCAAACGACAAACGACAAACAACAATCCAGAAATAACGAACAGAAACACAAGATTTATAGTAGCTCTGCTATCTCCGGCCTACGTCCACTTCAAATAGCAATCCTTTATTGATTTTCCTTGCTGGTTACAGATGATTATAGCGATTACAATGGAATAATTTGAGTACAACAGTGATGGTGAGGTATTGAATTGAATCCGGAAGAGTCTGGACGTTGAATAGCCAAAAGATCCTTTTTCTATAGGTTCCAGGGGGCTATGTATAGGTGTAGGAGGCTGATATTGCGCTCAAACTTTGGGAGACTCCTTGTGGCACGTGAGTGGGCACATGCGACAAATTCCGGAAAGTTTCGACTCGATCCGTGATCGATACGAACCAATTTCGTATCGATTAAAAAATGATCCAATCGAGCTGAAACTTGGTAGGAGTGTTCTTTAGCTTGTACGTAAGCTCCTGCGAAAATTTCATAGCATTTGGACCTATGGTTTAGGAGATATGATCGATACGAGCTGGGCTTCCTCGCATGGAACATTTTCGCATTGATGCCTTCGCATCCATCCCCTTCGCATCGATCTAAGGCACGTGCCTATTTGTTGACGTGGCACTACTTCTCAAGCCTGGTCCTAACTTCATTCCAAGTTGAATGTTTCTTCCCTTGAATCACGCTCGCATCTATACTTCGCGTTCGTTCATGCCTATAATTTCTGCTTCTGAGTTCGTACCCAACTGCTCGCGTTGTATCATTCTTTATATCGACTCTAGGAGTGTGTTTCGTATCGATCTCTTCGATCGACATGAAATAACGATATGCGAGGCATTATCGATCGATATGAAAAACGCACGAAAGGCCAATCAGATGGATACAAAGACTAGACCCTAGGATGGACACGAAGAAGCCTTACCCGATGGATATGAGTGAAGCCTTACCTAATGGATACGAAGACATTGATATGAAGCACGTCGCTTGTCTCCATCCTGATTGATTCGAACAAACCATCGTGCTCTTGCCTAACCATTTTGGGTCAACTGCCATCGAGACGAAATCCCTCCGGTCTTCCCATCTGATCAATACGAACACGCCGTTTGTATCCATGTAGATCGATACGAACAACATCGGTTTGAACCAAGGACGATCGATACGAAATGTATCGATATGAACCACCTTTTACATACTTTGACCCATCCATACCTCAAGCATACGAACTCCGATTGACCCAAAATATGAAATGTACCTCCTATAGTCTTTTTTATCATTCCCAATCGATCCCGTCTTGATCGGAGCTTGGCCAAATTTTAATGACATCGATTGCAGCCTTGTTTCCAATCGATCTCCAATCCTGATATCCATTCTTCCTGGCCAATTTGTTGACCAGCCTTGACCAAAAGGTGGGATAACATTTACCTCCAAAACATGCCTTGTGATAAGAAGGTTGGTTTTGAATAACTCCGAATCTGATATCCAAAATCCATAGCCAATTCCATATCCATCCGAACTCGATAACCGAGTACTAACCCATCCTTATCCGATAGCCAATAACCAAATCCGTGACCTCTCCAGGTTCTTGCCAAAAGCAATCCACATCTGACGATCATGGCTCAGAGTCCCTGGACGTTGAACAATGCCATGGCTTAAGTCCAAAGCCGACTACGGTCCGGATCCTTGTCGGGCATAGTCCATACTCGACGACCCGAAACAATAGCCAATAACGTAGGGCCTAAGTCCTAGGACGAATCCTAGTCTCTCCGGACCCTTGCTAGGCATAGTCGATACTCAGAGACCTGAAATAATAAACGATAATACGTGGCCTAAGTCCTAGGCCGAATCCTGGTCTCTCCGGACCCTTGCTAGGCATAGTCCATACTAAGCGACCTGAAATAAAAACCGATAATACAGGGCCTAAGTCCTAGACCAAATCTTGGTCTCTTTGGACCCTTGTCGAGCATTGTCCATACTCGGCGACCTGAATAAGTCACTTTACCACGTTCAGGCAAATCGACTCACCCCTTGCCAGGTATAATCCATACTCGATGTCCATTTACCAAAAACAGACAAAACAGAAATCAAATCAGAAAATCAAAATCCAATCCAAAATCCATATCAAATCAGAAAATCAGAAATCCAAACCAACATCCAAAACAGAAAACAATCATCTAAACGAGAATCCAAGCCAGAAAGCAAACAAAACTAGGAGTTCAAACCAAACTCCAAAACCAAATAAGAAAAATTGAGTATCCAACCCCCAAATGAAAAACAAATTTCACAAACCATAGCATCGCGGTCTACCACCATTCAGAGCATGCCTAGGGGCCATCTCCATTCCCGTACATGTGTAAATGATTTTGCCGTTTGCTAGTAGCTTGCTACTTATTTCGTAACATCCCAATCAATTGATAACCAATCGACCATCATCCCTAGGCCTCGCACCATCATGGTTTGAGGTTGACGGTGGTTGCTCCTGTTCCACCGCTACATTCCGAGCCCTAACATACTGCCTCAGTTGTCCATTCCTCACATGCTCCTCAATTATGTCATTTAAGTGCTTACAGCTGTTGGTATTGTGTCCATCCAAATCATGGAAGAGACAGTGCCTTCCTGATGCCCTTTCACGTTCAGAAGGTTCTCCCCTAGCTGGCCTTCGGTAAGGAAGGTGATTTTGGGTTTCCATATATATTCGCTCCAGCATCTCGTTTAATCCTGTGTATGTGGAAAACTTTGGATCCTTCCATCGCTTCCTAGCTTTTCCTGAATCATCATCCAGCTTCCTTTTTCCGTTTCCTTTATCTCTATCTAAGCCTCTGTTGGATGGTCCTTTACCCATAGTCGCATTCACCTCCTTTAACTTTAAGTCCATACATGCGTTTTCTTGCCGAAGGACTCTTTCAGCTTTGCGAAAAAATTCTCCGAGATCCAGTGGTGGGTCTCTTATTAAAGATACCTTGAAATCAGAATCCTCTCTGACTGCTGAAACTATTGCCATTAGAACCGTTGATGGATCCGGCCGATCCACCGAAGCGACCGCCGCATTAAACCGAGTCAGGAATGCCCTGAGTGACTCGTCCGTCCTTTGCTTGACTGACGTTAGTGTCATTACGTTCTTTGGCCTCTTGATATGAACCTAAAATTTCCCCAAAAATCTATCCACCAACTCCGTCCATGTTTTGATGGATCCTTCTTCCAGCTGCCTAAACTACATCGCAGCTGTATCCGTCAAGTACAGAGGGAAACATCGGGCCATAACTTCCTCCGATGCCCCCAGCACTTCCATGTGTCTGGTGTATCTCATCAGATGATCGGTTGGGTCAGCCTCGCCACTGTACACTTCCACGCTAGGTAGCTTGAACTCAGGTGGATTTTGAGCTAGCCTAATTTCCCGAGTAAACGGACTCTTGTTCACTCCTTCCAAATCTCTATTGGTCAAATCTCCAAGCATAATTCTCCTAATAATCTCAGCTAATCCAGCATTGTCTATCAAAGGGTGCCCCGATGCCCCCGAGGGAATTCTGGTACATGTTCCTCATGCGGTTCATTAACATTAGCTCTCGCTCGAGCCTGTTGAGCTCCATCCAAAGGTCTTCCAGTGTCGGATCCTGCGGGCCTGCCCCCAAGCCCCCATTGATTTCCCTCTGGCTCTATATTTTGTCCTCCATTGGGTTCCACGACCCTAGCTTCTTGTTCCACATTCGCCGCTGCTATAGTCGGTCCAAGGTTCTGTATCCCTGCAGCTCTCATATGTTCAAAGAAAGTCTGCATCATGTTCTGTTGACTCTTCAACAATCTCTCATGTAATGAATTTTCCATAGCTTCCATCTCGTCCCTAGTAATGTAGATAGAAGCTTGTCCTTCTCTAGCTCCGGAGGATGCCTCTTGACTTCCTCCTTGTAGGCTTCTCCCGGCTCTTTGTCTTTTGCTTGTTTGTCGAGCCATTGTCTCTAAATCTGAACTTTTCAAGCTTTTAAATATGAACTTCAAATCCGGTGTAGTGGGTGCTAATTGCTTTCAGTGAAAGTACCAAAGTGTTTGTGCCAAAATTGGTCACAAACCCCAAGTATCTTGAAAGCACCAGTGAATGAATACAAATCAGCAATATTCGAGCACAAGTCACAGATCTAAGCAAATGACAAACAACAATCCAGAAATAACGAATAGAAACACAAGATTTATAGCAATTCGGTTATCTCCGGCCTACGTCCACTTCAAATAGTAATCCTTTATTGATTTTCCTTGCTAGTTACAGATGATTACAGCGATTACAATGGAATAATTTGAGTACAACAGTGATGGTGAGGTATTGAATTGAATCCGATAGAGTCTGGACGTTGAATAGCCAAAAGATCCTTTCTGTAGGCTCCAGGGGGCTATTTATATGTGTAGGAGGCTGATATCGTGCTCAAACTTTGGAAAATTCCTTCTGGCACATGAGTGGGCCCATGCGACCGATTTCAGAAAGTTTCGACTCGGTCTGTGATCGATACAAACCAATTTCGTATTGATCAAAAAATGATCCAATCGAGTTGAAACTTGACAAGAATGTTCTTTAGCTTGTACGTAAGCTCCTGTGAAAATTTGTAGCATTTGGACCTGTGGTTTTGGAGATATGATCGATACAAGCTGGGCTTCCTCGCATGGAACGTTTTCGCATCGATGCCTTCACATCCATCCCCTTCGCATCGATCTAAGGCACGTGCCTATCTGTTGACGTGGCGCTACTTCTCAGGCCTGATCCTAACTTCGCGCCGAGTTGAATGTTTCTTCCCTTGAACCGCGCTTGCATCCATACTTCACATTCGTTCATGCCATAATTTCTGCTTCTGCATTCGTACCCAACTGCTTGCATCGTATCATTATTTATATCGATTCCAGGAGTGTGTTTCATATCGATCTATTCGATCGACACGAAATACTAATATGCGAGGCGTTATAGATCTATAAGGAAAACGCACGAAAGGCCAATCAGATGGATACGAAGACTAGACCCTAGGATGGACACGAACGAAGCCTTACCCGATGGGTACGAGTGAAGCCTTACCTAATGGATACGAAGACGTTGATACGAAGCACGCCGCTTGTCTCCATCCTGATTGATTCGAACAAACCATCGCGCTCGCCTATCCATTTTGGGTCCACTGCCATTGAGTCGAAATCCCTCTGGTCTTCCCATTTGATCGATACGAACGCGCCATTCGTATCCATGTGGATCGATACGAACAACATCGGTTCGAATCAATGATGATCGATACGAAACGTATCGATACGAAATGTATCGATACGAACCACCTTTTACATACTTTGACCCATCCATACCTCGAGCGTACGAACTCCGATTGGCCCGAAATTTGAAATGTAGGCTCCCCTAGTCCTGTTTATCATTTCCAATCGATTCTGTCTTGATCGAAGCTCAGCCAAATTTTAACGACATCGATTGCAGCCTTGTTTCCAGTCGATCTCCAATCCTGATATTCATTCTTCCTGGCCAATTTGTTGATATTCCAGCCTTGATCAAAAGGTGGGATAACAGAAGTTTCCTCTAAAAAAATAAAAATAATTCTTTTTAAAAGGTGGATAAATAGAAATTATATTGATTAAATTAACATATAGAGAACAAAGGGGTAAGAATGCCCGATAACTAAGATAAGAGGAACATTCATGTATAAGGAAATTTCGGAGAATAACAGCTGGAGCAGAAGCCATTTAAGTAGGAGAAATATATTGCAATATTAGAAATTTAGATAGAAATAGCACTAGTACTTTAATATAAAATAGGACTGATAGTCTAGTTAGGAACATATAAGAGAGAAGCAATAGGAATAGGGTAGGAAGATGGACAAATTCCACAAATACGTAGCAATTGCACATAATTTAAGATAGATGCTTAGATAGATGCATCAATTACATGTATCTTTAGAAGTCCCCCTCATATGTTATTAAGATCTCCGTCAAAGGTGGAAGCGTAGAGAGCATGTGTAATAGGAAACAATAGGATGAAACCTATCCATGTCTACTCCACTTTTCATGTTTAAAGTTATAAAAGATGTTTTCGAAAACAAAAGGTTTGGTATGATAATTGATTTTTAAATGTTTTGAGTTAGAAATTGTACTTTTAAAAGAAATAAACCTCTGTTATAGAAAGTCCATGAAAAGGGAAAAAATTCTTGGCTCCTTTTTGGAGGCCAAGCAATTTTTGAATTTGATAAAAAAGTTTCTAAGTTTATATTGAAAGAATTGGATTAGGTACATCATAATTGTGAAGTTTAAGTTTTATAAAGAACGGTGAACCCAAATCAAATTTTGATATGGAGCAGATAGGGATGACTACCTAGGTAAGACGAGGGAAAGATTTAGGATATGGATAAAATAAATATTGATGCTCATAAGGTAGCAACAAGGAATCTCCATTGAATATGAGGAGTATTTGTATAAACCTAGAAAGGTTGATTGGAGATGTGTGAAAGCCATAAGAAGAAACCTCAATGGAATACGGAATGGTATCAAAGTACAATTTTGTGGGTCCAAACGTATACTCGTATGAAGGATCAAGGATATATAGGAAGTAAATACCAAAGTTTGATGATACTATACAGAGATTGTGATTTAGAGAAGATAATAGTATAAATGGGGAAGTGAGTAATAAGATGGAAAACAAACATAAAGGGTGTTGGTTGAGTCAAGGTTGAAGAAGGCGAGATAGGTGGTAGGAAAATTGCTTCACCAAACCAATTTTCTGATGAATTACTCTAATGGTGCATAGTTCATTTTTTACCTAAGACAATATAGGAATGCACAATTCATTCCATGGTCAGGTGTGATAATTGAAGTAATGGATGACCTCATTTATTAAAGGCCAAGGAGGTAAGTAAAGAAATGTATATTATGGTAGAATAGCGTACTGGAAATATCTATCTTAATTTAATAAGGAGTATTAGGGCCACAACATCATTAGCACCAGTTGATGATGAAGGGCAACTTGCATCAAAATTTTCTTCTAGGGTTTTTGGGTCGTAATCGCCAGTTTTCTCCCTTACATTATTGGAAAAGCATACAATAAGATATGAGATATGTTGATGGTTTGGATGAGCTTTGACCGCTATATAAATATATTTAAAAATAGTGTAAATAAGGAGATCTCATAAGGACACTTATTTAGCGATAATAGGAATTCCTCTTTAATTTCAATTTCTAGCTGCTGATCGAACCCACTCTAGGCTTTTTGGTGGCATGGAGGTTAGACTATCATTAATGGACCGTATTGGGCTAGAGCAGAAAAAGAATGCTGCGATAATAGACATTTTGGACAAGCTAAGTAGAGGAGAGCATTTTCCCTATGTTAGTAGATATGCAAATGGCGGAAAAGGATGTTTGAGAAAAGATGGATGCATTTGTGTCCCTATGGTTGAGGATGATTTAGAAGAAGTTTTAGCAAAATGTCACCATTTTAGGAAGACTATTAACCCTAGAAGAGATAGATGTAGAGGGATATGAAGAGAATTTTCTATTGGCTAGGGATGAAAAAGAAGGTAGCAGAATTTGTTGCTAGATGTTTGACTTGCCAAAAGATAAAGGAAGAATAAGGGAAGCTTGGAAGATTGTTAATGCCATTGGAGGTGCTGACTTGGAAATGGGAACGTATATCAATAGACTTTATAGATGGGTTGCCTAGAAGTCAAGAGGGAAATGAATCTATTTGGGTTATAGTAGATAGGCTCACTAAAAGCGCCTATTTTATCCCCGTTAGAAGTAATAGGACCGCAACATCTTTAGCATAAATTTACATATGGAGGTGGTTCGACTTCATGGAATCACAGCTAGCATCATTAGTGATAGGGACTCCTTATTCACTAGCGAATTTTGGAGGAGTTTTCAGTTAGCTTTAGGAATTTCATTAAATCTTAGCACTGCTTACTACCTATAGATAGATGGTCAAATTGAAAAGGTCAATAAGATCGTTAGATACTTTCTAAAATCTTGCTTCATTGACTTTATAGGACATTGGGAGCAGCACTTACGTTTAGTAGAATTTGCTATAGTAATAGTCACTAAGCAGCGATTGGCATAGCCCCTTTTGAAGTGCTATATGAGAGACCATGCAAATCGCAATTGTTCGTAGGAAACAACCGAAAAATTCTCCTCGCACTAGAGTTGGTTCGCGGGAACTCGAAAAAGTAGATTTGATTAAGTAGTGAATGAAGGCCACATAAGATCGTCGGAAGTCATATACAAATAAGTAAAGGAAAGAACCAGAGTTTGCGGTAGGAGACAAGGAGTTCGTCAAAGTTTCCACTCTTAGGAAGGTTATGTGATTTGGGAATTCAGGGAAGTTAGCACCAAGGTTTTTCAGTCATTTTCGATTTTGGAAAGGATAGGGAAACTTGCGTATAGAGTATAGCTATCAGATATGTTGGTTGGTGTACATGATGTGTTTCATATTTCGCACTTGAGGAGATACCTTCATAGCACCACCACCATAGTAGAGCCTGATCAGTTTATAGACATTGGGACGGAGCAACTAGCACCATATCGCACATGTTGTGGAGTATGGCACTAAGAAGCTCCGTAACAAAGAAATTAGGGTAGTTCGACTATAATATAGAGATAATCTGGCGGAAAGCTCATGGAAACCCGAAGAGAAGATAAGGACTTCTCATCCTTAGCTTTTCTCTGGTAAACTTCGTCTCTCCAAAATTAGGTTTTGGTTGCATTGTTATTGCTATATTAGGTAGTAGGGGATGGTTTCCACACTTTTTACTGTCATTCTTGCATTTATATAGAACTTTTTGCATATTTAGGATGTTTGCATAAATGTCTATATGTCACGATCCTGCATTCACGCTAGGATTGAGCTCACCTGTAGTATGTCTAGATACATAACCCCATGGCACTTTTGGTTGAGAAGATGGTTATGTAGATAACTTGGTTGCGTAACATGGATGTTTTAATATGTGTTGCACTATTTGTCCCTTACGGATTTCGTGGACGAAATCCTTTATAGAGGGGAGAATGTAACATTCCATAAAAATTTATAAGAAATCAATCAGTTAATGATAAGGCTAAAATGGAAATTTTGTAAATGTTGGAATTTAGCCAAGAAAAATATATTATTGCATTCATAGTGATTTTCTGATCAATTTCCATATATAAAGTATTGAAATCGAAGCTCAAGTGGAAAAGTTATTGATGTTTGAAGTTTTTGTATTCAAAATAATTCAAATGGAATTCAAATTCAAATAATTAATACTAAATTGGAAATTCAAAAATTAATAGTGATTAGGTACTACGGGATTAAGTAAATGTTAAAATGAAAATGTTAACGTTAAATATTAAACATGGAAATATATGATAAATTAAATGACATAAAATATGTTATCATAATTAGGTAACCGGTCGACTGCAACCGATCGACCGCAATCAGTCGACCGCTTATTTACGACCGATCGACCGCCTACTTACGGCCGCTCGACTGCTATTGGATGACCGGTAGAGTTGTGATGACTCTGTTATTTCAGGCCAGGAATGGTCCGGATTTTATTATTTTAAACTGATTTAAATTCGACGGCTCTGGTGACTTCAAACCATGTAAATAAGAGCCTATCCCCCTTACTTTTATTCACAAGTTATTTGGGAACGTAAAAGGGCTCTATCAGTTTCTTTCTTTCATATAACTCAGAAATTTCTTAAGGTCTTCTGGTAAGGTATTTTAGATATTTCTATTCAATTTCTAATTCTATTCTCCTCCCATTCCTAAAATTCTAAATCAAATTAATAATAGTACAATTATTGTATATTTCAAAAAGAAGAGATCTGGGAAGAGATTAAAAGATAGGCGTATTCAAATCTAAAGTAAAAATTTAGGAATTATCTATGAGTGGAATCTTAGTTTTTCTCATTTTAAGAATTGTATAGTATATGTTAGATTTGATAGATTCCATGAGGTATTTTAATTCACGAAAATTTCAAATCTAAACCCCTAAAATTTTCCCAGAGCGAAGTGTTAATTCTTATGTTTTTGGAATCTCAATTATTCTGCATTAAAATAGTAGAATTTGTGTACTCATTAAAATTTAATATCTTACATTATATTCCACTTCTCAATTGATGTTTTAAAAAGGAAATAAATTTGGAAATGGTGTGTAAAGTATAGATTCTCTTATTCATAGTTTCCACTACCTAGTTCCGAACTTTAATTATAAATCCCTTTCCATTTTATATATGGAAGTTGAATAGAGTGTAAAAGGATTTAATTGTAAACCTTATAGATGTTGGTTCTACTAATTTAATATAAAATAAGTTTGGTAATGGATTCTATTTTCTTATATAAGTCTATTGTTTGGCTAAGGATATTAGCTAATATTTTGATAATGGTACGGAATTAGACTTGTATAAATGGGAAGTTTTAACATTTAATGATTAGTATAGGGAGCGGTCTTCGCATGCCCAAGAATATTTTATTTACACATTTATAAATATATTAGCGTATGAATAATGTATAATTTACAATGTATTGATCGCGTCATAAATAGGTTAGTAATTAGCATTAAAACCCCTAGGATGAAAGTTAAGAATGAACATAATTAGTGGCAGAATAAAGAATATTTATTTATACCCTTAGTAGAATGCGGTAAGGTATATAGTTGTATGGATGGAGAGTGTAATTTATGACTAAGTTCTAGGGATCGAGGTCATTCAAAAGCACATGGAAGTCTGTCTAGCAAATCTGGCTACTAATAGTATGACTTTAGGGCTGATGTTAGACATCACCTATGATAAGTACCTATGGAGGATGCGAGGTTAGTCCTAATTCTGTAAGTTAAGTCTACTTAGTTAATCTGGCAGCCGATGCCTATGAATGGTCGGACTAATGTGAGACGTCATAGTTGGGTTATGAGTTATAATATGTAGGACCTATTTTAGGGATCGAAGGTAGTAAGTGGCTGTTGTAGGGTCAAGGATAGCATTTAGGCATAGTAGATGGAAATATCGAGAAGGGTCCATTTTGGAGGTATTAAGTGGCTATGGGCTCTTCCTCTTCTAAAAAGAGGTCTTAAGTGGTCAGATGAAATTCCATGCGATGTTAGCTAGATTGTACCGGTAACTGGTAAGCCTTGAGTTAGGTATTAAATGACAGGGGTCTACCTAAGATATAAGTATTAAATAGTTAGAGCCTACTTGATTTCCATTTGAAAGGTATTAAGTGGCCTATGTACTTTCTCTCACATTGTTAGGACATGATTGACGGTAAATGTGTGGTGTTGAGAATGGCCTTGGGCCTACAGTTGAAAGTAAGTTATAGAGATTGGATAGAAAAGTGTAAGTTATAGATTAGACTGGGAAGGCCTTCGGGCCTACAGTTGAAGGTATTTATAAGAAATATAGTTAGGATATGTAAGACATATTCTTATCTAACTTATGCTGCCCAAGTACGATTATGGAAAGGCTCAAGATTTTATTCATAATACATTATCTTTCTGACTCCCTGCTCATTACAACATAGGTTAGGAAGACAATACAGATCTAGGAGATGAAGGTGGGGACAGAGTCCTGTGGAAATTAACCATATACTTGTGTTTTTGTTATATTTTGATGTACCCATTCAGACATGATGTTATTGTATTTTGAGATATTGTACCACGGATATTGAGATGTTATGTTTTATTTTAGAAATTAATTTTTTATAAAATGGATATTGTTTTTGATATTATATTTTATCCTTTCACTATGAGATTTCGATAGCTTTAGTACATAGCTGTATGTATTGTTAAATTTTACCAACCAACGGCTAGCTTTGGAATGGGTCTAATATTCGATGGGCCTTTTCTAGGTCGAAATTAGGCTTATTTCAAGGTGGATTGTTACAAAATGTTTTCCCTTTTTGTTTTATGTATATTTTCATATGTGTTAATTTGCTGGTAGAAGAAAAAGAGGGAATGGAAAGGTGGAGAAAGGCTATATCGCGGATAGCTAATTTGATGTATCCATTTATACCATGGTTATACCATTTATGAGTTAATGATAATTGATGTATTAAAATGTAAATTGACGTGATAATGTTGCACATTAAAGTTTTATTCCTTTAATATTTATACAGTTGTTTGATTCCATCATGAGGTTCCTTTTCTCCATTCTTAGTTATTGGCAACTTAAACTATAAAACAAATGATCCGTTGTTTTTAATATAAAAAATAGCCGCGAATGTATTTTATGGTGTTTGTAATTGATTTTAGGTATTGAAAATAGTGGGTTGTTACACTTAGTATCAGAGCCTATACTCACCAATAATGATTCAATACCGATGTAATAGATTAAATAGTGTTTTGTATAATTATTTATTTAGTTGTGAATGATAGTTTTAATAGATTCGATGCTGATTTTTATTATTTAAGGTATACATGTAAGTGTGTGCGCGCATGTTCATGTGTGTGCTAAATTAATTCAAATTTCTTTTGCATTAAAAAGTTTTTAATTTTTTTATATAGATCTATATACTAATAATAAAAGAGGATTGCATTGAAATATAAATGAATGTAAATCAACAAGGTAGTATTGTTAAATAAAATATACTTTGGAAAATTATTATTACTTATAAAATATTTACATTTGATCTTACATTAAATTATTAACGTATACAAGGTTATATTTGGATTTATGGATTACGATCTATTTTTAAATTGTTTCACTAAATCAAATCATTGCATGTTTTGGAAATAAACCATGAATTCAAAATAGTTGACCTACTAAAATTAATTTAGATTTGTTAAAGGACTCATTAACAATATTATATATACATATACATATATGTATATATGTTTAAACATATATATGTACATATACAAATAATTTTAAACAATGCCTTAGACAGCAAATGCATATATAAAGGGAGAACGTGTTTGTTACACTATGAATCCCAGCACCCAGACATGTATACATTAACTGTCTACACAATATGATATGTTGCACTTAAAAAATATACGTTGGAGTATATTTGAATATACTTACAACATATGCCAAGTATAAATTTTATCATTAATGCCATTTAATAAATTGATCAACTTAATTAAACGAAGAGAAAAGAAAAGTTTCTCTCTCTAAATAAAACAAAATTTTACTCATTAATTAGGCAAGTTTAAGAGACTGAAAGAAAACATTTCTTTACTAAATTAAATTAAACAAGTAACTATTACACACATACACACAAGGGTACTCTATTTTATATAATCTCACATTGATTAAATTATATTAAAACCTTTTTTGAAAAACAAAATTAAATAAAGTAAAGATTTTATTTAAAGTATTTTAGATTGGATCTAAAATTTCTTTGGACTTCAGAGGCCCAATAGATCCAAAATAGGATTTTTTTTTTTTTTTTGGAAATCCACGTATTTTTACTACTTACCCTCTTTACATTTTGAAACCCACCCATTTCTCCCACGTACATGATACGGTGTTCTCATATCGTGATATAACGAAGCAATGCCTCCAAACCCCCAACATGTGTTTCGATGGTTACACTAGTCAAAAGGCTGCATGTAAAACTCGCTCGTGAGGTACCTAATTAGGCACCCAAAGGAGTTTGGGTCGACCAACAACGGTGTCAGGTCTAATAGTCTATATGGTCTAAAACTAGCAATGTTATGGCTAATTGATTAAAGCCTGCCCATTTGGTAGGGTGTTTAGAAAAGTAGCTTCGAAGGTTGGGTTTGGGTAATCAAATACTCTACCCTCTCTAGCTATTAATCTAATAGAAGTATGACGTAGCTCAAACGTTATACACAATATAAAGCCCCAAAATGATTAGGCCTTGGGTAATTTTCAAAAACTATACATAAATTTAAAAGATATTTTGAATTAAAAGTTAGATTTAAAATATGAATTAAATTTTACAAAAGTTATAAAATATATAATTTTTTGGAATTGTTTTGAAAAATTAAATAATTAGTTTTGTAAATTAAAATTTAATAAATATGTTTAATTAATAAAATAAAATAATTGATTAAAACATATATATTATTATATGTGTATAACTATAATTATTATATTTATTTATTTATCTTAAAAAATTATGATAAATTAATTTAAAATTTCAAATTAATTAAAATATTTAGCTGAAATGTTTAATTAAGTAAAATTTATAAAATAAAGCTAATTAAGATTTATTAATTAAAATGTATACATTTGTTGGTATGTGTGCATAAACAAAGTATAAATGTTATAGTTGATTAACTATGTTAAACAGTTTAAGATGAGTAATATTAAATTTTAGAAATTTTATGTAAAATAATTTTGTATAATTAAATATGATTTAATTAGTAAGAATTGAAATTAATTAAATAAGTTTTAATCAACAATATACGTAAGAATATTGTATAAGTTAATTAAATTATTAAAGATTGTAAACAAATTAAACTGGTATAATATGAATGTATAATATATGTGGAACTATAAGAAACTCAACTCATATTTACATACGTATTGTACGGATACCACGATTTCAGATATGTTTAACACTTAAATCACGAGGATATTTCATAAGAGATACCCTTAAATCAATATCTCTAAGTATGTATGTATGTATATATGTATGTATATATATCCGTGCGTATGTATGTGAGTATATATATATATTAAAGATTAAGTTGTCCACTACCATTTATATATTAATAGATTACTTTCATATTCTTTAGTGGTCGATATTCCTCAAGCCAAAGATGTTATATGTAGTACTATTAATATATTGATTATACGAGGTAAGATACATACATACATACATATATATATACACATATAATTGGTATTCCTTAAAGTATGTACATTATAATTACCTATCGTGAAATGGTGGGTACGAATGAATAATCTCTTTTGATTTGTTAATATTCCTCAAGGTTGAGATGCGATTAGGATAAAACCCATGGGTCAGGGGTTATATATGATACAACCAATAATGTGTTATTCATCGCTTGTAGGCTTGTAATTTTTTGATATTCCTTAAGGTCAGAATCCCAAGGCCGTGGACCTGATGCTAATGAGCCTTATTAGAAAAATGAAATGTGACATTTAACCTTTATAATATTATAAGATATATCGTATACTACTCAAAATAATCTACTATTATAAATTTGTGTAAACTAGTATAATTGGTAAAATGTTTATCATTAAATTATACAATTGAACTAAATTAAGATTGACATATAAATATAATTATATACTTACATAAATCTTTTGTATGTTGTCACTTATAAACTCACGCAAGAGCCAAATTATATTACTACTCCAACATTCATATCTTGGTTACTTAGGTGTTTACCTGCATGAGAATGTATATTATCTTTTTACGAGTTTTGAACTCTAAAGC
The DNA here is from genome assembly GCA_030765085.1 of Allium cepa. Classification (NCBI taxonomy): domain Eukaryota; kingdom Viridiplantae; phylum Streptophyta; class Magnoliopsida; order Asparagales; family Amaryllidaceae; genus Allium; species Allium cepa. The sequence continues at coordinate 84,935,730 of CM060931.1, read as the reverse complement.
AATATAAACATATGTATATTCAATTCATATCAATCACATATAAGTGTTATATGGTGAACAGTCGCTATTTGTAATGTATGAAACTTCAATGAAATTGCTTCATACAAAAGTGAGCAGTTAAGCCATATTACGAGATCATGTATCAATATAATTGATTACAATAATGATCTTGTTATGTATATGCATCACTAGACTAAGAGTTACAAGATGCACCTAGGAATTCGATCATTGAAATGTCGGTTTGATTAATTAATACAATGGGCAACTTTTTTCATATCCTAAAATGTTAAGGATGACCAAATGCATTTTTGTAAAGAGTTACTATGGTTTTATAGCAAGGATTTTTTTAGCAGTTCAACCATTTTTGAAAGGAAAGAAAATTTTCGAGAGCAGTGGTAAGATAGGCATGGTTGGGATGAAGAGAGTAAATTGTAAATCTGCTTCACGAAATGATATTGGAAATGAGAATTGTGTAAAACACTAGAAGATATGTAAGATAGAATGAGAGATATGATTCAATTCTAAATGTCTTTGCATATAGAAATTGTTTTCTATCGAATTTATTTCTTTGAGTTCAAAATATTTGATCTTAAACCCTTGATTGTAAACCAGTCATAATGTATGAAGTAAAACTCCATGATCCATGATGAGTGGTTGAATGGAGCTTCGTATTCCATATACTATTATAGTAATGGCAGAAATAGTCGGAGCATGCCATATACATCTTATCACTGGATGCGTCAAGGTAAGAAAAATTATTTTCTTAAGGATACCAAATATTATTTATGAGGTAAGAACTTTTTTAGTATTGACTGAAAACAAATATAGTTTTATTTTGTTATGAATATTTTGGACACTCTTTATGAATGAATCTACTAAGTATTCGGTGCATTAGTTATATAACACAAAAGTATTTAAATTTTTACTATTATTAACCCAAAAAATGGATCAACATCCTGAAGTATGACATGAAAGCACTAGCCCTGTTAGGACAAAACAAATATAATAGAAAATTGTAGAATAGTAAATGAAACACATGATTTTTACAATGGTTCAACTGTTAACTAAGCTTACATTCACTTTATAGCTTTTATTTTTGTTAGATCTAGCTTGAGTGAGATTACAAGGTGATTGAGAAAGAACTAGTCAAAGCATAGGGGTTAGACTTATTCTAAGTCCTAGAATTGCCTAAAGTAGCTATCTTGGTGACTATAATGTAGAGGAAAGAGTTATAGAATAGGTGGAGATCCCATATAGTGATAGCAGAATCCCGATCCTCTCTTGGTTGCTCCATGGTTTGTATTTATAAGGGTAGTAGTCATATTGGATCAGAAGCCCGCTACCAGAGAAGTCCATAGACTAGTCCAAGATAACACAAAAAATACCAAGATGACCCGAGTTTACAGCTAAACTCGGTACTAGGTTAAGGCCTTAACTCGGTACCAAGTGTAACCCTTAGCTAATATTTGGTTGAAACTTCTTGTTTTGTATTCCTTTGTTAGCTTAAAAGTCCTTCATGCATTTCGGTAGATTATTGATGAGTATTGATTATCATTCTTTCATGACTTGGATTATCCTGCTGTTTAGACTATCACGTCTTCATTCTTTATGATCAGCTCATCCGAATTCTATGAAACTTCTTGGACATGCTTAGGAAGACTAGGGGATCACTTGGTAAAAGTGTGGAGATGCCATGCTAAGGCATTTAAACTTAGCACCGACTCAAGGAGGTTAACTCGGGCCGAGTTAAGGACTTAGCCAATTTTGGGTCCTACTTTCTAGAGCCTTTTCTCTTGTCCTTTTGAGTATCTTTGCCAAGTTTCAAGTTGTGCTGTCTTCATACTGAAGGTCTAACTCCTATCGATTTCTACTTGGTTAAAAAATCCTAATTAACATTTCCCCACCGAGTACACCTTTGTTGGAAACAAAGTATGCTCTAGAACAAGGTAAGTCTAGATATATTATTATATGAGTTTTGGTTGATTGTCTGATTCCGTCTCGAGATGTTATTTTAATTGGTTAACTTTAGATTTGCTAGATGTTCTCATTTCGATTTGAATTTTAACTCTCTGCACACTTATGATGCAACGTTCTCTCTGAAATTTACGCAAGGCTTTAATTCGACATGTAGGTCCATTATTATAAGTTGAGGCTAACCCAGGCAGGGTCGGTAAACATGGTATCAAGTCAAGCCTCGACTCGGGATGAGTTAAGGACTTAATGAAAATTTCCTAAGTGCATTTTCTTTACTTACACTCCTTTTCCTAGCCTAAATCCTCACTTGTTTTTCTTCACTCCAGCCAATTTTGCTCCTTATTTCCTTCAGCTAATTCAAGCAGAAACCCCTCCGCCGTTCAACTTCCGACATCGCCAGTGAGATCCCCCGCCTCCATGCTACTCTCTCCATTACCTGGGCCAATCATCATTACTGCATTTGACATGTGTAGACCCGGACCCGATTCAACCAAACCCTAGCCCGAGTCTATCCTTTGCTTGGACTAAAGGTCGACGGTGATGGAGATGATAGCTTTTCTCTGGTTGATCCCATTTTGAGGTCGAGATGGTTAAACCAAAATGGATTGTGTTGACAATGTAATTAGGGTTTACACCTGTATTGGACGTGTTTGGCTTGAGAGACACACGCTTCCTAATTTCAGCCATCTCTATCCATGGAATTGACTAAAGCTAGATCATCGATTTGATTCCAACATGGCATTTCGCTTTAGATTTGAGCGTATTGAATGACTACATTGCTCTACATTTTTTCATATTCGGTGTTCTTGAAAAGCAAGAACTTTCCACGTCGCTTCGGACAACGGATCCTTGATTGATCATTGATCGGAAACGGGTAAGTATAGAAAAATGATTTAAAGGACCATGCAGATCGTTTTTCCAATGAGTGTGCTATCTACACAGGAGGGTCTGTTCGTGATGTTCGGGACACTAGACTTATCCCATATAGACAACACGCTACACCTGCCCTAGTTAACACTTAAAATTTAATTGGTTAGCATATGCCAACTTTCTATGGATTTCAATCGTTAACTGCAGAGGAATTCTTATTAGAAATAAAGCGTACTTGACTATGATCAATGAGTTTTGTTGTTTAAAATGACGCGCCATTCGACATGCTATAGGTCTATAAATGGAGCTTCCACACCTTCAGAAGCCGAGTCATCAACTGCCCTAATTTCTCCATACATTCCCATGGGGACAAGTCAGCCTATGCCTTAGGATTTCTATGGCCTGCTAGTTCCTGTAGTGCTTTTACTTGGGTAATTTCCTCCTAGGCTGAGAATATTTACCGACCCTCCAAAAAAATCCTTTAATCTTGACAACTAAAAATGTTTAGAAATATATGCAGGTAGCACGGTATACCCAAGGGTGATGTTTGTCTGCCAACTCGAGCCGAATTTTCACCTAATCCTCCCAAAGGATTTACTGCTTGCAACCGATACATGTGCTTGAGTGGTGCATGCCACCATTCAATCAGTTCTTGTCCTTAGTACTTCAAGGCTTAGGATTGGCACCGTTTCATATTCATCCCAATTGTTATGTGCTCTTAAGTTCTATGTACATCTTATTCAGGACCAAGATTGGGCGTCCCTCAAGGCTAAAAAAGTTGTATATCTCCTACATTTCAAAAGGAGATAGGACTGCCCATTCTTTATAGTTATTGAAGCCTGGAGAGGATGTAAGTTGATAAAGGATATTCACAACAAACATTCAGCTTTCAATAACGAGTTCTGCTTCATCCAACATCCAGACGGCTTTAATCGCTTGTGTTTATCTGAAGTAAGTCCTTATTCCTTAGTTCTTGCGAATCCAAATGATTTTCCAGTTTCATAACCTTTCATATGTCTTATTGTAGTCATCCAGAGGTGGGAAAGCAACGATGAGCTCAAAGCAATGCTTGAAACTCTTAAGGCTGTGAGTGCTTTCGAGCGCACAGTGGAGTTTATTTTGACAAATGAGAACCTTTGACGGTTTGACTTACTTTATCTCGATAAATTTGGCATTGATAAAGAGTCTTCAACATCGTGTGGACCTAAGAGACATACTCATTCCTCAGCCTATGCTCGTGACTCTATTGGTGAGGCTCAAGAATAAGTGGTTGGTCCTTCAAAGGAAGCACAACCCAATGAAACTCCTAGAGCGTATATAGACCTATCCTTTAGAGAGGACATTATGAGGAATATGGATGAGACCCACAGGATGTCTCCAATCTCTGAAGAAGACGATGAAACATTTCAATGGAGAGATGGGAAGCAGCCCGTGGTTAAGGAAGAAGAGGCAAAGGGATTTGATAGTAATGATAGTGACTTTCGCATCTCTATAGAAAGAGACGAATCCTTTGGCGAGTCGCTGGAAAGGATTACTAATCTTCCTAAACTACCTTCTCCAGACTTGTTAACCATTGAGGCATTAACCCTTGAACTCCTGATTTGTCCTCCTCAATAATTACCTGCTATTGAAACTCCACCATCTGCCAGAGGTTAGGCTACATCTACTTCCTATTTCATGAGAGATGTTTCCATCTATGTAGATGAACATGGGGATATCTCCATCAACGAAATGATAGTTGAGATTGGCTCAGAAATCGATAGTTCCTCAAGCGCATTTGTGAACAGTGGTGAAAATACTTCGACTCTTAAACCCTATTGATATGGTTGGTAGAGCATATAGGAAGTCATCAGCACTACACACTTCAATTTAGGATCACAAACACATATCTCTACATCACATTAAGTTCCAAAGAATATTAACTTCATCCTTGTTTTCATTTCAAGTACCATGGGACGTGGGTTATACCATCAGTAACGCTAGGACACCAGCTCCCACAAAAGTAAAACTTTTGATCCGGCTTATTACTCTCCTCGTGAAACTACTGAGAAGATAAGGAAAAGAAAAGATGATGAGGCTCGTCGCATGGATCGAGAGCGGGAGAGGGGGAGGAAAGAAAAGGAGATGATAAGAGTAGTGCCTTGACGATGCATACAAGTGCCAGAGAAACTTTCATGAACGCAGTAGGCCCTTACTATCGATTACTCCTCCCTGCACTAATGCTCGGACAACTATAATACCAACAATTCCATCCTCTCAGACAATAACAGTTGCAATGGCCCTTACGTCTTTCCAGACAATTGAAAAGTTCATGCTTCCGATGGGTCCACCCATGCTTCAACCTACTTCCAAATCTATTCTTGAAAGGAGTCATGTTCGATAAGTAAATAAAGCCCCTTGAGAAGGCCACTTCCCTCGGCAATCCGGAGACACTCCACAAGGACTTAGAAGCCAGGTGTGACATGCGGCATTTAGTGAAAGCCCTTTCGAATGTCAATCACATTAACAATCAACAGATCCTCTCATTTGATGCCGAAAAGGAAGACTATGCTAAGGCGATCAAAAATCATGATGATATGATAGTCTAGTTGAAGACTAAGAGGGATGCAGCCCTAAAGGAAAGGCTGTCGATGACAAGTGGTTGACTAAGGCAAACCGGGCTCATGATAGATATCATGATAAAGGGTTAACACAAAAATGCTCATATTGAATCTGAGAAATTGAAAGAGCAGCTTACCGAAGCATAAAACACCATTAAATCTCAAAATCAAACTATCATTGGTTATGTTGTTGTTGTTGTTGTTGAGCAGGCCGTTGAGCTCACTCTTTTTCGTGAGGAAAATGTGCGAATAGTGAAAGAGAAGGAAGAGGCTGTATCCAACAAAATGGCGGAAGAAGTCGAGCATTTAAGCACTAAGTTAGAACTTACAGAGCTACGGTCGGAATATGATGATGCAATAAGCCAAATGAATGCCAGTGTGATTCGTCTTTATATTAGCTCCGTTATGGGCAGTTTGAAAGGGATTAGTAATAACTATCCATGGAGTCTTGTCGTGGTTTGGGATGAGGTATTGGTCAGGTCTGAGGATGCCAACGATACGTACTCCGAGGAGGAAGTGAAAGCCACTTACCTCATTCCTGAAGACATGGACTTCTTGGCTGCCGGCAGAGAAATCCTTAGAGAAGAGAGGGAGAAGGAAGCTGCAGTTGATGTAGCCAAAGATCTTGTTAGCCTAAGCTCTTTGGATCAGCACCAAACACTTATTCATACTTCTTAAGAGCGGATGATGACCAGACTTATATCCACGGCTATTATTTCTAAAGATGCTTGCACCCATGCAACTTCCGTAGCCTTGGGTGAACCAAGCCCTTTTCTTGCAGTAGTACAACCTTCAAAGATGGGAGTTGGCGGTGAAGCCTTTGAAATTAAAGTTTATGACCAAACCCATAGCTCAAAAATTTCTCTCGTCTATTCGGTGCTTCAGACACTTTGATTTACTTCGAAATCCTTTTCTAAATTATGCACGTCCCTTTTCCAATTTGTAAGTCAGCCAACTCTCCCTCCTTCTCCTCATATTATTCAAGATTTAGGATCCGCTGCTATTTTCACTACTTATACGACTATCTTTGCGATGGCTTCGAGCATAGTTCTTGTCCCTATCTCTGGTCCTGGGCCCGATTCCAAACAGATAAACGCACTAAAAAACTTAGAGGATCTTTCAGTGTTTGTGGATGAAGAGGTGGAGGTTACTAGTAAGTCGGGGCTAACAGACAGGACGACCATAGCAGAGAGACATAAGGAGAAAAAGTAGTGGCTATGGATGAAGAAGGAAAATGAAGAAGGGAAGCGTAGGACTCCCACTACCTAATGTTGAAGGTGTCGAAGGAGGGGAGTTCAGCTACTGGAGGGTTAGAGGGGTCCGACTCTCCTATGGGAGGAGAGACTGACAAGGATAGCAGGAAGAAGCTATTAATTTGCACAGGTAGGGGCGATAAAGGAGAAGGGAAGAGCGGAATGAATTTGTGATGAGCTCGAGTACTGGTGGAGCAGGGTACTCATTTTTTATGCGATTTTGTGGTGTGAGAGCATGTACAAGCACATAGTCTATACTTAGCGTCTCTTCTATCCTTTTGTTGTAGCATTAGTAACATCTGTACTTTTGCTTTTGTATGTCCGAAACAGGCCAATATTACGCGGGTGCGGCCCCTGCTATTTGATATTTTACATAAAAAGTAATAAGTAATGAAAAGGTTAGCATTTCCATTGTAATTTCTTCTGTGTACTTTTCCATATTCTATGTATTGTGCCTGTTTATATACCACTATATGTGTATATAATACGATTGCTTGTCCCGTAATTTCCATATCATATACTGCTGTATCATGTGATATATGATGTGTTTAATTACTATATTTTTGTGCATGTAAATAGTGTAAGTGGTGTAACTTGTAATTATTTAGCATACTACTTTACTTAGCTCTGTTGTGGTTGCCAAAACTCTCTTTTTGGTGTAATAAAACTGTGAAGTGATTTTCATTCTGACTAAGTGTTTATGTATTGTGTACCCTCCTGTCCACGGGGATGGTTACTCCGAATGCATGACATGAGACTAGATGCTCTGGGCAGCTTTCTGATTGCTCCAATCCATGATGTATTGCAGATCCTATCTCTGCGAACTTGTAATTTGGATGCTTGATTTGAGCACCATGTACTTTGAATATGGTTGATTATCGTTGAGCTTGGTACTAAAGTTCTACCCATGCATTAGTCTTTATTTACAAAGACCAATGGATAGCTCAATTCCTTGGACTCTCTTTTGACTTTGCCTATCTCCAAGCGACGTCGAATTTTGGGAGGTGGGATTGATTTCTACCAATCCTACAACTGATGAATTTCCCGATGCTGCCAGAGTAGCATTAGTAATCAAGCTATTTTGATAGATTGACGATGTTACTAAGGTAACATCGATGACTTGGAGCATACTTGAACATTGTCCCATTAGTTTAAGTGGTAATAGAATGGTTGCTTACCTGGACACAGTTCCATTAGTCGAAGGAATGAAGAAATGGAGCGAACTTGTACATGGTTCCATCAATTTAAGTGGCAAAATAATGGATGCTTACTTGGACGCAGTTCCATCGATCCAAGAAGCAAAAAAATGGAGCGCACTTGAACGCAGTTCCATCGGTTCAAGTAGCAAAAGAATGGATGCTTACTTAGGCGCAATTCCATCGGTCCAAGAAGTAAAGAAACTGAGTGCACTTAAACACAATTACATCGGCTCAAATGGAAAAAGTGTGGAGGTTTACCTGATGATGTTCCATCGGTATAAGAAGTGAAGGAATAGAGCGTGGTTAGATAAAGTTCCATCGGTTCAAGTGGCAAAAGAATGGATGTGCATGAGGGTTGGTCCTTCCCGATGTTGCTAGAGCAACACTGGTTCTCAGAAGGCTGGGGTCGATTTTCCCTATCAAATCAATGGTTTGAGTCGATCTGATACCATCGACTTATTGGGTTGCTTACATAAACACGGTTCCATCGATTCAAGAAGCGAAATTAATTTACCGAGAAAATAAAGATAAAGGCAAGTCCTTCCTATTTACAGTGCCTCCAACATCACTCAATGGTTTATTTGCAAAAATAGGAAATACATAGATATATACTAAATAAAATAGTTCCAAATCGAGTCATTGTTCCAAGCACAGGGAATCAGAATTCCATCGACCGTTGTGAGCTTGAATGCTCCATATCCAAGTTTATGATTGACAATGTAGAGTCTTTCCAAGTTTGGTTCGAGTGCTCCCGTCCCCTAGAATATCCCTTTCAAGACAAGATCTCCCACTGGTGTTGAAGTGTCTCGCTATCCTCTTCTGATGAGCAGCAGTTCTTAGTTCTGCTTCTTCTCGCTTCTCATCGATCTTGCTAAGTGAATCGAGCAGAAGCCGCTCATTTTTGTTCTGATTAAAGTGTCATCTTCAATGAGAGGGGACTTTCATCTCTACTGGGATCATCGCTTCTAAACCGTACGCCAAGGTGAATGGTGAGTGCCCGACCGTAGACTTATGTGTTGTTTTATAAGCCCATAGTGCAAGTGGAAATTCATCTACCTAGTTTCCTTTAGCTTCCACCAATCACTTCTTGATGGTGGACATAATGATGTTGTATACTGCCTCCACTTGCCCATTTTCCTGGGGGTGCTACCATAGAAAAACTCTTCTCAATCCGATAACGCTTGTAGAAGTCCTTGAATTCATCACCCTCGAACCAAGTTCCATTTTCCGTGATGATTTTCTATGGTACTCCAAACCTGAAAATAATGTCTTCTGTTACAAAATTAACCACTTTTTAAATGGTAATGGTAGCGAGTGGTTCTGCTTCAGCCCACTTGGTAAAGTGATCAACTATAACGATAGCCTTCTACTTTGGCTATTGGTAATACACCAGATCGATTCCCCAGATTGCAAACGACCGAAGACTGACCGTTTATGTAAGCTTCGAGGATGAGGTACTTGGGATATTTGAAAATCACTAGCACTAATCATAGTGCTTTGTGTAGTCTGTTGTGTCTTGGTTGATTATAGGCCAAAAATATCCATAAAGTAAAATATTCTTTGCTAGAATCTGCCCCCGGTGTGGTCAATGCAACTGCCATCACGGACTTCCATTAGAATTTTCTTAGCTTCATCTTTGGTTATACATCTTAGTAAGGGGGTGGAGAAGCCTCTCGTGTATAACACTCCATCTTGTAGCACGAATCACAGTGTCTTTCGAAGGAGCTTCTTTCATTCATTCTGGTATATGGGGAGTATTCCTTTGAGTAGATCATCCTTGATTAGTGTTAATCACTATTCTTTCTGTTCCATGGTGTCTAGAATCCAATCTACATCCATCTGATCTATGCTTTGAGCTATTAACAGTTATATAGAACCAGTTATCTGGAACCAATTCTATTGATTGTGCCTTTCCGAAACAGGCCAGTTTGGCTAAGTAATCAGCCTTCAGGTTCTGTTCCTTGGGAATATGGGTAATATGTAGTGTTCAATGTCGTTGAGTAGTTCCCATGCTTGTAGGAAGTGAGATTTAGCTTGATATTCCCTCTTTGCTTGAAAAATGACTAGTTAGAGTCGTTATAGATATGCACAGCTTTTATTCCCAGTTTCTTCACAATCTCCAATCCTAGTATCAATGCTTATATTCTGCCTCATTGTTAGTAGCAGGGAACTCCAGTCTTAAAGCATAATAGATTGATCTTTCTTCGGGAGTCTCAAGCACAATACCTGCTCCCGAGAAAAATTCATTTGATGCACCATCGACGAACAACTTCCATTATGATACCACTTCCTCTTTCTCCTGCTTTTCTCCATTTTGAATGGTGAATTCCACGATAAAATTATCCAATGCTTGTCTGTAAATTGCCCTTCGGGGGGTGATAAGTCACGTCATATTGGCTTAATTCAATATTTCACTTAAGAAGTTGCCCTGAAGTATCAAGTTGATAAATATTTGTTTCAAAGGTTAATTTGTCAACATTTTAACTGGATGAGCTTGGAAATATGATCGTAACTTTATTGATGTGATCAGCAACCAATAAGCTAGTTTTTCCAACTTCGGATAGTTTTCTCGGCTCTAGTAAATCACTAACTGATGTAGTAAATAGGCCACTGAATCCTAGCTTCCTTGCATACAAGGGCTACACTAAGAGCATAAGTTAATGCTGTCAAGTTAATGAATAGGTCTTCCCCATCTATTTGTTTAGATAGAACCAGTGGGGTCTCCATATGTCGCAAAAATTCCTTAAAATCTATTTGGTAGGCCTGATTCCATTCAAAAAATTTATTATCCTTCTTTAATGCATCGAAGAACGGTATACACTTGTCTGTTGCTTTAGAAATGAATCAGCTTAATGCTGCGGCCTTTCCATTTAGACTCTGCAACTCCTTTTTTGTTGTCAAGGCTATGACATTCTACAAAGCAATAATTTGCTCGAGATTAGCATCATTCCCCCTAGCATTCATGATGAAACCTAGAAGTTTTTCAGAAGCCACACTGAAAGAGCATTTCAGTGGGTTAAACCTCATTCCATACTTACGGAGAATCTCAAACATTTCCAAGAGGTTATCAAAATGATTCCCAAATGCACGTGTTTTGACTAGCATGTTGTCTATGTAGACTTCCATTTTTCGCCTTATCCAAATGATTTCCAGATGCACGTGGTTTGACTAGCATGTCGTCTGTGTAAATTTCCATTTTTCATCTTATCTGATCCCTGAACATTGTGTTCACCAATTGTTGATAAGTTTCCCCGATGTTCTTTAGGCCAAATAGCACTATTCGGCAACAATATAATCTAAGATCGATGATGAAGCTGATGTTCTCTTGATCAGGTCCAGAGTAGGCGTCCATGAAAGAGAGCCTTGTAGTTCTGCCCACGAGCTAGTCAATTCTAGGTAGTGGAAAGCTGTCCTTTGGGTAAGCTTTTTTCAAGTCCAAGTAGTTGACATAGGTCTGCTACTTTCCATTTGATTCCTTGACTAATACAGGGTTCAATACCCATTCATGATATATTGCATCATAGATAAAGCCGTTGGCCAACAACTTATCCACTTCCTCCTTCAGTGCCACAGATCGCCCCGGACCCAAACTGCATCGCTTCCGCCTCACTGAAATGAACTTAGGATCGATATTGAGTGTGTGACATGCTATCTTCGGTGATATCCCACACATACTGGAATGCATCCAAGTGAACATGTCCAGGTTGATACGAAGAAATTTGATCGATTCTTGTTGCATTTTGACCCCAAGTTGCGACCCTATTTTCAAGACTCGAGTTAGGTCATCCATATTGACAAGGACTAGCACCATAATCACTGCTGGTGCCGTCCGTTCCTCCCCTAAACTCTTACTCCTAGGATCCAAATCCTTGTCAAAACGGCTATGGTCTCCGAGCCAGGGGTGGTTCTGTAATTGTTATGCTGACGGTTCCCGAATGTGGAGTGACTTCCCCACATTCTTTCTCCTTTCCTTTTTTTTGATTCGCATAACTCAATGACATAACATTCTCCAAGGATGCTTTGATCTCCCTTTATAACTCCAATTGCATTCTTCGTCCGAAAATTCATGATAAGGCACCACAGAGCCAAAGTGGTCCTAAAATCAGGAAGGGCCGGTCAACCCATGAAAGCATTGTAAGCTAACCTTTCGTCCACGTTCGTGAAGGTTTGGATAAGGACCACCCATCGTACTCCTTCTTCGAGCTCCATAGGCAAGTCAACCATCCCGACTGGCTGTCTTGATTCTCCTGCAAATCCCTGGATTTTCGTTCGACAAGTAGACACATCCTTTGTATTGATCTTCATCTCATCGAAGGTATGTCGAAACAAGATGTTAACTGAACTTCCACTATCCACCAGGACTCGGCATACAACTATTGGTCTAATTTCGACTGTCACTACCATCAGGTCGAGAGTCGGCACTTCTACTCCTTCATTGTCACGGTTCTGAAATGGTATGTTTCATTGAGTGTCCTTTGCTACTTGGCTGGGGCACATCCTCAATCACAAAATAAGTTTCTTTCGAAGCGTGCTTTAGTGAACTCGCGTATAGCTCTATCTCCCTCTAGCTCTTCTATGCTAGTGAGGTCCTCCAGAAATGGTGCTTATAACTAGTCTTTGTTACATATATTTAGATCCTCCTCCACTGGGTCCAGATTGGTTTTCATGAGTACTTGGAACTTGGGGTCCAACAGGGTGGTCAAATTTTTTTGATTTCTTTACGTACTGCAAGAGCCTATTGTTCCTAATCAATTCCTCAATAAGATCTTTTAGATATCGGCATTCTTTCATGTTATGCCCATGAGTCTTGTGGAAGTAACACAACTTACCTGATTGCTTCTGTCATTCAGATTCTTCCTTCCTGTAAGGCTTGTTGTATCGCTCAGTTCCTTGGGTTGCAAGGTGGTTGTTCTCCCGGCTATCATTTAATGGCATATACTCCTCGGGTCTTAGGTTCTTGATCCTCTTTCTATTCCCATCATGTTTACCAGTGTTCTAGTTTTTCCTTTTCTAATTTCCGTCTTTCACTGCATTTCCTATGCGGCTCTAGAATTATTTCCATCCAGGTTGGCCGCTACATTTCTCTGAACTATCACCTTTGGTTGCACACTGGTGGTCTTGCCCTTCAATGCTTTTGCCTCTTTCAATCTTAAATACTGACTCGCTTTTCGATTGAATTCCTTCATGGAAGTTGATTGATTCATCTTTATCCATCTTCCAAACTCTATGTCTAAATGGATAACTCAGACTAAAGTCATGAATACCATATCTTCATTAGGATTGCTCACTTCAGTAACCACGGTATTAAACTGGTTCGCAAGGTTTTTAATGACTATTTGGTCCCTGGAAAGGGCCAGATAGAGACATCACATCTTTTGGCTATGCCGGGTGAAGCCTGAACTGTTCCAAGAAATTCCGCGCCAACTCATCAAACATATAAATGGATCTTGATGGGAGTCTGGTAAACCAATTGAAGCATAACCTTCTTGGAAGATAGGGAAACATCTGCAACAGACAACATCGTTGCCCTAGCACCATCCATATGCCAACTATACTTGTATAAGTGTTGTTTAGGGTCCATCGTCCTTTTGTAACATAACGTAATGGGCATTGTAAACTTCTAGGAACACTCTTCCCTTAAAATGTTTTCAGTAAACAGAGTTCAACTTGGTGCAGAACCCCAATCATGTCCTTCCTGCCCTTATTTTCTTCCATCAAGCGTTTAACTATGTCTGCAATGGATGTCTCACTAGTCTGATAGTCCACAAGTCGACTATCTGGGGCTACGCCAAGTGTTTGACTCTGCAAACAGCCTTGGTTTGCAAAATGAAGTCTAGATTCTCTTCTCTAGGGGAACTACTCCTATGAAATTCCATTGGTGCATGCTTGGCTTTACAGCGGTAGTTTGAATTTCCTTATCTACCTATGTCAGTATTCAATTCCAGTCCTTTAGCATCAAGTTGAATGTCATCTTTAGAATTGAAGAGAAGAATTGCAATATTCCCTTGTGGAGCCTTTGCTCTAAGGTTAGGGATTCCTACAGGTTGTACTCAGGTAGGAGGGGTGCCTTTCCAATAACAATTCCAATCACTCTGCTAGCTATCTCCTTTTGCTTTTTGCCTACCATCCCTCATATTCAAGTCTGAGATAGAGGGATTCTCCTATTCCATAGCCTCTGCAATTTCCAGCTTAGTCCTTGGGTAGTTGGTGGTTGCGGTACCAACAAAGCATCAATCTTGTCCATAAGAACCTTTTGACTATCAGCCATCTTCTGGTAAAGTTGGTTAACTATCTGGTTAAGCTCTCATTGGTTACAACCTCCTATTGAGCAAAAACGCTTGGTGCTAGATTTCTAGCATTAATCTTTGCTCGATGATTATAATCATTGTTCATTTTCGTTTGTCCCAATAGATCTTCCAAATGTTGTCTTCCTCCTAGGAGCCATTAGAATAGCAAATCCCTAATCTTCTTCAAGCAAACTTTCTTGATCTAACCTCTAGATCTATCCACTCTAAAGTAGATAGCGAGGTTCTAGCCTGGGTTCTTTGTTCTCAGTGAAAACATCAAAATGTTAACCCAAAGAATGGAACAACTCCCTTGAGTATGATGTGAAAGCACAAGCTTGGTTAGAATAGAACAAACATAGTTGAAAATTGTAGAGAATAGAACAACCCAGAGATTTTTATATTAGTTTGATTGTTAATTAAGCTTACGTCCACTTTATAGCTTTGATTATTGGTTTGATCTAGCTTAAATGATAATAAGGTGATTGAGAAAGAACTAGTCGTAAGTACAAGGGTTAGACTGATTCTAAGTCCTAGAATTTCCTAGAGTAGCTGCCTTGGTGACTATGGTATAAAGGAAAGAGTTGCAGCTCGCCTACTGATAGCAGAATCCTGAACTTTTCTTGGTTGCTCCATGGTTTGTATTTCTAGGGGTAGTAGTCATATTGGATCAAAAACCCACTGCTAGAAATGTCTAGAGACTAGTCCAAGATAACACAAAAACTACCAAGATGAACCGAGTTAACAACTAAACTCAGTGGCGAGTTTAACCCTTATCCAATCTTTTGCTAGAACTTCTTTTCTTATATCCCTTTATTAGTTTATATGTCCTTCATGCAATTTGGTGAATTGTTGATGAGTTTTGATTATCTTTCTTTTATGACTTGGATTATCCTACCATTTAGACTGTCACATCATCATTCTTGATGATCGACGCATCTGAAATCTATGAAACTTCTTAGACATGCTCAGGAAGACTAGGGGATCACTTGGTAAAATTATGGAGATGGCATGATGAGCCATTTAAACTCGACACCGACTCAAGGAGTTTAACTCGAGTCAAGTTAAGGACTTAGTCTATTTTGAGTCTATACTTTCTAAAGCCTTTTCTCTTGTCCATCTAAGTATCTTTGCCATGTTTCAAGTCATTTTGTCTTCATACCGACGTTTTAAATCCTATTGATTTTTTCTTGGTTAAGGAAACCTAGTTAACAACTATTATCTTGGAATTATGGACTAAGACATAGTTTTGAGGAGTATTCCATTAGTCATGGGATTATGAATCATATGGTACTAGTGAATTACAGCTCAACCTATTAAGGGCAAAGCACACATTCAGTGTGAGAGACATAAGAGTTAATGAACTTCTAGGATCGATACATATAGATGTATGTAACCATAGGTCTAATGCTACCAAAACAATTTCACATATTTCATTAAATTCACTGATGAATTATTACAGACATAAACATGTGTATCTACTACATATGTAGTATGTTTATGATAAGTATAGAATATAAAAGAAGTAAATAACATAACATACAAAAGAAAATAAAACAATTCAATTTGATCAAATATGTGAGTGCATTGGAAAGGAGTTCCAATAGTACCTAAAACAAATAAGATTCAATCTCAAAAGTCACTCCTTCCTTCAATACATAATGATGTATCGATAAGGAGTAATTAGACTTTGTTGGATAAAGTATGATTTATAATGAGTTAAGTTTGGTTAACTTATTTCCGTAAGGATGTATACTCAAGAGTAAGTACATAATGTTAAATTTAATATCATTTAAAACAAAGTCTATAAAATCATACAAGGTAAAAGTTGATGAAATAATCCTTGCATATCCTTGGTCAAGGAGTAGATAGGTTATGTGAGCCGAGAGACTGCACGTAATACTTGTTCGTGAGTGATCTTGTATGGACCACCTCAAATGAGTCTAGGACCAATCAATATTGATTAATCAATTTATGTTATGAACATAAGTTTCATAAACCTAAAGCCAAATCAGTTTCATACATACTTACATACATACATATACATATACATATATATATATATATAAGCAAGTCATAAAATTTTTATGTATATCAATTCCGTTGCATCGAAAACAATTGTTGTTTTAGAGACACTAACTTCACGATGAAGGAATTTATTTTAGAAATTAATGGTAGTAAAATGGATTTGGATATGATTGAAAAATAAAACTAATTGCAAAGGATGAAATAAAATTGACCAAACCTAAACAGACATAACTAATTAGAATGCCTAGTAAGAACTCTCACGCATTAAAAAGAAACCATGATTTCCTTATCATTATCGAGAAAATAAAACTTCTTCGGTTTTCAATAAAGCCGTTAAGAGTATTAACTTTACTATATGGTACGATGCACAAATCTGAATGGATTCCAAGTGCAATATCAGAAAATGATTTTAATAGTTATAACCAAAGGGATATGATCAATCTATCATGAATGTGTTTTCAAGAAGAAGACCAATGCAGTTAGAATATAATAAGCAACATTGATAAGAATAACATTGTAAATTTCGATTGTTGAAACTAACACAACATATTTATTTTCAACGTACTTAAGTTAATTTAGATTTTATTTGTGAAATTATCGCTCGATATGATTTTGAGTTTTGGTACATGTATGTTGAAATAGAAATTCATAATAATTATTCAAAATAAACAGTTTACACCTAAAAAATTAAATATCTCGAAGCCGGTAGGAGTGATAACTGAGTTTATCAGTATTGGATATGATCCAAGAACTGATACAAAAGTATTGTTTGATAAGCATTAGAGTTAAGCAAGTGTATTGATAGAGAAATCAAATAGTTTGAATTTCAATCAAAATACAAAGGAAGCATATGTCTATAAGAAAGAATATTAAAAGGTACTAAAACATTTCAAAACTATAAGTAAATAGCCAACTTATGATTGTAAATGATATGCTCATGTTAAAATCATTTTAGTTTAGTAGTTTAATTCTTAGTGTTGGATTTAAAAATGACATCTTTTATGATTGGTATAAAAGGATGTGAGAGTGTCTCAAATGATATATGTAGACACCATATTAAAATGTTTAATATGGAAAATGTAAGATGGATTCCTTACGCACCGGGGATAGGAACTATCACAAATGTTGTTTTGTCTACAATATCACATTGCACTTGTGTAATTGATACACAAAGAAAGTATCAAATACGAATTAAGGTCACTAAGTGACAGTTTAGAGTGATCTGGATTATTTACGGAATACTAGAGAATTTCTTATAGAAACAACAATTTCGTTATGAAGGAGTATGGGAACTCGAACTTCATAAATTACATCGAGTATAATATGTCAATCCTAATTCATGTTCAATCTTACGTTAGGAAATTTATGTTGGAAATGTTCCAAACAATAAAGTAGTGGTGGTGATTCAACAAAAGGATAAGTACATTGTCTTGAATAGCGTTGTAATATAAAAAGTATAAATAAATGCATAAAATTATAACTAAATCAAAGGTAATTCGAAGTGTTGAGAATCTCGTGACATTGTTATATGATAACAATACCATGATACAATTTGTAACTGAACCTAAAGCGCACTAGAAATCGAAAAACGCACTTTGAAGGGTTCCACATAATACAAGCCATTTGTTAGCATGGAGAGAGTTAATTGATAGGGTAGATAACTAAAAAAATATAGCATACTCATTCACTAAGAGACTAGCCAATTAGCTTTTTAGTAAACCAAAGTGAGCTGAAAATAAGATTCCATAATTGACCCCAAGTGCAAATGGAAGATTGATAGAGTTAATTGTGCCGCAAGGGAAATTTTGTAATTTATTACATATATTTAACTTAATAACCAATCTTGTTCAAAATAAAGGTGTTATTTCTATTGCAAACTTATCATATCGTGATATAATTAATTTAATGTTATTAAATAGAAAATCCTTAAATGATATGTTATGCGGTAGTAATTGTGATGTGTTGTAATCATGAGAAATTTATTACATTAAAACTGCTGGAAATGGTTCAACACGCAACATGTTAAATGAGTGAATTTCAAATATTTAAACCATTTTGGATCATATTAGGTCTATGAAGTCTGAATTAGATTGACCGAATCTAAACAAATATTAAACAAAATCTTTATATTATTTATTTATTTAATAAATGGATTTTATTTGATGTTATATATGATATATAATGTGTAAACGTGTATCATATACACATGTACGTGCATGTTCAACATATACAGTGTATATGTTTTAACATGTCCATATCTAAGTGCTGACATTTATACCACGACAGACTTATCAAACCTTTTATATACATATTTGTTGTCAGTATTAATATAATAAAATTATACACACACACATATACACATAGTATAAAAGTAATTATATATATAACAAATGTTCATATGCTAAATGATTATTTATAATTTAAATATAAAACAATTTTAAAATTAAAAATATAATTTGATAATTCAAATTTAAAATGAGGTCTAAATTCAAAATATCTTTAAAATTCAAATTCAATTTTGAATTTATATGTAAGGTTTAAATTATATATATTATATATTGATATGCACGTGAAGTGTATATTTTTTACTTCCATGTTTAATCTAATTTAATTACATAAATGAGCATATGGTATTTTAACATGCTTAAACCAAAATTTCAATTATTTTCAAATCATCATTTATTCATCTTCATATGAAGACAATATGGTCGTTTTTGTGAGTGAATTAATTTGAGACTATTTATTTACACATTTAACTTTCATTTGTAGGAATTTGGATGGAAAAATATGAAGTGGCTTTCTGAAAATATGCATGCACAAGGGAAGAAGGGAAATGAAGATGGAAATAAATCGGTTCATGCAACATGGAGGACCCCACCTACCCACTTATCTTAATCTTCAATCAGGAGCTAATGCATATATTAGTAGGGATTAAAGCTATATGCACATTTAAATGGAGACTTATGCTCATGCTAATGATTATTTGGAGGTTATATTTCCTAGAGGGGTATTTTAGGTTCTCCTCTAAAATATGCATTAGGGTTTTAGGCTTGTATAAATACCACTTATCTTTCGTGTAATGAAGCACTTAACATCCACTTTAGTTAGTTTAGTTGTAGGCATAAATTGTAAATATAAACTCTCTTTCTCTCTTTCATGGATTCTTAGCCTTTTTCTCGTGTAATTTTTTATGCAATTTAATGCTCTTTTAATTATTGTTCTTACTTTATGCAATTGGTGTAGTTTTTATTTCATGCAAGTAGATTAGCTTTTATTTTATTTTAATTAGCTCTCTTCTTACTTTGCTTGCATTTTCCTCTTGTTTATGTTTATGTTGCAATCTGCATTCGTTGAAACTATAACAAATATGAGAAGCTAAACCCCTTCAATTTAGGGGTAATGAAGCTCTCTTAATCATGTAGATTCAACGTTTTGCTAATTTTTGATCTCTTTTTGTGGTTAATGGAAATGTTTGATGTGGTTAAATTTGGTTTTCTAGCTTTGAATTTAATAGCCTATGTTATTGACAGCAAATATGCTATGCTTAAACAAACGTAAACACAAATTATCTTTTCATCTACATATGATGTTGTTAATGAAGTGGATTTGAGAATCAAAATTTGATGGTTTATATTACTAATCAATAGTAAATAGATCATGGTTAGAATAGATTTTATTTTCAACTTCATTGTCATTTTTATGAGAGTTAATTAGTGGTTAAGTGGGGGTGTTAAAGTTTGATGGTTTATGTTGGGCTAATTAATAACACAAATAGGCTATACTTATGATATATACATCATCTAAATTCGCTAATGACCAAAAAAAAAAACCATAGTTTCGTTATGTTGATTTATGTGATCATGAGAAGGAAATTGCCTCTAAATTGCCTTCTACTCTCATATTTTTATTCATTATTTTGTTAGTTTTTCTACATTTTAGCTTAAAATGACTTCAAATCTAAAAGAAACCATAGTTTCATTATGTTGATTTATTTGATCATGATAAGGAAATTGCCTCTAAATTGCCTTCTACTCTCATATTTTTATTCATTTTATTTTGTTAATTTTTCTACATTTTAGCTTAAAACGACTTCAAATCTTCGTTTAATTTGGTCGAGTAGAATTTTTAATCATTTCAATTTCATGCGGATTGACCAGTACTCGCCACATACTAAAATTGTACGTCGTATGCTTACGGTTATTTTATTACAATTTTAACAGCTGTTTTCTAACTCAAAAGAAAATTCCACTGTTAATCAACAAGTTTTTGGCGCCATTACCGGGGAATTAATTTGATTTTAGTTCTATTTTTCGAATTATTTTTCATTTTATTTTATTGTGTTTTCATTTTGTGTGTTGAGTGTATCTTAAAAAATTGTGTTGTGTGTGATTTTTGTGTTCATTATGTTTGTGTGCTTGTTTTCTAGTTTCATTTGCAATTGCATATTTAAAAAAAAACAATTTTAAAACAAAAATATTTTATTATTTGCAATACAATTACATTTTCTGCTTTTCTTTTACAGTTTGCATTTACAATTTCTTTTTACAATTTTGCATTGCCTAAACTGCCTCTGTCAATATCACCCTACATATGCATACAACTTTTTCTGCCTAAACAAGTGCACAGCCTCCTCAACCCTCCTCTATGCACTTCTGCCACCTACTTACTTGCCTCAATTCACCACAAACCTCCTCCACCATACTAACACCATACTGCCACCATACTTCTTTCCCCAACCTCAAAAGTGCACTGCACATTGCTGCTATACACTAAACTTCCTCTCCTTCCACTGCTAATATCCTAGTTCGAACATAACCATAAAAACTCTCAAACATCCACCCTACACATTTCACATCACTGGCCAAAACACACTTCTCAAACACCATATTGCAACCCCATCTTGACTAACCCAGTGCACATACACTTCATTCACGTTAAACTCTACCTCCACCATGAACCTTCATTGTTCAACCTCTGTCAACAAGTAACACCATTCACCTCTGATCCACTCTCCTACCCACTTCATTTCTGACAGCATCACAAACTTCCAATTACTGCTTCTCATTTCTACTCAACGTTGCCACTGACCCACCAACTGAATATCACAACACGTAGAATTTCCACCTCTTCACTGCACACTATTCATACCCTTGCCTCAACATTTCTGCCATCATAACTACTTTACAACTCCTCAGCGACTTCATCACATAACTTGCTAACTTCTGTCATCTGCCACTACCACACTGCTGCTCTTCCACTAGCAAGCTCCAGCAGCTCCACTGCCCCGACTTCCCTGACAATCCACTACTACACTTGCAACTATACTTCAAACAAGTTTGCAACTATACTTGCAACTATACTTCCCTGACATCTACACAGCTTCACCATAATACACTACCACCCCCTGCAGTTCATCAAACATCACCAATGCTTTAAACATTCATACTTCACTGCTTCATTTTTCAGTCACTTTCATCTATCACCAAACCATAACCACATTGCCTAACCAACAATATAACCATCCAACTGCTAAGTAGTCATCTTCCCTACTTCTCTGGTACAAGCATATCAACACATCACAAAACTGCCAACATCACCCATACGTCATCACAGCCCACCTGCATCTTGAACAACATATCAATAAACATTCTCTTTACTACCCCTTAACCCCATAGTTCATCCTCTGCACAAACCTCCCCTTGCCAACATTCAATTACTACCTGCTGTCAACTCGCAACAAGTTCTTCACTGCCTGCTATTAACAATCATCACCATACAACCCCACTGTCACACACAAACTCCCCCCGCTACAATACAACCTCAAAACCCCACTGCATCACAATCCTCCCCCAAACCGGAAACCATCATACTCCTCTTAATCATCTCTCCTCCATCATCTCTCCTCAATTTGCAGTCAGACCTCAATTTGCACCCATTCGCGACTCCATCGCCTTCTTCAAATCCCCTCAGCTACTCCACCACAATAGAATATTGCAACTCCCAATGTTGCGACCACCTGGCAGCTAATCATCGTCAGGAATCTCCATTTACCAAAACACGAAACCCAACCTCAACCCGCATACAGCAGCGAATCGACTCCCATAACAAAAAAAAAAAGAGAAAAGTTTTGATTTGTGAAATTTGGTGCTTTGCCTTGTGTTATTTCGTTCTCTAATTGAGCATTTGGGAAGTGTTTCATTTTTCTTATTTTTAGTTGGGACGGGTTAGCTTGAAGGCTCTAATTTTTTTTCTTTCTTTTAATTTATTTAATTTTCTTTGTTTATTTTGTTTATAGTTCCATCCTAATTTAAATAAAAGGATTTTCTTTGTTTCCAATTTTCTTTTCTTTTCAATTTTCAAGTGTTGATCAAATTTTCAGGTTGCAAAAGGAAGAATTGCTTGGTAAAACTGTTCAGCTCGCTTGCTTAAAAAAAATTGCCGTCTGAAAATAATTTGCTAATAATTCTACATGTTCTGATAGCGTACCCTCATCTCCATTATTTATTTATATTACATTGTTGGTTGTTTGCATTTGCATATATATAAATTTCAAAAATTGAAAAAAATTAAAAAAACAAAAACAAATTTCATTGTAGTTGCATTGTTAATTCACTAATTCTTGCTTTACATTCATCTCATCTTATTTTTATTTTCTAAGGGAAATACCCCAATTCACATAAGGTGGGGGATTTCATCATCCCTTCCTTGGCCCAATTATTGCATTTCATCATAGGATTTTCACTAATAATAACGGTTAGACATTTGGCTTAAGGGTGTCACAAGCTCACCTAGGACTTAATTGTATCTTGAAAAGTTGTCCTCTTTCGACAATTTAAATTCTTGATGTCTAGACTACGGAAGAGTAATAATTAGTTATAAATATTATGGTGATTGGTATATATTATACCAATTGTTTCTCTGAAGGTACTTAAACCTTCGGTTGTATTGCTACGGTGATTCATGGTGCACCGATAACTCATTCCCGTTACCTAGCTAAAAACTATCTTGTTGAATTAAGACAAAGTGGATTAAACAATTTTGGGTTAGGAACTATTAAGGATAGAAAATTGTAAGTCCTTGCATTCATTTAGTTGCATTAGTTCATGTGTATTTTAAAAAGAAATTCAAAAATCCAAAACTAAAAAAATTGTGAATTTTTCTTAACTTAGTTTTTAAATCCTTTATTCTGAAATTTTTCAATCAAAATTACAAATCCAAAAAAAAATTTGAGTTGGTTTTATTTAGAAAGATAAATATACAAAAAAACCTTTTCAAAAACAAAAAAAATACTTTCCACTTATAAAATAAATTTCTTTCCTTTTATCTTTACAAAAAAAAGAAGAAGAAAAATCAAAATTTGAAAAACAAAAACAAAGATATTCCTTAAACACTTTCATCTTTAACAATTTTTTTTTGAGAAATAAGAAAAAACCTTTTTTTCTTATACAAAACCTTTTTTCTATCCTTATCTCTTAAAAAAATAAAAATCGGAAGTCTAAAAAAACAAAAACATGCTTGAAAATGACTAAATTTCCTTACTAGCCAAAATTTTATAATAGTTGTGAAAATCTATATAATTTCACGTCAAATTCTTATGGATATTTTAATTACAACTATTGTACAACAATTCAAATTTTGAACCACAAAGTTTTCAAAATGATGACCAACCCTCAAGTCTTGAAAAGTGTACGGAAATGATTTGGCCTTTACTTGACCAATGAAATCAAATGATAGATAATTTGAGTAATCTGTGCAATAACTCAAGTCGAGGATTTCAGATTAGTCAAAATATGAATTCACTTCAAATTTCAAATGTATTGATTATAACTCATTCCAATACAATTTCGAACTTCAAAATGAATTTCAAAGTCAAAATGGAAATGTGAACCATTTTTTAAATAATTTTGAAAATGAGAATAACCTCGACTAGGTGCAATTGACAATTTTTTTCTCAACAATTTCAAATCGAAAATTCATAAATTAATAATAATAAATTTGATTTTGTTGAGAAAATGGAAGAAATTCACAAAGATCACATGATTTTTTTGTTTGAAACATATATGAAACAACGTGAGAATCAAATCCCAACCTGTGACAAGTCAAGTGATAATCCATCTTTTACCAAAATTGACAAGTTTCAAACAATAACTTTTGAAATTAAAAACGACAATCTTGATGAAGTTGTTGAAAATGCGGTAATTGGGTTGGATTTCAATTCTTTTGAGAGTGTGGAACCAAATTTAAAATTCGATCTTCCTTTTTCTAATCTTGAAATTTTGAATACCACAAGTTTAGATTTTGAAATTGATACATGCAATGAAGTTGTAAATAATCCAGCAAAGGAAGACGAATTTAGTGAACACAAATTTTTTGGACTTTTCGAAGTTGAGTTATTGAATTATGAAGGGTTAGATTTAAATCACCATTTTTATTTTGAATTCAATAATTTTGAAGAATTTGTCAATGATAAGCTTGACTTTCAAATTGGTGAAAATAAATTTGAACTTCGACTAATTATTCTATCTACCCCAAAAATCATCGAAAATAAAACAACTCATACGATATTTAATAAAACAACATTCATTTTTCCAAATCAACATTCAACATTGAAATTTTTTTATGGTTTGTTTCATGTGCTTAAGCTACGTTTCTCAAACTTGATGAGACAAATGAATTGGTCTTTGGAAGATCGTTTCATTTACTCTTTGACGGTATATTTTCTGATGTCGTGTAAATAATAATCGTTTCATTTTCATGTAATAAAGGTTATATTTTTATTTAATTTTTCTCCTTTCACTTGGGTTGACTGTGGGGACACAGTTAAAATCAAGTGTGAGGGGAAGTGTCGTGTTCGTTTTTTATTTTTCATGGTTTATTTTTTCATTTTCTTTCAAAAAAACAAAAAAACCCAAAACAAAATATGTTTTAGCATTCTGATTTATTTTTGAAGAAATACTATAGGATAAGTATAGGTTTTTGGTTATCAAATTGAATTTTTTGAAAATTTATTTGTCTCAACAAAAATAAAAATAAAGTTTGATTACAAGTAACGATGGTTTAAGTAGTATATAGGAAGGTTCATAAGTAATAATTATGAAGTATATCCTAATTTGAAATCTTTGTTTAAAAGAGTGGCTAATTTAAAATAAAGGCTATAACATTTTTGATCTTCTAAGTTAAGTGGTGCTAAGATAATGTTGCAAAGCTCTCTCTTCATAAAACAAATATATATATATATATATATATATATATATATATATATTATGTGTATATTTTAATAAACATCCAGAGTCATGTGTTCACACGCAAGTGTGTACACTCGCCATGCTCAATATCCTTCTCATGTAAGCCCGAAAGGAAGTGCATGATCGGTATATCTAGCCTTATTTTATCCGAGTTAGGTGTATGTATACAAAAATTCTTTCATTAATAACTCCTACAGTCGATAGGTGAACTTACTTGTACACTCGCAATGCTTTGTATTCCCCTCACTTAAGACCGCAAGACAGTGCATGGTGATATATCTGGCCTCAGCTTTTCTAGGTCAGACTTATGTAAATATTGTTAATATCAATAAAATTTCAAATAAAGAGAGAGTAAGCAATTGATATCCAAACACTATTTTTACTAATTTGATTTGACTTCTTATTTAAAAGAAATGAAAATACCAATTTGAAAAACTTTGATAATCAACTAAGAATCCGTTTCATAGTTACACTATGTTATCAATCGAAACAACTAGCCAAACTAGAGTCTAACTGTGATGACAACTTGACTTTTGTTGGAAACTTTGATCAGTAAAAGAACTTAATTTTTTTGATAATGAGCAGAACTTATATTTAACTTATCCGTGTTAATTTAAAAGTAAATTCTTCGTTTGTAAATAATTTCGAAAACTTGCATTCATATCTTTGTAAATAAATCTTGCATTTAGAAATTTTCATGTTGCATTGTGCATTTTGTGGGTAGTATCCGTGGAAAACCCACATGAGACAACAGTCGTCCTACTAAGAACACCTAGAAGTTTAGCGGCTTGTAACATACGCTCAATGCGATCGTGTTTCCTACGTAAATGGATTTATCTTAGTTTCAGTTTATTCGAAAATGAATAAAAAGATAAGTGTGGAGTATTTGATGTGCACGTAAATATGTGTATTTTTACTTCTATATTTGATCTAATTTAATTAAAAAAACACACATTGTCTTTGGTTCACTGTTTTGTGTAGTTCTGTTTTCATCTAGTTACATTGTTTGTTTTCTGAATTTGTGTTAGCTCTAAAAAAAATCTAAAGCATTTCTATTTTCATTTGTGTTTTCCACTTGTGCTCTGTGCATTTTACAAATGTACACATTTCATTGCAAATCAGTTTTCATTACAACTATTTTGTGAGTTACATTGCATTGCACTCATCCTTTTCTTCTCTGTTGCGTATTCACCAACATAACAGCCTCTTCCTCACCTCTTCCCCTCCTCCATTCACTGCATTTCATTCATAACCCACCATCAGCCCCTCTCACTGCCGCCTTCCATCAACACTTAACTGCAACACTTCATCAACGTTCCTCTATAGCAACATTCAAAAACATTCAACAACCCCTTCATCAAAACTGTGCCTGATATCAAACTGCCTTGCCACCATCCCCCTTAAAAATCTCACCACCACCATATCTACAAGCATTCACACTTCCTCATTAACTGTTTAAAACACACTTACATGCTCCTTCAACCACCTGTACTAATTGTACAAACTGCCCGTACAAACTGCATTTACTTCAAACTGCCGGCATCTCCCGCATTTACTTCTAACACAACTAAAGAAAACTGCAAGTCTTCCATTTTCCTAAACCACCAACAACAGTCTCTACTACATCAGTGCCGTAAGCAACAGCAATCCCACAGTGCAAAGCCACCATACCATCTACATTCCCTACCACCATCACAAACAAATACCATCACAACTGCACTTACTCATTCACCTGCTCTGATAACTTCTGCCTCAACGTTCATCACCTCTGTCAACTACTATTGCCGACATACCAAAACACTTACCTCCCTCAGTCCACTGACCAGTTCTTTGATCACACCACTGCTCCATCAACACCTGTGCAACCACCTACCTGACCGCAAACTCCACCTGAACAACTCACAGCAACAGCCAAATTCACCTACCTCTCACTGCTTCCACCACCAGCTAATCTCTTCTCTGTCCCAATCACCGCTACTTCACTCACTACCCATCAACAAACAGTAACATTTCACCCACCTCTGCGCCGGAACCCCCACAGCCTCAGAACTGCGACCATACAGCAGCCATTTTCATCTCCAATTCGCCCCCGCAGACTTCAAAAATCACCACGAACTGCAATCGTCTCCCACGACCTCCTCGAGAACAACCATCCACACCCCAAAATCTCGACCTACTAGCCCTAAATCGATCACCTCTGCAATCGCCGCCACCAATGCTGGACAAGTCGACCAACTACTCGAACCCGTGACCTCTATCCCAATTCGACAACCACCAACACATCCCCGAACCCAAACTCACCAAATACTAAATTGCACAACCAAATCGCCCGAACAAACTTGAGGAATCTAAAATTGAAATTTTGGTTATTGGAAGGCTCTGATGGGTTTTGATTAGTCGCCATGGGAATGTGAGGTGTTATGTCAGTGAAATAGAAGGCGTTCGACGAGTTTGCAAAAGTGTTTGTGGAATTGCTTGAAGAGGAAGATACAAATAACTGTGCACAGTTATGTCATCCACACAGGAAGATGTTACTCAGGATTTCTTGCAGTTCAAGCAAGCGAAAATGGTTCAAGAAATGATTCAAATGGGTAAGTTATTAGCAGAAATTTCTCATGAATTCAGGAATGACTTCAAGAACAAGGTTTAAGAACATGAGTATTGTTTAACAAATGAGGAGCTGGAAGATGACATGCAAGATACAAGTGCAGCCTTCACAAACAGCTCAAAGATTTGACCAAAGAAATAAAAAATGATTCAAGAACAAGAAACAAGAAATGGAAACGTAACAGCATATGAATCTAACAGAAATGAATACAAGGTCAAATATATCAACTGGAAGAATGAAGAAAATTAGAACAACAATTACAAGATCATACCTAACAGTAGACAGCAATGACTCGAAGAAGCAGTCAGGAAAGTGCAGAATTTTCTCGAAAAAATCAGGGTAAAATCATGCATATAAACAGAAGCAAGAAATGTGATAATATGACTTATAAGATCATTAGCAATCACCTAGAGGAGTTGAAAAACTAAATAAATGGAATGTAACAAGATTGATAAAATGTCAATTCAAGAACAAGCCTTCAGTTTTGCAATGAAACTAACTGAAACAAATTTGAATGTTAAATGCAAATTTCTGAACAATGATGTAAAGACACAAGGAATAAGCAGATATAAGAACGAGAACTGGAAAATAAGATTGACTTTAAACTGGAAAATAAAGAACAGTAACTAAACTAAAATTAAAAGATAACAAACTGGTTATACTAAGTATCAAAATGAATGGAACAGGAAGAAGTACAACTAGAAGATGAAGAACAGTAGGCTACAATGCAGAATAACAGAAATATGAATTTTATTGCTTATCATTTCTTCCTCTTACAATAACAGATACTACACTGTATTTATACAGTCTCACAACATAAATGACCAAATATACAAAGCCCATTAACAGCCCATACAAATTTCCTATCTATTGCACAGCAGCATGCACGTATATACACTCCCTCATACCCAGAATCAAGACATATAACTACTTCTACATCCCTGCTAATAATGTGCAGTTCAACAATGAAGTCTGGCCCCCTGTTTTCTTCAATCAGATTGCTTTCCTCCCTTCTTTTCTGTAATGGTGCTGTTAGATTCTTTCCCGACCATCTTGAGGAGAGCATGGTTGTTACATCTCCCCTCCCCTTCAAGAATGGACCTTGTCCCAAGGTCCAACGTAGGAAATTTGCGAATAGTAGGCCAGTATTCCTCCCATGTAGCATCTTCTATAGGCTTGTCTTTCCACTTCACTAATAGCTGCACCACAGCATTATTGTCACGGGGAACTATTCTCCTGTCAAGTATAGCTTCAGGCTGCTCCACAAGTTCTTCAACGAAGCTAGGTGCGCTGTCTTGCAATACTATGTCATTTCCCAGCCTCTTCTTCAGTTGAGACACATGGAATACTGGGTGTATCTCTGCTTCTTCTGGTAACTGTAACTTGTAGGCAACCTCTCCAATTCTCTCAAGTATCATATATGGCCCATAGTACTTTGGAGATAACTTGTGAGTTCGCTGAAGTCTTGTAGTAATCTGTTTATATGGTTGGAGTTTTAAATACACCCAGCCCCCTTGATTGAATTCTCTGTCCGTTCTCCTATTGTCAGCATATCTCTTCATTCTACCTTGCACAAGTTTAATACTATCCTTCAGAAACTCTATGATGATGTCTCTAGAGTATAGTACTTCCTCTACATGCTCCACCTTGGCTGTGTTAGGCACGTATGACAACAAGTTTGGGGGATCTACACCATACACTGCCTTGTATGGGGTCGTATTAGTGGAAGTTTTCATGTAGTATTGTACCAATATTCTGCTACTGTCAGCCACTTCACCCACTCCTGTGGCTTGTGACAAATGAAACATCTCAAGTAACATTCCAGAACTTTATTTACCACTTCAGTTTGGCCATCACTTTGAGGGTGATAGATAGTGCTCAACTTCAAAGTGCACCCCTATAACTTGAACAATTCCTGCCAAAACTTGCTTGTAAAAACAACATCCTTATCACTCACTATGGACTTAGGTAGACCATGTAATTTGAAGACACCATCAAAGAAAACAGTGGCTACCTCTTTGGCTATGAAGGGGTGACTCAAAGGGAAAAAATGAGCATATTTACTCAGCCTATCAACTACCACAAATATGACTGTGAACCTGTGACTCCTTGGCAAACAAGTGATAAAATCCATGGATATATCAATCCAAATTCTCTCTGGAATAGGCAGTGGTTGCAGAAGCCCGGGGACAAATATATTTTCCTCTTTATTCCTCTGACATTCATCACAAGTCTTGATAAAAGCTTCAACATCCCTTTTCATCTGCTTCCAATAGAAAACTTGTTTAATTTTTTTAAGGGTAGCCTTGATGCCAGAGTGTCCTCCCAGAGGAGATGAGTGATGCTCTTTTATTAGTGGCAGTAGTAATTCCTGTATGTTATGATCTATCAACAATTTGCCTTTATGAAAGATGACTTCATCCACTACTTTATACTTGGTGGGGTCTAATTTTGTAGATTTAGCAACTGTTGCTTGTACCAAGTTGAAGAATGCAAAGTTTTTTTAATCTCCTGAAACCAAGAAGCTTGTACTATGGTGACAGACTGCAAGTATAGCTCACTGTTACTACCATGTTCTCCATCTACTTCATCTCGTCTAGATAAAGCATCTGCTACTATATTCTCCTTTCCACTACGGTACTCCACTAAGTAATCAAAGCCACACAACTTGGCCAGCCACTTGTGTTGCAACCCAGTGTGTAGCTTTTGTGTCAAAAGGTATTTAAGGCTATGATGATCTGTCTTAATTACAAACTGTCTCCCTAACAAATACTGACCCCATTTCTTTGTGGCTATGATAATAGCTAACAACTCCTTTTCATAAGTAGATAAAGCTAAGTTCCTCCCATGCAAGGCTTTACTCAAATATGCAATAGGCCTATTCTCCTGAGACAACACGGCACCCACCCCATGCCCACTAGCATCATATTCCAAAACAAAGGGTAGGTTGAAATTTGGCATAGCTAGGATAGGTGGATTAATCAAACATCGCTTCAACTGTTCAAAGGACTGCCTGGATGTGTCATCCCACTTAAAAGAGTTTTTCTTCAACATCTCTGTCATAGGTTTGGCTATTATCCCGTAGTTTTTTATAAACTTTCTGTAACATCCACTAAGTCCTAAAAATCCTCTCAGTGCCTTTAATGTTTGTGGTAGGGGCCATTCTAGTACTGCTTGAATCTTTGTAGGGTCAACAGCTAAGCCTTTAGAAGAAATCACATGCCCCAAGTAATCTAAAGTCTCCTTAGCAAAACTACATTTGGATAGCTTTACCACTAATTTGTTCTCCTGCAAGACTTGGAATGTTTGTTCAAGATGCTGTAGATGATCAATCCAAGTTTTGCTATATACTAATATATCATCAAAGAACACCAATATAAACTTTCTCAAATATGACTTAAAAATGTCATTCATCAAGGATTGAAATGTAGAAGGAGCGTTAACTAGACCAAATGGCATCACTAGAAACTCATAATGGCCATGATGTGTTCTGAAGGCTGTCTTGTGAATATCTGATTCATCCATGCGTATCTGATGATAGCCTGATCTCAGATCAAGCTTAGAAAACCAGTTAGAGCCCTGTAATTCGTCAAAATGGTCGTCAATCAAGGGAATAGGGAATTTGTTTTTGAGAGTATGTGAATTCAAGCTTCTGTAATCAATACATAGCCTCCAAGTGCCATCTTTCTTTTTAACCATCACAACTGGGGATGAGTAGGAACTAGTGCTCGGTCTAATAAGTCCAGTATTCAACATGTCTTCAATGATTTTTTCCAGTTCATTTTTCAAGTGATATGAATATCTGTAGGGCTTCATACAAATAGGTTTGGTGTTAGGTTGAAGTGGAATTTTGTGATCATGGGATCTTTGAGGTGGGAAAGGTGGTTTATCAGTGGTAATCATAGGGAATTTTTGGAGGAGCTCAACAATGGCAGGGGAAAGACTAGAATCAGGTTCATGGGTAGGTGACATGTGAAGGCATAATAACATGGTGGTTTGGGCATGAGAACTCTCTTTATCCATTGTCTTTTTATCAATCATTTTTACTTCATCTGTTTTGATGCCTTGCCATATGTACAATTTGTTATTATAATGAAACTTCACCTGCAAGTGCTCCAAATTCAAAGTGACTTCACCTAGACCTCTCATCCACTGAGCACCAAGGACTACTTGACAGCCCTCTAAAGGTAGCAGAAGCAATTCAACCATCATTTTGCATCCTTGGCATTTCAACAATACATTTTTACAAACTCCTGATCCATTTAATTTTTCACCATTAGCTACTGTCACTTCATACACTTTGGACTCATCTATTTTCAATTTGAGTTTTCTGGCCAGCTCCTCATTGATGAAGCTGTGAGTTGACCCCGAGTCGATTAAGATTTGCACTGGTTTTTTATTAATAACTCCTTGAATCTTGATAGTGGATAATGCTGGAATGCCACACATGGCTTGGAGTGTTATGAAAAGTGTCTCTTCTACTGCAAATTCTTCTTCTGCCTCACCAACTCCTGTATCACATGGTCTTTTGTTTCTTCATCCCTAAGGGTCATCATACCTTCTAGCACATACACTCGGGGAGTAGGGCATTTATGGTCCCTATGCCACTTTTGTTTACAACCATAACATAAACCTTGTTTCCTCATTTCAACAATTTCAACAGGGGCGAGGCCTTTGGTGCGAGCTGAGTTTTCCACAGGGGTAATGGTTTCTTTAGGGTTTGAGGTAGGTTGGTGACTTGGTAAAGGTTTAGTGGATGAAGTGGGAGCAACTTGGGTAGTTTTTGACAAAGATAGATTGCTGTTTTTGGTTCCTTTCTTTACTTGCATATACTTACATTCAAACATCTTGGCCAAAGCAACAGCTTCTCTGAAATCATGAGGTCTAGATGTCAATACGTCATATCGAATTTCTTCTTTTAATCCTCCAATGAACCGGTCTAGCAAAAATTTAGAGGGTACTGTATCAATCACAGCCTGCAACTGCTCAAATCTACTCAGGTATGCTCTAACAGTAGTGTACTGCTTCAGCTTGGATAAAGTTTCATAGGGTCGCTCCATTTCCTCCGTGTTAAATCTCACCAGGATCTCTTCTCTAAACACTGGCCACAATTCATGATTCTCTATGGCATTGGTATACCAGTGATACCATTGTAAAGATTCCTTTCTCAACGAAAATGAAGCAATTTCAACCCATTGGTTTACATCAGTATGATGGAAGCGAAAGTACTGCTCTATTTGTCTTAACCAATCTGTAACAATCTCATCACCCGTGAAGATAGGAAAGTCCAATTTCATGGTGGGCATGGTCTGGTGCTAAGCTAGGGAATAGTAAGGGTTGGGCTGTTCATGAATAGGATAATTGGGGTAGTAGTAGTTTCTTGGTTGAGGTGGTGGTTCTTGTGGCCTCAGAGGAGTGTTCATTTGCATAGGATTATTTCTTGGTGGATAAGTAGGATAGTTTCTTGGTAGTGGTATATTCGGTCTATTAGGAGGAACCATATTTCTAGGGTTTGGATTTTGTATCGGCGTATTAGGAGGAGGAACATTTTGATAATATGGTGATGATGCAGTGACTTGAGGAGGAGGAGGGGGTGGTATTGAAGAGGATGCTTGCTCTCGATATTGTTGCCGCGCCAACACATTCAACACATTTCCTAAACCCTCAATTTTTTGCACGAGACTATTCATAAGAGCATCATTTTTGTTGTTGTACTCATGTTGCCGTTGCCACTGATGATCAAAATCTTGATCTGGAATGGTTTCTTGCACTGGATTTCCCGAATTTTCAGGATCGAACTGTGGATTTGAGTTGAAACTCAACTCTGTGACAGGCTCCAATACCAAATTGGAAGGCTCTGATGGGTTTTGATTAGTCGCCATGGGAATGTGAGGTGTTATGTCAGTGAAATAGAAGGTGTTCGACGAGTTTGCAAAGTGTTTGTGGAATTGCTTGAAGAGGAAGATACAAATAATTGTGCACAGTTATGTCATGCATACAGGAAGATGTTACTCATGATTTCTTGCAGTTCAAGCAAGCGAAAATGGTTCAAGAAATGATTCAAATGGGTAAGTTATTAGCAGAAATTTCTCGTGAATTCAGAAATGACTTCAAGAACAAGGTTTAAGAACATGAGTATTGTTTAACAAATGAGGAGCTGGAAGATGACATGCAAGATACAAGTGCAGTTTTCACAAACAGCTCAAAGATTTGACCAAAGAAATAAAAGATGATTCAAGAACAAGAAACAAGAAATGGAAATGTAACAGCATATGAATCTAACAGAAATGAATACAAGGTCAAATATATCAACTGGAAGAATGAAGAAAATTAAAACAACAATTACAAGATCGTACCTAACAGTAGACAACAATGACTCGAAGAAGCAGTCGGGAAAGTGCAGAATTTTCTCGGGAAAATCAGGGTAAAATCATGCATATGAACAGAAGCAAGAAATGTGATAATATGACTTATAAGATCATTAGCAATCACCTAGAGGAGTTGAAAAACTAAACAACTGGAATGTAACAAGATTGATAAAATGTCAATTCAAGAACAAGCCTTCAGTTTTGCAATGAAACTAACTGAAACAAATTTGAATGTTAAATGCAGATTTCTGAACAATGATGTAAAGACACGAGGAATAAGCAGATACAAGAAAGAGAACTGGAAAATAAGATTGACTTTAAACTGGAAAATAAAGAACAGTAACTAAAATAAAATTTAAAGATAACAAACTGGTTATACTAAGTATCAAAATGAATGGAACAGGAAGAAGTATAACTAGAAGATGAAGAACAGTAGGCTACAATACAGAATAACAGAAATATGAATTTTATTGCTTATCATTTCTTCCTCTTACAATAACCGATACTACACTGTATTTATACAGTCTCACAACATAAAGGACCAAATATACAAAGCCCATTAACAGCCCATACAAATTTCCTATCTATTGCACAGCAGCATGCACGTATATACACTCCCTCATACCCAGAATCAAGACATATAACTACTTCTACGTCCCTGCTAATAATGTGCAGTTCAACCATGAAGTCTGGCCCCCTGTTTTCTTCAATCAGATTGCTTTCCTCCCTTCTTTTCTGCAATGGTGCTGTTAGATTCTTTCCTGACCATCTTGAGGAGAGCATGGTTGTTACAGTTATGGAAATTTTTTGTTTTAGGAAATTTTCGGCTTTGGGAATACGTTAATTTGTGGAAGGAGATATTAGTTATTGCAGCAACATCTTTTGTTTTGTTTAGTCGTTTTAATTGGGCCGGGTGGTTATTAGTTTTTTTAGTTTTTATTTCATTTGGGTTTACTTTTTTTTTCCATTTTAGTCAATTTTCGGTTTAGTTCTACCAAAAATAAAGTTTGTTTAGTTTTTCTTCTATTTAAAAAAACCCAAAAAAAATTTTGTTTGTGATTTAGTTTGTCTTTGTTTTCGTATGGCTAGCGGTTACTTTCGTTTGTCTCTTAAAAAAACGTATTTTAAAATTTGTTTTTGTTTTGAATTGTTTTTAGTCCGTTCTTATTAAAAAAAGAGGAAGTTTGTGAAATTCGTTTTGTTTAATTTCTTTGCTTTAAATTTAGTTTCCTTCATCCAATTTTTTTTTGTTTTGGTTTCTTTTTTTTTGGTTTGTTTTAATTTTTATTTTGAAAAAAAATAAAAAATATTGTATATATCTTATTCAAATTTGCGGGTTACCAAAGCAGAAAATTGCAAGGAAAAGAATTGCTTTGCTTGCTTAAAAAAAATCGCCGCTTAAAAATAAAATTGCTAATAATTATGCATACTCTGGTATCGCGCTTTTATCTCCAGTTTTATTTGACTTGCATTGTTGGTTGCTTGCATTTGCACTTATATATAAAAAAATTCAAAAAATCCAAAAGTTCAAAAACAAAAACAAAGTTAATTTTAGTTGCATTATTAATTCACGTTTAATTCTTATTTTGCATTCATCTCAAGAGATGTACCGATACCCAGTGTAGATACATCTTGGCTAGGAATATTAAAACTATATATTTATTTTCATTGCGAAAAATTACTCATGTTATAACACATTTTAGCTGCCATCACAAAACATACAATTTACGGATTTTCCATTAAATATACCTAAATTAATTAAATAATTAAAATGACACATTTTATCAAATATATAAAAGAAAGATAACACCTTTTGTTTTAAATGAAATTTTATTACAGGGTTAATAATTTACGTTAAAATGCACAATTGCCCCTAGGGCAATCCCATAACTCTATCAATCTTCCACTTACATTTGGAGCTAATTATGAAATCCTTGTCCCAGACCTTCGATTATTTTGATGAGTACTGATCGAGCCAATCCCTTTATGAATGGATCTTCTATGTTATTTTAATTATATACTCTGCAATCAACTCTCTCCGATACTGATAAACTTCCTTTATCACGTGGAACTATTCGAACTATGTTTCTCGACTTCTAGTGGGCTCTTATTATTACATATTTATCACATAACAATGACATAATATTCTTGATACTTAGAATCATTCCTAGCTCAGCTATAAATTTATGAATTTATATTTAAACATTTCTTTTATTATGGCACCATTCATGGCGATGTACTTAGCATTTTCATTGAATCAACCATAACCTTTCATTTGGAACATTTTCTACTTAAAGCTCTTTAATTTAGGTTTGAACATGAATTTAATATTGACATATTATAATCAGTATCACTTATAAAGTTTGAGTCTGAATACTTCTTCATAAGATGCTTGTTGTTTCTATAAAACATTCTCTAGCAGTTCGCAAATACTCGAGAAAACCATAAATACTATTTGGTGATCTTTGTTTGGATTTTACATTTGTTGCATGTATCGAATATAGGAGCGAAATAAGATATTGTAGGCCATACAACATGTAAGACAATTCCTATTGCTAATGCATAAAAATCCATCTTACACGCTCCATATTAAACATTTGAACATGGTGCTTGCGCATATCATTTGGGACATTTCCAACATTGTTTTATACTGATTATAAAACATATTATTTTCAAATCATATATCGAGAATTAAACAACTAAAGTAGAACTGACTTTAACGTAGGTACATCATCAACAATCAACATTATGTTGTTTACTTATAGTTTAGAAATACCTATGTGTAACGACCAAGAGTTTTAATCATTTGATTTTGAATATTTAATTAATTTTTTTAATTAAAATGTTGGTTTAAAAGCTTTAAAACTTGAGTTAAAATATAGGAATTTTTTAAGTCATTGAATTGTGAATTATTATTTGAACGATGATTTAAATATTAGGATTCAAATTGAATATTAATTATGTGGATTAAATGGACTTGTTCATCTCCTTTTAAATTATAAACAATAAAAGTGAATTCAACTTGTAAATTTACTTACAACAATAAATGGTTCAAATAGATAATCAGAAAATTTAGTTTTATTTTTACAACTCGACTTTTATTGCCATATTGTTTATTTATTTTATTTTATTTTTCCATAATTTTTAATTCGGTAAATATTGAAATTGTTCGTTTGAGATTCGTCGGCAAACGGTAGTGTTTCTGTGATTTTACAGAATCCAATAACCGATGTATATTATTATTGTTTTGGAATCACGTTGCAATTCTATCTCATTTTTGTACTCCCCCATATTATTATAAGTATCCTTGCTTGAGACAACTAGTACAACATGCACACAATTCTGTCTCGTTTTCGTACTCCCTCATTAGTTCTTCTATATATTTGGAAACATGGACGATTAATTTAAAATCCAAAATCAATTCAAAGCAAAGTCAAACACAAGAAAATAATAATAATAAAAATGGAAACTTTAGTTTTGTTTTGGGGGTATGTTTTCTAATTGCTGGGTGGTTAGCGTGTGTATAGACGGTGATGCCGTGAATGGGTTTGGTATTAGGGTTGGAAAATTTGTGGAATGCAAGGAGGAGGTAGGTGAAGGAGAGGCCGGATTTGAACTTAGGATGACTTGGGGAGGCGACGGGGTTGATTTAGTAAGGTTCGGCATCCAGGAGGCGATCGCGACATTTCTAAGTCACGCGCAGGACCTGACGTCGCGAGGTAGTGGTTGAGGCCGAGTTCAAAGTCTTGATGATAGGAAGGTGGAGGCTTGGATGAGAAGATCGTCGATGAATTCTATTCTTGTTTTCGTGATGTATTGAGAGCGAGAGGGTGGAGGATACTTCGGCCATTGGTGGGTTGACTACAGGAATAGAGATGGTGATTGGAATTTTGGGAAGGAGGGAGGAGAGGTTTAATTGGTTAATTATAAGTAAGTGTAGTTAAGAAGTGAATTTTATTATTTAATTAGTAAAGCTTATAAAATATTATAT
The DNA here is from genome assembly GCA_030765085.1 of Allium cepa. NCBI lineage: Eukaryota > Viridiplantae > Streptophyta > Magnoliopsida > Asparagales > Amaryllidaceae > Allium > Allium cepa. The sequence continues at coordinate 84,897,310 of CM060931.1, read as the reverse complement.
CCCATTCATACAAGGTTCGATTGAGATGCCGTCAGTCATGTTGAAATCATAGCCGTCTACTGTGCGATGGAGTTGAATTAGTTGCATTTGGAACTAGCTGAATCTGGAGCTACAGTCGAACGTTTTTCAACTATAGACAAACTGAACGCAAAAGCGACAGCTAGAATAATGGTGTGTTAAACTCACCTTTCTGATTGATGGTATAATATTGTGTAGATTAAATTTATTTACATCTGCTTGAATTGATTGAATTTGCTGGTTGATTGAATTTGATCTAGGATCACGATATAGCATCTTGAAATGCCATTAGATTAGTTGAATTTGATCTAGCATCGTGATATAGTATCTTGAAATGCTATTAGATTGTTTGAGTTTTAAATTTATATTCAAACTTGTTTTAAGTAATGGATCATAAATGAAGTAATAAATTGATATTGATTTGATTAATATAATTACTTTGTTTAAAATTGTAGTGTAGTTAATGTAAGTATACTTCTTGGTGTTATCTATTTGGCCAAATAGACATCGCTAAATAAATGTAAGGGTTTATCTTTGGAGATGTTAAATTTTTTTAGAGTTTATTTATTAAATTATTAAAAATATTTTTAGTTATATTTCTTTTATATTATTCAAAAATGATTAAAGCTAAGTTTATAATGTTTTAGTTTATTTATTATAAAATAGTAGTAGTAGTAATAATAATAATAAACAAATTGTTATAAAAAGATTTATGTAAAGGAGTTTATAATCTTGGGAAGAGGATTGGAATTGGGAAAGAAGATGGATTCTGAATGATTGCGGAAAAGAGGATTTTAAAGTGATTTAAAAAGGGAAATTTTACAAATGGACTAGGAGATTATAAAAGAGTGCTTTTATAAATAAATTTTGGAAATTTATAAAGAATTTTTTTAAAACAAAAAGAAAAGATAGTTAAACAAAGAGAGGGTATTTTGGAATATTTATATGTTTGTTTAAAGGATACTTGTGTTTAATCATTTTAGTATGATCTTGAAATAAGTACATCTATCTAAGCGATTGGCTAAGATACTTATACCATTTTGTAAGTATACGGGAAAGGTTCTTCAAGTTTCGAAAAAAATGATTTGAAGATATACTTATACTTTTAAGATAAGTATATGGTTATATTTTCTAAGTATCGAAAATATCGCGTTTTTTGAATATACTTATTTTGTTAGGATAAGTACATAGAAGTGATTTCTAAGTATTTGAAAAGTGATTTTAAATTTATGAACGTGAGGTTCAGTGGGTTCCATGGGAAATGAAATCAATGATTTGAATGTTGTTTATTTGATGGTTAAATAAACGACTATCGAATTTGGACCTAAAAGTAACTTTGGAAATATATAGGAGAAACACGTGAGTTATATGACACAGTCATCTCCGATGATGTTGTACCGTGTATATAAATCTCCTTTCATTCTTCTAGGACGAATGATAAGTAAATCCGTCCACAAACGACTAGGAGGTGAACTCCGCTCTTATCTTTGTCTATTTATTTCCTAAAGAACCAGGGTTGAGTTTACCGGGAATTATCGAATGTCGTTTCGAAGAGACCGGGATCGGGTATGTTATCCGAAAACCACTTTGATTCAACAAATGCATTTCGAAGTGAAGACATCTTGAAGATGATGAAATTTGAAGACGAAGCTGTCAAGTGATTCGTTCAGTCCTAGAACGAACTTGTATGGATGAATGTTGATATTTCATTGTTGCTTGGAGGGCGGTATTAGCATTCCAAGTGAGAATTGCTATATAAAAGGTAAAACATAGCTTCAAGCCTCATCAACCGGAAATGACCAAAACATGGGAGATGCAGCAGGGCTAAGTGGGTTACTCCCAAGTAAGGCATGATCATCTCTATCTAGAGTCGCTATTATTTCTTATTTCTATGCTTTGAGGCCTATTAACGGAGAGGTGATCATATTCGGTACTATCCAGTAAGGGGTAGGCTGATCCTGTGTTGGTAGGGGATCTAACCGAGGTCCTCGGTGTTATTTCATCTAGGTATGCACCATGACGGGCGGTACCCCAGTAGCCCAGTCATTGTTTGGAATCCATTTTCTTATACGAGCCTTTACGGTTTTACTTGTATACCTAATAGTCGGAATTTAATTAATGTAACAATTTCAACTATGCTTAATAAGTATTGGTATATTAGAAATTATTATAATATCAGAGAATTTCTATAGAAAATGATTTTGGTTATCGTACGGTAAAAACCCATCCATGTTTATATGCGGCTTGGTCTTACGAGATACCTTTGTTTTCAAAGGATTTTTATAACTTTAAAATCCAGTTGGTGTGTTTTTCTCATGTTGGTTTTCCAGATTGACTCGGGTGTTATCTTATTATAATGCTCGGATCAAACCAAGCATATTTACATATTTCTTTGGATGCATTGGAGCTCAGGAGGCGAGTTAAAGGTCTTCAAATTATATTCTCATATATGTTTATTTTCCGCTGCTTTGCTATTGAAATTATTAGCAATTGCAAGGACGGGTTGTGAAAACTATGTAGACTGATAATTGTGTTTGTTCTTGTACTCTGATGGATGGATGTATGTATATAACATTTCTCTTTTGTAAAAATCATTGATATTTAATTATATGTTGTTCCGCTGCGATTGTGAGATTCTGTGTTGATTTTAGTTACTTTTCTCTTCTTCTTCTCTTCTTCTTTCTTCCCCATAACTATCCATCTTTCTGTTCGATTTGGGTTGGACATGCGTGGTTTATTATCAGCTTGAATGATACGGAAAAGAGGATCGTTACATTTGGTATCAGAGGCTAAGTTGAGCAAACACCTAGGCTTTGGTGGGTTTATCTCATTTGAGATATGCTAAGTGAGACTCCGGGATGAGTTTGAGTGTATATATATCTGAGCGCGTATTTGTTAGCTATATAAAATGTTTTATATTGTGTTGATTTATTGGTTTTGTGGTTATGAACTTTGATCAATGTAGAAGGAACAACTGTATAGATAGGGGTTTGTAAACACTTAAACAAGGAAAATAGGCACAATATTGTTTTGAAGTTGAGTAAATGAAATAATTTTACCTAAATTATATTTTATATGTAAAAGAATAATTTTTCTAAAATTAATATAATTATATATAGTGTGTTTTGATGTTATAAAATGATAGTATTTGATTATTATCATTTATTGTTTATTGTTTAGGCTCAGATGGTTGATGAGCAATTATTTGTTTGATTAAATTTGAATACGAACACCTTGTGAATTCAATATAACAGATTTATTATAAGGCGTTCAATGGTACCGTTGAGTTAAAGAATCTATGTAACAAAAAGTATGTATTATAACCTATACAAAGAAAAACAATTGTAACGACCCGTAATTTCGCTACTTCGAAAATGAGAGATTTTGATTATTTTAAATTTGAAAGGAATTTAAAAATTAAATAAATAAGTTATATATAATAGATAATAATGAATAAATCATTTATTTTCATAGCTAATAAATTAAAAAGTACAAATTCAGATTTTTGAACAAATAGACAAAGGTTAAGTTTTGTTAATAATAAATAAAATCTTAAATAAATGGATTTAAATATTTATTTGATAATTTAAATCTTATTTAAATTAATAAAGATAATAAAATTACATTAAAATATTTAAAATATGTTAATAATCTTTTTACAAAAATAAACCAAAATTTGTCGCATTTTCTCAGTTTTACATACACTGTAAAATTAGAGATTTTGATATTAATTAAATATGATTTTAACATATATAGAGACATGTTTTAGTTTATTTAAAGAAGTAAAAAGTTTACTTTAAAGTTGGTTTACTTCAATATATAGCTTAACAAGAACGTCAAATTTTGACTGTAAAATTTCTTGACAAAAACATCGTTTTCAATTGAAACAAGTTGTCGACAAGTTATTGCAACTTGATACATTTTCTAATATATAAATAAAACTTAACAAACTATGTCACATGTTATATTTAACAAATGCACTTTGAAAAGTCAAAGTTTACAAATAATTCAAAAAGTAAATGATTTGATAAAAGAGTACAAAAGTAAACACAAAAGGACAAAACATTTCAAACTAAACCAAACATAATTATTACTTTACTTTTTTTACTCCTTAAGTGAAAGTGACATAAATCATGATTTGAAAGATGATGTTAAGTGTTGAAAAAAGTAAGGTTTCTTAAAAAGTAAGTAAAGGGCATTTTGGTCATTTTACATAATAATATTTTATTTCAAACTTTTTTCTATAAATAGCTATGCATACCTCTTCCATTTTCACACAAATCATTCCCTTCTTCTTCTTTTAAGCTATTTTAATGGTTTCTCTCAAAGAGGTAGGGGGTTACAAATAGTGGAGTGCTTAAGTACCAATTCACTTATTACTCCCTAGCCTCTTCTTAATTCACTTCTTCTTCTTCTCTTCTTAAAAAATGGTGCTTGACCATGAGAAATATGAAGGTGGGGAGGCATGGTCGAGATCAAAGAAAAGGTAGAAGCGATGACCGAGCACTTGTAAAAGGTGGAAGAATGTTTAGGTGGTGGTTTAGTGAAGCGTTGAATTAAATGAATGTTGGTAGGAGGTAAAACATTTCGAGTAAAGGTGAGAAGTTCTCACCGCTTTCGAATTTTTATTTTGGTTATGTTAAAACAATCAAATTATACCCTTATGACATATGGATGTTTATTTGATTGTTAATATGGATGTTTGATTGTTGGTTAGATAATTGAGTTTTGATAATGTATTTCGTTATGGTATAAATAGTGAATGTGGAATTTGAAACCATATGTTATATAATTGGTTGAATGGATGTTATGATAGTGATGAATATGGATATTGGATATGTTCATTTTGATTTAAATAATTACTTTGTTAATAAGACCATATTTTAGTAATATGAGATATTTTGGAAAAAATAAGTCTCTTTTCATTAGAAGTGAAACTAAAGTAAAAATAAAAGAGAATTTAAAATTTGAAGTGAAGCGGATTTGAAAAGGATAGTTAAATTGAAATTGAGATGAATAGTAAATTTCAAATTGAAATCGATTTTGAAAAAAATGAAGTTGAGATTAAGGTTGAATTGAAGTTTAAATTGAAATTAGATTTGAAATCTAAGTTTTAAATATGTTTATTTTAAAGTTAGAATTGAAATTAAATTGAAATTGGAATTTAAAATTTAATATTAAAATAATGCGGATATAATAATATGGTAATAGTGAAAATTCATATTTGAATTCTTTAAAAAGTGAAAATATAGATTTAAAATGATTTGTAATTATTTTATAAGTGTTAAAATTCAATTTTAATAGATTATTTCAAGCATTGAAAAATAAGTTAAAACTAGGTGAGTCGCGCAACGGTAGTTCGCGATTTCGCGTCGAAAAGTTCAAATGAATGTATAGAGTGGAATATAGCTCGGAATTCTTCGAGATAATAAAATTCCGGATTATTATATCCATATCTTCTAAAAAAAAGAAAATAAAAATTTCGTTGAATAGATTTTGAATTAAGTCCAAAATAATTTCCCAAAGAAATCGCGCTAGTGTTGTTAAGTGACCATAACAGGAAATCTGTTTAAATGAACGTTTTTAATTATTAAAATATATGAAACAAATTTGATAAATCTATTTAAATAGTTTAAAAGAGATTTGAATTGAAAAATATGAATTATCGAATGTTTAAAGTTGATTTAATCAATTAAGCTTTTATGCACTTTCCGCAGCACTTTTATGCTGCGAATTGTACAACTTTTTGAATAAGAGTTTAAACATAACGGTTTCTCCTGGAATCAATTGTGAATGTTATTAAAAGGAATGTTGAGTCGTTTAAAGATGAATTTGAAATTTTAATAAGAATTTTGAATAAAGGGTTAAGATGAATTGTTTATAACACTTAAATAATAATTGAAGAATATTGAATGTAATAACAAACTGAATATGCGGAAACGACTAGTATATTTGTCCCGCCAGTGAGACCTGGGGAGATAAAACAAGGTGTTTAACTAAGGTTAGGGATGGAGCAAGCAGTTCCCTGAACCTACCTGACCTATGTTTTCTTTTCTTAGGCGAGGGGTGGAGCAGATCGAAAGGAAAGCCCGGATGCTTTTAAATAAAAAAGATTCTGTTAAGTTTTCCAAAATAAAAGAAGCTCGGTATTATCCAAAGTTAAGCAATCTTCAAAATGAATGATTTATATGATCCTATTTACTCCAAAATGTTTGCTCAAATTGGTTTAGGGTTTATTGTAAACGATGTCTTAAATAACATTGTTTTTTACCCACCTAAAAATTAAAGAATTTGATAAAGAATTAAGTAAGGAAATTTGAGATATTTTCCAAAGCAAAAGAATGAATTTCTTAGAAATTATCCTAAGTAAAAAGGAAGAGATTTTGAAATCATTCGAAAAGAATTAAAGTGAAAAGAGACTTTATAAATCCTGTATACTCATATTCACTTTTTATCGATAAATGGGATTTCGAAGGAACCGGGTCGGATTTGGGTAATTCCTATCTGAAAACCACTTTGAATCAATGTATACGTTTGAACGTGAAGACATGTTGAAGATGATGATTATTGAAGACCGTGGATCTTCATAGCGTGAAGACTGCTTGTTGAACATACTCTGGTTAGCCCCCTTTATAAAGTTATTTATAGCAGTGGTCTCCTCGTAATGGAGATCTTTGGATTGCAAAGACTACTCGGTACTAGTGGTAGTAGGAGAGTGCCTTCGGTTTGTCCTATTCCTGGACAACTTGTATGAACATTGGTCCGACATTACATTTCTAAAGATTACGTACATTGGTTTTTATAAGCGTACATCAATGGTGGCGGAGAAGGCAACTTCTCTTAGCTTAACACCCTTCTTGAAACGTATGAGCTCAAGGGTTGTATCTTTGTGGAAGACAATTAATAGTTAACGGAAATGGCAATGTGACATTCAAAGATGTGACATGTGCTTTGTGAAAAGGATTAGATGCAGCAAGGCTAAGTGAGTCATTCCCAAGTAGGGTATGGTCATCCCCTTCTAGATATACTTCTTCCTGCTATGACATCAGGATGTAAATTAATGTAGTTTATGCTATGAGGGCACTCAGATAAAGGTCAGTAACGACCAGGGGATGACATATTCGGTACTATCTAGTTATAGAGGTAGGCCGGTCTTGTATTGGTAGAGGTTCCTTTGTACTGTTCCTCGGAGCATCCATCTAGAGGTGTACCCATTTCGGAAGGTAGATCCTTTACCTGGTCATTTGTATGGAAATCCATTCTCTAATAAGAACCTACAGTTTTGTTTGTAGAGCCTAGTATGCTGGAATTTAATAATGGCAACAATTTCAGTTAAGATTAATAAGTTTATTTGCAAATGGTTTTAAAGAAATGCCATTAAATATAATGTCAAATGTTTGATTTAAAAGTGTTTTAGTTATCATAAGGTAAAAACCTGTCTGTGTTTATGTGTGGGCATGGTCTTATGAGATACTCTTTATTTTCAAAGGATTTTATCTAAAGGATGATATATGGCACTGTCATTTATTATTGAGTTTTTCTCACGCTGGTTTATCAAGCCTAATCTGGGTATTTTCAATATTCGAGTCAGATTCGAGTAGTTTCAGGTTAGTCAAACACGGTTGGTGTTTCCAGAGGAGAGCTGGAGATATTCATCTATGTATGGTCATATTCTATTATCCGCTGTACTTAGTTTGTTTTACTTTGATGGTTGTCAGCAATTGTAAGGACAAATGCTTATAACTGTCCAAGCTGAATTTAGGTTAGACTCTATTATATGTATTTAAAAGTTTTCCTCTGTAAAGATATTTGTGCAATATTATATGTTATTCCATTCATGTGAGATTCTGTTCTGTCTTATTTTCTTTATTACCCTTCATGTTCTGTATTTTCGTGCAATTTGAGTTGGACATGTGTGGTTTATTGTCGATTCAAAGGGTACGGAGAAACAGGCCTTGACAACAATTATAAAATGACCTTATATAATAAGTGAAATTATATAAATAGAATCCATAAATATAGTTTATAATTAAGCAATTTAAGCTGAGAATTTTAGAACTTAAATTCTGGTGTTCTGGAAATTATTTTGAAAATCTTGGAAGAATAATAATAGTATTATCGAAAAGTGTTTTGGAACAGAAAATTTCTTAAAATGGATTTAAACCGAGAAATTTAGAACTCAAAAGCCAGTGTTTTGGAATTTGTTTTCAAATTTTTGCGGAAAATAATAATGGTATTATTTTTAAGATATTGATTAATAGAAATATTATAAAAGGATTTGGAATAGCTAAAAAGCACTGAACTCACTTCGGTCGCTGGGAAATAATTCAGGTGATGATTGCTGCATCATTGGCGTTCATTTTCAAGTTCTAAGTGAGGAATTGCTACCAATATAGAAATTTGTTATTTATTTGTTTTGGGGAAAATTTTATGGCGGATGATTTATTGTACAAGGGATTTATATATATATTATTATTTTGAAATAATTTAAATAAAAACAGGGTGTTTATCTGAAATCTACAATTAAGTGATATTATATACTCATGTATCATACCCATTAGGATAGTATGGTTTTTGCATCTTGTTTAAGATGTTATTAGGTAATTTTCACTTATTTAAATGAAATGGCATTTTCGACGGTTTTGGATGGTCGAAAACTTCCGAGGATTGGAAAACTAAGCTAAATGTTCTGAGAAATTCAAAGAAACAAGATCCGTAACTTATGAATTTGAGATGATAATGATTTCAACAAGTTTTAAAATTGTAGAATATTCATATTAAGTAAAGTAAATCTATTATTATATATATGTACTCTTAGGGAATAGAAGAGTATTTTACAGGTATAAACAAGAGTTATGGAATGTTAATAGACTTGAGTAATATTTCTGAAGTAAAATAGTGATTCTTTGGAAGTAATAAAAATCTTGGATGTGTTTTATTATTGAAGACAAGCCTTGATAAAGTGTTTGGTGGCTTGGAGCAACATGTTGTAAAATGACTCAGAAAATAAGTTCTAACTATTAATTAAAAATGTATATACTTAATTTTAAAATGGATAATAAACCTATGTGGGCTTTATAAAATATTTTTAATAAACTAAGCATGGAGGAGCTGTAAGATGGAGTTGTGACTTTTGAAATGCATATAAACTTGAGTTTTAAAATGTTGATAAAAACTAAGTTATGTTTTAAATATGTTTATAAACTTAAGCTGTGAAATATTTGAGTTCTTAAGTAATGTATTCTGAAATGGGTTAAAATAAAAGTAATGTTTAATGACAATAGATTTATGAAATAGTTCATAAATAAATTTTGTATTAAAGGGAATATACCAAGAAATAATAAAGGTGAATTAAAATAATTGATATGGTCATGATAAGTAAAGTTTGGAATTGAGCTATGAGATGAAGTTTAACTTAAGTAAAGTTAAATAAAATGATCTATAGAATGGTTTATAAATGAATTTTACTATTAAAGGGAAATACTATTGGTATAATTAATTATGATTTAAAGTGAAGGCTAATTAAAAGAATTTGGTACAATTAAGGAACCAATTGAAAATAAATACATATATTGTAAGAAGACCATTTGATTTGCATAATTGATTTTGATCTAGATTCGAGTACACAATTTGGAGGTTATTTATACCCGTCCAAACAAAAAAAATTCACTCGATTCTCGAAGGAAAACACTCGGTATGGATTTTTGATTTGAGTCTAAAGTTTTCTATCATAATATATGGCTATGAAAGGAGAAATGCGGTTTCTAATCAAGAAACCGGGTCGGAGTCCACACTAGGGAAGTCGAGTGAGCAATACTTGTTCGAAAATGGAATTGTATGATCGAGCGAGCGATCAAATTTGGTATTGTGCATGGATGATATATGTACATCGTACGGGTTTTAATAAATTATATATTTGACATTTGGAAATGAAAAAAATTATATGGCTATGAGTCATATGTTTGGATAATATTTGTAAATGAGATGCAGGTTTATGAAAGCAAAGGCTAGTTTGACGCCTTTGGTTTTACGAGTTGAGTCATTTGCCCGACAAATAGGTACATGTGTATATTGTTGTTTGGATTGATGGTTTTATGCCCCAGATATGAAAGGCCACTTGGCTTTTGTTTTCTTTTGTTATTTTAGGCCCATAGCGGTAATTTGTAGTTTTTCCGATCGAGCCGCGCAAATGAGATGCTGTCGAAATTTTCTCAAATTTTAGGACTTATAAAATTTAATAACCAATTCATACTATCGATTTTGAAAAGTTAAAGGGTTTAAATACATATTTCTTACTTTGGAATTTCGGGGACGAAACTCTTTTAAGGGGGAGTGTGTAAGGACCCTGAAATTTAGTCATTTGATTTTGAATATTTAATTAATTGAAATATTGGTTTAAAAGCTTTAAAACTTGAGTTAACATATAGGAATTTTTTTAAATCTTTGAATTTTGAATTATTATTTAAATGATGACTTACAAATTAGGATTTAAATTGAATATTAATTATGTGGATTAAATGGACTTGTTAAACTCCTTTAAAATTATAAATAATTACAGTGAATTCAACTTGTAAGTTTACTTACAACAATAAATGATTCAAATAAATAATCATGAAATTTAGTTTTATTTTTACGACTCGATTTTTACTTCCGTATTGTTATTTTATTTTATTTTTCCATAATTTTCAATTTGGTAAATATTTAAATTATCCACTTGATGATATATCGACAGATTGCAATGTTTCTATGATTTTATAGTATCCAATAACCAGTGTATATTATTATTCTTTTGAGATCGCGTCGTTTTTCTGAATGCGATTGTATTTTTGTTTTGTCGATTTAGATCCATATGTGAAAAAAAATCTGGGCGGAGAGATACCCAAAAAATGAATTTGAATTATAGGTATACTTGCTTGAGACAACTAGTACAACACACATATCATTTTGTCTCATTTTTGTACTCGCCAATTTGTTCATCTCTGTATTTGGAAACATGGTTGATTAATTTAAAATCCAAAATCAATTCAAAGCAAAGTCAAACACAAGAAAATAATAATAATAAAAATGGTACCTTTAGTTTTGTTTTTGGGGTATGTTTTCTGGTTACTGGGTGGTTGGCGCGTGCGTAGACGGTGATGCCGTGAATGGGTTTGGTATTAGGGATGGAAAATTTGTGAATTTAAGGAGGAGATAGCTGAAGGCGAGGCCGGGTTTGAACTTAAGATGACTTGGGGAGGCAACGAGGTTGATTTGGTGAGGTTCGGCATCTAAGAGGTGACCGCGACATTTCTGAGTCGCGTGCAGGACCTAACGTCGTGAGGTAGTGGTTGAGGCCGAGTTTGAAGTCTTAATGACAGGAAGGTGGAGGGTTGGATGAGAAGATCGTCGATGAAGTCTATTCTTGTTTTCGTGTTGTATTGAGAGCGAGAGGGTGTGGGATGTTCGACATTTGGTGGGTTATCTATAGGAATAGAGATGGCGAATTGAATTTCGAGAAGGAGGGAGGAGAGGGTTAGTTGGGTAATTATAAGTAAGTGTAATTAAGAAGTTAATTTTATTATTTAATTAGCAAACCTTATAAAATATTATATCCATTCGTACAAAGTTCGATTGAGACGCCGTCAGTCACGTTGAAATCATCGCCGCCCTCTATGCAATGGAGTTGAATTAATTGTATTTAGAACTAGCTGAATCTGGTGATATAGTCGAACGTTGTTCGAATATAGGCCAAACTGAACGGAAAAGCGACAACTGGAATAATGTTGAGTTAAACTCACCTTTCTGATTTACCAATATAAGATTATGTAGATTAGATTTATTTATATCTTCTTGAATCGATTGAGTTTGTCGGTTGATTGAATTTGGTCTAGGATCACGATATAGCATCTTGAAATGCTATTAGATTGTTTGAATTTGATCTAGGGTCACGATATAGCATCTTGAAATGCTATTACATTGTTTGAGTTTTAAATTTGTATTCAAACTTGTTTTAAGTAATGGATCATGTATGAGGTGGAAATTTGATATAGATTTTGATTAATTTAATTATATTGTTTTAAAATTATAACGTAGTTAGTGTAAAAATACTTCTTGGTGTTATCTATTTGGCCAAATAGACATCGTTAAATAAATGTAAGGGTTTGTCTTTGAATGTCATTAGTTAGCAGAATAAATCCCCGCTGCTATTATATTAATTTGGACATTTATTTAAGTGTCAATTGATCGTAACTTATGGATTGGTTTATACATATGCCTGATTATGTAAATATCATCAATTTGACTTGTGAAGTTAAATAGAAAGTAGCTTGTTAAGTACCTTTGGAATCACTAGCCTTTTCTAGATTCGAAAATTATGGATCTGATTGACTTTCAATTTTATAAACTCGAAGAATTTTTTTAATTATTACTATATATATATACAAGGAGTTTTGTTTAATAATTAATTACAATTGTTTGTAAAAATTATCTTTTGTAAGTTAGTTACTATATTATCTATAGTGTTTTAAATAAATTATTTTATTAATGTTTGGAAGATAATAATTATTTTGTCTTAGGTATTTAAAACTAGATGATTATTTCATATAAAAAAGTATTGTTGAAGATATTTAATTTTATTTAAAAGGTTGTCTAGAGTTATTTTGTTTATCTATTGGAGATGTGTTTTTTTGAGAAAAATGTGTGATCCCATTAATAAGAGGAGAGCACACATGCATATGTGTGTGTGTGTATATATATATATATAACACCAGAAATAAAGGAGCTGCCAATAAGTCTGACAGGTAGCCAACCCCCCTCCCCCCCCATACACAAATAGAAGAAGAAACAACCCTCCCAAAAGTCTAAAAATACTAAAGACACACTCCAAGCAATCTACAGAAGAAAACATAAACTAAAGACAGGAACAACTCCACAAAAAGAGCAACCTACAACAAAAACTCCACAACACCAGCCTTGTCAACCAGAAACGACTCCACGAAATAAGCAGCCTACAACAACAACACCTAGCACAACAATTGAAACCTCCGACCAAGCAACCAACCTCAAGCAAAAGACCTAGAATCCTTAAGTTTCAACTTGGGACTTCTTCTAATTCTAACAGCTGAACTACTCCTACAAATTTTATTATGAGCTTTAGGAATAGGAGTGGAAACATGAGCATGAATAGAAGATCTTCTACGAGATTCCCAACAGCAATACACCATAAATCCAAAAAGATCAACGTAAATATAGATGATCTTGCTTGAATCATAAGACATATCCCTAATAGAACACAGCCTCCCTAAAATAGATTCCAAAACCAACCATTCCTGAATCCTTCTCACCCTGTTAACAACAATGCTCCATGAATTCAACTTCTTGGTCATCAACAAAGACCCACTAATCTCTATAACATTGCACTAACACTTTTTAAAAACATATGAGTTGCAACTGCCTGGCTGAGATATCTCTAATCAGAAAAATATACAACAAAAAACGAGTCATCATCTACCACCAAATCATCTAGAAAACAAAGTGCACACTGTGTCAAATTGCTTGCATTTTTTAAAACAGCTGGATTATATGATCTAATAGAGTTTTCCTAACTCAAATCCACTTTAGCCAAGAAAGCCTCATCATCAATAAATAAGCTATCAACTACACAATTCTCGCCAAGACTGTCCAAATAGCTATCATCATCTCGAGTTCACACAACCTTAGAAATAGAAAATCGTCAAAATCATTGTCTTTATTTACTGAACAAGCCTAACCTGTTGACTTACCATCATCAAAATTGAATTCACCATTCTCTTCATTCATAGAAAACTCTATAAACTCAGATGAATAAATACCTGTAACAACTTCCATGTCCAGATCATCAGTATCATTATTACATTAATACACACCATCACAAGTATCACGATTACAAATATGAAGACCAGCAACTGCATCAATGCACCAATCAGCAAATTTCTTTTAAGAAGCTTCACCAGCCATCGGCAAAATATCAACAACAAAATCATAATCTTCTACACCATCGTTAACAATTGAAAAAGCCAATGGCACTCTAACATCAATGGTAGAAGAAATCAAATTATCCGAAGCGGCAAAATCATCAGGAATTCCAAATCCATCCATCGACAAAGAATTCTAACAACAAAACTAACCAACCACAAGATCTAACAGAGGAATATCAGCATGAGTATCCCTATTCGAATCATTCACATATAATTCTTCAATGTCAAACTAAAGCAAATCCTCTGAATCATGGAAAACATTATCATATTTTGAAAATTCTTTGGGTTGAACCCTATTCCAATTACTAGAATTTGAGTATTTGCCAATGTTTTCAGCAGTTAAGCAAACGAAGTGCCAATACACTTTGTTAAAAAGGAAGTCACCTTCTTCAAAATTACCTACACAACAATCCATGAAAAGGCCTCTTAATCTCAGGAACTCGAGAACAAAGAAATAATGAAGATCTTTAGGAAACAAAGGCTTCAAAAAAATAGGATCAGAATAAGTGAATATGGGATCTGAAGAAAGGAAAGGGTTAAAAAAATGAAGGGCAAGATGATCTCTTATGACCAAATACTCCACAATTAAAACAAGAATAGGATTAGAATAGACTTTAGCTTTATGATTCTTATCTCCACACCGAAAATAATAGAAAACCCTCTTCCATTTCGGGTTAAAAGTTGCTCGCGAATTTTGAAACTGGGATTTTGGATACAAGAACTTGTCTGCTCCATAAGAAGAAAAAAATTGGAATCTAAAATTTCATGGTGGTGATATGAGGGTGACCGCGCAAAGAAAGGAGACGAATTTGTTTGAACGCCATTTTCTTGAGTATGAAAATTTTGAAGTTGTTCGCCATTAACTATATATCTATTGGAGACGTTTAAAAGTTTAAGTGTTTATTTATTAAATTATTAAAAATATTTTTAGTTTTACTTCTTTTATATTATTTAAAAATGATTAAAGATAAGTTTATAATGTTTTAATTTATTTATTATAAAATATTAGTAGTCATAATAATAAACAAATTATTATAAAAATGATTTATGTAAAAGAGTTTATAATCTTAGGAAAAGGATTGGAATTGGGAAAGAAGTTGGATTCTGAATGATTGCGGAAAAGAGGATTTTAAAGTGATTTAAAAAGGGAAATTTTATAAATAGATTAGGAGATTATAAAAGAGTGCTTTTATAAATAGATTTTGGAAATTTATAAAGAAGTTATTTTAAAACAAAAAGGAAAGATAGTTAAACATTGAGAGGGTATTTTGGAATATTTATATCTTTGTTAAAGGATACTTGTGTTTAATCATTTTAGTATGACCTGGAAATAAGTAAATCTTTCTAAGTGATTGGTTAAGATACTTATACCATTTTGTAAGTATATGGGAAATGTTCTTCAAGTTTTGAAAAGAATGATTTGAATATATACTTATAGCGCTAAGATAAGTACATGGTTATATTTTCTAAGTATCGAAACTATTATGTTTTGTGAGTATACTTATTTTGTTAAGATAAGTATATGGAAGTAATTTCCAAGTATTTGAGAAGCGATTTTAGATTTATGAATGGGAGGCTCAGTGGGTTCCATAGGAAATGAAATATATGATTTGAATGTTTGTTTATTCACTGGTTAAATAACCGACTATCGAATTTGGACCCAGAAGTAACTTTGGAAATATCGTGGAGAAACATGTGAGTTATACGACACAATCATCTCCGATGATGCAATACTCTGCATATAAATCTCGTTTTGTTCTTCTAGGACGAATGATAAGGAAATCCGTCCATAAACGGTTAGGAGGTGAACTCCGCTCTTATCTTTGTCTGTTTATTTCCCAAAGAACCAGGGTTGAGTTTACCGAGAATTATCGAATGTTGTTTCAAAAAGACCAGGATCGGGTATGTTATCCAAAAACCACTTCATTCAACAAATGCGTTTCGAAGTGAAGACATCTTGAAGATGATGGAATTTGAAGACAAAGCTCTCAAGTGTTTCATTCAGTTCCAGAACGAACGTGTATGGATGAATGCTTATGTCACATTGTTGCTTGGATGGTAGTATTAGCATTCAAGTGGGAAGTGCTATATAAAAGGTAAAATGTAGCTTCAAGCCTCATCAACAGAGAATGACTAAAACAGAGGAGATGCAACAAGGCTAAGAAGGGTCGCTTCGAAGTAGGGTATGATCATCCCAATCTAAAGTCGCTATTATTTCTCATTTGTATACCTCAGGGCCCATTAATGGAAGGGGGATCATATTCGATACTTTCCATTAACGGGCAGGCGGGTCCTATGTTGGCAGGGGATCTAGGCGAGATCCTCGGTGTTATTTTATCTAGAGATGCACCGTGACTGTAACAACCCGAATTCCAATGGGTCCAGATTTTTCACACAAATGCTAAAATCCAAGACCACTGAAGTCCGAGTTGGGCATCTGTTACCTTGCAAATAGGTAAAGATAAATATATTAGAGCTCAAAAAAATTTCTCACAATGGAACCGACTAAAATATAATAGTAGGTAAATACTCACCAAGGTAATAACACTTTCTAAGCAAGTGTCTCAAAGCTAGAAAATCTCTGTCATCTATCAAACCTGTGGGATGTTATAAGGAGGGGGTCAGAACTAAAGTTCTGGTGGATAGACAAATTATACACTTCTAAGCATAATTCTACATATATCATACTATTTCCATTTTCTGCTATATTAGGTTTATTGGCTTTATAACGCTTTCCCCTCCGAGTGTGAATTATACCCGTCTACTCCCTTGTAGATTAACGTCTAATAACAATATATACATGTAGCTACATGCCCAAAGACCGCATTGGTCCTAGGTACTACCCATAGTGCCTTACGTATCCTCCTCGAAAAGGACTCCATCGTCTTGCTACTAGAGCATACTGTAACTACATCTATAAAGGACAGCTTCGTGAGGCCTACATTACAGATGTTTCGTCATCTACCATGAGAACGTGAAACTGCATCCCCACTAGTTTATACTAGTGCTCGGACATCCACAATTTACCACGCAGTGCATACCTTGAGGACCACATGTAATCGTTCTATCAACTCCCTGAATTTCGCCAACAAGGCCTACCATGTATGAAACTCAGTCCGGAATTTTCCATATCTGCAAAGGTCTGCTTCATTAGGCCTACAATACAGATATTCTACTTGGTCTATCTATTTTCTCATTGTGGCATGGCACCACACAGCCCCCTCAACTAATCGAAAGAAAGACCTTTTAAGAGCTAAGTGGTTGTGCCCTACTGCAAACAATCTAAACTTCCAATTAGCCATGCCCCTCATCCACTGTCTCAACAGTGAAAGAATCATTGGCCTGTTGGTTTAACTCTAGTCTTTCCCGAACTCGCTGTAACTGATGACGGCTTGATCTCCACATGCGACTATCCTTTTGGGTCCTGCCCACTATAACCTACTCGCAAACTAGAGTATGGTGTCAAATGAATATCCTACTCCATTACCAACCTTTTGACTGCCTACAAAGGTCCGTTTCGTAAGGCTTGTAATGCAAAAACAGTTAAGTCATACTCTCTTGATGGAATACCTATAGACCTGCCTCCGGGGGTGCATTTTCATTAGGCCTACCCCAGAGGGCCATCCTAGTGTATCTTCACGTCTCGTTGAAGTCTCGTACTTCCTTTTAGCCCGAACTACCTATGTTGGACGTGCTCTTTCTATACTAAAATCTGCGATGAACTACTTCGTTAGGCTCTTTATCCAGATTCTCTTTTGGGCTGCTCCAAACGCACCTTACCATTTTATTAGAACCTACATCTAATCTTTTACTATGCGTTTAGTTTACTTTTTTTATTTTGTTGACTACTTATTTAACCTAATCAATAAGCCCAACCCTACATATATGTGAGACCATTAGTCTTAGACCTGAAAGGGAATGCTGCCAGTATGAGCCACTTCTATTATTTTGTTTATTAACTTAATCCAAGATATAAGTTTGATAAAACAAGCCTCTTCTATTTCCTTCTTTTTAATTATAACCTTCATATTACAATTATACTTGCAATTTTTACTTTTATATTCTTTTCTTTCTTTTATAACCTACATGTTATAAATGTATTTGCAAGTGTCTCTTTTCTATTCTGGTCTTCCATCTTTTATTATGATACCAAATTCTCTTTAGTTCCCTTATATTCTATGACGGTCTTAACTTGGGACTACGTCCAACTGTCAAAAATTACTTATCATAATAATTGCTTTACTTTTTTACTCTATTATCTACGCAATAAATGCAGATCTAGTCACATTTTCTATTTATTGTTTCTAGTCTTATCAAATAATTAACTTGATTATTTCCTCTTCTTTAATTTCTTTAAAGCTTCACGTTATTCTATTTTATTCTAGGAGGTAGTTATATTCTATTTGGTTGGTTACAAAAACTGTGCCAAAAATCCATTTCCATATTTTAATACTAAATAGTGCTATAAATAATAACTCGTAATTGTAAGATATTTTTTTATTGTTTCTTTAATTATTGGTAATGCAAAATACAGTAATGTCTCTATTTTGCACTAATTCCATTTTTCTCGCTTTTATTCATACAATTACGTTTATCGTTATTCTTACACTATTAAACTATGGAAATGTATTACCTCGTATCTTCTTCATATTCACTTGGATTCCGACCGGTTATATATAGAAATTGATCAGAAAATCGACATGGACACAATGATATAAATTTTGAGGCTATATTCTAACAATTCAAAAAATGCTTATTTTCATTGTTCATCGTTATTTAATTATTTAATTATCTAAAAAATATGGGGTGTTACATTCTCCAACCCTTTAGGAAATTTCGTTCTCGAAATTCCATAAGGGCAAAATTATGTAATTCCTCGCATCAATCACATCCATTTTGATACATCCAATTTTTGCCACCATCAGTCTCCTTGTGCAAAGTATCATTCAACATAAAATATATGCATGTACATGAATTTCTATGCGATACCTTCTATATGAATGCTTTTCTTTTTAAAAAAATCCTTTTTAAAATATGATGCACACATCCTAAATATACTTTAATTTTTATATGAATGTAATCTTTTGAAAAATCTAAATATTTTTCATCCAATTTTCCCCACACTCCTACTGTAGGGGCGTAGTTCAACGAATTTTACATCCAAACCCTACCACACAACTTTTAATATTCGAATTTTAGAAAAATCTAGTTTTCCGAACTCGATTTCTTATGTCAGAAAGAAGGTACAAAACAGAAAACCTCACATTTACCGTTTTACTCTTGCGCATCTCTTTCTCCGTACTTGGAATTTATGCCGCTATTCTATAAAAATCTCTATTTTCTTTCCCAAGCACAGTTCACATAAAAAAATTCGATTAATTCTTATTTTTTTCAATTTTTTTCTGTTGACGTTTCTATCGCTTTCTTTAAATTTGTTGTTTTCCTTTTAGTTACTCTTTTATCTGCTTTTACTTTTCTTTTAATATTTACGTCCTATGCCCTTATTCTCTTTTTGTGAACATCACAAAAACACAGAGAAAAAGCATCATACTAATCATTTCCGATTGACTACAATAGGAACTAAATGCTTACATTGGAGTCCAATCTCATAACTAAAAGAGAAAACAAGTCCTACAACAAAACGATACTAGATAGGTAAATATAGCAGCTAAACACAGTTATCATCTAGGGCCAGGAGGCCTAGGACCATGTCCACTCTGACACAGAAAGGTCCTATTCTAGGAATCCAAGTCACTCATATGCTCCTCCTACCGCATACCACTCGTTACTAACTTACGCTGTATTACTCACGATGTATAAGATCTATTCATCTCTTCCATTCCATATAAAGAAAAGAAGAGGGATGGTGGAGTGTGATGGGGGTATGGAATGCATTGATGGGATATGGTATTATTAAATGGAGTATATATATTATTCTATTCAAAATCTTTAGTATTACGCACTCACAAATCTCGAACTCCAATCAAGACATGCCTACTGTCGTTCCATACTAAATAACTCTATTCCAAAATTAATGTAACTATCATTGGAGCTTAATTCGACCATATGCAGAAGTTAGCTTTTAAATCGAATCAAATTAAATTGAATTTCTTTAATTAATCTTTACGCGTTTCGAATTCGCATGACCAAACAATATGTCCGATCACCACGAAATTTATTAACATACACTAATTTATTTTTACGGTCCCAATGACACTGGTTTCGCCGAAATATGAGACAGTGCTTTGGAAGGCTATTTTCACACAATAATTAAAACGATCATTATAAAACAAGTTAACCATTTATAGATTCAAATTCAAAAGTTTACTATCTCCTTTCTTATCCAATAGAATTTGAATCAACTTTCGAAATTATTTTAATTCGTATAAAATTCAAGACTTAATTATTTAAACAATTTCAAATATTCAAATAACCACTATATCTGAAATTCAAGTTACTTAACTAATAAAATTAACTTTTCAATTTTAAAAATCAATTAAATATTCCAATTCGGATGACTGAAATTCATGGTCGTTACATATATTAACGGAAATGGTCTACCCAGAAACTTTGACTTCGAGTTGACTACAGTACACCGTGACACTAACCCTATATAACTAAGGAGTGAAATCCTCTCCGAAATAGTCCAATACTTCCACTCGATCCAACAATAGCCACTCAATGGAACGCCACGCCATGATTCGACTATAACCATAGCGGAGCATTTGTATTAAAGATCCTTGGTATTCTCAAGTCGAGAGAACTATATAAATCGGTGAAAACATCAATATTTTTGTTTGACCTTAGTAATATTAATCTACAGAAAACTATCGAGCGAGTTATTCCCTACTTATCCAATAAATATCAGTACGTATCTTCTAGGTGCCCCTAGCAGCCATGAGTAATACACTACCCAACAATTGGAGAGTGTAACATACTATAGTCTCAACGGATACATCGATATCTAGTCTCGATGCATCTTGACTAAGAAAATTTAATATGATATTTCTTTTATTGAAATAAATTACTGACGATTATAATATTTGGTAATTACCATCATAAAATATAACATTTATAGATTTTAAATTAAAAAGGCTTGTCATTAAATTAATTAATTAATATAACCACATTATATCAAGTATGTAAAAGAAAGATAATACCTTTGATTTCAAACAAGTTTGGTTATTAAGTTAAACTTATGTAACGATTACATAATTAACCCTAAGGCATACCCCTAACTCTATCAATCTCCCACATACACTTGGGGTCAATTATGGAATCTTATTCCTACTCCAATCGATTTTCTTAAAACTAATTGGGTCAGTCACTTAGCGAATAGGTATGCTGTTATGTTTTAATCATCTATTCTATCTCTCCAACACTGATAAACTTACTCTATTATGAGGAACAATTCTGAGTATGTCTCTCAACTTGTAGTGCGCTCTAAGCTCTATTACGAACTATATCATGACACTGTTATCATACGAAAATGTTATGTGATTCTCAACATTTGGGTACGCCCTTAGCTTAGTTATAAATTTATGCATTTATATTTATATGCATTTCTTTTATGGTGGCACTATTCAAGTCAATGAATCTACCACAATCTCTTCCATTTGGAGCATTTCCAACTTAATGATTCTTAATATATTATTGACATGTTATACTAGGTATCCCTTATGAAAGTCTGAACACTTCTTCATAAGGAATTCATTGTTTCTATAAACCTTTCTCCGGTATTTCATAAATATATGAAAACACCTCAAACAACCATTTAGTGAAATCTATTTGGATTTGATATTTGCTTAATGTATCAAATACATAAACAAAATACGATATCGTAGACAAAATAACATGTACGATAATTCATATTACCAATGCATAAGGAATCTATCTTACATGTTCCCAATCAAACATTTTAATAACGCATCCTTGCATATCGTTTTGGGACATTCTCAATATCTTTCATACTTAATAAGTATGTACAAATCCAATATTGAGTTTTAAAATAACTAACACGAATTTGAACACATGTACACAGTTAAAAAGCAACATTACATTATTTACTTATGGTTTAGAAATATCTATGTACCTTTTATAGTTTTTTTTACGAACACACACTTCCTCTACATTTTGATTGATAATCAAACAATTTCATATTTTAATCAAAATATTTGTTTAATTCTGAAGCTTATAAAATGATACTTTCTATCATTTCTTAGATCATTTAAAAAACTCACAACCTCTCTATCGCTCCCACCGACTTCGGACTCATTGGTTGTTATGTGGAAATAGTCTACTCTAAATCGTTACTTAGAATTTTCTATTTTAGCATATATGTACCAAAATACTAAGTCTTATCAAGATATAATCTTATAAGTAAATCTGAAATAACTTGACCATGTTGAACGATGAATCTACTATGCTAATCTCAATATTTGAAATTTACGAAATTATTCTTATCGACATTGCTTATTTGAATCCAGTTGCATCAGTCTTCCTCATAAGGACACAATTATAGCTGGTGGATCACATCCCTTCGGTAATGACTACCAAAATCATATTTTGATAACGCACTTGGGATTCATTTTTGGATCTTCGCATGATGCCATATTATAGAGTCAATACTCTTAATGGTTTAATTAAACAACGAGGATTGTATATTTTTGATAGAGATAAGAAACTTGTAATAACCCGAAATTTAAGCTATTATAATTAATTAACAAGTTAATTAAATAATGAAATAAGTTGGTGAAATTATCTGAATTGAGCTACGGGAGTTGCACCATTGTGTCTGTAGTAATTTTCTAGTCAATTTCCATATAAAGTTCATCAAAATCCAAGCTAAAACGAAGAAGATACGCAAGAAACAATAATTTAGAAAATAAAAGAAAGAAAAAAAACATAGGCAAGGTCGACCCTAGGATCGACCCTTACCTTTGCTATGTCGACCCTAGCATATGTTGGTCGACAAGGAGGTCGACCTGCCTTGCATTCTTCACGTTGCTTCATCCTGTTTTGATTCGAACACGTCATTTTGTTATTTTCTTCAAATCTTGTGGTTCGTGCTTCCATCCTACGGTTCCTGGCAAGCAATGACGTGGTTGCACTTGATTTAATCTTCAAATCCAATAGTCTGAGAATCCTAGGTGACACTATAAATAAGACCCTAGGTCTAGCTATTTTTCTCATTCAGATT
Source organism: Allium cepa (assembly GCA_030765085.1). Taxonomy (NCBI): domain Eukaryota; kingdom Viridiplantae; phylum Streptophyta; class Magnoliopsida; order Asparagales; family Amaryllidaceae; genus Allium; species Allium cepa. Next base: position 84,874,099 of record CM060931.1, on the reverse strand, counting down.
TTCCCCCATTGGGTCCATTACCTGAGGCTGGACCCTAAATAGAATATTTTTCTAAGGAGAATATCCTTTTAATTAAAATATTTTACACCCTAGAAGTGGATCCGGGAAGGTCAAGGAGAAGAACTAAGGACCATAAGTGAGTGTTTAGTAATTATTTTAGATTTTTAAGTAATTAAAAATAATAGGGTTCTAAATAGTTGTAGTTTTTCTGAAATTTTGAGACAAATTTAGTATAAGTTATTTACAACTAGTTTTTGAAGTTTTATTCAGCTATTCTATTAAGTTATTTATAGTTATTTGCATTTATTTACATCTGTTTTATGTTAAAATTTAGTCTGTAAATGTTAGTTTCTTTTTATTCCTTTTTACGCGAATAGAATATTAGAAAGAAAATAATTCGCTAATACGGATTAAAATAGAATAACACAAAATTTACAAAAATTAGATGTGAAATAAGAAAGACTATAATAAAAAGAAGATAGACTGAATAGACAAATTTGAGACATTTGCAAGCAAGTTTATAACTAGTAGTTATAACTAAATTGATAGAAAAGAAGAATAACAATTATAACGTTGGTTATAATTAAGCAGAATGAACAGTAACGGATTATTTTAAAACTTAGAATAAATTGATAAGCAAATATAGTAGAGATAACAAAAGAGACTTATTTTAAGACTTAGATAAAGTTAATAAGCAAATATAGCAGAAATAACAAAAGAGGCTTATTTTAAAGAATTTACACTAAGTTAATAAGCAAAGATAGAAATAGGACCCATAACCAATAGCATTCCCTTTCAGTGAGGAACTGATGGTCTCACAACAGATTAGGTGAGACTGGGACACACTTATGGTAACTAGGGTAAATAAGTGGCCAATAGATAAAGCTCAAATCGGGAGATTTGGGCCAGAGGAACAACTAGATTTTGTTTGATAGGACCCATACCAACATCATCCTATTTTCAAACTAGTACCGATGATCTCAAAACACACTTAGGTGAGGCTGGGTAGGACCCATTTAGGCTAGGACTAATAGTCTCACAATAGATTAGGTGAGGCTAGGCATGCTTATGCTGACTAGGGTTAGTAAGAGGTCAAAAGAGGGAGCAACAGATAGCGTGAACCGGTGGTGACCGACGTGCAACATCGAATTTAGGAGAGTCACTATTGAGTTCCAAAGCGCTAAACAGGTGTCTTTTTGCCGTTGGACCCACAGTATAGGACTAGCTCACAGTGGCACAACAGAGATAAAAAGCCGATCAAAGGGTAGGATTAGGATTTCAGCCTAATCAAAGCAACTATCTAAGATAAGTGCAAACAATCACAATCAAAGAAAACAGTTAAACGATATTTTATTCCAGCTTTATCGTTTCCTTTTATACTAGAATTGTTTCTAAGTCTATTACCTTTATGTTGCTTAAAAATGCTAGTAGTTACTTTCACTCACCAGACTTATAGTCTGACCCACTCCTCCATTTCCCTTTTTACCCTCATAGGCTAGCGGAGGCAAGAATAGTAGATTTAGATTTCTTGGAGACCCGTTTGTAGAGCTTTCTCATTCTTCATGTATTCTCTTTCTTTTTAGTTTTCTTTTCTCTTGAGTTTGGATGTACCGGTACTTTATGAGAGGGATGATTTTTATTATTATCTATGTACTCTGATGATGTGACTGAGATGATATTTTTCATGAGATATATGTATTTGGTTTTATGACTCATTTTATGGATAAATGAAGTTTAATTTTAAATGTTTTCGTTGTTTTATTTATTTTGTCTTGTGAATGTTATCTCTGTAAAGATTTTAACTATACGTATAACACACCATATCCTTTAGTGTGTCCTTTTGCGTATAATAAATGGTGTGGGTGTTTCAAAACTCATAGTTTCTTTTCAATGTGTAAGAATACTTATTTGACACTCTATGCGATATGTTATTTTAGGTTAAGTAATTACATTTCATCTCATTTAATCAGTTTTGTCTATGGATCGTATCTAATTCCATTTTACTACTAGTAGTTTCTCAAAGAAATTCCTATACAATGAAGTTGTTATTTTTTGAAACAACAATTGTTTCTCGGTATAACATAATAGATATTCATAAACATTTTATGAATTTCCTTATTTATAAAACTAATTTGGTTTTCGTTTACAAAACTTATGTTCAAAACATAAATATTCCATCAAACGATAGTCTTTTCAAAAATCCTTTAGGGGAGATTCCTACAAGATCCCTCATGAATAATTATTACAGGCAATCTTTCGACTCACACAACCTGCCAACTCTTTGAATTAGAATATGTTGGTTATAAAGCCTTATCATGTATGATTTGGTAAATTGTTATTTAGATGAAATAGTATTAACCTTGTGCACTACTATTACGTACATGACCTTATAGAAAGAAACAAATTCAACTTCACTCATAATTAATCATATATTTTCCAACAAAGTTTGATCACTCCTTATCGAAACATCATTATGCATCACATGGAGGAGTGACAGGAGTGACTTTCAAAATTAAATCTTTATTCATTTTTAGGTACTTTCGGAACTCCTTCCAATATTCTCACTCATTCGATCAAATTGAAACAATTCTACCGCAGGTTATATTATTCGCTTTTGTTTTATACTCTATAAATCTATCTTAGACATACCACATATATATCAAATACACATGTTCGTGTCAGTGATAACTCATCGTCGAATATGACAAAGTATGTGGAATCTTTTTTGGTATTAATAGACTTACGATTGCATACATCTATATGAATCTATCTGAAGAGTTCATCAACTCTTAAGATGCTCCCATTGAATGGGTGCATAGCCCTTAATTGTTTAATATATAATTAACCAATATCATATGATTCATAATCATATAATAAAATTATTTCTCAAAACTATTGCAACAACCCGATATTTTCAACCATTTGCATCCGCAAATGCCGGACTTGAATTGCTCAAAATACCGCGTTGTAAATAAAATTTGGCAAATCTCAGGACATATAGTAAATAAAAATCACAGAACACAGACACAGAGTAAGAAATGCGGCGGAAGTAAAAGAGATAGTAGTTCATGAAGCTACTATGAAAATATATTAGAGTTAAATAAAATACAACAGAATAAATAAAGTACAACAGAAGTCTCAAGATGATAACCAAGGACAAGCTGAATAGAACAACAGAAATGGAATAGATAAAACTAGATAAGAAGATGCTCTCCAGCGATTCCAATCTCCAGAAAGTGGAATCCAAATCTGTGAATAACTCAGGCTGACCCGAGCGTAAATAAAATACAAACACTCGAGTTAGGACAATATATACTTATATAATGTAAAACAACTCAAGTGAACTGTAATAAAGTACAAATAACTTAAAGGATGCCTGGGACCGCCCATCCTCTAAGGATCCGTTAAACTATTTACTATGTAGTAATATTTCGCTATTATAATAATGTCTACAGTAAAATAAACATACTTTTAAATAGCGTTCCGGGCTACCCATATCATACTTCACACATAATAGTCCCAGTAGTCCATCCAGTATCAGCATATCTCCGAGAGACTGCCCTAAATACTCCATGGGCTATGGGAGAAAAACAAACTTGTAGTAAAGGCTCGATATGGTAGATGACACGGCACACAAGGCAATGCCAGGGTAGATATACCAATTACGCACACGGGCTGGTGGTAATGTAGCAGCAACATACGCCCACCTCGGAACACACTTCAAACCAAAATCGAAGGATGGCCATCTAATCAATCACAAGTAAGAGTATAGTATCGAAGGAATGCGTCCGATTGGAGGAATGACCTCACTTGGCCCGAGATCGCTCCTAATTTAGCCACCTTATGCCAACTCATGGGAGTTGGATTCACGTAATATACCTCAAAAACGTTTCCACCATCCTACTTCATTCTAGAATCTCCACCGCATACATGGTTGTCAAAGTGGTTTTCGGTATCGACGGAGAGTATGCCAGATATCCGATCCCGGTCTCTTTGCCAACCAATCGTTATTATAACCCGTAGTTATAATTTAAAATGGTATTTATACTTCAAAACATAATATCATTTCAAATCCAAATCTTTATCAAAATAAATATTAAATTAATTCCAAACCATTTCAAAAACATCATATCTTTCCAAAACTTCATGTCAAATCATTTCAATATATTAAAATATGATATCTTTACAAAACTTCATTTCCAATCATTTTAATATATCAAACTATCATATCTTTACAAAACTTCATTTCAAATCATTTCAATATTTTAAAATATCATATCTTTACAAAACTTCATTTCAAATCATTATTCATTTCATTCAATTCAAAATACCATTTCAATTCACGTTTCAAAACAGTTTATATTTCAAAAATCATTTTTAATCATTAAAATGAAGTTATTGTATTTAATAATTAAATTTCCAAAATTTTCAACTTTCAAAGTTCATTTATTCACTTAAGTTTATCAAAATAGTGAAAATTCACTTTTCGCAGCATTTAGAAAATGCTACGGAAAGTTACATTCAAAACAGTTCAATTTAACTAAAGGCAGCATTTTAAAAATACTGTTATAGGGTTTACTTAAATTTCAAATAAACTTAGTTAAATTCAACAATTATAGCACTTACAAAAATTGCTATAATAGCCTTTAATTCAATTTAGCTTTTTAGTTCATTATCATCAACTACAGCATTTACAAATGCTGTAATATCATTTACATTGCAATTAATAACATTTCAAAAATGCAGTTAATTAACTTCAAATATCCAATATAATTTCACAACCAATTATAATTTTATTTAGAACATTTTTTTAACTTATAAAATCATACATTTTCACATTTATAAACAACATTTAATTTTCCTTAAGTTCATGATTTTATAAAGTTAAATTTCCATTCAAAAATCAAGATTTAATAATAATTCACTTATTAAATTTCAAAATTCAATTTTAAATTCATTAAATTGAATTTCAACTTAACACCTAAGTTTAAATTTCAAAATATAACTTAATTTCAATTTTATTTATTTAACTTAAAAATTCACTTTTAAGCCAAATTCACAAATTCCTATTTGGTTATATTTCAAAATTTCAACTTAAATAATCATTCCTTTCACTTTTTAACTTTACTCAAAATCATTTTAAATTCATTTTAAATTCAAATTATCATAAATTTATCATAATTTCATATTTAATTTAATTTCCAATTATAATTAAATCAAAATTTCCAAAACAACTTACATTCAGATTTTCTAACTTTTCCATAATTTATTTAACTTATAAATTCCTAGAAAATCAATAATACTTTACAATTTTTTTTATTAAGTTTAAATAAAAATACAGTAATATTTACATTTCTAAAATATTTTAAAATTTTTAGAAAAACATATTTTAACTACGGGTCTATATATAATTTTCTACACTTGGTAAAGTGATACGAGTAATATATCATTTCAACCCGTAATTTACAAAGAAAATCCGGGTTTTATCATTTCAAACCCGCAATCCCAAGTAAATGAAATAAATTGAAAATCGCTCAGGCCTATCATTTCAGCCCATAACGATTTTCCTTATTCTAAAGTCCGTTCGGGTATGTATCATTTCAACCCATAGTGATTCTAATCTAAAGGGAACTTGCAGTGTGATAAACTGATATAAATAACAGAACAGCATAATATAATAGTAACATATGATATAACAGGTGTTTAAGCATGGGTGAACATCATATGATCATAATATAGCAGATATAATATGGTGATGCATTTTACAGATTCACAGGTAATCGATGTACTAGTTATATAAGTACAAAATTGTCTGGTGAGAATAAATCACATGTTCAAAGCTGGAGATAGCAAGAAAAAGCACACAAATGAATCCCGAATGCACGATAACCCGACTAAGACTTGAGTGGAGTGGAGAGCCAAGTTTGATCTTGTGGACAACACAAAAACAAGACAAGTATAAATATGATTTCAATGCAAATTATCAAAAGAAACGATCTAGAAATTAATGTAGTTATAAATCGATTGGTTTGACCATTTCCTCAACCATCATATTCTCAGCCAAGGGGTGGGTATGGTCAGCCAATAGTGGTGCATAGGTCTGGTATGGGTTCAGTATAGGCTCGGCTACAAGGTGATAAGGTGAGTGGGAGTTACAAGTAGAGAAGGCAATGGAATACAAAGGGTTCTAAGGTAAATGGTGGCTTTTGTTGCACCATAGTGTTTGACCCTTGATGTTGTGGGTCCAGCCATGCAATGTGAAGGTCAGGTGGAGTCTAATGTGGTAGCTAGAGGTGGTGGAGGCTATTGGTGATGGCCATGGTGGAAATTGAAGGTGATGGATATAGGGTGCAACAATTTACACACAAGGCAACATATCATCATTTCTAGGCTATACATGGGGTCGGCCTCAAGCTATAGGGGCATGGCCAGGTCTCTAGATGGTGGTGGGTGATGTGGCAGAGGGTGGAGGTCAGGTCTGAGCTGGTGGTGGAAGTGGCGGCTAAAGGAAGGTGAAGGTGGTGCTAGCAAACTAGGCTCGGTTTGTGTGAATAGGTGATGTATTTGTGGATTTTTGGTGATGATGCTTGCCATATGGTTGCTCGGCTTGGCCATGGTAGTGGACTAAAGAGGTCGCTGGTCGGAGTATCAGGTGGTGGAGGTCGGCCTAGGGCTGGAGGTGAGGTGGCCAATCCAATCTAGTTGAGAAACAATGCCAAAATTCAAATAGAAAATAGGAAAAACAAGAAAAGAAGAGATGAAGAATTACCTAAACTTGACAAGCAATGGCCGCGAAAATTTTTTGTGTCTGAGAAGGAATGTTGTACGTGAGAAAGAAGGTGATGCGCTGCAGAAATTAGAAAGATAATACACGGCAATAATTAAAAGATGTACGTTAAAAAAAAGAAAAGGCGGAAGAGGAAAAGGCTTTGGAAGTTAAAGGATTTTAAAACCTTTCAAATTTCCACAAATTTATTTATACAAGTTTAAATTACTGACAATAATAATAATTTCAGTAAAAAATTTCGAAAATATAACCAAATATAAAATATATATAAATATTTATTAATTATATAAGGTTAAAATAAGAAAATAGCACAAAATTGCAAACTGGTCTAGAAAAATAGAAAATAAACAGAATGAACTTTAGAAAATTTATATGGACTTGTAAAACTATTTATAACAAAGATAATAACATAAAAAAATGCATTCACAAAATAAATATATAAATTTTAATTAAATAAAATTTAAATGAAGAAAATAGCAAAGAAAAATAGAAACTAGGCTTAATAAATTGAAATAAATTTCAATAGACTTTAGAAAAATTATATTATCACTTTAAAAATATTAAAAGAAAAAAATATACTTAAAATAACATATTAACACATATTAAAATAAAATATGATAAGGAAAATATAATTTTTAGAATTTAAAATAACCAAAATTGCTAAATAACTCAAATTGTATCCAGTATTGAAATATACATAACTTTCACAATTTAAATCCGTTTTCAACGAAACGAAAAGCAGTATTCATGTTATTAAATCAATTTTCATAATAAAAGATAAATTTTAAAAATTTAAATATTTAAAATTTAAATTTAAAAGTCAAAGTTTGACTATTTTAACCAAAATTCACTTTTTGGAAAATTATTCTATTTAGTCATATTTGGAATTTTAATCCATATCAAAATCAAAGTTATATTTAAAATAGCAAAATTTATTCTTTCATAAATAAAGCTTTTAAATCTGGAACTTCAATTTAAAAATAATTGTAAAATACAGGGTTGTTACAACTATGGCTTAGTCTATAATTCTAAAATAATTGTAAATAATATTAGATACTTCTGTATTTTTCAATGCACCACTTTTGTTATAAAAACAAATACCATGCTATAGTTTTATATCATAACTAATATTCATATTGAAATGTAACTGTGTTTATTTTCAGTGTGACGACCCAGAATTTTGGGCAATATAAAGTTAACAATCTGTGTTAATAATTTAATTGATTTGGTAATCTTTGTTAATAAAATCTAAATTAATTTAATAATCTAATTAAATAAATATTTAATTAGTGGATTTTATTCTTTTCAAAAGCTAATAAATTGTTTTCTATCTATAATGTATATATATATATATATTTGTATATATTATAAATAGAAAAAGCTTTGATTTGAACTTTAATTAATAAATAATATTGTTTTTTTAATTCTAATATACATTTTGATAATTTGGAAAATTATGATTTAATTTAATATATATACATAACTTTTCAAATCTGTTTAAATAAATAATTATATAATTTAAAATACTTAAGGTAAATATTAATTTGTTTAAATTATATCTTAGTTTAAGTATAAATTAATAAAAAGTTTATTTTCTTTTCTTTTAAATATAGCTTGATAAATATGATTTGAAGTATATATAAGTTTAAAATACAAATTTTCAAATGAAACATTAATTCATTTAAGTAAGATAAGTAATATGTAATTTATAATCTCGTTTACAAACTATTTAAATTGATAATTTTGTTATTTTCAAATAATATTAATAAATGTATAAATATAGATAGGTTTTAAAAGACAACACTATAGTTATTTTTTTTAAAATTAAATTTTTTGATATAAATTAGCTTTAAATTGGATTTTTAAATTTATGATTGGATTTGAATTTGAATTAATTTTGAATTCAAAAGAATAAACATTTTTAAATTATTTGGATAAGCTTTCATTTTTATATAATTTGTTTTATTTCATTTTCTTTAAAAAGAATTGCATATATACATTTACGTATGAAAGTAATTTATAAATATATATGTATTTAATAAATAAAGAAAGGGTTTTACTTACTTTTAAATTAAATAAAAATAAGTAAAAATATGTATATAACAAGTGTTAATATCTTAAGTAACTATTGAGACAAATGTGAATTAATAATCTACTCTATTTGACAAATGTAGTAATATAGGACAAGTTTCATTTGTATTTTTTTCTTTTATATTTGAAAAATCAATTACACTTATATAAACATGTTTTCTTCTTTTTCATTTCCTTTCTTCATTTTCAAAAGTAAAGATAAAACTTCAACTAAGAAAAGAACTTCAGCTGAACCAAATCTGAAAATCAAATCAGTAACCCAATTACTCAAACAAAAAAAATCATGTTCAAATTTGATTTTCATACTCAAACTCCTCACAAAAACCAGAAAGAAATCTGCAAACCCTTTTCTATATTCAACTTCTTCAACTTGTAATCATTTTCCAAATTTTCAAAGCAAAATCTAAAGCCTGTAATTTCATTTCCATATCAAACTCCTCAAGCCAGAAACCAAATCAAATTTATTTCCCTGTAATAACATTTTCAAAGTTCAAACAAAAACCTGTAGTTCATTCTCAGATCTATAGTCAACATCCACTGAAATTCATTTTCTTTAATCTGGAAATTCTCCTCAAACCAAAAATCAAATCAAGGCCTGCATACTTTATTCCTGAGCATCTGCATTTTTCCAAATCTGAGAACAACTAAAGCATGCAAAGCATTTTCTTTTCAACCTAAGTTTTTAAGCAAGCAAGTAAAATATGAAGCAAGAGCAAGCCTGCATGCAAGTCTAAACAACAACAACTCATGTTTTATATCAAATAAAAGAAGCATTCAAGTTTGAAGTTTTGAAAGCTAAAACTGCCTCTATTTCATGCAATGTCAGGTGAGTAACATCACAATTTAAATAGTTAAATATATAACAATTATGTTGCCTGTTCATCTCTGAAATAAGTATGTTTGTAAATAAATTTATAAGTTTAGCTTTGTATATATATATATATGAAAATATTGTTGTGCATGTATGTGTATTCTTCTTCTCTGATTCTAGTTCCAGGCATAAATTCAAATCAAAAATCTCTTGCTCTTGATCCAATCTTGTTAAGACTTAAGTCTTGAACAAAATTTGTTTGTTGAATCATGGTTGTAAGTTTAAAAATATGTTTAAGTCAAAATAGTATATATTGCCTCTGGAAATAATAAAACTTCAGTACAAATTTAAAAAGGTTAAATTTCTGTTATCATGATTCATAGATTCAGGTATATGAATTAAATGCTAAAGCTAAAACTTGATTTTTGAAACAACAATTAAGATTTTTAGTAATGGGATTTAAGAGCATTTCTGGTTTAACCAGAAATTGGAATTTGAGGAAATTTTGATGAACTCGATAGTCTGAGGGGTCGTAATTCTTTCTGGAGGAAGAGGAGTGGTAAGTGACTTTGGAAGAATTATGGGATCGGGTATCAAAGCATGGTGGCGGCAAGGGTTGGTCGACGAAGCCTATAAACCTAGTTTGGGGTGCTTTTGAAATTTTGATCGACATGGTCTCTCTGAGTGATCGAGTGCTATAAGATTCAAGGATATGGTAGCTTGGATGTTGAAGAAGGGTTGGACGGAGTTTCAAAGACTCCGATGGCCGGAGGAGTGAGGACGAGGAGTTTTCTGGTTTTGGAGGGGTGGTTCCAGTTTAGTTCTAGGTTGTGTTAACATGTTCGATTTTGATTTCGAGATGTTTGTGAGGTTCTGCTGGTCGTTGTTTGATCTGAGGATGATCGACGACTTGCTCAAGGCAGTGGTGATGACTGGAGAGGGTCGAAGCCACCGTGCATATGCATGGTGCAGTGATTGTGTCAGGTGAAGATTCAGGGTTGCAGGATTTTTGGACTCGGGTAATTCTCTAGGAATTCGAGTTTTTGCTCAAAGTAATGAAAGGTTTTACTCGAAGTAAATAGAATGGGTCTCGGGTATAGGATGGTTACAGGTTTCTCTGGAAACCTGTTTGTTTTCAAATTCAAATTTAGTTTTAAATTTGAAAGCAAGTTTTGAACAGAGTTTAAACCCAAAATTTAAAGTATTGATTCAAAACTGAGTTTGAATCCTCGTTTTAAATTTAATTAAGTTTTATAAATTAAATTGTTTTAAACAACTTTAAAAGGGTTTAAATAGTTTGAATTTAAAAGTAAAGCTTTAAAATAAAAGCAGAGATTTAGTCTAAGTTTAATCTGGATTCAAATCCAAATTTGTATTTTAATTTTGAAATGAAGGAAGTTTTTAAATTTAAATTGTTTTATATAACTTTGAATGTTCAAAGTGTATTTAAAAGGTAAGAATTTAAAAGTAAATTTGGTTTTAAATTCTTTTAAGTCCTTTATAAAATAAGTAATTCTTTCACATGAGATTTTTAAAAGATTTTAAAAATGTTTTTAAACTTTGTTAAGTTAAAGTTGTTTTCATTTTAAATTTTATATTTGAAATGAAATTTGAAAGTTGAAAGTAAAATGTTTTCAAATGTGCTTGTGAATGATAATTGGATCATTAATAAGGAAATGTGTTACCTTAATGTTAATTAAGAATTAGTGATTTGGAATAAATTGAATTATTCAGGGTAATTAAAGAATAATTAATTAATTTAATTATTTATATGATTTGAATTAATTAATTAAGGTTGAAGTTAATTAATTAAGATTAATTAATTTGAAAATAAGATCATTAATCAGATAATATAAGATTTTAATTAATGATTAGGAATTAATTTATCAAGTAATTGAAGATTAAATTAAGTTACAGTTAAACTTAATTAATTAAATAATTAGAGATTAATTAATGGGTTATTAAGGATAAATTAATTTGTAATTAATATTGAATAATCTAAGTTAATTACTTAAGAAGAAGTAATTAACGAATTGTTGATAAGTTAATGAAGGTCATTAACTTGAGATTATTTAATAATTAATTAATGTGATTAAGTTTGTTAATTAATTTAGATAATCATTTATGGAATTTGGTTAAGTATGATTACTTTATGAAAGTAATTAAAGGTATTAATTACGCAATGTAATTAATTAAATAAATTTGATTAGTTTAAGTTAATTAATTAGGTTTAATCAATTTAGAATAATCATTGGATAGCTTGGTAAGTAATTACTTAATGTAATTAATGAAGATAATTACTCAGAGAAGTAATTAAGATGAGTAATTACTGAATGTAATTTATTGAAGTATGGAAGAGTTTTGGGATTAATTGCTTTAAAGGGTAATTACTTAGTGAAAGTAATTAATGATTAATTACTTAGTATAATTTATTTAAGAATTGATTAATTGAGTCATTTGAAAATAATTAAGTGATGTAATTAATTAAAGGTAATTAATTACTAATGAGATTAATCAAGAGTGATTAATAAATATGTTTAATTTAAGATTAATTACTTAATGTAATTAATTTAAATTAAGATAATTTAAAATTTTAATTAGGGATCATTAATTTATATAATTAATGATGTAACTAAGGTTGATTAATTAAGATTAATTAATCAATAATAAGTGATTGATGAAGTAATTAATTAATGTAATTAATTAAGGATTAATGTAATTAATTATAGTTAATTAATTAATGAAGTAATTAAAGGTTAATACTGTTTTTGGTTAAGGATAATTAATTTGTGAAATTAATTAAAGGATAATTACTTGAATGTAATTAAAGGATAATTAATCTAGGGTGATTAATTAAGGGGATTAATTAGAGGTTTATTAATTAATTGATTGATTTGTAATTAATTAATGGTTATATAAGCAGGATTTATAGAATGAAGTAATTAATTTAATTTACTTTAAATTAATTAGAGATGAAATAATTAATTTAATTCATTTTCAATTAAATGTAAATGGTGTGATTATTAATCCTTGTTTATATATAGATGATATAGATTTCTTTGAATGGTTTGAATCTTAGATATGAGATATATAATGGTGTGTGGTATGGATGCTTTGGTTGCATTGTGATGATAGTATGAATTATCTATTGGTGATGATAATGTAGATTATCTATTTATGATGATAATATGGATTATCTGTTTATGATGATAATGTGGGTTATCTATTATGATGATGTGAATTATCTATCTGTGTGTATATAGATAATTAAATTGAATTGTTTTAAACTTTAAAAAAACTTGGACCTAAAAGATATGTTTTGGATTTCGATGAGACCGGGATTGGGTTTCCATATTTGGATATCCGAAAACCACATCGATCCAAATTAATGATAGGTCGTGAATCTAAAGTGAAGATAAAGATTTAGAGTGCAAGGGTTATTGTCGTTAACTCTGAGGGTGATTCCAAAATGAGTGTAACGAGATGATGCCTTCGGTTTTCGAACACGGAACAAACTTGTATGGATTGAATGCTTTCAGAACATCGCCAGGTGGACGATGAGCATTCTAAGGTAGATGTGTTCTATTAAGGCAATCGTAGCCTCAAGCCTCATCAACCGGGAATGTCTAAAACAGGGGAGGTGCAGCAAGGCTAAGTGGGTCATGCCCAAGTAGGACGAGATTTCCCCCTGTCTAGAGGTCCCTTTTTATTCGGCTGTGTGGGTAGTTGGTCGCGTCAACTGCTGGGGTTGTCTTGTTCGGGACTGTCCAGTAAGGGATGGTTCCGGCCTTGTGTTGCAGGGGATTGGGAGTAATTCTCGGTACGTTGATCTAGGCCACGTACTGTGACGGGCGGTACCCCAGTAGCCCTGCCAATGTATGGAATCCAAAATCCAATAAGTGCCATCGGTTTTGATTGTATTACCCACTTTTGTGGCTAGTAGCTGGAATTTAATGAATGTAACAATTTTGGCTATTTCTTATATACTTGAAAACCCTAAACACTATTACAATATCATCAGATTTCCTATCAAATGTTTTGGTAAGCGTAAGGTAAAAACTTCTCCATGTTTATGTATAGGAAGTCCTACGTGATACCTTTCTTTTCAAAGGTTTTTCAAAAGTTAAGCAACTTTAACCTGTTACTCACACCAGACCCATGTCTGACCCAGAGTTTATTCTATTTTTCTTAAACACTTGGGTACTCAAATTTTTACGAGAAGCCAAGGGATTCAGGTTAGTTTTGACAAATTGTGGAGGAGCAATGGAGCAGGAGGCTTCTGCGTTGTAGATATTTATAGTGTTCCGCCGTGAGTTCTTTGAGTCACTTATTTGTGTTGTATTGAATTGTAATAACTAGACATGTGTTTATAACTGTCTAGTATGTGATGTATAATCTGTGTAACTCTGATAGTGGTTGTATACTATGTAATACTTATGTTATTAATATAATTTATTCGTTCCGCTGTTGAGCTTCTAATATTGTTCTTCTTTCTTCTCTATCTTTTCTCTTTCTGTCCCTTTCTTTCTTAATTCATGATGCCTATTTCTGGATAGTGGAAGACGGGTCGTGACAGTTGGTATCTGGGTGCTAGGTTGTGTGAAATACCTAGGCTTTGGAGTGTTTTCTTTCTTAAGAGAGCGTATTTGTAATTTTGATATACATATTTATATATATTTATTTCTACCTATTTGTTGGGTTACCTGTTCGGGTTTTCCAATATAGGTTATGTAACGACCCAGAATTTCTATTAATTAAAATTCGTATATTTAATTGATTTTAAATATTAATAAGTAAATTTTATAAGTCGAATGAATTTAAATTCGAATAATTGGATTTAATTGGATAATTAAATCGATAATTTAATATGTTAAATAACTGAAATAATGGGAAATTGGGTTTAATGTGATTAAAAATGATTTGTAAAATTTTATTATATCATATTGGAGTTAGAATGATGTTATAGAATTTTTAAAATCGAATTAAAAGTTAATTTTTGAAAATTGAATATTTTAATATTTGATTGACGAGTTAAAATAGCCATTTTTCAAACAGTCTCGGATTTCGACGAAACTAGTTTCACCGGATCCGTAATGTCAAATTATTGTATGGTTTCAAATTTCGTGTCAATCGGATTTACCGTTTGTCCGGGGCGAGCCAAAACGCATAGAAAATCGTTTAATCGATTTAATTTAAAATCGATCGTTTATTGCCGTAACTCGCACAGATGATCGAATTAGATTTCGAAACCTATTTCATTGTGTCCGGAACGTGGGGTAAACCCTAGAAATGCCAGTCACCGTGCGAGATTCAGAGTTCGAAAAATTGGAAATGAATAGTGTTTTTGGTAGAATTTCTATAGAACAACCTTAAGTCTTCACATTAGCAACAAGAGTAAAACCTAACCCTAATTTGAAGCCAGCCGCCACCATTAAAACCAAGGGCCGAAATTTCAACTTCTTCTTCCTCAATTTCCTTCTAATCCACTCATCGATTCGAGAAATTATCAAGTACAAAATGGAAGATGGCATCGAGCACTACAAAATCAACGGGTATGATTAAAATCAAAGCGGTGGATTGGCGACAAAATGGTGTTGAAGGCCGCAAGTTTCGACTTGGATTCCCAGGCCATAGATGAACCGAGCTTCACCTTGTTCATGGAGGAGATGGAGTTGAGCACGAGCTTTCGAATGACGCTAGTTGATCAACGTGAAGGCGTGTGTATTTGGTGCGAAAATTCAATGAGGACGGCGGCTCTATGGGCACTGCTTTCGAACGTGACCTGATGCAGGAAGAAGCATCAAGTTGCGGCCTAGATTTTCTTTAGCAGAACGAGTGGCCGAGATGCATTAGGGTTTGAAAATTTAGATTTAATTGTAAATTAATTTATATAAAAATTTATATAAACTTTAAAATAATGTAACTTCTTCATACGAGGTCGAAAACGCACGAAACGAATTGCTTGCAATCGTTTTGTTGAGCACTACGAGCTGGTTTGGAGTCGTTTGGAGCTAGTGAAAATTTGGGTAGAATTAAACGCGCGTTTAATTTTATTCGAAATAAAACGCTGGAACTGAATTGAAATCAAGGTGAGAACTTCTCAATCAATTGAATTGTTTCGATTTAAATTTTAAATAGTTAAATTTAAAAATTGTTGATTGTATGTTTGAATGTTGATTGTTATCTATTGATGGTTAAAATAGACATTATGCGCCGTTATTAAGCGGAGGTTATTTATTAAAAACATATACCGCGAATATTTCACCGTATAGTGAAATTGGTATTATTTATGTACTTGGAGTTGATTTCCCGCATTATATGGCGGATGAGACCCTATTGCGCCATATAATAGCGGATAATAATTTATAAATCTCATATACCGCGATAATTCCGTACTGGAATGGAATTGGTATTGTGCTAATGTTTGTGGATGCAGGGAAACAGGTTGGAGGGATCCAACTGGATTCCTCACCAGTATTTATTTGATTTTAGATATTGTGATATTTGATTGACTATCATATCGATATATGATGTTTGGAAGTCATGATTGACTATTTGGTGTGCTGCATCATCGGATCCATTTTTGAAGTTTAAAAATAATGATTTTGATGTTTAAGGGATTTTTTAAAGTGATTTTTGAAATAATACGTTTATTAAATTTTCGAATTGATTCATTTTAAATAATTAAAATGTTATAAATTTTTATGTTATAAAAAATTATATTTTTGTGAAATATAACCAAAGCATGATTTTTGAAATAAATAGCTGATAAATTTATAAAATGGTTTAAATTGGGATTTTGAATTATTATAAACGGTTTATATAAAAGATTTATAAAATTGATATTTTATAAGTTAAAGATATTGGAATTATAAAACGAGCTTTTGTAAGTGTTAAAATAAAGTTGTACCTAGTTTTATAAGTAAATAAGAATTTTAGATTTATAAATTAATGATGATATAAAAGAATGGATTTGTGAATAAATGGATTATAAGTAATTTACTTATAAGTTGGATTCGACATGTAAATGAAATATAAATAGAATTGGTTATTAAAGGAGATTTATAAATCGAAGTAGTTATGAAATAGAAATGGAATTTATAAACGTTGTTTTATAAATCCGTAATCAAATAAATTTGATAAGTAAACATAGAAATTATTAAAGGAATTATATCCACGATTTTGGATTGTGGAAAATCCTTTAATTAAATATGTGGAAGTGTTGAATTTGGTGAACGATGTATATCCACGATTTTGGACAGTGGATAATCTTTTGGTATGAGTGTAGAAATACTGAATTGGGTAAATAAGGTATATTCACGATTTTGGACAGTGAATATATTATTGAATAAAACGGGTATGATTTGGAGAATTGAAATTTTAAAAATGATGTTAATTGTTTTAAAAGATGTTTTAAAATGTATTAACCGTCGAAACCATAGATTTCAACATTCATTGTTGAAATAGGCGTTTTCGAGAAATAGAAGGAAATGGTGGACTATAACACTGTTGTTATAGTAAATGATTTCCAAAAGGAAATGTTTTATATAGTATTGGGATTTATATATCTGTCTTAATTTCGAATCCCTATACTAGTGATTTTGGGTCGTCGCAACGATGTTTTACGCAACATTCGCTTTGACTCAAATAAATGTGTTTAAGCGCACGTTTTCTTTAAAGAATGAAATATATACTTAATTTCGATTTAAGTATATTGAATATTTTCCAAGTGTTGAAAATAAATGGATTTGTGAATTACTTATTATTAAATAAGTATGGAAATGTTTTCCAATATGAAGTGAATATTTTGAGATTTTATCTTTTAAAGATAAATTGAAAATGAATATTAGAAATCGATTTGAAAATCGTATATTCATAGATATTTTGGAAGTGTAAATTCACTATGGAATTTATAAAAGACAGGGAAATTTGTTTAAAAATAAACGTTGATTTATTTTTGAAATGTGGGACTTAATTTACGGATTTGGAACGTAAATATAAAGTAAATCGTTAAGGATTTATTTAATTTGTTTAAAGGAACCATGTTGAAATGAAAGTATTTCCGCGTAAGGAAAATGTTTGAAATTTGTTTTCAAAAGTGGTAAAGGTGAAAAGGGATTTTGTAACAACCCGCATATTTATCGATTATATATTTAAATATTTTATTTAAATATTTCACCGTTCATCGGATTTTGGTCCGAAAAGCTACTTTGTGCAAACAGTCGAATTGGGACTCGAGACCACCCCCATTGAGTTCAAAATGACGTTTGTGACCTTTTTGAGTATAAGCTTCGATATGTTTGGAGAAAGTTGATTTTTGCCACTTTTTCACGTAGGGTTTTGGTTTGGGCTGAACCCACTTACTAACTCAGTCCCAACCCCCTCTCCTCTTCACTTCATTCTTATTTTCCTAACACTCAAGCTTTAGCAAAAATGGTGGAAGAGAATGGGAAATAGAAATCCAAAACCCTAGTTCCTCTTGCTAGCTCAAGTTCTTGCTCCAAACTAATAGAAGAACCCATTGGTAAGCTTCTCTTCATCTTCCCCAACTCATTCTCTCTTTGATCTCAGAAATTTCCTAAACCTAACTTGGGGAATGTTCTTCTTTTAAGCTTAGATTCAAGCTTCTAGAGTTGGATTTGAAGAGTGGTTGATTCCCCTTTGCTTTCAAGCTTCATCTTCATAAATTTTAGTGCAAAGGTGAGATTTTTAATCTCACATCTATGCTTATAATTCTCTTCTATTGTTAGGTATGAATTCCTAACACTTATTCATGTGCATTTGATATTGATTTGGATTGCTTTTGTGAATATTCCAATTTTTAGTGTTTTGAGTTCAATTCGTTAAAAATCCTAACTTTGATGTTTGAACATGTCTTTGGTGATGCATCAAGGAGCATATAGGGCTGAGTAGTCGATTGGCATAAACCCTTAGCGCCGTTGCTCGTGCGATTGCAATTTGATCGAGAGTTGCACCTCTTTTGAAATAGGGTAGGAAGTGCAAGCATACAGGTTCGGCCGACCGAGCCCCTGGGCCGGTCGACCGACCTGTAGTCCAGGCACTTCCTGCCTCTGTTTGGAAGTGCTGGTTACAGGCTTCGGCCGACCGAGCCCCCTGGGCCGGTCGACCGACCTGGTGCCCTGAGCACTTCCAACCTCTGGTTCGGTCGACCGACTCAGGGAGTCCGGTCGACCGACCTGCTACTATTTGCCAGATTAGCCTATATTGCTAATTCGTTTGAATATCCAACTTTAATCGATTCGTGTTGTCTCCCTTTTGTTGTTGTCATTTATTATCGACTTTGATGACCTTTTCTTTGAGAATTTTAGATATATCCACTTTGATGGATTTTATATCGATTTCTTTGGATTTTATTCACGTCTTCGAATGTGAATTTTTATGCCCGATTGTTTCTACAATCACTTCTATGATTTGTCACTTTAAAATATAAAGGTTTTCGATACTAGTAGTAAATATCAAAACTCTTTCTTCAAATGATTTCAACACTATTTTATTACAAAGCTCGTTTTCTCAAACCGATTTCCAATCTATTAGTATATACAAACCTTTACCTCACTCGTATGAGAAATCTAATTAAACGACTTAGTAAAACAAGTGGTATGAAACGCTTGCGTTTACTTCGTCGGTTAATTCTTGGACTTGTTCGATTGAACCTCTTGTGACAATTTTCTAGTGGAGATCTACAATTTGTTCGTAAATATTTAAGTTAAGCTAGTGGTTATGGGACATGAAGCTAAGCTCATATATTTACTAGCTTACTGTAATTGACACTTCTCTTTGATCATGACGATCATCTTTGTGGTTTAGACTAGCAATATGCGATGTCTCTTTGTCTATGTGGAGGACTGTTCCTTATTTTTATTGAGTTTCGTCTCATTTCTCACATGGGTCGTACCTTTTTAGGTGCGTCAATGTTTATTTATGCATGGGGTGTACCTTTTTAGGTGCATCGATGTTTATTTACTTCGTGGAGCAATCGGCTCAATAAGTCGGGACATGGGGCGTATCTTTCTAGGTGCGTCGATGTTCGTCTATGCATGGGGCGTGTCTTTCTAGGTGCATCGATGTTCGACTTAGCATGGGGTGTATCTTTCTAGGTGCATCGATGTTAGACATTACATGGGGTGTATCTTTCTAGATGCATCGATGTTTATTTATGCATGGGGTGTACCTTTTTAGGTGCATCGATGTTTATTTACTTCGTGGAGCAATCGGCTCAATAAGTCGGGACATAGGGCGTATCTTTCTAGGTGCGTCGATGTTCGTCTATGCATGGAGCGTGTCTTTCTAGGTGCGTCGATGTTCGACTTAGCATGGGGTGTATCTTTCTAGGTGCATCGATGTTAGACATTACATGGGGTGTATCTTTCTAGATGCATCGATGTTTATTTATGCATGGGGCGTATCTTTCTAGGTGCGTCGATGCTAGAGCATGTGGCATATCTTTCTAGGTGTGCTGATGTTCGACTGTACATGGGGCGTGTCTTTCTAGGTGCGTCGATGTCCAGTTTGTGGGATTGGCCATCCTTTTTATTGTGATTTCTGGATTTCGTGTGTTGATTTCTGGAATTTATGTTTCACCAACTTTTACGATGGGCATTGATATATATGTCATTTATTGTGGTTTGGTGAATGAAATTAGGAGTATGACATTCCTTTTTATCTTGAGTAGATTATCGTGATATTGATTAATCTCTTGTTGATTTTCAATTACTTATTTATCACAGCTTAGCATTGTGATTATTATATGTTTATGTCATATCTCTTATTATATATCACTTCATCTGATATTTATAGCTAGACTGATCCGTTTATTATTTTCTTATGAAATAATACTCGGGTAAGACCGAGATGTTACAGGTGCTTCCGCTTGACTTCCTTCCGGGATTTGCTTCTTTGACTTTTGGTTAACTACTTTAGTTTAGTAGTTTTTGTTGTATAGATTTGAGATACAGACCCTATGATGTATATTTATTCTTTTGTCTAACACTTGTATCTATTCTTTTTGATATTGTGGATCTTGTTTGACCACTACTCTGATGTACACTTTCATGTGTTATATTCATATCTATTTCCGCCTTTGTGATATGAATTATCTGTGACTGATTTGTGTTATGTTTATTTCTATATTTGTTTCCGAAGACATCATAGCCACTGTGTAGTAGCTTTGAGTTTGTGTCGGCATGTCGGATTTCCACTTGAAAAGATTTGCTTGTTATACTATCTGACATATCGATGCTCGCACAAAGCAATTACACGGATGGTCGCTCCTCAACAGCCTTATTCTCCGTGCTAGTCGATAGGATTACTCCGTTGTGTTCTTGGCTAGCGTGGGTATAGAGGTGGGGCGTCACAGCTTTGAAAATTGTTTTCAAATGGTTGAAGTGTGGAGAATTTATATCTAGTAAAGATAATTTTGGAAAATAAATAGTTTGGAAAATTATTTGGAATCTGGTGATGTTGTGCATCTCTATCGATAGTTAAATAACCGACTATCATATTTACCTTTAAATAGGTATTTGTTGTGATTTGCTTGAATTTGAATGCAACACTTATTTTTGAAATAAGCGCTCACTATTCGGGTTAGCCGGGAAAGGACCTTGGGGTCGTATAACCCATTCCGAATATGTGATATGTCGTTATGGATTGCATTTGATGACTGGTGTTGAAAACCGGATATTTATGAAAACGGAAGGATTACCGTCGAATGTTTATGCATCGGCTAATCTCCGATATAGAAATTTATTACCCTTTGTGATGGGAAGTCAGGTCGTGATTAGTGAATATCCGGATTGCAAGGACTTCTTTGTAAGTGCCTTCGGTTTCGTTCGATCCCGGAACGGACTTGTATGGATGTGTGTCTGGCGTTACAATTTGAGATGTAAAGCTAGTTTCTATCAAATATGTTTTCGTTGGTGGCAAAGAATTTATTCTCTTAGCTTAACCCCCTTAGAGGTTATGTAGTTGATGGTTACTAGTGATACATTCCCAAATTGGTAATGTGGCATACGAAGTGCTGTTGAGCATTTGATGATCAAAGCACAGCTTTTGTATAAAGCGTGGCTTTGTGGACGAGGCTTTCTCGGACCTCACACCCCGGAAATGGTCAAAACAGAAAGGATGCAGTAAGGTTATTAGGGGGTAGCGCCCCTTTAGTGTATGTCATTCCTTCTGGATAGAGGGGGTATCATGGTATGGAGCCCAGATACTTAACCTATGTTGTTGCTGCAAATTTATTGCTTTGTGGTTGTTGGAATCGAGGATCCTCGGATATAGATCGGTTACGATCGGGGAATGACATATTCGTGTCAGTAGTTACCTTGTTTGAAAGGTAACCCGGCCTTGTGTTGGCAGAGATCCGGTTAGGTTCTCGGGGCGTCTTTCAAGGGGCGTTTCCATGTGGCAATGGGAAGTTCCTTGGCCTGACCATTTGTTGGAAATCCAAAGAAACAATACGATCTTGTACGGTTTTAGTTGTAGAACCTATCATTCACTTATGGTGGCGCCCCACTGTTTGGATGGTAGCTATAGTAGGCATAAGTGCGAAATGCCTATGCTGGCTAAGATTTATATCTTTACTTTCGAAATTATTTTTCCTACACTATGCACTAGTAATAATATCAATGTCTCTTTTTATTGCGTATCAAGCATCTTTGACTATCATAAGGAGAAATCTCCTCCGATTCTGCATTTGCATTGTGTGCGTGTGCGAGAGGCCTTATGGTAGTCTCATTTTCTAAAAAGCATTGTGAATCTATTTTAAAATTATCCTATTATATGTTTTAAAAATAAACTGTTTTAGTTCTCACACCAGTCACATGACTGACTCGGAGTTTATTGTTTTCCTTCCTAAACTCTGGGTGCCCACCAATTTCCACACGGGCAGTCTAGAGTTAGGTTATCAGGATGTTCTGGAATTCAGGAGTTGCTGGAGGCAAGTTGGATGGCATGACGTATTCACTAGTATATAGTATTTCTTTTCCGCAGTTTGTTGTTGTTGTTGTTGTTATACACTCTGATGATGTAATGTAATGTAATGTGATGTAATGTAATAACTGATATAGTTCTTTGTTTAAAGATTATTCATTTATCTATTATATGTTGTTCCGCTGCGATTGTGAGATTCTGATATTGTTCTGTGGTTTCTTTCTATTCTGTTCTATCTTTTTCTCTCTTCTTCTACCTCTTTCTTTTTCTTAAACCTTAAGGGTTTGGTTTTTCGGCCATCGATTGCTCGGCAGTTAATACAATGGATGTATTGATGTCGGTCTTTCGTAAGTCGAAGTATCGGTTCCTCACATTTGGTATCAGAGCATATGGTTAAGCGACAACCATGGCTCTGTTGGGTGCTACTCATTAGAGATAGAGTCAGCAGTACTCTAGAATGAGTGTGAGTATAATGATATATACGAGTGCGTATTTGTTAGTGAATATAAAAAATGTTTTATATTGTGTTTGCTTATCCGTTGAGCTGTTTGTGAATTCTGGTCGGTAGGTGGGACGCCATGTTATCGATAGGGATTTCTAAACACTTAAACGAGGAAAGTTGACATAGTATCATTTTGAATTGGGTAAATGAAATAATTTTACCTCGGTTAAATTTTATATATAAAGGAATAATTTTTCAGAATTATTAAAGTGTATATGAATTGATTGTTTGGTTGTTGAATAAGTTGAATAAAAACAACAGTTGAAAAGAATGAATTGTATAAACAAATGAATTATAAGTGTGGAATTATAACTAATGTAATTTACAATTGTGAAATAATCTTATATATATATATATATAAGAAGTGAAATTATATAAGTAAAAGATTATAAATGTGATTTATATTCTAAAAATAAAATTCCAGAGAAGTGCTTTGAAAGGGATTTGATATTTTGAAAAATTATTTTGGAGAAATTAAAGCTCTAAACTCTTTTCGGTTGCCGGAAAATAATTCCGATGATGATTGCAACATCATCGGTGTTCATTTTCGGGTTTCCAAAAGAGGAATTGCTGCCAGATTATTTTAAATGAAAGTTGTTTGGAAAATTTGGATTTGGTTTTGGAAATTCAAAAGGTAATTTGAATTGATTTTGAAATTGGTTTTGAAAGATTTAAAAGACTCTGGAATCCTATTTAAAATATTTATAGGAATGATAAATGAGTTGATAACTTATACAATTTGAATTTTGATAGAATAAATTTAACTTAAAGGATGGAGTTAAATTAAAGGAAGTATAAGTGAATCAATAAAAAAAATCCAAGTGGTAATTGTTGAATATAAGTCGTATAACTTATGAAATGAGAAAATGAAAGTGAAACAAATTGGTAAAAAAATGATTAAGCAATTTTGTTAAGCAAAATGAAATAGAATTTGAATAAGTAATTAAATTAGTTTTGGTAAAAGTTAAATAGAATTTACATTAGAATCGGAATCTGAATTGAATTTATAAATGAAAATTTAAGTTAAGTTAAACAAATGATATTTGAAATGGGATATAACTTAAGTGAAGTTGATTTTGGTATCGAAATAAAATAATCAAGTAAATTAAATAGATATGGACTTGAGTTATGTAATGAATTTCAACCCTATTTGTTAAAAGAATTAGCAATTGAATTAATGAATGGATGGAATGTTAATTAATTAGATGTAAATAAATCGAAATGAAACAATGAATATAAGTGTTAATTCATTAAAAGCCAATGTAATTGGAAGTTGAATAATTGAATGAAAATCAATAGAAAATATCAACCAATAGAAATTAAAAGTGTTGAACCAAATTGAATGTTGGAAGTAAATTGAATGAATTTGGTTGTCATTTGATTGTTAGTTGATTGTATATGAATTCATTAAGTGTTAATGAAATTGAATTAATGAAATTGAAAGCTAAAGTAATTGAATTCAAATTGAAGGTGAAGTAAATGAATATAAATAGAATTTAATTTGATTTGAAAATGAACCAACTTGAATATAAATTAGTGAATGCAAACTAATTGAAATTGGATATGAATGAATGTTAGTAAAGTCTAATGTTAATGAATCAAATGTGATTTAAATTGGAAAACCAATTCAATGAATATTAATGAGAAGCGAATTTATGTTGATTTGGTGGTTGCATTTGTTTTTTTGTTGCATTTGCTATGTTGGCACATGTAGTTGTTATGTTGCTATATGATGTATATTGATATTATTTTTATATATATGCATGCTTCTCATGGTTTGTTGAGTGTTTAGTAGGTGCGGATTGCGCTTTCTTCGCATTTGGAGCTCGCTTTCGCGCTATATTAGCCGTATATGCTCGCTAATAAAGTATAAGGTACATATCTCGGATTAAATATCGTACTTTTACACTTTTTTACCTGCGGGATTCCTCATCACTTGATGAGATGTATATTTGTGATATATATACTGTCATTTTTTTTGGATCGAGCCGCGCAAAGGAGACTCTGGCGAATTTTTCCGAATTTTTAAGGCGTTCGAATATTTTTGAGAAAATGGGAAATTTTTGAAAAATAAGTTTGGATTTGGAAACTTAGTAAAGATTTTGTAAGAAGTTTAACTATGGATTTTGGAAAAGTTAAACACTCAAATGAATGTGAAATTTAATTCGAATGGTTTGTTTTGAAAAGTTAATGGATTCTGTAACTTTTTCTTACTTGGTAATTTCGAGGACGAAATTCTTTTAAGGGGGAAAGTTTGTAACGACCCATAATTTCTATTAATTAAAATTTGTATATTTAATTGATTTTAAATATTAATAAGTAAATTTTATAAGTCGAATGAATTTAAATTCGAATAATTGGATTTAATTGGATAATTAAATCGATAATTTAATATGTTAAATTACTGAAATAATGGGAAATTGGGTTTAATGTGATTAAAAATGATTTGTAAAATTTTATTATATCATATTGGAGTTAGAATGATGTTATAGAACTTTTAAAATCGAATTAAAAGTTAATTTGTGAAAATTGAATATTTTAATATTTAATTGACGAGTTAAAATAGCCATTTTTCAAACGGTCTCGGATTTTGATGAAACTAGTTTCATCGGATCCGTAATGTCAAATTATTTTGTGGTTTCAAATTTCGTGTCAATCGGATTTACCGTTTGTCCGGGGCGACCCAAAACGCATAGAAAATCGTTTAATCAGTTTAATTTAAAATCGATCGTTTATTGCCGTAACTCGCACAGATGATCGAATTAGCTTCCGAAACCTATTCCATTGTGTCCGGAACATGGGGTAAAACCTAGAAACGCCAGTCACCGTGCGAGATTCGGAGTTCGAAAAATTGGAAGTGAATAGTGTTTTTGGTAGAATTTCTATAAAAGGACTTAAGTCTTCACATTAGCAACAAGAGTAAAACCTAACCCTAATTTGAAGCCAGCCGCCACGATTAAAAACCAAGGGTCAAAATTTCGTCTTTTTCTTCCTCAATTTCCTTCTAATCCACGCATCGATTCGAGAAATTATCAAGTACAAAATGGAAGATGGCATCGATCACTACAAAATCAACGGGTGTGATCAAAATCAAAGTGGTGGATTGGCGACAAAATGGTGATGAAGGCCGCACTTTTCGACTTGAATTCCCAGGCCATAGATGAGCCGAGCTTCACCTTGTTCATGGTGGAGATGGAGTCGAGCACGAGCTTTCGAATGACGCTAGTTGATCAACGTGAAGGCGTGTGTATTTGGTGCGAGAATTCAATGAGGACGACGGCTCTATGGGTACTACTTTCGAACGTGACCTGATGGAGGAAGAAGCATCAAGTTGCGGCCCAGATTTTCTTTAGCAGAACGAGTGGCCGAGATGCATTAGGGTTTGAAAATTTAGATTTAATTGTAAATTAATTTATATAAAAATTTGTATAAACTTTAAAATGATGTAACTTCTTCATACGAGGTCGAAAACACACGAAAGGAATTGCGTTGCAGTCATTTTGTCGAGCACTACGCAATGGAGTTGGTTTGGAGTCATTTAGAGCTAGTGAAAATTTCGGGTAGAATTAAACGCGCGTTTAATTTTATTCGAAATAAAACGCTGGAACTGAATTGAAATCAACGTAGGCACTTCTCACTCAATCGAATTGTTTCGATTTAAATTTTAAATAGTTAAATTTAAAAATTATTGATTATATGTTTGAACGTTGATTGTTATCAATTGATGGTTAAAATAGACATTATGCGCCGTTATTAAGCGGAGGTTATTTAAGGGATTTTTTAAAGTGATTTTTGAAATTATACGTTTATTAAATTTTGGAATTGATTCATTTTAAATAATTAAAGTGTTATAAATTTTTATGTTATAAAAATTATATTTTTGTGAAATATAACCAAAGCATGATTTTTGAAATAAATAGCTGATAAATTTATAAAATGGTTTAAATTGGGATTTTGAATTATTAAAAATGGTTTATATAAAAGATTTATAGAATTGATATTTTATTAGTTAAAGATATTGGAATTATAAAACGAGCTTTTGTAAGTGTTAAAATAAAGTTGTACCTAGTTTTATAAGTAAATAAGAATTTTAGATTTATAAATTAATGATGATATAAAAGAATGGATTTGTGAATAAATGGATTATAAGTAATTTACTTATAAGTTGGATTCGACATGTAAATGAAATATAAATAGAATTGGTTATTAAAGAAGATTTATAAATCGAAGTAGTTATGAAATAGAAATGGAATTTATAAACGTTGTTTTATAAATTCGTAATCAAATAAATTTGATAAGTAAACATAGAAATTACTAAAGGAATTATATCCAAGATTTTGGACTGTGGAAAATCCTTTAATTAAATATGTGGAAGTGTTGAATTTGGTAAACGATGTATGTCTACGATTTTGGACAGTGGATAATCTTTTGATAAGAGTGTAGAAATACTGAATCGGGTAAATAAGGTATATTCACGATTTTGGACAGTGAATATATTATTGAAGAAAACAGGTATGATTTGGAGAAGTGAAATTTTAAAAATGAAGTTAATTGTTTTAAAAGATGTTTTAAAATGTATTAACTATCGAAACCATAGATTTCAACATTCATTGTTGGAATAGACGTTTTCGAGAAATAGAAGGAAATGGTGGACTATAACACTGTTTTTATAGTAAATGATTTCCGAAAGGAAATGTTTTATATAGTATTGGGATTTATATATCTATCTTAATTTCGAATCCCTATACTAGTGATTTTGGGTCGTCGTAACGATGTTTTACGCAACATTCGTTTTGACTCAAATAAATGTGTTTAAGCGCACGTTTTCTTTAAAGAATGAAATATATACTTAATTTCGATTTAAGTATATTGAATATTTTCCAAGTGTTGAAAATAAATGGATTTGTGAATTACTTATTATTAAATAAGTATGGAAATGTTTTCCAATATGAAGTGAATATTTTAAGATTTTATCTTTAAAAGATAAATTGAAAATGAATATTAGAAATCGATTTGAAAATCGTATATTCATAGATATTTTGGAAGTGTAAATTCACTATGGAATTTATAAAAGAAAGGGAAATTTGTTTAAAAATAAACATTGATTTATTTTTGAAGTGTGTGAACTAATTTACGGATTTGGAACGTAAATATAAAGTAAATCGTTAAGGATTTATTTAATTGGTTTAAATGAACCATGTTGAAATGAAAGTATTTCCACGTAAGGAAAATGTTTGAAATTTGTTTTCGAAAGTGGTAAAGGTGAAAAGGGATATGAAAATTGTTTTCAAATGGCTGAAGTGTGGAGAATTTATGTCTAGTAAAGATATTTTTGGAAAATAAATAGTTTGGAAAATTATTTGGAATCTGGTGATGTTGTGTATCTCTATTGATAGTTAAATAACCGACCATATTTACCTTTAAATAGGTATTTGTTGTGATTTGCTTGAATTTGAATGCCATACTTATTTTTGAAATAAGCGCTCACTATTCGGGTTTGCCGGAAAAGGACCTACGGGTCGTATAACCCATTCCGAATATGTGATACGTCATTATGGATTGCATTTGATGACCGGTGTTGAAGACCGGATATTTATGAAAACGGAAGGATTACCGTCGAATGTTTCTGCATCGGCTGATCTCCGATATAGAAATTTATTACCCTTTGTGACGGGAAGTCCGGTCGTGATTAGTGAATATCCGGATTGCAAGGACTTCTTTGTAAGTGCCTTCGGTTCCGTTCGATGTCGGAACGGACTTGTATGGATATGTGTCTGACATTACAATTTGAGATGTAAAGCTGGTTTGTATCAAATATGTTTCCGTTGGTGGCGGAGAATTTATTCTCTTGGCTTAACACCCTTAGAGGTTATGTAGTTGATGGTTAATAGTGATACATTCCCAAATTGGTAATGTGGCATACGAAGTGCTATTGAGCATTTGATGATGAAAGCACAGCTTTTGCATAAACTGTTTTAAAAATAAGCTGTTTTAAGTTCCCACACCAGTCCCATGACTGACTCGGAGTTTATTGTTTTCCTTCCTAAACTCCGGGTGCCCACCAATTTCCACACGGTCAGTCTAGAGTTAGGTTATCAGGATGTTCTGGAATTCAGGAGTTGGTGGAGGCAAGTTGGATGGCATGGCGTATTCACTAGTATATAGTATTTCTTTTCCGCTGTTTGTTGTTGTTGTTGTACACTCTGATGATGTAATGTAATGTAATGTGATGTAATGTAATAATTGATATAGTTCTTTGTTTAAAGATTATTCATTTATCTATTATATGTTGTTCCGCTGCGATTGTGAGATTCTGATATTGTTCTGTGGTTTCTTTCTGTTCTGTTCTATCCTTTTCTCTCTACTTCTACCTCTTTCTTTTTCTTAAACCTTAAGGGTTCGATTTTCTGGCCTTCGATTGCTCGGCAGTTGATACAGTGGACGTATTGATGTTGGTCTTTCGTAAGTTGAAGAATCGGTTCATCACACGTTATAAAGGTAGATATGGTAATGGTGTGTGTAACACAACTACTACCATTGGTTGGAGTTTGAATTTTTTAGGTTGGAGGTGTATTTGTCGACATTGTAGACCTAATACCATCTCGAGTGAGCTTTGTAGTCTGGTGTAGGGATTGCATCGATATTTGAAGGAAACCTATTAAGGTTCGGAGTCCATTTTTGAATAGAAAGTTGGATAAGGAAGTCTTGGGCATCTGTGCCAGCAGTGCAGCTTGGAATATTCTGTGTGCCGGCAAGGAAGTCTTCTGGCTTAGCAGTTTTTCTAGAGGTGAAGTTCAGAAGCAGCCAAGTGGATCCATTTCTTCGATGGATTGGTTAGATAAGCGTAAGCTGTTCTGATTGGTAAAGAGAGAACAGTTTTCTTTAGATATTAGGCTTGGTTGATCGCAAAAGAGACTTGCAATAGTTTGAGTGTTCTTTTGAGTTATTGAAGATTTTTCTGGATGTCTTCTGGGAAGGCAGAGGTTTGTCTGTATCGGGAGATTGAGTTTTCTTATCAACTTGGATTCTAGGATTGGTACCGGTGGTTCAGCTAGTAGAAAGATGGTTCCTTGAGATAGAGTTTAGTGAACCATCTCTGGTTTTGGTGGAACTTCTGATTTTTCTTTTATGGATCTGTTGAACAATATTTTGGGATGTGTTGTCCAGATTATGCTTGTGTTCATCATCAGCATTTTTCTTCTACTCCAGATCAGAGTTGTGCAACAGAAGCAGTTTGGGAGTGCATCTGTTTTGTCTTTTCCGAATAGGAGAAGTAAGTTCAGTCTTCTGTTGTTTATGGAGTAAAGTTGTGTTCTTGGTTGATGGTTGATCTTGAGAGGATCATTTTGATGGGTTGTTTCTGGTCTAGTTTGTTTCTAGAGGCATCAGCAAGGGTTGAGCTGATCAGGAAGGATGTAGGCAGCCCATGATTGTCAGAAGATTTTGAGGATAAGAGGCGGAGAAATTTAGATTCTGGAGTCGGAGATCTGATTTTGGATAAGTTTTCTCCGATCCAAGGAGCTATAAGTTTTGGGTAAAACTGGAAAGCTAGCTCCGAGGTGTTTTGGATCTCTTCTGTGTTTTGGTAGGATAAGTGCTTTGGTTTTCAAAAGTTGAATTGCCAGTTTGGATAACAGGGATTCAGTGTTTTTCAAGTATCTCTGAGGGAGTATGTGTTTGATATATCTCTGGTTGTGGAACCAGCAGTTCAATAGGTTCGGTAGTTGAGTCAGACTTGTTTGTGGTCTGATATCCTGTTTAGTTTTGTAGATCTAGATGAGTAGGAGCTTTATAACTTAGTAGTTTTGATTGTTTGGATTCTGTAGAATGAGTATCCCTGTATATATATACTTAGGAAACACAAGGAAATTCTATCCAGAATTTTATCTGGACAGTTAAATTTGTTTGATTGGATAAATTGGTTGTTATGGTTGTTAGCATATGATTGATATATGCTTGTGTTTTAAAATTAAATCTTTAATGAGATTATTAAATTACCTTTGCTTTTAAATTTCGGGGACGAAATTCTTTTTAGGGGAGAGGAATGTGATGACCCGGAATTTTGGGCAATATAAATTTAATAATCTGTGTTAATAATTTAATTGATTTGATAATCATTGTTAATAAAATCTGAATTAATTTAATAATCTAATTAAATAAATATTTAATTAGTGGATTTTATTTAATTTAAAAGCTATCTATAATGTATTTATATTTGTATATATTATAAATAGAAAAAGCTTTGATTTGAAATTTAATTAATAAATAAATCTTGTTTTTTTAATTCTAATGTGCATTTTGATAATTTGGAAAATTATGATTTAATTTAATATATATATACATAACTTTTCAAAGCTGTTTAAATAAATAATTATATAATTTAAAATACTTAAGGTAAATATTAATTTGTTTAAATTATATCTTAGTTTAAGTATAAATTAATAAAAGGTTTATTTTATTTTCTTTTAAATATATCTTGATAAATATGATTTGAAGTATATTTAAGTTTAAAATATAATTTTTCAAATGAAACATTAATTCATTTAAGTAAGATAAGTAATATGTAATTTATAGTCTCTTTTATAAATTATTTAAATTGACAATTATGTTATTTTCAAATAATATTAATAAATATATAAATATAGATAGGTTTTAAAAGACAATATTATAGTTATTTTTTTTAAATTAAATATGTTGGTATAAATTAGCTTTAAATCGGATTTTTAAATTTATGATTGGATTTGAATTTGAATTAATTTTGAATTCAAAAGGATAAACATTTTTAAATTATTTGGATAAGCTTTCATTTTTATATAATTTGTTTTATTTCATTTTCTTTAAAAAGAAATGCACATATACATTTACATATGAAAGTAATTTATAAATAGATATGTATTTAATAAATAAAGAAAGGGTTTTATTTACTTTTAAATTAAATAAAAATAAGTAAAAATATGTATATAACAAGTGTTAATATCTTAAGTAACTATTGAGACAAATGTGAATTAATAATCTACTCTATTTGACATATGTATTAATATAGGACAAGTGTCATTTGTATTTTTTTTCTTTTATTTTTGAAAAATCAATTACACTTATATAAACATGTTTTCTTCTTATTCATTTCCTTTCTTCATTTTCAAAAGTAAAGTTAAAACTTTAGCTAAGAAAAGAACTTCAGCCGAACCAAATCTGAAAATCAAATTAGTAACCCACTTACTCAAATAAAAAAAACTCATGTTCAAATTTGATTTTCATACTCAAACTCCTCACAAAAACCTAAAAGAAATCTACAAACCCTTTTCTAAATTAAAATTCTTCAACTTGTAATCATTTTCCAAATTTTCAAAGCAAAATCTAAAGCCTGTAATTTCATTTCCATATCAAACTCCTCAAGCCAGAAACCAAATCAAATTTATTTCCCTGTAATAACATTTTCAAAGTTCAAACAAAAACCTGTAGTTCATTCTTAGATCTGTAGTCAACATCCACTGAAATTCATTTTCTTTAATATGGAAATCCTCCTCAAACCAAAAATCAAATCAAGGCCTTCATACTTTATTCCTGAGCATCTGCATTTTTCCAAATCTGAGAACAACTAAAGCATGCAAAGCATTTTCTTTTCAACCTAAGTTTTTAAGCAAGCAAGTAAAATATGAAGCAAGAGCAAGCCTGCATGCAAGTCTAAACAACAACAACTCATGTTTTATATCAAATACAAAGAAGCATTCAAGTTTAAAGTTTCAAAAGCTAAAACTGCCTCTGTTTCATGCAATGTCAGGTGAGTAACATCACAATTTAAATAGTTAAATATATAATAATTATATTGCCTGTTCATCTCTGAAATAAGTATGTTTGTGAATGAATTTATAAGTTTAGCTTTGTATATATATATGAAAATATTGTTGTGCATGTATGTGTATTCTTCTTCTCTGATTCTAGTTCCAGGCATAAATTCAAATCAAAAATCTCTTGCTCTTGATCCAATCTTGTTAAGACTTAAGTCTTGAACAAAATTTGTTTGTTGAATCATGGTTGTAAGTTTAAAAATATGTTTAAGTCAAAATAGTATATATTGCCTCTGGAAATAATAAAACTTCAGTACAAATTTAAAAAGGTTAAATTTCTGTTATCATGATTCATAGATTCAAGTATATGAATTAAATGCTAAAGCTAAAACTTGATTTTTGAAACAACAATTACGATTTTTAGTAATGGGATTTAAGAGCATTTCTGGTTTAACCAGAAATTGGAATTTGAGGAAATTCTGATGAACTCGATAGTCTGAGGGGTCGTAATTCTTTCTGGAGGAAGAGGAGTGGTCAGTGAGTTTGGAAAAAATATGGGATCGTTGATCAATGCATGGTGGCGATAAGGGTTAGTCGATGAAGCCTGTAAACCTAGTTTGGGGTGCTCTTGAAATTTTGATCGACATGGTCTCTCTGAGTGATCAAGTGCTATAGGATTCAAGGATATGATAGCTTGGATGTTGAAGAAGGGTTGGACGGAGTTTCAAAGCCTCCGATGGCCGGAGGAGTGAGGACGAGGAGTTTTCAGGTTTAGGAGGGGTGGTTCCAGTTTAGTTCTAGGTTGTATTAACATGTTCGATTTTGATTTCGAGATGTTTGTGAGGTTCTGCTGGTCGTTGTTTGATCTGAGGATGAGCGGCGACTTGCTTAAGGCAGTGGTGATGACTAGAGAGGGTCGAAGCCACCGTGCATATGCATGGTGCAGTGATTGTGTCAGGTGAAGATTGGGGGTTGCAAGATTTTTGGACTCGGGTAATCTCTAGGAATTCGAGTTTTTGCTCGAAGTAATGAAAGGTTTTACTCGAAGTAAATAGAATGGGTCTCAGGTATAGGATGGTTACAGGTTTCTCTGGAAACCTCTTTGTTTTCAAATTCAAATTTAGTTTTAAATTTGAAAGCAAGTTTTGAACAGAGTTTAAACCCAAAATTTAAAGAATTGATTCAAAACTGAGTTTGAATCCTAGTTTTAAATTTTAATTAAGTTTTATAAATTAAATTGTTTTAAACAACTTTAAAAGGGTTTAAATAGTTTGAATTTAAAAGTAAAGCTTTAAAATAAAAGTAGAGATTTAATCTAAGTTTAATCAGGATTCAAATCCAAATTTGTATTTTAGTTTTGAAATGAAGGAAGTTTTTCAATTTAAATTGTTTTATATAACTTTGAATGTTCAAAGTGTATTTAAAAGGTTAGAATTTAAAAGTAAATTTGGTTTTAAATTCTTTTAAGTTCTTTATAAAATAAGTAATTCTTTGACATGAGATTTTTAAAAGATTTTTAAAATGTTTTTAAACTTTGTTAAGTTAAAGTTGTTTTCATTTTAAATTTTATATTTGAAATGAAATTTGAAAGTTGAAAGTAAAATGTTTTCAAATGTGTCTGTGAATGATAATTGGATCATTAATAAGGAAATGTGTTACCTTAAAGTTAATTAAGACTAAGTGATTTGGAATAAATTGAATTATTTAGGGTAATTAAAGAATAATTAATTAATTTAATTATTTATATGATTTGAATTAATTAATTAAGGTTGAAGTTAATTAATTAAGATTAATTAATTTGAAAATAAGATCATTAGTTAGATAAGATAAGATTTTAATTAATGATTAGGAATTAATTTATCAATTAATTTAAGATTAAATTAAATTACAGTTAAACTTAATTAATTAAAGAATTAGAGATTAATTAATGGGTTATTGAGGATAAATTAATTTGTAATTAATAATGAATAATCTAAGTTAATTACTTAAGAAGAAGTAATTAAAGAATTGTTGATAAGTTAATGAAGGTCATTAACTTGAGATTATTTAATAATTAATTAATGTGATTAAGTTTGATAATTAATTGGTTTTATTAATTTAGATAATCATTTATGGAATTTGGTTAAGTTTGATTACTTTATGAAAGTAAGTAAAGGTATTAATTACTCAAGGTAATTAATTAAATAAATTTGATTAGTTTAAGTTAATTAATTAGGTTTAATTAATTTAGAATAATCATTGGATGGTTTGGTAAGTAATTACTTAATGTAATTAATGAATAATAATTACTTAGAGAAGTAATTAAGATGAGTAATTACTGAATGTAATTTATTGAAGTATGGAAGAGTTTTGGAATTAATTGCTTTAAAGGGTAATTACTTAGTGAAAGTAATTAATGATTAATTACTTAGTGTAATTAATTTATGAATTGATTAATTGAGTCATTTGAAAATAATTAAGTGATGTAATTAATTAAGGGTAATTAATTACTAATGAGATTAATCAATAGTAATTTATAAATGTGGTTTAATTTAAGATTAATTACTTAATGTAATTAATTTAAATTAGGATAAATGTAATTAGGGATCATTAATTTATATAATTAATGATGTAATTAAGGTTGATTAATTAAGATTAATTAATCAATAATAAGTGATTAATGAGGTAATTAATCAATGTAATTAATTAAGGGTTAATGCAATTAATTATAGTTAATTAAGCAATGAAGTAATTAAAGGTTAATTACTGTTTTTGGTTAAGGATAATTAATTTGTGAAATTAATTAAAGGATAATTACTTGAATGTAATTAAAGGATAAATAATCAAGCGTGATTAATTAAGGGGATTAATTAGAGGTTTATTAATTAATTAATTGATTTTAATTAATTAATGGTTATATAAGAAGGATTTATAGAATGAAGTAGTTAATTTAATTTACTTTAAATTAATTAGAGGTGAAATAATTAATTTAATTTATTTTAAATTAAATATAAATGGTGTGATTACTAATCCTTGTTTATATATGGAGGATATAGATTTCTTTAAATGGTTTGAATCTCAGATATGAGATAAATAATGCTGTATGGTATGGATGCTTTGTTGCATTGTGATGATAATATGAATTATCTATTGGTGATGATAATGTAGATTATCTATTTATGATGATAATATGGATTATCTGTTTATGATGATAATGTGGGTTATCTATTAGGATGATGTGAATTATCTATCTATGTGTATATAGATAATTAAATTGAATTGTTTTAAACTTTAAAACAACTTGGACCTAAAAGATACGTTTTGGATTTCGATGAGACCGGGATCGGGTTTCCATATTTGGATATCCGAAAACCACATCAATCCAAATTAACGATAGGTCGTGAATCTCAAGTGAAGATGAAGATTCAGAGTGCAAGGGTTATTGTCGTT
Source organism: Allium cepa (assembly GCA_030765085.1). Lineage (NCBI taxonomy): Eukaryota > Viridiplantae > Streptophyta > Magnoliopsida > Asparagales > Amaryllidaceae > Allium > Allium cepa. The sequence goes on along the minus strand of CM060931.1, from coordinate 84,837,743 downwards.
AACTCTGAGGGTGCTTCCAAAATGAGTGTAACGAGATAATGCATTCGGTTTCGTTCGAACCCGGAACGAACTTGTATGGATTGAATGCTTTCAGAACATCGTCAGGTGGACGATGAGCATTCTAAGGTAGATGTGTTCTACAAAGGTAATCGTAGCCTCAAGCCTCATCAACCGGGAATGGCTAAAACATAGGAGGTGCAGCAAGGCTAAGTGGGTCGTGCCCAAGTAGGACGAGATTTTCCCCCTTTCTAGAGGTCCCTTTTTATTCGACTGTGTGTGCAGTTGGTCGCGACAACTGCTGGGGTTGTCTTGTTCGGGACTGTCCAGTAAGGGATGGTTCCAGCCTTGTGTTGCAGGGGATTGGGAGTAATCCTCGGTATGTTGATCTAGGCCACGTACTGTGACGGGCGGTACCCCAGTAGCCCTGCCATTGTATGGAATCCAAAATTAAATAAGTGCCATCGGTTTTGATTGTATTACCCACTTTTGTGGCTAGTAGAAGGAATTTAATGGATGTAACAATTTTGGACTATTTCTTATTTACTTGAAAACCCTAGACACTATTTTAATGTCACCTGATTTCCTATCAAATGTTTTGGTTAGCGTAAGGTAATTTTTTTTCCATGTTTATGTGTGGGAAGTCTTACATGATACCTTTCTTTTCAAAGGTTTTTCAAAAGTTAAGCAACTTTAACCTGTTACTCACACCAGACCCATGTCTGACCCGGAGTTTATTCTGTTTTTCTTAAACTCTTGTGTACTCAAATTTTTACGGGTAGCCAAGGGATTTAGGTTAGTTTTGACAAATTATGGAGGAGCAAAGGAGCAAGAGGCTTCAGCGTTGTAGATATTTATAGTGTTCCGCTGTGTGTTCTCTGAGTCATTTATTTGTGTTGTATTGAATTGTAATAACTAGATAGGTTTTTATAACTGTCTAGTATGTGATGTATAATCTGTGTAACTCTGATAGTGGTTGTATACTATGTAATACTTATGTTATTTATATAATTTATTCGTTCCGCTGTTGAGATTCTGATATTGTTGTTATTTCTTCTCTGTCTTTTCTCTTTCTGTCCCTTTATTTCTTAATTCATGATGCGTCTTTCTGGATAGTGGAAGACGGGTTGTGACATTCAGTCAACACCAAAAATAGTCATTATTTCATAAATAATCTTCGGTTTGTTGTACGAAAATTTTTGTTGCAATTTCATGCAATCAATAGTTCCTATATGATATGCTCTCACTATTTTCGCCATTACTATAATAGCGTACTAAATTTTAAAGGTCCATTATTCACTTAATATAGATTATTTATTTCATATACTACGACTAGTTTACAGCGGAGAGTTCTTTAATCAAATTCTTGAAGTATAAAGAAATAAATCTCATAGAAATCAACTTTCTATATGAAAATATATTTCGGAATAGAAATTGTAATTATCATTTCAATGTTATAATTGTTACAGTTCTCGTTTCTTTATAATTCTAAAGTGATTGTTCACCCTCTTCATCCTAACTGTACCTTAATTTACATCTACTCTTTTACATTTGTTTTCCTTTCATATGGTCAAAGTATTCAAAAGATAACCCTTACAACAACATAATAGTGAACTCTTTACAAAGATGCATTTGATCATCCTTAACATTTAAGGTCATCAATTATGATGCACCTTATGTAAACTGATCTAACCGACATTTTAGCGAATGCTAAGATCTTTCTTGTGGTTTTGGTTTAGTGTTACATTTAACATGATATAATCCTTTTGTAATCAGTCAAATTGAATACTTGATCTAATAGTGCTATTTATTGGCTTGTTTCAAATGAAATAAGTTCATCGAAGAAGTATATACATTACGAACTGTAACCATTCCCTATATAACACTTACATGCAATAATATGTGGATCAAATATATATGGTCTTATATTACTTTACAGTTTGAAACTCATAGAACGTAATACGTGATCAAGACTAAATAAACGTGTAAGCGACCGTATTACGAATTTATTTAGTACTTGTAAAATCAGGTGCTTGCATAGGTATTGAAACATTAACATGCATCAAGCATTATTAGCAAGTATATGTTATATTTCTATTTTCCAATCTTTGATCCAAATCTTTTGTATATCTTAATTGATAAACATTTTATTAATCATATTAAATGAACAAATTTATCAATATAGATTATTATAACATTATATATCATATGTTCTTTCAATATTAGAAAGGTTAAATATTATCATTTCATTTTTCTAATAAGGCTTCCACTAGTCTTTTATGTTTCACTAAACCCTAAGCAAAATATAGAAGTCTTTCAGCTTTATTAGTGGGTGTTAGACTCATCCATCTTAGGATTTTGACTTTGAGCCTGCTCAACAAGTCATAGCTCCATGGATGATGGATAAGTCCTTAATGGTTGTATCACATACAACTCCTAACTCTTTGGTACCTTCTCCAATTTTCGCTTTGACCTTGAGTCTAATCAACATATCGAAATGAAATTATTCACTCGTTCCTACCATATCGCAGCAGCCTAAGTATAGTATATGTAACTAGAGTTTGCTCATTAAATAAATATAGCCATCTTACCTCATCTATTCAATATATTAATAATCCTACACAAAACATCCCCAACTTGAGTTTTCTCAACAACTAAGGAGTATGCAAGTAATTTATTAACACACACACATACATATATATGGTAAATGACAACATTATATTGAAGATTCTAAGCTTCAATATATCATATTGACTCATATTGACTCATGGAATAATGTATTTCTTATGAATACCCTTATGACCCAAGCGTCGGACACATCAAAAATCATGGCATATGTATACATACGTATGTATTTATTTCTTAAGTCTATTTATGGTTTCTTTAATGTTCCACCTTTAGTTTATACATTCATATTATATAAGTTTTATTATTATATAAATTTTATATTTTAGATTACTTATATAATAGTCTTATGTATAATATTATATTAATTATATCTTATTTAATTAATTTTATATTAATTTAATATAACATTTATATTAAATATGTATTACATACTATAACCTTTACAGTATCACACATATATCTTATATATGTGTATATTCATTTAATTAATTAGCCTTTAATTAATTTATTTATTTAACCTTTAATTAGTTTATTTAGTTAAACAGTTTTAAGTAAATTATATTAGTTTTCAAATTCAATTCATATACATACATGTATGCGTATGTTAGTTTAAACATCTTAAAACAACATGATATATAATGCATGTATACATTCATTAATTAGTTAACTAAATTAATAAATTTATTTTATTAATCTAATTAATGAATTTTAATTTTTCTTAGCAAGGCAAGCCATTTTTTAAAGTGGACCGTCCAATTTTTATAAATCAACAGAAACATGTTTGTGGCAGGATACCCCAGAAACTGCAACTTACACCATATAAGTAACAATGCTTGAAGATTCCAAGCACATCACATATAAAATCACATAATATAAACCATGACATGAAATGGCCCATAACAAGCCTAAAAATTGCCATAAAAACATCATTACATGAGCAAACTGAAATGCAAAACACATTCAGATAGTAACTTCCAAAAAATTAATTTGCTTGCTAGCAAATAGTAAGACTTGCTTAGGTAAAGAAACTCCACCAAAAATTTTCAATTGCACTATGACATAGGAAAAATAACAATTAATAGCCTAGGAAGTAATCATCACCTAGAACAGGCCAAGCCATTTAGAAGATACAACTAGAAAGCATATATTCAAGGTTGCTGGAGGAGGACCTAATAAAAGGCGACTAAAGCATCACATGCTACAACTCTTAAAACACCCCCGTTGCAAAGCAATCGCCAAGGAGTCTAGAGAAGTAAGGAAAAAGCAGGCAAGCACTTGGCCAAAGAAACCCAAAACCCTATGACCCTATATATACCTCCAACAAGCGCGAACAGTACAAGGAGGACCACTACTATAATGATGACGTGCACGTAAAGGTGCATATTTTTACATCCATATTTAATCTATTTTTATTTAAATAATTGTCATAATTGTGTATTTTTACATGTTTAAAATCAAATTTCAAATATGCTTTCTATTCTTTATTCATACATCAATGTGGGGGTAAAATAGTAATTTTGTGTATGAATTAATTTTGAGAACATTTATTTGCACATTTTCTTTTTAATTATAGGAATTTTGGATGAAAATATGAAGGTGTTTTCATGAAGATATGCATGCATAAGGATGGAATAGAGGAATGAAAATAGAAATAATTCAAACCATGCGTCATGGAGGACCCCACCTACCTACTTAGCTTAATCGACAATTAGAAGCTAATGGACAAGTTAGTGTTTCATGCATTCTTGATGATGGATTAAATACAAACTAATGATTACTTGGTTGCCACACTTCCTAAAGGGTATTTTTGGAAGCCCCCTCAAAATTGGGTTAGTGTTTTATGCATGTATAATTAGCCCTCTTATGTACATGTAAATTCTCTTTTAATTACTTTGGAAATTAGCATACAAGTGGTAGCCTCAAAATTATATGAAATAAAAATGGCTTCCTAAGCCTCTTGTTCTTTTACTTCTTCCTTGTTCTTATTTTATTTTCTTGTTCATTTTTAATTACATGCTCTCTCATTTCATGTTAGTAGCTTGGTTTTACTTTTATGCAACTAGTTTAGACCTTCTTTTATTTTAATTAGCTCTTGCCTTCTTTACTTTTATTTAAAAGTTAAAATTTACATGTGTTGATTTGATAACGTAAATGAATAGCTAAACCCCTTCAATTTTGAGGTAATGAAGCTCTCTAAAAATATGTAAATTCAACATAATTTGTGATTTAGGTCTCATTTATGCTTCATAAAAGTGAATATTGATGTAAGTTTACAAATTGGAATTTGATAGCCTACGTTGTAAATACAAATGGGATATGCTTACCTGCATTAACACAAATTACATTATCATTTTACTAATTGATTTTTGATTTTGAAATTGAAGTAGAATTAAAATTTGATGATCGATGTTACTAAATAAAATAATAAAATGATCATACTTAAAATAGCTTATACTTTGACTTTATTTTCATGAGAATTGATAAGCGACTTTGGTTGTTGTCTTATAGTTTGATGGTTTAAGTTATGTGAATTAAAAACATAATTAAACCATACTTATGACAAATACATCACTAATTCTATTTAAAACAAAATAGAGATCATAGATTATTTTTGTGTTGATTTACAAAAATATGAGGGTGAATTTCCCTCTAAATTGCTTTTTCATCTCATATTTTCCATCACTTTTGTTCTAGCATTTTTTTTTACATTTTTAGCTAATCACAATTTCAAGTTTGGTTTAATTTGATTGAATAAAAAATTTTAAAATCTACAAAATTCCCTACAGATCGACCCGTATTAGTCACATACTAACATTGTACGTCCTGCGCTTGCGATAAATTTTTATTTAAAATTTTCAGCTATTTTCTAAACCGATAGAAAATTAGTCGTCAAATGAGTTTTTGGCGCCGTTGCCGGGGAATTGATTGGTTTTTTATTATATTCTTTGAATTTTTTTTTGATTTTTATGTGTTTTCATTTTGGGCGTGTATTGCATTTAATTTTTTTTTGCCTGTTTGTATGATTTTTGTTTGCATTTGTTTATGTGCATGTTGTTCTAGTTTTCTATTTGAATATTTTAAAAAAATATACACCATTTCATTTGAAAAAGAAAATGCAAGAATTTTTTTTATTCCATTTTCAATTTTGCATTTACATTTCATTTTTTTTACAAATCTCCATGCATCTCCATTTACCATGCATTTCTTTTTCTACAAAATAGGTTCTATGCATTTTCTACAACTTCTGCCATTTCGAGACTTACTATGCACATGCACATCCTTGCCAAAACTTCAGTGCACATCAAATATTAGTGCTAAACACACTTACCGTGTTGTTTCAATTGTTTAACTATCATTTTTTTAATAGTTTCTTCTTTGTTATATAAAAAAATAGAAAAAAATAAGAAAAACAAAGAAACAAGTTTCTAACTTCTTTTCATTTAATTTGTGTTACTTTGCTTTGTTTTATTTCTTTTGATTTTGTTTTATAAAAAAATATCTTTGGTTTTGTTTTATTTCCTTTGGTTTCATTTGTTTTGATTCTCCTTTGTTTTAGTTATTTCTTTCATATTAAAATATATAAAAAAACTTTTTTAATTTTTAATTTCTTTTCAGCTTGTCAAAGCAGATAAACAAGGAATTGCTGCTATAAAATTGCTCCACTTGTTTGCTTAAAAAATTATCGCTTTGAATTAATTTGCTAATAATTCTACACACTCTGGTATCGTGCCCTTACCTCCAATTTTATTTATCTTGCATTGTTGGTGTATGTATGTATATATATATAATTTCTAAAATTCAAAAACAAAAACAAACTTCATTTTTGTTGCATTATCAATTCACATTTAATTTTTTTTTTTGCATTCATCTCATCTTATTTTATTTTTTAAGGGCAATACTCAATTCACATATGGTGATGGATTTCATCACCCCTTCCTTGGCCCACAAATCCCATTTCATTTTAGAATTTGATTAATAATAACAGTTAGATAATTGACTTAAAGGAGTCACGAGTTCATCTAGGGCTTAATTATATCTTGAAAATTGTCTTTTTTGAACAATTTTATTTCTTGGTGTTAGGCTATGACAAAGCAATAACCATTTATAAATATTATGGTGATTCGTAAATATTATAGTGGTTGTTTCTCTGAAGGTACTTAAACCTTCGGTTGCATTGTTACAGTGATCTGTGGTACACCGATAACTCTTGCCCGTTACCTGGTTAAGAAATATTTTTGTTGATTTAAGTCAAAGTATGATTATACAATTTTGGGTTAGGAGATACCAAGGAAAGAAAATTGCAGTTAAGTCCTTTGCATTCATTTAATTGCATTAGTTCACACATACTTAAAAAAAATTTAGATTTAACTTAACTTAGTTTTTTAATCCGAAAAAATCCTTTTAAGTCCTTCCTTTGAAATTTTTCAATCAAAATCAAAAATCCAGAAAAGATTTCTTCAGTTTCTTTTTTGAAAAAGAAAAATCCAAGAAAAAACATACATATAAATACATACATACATACATACATATATATATAATCTTTTCAAAATAAAAACATATTAAAAAAAGAAAAAAATTTAAAAATTCAAAAATCAGGTTCACATTTTGCATTTCCTAAAACAAAGATAAAAATTCCTTTTGGTAAATATTTGAAAATTTGAAAATTCAAAAACAAAATAAATACAAAAACAAAAAATACAAAAACAAAAACATATAAAAAATTTGAAAACCCAAAAAAAAAAACAAAATAAAAATCAAACTTCTCTTTTGAAAAATAAATTTCTCTTGGTAAATATTTTTTTCTTTCTTCCATTTAAAAAAAATATATAAAAAAAGCAAATTTTCACTTTATTTTTCAAAGCTTGTTTCATTCTCTAAATTAGATTCTAACTTCTTTCTCTTCTCGACTTTCACTTGTGCATGAGTACTTGGAATTCTGACACAACAACAAATCGTTGGACTCGCGACTTAACAACTAATCGTTTAAGTCGAACAAACGATCCTCCTGAAATGTCAAACGAGAACATCCCTCGAACTCTTTTAGACAGAGTCTTGCATTACGTTACCTGCCCATACGGGTAACCATTTCGAAATTCACTCAAACCATATTGCCACGCTTCCAAAATTTGGCAATTTCGAACACGATGACCCATACATTTTCTTGACGAAATTTGAACAAGTTTGCATAACCATGAAACTCTAACAACTTTCTGTTGATGGAATCGAACTCCGATTAATTCCATTTGCTCTTATGATTACGCTGAAAAACAGTTGTACAGCTTATCATCTAACTCGACTAAAACTTGGGAATTTGTGAAAGTTTTCTTAAAAAAACTATACCCCTTGGAAAAAACGAGTAAAATCCAAAACGAAATCGTAAATTTTCATCAATTCAGGGGTGAACCATTTAAAATATTTTAAAAGATTCAAAGAGCTTTTGATTAACCACACCATGACTTTGAAAAATGGACGCTTTGCCAAATTTTAGACTCGAAAACAGCTGACGAACCATGCTCGAATCAATGTGCCAAGGCAATTTTCTTGCCCAACATCACGATAATGCTTGGCAATTTCTTAAAAACCAAGTCGAAAAGTCGTCCCAATGGGAATGTTCGAACGAAAAATCCATTTACTCACAATCGAGCGCACACTCGATAGGATCATCTCTGGCTTTGGAAGCTAAATTCGACGCAATGATTAATAATTTCGATAACATTTTCTCCTTAAACCAAATGAACCAAGCTTCCTACCTGATGTGTTATAAATGCAACGATCCTAATCATATAGCCAACCAGTGCCCTAATTCTCTAGAACAAAGCAATGCTTTCAATAAAGCTAAAAATGACCCATTTTCTCCAATGTACAATCCTAGTTGGATAAATCATCAAATTTTGCTTGGAACCAAAACAATCTGTAACATCCTGATATTTTCAACCATCTGCATCCACACGTGCTAGATTTGAATTGCTCAAAATACCAGATTGTTAATTTATATTTGACAAAACTCAGCATATACAGTAAATAAATAATCACATAATAATAGACATAGAGTAATATAACAATATGCAGCAGAAACAAGAGAATAGTAGTTCATGAAGCTACTATATATATATATATATATATATATATATATATATAATAGAGTTAAATAAGGTACAACAGATGTCTCGAATACAATAATCAAATACAAAATCAGAATACATCACTGGAATCAACTGAATAACTCCAAGCTAAAAAGAAGTAGATGGATCTCCAAACGAAGCTCCAACTCCAAAGGTGAGTCTCAAAAACTGTATCACTCAGTCTGACCTGAGCGTAAAACAAAACACAAAACACTCGAGTCAGGGTTAACATTCTTATATCAATAAATCCAACTCAAGTGAAATAACAACTAAAATACAAGTAACACAAAGGATTTTTGGGATAACCATCCTCTAAGGATCCATTAAACTATCTACTATGTAGTAATATACACTATTATAATAATGTCTAAAGTAAAGTAAAAATATTAAAATAGCGTTAAGGCGTTACCCATATCCCCCTTAACACATTTTATATATTCCATATACAGTACCATAATCCCACCCGTACTGGGTGTTGTCAGAGGGCACTCCATAGGTATGGTACAAAACAAATTCGTATAAGGCACGCTAGGGTAGGTGACACGACACAACAAGGCAATGCTAGGGTAGATATACCAATTACGCATCCGGGCTGGTGGTAACGCATAGTCGCAGCTACCGCCCACCTCGAGCCACACTCCCAATTCAAAATCAAAAATGGCCACCAAATCAATCACTAAGTCAGAATATAATACCGAAGGAGTGTGTTCAATCAGAGGAGGTACCTCATTGGCCCGAGAATTACTCCTGTTTTAGCCACCTTATACCAATTCACGGGAGTCGGGCCCACGTATATACTTCAATAGGACGTCGCCACCATCCTACTTCATTCTGGAATCTCCACCACGTACACAGTCGTTAAAGTGGTTTTCGGGGTTAGCAGAGAGTATAACAACTTTCGATCCCGGTCTCTTTAACAACCAAACGTTATTATAACACCGCGGTCATTTCCAAATAGCTTATACTTCAAAATCAAAACAACATTACCATTTCAAAACCATATCAATACGATATCATTTCCATTTCAAAACCCGTTATGATGCCGTTTTCAAAATCATAGCACTTTCAAAGTTATAACACTTTCGAAACCAAACACTTGAAATTATAATACTTTCAAACCATAATATTTTGAAATTCATTACTTTGAAAACATAACTTCCACCACTTAAACAGTTTAGATATTAAAATAGTGCATATAATAAAATAGTTTATAAAGTAAAATAGTTTATATAAAAGAGTTATAAGTTAAAAAAGTTTATATTAAAATGGTTTGTATTAAAATGATTTATATTAAAAATAATTTATAAAGTAAAATACATGAATAGTTTGAAATATAATTTAAAAATACTTATACAATAAAATAGCTTCCTTAAATTTCACAAGTCAATTCCAAATCAACTCGAATTCCAAAAATTTAATTTAAATCAAATCTTAAATCATCAATTTCAATTTCAATTTTAATTCAGTTAACCCATTTCAAATTATATTGATTTCAAATATTGATTTGAACCACAATAAACTATTTCAATTTCAATATATTTCAAAGCTTTAAATATTCCGCATTTTCAAAACTAATTTTGATAAATATATATATACCTCAAATTCACTTTAATATTATTTAGCTTTGAAAATATTCACTTAATAAATCCTATATTCTTTAAATAAAACTCAAACTTATTCATTAATCACTTTAAACCAACCTCAAGTTATAAAATTATATCCTTTAAAAATCTCAAATTCAATAAGTTCCAAATTGATTTTAATTAAATATAATTCTCAATTAAATACCATTTCAAATCAACTTCAAAATCCATCTTCTCAACCTTAATTTATTAAAATCATTTTAAACTCTATACTAAAATATAATTTAAATAAATACTTAACCGTATTGTATTTTAATAAAATCAACTTTTATTATTAAACTTACTTTATATCAAAACAAATTTATACATGGCTTAAAATCAAGAATTTTACTATATATAAAATAATATTTATATAATTTCAAAAATCAATATTCATATAAAACCATATATTTCTTTCCAAAACCATAGAAATCATTTCCAAAATATTTATATATAGACCAACGGTGTCTGTATATAATTTTCTATCCTATAGTCAAGTGATACAGACATTTATCATTTCAATCCGTAATTTAAATATATACCGGTATATTCATTTCAACCCGCAATCCTAAATTCAATTCAATGAAAATCGCTTTGGTCTATTGTTTCAACCCATAACGATTTTCTCCTATTCTACAGATCGTTCGGGTAGGTATCATTTCAACCCATAGTGGATTCTATACTAAAAGGGAACTTGCAGAGTGATAACATATGCGATAATAATATAACAGACATATATCATCAATATAAATAACAGAAAATAGTGTCAGATGTCACAGGTGAGCTGATACAGATAATAGCATATATAAAGCAATGTAAATAACTAATAGCAACATATTTCAATTGTCGTTCCAATTGAAATCAAATTTAATAAATATAAGAACGTTAATCGTGAGTGATTGCTCCCTTTTCGAGGCTAGAGATGAGAGTGAGACAACGACACGGATACCCTCACGGATATGGGCACGACACGAGACACACAAGCTAGAAGTTACTACGATAGATCAATATTGAGATGATAAGTTAAAGTGGCACGAGATCGATGAAACAAGATACATTTTCACATCGGTATTGTATTATAACACAAATAAAGTTTAATATATATATATGTATGTATTTCAACAACCATTGTTTTTGAATTAAAACACATATATAAAAATCAAATATATAATTATAATATATTTGGAAATAAATACTTTGAAATCGACAATAACTATATATATATAAACCGGAAATGTGAAGAAGTTGTTTTATTATAAAGTCAATACTTTATTGAAATCAATATATATATATATATATATATATATATATATATATAATATAACTCAACAAGTCATATATATGTAAAACTTATAGGCATTTATATACAATCCCCTATATATATACACATTACTGACTATATATGGCAGTACTGTACTAAATTTTTACAGAAAAATGCATACACTATCATTATAACAAACGCATAATACTATAACTTTATATGACATATATATATTAGCAACAATACTTATGAACACCAAAAATAACCCAAACTCAAGATATACATAGATCAATATATACGCGCACATATACTTACATATATATTAAACTATGCAGACAAAATGTGAATGAAACCGAATATATGCAACTAATGTATATATTATATATTACAGTCGACTATATATATATTCTGTAAACATAAATAAACAAATACTGTGAGAAAAAATGATTGTAAACAAAGATATATGCCGATTGTCAATTTATATTGTACTCTCATATAACATGTTTGTGAAAAAAATAAGAGTATATGCCGATATATATGAAAGAATAAAGCAACAGTCTCCAAATTTAAATCTAATATATGTAAAATTTTATAAATAAGAAAATGCAAAACCAAAGAATCTAGCTGTAAACATCACATGTATTACATATACATTATACCAGATTAAGCAAGAAGATTCTAACTCGATGGGTTAAGGCATGTGCATTGGGCGTGGGGAAGGCCAAGGAAAGAGGAAGATAAAGGGAAGGCCAGCTACCTGGGCAGAGGGCAGGTGGTCCAGAGAAGTGTAGAGGATAGAGAGAGACGTGGCACAGATCATGTGGTTGTTCGCGTGGATGGGGCCGAAGGCTTTGGTGGGTTGGTGTTGCGAAAGGCAGAGTATGTCAGGGTCATCACGGTGAGCCTCAGCGGCGATCTTGGCAATAAGAAGGAGGGAAAAGGTAGCAAAGCGAAGGGTACATGCGATGCAAGGGGTTCGAATGAGCTAGTGGGCGGCTAGAGGTCCGGTGGCGGAGGATGTGACATGGAGGAGGAAAGAGCCGGTCGACTTGCGGCCAAAAGGGAGGAGGGTTGAGAATCAGGTGAAGGGACATGGAAGAAATATGAGCAACGTCACAAATTTGAGCAACTTTGATTAATAACTTATTATATTTAGCTGAATCAAATAAAACCAAGGCAACGAAAGGGAGGAAAGAAAGATTAAAATGAACTAGTTATATCATAAATTAAAGCTAGAGGAAGATGATGAGTTTCAAAAGGTGAACGGCTGGCTACAAATAAGAATGTACATGCTAAGTAATATATACTATTCATATATTTATTTTTATTTCTTCACAGAGGTATGAACCGAAAGCAAAGTGAAACGTTACAATAATAAATATAAAAGTAAATGAAATGTCAAAGGACGGTTGTAACAACCCAGAAATTTCTCACCAATTTGTAATCATTGTCATTTCGATTTAATGGTGATAGTTATTGCTGTTGGAATTTTAAAATCGGGTTGAAATTCTTTTATAAAAGTTATTAAAGGGTTTATCGGGCTTTAATATAAACTTGGCCCATATTTCTTTTGTTTGATGCTATGAAGTTTTCGAGTTATAACCGTTCCCCTCTTCATTAATCAAACCCGCCCCCGTTATTATTTTAAAACCCTAATTAAATCGATTGAGAAAAAAAATAATGGCGGCATCTCATTCTTCCCCCTTTCGAGATTAGGGCTTCGTCAATTATGGCTGCTCGTCTTCGCGCTCGTTCGTCTTCAGGAGGTAGGGCCCGTTCAGTTCGAAGGCGACGACTTCATTGGCTCCTGCGTTCGTCTTCAATTTCGCGGCTTCGTCACCTCGTTCGAGTTCAACTTCGTCACTTCGAACGGCGATTTCAGGGCTTCGGCCACTTCGACAAAGCAAAGGTGAGTACTTTATAGTACTCACATCTAATTAGACTCAGTTCAACTTCGTTTGCTTTTCTGTTTTCGTGGTCTTCAGCTTTGATTTGATATTTGTTCGTTGTTGATACTTTTATGCCTTGAGTTCGTTTTGGGGCTGTTGATATTTGATATGGTTTGACTGGTTCGACTCTTTGTTCGAAATGATTTCAACTAGCGTGAGCATTTTTCGGCTTTGTTCGACCCATGTCTTCTGTTTGATGTGGTTGTTGGTCTGTAGCTCCATGTTATGATGTTCACCTCTCTTGTGTCATTGGTATTCATGACAATTGCATTGCATATGTCTTAACTATGCACTGTCTATTGTCCATTCAAGTCTGCATAATATTGTAGTTGCATAACCTGATCGTTCAAGTTGTAGTTTGCACTGTCCAATTTGTAGTTTGAGCATTGAGCATATTGTAGCCTTAGTCATTGCATTTGAGGTCAGTAGCATTCATGCATCATTGTTATCTAGGTTTGCATCTGACATTTCATTTCTTGACCTGTTGCACTTGTGTACTTCTGTATTTGACATTGTCGAACTCAGTGGTGTAACTGGATTTGTGATCTGGTTCATGTATGGCCTCCATTGCATATATAATCTCGAGCCTTGTAGCATGGCTTGCATCACTGATTCATTTGAAGTCGTAACCTAGGACATTGGTCCCATGTCCGCTCTTTTGAGTTGCAATTCATGTCTTTAGTTCACTGTCTTGACTCATGTTTATTTTATACTTTGACTGCTGAAGCAGTTGCATTGATATTGAGACCTGTATTTCGATGTTTTGGTTCGAGGCTACACTTGTGTAGTTCTCTGGTCTTCCATCTGCTGATGTTGTCTTCTTACTAGTTGCATTGACTTTGATTGTTGATAATAAATGTTATTGGCATGACTGCCACTCCCTGTTGTTGCAGTTTCCTTTTGATTCACTGTAATTTGGTTTTGGGAGACTGTTTGATATTTTTTTTTCACTTGTATTCCATCGGTTGTTACTGCATTTTTCATTGTGGCATCCATCCTCTTCCACTCTGATTAAGTTGTAGTGTTCAATTATGGTTATTTAGAACCATTTCATTGTTGGGAACTGTAACCTTGAATTGATGTCTTGGCCTCATTTCATTGGGTCACCATTGCATACATGTTTATGCACTTTCTTCCTTTAGCTTGTGTTAGCTGCAGCTTCAACTTTGCTTTGAATTGCAGTCAACATTTGTTTTGTTCTACACTTGTAGTATTGTTGCAGTGAGCTTTGTGCTTGTTGCTGGGTTACCTTATCTTGGGCACACATGTTTGTTTCACTGCATTCATGTCTTTTATGTTGCATATGCTCTGTGGCACTCTTGAACTTGTTTATGCTAGTTGCCACTGTTTCATATATGACATAGTCGCATTTGAGTTGTTACTGTTGCCTTGAACTGCTGCAACTGCATCTTTTGCTGTGTCACTTACTTAGTGCATTCGTTTGCGCTGTGCATTCATGTGTTTGCTCTGTTCAGTATTCTACAAGTATATTTCATATACTGGTTGCCATCGACTTAAAAACCTATTGCATTCCTCTTATTCATTTTATGTTGGAACCATTTCCTTGTGACCTTGTTATTGCTGCAATTCAATTGCAGTCTGCCCCTTTTTGAAGTGTGTTATGGTGCCATTTCATTGGTGCTCTCACCTTCATTTGGCTGTGTCTTCATGTTGTACACTGCCTTGTGCACTTGCTCATTTGAGTATACTTCTTCTCGTGCACCTCTCTGATTCTTTTTGTCTTGTGCGGTATGTTATGTACATTCATCATGTACATCTTTTACATTCATTGGGAACATCGTCACTGTTGTGGCGCGGCAGTGCACGCAAGCGTGAACTGCAGCCACACGGTATTCATTGGGTACATCTTTACTGTTGTGGCACGGCAGTGCACGCAAGCGTGAACTGCAGCCACACGGTATTCTTTGGGTACATTATCACTGTCGTGGCAAGGCAGTGCACGCAAGCGTGAACTGCAGCCACACGGTACTGCTTTTATTATTATTTCTTCTGCTTTTGATTTTAGGATATTTTGCGTATTATTACTGCTTCTATGCACTAATAACTGAGTTTGAATTAGACTGACCCGGGTATTATTTTCTTATGAATTTAATACTCGGGTCAGACCGAGTATTCACAGGTTGTAGATTCTTAGCTTCGGGATGCTGCTTGAGCTATGAAGTTCTTTCATATCTTTTGGAGTAGTCGTCATGTATAGTAGTCGATGTAATTGTATATGAAGATATGTATTCATGTATATTATATTGAAAATGTACTTGTATGTATAACTTCCTGAGTCAACTGTTGTAGTTGCATCATATGTACCATATCAAATGTATTGTAACTGCCATCAGTTATTATATATATGAGATTTTTCTGTTCAATCTGTGTTCCGCATTTATTTAAAATCTTCTGTGTTATTGTGGATCTTGTTAGACCACTTCTCTGATAAACACTTTTAAGTGTGGTTTATTCATATCTATTTCCGCCGTTGTGATATGAATTATCTGTGACTGATTTATGTTATGCTTATTTCTATATTTGTTTCCGAGGATTATATATAGCCACCGCGTGATAGCTTTGAGTTTGCATCGGTATGTCGGATTTCCTCCTTAAATGAAATGCATGCTGTACTATCTGACATATCAATGTTCGCGCAAAGAAATTACACGGATGGTCGCTCCTCAACAGCCCTATTCTCCGTGCTAGTCGACAGCACTACACCGTAGTATTCTTGGCTAGCGTGGGTATAGAGGTGGGGCGCCACAGCTTGGTATCAGAGCCAAACTTCGGAACAATATGGAATTACTATAACAAGGATCATCGTCCTAAGTCTAATTTAGGAGTCGTGCTTTAGGATTTAATTCGGGTCTTCGTACCGTTCTATCCTATTCTCTTTATGATTCCTTGTTTTATCAATCAAGTTTGATTGAAATTCATTTTTGTGAATATCACCTTCTTCTTTCTTCTTTCTTTTCTTAAAGAAGAAGATTTGGTTGAATCTGGCAATCTTAGTGCTATTCAATCCAGTAGTCCACCTCTGGATGGCTTATTCATATCTGCCCAACAACTTTTGGATCTTGTAAAGAATCAAAAGTTTATCAGTGCTTAGTTGAGATAGAGTCGCTGACTTGATCGACTTTTGCCCTGCTATTTTCTGTCTCGAGTACCTTGCTCGTTTTGCTTTGATTTTTCCAATTGATAATCGATTCTTCTTTTCCATTTAGTTGTTATCGCCTTTATCGACTTTGATAACTTCTATTTCTAGAATTTTTGGGTATTCCAACTTTGACGGATTTGGAATCAAATTCTTTGGATTTTATTCACGCCTTCGAATGTGAATTTTAGTGAATTGATTTGATTTCTAAATTTAATCAATTCTTGATTATTTTCCCGATTTGTTGCTATCATTTATTAGCAACTTTGGTGATATTTTCTTCGGGATTTTTGTGAACATACTTTTTGAAGGATTCAATATTGATTCCTTCGGATTCTATTCACGTCTTTGTACGTGAATTCTTGTGATTGATTGTTTCTACGATCATTTTTGTGATTTGTCACTTTAAAAATATAAAGGTTTCAATACTAGTAGTAAATATCAAAACTCTTTTTCTCAAACCGTTTTCCAATCTACTAGTATATACAAATCTTTATTTCACTCGTATGAGAAATCTAATTAAACGGCTTAGTAAAACAAGTGGTATGAAACGCTTGCGTTTACTTCGTCGGTTAATTCTTGGACTTGTTCGATTGAACCTCTAGTGACAATTTTATTAGTGAAGATTTACAGTTTGTTCGTAAATATCTGAGTTAAGCAAGTGGTTATGGGACATGAAGCTAAACTTTTATATTCACTAACTTAGTGTAATTGACACTTCTCGTTGATCATGACGATCATTCTTATGATTTAGACTAGCAATTGTGCGATGTCTCTTTTTGGTTAGGCTAGACACCATTTGTGTGGTTTCGTTCACACATACCTTTTCGGTTAGCCTAAACACCATTTGTGTGATTTCATCTCACACATATCTCTTTGTCGGCGTGGATAGCTTAGGCCTCGTCGGTGTGATTTTGACTCACACATATCTTTTTGTCGGCGTGGATAGCATAGGCCTCGTCGGTGTGATTTTGACTCACACATATCTCTTTGTCGGCGTGGATAGCTTAGGCCTCGTCGGTGTGATTTTGACTCACACATATCTCTTTGTCGGCGTGGATAGCTTAGGCCTCGTCGGTGTGATTTTGACTCACACATATCTCTTTGTCGGCGTGGATAGCTTAGGCCTCGTCGGTGTGATTTTGACTCACACATATCTCTTTGTCGGCGTGGATAGCTTAGGCCTCGTCGATGTGATTTTGACTCACACATATCTCTTTGTCGGCGTGGATAGCATAGGCCTCGTCGGTGTGATTTTGACTCACACATACCTTTTTTATCTGTAAGGTTAGGCTAGACACCACTTGTGTGATTCCATTCACACATACCTTTTGTTTTTCGGTTAGCCTATACCTTAATCAGTGTGATTCCATTCACGCATACCTTTTTGATTTTTGGTTAGACTAGGCCCCATCGGTGTGATTTCGTCTCACACATGTGGGGTAGCGCCCCACGGTCTTCGGGCCATTCGTGTGTCAAGATTTATGGCTTGCAACCATGAGATAGCGTCTCGTTATGCGTTGCACGCGTTGACGATTTTTCATGCTCACGTGTAGGTGAGATTCCGTGCTCCCGTTCTCGTTATGCGTTGCACGTGTTGATGATTTTTCATGCTCGCGTGTAGGTGAGATTCCGTGCTCCCGTTCTCGCTTTGCATTGCACGTGTTGATGAGTTTTCATGCTCGCATGTAGGTGAGTTTTCGTGCTCCCGTTCTCGCTTTGCGTTACACGTGCTGATGAGTTTTCATGCTCGCGTGTAGGTGAGTTTTCATGCTCCCGTTCTCGCTTTGCGTTACATGTGCTGATGAGATTTCATGCTCGCGTGTAGGTGAGTTTTCATACTCCCGTTCGAGTTTTCATACTCCCGTTTGAGTTTTCATACTCTCATTCGAGTTTCCGAACTCCCATTTGAGTTTTCGTACTCTCATCTTGTGATTTCTGGATTTCTTGTGTAGTCTTCTGGAATTTGTGCTTCACCAATTTTCGTGATTTCTATTGATAAGTTTTATCAATTTTTGATGCATTGGTGAATTCTTGTGTCATTGACTTGTTATGAATACAAGTTTAGGGTATGATATCCCTTTCTATCTTTGAGAAGATTCTTGTGACATTTTTTGACGAATGAAAATTCGTTGGTATTATATTTTGATGTCAATTGCTTGTGATGTCGCTGTTTTAATCACGTGTTTTAAAAAATTGTTTCAAAATAAAAAAAAAAAAAAAAAAAATTGTTTTCAAAATTTTTACAGCTTACGCTTTCAAAAGAATGAGGAAGCGATTTAAACATTTCAGCAAAATCGAGGACTATGACCCCTTTCTTTTACTGATTCGTTTAATTCCGGACTTGTCCGTTTGAGATTGAAAATTGTGAATTTCTTATATGGAATTAAAAGATGATTTTGTGCTTGTATTGCCCATTGAGTGCTTTAAGAATTCTGGTCGATGCGCTTGATCAACGTTATCGATAGGAATCTCCTAGACGCTTTGATGAGACAATCAGACACGATTTTTGAAAGATTTAGCTTTTCGAAAAAAGAATATTATTCAAAAACAACTCTTTTCCGATACTTCTATTCTTGCGATTCCCGAGTGGAATCAAGACCTTATCTTGTGTACCAATGCTAATCGTATTGGTTTGGATGTTGTTCTCTTGCTAGAGAAAACATGCTATTTCTTGTACTTCTGAATCATTTATGCCTATTGAGACTAGATATGCCACTCATGATCTAGTGATCGTGGCTATTGGTTTCGCTTTTAAAACTTTGGCATCATTATTTTTGGGTAAGAAATTTGTTCTCTACCCTGATCATGAATCTTGGGAATATTTATTTTCTCATAAAGAACTTAATTTACGTCAACCACGTTGACTCAAGTTCCTCGCATTTTGTGATCTTGATGTTCTTTGTATTCTCCCAGGAAGGGAAATCGTGTTGCCAATTGCACTCAGTCGTAGACAACAAGTGGTTGTTTCTTTGATGATGTCCGAATGGAATCATCCTTTTTCCAAGTTCATCGGACGTTTTGATATATTTCGTTATATCGAGCTTCGTCTCATCTCCTTTATGGAATAGCGTCTGATGTTCTTTTATGGTTATCGGTTCATTGGGCGTACAGTTATTGTACTACGCTGTTGTTCCAAATTATTCGTGATTCACCTATGAAAGGTGTTTTACGTCTCAGTCGGTCGGGAAAGTTAGTGCCTCGATATATTGGGCCATTTCCTATCACTGAACGTATTGGTTTCTTGGCTTATCGCCTCTTATTACCGGCTCAATTTTCTGATATTCATGACATGTTTCACGCGTCTTCCTTCTACGGAAATGCCTTAGGGATTCCGGTTTTATTCTTGAGCCCGGTATTATTGAAGAGATTGAAGTTTCACCAGATTTGACTTTGAGCAAGCACGTTCAAGCTCTCTCTCTCTTTCATACTCTATATGGTGAACTTCTTATTTTCAAATTTCGTCATTTTTATGATGATATGCTTTTATGGTTGTTACCTTTTGTCCATTTATTCCTTATGATTGTGAGGACGCAATTTCTTTAAGGAGGGGAGTCTGTAACAACCCAGGAATTTCTCACCAATTTGTAATCATCGTCATTTCGATTTAATGGTGATAGTTATTGCTGTTGGAATTTTAAAATCGGGTTGAAATTCTTTTATAAAAGTTATTAAAGGGTTTATCGGGCTTTAATATAAACTTGGCCCATATTTCTTTTGTTTGATGCTATGAAGTTTTCGAGTTATAACCGTTCCCCTCTTCATTAATCAAACCCGCCCCCGTTATTATTTTAAAACCCTAATTAAATCGATTGAGAAAAAAAATAATGGCGGCATCTCATTCTTCCCCCTTTCGAGATTAGGGCTTCGTCAATTATGGCTGCTCGTCTTCGCGCTCGTTCGTCTTCAGGAGGTAGGGCCCGTTCAGTTCGAAGGCGACGACTTCATTGGCTCCTGCGTTCGTCTTCAATTTCGCGGCTTCGTCACCTCGTTCGAGTTCAACTTCGTCACTTCGAACGGCGATTTCAGGGCTTCGGCCACTTCGACAAAGCAAAGGTGAGTACTTTATAGTACTCACATCTAATTAGACTCAGTTCAACTTCGTTTGCTTTTCTGTTTTCGTGGTCTTCAGCTTTGATTTGATATTTGTTCGTTGTTGATACTTTTATGCCTTGAGTTCGTTTTGGGGCTGTTGATATTTGATATGGTTTGACTGGTTCGACTCTTTGTTCGAAATGATTTCAACTAGCGTGAGCATTTTTCGGCTTTGTTCGACCCATGTCTTCTGTTTGATGTGGTTGTTGGTCTGTAGCTCCATGTTATGATGTTCACCTCTCTTGTGTCATTGGTATTCATGACAATTGCATTGCATATGTCTTAACTATGCACTGTCTATTGTCCATTCAAGTCTGCATAATATTGTAGTTGCATAACCTGATCGTTCAAGTTGTAGTTTGCACTGTCCAATTTGTAGTTTGAGCATTGAGCATATTGTAGCCTTAGTCATTGCATTTGAGGTCAGTAGCATTCATGCATCATTGTTATCTAGGTTTGCATCTGACATTTCATTTCTTGACCTGTTGCACTTGTGTACTTCTGTATTTGACATTGTCGAACTCAGTGGTGTAACTGGATTTGTGATCTGGTTCATGTATGGCCTCCATTGCATATATAATCTCGAGCCTTGTAGCATGGCTTGCATCACTGATTCATTTGAAGTCGTAACCTAGGACATTGGTCCCATGTCCGCTCTTTTGAGTTGCAATTCATGTCTTTAGTTCACTGTCTTGACTCATGTTTATTTTATACTTTGACTGCTGAAGCAGTTGCATTGATATTGAGACCTGTATTTCGATGTTTTGGTTCGAGGCTACACTTGTGTAGTTCTCTGGTCTTCCATCTGCTGATGTTGTCTTCTTACTAGTTGCATTGACTTTGATTGTTGATAATAAATGTTATTGGCATGACTGCCACTCCCTGTTGTTGCAGTTTCCTTTTGATTCACTGTAATTTGGTTTTGGGAGACTGTTTGATATTTTTTTTTCACTTGTATTCCATCGGTTGTTACTGCATTTTTCATTGTGGCATCCATCCTCTTCCACTCTGATTAAGTTGTAGTGTTCAATTATGGTTATTTAGAACCATTTCATTGTTGGGAACTGTAACCTTGAATTGATGTCTTGGCCTCATTTCATTGGGTCACCATTGCATACATGTTTATGCACTTTCTTCCTTTAGCTTGTGTTAGCTGCAGCTTCAACTTTGCTTTGAATTGCAGTCAACATTTGTTTTGTTCTACACTTGTAGTATTGTTGCAGTGAGCTTTGTGCTTGTTGCTGGGTTACCTTATCTTGGGCACACATGTTTGTTTCACTGCATTCATGTCTTTTATGTTGCATATGCTCTGTGGCACTCTTGAACTTGTTTATGCTAGTTGCCACTGTTTCATATATGACATAGTCGCATTTGAGTTGTTACTGTTGCCTTGAACTGCTGCAACTGCATCTTTTGCTGTGTCACTTACTTAGTGCATTCGTTTGCGCTGTGCATTCATGTGTTTGCTCTGTTCAGTATTCTACAAGTATATTTCATATACTGGTTGCCATCGACTTAAAAACCTATTGCATTCCTCTTATTCATTTTATGTTGGAACCATTTCCTTGTGACCTTGTTATTGCTGCAATTCAATTGCAGTCTGCCCCTTTTTGAAGTGTGTTATGGTGCCATTTCATTGGTGCTCTCACCTTCATTTGGCTGTGTCTTCATGTTGTACACTGCCTTGTGCACTTGCTCATTTGAGTATACTTCTTCTCGTGCACCTCTCTGATTCTTTTTGTCTTGTGCGGTATGTTATGTACATTCATCATGTACATCTTTTACATTCATTGGGAACATCGTCACTGTTGTGGCGCGGCAGTGCACGCAAGCGTGAACTGCAGCCACACGGTATTCATTGGGTACATCTTTACTGTTGTGGCACGGCAGTGCACGCAAGCGTGAACTGCAGCCACACGGTATTCTTTGGGTACATTATCACTGTCGTGGCAAGGCAGTGCACGCAAGCGTGAACTGCAGCCACACGGTACTGCTTTTATTATTATTTCTTCTGCTTTTGATTTTAGGATATTTTGCGTATTATTACTGCTTCTATGCACTAATAACTGAGTTTGAATTAGACTGACCCGGGTATTATTTTCTTATGAATTTAATACTCGGGTCAGACCGAGTATTCACAGGTTGTAGATTCTTAGCTTCGGGATGCTGCTTGAGCTATGAAGTTCTTTCATATCTTTTGGGGTAGTCGTCATGTATAGTAGTCGATGTAATTGTATATGAAGATATGTATTCATGTATATTATATTGAAAATGTACTTGTATGTATAACTTCCTGAGTCAACTGTTGTAGTTGCATCATATGTACCATATCAAATGTATTGTAACTGCCATCAGTTATTATATATATGAGATTTTTCTGTTCAATCTGTGTTCCGCATTTATTTAAAATCTTCTGTGTTATTGTGGATCTTGTTAGACCACTTCTCTGATAAACACTTTTAAGTGTGGTTTATTCATATCTATTTCCGCCGTTGTGATATGAATTATCTGTGACTGATTTATGTTATGCTTATTTCTATATTTGTTTCCGAGGATTATATATAGCCACCGCGTGATAGCTTTGAGTTTGCATCGGTATGTCGGATTTCCTCCTTAAATGAAATGCATGCTGTACTATCTGACATATCAATGTTCGCGCAAAGAAATTACACGGATGGTCGCTCCTCAACAGCCCTATTCTCCGTGCTAGTCGACAGCACTACACCGTAGTGTTCTTGGCTAGCGTGGGTATAGAGGTGGGGCGCCACAACGGTTGTCGTTTCATAATTTAATAAATGCAACGGGTAGACTGCTGGGCAATTGAAGAGAGAAGAGAAAGCAAAAGACACAAGATACGGTACCGATACAACAAACTACTTTGTCATTTCCGTTGTGTATACCAAACATCAAAACACAGAATTGAATATACCATAGAGATCAGCACAACAAGATGATCAAAATAGTATACAAATATCAATGGTGCGATCATTCTATCAAAAGTCGATAATCGGTACCAAAATGCTGCTAATTTGCCAGAAATAAGATAAATAGAGCAATGGCAATGAAAATTTGAAAAACGAAATATGACGTCTCGCTCAGAAGATGATTTACAAATTTATTGTGTAAAAAATTCAGGTTTGAAAAGAATTTTATTATCATCAATTGTTAAATAATTTAAATTAAATAGAATTACACAATAAAATAGATTTCCATATCATCTGATGAAAATTTACCATTTGCTATGTTTAGATAGACATATTCCAAATATCAAATTTTTATTTCAAATTTTTATTTTTATAATTTCACAAAATTCCAATTAAATATATTTATAAAACAAATAAAATTATTAAAAATTTACTGGTTGTTACACAATCCCAATGCAAATGTGGTTCGTCCCAATTTTCAAGCATTTCCAAATAATGCTTCGAATCCTCCCTTTCAACCCAATCATTTTCAACCAAATTTTGCGAGTCCGTCTCATAATAAACCATAGCAATCAAACTTTTAGCCAAATTTTGCTTCCTCTCCCCAGGACGATAAATTTTTAAGTTCACTTAAGAAAAGTCTTAAAACTTTGGCTAAAGCAACCACTCAAAGCCTCCAATCAAACAGTAATTTGCAAAATTTATTGACCTCATATATGTAAAACACAACTGCAAAACTTGAAATGCATATGAGTCAATTAGCCACGTCTTTGAGCGAACGAGGCACATTCCCAAGCCAACCCGTTCCAAATCCCAAAAACCAAAATGCTAATTTAAATTAAGCCCATGTTGTTCAAGATAACAACATCACCCAATTGAATGTTGTCACGACTCTGCGTTTTGGTAAACAAATCGATAATCAAGTCGTTAATCCCAACGATTTACTAGAAACCCCTCTCGGCACTTCTAAAACAATGAATGAATCTGAATAGAACATGGAGCTAAACATTGAATCGAATGCCAATCAAAATTCTTCTTCGACTCAAGTACACCCGCCTATTGAGTACCGTGTCCCATTTCCACATTTTCTCCGACCAAAGAAACATCAAATGGAAAAGATGTTGGAAATTTTTAAACAAGTGAAATTTAACATCCCGCTGCTTGACATTGTTCAGCAAGTCCCAACGTACACTAAATTTCTTAAGGACTTGTGTACCCAAAAGCGACGCACTCAAGTGCCCAAAAAGTCTTCTTAGCGGCCAGTTTGAGTGAAGTCTTGTCCCGATCCATGCCCGTTAAATACAAAGATCTTGGCTGCCCTACAATTTCGTGTATAATTGGAGACAAGACGATTCACAAATGCTTGATAGACTTAGGTGCGAGTGTCAATTTAATTCCGTACAATGTATATGAGCAATTAGACTTAGGTGAGCTCAAACCAACAAAGGTCACACTTCAATTCGCTGATTGTTCCATTAAGAAGCACATGGAAGAAATTGAGGATGTGCTCATTAGAGTAGGGCAATTCATATTCCCCGTTGATTTTATTGTTCTTGAAACACAACCTATGACCAACCCTGCAAGTCAAATCCCTTTGATATTGGGCCGACCATTCTTAGCCACCTCAAATGCCTTAATCAATTTTCGCAATGGTTTGATGAAAATTTCTTTTTGAAACATGACTTTGGATCTTAACATTTTCAATCTTGAAAATCTGTCGATTGAACCTCATGACCAAACATTGGAAGTTAGTGCCATTCATGAAAACTTCGAAAATGAGACGATTGACCTTAGCGATGAACATGAATTTGACTACGAAAAATTGTTTCATGAAATTCCTAATGATAATGAATAAATTCTCCCTTTTGAATCACTTCCAGTTGAGTCAAAATCTCAACCTAATTCTTTGACCGAATAACCCCTGAGGTTGGACCTTAAACCCCTTCTCGATCATTTTAAGTATGCATACTTAGGTGAAAATGAAACACTTCCCGTCATAATTTCTGTGACTCTCTCTCTCTCTCTCGATCAAGAAACTTCCTTACTTTCAATCCTTTCGGAAAACAGGAAGCACTTGGATGGTCAATCATCGATATAAAAGGAATTAGTCCCGCTTTTGTTCAACACTTCATCCATCTGATTGACGATGCCAAGCCTGTTCGTGACATTCAACGAAGGCTTAACCCAAAAATAAAAGATGCGGTGCGTGATGAAATTCTTAAACTTCTTGACAATGGTATCATATACCCAATGTCCGATAGTTTATGGGTTAGCCCAATTCACATTGTACCGAAAACGTCTGGACTTACCATTGTTAAGAATGATTCTAGCAAACTTACTACAACTTGTAGTCAAGTGAGTTGGCGTGTTGTCATTGACTATCAAAAATTAAATGCCGCAACATGTAAGGATCACTTCCCTCTTCCTTTTATCGACCAAATGCTCGAACGTTTAGCCGGTCACAATTCTATTGCTTTCTTGATGGTTATTCCGGCTATAAACAAGTTCCAATCGCTCCCGAAGATTAAGAAAAACAACTTTCATGTGTCTCTTTGGCACTTTTGCATATCATCGTATGCCTTTTGGGATTTGTAATGCTACCGCTACTTTTCAAAGATGCATGGTCAGCATCTTTTCTGATATGATTGAACATTTTCTTAAAGTGTTAATGAACGATTTTTCTATCTTTGGAAACTCTTTTTTTGAATGCTTACACCATCTTGAATATGTTCTTAAATGGTGAAAGGATAAACACTTAATGCTAAATTGGAAAAAATGCCACTTTATGGTCACTTAAGGCATAGTCCTTGGACATGTCATTTCAAATAAAGGCATTAAGGCAGACAAAGCGAAAATCGATGTCATTGCAAATCTACCCATTTCCAAATCTATTAAGGGCATTCGCTCTTTCCTAGGCCATGCCAGTTTTTATTGACGCTTTCTCAAAGACTTCAGTAAGATTGCTCGACCTCTTACGACTCTTTTGGAAAAGACATTCCTTTCGATTTTAACTCTGATTGTGTCTTCGCTTTTGAACATCTCAAATATGAACTCGTTTCTGCTCTTGTATTTTGCTCACCGAATTGGGACCTTCCATTTGAAATAATGTGTGACACTTTGAACTTTGCAGTAGGTGCAATCTTAGGGTAGCACATCAACAAGATCCTTCACGTTATCTATTACGCTAGTATAACTCTGAACGGTGCTCAACTCAATTACACAACTACTGAAAGAAGAGATGGTAGCAGTAGTTTTTGTTCTCGAAAAATTCTGACAAATTTGATAGGCTCATACATCACTGTTTACCCAGACCGTTCCGCTCTTCGATATCTTTGTGCTAAAAAGAACGGTAGGTCTCGCTTAATTCGTCGGATCCTTTTACTCCAAGAATTTGATCTTACGATTAAGGACAAAAAGGATCCGACAATGTCATAGCCGATCATTTGTCTCGTCTTCCCAACGCATAGTCGCATTGCCAATCAATGAAAACTTTCCCCATAAACAACTTCTTTCAACTTCTATCGATCCATATTACGCTGATATAGTGAACTACTTGTCACTAAAGAAACTCCGTCATCTTGATCCAAATAGGATAAATGCAAATATATGTCCTAAGTGAAATATTTCTAGTGGGATGATCCATACTTATTCAAGTATTGTACCAAACAAATCATTGAACATTGCATCCTGGATGATAAAATAAGGAGTGTTCTTTCGTTTTGCCATGATCTAGCGTGCGGTGGACATTTTGATCCTCGAAAACCTATTGAAAAAGTACTTCAATGTGGTTTCTATTGGCCCACTCTTTTCAAAGACACATTTGAATTTTGTAAAACTTGTGATCGATGCCAAATGCTTGGACGAATTTCTTGACGAAATATGATGCCTCTAAACCCCATTCTTACGGTCAAAATCTTTGATGTTTGGGGTATCAACTTTATAGGACCTTTTCTCAATTCTTTTGGAAATTTGTATATTCTTCTCGCTATTGATTACATCTCGAAATGGGTTGGAGCCGTTCCATGTAAAACAATACATATAGAATTATTGTGAAATTCCTTAAAGAAAACATCTTTTCGAGGTTCGGCACACCTCACACAATAATCAGTTATAACGGAACCCATTAGTGCAATCGTCCTTTTGAAACTTTCATGAAGAAATACTCGATAACCCACAAGCCATCCACTCCGTATCATCCTCAAACTTGTGGCCAAGTTGAAGTTTCAAATCGTCAAATAAAAAAATATTGGAGAAAACTGTTAAAAAAATCGTAAAGATCAGTCTCGGAAATTGACCGACGCACTTTAGGCTTACCATATTGCTTTAAAACTAACTTTGGGATGTCTCCATTTCGCCTAGTTTATGCAAAATATTGCCATTTACCTGTTGAAATTGAACACAAAGCATTATGGGCAATAATTTTTTTTTAACTTTGATCTTGAAAAAGCCGATGAAAATAGAAAATTACAAATCAATGGACTAAAAGAGATTAGGAACGACGTGTGCGAAAATGAGAAAATTTACAAAGAAAAACCAATTTTTTTCATGATAAATCAATCCTAAGAAAAACATGATCACCAAACCAAAAATTTCTTTTATATGACTCAAGACTTCATTTATTCCCTAGAAAGCTAAAATCGAGATGGACCGGACCATTTGTGGTACGAACTGTTTTTCCACACGGTGCCATAGAAATAAAAACCCCAGGGATGGATTGATTTTAAAAGTCAACTATCATCGTTTGAAACCTTTCTTAAAATTGCCAAGTAACCAAGAGGAGGAGCTTATGATTCTTCATGAGCCATGCGACGGCTAGTAAGAAATGTTAACCCTCTTTTGTAAATATGTACATATTTTTCCACGTTACACTAATTATATCGTGCACTGACTATGAGGACAAAGTCAAAAATTAAGTGTGGGGGAGTCTCATCTTCATTTTTTTAATTTTCGTGGCATTTTTGAATTTTCATTTTCTTTCCAAAACTCAAAATTTCTTAAAAAAATAGAAAAAATCTAAAAATTTCTAAATCTTAAAAATATTTTCTTTTTAGCATTTTGATTTATTGTTGAAGAAGCACTATAGGATAAGTATAAGTTTTTATCAACAAATTTAAATTCTAGAAATTTTACTTCTCTTAACAAAAATAAAAATAAAGTTCGATTACAAGTAACAATGGTTTATCTGGTATATATGAAGAATTCATGGGTGATAATTTGAAGTATACCCTAATTGAAAATCTTCGTTTAAAAGTGTGGTTAATTTAAAGTAAAGGCGATAATATTTTAAATCTTTTAAGTTAAGTGGTATAAGATGACATTGTAAAACCATCTCTTTCTATAAAAAAAATTTTGAAAAATAATATCTTGTTGTATATATGTATATATTTTATTAACACCTAGAGTCATGTATTCACATGCAAGTTTGTACGCTCGCCATGCTCTGTACTTTTCTAACGTAAGCCCGAAAGGTAGTGCACGATCGGTATATCTGGCCCCAGTTTATCTGAGTTAGGTATATGTATATATAAATTCTTTCATTAATAATGCCTACAGTTGATAGGTGTCCACACTTGTGTGTTCACTCGCCATGCTCTGTATTCCCCTCACATAAGCCCGAAAGATAGTGCGCGGGTCATATTTCTGACCCTGGTTGTCTAAGTTAGATATGTAAATATTGTTAATATCAATAAGTTTTCAAATAAAGAGAGAGTAAGCAATTGAAATCCAAGCACTATTTTTCGCTTATGTGATTTGACTTGTTATTCAAAAGAAATGAAAATTTCACTTTGAAAATTTTGATATTTAACTAAGGATTTGTTCCATACTTGCACTATGTTATCAACTGAAACAACTAGCCAAACTAGAGTCTAATTGTGATGTTTACTTAATTTTTGTTTGAAGTTTGACAAGTAAAAGGACTTAAATTTCTTGATAATGACCAGAACTTATAACTTATTTATGTCGATTGAAAGTAAAATCTTCATTTGTAAATATTTTCAAAAAAAAATTGCATCCATCTCCTTGTACATAAACTTGTATATAGGAATTTTTCATTTTGTAAATATTTACATATTGTGTTTGGATTTTGTGGGTGGTATCCAATAAAAACCCTCACGAGACAACACTCGTCCTACTAGGGACACCTAGAGGTTTAACGACTTGTTGCATACACTCAATGCAATCATATTTCCTATAAAAAGGGATTTATCTTAGTTTTTCTTTATTCGAGGAAAAATAAAAAGATAAGTGTGGGGGTATATGATGTTCACATAAAGGTGCATATTTTTACATCCATATTTAATCTATTTTTATTTTAAATAAATGTCATAATTGGGTATTTTTACATGTTTAAAACCAAATGTCAAATATACGTTCATGTCATCATTCATATATCAATGTAGGGGTAAAATAGTAATTTTGTGCATGAATTAATTTTGAGAATATTTATTTGCACATTTTCTTTTTAATTATAGGAATTTTGGATGGAAATATGAAAGTGTTTTCATGAAGATATGCATGCACAATGACGGAAACAAAGGAATGAAGGTGGAAATAATTCTATCCATGCATCATGGAGGACCCCACCTACTTGCTTATCTTAATATACAATTAAAAGCTAGTGGACACGTTAGTGGAGGTTAAAGTTTCATGCATACTTGATGATGGATTAATTAGAGACTAATGATAACTTAGTGGCCACACTTCTTAAGGGATATTTTTGGTAGCCCCCAAAAATTGGATTAGGATATTGTGCATGTATAAATAGCACTCTTATGTACATGTAAACGATCTTCTCTCTTTTAATTACTTAGGAAATTAGCATGCAAATTATAGCCTCAAATTATATGAAACAAAAATAGCTTCCTAAGCTGCTTGTTCTTTTACTTCTTCCTTATTCTTATTTTATTTTCTTGTTTATTTCTATTTACAAGCTCTTTCATTTCATGTTAGTAGCTTGGTTTTACTTTTATGCAACTAGTTTAGGTATTCTGTTATTCTAATTAGCTCTTACCTTCTTTTCTTTCATTTAAATGTTGAAATTTACATGTGTTGATTTGATAACATAAATGAGCAGCTAAACCCCTTTAGTTTAGGGGTAATGAAGCTCTCTAAAAATATGTAAATTCAACATAATTTGTGATTTATATTCTCATGTATGCTTTATGAAAATGAATGTTGATGTAAGTTTATAAAATGGAATTTGGTAGCCTATGTTGTAATTACAAATGGGCTATGCATACTCTACATAAACAAAAATTACAACTTCATTTTACTAATTGATTATTGAGTTTGAAATTAAAGTAAAATCAAAATTTGATGATCTATGTTATTAAATACAATACTAAATAGATCATACTTAATATAGCTGTTGCTTTGACTTAATTTCATGAGAATTGATAAGCGGCTTTGGTTGTTGTCGCGACCTGAAATTCAGTGTTCGAAAATCGACATCAAATACCTCACTTGTATTTGACTTACGAAGATTCAACCATCGAACTCCAGTTCGGATGGAGCTTATAACAACATTAGATGAATATAAACAGCGGAAACAAAATGAATATCATTGATCATAGATACAACATCATAATATCCATTACAACATTCAACATGAATATCAAAATGCTACATATTGATATAACAACAACATAATGATAACTTCACAATGGAACGACAATAGAGTCTTCAAAAGGATCCAACATAC
Source organism: Allium cepa (assembly GCA_030765085.1). Lineage (NCBI taxonomy): Eukaryota > Viridiplantae > Streptophyta > Magnoliopsida > Asparagales > Amaryllidaceae > Allium > Allium cepa. The sequence goes on along the minus strand of CM060931.1, from coordinate 84,806,286 downwards.
ATCTACTATGATAAGGTCTTCAAAAACTCCAACATTTCAAAAGGTTGCCAAAGCCAAAACTTCCAAAATCCGATAGCTTCCAAACAAAAAGACTTCAAAATCCAGCTAGCACCAAAACACGGAAAACCTGCTACTAGGCTGCCCGTGTGGAAATTATGGGCACCCAAAGTTTAGAAAGGAAACAATAAACTCCGGGTCAGTCATGGGACTGGTATGAGTAAACAAAAATAGTAGCTTTGAATAAAAAAATTTTTAAAAGAAAACCGTTCATGCTTTTGGAAAATGAAACTACCATAAGGCCTCCCGGTATACACACAATGTAATCTCACACTTGGGGGAGATTTCTCCTTATGATAGTCAAATATGCTTAATATGAGAAAATTCATTTGATATTATTATTATTATTATTAGTGCATAGTGTGAATTTTTTTTTCAAAAATATAATATTAATCTTAGCAAGCATAGGTACCATTATACTATGCCTACTATAGCTACCATTTAAGAATGGCAGGTTATACAACTGAAATCATACTGGGTTCGTATTGGTAATTGGATTTCCAACAAATGGTCAGGTTAAGGAACTTCCTATGCCACATGGGCACGTCTCAGGAGGGTTGTCTCGAGAACTTAACCGTCTCTCTGCCAACACAAGGCCGGGTTACCTCTGTAACTAGGTAACTACTACACGAGTATGCCACCCTTCAGTCATTTGCGACCTTTATTCGAGGGCCCTTAACCACAAAGAAACAACCACACGGTAATGAGATTGCATCAACCACATAGGTTAAGTATCTGGGCTCCATACCATGATACCACCTTTTTCCAGAAGGAAATGACATACCCTAAAGGGCGCGACCCTCATAACCTAGCCTCATCTTTCCTGTTTTGACCATTTCCGGGGTATGAGGTCCGATGAGGTCTCATCCACAAAGCTACGATTTACATGAAAGTCATGCTTTGACCAACAAATGATCATCAATACACAGTAGCACTTATCATGCCACACTACCATTGGGAGTATATCACTGATAACCTTCAACTACATAACCTCCGAGCTCGTATCTCTCAGAGAAGGGTGTTAAGCTAAGAGAATAAATTCTCCGCCACTAACAGAAATGTATTTTGTGACGCCCCACCTCTATACTCACGCCAGCCAAGGACACTATGGAGTAATGTCGTCAACTAGCACGAAGAATAAGGATGTTGAGGAGCGACCATCCGTGTAATTTCTTTGTGCGAGCACCGACATGTCAGATAGTATAACATGCGTTTCATTTAAAGAGGAAATCCGACATACCGATACAAACTCAAAGCTACTACACAACAAATATAGAAATAAACATAACATAAATCAGTCACAGACATTCATATCACAAAGGTGGAAATATATATGATTATTATACGTAGAAGTGTGCATCAAAGTAGTGGTCATAGAAGATTCATAGCATCAAAAAAGAATAGATACAAGTGCTAGAAAAGGAATAAGTATACATCAAGAAGTCAAGAAGAAGCACCTGTAATACCTCGGTCTGACCCATGTATTATTTGATAAGAAAATAATAAATGGATCAGTCTAGCTATAAATATCGGATAAAATGAGATGGAATAAGAGATATGACAAAAATTATGATAACAATAATGCCATACTGTGATAAGTATACATTTGAAAATTAACCAGAGATTAATCAATAGCACAAGAATCTTCTCAAAGATAAAAAAGAATGTCATATTCTTTACTTTTATTCACCAAATCACAAATATTGATAAAACTCATCAATGTAAATCACTAAAATTGGTGAGACACAAATTCTAGAAATCAACAATTAGAAATCCAGAAATCATAGGAGGGGGAGGCCTATCACAAAAGGGGAGCATGAAAACTCACCAACACGTGTATCACAAACGGAACGCTATTCCATGGTCGCTAACCATAGAGCCGATGCAACAACGTAGTATAATAACAGTACGCCCGAGGGACCTGAAACTCAAATAACTCGGAACATCGACGCAGTACAATAATGGTATGTCCGGTGAACTGAAATTTCAAAATTTGGAACATCGACGCAGTACAATAACGGTACATCCAATGAACCTGATAAACCGAAACAACGATGTAGTACATTATCGGTACATCCATTGATCCAGATAAGCCGGGACATTGATGTAGTACAATAACGTTACATCCGATGATCCGAACACCATAAACGAACATGGGTCGCTAGCCTATAGAAAAAATGAGACGAAACTCCAAAGAACCAGTAGGTCGTTAGCCTATAAAGAAATGAGACGAAGCTCAATAAAACGAGGTACAGTCCCCTATATGGACAAAGAGACATCACACATTGCTAGTCTAATCCATAAAATGATCACCATTGATCAATAAAAAGTGTGAATTACACTAAGCTAGTAAATAACTGAGTTTAGCTTCATGTCCCATAACCATTGGCTTAACTTAAATATTTACGAACAAATTGTATATTTCCACTCGAAAATTGTCACAAGAGTTTCAATCGAACAAGTCTAAGAATTAATCGACGAAGTAAACGCAAGCGTTTCATACCATTTGTTTTGCTAAGCCGTTTAATTGAATTTCTCGAACGAATGAGATAAAGTTTTGTATATACTAATAGGTAGGAAAAATGGTTTTATAAGAGCTTTGTATTAAAAATAGAGTTGAAATCATCTTTGTAAAAGAGTTTGAATATTTACTACAAGTATAGAAACCTTTGCGTTTTAAAGTGACAAGCTATAAAAATGATTGTAAAAACAATCAATCACCAAAATTTCACGTTCGAAGACGTGAGTTAAATCCAAAGAAATTGATACCAAATCCATCAAGATGGATATTCCCAAAAATCCATAAAAAGAAGTCATCAAAGACGATAATAGTGATAATAACTAATCGGATCAACCAAAATCGATTAAAATTTGGAATTTAAATCAGAAATAAGGTGAAGAGGAAAAACTGGGCATAACCGGACGTCTGAGGGGTTGTTCCAGACGTCTAAGGGGTTGTTCCAGACGTCTGGATTTGGTTTCTGGAAATATTCTAGAAAACCATCCAGACGTCTGAATTCTCAAATCAAACGTTTGACCTCCTTCCAAACGTCTGAAATAATAATTCAGACGTCTGAAATTAGTCGCTGCCATTTTTATTTTTCTGCCGCGTATAATTTTCTCCAGGAAGCAAAAGCAGACATATGGCATTGGTATCCAGACGTCTAAACACCTGGTAAGGGCAACAAATTTCCTAGGCCATGATGGCCAATACGATTTCGGGAGCGATCGAGCGAGCAATGACGACTAAGGATTTACGCCTAACAACAACCCGGCCTTATAGCTCTTCGATACACCCCAAAAACAACATATCCAAGCACTCAATGTAGGATTTTCATAGAATCGGACTTAAAAACCAAAAATTGGAAAATCATCATATCAATTCAAATCAAAAGCAAATGATTATGAATAAATGTTAGGAATTCATACCTAACAACAAAGATAGGTATAGACATAGATGTGAGATAAAAATCTCACCTTTAACACAAAAACAAGGAAGAAGAAGCTTGAAAACAAGGGAGGATCAACCACTCTTCAAGCTCAACTCTAGAAGCTCCAAACTAAGATCAAAAGCAATAATTTCCCAAATTAGGTTATAGGAAATTTCTGAAATTGGAGAGAGATTGAGATGGAGAAGAAGGAGATACTTACCTAAGCTTCCCTTTGGAGCTAAAACTTGGATTTGCTAAAGAAACTAGGCATAGGATTTTAATTTCCCATTTCCACCACCATTTTTGCTAAAGCTTAAGTTGTAGGAAATATTATGAAGTAATGAAGAGGAGTGGAGTGGAGTTGGGTTGACATGTTAGGTTAATGGGTTGAAACCCAAACCCAAAGCCCTAAGTGAAAAGGTCGAAATTTTAGCTAGCTCTAAACATATCAATGTTTATACTCAAAAAGGTTGAAAACGCCATTTTGGACTCAATGGAAGTGGTCTCGAGTCCTAATTCGGCTGTTTGCAAAAAGTAGCTTTTCGAACCTAAATCCAATTAATGATGTTATATTTAAATAAAATATTTAAATATACAATCATAAAACATGCGGGTTGTTATAGACTCCACTCCTTAAAGAAATTGCGTCCTCATAATACTTAAGAAGGAAGTAAAAAGCAACAACCATAAAAGCATATCAACATAAAAGAAGTTTGAAATAAGAAGTTCACCTTAAGGAGCACGAGAGAGTAAGTCCGGATGTGATCGCTCGATGAATTCTCTAGATTCCCAAGAGCAATCCTTAGGATTTGAGGACCATTGAACTTTCACAAGCATGACATCTTTATTTTGAAAGCGTTTAACCTCCGAAGCAATAATACGAATTGATTGTTGCTCATAAGTCAAATTAGGTGAAACTTCAATTTCATCCACAACACCGGGCTCAAAAATAGAATCAGAATCTCGAAGGCATTTCCGTAATTGAGAAACGTGAAACATGTCATGAATAGAAGAAAACTGAGCCAGTAATAAAAGGCGATAAGCCATGGAACCAATACGTTCAGTGATGGAAAATGGACCAATGTATCGAGGTGCTAATTTTCCCGATTGACTGAAACACACAACACCCTTCATAGGTGAAACACGAATAAACACAAAATCTCCCACAGAAAATTTTAATTTCCTTCTTCGATTATCGGCATAGGATTTTTATCTACTTTGAGCTGCTTTCATCCTATGATGAATAAGGTCAATCTTTTCTGTGGAATTACGAATAAAATCTAGACCTAAAACCAGCTTCTCACCTACCTCAATCCAACAAGAAGGAGATCGCCATGGCCTTCCATAGAGAGCCTCGAAAGGTGCCATACCAATACTAGATTGGAAGCTATTATTATAGGAAAACTCAACAAGAGAAATGTGATCTTCCCAACTTCCACAAAATCAAGAACACATGCACGAAGAAGATCTTCAAGAGTTTGATTCACACGCTCAGTTTATCTATCGGACTGAGGGTGATAAGAGGTGCTAAAATTAAGCTTCGTTCCTAAAGCTTTTTGAAGACTCTTCCAAAATCCATTAGTAAAAAATGGATCAGGATCGCTAACAATAAAAGTAGGAACTCCATGAAATTTAACAATTTCTTTAATAAAGAGTTTAGCCAAAAGAGGTACGGTCCGATTGGATCGAAAGAGAATAAAATGGGCGGATTTTGTAAGTCTATCTACTATCACCCATAGGCTATCATGACCTAAACGAGCACGGGGAAGTCCGTCAATAAAATCCATGGAAATTTGGTCCCACTTCCAAATTGGAACGTTGCAATAACCCACCGGGCCTTTGATGTTCGGCCTTAACGAGTTGGCAAGTCAAGCAACGCTTAACAAAGTTAGCAATATCGGATCTTATCCCATCTCAATAATAAAGTCGCTTTATATTCGCGTACATTTTATTACTACTGGGATGAATGGTAAATTTAGAACGATGAGAATCTTTTAAAATATCTTTACGAAGATCATAATTATTTGGCATGATAAGTCTACCAAATTTTCGAATACCGCCACGACCATTAATATCAAAGCCTTTCAAACCTTCGATATCAATTTTATCCCTACAATTTTGGCTAAGAAGAACCAATTCGGGATCTAGCTTTTAAGCATCAAGAATGCGGTCTAGAAGAGAAGGATGAGTCTCAAGGCTACATAAAACGAGAGATGAACATAAATTGGATTCACGATCTCGAATCTCGCAAGTAGACAAAATCTCAAGATCATTCCATTCTGATATCATCATAGAAACAACCGCTTGTTGCTTACGACTAAGGGCATCGGCAACACGATTTCCCTTTCCGGGAGTATAAAGAATATCAAGATCATAAGATCAAGGAACTCGAGCCAACGTTGTTGATGCAAATTAAGTTCCTTTTGAGAAAATAAATACTTCAATGATTTATGATCGGTGTTGAGAACAAATTTTTCTCCCAAAAGATAATGAAGCCAAATTCGAAGGGAAAAAACAATAGCCGCGAGCTCCAAGTCATGAGTGGCGTATCGAGTCTCGGCAGGCTTTAATTGCCTAGAAGCATAAGCAATAACACGTTCTCTTTGCATAAGAACGACGCCCAATCCAACCCGACTTGCATCGGTATGAACAATAAAATCTTGGTTCCCCTTGGGAATCAAAAGAATAGGAGCATCGTAAAGGAGTTCTTTTAATTTTTGGAAAGAATCTTCGCATTTGTCCGACCAAATGTATTTAACTCCTTTCTTTGTCAAACTAGTAAGAGGCACGAAAATTTTAGAAAAGTCCTCTATGAACCGACAGTAATAACCCGCCAATCCTAGAAAGCTACAAATTTCCGTCACACTCTCTGGTCTCTTCCAATCTTGAATTGCTTCAACCTTTGAAGGATCCACGGAAATTCCGGATTCAAAAATGATGTGACCGAGAAATTTCACACAAGATTGACAAAAATGGCACTTAGAAAATTTTGCTTTCAATTGATTGCTCCTAAGAGTTTCCAACACAATCCGAAGATGCATTTCATGCTCCTCCTCTATTTTAGAATACACAAGAATATCGTCTATAAAGATGAGAACAAATTGATTGAGGACGTCTTTCAAAACACGATTCATAAGGTCAACGAAATAAGCTGGAGCATTCGTTAAACCAAATGGTATAACCAGCCATTCATATGATCCATAACGGGTATTGAATGATGTCAAAGGAATGCTATCCTCTGCAATATGAAGCTGATGAAAACCAGTTGCTAAGTCTAACTGTGAAAAGACTCTAGCACCGCTAAGTTGATCGAATAGATCATCAATCCGAGGTAAGGGATATTTATTCTTGATGGTTGAGATCATTAAGCTTGCGATAGCCAACAGAAAGCCTAGGGGTACCATCGGATTTCTTCTCAAAAATAGACGAAGCTCCCCAAGGAGAGGAACTAGAACGAATAAATCGCTTCTCTTCCAATTCGGATAATTGCTTACGTATCTCCTCATTTTCTTTATTGGACATACGATAAGGAGGACGAGTAATAGGTAAAGCTCCAGGGATTAGATTAATTCTGAACTCAATTGCTCGCTTAGGGAGTAATCCTAAGACGGGCTCAAATATGTCGGAAAATTCACGAACGACGTGAATACGAGAAATGTCATCTTCCTCGTCATCATTATCGTCATCACAAGGGTTTAGAGAATATAAAGATGCTACCAAACTGGAATCTGAATCTTTAAGAACAATAGAAATCTGCTTAACAGATTGAGGATGTCGAAGATGAATAGTCCACTCAGGACATAGGATATAGGCTTCATAACGGTTAAGCCAATCCATTCCCAAAATCATTTCGAAGCCTAAGTAACGCATGACATGTAAATTGGCTCGAAAAGAAAAATCACATAAAATAATCTCGAACCTTTAGAAAGCAAACTGAGTGTTGCGGATCCACAAACCGGATTCGCAATTCTCAAAGACGTCGTTAAAGCCATAACATTTAAAGAAAAAGTATCAATAAGTTCTTTTGATATAAAAGAATGGGATGCACCCGTATCAAAAAGAACTCGATTAGGATGATCACAAAACATAATAATGCCATCAAGGATAGAATGAGAAATATCTTGACCAAGAGAAGTGTTAGCAGGCGCTTGTACCATATTTAACTTTCCCTCCCTCTTGCTTGAAAGTTTGGGACATGAAGATAAGAGATGATCCGAACTTTGCAATAACGACAAAAGAGAGGTTTCAGGCACTATTAGCATAATGGTCCTTAGAACCACAATTGTAGCATTGCCCACGACTAGAGGTAGGAGCTTTTGCTACAGAAGCTACTTGCTTCCCTTTCTTGTTGGGATAAGGGCCTTTGAACTTATTAGGCCGCTTCCTGTTGTTGTTGAAGCTCTGCTTGGCGCTCACAATTTCAACATCTCCTTCCTTATCGGCCTCTTCGAGTAGAAGAGCGATATCAATAAGCTGATGAAATGAAACTTTCAGTTTCAGAAGTAGAGGCTTTTTGAGATTCTTATTCAAGCCATAGACGAACCTCTGATTTTTATTCAATGGGGTATTTATGTATTCGACCCCGTATTTAGAAAGAGATTCGAAAGATGCGACATAATCTTCCACAGAAGATTTACCTTAAACAAGGTCAATAGAACGACGGGCCAAAGTTACCTTTTCAGCCTCCGGCACGAACTTAGATTCGAATCTTTCCCAGAATTGCTCCCAAGTAAGATCCGCTTCAATAATTTCAGAAATTAGAAGCTCATACCAATCTAATGCTCTTTCTTGGAGCATACTGGAAGCAACTTGGACTCGATAAAGATCAATAAGATTCATGCGAGAAAAGATGTGATCGCATGTTTTGAACCAAGCTTGGATTTCCATAACGCTTTCGGATCCCTTGAATGGCCTACCACCCAAATCGGTATAGTCTCTGCACAAACGTGCAAATCTGGATCTAGAATAAGTAGACTCTAGGATAGGTCCGACAGCTTGAGCATTCTTTACAAGATCTAAAAGCTGTTGGGAAGACATAAATACTCCGTCTTGAGGAGTAGCACTGGATTGACCGGCACTTGGACGGCATGGTCTAACCATTTCTCTTCTTTAAGAAAGAAAGAAAGAAGAAAAAGAAGTTTATTCTCAAAATGAATATCAAACAATCATGATTGATAAAACAAGGCGTCATAAAAGAAAATAGGATAGAACAGGTCCAATGACTCGAATAAAATCCTAAGGCACGACTCCTAAGAAGGACTTAGGATGATGACCATTGCTAGATTATTCTACATTGTTATGAAGTTTGGCTCTGATACCTTTCTGTGATGCCCCACCTCTATACTCACGCTAGACAAGGACACTAAGGAGTAATGCCGTCAACTAGCATGAAAAATAAGGCTGTTGAGGAGCGACCATCCATGTAATTTCTTTGTGCGAGCACCGATATGTTAGATAGTATAACATGCATTTCATTTCAAGAGGAAATCTAACATACCGATACAAACTCAAAGCTACTACACAGTGGCTATGTGGTCTTCGAAAACAAATATAGAAATAAACATAACATAAATCAGTCACAGACATTCATATCACAAAGGCGGAAATAGATATGAATATTATACGTAGAAGTGTACATCAGAGTAGTGGTCATACAAGATCCACAGCATCACAAAAGAATAGATACAGGTGCTAGACGAAAGAATAAGTATACATCAAGGAGTCTCTATCTCGAATGTATAAAATAAAAACTACTAATCTGAAGTAGTTAGCCAAAAATCAGGCGACAGTCCCTGATAAGAAGTCAAGAAGAAGCACTTGTAATATCTCGGTCTGACCCGAGTATTATTTAATAAGAAAATAATAAAAGGATCAGTCTAGCTATAAATATCAGATAAAATGAGATGGAATAAGAGATATGACAAAAATGTATGATAACAATAATGTCATACCGTGATAAGTATACATTTGAAAATCAACCAGAGATTAATCAATATAACAAGAATCTTCTCAAAGATAAAAAAGAATGTCATATTCTTTACTTTTATTCACCAAGTCACAAACATTGATAAAACTCATCAATGTAAATCATTAAAATTGGTGAGACACAAATTCCAAAAATCATCAATTAGAAATCCAGAAATCACAGGAGGGGGAGGCCTATCACAAAGCGGAAGCATGAGAACTCACCAACACGTGTATCATAAACGGAACGCTATTCCATGGTCGCTAAGCATAGAGCCGGTGCATCAGTGTAGTATAATAACAATACCCCGAGGAACCTAAAAATCAAACAACTCGGAACATCGATGTAGTATAATAACGGTACGTCCAATGAACTAAAATTTCGATAATTTGGAACATAGACGCAGTACAATAACGGTACGTACAATGAACCTGATAAATCGGAACAACGATGTAGTACAATATCGGTACAACCATTGATCTAAATAAGATGGGATATCGACGTAGTACAATAACAATACATCCGATGATTCAAACACCATAAATGAACATGGGTCGCTAGCCCATAAAAAAAATGAGACGAAACACAAAAGAACCAGTTGGTCGTTAGCCTATAAAGAAATAAGACGGAGCTCAATAAAATGAGGCACAGTCCCCTACGTGGACAAAGAGACATCGCACATTGCTAGTCTAATCCATAAAATGATCACCATTGATCAATAAAAAGTGTGAATTAAGTTAAGCTAGTAAATAAATGAGTTTAGCTTCATGTTCCATAATCACTAGCTTAACTTAAATATTTACGAACAAATGTAGATTTCCACTCGAAAATTGTCACAAGAGTTTCAATCGAACAGGTCAAAGAATTAACCGACTCAGTAAACGCAAGCGTTTCATACCATTTGTTTTGCTAAGCCGTTTAATTTGATTTTTCGAACGAATGAGATAAAGGTTTGTATATACTAATAGGTTGGAAAAACAGTTTATAAGAGCTTTGTATTAAAAATAGAGTTGAAATCATCTTTGTAAATGAGTTTGAATATTTACTACTAGTATAGAAACCTTTGCGTTTTAAAGTGACAAACCATAAAAATGATTGTAAAAACAATCAATCACCAAAATTTCACATTCGAAAATGTGAGTTAAATCCAAAGAAATCGATGCCAAATCCATCAAGATGTATATTCCCAAAAATCCATAAAAAGAAGTCATCAAAGACGATAATAGTGATAACAACTAATCGGATCAACCAAAATCGATCAACATTGGAATTTAAATCAGAAATAAGGCGAATAGGCAAAACTGGGCATATCCAGACGCCTGAGGGGTTGTTCTAGACGTCTGGATTTGGTTTCTGGAAATATTCCAGAAAACCATACAGACATCTGAATTCTCAAATCAGACGTCTGACCTCCTTCCAGACATCTGAAACGATAATTCAGACGTCTGAAATTAGTCACTACCGTTTTTTTTCTGCCGCATATAATTTTCTCCAGGAAGCCAAACCAGACATTTGGCATTGTTAACCAGATGTCTGAACACCTGGTAAGGGCAACAAATTTCCTAGTTCATGATGGCCAATACGATTTTGGAAGCGATTGAGCGAGCAATGACGACTAAGGATTTACGCCTAATAACAACCCGGCCTTATAGCTCTTCGATGCACCCCAAACAACATAACCAAACACCCAATGTAGGATTTTCATTGAATTGGACTTAAAAAAAAAATTGGAAAATCACCATATCAATTCAAATCAAAAGCAAATGATTATGAATAGATGTTAGGAATTCATACCTAACAACAAAGATAGGTATAGACATAGATGTGAGATAAAAATCTAACCTTTAACACAAAAACAAGGTAGAAAAAGCTTGAAAACAAGGGAGGATCAACCACTCTTCAAGCTCAACTCTAGAAGCTCCAAACTAAGATCAAAAGCAATAATTTCTCAAATTAGGTTATAGGAAATTTCTGAAATTGGAGAGAGATTGAGATGGAGAAGAAGAAGGAGATACTTACCTAAGCTTCCCTTTAAATTTGGAGCTAAAACTTGTATTTGCTAAAGAAACTAGGGCTTAGGATTTTAATTTCCCATCTCCACCACCATTTTTGCTAAAGCTTAAGTTTTAGGAAATATTATGAAGTAATGAAGAGGAGTGGAGTGGAGTTGGGTTGATATGTTAGGTTAATGGGCTGGAACACAAACCCAAAGCCCTAAGTGAAAAGGTCAAAATTTTAGCTAGCTCCAAATATATCAATGTTTATACTCAAAAAAGTTGCAAACGCTATTTTGGACTCAATGGAAGTGGCCTCGAGTCCTAATTTGGCTATTTGCAAAAAGTAGCTTTTCGGACCAAAATCCGACTAATGATGCTATATTTAAATAAAATATTTAAATATACAATCGTAAAATATGCGGGTTGTTACATATTTAAAAGAAATCTGCTTTATATCTCAAAGTGTAGTGTCAGACATACAACCATACAAGTCTGTTTCGGGTTCGAATAGAACCGAAGGCACTTCATCCAATAAAGGAAGAATCCATTGCAATCCGGGTATCCACAATCCCGATCGGACTTCCCATCACATGTGGAGATCTCTATACCGGGGCTACTCAGTGCAGAGACATTCGATAGTTATCCTATCGTTTTCGAAGACACCCGGTCTCACCATCTTCGAATGTTATCCATTTCATCGTATCACTATACGAAATGGGTTATATGACATAAAATCCTCTTCTGGCTAATCTGAATAGTAAGCGCTTAATTTTAAAACACATGGATACATCATTCACAAAGATTTACTATCAAGGTTCGATGTGGGTTTCGGATAACCAATTGGAATCCGACTCCCTGTCGCATCGAAATTTAAATGCCGTTTTACAGGCCAATGGGTTTCTCACATTCACAGAAAAAAATCACAAATATCACAGCTAAGCACAAAGCAATTCACATTACATAGCATAATAATCACATATCAGAATATCAATCCAGTACACAACATTCGATAATAATCAATCATCTTCAATTAAGATAAACTAATTGTGATTTAAAACAAATTAACCATATAATTACTTTCATTAATTATCTTTAATCAATGATTAATTATCCTTAATTATAAATTAATTAAATCTTAATCACCTTTATTAATTAATTATACCTTAATTAATTATCTTAATTAATTAATCCTTAACTGTTAATTAAATAAATCTTAATTACTTTTATTAATTAATTATTTCTTAATTAATTATCCTAATTAATTAATCCTTAATTGTTAATTAATTAAATCTTAATTACTTTTATTAATTAATTATTCCTAAATTAATTACTTTAATTAATTACGAACCAATTAACCTTAATTATTTACTTAATTAACCTTTAATATTAAGTAATTAATTAAGTAATTAATTTTAAAGTAATTGTATTAACAAATCATTAATTGTTATACAAATTTAAAGATAATCTTTGTTTAATAAATCATCCTTACACATGTATTACTTTAAAAGGTTAAGATAGTTTAAATAATATTTTTATCTTAATTACCCTTTTAAATTACATTATTTATTTAATATAATTAACTTTATAAAATAATGTATCAAAATTAATTCAATTAAAATTTGATTACTTTTGAAAATATCTTACTTATATTCGTAATTAATTTAAACTTAAATCAAAAGCATCATTTTGAAAACATGTTTTAAAAAGGTTTAAAAATTTGAATTTATTTTTAACATAAAGCTGTTTCACACAACCGACCCGAGGTTACCTCGAGTCACACCCGAGCAAAAGTGCTCATTGCTTCGAGTCGTTTGCCAAATCCACCCGTGTGCCTTATATTTCTTTTTACATGAATTCGTCTAAGCACAATCCCGATACGCATAGGTAAATACACGAGCTTAAACTCGAGCTATATACCCATCTTCCCGAAAGCAGCTTCGAGTCGCATCCCTTCTTCTCCCATTCAATATCACTGACATCCCTCAATTAGTTGTGCACATGCAGGACTATTTTGATCGCCTCTAGTCGATGCTGTGATCATCGACCAGTCGACAATCATCAACTTGACGCACGAAAACACCCGGCATTGTGAAATTTTTGATGAATTTGCAATTCGACAGTGCGACCATGATTCGAACAAAATCGTGCCTCCATTAAAAGCCTCGTCCGCCCTCTTCTGATCATCAGAGGTCACAATACTTCACCCTAAGCTCCGTCAGACTTTCAGGCTTCGATCGCCACCCAAACGAGCCATTCCGATGCAACGTTGAAACTGCAGCAGTCCAGTTTGTCGAGCTCATTCAAAAGTTGGTCTAAACCCTAATTCATTGCCGTGTGATCGCCACAGCATTGTAGAGATTTATCGAATATTTTTATGTTGAAGGCCGACCCCCCAGCAAGCTATGATCACGATCGCGTGATGAACTACGTCGTCGATCATTAGAAAAAGGATAAAACCCAATTTCTGTTCATCCCGTGATTCTTCATAAATATATGGCTAAAAATCTTGATTTAAGTTTTATAAATCAACATTTTTGATAACGATTTCGATGATATCATTGAAAAAGGATGATACGATGTTTGAATTTTTACTTAGTTCAGATTTTTACTGTGTTTGCTTGATTTCCAGCAACCTCTTGATGATTTTATTTTTGAAATTTATTTTAAAACCTAGATAATGATCATGAAAACAAAATTTACTTAGACATTGAAGCCTTTCAAAAATTGTAGGATGAGAATTTCATTTTCTAAAAGGTTTTTGAAAACATGGAACTAGAACAGGGATTATCAACCCTGTACATTAACATGCACAGGCAAGATACATATACACATTCACAAATTGGTGCATGCAAACCAATATTCAAACTTGCCTACATCATGCATTCAAACACAGATCATACATCAAGGCTTAGAAAGGTTCACTCACCTGTTATGCCTGGAAACAGAAGCAAAGAGGAAGTGTCTGAAAGTTGATTATTTGAAATCTGGAAAGCTATTTAAATTTGATCCGGGATTTTTCTTACCTGCAACTAGTTATTTAAATTTTCTTGGCTTCTTTAAAAAAAATTCAATTTCAATTTCTTAAAGAGATTTACTCACAGTTAAAAAATTTATGAAACACAGAAAAATTTCTGGTCTGCAATTTGAAACCGAGCCTTGTTGTTTGAATTGATTTGTGATGATGAATCTTTGAACTTCCTTTTGTTTGATTACTGAATTTCTCTTTAATTGTTTGACACCTTCCCTCTACAAACTTAAGCTTTGAACTGCAGGTTGAGATGAACTTTAGACTCTCAGTTTTGAATTTTTGCTTGCTGATCCTTTCTCTTTTTTTGTCTGATTTGTTTGATTGTTATTAAAGTTTGCTTTGATTTTTTTCTGATTTGTTTTCTCAGATTTTATTGAGTTTTTGAAAGTGAACAAAAGAGACGAGAAAGAGGGTTTAAGATATTATATAGTTTCTGTTTTCCTTTTTCATATAAATTTTCTTAAAATGAAGGCAATATGATGACACTTGTTAAATCGCTCTTCTCATGAATTACACTTGTCAATTTAATTACTAAGGACTAAACACTTGTCTCTATATCCATTACTTACTTAACATTTGTAATTTCCTTTAGAATAATATTTTACGTTATTTAAATTGTACTTTAAATTTACATTTCCCATTAAAGATATTTGCTTTATATTAATACATATTGTCTAAAAGAGAATGTTTTGACATTAAATACATATTAAATAAATTGCATATATGTATATATATTTTTTAAACCCAATTTTTTTATAAAGCATTTATTAAAATTTAAATTCAAATTCAAAATCAAATTCAAATCTATTCATATATACATTATACATATATAATTTAAATTCAAATGATTTTAAAAACATTTGTTATTTCAAATTTTAAACTCAAATGAAATTGAAATCTTATCCGTATAATTTAACACCTATTTTTTTTGTTTTGAACTTTTCAAATTAAATTCCAAAAGTTCAAATAAATTACCAAATTTAAATTGATAAATTTTGGGATGTTACAATTGTTGTATTGTAGTATGATAGTTTAAGTTATGTTAACTAATAACATAAATAACCATACTTATGATGAATACATCATTAATTCCATTTAAATTCAAAAGAGAGATCATAGATTTCTTTTGTGTTGATTAACAAAAATATGATAGTGGATTTGCCTCTAAATTATTTTCGCATCTCATATTTTCCATCACTTTTGTTCTAACCTTTTGTTTACATTTTTAGATAATCACAATCTCAAGTTTGATTTAATTTGATTGGATGGAAAATTTTAAAATCTATATAATTTCCTACGGATCAACCCGTATTTGCCACGTCCTAGCATTGTATGCCGTGTGCTTGCGGTAAATTTTTATTTAAATGTTTTCATCTATTTTCTAAATCGATAGAAAATTAGTCATCAAATGACCTAAAATTTTACTTCATTGGTTTACGAATATTTAATAAATTTGAAATATTCAAATAATAGGTTTTATAATTAAAATATAACTCTTTTAAGTAATAACAAATGATGGTAAAATAGATTTGTAACAACTCAGGATTTTGCCACTTTGAAATAGGCTATTTAAATATATTTTATACAATCAATAAATAGATTTTTATTAGTAAATAAGCTTATTTTAATTATTTTAACAATGATGGTAAAATAGTTTTCAAATTTTTTTTACCAATACAAATATTTCGAATAAAAATAGAAAATGTGACCGAAGAACGTTTTTTGAATTTTCGACTTTTCAACACCGCAAAATTATCGGGAAACGTTTTGCACACTAGTGTACACATGCACACATATATGCACATGCCATGTTACGTTAATTAGTGCGTTAATACTAGATAAATCATGCTTAATTCAAATTAATATTTGATTTGACATATTATGTTTATTCAACAAGTATATATAATAAAAGAATAAACTCTATGTATCACCATATCTTTAAACCCACACCTTTGTACACAACGTGGCTAGCATGATTGGGGATGAGGAGGGCGTTAACCAAAGTGTAAACACGAGAGGATGGGAAGGACAAGTGGCAACATCTCATTGGTTAAGGGTATTTTTGGTTGTTTGCAAAGTTGGTTAGTATAAATACCCCAGCCCTTACACTTATCTTCACTTTCTAACATTCCTCAAGTATTTTCATTTCTATTCTCTTCTTCATAAACACCTACATCCATTCACAGCTACCAAATTAAAATTCCTAGGAGAAAAGATAGAGAAAGTAGTGTAAAAACATAACTAAACACCTTCCATTCACTTCCATACCTCTTCTCTTTACAAAGCAAGCACACATCACCTCAAAACCACCTTGAACCGAGCCTAACTATGCCCTTTCCTAGACCCATTTTTACCATAATAGGTCATACTAAGTCATATTTACAGGCTAAGGCGGTTTGCTGGTGTTGTAGCCAAGTTCTGTGGAAGTTTCGTTTGATTTAGATAAGTTACGGTGAGTAAAGTTCAGGTTTTAAAACTCAAGTTACAAACTTTTTAAAGTTGTAAAATTTATGAGCTAAAATGTTGCTTAATTATGTGGTGATGGTACATGTTGTGTATGCATGCATATATGTTGATTTGGTGTTGGTTGCTTCTGCCAAAGTTTGAGTAGGCAATAAAGATTTTACCTTGAGCATTGGAAAAGTTAGTTGGTATTATGAAGCAATTCTTTGTTAATGATGGTGCTATAATGTTATGATGTGATATTATGTTTGAATGTTGTATTTTTTATATGTGGGTTCATGATATGAAGATAGCAATTCACTAACCAAAAGCAACTTATATATCCCACCTTTTGTCGTAAAGTTGTATTTGTTTCAAAGCGAAATGTTTTTAAGTTTAAATTTTTGATTTTAGTTTCAAAAATTTATTTTCAAATTTTAAAGAAGACAAGAGTTCAAAGTTTAAGTTTTAAAAGGTAGAAAAATCATAATTCAAAGTTTTGAAATTATGGGTCCGTATAGCGATTGTCATTATACGCGTAGTTCGGAAAGTTTAAATATTTTTCTAACCTAAGCTTGTTTTAACTTAAAATCTTTTTAGAAAATGTTTGTAGCTTTAGTTTAGTAAATACAGAACAGTTATTTAATTAATTATTTATTTTATGATTAATTAATAAATTAATTAATAAAAGTAATTAGAATTTAATCATTTGTTAATAATGGTTTTCAAACTTATATTAATCAATTAAGTTAATCAAGATTTGCTACTTAATTAAGGTTAATTATTATTTAATTGTTAACTAAGGACTAATTAATTATTATTTAATTTTATATTTAAGGTAATTATTAATTAATTATTATTATAAAAAGAGTTTATTTAATTAATCTTTGATTTAAGTTAATTATGTTTTGATAAGGTTTAATTACCTTTAATTAGAGTTTAATTACTATTTAACCAGGATTTGGTTCGCATTTAAACGGCTTTTAATTTATTTTTGAAATCTCTTTAAGTTTAAAGTTCTTTTTTAAACTATTTTTTATTTCAAATTTGTTTTAAATCAAGGGGTTTCTATGACGCTTACCGTTAAGTAACCGAACATGATTAGGAAAACTAAATGACATCTATTAGCAGAACAAAACACCATTTTGCTATTACAATTAACTTGGACATTTACTTAAGTTGATTGATTGTTATATGCTGATCCCTTATATACTTATTGTTGTGTGATGCCATGTTAAACTAGAAAAGTAAAGGCAAATTAAAAACAACAGTGTGGTTGTTAAGTGTCTGTTTGATTTTGTAAGGACAAATATATCATTTTCTTTATAAAATGGTTTCAAAGTTCTTGTATTTTGAACAAGATATTTAAAAATGATTTGACAAATGATTTTAGTAAAGTTGTTTTAACTAATAGGAAGGGTTTTCCATGTTATAAAAAGAAGTTTTTTTAAAGAGTTTTTTAAAGGGATTTGGAAATTCATAAGGTGTTTTGGGTAAATGGTTTTGAGACTTTAAGCAAAGAAGATTCATAAACAAGGAAGATTTATAAAATGGATATGCTTATTAAAGGATGCTAAATTAATTTATGGTTATTTAAGAAATTGTTTAAACATGAAAGGTTTATAAGAAGTTTATAAATGATTTTGGTATATTTATAAAAGAAGTTTTAAAAAATGATTTGGATATTCATAAAGCGAGTTTATAAAATGGTTTGGATATTTATAAGAAATTTATATCAAAAGAGTTTGGATATTTATTAAGGAATTTATATAAATGGTTTTGAATGTTTATAAAGGGTTTTATAAATGAATTTGGTAATTTTGGAAAGAATTTTGAATTGGTTTTGATTTCAAAAATAAAAAGAGATTTCATGAATGAAATAGATTTGTTTAAAAAGGATTTATCGAAAGAAATATAAAAAGAATTTGAGATCTGGATTTCTCTAAACAGACCTTTTAAAAATGGTGGTATGGAACATTTGTTCCATACTTAACATCGAGATTTTGTTTAGGGTTGTCCTTACCTCTAATTTAAACAACTTTTGTATAGTCCCTTTTAACATGATTTGGATGTAAGAAGTTATTTACAAATGTTTTGTGAATATGCTTATGTTAGAGAGATAAGCATATGAATGTTTTAGAAAAACATTTTGAAAAGAGATTTATTAAATAAAGATTTGTTTTGAGGCTCAGTGGTTGGTATGGATAAATAAATCTCAAACGGAATTGGTTGTTCTTTGTTTATTTGATAGTAAATAATCGACTATCAAATTTGGACCTATTTTAGCTCAGGAGATATTCGAGTTTCCTGGTAAGGACTCAACTCCTTAGTGCATACTTCCAAAATAACCGAAATTGAGTTAGTTGATGATTATTACTCAGTTTTGGATTCATCGGTCCCCGGATTTATTTGAACCACTCCAAAATAATAAAAAACGATGTTAAATCAAGCTAACTCCAAAATGGAAGATAGTAATGTAGAATGTTTGTTCGATCCCGAAACAACTTGCATGGATGAATACTGGCATTGTTATCTCTGCTTAGAGGGCAAAGTTAGTATTCCAAGATGGTCTGCTAAGAGGAAGAAGGTAAAGACGTGGCCTCACGAGCCTCACAAACCTAGAAATAGAAAAAACAAGGTATGCGGTAGAGCTGTGTGGTCATCTACCATTAGGAGCTGCCATCCCATTCTAGATTGTCGATATTCAAGTTTTTTTGCACACAAACACCATGGTAGTACAAGGCCTCAGTGTCAAAAAGGGATGAGGTAATCAGGTTCCATGTTAAAAGGGCAGCCGACTTTGTGTAGTAGGGCTATAAGAAGTTCTTATCAGACTCCGACGCATTTTCTAGGGGTGTACTCAGAAGGTAGTCACTTACCTTACCATAATATGGAACCCAATCTCCAATACATGCATTTACTATTTTCGATTTTAGAGCCTAGTATGCTAGAATTTAATATAGTAATTTTTTTAGCTATTTTGATATGTATTTGAATCCTTGGGCATTATTATAATATCAATTGATTTTATATACAAATGTTTTGGTTATCGTAAGGTAAAAACCCGTTAGTGTTTATGTGCGGCATGGTCTTCCGAGATGCCTTTGATTAAATGTTTTTATAAAGTTAAAGACTTATGTTTTGCTCACACCAGATCCACGTCTAACCTGGAGTTTATTTTCCTTTCCTAAACTCTTGGGTGCTTAAATTTGAATGGGCAGCCAAGTAATTCAGATTTTTCCGCAGATTCACCTAGGAGGAGTTTGGAGTAGGTAGCTTTATAAATAGTTAGTTATTTTTCTTATTTCAGCTATATTATATGTATATTGTATCTGTTAGGTAGAGACAGATTATATAACTGCCCTAGGCTAGAATTTGTATCAGTACGACTCTGATGTTACATTTTGAAATGGCTTTGAAATATATTATGTTGAGTAGTATATATTATTCTGTTGCGTTGTGAGATTCTATGTTGCTTAGTTTCTTTTCTTCTATCTTTTCTTTCTTTCACCCTTAATGTCCCATCTTTCGGACAACTAAATGATCGGCACACGAATATCAAGGATGTGTTAAGTGTCATCTTTGGTAGTAAGGATGGTGGATCATTACAACTACCCAATAAAAATAGCACGAACCCAAGAATGCTAACAAAGAGCTTTCCGAGCTACTCAAACGGCATCCCGAACCTAGATCAAAAATGCAGCTGAAGCACAATATTGCTACTTCAAGAACCAAACCAAAAGACTCACCTAAAGTTTGTGTAATACTGAAATGCTTCATAGGGAACTTTAGAGGTCGGCAAAACCAAAGAGAGGCAGGCTGCATGCGTGGGATGCGTAGGAAAGGGAACCAAAAAAAGGTGATTAAATGCATGAAGAGGGAAAAAACAACAACAAGATAGAAAGCTAGGTTTAGGTTGTTTAATGACCCAGAATTTTAGTCATTTGAATTTGGAATAATTAATTGATTTTAAATATTGAAAAGTTGATATTATAAGTTAAATAACTTGAATTTCAAATATAGGGAATTATTTGGTAATTAAATTGTTAAATTTAATATTTGAAATTGTTTATATAATTGAATCTTGAATTTAACATGAAGGAAAATGATTTCTGAAGTTGATTAAAATCTATTTGAATAAGAATGGAGATAGTAAACTTTTAAATTTGATTAAAATTAATTAAAACCGGTTTTCGAAATTACTCGTTTTAATTAATGTGTAAAAATAGCCTTCCGGGGCACGGTTTCGGATTTGAACGAAACCTGTAACGACCCCAGTTTTTAGTTAAATTTGAATCGTTATTTAAATTTTTAGGAATAAATTTGAATTAAATTAGAAATTAATATAATTTTTGGATTAAATTGTGAATTTATTTGATTTTTTTCCAAATATAAACTTTCATTCATTTAAACTATAAATTTAAAAATTTAAATAAGACTATGTGTTTGTTTTATATAAATAAATTTTTAAGAAAATAGAAATTATTATTTTCAAATTGAATGTGTTGTTATAAATTGACTTTAATTTGGATTTTTAAATTTAATTTGAATTTGAATTTGGATTTAATTTTGAAATTCAATAAGATAGATATTTTAAAATATTTTAGATTTAAGATTTGAGTATAAGCTTTTATTTATATATATAATTGGTTTTATTTTCTTTTAAAGTAATATATATATATATAGATAAGTATTTGTAAATTAATAAATTAAGCAAAAGTTTTTATTAACATTTAAATAAATAAATATTAAATGTTTAAAGGACAAGTATTAATACATTATGGCTTAATATAACAAGTGTTAATTAATAATCAACTCTATATGACAAATGTTGAAGTTTTTAACAAGTGTCCTTTATTTTTTATTTTAATTTCATCACAAATTTCACTTTTAAATACACATGCTTCCTTCCCTTAATTCTTTTTCTATCTTCCTAATTCCAAACTAAGAAAAACTCAAAACAATTCTCTCAAGAACAAAATCAGTAATGAATCCTTCCACAACCTGAAAATCTAATAATTTGTTAATCATCTTCAAATCAAAACCTAAATCAAAATTTTTAAATCAAATACAAAAGCCAGTAATCTCAATTTCAAAATACCTGAACATTCTTCTTCAAACTTGAGATAAACAAAGCCTGCATTTCTTCAATCTATGATAAAGCAAGCAAGTAAACCTGGAATCAAAGTCTGTTTCTTTTTCAAACCTAAGATTTTCAAAAGCAAGCAACTTCGATTTTAAATGCAAGCAAAACTGAGTTATATCTGAAGCAAGTTTAAGCAATTTTCTTCAGCATTCAAGCATTTTCAACATTCAAGTTTTTAAAATCAAAGTAGCAAATTCCAGCCACTCAAAGTTTAAAGTTTAAAGCTATTTCAAAAGGGATAGGCTCTGTTCTTCATTTTCAAACAGATGAGTAACATCTTTTCTAAAAAAGTTTAATTTGATTCTGACTGCATGTTAAGTTCTGGAATGAATGTGTTTTTGTGTGAATATATATTGATGAAGTTCGGCATATATATTTGGATGTATGTGTGTGCATGTCTGTTTCCTGTGAAATTCCTGTTTTTGTTTACAAGCTCAAGTTTGTTTAAAAATCATTATCTCTTAATCTAGTCTTGGTTTGGATTTAAGTCTTAAACAAAACTTGTCTGCTGCATCATAAATTATAGTTTAAATTTTTTATCTAAGTCAAAATAAGTTTGAAATGTCTATGGAAACTAAAAGAACAGAGCAAACTTAAAATAAGTGAAATTTTAAACATACTAATTCAATATTTCAGGCATATAAACTGAATTCCTATCCAAAAAACCTGATTTTTAAGACTGCAATCAAAATTTTTAGAAGAGGATTGGGGGAGCAGATCTGTTTTGATCAAAATAGGTGTTTTGGGTTGCCTCTGGCGATCTAGTAGCTCGGCGTGGCCATGGTTCTCACCGGAGGTAGCGGAATGATGGGGTAGGTCGGCGAAAATATCAGATGGGTGTGCAAGGCACTGTAGTGGCGGCGTGGTCGATTTTAGTCTGTAGCCCTAGTTTTGGCAAGGCCAGAAGTTTTGATCACCACGACACCTAGGGTGGATTGAGTTCACTAAACTCTGGGAATGGGAAGCTTGGAGCTTGTCGAAGGCATGGCTGGAGTCTCCAACACTCCGGTGGTCGAAGGAGCAAGTTCATGGATGTTTCAAGTTGTGTTCATGTTCTAGGTTTTGTGCTAGGTTGCTTATTTTCGATTTTTAGTGACGATCGAAGAATTTGGGGTTTGGATCATCAAAGGTATGGTCGCCGACCTTGGGAAGGTTGCGACGTTGATCAGAAGTGGTCGGAGCCACCGTGCATATGCACGTTGCATTTTTGTTCCTGGTGAAGTTTGGGACAGAAGAGAAGGGTACTCGAGTTTTCTCGAGTCACTTGCGTGTGTTGCTCGAAGTTTTAGGAGATTTGGCTCAGGGATTTGAGTGCGTGGGCTTGGGTCATTTTTTTTGTTACAGGTTTTAAACCTGTCAGGTTTTCAAATTTTAAAATGAATTTAAAATTTGAAAGAAAGATTTTAAACAGAGTTTTAAATCAAGGTCCAAATTAAACTTGTATCCTAGTTTTGAAATAAGTAAAGTTTTATAAAATCAAAATGTTTAAACAAGTTTAAAGGTTTAAAGTATATTTGTAAATGAGTTAGCTTTTCAATAAAATGTTTAAAACTTAATTTATATAAAATTCTTTTATAAAAGTTTTCTTTAATATTTGAATGGGAAGTTATATAAATTTGTTTAACTTAATTTGCAAGTTAAATGATTAAGTTATTTTTAAAGCTTGATTTTAAAATATAATTAAGTAAATTAGTTTAAACCCTTCCTTATATAAGTTTCTTTTATAAGTGATAAATGTTTCTTTACATTTGTTTAAGAAGTTTGTAAATTGTTTTAAATTTTAACAAGTTAAATTATTTTTAAATCTTAATTAAAAATTGAATTTAAAATTGGATTTAAAGTTGTAATTTTTTTTAAATGCACATGTTAATGATAATTAAGTCATTAATAAAGAAAGTGATTTATCTCAAAGATAATTATGGTTTTAATGATTAATTAAGATAATAAGGTAATTAAGGAGTAATTAATTAATTAATGATTTGGATTAATTTAAAATTAGAGATTAATTAATTGGTAATAGAGATTAATTTGTAATTAATAATAGTTAATTAAAGCATAATTACTTAAGGAAAGTAATTAAAAAATTGTTAATAGTTAATGAAGATCATTAACTAGGGATTATGAAATAATTAATTAATGTGATTAATTTAAAACAATCAATTAGATTAATTAATTAAGGATAATCATTTGTGGAATTGGTTAAGTATAATTACTTAATGAAAGTAATTAAGGAGTTAATTACTCAATGTAATTGATTAAATTAATGTGATTAGTTTAAGACAATTAATTATTTAATTAATTTAAGATAATCACTTGATGATTTGTTAAGGATAATTACTAAATTTAATTTATAAAGTGTAATTACTTAGTGAAGTAACTAGTGATGAAAATTAAGGATTAATTAGTTTGTAATTAAGTTTAATTAGTTTGTAATTAAGTTTAAGTAATTAATTAATTAATAATTAAAGGATAATTAATTTGTTAATAAATGATTAATTGAAACGGGTTGTAATTAATATTAATTAACTAGGATTAGTGATTTATTCATAAGTAATTGATCTGGTTTAAATTAATTAGATAAAATCTAACTTAAGGATATTTGAATTCTGTTAATTATTGAATTGTTTAATATCTCTGATATGTTATGCTTTGTGCTATGAATTGTTTTGGTATGATTTACGATGTAATTTATTTGTGATAAGTTTATATTATTTACCTATGAATCAGTGAATGGAGATAAGCGTTATTGGATTATACCGCTTATCGATATTGATATGCTTGAATCTGTAATGATTGATGATGCTGCACTACTGTGTAAAACCCATGGACTACACCATACACACACAAATATGGATTGGATGAGGAAATTGGTTAAGTCATAGATTTTTGAAATGGTTTTAAAGTTGAATTTTGAATCCAAATGGTTTTAGAAATGGAATTGGGTTAAATATGAAAAGTTTTGAAAAAGAGTTTTAAAGATAAAAGTTATTTTGAATAACTTGATAAAGTTATGAAATTTAAATAATTCGATTTGAATTTGAAATCAAGATTTGAATTATGGTTTAACAAGTTATATAATTTATTTATATGGGTTTAAACCATTTTAAAGTATTGTTTTGGGAATTTGAATTTAACCCCAAGTTTATAGTTGAAGGGCTTTAACTTGTGCAAATGTAACCAGATTTTTCCCAAAAAAAACTATTTTTTTTAAATAATAATAGCTTTCATATAAAGAAAGGATTTCCAATTTGTGTTGAAAAGATATCAAGTTTGAAACGAAAATTGTTTTGAAAGGCTATGAATGAATCTTAGTTAAAGGTTAATGAACTTTGTTTCCAAAATAAAAAGATCTTATAGGTGTATCCTTTGAATTGTGAATTGTTTTGAAAGCTATAATTGACTCTTTGTGAAGAATTGTTGAACTTTGTTTTGAAATTGAAGAGGATCTAAAAGGTTTATCTTTTGTATAAAAGATTTGGAATTGTGAATTGTTTTGAAAGCTATAATTGAATCTTTGTGAAAAATTGTTGAACTTTGTTTTGAAATTGAAGAGGATCTAAAAGGTGTATCTTTTGTACAAAAGATTTGCAATTGAAATTGTTTCGAAAGCTATGATAGGATCTTTGCGAAATATTTGGTGAACTTTGTGAAGTAATTCTTTTTGTTTAAAAGGTTAAAATGGTAATTTGTTTAAACCATTTAAAGAAAGGTTTTGGGTTTTAAGTTGTGACTTAATTGTAATCCCAATATCCATATGCTTTTAAATATTGCGCTCATTATTTGGTTTAGCCGGGAGAGGACCTTGTGTCATATGACCCATTTCGAATAATGATACGATGTTACGGATAGCATTTGAATACCGTTGATGAAGACCGAATATTTTTGAAAGCGAAAGGACAACTCGTTGAATGTCTCTGCATCGGCTGATCCCCGGTACAGAGATTTGATCACCCTTTGTGATGGGAAATCCGGATGTGATTAGGGATTATCCGAATTTGCAAGGGCTTCTTTATGAAGCATCTTCGGCTCTGTTCAAACCCGAAACAGACTTGTAAGGATGTATGTCTGACATTACACTTTGAGATGTAAAGATGGTTTCTATCAAATACATTTCTGTTTGGTGGAGGAGATTTATTCTCTTAGCTTAACACCCTTCTCTGAGACGTACGATCTCAGAGGTTATGTAGTTGATGGTTACTAGTGATACATTCCTAATCTGGTAGTGTGGTATGCTGCGTGCTGCTGAGTGTTGCTGATCATTTGTTGATCGAAGCGAGGCTTTTGTGAAAAGAGTAGCTTTGTGGACGAGACGTCATCGGACTTCGCTCCTCGTTAATGGTCAAAATAGGAAAGATGCGGCAAGGTTATTAAGGGTCGTGTCCCTACGGTATGTCCATTCCTTTTGGAAAAGGGTGGTATCATGGTATGGATCCCAAATATTTAACCTATGTGTTACTGTAAGTACATTGCTTTGTGGTTTTTGGTTGAGAGGTACCTCGAATAAAGGTCAAAAACGACCGAGGATGGCATACTAGTAGGTGTTACTTCCGGGCAGGGGTAACTCGGCCTTGTGTTGGCAGAGAGCTGGGTAAGTTCTCGAGGTGTCCCTCAAGAGGTGTTTCCATGTGGCAATAGGAAGTTCCTTAGCCTGACCATTTGTTGGAAATCCAAAGAAACAATACGCTCCCTATATGGTTTTAGTTGTATAACCTTCCATGGAATGTGGCGGTAACCTGCTATTGAACATGGTAGCTATAGTAGGCATACAATAATGGTTGTATGCTGGCTAAGATTAATATTATACTTTCGAAATGTTTCCATAATGCACTAATAATAATATTAGAAGGGTTTTCGCGTATCAAGCATGTTCGACTATCATAAGGAGAAATCTCCTCCAATTCTGCGTTTGCATGGTGTGTGCGGCGGGAGGCCTTATGGTAGTTTCATTTTCCAAAAAGCATTGCGGATTTCCTTTTTATTCCTTTTGTTGTTTGTTGATTAAAAGATAAAACTGCTTTCGTTGCTCACAGCAGTCGCATGACCGACCCGAAGTTTATTGTTCCCTTCCTGAACTCTAGGTGCCCACAATTTTCCACACGGGCAGTCTAGAGTTGGGATTTTCAAATAATCAGCTAGTTGATGTAGATTCGATAGTCTTTGGAGTCTTTGGTAATCTACATCAGTCTTTGGATGACTGACCTTGCTTAGCACTACTTGATTGGGAGTTCGAGTTATTTCTGGATTGGTGCTTTGGAGATGGAGATTGCTGATATTGGAGCTCGAGTTTATGTTATTATTCCACTGGTGGTATTGCGTATCTTCCACTGTGATTTGTAGTATCATATTTCTGATATGTTTTGGGTGGTTGTATCATTGTTATATAACATTGGATATTGTATTCGTTGGAGTTATATGATATATTCATTTTCTTCCGCTGTGTTGTTGTACTTAATGTGTTATAAGCTCCGGCGAACCAAAATCGACGTTTGGATATGCAGCATTCGAATACGGGTGATGTATTCAATGTCGATTTTCGAAGGTCGAGCCAGGGTCAATACAAAACCAGTTCCATTGGATTTATAATAGTATGATATAGTACACCATCAAATTTCATGGCAATCGGACATATTATTTGGGCGTGCCAGATCGTAACGCATAGAAAATAATTTTAGGAAATTTATATAAATAATTAAATTTGAAAAGATATCTTCTACATATGATCAAAATAGGTCTCATGACTAGTTCCATTGCATTCGTGGTAGGGGTATAACATATAGGATGCCAGACAGCACGTCTCTTTTGGAGTTCGAAATTTTAGAACGTTTATAGAAGAATATTTTAGATTTGAATATATGTTTTCTTTATTAGCCAAGCTTGCCCATACCTTGCCCATGTCGTTCCCATATCCTCTCCTCTATTTATTCACCTGCAGACTAAACGAGTACGCCAATTTTATCGTTTAAACCTTCCCATCATCCAACGGCCACTATCCAACGCAACCACTCAAGGTCGTTTTAGGCCGAATTTCCGACTAACGAAACATCAACGAGGTCGAGATGAAGCTATTCAACAGTTAGATCGAGTCGAAGAGGAGAGAGGCAGTGGTAATTAAGCCGCGTTCGAGGAGCAGCTCATTCTCGTTTTGGGTTAGTTCGAGCACATTCGCACGTGTGCATTGTAACGAACTCGGATTTCTACTAAGTTTAAATCGATAAATAATTTAATTTTTGAATAAAAAATTATGAAATTAATTCGTAAACTGAATTGAGTTTCTCCAAATTCGAATAAAAATATGTGTGTTATTTTATCAAAGTATAATTAAGTTTTAAAAACAATTTCTTTATAAGTTATATACATATAGGAATGCAAAATATAAAATAAGGAAATAAGTATTAAAGTTAAAAATAAATATTTAAATTGGGAATAGAAACAGATATATATATATATATATAAGATAAATTATGAAATGTAAAGTAACACACAACTAAATTTAAACAACATATTAAAATAGGAATTTTTTTATATTATAAAGTAATAAGGCAAAAGAAAAAATTATATATCCATTCAAGTTGAACAAACAGAAATTTTATACATTCAAAAAAGAGAAAAAAAAAAGAGATAAGTATGTAAACAAGTATAAGTATGAAAGGCTTGCATAGGAAGATAGTAACATATTTCAAGTATGTTGATTAAAATATCTATAAACAAGACAATAGAAATTAATGCTTAGATATTATTAGCACACAAAGTATATCTATCGGCCGAAATCTTGCTTGGCTAAAGTAATAAAAAAGAAAAAAAAATCTTTAGTCAACATAAACCAAGAGGAAAAAAATCTCTGACTTTTTGTACAAACAAAATTATAACCCTGTAAAACTTCTTTCCTATATAGTATAATCTTCATCACAGTTTCGTTCATTCAGAACTGGTAAAACTAAAGTAGGCTTCATCTTTAACTTTAAAACAAAAATTCAATTTAAAAACAACAACTCAACTACAACCAGAAATTCAAGAGAGAGGATTCAACAAGCAGTTTCAAGGCCTGTTTCAAACAAATGAAGCTCTGTTCATTCTGGAAAACTGTGAGTAACATCATTTTTAAATTTTAAAGGTATGAATCTATTGTGAACATATCTGTGAATAAGTATGAATTCTTTGTGTATATTGGTATGTTGGAAATATTTTGTGTCCAGGTTGTTATTTCTATATGTTCTCTGTCTTAGTTCATAAACCAAGATTTTGATTCAAAAATCATTTCTTCACAATCTACTTACTGTTTGGATATAGGATCAAAACAAAAATTGTTTGTTTAACCATGAACTAAGTTTTAAAATTTATTTAAGTTTAAAACAACATGGTATTATCTCTGGAAATCAAGAAATGTGGACCCAACTACAAATTACTCAAATTTCAAATTTCTTAATTCCTACATTCAGGTATGTAGATTGAATTCATACATTGTAACATGATTTTTAAAGAAAAGATCATGATTTTTGGAGCTAAGATAAAGGAGCGGTTCATAAATGAACTGGAAATGGGTTTGGGGAAAATCTAGGTGATCAGAGGATTGTTGGAGCTCGGGGTTTCGTGTGAAGGTAGAGGGGAGTACAATGAGTCGGGGAGAAATGGTGGGAAGTGCTCCTGTTCATCGTAGTGGTGGTGGCGAGCCTTTTTCGTCTCTAAACCTAGTTTTACCAAGGCTGAGGAATTTGATTCGTTCGACACCTATGATGGACCGAGTTCAACACGCTTTTGGGTGATGGAAGAGTGGGAGTTACGAAGTCGTAGCCGGAATTGTTGGCCTCCTAGTGGTCAGAGCGTTGAAAACAAGGCGATGACAGGTTGGGTGGTGATGGGCTATCTGTTTCCAGGTTTGGGTATTAGAACTCGAATTTTGATTTCGGGATAATGACAAGATTCTGTTGGTCTGGATTTAGGTCGAGTGTGGTCGTCGACTTGTTTGACGATGCAGCATCACCTGAAGTTGGTCGGCAATGTTGTGCATGTACACTGTGCATTACTTTGGTGATCTGGAATGTTGTAGTTGGGGGGGGGGGGGGGGAAGTTGGGTTGGAACCCAAATTTGACTCGAGTAACTCGAGTATTTTTCTCGGGGGTTTCCAGTGGTGGCTCGCAGCCAATATAGTACTAACTCAGGAAGGAAACTTGTAACAGGTTTTAAACCCTGTTCCTGCTTTGGAAATTTTTGAATTAAAATTTAAAGTTTAAAGTAAGGTTTAAACCGAGTTTTAAAATTCCAGTGTAGTTTGAAAACTTAGCTTGGGAATAAAGTTTATTTATTTTAAATTTGTTTTATAACTTAAAGAGTGGTTAAGCATTTAAGTGTATTCAAAAGTAATTTTGAATTGAAAAATAGGAATTGAATTGTAAGAAAGAATTTAAATCAAGATTTTAAACCCAGACTTGAATCCAAATCTGAATTCTGGATTTTGAAAAAAAAAGATAAAGTTTATAAATGTAATATTTAAATGAGTTTAAATGTTAAAGTATTTTTTAAATATGTGAATTTAATGAGAAGTTAATTTAACTCTTTTAGATTTCTTTTATAATAAAGATATCACTTTAACATGTGAATTTAAAAGTTTTTAAAATTAGTTTTTAACTTTATAAAAGATAAATAAAGATTCATTTTGAACTTGAAGTTAAATGAGATTTTAAAAGTAAGTTCGAAAATCAATGTTTTCAAACATATTGATAAATAAAATCATTAACAAGAATGAAATTTGTCTTGAGTTATTGATGATTTATAATTCATAAATTATTAAGTTAACTAGAATGGTTAGTTAATGTTTGTATTAATTAAATTAGTAATTATAAGCTTAAATTTATTAATTAACGTTTAAGCTAATAAATTAAGAAATAATTAAATTTAAATTAAGAATCCTATATTAGAGTGGATAATTTGTGATTAGAAATCGATTAATTTATAATTAGTGATGATTCATGTGAATAAATTACTTTAGCAAAGTAATTAATGAATTTTTATTAGTTAATGAAGGCCATTAACTAAGATTTTTTTAATTAACATGATTAATTTTAACAATTAATTAGACTAATTAGTTAATGATAATCATTTGTGGAATTGTTAAGTGTAATTACTTTATGGCAAATAATTAAAGGTTTAATCTCTTAAAATAATTAACTAAAGGGTTAATTAATTATGCAATTGGTTTAGAGGTTAATTTAATATGATTAATTAAGAATAATTTATTAATTAAGAATAATTAATTAAAGTGTTTGATAAATTAATTTATATCAAATAATTTATAATTAATAAATCAGGATTGGATAATTTATTCATAAGTAATTAATTTAATTGGAAATAAATTGAACTAATTAGGATTAAACAATTAATTAATCCTGCTTCTAAATGATGATTGAATGCTTGACCCTACTTATGAATGATTATACTGTATGAGATGCCTTGAATTGATTGTCCTATCTGATCTATGATATTTTGTTCTGTAGATTGAGCTGTGTATAATTTATTCATTTATTGGCAATACATTTGTATATTATCCGTGAATCTGTGAATGAATGATAAGCGTTATAGTTTATACCGCTTATCAACTATATTTTTGTATTTTGATTTGTGATGATGATGTTGTTGCACTATTGTGTTAAACCCCTGGACCACACCAAACACACACAAATATGGATTTCACGAGGAAATCGATTAAGTCACAGATTTTTGAAATGATTCTTGAATAGACAATTTAAATTCAAATGATTTGGAAATGGAATTGGGTTAAATATGAAAAGATTTTGAAATGAAATTTCAGTATAAAATTTATAACTTGATAAAGTTTTGAAATTTAAATAATTTGATTTAAATTTTAATTCAAAATTTGAAATTGAATTCTACGATTTGAAACTAGGGATTAAAGATGCTATACAAGTTATAAATGGGTTAAACCATTTTAAAGGTATTGATTTGGGAATTGAATTTAAATTCAAAGGTTTTTTACTCGTGTAAGTAAAATTGGATTCTTCCGAAACGAAAACTTCAAATAATTAAAGCTTTCACTTAAGAAATGAACATCCAATTTGAGTTAAAAGGATTTCTAGTTTGAAATGAAAATGATTTCCCTGTTATGGAAACAGTTTGAAAGCTATAAGTTAAATCTTTAATTTAAAGATTTAATGAGTAAATCCAATTGAAATGGAAATTGTTTTGGAATCCGTAAACGGATCTTTGTGAAACTGGGTGAACTTTGTGAAATAAATCTTTTTGTTTAAAAGATTTAAAATAGTAAATTGTTTAACCATTTGAAAGAAAGCTTTGGATTTTTAAGTTTTGACTTAACTGAAATCCCATATCCATATGTTTTTAAATATTGCGCTCATTATTCGGTTTAGCCAGGAGAGGACCTTGTGTCACATAACCCATTCTGAATAATGATACGACGTTATGGATTGCATTGAAGACCGGTGGTGAAGTCTAGACACTTGTGAGAACGATGGGATAACCTATCGATTGTCTCTGCACCGAGTAGCTACGGTATAGAGATTCCCTAAGTGATGGAAAGTCCGATTTGGATTGTGAATACCCGAATTTGCAAGGGCTTCTTCGGAAGTGCCTTCGGTTCTGTTCGAACCCGTAACAGACTTGTATGGTTGTATGTCTGACACTACACTTTGAGGTATAAAGCAGATTTCTTTCAAATACATATCTGTTAGTGGCGGAGAATTTATTCTCTTAGCTTAACACCCTTCTCTGAGACGTACGAGCTCAGAGGTTATTTAGTTGAAGGTTATCAGTGATATATTCCCAATTTGGTAGTGTGACATGCTAAGTGTTGCTGTGTGTTGATGATCATTTGTTGATCATTTGTGATCAAAGCAAGGCTTTTGTATAAAGCGTAGCTTTGTGGACGAGACTGCATCAGGACCTCACGCCCCGAAAATGGTCGAAACAGGAAAGATGCGGCAATGTTATGAGGGCCGTTCCCTTTAGGGTGTGTCATTCCCTTCTGGTAAAGGGTGGTATCATGGTATGGAGCCCAGTTATTTATCTATATGGTGGACTTCAATCTCATTGGTCGTGTGGTTGTTGCTTTTTGGTTTAGAGGCGCCTCGGATAAAGGTCCCAAAGGACCTGGCAGTGGCATGCTCGAGTAGTAGTTACCTAGTTACAAAGGTAACCTGGCCTTGTGTTGGCAGAGATCCGGTCAGGTTCTCGGGACATCTCGCCAGAGGCGTACCCATGGACAGTGGGACTGTAACGTCGCGACTTTTCGACGCTCGAAAACCGACATCAATACGTACACTGTATCAACTGCCGAGCAATCGAATGCCGAAAAACCGAAATGTTATGGTTAAAGAAGAAGAAAAAAATAGAAGAAGAGAATAGAAAGAAACAACAGAACAATATCAGAATCTCACAATCGCAGCGGAACAACATACAATAGATAAATGAATAATCTTTAAACAAAGAACTATATCAGTCATTACATTACGTCATATTACATTATATTACATCATCAGAGTGTACAACAGCAAACAACAACAAACAGCGGAAAAAGAAATACTATATACTAGTGAATATGCCATGCCATCCAGCTTGCCTCCAGCAACTTCTGAATTCTAGAATATCCTGATAACCTGACTCTAGACTGCCCGTGTGGAAATTAGTGGGCACCCAAAGTTTAGGAAGGAAAACAATAAACTCCGAGTCAGTCATGGGACTGGTGTGAGAACTTAAAACAGTTTATTTTTAAAACAAAGTACAAGATAATTTTAAAATAGATTCGCAATGCTTTTTAGAAAATGAGACTACCATAAGGCCTCCCGCACACACACACACACAATGCAAACACAGAATCGGAGGAGATTTCTCCTTATGATAGTCAAAGATGCTTGATACGCATTAAAAAGAAACATTTGATATTATTACTGGTGCATAGTACAGGAAAAATCATTTCGAAAGTAAAGATATAAATCTTAGCCAGCATAGGCATTCCGCACTTATGCCTACTATAGCTACCATCCAAACAGTGGTGACCACCATAAGTGAATGATAGGTTCTACAACTAAAACCGTACAAGATCGTATTGTTTCTTTGGATTTCCAACAAATGGTCAGGCCAAGGAACTTCCCATTGCCACATGGGTACGCCTCTGGAAAGACGACCCGAGAACCTAACTGGATCTCTGCCAACACAAGGCCGGGTTACCTTTCAAACTAGGTAACTACTAACACGAATATGTCATTCCCCGATCATAACCGATCTATATCCGAGGATCCTCGATTTCGAACAACCACAAAGCAATAAATTTGCAGCAACAACATAGGTTAAGTATCTGGGCTACATACCATGATACCACCTCTATCCAGAAGGAATGACATACACTAAAGGGGCGCTATCCCCTAATAACCTTGCTACATCCTTCCTGTTTTGACCATTTTCGGGGTGTGAGGTCCGACGAAGTCTCGTCCACAAAGCCACGCTTTATACAAAAGCTTTGCTTTGATCATCAAATGCTCAACAGCACTTTGTATGCCACATTACCAATTTGAGACTGTATCACTAGTAACCATCAACTACATAACCTCTAGGGTGTTAAGCTAAGAGAATAAATTCTCCGCCACTAACGGAAACATATTTGATAGAAACCAGCTTTACATCTCAAATTGTAATGTCAGACACACATCCATACAAGTCAGTTCCAGGATCGAACGGAACTAAAGGCACTTACAAAAAAGTCCTTGCAATCCGGATATTCACTAATCACGATCGGACTTCCCATCACAATGGGTAATAAATTTCTATATCGGAGATCAGCCGATGTAGAAACATTCGACGGTAATCCTTCCGTTTTCACAAATATCCGGTCTTCAACACCGGTCATCAAATGCAATCCATAACGACGTATCACATATTCGAAATCGGTTATACGACCACAAGGTCCTTTCTCGGCTAACCCGAATAGTGAGCGCTTATTCAAAAATAAGTGTGGCATTCAAATTAAGGCAAATCACAACAAATACCTATTTAAAGGTATATATTGATAGTCGGATTATTTAACTATCGATAGGTATGCTCAACATCACCAGATTCCAAATAATTTTCCAAATTATTTATTTTCCGTAATATCTTTACTAGATATATAATTTTTACACTTCAACCATTTGGAAACAAATTTTCAAATCACTTTTCACCTTTACCACTTTTGAAAACAAATTTCAAACATTTTCCTTACGCGGAAATACTTTCATTTCAACATGGTTCATTTAAACCAATTAAATAAATCCTTAACGATTTACTTTATATTTACATTCCAAATCCGTAAATTAATTCCCACACTTCAAAAATAAATCAACGTTTATTTTTAAACAAATCTCCCTTTCTTTTATAAATTCCATATGAATTTACAATTCCCAAAATATCTATGAATATATGATTTTCCAAACCGATTTCTAATATTCATTTTCAATTTATCTTTAAAAGATAAAGTCTCAAAATATTCAGTTCATATTGGAAAACATTTCCACACTTATTTAATAATAAGTAATTTACAATTCCATTTATTTTCAACACTTGAAAAATATTCAATATACTTAAATCGAAATTAAGTATATATTTCATTCTTTAAGAAATCATTCTCTTAAACACATTTGTTTGGGCCAAAACGAATGTTGCGTAAAACATCGTTACGACAACCCAAAATCACTAGTATAGGGATTCGAAATTAAAATAGATATATAAATCCCAATACTATACAAAACATTTCCTTTCGGAAATCATTTACTATAACAACAGTGTTATAGTCCACCATTTCCTTCTATTTCTCGAAAATGTCTATTTCAACAATGAATGTTGAAATCTATGGTTTCGATATTTAACACGTTTTAAAACATCGTTAAAACAATTAACTTCGTTTTTAATGTCATTTTCCCAAAACATAT
Organism: Allium cepa; assembly: GCA_030765085.1. Lineage (NCBI taxonomy): Eukaryota > Viridiplantae > Streptophyta > Magnoliopsida > Asparagales > Amaryllidaceae > Allium > Allium cepa. The sequence goes on along the minus strand of CM060931.1, from coordinate 84,770,291 downwards.
CCATTTTACTTAATTAATATATTCACTGTCCAAAATCGTGAATATACTCACTAACCAAATTTCAACATTTTTTACATATTTTATTTCAAGAATTTATCCACTACCCAAAATCATGAATATAATTCCCTTAATAACCTTCTATATTAAGTTCATCAAATTTGATTGATTTCGGATTTATAAAACAACATTTATAACTTTCATCCCTATTTATAAAAACTTCGATTTATAAATTTCCTTTAATGACCAATTCAATTTATAACTCAATTTACATACCAAAAGTCCATATTATAAGTTAAGTACTTATAATTCATTTATTTACCAATCGTTCCTTTAAAACTTCACAAATTTTAAATCTTATTACTTATAAGATTCATTTATATTTTATAACGACTTCAACTTATAAAATCTCCTTTATTAACAATTTCTATTAATATCCCATTTAAATGCCCAGAATCTAGTTTATAAGTTAATTGCTTATAAATCTTTTATTTTACAACATCTATTCATTTTATAATTTCACCATTTATACAACTGTGAATTTCATTCACTTATGAAATCCTTAAATACTTCATTTTAACATTTAGAAAAGCTCGTTTTATTATTCCAATATTTTTGATTTACAAATATTAATTTTAAAAATCTTTTATATAAACCATTTATAATAATTCAAAAATCTCAGTTTAAATAAACCAATCCTTTTAATAATTTTACAAAACGTCATTTAAAACTTATATAACTCCAAAATCATACTTAAGTACTATTTTCCAAAAAATATAACTTTTATAAAATAAAATTATAATGTTTATTTATTTTAACAATTCAAAATTTAAAACGTATACTTTCAAAAATCACTTTAAAATTCTTTTAAAAACGAAAATCATTATTTTAAAATTTCAAAAATGGATCCGACGATGCAGCAGCACCAAATAGTCAACCACGACATCCAAATATCATATATCGATATGATAATCAACAAATATCACAGTATCTGTAAATAAATCAATATAGTTGAGGAATCCAGCTAGATCCCACCAACCTGTTTCCCTGCATCCACAGACGTTAGCACAATACCAATTCCGTTCCAGTATGGAATATCGTGGTATATAGGATTCATAAAATATTATCCGCTATTATACGGCGCAATAGGGTCTCATCCGCTATATAATGCGGGAAATCAACTCCAAGTACATAAATAATACCAATTTCACAGTACTGTGAAATATTTGCGGTATATGTTTTTAATAAATAACCTCCGCTTACTACGGCGTATAATGTCTATTTTAACAATCAATAGACAACAATCATCATTCAAACATACAATCAAAATTTTATAAATCTAACTATTTAGAATTTAAATCGAAACTATTCGATTGAGTGAGAAGTTCTCACCTTGATTTCAATTCCGTTTCAGCGATTTATTTCAAATAAAATTAAACGCGCGTTTAATTTTACTCGAAATTTTCACTAGCTCCAAACGATTCCAATCGAACTCCATAGCGTAGTGTTCGTCCATACGGTTCCAAAGCAACTGGTTTCGTCTGAAACGGACCTCGTATGAACAAGTTACAACATTTTAAAGATCACACGATTTATAATATAATTTATTTACATTTTCTTTTTAAATTTATAACCTATAATCATCTGGCCGTGCATTTTCATATGATGAGATCTGGGCCGCTAATTGCCATCTTCCTCCATCACGTTCTCTTCTAGTATTACACGCGACTTGAAACCCATAGCCGTGCTCACTAGGGTTAGATATCGCACCTCCTACGACGAGCTTTGGCACGATCGGCGACCACCACCACGAAGCCAACGTCGAAATCCACCTTCACCAGAGAACCGCCCCACTCGGCTGCCCCAATCCCAAGAAAAACGTGAAAAAACGCACTACTTCAAGCTTCGATTGTTGTTGATTCGTTGCTTTATTTTTGATCATCACCGTATGGAATTGTAGATCTCACTTAGCTCTATAACTTTGTAGTTCAAAGCTTTTACTAATTGTTTATGGATTGAGAAATATTGAGGGATGAAATTTCGAATTTTCCTGGCCATTGAATGATAGCCGGCGGCTACCAATTAGGGTTTAGGGTTTGAGCTAATGAAAGGCTAACGCTCCTTTTATAGAAATTTTACCAAAAACACTATTCATTTTCAATTTTTCCGAACTCCAAATCTCACGCGGTGACCGGCGTTTCTAGGGTTTATCCGCATTCCAGACACAATGGAATAGGTTTCGGAGGCTAATTCGATCATCTGTGCGAATAAACGATCGATTTAAAATTAAATCGGTTAACTAAATTTCTGTGCGTTTTAGCTTCCCCCGGACAAACGGTAAATCCGATTGACACGAAATTTGAAAACATACAATAATATCACATTACGGATCCGATGAAACTGGATTTTTTGAAATCCGAGACTGTTTGAAAAATGGCTATTTTAACTCATCAATTAAATATTAAAATATTCGATTTTCACCAATTAACTTTTAAATTCAATTTTAAAAGTTCTATAACATTATTCTAACTCCAATATGATATAATAAAATTTTACAAATCATTTTAACCATATTAAACCCAATTTCCAATTATTTCTGTATTTTCAACTATTAAATTATCGATTTAATTATCCAATTAAATCCAAATATTCGAAAAATAAATTATTTGACTTATAAATTTCATTTATTAATATTTAAAATCAATTAAATATACAAATTTTTATTAATAGAAATTTCTGGGTCGTTACAAACTTCCCCGCTTAAAAGAATTTCGTCCTCGAAATTACTAAGTAAGAAAAAGTTACAGAATCCATTAATTTTCCAAAACAAACCGTTCAAATTAGATTTTTTTTTTCAAATCTCTTAAGTGTTTAACTTTTTCAAAATTCATAGTTAAACTTCTTACAAAATCTTTACTAAGTTTCCAAATTCAAACTTAGTTTTCAAAAAAAAATTCTCAATTTTCTCAAAAATATTCTAACGCCTTAAATTTTCGAAAAAATTCGCCATAGTCTCCTTTGCGCGGCTCGATCCGAAAAAAAATGACAGTATATATGTATCACGAATATACATCTCATCAAGTTATGAGGTTTCCTACAGGGAAAAAAGTGTAAAAGTACGATATTTAATCCGAGATATGTACCTTATATATTATTAGCGAGCATATACGGCTAATATAGCGCGAAAGCAAGCTTCAAATGCGAAGCAAGCGCAATCCGCACCTACTAAACACTCAACAAACAACATGAGTAACATGTATATATGAAAATAGTATCAATATACATCATATAGCAACATAACAACTACATGCGCCAACATACAATGCATTCAATCAACAAATGCAACCATCAAACAACTATCATCCAATGAACATCCAACAAATCCATAACCAAATCAATACTCGTTCATATTCTCATTAATATTCAATGAATTGATTTTCAATTTAATCACATTTGATTCGTTGACATTGGATTTTATAAATATCCATTCATTCATTTTTCAATTAGTTCATATTCACTAATTTACATTCACATTAGTTTACTTCCAAATTGAATCAAATTCAGTTCATATTCATTTACTTCCAATTTGGATTCAATTACTTTAGCTTTCAAATTTTGCTAATTCAATTTCATTAACACTTAATGAATTCATATACAATCAACTAACATCCATATGACAATCAAAGTATATTCAACATAACCAAATTATTCAATTTACATTCAATTTGGTTCAACACTTTTAATTCCAATTGGCTGATATTAAATTGACTTTCATTCAATTATTTTAACTTCCAATAACATTAACTTTTAAATGAATTAACACTTATATTCATTATCCCATATCAATTCTTTTAAATTCAATTGATTTACATTCAATGTATCCATTACTTCAATTGCTAATTCATTTAACATTTCAAGTTGAACTTCATTTATATAACTCAAGTTCAAATTCTTAATGACTTCATTTCGTTAATTCACCTATTAGTTTACTTCTACACCAAAATCAACTTCATTCAACTTCACTTAAGTTATATTCCATTTCAAACATCATTTGTCTAACTTAACTTATATTTCTACTTATAAATCCAATTCAGATTCCAATTCTATTTAACTTTTACCAAAGTCAAATTTTCATCACTTATTCATAATTTATTTTGCTTAACAAAATTGTTTAACCATTTTTAACAATTTGTTTCACTTACATTTTCTCATTTTATAAGTTATACAACTTATATTCAACAATTACCACTTGGATTTTTATTGATTCACTTATACTTACTTTAATTTAACTCCATCCTTTAAGTTAAATTTATTCTATCAAAATTCCAATTGTATAAGTTATCAACTCTTTTATCATTCCCATAAATATTTTAAATAGGATTCCAGAGTTTTTCAACCTTTCAAAACCATTTTTGAAGTCAATTCAATTATCTTTTGAATTTCAAAACCAAACTCAATTTTTTTCCAAACAACTTTCATTTAAAATAATCTGGCAGCAATTCCTCTTTTGGAAACCCGAAAATGAACACCAATGATGTCGCGATCATCACCGGAATTATTTTCCAGCAATCGAAAAGAGTTTAGAGCCTTCATCTCCCTAAATTTTTTTTTCCAAAATATCAAATCTTTTCAAAACACTTCTCTGGAATTTTATTTTTAGATTATAAATCATACTTATAAATCTTTTACTTATATAATTTCTCTTCTTATATATAAGATTATTTCACAATTGTAAATCATTTTAATTATAACTTCATACTTATAATTCATTTGCTTATACAATTCATTCTTTTACAATTGTTGTTTTAATTTAACTTATTCAAACAACTTTGGTTTACTTGCATACATTCTTACATTTTCAACAATCAACAATCAATTTATATGCACTTTAATAATTCTGAAAAGTTATTCCTTTATATATAAAATAAAATCAAGGTAAAATTATTTCATTCACCCTATTTTAAATGATACTATGTTGATTTATCTCGTTTAAGAGTTTAGAAACCCCTACTGATTACGGTTGTACACCCCGCACCGACCAGAATTCATAAACAGCTCAACGGATAAGTAAACACAATATAAAACAATTTCATATTCACTAACAAATACGCACTCGTATCTATTATTACACTCACACTCATTCTAGAGTACTACTGACTCTATCTCTAATGAGTAATTCCCAACAGAGCCATGGTTATCGCTTAACCATATGCTCTGATACCAAATGTAACGTCGCGACTTTTCGACGCTCGAAAACCGACATCAATACGTACACTGTATTAACTGTCGAGCAATCGAATGCCAGAAAACCGAAATGTTATGGTTAAAGAAGAAGAAAAAAATAGAAGAAGAGAATAGAAAGAAACAACAGAACAATATCAGAATCTCACAATCGCAGCGGAACAACATATAATAGATAAATGAATAATCTTTAAACGAAGAACTATATCAGTTATTACAATACGTCATATTACATTACATTACATCATCAGAGTGTACAACAGCAAACAACAACAAACAGCGGAAAAAGAAATATTATATACTAGTGAATATGCCATGTCGTCCAGCTTGCCTCCAGCAACTCCTGAATTCCAGAATATCCTGATAACCTGACTCTAGACTGCCCGTTTGGAAATTGGTGGGCACCCAGAGTTTAGGAAGGAAAGCAATAAACTCCGAGTCAGTCATGAGACTGGTGTGGGAACTTAAAACAGTTTATTTTTAAAACAAAGTATAGGATAATTTTAAAATAGATTCGCAATGCTTTTTAGAAAATGAGACTTCCATAAGGCCTCCCGCACACACACACAATGCAAACGCAGAATCGGAGGAGATTTCTCCTTATGATAGTCAAAGATGCTTGATACGCATTAAAAAGAAACATTTGATATTATAACTAGTGCATAGTGTAGGAAAAATCATTTCGAAAGTAAAGATATAAAGCTTAGCCAGCATAGGCATTCCGTACTTATGCCTACTATAGCTACCATCCAAACAGTGGTGACCACCATAAGTGAATGATAGGTTCTACAACTAAAATCGTACAAGATCATATTGTTTCTTTGGATTTTCAACAAATGGTCAGTCCAAGGAACTTCCCATTGCCACATGGGTACGCCTCTAGAAAGATGACCCGAGAACCAAACCAGATCTCTGCCAATACAAGGCCGGATTACCTTTCAAACTAGGTAACTACTGACACGAATATGTCATTCCCCGATCATAACCGATCTATATCCGAGGATCCTCGATTTCCAACAACCACAAAGCAATAAATTTGCAGCAACAACATAGGTTAAGTATCTAGGCTCCATACCATGATACCACCTCTATCCAGAAGGAATGACATGCAATAAAGGGGCGCTACCCCCTAATAACCTTGCTGCATCCTTCCTGCTTTGACCATTTTCGAGGTGTGAGGTCCGACGAAGTCTCATCCACAAAGCCACGCTTTATACAAAAGCTGTGCTTTGATCATCAAATGCTCAACAGCACTTCATATGCCACATTACCAATTTGGGACTTGTATCACTAGTAGCCATCAACTACATAACCTCTAGGGTGTTAAGCTAAAAGAATAAATTCTCCGCCACCAACGGAAACATATTTGATAGAAACCAGCTTCACATCTCAAATTGTAATGTCAAACACACATCCATACAAGTCCATTCCAGGATCGAACGGAACCGAAGGCACTTACAAAGAAGTCCTTGCAATCCGGATATTCACTAATCACGACCGGACTTCCCACCACAAAGGGTAATAAATTTCTATATCGGAGATCAGCCGATGCAGAAACATTCGACGGTATTCCTTCCGTTTTCACAAATATCCGGTCTTCAACACCGGCCATCAAATGCAATCCATAACGACGTATCACATATTCGGAATGGGTTATACGACACCAAGGTCCTTTCCCGGTTAACCCGAATAGTGAGCGCTTATTCAAAAATAAGTGTGGCATTCAAATTCAAGCAAATCACAATAAATACCTATTTAAAGGTAAATATTGATAGTCGGATTATTTAACTATCAATAGGTATGCTCAACATCACCAGATTCCAAATAATTTTCCAAATTATTTATTTTCCAAAATATCTTTACTAGGTATATAATTTTCACACTTCAACCATTTGAAACAAATTTTCAAATCACTTTTCACCTTTACCACTTTTGAAAACAAATTTCAAACATTTTTCTTACGCGGAAATACTTTCATTTCAACATGGTGCATTTAAACTAATTAAATAAATCCTTAACGATTTACTTTATATTTACGTTCCAAATCCGTAAATTAATTCCCATACTTCAAAAATAAATCAACGTTTATTTTTAAAAAAATCTCCCTTTCTTTTATAAATTCCATAGTGAATTTACAATTCCCAAAATATCTATGAATATACGATTTTCCAAACCGATTTCTAATATTCATTTTCAATTTATCTTTAAAAGATAAGGTCTCAAAATATTCAATTCATATTCGAAAACATTTCCATACTTATTTAATAATAAGTAATTTACAAATCCATTTATTTTCAACAATTGGAAAATATTCAATATACTTAAATCGAAATTAAGTATATATTTCATTCTTTGAGAAATCATTCTCTTAAACACATTTGTTTGGGCCAAAACGAATGTTGCGTAAAACATCGTTACGATAACCCAAAATCACTAGTATAGGGATTCGAAATTAATATATATATATATAAATCCCAATACTATACAAAACATTTCCTTTCGGAAATCATTTACTATAACAACAGTGTTATAGTCCACCATTTCCTTCTTTTTCTCGAAAACGTCTATTTCAACAATGAATGTTGAAATCTATGGTTTCGATATTTAACACGTTTTAAAACATCGTTAAAACAATTAACTTCGTTTTTAATGTCATTTTCCCAAAACATATCAATTTTACTTAATTAATATATTCACTGTCCAAAATCGTGAATATACTTCACTAACCAAATTTCAACATTTTCTACATATTTTATTTCAGGAATTTATCCACTACGCAAAATCGTGAATATAATTCCCTTAATAACCTTCTATATTAAGTTCATCAAATTTGATTGATTTCGGATTTATAAAACAACATTTATAATTCCCATCCCTATTTATAAAAACTTCAATTTATAAATTTCCTTTAATGACCAATTCAATTTAAAACTCAATTTACATACCAAAAGTCCATATTATAAGTTAAGTACTTAGAATTCATTTATTTACCAATCGTTCCTTTAAAACTTCATAAATTTTAAATCTTATTACTTATAAGATTCATTTATATTTTATAACGACTTCCACTTGTAAAATATCCTTTATAAACAATTTTTATTAATATCCCATTTAAATGCCCAAAATCCAGTTTATAAGTTAATTACTTATAAATCTTTTATTTTACAACATCTATTCATTTTATAATTTCACCATTTATACAACTGTGAATTTCATTCACTTATGAAATCCTTAAATACATCATTTTAACATTTATAAAAACTCGTTTTATTATTCCAATATTTTTGACTTACAAATATCAATTTTAAAAATATTTTATATAAACCATTTATAATAATTCATAAATATCAATTTAAATAAACCAATCCTTTTAATAATTTTACAAAACGTCATTTAAAACTTATATAACTCCAAAATCATACTTAAGTACTATTTCCAAAAAATATAACTTTTATAAAATAAAATTATAATGTTTATTTATTTTAACAATTCAAAATTTAAAACGTATACTTTCAAAAATCACTTTAAAAATTCTTTTAAAAACTAAAATCATTATTTTAAAACTTCAAAAATGGATCCGACGATGCAGTAGCACCAAATAGTCAATCACGACATCCAAATATCATATATCGATATGATAATCAACAAATATCACAATATCTGTAAATAAATCAATACAGTTGAGGAATCCAGTTGGATCCCTCCAAACTGTTTCCCTACATCCACAGATGTTAGCACAATACCAATTCTGTTCCAATACGGAATATCATGGTATATAGGATTCATAAAATATTATCCGCTATTATACGGTGCAATAGGGTCTCATTCGCTATATAATGCAGGAAATCAACTCCAAGTACATAAATAATACCAATTTCACAGTACTATGAAATATTCGCGGTATATGTTTTTAATAAATAACCTCCGCTTACTAACGGCGTATAATGTCTATTTTAACAATCAATAGATAACAATCATCATTCAAACATACAATCAAGAAATTTTAAATCTAACTATTTAAAATTTAAATCGAAACTATTCGATTGAGTGAGAAGTTCTCACCTTGATTTTAATTCCGTTTCAGTCGATTTATTTCGAATAAAATTAAACGCGCGTTTAATTTTACTCGAAATTTTCACTAGCTCCAGACGATTCCAATCCAACTCCATAGCGTAGTATTCATCCATACGGTTCCAACGTGTAAAACCCGCATATTTATCGATTTTTATATTTAAATATTTTATTTAAATATTTTATCGATACTCGGAGGTTAGTCCGAAAAGCTAATTTTTGCATACGTTCGAATAGGACTCGGGACCACTTCCATTGAGTTCAAAACACCGTTTGCGATCTTTTTGAGTATAAGCTTTGATATGTTTGGAGTTAGAGGAATTTTGCCACTTTTCAGTTAGGGCTTTGGTTTGGGCTGAACCCATTAATCACTTACTAACTCAGTCCCAACCCCTTCTCCTCTTCATTACTTCATTCCTCATTTCCTAATACTCAAGCTTTTATAACAATGGAGAGTGGAAGAGGAAATTAAAACTCCAAGCCCTAGTCTTCATTAGCAAATCCAACTTATAGCTCCAAATTCAAGAGAACCCATTGGTAAGCCTTCTCTTCATCTTCTCCAACTCCTTCTCTCTTGAATTTCAGAAATTCCTAAACCTAACTTTGGGAATGGTCTTCTTTTAAAGCTTAAAATCAAGCTTCTTGAGTTGGATTTGAAGAGTGGTTGATTCTCCTTTGCTTTCGAACTTCTTCTTCATTTGTTTGGGTTCAAAGGTGAGATTTTTATATCACATCTTAGTCTATAATTATCTTTGATTGTTAGGTATGAATTCCTAACACTTATTCTTGTGCAATTGATTTTGGTTTGGATTGATTTGGTGTATATTCCAATTTTTGGTGTTTTGAAATCAAAATCTATGAAAATCCTTTTATGGGTATTTGGACATTGATATTTGAGGCATATCAAAGAGCCGTTAAGGATGGATTGTCGCTTGGCGTAAATCCTTAGTCATTGTCGCTCGATCGATCGCTTCGGTATCCGTTTGGCCATTTTTGGCCTAGGTTCAGGGAATGCCCTGAACCCTTGATTCAGACGTCTTAAACGTAGTATTCAGACGTCTGAAAATTATACTGGGAATTTTTATCCCCCAGTATTCAGACGTCTGAATCTATATTTTCAGACGTCTGAATTGGTTCATTTGGGACCAGAAAGGAAATAGGCTAAAATGTGCCTATTTCAGACGTCTGAAATCAAAGATTCAGACGTCTGAATTCTGTTTTGGAAAATATTTTAGTTTCCAAATTCAGACGTCTAAATCCTTGATTTTAGACGTCTAAATCTGCACACTTTTTGCCTAGTTGCCTATTTGCTTGAGAATTCCAACTTTAATCGATTTATGTTGATTCCGATTTGTTGATTATCATTTATTATGGACTTGATTTTTTTTATATCGGGATTTTTGAGAATATCAATTTCGATGGATCCCGTAATCGATTTCTTTGGATTTTATTCACGTCTTCGAATGTGAATTTTAATGATTGGTTGTTTCTACAATCATTTCCGTGATTTGTCACTTTAAAAATATAAAGGTTTTCTATACTAGTAGTAAATATCAAAACTCTTTCTTCAAGTAACTAAGCTCGTTTTCTCAAACCAATTTCCAATCTATTAGTATATACAAACCTTTACCTCACTCGTATGAGAAATCTAATTAAACGACTTAGTAAAACAAGTGGTATGAAACGCTTGCGTTTACTTCGTCGGTTAATTCTTGGACTTGTTCGATTGAATCTCTTGTGACAATTTTCTAGTGGAGATCTACAATTTGTTCGTAAATATTTAAGTTAAGCTAGTGGTTATGGAACATGAAGCTAAGCTCATATATTTACTAGCTTACTGTAACTGGCACTTTCTTGATGATCGATGACGATCATTTTTGTGATTTAGACTAGCAATGTGCGATGTCTCTTTGTCTGCAAGGGAGACTAAACCCCGTTTTGTGCAGTTTCGACTCAAGTTGGTGGGGTAGGAACCCATGGTCTTCCGGCCGTTTGTGGAGCTTTGGCTCAATTTGTGATGGTTAGCAACCATGGAATTAGCGTTCCGTTTGTGATACACGTGCTGGTGAGCTTTATGCTCCCGTTTGTGATAAGCCTTTTCCCCCTTTTGTGATTTCTGGATTTCTTGAGATGATTTCTAGAATTTGTGCTTCACCAATTTTTGTGATTTTCATTGATTAGTTTTATCAATATTTGTGCATTGGTGAATTTGTGCGTCATTAACTTTTTGTGAATGATATTGATATAATCATCAATATTTATGGTTTGGTGAATGAAATAAAGAGTATGACATTCCTTTTGATCCTTGAGAGGATTTTTGTGAAATTGATTAATCTCTTGTTGATTTTCAATTACTTATTTATCACAGCTTGGCATTGTGATTATTATGCGTTTAGTCATACATCTTATTCTATATTGTTTCATCTGATATTTATAAGACTGATCCGTTTATTATTTTCTTATTAAATAATACTCTGGTTAGACCAAGATGTTACAGGTGCTTCAGCTTGACTTCTCACTTAGGATTGATTTCTCTGACTTTTGGTTAACTACTTAGATTAGTAGTTTATTTTGGTGTACACACTTGAGATATAGACTCTATGATGTATACTTATAATTTTGTATAGTTCTTGTAACTATTCTTTCGTGATAGTGTGGGTCTTGCTTGACCACTACTCTGATATACACTTATATGCGTAATATTCATATCTATTTCCGCCTTTGTGATATGAGTTGCCTGTGATAGATTTATGTTATGTTCATTTCTATATTTGTTTCCGAAGATTATATATATAACCACTGTGCAGTAGCTTTGAGTTTGCATTGGTATGTCGGATTATATTTTATCTGGCATATCGGTGCTCGCACAAAGCAATTACACGGAGGGTCGCTCCTCAATAGCCTTATTCTCCGTGCTCGTTGACAGCATTACTCCGTAGTGTTCTTGGCTAGCGTGGGTATAGAGGTGGGGCGTCACAGCTTGGTATCAGAGCCAAACTTCGGAACAATGTAGAATAATTTAACAAAGATCATCGTCCTAAGTCCTTCTTAGGAGTCGTGCCTTAGGATTTAATTCGAGTCTTCGTACCGATTCATCCTATTTTCCTTATGATTCCTTGCTTTATCTATCAAAATTGCTTGATATTGATTTTGTGAATAACCTTTTTCTTCTTCTTTATTTCTTTGTAAAGGAAGAGAAATGGTTAGACCTGGCCGTCCCAGTGCCGGTCAATCTAGTGCTACTCCCCGGTATGGAGTTTTTATGACTACCTAGCAACTTCTTGAACTTGTCACGAATGCTCAAGTAGCTGGAGCTAATCCGGAACCTACTCACCCAAAGTCGGGATTTGAACGTTTGTGCAGCGATTATACCAATTTGAGTGGGAAGCCATTCAAAGGTTCTGAAACTATTATTGAAGTCTAGGCTTGGTTAAGAGCATGCGATCGAATCTTTTCTCGCATGAACCTCATTGATCTTCACCGAGTTCAGGTGGCTTCTAATATGCTCTAGGAAAGAGCGTTAGACTGGTACGAGCTTCTGATTTCTGAAATAAATGAAGCGGATCTCACGAGCGTTTCAAGTTAAAATTCATACCAGAAGCTGAGAAGGTGACTTTGGCTCGCCGTTTTATTGACCTTGTTCAAGGTGAATCTTCCGTGGCAGATTATGTCGCGTCTTTTGAATCTCTCTCTAAATACGGGGTTGAATATATTAACACCCCATTGAAGAAAAATCAGAGATTTTTCTATGGCTTGAACAAGAGTCTCAAGAAGCCATTACTTCTAAAATTATAAGTTTCTTTCGACCAACTCGTTGACATCGCTCTTCGTCTTGAAGAAGCGGATAGGGAAAATGATGTTGAAGTGGTAGGTTCCAAACCAATCTTCAACAACAACAAGAAAAGGCCTAATAAATTCAAAGGTCCTTATCCCAATAAGAAAGGGAAGCAAGCAACCCCTGTGGCAAAGACTTCTTCCTTTGGTCGTGGGGAATGCCATAATTGTGGTTCGAAGGACCATTACGCGAACAAGTGTCCTAAGTCTTTCTCTTACCACTACTGCAAAGGTCCCGGTCATGTTATATCTTCATGCCCCAAGCTTCAGGGTAAGAGGGAGGGAAAGTTGAATGTTGCTCAAGCCCCTGGCGACACATCTCGTGGTCAAGGTATGTCTCATTCTATCCTTGATGACATCATTATATTTCGTGATCAACCCATTCGAGTTCTTTTTGATACTGGTGCATCCCATTCTTTTATATCAAAAGAACTTGTTGATACTTTTTCTTTAAGTGTTGTTGCTTTAATGACTTCTTTGAGAATTTCAAATCCAGTTGGTGGATCTGCAACTCTTAGTTTGCTTTGTAAAGATGTCAAGATTATTTTGTGTGATTTTCCTTTCCTAGCCGATTTGCATGTCATGCGTTACTTAGGCTTTGGAATGATTTTGGGAATGGATTGGCTTAGCCGTTATGAACCCCAAATCCTATGTCCTGAGCGGACTATTTATCTTCGACACCCTCAATCTGATAAGCAGATTTCTATTATTCTTAAAGATGCGGATTCCACTTTATCTGCATCTTTATATTCTTTAAATCCTCGTGATGATGATAATGATGATGAGGAGGACATCATTTCTCTTATTCACGTTGTTCGTGAATTTTTCGACATATTTGAGCCCGTTTTAGGATTGCCACCTAAACGAGCAATTGAGTTCAGAATTAATCTTAGCATTGGAGCTCAACCTATTACTCGTCCTCCTTATCGTTTATCCAATAAAGAAAATGAGGAGATGCGCATACAATTATCCGATTTGGAAACGTGCAATTTATTCGCTCTAGTTCCTCGCCTTGGGGAGCTTTGGCTATTTTCGTGAAGAAATCCGATGGTACACCTAGACTTTGCATTGACTACCGCAAGCTTAATGATCTTACTATCAAAAATAAATATCCTTTACCTCGGATTGATGATCCATTTGACCAACTTAGCGGTGCTAGAGTCTTTTCACAATTGGACTTGGCAACCGGTTTTCATCAGCTTCGTATTGCAGAGGATAGCATTCCTTTGACATCGTTCCGTACCCGTTATGGATCTTATGAATGGCTTTTTATGCCATTTGGTTTAACGAATGCTCCTGCTTATTTCGTTGACCTTATGAATCAAGTTTTCAAAGATTTTCTCGATCGATTTGTTCTCATCTTCATTGAGGATATTCTTGTGTATTCAAAAACCGAGGAGGAACATGAGAAACATCTTTGGATTGTATTGGAAACTCTTAGGAGTAATCAATTAAAGGCGAAATTTTCTAAATGCCACTTTTGGCGATCTCGTGTGAAGTTTCTCGGTCATATTATTTCTGAATCCGAAATTTCCGTGGATCCTTCAAAGATTGAAGCGATTCAAGATTGGAAAAGACCTGAGAGTGTGACTGAAATCCGTAGCTTTCTCGGATTGGCGGGCTATTACCGTCGTTTCATTAAAGACTTTTCTAAGATTGTCGTGCCTCTTACAGGCTTGACTAAGAAGGAAGTTAAATACATTTGGTCGGACAAATGTGAAGCTTCTTTCCAAAAATTAAAAGAACTCCTTTCCGATGCTCCTATTCTTGTGATTCTCGATGAGAACCAAGATTTTATTGTTTATACCGTTGCTAGTCACATTGGTTTGGGTGCCGTTCTTATGAACGTGTTATTGCTTATGCTTCTAGGCAATTGAAGTTGGCCGAGACTAGATATGCCACACATGATTTAGAACTCGCGGCTATTGTTTTCGCCCTTCGAATTTGGCGTCATTATCTATTGGGAGAGAAATTTATTCTTTACACGGATCATAAGTCTTTGAAATATTTATTTTCTCAAAAGGAACTTAATTTGCGTCAACAACGTTGGCTCGAGTTCCTTGCTCCTTATGATCTTGATATTCTTTATACCCTCGGTAAGGGTAATCGTTTCGCCGATGCTCTTAACCGTAAAAAACAAGCTGTTGTTTCTATGATGATATCCGAATGGACCGATCTTGAGGTTTTATCCACTTGTGAGATTCGAGACCGCGTATCCGATTTATACTCATCATTTGTTTTATGTAGCCTTGAGGCTCATCCTTCTCTTTTAGACCGCATTCTTGAAGCTCAAAGGCTAGATCCCGAATTGGCTCTTCTTGGCCAAAATATTAAGGATAAAATTGATATTGAAGGTTTGAAAGACTTTGATATTGATTCTCGTGGCGGCATTCGGAAGTTTGGTAGACTTATCGTGCCAAATATTAGTGATCTTCGTAAAGATATTTTAGAAGATTCGCATCGTTCTAAATTTACCATTCATCTCGGTAATAGTAAAATGTACGCGGATATGAAGCGACTTTATTATTGGGAGGGAATAAAACTTGACATCGCTAACTTCGTTAAGTGTTGCATGACTTGCCAACTCGTTAAGGCCGAACATCAAAGGCCCAGTGGGTTACTGCAACCTTTAGAAATTCCAATTTGGAAGTGGGACCAAATTTCCATGGATTTTATCAATGGCCTTCCCCGTTCTCGTTCGGGTCATGATAGCTTATGGGTTATAGTTAATAGACTTACTAAATCCGCCCATTTTATTCCCGTTCGGTCTAACCGAACCGTTCCTCTTTTGGCCAAACTCTTTGTTAAGGAGATTGTTAAATTACATGGAGTTCCTACTTCTATTGTTAGTGATCGCGATCCATTGTTTACTAGTGGATTTTGGAATAGTCTTCAAAAAGCTTTGGGAATGAAGCTTAATTTTAGCACCGCTTATCATCCCCAGTCCGATGGACAAACCGAGCATGTGAATCAAACTCTTGAAGATCTTCTTCGTGCTTGTGTGCTTGATTTCGGTGGTAGCTGGGAAGATCATATTCCACTTGTTGAATTTTCCTATAATAATAGCTTCCAATCTAGTATTGGTATGGCACCTTTCGAGGCATTCTATGGGGGGCCATGCCGATCTCCTTCTTGTTGGCTTGAGGCCGGTGAGAAGCTGGTTTTAGGTCCAGACTTTATTCGTGATTCCACAGAGAAGATTGAACTCATTTGACATAGAATGAAAGAAGCCCAGAGTAGACAAAAATCCTATGCCGATAATCGAAGAAGTAAATTAGAGTTTTCTGTGGGAGACTCTGTTTTTATTCGTGTTTCACCTATGAAAGGTGTTGTACGTTTCAGTCGGTCGGGAAAGTTAGCACCTTGATATATTGGGCCATTTCCTATCACTGAACGTATTGGTTCCATGGCTTATCGCCTATCATTACCGGCTTAGTTTTCTACCATGCATGACGTGTTTCACGTTTCTCAATTACGGAAATGTCTTCGAGATTCCGATTCTATTCTTGAGCCCGGTGTTGTGGAAGAGATTGAAGTTTCGCCTAATTTAACTTATGAGCAGCATCCTATTCGAATTATTGCTTCGGAGGTCAAATGCCTTCGAAATAAAGATGTCCCGCTTGTGAAAGTTCAATGGTCTTCAAATCCTAAGGATTGTTCTTGGGAATCTAGAGAGTTCATCGAGCAAACACATCCGGACTTACTTTCCCACGCTCTTTAAGGTGAACCTATTATTTCAGATTTCTTTTGTGTTGAATATGCTTTCGTGGTTGTTACTATATATCTTCTTCTTAAATATTGCGAGGATGCAATTTCTTTAAGGAGGGGAGTCTGTAACAACCCGCATATTTATCGATTTTTATATTTAAATATTTTATTTAAATATTTTATCGATACTCGGAGGTTAGTCCGAAAAGCTAATTTTTGCATACGTTCGAATAGGACTCGGGACCACTTCCATTGAGTTCAAAACACCGTTTGCGATCTTTTTGAGTATAAGCTTTGATATGTTTGGAGTTAGAGGAATTTTGCCACTTTTCAGTTAGGGCTTTGGTTTGGGCTGAACCCATTAATCACTTACTAACTCAGTCCCAACCCCTTCTCCTCTTCATTACTTCATTCCTCATTTCCTAATACTCAAGCTTTTATAACAATGGAGAGTGGAAGAGGAAATTAAAACTCCAAGCCCTAGTCTTCATTAGCAAATCCAACTTCTAGCTCCAAATTCAAGAGAACCCATTGGTAAGCCTTCTTTTCATCTTCTCCAACTCCTTCTCTCTTGAATTTCATAAATTCCTAAACCTAACTTTGGGAATGTTCTTCTTTTAAAGCTTAAAATCAAGCTTCTTGAGTTGGATTTGAAGAGTGGTTGATTCTCCTTTTCTTTCGAGCTTCTTCTTCATTTGTTGGTTTCAAAGGTGAGACTTTTATCTCACATCTTAGTCTATAATTATCTTCGATTGTTAGGTATGAATTCCTAACACTTATTCTTGTGCAATTGATTTTGGTTTGGATTGATTTGGTGTATATTCCAATTTTTGGTGTTTTGAAATCAAAATCTATGAAAATCCTTTTATGGGTATTTGGATATTGATATTTGAGGCATATCGAAGAGCCGTTAAGGCTGGGTTGTCGCTTGGCGTAAATCCTTAGTCGTTGTCGCTCGATCGATCGCTTCGGTATCCATTTGGCCATTTTTGGCCTAGGTTCAGGGAATGCCCTGAACCCTTGATTCAGATGTCTGAAACGTAGTGTTCAGACGTTTGAATATTATACTGGGAATTTTATCCCTTAGCATTCAGACGTCTGAATCTATATTTTCAGACGTCTGAATTGGTTCATTTGGGACCAGAAAGGAAATATGCTAAAATGTGCCTATTTCAGACGTCTGAAATCAAAGATTCAGACGTATGAATTCTGTTTTGGAAAATATTTTATTTTCCAAATTCAGACGTCTGAATCCTTGATTTCAGACGTCTAAATCTGCACTCTTTTTGCCTAGTTGCCTATTTGCTTGAGAATTCCAACTTTAATCGATTTATGTTGATTCCGATTTGTTCATTATCATTTATTATGGATTTGATGATTTTTATATCGGGATTTTTGAGAATATCCATTTCGATGGATCCCGTAATCGATTTCTTTGGATTTTATTCACGTCTTCGAATGTGAATTTGATGATTGGTTGTTTCTATAATCATTTCCGTGATTTGTCACTTTAAAAATATAAAGGTTTTCTATACTAGTAGTAAATATCAAAACTCTTTCTTCAAATAACAAAGCTCGTTTTTTCAAACCGATTTCCAATCTATTAGTATATACAAACCTTTACCTCACTCGTATGAGAAATCTAATTAAACGACTTAGTAAAACAAGTGGTATGAAACGCTTGCGTTTACTTCGTCGGTTAATTCTTGGACTTGTTCGATTGAATCTCTTGTGACAATTTTCTAGTGGAGATCTAAAATTTGTTCGTAAATATTTAAGTTAAGCTAGTGGTTATTGGACATGAAACTAAGCTCATATATTTACTAGCTTACTGTAATTGACACTTTCTTGATGATCAACGACGATCATTTTTGTGATTTAGACTAGCAATGTGCGATGTCTCTTTATCTGCAAGGGAGACTAAACCCTATTTTGTGGAGTTTCGACTCAAGTTGGTGGGGTAGCAACCCATGGTCTTTGGGCCGTTTGTGGAGCTTCGGCTCAATTTGTGATGGTTAGCAACCATGGAATTAGCGTTCCGTTTGTGTTACACGTGTTGGTGAACTTTATGCTCCCGTTTGTGATAGGCCTTTCCCCTCTTTTGTGATTTCTGGATTTCTTGAGATGATTTCTAGAATTTGTGCTTCACCAATTTTCGTGATTTTCATTGATTAGTTTTATCAATATTTGTGCATTGGTGAATTTGTGCGTCATTGACTTTTTGTGAATGATATTGATATAATCGTCAATATTTATGGTTTGGTAAATGAAATAAAGAGTATGACATTCCTTTTGATCCTTGATAGGATTTTTGTGAAATTGATTAATCTCTTGTTGATTTTCAATTACTTATTTATCACAGCTTGACATTGTGATTATTATGCGTTTAGTCATACCTCTTATTTTATATCGTTTCATCTGATATTTATAGCTAGACCGATCCGTTTATTATTTTCTTATTAAATACTACTCGGGTCAGACCGAGATGTTACAGGTGCTTCAGCTTGACTTTTCACTTGGGATTGATTTCTCTGACTTTTGGTTAACTACTTAGATTAGTAGTTTATTTTGGTGTACACACTTGAGATATAGACTCTATGATGTATACTTATTATTTTGTGTAGTTCTTGTAACTATTCTTTTGTGATAGTGTGGGTCTTGCTTGACCACTACTCTGATATACACTTATATGTGTAATATTCATATCTATTTCCGCCTTTGTGATATGAGTTTCCTGTGACTGATTTATGTTATGTTTATTTCTATATTTGTTTCTGAAGATTATATATATAGCCACTGTGTAGTAGCTTTGAGTTTGCGTCGGTATGTCGGACTATATTTTATCTGGCATATCGGTGCTCGCACAAAGAAATTACATGGAGGGTCGCTCCTCAATAGCCTTATTCTCCGTGCTAGTTGACAGCATTACTCCGTAGTGTTCTTGGCTAGCGTGGGTATAAAGGTGGGGCGTCACACAACGCAACTGGTTTCGTCCAAAATGGACCTCGTATGAAATAGTTACAACATTTTAAAGATCACACGATTTATAATATAATTTATTTACATTTTCTTTTTAAATTTATAACCTATAATCATCTGGCCATGCATTTTCATCTGATGAGATCTGGGCCGCTAATTGCCATCTTCGTCCATCACGTTCTCTTCCAGTATTACATGCGACTTGAAACCCATAGCCGTGCTCTCTAGGGTTAGATATCGCACCTGCTACGACGAGCTTCGGCACGATCGGCGACCACCACCACGAAGCCAACGTCGAAATCCACCTTCACCAGAGAACTGGCCCCACTCGGCTGCCCCAATCCCGAGAAAAACGTTAAAAAAAAGCACTACTTCAAGCTTCGATTGTCGTTGATTTGTTGCTTCACTTTTGTCATCACCGTATGGAATTGTAGATCTCACATAGCTCCATAACTTTGTAGTTGGAAGCTTTTACTAATTGTTTATGGATTGAGAAATATTGAGGGATGAAATTTTGAATTTTCCCGGCCAATGAATGATAGCCGGCGGCTACCAATTAGGGTTTAGGGTTTGAGCTAATGAAAGGCTAAGGCTCCTTTTATAGAAATTTTACCAAAAACACTATTCATTTCCAATTTTTCCGAACTCCAAATCTCGGGCGGTGACCGGCGTTTTTCGGGTTTATCCCGCATTCCGGACACAGTGGAATAGGTTTCGGAGGCTAATTCGATCATCTGTGCGAGTTATGGCAATAAACGATCGATTTAAAATTAATTCGGTTAACTAAATTTCTGTGCGTTTTAGCTTCCCCCGGACAAACGGTAAATCGGATTGACACGAAATTTGAAAACATGCAATAATATCACATTACGGATCCGATGAAACTAGTTTTGTCGAAATCTGAGACTGTTTGAAAAATGGCTATTTTAACTCGTCAATTAAATATTAAAATATTCGATTTTCACCAATTAACTTTTAAATTCAATTTTAAAAGTTCTATAACATCATTCTAACTCCAATATGATATAATAAAATTTTACAAATCATTTTAACCATATTAAACCCAATTTCCAATTATTTCTGTATTTTCAACTATTAAATTATCGATTTAATTATCCAATTAAATCCAAATATTCGAAAAATAAATTATTCGACTTATAAATTTCACTTCTTAATATTTAAAATCAATTAAATATACAAATTTTTGTTAATAGAAATTTCTGGGTCGTTACAGGGAAGTTCCTTAGCCTGACCATTTTTTGGAAATCCATTCATCGAATACGTGTACGGTTTTAAGTGAAAAACCTTCCATTTACTTATGGTGGTTACCACTGTTTAGATGGTAGCTATAGTAGGCATACTACTAAATGTCTATGCTGGCTAAGATTAATATTATACTTTCGAAATATTTTCTACATCGTGCACTTATAATAATAATATTGAAAAGATTTTGCATATCGAGCATGTTTGACTATCATAAGGAGAAATCTCCTCCAATTCTGCGTTTGCATTATGTGTGTGGCGGGAGGCCTGATGGTAGTTTCATTTTCTAAAAAGCATTGCGAATTTATTTTAAATTCTTTTGTTGTTTGTTTTAAAAGAAAAAACTATTTTTGTTACTCATACCAGTCCCATGACTGACTCAGAGTTTATTGTTCCTATCCTAAACTCTGGGTGCCCACAATTTTTCCACACGGGCAGTCTAGAGTTGGGTTTTTTTCCAGATAGTCAAGTTTAGTAGAATATCTAGAGTTAATCCATTCTTTGGATACGGACGACATTTGCTTATCTAGGTGAAACGTGATGTTGGTTCGAGCTGTTTCTGGATTAGTGCCTTGGAGATGGAGATATTGTTCCGCTGCTAGTGTTATCTATTTTCTTTCCGCTGCTATTTTCTGGTATCATATCTCTGATAGTATTGATACTCATTGTATCATTCTGTTGTATCATATTATATCAGATATTGTATCTGTCATGGTATCAATGTTATATATTGATATTCTTTTCTTCCGCTATGTTGTATTTAATGGTGTTATAAGCTCCGGCGAATCAGATTCGACGTTTGGATCTACGGCATTTGAATACGAGTGTCGTATTCGGTGTCAATTTTTGAAGGTCGAGTCAGGACCGCTACATGCATGGTTGCAGGGGGCGAGGTGGCTATGGCTGCGGCACGACGATGGCGAGCTGGGACCGCGGTGGATAGATCTAAGGAACAAAAAGTGTGCTTGGGATCGAAGTTGAAAGAGGCAGAAAGGTTATTTTATATAAAATTTAATTTATTTAATTAATTGCAAATTAGTTATTTCAAATGTTCATTTATTCATATAAAACTTGTACGAGGTCCAAATTGAACACGACAAGTCGCGTTGTGATCGCATCGATGAAAGCTACGCTATGGAGTTGGATTGGATGGATTCAGAACTGACAGAAATTTGGTTTAAAATTGAACATTTGTTCAATTTTAATTCAAACTGAGACATTCGATGAAACAAAAATCAATGTGAGTTAATCTTACCTTTTTGGTTAACCATAAATATTTTTAGTCAATAAAAATTAATTATTGGATGTTTGGATATTCATTATTGATTGTTATTGACTACTAGATGATTTACTATTTAATTAATTGGTTTGAATATGTCCTCGCCTATTGAAGCGAATGAGACCCTATTAGTTCTCGTGTAAAAGCAGATGACCCTTGTATACGAATCCCGTGTCAAAGTGGTTGATTTATAATTTAATGATTATATATATTGTAGATGATTCGAAGGGACATATTGTGTGATGACCCGGATTTTTAACGTCCGTTAATTGGGTAATTAGCCAATTTAAAATATCGGAATATTAATTTTGATTGATCGAATAAATAAATTTCTAACGATTAAAAATCTATGTCTATAAATTGATTAAAAACTATATTAAGAATATAATTTCAAATTTTTGGATATGATAAATTTTATGGAAAATACATATAAACTCCACCATTTAAAAAGTATACATATATATGCAACTAGATGATGCTTAAAAATATATATAACATATGAATAATATACATACATACATACATACATACATACATACATACATACATACATACATACATACATACATATATATATATATTTCCTATACGAAGTAATGTATATAAATAGATATGTCTATATAACCATACGTATAAGTATAGACATAACCATACATATAAGTAAAGGAAAATATGCATGATAAAACATATAAATGTGCATGATAACAAATATAAATGCACATGGAAATATATATATATATATATATATATATACACACGTACATACATACATACATATATATATATATACACACACATCAACTGGATTAAAGATAAAATGTTCGAACACACACACACACATACACACATATAAACATGTGGACAAGTCTTATGATGTTAAAAATAAAAATATACATAAGTACATAGGTATGTATATATATGAGGATTAGGCATATATAAGTATAAAGATATATATATATATATATATATATATATATATATATGTATGAACATAGGGAGACAGGCATTTAATGCACATTTCGACTCAAGCATACAAGACATCATTTCAAGCTTACAAAACATTTTATCAATGTCAAAACAAAGATAAAAAAATTAAGGGTTTTATAAGATATCAAATCACCTTTGGTTGAATCAGTCAACATATGTACAAACCAAAGTAAACAAAAGAAAATAAAATAATAATGTAAAACCTGTACATGAACAATAGTTTCCAGCCTCTTAGCTTCTAGTTCCCCTCATCTACATACCCTCGACTATCTACCTCTGGTTCAAAATATATTTGTAAAACAAAAATCAAGTCATGTAATAATCAAAGCTTTTTCATGTAAAATCAAATAAGGTCACATATTTTCAAAATAAAAATGAAATTGTTGTACATGAGAAGCTACAACAATTCTCTTTATATGAGGCTCTGCCTTTGTTCATCTTCTTCCATTCGAAAGGACAAGAAGAAAAATACAAGCTTCCTATTAAAACATTAAGAGGATCAAGGAAGTAGAAAAAAAGAGAAGAAGAAGTGTTAAGTGCTCTATTCATTTTTATTCATTTGAACAAGCTAAAGTAAAAGGCAAACAATACTGCCATTTCAAAACTTAAGAAGAATCACAAACAACTCAAGCCAGAAAGGATCAAAACAAAGAGCAAAGCAAGCAATGTCTCTGTTTTCATAAATTGTTAGTAAACATCTACATGTGATTTTAGTAATTTTTGTAATATATACATTTATATTAGTAGATCTGATAAATCCTAGAATTTAGGTCAAATATTCAAGAGTTGATGGGTGTATAAACCTGTTAAACATGGAAGATCACCCTGTAACCCGAAGAGGAAACACTGTGTTTCTTCTCCTTCCCTGTTCACGTTTATTTGATAAAATTGTTAAACATCAAGTTTTAAAAACCAATACCAACCCATCTACTTAGTTTTAAATCTCAAAATCAAAACAAAAGCTGTTCATTTTCGAGTATAGATTAGTCTAAAAATCATTGCATCAGATTTTATTAAGCATAGAAAGGAAGAACACAGTTTTACAGTAGGTTAGCCCAACATGGAGGGAGCTCGAGTATCTTGTTTTGTGTCTTCGCTTACATGAACGTGACCGTCTTCCGTAAAGAGAAATTTTAAAGGTAGTTTCACGATTATTAATCACGTATGGGATGAGATAAAGGGAGATGAACAAGATTAGGCATTTGGCCAATTTTCAACCTCATTTTTGATTTCTTGGGTGGAACTTGGACGAAGAGGAGGAGCAAGTATTGAGGTATCCATGAAAAATGGTACGATATTTTTTCTATGCCGGTGGTGGCCGAACGAATTGAGACTAGGGTTTAAGGGAAGTTTTCCCTTGGTTTGTCCCTGAGGAAATGGTGAGGGCTCGAGGCAGTGGGTGGTGTGTAGTCCAAGGGGGTTGGAAAGAGGAGTGCATGGCGATGGCAGGGGCGATATCTAGGGGTTGATGGCGTCGATGGCGGCAAGACGAGGTATTGATGGGTTGATGGCATTGTCAGAGTTGAGTTTGGAAGTGTGGAATTTCGAACCATGGGGACTGTGTAACTCCTCGGTATTTTCGACCTCGAAAATCGACTCTAATACGTTCACTGTATAGATTGCCAAACAATCAAGTGCCAGAAATTCCATACTTTTATGGTTAAGAAGAAAAAGAGGTAGAAGAAGAAACAAAAAACAAAAGCACAGAATCTCATAATCGCAGCGGATAAAAATATAATATACAAATAATAGCATTTACACAAAGAATGCTTTAAATGTCAATTTACATACAATATATTAGAGTACAATCATTTAAAGTAAACTGGACAGTAATAATAACTTGTCCTTGAATACTGCCTACACAGCCCATGAATACATAGCGGAATCTATACAATACGTCTTTGCTATCCAGCTCGTCTCCTGAGCTCCAAAACGTCCTAGCTTAAAAATCTACGATACTCAGTTTGACCCGAGCATTACAATAAAGTAACACCCAAGTTAGGCAGGAAACCAGCGTGAGAAACCCATCTAATATGAAATGCTAAGGTTATAAACTTTATTTGAAAAACCAGGGTAACTCGAACATTACTACGAGTCCTTCTCTTATTTTGGCCAACCACTTATTACACATATCCATTGGTATTTAAAAATATATCTAGGTACCGTTACTTAATTTTAATGGCCAAGTTTACTTAATTTATTCAATTCTAGCCTATTTGATTTTAAATGAAATCTATAAAGAATTACAGCGCTTATTAAACCGAAGTGGTTCCAGATATCGCTGATATCAGATCCCTGTTTTTTCGAATCCAAATGCCATTCTTTAAGCCAACACAATTAAATTTCAAAATGTCAACATTCACAAAAATAATTCCGTCACAATATCTGTTCAAATAAGTGTCTCACATTTTAACAATAGTTCAATTCAGGTCATTTCATATCATAGAATATCACAAATTAACATACTAGAGATACTAAACAATCTAAAGCATTCAATCTAATTTAATCTTCATAGGCTAGATTAACTAGTCACTCAATCATCAAATTAATTTAAAAATAAATTACTTAAAATCATGCTTAATTGACATTAATTAATTACAAGCCATTTGTTTTATTTTTTATTAAACATTTGGAATTAGATAATATATGAAATACATAAAACATTTGATTAATCGTAAGTTTAAAACATTTTACTTTCCTTAACCATATACTTAATTACACCATTTAATTTTATTTAAATAAACTTAGGAATTAAATAAAATAAAAGACATATAATATAATTATTCTAAGCTTAACAAATTTAAGTTAAAACAATTCATTTACGATCTTTAAACCAAATAATATTTAAGTAAAACAAGGTTTTAAATTCCTTAATCCAAACTAGGGACTTAAGCAAAACATTTCCTTAAAAAGAATGGGCTAGAGAATTTTTTTTTTGAAATAGTTTATTTGTTTTTATGCTTAAGCTTTTACTTTTATACCTATGCTTTTATCCTTTTCCTCATCTTTATTATTATTATTATTATTATTATTATTATTATTATTATTATTATTATTATTATTATTATTATTATTATTATTTAAAGGACCCGGCCCAAGCCCAAACCCGAGTCCTTCTTCCTCCCATTTTCTTCTTCCTTCCATTCCTCTGTTCCTATCTACCTTTTCTACTTCTTTTCCCAAGCGTGCACACGCTACACCGTGCACGTGTACAAGATGCCGAGCCCCTATCGCACCCCTAGCCACCACAATTTCCCAACGATAAACCACTTTGCAATAAAAGATCTCAACATACTCTTAGTAAAACCGTTTCGACCCAATCTTCACCGCGATCAGCCACCTCCAACCACCAGGGCTTCCTAAAATTCACCAGCACCATCGCCTCAGTTACCCCATTCTTTCCCCCCATACCTAATCTCCAACTTGTTTCCACGACACCACTATCACCTCAAAACCGAAGATACCACAAAACCCACCTCGAACCCTAAAATCGTCTCGACACGCCACCATGACCATTCTAAAAAAATACCCTACCATTTTCCTAGACTACCTTCTTCCAGACATCCTCCGTGCCGAATTCCCAACCACCTAATCAAGTATGCCGCCCAGATTTCCTCTGTGACCCAATTCCGTTCAATCCCTTCCACCTCATTAATTTCGCAACTAAAAATCGAGATAAAGCTACTATAATCCATAATTTCTCATGTCGATTTCAGTTATATATATGAAAACAAAATTTAACCTGGTCGAAATTCTTGAAGTATTTGATTTCGTACTTTACATTCCCTTTACGGTGTTTCTGCATGCTAATATTCTAAGCGGTTATTTTTTAAATTAAGTATACTTCGGTACAAACAAAAATTCTTCAAACTCCATGGCTTAAAATTATCTAGATGACCAGATTTGAATTTTTGAAAGGTTTGAGCTTGTTAGGAATAGAACAGAGGGGAGAAAATGTATACATGCATTCATACATTCTTTTACCGGCATATCTATATTTACTTTTCTATAACATAATTCGAGATTATGATTTCTATTTCATCTTTAACATAATCATAGATTAAAGAAGAAGAGATTTGTTTTTGAAAGAGGTTTACTCACTGTAAAATTTTGAACAGAGCAACCCAGATCTGTGTTTGAAAAACTGCACTTGATTTCTTGATCTACTCTGATCTTCTTTTTTTAAGTTGAATTCTTCTTTGCAATGCTTTATTCAGTTGTAAGTTTGGTGTTTGTTTGGTTTTCTCTCTTTATTTTTTTCAGGTTTTGTTTCAAAGAAAAAAAATGAAAGAAAGAAGAAGATATATATATATATATATATGTAAATATAAATATATAAAAGCAAGCTGCCTTTATACAGCCTTGGTTCTCTCCCTCCATAAATCCTTTTTTTACCTTTTTATGAAGAAATCAATTTAAAAGATCAATTTGACACTTGTATACATATGTTTTCTTCTAGCTTCCAAATGTCCTACAAATATATTTCTTATTATTTATATTTTACATTTTATATTTTCTTTTTATTTATTTCATGTAGCATAAAATAATATTATAAAACCTTTTTATTTATTCGTATTTCATTTTAAACTTAAGTTATTACTACTTTAATTAATAACTACATATATGTACACTTATCTCTAATGTTTAAAAATGTAGAGTTTAAATTTAATTATTTTTGAGAAATTCACATTGAATTCAAATCATAGTTTCTATTCACAATATAAATGCGTATAAGAACAATTGTATATAGAAAGTATATTTTATTTATTTGAAAAGATAAGTTTGAAAATTTAAATAACTATGTTAGAAGATTATCAAATTAAATTTTGTCAAATATTTAATCAATTAATAATTATATTAGAAGTATGTAGATAAGGGTGTGCATATATACATATATTTATATATATATATATATATATATATATTATATATATTTATTGAACATCATAAACTTGTATATTCTAGATTCCATATATATATATAATTATTTATTTATACATTTTATACAATATTCTCTTATATTTTATTTCATATGGGCATAAATACATATATGCATATTTATATACTTATATATACTATGTTGCTTGTATATATCTATTTATATACTTATGGATATTTTATTCTTGAATTTAAATGGTGAAATATATTATTCATTAATTTACTATAAGATTTATCATTTCCAGAGATTTATAATTCAACATTTGTTAGGGTTTTCAAATCAATTTATATTTGTTCAGATATTTCCATTATCAAAAATTTATTTTTCTGACTAATAAATTCAACGATCCTTGATTTAAACCAGTTAATTATCCAATTAACAGACGTTAAAAATATCCAGATCATCACATTCCTCCCCCCTTTAGAACCTTTCGTCCTCGATAAGAAACGAAGCAAGAGCTTAAATTATAATGTTTATTATTAGTTAAATTATTCTTTAAACATTTTTAACTCTTTAATA
Organism: Allium cepa; assembly: GCA_030765085.1. Classification (NCBI taxonomy): domain Eukaryota; kingdom Viridiplantae; phylum Streptophyta; class Magnoliopsida; order Asparagales; family Amaryllidaceae; genus Allium; species Allium cepa. The sequence continues at coordinate 84,741,474 of CM060931.1, read as the reverse complement.
TAGAATTTAAAATTTTTAAAGCACTTTAAAAAAATTACACAACATTACCAAAATAGCTTTTATATAAAAATACTTTTATAACTCAATGTCTCAACAAGTCCATCCTTGTTCTCATAGAAATTCGGTCATATGTTGATCAGGCGTACGACTGAAAATCTATAAGTACTTAGTAGACCCGTTTTCAACACGCAGTGAAAATACTTAGAAAACATTTTGGAAGAATGTAGAAAACTTTTTTGTGAGAATTTTTAGAGATCATCACCCCCTCCATGGTCGTAGTTAGCCCGATGATTACGTCGCCATCCCAGCAAGACCATAGAAAACTGTAGGCATCTGCACCCCTCGATTACATCGTGAAACCGCCGCAGATCGCAGCTACACCCAGGGTACGTTGCCACCATGGAAAAAATCATGTAATTGTAGGCATCAACGCCCTTGAATTTTGCTACCAAATGAAACTTCACCACATAGATCGTAGACTACATCAGTCGAGTCCTAGTGTAGCTTGTAGGCACTCACTACCACACGACTTCCGCTATCTCCTCATAGATTGAAGTCTACCGATGTTACGTCGCTTTCCCAACGAAATCAAACATAGACTTTAGGCAATCACTGCCCTTGGACTTATACTATGGAAGATAGCAGATTGCAGTTACACTGAGTTACACTGCCGTCACAGCATAACCCCAATGTCTCTATAGGCATCAGCTCCCTCAATCTTCGCTACCCCAACCACAATCCTCAGGAACTACAGTTTAGTCTGGAAATCCTCCTCTGGGATCAAAATTTAGAAACCCCCCTTAGGGCTCAAGGTAGAACCATCCCGTGGATCTTCTACTATATGTTTCCACTCTAAATAAGAGCACCGTTTTCCCCATTGCATTCTCAAAACATTTATACTATACACATATAGTATCTTCCAAATCATACTCAATATATGTATCACTCATAAATCTCATTTACACAAAATCGATAGTTCTCAAACACGGCTTTCCAAATTCTCAAAATTTGCTTTTGCCCAAAATCAAAAGCCTTTAAAAATCAATTGGTTTCAAAAAACCTTTTCCCAGTTTCATAAAATCATTTATATATATAAGTTTATTCTTTTAACTAGAACAAAATATTTTGGGATCACTTCCTACTTATATAAGTTCCTTTTTATACTTCAAAGATCTTTTGTCAGGACACGATTCTTCGTCTTCCGAAAATTCGACATCGACACTCACTTTATCGACTGCCGAGAAATCGAACGACGGAAAACCGAACACTGAGGGTTTTTAAGAAAAATTTAAGAAAAGAAAAGAGAGAAAAAGAAAAGAGAGGAAAGAAGATAATAGATAAGGTAGAAGACGGAGGGAGAAGAAAACAGAAAATAAGATAGAACATTTTAAAATAGAGGAAAAGAGAAAATAGAGAACAGAAAGAAAATAGAGAAAATAGAATGGAATTTTAAAATAGGACGGAACAGAAAACAACAGAATCACATCAGAATCTCACAATTCGCAGCGGAACAACATATAATAATAAATGAATAATCTTTAAACAAAGAACTATATCAGTTATTACATCACATTTCATTACATCATATCATCAGAGTGTACAACAATAACAAACAGTGCAGCGGAAAAAGAAATACTATATAAACTAGTAATACGCCATGCCATCCAGCTTGCCTCCAGCAACTCCAGAATATCTAGAATATCCTGATAAACCTTACTCTTGACTGCCCGTGTGAAAATTGGTGAGCACCCAGAGTTTAGGAAGGAAAACAATAAACTCCAAGTCAGTCATGTGACTGGTGTGAGAACTCAAAACAGTTTATTTATCTTTAAAATCAAAATAGAGGAATATTTTTAAATTTAATTCGCAATGCTTTTAAAAATGAGACTACCATAAGACCTCCTGCCACACACACAATGCAAACGCAGACTTGGAGAAGATTTCTCCTTATGATAGCCAAACATGCTTGATACGCATTTAAAAGAACATTTCATATTATTACTAGTGCATAGTGTAGAAAATTCATTTCGAAAGTAGAATATAAATCTTAGCCAGCATAGGTACCATTATATTATGCCTACTAATAGCTACCATATTAGATGGCAGGTTCTACAACTAAAACCGTACAAGTTTCGTATTGTTTCTTTGGATTTCCAACAAATGGTCAGGCCAAGGAACTTCCCATTGCCACATGAGAATGCCTCTGGAAAGACATCCCCGAGAACCAAACCGGAACTCTGCCAACACAAGGCCGGGTTACCCCTAACTGGGTAACTACTGACACGAGCACGCCATTCCCCGATCGTAAACGACCTTTCTCACGGGATCCCGAAAACCAACAACCACAAAGTAATAAATTCGTAGTAACCACATACGTTAAATATCTGGGCTCCATACCATGATACCACCTCTATCCAGAAGGAAATGTACATACCCTAAAGGGTGCTACCCCTCATAACCTTGCCGCATCTTTCCTGTTTTGACCATTTCCGGGGTGTGAGGCTCGACGAAGTCACGTCCACAAAAACATACTTTATACAAAAGCCATGCTTTGGGTCAAAAAATGATCAACACAATGATCACCAAGATAGACGATCAAATAAACGATCCTATCACAATAATCAACACAATGATCATTTCAGCATCACTCAGCATATCACATTACCAAATTGGGAATATATCGCTGATAACTTCAACTATATAACCTCTGAGCTCGTACGTCTCAGAGAAGGGTGTTAAGCTAAAAGAATAAATTCTTCGCCACCAACAGAAATATATTTGAAAGAAATCGGCTTTATATCTCAACTTGTAATGTCAGACATACAATCCATACAAGTTTGTTCCGGGATCGAACAAAACCGAAGGCACTTACAAAGAAGTCCTTGCAATCCGGATATTCAAAATCCTGATCGGATTTCCCATCACTTAGGGAGTCTCTATACCGTTGCAACTCAGTGCAGAGACAATCGATAGGTCATCCTATCGCTCTCGCAAATACCGGGTCTTCAACACCGATCTTCAATGCAATTCATAACGACGTATCACATATTCGGAATGGGTTATACGACCCCATGGTCCTTTCCCGGTTAACCCGAATAGTGAGCGCTTATTCAAAAATAAGTGTAGCATTCACATTCAAACAAATCACATTCATTACCCATTCAAAGGGAAATATTGATAGTCGGTTATTGAACTATCAATGGATATGCACACATCACCAGTTTCCAAATAATTTTCCAAATTATTTATTTTCCAAAATATCTTCACTAGATATATAATTTCAATTCTTCAAAAATAAATCAATATTTACTTTTAAACAAATTCTCCTTTCCTTTATAAATTCCTTAGTGAATTTATTATTCCAAAATATTCATGCATATACGATTTCAACTATCCATTTTCAATTTATCTTTTCAATTTATCTTCAAAAAGATAAATTCTTAAGATATTCACTTTATATTGGAAAACATTTCCATACTTATTTATTCATAAGTAATTCACAAATTTTATTTATTTTCAACACTTAGAAAATATTCAATATACTTCAATCGAAATTAAGTATATATTTCATTCTTTAAGGAAATCATTCTCTTAAACATATTTATTTGGGCCAAAACGAATGTTACGTAAAACATCGTTACGACAACCCAAAATCACTAGTATAGGGATTCGAAATTAAAATAGATATATAAATCCCAATACTATATAAAACATTTCCTTTCGGAAATCATTTACTATAACAACAGTGTTATAGTCTACTATTTCCTTTTATTTCTCGAAACCGTCTATTTCAACAATAAATGTTGAAATCTATGGTTTCGAATCTTAACACATTTTAAAACATCGTTAGATCGTCTTAATTCTATTTCAAATATCACATTCAAAACAATTTCTTTAACATATTATTCACTATTCAAAAACGTGAATATACTTCATTAACAATTTCATCCTTTTATTCATTTTATTTAAAAGAATTATTCACTATTCAAAGACGTGAATATACTACGTTAACCATTTCATTCTTTTATACATTTTATTTCAAGGGATTATTCACAGTCAAAATCGTGAATATAACTCCATTAATAGGTTACAACAATTTACTTATCAAAATAAGTCATTTGCGAATTTATAAACAACGTTTATAAATTCCATTTCTATTTATTTATAAAAACTTCCTTTTTTATAAATTCCTTTATTAACCTATTCCCGTTTATAACTCAATTATAAACTAAAAGTTCATATTATAAGTTAAATACTTATAAAACGATTATTTTACAAAAATCGTTCTTTTAACTTCATAATTATAAATCTTATAACTTATAAGATCCATTTCTTTAAACAAATCTATTCTTTCAATAACTTCACAAATTTATAAATCTTACTATTTATAAATTTTATTTATAACTTCACAGTTTATAATTCTATAAATTTCATTCATTTATGAAATTCATTTCCACTTCATTCAAACACTTATAAAAACTCGTTTTATAATTTCAATATCTCAATTTATAAATATCCATTTATAAATCTCTTAATATAATTCAATTTATATTATTCTTTTAAAACATCTTTAATCTCCTTTATTATTTCACCATTTCGATTCATAAAATAATTAAATTTCATGAATTCTATATTTTAAACTTTTCACAATAAATTCTAAAATATCTCGATTAAACTATTTTATAAAGTCACTAATTCCTTATTTTCAAAAATCAGCTTTTAACTATATTTCTTAAAAATCATAATTTTTATAACTTTTAAAAATTATAACGTTTATTTATATAAAATGGATCAATTCCAAAATATAGTATATTCTCAAAAATCACTTTAAAAATCATTTTAAAATTCCAAATTTGGTCCAATGATGCTACACACCAAATAGTCAATCACGACAACAACGATATCATATATCGATATGATAATCAATCAAATATCAAAATATCTGAAATTAAATAAAAACTGTTGAGGAATCCAGTTGGATCCCTCCAACCTGTTTTCCTGCATCCAAAAACATTAGCACAATACCAATTTCGCTCCAGTACGAAATTATCGCGGTATATGTTCTTATTAAATATTATCCGCTTAATAACGGCGTAATAGGGTCTCATCCGCTAAACAAAAAATGCGGGAAATCAATAACTCCAATATATACATATGCCAATATATATATATTGCTACTATATATAATACCAATTTCACTGTTTATGAAATATTCGCGGTATATGTTTTTAATAAATAACATCCGCTTAATAGACGGCGCATAATGTCTATTTTAACAATCAATAGATATCAATCATCATTCAAATATGCATTCAAATATTTTAAATCTAACTATTTAAAATAAAATCGAAACTGATTCGATTGAGTGAGAAGTTCTCACCTTGATTTTAAATTTCGTTTTAGCGATTTATTTCGAATAAAATTAAACGCACGTTTAATTTTACCCAAAATTCTCACTAACTCCAAACGACTCCAAACCAACTCCATCGCGTAGTGCTCGTCCATACGATTCCAACGCAACTGGTTCGCGCGTTTTCGACCTCGTATGAAAAAGTTACGAATTTTTGAAGTTTGTACACGATTTATATAAACTTTTACAACATTTATTTAAATTTCTTTTACATACCCCCATCATCACCCTTCATTCCCAATCCAACGGCACCACCCTTTCTTCCTCATTCACGTTTTGGCTACAGGTTGAGGCCGACATCACAACCCATCCCCTTTAGAACTAGGGTTTCAATTTGCATCCACCTCGCTCGACGAAATTCGATCAAACCACTTGCAACAGGAAGCTCTTGACCTCCTCTACCTTCGCCCATCACCATAGCCAACTCGGCCTCCTCTTGATGCGCGCGCACGTATGTGAACAGACCACGCACGCGGCCCCATAACTCCCCCCACACGACACCAAACACGATCTCCACCGTTCACATCGAAGCTCTCATCACCCTCTACATCTTTCATGTTGAAAGTTTCGTCTAATTGCTGATGGATTGGAAGAAATCGAGGAGGAAATGAGATTGAATTCTGGCCATTCAATAGTTAGGGCCGGCTAGGGTTTGATTATTAGGGTTTTAGTGTTTTTTTTATTTTTTTATTTTTTAGAGTGAGGGTGTATTTATAGGAAACCGTCAAAACACTATTCATCCCGGAAATTCCGAACTCCGATTTACGCGCCGAAACTGACGTTCCTAAGGTTTACCCCGCGTTCCGGACACAATGGAACAGGTTTCGGAAGCTAATTCGGACATCTGTGCGAGTTATGGCTGTAAACGCTCAATTTAAATTAAACCGATTTAAGTCGATTTCTAGGCGTTTTAATTTGTACCGGACAAACGGTAAATCCAATTGACTTGAAATTTGAAACCTTACAATAATATCACATTACGGATCCGATGAAACTGGTTTCGTCGAAATCCGAGACTTTTTGAAAAATGGCTATTTTCACTCGTCAAATTTAAATTAAAAACAATTCGATGCGTTTCGAGCTGCTACGATCAAACGATAACTCCGATTGACACGAAATTTGAAATCCGGTAATAACTAACTATTGCGGATCTAATGGAACTGGTTTCGTTCAATTCTGAGACTGTTCAAAAATTGACTATTTTTACTAGTCGATTTTAATATTAAAATATTTAATTTTCACAAATTAACTTTTAATTCGATTTTAAAAGTTCTAAAATATCATTCTAACTCTAACATGATAAAATAAAATTTTACAAATCATTTTCAATCATATTTAACTCAATTTTCAATTATTTCCATAATTTAACGTATTAAATTATCGATTTAATTATCCAATTAAATTCAATAATTCAAATAAAAATTTATTTGACTTATAAATTCACTTATTAATATTTAAAATTAATTAAATATTCAAATTTTAATTTCTAAAAATTCTGGGTCGTTACAATCTTCCCCACTTAAAAGAATTTCGTCCTCGAAATTATTAAGTAAGAAAGTTACAGAAGTTATTAATTTTCCCAAAATTCATAGTTAAACTTCTTACAAATCTTTGCTAAGTTTTCAAATCATACTTAGTTATCTTTTCAAAAACAACTACTATTGTTTAACTTTCAATTCCAAAATCAAAGTTATAGTTTTCACAATTTTCCAATTTTCTCAAATATTTTCTAACGCCTTAAATTTTCGGAAAAATTCGCCATAGTCTCCTTTGCGCGGCTCGATCCGAAAAAAAATGACAATATATATATCACAAATATACATCTCATCAAGTAATGAGGCATCCCGCAGGGAAAAAAGTGTAAAAGTACTGTATGTAATCCGAGATATGTACCTTATATTTTATTAGCAAGCATATACGGCTAATATAGCGCAAAAGCGAGCTCCAAATGCGAAGCAAACGCGATCCGCACCTACTAATTACTCAACAAACAACATGAGAACATGCATATAGACAATAGTATCGATATACAACATATAGCAACATACTAACTATATATGTCAACATAGCAAATGCAACATATTCAAACATCAACCAACTAGCATTCAACAAATTCATAATCAATATATATTCATTTATATTCTCATTAATATTCAATGAAATAGTTTTCAATTTAATCACATTTGATTCATTTACATTGGATTTTATCAACATTCATTTTCAATTAGTTTATATTCACTAATTCATATTCAAGTTAGTTCACTTCCAAATCAAATTCAATTCCATTTAAGATTTACTTAACTTCTAATTTGAATTCAATTTACTTTAGCTTTCAATTTCATTAAATCAATTTCATTAACACTTAATGAATTATATACAATCAACTAACAATCATATAACAATCAATGTATATTAATTACAATCAAATTCCTTTGCTTATATTCATTCTCGTTCAATTTATTCAACTTCCAATAACATTTGATTTCAATGAATTAACACCTATATTTATTATTCCATATCAACTTCATTCACATTCAATTGGTTAACATCCAATCCATTAATTTAATTCAATTTCCAAAGTTGAATTTTATTTATATAACTTAAGTTCATATTCATTTAATCCACTTGATTATTTACTTCGATACCAATATCAACTCCATTTAACATCTTCTTAAGTTATATTCCATTTAATAAACATCACTTGTTTTACATAACCTAAATTCATTTTTATTTACAACTAAATTCATAAATATATTCATATAGTTTCACTTCTTATATATATAAGTTTATTTCACAATTGTAAATCACTTTAATTATAATTCAATTCTTATAATTCTTTTTGCTTATACAATTCCTTTATTTAGATTATTCAAACAACCTAACAATCAACTTATATACTTTAATAATTCTGAAAAATTATTTCTTTATATATAAAATATACTCAAGTAAAATTATTTCATTTACCCAATTTTTTTTTTAAACAATATTGTGTCGAATTGTTCTATTCAAGTGTTTAGAAACCCCTTCGGCATAGTTGTACATACCGTGCTGACAAAGGTTCATATGCCACTCAATAAACCAATCATCACAATATAAAACAATTTTATATACACTAACAAATACGCTCTCATAGCTATTATTACACTCAAACTCAATCTAGAGCACTACTGACTCAATCTCTAATGAGAAATACCCAACAGAACCATGGTTGTCGCTTAACCATAAGCTCTGATACCACATTGTCAGGACACAATTCTTCGTCTTCCGAAAATTCGACATCGACACTCACTTTATCGACTGCCGAGAAATCGAACGACGGAAAACCGAGCACTGAGGGTTTTTAAGAAAAATTTAAGAAAAGAAAAGAGAGGAAATAAGATAATAGATAAGGTAGAAGATGGAGGGAGAAGAAAACAGAAAATAAGATAGAACATTTTAAAATAGAGGAAAAGAGAAAATAGAGAACAGAAAGAAAATAGAGAAAATAGAACGGAATTTTAAAATAGGACGAAACAGAAAACAACAGAATCACATCAGAATCTCACAATTCGCAGCGGAACAACATATAATAATAAATGAATAATCTTTAAACAAAGAACTATATCAGTTATTACATTACATTTCATTACATCATATCATCAGAGTGTACAACAATAACAAACAGTGCAGCGGAGAAAGAAATACTATATAAACTAGTAATACGCCATGCCATCCAGCTTGCCTCCAGCAACTCCAGAATATCCAGAATATCCTGATAAACCTTACTCTTGACTGCCCGTGTGAAAATTGGTGGGCACCCAGAGTTTAGGAAGGAAAACAATAAACTCCAAGTCAGTCATGTGACTGGTGTGAGAACTCAAAATAGTTTATTTATCTTTAAAATCAAAATAGAGGAATATTTTTAAATTTAATTCGCAATGCTTTTAAAAATGAGACTACCATAAGACCTCCTGCCACACACATAATGCAAACGCAGACTTGGAGAAGATTTCTCCTTATGATAGCCAAACATGCTTGATACGCATTTAAAAGAACATTTCATATTATTACTAGTGCATAGTGTATAAAATTCATTTCGAAAGTAGAATATAAATCTTAGCCAGCATAGGTACCATTATATTATGCCTACTAATAGCTGCCATATTAGATGGCAGGTTCTACAACTAAAACCGTACAAGTTTCGTATTGTTTCTTTGGATTTCCAACAAATGGTCAGGCCAAGGAACTTCCCATTGCCACATGAGAATGCCTCTGGAAAGATATCCCCGAGAACCAAACCGGAACTCTGCCAACACAAGGCCGGGTTACCCCTAACTGGGTAACTACTGACACGAGCACGCCATTCCCCGATCGTAAACGACCTTTCTCACGGGATCCCGAAAACCAACAACCACAAAGTAATAAATTCGTAGTAACCACATAGGTTAAATATCTGGGCTCCATACCATGATACCACCTCTATCCAGAAGGAAATGTACATACCCTAAAGGGTGCTACCCCTCATAACCTTGCCGCATCTTTCCTGTTTTGACCATTTCCGGGGTGTGAGGCTCGACGAAGTCACGTCCACAAAAACATACTTTATACAAAAGCCATGCTTTGGGTCAAAAAATGATCAACACAATGATCACCAAGATAGACGATCAAATAAACGATCCTATCACAATAATCAACACAATGATCATTTCAGCATCACTCAGCATATCACATTACCAAATTGGGAATATATCGCTGATAACTTCAACTATATAACCTCTGAGCTCGTACGTCTCAGAGAAGGGTGTTAAGCTAAAAGAATAAATTCTTCGCCACCAACAGAAATATATTTGAAAGAAATCGGCTTTATATCTCAACTTGTAATGTCAGACATACAATCCATACAAGTTTGTTCCGGGATCGAACAAAACCGAAGGCACTTACAAAGAAGTCCTTGCAATCCGGATATTCAAAATCCTGATCGGATTTCCCATCACTTAGGGAGTCTCTATACCGTTGCAACTCAGTGCAGAGACAATCGATAGGTCATCCTATCGCTCTCGCAAATACCGGGTCTTCAACACCGATCTTCAATGCAATTCATAATGATGTATCACATATTCGGAATGGGTTATACGACCCCATGGTCCTTTCCCGGTTAACCCGAATAGTGAGCGCTTATTCAAAAATAAGTGTAGCATTCACATTCAAACAAATCACATTCATTACCCATTCAAAGGGAAATATTGATAGTCGGCTATTGAACTATCAATGGATACGCACACATCACCAGTTTCCAAATAATTTTCCAAATTATTTATTTTCCAAAATATCTTCACTAGATATATAATTTCAATTCTTCAAAAATAAATCAATATTTACTTTTAAACAAATTCTCCTTTCCTTTATAAATTCCTTAGTGAATTTATTATTCCAAAATATTCATGCATATACGATTTCAACTATCCATTTTCAATTTATCTTTTCAATTTATCTTCAAAAAGATAAATTCTTAAGATATTCACTTTATATTGGAAAACATTTCCATACTTATTTATTCATAAGTAATTCACAAATTTTATTTATTTTCAACACTTAGAAAATATTCAATATACTTCAATCGAAATTAAGTATATATTTCATTCTTTAAGGAAATCATTCTCTTAAACATATTTATTTGGGCCAAAACGAACGTTACATAAAACATCGTTACGACAACCCAAAATCACTAGTATAGGGATTCGAAATTAAAATAGATATATAAATCCCAATACTATATAAAACATTTCCTTTCGGAAATCATTTACTATAACAACAGTGTTATAGTCTACTATTTCCTTTTATTTCTCGAAACCGTCTATTTCAACAATAAATGTTGAAATCTATGGTTTCGAATCTTAACACATTTTAAAACATCGTTAGATCGTTTTAATTCTATTTCAAATATCACATTCAAAACAATTTCTTTAACATATTATTCACTATTCAAAAACGTGAATATACTTCATTAACAATTTCATCCTTTTATTCATTTTATTTAAAAGAATTATTCACTATTCAAAGACGTGAATATACTATGTTAACCATTTCATTCTTTTATACATTTTATTTCAAGGGATTATTCACAGTCAAAATCGTGAATATAACTCCATTAATAGGTTACAACAATTTACTTATCAAAATAAGTCATTTGCGAATTTATAAACAACGTTTATAAATTCCATTTCTATTTATTTATAAAAACTTCCTTTTTTATAAATTCCTTTATTAACCTATTCCCGTTTATAACTCAATTATAAACTAAAAGTTCATATTATAAGTTAAATACTTATAAAACGATTATTTTACAAAAATCGTTCTTTTAACTTCATAATTATAAATCTTATAACTTATAAGATCCATTTCTTTAAACAAATCTATTCTTTCAATAACTTCACAAATTTATAAATCTTACTATTTATAAATTTTATTTATAACTTCACAGTTTATAATTCTATAAATTTCATTCATTTATGAAATTCATTTCCACTTCATTCAAACACTTATAAAAACTCGTTTTATAATTTCAATATCTCAATTTATAAATATCCATTTATAAATCTCTTAATATAATTCAATTTATATTATTCTTTTAAAACATCTTTAATCTCCTTTATTATTTCACCATTTCGATTCATAAAATAATTAAATTTCATGAATTCTATATTTTAAACTTTTCACAATAAATTCTAAAATATCTCGATTAAACTATTTTATAAAGTCACTAATTCCTTATTTTCAAAAATCAGCTTTTAACTATATTTCTTAAAAATCATAATTTTTATAACTTTTAAAAATTATAACGTTTATTTATATAAAATGGATCAATTCCAAAATATAGTATATTCTCAAAAATCACTTTAAAAATCATTTTAAAATTCCAAATTTGGTCCAATGATGCTACACACCAAATAGTCAATCACGACAACAACGATATCATATATCGATATGATAATCAATCAAATATCAAAATAACTGAAATTAAATAAAAACTGTTGAGGAATCCAGTTGGATCCCTCCAACCTGTTTTCCTGCATCCAAAAACATTAGCACAATACCAATTTCGCTCCAGTACGAAATTATCGCGGTATATGTTCTTATTAAATATTATCCGCTTAATAACGACGTAATAGGGTCTCATCCGCTAAACAAAAAATGCGGGAAATCAATAACTCCAATATATACATATGCCAATATATATATATTGCTACTATATATAATACCAATTTCACTGTTTATGAAATATTCGCGGTATATGTTTTTAATAAATAACATCCGCTTAATAGACGGCACATAATGTCTATTTTAACAATCAATAGATATCAATCATCATTCAAACATGCATTCAAATATTTTAAATCTAACTATTTAAAATAAAATCGAAACTGATTCGATTGAGTGAGAAGTTCTCACCTTGATTTTAAATTTCGTTTTAGCGATTTATTTCGAATAAAATTAAACGCACGTTTAATTTTACCCAAAATTCTCACTAACTCCAAACGACTCCAAACCAACTCCATCGCGTAGTGCTCGTCCATACGATTCCAACGCAACTGGTTTCGCGCGTTTTCGACCTCGTATGAAAAAGTTACGAATTTTTGAAGTTTGTACATGATTTATATAAACTTTTACAACATTTATTTAAATTTCTTTTACATACCCCCATCATCACCCTTCATTCCCAATCCAACGGCTCCCCCCTTTCTTCCTCATTCACGTTTTGGCTACAGGTTGAGGCCGACATCACAACCCATCCCCTTTAGAACTAGGGTTTCAATTTGCATCCACCTCGCTCGACGAAATTCGATCAAACCACTTGCAATAGGAAGCTCTTGACCTCCTCTACCTTCGCCCATCACCATAGCCAACTCGGCCTCCTCGTGATGCGTGCGCACATATGTGAACAGCCCACACACGCGGCCCCATAACTCCCCCCACACGACACCAAACACGACCTCCACCGTTCACATCGAAGCTCTCATCACCCTCTACATCTTTCATGTTGAAAGTTTCGTCTAATTGCTGATGGATTGGAAGAAATCGAGGAGGAAATGAGATTGAATTCTGGCCATTCAATAGTTAGGGCCGGCTAGGGTTTGATTATTAGGGTTTTAGTGTTTTTTTATTTTTTTATTTTTTAGAGTGAGGGTGTATTTATAGGAAACCGTCAAAACACTATTCATCCCGGAAATTCCGAACTCCGATTTACGCGCCGAAACTGACGTTCCTAAGGTTTACCCCGCGTTCCGGACACAATGGAACAGGTTTCGGAAGCTAATTCGGACATCTGTGCGAGTTATGGCTGTAAACGCTCAATTTAAATTAAACCGATTTAAGTTTATTTCTAGGCGTTTTAATTTGTACCGGACAAACGGTAAATCCAATTGACTTGAAATTTGAAACCTTACAATAATATCACATTACTGATCCGATGAAACTGGTTTCGTCGAAATCCGAGACTTTTTGAAAAATGGCTATTTTCACTCGTCAAATTTAAATTAAAAACAATTCGATGCGTTTCGAGCTGCTACGATCAAACGATAACTCCGATTGACACGAAATTTGAAATCCGGTAATAACTAACTATTACGGATCCAATGGAACTGGTTTCGTTCAATTCTGAGACTGTTCAAAAATTGACTATTTTTACTAGTCGATTTTAATATTAAAATATTTAATTTTCACAAATTAACTTTTAATTCGATTTTAAAAGTTCAAAAGTATCATTCTAACTCTAACATGATAAAATAAAATTTTACAAATCATTTTCAATCATATTTAACTCAATTTTCAATTATTTCCATAATTTAACGTATTAAATTATCGATTTAATTATCCAATTAAATTCAATAATTCAAATAAAAATTTATTTGACTTATAAATTCACTTATTAATATTTAAAATTAATTAAATATTCAAATTTTAATTTCTAAAAATTCTGGGTTGTTACATCTTTTCTTCTGGTTATAGATTCAATAAGGGGAGTTTATCATATATAACAATATATATACATAACTTTTTTTTATGCCAAATCAACATTCAAATTCGATTTCCTTTATAAAGTTATTTTCCACATTGCTTACTTTTTATAAAATGAAGTTCAGTTATTGTGATATCCAACTTCCACTTTATTAATCATATATTTCTCAAAATATACTTTTCCATTTCAAACATCATTTTTACATTTCTTTTCAAAATTTTCAATACCTATTTCATTCAAGCACGTACGATGTACATATATCATCCGTACGCAATATCAAATCCGATTGCTCCTCGATCACACAATTTCACTTCCGAACTAGTATCGTCCATCCGACTTCCTAGTGCGGACTCAGATCTAGTTTCTTGATCAGAAACCGTCTTTCTCCTTACATACCCATAACTATGATAGAGAATTTCCAGAATCAATCAAAATTCCATATCTAAGGTTCGCCGTCGAAAATCGAGTGAAAAACTCCAACTCGGATCGATATACTATCTCGAAATTCTATGCTCGAATCTGGATCAAATCGTTATGCGAATAAAATAAATATGTACATCCTACGTATTTTCTTCATTGGTTATTAGCTCACATTCATTTTGATTTCTATTCACTTATTCACAATTGTTTCAATTTCCATTTGGGTTATCACTTCAATTCTTTTCTCAATTGGTATTTAATTATAAATAGTTTCTACTCTGACCAGTTTGAATTTAGAAAATAACTTGAAAATTTTAAAATAGTTAAGTAGTTGTAAAATAGCAATTAGTTGTAAAATAGTTAGTAGTTATAAAATAGTTAAGTGGTTATATAATAATCGAATAGTTGTAGGATAGTTAGATAGTTGCAAAATACTTGTAAAATGGTTGAATAGTAAGTATAAAATAGTATGAATTTTAAAAAGAATGTTTTGTATAGTAAATAGCATGGAGAGATCAAATAGATCTAAATATTTTAGGAAATATATTTTAGACAGTTTATATAAAAAATAGTTCAGAGCTAAACTATTCAATCTCCCAATCTTCCATTCCAATCAATTTGAATTAGCTTCAATTCCTTCCCAAAATCAAGTCAATTCCTATTGGAATTTAAACTTATTCAACTTCGATTACAATTCCAATTAATTCAAATCAAATTTCAATTTGAACTAATTTTCAATTCCACCTTTGGATTAATTCCAATTCCATTTCCAAAATTTAAATCATCTCAATTTATACAACTTCGAGTTAAATTTTCAAATGTTGATTTAATCCCTTAAATCAAATTAACCTTTACTTTTGATTTAACTGAAAGAGGCTATGCGGTAGGATCGTATAATATGAAATAGTGGAATGATATAGATAAATAACGATAAGCAATAAGTAAAGTAGACACCAAGATTTTATACTGGTTCGGACCTCTTGTCCTACGTCCGGTTCCTAAGCTCCTTTTAGGAATACTAACTAACAACCTTCACTTAACCCGGAGGAATAAGTTTACAACTTACCCGAACAACCGAACGGGATTTCTTGCCTCAACTACCGAAGAGGACTTCAACTCAATTACTAAAAAACAATATTCGACTTGTTGTGTTCTTGTCAACACTAATGAGTCTAATGTAGTACAATATTCCTATAATCTTATCCTCGAGAGTATGCAATGTGTTTGTGAAGATTTAGGAAATGTGAATTGCTATGAATCAAAAGAATGTTAAAAACAAAGATGTGATTCAAGCAATAGATTTGTGATTGCTTTGAGAAATTTTAGATAATATGTTCAAGAAAATAGTAAGATTAAAGCAAGAGAATTCGGTGAATTGAAGATGTTAGAATCATGTATTTATACTTGTAGAAGAGGTGCATCTGTTGGCTAAAGGTGCAGACAAGAGATGCTTCCATTTCCATTGGAGAATGGTTGCAACTCTTGGGAGGAAGAAGGTGTCCATTCAGAGAAAATTCGCAGGTTCAAATTCAGTCGACCGAACAGGGAATTCAGTCAACTGAAAATATGAACTAAAATTTTCAGGAACAAATCCAGTCGACTGAGCAGGGTGTTTCAGTCGGCTGAAACTGTACATGTTTGTATATGTGTAACAGGTTCAGTCGACTGGTCATCCCTGACTGAACTAGTAAATTGTGCACAGTGAATGTTTATTAAAAAATGAAATTTATAAAATGTGTTCTAGTGTTTGTGTGTAACAACCCGGAATTTTCTCAACCCGAAAACTCCAGATAGTTATGAAAAGAAGAAAGGGATAGAAGAAGAAGAAGAAGAAAAACAACAGAATCTCACATCGCAGCGGAATAAAATATAATATATAGAATACAGTTTTAAATACAAGAAATCGGTACTGTATACATATACATACATACCATCATCAGAGTACATCAATCAACTCATACAGAGACAACTACAATCAGATCATACACAGCGGAAATAATAGACAAATACGTAAATACGCTCTGTCTCCAGCTCGTCTCCTGAGCTCCAGCATATATAACCTGAACCTGTTTAACTCGGTCTGACCCGAGCATCATATAAAACAACACCCGAGTCAGTCTGGAAAACCAGCATGAGAAAATAACACTTAATTGGATTATTAAAGTTTGAAAATCCTTTGAAAACAAAAGCATCTCGTAAGACCACGCCACAAATAAACATGTCGGGTTTTTACCTTACGATAGCTAAAAACAATTTTTATGAAAGTTCTCTGATATTATTATAGTGTCTATAGAAAGTAAATAGAATCTAGCTGAAATGCTTGCATCTCACGTTTCAGCAATAGTTGGACACAATCAAAACCGTACAGGCGCTTATTGGAGTTTGGATCCCATACAATGGCAGGGCTACTGGGGTACCGCCCGTCACAGTACCTGGTCTAGATCAGAGTACCGAGGATTACTCCCTTCATCCCCTGCAACACAAGGCCGGAACCATTCCTTAATGAACAGTCCCGAACAAGATAAACCCCGTGGTTGGCGTGACCAACCACCCACTAAGCCGAAATAAAAAGGGACATCTAGACAGGGGAAATATCTTGTCCTGCTTGGGCATGACCCACCTAACCTTGCTGCACCTCCCCTGTTTTAGCCATTCCCGGTTGATGAGGCTTGAGGTTTAACGTTACCTTTCAAGAACGCGTCACTTAGAATGCTCATCGTCCGCCTGACGATGTTTTGGAAGCATTCAATCCATACAAGTTGCCTTGGGTCTGGACAAACCGAATCACCGTCTTCAACTCTTCACGGTCTTTATTCGTAATCGTTCAAACCGGATCGAAGTGGTTTTCGAGAAATTAATCTCGATCCCGGACTCTTCGAAACGATCAGCGCATTTGTCCAATATTGATAGTCGGTTATTTAACTATCAATTAATCACACACAAGCGACCATCAAATAATTTCTACAAATTATTTACCCCAATTATCATACAGATAATAGTCCCATTTAACCACTTGAAATAGATTTTCAAAATCCTTTATTTCCATGAAATCACTTAATTGATTTCTTATACTCACTCCATTGGTTTACCCTTTGGAAATATCATTTATTTCTCATTCCTTTCTCAAAATCAATTTATACTTCTGCTTATAAATTTCAAACTTAATTTCTCCACTCTATAAGATTTCTCCTAAATCTTATCTCATTTGAATAAATTTTTCTTACCATTACAAGAGGATTTTATTTGGATTTTAAAAACATTTTTGGAAACATATAGATTTATAAAATAAGAAGTAATATTAAATATTTAAATTTATATCTAGTTATTTATAAATTTCAAAGCTAGTTTTAGAAAACTTAGAGTTTATAATAAATAATAGCTAAACCTTCAAAATAACTAATTCGAAAATATTTTGCATTCAAATACTAGTTTATAAAAAGGGTTTATATAGTATAGTAATTTAAAACATTCTTTTTAAAATAACTTTAGAAAATCCAATATCCATTTATAAATACCCCTTGTCCACATTCACCCTAAGAAATATCTTACTATTTCCATTCGACCAATTTCATATCTCATTTATAAATTCCATTCATGAATTTATAAAATCTCCTTGGATTTCATTTATTATCAGATAGTTTGATTTAAAAATCTCATCTTTATAATTTATTTCTTTCTATAAAGTTCCATATTTTCCTATTTAATAAGTTCCATTCATTATTAAATAAAATCTCCTTTTGACTCTTAATAGCATTTCTTATTCATAATTCTTAATAGAATCTTCTTTATTTCTTAATAAATTTTCTTTTCTTTTCTTATTAATATTTCTTTTTATTTCCTTAATAGACCTCCTTTCCCATTTCTTAATATAATTCCATTTTCTTTAATTCACTTATCGATTACAATATTCCTTCAGGTATAATTTATAATTTAAATTTTCCAAACTCAACTTTATCACATTAAAGTTTAATTTAAGTAGAAAATATACTTTTATTTTCTTTTCTTCATTCTCACTTTAAGTAGATTCAAATTTCAAATAAATATTTTCTATTTGAATTTTATTTAACTTCTTCAAATTAATTTATCAACGGTAATAGAAAATTTAAATTTTTAAACTTCTCTGTGATTCAACAGTTGATAATTCAATTATCTATAAAACCATCCAAATCAATATATCATCCTGTCACAGAACAGCATATATATAAATAAAATAAATAGTTTTGAGGAATCCTGTTGGATCCCTCCAACCTGTTTTCCCTGCATCCACAAATGTTAGCACAATAAAATAACAATTTCACTTCAATGTGAAATATTGCAGTATATGGATTATAATATTAACCAGTGAATGAAATAAAATCAACCAATCAATCACATCCAATAGTTTAAATTTAACATTTCAATTTAATTTGGGTATCCAAATGAGTGAGAAATTCTCACCTTTGCTTTTTAAGTTGCAATCCTTCCCAATCCAGATTCGTTTCCATATTTTTGACCTTAAATAACAATTTGATGATTTATTAATATTTGACCGATCGAATAATAAATTTATCGTTTAACATTTTAATCGACTTACAATTTATTTAAACTATTTATTTCTCGATTTTAAACTTTATATTACGATTCATATGAATTTTATAAATATTCAAAATAATCGATCCATAAATTTCCATTTTATAATTTAATAAACCGACGATCCAAAATTGAATATTATAAGTATTTGGAACAAATTTAAACATTATTTCCTTTTAATAAATTGCATTTACTAATTACTTAGTTTTAAACTGAAAACATTTTCTTAAACAAAAACTTTTTATTAGCTGAAATAATTAAAACATGTTAATTAAACAAATTTTCACCAGAGCATTATTATCAAAAAATAGCCTTAACAAGCTTTTAACATATGTACAGTTATCTAAATCTAATTGCAGATAAACAAAATACCTTACAGCATGAAGCAACCCCAAGCCCAAACCCTTGCATCCCTTAAACGACGTGGCCTCCAACACCCACGACGCGACTCCCTCTCTCGACCTAGTCTGCCAACATCATTCAAGTCGCGGCTACCCACGATCGATCTCGAATCCCCCTCGCGTACGCGAGCCCTCCCTGTCCTCGCGCGAGCACGCGCCTGCATACGCGACTCAATTTCGCGTGCCACACCACGAAGTCGCGAACCATCTGTGACTGCCTCGCTTCAAATCACCGCGAAATCCAACTTCACAACGCGGCGAGCAAGGCACGAACGCGAATTGACTCGCGCGTTCGCCTGAGTTGATTTAGGGTTTCGATTTTTTTTTTTTTTTTTACATGCCATAAATTCGGCCCTGAGCTATGGAAAAAAAAAATACAGAGGGTTCGGCAAATATATTAAAGGAGGTAGGGTTTTTCGATTTTGAGATATAGGAGGAAGATACGCGATTTAGGAATAAAGGCTTCGGCCATTAACTTTGCTCTGGCTTTCAATCTGGAGGAATAAGAATGAAAAGGGAAAGAGACGTGATTTAAATTGAGGGGAAAAGAGGCGTATTCAGGAAGACGAACGATGGTGTGTTAAGGAAGCTACGCTAATTATTTTATTTTTAAACGTTATATAAATCTTCTCGAATTCAATTATAGCGCGTCCGCTTATCGTACAAACACACGGTCACTCCAAAAATTACGAAATTTGAAATCCGGCAATAATTTAATATTACGGATCCAACGGCACTGGTTTCGTTGAATTCCGAGACTGTGCCTCGGAATGTTATTTTTAAATGTCAATTTAAACAATGGAAATTTAAAATTGAACAAACGGCAGTTAAATTCAATTTTAATCTATCTATTATTCTCAGTATTATTAATATAAAGTTTATAAGCCGTTAAAATATTTCCAACCAGCTCACAATTCCAGATTTAAATAATTTACCCAATTGTCAACTGCTATTTAATTTATTCAATTAGTCGTTATATTTAAATTTTAAATCTCCTTTATTAAATATAATCAAACTTTTCATATTGAAAACAATTTATATTTCAAATTAATTATTTAAATTCATTTTAAATATCACTAATTAACTGTTGAAAAAAGCCGGGTCGTTACATTCCTCCCCCCTTAAAATAATTTCGTCCCCGAAATTACTAGTTAGGAAGAATGGTCCAATACCCGATAATATTACTTTACAATCAACAATTCAACATCCTACCAACTACCCTTCTTAATATCTTTCTAAACCTTTTTCCTTAGTATCCAACTATATATGCTTAACTATTTAAGTTTCAATTTAAACTCAAATTTTTGACTTATCAAAATTTTCTCAAAATTTTTCTAACACCCTAAATTTCCGAAATTTTTTGCCAGCGTCTCCTTTGCGCGGCTAGCTCGGTACAACTACAAAATGGCTCTACGGCCTCCCAAAAACCCAAAAGAAAACAAAAAGGCCAAGTGGCTCGATCAAAATCCCAATCAATTTCCATATAGAAGTTCAAACGCATACCTTTTTGTCGAGCATTTCAATTTTATCTTTTGAAACCAAACTCAATTCTCCCTACCTACCTTTATATTACCTGCATTTCTTACACAGAAATATATCCAATCACAATATACAAAAGCATTTATCGACTTCCATACAAAAGTCAATATCTATTCATTCAAGTATTTATTTAGCTTACCTTTGAAATATCAATTCTCGATTGAGAATGTATCATTCCTTACTTAAATTTGTATAAACATCTTATGTGTTTCATATATTTACTTTCATCTTACCACTTTAGTTTGTATTCATCCTTATTCAATTTATTCTTTCATTTCCATATGAATTTAATTTATCTATAACTCTAAATATTCAAATTCTAATTTTCATTTATATCAAAATCATGTCTAAATTTTAAATTAGTTTCATTCACTAACTTATTTAAATTTTCCATTTGAAAACATTTGTCCTTAACAAAATTTCCAAAAATTTTCTTACTCCCAAAATTCTGAAAAATTTTGGCAGAGTCTCCTTTGTACGGAGGAGCTTTTGCAATTTGACAATAGATATAAATATATATACATCGACCCACACGGTCGGAAAATCAAAAACAGTTCATATTTCCTAGTTTGTATTGCGTAGGCGTACCTTATTTAGCATTTTAAGCAAGCGGCTTATTTTATTTTAGCATTTACATGCCCAAAATCCCGCTATACAGTCTTTTGGTACCTGTACTTACTCAATTTATAAACATTAGTAACATATTTATGACAATTTATAGCATTGCATTCATTTAAACAACTACAACACATCAAAAACATAAGCAATGCAATATAAATAACTTCATAACAAACATATATAGTTTCCAAACTAATTCCATTTGTTTCTAACTGACGCAAACACTGTTTGCATCCAACTTTAAGTGAGTTATAACACATTTACTTATTCCCGATTCATAATTATGCCCAAACAAACCTGTTTTCAACTTAATTGATTTCAAAAATCAATTTTACTACTTATCAATTCAAAGTCATATTCTATAAACAATATATATATACAAGCAGTTTTGTATAAACAATTGATAAGGTTCCAATTAAATCCAGTTGTCTTTACTCAATTCATAATATCATATTCGATTCAGAATGATTTTCAATATCATTCTTTTTATTCAATCCATTCTTAAAGCAAACTAATTTGTATTCTTGGCAATTTTATTCAAGAATCAAATTTAATTACTTTTATCATTCCATAGAACTTAATTCAATCATGCTTACGTCAACAACAATTATTTCTATGCAAATTACAACAATATTCATACAAACAAACAGTTACTTTAATTTTATAACTGTTTTTTTTTTTTAAATTAATTCCAACTCTAGTTATATGAAATTTCATTCCATTTCTAATTTATTTATAAACCATATCTTTGCATTGATTTATTCAACACCGTTTTTATTAAGCTCGACACCTTCAATGCTTAAAATTTAACAAACATGTCTCAAATTTATATAAGTCGTGCTTCATTGAATTTAGACTTAAGTTAATTTACTTCAAATTATTTAATTTTCATAACTTAAGTTAATTTCATTTGTCCATAATTTCTTTTCCAGTCTAATTTGATTTTATTTAAATCAAATTTCTTTCATTCACTTCTTAATTCAATGAATTATTTCATTTAAAAATTCAATTCCCATGTTCGATTCATTCTCGAACTTATTTAATTAAATTTAAGACCATTTCCACTTTATTTATTCTCAATTGGATTTTGATTGCACTTCTAACCATTATATTTAATCCAAATTCATTTTATTTACCAACCAATCCAAGTTGAATTTTATATTTATGATTCAAGTTCTCTTTCTACCATTCACTTAAATTCACAACCCCATTCAACTCTATTTAACCAATTCAAAGTTTATTCACATATTCAAGCTAATAAATTATCCCAAACTAGTTTATTTCCAATTTATAATTCAATACTTGATTATTATTATTATTATTATTATTATTATTATTATTTTTTAGCTTCAAAAATCTCTCCATTTAAATTTCTTTGGTTCAATTTTATTTTATAATTCAGGTTTGGATTTTCTATTCATTTCCCATATTCAAACAATAACTCGGCTTAAGTTAATTCCAGTTAAATCAAAGTTCTCAATCCAATTAAATTTTCTATTCACTATCTAATCACAGCCAATGTTTAAGGTACTTTACCCATCTATTTTATTCGATGAACTTCCACTATCTTCTAAATCACCTTTCCATAAATTTTAAAATCTTAAGTTTATTTAATTATTGCAACTGCTTACTTAAATTCATTGCAATTGGTTTTGTTACTCATCTAGATCAAATCCCATGTAATTTAATTAGCCATTCTAAATTTTGTTAAGATAACATTCAAGGCCAATTTATTCCATCCATACTTGATTTGGATTTTATTTGTAACTTCAAATTACCTTTACTTTAGTCCAATTCCAAAACAATTTCAATTCATATATAATTTACTTACCATCCAATGGAATTTCTATGTATAATTCAGGTTTCATCACTAAATTCACTGAATTTTAATTCCAGTTTAATTCAATTTACTTCCATTCATATCACTTGAATTGATTTCAATCCACTTTAAGTTTTATTTCTCTTCTCAATTCATTCACATTCTAAATTTTTATTTACTTCTCCTCATTATTTATATTTATTTATTTTATTTCATATATTTTCATCATTTCACTTCAATTGCAAACAAAAATTTCTTATTCATTACTTACATTTCAACAATTTAATCTTAAATCCAAGTAAAATTCTCATTTTCTAACTTTTCACTTGATTTTAAATTCCAAAATTCAAATCTAATGATTTCCTAGGTTATATAAGCTATTTCGGATTTTAAAATCTCATTTGTCTACAATACTAGCATCCAAACATCCAAGTTATAATAATAATTTCAAAAAAAATTTATTATCTTTTATATCAAAATATATTTTGGATGAAATTATTTCATTCACCCATCTTTGAAAATCAGTATTGTGTCGAATTGCTCTACTCAAGTGTTTAGAAACCCCTTCGATGCAGTTTCGAGGCTGTGCCGACGAAGGTTCATATACCACTCAAGAAATCAATCAACACAATACAAAATCACTTTATATTCACTAACAAATACGCGCTCATATCTATAAATACGCTCAAACTCATTCTAGAGTACCATTGACTCTATCTCTAATGAGTAATTCCCCACCAGAGCCAAGGTTCTCGCTTAACCTTTCAGCTCTGACACCAAGTGTAACAACCCGGAATTTTCTCAACCCGAAAACTCCAGATAGTTATGAAAAGAAGAAAGGGATAGAAGAAGAAGAAGAAGAAAAACAACAGAATCTCACATCGCAGCGGAATAAAATATAATATATAGAATACAGTTTTAAATACAAGAAATCGGTACTGTATACATATACATACATACCATCATCAGAGTACATCAATCAACTCATACAGAGACAACTACAATCAGATCATACACAGCGGAAATAATAGACAAATACGTAAATACGCTCTGTCTCCAGCTCGTCTCCTGAGCTCCAGCATATATAACCTGAACCAGTTTAACTCGGTCTGACCCGAGCATCATATAAAACAACACCCGAGTCAGTCTGGAAAACCAGCGTGAGAAAATCACACTTAATTGGATTATTAAAGTTTGAAAATCCTTTGAAAACAAAAGCATCTCGTAAGACCACGCCACAAATAAACATGTCGGGTTTTTACCTTACGATAGCTAAAAACAATTTTTATGAAAGTTCTCTGATATTATTATAGTGTCTATAGAAAGTAAATAGAATCTAGCTGAAATGCTTGCATCTCACGTTTCAGCAATAGTTGGACACAATCAAAACCGTACAGGCGCTTATTGGAGTTTGGATCCCATACAATGGCAGGGCTACTGGGGTACCGCCCGTCACAGTACCTGGTCTAGATCAGAGTACCGAGGATTACTCCCTTCATCGCCTGCAACACAAGGCCGGAACCATTCCTTACTGAACAGTCCCGAACAAGATAAACCCCGTGGTTGGCGCGACCAACCACCCACTAAGCCGAAATAAAAAGGGACATCTAGACAGGGGAAATATCTTGTCCTGCTTGGGCATGACCCACCTAACCTTGCTGCACCTCCCCTGTTTTAGCCATTCCCGGTTGATGAGGCTTGAGGTTTAACGTTACCTTTCAAGAACGCGTCACTTAGAATGCTCATCGTCCGCCTGACGATGTTTTGGAAGCATTCAATCCATACAAGTTGCCTTGGGTCTGGACAAACCGAATCACCGTCTTCAACTCTTCACGGTCTTTATTCGTAATCGTTCAAACCGGATCGAAGTGGTTTTCGAGAAATTAATCTCGATCCCGGACTCTTCGAAACGATCAGCGCATTTGTCCAATATTGATAGTCGGTTATTTAACTATCAATTAATCACACACAAGCGACCATCAAATAATTTCTACAAATTATTTACCCCAATTATCATACAGATAATAGTCCCATTTAACCACTTGAAATAGATTTTCAAAATCCTTTATTTCCATGAAATCACTTAATTGATTTCTTATACTCACTCCATTGGTTTACCCTTTGGAAATATCATTTATTTCTCATTCCTTTCTCAAAATCAATTTATACTTCTGCTTATAAATTTCAAACTTAATTTCTCCACTCTATAAGATTTCTCCTAAATCTTATCTCATTTGAATAAATTTTTCTTACCATTACAAGAGGATTTTATTTGGATTTTAAAAACATTTTTGGAAACATATAGATTTATAAAATAAGAAGTAATATTAAATATTTAAATTTATATCTAGTTATTTATAAATTTCAAAGCTAGTTTTAGAAAACTTAGAGTTTATAATAAATAATAGCTAAACCTTCAAAATAACTAATTCGAAAATATTTTGCATTCAAATACTAGTTTATAAAAAGGGTTTATATAGTATAGTAATTTAAAACATTCTTTTTAAAATAACTTTAGAAAATCCAATATCCATTTATAAATACCCCTTGTCCACATTCACCCTTAGAAATATCTTACTATTTCCATTCGACCAATTTCATATCTCATTTATAAATTCCATTCATGAATTTATAAAATCTCCTTGGATTTCATTTATTATCAGATAGTTTGATTTAAAAATCTCATCTTTATAATTTATTTGTTTCTATAAAGTTCCATATTTTCCTATTTAATAAGTTCCATTCATTATTAAATAAAATCTCCTTTTGACTCTTAATAGCATTTCTTATTCATAATTCTTAATAGAATCTTCTTTATTTCTTAATAAATTTTCTTTTCTTTTCTTATTAATATTTCTTTTTATTTCCTTAATAGACCTCCTTTCCCATTTCTTAATATAATTCCATTTTCTTTAATTCACTTATCGATTACAATATTCCTTCAGGTATAATTTATAATTTAAATTTTCCAAACTCAACTTTATCACATTAAAGTTTAATTTAAGTAGAAAATATACTTTTATTTTCTTTTCTTCATTCTCACTTTAAGTAGATTCAAATTTCAAATAAATATTTTCTATCTGAATTTTATTTAACTTCTTCAAATTAATTTATCAACGGTAATAGAAAATTTAAATTTTTAAACTTCTCTGTGATTCAACAGTTGATAATTCAATTATCTATAAAACCATCCAAATCAATATATCATCCTGTCACAGAACAGCATATATATAAATAAAATAAATAGTTTTGAGGAATCCTGTTGGATCCCTCCAACCTGTTTTCCCTGCATCCACAAATGTTAGCACAATAAAATAACAATTTCACTTCAATGTGAAATATTGCAGTATATGGATTATAATATTAACCAGTGAATGAAATAAAATCAACCAATCAATCACATCCAATAGTTTAAATTTAACATTTCAATTTAATTTGGGTATCCAAATGAGTGAGAAATTCTCACCTTTGCTTTTTAAGTTGCAATCCTTCCCAATCCAGATTCGTTTCCATATTTTTGACCTTAAATAACAATTTGATGATTTATTAATATTTGACCGATCGAATAATAAATTTATCGTTTAACATTTTAATCGACTTACAATTTATTTAAACTATTTATTTCTCGATTTTAAACTTTATATAACGATTCATATGAATTTTATAAATATTCAAAATAATCGATCCATAAATTTCCATTTTATAATTTAATAAACCGACGATCCAAAATTGAATATTATAAGTATTTGGAACAAATTTAAACATTATTTCCTTTTAATAAATTGCATTTACTAATTACTTAGTTTTAAACTGAAAACATTTTCTTAAACAAAAACTTTTTATTAGCTGAAATAATTAAAACATGTTAATTAAACAAATTTTCACCAGAGCATTATTATCAAAAAATAGCCTTAACAAGCTTTTAACATATGTACAGTTATCTAAATCTAATTGCAGATAAACAAAATACCTTACAGCATGAAGCAACCCCAAGCCCAAACCCTTGCATCCCTTAAACGACGTGGCCTCCAACACCCACGACGCGACTCCCTCTCTCGACCTAGTCTGCCAACATCATTCAAGTCGCGGCTACCCACGATCGATCTCGAATCCCCCTCGCGTACGCGAGCCCTCCCTGTCCTCGCGCGAGCACGCGCCTGCATACGCGACTCAATTTCGCGTGCCACACCACGAAGTCGCGAACCATCTGTGACTGCCTCGCTTCAAATCACCGCGAAATCCAACTTCACAACGCGGCGAGCAAGGCACGAACGCGAATTGACTCGCGCGTTCGCCTGAGTTGATTTAGGGTTTCGATTTTTTTTTTTTTTTTACATGCCATAAATTCGGCCCTGAGCTATGGAAAAAAAAAATACAAAGGGTTCGGCAAATATATTAAAGGAGGTAGGGTTTTTCGATTTTGAGATATAGGAGGAAGATACGCGATTTAGGAATAAAGGCTTCGGCCATTAACTTTGCTCTGGCTTTCAATCTGGAGGAATAAGAATGAAAAGGGAAAGAGACGTGATTTAAATTGAGGGGAAAAGAGGCGTATTCAGGAAGACGAACGATGGTGTGTTAAGGAAGCTACGCTAATTATTTTATTTTTAAACGTTATATAAATCTTCTCGAATTCAATTATAGCGCGTCCGCTTATCGTACAAACACACGGTCACTCCAAAAATTACGAAATTTGAAATCCGGCAATAATTTAATATTACGGATCCAACGGCACTGGTTTCGTTGAATTCCGAGACTGTGCCTCGGAATGTTATTTTTAAATGTCAATTTAAACAATGGAAATTTAAAATTGAACAAACGGCAGATAAATTCAATTTTAATCTATCTATTATTCTCAGTATTATTAATATAAAGTTTATAAGCCGTTAAAATATTTCCAACCAGCTCACAATTCCAGATTTAAATAATTTACCCAATTGTCAACTGCTATTTAATTTATTCAATTAGTCGTTATATTTAAATTTTAAATCTCCTTTATTAAATATAATCAAACTTTTCATATTGAAAACAATTTATATTTCAAATTAATTATTTAAATTCATTTTAAATATCACTAATTAACTGTTGAAAAAAGCCGGGTCGTTACATTCCTCCCCCCTTAAAATAATTTCGTCCCCGAAATTACTAGTTAGGAAGAATGGTCCAATACCCGATAATATTACTTTACAATCAACAATTCAACATCCTACCAACTACCCTTCTTAATATCTTTCTAAACCTTTTTCCTTAGTATCCAACTATATATGCTTAACTATTTAAGTTTCAATTTAAACTCAAATTTTTGACTTATCAAAATTTTCTCAAAAATTTTCTAACACCCTAAATTTCCGAAATTTTTTGCCAGCGTCTCCTTTGCGCGGCTAGCTCGGTACAACTACAAAATGGCTCTACGGCCTCCCAAAAACCCAAAAGAAAACAAAAAGGCCAAGTGGCTCGATCAAAATCCCAATCAATTTCCATATAGAAGTTCAAACGCATACCTTTTTGTCGAGCATTTCAATTTTATCTTTTGAAACCAAACTCAATTCTCCCTACCTACCTTTATATTACCTGCATTTCTTACACAGAAATATATCCAATCACAATATACAAAAGCATTTATCGACTTCCATACAAAAGTCAATATCTATTCATTCAAGTATTTATTTAGCTTACCTTTGAAATATCAATTCTCGATTGAGAATGTATCATTCCTTACTTAAATTTGTATAAACATCTTATGTGTTTCATATATTTACTTTCATCTTACCACTTTAGTTTGTATTCATCCTTATTCAATTTATTCTTTCATTTCCATATGAATTTAATTTATCTATAACTCTAAATATTCAAATTCTAATTTTCATTTATATCAAAATCATGTCTAAATTTTAAATTAGTTTCATTCACTAACTTATTTAAATTTTCCATTTGAAAACATTTGTCCTTAACAAAATTTCCAAAAATTTTCTTACTCCCAAAATTCTGAAAATTTTTGGCAGAGTCTCCTTTGTACGGAGGAGCTTTTGCAATTTGACAATAGATATAAATATATATACATCGACCCACACGGTCGGAAAATCAAAAACAGTTCATATTTCCTAGTTTGTATTGCGTAGGCGTACCTTATTTAGCATTTTAAGCAAGCGGCTTATTTTATTTTAGCATTTACATGCCCAAAATCCCGCTATACAGTCTTTTGGTACCTGTACTTACTCAATTTATAAACATTAGTAACATATTTATGACAATTTATAGCATTGCATTCATTTAAACAACTACAACACATCAAAAACATAAGCAATGCAATATAAATAACTTCATAACAAACATATATAGTTTCCAAACTAATTCCATTTGTTTCTAACTGACGCAAACACTGTTTGCATCCAACTTTAAGTGAGTTATAACACATTTACTTATTCCCGATTCATAATTATGCCCAAACAAACCTGTTTTCAACTTAATTGATTTCAAAAATCAATTTTACTACTTATCAATTCAAAGTCATATTCTATAAACAATATATATATACAAGCAGTTTTGTATAAACAATTGATAAGGTTCCAATTAAATCCAGTTGTCTTTACTCAATTCATAATATCATATTCGATTCAGAATGATTTTCAATATCATTCTTTTTATTCAATCCATTCTTAAAGCAAACTAATTTGTATTCTTGGCAATTTTATTCAAGAATCAAATTTAATTACTTTTATCATTCCATAGAACTTAATTCAATCATGCTTACGTCAACAACAATTATTTCTATGCAAATTACAACAATATTCATACAAACAAACAGTTACTTTAATTTTATAACTGTTTTTTTTTTAAATTAATTCCAACTCTAGTTATATGAAATTTCATTCCATTTCTAATTTATTTATAAACCATATCTTTGCATTGATTTATTCAACACCGTTTTTATTAAGCTCGACACCTTCAATGCTTAAAATTTAACAAACATGTCTCAAATTTATATAAGTCGTGCTTCATTGAATTTAGACTTAAGTTAATTTACTTCAAATTATTTAATTTTCATAACTTAAGTTAATTTCATTTGTCCATAATTTCTTTTCCAATCTAATTTGATTTTATTTAAATCAAATTTCTTTCATTCACTTCTTAATTCAATGAATTATTTCATTTAAAAATTCAATTCCCATGTTCGATTCATTCTCGAACTTATTTAATTAAATTTAAGACCATTTCCACTTTATTTATTCTCAATTGGATTTTGATTGCACTTCTAACCATTATATTTAATCCAAATTCATTTTATTTACCAACCAATCCAAGTTGAATTTTATATTTATGATTCAAGTTCTCTTTCTACCATTCACTTAAATTCACAACCCCATTCAACTCTATTTAACCAATTCAAAGTTTATTCACATATTCAAGCTAATAAATTATCCCAAACTAGTTTATTTCCAATTTATAATTCAATACTTGATTATTATTATTATTATTATTATTATTATTATTATTTTTTAGCTTCAAAAATCTCTCCATTTAAATTTCTTTGGTTCAATTTTATTTTATAATTCAGGTTTGGATTTTCTATTCATTTCCCATATTCAAACAATAACTCGGCTTAAGTTAATTCCAGTTAAATCAAAGTTCTCAATCCAATTAAATTTTCTATTCACTATCTAATCACAGCCAATGTTTAAGGTACTTTACCCATCTATTTTATTCGATGAACTTCCACTATCTTCTAAATCACCTTTCCATAAATTTTAAAATCTTAAGTTTATTTAATTATTGCAACTGCTTACTTAAATTCATTGCAATTGGTTTTGTTACTCATCTAGATCAAATCCCATGTAATTTAATTAGCCATTCTAAATTTTGTTAAGATAACATTCAAGGCCAATTTATTCCATCCATACTTGATTTGGATTTTATTTGTAACTTCAAATTACCTTTACTTTAGTCCAATTCCAAAACAATTTCAATTCATATATAATTTACTTACCATCCAATGGAATTTCTATGTATAATTCAGGTTTCATCACTAAATTCACTGAATTTTAATTCCAGTTTAATTCAATTTACTTCCATTCATATCACTTGAATTGATTTCAATCCACTTTAAGTTTTATTTCTCTTCTCAATTCATTCACATTCTAAATTTTTATTTACTTCTCCTCATTATTTATATTTATTTATTTTATTTCATATATTTTCATCATTTCACTTCAATTGCAAACAAAAATTTCTTATTCATTACTTACATTTCAACAATTTAATCTTAAATCCAAGTAAAATTCTCATTTTCTAACTTTTCACTTGATTTTAAATTCCAAAATTCAAATCTAATGATTTCCTAGGTTATATAAGCTATTTCGGATTTTAAAATCTCATTTGTCTACAATACTAGCATCCAAACATCCAAGTTATAATAATAATTTCAAAAAAAATTTATTATCTTTTATATCAAAATATATTTTGGATGAAATTATTTCATTCACCCATCTTTGAAAATCAGTATTGTGTCGAATTGCTCTACTCAAGTGTTTAGAAACCCCTTCGATGCAGTTTCGAGGCTGTGCCGACGAAGGTTCATATACCACTCAAGAAATCAATCAACACAATACAAAATCACTTTATATTCACTAACAAATACGCGCTCATATCTATAAATACGCTCAAACTCATTCTAGAGTACCATTGACTCTATCTCTAATGAGTAATTCCCCACCAGAGCCAAGGTTCTCGCTTAACCTTTCAGCTCTGACACCAAGTGTAACAACCCGGAATTTTCTCAACCCGAAAACTCCAGATAGTTATGAAAAGAAGAAAGGGATAGAAGAAGAAGAAGAAGAAAAACAACAGAATCTCACATCGCAGCGGAATAAAATATAATATATAGAATACAGTTTTAAATACAAGAAATCGGTACTGTATACATATACATACATACCATCATCAGAGTACATCAATCAACTCATACAGAGACAACTACAATCAGATAATACACAGCGGAAATAATAGACAAATACGTAAATACGCTCTGTCTCCAGCTCGTCTCCTGAGCTCCAGCATATATAACCTGAACCAGTTTAACTCGGTCTGACCCGAGCATCATATAAAACAACACCCGAGTCAGTCTGGAAAACCAGCGTGAGAAAATCACACTTAATTGGATTATTAAAGTTTGAAAATCCTTTGAAAACAAAAGCATCTCGTAAGACCACGCCACAAATAAACATGTCGGGTTTTTACCTTACGATAGCTAAAAACAATTTTTATGAAAGTTCTCTGATATTATTATAGTGTCTATAGAAAGTAAATAGAATCTAGCTGAAATGCTTGCATCTCACGTTTCAGCAATAGTTGGACACAATCAAAACCGTACAGGCGCTTATTGGAGTTTGGATCCCATACAATGGCAGGGCTACTGGGGTACCGCCCGTCACAGTACCTGGTCTAGATCAGAGTACCGAGGATTACTCCCTTCATCCCCTGCAACACAAGGCCGGAACCATTCCTTACTGAACAGTCCCGAACAAGATAAACCCCGTGGTTGGCGCGACCAACCACCCACTAAGCCGAAATAAAAAGGGACATCTAGACAGGGGAAATATCTTGTCCTGCTTGGGCATGACCCACCTAACCTTGCTGCACCTCCCCTGTTTTAGCCATTCCCGGTTGATGAGGCTTGAGGTTTAACGTTACCTTTCAAGAACGCGTCACTTAGAATGCTCATCGTCCGCGTGACGATGTTTTGGAAGCATTCAATCCATACAAGTTGCCCTGGGTCTGGACAAACCGAATCACCGTCTTCAACTCTTCACGGTCTTTATTCGTAATCATTCAAACCGGATCGAAGTGGTTTTCGAGAAATTAATCTCGATCCCGGACTCTTCGAAACGATCAGCGCATTTGTCCAATATTGATAGTCGGTTATTTAACTATCAATTAATCACACACAAGCGACCATCAAATAATTTCTACAAATTATTTACCCCAATTATCATATAGATAATAGTCCCATTTAACCACTTGAAATAGATTTTCAAAATCCTTTATTTCCATGAAATCACTTAATTGATTTCTTATACTCACTCCATTGGTTTACCCTTTGGAAATATCATTTATTTCTCATTCCTTTCTCAAAATCAATTTATACTTCTGCTTATAAATTTCAAACTCAATTTCTCCACTCTATAAGATTTCTCCTAAATCTTATCTCATTTGAATAAATTTTTCTTACCACTACAAGAGGATTTTATTTGGATTTTTAAAACATTTTTGGAAACATATAGATTTATAAAATAAGAAGTAATATTAAATATTTAAATTTATATCTAGTTATTTATAAATTTCAAAGCTAGTTTTAGAAAACTTAGAGTTTATAATAAATAATAGCTAAACCTTCAAAATAACTAATTCGAAAATATTTTGCATTCAAATACTAGTTTATAAAAAGGGTTTATATAGTATAGTAATTTAAAACATTCTTTTTAAAATAACTTTAGAAAATCCAATATCCATTTATAAATACCCCTTGTCCACATTCACCCTTAGAAATATCTTACTATTTTCATTCGACCAATTTCATATCTCATTTATAAATTCCATTCATGAATTTATAAAATCTCCTTGGATTTCATTTATTATCAGATAGTTTGATTTAAAAATCTCATCTTTATAATTTATTTCTTTCTATAAAGTTCCATATTTTCCTATTTAATAAGTTCCATTCATTATTAAATAAAATCTCCTTTTGACTCTTAATAGCATTTCTTATTCATAATTCTTAATAGAATCTTCTTTATTTCTTAATAAATTTTCTTTTCTTTTCTTATTAATATTTCTTTTTATTTCCTTAATAGACCTCCTTTCCCATTTCTTAATATAATTCCATTTTCTTTAATTCACTTATCGATTACAATACTCCTTCAGGTATAATTTATAATTTAAATTTTCCAAACTCAACTTTATCACATTAAAGTTTAATTTAAGTAGAAAATATACTTTCATTTTCTTTTCTTCATTCTCACTTCAAGTAGATTTAAATTTCAAATAAATATTTTCTATTTGAATTTTATTTAACTTCTTCAAATTAATTTATCAACGGTAATAGAAAATTTAAATTTTTCAACTTCTCTGTGATTCAACAGTTGATAATTCAATTATCTATAAAACCATCCAAATCAATATATCATCCTGTCACAGAACAGCACATATATAAATAAAATAAATAGTTTTGAGGAATCCTGTTGGATCCCTCCAACCTGTTTTCCCTGCATCCACAAATGTTAGCACAATAAAATAACAATTTCACTTCAATGTGAAATATTGCAGTATATGGATTATAATATTAACCAGTGAATGAAATAAAATCAACCAATCAATCACATCCAATAGTTTAAATTTAACATTTCAATTTAATTTGGGTATCCAAATGAGTGAGAAATTCTCACCTTTGCTTTTTAAGTTGCAATCCTTCCCAATCCAGATTCGTTTCCATATTTTTGACCTTAAATAACAATTTGATGATTTATTAATATTTGACCGATCGAATAATAAATTTATCGTTTAACATTTTAATCGACTTACAATTTATTTAAACTATTTATTTCCCGATTTTAAACTTTATATAACGATTCATATGAATTTTATAAATATTCCAAATAATCGATCCATAAATTTCCATTTTATAATTTAATAAACCGACGATCCAAAATTGAATATTATAAGTATTTGGAACAAATTTAAACATTATTTCCTTTTAATAAATTGCATTTACTAATTACTTAGTTTTAAACTGAAAACATTTTCTTAAACAAAAACTTTTTATTAGCTGAAATAATTAAAACATGTTAATTAAACAAATTTTCACCAGAGCATTATTATCAAAAAATAGCCTTAACAAGTTTTTAACATATGTACAGTTATCTAAATCTAATTGCAGATAAACAAAATACCTTATAGCATGAAGCAACCCCAAGCCCAAACCCTTGCATCCCTTAAACGACGTGGCCTCCAACACCCACGACGCGACTCCCTCTCTCGACCTAGTCTGCCAACATCATTCAAGTCGCGGCTACCCACGATCGATCTCGAATCCCCCTCGCGTACGCGAGCCCTCCCTGTCCTCGCGCGAGCACGCGCCTACATACGCGACTCAATTTCGCGTGCCACACCACGAAGTCGCGAACCATCTGTGACTGCCTCGCTTCAAATCACCGCGAAATCCAACTTCACAACGCGGCGAGCAAGGCACGAACGCGAATTGACTCGCGCGTTCGCCTGAGTTGATTTAGGGTTTCGATTTTTTTTTTTTTACATGCCATAAATTCGGCCCTGAGCTATGGAAAAAAAAATACAGAGGGTTCGGCAAATATATTAAAGGAGGTAGGGTTTTTCGATTTTGAGATATAGGAGGAAGATACGCGATTTAGGAATAAAGGCTTCGGCCATTAACTTTTCTCTGGCTTTCAATCTGGAGGAATAAGAATGAAAAGGGAAAGAGACGTGATTTAAATTGAGGGGAAAAGAGGCGTATTCAGGAAGACGAACGATGGTGTGTTAAGGAAGCTACGCTAATTATTTTATTTTTAAACGTTATATAAATCTTCTCGAATTCAATTATAGCGCGTCCGCTTATCGTACAAACACACGGTCACTCCAAAAATTACGAAATTTGAAATCCGGCAATAATTTAATATTACGGATCCAACGGCACTGGTTTCGTTGAATTCCGAGACTGTGCCTCGGAATGTTATTTTTAAATGTCAATTTAAACAATGGAAATTTAAAATTGAACAAACGGCAGTTAAATTCAATTTTAATCTATCTATTATTCTCAGTATTATTAATATAAAGTTTATAAGCCGTTAAAATATTTCCAACCAGCTCACAATTCCAGATTTAAATAATTTACCCAATTGTCAACTGCTATTTAATTTATTCAATTAGTCGTTATATTTAAATTTTAAATCTCCTTTATTAAATATAATCAAACTTTTCATATTGAAAACAATTTATATTTCAAATTAATTATTTAAATTCATTTTAAATATCACTAATTAACTGTTGAAAAAAGCCGGGTCGTTACATTCCTCCCCCCTTAAAATAATTTCGTCCCCGAAATTACTAGTTAGGAAGAATGGTCCAATACCCGATAATATTACTTTACAATCAACAATTCAACATCCTACCAACTACCCTTCTTAATATCTTTCTAAACCTTTTTCCTTAGTATCCAACTATATATGCTTAACTATTTAAGTTTCAATTTAAACTCAAATTTTTGACTTATCAAAATTTTCTCAAAATTTTTCTAACACCCTAAATTTCCGAAATTTTTTGCCAGCGTCTCCTTTGCGCGGCTAGCTCGGTACAACTACAAAATGGCTCTACGGCCTCCCAAAAACCCAAAAGAAAACAAAAAGGCCAAGTGGCTCGATCAAAATCCCAATCAATTTCCATATAGAAGTTCAAACGCATACCTTTTTGTCGAGCATTTCAATTTTATCTTTTGAAACCAAACTCAATTCTCCCTACCTACCTTTATATTACCTGCATTTCTTACACAGAAATATATCCAATCACAATATACAAAAGCATTTATCGACTTCCATACAAAAGTCAATATCTATTCATTCAAGTATTTATTTAGCTTACCTTTGAAATATCAATTCTCGATTGAGAATGTATCATTCCTTACTTAAATTTGTATAAACATCTTATGTGTTTCATATATTTACTTTCATCTTACCACTTTAGTTTGTATTCATCCTTATTCAATTTATTCTTTCATTTCCATATGAATTTAATTTATCTATAACTCTAAATATTCAAATTCTAATTTTCATTTATATCAAAATCATGTCTAAATTTTAAATTAGTTTCATTCACTAACTTATTTAAAATTTCCATTTGAAAACATTTGTCCTTAACAAAATTTCCAAAAATTTTCTTACTCCCAAAATTCTGAAAATTTTTGGCAGAGTCTCCTTTGTACGGAGGAGCTTTTGCAATTTGACAATAGATATAAATATATATACATCGACCCACACGGTCGGAAAATCAAAAACAGTTCATATTTCCTAGTTTGTATTGCGTAGGCGTACCTTATTTAGCATTTTAAGCAAGCGGCTTATTTTATTTTAGCATTTACATGCCCAAAATCCCGCTATACAGTCTTTTGGTACCTGTACTTACTCAATTTATAAACATTAGTAACATATTTATGACAATTTATAGCATTGCATTCATTTAAACAACTACAACACATCAAAAACATAAGCAATGCAATATAAATAACTTCATAACAAACATATATAGTTTCCAAACTAATTCCATTTGTTTCTAACTGACGCAAACACTGTTTGCATCCAACTTTAAGTGAGTTATAACACATTTACTTATTCCCGATTCATAATTATGCCCAAACAAACCTGTTTTCAACTTAATTGATTTCAAAAATCAATTTTACTACTTATCAATTCAAAGTCATATTCTATAAACAATATATATATACAAGCAGTTTTGTATAAACAATTGATAAGGTTCCAATTAAATCCAGTTGTCTTTACTCAATTCATAATATCATATTCGATTCAGAATGATTTTCAATATCATTCTTTTTATTCAATCCATTCTTAAAGCAAACTAATTTGTATTCTTGGCAATTTTATTCAAGAATCAAATTTAATTACTTTTATCATTCCATAGAACTTAATTCAATCATGCTTACGTCAACAACAATTATTTCTATGCAAATTACAACAATATTCATACAAACAAACAGTTACTTTAATTTTATAACTGTTTTTTTTTTAAATTAATTCCAACTCTAGTTATATGAAATTTCATTCCATTTCTAATTTATTTATAAACCATATCTTTGCATTGATTTATTCAACACCGTTTTTATTAAGCTCGACACCTTCAATGCTTAAAATTTAACAAACATGTCTCAAATTTATATAAGTCGTGCTTCATTGAATTTAGACTTAAGTTAATTTACTTCAAATTATTTAATTTTCATAACTTAAGTTAATTTCATTTGTCCATAATTTCTTTTCCAATCTAATTTGATTTTATTTAAATCAAATTTCTTTCATTCACTTCTTAATTCAATGAATTATTTCATTTAAAAATTCAATTCCCATGTTCGATTCATTCTCGAACTTATTTAATTAAATTTAAGACCATTTCCACTTTATTTATTCTCAATTGGATTTTGATTGCACTTCTAACCATTATATTTAATCCAAATTCATTTTATTTACCAACCAATCCAAGTTGAATTTTATATTTATGATTCAAGTTCTCTTTCTACCATTCACTTAAATTCACAACCCCATTCAACTCTATTTAACCAATTCAAAGTTTATTCACATATTCAAGCTAATAAATTATCCCAAACTAGTTTATTTCCAATTTATAATTCAATACTTGATTATTATTATTATTATTATTATTATTATTATTATTATTTTTTAGCTTCAAAAATCTCTCCATTTAAATTTCTTTGGTTCAATTTTATTTTATAATTCAGGTTTGGATTTTCTATTCATTTCCCATATTCAAACAATAACTCGGCTTAAGTTAATTCCAGTTAAATCAAAGTTCTCAATCCAATTAAATTTTCTATTCACTATCTAATCACAGCCAATGTTTAAGGTACTTTACCCATCTATTTTATTCGATGAACTTCCACTATCTTCTAAATCACCTTTCCATAAATTTTAAAATCTTAAGTTTATTTAATTATTGCAACTGCTTACTTAAATTCATTGCAATTGGTTTTGTTACTCATCTAGATCAAATCCCATGTAATTTAATTAGCCATTCTAAATTTTGTTAAGATAACATTCAAGGCCAATTTATTCCATCCATACTTGATTTGGATTTTATTTGTAACTTCAAATTACCTTTACTTTAGTCCAATTCCAAAACAATTTCAATTCATATATAATTTACTTACCATCCAATGGAATTTCTATGTATAATTCAGGTTTCATCACTAAATTCACTGAATTTTAATTCCAGTTTAATTCAATTTACTTCCATTCATATCACTTGAATTGATTTCAATCCACTTTAAGTTTTATTTCTCTTCTCAATTCATTCACATTCTAAATTTTTATTTACTTCTCCTCATTATTTATATTTATTTATTTTATTTCATATATTTTCATCATTTCACTTCAATTGCAAACAAAAATTTCTTATTCATTACTTACATTTCAACAATTTAATCTTAAATCCAAGTAAAATTCTCATTTTCTAACTTTTCACTTGATTTTAAATTCCAAAATTCAAATCTAATGATTTCCTAGGTTATATAAGCTATTTCGGATTTTAAAATCTCATTTGTCTACAATACTAGCATCCAAACATCCAAGTTATAATAATAATTTCAAAAAAAATTTATTATCTTTTATATCAAAATATATTTTGGATGAAATTATTTCATTCACCCATCTTTGAAAATCAGTATTGTGTCGAATTGCTCTACTCAAGTGTTTAGAAACCCCTTCGATGCAGTTTCGAGGCTGTGCCGACGAAGGTTCATATACCACTCAAGAAATCAATCAACACAATACAAAATCACTTTATATTCACTAACAAATACGCGCTCATATCTATAAATACGCTCAAACTCATTCTAGAGTACCATTGACTCTATCTCTAATGAGTAATTCCCCACCAGAGCCAAGGTTCTCGCTTAACCTTTCAGCTCTGACACCAAGTGTAACAACCCGGAATTTTCTCAACCCGAAAACTCCAGATAGTTATGAAAAGAAGAAAGGGATAGAAGAAGAAGAAGAAGAAAAACAACAGAATCTCACATCGCAGCGGAATAAAATATAATATATAGAATACAGTTTTAAATACAAGAAATCGGTACTGTATACATATACATACATACCATCATCAGAGTACATCAATAAACTCATACAGAGACAACTACAATCAGATCAAACACAGCGGAAATAATAGACAAATACGTAAATACGCTCTGTCTCCAGCTCGTCTCCTGAGCTCCAGCATATATAACCTGAACCTGTTTAACTCGGTCTGACCCGAGCATCATATAAAACAACACCCGAGTCAGTCTGGAAAACCAGCGTGAGAAAATCATACTTAATTGGATTATTAAAGTTTGAAAATCCTTTGAAAACAAAAGCATCTCGTAAGACCACGCCACAAATAAACATGTCGGGTTTTTACCTTACGATAGCTAAAAACAATTTTTATGAAAGTTCTCTGATATTATTATAGTGTCTATAGAAAGTAAATAGAATCTAGCTGAAATGCTTGCATCTCACGTTTCAGCAATAGTTGGACACAATCAAAACCGTACAGGCGCTTATTGGAGTTTGGATCCCATACAATGGCAGGGCTACTGGGGTACCGCCCGTCACAGTACCTGGTCTAGATCAGAGTACCGAGGATTACTCCCTTCATTCCCTGCAACACAAGGCCGGAACCATTCCTTACTGAACAGTCCCGAACAAGATAAACCCCGTGGTTGGCGCGACCAACCACCCACTAAGCCGAAATAAAAAGGGACATCTAGACAGGGGAAATATCTTGTCCTGCTTGGGCATGACCCACCTAACCTTGCTGCACCTCCCCTGTTTTAGCCATTCCCGGTTGATGAGGCTTGAGGTTTAACGTTACCTTTCAAGAACGCGTCACTTAGAATGCTCATCGTCCGCCTGACGATGTTTTGGAAGCATTCAATCCATACAAGTTGCCCTGGGTCTGGACAAACCGAATCACCGTCTTCAACTCTTCACGGTCTTCATTCGTAATCGTTCAAACCGGATCGAAGTGGTTTTCGAGAAATTAATCTCGATCCCGGACTCTTCGAAACGATCAGCGCATTTGTCCAATATTGATAGTCGGTTATTTAACTATCAATTAATCACACACAAGCGACCAACAAATAATTTCTACAAATTATTTACCCCAATTATCATACTGATAATAGTCCCATTTAACCACTTGAAATAGATTTTCAAAATCCTTTATTTCCATGAAATCACTTAATTGATTTCTTATACTCACTCCATTGGTTTACCCTTTGGAAATATCATTTATTTCTCATTCCTTTCTCAAAATCAATTTATACTTCTGCTTATAAAT
Source organism: Allium cepa (assembly GCA_030765085.1). Lineage (NCBI taxonomy): Eukaryota > Viridiplantae > Streptophyta > Magnoliopsida > Asparagales > Amaryllidaceae > Allium > Allium cepa. The sequence goes on along the minus strand of CM060931.1, from coordinate 84,699,577 downwards.
TTCAAACTCAATTTCTCCACTCTATAAGATTTCTCCTAAATCTTATCTCATTTGAATAAATTTTTCTTACCATTACAAGAGGATTTTATTTGGATTTTAAAAACATTTTTGGAAACATATAGATTTATAAAATAAGAAGTAATATTAAATATTTAAATTTATATCTAGTTATTTATAAATTTCAAAGCTAGTTTTAGAAAACTTAGAGTTTATAATAAATAATAGCTAAACCTTCAAAATAACTAATTCGAAAATATTTTGCATTCAAATACTAGTTTATAAAAAGGGTTTATATAGTATAGTAATTTAAAACATTCTTTTTAAAATAACTTTAGAAAATCCAATATCCATTTATAAATACCCCTTGTCCACATTCACCCTTAGAAATATCTTACTATTTCCATTCGACCAATTTCATATCTCATTTATAAATTCCATTCATGAATTTATAAAATCTCCTTGGATTTCATTTATTATCAGATAGTTTGATTTAAAAATCTCATCTTTATAATTTATTTGTTTCTATAAAGTTCCATATTTTCCTATTTAATAAGTTCCATTCATTATTAAATAAAATCTCCTTTTGACTCTTAATAGCATTTCTTATTCATAATTCTTAATAGAATCTTCTTTATTTCTTAATAAATTTTCTTTTCTTTTCTTATTAATATTTCTTTTTATTTCCTTAATAGACCTCCTTTCCCATTTCTTAATATAATTCCATTTTCTTTAATTCACTTATCGATTACAATATTCCTTCAGGTATAATTTATAATTTAAATTTTCCAAACTCAACTTTATCACATTAAAGTTTAATTTAAGTAGAAAATATACTTTTATTTTCTTTTCTTCATTCTCACTTTAAGTAGATTCAAATTTCAAATAAATATTTTCTATTTGAATTTTATTTAACTTCTTCAAATTAATTTATCAACGGTAATAGAAAATTTAAACTTTTCAACTTCTTTGTGATTCAACAGTTGATAATTCAATTATCTATAAAACCATCCAAATCAATATATCATCCTGTCACAGAACAACATATATATAAATAAAATAAATAGTTTTGAGGAATCCTGTTGGATCCCTCCAACCTGTTTTCCCTGCATCCACAAATGTTAGCACAATAAAATAACAATTTCACTTCAATGTGAAATATTGCAGTATATGGATTATAATATTAACCAGTGAATGAAATAAAATCAACCAATCAATCACATCCAATAGTTTAAATTTAACATTTCAATTTAATTTGGGTATCCAAATGAGTGAGAAATTCTCACCTTTGCTTTTTAAGTTGCAATCCTTCCCAATCCAGATTCGTTTCCATATTTTTGACCTTAAATAACAATTTGATGATTTATTAATATTTGACCGATCGAATAATAAATTTATCGTTTAACATTTTAATCGACTTACAATTTATTTAAACTATTTATTTCCCGATTTTAAACTTTATATAACGATTCATATGAATTTTATAAATATTCAAAATAATCGATCCATAAATTTCCATTTTATAATTTAATAAACCGACGATCCAAAATTGAATATTATAAGTATTTGGAACAAATTTAAACATTATTTCCTTTTAATAAATTGCATTTACTAATTACTTAGTTTTAAACTGAAAACATTTTCTTAAACAAAAACTTTTTATTAGCTGAAATAATTAAAACATGTTAATTAAACAAATTTTCACCAAAGCATTATTATCAAAAAATAGCCTTAACAAGCTTTTAACATATGTACAGTTATCTAAATCTAATTGCAGATAAACAAAATACCTTATAGCATGAAGCAACCCCAAGCCCAAACCCTTGCATCCCTTAAACGACGCGGCCTCCAACACCCACGACGCGACTCCCTCTCTCGACCTAGTCTGCCAACATCATTCAAGTCGCGGATACCCACGATCGATCTCGAATCCCCCTCGCGTACGCGAGCCCTCCCTGTCCTCGCGCGAGCACGCGCCTGCATACGCGACTCAATTTCGCGTGCCACACCACGAAGTCGCGAACCATCTGCGACTGCCTCGCTTCAAATCACCGTGAAATCCAACTTCACAATGCGGCGAGCAAGGCACGAACGCGAATTGACTCGCGCGTTTGCCTGAGTTGATTTAGGGTTTCGATTTTTTTTTTTTTTTTTTTTACATGCCATAAATTCGGCCTTGAGCTATGGAAAAAAAAATACAGAGGGTTCGGCAAATATATTAAAGGAGGTAGGGTTTTTCGATTTTGAGATATAGGAGGAAGATACGCGATTTAGGAATAAAGGCTTCGGCCATTAACTTTGCTCTGGCTTTCAATCTGGAGGAATAAGAATGAAAAGGGAAAGAGACGTGATTTAAATTGAGGGGAAAAGAGGCGTATTCAGGAAGACGAACGATGGTGTGTTAAGGAAGCTACGCTAATTATTTTATTTTTAAACGTTATATAAATCTTCTCGAATTCAATTATAGCGCGTCCGCTTATCGTACAAACACACGGTCACTCCAAAAATTACGAAATTTGAAATCCGGCAATAATTCAATATTACGGATCCAACGGCACTGGTTTCGTTGAATTCCGAGACTGTGCCTCGGAATGTTATTTTTAAATGTCAATTTAAACAATGGAAATTTAAAATTGAACAAACGGCAGTTAAATTCAATTTTAATCTATCTATTATTCTCAGTATTATTAATATAAAGTTTATAAGCCGTTAAAATATTTCCAACCAGCTCACAATTCCAGATTTAAATAATTTACCCAATTGTCAACTGCTATTTAATTTATTCAATTAGTCGTTATATTTAAATTTTAAATCTCCTTTATTAAATATAATCAAACTTTTCATATTGAAAACAATTTATATTTCAAATTAATTATTTAAATTCATTTTAAATATCACTAATTAACTGTTGAAAAAAGCCGGGTCGTTACATTGTGCAAGCCTCTTGAGGATAGATTTTAACAATAAATCTAAACGAAGACCTATATAAAAATCATACTTATGTTTATCCTTGGTCTTCATCGTTCTTTCTTTAGCTTTTCACATACCTCTTCCTTTTTGTTGAAGCACATTGTTATTGATCAAAATCTTAGCGTATCAACATTAACAACCTAAGTCTTTAAACAATTTAATTCTGAGTTCAAATTTTTAATATTCATTTTAAATTATCTTTACTTAATTTATTTCAAGGTTCAAGTAAGAGTTCAAATCTTTTTAAATGGATCAGTTTTCGAAATTCAATTGATTACCCAATTATACTTCAAATTTTTAAATCCAATTCCTTAAACAATTTCCATTGACCAGTTTATTTTTTAACATTTAAATCTTAAGTTCAAAATGATTCCATTTTCATTTGTTCAATCTTTATCTCTTAAAATCTAAATCATTTAAATAATTTCAAATTAAAGTTTAATTCCATTTAATTCAGCAATGGATGTATATTATTTTAACCCACTTCTTAATTCATTCAAAATAATTCAATTCACAGTTTCATAGATTATTACTAACAACATGATGATATCAGGTTAAGTCAAAGTAAATAAGTATCCAATTTATCTAAAGCATCCATCAATAACATATATTACCAATTTCCAGAACTCAAACCCGTTTGAGATCACACATAAGTCCCTTTTCAATTCAACCCATTTAACATGCCTCAATTTCACCTAGAAATTTCCAATTCAGGTTGTCCATTCTATACTTATTTAACTTCCCCTAAGTTAAATCTCAATTTTATCTTGAAATCTCCTATTTCAGATTATAAGTCCACAACTTATTTAACTTGTCCAGAGTTAAATTCCAATTCATTAATCCATTTAGACTTCTCAATTTAAATTTTCATTTCAAATTTAATTTTTTCCATCACTATCCCTTCCCGTTTATATGTCAAAAACTTATATCTCTTCGGGTTATACATCTCATTCTAGTGAATATAGAATTCAACACTTAGTATTTATTTCAAGTCAGCTTTGATATTATGTATATCCCACATATATATACATATTTATTTCTTTTGCACTCCAAGTCATATTTCAAACTTTAAACCATTCTTTGTTTTTAATTCAAAACAAATTCCTTTATTTTTTTTTTTAAACAACTCTTGTTTTAAAATAAGATTCCTGCATTCAAAAATATTCTGAATAATATTATTTATTATATCTTTTAACACTTTGAAACAATTTCAAATTTTCTGGACTTATATTTTAAAACTTCACAATTTAAATCCTTTTCAATTTATAAATCATACTTATATAAATTGTTACTTCCTTAAAACATTTCATTCTGCTTTATCATTGTTTATTTTAGAAAAATAAAAATCCCTTTATTAAGATACAATACCCAATTTATGATAATTATTATACCCAGAAATCATACACACCATATATTCCATAATCATTTGCTGGAAAATCAATTAAAGGTAACTTATTTAATTTCAATAATCAACAACCAATTATCTTCATATATTATAGTAATTAGAAAATTTATTTCTTTATATACCAAAATATAAGGTTATATAAAAACTACTTTTAAACCGTTTTTAAAATCATTATATAAGAAAATAACAAGTACGCCCTCATATAATACTCTCAACACATTCTAGCGTACTATTGACCCTATCTCTAATGCGTAATCCCCACTAGACCAAGGTTCTCGCTTAATCTTCAGCTCTGATACCAAATGTAACTCCTCAGAATTTTCGACCTCGAAAAGTGACACTAATACGTTCACTGTATAGAGTACCGAGCAATCGAGTGTTGAAAATTCCAAATGTTAGGGTTAAAAAGAAAAAGAGGTAGAAGAAGAAACAGAAAACAAAAGCATAGAATCTCACAATCACAGCGGATCAAAATATAATATACAAATAACATCATTTACATAAAGAAAGCTGTAAATGTTAATTTACATACAATATATCAGAGTACAATTATTTAAAGTAAACTGGACAGTAATAATAAATTTTCCCTGAATACTGCCTACACAGCCCATAAATACACAACGGAATCTATTCAATATACTTCAGCAATCCAACTCGTCTCCTGATCTCCAGAACATCCAAACCTAAAAATCTACAATAATCGGTCTGAACCGAGCATTACAATAAACTAACACCCGATTAAGGCTGGAAACCAGCATGAGTAAACCCATCTAATATGAAATTCTAAGGTTATAAACTTTATTTGAAAAGCCAGGGTAACCATTACTACGAGTCCTTATCTTATTTTGGCCAACCGCTTATTACACATATCTATTGGTATTTAAAAATAATATCTATGTACCGCTACTTAATTTAAATGGCCAAGTTTACTTAATTTATTCCATTCCAGCCTATTTGATTTTAAAATCAAATCTATAAAGAATTATAAAGCTTATTAAATCGAAGTGGTCCCGGACATCGCTGATATCAGATCCCTGTTCCTTCGAATCCAAATGCCATCCTTTAAGCTAAAACAATTCAATTTCAAAATGTCAGCATTCACAAAAAAAATTCCATCACAATATCTATTCAAATAAGTGTCTCACGTTTTATCAATAGTTTAATTCAAGTCATTTCATATCATAGAATATCACAAATTAACATACTAGAGATACTAAAAAATCCAAAGCATTCAATCCAATTTAATCTTCATAGGCTAGATTAACTAGTCACTCAATCATCAAATTAATTTAATAATAAATTACTTAAAATCATGCTTAATTGACATTAATTAATTACAAGCCATTTGTTTTATTTTTTACTAAACATTTGGAATTAGATAATATATGAAAAACATAAAACCTTTGATTAATCACAAGTTTAAAACATTTTATTTTTACTTAATTACACCATTTAATTTTATTTAAATAAACTTAGAATTAAATTAAATAAAGGACATATAATATAATTATTCTAAGCTTAATTAATTTAAGTTAAAAAAAATTCATTTATGACCTTTAAACCAAAAAATATTTAAGTAAAACAAGGTTTTAAATTCCTTTATCCAAACTAGGGACTTAAGCAAAAGCGTTTACTTAAAAAGAATGGGTTAGAGAAATTTTTTTTGAAAAAGCTTTTTTGTTTTTATGCTTAAGCTTTTACTTTTATACCTATGCTTTTATCCTTTTCCTCATCTTTATTATTATTATTATTATTATTTTTTTTAAAAGAAACCGGACCCATGCCAAACCCGAGTCCTTCTTCCTCCTCTTTTCTTCTTCCTTCTATTTCTCTATTCCAACCTACCTTTTCTACTTCTTTTCCCAAGCATTCACACGCTACACCGTGCACGTGTACATGATGCCGAGCCTCTATCGTCCCCCTTCGACCACCGTCCCATGTCACTGCCAACCTCTAGCATCCCTAGCCACCACTATTTCCCTACGACAAACCGCTTTGCAAAAAAAGAGATCTCAACATACTCCCAGTAAAACAGTTTCGACCTTATCTTTGCCTCGATCAGCCACCTCCGACCACCGTGGTTCCCAAAATTCACCAGCACCATCGCCTCAGTCACCCCATTCTTTTCCCCCCATACCGAATCTCCAACTCATTCCCTCGACACCACCATCACCTCAAAACCGAAGGTACCACAAAACCCTAAAATCATCTCGACGCGCCACCGTGACCATTTAAAAAATAACCTACCATTTTTCTAGACGTACTTTCTTCCAGACATCCTCCATGCCGAAATCCCAACCACCTAATCGAGTATGCCGCCCAGATTTCCTCCATGATCCAATTCCGTTCAACCCCTTCCACCTCATAAATTTCGCGACTAAAAATCGAGATAAAGCTACTAAAATCCATAATTTCTCAAGTCAATTTCAGTTATATATGCGAAAACATTTAACCTGGTCGAAATTCTTGAAGTATTTGATTTCATACTATACATTCCCTTTACGGTGCTTCTACATGATAATATTCTAAGTAGTTATTTTTAAAATTAAGTATACTTCGGTACAAACAAAAATTCTTTGAACTCATTGGCCCAAAACTATCTAGATGACCATATTTGAATTTTTGAAAGGTTTGGGCATGTTAGGAGTATAACAGAGGGGAGAAATATATACATGCATTCATACATTCTTATACCAGCATATCTATATTTACTTTTCTACAACATAATTCAAGACTATGATTTCTGTTTCATCTTTAACACAATCATAGATTAAAGAAGAAGAGATTTTTTTGAAAGTGGTTTACTCCCTGTAAAATTTTGAACAGAGCATCCTAGGTCCGTGTTTGAGAAACTGCACTTGATTTCTTGATCTACTCTGATCTTCTTTGTTTAAATTGAATTTTGCTTTGCTATGCTTTGTTCATTTGTAGGCTTGGTAAAGTTTGTTTGGTTTTCTCTCTTTATTTTTTAGGTTTTGTTTGAAAGAAAAAAAAGTGAAAGGAAGAAGAAAAGATATGTATATAAAAGCAAGCTGCTTGTATAGTCATTTGTTTTACCTTTTAATGAAGAAATCAATTTAAAAGATCAATTTGACACTTGTATATATATGTCTTCTTCTAGCTTACAAATGTCCTACAAAATATATTTCTTATTATTTATATTTTTACATTTTATATTTTCATTTTATTTATTTCATGTAGCACAAAAGAATATTATAAAACCTTTTTATTTATTCCTATTTCATTTTAAACTTAAGTTATTATTACTTTAATTAATAACTATATATATACTTATCTCTAATTTTTAATAATGTAAAGTTTAAATTTAATTGTTTTTGAGAAATTCACGTTGAATTCAAATCATAGTTTCTATTCATAATATACATATATATATATATATATATATGTATGTATGTATGTATGTATGTATGTATGTATGTATGTATAAGAACAATTGTAAATAGGAAGTATATTTCGATTATTTGAAAAGATAAGTTTGCAAATTTAAATAATTATATTATAAGATTATTAAATTAAATTTTGCCAAATATTTAATTAATTAATAATTGTATTAAAAGTATGTAGATAAGGGTGTGTGTGTGTATACATATATTTATATATATTGTATATTTATTAAACATCATAAGCTTGTATATTCTAGATTCTATATATATATTTATATTTATACATTTTATGCAATATTCTCTTATATTTTATTTCATATCGGCATGAATACATACATGCATATTATACTATATAGCTTGTGTATATCTATTTATATACTTATGGATTTTATTCTTGAATTTAAATGGTGAAATATATTATTTATTAATTTACTATAAGACTTATCATTTCCATAGATTTATAATTCAACATTTGTTAAGGTTTTCAAATCAATTTATATTTGTTCAGATATTTCCATTATCAAAAATTTATTTGTCCAACTAATAAATTCAACGTTCCTTGATTTAAACCAGTTAATTATCTAATTAAACGACGTTAAAAAAATCTGGGTCGTCGTAGACTGGCAAGTTACGGGTGGGTAGGTGGAAGATGAGGGCCGAGGACGACTTATAAGGATGGTCGGCGTAATGGAATGTTTGGCCGCGATCTTGTGCATGTGCACATCGCACTGTTCATGCACGTTCATGTTTCTCGAATGAAGAACAGAGGAGTAGCAGTTGAAAATTAGAAGAAGAGAAGGTAAGAGGAGATGAGCCGGTTTGGGCCGAGATAATAGGGAAAAAAAGGAAAAGAAAAAAAAGATAAGGGAAAATGAAAGAAATAGGAAAAGGGAAAATAAGGGAGGAAATGAAATAGGAAACGGAATAAGAAAACAAAGAGAAAAAGCTATTGTCATTTTAAAACCGCAATTTAAAGTTAATAATATTTTATAAATTTGATGGAAAGATGAATTATATTATTTGACTTAAAAGTTTATATAATTCTACAAATTAACTATGTGGGTATCGAATATAATGTTCAATTTAATTAACTAAAAATAATTTGTTTTTATAATTTCTTTGAATTAATTTAGATTTAAATGTAGATGCATATGGCAAACCAAGGCAAATCTTATTCTGATAAGTGAATTGTTGATATTGGATACACTACCAGAAAACATGTTATTAATAACGCCATTCAATGACGCCTTATTCTAAAGCGTTATTGATTACATTTAATTATTTATTTTTCTTACTAGGTTTGTTCTCTTCTGTGTTAACGTAACGCATACTCAGTGCTTTACACACGTAACGCCCCAAAACAAAAGTACCCCTCCTAAAATTTTCATTTCCCTCTCAAAACACTTAATCGTTCTCGTCTTCCTCCCAAAACCCTAAATTTTTGTCTCCCTCCTCATATCTATAATTTCAACAAATTGAGGATAATTTATCGGAAATGAGTTTCCAAGATCCGGAATCTGGTCGTCCCTTAAAGGGTCGGGTCAACGGGAAGCAGGATCCTACCCAAGCCGTCGCCGTTGGCCTTTTCCAAATTAGCACCACCGTCGCAACATTTCAGCGCCTTGTCAATACGCTCGGAACGCCCAAGGATACGCATGTGCTTAGGGAAAAGCTGTAAGAATCTCTATCATGTTAAAAAACTCTGTGTCTATAGATAATTTTGTTGGTTAGCTCATGAATCTATTAATAAGGATTGCTGGGTTCGTTTGGTTAACGTGCTTTATATTTTCCGTTGTCAACTTTTGTTTCAAAATCCACGAGAAGATGGTAGAAACGGTCATTTTAGAAAATGGTTTTAATATATTAAACTTTTTCTTTTTTAAAGCCAAACATAGACGTAACTTTTCTATTAGAGTTGTTAGAATTATGATACATGGTTTTGAATGATGATTGTTGTATTGTACATTTACTTTTTATGGTACGAATTTTTGGGTTCTTTATGTTAACTTAAATGCAATATGCTGAACTACGTTGAAGAATTTATTTATTTTGACTTATGCACGTCTGTTCTGCTGCATAAAATTATATACAAAGAGTACACTGTTGCAGTGTAGTTGATTTCTATGAGATACATTGAATTTGTGGGTTATATATGAATTTGATATAATTGTACATTGCTAAGGATGATATGCAATAGTTCTTTATAGTTTTCAGTAACTGAATTGTACGTGGACGGCGTAATTGTGAATTCAGTAATTCTTTATAACTTGGACTACGTAAATTTATAATGGCTGGTGCTTATCTCAATGAACAACAGGAAGGCCAGAAAATTCAAAAGAAATGCAGTCTTCCTCAATATTACTTTATTTAAATATCTCAACGCATACCGTGTGCATCCACTGACACATGCACATGTACATGCACATGAGGGAGCGTAAAAGTTGTTGTATTGGAGAGTTAAAGCAGGAGGAGTAAATGAGTTACAAGCAACAGACAAATACAGACATTGTTTATAGTAACTATACGATGGCTTAAAAGAGAATGAGTTTCTTACACGTGTTCATTTATCTATGTTGACTAGCAGTTGCAATGATAATAGTTTGTGTATCACGTACACTATGTGTAACAGTAATACAGTACTATATGTGTCATTGCGGCTGTACTACGCCTAAGCATTTGAATGACATTCATTGTAAAGGATGGATAACGGATTGATCTACTAATGAAAAAGAAAAATGATGTGATTATTTTGTCGATTTCTTATCCCTTCTGCGGCAGTGCCCAAAGGCTGGTGATTGATTTATCAATTGTTACACCTCAAGTAACTAGAAGTTTATGGTTTGTAACCTTTAGTGCTCCTAAGTCCTGAACATTATAAACATACATCATAAACAAGTATTGCTCCCACGTATGCAAAAGTTATGCTATTGGATTATCACTCATTATAGAAGTTTGTGTTTTGCTGTTCAAAGATTAGTCATACATCATAAACAAGTATCGCTCCCACATATGTAAAAATCGCTGTTAGATTTTCCCTCATAGTCGAGGTTTTTGTTTTGCTGCTCAAAGATTAGTCAGCATGGAAAATTCTTTTTCCATCATAAATGTTATTGAGTTCCCCAATCAATTTAGTATCCTTATTCGGCAGGAGAAAGACAAGGCTACATATTACACAACTGGTGAAAGATACTTCTGCCAAGCTCAAGCAAGCTAGTGAAACAGATCACAACACATAAGTTAGCGTGAGTTTTCTAGAACAAAATTTTCATCTACTAATAAATAATGGATTGCACATGACTTTTGTGCTTCCTGAGCCAACTTCAGACCATCAGCACAATTTTTTTCCCATTACTAAATGAGGCTTCGTAATGATAGAGACATGCTTTGATAGTCCTCGTTATTTAGATTTCTGTTTGATATAGCAACATTATGACTCCTGTTTTGTATATCAACATAATAAATGATTATACAATATGCACATTTCAAAGCGACTCACAAATACCTGAAAGTGGCTCTGAAATGCAGATACGTCTTACCATAATATAGGAATTTCACGTGGACTTTTTATTGAATAAATATCATGTTAATTTACATATGAAAGGGGGGTTAATGTTCATCATATTCATGGTCTACATGAGTCTCTAGCAAACTCCAAACTGAAATTTGGGTATATATTAATTTTACAAATATTTTTCGAGTTGGCCGTTGCTTGAACCATTTTTGAGAAATGAGATTTAACACCATAAATGCTAGATTGGTGTCATACACTTCCTCATAATACTAGTCATTTATTTGTCATGTGCATAATATTGCATATAGTTATATGCCAACCTCATTTCAGTTAACCTTCGCTTTAGTACCTTGATAATTCTTGTTTATCAGCAATGTTTTTCTATTTTGAAAGAACCAAAGTTGTGCTTGAGTAGATAAGGCAACTTCAAAAAAATCTGGCATGTATTTTTTTTATTTTCCTTTCTTTTCAAAAGATTCAAAATGCAACTTTTTTATGTTGTTCAATTCTTTGGTGTGTTCACTTTGTAATTGACATTAGTTTTGATAGTATATTGAATTACACGACAGCTATTTTTTTAATTCTTTTTCCTGATTCCGTAGGCAAGTAAAAAGATTGCAGATGCAAAGCTTGCTAAAGATTTTGAAGCAATTTTGAAAGAATTTCAAAAAGCACAGCGACTTGCTGCAGAGAGAGACAACATATGCACCTTTCGTTCCCCAAGCGGCTCAGCCTACTAGGTAATACATCGTAAGCCAACTAAAACGATATTTTGGTCCGCATTTCATAATATTATGGATGAAACAAGTTGTTCCCATGACTTCAATTTGTCAAAAGTTTTAAAAGATGTATTTTGACCCTGTCTTTGCGAAGCTGTAATGATAGCAATTTCCCTATCATGTATTAGCCTATTCTTAGCAAACATGACAGGAACTGGGTTTTTTATATACTTCCTTGGGATACTACTTGACATTTGTTTGTATTTAATTTTTATAAGAAAGCCAAAATCATTAATTGTTTATTGGTTCCCAATTTTGTGCCGTGCTATAGGCATCTAACCACGACTCATAAATTTGTATCCCCTACATTTTTGTGTGACATTTATGATGCAGCTTATGTAACTTGTTTCACTGTCTGCAGCAATTCTGCAAATGATGTTTTGAAGTCTGAAATTCTAAAATGTAACTCGCAGAATCTGAATCTACAGATTATAATTACGAAACCGAATTCTTATTATTAGGATGTTGATGGGATAAAAGTACTCCAACTAGAGACCGTAGCTGGAGCAACAATTCAGATAACATTTGTGCTATAAATTCGTATGTTTTTTGTTTTTGCTTTTGTTTTTATTTTTTTATTAATCTATAACATTCTAACATGCTTAGTGTTTCTTCACAGTTTTTCGATAATGCTATTTGGATTAATGTTCCTCGATCCAGGTTTCTTCCAGTGAAGGCTACATCCGACTTGTTGCTAGTGCAGGTTAGCTTAAAGTTTCTGACGACTGTTTCTAGTAGGATTATTAGTACATAAATGACTGTTTGTTTAAGTATATTTTCATTATATATTGCAGTATGATCTTTATACCTTGGTTGATGGTTTTGTGGTCCGAAACAAAGCCAAAACTAATCCAGCAAATCCCTCAATTGAACTTGGTCCTGAGTTTAAAAAGGTAATGTCAAGCTTGGCAATGATCAAAGTTGAACAAATATAACTGATTTTTCCTTGTTACCAGGTTAGAAATTTCTTTGCCGCTTTAAGTCAATTCCTAGCATTGTTGAAATTAATAGCTTGAAGGTTTCTGGTGATGTTTGGTTTGGATCAAACATAGTTCTTAAGGAATTAGTTTGTAGTAATCTTTTTTTCCCATTTATATGCATCATTCGTTCACTATTTATTCATTTATCTATTATGTTTGAAGGGTAATGTAACCATTACTGCAAAACCTGGAGTGAATTTGGAAATCCCTGATGGTGCCGTCCTTGCTAATAAGGTAAGAAAACTTGCAAACTTGCTGTCAATGTTCAGCTATTGATTTTCATTTTGGTCTAATTTTCAGGTTATCAATGGCCCTGAGGACATTTGAATTTTTCTCTTAGTTCTTCTCTTTCCTATCATACATTTGGCAAAGATTGAATCTAAATATGCATATGAAATTTATTAATTCGCATATAATTCAGCTATTGATTTTTCAAGATTTGGCTTAGAACTTGAATTTAGTATAATTCTGGTTTGCTTTGAAACTTGGTTTTCTTAGTAAGAACATGTTGCAATCATTTTTCTATATATTAGTAGGAACACATAGATGTGCACTGTGCAGTTATTTTCCCTGAATTGAATGCTTAAATTATGATGAATTGAATACATGAATTTAATTTTTTTTACTTCTATTGAAATGAATGAAATGACTGGGTGTATTGGTCTTCGTTTACTATGATAGCAGTGAGAAGTTGCTGAGAGAAGGCGATGTGGTTATTGAATGGATTAGCATGCGGTCTCGGCAATTTGTTGCAGTTTTCCCTCTCTTTTTTCTAGGTTTGAAATGGTGGTTTTAGAAGAAATGAGGTGGGTGGTCAGTGAGTAGACGTTGTTTGTAGACAGAGGCTTGAAATAAGGAGCTGTGGTGAGGATGCTGTTTTTGGCAGAAGGGGTAGATAGATGAAGGAAGGAAGTTGACAGAATTGTTCAACAGGGTGTGGAAGTTGATGGTTGTTGCTGTAGGATGTGAAGATGAGTTGCAGGAGTATGACTGTGCAAGTATGTAGTATCAGTGTGCACGTATGATTTGTTTTGTGTAGGAGGTGGTGATGGTGATGTGTAGGATGGGTACTTCTGACTTGTTCCCTGGTTTTGGAAGGCAGGAGGCTGTGCACATTTATGTGGTCAGTGAAAGCAATGCGACAGTGTATTTGATGTTTGGTGGTCTTGTTTTGATGGTTGGAATAGAAGATTGATGTGAACTGTTGATGGTGGAGGGTGTTGACAGTTTGTTCTGTGAAATGTAAAAGTGGTAGGAAAGTTATGGTGGATGAGAAGTGTGATATGCTCTGTAGTGGATGGGTTGTGGGTGCACCAGATTGGTAATGACTGTATTGCTGATGAGGCATGGAGGCTGTCAGACAGTTTTGTATGAATTGAGGTGATTGAGTGATGTTTGTGGAAGAATGTCAGTAAGGCAGTAAGGTGAGACAGTTATATAAGCTATTTGAATTTGTCTTGGTTGAAGCAGAAAGTGATGAAGTGCTAGATGGTGAAGTGGTGAGTTGTATTGGAGGGTTGGGGGTTGGGATTGTTGATGTGATGATCAGGGTGGTGTGCAGGTGAGAAGGCTGTGCAGTAGCAGTAACAGAGAGAGGAGGAGGGGTTGAAGGAAATGCACAGACAGTTTTTTTTGCCAATCAAGTTTGTAAAAGAAATTGAGTTGTAAATTGGATTGTAAATTGAAATGTAAATTGAAAAAATGCAATGCAATTTTTTTCTTTTCAAATGAAATTGTGTATATTTTTTTTTAAATTAGAAATGCAAATGCAACTAGTAAACAAGCACACTATAACATGTTGATTTAATAGCGCGAAATGACCATTATTCAATAAATATTTTATAGCGGCAAAATGGCGTTATAAAATTTCCATTTCCGTTGAGATTTAGCTGTATTATAGCGGCTATAATGAGCTATTGAATTAACGTATCATAGCGGCGAATTTGCGTTATAAAACTAAGCTCAACCATAGCGGCATATTTTGTGTTATACATATTCAACAGTTTTTTATAACATGTCGATATACAGCGCTTATCAAACCGCTATGGTTTTGATTAATAGCGGCTATATGCCGCTATAAAAGACACTTTTTGTTGTAGTGATAATGACCGTTAAATTTGTTAGTCAGACAAGTTAATAGTAGATTTAAAATGAGGTTACGATTTCTGAATAAAAATCTGTAATAAATTTCCATATTTGAATACTGTTACCCTAAATAATAAATTGTTTATTTAAACAATTTACCCTTTTAAAATTTATTTCTTGTATTCGAAGAAACCGGGATTGGATATCAGTGTTATCCGGAATGGCTTCGATTTGTAAAGCTCTACGGGTTCGACTATAGAGTCTAGTAGGCTGGAGCTAAATAAATAAGTAAATCCGATCATTTTAAATAAGTAGTCGTATTTGGACATTATTATAAAATCAATGGATTTTCGCAAAAGTGTTTGGTTAAAATCAGATAAAAACTCGTTGTATTGTATGAGTTACCTTTGGTATTCAAATGATTGTATAACTTAAGTATTTCAAATTAAATAGGTTTACTCACACTGGCTTCCAGCCTGACTCGGGAGTTACTTTATTGTAATGCTCGGGTCAGACCGAGTATTATAGATTTTCAAGTTAGGATGTTCTGGAGCTCAGAAGACGAGCTGGATGGTAGAGACATATTTATTTTTTCCCGTCATGTATTATGGACTGTATAGACAGTAGTAGTGGACAAGTTATTATAACTATTCGGATTTGTTGTACTCTGATAACTTGTATGTATATTGGCAGTGACAGCTTTTATTTGTATAAATGGTGTTATTTCATATTATATTTTGTTCCGCTGCGATTGTGAGATTATGTGCTGTTGTTCTGTTTTTATTCTATCTCTTTTTCTTCTTAACCCTAACAACCTGGGATTTCTGGCACTCGATTGCTTGGCACTCTATCCAGTGGACGTATTAGTGTCGATTTTCGGGGTTGAAAATCTTTCGGGCCGTTACAGATTGGAGGGATCCAACAGGATTCCTCACAATGTTGGTTAATTTTCATATATATAGTGATATATGACTTGTTGAATGCCACATTGATGACATGGATATGATTTCACTTGATTAGTCCTTTAGTAGCACCAGGCCTCAATTTCGGTATTTTAAAATACTATGAAATAGTGATTTGATTTATAAAGGAATTTCAAAGTGATTTTGGAATTTTAATATGTTTAATAATTATTCTAAAGTACAAGTATGAATTTTAGAGATTATAAATTTATGGTTTAATAATACATAATGATGCTCAAGACTATGAAACATAGACTCAAGGAATGGAACAGAAAGAGGCCAAAAAACAGGGATATTATTGCAAATGCTCAAAATCAGCTTCAGGTTATTCAAGACTCTCTAGACAAAGATCCATTAAATGAGGAACTCAACAGACAATTCTACCAGTTGAAGGGTAGACTTAAAGACGAAATTCATAAACAATCAATGGAAATCAAACAGAAGGCAAAAGAAAAATGGATAACACAGGGGGATGAATACACTAAATATTTTTACACCAAAATGTCTCAAAGATCACAATATAATAATATCCTGAACTTTTTAAACGAGGAAGGAAACTTAGTGAATGACTTGAAGGAAATGGAAAACAAACCTCTTGCATACTTCAAAGATTTATATAATGGGGATTCAATGCAAGTCTTACCTGTAGTTCAGTGTAGAAGGAAAATCTCTCAAGAGGGTTGCGCCATGCTCACAGCTAGGATTACGGAAAGGGAACTGAGGAGAGTAGTTCAGTCCATCCATATTGATGCCAGCCCTGGACCAGATGGTATGGGGGCAGCTGTTTTCAAAATGCATTGGGAACACCGGAAAAAACATATGATGGAAGCTTATCAGGAAGCTCTGGACTGTGGTGAGTTTATACAAGAAATTAACCACACTTTTATATCTCTAATTCCAAAAATTAAAAAACCAAATAGAATTGAAGACTACAGGCCTATATCTTGCTGCAATGTTTCTTACAAGATTTTGAGTAAAATTATATGCTCGAGACTGAACAAGGTTCTCCCAAATTTGATTGCTCAAAACCAAAATGCATTTATAAAAGGGAGATTAATTTCAGAAAACTCTCTGTTAGCTCATGAACTGATTAGAGATTTCAATAAAGCAGGAGCAGACAAAATATGTCTTAAAATAGACTTACATAAAGCGTATGATAAAGTGAATATACACTTTGTTATTCACATGCTCAACGAAATGAGGGTGCCAGAGAGGCTCTTAAAGCTGATAAAGTGTTGTATTTTCTCCCCAACTTTCTCAATTCTGATTAATGGAATTCCTAGAGGACACATTTCTAGCAACAGGGGTCTAAGACAAGGGGACCCTCTATCCCCTTACCTATTTGCAGTAGCAATGGAGTGGTTTTCCCTACAAATGGAAATAGCATGTCATAACAATAAGATTGTCCCTGTGCACAGAATTTCACCAAAGGTAACCTACCTTATATATGCAGATGATCTACTAGTAGTCATGAAAGCTACTACACAGGCAATTGATGAGCTTAAAGAAATCTTCCATCAAATAGAAAAGTATGCAGGATTGAAACTCAATGAAGGTAAAACTAAATGTTATTTTAACAAATTTTGCAAAAGCAAGCAGACTCTGTTAAATAGAATTGGAGTAGAAGATGGGAATCTCCCAGTTAAATACTTGGGCATTCCATTATCTACTAATTCAATTACAGATAAAGAATGTGCAAAACTGATAGAAAAAATAAGAGAGCAATTACAAGGACGGAGATCCAAACTTTTATCATTTGCTGGAAGGGTGGAGCTAGTCCACACAGTGATCACTTCTAAAGTCAGATACTGGCTCCAAATATTTCAGATTCCAGACTGTTCTCTGGAAAAATCAATTCAGTATGTGCTGTTTTAATTTGGAGGTGGAAACTACAAAAAATCAGTTATAAAGATTTGTGCAGACCTAAAAAGGAAGGGGAAAGGGTCTTAAAAATCTGTTTGAACTCACAAAAAGTATGAATCAAATTGGCATGGAATATAATGTCATCAGAGAATTTATGGCCAAAATGGATGAGAGCCAAATACATTAAAACAAATTTCTGGATAGATTCTCTAGATAACAATACATCCGTAATATGGAAAAATATCCTGAAACATAGAGAATTTTTGAAGCCTCTAATTGAAAGGAAAATAGCCAATGGGAATACAACTGACCTTTGGAGAGATCCATGGTTTAATAATAAAAGCCTAATAGATAGATTAGGAATGGAAGGTTTCTCTGATTATGGCCAACCTAATTGTGCTATTTCAAGTATCATTAAAGGAGGAGCTTGGAGATGTGAAAAACAAATTGTCATAAGAAATTTCACTCGGGAAATTCAGAATATTCCAATAAATCCAGAAAGAGAATGTGATGAATGGAGCATGAAACACTCAAGGACAGGCAAATTTCAATTCAGTAAAACAATGGAGATAACCAGATATAAACATCAAACAGTCGAGTGGTACAATTTAATCTGGAGTAAATCGGTTACCCCAAAAATGGCACACACAACATACAAAGCGATCCTTGGTAGACTTTCCACAAAAGATCGTTTAAAAAACTGGGGGATTATAGAAGAAATCACATGCAGCCTATGCAATGAACAGAATGAGAGCCATGAACACTTATTTTTTTAGTGTAATTTCACTAAATTGGTTTGGAGTCTTTAGTAAATGAAGTGTACGGGGTTGACTGAAGTCAAAACAATAAAAGATGAAATTGTATACCTGAACAACCGGGGAAACAGTGCGAACTTTCTACAGGAAATATTCAAAATTTGTCTCGCAGCTACCATTTGGAACCTCTGGCGTGAGAGGAACAACATGACTTTTAACAGAAAAGAAATAAACATTCAATCAGTGAATGCGCAAATAGTTCGAGATGTTAAAATGATGATTCTGCGAATTAACATGAAAATGCTTACCAGCCTAAAGGAACAAGAAAAATCACTACTGGAGAAGTGGAAGTGGAAGGCAAACGATGAAGGAAATCTATTAGTGATTCGGGAGCCGCCATGAATGGATTAAGTGATGCTTATGGAAGTAGATTAGATATGGAAGGTTTGAGTTCTGTATTTAGTATCAAATATTCTTTGTAAACATTGGGCTTCGGCCTGTTTCAGTAGTAATAAAGGATTAACCAATTTTCAAAAAAATATATATTTTAAATATAGATTTTGAATTGTAAATAAAGTTTTTTAAAATCTTGGAAATAAGTCCATGTTTATTATAAAGGATTATGTTTTGAAATAAAGATAGAAATAATTATTATATAGCAGTTTTATATAGAGCGGTATGTATATAGTATATACAATTATTAAGATTTATTTATAAATATGGAAATTTATAAAGGTGATAATGTATAAAGTGACATATTACAAATAAAGTTAAGATTTGTAATTTCGTATTTATTTATAAGGGGAAAGATTTATAAATGTTGTTTTATAAATTAAAAGGAAACTATTATTATTTAATGAATTGGAGAAATAAATCAAATGGTGAATTTATTTTAAGCCGTGGAACGATGTTTTAGAAAATAGTTGATCCTATTTTGGAAATTGAAGGTGAGTGTAACACCCCTAATTTTTAATAACATTATTCAGGAGATTTAATCAGAATAAAATAAATAGAATAATTTAGAGTGTTAAGGAGATTGAGGTTGGTTAATAAATTTAGTGACCATGCTTATTAAAATGAATAAGCTTATAAATAGTTAAGAGTTAACTAATTAATCAAAAGGGTATTAGGGTCATTGCCACCCTCATTTCCCACCCTTATACTATTATCCATATGCTATTTCCGTTCATTTTATCATAAGAAAAATAAATGAAAGTAAGCTAAAATCAGGCCGACCATTAGGAGGAAGATAAGAAGAGAAAATTCAAGTAATGCTTAGGATCAAGATAGAAGAAATTAATCTCAATCAATCTCCAATTTCGTTATCCAATCTAAGGTGAATAATAATCACAACATCTCTATTTTATTATCATATGTTTTTGGATTTAAGGGTAAATTCATTTTTATGATATAATGGATGATGATATGCTTGATTTATAATTGTTTTAGTTTAAACAAGATTGTTTAAAAGGGGATATGCATGGTTTTAGAGCAAAACCTAAGTTAAATAATCTTTAAATGCCATGGAAAAATTATACATTGTGAAAAACTTTATTTTGGAGTTGGGTTTCAATTTTTATAATTTTTCAAGCCATGGAGAATTAATTATAAATCTTAAAGGAAAATGTGGTTAATTGGGTTTATAAATTTATTTTGGAAATTATGTTGGGAATTTGGGTCTGAAATTTTGTTATGCTAAATAACCTGATTAAAGTGAATTTCTAGAATTTTTAGGGATTTTTACCAAGTGATTTAGTATGGAAATTAAATTATTTTGAAAGGAGGACCAAAAATGATTTAATTATTTTGTTAATGGGATTGACTTATTTGTTAAATGTTATTCAGTTTTTAGATATGAGAAAATGCGACAAACACTAACAAAATAAGTTGAAAGTTTAATGTAACCAATCACGTGGGGCAAGTTAGTTATAAAAAGTTTGCTTTATTTAGTAAAAACAGTCTTTTACTCAGAAAATTAGGTTCCGCCTCCTTTATAAGGAGCTTTCAACCCAGATCTTCCGTCTTTAACCTAGACGAAACCTACTTAGTCGAAACCATGGAACCAATACATATGGTATCACTTAGTTGGTACAAAGTGGATTGGAGAAAGGCGGAATGGTAAGGTGTTGAAACATAGCTTCCGAAGGTGTTAGCACCTTTGTTTTGTTTTTAAAAGGAAAGCGCTTGCCTATTCACAAAAGGGTTTCGAAGTAGTCGAAGCCAATGCTTGCGAAAGGGTATTACAAAAGAAGCTTGCGAAGGAGAGTTGCTACCTTTTTCTTATAGTAAGTAGCTTCTGAAGAAGTTACTATGTTTTTAAAATGATGCTTTTGGAAGGGATAGTTTCGACCAAGTCGACACCCTTCTGTAACTTGATGCCTTCCGATGGTATTGAAGATATCAATGCAAGATATCAATGCTCTCGAAAGGTACTTATTGTTTTATAAATATAAGCCACTTCCTACTACTTTCTAAAGAGGTTAGGAAATTTGAAGGCAATGGTTTCAGAAGGGGTTTCGAAGTCAACCTTCAATTGTTTTACCCAGATGTTATATGCCTTCAAAAGGATGGTTTTTAACGACTTGTAACTTTCGATAATTTAAATTAGTTAATTTAATAATATTTTTGTGACTTAATATTGAAAGAAATAAAAAAAAATTGTGATTTATTTATGGAAATAATAACTAGAATGAATTTTAACATTATTAATGTAAGTTAATTTTTATCAATTTCTATTAAATTCGAATTGATTGAAATAATGTAAGTGCTATAACTTGGTTATATATTTAATATAAGGAAATGAATGCAAATATGAATTAATTAATGAGATAATATATAATTAGTGATAATTGAATAAAATCAGTATTATGCATGGAATTATAGTATTTGTTGTATTAATGTGTGCATTAATTTATAATGGGATATAAAAGGTAATTGATAATTTAATTGTGGACCTATTAATAAAATAATGTGTAATGAGTGGAAATGGAATAAATTTAGCGTAATGAGAGTTCTTATAATAATTGTTTGTAAAGAATAAACTTACAAATATTAGAAATGTATAATGGTGACAATTGTTATTGTTACCAATTTAATTATTCAATTACAAATAAATGTCAATAAAATGTTACATTAATGTGAGTTGGGATAATAACTGAAAATTTTGAATGTAATAAATTAAATAGAAATGCTAATTTTATTCATAAAGTAATAATACATTTAGTAAAAGAATGAAACCACGGTAAAATAATTAATCGAGATTTTAAGTTATAATTAATGTGTGAAATTGACAAAAATTCTATATAGTGGAAATATAGTAACTAATTCATATAAAAGGTGGAAATTGGAGAATATTAGTGTAATGTGATATAAACCATGATAATTATATTCATACGGTAACAAATGATTGAATAACAAGATTAAAATCAATTGAATGGGATTATTGGAATTAAAATTATAATCTTTGAATTTATAGGAATTGAATTCGAACACTGTAGTTTGTGAAATATTTAACACTGAAGAATATGTACACTTGTTTAATTTATCATAAATGTCCAGGCAATCAAAAATGATGGAAATGGTTAGTTATTAACTTTAAAATAAAAGGTGATTTAATTAATTTAATTATTAATTTATTTAATTAATGTGAAAATAGCCATGTTGGACATTTTCTCGGATTCCGATGAAACTAGTTTCATCGGATCCTTAACGGTGAATTATTGTAAGGTTTCAAGTTTCGTAGTGATCGGACTTGTCGTTTAATCGTATGGACTCGAAATGCCTAGAAATCAATTTAATTAAATTCAATTGAAATCAATTTGAAATAAGCTGATTTTACCATAATTTCTTCATCCGATGGAATTAGGACTTGAAACCTATTCCATTGGGTTTAACATTATCGAAAAAATCTATTTTGAATATAGTATGACACATTAAGTTTCCGAAGCGAAATGGGCTTTTTGGGTCGTTTATCGTTCAATTTTCAAATAAACCTTGTCCATTCATTTTATTTCGGATCTGCCTATAAATAACCTATTATAAACCCTAGAAGTCTTTCTATTTCTTATTTTTGTACGTACGTTTCTCTGTGGCTCCTTCTTTCCAATGGCAGAAACAATGTCCAATTCCTAAACCTTCAAATTCAATTTCATAACCAAATCCAAAATTCAAACTCCTCAAACTATATCATATTATATATCGATTTGAAGCTCTCGACGAGCGCAAGTCAAATCAAGAGTTAGTTTTTCGATCTAGGTAGCTGTGTGGTCAGAACTGGGCGAATCAGTCACAACCATTTGTCGTGTCTTGATCAACGAGGTCGGATTGTCGAATCGATGACACCATCGTGTAGAGGGGACCCAGCGTGGCTCAATGGAGTGTGTTGTTCGTCGATTTGATGGTCGGATTGGGCTCAGAAATTGGATTAGGCTTTTATTGTATTGGCAGTGGTTGCCCTCTTTCATGGCCGGTGGAGGCCTAGGGTGTCACGTGGAGGTCGTGGTCGCGTGGGGAGGTCGGAGCCCTACTTGGGTGGGGCCACGTGCAAGTCGAGGCCAAGGCGTGGTGCCATGCATTTTCATTGAGGCCAATATCACGTTCGAACGATGGAGAAGTTTTCCTGTAGCGGTATTGGAATGTTGATGTGGCGAGGCATGCGATGATCTTTTTGTTCTGTTTTGTTTTATTTAAATTCAAATTCAACTGTTTTAATTATCATAAATCTCACATACGAGGTCCATTTCACACGAGGTTTATACCGTTGGGATATCAAAATTTAGGATGTTTTGACATTGTTTGGAAGAATTCTGAGATAGTTCGAATTTTGGGTTTAAATTCGATTTAAATTCAAAGGTGAGTGTTTTAACCCACTCACAACTTCTAAAATTTCTTATGTTTGTTACATTAAATTTATGATTTGATTAGAAATTTATCGATCGATGCTTGGTATATTTAAATTGTCATTCCGGTTAAATTAGTCTTTTATTGCATTTAATTATCATTTAATTAAATATTGAAATTTAAAAATCAATTTAATACCTACGTCGATTATTAGTTATCTATTTATGTTCATTTTTTGATTTGGATGATGATTGTGATGTATGTCTGATTTGTTGATATTGGATGATTAGATATTGCATTTTTTATTGTTATAATATTGCAAGTTTCACTGTGGGTTGAAAAGATACATACACGAATGATCCGTAGATTAGGGAATAATTGTTATGGGTTGAAATTATAGATTCGGGCAATTTTATGGATTTTATTATTTAATTTGGGATTGCGGTTTAAAATGATATATAACCATAAAAATATTGAATTGCGGATTGAAATGATAAATATCTGTATCACTTGACCCTAGGGTAGAAAATTATATACGTACACTGGATTGGTTAAATTAAATGATTTTAAATCACTAATTTTTGAATTTAATCGAATGAAATTTTAAAATAAACTTTCTTTATATAAATTGAACTATTATTGAAAATGAAGTTATGTTGAAATTTGAATTGGTTAAAGAATTGTTCAAGTTGAATTTTGAAGTATAAATGGAATTAAACGGAATTGAGTTATTGAATTTTTTTGAAATATAACTTTGAAATATATTGTAATGTGAGTGATTTAAATTGATATTTCAAACATGGTTTGGAAGCAATATAAAATTTAATTATTTATTGTGAGTTGAAGTGGAAGATTGAAATTTGGTTTTGTGATTTGGAAATGTGGATATGTTGAAATAAAATAAATAATTAAATTTAAATAAGTTCCAAATTCATATTTAATATAAATTGTTTTAAAAATATGTTACTTTAAAATTGCTAATTATTAAGATTTCAAAATTATTAAACTATTTTAGCCTATATTAACTATATAAATTAATTTAACCTATTTTTAAACCAATTTGACTATTTCAAACTAATTTAACCATTTAATTTAATTCAACTTAAATCTAATCAATCTATTTAAAGCTATTTAACTATTTTAATTATATTTAAATCTATTCATCTATCTTAAATCAAGTTTAAACTATTTTTAATCTAATTTAAATTATTTTGGAGTATTTTAACTATTTATAACTATTTAAAACAATTTATAGTTGTCTAAACTATCTTTCTAAATTTTAATTAAATAAAGTAGAGGTGATTATATTTTAAATCCTTGATTTTAAAATGAATATGGTTACATAATGTTATAACCTAAGTTGGGATTTAAATTAAATATTTGAGTGAATATAAAGTTTTGAAATGAGGGTTTTTAACTATTTTAAAAATAGGATTTTCAAAGTGAATATGATCTCGAAAGTGATATGGTTTTGAGAATATGATATATTGATATAAATTGTGAATTAACTTTTGAAATGTAAAAGAACCATCTGGTGTGAAATAAGCATTTGGTTGTTAAAGAGACGGGGATCAGATATTGTCATACTCTCTACCAATACCGAAAACCACTTTAACAACTGTGTACGTGGTGGACATTCCAGAAATGAAGTAGGATGGTTTAACGAACGATTTCTTTATAAGGTATGACGTGACCCTGACTCCTGTGAGTCAGCATAGATGTGACTAAAATAGGAGCCATGTCGGGCCAAGTGAGGTCGCACCCCCGATCGGACACATTTCTTTGACACCATTCTATTACTTTGTGATAGATTTGGTGGCCACCCTTGATTTTTGATTTGGAAGTGTGTCCGAGGTGGACAGTACTAGCTGCTACGCGTTACCACCAGTCTGGATCAATTGGTATATCTACCCTGGCATTGCCTTGAGTGCCGTGTTTACATGCCCTAAAGCTCCTTTTACGAGTTTGTTTTATACCATACCTATGGAGTGCCCTCTAATAACCCTCCATTTTACGGAGGTATTACGGTAGTGAATAGACTATGGGAATATATAAAAATGTGTTAAGGGGGATATGGGTAATGTGTTAACGCTATTTTAATGCTTTTACTTTACTGTAAACATATATTATAATAGCGTATTGTACTACATATTAGATAGTTTAACGAATCCTTAGGAGATGGGAATCCCGAACATCTCTTAAGTTACTGCACTCACGTTAGACACCGGATATGAGATGTCAAACCCCGTAAACATCTCTGACGCCGTCACATGCATATTTACCGTTGATTTAACTTATATAAGTTCTTTAGTTCTGATTTGAGTGTTTTATCTTTTCAATTAACTCGGGTCAGCCTAAGCATTTCAGGATTTCAAGACCTTATTTCTGGAGGACGAAGACGAAGATTTATGTTACTATTATTTACAATATTTATTCCACTGCATTAATATTGTTCCGTTGCATTTATATATTTATTCTCTATTGTGTGTAACTCTGATTTTGTATTGTCTAAGTATAATCAAATGTTATTTTAATCAGCTTCAGAAACTGGTTATTTGATTATTATATTTTATCGTTCCACTGCGAGATTCTATTTTTTTCCTTTCTCTGCTTTTTCTTATTTAACCTATAACAATCTGCCTTTTTGAATGGCTTGAGTTCGACGTGTGTGTCTGATTAAAATGTCCAAAAGGGCAAGCCGTTACAGTACGTATCAGAGCTTTGGTTTAGTGATAACCATAGCTTTTTGGGGGTATGACTCATATTAATAGGGTAGTAATACCCTAGGATGAGTCGCTGAGTATATATAGAAGATAGCGCGTATTTGTTAGTGTTATAAAAGGCTTTTAGATTGTGTTGATTTGTTCCATTTTGTTTTTATAAATTCTGGTTAGTGCATAGGACGCTATGACTTCGATAGGGATTTCTAAACACTTAATAGGGCAGACTGACACAATATTTGTTTTAAAATATAGGTAAATGAAATAATTTTTCCTATTATATATTTTTGTATATAAAATAATAATTTTATAAATGATATATTTGGTTGTAATATATTTGTTTGCTAGATAGTGAAATTTATAAATATTGGTTGAAAATAAGATTTGTAAATAAAATAAATATAAAAATTTAGAACTTAAATTTCGAGATTCTTGAAAACTCCTTTCGAATGTTTTGGAATAAAATATTAATATTACTTGGAAGTATTTTCGGATATAAATATTTCAATGTGATTTGGAAGATTTTTTTAAAAAGAATAATTTTTTTGATGGAAATAAATCCTGTACTTCCCTCTCTATCGCTGGAAAATAATTTTGGTGATGAGTGCATGCATCGTCGATATTCTTTTTCGAGTTTCACAGTGGGAAGGATGTTATAGCAGTTTCACTACACGTTTGTTTTGATAGCAAATCATAAATTTTAATTTCTAAATATGATTGATACACACACACACAAAGATATGGTAATATATATTATTTTAAATGATTTGAAAGGAACCCAACATTTAAATTCTTAAATTTCTATAAATTAGAGATTTCAATTATTGTAATAAAATGAACTTTAACTATTTAATAATTGGAACTTCTAAATAAAAATAAGAATAAATGCTAAGTTATAAATGAAATATACAAGGAATTTGGAAATGTCAAACTGTGAATAAAAAGATATGAAAATAAGAAATGGTAATTATCGAACATTTATTTACTAAAATGAAATAAGTTAAACTTATGTAACTTTTAATTGCATTCTTGAAAACATATATATAGCTACCAAAATATTAGAAGCTGTAATGTTTAATAGGAATATTGTTAGCGCTACATTTGGTCACCAAACCCAAATCCAGATGAAAGCACCGAGTACCAGTCGCAGCTCACAGATAGAGTGTGTAGAAAGTATAAATATGAAGAACAGTGAAAATTAAAATGAAAGTAGTAAAGATCAATAGATTTTATAGTGATTCAGCTAACTCCGGCCTACGTCCACTCTAGAAATTTCTCTTCTCTAAGGCTAAGGTACTCAAATGAAAACCAACTCAAGTGAACTGCAGTAAAGGTACAAGTAACTTAAAGGATGCTTGGGACCGCCCATCCTTTAAGGATCCGTTAAACTATTCACTATGTAGTAATATTGCGCTATTATAATAATGTCTAAAAGTAAATTAAACTTACTTTAAAATAGCGTTAAGAGGTTACCCATATAGCCCTTAACACGTAATAGTGCCAATAGTCTATACAGTACCTGCATATCTCCTGATCGAAAGACTATGAGAAGATACTCCAAAGGTACGACACAAATAGAAACTCGTAGTAAGGCTCGCTATGGTAGGTGACATGGCACACGAGGCAATGCCAGGGTAGGTATACCAATTACGCACACGGGCCGGTGGTAACATAGCAGCCACTACGCCCACCTCGGAACACACTCCTAAATCAAAGGTTGGCCACCAAACGATCACAAAGTAATAGAATGGTATCGAAGAAATGTGTCCGACTACAGATGCTACCCCTTTTGGCCTGAGATCGCTCCTGTTTTAGCCACCTTAAGCCAACTCACGGGAGTGAGGTCCACGTTCATACCTCAATAGGATCGTCGCCACCATCGTACTTCATTCCGGAACTCCACCGCGTACACAGTTTTTAAAGTGGTTTTCGGTGTCGACAGAGATTATGTCCATATCCGATCCCGGCCTCTTTAACAACCAATCGTTATTATAACCCGTGGTTATAAATTTAAAATCGTATTTATACTTCGAAAATCAAATATCATTTCAAATCCATTTCAAATATCAAAATATCGTATCTTTTCAAAACCTCATTCATTTTATATTTTATTTAAATACCATTCCAAATCACATTTCAAAATGGTTTATATTTCTAATCAAAATGCTCCATTTAAACCATTAAAATTAAAGTTATTACACTTAATAATCAAATATTAAATTCCTAAAATTTTAGCCTTTTCAGAGTTCATTTATTTACTTAAATACATTAAAACAGTGAAATTTTAGCTTTCGCAGCATTTAGAAAATGCTACGGTAAGTTACATTTGAAAACAATTCAATTCAACAAAGACAGCATTTAAAACTGCTGCAATAGTTCAGTTTCAAGTTTTAGTTTCTACAACTACAGCACTTACAAAGTGCTGTAATATCGCTTAGTTAAATTTTAACTATAGTTCATTTGTATCAACAACACTTAAAAATGCTGTAATATCCTTTACTTCAGATTTTAAGTTAACTTCGAAAACGATAGCATTTCTGAATGCTGTTAATTAAATTTTTAGATTTTCAATACAATTTCAGAAACAATTAAACTTTGATTTTATTCCTTTTCAGCTTATAAAAATCATATTTTTCAACTCAAAAATGTTCATTTAAATACCCTTTAACTTATGATTTTTATAAAGTAAATTTTCATACAAAAATCCAATTTTTTAAATAATTCACTTATTAAATTCAAGCTTACCAATTTCTATTCATTATATTTAAAAATTAACTTAACCCTTAAGTTTTAAATTTCCAGTTCAAATATAACTTATTTCTCATTTTATTTACTTAATTTAAAATTTGCTTTTAAACAAAATTCTCAAATTTCAAATCTAAGTTATATTTCATATTTCAACTTAACCATTTATCTATTTAACATTTTAACCTGTACAAAAATCATTAACACTTTATAAAAACCATTTTAAATTCAATTTAAATTAAATTGTCATAAATTTACATTTTTAAAAATATTTTAAAAATTCCAGAAAATATATATAATAACCACGAGTCTGTATAATATTTTCTAACCTAGGTCAAGTGATACAGATAATATATCATTTCAATTCGAAATTTACAAAGAAAAATCTAGGTTATATCATTTCAAACCCGCAATCCCAAGTTAAATGAAATAAATAAAAATCGTTTAGGCCTATCATTTCAGCCCATAACGAATTTTCCCTATTCTAAATTCCGTTCGGGTATGTATCATTTCAACCCATAGTGATTCTATTCAACAGGGAACTTGCAGTGTGAGAACAGAATAAAATAAACAATATAGCATCATATAGCAGTATCAGATGATATGACCGGTTTATAAACAGGGCTAACGTTATATGATTTGTATCATAGGCAGGCATAACATGATAATATTATTCTACACATTCACTTGCTATCAATTCCCATTTATATAAGTATAAATGTTTTGAGTGAATACTCACCTCTTCAAGCTGGAGATAGCAAAACAAAACACACAGAATAAAAATCCAAAAAGCACGATAGCATGACTTTGATTCAAGTGATGGGAGAGCCAAGATGATGATCTTGTACACAACAAGCAAAACAAGATAATGTAAACATATATTTACAATACAAAAATATCATCGAAATAACTTGAGATGATATAGCTGCTAGTGGTGGTGGTTCTAGGGGTGGCCGAAGTGGATGTGTGAAGGGATGGTGGCATTTTGGGCTCGACTAGGCTTGGTTTTAAGGGGAGTTTGAAATTTTGAGGTGTTTGCATCATAGAGAGGCCACGGCCAGATCTGGACAAGGTAGTTGATGATGGTTGCTGTCGTGTAAGGCGGAGGTGATGGTCGGTGGTGACGAAAGGTGAGTTGCTGAGCAATACAAGAGGAAGCAAGCAAGAAAATCAATGAAACTAAGAAGAAAAAGTAGGAAAATGATGCCATGAATTTTTTTTCAGAGATTGTAATCGCCGAAGTTTTTGAGATGACAAGAAATTTCTCACGTGAAAATGAAGAGGAAATATACGGCTAAGAAAAAAATATGGATGGCTACTCAATGCAAATGTCAATTGAAAAATGAAAAGGCAAAAGGTAAATAGATAGTCACATGCATATGAAAGGGTTTTGCCTCTTTATATTTCTTATTTCTTTTATTCAAGTTAGACAAATAAAAAGTAAGTAAATAAAATAGAAAAAACAAAATAAAGTAGGAAAGAAAATAAATAAATAATTTTTATAAAAATATAAAATAATTAAGAAAATGGCTTAATAAATGAAACTAGAATTTAAAAATTGAAAAAAAAATACAATAAGCATTGGAAAATTATCACCACACTTTTAAAAATGTTTTAAAATAAAATCTTGAAATAAAATAAATTTTAAAATATATCAAAGTGAAATAAAATCAAATTTAAAAATATTTCAAAAATCTAGGGTTGTTATACTCTCCCCCACTCAAATCTTTTCGTCCTCGAAAAGAACGAACAAGGAAAATAAAGAAAACAAGATAGAAAAAAATAGTACCTTAAACGAACAATTCTGGATTCGAAGCACGAATGCTCTCCTCCGTCTCCTAGGTACAATCTCGATCGTCAGAACTCCACTGTACTTTGACCAGACTAACAGATTTCCTTCTTAACTACTTCGTACCTCTATCGACAACACGAAGTGGCTTCCTCTCGACAGTCAGATTAGGCTCAATATCAAAAATATCAAGAGCAGAAGGATGGATAATAAGAGATGGGTCATGAAGATACCAGCGAAGACGAGGGACATGGAATACGTCATGCACTTTAGGAAGCTTCTCGGGCAAATCCAGACGATAAGCAAAAGAACCAACTCTTTCCACAATGTGGAAAAGATCAATGAACCTAGGAGAAGGCTTCCCTCTACGACCAAAACGAATGACATTCCTTAAGGGAGAGAACTTAAGGAAAACTTGATCACCAACAGCAAACTCTAAACTCTGCCTACGCCTATCAGCGTACTTCTTCTGCCTATCCTGAGCAACCCTCAACTTCCTCTTAATCTCCTCAACTCTCTCAGAAGCCTCCAAAACCAAGTCATGGCCAAGAACCAAACGATTACCGGATTCAATTCAGTAAGATGGAGATCTACAAGGTCGTCCATAAAGAACAGCAAATGGAGACACTTTAATACTGGCCTAAATTCAGAGATGGAATGAGATAGATATACGATTAAGATAAGCTTAAAACAGAAGATTAGATTATACCTGATAACTATTATTATAGGTGAATTCGACAGATGAAGATGATCTTCCCAAGATCCTCCATAATCAAGCACACAAGAACGAAGAAGAACTTCAAGAATCTGATTCACTCTTTCCGTTTGACCGTCAGTCTGTAGATGGTAAGCAGTGCTCAGATTCAGATGAGCACCCAAAGATTCTTGAAAAAATTTCCAAAACTGACTGGTAAAATAGGATCACGATTACAAAAAATACTGAGAGGAACACCATGGAGACGAATAATCTCTCTCATGTAGATCTCAGATAAGCTAGAAGTAGAATGGGTAGACTTGACCGGAATAAAATGAGAGGACTTGGTCAGTCTATCCACAATAACCCATATACTCTCATTACCCCTCCTAGACCTCGGTAATCCATTAATGAAATCCATGGAAACCTGTTTCCACTTCCAAATGGGAATCTCAAGGGGCTGCAACAATCCAGGGGTCTTCAGATGATCGGCCTTGACTTGCTGACAAGTCGCACACCGACTAACAAAGATAGAGATGTCCTACTTCATACCCTTCCACCAATAAAGCCTCTTTATATCTTGATACATCTTCAACACATAAGGATGAATAGAAAGTCTGGATCGATGATTCTCGTGAAGTAACTCTTGCCTCAATCCATCAACATTCGAGACACAAATCCTACCATTAATCCTCAAAATCCCACTATCATCGATCTGAGCTCCACTACCACTACTACTCCCATTAACTTTGCTACGAACACTCTCCTTCATCAATCTAAGCATCCCATCCTCATCCTACTTAGCTTGATATGATCCAAAAGCGGAGAAGAAGAAACAACAAGCTGACACAACAAAACCTTCTTCCGACTCAGAGCATCGGCCACAACATTAGCTTTACCGAGAGTATAGCTAATATCGAGGTCGTAAGAAGCTAGAAACTCAAGCCAACGAACTTCCCTCTGATTCAAATCCTTCTGGGTAAAGATATATCTCAGAGACTGATGATCGGCGAAAAGCTCAAACTTAGCTCCCAGAAGATGATGCCTCTAGAGCTTCAAAGCGAAGACAACAGCAAGTAACTCTAAATAAGGAGCAGCATAATTTGCCTCATGGGTTTTCAACTGAAGGCTGGCATATGCAGTTTACCCTACCATCCTGCATGTGAACAGCACCCAATCCCTCACGACTAGCATCAATATATACCGTCAATCCCTCATTTCCATTCGGAACGGTAAGAAATGTTGTGGAAGTTAGCTTGCTCTTTAACTCATCGAATGTAGTTTCACACTTCTTATCCCAGATAAACTTAGCATTCTTACGAGTCAAAGTAGTGAGAGGTGCATCAATCCGAGCAAAATTCTCGATGAATCTCCGATAATAACCAGCAAGGCCCAGAAAACTACGAATATCAGAAGGAGTCTTAGGAGTTTCCCAATCCTGAAACTGATAGGGAGAAATAAGAACAATAGAAAAGATAGAATAATTAAACGACGAAGGAAAAAGAGAAAGAAAGAAAACTTACATTGATCACGACAATCTTGACTGGATCAACAGAAACTCCATTACCAGAAACAATATGTCCAAGGAATCAGACTTCATCTTTCTAAAAATGGCATTTAGGAAATTTAGCCTTCAATTGATGATTTCTAAGAATTTCCAGAACAGATTTCAAGTGCGACTCATGCTCTTTCTTGGTCTTAGAAATGACAAGGATATCATCAATAAAGACTACAACAAATATATTAAGCACATCACGAAAAACATGATTCATGAAATCAACAAAGAAAGCAAGAGTATTAGTCAAACCAAAAGGCAAGACTAACCATTCATAAAACCCATTCTTAGTGCGGAAAGCAGTCATGGGGATGCTATCCTCAGCAATTCTGAGTTGGTGAAAACCTGTGGCAAGATCAAGCTGAGAGAAAACAGTAGCACCATAAAGTTGATTAAACATATCATTGATACGAGGCATTGGATATCTGTTTTTCATAGTGAGCTTGTTCAACTTCCTATAATCAACACACATCCTTAATGATCCATTGGACTTAGTGACGAAAACCACCGTTGCTCCCCATTCTGAATGGCTAGGTCTGATCAGACCTTTGGAGAGCAAGTCCTCAATATGCTTTCCCAACTCAAACTTCTCGTGGGGTGCCATTCTTCTAGGAGGAAGATTTACAGGTCGAGCTCTAGGAATAAGATCAATGCGGAAGTCAATTTCCCGCTTAGGAGGTAAAGCAGTGACTTCACCAAATACATCATGATAGAATCTGACCATATGGGTCGAATGAAGATCACCAGGAGAAGAATCCAGAGACTAAATAAAACTGCCAGCAAAATCCTGAGGCATGTGGCATTGAATAGTCAAGGAATTTCCTTGATTATCAACAAGATAAACAAAACGGACATTACAAGATATACGGGCATCATGCCCAACAAGCCAATCACTTCCAAGCAGTAAATCAAAAGCATCGAAGCCCAGAACATAGAAATCACCACTAAAGCAATGATCAGAATAGATAAGTTTCACTTTCTTACAAATCCGATTAAGATTTGCGGGACCCCCAATTGGATTTGAAACACATAAAGGTATAGAAGCATACTCAGGAGAAAGGAGATGCTCGAACTTTTTAACATAAATCAACAGAAATGAAACTATAGGAAGCTCCAGTATCAAATAAATCACGAACAGGATGCTGAAATAAAGAAAAGGTGCCCTGAATAGTACCTTGGTCATCACAAGGTGCAGGTGCCGGAGCTGGAGAATATGCAGAGGTGACAGCAAATATACCAGAAGGCTTTCCCTTCTGCTAGGTAGGGCAATCCTTTCTGAAATGGCCAGGCTGAAGACATATATGATAGAGATCACGCCTTGCCAACTATGTAGGTGGAGGAACAACAGCACCAGCTAAAGTAGGGCAACTATTGGCATAGTGTCCCTTCTGATCACATCTGAAGCAGTGATGGAAGAAAGATCAACAGGTTGCCTCTAAGAAGGAGAAGATGATGAAGATCCCAGACCTGGATTCTTGAGCCAATTCTTCTTCTGTTGGTGGAAATTAAGCATACGCTTCTTAGAGTTGGCAGAGGAAGACTGAGATGAAGGAGCACCAGAAACAGCAGGACCCTTAAGTAGGGTTCTTATATCCGATAACCATATCCATAAGCTCGGTAAAAGTGCCATGAACATGAGAAATGAGACAATCATAATACTCAGGACGAGCACCAACTATGAACTTCTTATTCTTCTTGAGAGGAGTGTCTATCAGGCTAGGACCGAACTTGGAAAGTTCGTTGAACTTCCTCTCACACTCAGAAAAAGACATGCTTCCCTGCTTGAGATCCATGAACTCCCTATAAAGCTGGGATTTCCCGGCCTCGGGCATCCACTTAGCAATGAAAGCGTCCCTGAAAAGATGATAGATAAACTTAGAAAAGGCACGAAAGAGATTGAAAAACAGAATTCAAAGAAACACGAGAAGATACCTAAACTTCTCCCAAGTAATATCAGCCTCTACGGTGCTAGCTGTAACAGACTCCCACCAATCTAGGGCAGCCTCCTGTAACTGCCATGATGCTAACTGATGCTTCTGGACATCAGTAGTCTCAAGTCCAGTAAATATCCTCTCTAAACCTCGCAGCCATTGCTGGGATTCAAAAATGCTCTTTGAACTAGTAAACTGGGTTCCACTAAGTTGAGAGAATTCCTTACAGAGAAAAGTAAACCTAACAGGTGCAACGGGATGAGGAGCTGGGGCAATACCACGACCCCTACCTCTGGCATTTCCTCGATTCATCCTGAAAAGATCAAGAATGAATTTAGGACAAAGGTAAAGAGAAGCCAAAGATAAATTAAGAAAAGACAAGATAAATTCACTTGGATGAATATCCTAAAGAAAGAAAATACTAACAAGGTAGATACGAAAAGAAAGAAGTTTAGAAGAATTTTTTTTATAAAAAATGAAAATTTTATATCAAAATAATCTTTGAAAAATCCTTTGAAAAATCATTTTAAAAATCAGTTTATACTTTGAAAATGCGTTCTCTCACAAAGAAAATGATTCTGAGGTTGACTTCACTCATTCTAGGGTATTTCTACCCTATCTCTAATGAGTTTTTGCTCCGCAGGCTATGGTTTGCCTAAAAACCAAAGCTCTGATACCAACTGTAACGGCCCACTATTTTGGACCATTCAAATCCACAATAATCCACACATTTCAGACTTGAATAATTCAAAATAACAGATTGTAATAAAATTTGGAGCAAATGAAATCATCATACAAAATCACAGACACAGAAATATCAGAATAACTCGCGGCGAAAATTAAAATATCATAGTAGTTCATGAAGCTACTATAACAAAGTCTCAAAACAAATACATAATATCAGTCTGAAAATAACATAATAGAAATCCCAAATACATAGAAGTTCACTAATACAAGAGCTGAAATAGAACAACTGAAACTGAAATAGATAGATAACTAGATAAGCAGAATCTCCAGCGATTCCTAGCTCCAGAAAGAGAAATCCAAAGCTGTGAATACTTTGGCTAATCCGAGCGTAAAGCAAAACACAAAACACTCGAGTCAGACATACATACTTATACAATGTAAACCAACTCAAGTGAACTGTAGTAAAGGTACAAGTAACTTAAAGGATGCTTGGGGCCGCCCATCCTTTAAGGATCCGTTAAACTATTTACTATGTAGTAATAACGCGCTATTATAATAATGTCTAACAGTAAAATAAACTTACTTTAAAATAGCGTTAAGGGGTTACCCATATAGCCTTTAACACGTAATAGTGTCAATAGTCTATACAGTACTTGTATATCTCCTGATCGGGAGACAATGAGAAGATACTCCATCGGTACGACACAAAAAGAAACTCGTGGTAAGGCTCGCTATGGTAGGTGACACGGCGCACGAGGCAATGCCAGGGTAGATATACCAATTACGTACATGGGCTGGTGGTAACATAGAAGCCACTATTTTCCCACCTTAGAACACACTTCCAAATCAAAGGGTGGCCACCAAACGATCACAAAGTAATAGAATGGTATCGAAGAGATGTGTCCCACTAGAGGTGCTACCCTTTTTGGCCCGAGATGCTCCTGTTTTAGCCACCTTAAGCCAACTCACGGGAGTCGGGTCCACGTTCATACCTCAATAGGACTGTCATCACCATCCTACTTCATTCCGGAACTCCACCGCGTACACAGTTGTTAAAGTGGTTTTCGGTATCGACAGAGAGTATGTCCATATCCGATCCCGGTCTCTTTAACAACCAATCGTTATTATAACCCGTGGTTATAAATTTAAAAATGGTATTTATACTTCGAAAATCAAATATC
Source organism: Allium cepa (assembly GCA_030765085.1). Taxonomy (NCBI): domain Eukaryota; kingdom Viridiplantae; phylum Streptophyta; class Magnoliopsida; order Asparagales; family Amaryllidaceae; genus Allium; species Allium cepa. The sequence continues at coordinate 84,662,725 of CM060931.1, read as the reverse complement.
ATTTCAAATCCATTTAAAAATATCAAAATATCGTATCTTTTCAAAACCTTATTCATTTTATATTTTATTTAAATACCATTCCAAATCACATTTCAAAATGGTTTATATTTCTAATCAAAATGCTCCATTTAAACAATTTAAAAGTGAAGTTATTACACTTAATAATCAAATATTAAATTCCCAAAATTTTAGCCTTTTCATAGTTCATTTATTCACTTAAATACATTAAAACAGTGAAATTTCAGCTTTGGCAGCACTTAGAAAATGCTATGGTAAGTTACATTTTAAAACAATTCAATTCAGCAAAGACAACATTTAAAACTGCTGTAATAGTTCAGTTTCAAGTTTTATTTTCTGCAACTACCACACTTACAAAGTGCTGCAATATCACTTAGCTAAATTATAGCTATAGTTCATTTGTATCAACTACAACACTTAAAAAAGCTGTAATATCCTTTACTTCAGATTTTAAGTTAACTTCAGAAACGACAGCATTTTTCAATGCTGTTAATTAAATTTCCAGATTTTCAATACAATTTTTGAAACAATTAAACTTTGATTTTATCCCTTGTTAACTTATAAAAATCATATTTTTCAACTCAAAAATGTTCATGTAAATACCCTTTAACTTATGATTTTTATAAAGTAAATTTTCATACAAAAATCCAATTTTTTAAATAATTCACTTATTAAATTCAAGCATACCAATTTCTATTCTTTATATTTAAAAATTAACTTAACCCTTAAGTTTTAAATTTCCATTTCAAATATAACTTATTTTTCATTTTATTTACTTAATTTAAAATTCACTTTTAAAAAAAATTCTCAAATTTCAAGTTTGAGTTATATTTCAAATTTCAACTTAACCATTTATCTATTTAGCATTTTAACTTGTACAAAAATCATTAATACTTTATAAAAATCATTTTAAATTCAATTTAAATTAAATTATCATAAATTTACATTTCTAAAAATACTTTAAAATTTCCAAAAAATATATATAATAACCACGGGTCTGTATAATATTTTCTAACCTAGGTCAAGTGATACAGATAATATATCATTTCAATCCGAAATTTACAAAGAAAAATTTGGGTTTTATCATTTCAAACCCGCAATCCCAAATTAAATGAAATAAATAAAAATCATTCAGGCCTATCATTTCAGCCCATAACGGTTTTTCCCTATTCTAAATCCGTTTGGGTATGTATCATTTCAACCCATAGAAATTCTATTATATAGGGAACTTGCAGTGTGAGAATAGAATAAAATAAACAATATAGCATCATATAGCAGTATCAGATGATATGACAGGTTTATAAACAGGGTTAACATCATATGATTCATATCACAGGCAGGTATAACATGATAATATTATTCTAAACATTCACTTGCTATCAATTCATAGTTATATAAGTATAAATGTCATGAGTGAAAACTCACCTCTTTAAGCTGGAGATAGAAAAACAAAACACACAGAATAAAAATCCAGAAAGCACGATAGCATGACTTTGATTCAAGTGAGGGGAGAGCCAAGATGATGATCTTGTACACAACGAACAAAACAAGATAATGTAGACATATATTTACAACACAAAAATATCATTGAAATAACTTAAGATAAAAAGCAACAAAGAACCACATACCTTGACCTTGCTTTCCACTCAAATTGCTCGACCATAGGGGTTCAAGTGCTCGTCAATAGCTGTGTGTTTGTGTAAGGTATGGGTCAATATGGCACGGCTAGCAAAGAGATGAAGGGTAGTGGTTATAACATGAAGCATACACAAGGTCAAGGAAAAATAGTGGAGTTTGGTCAACAACTAGGCTCGGCCTAAGGCAAATGGTGGCTCAGCCTTGCATGGTTCAGGCCTGGTGATGGTGCAGCAGCGGCCAAAGATGATGTAGTTGCTGGTTGTGGTGGTTCTAGGGGAGGCCGAAGTAGATATGTGAAGGGATGGTGGCATTTTGGGATCGGCTAGGCTTGTTTTCAAGGGGAGTTTGAAATTTTGAGGTGTTTGCATCATAGAGAGGCCACGGCTGGATTTCGACAAGTTAGTTGATGATGTTTGCTACCGTGTAAGGTGAAGATGATGATTGGTGGTGATGAAGGGGGAGTGGCCGAGCAATACAAGAGGAAGCAAGGCAAGAAAATCAATGAAACTAAGAAGAAAAAGTAGGAAAATGATGCCATGAACTTACAATTTTTTTTTCAGAATTTGTAATGGCCGAAGTTTTTGAGATGAAAAAAAATTTTCTCATGTGAAAATGAAGAGGAAATGTATGGCTAAGAAAAAAATATGGACGACTACTCAATGAAAATGTCAATTGAAAAATGAAAAGATAAAAGGTAAATGGAAAGTCATATGCATATGAAAGGGTTTTGCCTCTTTATATTTCTTATTTCTTTTATTCAAGTTAAACAAATAAAAAGTAAGTAAATAAAATATATAAAAAACCAAAATAAAGTAGGAAAGAAAATAAATAAATAATTTTTAGAAACATATAAAATAATTAATAAAATAGCTTAATAATTGAAACTAGAATTTAAAATGGAAAAAAAATACAATAAGCATCGAAAAATTATCACCACAATTTGAAAAATGTTTTAAAATAAAATCTTGAAATAAAATAAATTTTAAAATATTTCAAAATGAAAACAAATCAATTTTAAAAATATTCCAAAAATCTAGGATTGTTACAGCGGCACAACCTCACCTCAATGCCGAGCGGCATACCCTCGCCTCAATGCCGAGCGACATAACCTCACCTCAATGCCGAGTGGCACAACCTCAACTCAATGCCGAGCGGCACAACCTCAGCTTAATGCCGAGTGGCATAACCTTAACTCAATGCCGAGCGGCATAACTACAACTCAATGCCGAGCAGCACATCGAGGTGGATTCCATCCCTCTAACCGAATCCATCATATTTCAACCTCGATAATCGTGAAGTCGACTTAGTTAAATCTTTCTATCCGTGGCCTTGCCGAAAGGCAGGTTAACATTTGCCCCCCAAAACATGTCTTGCTGTTGGAAGGTATGTTATGAATAGCCTCAAGTCCGATATCCGAAGTATGTATGTTAGTCACATCCATACTTTTCGATTCATAATCCAATCCATTTTATCCAAGTGCCATTGTGGTATCCTTATCCGAGTCTACGACTACTCTGAGTCGACATCCGATTCCGAATCTAGTAGCCAAATCCTTAGCCAAATCCATATCCATCTGAACTCGACAACAGAGTTCTAATCCACCAATGTCCAACAACCAATGACCACGTCCATGACCACTCCGGGTTGATGTTCAAATCCTAGACCGTTCCGGGTCCATGCCCGAATCCTTAGCTGGTCATAGCTAGTATGCAAATCTGTAACCTCTCCGGGTTGTTGCCAATTGCAATCCACACTTGATGACCTATGTTAAGTAATTCTGTGGTGTTCCTGGTTTAGTGTCCCTGAACGCAAAATAATGCCATGGCTTAAGTCCTATGCCGAATCCTGGTCGCTCTAGACCCTTGCCGAGCATAGTCCATAATCGACGACCTGAAATAATAACCGATAATGTATGGCCTAAGTCCTAGGTCGAATCCTGGTCTCTCAGGACCCTTGCCGAGCATAGTCCATGCTCGATGACCTTTTAGCCAAAATCCAAAGGAAAATCAAAATTCAATCCAAAATCCAAATTCAACCAGAAAACCAGAAATCCATACCAAAAATCCAAACCAAAAAACGAGAAAACCAGGGAGTTCAAATCAAACTCCAAAACCAAACCAGAAAAAGCAAATGTCTAAGTCAAAAGGAAAATTAGATTTCACAAACCGAGGCGTCTCTTGTTAACCATCATCTCAGAGCATGCCTGAGGGTTATCTTCGACCCCGTACATGAGTATGTGATTTAGCCGATTGTCCATAGCTTCTAACTTATTTCAAACCATAAGGATTAGTTGATGACTAACCGGCCACCATTCCTGGGCCTCATGCCCTCGTCGTTCAAGGTAAATGGTGGTTGCTCCTGTTCCACCGCTGCATTCTGTGTTCCGACATATTGTCGCAACCGGCCATTCCTAACGTGCTCTTCGATTATGTCCTTCAAATGCTCGCAGCTGTTAATATCACGCCCGTCCAGGTCATGAAAAAGAAAATGCCCTCCCGATGACCTTTTTCATTCTGAGGGCTCCCTCCTTACCGGCCTTCGATATGGAAGGCGATCTCAAGTATCCAAGAATATTCGTTCCATTGTTGCGTTCAGTCTGGTGTAAGTGGAAAAATTTGGTTCTCCCCAGCGTTTCTTTTTCCCTTTATCCTTGTTCTTACCCAAGCTTTCGCCGGGTAGTCCTCCATCCTTAACTAGATTTGCTTCCTTTGACCTCATGTCCAAGCATGCATCTTCTTTTCGGAGAAATCTCTCAGCTTCATGGAAGAATTTCCACTGATCCAACGGTGGGTCCCTCATAAATGATACTTTGAAATCCAAATTATCTCTGACTCCTGATACCGCGGCCATCAGAACCATTGATGGATCCGGCCGATCCACCGAATCAACTGCTGCATTAAATTAAGTTAAAAATGTCCTGAGCAATTCATTCGCCCCCTGCTTAACTGATGTCAACGTCATCACGTTCTTTGGCCTTTTTATGTGAACTCGAAACTGACTTAAGAATCTGTCCACCAGTTCCATCCATGTTCCAGTGGATCCATCCTCCAGCTGTCTGAACCACATAGCAGCTATATCAGTCAAGTACGGGGGTAAACATCGGGCCATAACCTCCTCTGTTGCTCCCAGCATTTCCATATGCCTAGTGTACCTCATCAAGTGGTCAGTGGGATCCATCTTCCCATTGTATACATCTAGAGTGGGCAGTTTGAAATCGGGTGGATTCCTAGCTATCCTGATGTTCCGGGTAAACGGACTTTGTTAACTTCCTTCGAATACCTGTTTGTCAGACCTCCGCAAATAGTCCGCCTGATAATGTCAGCCAATCCGGCGTTTGTAACCAAGGGTTGCCCCATGTCCATGTTTCCAAACTGCTCTTCGAGTCTCTGAGGAAATTCTGGCACATATTACTCACCACGTACTCCTGTATTCCTATTGGCGTTGGGCTGCATAGCATCATCCAGCATCCCTCCATGAACTGGTCCAGCATTACCTGGTGGTGTGCCCCCAAGTCTTGGTCCATCCAAATTGTTAGTTGTTTGTTGATTGGGAGTTGCCCCTTGCTGAATCACTCCCTCCACCTGCTGGTTGAGTTCCTCTATTCCAGTTCTTAGAACTTGAGCACCTGCAGTTCCTCGTTGTCCAAATTGCCTTAGAAGAGCCCGTGTCATCTCCTTCTGCATATAATTCATCATAACTTGCATCTCGTCCTGAGTTATGTAGACGGATGCATGATCCTCTCCAGCTCCAAAAGAGGCCGCTTAACTTCCTTCCTGATTGCTCCTCTCCGCTGCTTGCTACCTTGTTGGTGGTCTAGCCATTGCTTTCCAAAACCCGAGTTCCTAAGCTTTTCAATCCAAGCTCCAAAATTCCCGAGTGCTAGCTTTCTCAGTGAAAGCACCAAAATATTAGCGCCAATTTGGTCATTAACACCCAAATCCAGATGAAAGCACCGAGTACCAGTCACAGCTCATAGATAGAGTATTTGTAGAGAGTATAAATATGAATAACAGTGAAAATTAAAATGAAAGCAGTAAAGAACAACAGATTTTATAGTGGTTCGGCTAACTCCGGCCTACATCCACTCTAGAAATTTCCTTTTTATTGCTGTAATAATCAATTACATTTACAATCCGAAGTTTAACAATTGCTGAGTGCCTTAGCCTTAGAGAAGAGAAATTAAGAGAGCATAAAGAAGATCCCTTTTCTGAACCTCTACATGCTGCATTTATTGGCAAATCCTAAGTTGTTGGGCTTTCTGAATGGTATAGGCCCATCAAGACCTTCCACCGAACCACATACCTCCAAAGCTGAATGACCTTCCACCAAGCCACATTCGTCCCATGCCGAACGACCTTCCACCGAGCCACATTCATCCAACACCGAACGACCTTCCACCAAGCCACATTCTTCCCATGTCAAACGATCCAGACCTCACCAATGCCGAGCGGCATAGCCTCGCCACAATGCCGAGCGGAACAACCTCACCTCAATGCCAAGCGGCATATCCTCGCCTCAATGCCGAGCAGCACAACTTCTCCTCAATGCCGAGTGGCACAACCTCCCCTCAATGCCAAGCTGCACAACCTCAACTCAATGCTAAGCGGCATAACCTCAACTCAATGCTGAGCGGCACATCCAGGTGAATTCCATCCCTCTAAACCGAATCCATCATATTCAACCTCGATAATCGTGAAGTCGACTTAATTAAATCCACCTGTCCATGGCCTTGCCGAAAGGCAGGTTAACAAATATGTAGTGGAATATTACATTAGAAAAATCTAAATAACGAAAGTGTTCGATGGAATTGCTTTTACAAATAAGAATTTTAGTATTATAATTGTTATAAACTTAAGTCATAACTAAAATGCTATTAATTGAATGTAATATAAAAATGAGTACTATAAGTAAATGATTGTAACCTTAAGTTAATGAATTGATATGCTAAGTAATTAAATTGAACATGAACACCATAAATAAATTATTTTAAACTCAAGTAAATGTTTTAAGTTATTGATAATTAAAAAAGTAGAAATGATGAACACTTTAAATAGAAGATTACAAACTTAAGTTAATGATGGAAGCCATTTATAATTGAAATGAATAGAAAAACGAATACTATAATTACTTAAATGATTATAACTTTATAAATTGTTGAAATGATTTAGGAAATGGATTTAATATTCAATGACATTATATAAAGAAACAAAAGTAAATTAAAAAGTAAGAAACTTGAAAATGAATTTATGCGCTAATGAATATTAATATCTAATGGAAATCAAGTATATAAATTCGTAAATGTAAACTACACTACAATAAATTGTACGTGAAACTTAAATAATGAATCCATTGGTTATTACAAACAACTGAATGGAAATAAATTAAGAAAGTAATGAATATGAAGTAATGAAATGACATTGTATGGATAAATGAAAATGAATAAATGAAAATGAATTTTCAGTAATGAATGAAAGTAAATGAAATAAGTACTGAATGAATGAATGTGAATTTATTTACAAAGAAACCTACATAGTACTTTAAGAATTGATTTACATGTGTCTTAAATAATTATATATAAGTCACCTATGTAAGAAAATGTAAATAACAAATGTAAACAAATGAATATAAATGTATGAAATAATTATTGTATAAATGAAACTGAAGAAATATAAAGATATAAAATGAAATTGAACTTGAATAATGCTTGGAATCGCAGTTTGTTTGGTTTATGGTTTTTCAGGAAATGATACTTCTAATGGTTTAGGAACTATAAATGATTCATTAAGTTTTATCTAAGACTGTAGAGTATATAGTATACATAGTAGTTATTTTTCATTTTATACAACTAAAAGTTTATGAACCCGAACAAACCATTTGTTTTGTTTGATATGGATGAATGATCAATTACATTGGTTTCATATGATGATTGTTTGCTTTTGGGTTGCAAGTGCTTGTTGTATGTTGTTTGCAAGTGAATATTGTTATGATTTGTTTGTTATAAATTGAAGCAATGTAAATATCTCTCTTATATAATTATTAACTTTTTTGTATTGCATAAGTGAAATATAGGTTTATGTAAGCAATAGCCGCTGCTTTTGGTTTCATAAATAAGCGTTATTTGCCCGAAAATTAGGTATGTTCTCGAATTACGGTTTTCTAGCGACATTATATTATTTTCCCGCTGTTGGGATATATATTTTGAAATTGTATATATATATATATGTATATTTATATATATATTGTTCTTATTGATATTATTATTTCTCTAAGACCTCTCTGTACAAAGGAGACTCTGCCAAAAAAAATCGTGAATTTTAGACTTAGAATTTTTTTGAAATGTTTTCAAACTTATATTAACTTGAATATGAAAGAATTTAATTGTTTGTAAATTGATATATTTTGTTTAAATTATTTAATTTTGTAAATTTATTTGTTATAAAATTAATATTTTGAACAAGATATATTGATTGCTTGATTCCTTCTTTTCCCTTCTTTTTCCTTTCGGGGAGGAAATGTTATGAATGGGGTAGAGTGTAACGACCCGTAATTTTTGATAATTTAAATTAGTTTATTTAATAAGATTTTTGTGACTTAATATTGAAAGAAATAAAAAACTTTGTGATTTATTTATGGAAATAATAACTAGAATGAATTGTAACAATATTATTGTAAGTTGATTTTTAATAATTCCTATGAAATTCCAATTGATTGAAATAATGTAGATGTTATAACTTGGTATAAATTTAATATAAGGAAATGAATGTAAATATGAATTAATTAATGAGATAATATATAATTAATGGTAATTGAATAAAATCAGTACCATGTAAGGAATTGTAATATTTGTTGTATTAATGTGTGCATTAGTTCATAATGGGGTATAAAAGGTAATTGATAATTTAAATGTGGACTTATTAATAAAATAATGTGTAATGGGCGGAAATGTAATAAATTTAGTGTAATGAGAGTTTTTATAATACTTGTTTGTAAAGAATAAACTTACAAATATTATAAATGTATAATGGTGACAATTATTGTTGTTACCAATTTAATTAATCAATTACAAATAAATGTCAATAAAATGTTACGTTAATGTGAGTTGGGACAATAACATAAAATTTGAATCTAATAAATTAAATACAAATGTTTATTTATTCATAAAATAATAGTAGATTTAATAAAAGAATGAAACCAAGATAAAATAATTAATAGGGATTTTAAGTTATAATTAATGTTTTAAGTTGACAAAAATTCTATATAGTGGAAATATAGTAACTAATTCATATAAAAGGTCGAAATTGGAGAATATTAGTGTAATGAGATATAAACCATGATAACCATAGCCATAAGGTAACAACTGATTGAATAACAAGATTAAAATCAATTGAATGGGGTTATTGGAATTAAAATTTATAATCTTTGAATTTATAGGAATTGAAATCAAACACTGTAGTTTGTGAAATATTTGACACTGAAGTATATTTAAACTTTTTTAATTTATTACTCGTGTGAACCCGTGCTTCGCACACGGGATGTTTGTGTTATTGTATACGTTGATATTTTGTTTGAGCGCAAATATATAAATGGAAAGTAAGGGCATTTCTGGAATTTCAAAAAGACACCGAGTAAATTAGTTCAATGAATTTTCTTTATTAGTAGTAAAGATAAATGTCCAGGCAATCAAAAATGACGGAAATGGTTAGTTATTAACTTTAAAATAAAAAGGCGACTTAATTAGTTTAATTATTAATTTGTTTAACTAATGTGTAAATAGTCATTTTGGCCACTATCTCGGATTTCAACGAAAGTAGTTTCATCGGACCGGTAACGGTGAACTATTGTAAGATTTCAAGTTTCGTAGCGATCAGACTTGTCATTTGGTCATACAGACTCGAAACGCCTAGAAATCAATTTAATTAAATGCAATTGAAATCAATTTGAAATAAGTTGATTTTAGCATAACTTCTTCATGCGATGGAATTAGGATTGGAACCTGTTCCATTGAGTTTAAAATTATCGAAAACATCTATTTTGATATATGGGATGACCCATTTTCATTCCGGGAATGAAACGGGATTTTTGGGTCGTTTATCGTTCAATTTTAAAATAAATCTTGTCCATTCATTTTATTTCGGATCTGCCTATAAATAACCTATTATAAACCCTAGAAGTCTTTCTATTTCTTATTTTTGTATGTACATTTCTCTGTGGCTCCTCCTTTCCAATGGCAGAAACAATGTCCAATTACTAAACTGTCAAATTCAATTTCAAAACCATCCAAAATTCAAACTCCTTAAACTATATCACATTATATATCCATTTGAAGCTCTCGACAAGTGCAAGTCAAATATGTAGTTAGTTTTTCGATCTGGGTTGCTTTGTGGCCAGAACTAGGCGAATCATCATGGCCGTTCATTGTGTCTTGATCAACGAGGTTGGATCGTCGAATCGATGATACCATCGTGTAGAGGGGACCGAGCGTGGCTCATCGGAGTGGGTTGTGCGTTGATTTAATGGTCGGATTGGATTTGAAAATTGGACTAGGGTTTTATAGTATTGGAGGCGGCTGCCCTCATTCGTGGCCGATGGAGGCCTGGGGTGTCGCGTGGAGGTCGTGGTCACAAAAGGGGAGGTCAAAGGCATGCCTGGTTGGGGCTGCATACAAGTCGAGGCCAAGGCATGGTGTCGTGCATTTTCATGGAGGCCGATATCATGTTCGAACGATGGAGAAGTTTTCCTTTAGCGGTATTGGCATGTTGACGTGGCGAGCCATGTGGTGATTTTTTTTTGTATTTTGTTTTATTTAAATTCAAATTCAATTGTTCTAATTATCATAACTCTAGCATACAACGTCTGTTTCATGCGCAGGTTGTTCCGTTGGGATCGTATCGAAATTTCGGACATTTTGTTGCTGGTTTGGATGAATTCTGAGACTGTTTGAATTTTGGGTTTAAATTCGGTTTAAATTCAAAGGTGAGTGTTTTATCCCACTCACAACTTTTAAAATTTCTTATGTTTGTTAAATTAAATTTATGATGTGATTAGAAATTTACTGATCAATGTTTGGTATATTTAAATTGTCATTCTAGTTAAATTAGACTTTTATTGCATTTAATTATCATTTAATTAAATATTGAAATTTAAAATTGTCCTTAATACCTGCATTGATTATCAGTTATCTATTGATGTTCATTTATTGATTTGGATGATGATTGTGATGTATGTCTAATTTGTTGATATTGGATGATTGGATATTGCATTTTATATTCTTATAATATTACAAGTTCACTATGGGTATACATACCCGAATGATCTGTAAATTAGGGAAAAATCATTATGGGTTGAAATGATAGACTCGAGCAATTTTATGGATTTTATCTTTTAATTTGGGATTGCGATTTAAAATGATATATAACCGAAAACTATTAAATTGCAGATTGAAATAATAGATATTTGTACCACCATAATCTTGATTCTGCTACTTACGGCAGAATTCTTGTTATCTATGATCCTGCTGTGTTGACTCTATTTCCAATTCTAAAAACTAGACAATTCATACACTTTCATGTCCTTGATTCTCAAACACAAACTTCCTTCTACATCACTTTTGTGTATGCTGACAACTCTATTTTATCCAAGAATATTTTTTTAATTCCTTGCCTCCTCTTAGACAATCTTCACATCCCTGGGTTGTTTTAGGAGATTTCAACTCTTGTTATGACTATAATGACAAATTTGGTGGAACTCCTCTTATTCCTGGAGATCTTGCTCCTTTCAATCTTGCCATATATGATTCTGACTTAATCTTGGTTAACAAGTCAGGAGCTAAATATTATTGGAACAAAAGAAGTCATAGTGATGTTCGAACCTTCACAACTATTGACCATGCCTTTTGTAACATCCAAGCTCTTAATTTTTGGCCTTCCCTATCTGTTTTTCTTCCTCAACCCATATTGTCCGATCACTCTCCCTTGATTTTAACACTTGGTCACCATGTAAGAAGAGAAAAGAGAAGTTTTACATTTTTTAATGCTTGGGTTAAGCGTGACCAGTTTCTTGTTTTAGTTTCTCAAGTTTACTCTGATTTTAATTGTTATGGTAATCCTATGTACAAATTTTGCAGGAAGTTAAAATGCATCAAACAAGCGATCAAATTGTGGGCTTCTACCACCTTTGGTACGGGCAGCCTGCTTTCTACCACCCTGAAGGAACAGTTGAAGATATATCAAGACAATATGATGGAGCATGCAGAAGATGAGAATGATGCTATTGAAGAAGGAAAATTATTCAGGGAGGTGAACAATGCTCTAAACTTGGAAGCATGTATGAAAAGGCAACAACCGCACAATAAATGGATTGAAGAAGGAGACAAGAACACTAAATTCTTTCATGATTCATTAAAGGTTAAGCATGCTAGAGATAATATTTTTAGCATTTATGATGAACATGGTTCTCTATTTTCTATTGCTGATTCTGTTGACAAAGTGTTCATAGATTACTTCTCTAATCTTCTTGGTAACTCTAATGGGTTCATTCCAGATTTAGACCAAATCTCTTCTCTTGCCCTGCCATGTATATCTCTTCAGGAAGCTGCTACTCTAATTAAGCCTATCACTGATGAAGAAATAAAGTCTACCCTCTTTTCTATGAATCGGCAATCTTCTGGTGGGCCTGATGGTCTTAATGTTACATTCTTTATTTCTACTTGGAGAGTGGTAGGCCATGAGTTCTGTCAAGCAATACATAATTTCTTTTTCAAATGCAAATTATTGGGGGAAATCAACTGCACTAACATTGCCTTAATTCCAAAAGTCACTCCTCCTACCAGTGTGTCCTCCTTCAGGCCTATTTCATGTTGTAATGTTGTTTACAAATGTATTACTAAAATTCTTGCTACTCGTCCTACCAGTGTTCTGCCTTCTGTTGTTTCTAGCAACCAAGCTGCTTTTATTCCTTCCAGAAATATTCTAGATAATGTCCTTCTTGCTCAAGAGTTATTAGATGGTTATAGTAGAGGTAATGCGTCTCATGCTGCTGCTCCTAAAATTGACATATCCAAGGCTTATGACTCTATACATTGGGTATCTATTGCTAGGTTATGGCTATGATGGGATTTCCAAAAAATTTGTGTCATGGGTTTATGTGTGCATATCCACACCTTCTTTCTCAGTTGTTATAAATTGTAGGCTAGTCGGTTATTTCAGAAGTAAAAAAGGTATAAGTCAAGGTGATCCTATATCTTCTTATTTATTTCTATTGGTCATGGAAGTATTTACTGTTATTCTAAAATCTACATATTCTCAAAAGACCATCAAGTATCACCGAAAGTGCTCGCACCACCAAATAACTTCTATTATGTTTGATGATGATGTAATGTTGTTTACCAAGCCTGAGTTTTCCTCCTTGAGTGGATTATTGGAGGCTCTGCAGTCTTTCAATCGAATGACTGGCCTTTCAATAAATCAAGCCAAATCTTCCATGCTAGTTGCTGGTGTCAGTGATGTACTTGCTGCTGCATTGTATCAACGTATTGGTTTCTCTTGTATGGACACTGATATGAGGTATCTTGGTCTTCCCTTAATTTCTAAAAGAATAACAAATGTAGACTATTTACCTCTATTCAATAAAATTACTTTGGTCATGTCTGTTTGGGCTAATAGGCATTTGTCTCAAAGTGGAAGGCTTGTTCTTATTAGATCTGTTGTTTTTCCTTCACTTGTCTATTGGGCGCGTACTCTAATCCTTCTTGCCAAGCTTATGCATCTTGTTAGGTCTGCCATGAATAGATATTTTTGCACTGGGAGTTTCACAATAGGAAGTTGTTGCCTTGCTCCTTTTCAAAATTTGAGTCTTCTTTGAAACTGGGTGGGCTTGGAATTATTAATGCTAGGAAGTGGAATATTTCAGCGATTAGTAAAATTTTTGATGACCTTATCAATAAGAAAGAAAATTTATGGGTAAATAGGACATGGCAATTCAATATTAAGAATAGATATTTTTGGTATATGGATATACCACAAAATTGCAGTTGGAATTGGAGAAACTTGTTGAAACTTAGAGATGTTTACCTTCCTATGATACAATATCAAGTTAATCCTAATACTGGTGTTAGTTTTTGGCATGATCCATGGGTGAGTAAGGGTAAGATCCTATCCAAAGTGTGTGATTATTCTGTGATTGTTCAATCTGGTATTCTTTGTGATGCTAAGGCAAATGATTTCTTATATAATGGCATAATGCAGATGCCACACAATAGTAATCAGATGATCAGGCAGCTGTGGAGTGATATTCACCATAACTTCTGCTCTGCTAATCAACATGATTCTGTAACATGGGACCTAAAGCCACACTCTATAAATAGTGTTTACAAACGTTTATCTGCTAATGCACCATTGCCTCTTCAAGGTGGTCCTCTGTTATCTGGACAAGTGACTCTGTACCAAAAGATAATTTGATGATGTGGAAAGTTGTTAGCCATGCTTTGTTGACAAGAAGTGTATTGAACAAGTATGGCATGGCTTGTTGTCCTGAGTGTGTGTTTTGTGAATTGAATGAGGAAACAATTGAACACTTTTTTTTGATTGCCCGGCTCTAATCTTCATGTTGAATAGAATAAGTTGCAAAACTGGTTATACTTTATCCTCTGATAATTCTAGCATTGATTGGAGTATTATTTATAAAGCTACAAGATGGAGGAATGATAGAGAAAGAGTGTTGACTGTTTGCTTGAAAATATATTTGGATGTGATTTGGAGGGAAAGGAATGCTATTGTGTTTGAAAATCAGAGAAAGAATCTTGAAGCACTTTGGTATGAAGTCAGGTCAAGAACTTTCAAGCAATTGAAGAAGAGTTTTAGTCCTTTTCCTGATGATTTGATTCATGGTTGGGCTTGCTAGTTTTTTTTCCTTTGTATTTTTCTTTTCATTTTCTGTTCTACTTCTTGCTTGGTTCAAGCATGTTTGTATCTTTTTATTGTGTTGCAATAAAAACTGTTAGGGGTCCAGTCAACCCCGTTCTATTGGATTTTCACAACCTAGTTCTATATTTATTCCATGGAGTTGTTTCATTTACAATTCAATTCCATCTAGCTCTTACTCCATTTCAATATTCAGTTCACTAATTTATTTATCCAATTGGTCCATTTCCATCTTCCAAAACCTGATTTTTTTTCAAAACCTATTCACTTAGCTTTCACCTGTGTTCAACTTTATTTTTCTAATCCAATCAAATTTTCATTTCTTTGCTAAATATTTAACAAATTTTATATTATTAGTTCATTAAATTTATTCATCTCGATTTACCATCAATATTTTTCATTAACACATCCAAAACGTATTTAGTTGCTGGCCCTTTAAGTTGAATTCTATTTATGACCTAAGTCCACATCCATTTTTCATCACAAAGTAAATTTAATGTCATTCGACTTCTTTTATTTACTTAGCACAAGTTAACTTTTCCATATCCAAGGTTAAATTTTAAAATTCAATCCACTAATTTGATAATTTGGTCCATTACTAATTTCCGGAATTCAAAACCCATTTTTATTTCAAAAATTATTTTGAAATCATTTATAAATACATAACTTCTTTTTCACCCTTCAATCAAATCTATGTCTTTCCTTTTACAATGAAATTCATTTAACTTCCATAAGTTAAATTTTAATTTTATCTTGAAATATCCAATTTCAGGTTACAAGTTCAAAGCTTATTTTAACTTGGTCTGAGATAATTTCCAATTCGTTCAATCCAATTAAACTTACTCAATTCAAATTTTTGCAATCCAAAATTCAATTTCCACACTTCTTTCTTATTAACATCATTCCCCTCTTATAAGTTCAAAACTTATTTTCCTTTGGTTCTACTTCTCAATTTAATGGGAATTCCAAAATTCAAACACCGGTATTTATTTCAATCACATTGAAATTATATATATATATATATATCCCATTTATATACAAAATCAATATATATATATATATATCCCATTTATATACAAAATCACACTTTATACATTTTAAACCAACCTTGGATTTTATGCAAAAAAAATCCTTTGGAATTTCCAAAATAACCCTTGTTTTCAAAACAAAAATTTCCATATCAAAAATGTTATAAATAATATTATGTATTATTTCCTCAATTACTTTGAAACACATTTTAAAATTTTCGAAACTTAAATTCAAAATTTCTAGACATAAATCCATTTTAATTTATATGTCATGTTTATAAACTATGCTTATATAATTTCACTTCCTTAAAACATTTCATAATGTTTTATCATTGTTTATGTTGTAATAAACATCTTTTATTAAGGCACAACAACTGATTTATTATAATAATCAATATTACCAAACCTAGAGACCAAACATACTATATATTCCATAATAATTTTTTGAAAAATTATTTCTCCATATATATAAAATATAATCAGGTAAAATTATTTCATTTCAAAACATCTTAGAAAAACATTTTTGAAAATCTCCACGATTTAAATCCCAGTTTGAATCTATTTTCAGCTTACTCATTTGTATAATTCATTCTTATCTAATTTCTGTTTGGTTATTTAAATTTAATAATCTTATTTTCAACCAATCACCTCAATATATTATAATAATTTCAAAAAAAAGTATTCTTTTATATCAAAATATAATCTTATACAGAAATTATTTTAAAATCATTTATCCTTTAAAGTTATTATATAAGAAAATAACAAGTACGCTCTTATATATAATACACTCAACTCATTCTATGGTACTACTGACCCTATCTCTAAGAGTGATCCCTACCATAGCCAAGATTCTCACTTAACCTTTAGCTCTGATACCACTTGTGACGATCGGGGATTTTCGACCCTAGAAAATCGACATTAATACGTTCACTGTATAGAATGCCGAGTAACCAAGTGCTGGAAATTCCAGATCATTAGGGGTGAAGAAGAAAAGAGATAGAAGAAGAAATAGAAATAACAACAACATAGAATCTTACAATCGCAGCGGAACAAAATATAATAGATAATAACAGATTTTCATACAAAGAATCTGTAACTGTTAATAAATATACTAATTGTCATAGTACAACCATCAACATAGAAATCTAAACAGTTATATTAACTTATCCTCAAAAGTGCTGAATATACAACGTACAATACACAGCGGAATATAATCAAGTACGTGTAATATGAATTTGTCATCCAGTTCCTCTCCTGAGCTCCATAGCATCCTAACCTGAATATATAATACTCGGTCTGATCCAATTACAATAAAGTAACACACATGTCAGTCTGGAAAACCAGCGTGAGTAAACACACTTAATTTGAATTACTTAAGTTATCAAAACCCTTTGAAACAAAGGTATCTCATAAGACCGCGTCACAAATAAACACGACGGGTTTTTCTCTTACGACAACCAATTTTTTTATATAGAAAATCATGTGATATTATAATAGTGTCTAAGAATAAATACTTATTAAAGTAGCCAAAAATTGTTATATTAATTAAAATCCAGTACTAGGCTCTACAATCAAAACCGTAAAGATTCGTGGTGGTTATTGGACAGATGGGGTTTCAGATAATGTGGATATCCGATTTAGAATCTCATCAAATCCAAATAATAGATTTTAAAGGCTAAGTCATTTTAAACAACAATTTCACAATCATGGAGTTAACATTCACATATGGAAATTCATTCCATATGTTTATTAATCATGACTGGCCCATCCATATTAATTTGCTTATATTCATTTCATTTTTTTGAAATTGTAATAGTGGTCAGTAGTTGTCGATTTAATTTCAATAAAACACGTCAACGTTTTATTCTAACTACTTTAATTTATTTGGCTACTTAATTGTACAGCCAATTGATAATTAAAAAACAATATCAACTAAACATAGATCTTTAACTCAATCTACAATTTATAATTGGTATTCAATCAGTTACAACTTAGGATTGAGTTAGTTCCAATTAACTGGGATGAGTTACATTTTTATTCCTTACTACTCGTTAACTAAAATTAAATAAAACGATTTATTTTAAATTAATTGAAATTAAAAAAATCCATTCAAAATCCATTGATTAATTAGAATTAAAAAATCCATTTAAAATCCATCGATTAATTAAAAGATAATTAATCAAATAAAAGATTTATTATTTGTTCATTGTAATTTTTTAAATTGTTAAATTTTACATTGCATAAAAACTCGACGACATTATACCAAGAATCTGTGACTTTTAATATGCATACCAATTATCAGAGTATAACCATCAACATAGAAATATGGACAGTTATATTAGCTTATCCACAAAAGTTCTGAATATACAACCTACAATATAAAGCGGAATATAATAAAGTACGTGTGATACGACTCTGTCATTGAGTTAGTCTCCTGAGCCTCATAGCTTCCTAACCAGAATCTATAATACTTGGTCTGACCCCAGCATTGCAACAAAGTAACACTCGTGTTAGTTTGGAAAACCAGCATGAGTAAACACACTTAATTTGAATCATTTAAGTTATCAAAACCCTTCGAAACAAAGGTATCTCGTAAGACCGCGTCATAAATAAACACGACGGGTTTTTCTCTTGCGATAACCAAAACTTTTTTGTAGAAAATCATGTGACTTTATAATAATGTCTGAGAATAAATACTTATTAAAGTAGCAGAAAATTTCTACATTAATCAAAATCTAGTACTAGTCTCTACAATCAAAACCGTAAAGGTTCGTGGTGGTTATTGGATCAAAGTCGTTTCGGATAATGTAGATATCCGATTTCCGATCTCATCGAGTCCAAATAACAGATTTTAAAGGCAAAGTCATTTTAAACAACAATTTTCACAATCATGGACTTAACATTCACATATGGAAATTCATTCCATATGTTTACTTTATCATGACCAGCCCATCAACATAATTTGCTTGTAGTCATTCATTTTTTTCTAAATTGGAATGTCAGCACGAGTCGATATACTTTCAATAAAACACGTCAATGTTTTATTCTAACTACTTCAATTTGTTTAGCTACTTAATGGTACAAACAATAGATAATTGAAAAACAATATCAGCTGAACATAGATCATTAACTCAATCGATAATTTATAATTGATATTCAATCAGTTACAACTCAGGATTGAGTTGGTTCCAATTAACTGGGACGAGTTACATTTTTATTCCAGACTACTCGTTAATTAGAAAATATAAATAAAACGATTTATTTTAAATTAATTAAAATTAAACAATCCATTTAAAATCCATTGATTAATTAAAATTAAACAATCCATTTAAAATCTATTAATTAATTAACAAATAGTTAATCAAATAAAAGATTTCGTATTTGTTCACTATAATTATTTAAATTGTCAAATTTTACATTGCATAAAAAGCCGACGACATTAGCTAATATAAAAATACATAGATTTAGGGTCCCGATGTAAAAAAATATTCCTGTTTGATTGGGTCTAAAATGAGATAGGGATAGAGTTTTAAATTTAGATTTATTAAATAAATTAATTTTACTTCTTTAAACCCAGCCCACCCAATTACAGCCCAGCCAACCCAAATCCCCTTCTTTTTTTCTTTCTTCCTTCTCCTGCTTCCTTTCCGTGACAACCCGAAAATTTTGAAGATTTAAAATTTAAATATTTAATTGATTTTAAATATTTGGAAGTTAGTTTAACTTGAATTTCAAATATAACTATGAATTTGGATATTAAATTATTAAATTTAATTTGATGAAGTTGGGTGAAAAATTGAATCTTAATTTTCAAGTTGATTAAAAATATTTAAGGCTTGGAAAATCCATATTGATAATACGGAAGATAATAGAAGTGTTAAAATTTGAAACTTGAAGTGTTTGTTCGGTTTTGAAATTATATCGTTTAAATTGATATCTAAAAATAGCCTTCCGAGGCACGGTCTCGGAATTCGACGAAACCATTTCCATTGGATCCATAATATTGAACTATTATCAGATTTCAATTTTCATAGCATTTAGGGTTGTTGTGTGGCCATACGGTTGATAAACGCACTGAATTTAAATCGGAAATTCAATATAAATACTGGTCCAAAAAGCTATCTTCTCCATACGATCGAATTTGGACTCGGAACCTTTTCCATTGCGTTCGAATAGGGGTTTAACATTATAAACGTCTGTCAGCACGCATCGATGGGATGTTGAAATCTTGAGTTGCGTAACTCGAAACGATTTAAATTTGAATTTAAATATGAAATACATACATATATATAATAAATATGAGTACTGTAGCAAAAATACACGTATAGGAATTGTTACCACGTGTTCTTTTCTTTCTTTTTTTTCACACGCGTATTTTTTTATGTTAACGCAAATAGTAAAAATATCAAAAGAAAAGGACCTCATCTTCGTTTTTCCCTTTTCAAACAGAATGAAATCAAAATCGATTTCATTAGAAATCATGGCTGAAAACAAAGAAAATCATACCGATCATATCCTCTTTAAAAAAAGCTGAGCCTAGTTCATCTTCAAAATTAGAATCAAACTCTAAAAAGAAATACAATGGTGGCTGTAGATAATCGCTCTTTCTGGTTCATTCTGCTCGTATCCGATTTCAAATTGGGAAAAAATCGACTTAGTTCGATTTTGGAAAAAGGAGGCCGAGTCGTGGTCGTGTTTTGATGGAGATGGTGGCCGTGGTATGGCGATGGCGGGTGGCAGCAATCGTCGATCGAGCTTGTTGCGGCGAATCACGAGTAGGTTTTGGGTGTGGCAAATTGGGAATCGCAATGTTCTTGAGCACATATGGTGACTTGGAACGACGTAGATGGGTGCGATGTTTGTGTGAGAGCTGCCAATGGTCTCTGTCGCCACGTAGAGGTTCGACGACGCTAGGATTTCGATCCGTGTCCGTCATTGTTCAAATAAGGTATAACATTTTAATTTGAATGTTCTTAAGTTTAAACTGGAAAACTTAATATTATTTTAAATTATTTTAAATTGACGGCAAGGTATATATGTATAGATTTAGAAATTTACAGTAAACAGTAAATGTAACGACCCGTTAAATTCAATGATATTAAATGAATTAATTTAATATGATTTCTAATCTAATTTATAATGAAATAAAGGTCTTAAGATTTTTTTTGGGTAAATATAGGAATTTGATATAGTAATTTGTAAATTTATGTTAACAATTTAATATTTATATGGCAATAGGTTTGAATAATGTATATTGTCATACTTAGTATAAGTTAAATATAAGAAACCAATATAAATGTTAAATTGGTGAATATTAATAAAAATATTAACTAGAATGGGATTCATTAATATAAAAATCAATAGTGGAGATTGTACATTTGGTTGTAAAATAGATAGTGACTAAATAAAAGTGACCGTTGAATAAACCAATGCAATAAGTGTAGATAAGTAATTTTAATGAATGTTGTCGATAATAAACGTACTTAAAATAGTAATAAATTGAATATAAGAAAACAAAGGAAATTTGTGGATTAATTAATAAATTCATGAAATAAAGATCATTGCCCAGTAGGTAATTATAATATTTTGGAGGTGAAAACTTATTAACAATGAGACCAAGAAAATAAATTAATTAAGGATATAAATAGTAAATTAGTGGACATGTTTGATAAATATAACTAAATAATATGAAATAAGCATGCATTTATGATATGAAATATAAGTCAATGTTAATTTCACCTATAAATGTCAATTTATTTAATAGCAGGGTTTTAAATCAAGTAACGGATTTGTTAAAGTTTAATTGATAATTTATAAAATTTAATGTGAAATTTATTACAGTTAAGTGACCTAATTTTCAGTTAGGATAAATTGACTTTTCATAAAAGATTGTTAATTCCAGAGGGTGTAACCAATGTTAATTTCATTCATAATATAACAAGTTGGGTCTATTGTAGTAAATGGAATTTAATATTCAATCATTTGATTTAAGATAAATAGAGATATTAGGCAATATGATATAAACCATGATAATTGTACCGTAAATTGAAATTGATTGAATAGCTAAATATGTGCATACCCAATTAATTGAAACAGATGGTAAAGTTTTAATTTATTGAAATCAGCAAATTGGAAATTGAATTCAAGTTGTAATAATTGGTGAAATAATACGCAGTAAAATTGTAATTTGACATAATCAATGATTGGTAAGAAATTTTATTTTAGTAAGTTGTTAATAGGTATGAATGGGAGTAGAGTTGGCTTATTGTGATAACTATTAATTATTTGCCTATGTTTTTAGTGAATTAGATCTAAATCCATTTCAATAAAACGTAATAAACCACTACGTTGATATAAATTTAGTTGATTTCTGGAAAACAATTAGGGAATTTGATTTTACAGTAATGTAAAATTTACCCATAAGATAATGATTTGACTGAATTTAAAGGAATGGAAAGTAAATAAAATTTTAAGTTAATTTCAATAATTGAATAAATGGCAATAAATGAAATTAACACTGAAATTTATAGACTTATCAACTTTTAATGCACATCTAAACTTGTTAAAACATTTAAATTGATTATGAAATATATAAGCGATAGATTTGGTAAAATTTTAGAATTTAAGTATAAAATTGGATTTTATGATTTATTTTAATTTATTCAACTAATATAAAATTTAGCCATTTTGGCTACGGACTCGAATTTCGACGAAACCAGTTTCATCGGATCCGTATCAGTGAATTATTATAGGGTTTCAAGTTTTGTATCGATCGGACCAGTCGTTTGATCGTACGGATGCGAAACACCTTGAAATCGATTTAATTAAAATCAATTTGAAATCAATTTGGAAGTTTTGTTTTCGGCATAACTTCTTCATACGATCGAATTTGGATGTGAAACTTTTTCCATCGCGTTCAGAATATTTTAAAATACCTATTTGGATATATGGGTTCAATAAATTTCGTTCCGGGGTTAGAACGGGCTTTTTGGGCCATAGGTTGTTCCGCACGTTTATCTATCCGGTCTATCTACTCTAATCCAACCCACATATAAATAGACGATTATAAGCCCTAGCTTTGCTTTATTTCATTCGCATGGATTCCTTTCAACACATCTCATTTCTCCTGCATGCTATCCTTCCAAGCTTTAGTTACTTCACTTCAGCTGCAGTTTCATGCTTTCCTTCCAATTACAACTACAACATCAATCGTAATGCAAGCAGTTTATGCACAACAGTTTATGCAACAGTTTATTTGACATGGGACAACATATCCCATGTCAAATAAACATTCGGAAGCAAGTTTCGAACTTGTGACATCCTGCACCAAGCAGAATCAATTAACCACTTGGACAATGGTGCTTCCATAAATATAATTGAGATATATGAGTGGTAAGAAATTATTTATCTATTATTTTTAAAATAATTTGAAATTTGACCCGGTATTTAATTCCTAAATTTCCATTAATTAATTGTTTAAAACTATTTTAGTGGAATAAAAGGTAAGTAATGAATTGAAACCTCTAAATTTAGGTAAGAGACTAAATTGCTAAGCTATAAAGGAAGTTAAATTTTTAACTTATAAGGGAAAATTAAAGATTTATTGAACATTAAATTTAATTAAAGGATGAGATAAAACTTGTATAAGTTCAATTGCATTTTCTTTAACATAAATAAGTTACCAAATATGAAAAGTTGAAATGTTAAATAAGAGATTAGAATAGAATATTATACAAGTAGAAATTTTGGAAATAAGGAAGTATGCAATGAATTGCTACTATAAATAAGAATTTATTTGTATAAACTTAAGTGATAATTGAAATTTTACTAAAATTAAAGGTAAGTATTATTAATAGGTGATTTTAACTTAAGTAAATAAAATGAAATTCTTTAATAAATAAAGATTGATGTGTAGAATTATAAACTTAAGTATGATATTAATGCTACTAGTTTAATATAATGGAAAGTAGGTAATATGATTAAATGACTGTAAACCCTAGGTAATAAATTAATAAAATTCCTTTATTTATAAGAAGGAAGGCTATAAGGTTAATAATGCAAGTGTAATTAAAAAGGGGTTACTATAATTAGATATAATAGAATGTAAGCATTTAATAAATGATTGAATTGAGAAGTGCTTTAGATGTAATACAAATAAAAGAAACTTACATAACCTGAATAAATAAAAATGAATAATGGTAAGTAATAAGTAGGAATAAGGAAACAACCATTGAATGAGAAATAAAATTTAAAGTTTGTTAGAAATAAGTGAAAATTATAAAAGGAAGATTTATGTGGCTTGAATAAAGGAAAGGAAATCAAACAACTAGAGTATGTAATGAATTTATATAAGTTAATTTGATTTGTTGGATTGAATTGTTATTGTTTGAAGTTGTTGGATGAATAAATAATCTATTTTAGCCCATCTAAGACTGTTGAGTAAACGACGCACTGGATAGTTATTGTTCATTCCATACCATTTCAAGTTTTGAACCCGAACAACTATTTGTTTGTTTGATTGGATGATTGTTGTTTTGTTGGGTGTGCTGCTTGTTAAAATTGATGGTTGTTGTTAGAAATTGAAACCACTTAAATAATTCACTTGATATAAATTGTTAAACCTTTGGATTTTTATAAGTGAAAAGCAGGCTATGGAAGCAACTGCTACTGCTTTTGGTTCCATAATAATAAGCGTAATTTGCCCGACAAATAGGTACGTTTTCGGATTACGTTTGGTAGCGCCATTTTATATAATTTTCCCGTGTTGGGATATTTTATTTTGGACTTAGAATTTTGATGAAAATGTTTTCCAAACTCTAATTATTTAAGTATAAAAGGATATAATGATTATAAAATGGGTATGTTTTAGATAAGGTAATAAATTTAGTAAATTATTGTTTATAAGTTAATATTTGAAATAAGATGTACTGTTTATTGTATTCTTTCTTCTCCCTTCTTTTTCCTTTTCGGGGACGAAAAGTTTTGAGTGGGGGAGAGTGTAACGACCCGTTAAATTCAATGATATTAAATGAATTAATTTAATATGATTTCTAATCTAATTTATAATGAAATAAAGGTCTTAAGATTTTTTTTGAGTAAATATAGGAATTTGATATAGTAATTTGTAAATTTATGTTAACAATTTAATATTTATATGGCAATAGGTTTGAATAATGTATATTGTCATACTTAGTTATAAGTTAAATATAAGAAACCAATATAAATGTTAAGTTGGTGAATATTAATAAAAATATTAACTAGAATGAGATTCATCAATATAAAAATCAATAGTGGAGATTGTACATTTGGTTGTAAAATAGATAGTGACTAAATAAAAGTGACCGTTGAATAAACCAATGCAATAAGTGTAGATAAGTAATTTTAATGAATGTTGTCGATAATAAACGTACTTAAAATAGTAATAAATTGAATATAAGAAAACAAAGGAAATTTGTGGATTAATTAATAAATTCATGAAATAAAGATCAATGCCCAGTAGGTAATTATAATATTTTGGAGGTGAAAACTTATTAAGAATGAGACCAAGAAAATAAATTAATTAAGGATATAAATAGTAAATTAGTGGACATGTTTGATAAATATAACTAAATAATATGAAATAAGCATGCATTTATGATATGAAATATAAGTCAATGTTAATTTCACCTATAAATGTCAATTTATTTAATAGCAGGGTTTTAAATCAAGTAACGGATTTGTTAAAGTTTTAATTGATAATTTATAAAATTTAATGTGAAATTTATTACAGTTAAGTGACCTAATTTTCAGTTAGGATAAATTGACTTTTCATAAAAGATTGTTAATTCCAGAAGGTGTAACCAATGTTAATTTCATTCATAATATAACAAGTTGGATCTATTGTAGTAAATGGAATTTAATATTCAATCATTTGATTTAAGATAAATAGAGATATTAAGGCAATATGATATAAACCGTGATAATTGTACCGTAAATTGAAATTGATTGAATAGCTAAATCTGTGCATACCCAATTAATTGAAACAGATGGTAAAGTTTTAATTTATTGAAATCAGCAAATTGGAAATTAAATTCAAGTTGTAATAATTGGTGAAATAATACGCAGCAAAATTGTAATTTGGCATAATCAATGATAGGTAAGAAATTTTATTTTAGTAAGTTGTTAATAGGTATGAATGGGAGTAGAGTTGGCTTATTGTGATAACTATTAATTATTTTCCTATGTTTTAGTGAATTAGATCTAAATCCATTTCAATAAAACGTAATAAACCACTACGTTGATATAAATTTAGTTGATTTCTGAAAAACAATTAGGGAATTTGATTTTACAGTAATGTAAAATTTACCCATAAGATAATGATTTGACTGAATTTGAAGGAATGGAAAGTAAATAAAATTTTAAGTTAATTTCAATAATTGAATAAATGGCAATAAATGAAATTAACACTGAAATTTATAGACTTATCAACTTTTAATGCACATCTAAACTTGTTAAAACATTTAAATTGATTATGAAATATATAAGCGATAGATTTGGTAAAATTTTAGAATTTAAGTATAAAATTGGATTTTATGATTTATTTTAATTTATTCAACTAATATAAAATTTAGCCATTTTGGCCACGGACTCGGATTTCGACAAAACCAGTTTCATCAGATCCGTATCAGTGAATTATTCTAGGGTTTCAAGTTTTGTATCGATCGTACCTGTCGTTTGATCGTACGGATGCGAAACACCTTGAAATTGATTTAATTAAAATCAATTTGAAATCAATTTGGAAGTTTTGTTTTCGGCATAACTTCTTCATACGATCGAATTTGGACGTGAAACTTTTTCCATCGCGTTCAGAATATTTTAAAATACCTATTTGGATATATGGGTTTAATAAATTTCTTTCCGGGGTTAGAACGGGCTTTTTGGGCCATAGTTTGTTTCGCACGTTTATCTATCCGGTCTATCTACTCTAATCCAACCCACATATAAATAGACGATTATAAACCCTTTTGAAAACAGTTTTATAAACTGTATATTTTATTATTATATTTTATCCTTCCACTGTGAGATTCTACTTTGTTTTTCCTTCTCTGTTTCTTATTTACCCCATAACTTCAATTTCTTCCAAATAATATTTACATAATTAATTTAAATATTGAATCCATTTAATTGCAAAAAAATTCAATTTATTGCAAATCAATTCCAAATAAATTTGATTTTTTATCCAGTTACAACTTAATATTAAATCAGTTTTCACTTAAAGTCATTATTACTTAGAATTTCATTACATTTTATATTTTCACATTTTCATTTTGGTTTCATTTCTTTTCTCGCATTGTTTATTAAAAATGGGATTTTCCTTGGTTACAACTTATTTGGATCCAACATTCTTCATTTACCAATTTATTCCACTTTAACTGCAGTAATTTTGGGGATAAATTGAATTTGATTCCAGATTAACATTGACAACAAATAAAATAAGTAACGTATAATAATTATAGTCATTAACTCTATTTCACACGTCTACATTCAGTTACTATTAGAAAATCTTATTGCATTGGTTTTATACAATCGCTATTTACTTTACATTTCATTACTATTTAATATATATATTTATTCATAAATAAATTCGATATTCATTCTTCTTTCCTTCTATTGATAAATAACCTAGTATACATTTTACATATATTCGTTTCATTTCATTCATTTATGGGCATTGCATTGAAATTTATTTATTAACTAATATCAACGTTATTATCATTAATTTAAATTGGATTCCCAATTTTATTCAATACCTTGAACAAATAACATATATATTAATCAAATCCCTACATTTGTATTTCTCATATTCCATAAAAATCAAATCATAACATTTGAATGATTTTATTATATTGGAATCTCATTCAGGTCGTAATCTATTAACTGGAACTAATATGATTCCTTAATTTATTCCCATTTACCGTTTAAAATCTTTCATTGCATTAAAACCATTTAACATTTTCATAAATTTCTCATATTAAATTCCATATCCAGGTGAGAATCCTTTTCTACTTAATTCATTTGGATTTCATTCTAAATTAAATTAGAAATCCTATTAAATTATCACATTTAAAATCATCGAATTTAGCGGGTCGTTACACTCTCCCCCACTCAAAACTTTTCGTCCCCGAAAAGGAAAAAGAAGGGAGAAAAAGAATTTAAATAACAATACATCTTATTCAAAATATTTAACCTATAACTAATAATTTACTAAATTCATTACCTTACATAAAATATACCCGTCTTATCATCATTATACCTTTATGTACTTAAATAAATAAAGTTTGGATAAATTTTCAAATAATCTCTAAGTAGTTTCAGTCACTAACAATCAAATCAATACAACGACCATCCATTTCAACAAACAGCATACCCAACAATTACAAAACAACCATACAATCAAACAACCAAATAGTTCGTTGGGTTCAAAACTTTTTAAATTGTACGGGATGAACAATAACTATCCAGTGCATCATTTACTCAACAGTCTTAGATGGGCTAAGATAGATTATTTATTCATCCAACAACTTCAAATTTCCTTACCCAACCAACCATAAAGCAAACAATATCGATTTAAACCAACAAATCAATTTAACTTATATAAATTCATTACATACTTTAGTTGTTTGATTTCCTTTCTTTTATTCAGACCACATAAATTTTCCTTTTTATAAATTACATTTATTTCTAACAAACTTCAAATTTTATTTCTCATTCAGTGGTTGTTTCCTTATTTCTATTTATTACTTACAATCATCCATTTATATCTATTCAGGTTATGTAAGTTTCTGTTATTTGTATTACATTTAATGCACTTCTCAATTTCAATCATTTATTAAATGCTTACATTCTATTATATTTAATTACAGTAACCCTTTTCAATTACACTAAATTCTTAACCTTATAACATTCATTCTTATGTAAAGGATTTTATTTATTCATTAACTATGGTTTGCAGTCATTTATTTATATTACCTACTTCCCATTATATTAAACTAGTAGCATTTATATCATACTTAAGTTTATAACCATTAAATTCTTATTTATAATAGCAATTCATTGAATACTTCATTTTCCCAAAATTTTCTACTTGTATAATATTCTATTCAAATCTCTTATTTAACATTTCAACTTTTCATATTTGGTAAGTTATATATGTTAAAGAAAATGCAAAAGAACTTATACAAATTTTATCTCTTCTTTTAATTAAATTTAATGTTCAACAATATTACTTTTGTCTCATATGTTAAAAATTCCAAATTTCCCTTTATAACTTTGCATTAATTTCTTGCCTAATTTAGAGATTTCAATTCATTTATTACTTACTTTTTTTTTCACTAAAATAATTTAAACCATTAATTAATGGAAATTTAAGAATTAAATACCGGGTCAAATTTCAAATTATTTTAAAAATAATAGATAAATAATTTCTTACAACTTTTATCTCTAATTATATTTAAAACAATTAAAATTTTAAATAATTTCAAAATAAATCTGCAGTAGAATTTACCACAGTGGCCTTTCCCCTTCGAAACTCGAAAATGAAAGTCGATGATGCGGCCGCCATCACCGAAATTATTTTCCAGCGACAGAGAGGAAAGTACAAAACTTATTTCTCCAAAATCTTCTTCAAAACAATTCTTCCGGATTGTACTGAAATATTTATATCGGAAAATATTTATAACAATATTATTATACTTCAAAATCCTTTGAAAGCAAATCTCAAAATCCCGGACTTAAGTTCTAAAATTTCAAAATTTCATTGATTTTAAATTCAATCTTATTTGCTTATTAAATATAAATTTTATTCCTAACACCCAATCTACTGCAACAAAATATATATATATAAAATAATATTTATATATAGAAAATATAATAGGCAAAATTATTTCATTCACCTATATTAAAAACAAATATTATGTCGGTCTGTCCTATTAAGTGTTTAGAAATCCCTATTGATGTCATAGCGTCCCATGCACCAACCAGAATTTATAAATACAAAACGGAACAGATTAACAAAATATTAAAATCCTTTTTATAACACTAACAAATACGCTCTCTCATATATATATACACTCAACGACTCCCATAGGGTATTACTACCTTATTAACAAAGAGTCAAACCCCACAAAGCTAAGGTTTATCGCTAAACCAAAGCTCTGATACCAACTATAACAATCCGCCCTTCCGTATGGTTTGAATTGGCACGTGTGTCTGTTTAAAGTGTACGAAAAGGCGGGCTGTTGCCAATTTAAATTCAAAAGGTGAGTGTTTTAACCCACTCACAACTTCTAAAAGTTTTTATGTTTGTTAAATTTATTTTAATAATGAGTAGAAATTTATTTATGACTGTTGGCGTGTTTTATTCAGCATTTCTGTTAAATCGCATTTATTTAACTTAACTTTTAATTTAGTTTATTTATTGCATAGAATTTGACAGGTATAATTTATTTTTGCACATAAACTGCTAGTTAACAGTCATTAAATTTATTATGGAATAGAAACTGTTAGTTAATAATCAGTTATTAATTCCTGTATAATTCATATGTTATGTATCAATGATTGTTTAAAATTGGATGGTGATTGCAATTGATGATTGATGATTGATATTTGGATGAATGCTATAATTATATTGTGTAAACTGCAAGTTATCATGCATTTTCATTTCATTCGGGGTTGTGGTTTGAAATGATATACAACCGCAAAATTTTATTTTTAAATAAATTGCGGATTGAAATGATAAATATCCGTATCACTTGACCATAGGATAGAAAATTTTATACAGGCACCGTGGTCTATATATAAATTATTTTAAAGTGATTTCTATGGTTTGGATGGGATACGGTTTATAAAAATTTTTAAATTTTGATATTTTATAAATATTATTCTTCTATATATATACATATGAAGTTAAAAATTTTGAATTTAAGCTGTGTATAAATCTATCAAATAAAAATGGGAAAATTGAGAAATGGAATTTGATAATTCATATTATATGTTTAAGTTTGGAAAATTTTAAGGTATGATATTTATAACTGGATTTTTCCAAGATAAATTGAAAATGAATATTCTGTATAATTTAATTGAAGAAAATATTTAATTGCTAGAAATTGGAGTTTTATTTATGGATTTTTATTTAAATATTCAAGACTAAATAATAGAACATTTAATTTGGTTGAAGGAATAAATTCCAACTTTAGTTTTGAAATATTAATACTCCTAATGGATATATATATATATATATATATATATATATATAGAAATTGAAGTGGTTTTGGAACTTGAAAGTGGTATTTAAATTTTGGTTTAGACTTTAAATAAAGAAATATATTTGTAAAGCCATGGAAATTATTTTCTTTACAAAGTAACCTTAAAGTTAAACCATTTATTTCATATACCGTTGAATATCCAAACCATTCAAGTTTTAGAAGTTATGGTTTTAAAATATATGAATTTTGAAATATTATGCTTTGAAAGTATAAGTCAAATATTTGGTTTCCAGATATTTTAAATTTTAAAGCAGTGTGATTTTGGAAAAGAAATATATTTGGATAAAATGATATCATATTGTTTTGGGTTTATAATCGTCTATTTATATGTGGGTTGGATTAGAGTAGATAGACCGGATAGATAAACGTGCGGAACAAACTGTGGCCCAAAAAGCCCGTTCTAACCCCGGAACGAAATTTATTAAACCCATATATCCAAATAGGTATTTTAAAATATTCTGAACGCGATGGAAAACGTTTCACGTCCAAATTCGATCGTATGAAGAAGTTATGCCGAAAATAAAACTTCCAAATTGATTTCAAATTGATTTTAATTAAATCGGTTTCAAGGTGTTTCGCATCCGTACGATCAAACGACAGGTCCGATCGATAAAAAACTTGAAACCCTATAATAATTCACTGATACGGATCCGATGAAACTGGTTTCGTCGAAATCCGAGTCCGTGGCCAAAATGGCTAAATTTTATGTTAGTTGAATAAATTAAAATAAATCATAAAATCCAATTTTATACTTAAATTCTAAAATTTTACCAAATCTATCGCTTATATATTTCATAATCAATGTAAATGTTTTAACAAGTTTAGATGTGCATTAAAAGTTGATAAGTCTATAAATTTCAGTGTTAATTTCATTTATTGCCATTTATTCAATTATTGAAATTAACTTAAAATTTTATTTACTTTCCATTCCTATAAATTCAGTCAAATCATTATCTTATGGGTAAATTTTACATTACTGTAAAATCAAATTCCCTAATTGTTTTCCAGAAATCAACTAAATTTATATCAACGTAGTGGTTTATTACGTTTTATTGAAATGGATTTAGATCTAATTCACTAAAAACATTGGCAAACAATTAATAGTTATCACAATAAGCCAACTCTACTCCCATTCATACCTATTAACAACTTACTAAAATAAAATTTCTTACCTATCATTGATTATGTCAAATTACAATTTTACTGCGTATTATTTCACCAATTATTACAACTTGAATTTAATTTCCAATTTGCTGATTTCAATAAACTAAAACTTTACCATCTGTTTCAATTAATTGGGTATGCACAGATTTAGCTATTCAATCAATTTCAATTTACGGTACAATTATCATGGTTTATATCATATTGCCTTAATATCTCTATTTATCTTAAATCAAATGATTGAATATTAAATTCCATTTACTACAATAGATCCAACTTGTTATATTATGAATGAAATTAACATTGGTTACACCCTCTGGAATTAACAATCTTTTATGAAAAGTCAATTTATCCTAACTGAAAATTAGGTCACTTAACTGTAATAAATTTCACATTAAATTTTATAAATTATCAATTAAAGCTTTAACAAATCCGTTACTTGATTTAAAACGCTGCTATTAAATAAAGTGACATTTATAGGTGAAATTAACATTGACTTATATTTCATATCATAAATGCATGCTTATTTCATATTATTTAGTTATATTTATCAAACATGTCCACTAATTCACTATTTATATCCTTAATTAATTTATTTTCTTGGTCTCATTCTTAATAAGTTTTCACCTCTAAAATATTATAATTACCTACTGGGCATTGATCTTTATTTCGTGAATTTATTAATTAATCCACAAATTTCCTTTGTTTTCTTATATTCAATTTATTACTATTTTAAGTACGTTTATTATCGACAACATTCATTAAAATTACTTATCTACACTTATTGCATTGGTTTATTCAACGGTCACTTTTATTTAGTCACTATCTATTTTACAACCAAATGTACAATCTCCACTATTGATTTTTATATTAATGAATCCCATTCTAGTTAATATTTTTATTAATATTCACCAATTTAACATTTATATTGGTTTCTTATATTTAACTTATAACTAAGTATGACAATATACATTATTCAAACATATTGCCATATAAATATTAAATTGTTAACATAAATTTACAAATTACTATATCAAATTCCTATATTTACTCAAAAAAAATCTTAAGACCTTTATTTCATTATAAATTAGATTAGAAATCATATTAAATTAATTCATTTAATATCATTGAATTTAACGGGTCGTTACAGTAAATAGGTAATGATATTTATATAAACAAATAAATGTACATGTATATATACGTACATGCATATTTAGATTTAAAATATAGAAGCGGCACAGAAAATGTAACATCCCAAAATTTATTAATTTGAATTTGGTAACTTATTTGAACTTTTGGAATTTAATTTGAAAAGTTTCAAAACAAAAAAAATATGTGTTAATTTATATGAATAAAACTTCAATTTCTTTTGATTGAAGTAATAAATGTTTTAAAAATTATTTGAATTTAAATCTTATATATATGTGAATATATGTGTATATGTGCATATATGAGTAGATTTGAATTTATATATATATATATATATATATATATATATATATATATATATATATATATATTGAATTTGAATATAAATTTTAAGTAAATGTTTTAAAAATAACTATGACAATTTTGTATTAAGCAAAGCAAAACATGACTAGATTGTGTATGCAAGAAGATAAAAGCAAGGCTAAAGTAAATATTTGTATGTGAATTGTGTATGCAGACAAGAAGATAATAAAACAAAGTGTTTATGTACATACAAAGAAGAACCAAAAATATCAACAAAACAAAGAAGTACATACAAGAATAGGATAGGCTGTAAACAAAATGGGAAGCATAAGCATTAAATAACATCATCTCAACACAAAATAAAGTCATTCGAAATGTTAAAAACCTTTTCATTTCAGAAAAAAAAAATCTTGCTTAGCCAAAGTAAGAAAAGAAAATCTGACCCAAAGAAAAAGCTTGCACTAGAAAATACCTCCCCTGTACAACACTGTCTTCTCTATATATGTATCTTCTTATTCCAATTCGTTCAAACATAACTAAGCAAAACCAGAAAAAGGAAATAGGAAACATCATCAAAATCAGTTCAACAACAAAACAGAGAAGTTTTAAAGGAAGATCAGAAACTGCAGTTTTCAAAACACAGAATTGTCTCTGTTCAAACTTTTTCCATGTGAGTAGACATAATTTTAAAAAGACTTAAGTATATTTGAATCTATGCAGGATATTCATGAATAATATTATGTTACATATGTAATTTTTTATATATAGCTCTATATACATATGAATTGTCCTGTGAAAATCTTATCTACCTGTTCTTCTCTGTTTGTATTTACAGAGTTAAATAGTTATTCAAAATAAAAAATTTCTTCAATCAAATCATTTATAGGCTTACGGTTTAAAATAAAATAAGTTGTTCAAACATAGATCAAGCTATAAAAATTTGTTTTAGACAGGTTGGTAAAATATATCAACTGGGAAACTTGATTTACAGAGCAACAGGTAATTTTATGTTGAATTCGATATTGTAAATTGCGGATTCAATTATATAGCTTGAACCTACATACAAAAATAAGATTTTTAAAACAAAAACTAGATTTTTTAGTGGCATATCAAGATGGCATTTGCGAGATGAACGGAAAGAGGGTTGTTGCGTTTTTCTGGTGATCGAGCAAGAATTGGACTTCAAGATCGAGGTGGTGGGTGCTGGAACGTTCAACAATCATGGGAAAAATACGAAGTGAATTTTTTAGTTCGTTATGATTGATGGTTTGAATCAATTTAGGGTTTAATCCGTGTGTTTTGAAGATGGAAATCGCGTGTTGTTTTCATCGTCAATGTCGCGATTCTAGCGATCGCACCAGGGCGGATAGATTCGTGAATGGTCTGGGTATCTTTGGACGGAAGCGCACGGGTTCCGGTGGCGTGTAGCGGCGGAGCGAGGGGAGTTAAGGTGATCGTGTGGGGTACAGGAAGTAGTATTGGTTTCGAAATTTTGCTCGATTTCGATTTAATAGCAATCTCGCGTTTTTGGTTGTGCGAATCATTCCTGGAGAGCATTGTAGATGATCGAAAGGCTTCAACGTTGATCGGCGCTGGCCAACGTGCTTGTGCACGTATACGTGCAAACGTTTATGCATCGATTTGGGGAAGAAGAAGGTGCGACTCGAAGCAAGACTCGGGGAGAATGAGGGGTAGATCGAGTTTTAACTTGAAGTAGAATGTTTGCACGAGGGTAAAAGCACTTAGAAAACTTTTAGGTTGAAAATTTAGGGCGCTCGGGTTGATTTTGACAAGACTCGAAGGAGGATGGCGATATTCTTGGGTGTGACTCAAAGCAAGTCTCGGGTTAGTATGTAAAACACTTTACGCTAAAAATTTTCAAACTTGCCAACATTTTTAAAACCCATGCTTTCAAAATGATGATTTAATTACAGTCTGAATCAATTAAAGGTTTAAGTAAGATACTTTTCAAAGAAATTAAAATTTATTAAATTTTGATACATTATTTTATAAAGTTATTTATATTAAATAAATAATATTAAAAGGGTAAGTAAGATAAAAAGTTATTTAAACTATCTTAACCTTTTAAACCAAATAATGTATGAGAATGATGATTAAACAAGATTTGTAAAATAACCAAAGTGATTAATAAAGATAAAAAGAATTATCTTTTAAATTTATCAAATAATTAATGGTTTGTTAAAAGGTAATTACTTAATATTAAAGATTTAATTAATCAAGGTAAATTAATGTGAAATTAATTATTAATTAATTAAGAATTAATTATTAATAAAGTAATTAAGAGTTAATTAATTAACAATTAAGGGTAAATTAGTTTAGATAATTAATTAAGAAATGATTAATTAATGAAGGTGATTAAGACTTAATCAATTGTGGTTAACGATAATTAATCATTGATTAAAGATTTCTAATGAAAGTAATTATGTGGTTGATAAATTTAAAAACAACACAATTCATTCATCTTAATTGAAGATCTTGATTGTTATTGAATGCTGTGTGATGGATTGGTATATTTGATATGTGATGTGATGCTATGTAATGCTTTGTGCTGAGATGTTATATCTGTGATGAATATACTGTTGTATGAATATGAAAACCCCTTGGGCCGTAAAACGGCGTTTAAATTTCGATGCGACAGGGAGTCGGACTCCAGTTGGTTATCCGAAACCTACATCGGATCGTAATGTTGAATCTTTGTGATAAATTTGTTTTATCTATGAATCTGTGTATATAGATAAGTGTTATGGGTTATACCGCTTATTGATATTGATATGATTGAATCTGTGATGGTAAATGTTGTGCACTATTATGTTAAACACCGTGGACTACACTATACACACACAAATATGGATTGCACGTGGAAATTGGTTAAGTCACGAATTTTTAAAATAATGTTAAAAATTGAATTTTTGAATCCAAATGGTTTTGGAAATAGATCGGATTTAAAGTGGAAAAAACTTTTGAAAAGGAATTTCAAAAATGAAAGTTATTTTGAATAACTTAATTTAGTTTTGATTTGATTTGAATTTGAATTTGAATTCCAAGTTGAGAACTTATGATTTTAAAATGCTTATACAAGTTTACATGAATTTAAACCACTTTAGAAAGTGTTGTTTTGGGAATTTGAATTAACCCAAAGGTTTTATCTTGTATAAATGAAATCGTATTTTTTCGAAATAAAAACTATTTGTTTTCAAATGATATAAGCTTTCATATAAGAAATGATTTTCCAATTTGTATTAAAGGAATTTCAAGTTTAAATTGAAAACGGCTTTCCAAATTATGAAAGAATCTTTAAAATCAGTTTTGGAAGCTATAAATTAAATCTTTGATTTAAAGATTAAATGAGTTAATCGAATTAAAATGGAAATTGTTTTGAAATCCGAGAATGGATCTTTATGAAATTGGGTGAACTTTGTGAAATGAATATTTTTGTTTAAAGATTTGAAATGGTAATTTTTATAAACCATTTGAAAGAAAGTTGTGAATTTTAAGATTGTGACTTAACTGAAATCTCATATCCATATTTTTTAAATTTTACGCTCATTATTCGGTTTAGCCGGGAGAGGACCTTGTGTCATGTAACCCATTCCGAATAATGATACAACGTTATGGATATCATTTGTAGTCCGGTGGTGAAGACCGGGTATTTTCGAGAACGATAGGATAACCTATCGATTGTCTCTGCACTGAGTAGCTATGGTATAGAGATTTCCTAAGTGATGGGAAGTTCGATCAGGATTGTGAATACCCGGATTGCAAGGGCTTCTTCGGAAGTGCCTTCGGTTCTGTTCGAACCCGGAACAGACTTGTATGGATGTGTGTCTGACGTTACACTTTGAGATGTGAAGCTGGTTTCTATCAAATACATTTCTGTTTGGTGGCGGAGATTTATTCTCTTAGCTTAACACCCTTCTCTGAGACGTACGAGCTCAGAGGTTATGTAGTTGATGGTTACTAGCAATACATTCCCAATTTGGTAATGTGGCATATGAAGTGCTGCTGATCATTTGTTGATCAAAGCATGGCTTCATGAAAAATCGTAGCTTTGTGGGCGAGACCTCATCGAGCCTCATAAACCGGTAATGGTCGAAACAGAAAAGATGCGGTAAGGTTTCAGGGGTTGCTCCCCTAGGGTATGTCCATTCCTTCTGGAAAAGGGTGGTATCATGGTATGGATCCCAAATACTTACTCATGTGGACACTGTAG
The DNA here is from genome assembly GCA_030765085.1 of Allium cepa. Classification (NCBI taxonomy): domain Eukaryota; kingdom Viridiplantae; phylum Streptophyta; class Magnoliopsida; order Asparagales; family Amaryllidaceae; genus Allium; species Allium cepa. Next base: position 84,624,978 of record CM060931.1, on the reverse strand, counting down.
TATATTTATTACTGTGTTATGTTGTAGGTGTAGAGGATCTTCGGCTAAAGGTCGCAAACGACCGAGGGTGGCATATCTTAGGTTTTACTTCCCTAGAAGGGGGTAACCGGCCTTGTGTTGGCAGAGAGCCGGGTAGGTTCTCGGGGCGTCCCTCCAAAGGCGTTCCCATGTGGCAATAGAAAGTTCCTTAGCTTGACCATTTGTTAGAAATCCAATCATCCAATACGAGCCCTTTACGATTGCAGTTGTATTACCTGCTACCTCAGGTGGTAGCTATAGTAGGCATAGTATAATGGTACCTATGCTGGCTAGGATTAATATTATATTTTTGAAATATTTTCCACTATGCACTAATAATAATATCAAAAAGGATTTTGCGTAGTAAGCATGTTTGACTATCATAAGGAGAAATCTCTCCGAAGTGTGCAATTGCACGGTGTGTGTGCCGGGAGGCTTTATGCTAGTTTCATTTTCCAAAAAGCATTACGGATTTCAAATTTAAATTTTTTTGATTGTTTTTAATGACAAACCGTTTTTGTTTGCTCACACTAGTCTCATGACTGACTCGGAGTTTATTGTTCCGTTCCTAAAGTCTGGGTGCCCATATTTTTGCCCACAGTTTTCCACACGGGCAGTCTAGAGTTTGGTTTTTAAGATAGTCAAGTAGTAGATATCATTTTGTTAGCCTTCAGCCTTATGTTTGGTATTCCCTGGAGTCTTTGGAGTGCACAAGTTGACCTTGCTTAGCTTTGTGAAACGTGATGGGGGGTTCTCGCTTTTTGTTTGGTGGCGAGCAGGAGACTCTTACCCCTACACGTAGGATAGTTAAAATTTGAAACGACGTATGTGTAAATTTGATTAAATTACATTTGTATAATATGACCCCCTTTAAATGTTAAAAAAATTGACACGTAGAATTTGATAAATTGCACTTTGAACCTTTGAATGCATATTGGATTAATTGTTGTAGTATTAAACTTGAAATTGAAGTTGAACGATAAGTGAAAAACCGTAATGTAATAATCTTTAATCTACATGAAATGATATTGTACATTCTAGAAATAATTATATTAATTTGCATAAACAACAATGCGAATTAATACGATATTTCTGGATTATTTGAATTAATTTATTGGATTGTTATTGATGTTTGCTATTGCTTGTTTATTTACTTTGACACCATCCTAGTTATCACACTGCAAGTTCCCTTTGCTATGCTTTGATTTTTTAATTGAAATGGAATCGGGTTGAAATGATAAATACCCAAATGAACTTGACTTAGGATAGGGAATTAAATAAACCTGATTGGTCAACAATTTGATTTGAAATAAAATAAAGATTTTATTTGAATAATAAGGTTTTGAAATAAAATTGGAACGTAAAATTTTGATGAAAGGATAATGTTGATATTGAAATCTGAAACAAAATATTAATGTAATAACTGATGAAAGAACGTTGTTTGAAATGAATTATTTAACGAAATGATTTAATAATTAAGTTTGGTTTTATAATCAAGTTTGAAATTATTAAGTTTTGAAATTTTTAATAATTAAGTTTTGAAATTATTTAATAATTGAATATTGAATTAATTGATAACTAAACAAAATTTGAATTCTTTGATAAGAAAAATTGAACTTTTGATAAGTAAATTTGAACTTCGTTAATACTAAAAAATTGGGCTTTCTTTATTTATTAAGTTTGGAAAATATTTAAATAAGTTAACAAGTGAAATTGACTTTCTTGAATATGTGAATTGAGTTTGAAATTTGTAACTAAGTAAATAAATAAATGAAATTGAATTTCTTAACAAGAAATAAAATGCGTTTTATTGAAATAAATATAAGACTTGAATTTGAGAATTTGATTTGACGAATTTAATCTAATTGAATTTGAAGTTTTGATATAATGGAGTTGAAATTAAGCAATTGATTTTTTGAATTGGAAATTAAATAGAAGTTGTTTTGAATTGATTAATTTGCTTAACGAATATTGAATGAAATCGATAAATGGATTTAAATTGATTTGAATGTTAATTAAATTAATTTAATTGATTTTGTAATGAAACTTATATACAAACTTGAATCAATATTTAATGGTTTTGAATAAAATTTGAAATTGAATCATAAAGTTTTGAAATGTGAATTTGGAAATTTGAAACGTAAATTATGGAAATTGATATAGAAAGACAAATGAAATGATGGTTTATGAATTTTAATTGAAATTGAATTTGATTTGGTTTTGAAATATATAAACGACCAATCGGTGTTATAATTACGAAAGTTATTAAAGAAACCAGAATCGGTTTTGGACATACTCTCTGTCTAAACCGAAAACCACTTTAATAACTATATGCGGAGTGTGATCCAGAATGAAGTGGTTGGAATGATGTACGTGATGACTGAAGAAAGAGAACGATAATGGATAGCCTTGACACTTGTGTCAAATTGGAAATGACTAAAACAAGAGCCGTGCAGGGCCAAATGGGGTTAGCCACCTCGAGCGAACGCACTTCTTCGAATACTACTCATTACTTGTTATTGATTGGTGCACCCTCGTACTTTTGGGAGTGTTGTTTCGTGGTGTTGCGATAGTTGCGGCGATGCGTTTTCACCAGTCCGGATCAGGCAAACAGTAGTTTCACTACCTTGGGTATTGCCTCATGTGCCTTGTCATACTTGTATCCCTATATACGCAACCACTACGAATTTGTTATGTGTTATACCTATGGAGTACTCCCTGATAGCCCACCAGTTTACGGTGGAGTTTACAGTGCTGTATGGACAGTAACGCTTATATAAAATGTGTTAAGGGGGATAATGGTAACGCCTTAACACTATTTTGATATTTATATTATTGATAGACATTATCTATTTAGCGTATATTACTATATAGTATATAGTTTAACGGATCCTTGGAGGACGGTTATTTCAACGTCCTTTGAGTACTTGTATTTCAATTGTTATTTCACTTGAGTTGGATTTATTGATATAAGAATGTTAATCCTGACTCGAGTGTTTTGTGTTTTGCTTTACGCTCGGGTCAGACTGAGTGGTTCAGCTTTTGAGACTCACCTTTGGAGTTGGAGCTTCGCTTGGAGATCCAGCTATCTATCCAGCTTTCAGATATTCATTTGATTCCAGTGATGTATTCTGATATTGTATTTGACTATTGTATTCGAGACTTCTATTGTACCTTTTATTACTCTGTTATATATATAGTAGCTTCATGAACTACTATATTTTACTTCCGCTGCATATTATTACTCTGTGTTTGTGATTCTGTGATTATTTATTTATTGTATATGTTCAGTTTTGCCAAATTTAAATTAACAATTCGGTATTTTGAATTATTCAAGTCTGACATGTGCGGATGCAAATAGTCCAAAATAGCGGGTCGTTACAGTTGGTATCAGAGCTTTGGTAGCTCTAGGCAAAACTTAGCATACAGGGTAAATGTATTTACAGAACCACTCTCATTCGAGTTTGGATCTCTTCCTTTTGACTCGGTTCCCTTGAATTTTGAAACATTCCCCACGGTTCCAAAATCCATTCGTGTCCCTCACCATTCGCCTTCTTTTAATTCTGAAGTATCCCATAACTCCACTTTGAATGATCTTTATAATGAATCGACAGGCTCGTCAATCTTCGAATTATTTGAAAATGGGTGAAACTCCTTTACAATAGGCATCGATTTACCGGAGATTTCTGTATCCTCGGTTTACGATGCTATCTATCTTCCTCTATGACTGGATTCTCTCTTGAGGTAGAATGTAGATTTGCCTCGGAATTCTACATCGATCTAATTCTTGAAGTCACAGCCGACCCGGTTAAGGTTGCCCGCGATTTATATAAGGTTATCCATCTCCCGATTTTGTTATTTAAAACATCTTATCTTTGTTTCGAACCTATCTTCAAATCAAAATTTTCTTTGATTTGAGTCCATCAAAAAATTTGAGTTTCTATACTGCTTTGGAATCCCTTCTTGTATCGTCAAGCGAGGAAGTGTACTTGTAAAGTAATGTTAAAAATGTTTTATATATTGTGTTGTTTGAGTTGTTGATGTTGATTTGGGTTTTCGATCGTTTTGTCTGATCAACGCTATCGATAGGATTTCCAAAAACACTTGAGCAGAACAAACTGACACAATATCGTTTTCAAATTTGGTGAATAAAATAGTTTTGTATGATTATATTATATATAAGTATATTTCTCTGAAATTAAATTGTTAATGAAGTTTGTTGTCAGAAATGATAATATTTGATTTTCGTTTATTGTTTTGTAAACCATTGACTATTGCATAATATAAATAAATGAATTTATAAAAATTATTTAAATTTGATTTGGAATTGGAAATGAATTTAAAATTTAGAATCTAAGAGTTTAATTTCCGGTGATTTCAAATTTTGGTTTTAAAAAATAAAAAAGGTATATTATTTAAAGTATTTTTGAATAGAAATCATTTGAAAGAAATTTTAGATGTTTAGAACTAGAACTCTTTCTTTTGTTGCTGGAAAATAACTTCGGTGATGACGGCCGCATCATCGATATTCATTTTCGAGTTTCGAAGTGGAGAGACCATTCAGTAGCTTTGCTACTCTTTTGTTTGGAAATGAATTTGATTTGAACTTCTTAAGAATGACCTGATATATATATATATATATATATATATATATATATATATATATTAGAATATGATTATAAATTTAATTTGATATATATATATATATAGTATATACATAATTATCTCTAAATGTTTTGAAATTAATCTGAAATTAATTCTTAAAATTTGTTAAAGGATGATTTTCAATTATAAATGAAGCCAAATTCTTTTTCTGTAAATACTTAACTTGAAATAAGTGAATTGTAAAATTTTATTTGGATAATACTCAATTGCATTATATATAACTTGCCTAAATTTTCAAAAGTTAACTATGTAATTGAATATTGTACAGTATAAAATGATGTTGAAGGAATTAATAAATAAATTTGTGTGGTTACAATAAGTAAATATACTAAATATATGTGATAAGATATTAAGTGGGGTAAATTTAATAATAATTTGGAATAAAGAAAAATTAAATTTATCGAATAAACTATGATTATAATAAATGACTATTCGAATTTATGATTTTTGTAATTGTTAATTTAAGATAATTGGATAATATACAATATAAATTGTCTTTATAAATAAATTTGGATGCATATAAAAAAAATGTTATACACTTAAAGTTTAATTATAAAATGTTTAATAGAGATAAATAGAATAATGAGTTAATTGGATAATACATGTGATTAATAAAATAAAAATTTTGTTTTGAAAGTTAATAAATTGAAATTAAATCAATTTAATGAGGTATTAATTGAATTTAAATTGAATTTCATTTTGAAAGAAACCTTTTATACCTAACATTAATAAATGTGAAATCAAATCAATTTAATGGAAACCGTGAATTTAAAAACAAATTGTTGAATCTAAGTTTATTTAAATTGAAATCTATACCGCTTGAGCTAATTGTTTATTTTGTCTTTCAATCTATATTTCTTTCTGGTTGTTTCTATTCTCCTACCTTCTTCCTTTTCGAGGACGAAAACTTTTGAGTGGGACAGAATGTAAAGACCCGTAAATTTTCGATAATTTTATTTGATTTATTAATATATTTAATTTTAATTTTGAGAAATTTTAAATGACAAAATTTTGAAAAATATAAATTTTATATTTGGAATGCGTCTAGTTAAATATAGCAACTGGTAAATTTTCGTCCGAAAATATGAAAGTTTATTTCGTGTGTAAAATTACTTCAATTTAATCAGTTAAAAAAGCTATGAAAATAAAACGTTTTCGAAACCTAAATATTTTTACATAGAAAAATTCTAAACCATCTTCTAAGCAAGATGTCAGTTTGTCGTTTTTCCAAATTCGGACATCTTTGGCTCCGGATCTTATTTTCTACGTTTTTCATGCATTTTTCGCTATTATAAAATTCGAATTCTTATAATTCAATCGTACCACTGATATTTGTATACTGTTTTGATCGTCTCGTCGTACTGATCTCCGTAATATATTTATTTTGTATTTTGATGACCGGTGGACGGCGGACTTTGTAAAACAGATAACCGTATTGGAACCGTTTGTGCTTTTGGTTTGTATGTCCATTCAAGTTGCCCAACTGTAGAACCTCAACAGTCATTTGTCTTTAATAATTGCCCTGAATTCTTGTGCCACTTCCTCGGTTCCCTATATTTAAATTCATTATTGACATTTCTATACTCTTTATTTTTTTTAACGGATCAATTGAAATTTTATATATTTTAATAACAATCTCATTTGTGAAAACCTATTCATATCCCATGTCCACGTTCTCTCTGCCATATATTTCACTACCCTTTCACTTCCTCATTTCTCTTCCTCCCTCTCACTTTTCTTTTCTTTCTTTCATTTGTAAAGCTGCTTATCGCACCCTAATACCCTCTCTCTCCACGGATCCAGTAACCCTTCTTACTTCCTCGGTCACTATGACCCGATCCACTGACCCTCTCCGCCTACAACCGGCATTCCCAGTTCGACCAACCTCACACACACGAGTGCGCTCACCGCATCACTACCCTTCCACCATCCCTCTTCCCGATCCATGACCCAACCCATCACTGCACAAGACCCACAGCCGAGCCTCCCTATTCGTCGAAACTCTCCGACCAATCCACAGTCGCAGTCTCATCCACAACAGCAAGACCGATCCGCACCTCTTCCCCTTTCTCCGTGCCGACCTTCCCTGCCATTTGACGTTGCCACCCACTACAACGTCACCTCCCCACCACCTCATCGCCGAGGTCACGTAACCCGGCCTCCAACCTCTTGTTGCTCGTCCAAAACATCTTTCGCCTCTTTTGAATGGTATGTATATAATTATATTTGTTTATTTATATTTTATTCTTAATTTTATGTGCAAGCTCTGTTAGCTATGTATTTTAATATACATATATGTTGTGAGCTATAGAAGTAAGCTGGTATAAGAATTTGGATGTATATATATGTTGTAGTAGTTTATATAAAGTGAAATTGTTTAGAAATGTAATTGTTATTGTATGAATTTTGGTTAGCTTATAATTACATGGAGTATGCATGATCTGTACAATATATATTTATACACACACAAAGGTATGCCTGAGTTGATTTTCCACATATAATTTGTTTGAGATCTAAGGCACACATATTATATGTTCATGTTGTATTAGTATATAGGCAATTAGTATATGCTGAGCATGTGTAATACATATATGTCAGTTTATAAAGTTAGGAATAGTTTGTAGTTGCATAATGTTAGTTTTACTGTAAGGTTTATATAGTATGTTACGCTGGTTTTTAGAGAGGAAAAAAAACTATTTTTGTGATATATTATATGTACAGATTTTTATGTATATTTTTCAGATAGGTTTATGTGCATGAGTTGTAATTTATATGTTGGTCTGTGTATTTTGAAGAAGTAGTATGAAGTATATTTTGCATTAGCCATATTGATGCTTTCTGTACATATCTTCATTTGGTTTTTATTTTAGAAAAAATGTGGGTTTAAATAGAAAATTGATTTTTATTTATAATGTGTTGATAGATATGTGTTTTTTGTAAACATTGTTTTATGTGCGTATGTATTAAGGTTTATAATTGTATTAGATGTTTTATCCATTGTATAGTTTATATAATCTAGCTTATATATATTTTATACGGTGTACAATATTGTATATACGTAGATTTAATATATGCATGTTTAAAAAAAATTGTTATTGGTTTTTTTATTAAATAGGGACCTTATAGTATAATATGTTAGTTTATATAAGTTTAAAATGATGTTGATTTTAAAAAATAATAACAATAACAATAATAGTATATATATTCCACTTACATCAGCCTGATTCAAATTATTCTCATCAATTCCAGCCTTGCTTTGATCGTCGAATTCGTGCCGTCTTGCTTCGCTTGGGAATTCGTGTTGGACTCATAACTCATTTCATTATAGAATTTCTCTAACCTCGAAATGTGAGCAATCACTCACGATTAATGTTCTTTTATTATTCAAATTTTATTTCAATTGAAACGACAATTGAAATATGCTACTATTATTTATTGCACTGTTATTTACGTATCAGTTCACCTGTGACATCTGACACCATTATCTGTTAATTATATGATGATAATCTAGTTTGGTTGATGATTGATTTATTGTTTGTTGTTTATATTGGATGTAACTTGAAATGTATAAAGTGATAAATATTATGCAATTTAATTTGACGTAGGATAGTTAAAATTTGAAACGACATATGTGTAAATTTGATTAAATGACATTTGTATAATATGACCCCCTTTAAATGTTAAAAAAATTGACACGTAGAATTTGATAAATTGCACTTTGAATGCATATTGGATTAATTGTTGTAGTATTAAACTTGAAATTGAAATTGAACGATAAGTGAAAAACCGTAATGTAATAATCTTTAATCTACATGAAATGATAGTGCAAATTCTAGAAATAATTATATTAATTTGCACAAACAACAATGCGAATTAATACGATTATTTTGGGATTATTTGAATTAATTTATTGGATTGTTATTGATGTTTGCTATTGCTTGTTTATTTACTTGGACACCATCCCAGTTATCACACTGCAAGTTCCCTTTGCTATGCTTTGATTTTTGAATTGAAATGGAATCGGGTTGAAATGATAAATACGCAAATGAACTTGACTTAGGATAGAGAATTAAATAAACCTGATTGGTCAACAATTTGATTTGAAATAAAATAAAGATTTTATTTGAATAATAAGGTTTTGAAATAAAATTGGAACGTAAAATTTTGATGAAAGGAAAATGTTGATACTGAAATCTGAAACAAAATATTAATGTAATACTGATGAAAGAACGTTGTTTGAAATGAATTATTTAACGAAATGATTTAATAATAAAGTTTGGATTTATAATCAAGTTTGAAATTATTAAGTTTTGAAATTTTTAATAATTAAGTTTTGAAATTATTTAATAATTGAATAAGATTGAATTAATTGATAATTAAACAAAATTTGAATTCTTTGATAAGAAAAATTGAACTATTGATAAGTAAATTTGAACTTCTTTAATAATAAAAAATTGGGCTTTCCTTATTTATTAAGTTTGGAAAATATTTAAATAAGTTAACGAGTGAAATTGAACTTCTCGGATATGTGAATTGAGTTTGAAATTTGTAACTAAGTAAATAAATAAATGAAACTGAATTTCTTAACAAGAAATAAAATGCATTTTATTGAAATAAATATAAGACTTGAATTTGAGAATTTGATTTGACGAATTTAATCTAATTGAATTTGAAGTTTTGATATAATGGAGTTGAACTTAAGCAATTGATTTAATGAACTGGAAATTAAATAGAAGTTGTTTAGAATTGATTAATTTGCTTAACGAATATTGAATGAAATCGATAAATGGATTTAAATTGATTTGAATGTTATTAAATTAATTTAATTGATTTTGGAATGAAACTTATATACGAACTAGAATCAATATTTAATGGTTTTGAATAAAATTTGAAATTGAATCATAAAGTTTTGAAATGTGAATTTGGAAGTTTAAAACGTAAATTATGGAAATTGGTATAGAAAGACATATGAAATGATGGTTTACGAATTTTAATTGAAATTGAATTTGATTTGGTTTTGAAATATATAAACGACCAATCGGCGTTATAATTACGAAAGTTATTAAAGAAACCGGAATCGGTTTTGGACATACTCTCTGTCTAAACCGAAAACCACTTTAATAACTATACACGGAGTGTGATCCAGAATAAAGTGGTTGGAATGATGTATGTGACGACTGAAGAAAGAGAATGATAATGGATAGCTTTGACACTTGTGTCAAATTGGAAATGACTAAAACACGAGCCATGCCGGGCCAAATGGGGTTAGCCACCTCGAACGAACACACTTCTTCGAATACTACTCATTACTTGTTACTGATTGGTGCACCCTCGTACTTTTGGTAGTGTTGTTTCGCGGTGTTGCGATTGTTGCGGCGAAGCGTTTTCACTAGTCCGGATCAGGCAAACGGTAATTTCACTACCTTGGGTATTGCCTCATGTGCCTTGTCATACTTGTATCCCTATATACGCAACCACTACGAATTTGTTTTGTGTTATACCTATGGAGTACTCCCTGATAGCCCACCAGTTTACGGTGGAGTTTACAGTGTTGTATAGACTATAACGCTTATATAAAATGTGTTAAGGGGGATAATGGTAACGCCTTAACACTATTTTGATATTTATATTATTGATAGACATTATCTATTTAGCGTATATTACTATATAGTAGATAGTTTAACGGATCCTTAGAGGACGGTTATTTCAATGTCCTTTGAGTACTTGTATTTCAATTGTTATTTCACTTGAGTTGGATTTATTGATATAAGAATGTTAATCCTGACTCGAGTGTTTTGTGTTTTGCTTTACGCTCGGCTCAGACTGAGTGGTTCAGCTTTTGAGACTCACCTTTGGAGTTGGAGCTTCGCTTGGAGATCCAGCTATCTATCCAGCTTTCAGATATTCAGTTGATTGTAGTGATGTATTCTGATATTGTATTTGACTATTGTATTCGAGATTTCTATTGTACCTTATATTACTCTGTTATATATATATATAGTAGCTTCATGAACTACTATCTTTTACTTCTGTTGCATATTATTACTCTATGTCTGTGATTCCGTGATTATTTATTTATTGTATATGTTCAGTTTTTCCAAATTTAAATTAACAATTCGGTATTTTGAATTATTCAAGTCTGACATGTGCGGATGCGAATAGTCCAAAATAGCGTGTCGTTACAGAGAAATCTCTCCGAAGTGTGCAATTGCATGGTGTGTGTTCCGGGAGGCGTTATGGTAGTTTCATTTTCCAAAAAGTATTACGGATTTCAAATTTAAAATCTTGATTGTTTTTAATGACAAACCGTATTTGTTTGCTCACACTAGTCCCATGAATGACTCGGAGTTTATAGTTCCGTTCGTAATCTCTAGGTGCCCTTAATTTTCCACACGGGCAGTCTTGAGTTTGGTTTTTCAGATAGTCAGGTAGTAGATATCATTTTGGTAGCCTTCATCCTTATGTTTGGTATTCTTTGGAGTCATTGGAGTTCACAAGCTGACCTTGCTTAGCTTTGTGAAACGTGGTGGGTGTTCTCGCTTTTTGTTTGGTGGCGAGCAGGAGACTCTTACCCCTACACGTCCTCTTTAAGAGATTGGTTAGCCAAAAGGCGTGACAGTCGAAAGGCTGGCCGTAAAAGCAAGGGCAGGGTACCATTGTGAGCCACGGCGGGGCTGAGATGGTTAAAAAGACTACCAGTCGAGATTGGCCGCCGTCGATGGTTGAAAAGCCTAGACTATCACATTTGGTATCAGAGCTAAAGGTTGAGTACGAACTTTAGCTACGGAGTGTAACACATTAGATGGCTCATTAGAGATAGGGTGAAGTATACCCTAGAATGAGTACAACCAATGAAATCAAAACCAAAACTACTTAGTTTATTCTCTTTATCTATTGTTATTCTCTAAGATATTTCATCCGAATGCCTAAATCGGTTTACTTACTATTACAGATAGCAAGAATGAGTGGAAGAAGAGGACGAGATAGGGGACAGGGAAGTACCACTTCTACTGGTCAAAGCCCTGCAACAACAGATATTCCTTTTCAGTCTCAATCAAATCTGGCTGATTTATATCGAAGCTTTTCTAGACTTGGTGGAAAGCCATTCTCTGGCAAAGAATCTGTTATTGAAGCACAAGCTTGGATCCGATCGTGCGAAAGGATTTTCAAAGCACTAAAGTTGGAAGATGATCAGATGCGACTGATAGCTTCCTGGCAACTCCAGGAAGAGGCTTTAGTTTGGTGGGGAACAGTTATATTGGATGAGCCGGCGGATGAATTTACTTGGAGTCGTTTCAAGGAAGTGTTCGAGCAGCGATATATGCCGTCTTCTTGTATCTCTTGAATGTATAAGGAGTTCGCGGATTTGAAGTAAGGAAACTTATCGTTTGAGGAATACTTGAACAAATTCAATGAATTATCTCGGTTTGGTCCAGAATTGGTGAATACACCGTTAAAGAAGAATGAAAAGTTTATTCGGGTAATGAATAAGGGGTTTCAGGAGAGAATGACTACTCACGTAAAAGGACCGTTTTCTGAATTGATTGATATTGGTTATAGATACGATAATCTGGATAAGCAGGAAGTTCCAGAGGAGGATGGAAATACAAGTAATCTGAATTGGAGAAAAAGGAAGTTTGGTGGAAAGAAACCGAGGAGTGGCAAAGGAAAGAAGAAAAAGGTGAAAGATGTTACTTGTCTCAATTGCTTGGAGAAAGGCCATTACTCGGATAAATGTAAGAATCCTTGGAAGCCAGGAATGAGAGAGCAATTTATGAGGCCAGATCAGGAATCTACGGATGCTATTATTGCCGCAAGCCAGGACATAGGATCAAGGACTGTCCAGCACAGAAGCAAGCTCTAGTAGCAAGGGTGCATGCAATCAAATATGATTCTTCAACCTCAAAAGCTGATAAAGGAAAAGAAATTTTATAAGGTAACTTTCCCGTTTACGATTAAATTTTCGAGTTTTGTTTGGCATGAGAACTATCCTTAGTTTTATTTCTCAGCAAATCGTAAATGAGTTAAATCTTGAATCTGAGATCGCAGTCGAATCTATTTCTGTTTGTTTCATTGGGTTTCGATATATTCTACGAATGGTTAGTTATCCCTTCGAACTAACTAATACCCCTGTATACTTCGTAGATCAGATAACCCAATTGTTTCGTAGTTGATTGAGTTTGTTCTCATATCTGTTGTTGATATTCTGATTTGGTAAGCCAAATGCAGAATAAATATTCAGTTTGATCTGAAAAGATATTTCTCTATCTTTCATCTATCTTAGTTGTCTCCCTGGCAAATTTCGAGGACGAAATTTCTTAAGGGGGAAATCTATAACATCCCAAAATTTATTAATTTGAATTTGGTAACTTATTTGAACTTTTGGAATTTAATTTGAAAAGTTTCAAAACAAATAAAATATGTGTTAATTTATATGAATAAAACTTCAATTTCTTTTGATTGAAGTAATAAATGTTTTAAAAATCATTTGAATTTAAATTCTATATATATGTGAATACATATGTATATGTGCATATATGAGTAGATTTGAATATATATATATATATATATATATATATATATATATTGAATTTGAATATAAATTTTAAGTAAATGTTTAAAAAATAACTATGACAATTTTGTATTAAGCAAAGAAAAACATGACTAGATTGTGTACGCAAGAAGATAAAAGCAAGGCTAAAGTAAATATTTGTATGTGAATTGTGTATGCAGGCAAGAAGATAATAAAACAAAGTGTTTATATGCATATAAAGAGGAAACAAAAATATCAACAAAACAAAGAAGTACATATAAGAATAGGATAAGATGTAAACAAAATGGGAAGCATAAGCATTAAACAACATCATCTTAGCACAAAATAAAGTCATTCGAAATGTTAAAAATCTTTTCATTTCAAAAAAAAAAAACCTTGCTTAGTCAAAGTAAGAAAAGAAAATCTGACCCAAAGAAAAAGCTTGCACTAGAAAATACCTCCCCTGTACAACACTATCTTCTCTACATATCTATCTTCTTATTCCAGTTCGTTCAAACATAACTAAGCAAAACTAGAAAAAGGAAATAAGAAGCATCATCAAATTCAGTTCAACAAAAAAACAGAGAAGTTTTAAAGGAAGATCAAAAACTGCAGTTTTCAAAACAAAGAATTGTCTCTGTTCAAACTTTTGCCATGTGAGTAAACAAAATTTTAAAAAGACTTAAGTATATTTGAATCTGTGTAGGATATTCGTGAATAATATTATGTTACATATGTAACTTTTTATATGTAGTTCTATATACATATGAATTTTTCTGTGAAAATCTTTTCTACCTGTTCTTCTCTGTTTGTATTTACAGAGCTAAATAGTTATTCAAAATTCAAAACTTCTTCAATCAAATCATTTATAGGCTTACAGTTGAAAATAAAATAAATTGTTTAAACATAGATCAAGCTATAAAAATTTGTTTTAGATAGGTTGGTGAAATATATCAACTGGGAAACTTGATTTATAGAGCAACACGTAATTTTATGTTGAATTCGAGTATTGTAAATTGCGGATTCAATTATATAGCTTTAATTTACATACAAAAATAAGATTTTTAAAACAATAACTAGAATTTTTAGTGGGGTATCAAGATGGCATTTGCGAGATGAACGGAAAGAGGGTTGTCGTGCTTTTTTGGTGATCGAGCAAGAATTGGACTTCAAGATCGAGGTGGTGGGTGCTGGAACGTTCAACAATCATGGGAAAAATACGGAGTGAATTTTTTAGTTCGTTATGATTGATGGTTTGAATCAATTTCGGGTTTAAGCCCTGTGTTTTGAAGGTGGAAGTCGTGTGTTGTTTTCATCGTCAACGTCGCGATTCTGGCGATCACACCGGGGCCGATAGATTCGTGAATGGTCTGGGTATCTTTGGTCGGAAGCGCATGGGTCCAGCGGCGGAGCGAGGGGAGTTAAGGTGATCGTGTGGGGTACAGGAAGTTGTGTTGGTTTCGAAATTTTGCTCGATTTCGATTTAATAGAAATCTTGCGTTTTTGGTTATGCGAATCATTCCTGAAGAGCATTGTGGATGATCGGAAGGTTTCAATGTTGATCGGCGTTGGCCAACGTGCTTGTGCACATATACGTGCAAACGTTTGTGCATCAATTTGGGGAAGAAGAAGGTGAGACTCGAAGCAAGACTCGGGGAGAACGAGGGGTAGCTCGAGTTTTAACTCCAAGTAGAATGTTTGCGTGAGGATAAAAGTACTTAGAAAATTTTTAGGTTGAAAATTTGGGGCGCTCAGGTTGATTTTTGATAAGACTTGAAGGAGGGTGGCGATATTCTCGGGTGTGACTCGAAGCAGGTCTCGGGTTAGTATGTAAAATAGTTTTACGTTAAAAAATTTCAAACTTTCCAACATTTTTAAAACCCATGTTTTCAAAATGATGATTTAATTACAGTTTGAATCAATTAAAGTTTTAAGTAAGATACTTTTCAAAGAAATTAAAATTTATTAAATTTTGATACATTATTTTATAAAGTTATTTATATTAAATTAATAATATTAAAAGGGTAAGTAAGATAAAAAGTTATTTAAACTATCTTAACCTTTTAAAGCAACTAATGTATGAGAATGATGATTAAACAAGATTTGTAAAATAACCAAAGTGATTAATAAAGATAAAAAGATTTATCTTTTAAGTTTATCAAATAATTAATGGTTTGTTAAAAGGTAATTGCTTAAACTAATTACTTACTATTAAAGATTTAATTAATCAAGGTAAATTAATGCAAAATTAATTATTAATTAATTAAAAGTAATTAATTAATAATGTAATTAAGAGTTAATTAATTAACAATTAAGGATAATTTAATTTAGATAATTAATTAAGAAATGATTAATTAATGAAGGTGATTAAGACTTAATCAATTTTAGTTAATGATAATTAATCATTGACTAAAGATTTCTAATGAAAGTAATTATGTGGTTGATACATTTAAAAACCACACAATTCGTTCATCTTTATTGAAGATCTTAATTGTTATTGAATGCTGTGTGATGGATTGATATATTTGATATGTGATGTGATGCTATGTAATGCTTTGTGCTTAGCTTTTATATCTGTGATGAATATACTGTTGTATGAATATGAAAATCCCTTAGGCCGTAAAACGGCGTTTAAATTTCGATGTGACAGGGAGTAGGATTCGAGTTGGTTATCCGAAACCCACATCGAATCATAATAGTGAATCCTTGTGATAAATTTGTTCTATCTATGAATCTGTGTATATGGATAAGCGTTATGGGTTATACCGCTTATCGATATTGATATGATTGAATCTATGATGGTTAATGTTGTGCACTATTGTGTTAAACCCCCTGGACTACACTATACACACACAAATATGGATTGCACGTGGAAATTGGTTATGTCACGAATTTTTAAATTAATGTTAAAAATCGAATTTTTTAATCCAAATGGTTTTGGAAATAGATCGGATTTAAAGTGGAAAAAACTTTTGAAAAGGAATTTTAAAAATGAAAGTTATTTTGAATAACTTAATTTAGTTTTGAATTTGATTTAAATTTGAATTTGAATTCCATGTTGAGAACTTATGATTTTAAAAAGGTTATACAAGTTTACATGAATTTAAACCACTTTAGAAAGTGTTGTTTTGGGAATTTGAATTAACCCAAAGGTTTTAACTTGTGTAAATGAAATCGGATTTTTCCGAAATAAAAATTATTTTTTTTCAAATGATATAAGCTTTCTTATAAGAAATGACTTTCCAATTTGTATTTAAGGAATCTCAAGTTTAAATTGAAAACGGCTTTCCAAGTTATGAATGAATCTTTAGAAACGGTTTTGGAAGCTATAAATTAAATCTTTGATTTAAAGATTAAATGAGTTAATCCAATTAAATTGGAAACCGTTTTGAAATTCGAGAATGGATCTTTATGAAATTGGGTGAACTTTGTGAAATGAATCTTTTTGTTTAAAGATTTGAAATGGTAATTTGTTTAAACCATTTGAAAGAAAGTTGTGAATTTTAAAATTGTGACTTAACTGAAATCTCATATCCATACGTTTTTAAATTTTACGCTTATTATTCGTTTAGCCGGGAGAGGAACTTGTGTCATATAACCCATTCTGAATAATGATACGACGTTATGGATAGCATTTGAAGTCCGGTGGTGAAGACCGGGTATTTGCGAGAACGATATGATAACCTATCGATTGTCTCGGCACTGAGTAGCTACGTGTGACGACCCGGAATTTTTAACTATTTAAATTGGAATAATTAATTGATTTTAAAATATTTAAAAGTTCATTTTTTTACTTGAATTCAAATATTATTATTATTTAGCAATTGAGTTATTGGATTTAATAAACTGAAATTGGGTAAATTGTTGAATCTGAAATTCTAAGCCCGTTTAAAATAATTTAAAGGCTTGCAAAATTTATACCGATAATACTAAAGATAGTAAAAGTGTTAAAATTGAATTTGGAAGTGTTTTGTTCCGTTTTAAAAATATATCGTTTAAATCAAATTTAAAAATAGCCTTTCGAGACCCATTCTCGGAATTCAATGAAACCAGTTCCACTAGATCCGTAATACTTAGTTATTATCGGATTTCAATTTCCGTAGCAATCGGAGTTGTTGTTGACCCTGGCAGCTCAAAAAGCATAGAAACTATTTTAATCGATTCAATTTAAAATTGATCGTTTACTTCTGTAACTTGCGCATATGATCGAATTAGCCTTCGAAACCTTTTTCATTGCGTTCGAAATAGCGATACATCATTAAGAACACAAGGCAATACACCTCAGTAGGAAAGCGAGATTTCCCTGCATATCATATGAGATATTTTGAATAAAAAAATATGTATAATAAAGGTCAAAGCCTATAACGTCTCCATCAGCCACCCTTTGCGTACAATGCCGTCCTTCTTCAACTTTTTGTCGCGTGCTTCCTCTTCTCCTTTTATTTTTTATTTACTGCCGAGTACTTTGAACCAGAAAAAAATCTTCAAAATGAAAATGGCTTCCTCCTTTCCAAAATCGTGATCTAACCCTATCTCCTCCCTCTCCTCCAATTCATTAAAGAAACTAAAAACCCCTTTCTTCCCTCTACCTTTTCTTTTGTCTCTAGATACATTCATTCGAAAATCCCTTGGCTGTTGCTTAAAAAAAAGAGGGTAACAAAGAAGAGCCAAGGCTCGAATCGATCGTCGCGGGGGTCGCGCGCGCTAGGGTTTCATGTTCATGGCGTTAGATCGCGCGGCGGTGTTTGGGAGAAGATCGAATGGTGCATGGTCGAATAGGGTGGAGCCGATGACAAAGGGCGGATCGCAATGAGCACCGCGCTTATGGAGGGGGTTTTGGTCGCATTCGAGTTTGGACCGATGGAAGTCGTGGTCAGATCAAGCTGATCGAGTTGCTTTGGAAGTGTTCGAGTTTGTGGAAGGAGATGTTTTCTTGGCAGTAAGGTATATCAATTGTTTAATTTAATTTAATGAATATTTATAGAATGGAAACAAAAAAAAAATTATGTTGTAGTGAGCTCAAAACTCTTTGTTTAATATATACATATGAATGAGTTTTTTTTAGAATTTAATGGATATGCGTACATGCAGAATAATATAGATGTAAAAATTGGATTTTGAAAAAATATATTTAATTAAAAAGAAAATTAGTTTAAAATTGAATTTTAAATTTAAATAAAAACATTTGTTAATTTAGTTATCAAATGAAGATTTAAATTGCTCGATTAGTTCGAATATAAATAAATAAATATACATACAAATTTTCTAGTTTATTCTAAAATATTGTGGTATGGAGATTAACCTGTTTATTTAACTTATTAAATTATTTTAGTTACTAAATGGATTTATTAAAGGAATTTTTTTAATTTAAGACTAAACCGTCAGCTAACAAATTCATCAACTGGAGATTTATTGTTCTATTGTTAAAATATTAATAAATCGTATAACTGTTTATACAAGGTCGAAATCGTGAAGCCAAGCCGAGATTGGATTGGGTTTGCAAATCGAAAATCAAAGGTGGGTAAAACTCATGCTTCGGGATTTTAATTTAAATTTGAATAGTTAAATTTAAATGATTGGTTGAATTGATGTGCTATATTATATAGTAATATATAGTATATACTGGAATGATTGATGTTCTGTGATGAATATTTTTGGTACTTGGAATATTGAATGTTGTGGGTTGCTTGAATGTTTCGGTGCCCTGAGTTATCGAAATATATAAAATTGGATTTTTGAAAGGAATATAAGGGTGAATTTTGGAAGTGAAATAATAATAGAATAAAAATAAGAATGAACTGGAAAGAAATGAAAATGATATTAAAAACTGAAGTTAAAATTGTAAAGTAGAGATTTAAACATGGTTTAAATCAGAGTTAAACCTGGAATTCAAGAGTGTGTCTAGGTTTTCAAACAAATAATTTTTTTTAAATTTAATTATTTTAACAACTTGAATGTTAAAGTGAGTTTTAAATTGATTTGAATTTAAAGATGAATTTGGTCTTAAATTCCTTTAAATTTCTATTTTAAACGAGTAATAAATTTATTTAATGAAGTAAATAAAAAGATAGTCAATTACAGGTTGAGATTAATGGAGGATGATTAATATTGTGGTTAATTAAAGTAATTAATTTAGATTAGAACAAATTAGAATATAATTGGAAATCGTTAATTTATATAATTAATGATGTAATTAAAGATTGACTAATTAAGATTAAATTAGTCAATAATAAGTGACTTATGAGAAGTTAATTAATATAAGTAATCAAGGATTAATGTATTAATTATAGTTAATTAATTTATGAAGTAATTAAGATTGCTTATTGATTTTGGTTAAGAACAATTAATAGTACGAAATTAATTAAAGTTAATTACATGAACGTAATTGAAGGATAATTAATACTGGGTGATTATTTAAGTTGATTAATGAAGGGATGATTGGTTAATTGATCTGAAATTAATTAATGACAAGTGAAGAAATCTAAGTTGTTGAGGTTAGTAATTCAATCAGGATTAATTAAATTAAATTTGTATGTGATTAAGATTTGCTTATGAATGATCGAATGGTATTGGATGCTTTGAATGTGTTGATATCTCTGAATATGAAATGTTGTGTATTTCATTTGGATAACTTGGGTTAGGAAGACTTGAGACTCGAAGAGACCGGGTTCGGGTATTGGGAAATACCCGAAACCACTTTGAATTTTTATAGATTCATATATGAAATCTATAGGCTAGAGTGAAGTGATTTAAAGGAAATTGGACTATTTGAAACCTAAATCTTTGGGTACTTGGAAAACTTATATGTGAAATAAGTGATGTT
Organism: Allium cepa; assembly: GCA_030765085.1. Classification (NCBI taxonomy): domain Eukaryota; kingdom Viridiplantae; phylum Streptophyta; class Magnoliopsida; order Asparagales; family Amaryllidaceae; genus Allium; species Allium cepa. The sequence goes on along the minus strand of CM060931.1, from coordinate 84,604,939 downwards.
TATTACATATTGTGAATTTGTAAATTGATTCGAGTTACCCTGGGTTTCCTATAAGTTATATGCTTTGTATTCCATGTTAGATGGGTTTACTCATGCTGGTTTCTAGCCTGACCCGGGTTTTACTTTGGTGTAATGCTCGGGTCAGACCGAATATTACAGATTTCTACATAAGGACGCTCTGGAGCTTGGGGGACGGGCTGGATGGCATGAACGTATAGAGTATTTCCGCTGTATTATATTATTGTAAATCTGAAACATGATAATTGTGTATATTCAGTGCCTTTATAAATGTGTAACTTTGATGTATTATAAATGCAATTGGCAGATACACAATGCTTTTGTAAATTGTTATTATTTATTATTATATTTTATCCGCTGCGAATGTGAGATGTTGTTTTTTCTGTTCTTCTTCTTCTATCTCTTTCTTCTTTTTCATAACTATCTGAAAATTTCGGGTTCGAAAATTTTGGGTCGTTAAAGTTGGTATCAGAGATGAAAGGTTAAGCGAGAAACTTGGCTCTGGTGGGGATTACTCATTAAATAGAGTCCGTAGTACTCTAGGATGAGTTGTGTGTGTGTGTGTCTATATATATATATATATATATATATATATATATATATATATATATATATATATATATGAGCGCGTACTTGTTATTTTCTTATATAAAGATTTTAAATGATTTTATATAAAAATATATTTTGGTATATGTAGCAATATTTCCTTCTAATAAATGTTTAGGTGATTGGTTGTTAAATTATTGAAATTAAATTAAGAAGTAATATAAAATACAACCAAATGAAATCTTGAAATTAGAATTAAATTAAGTAAAAACAGAAATACAACCAAATAAAAATTAAATAAAGGTAAGTTTGAAATGGATTCAAACTGAAATTTAATCTTGAATTTATAAAAGTAAGAATAATACAAAAAGGAATTGGTATCTAGATATGATTACCTTGGGAATTATCATAAATGGTTATTATGTTTAATAATGATATATTTGTTATTAAGTAAGCCAAATGAAGTAAATTTATAAGATGAGTATAACTTCTAAATTGAAGTAGGTTTTAAAATTTTGAAATTTTAAAAGCCTAAGTCTAGAAACAATCAATTGTTTCAAAGAGTTAAAGAAAATAAAAAATAATATAATTCAGACTATTTTGAATATAGTCTTATTTTAAAACAAGAAATGTTTGGAAGATTTTTAAGGAATTTGTTTTGAAATTAAAACCAAGGGTGGTTTAAAATTTAAAGGTAACCCAATGTGTAAAGGAAATAAATATGAAATTAACTCTAAGGTTGGGTTTTGAATTTTCTTTGAAATGTGATATGAAACCCAAAGTGAAGCAAGTTTTAAACTTAAGTGGAAAGGTTATTAATCTGAAGGTTTAAAATTTGAATGGGAATTGGGATTAAATTCCAGAAGGAATTGAAATGATTTGAAATTGAAGTGGATTCAATTTGAAATTAGTCTAAATTTATTTGAATAATTTGGAACTGTAAATAAAGTTGAATAAGTAAGAATCAAATGGAATTTGATTTGAAGATGGAAAGAAATTGAGAATTGATTCAACTTGAATTGGGGTTAAATCAATTTCATTGGAAATTGAAGTTATTCAAATTTGGAATTGGGTCAATTTAAATGGAAGTGGAAATTTAAATTAAATTGATGGGGAACCGAATAGTTTTGACTCTGGACTATTTTCAATATAAATTGTTATAATATAAACTCATTTTTTTCAAGCTATTTAATATATACAACCTATCTTTTTAAAGCCAAATTATTTTTTATTTGTTTTACGATTATTTTTGGAACTATTTAACAATTTTTCAACTGTTTTATAAACTAATTACTATTTTTCAACTATTTTACAGATTTATTACTATTTTACAGATTTACTATTATTTTACAACTATTTTGCAATTATCTAAAATTTCTGAAACTATTTAACTATTTTTCAACTATTTTAAAATTAGTTAACTATTTTACAGCTATTTTGCAGATTAATAAAAAAATTTCAACTACTCATCTATTTTTAAAATTTTCAACGTATTTTCTAAATATAAACTGGTCGGAGTTCAAACTATTATTGATTAAATACCCAACTGAGATAAAAATTGAAGTGATAATCCAATGGAATTGAAGCAATTGTAAATATGTGGATAGAAATTAAAGGAAATGTGAATAGAAAGGAAATTGATTAAGTTAATAATCAATGAAGTTAAATACGTAGGATGTACGTATATTATTCTATTCGTACAGTGATTTGATCCAGATTCGAGCACAGAATTTCGAGGTAGTTTATCCACCCAAGTCGGGAGTTTTCACTCGATTTTCGACGCGAACCTAGATATGGATTATTGACTGGTTCTGGATATTCTCTATTATAGTTATGTCTATGTAAGGAGAATGACGGTTTCTAATCAAGAAACCAGATCTGAGTCCACACTAGGAAGTCGGGTGGACGATACTAGTTCGGAAGTGAAATTTGTGATCGAGCGAGCGATCAGATTGGTATATCGTACGGATGATATGTGCACATCGTACAGATTTGAATGAAATTGATATTGAAAAGAGTAATCAATTGGAATATTTTATTTTGAATAAACAAGGTTATATATCTTTGTTATATAAGACAAATCTCCTCTTGTTGTATCTATTGACGGAAGAAAAGGATTTTAAAAATGTTTGAAGTATAAAAGAAGTTTTATACAAGTTTGAAATGATCCAAAATTTTAAAAATTATATATATTTATGTATATATAAAGGATCTTATGAGGATTTTGGAAAAGGTTTTAGGAAACTTTGGATTTGGAAAGGCTTTTGATTTTTGGGTAAAATCAATATTGAAATTTAGAAAGCCTAGTTTGAGAATTATCGATTTTGAAATAATCGATTTTGTGTAAAGGAGCTTTGTATGAGATCATACTAGGTGTATGATTTGAAAGATACTATATGTGTATAGTATAAAGTGTTTTGATAATGGATCTGGGGAAAAAGACGCTCCCTTGAAATGAACTTCTCGGGAGTGCCACCGGGTGGTGCTGCCTTGAGCCCCAAGGGGGGGGGTTCTAAAGTTGATCCTGTGAGGAGTCCAGACAAAACTAGTTCCTGGGGATTATGAGTAGTGTGTACCATTGCGAAAGTCGTGTGTGCCGCTGAGAGCCAACGGTCTACGTTTGATTTTATATCGGTAGACTGCGACCTACGGTAACATAGCGAGAGTCATGTGTGCTGCTGAGAGCCAACGGTCTATGTTTGATTTTATATCGGTAGACTACAACCTATGGTAACATAGCGAAAGTCGTATGTGCTGCTGAGAGCCAACAGTCTACGTTTGATTTTACATCGGTAGACTGCGACCTATGTAGGAGTGGAGAAGTTTCATTTTGACAGCGAATATCGAGGGGCGCTGGTGCCTAAAGTTACACAGACTTTTGCTGCGATGTCAACGTAACCTGGAATGTAACTGCGATCTGTTGTGGTTCCACGACATAATCAAGGGGCACGGAGTGCCTACAGTTACATGGACTTTTGCTGCGATGGCAACGTAACCCAGGATGTAACTGCGACCATGGATGGAAGTGATGATTTCCAGAGCATTCTAACCAAAGATATTTCCTCTATTTTCAAAAATTGTTTTCTATATTTTTAATAAAATTATTTTCCCAAGTATTTTCATTGGGTGTTGAAACGGGTTTACCAAGTACTTATGAATTTTCAGTCCTATGCCTGATCAACGTATGATTGAATTTCTGTGAGAACAAGGATGGACTGGTTGAGACATCGAGTTATAAGAAATATTTTTATAAGAAGCTATTTTAATAATATTATGTGAATTTAAAAGTATCTCTAAAATTTTAAAATAAAAGTGTTGGAATTTTGGAAAATGAAAAAAAATCCAAACTGGAATTATAAAATAAAATTGAACTCATGAAATTTAATGAAGTGATTTTTGTAATAAAAGTTGGAAGTAAGCAAATTAGCTAAATAAATTATGTGACAGAGTATAGTAATAAAAATTTAACTCGGTTAAATAAAATGAGTTGTAAGTTAATAATGGAGTTTGAAGATGAAATTGAATTATAATAGAAATGGTTTGAGTTGCAAACAAAACCCAGTTGAGTAGAAATAAATTGAGAATGGCTTTGTATTAATTAAAATTCGAAAATGAGTTAAGTAAGTGAATTAAAAATATAAAATGGGGAAATATATGGGTTAATGGAATTAAATAATAAAGGGATGAAGTCTGATTGAATAAAAATTAAATCAAAGTTTTAATTGGAATTGGGTTATCAGCATAAACTTAAGTTATGCGGCGTATTAAATTGAAGTAAAATTACTTAAGTCAATAAAAGCTTGGTTTTGAGTAAGAATGGAAAAACCTTAAATAATAGTTTGGGTTAAATTTATTTGAAAATGGATATCGATATAACCATCGAATGTTGTCAAACTCAATGAAATAGTTTTAAAATGAATCCTATGCAGAGATGAAATGAAATGCAAAAGTATAGTTGGTGGATAAATTAGAAATGTAATGGAATTAAATACAAAATGAGTTGAAATTAATTTGAAGTAATTATAAACTAAAATGGATACTCTATTAAGCGTATATCGCTGAAATTACATAAAAATAGTTGTCGTTTGGCGTAAAACAAAAGTAATTAAAATTCTATAAGTTGATAAAGATTAAATAAATTGATGTTAGGGTCAATTGAATTTAATATGAATTTGTTTGGATTAAAAATAATTTGAATGTAAGAAATTGAGTTGTAATCCATTAAAATTGAATGAAATGGCATATAAATTTGGTTGGAAGCAATTGGATTAACTTTAAATCATATAAATTGCTAATGGTAAGCGTTTGGTGTTTGTTGCTTTTGAAATGCTTGTGTTTAACTATTGAAAGTAAGTGAAATGCTAATAGATTTTCTTTATATTGCACTTACATATTTAAATCGAGTAAGTACATGCACCTGAAGGCCGTTTGGCTGGATTTGGATTGCGCTAATTGCTTAAATAATAAGCCGTTTGCTTAAAATGCTAAATAAAGGTACACCTACGCAATAAAAATAGGAAATATGAACTGTTTTTGTTTTTCCGACCATGTGGGTCGATGTATATATATTTATACCTCTTGTGAAATTGCAAAAGCTCCTTCGTACAAAGGAGACTCTGCCAAAAAAATTCGAAAATTTTGGGAGCTAGAAAATTTTTGGAAAATTTTCCGTTAGCAAAGAAATGATTTCATATTGGAAATTGAAATAAACTAATGGATGAAACTAATTTAAAATAACGATATGAATCAGTTATAAATGGAAGATAAAATCCAATATTCAGAACTGAAGATAAATTGAATTCATATGGAAATGGGAAAAACTAATTTGAATAGAAGTAGGTATGAAATCTATGTAAGGAAATGTATAAAATGATTTGAAAGGTTACGATTGGATATTATGGCTAAATAAGATATGCACGTATTATAAAGGGAAAAGAAAATTGGATTTGATTTCAGGAGATAATGTGAATTGCTCGACTAAAGGGTATGTATTTAAATTTATGTATGAAATTGGATTGGGTTTTTGAACTAGCCACTTGGCCTTTTGTTTTCTTTTGAAATTTGGGAGCCCATAGAGGCATTATGTAGTTGTACCGAGCTAGCCGCGCAAAGGAGACGCTGGAATTTTTTTTCGAAAATTTAGAGAGTTAGAAAAATTTTGAGAAAATTTTAATAATTCAAAATTTGGTTTTAAAATTGAAATTTGAATGATTGAGCAAAAAGGTATTGTTTGGAAACTGTGGAAGAGTTTGGGAAGTTAGTAAGAATGATAATAGGTCTTTTATGAAAGATAGTTGGTAAAATTTTGAACTGTTGGTTTTGGGGGAAAAGTAAACGGGTATTAGTCCATTCTTCCTAACTAGTAATTTCGGGGACGAAATTCTTTTAAGGGGGAAGGAATGTGACGACCGGAATTTTTAACAATTTAAATTGGAATTATTAATTGATTTTAAAATATTTAAAAGTTAATTTGTTTACTTGAATTCAAATATTATTATTATTTAGCAATTGAGTTATTGCATTTAATAAACCGAAATTGGGTAAATTGCTGAATCTGAAATTCTAAGCCTGTTTAAAATATTTTAAAGGCTTGCAAAATTTATACTAATAATATTCAAGATAGTAAAAGTGCTAAAATTGAATTTGGAAGTGTTTTGTTCCGTTTTGAAAACATATCGTTTAAATTAAATTTAAAAATAGCCTTCCGAGGCCCAGTCTCGGAATTCAATGAAACCAGTTCCATTGGTCCGTAATAGTTAGTTATTATCGGATTTCAATTTCCGTAGCAATCGGAGTTGTCATTGACCCTGACAGCTCAAAATACGTAGAAACTATTTTAATCGATTCAATTTAAAATTCATCGTTTACTTCTGTAACTTGCACATATGATCGAATTAGCCTTCGAAACCTTTTTCATTGCGTTCGAAATAGCGATACATCACTAAGAACGCCAAGCAGTACACCTCAGTAGGAGAGCGAGATTTCCCTGCATATCATATGAGATATTTTGAATAAAAAAATATAATAAAGGTCAAAGCCTATAACGTCTCCATCAGCCACCCTATGCGTACGAAGCCGTCCTTCTTCAACTTTTTATCGCGTGCGTCCTCTTCTCCTTTTATTTTTTATTTACTGCCGAGTACTTTGAACCAAAAAAAAAAATCTTCAGAACGAAAATGGCTTCCTCCTTTCCAAAATCACGATCTAACCCTATCTCCTCCCTCTCCTCAAATTCATTAAAGAAACTTAAAACCCCTTTCTTCCCTCTACCTTTTCTTTTGTCTCTAGATCCATTCATTTGAAAATCCCTTGGCCGTTACTTAAAAAAGAAGAATAGGGGAACGAAGAAGAGCCAGCGCTCGAATCGAGCATCGTGCGGGGTCGCGCGCGCTAAGGTTTCATGTTCATGGCGTTAGAATCGCGCGGTGGTGTTTGGGCGAAGATCGAAGGGTGCATGGTCGAATAGGGTGGAGCCGATGACAAAGGGCGGATCGCGATGAGCACCGCGCTTATGGAGGGGGTTCTGGTCGCGTTCGAGTTTGGAGGGATGGCAGTCGTGGTCAGATCAAGCTGATCGAGTTGCTTTGGAGGTGTTCGAGTTTAGGGAAGGAGATGTTTTCTTGGCAGTAAGGTATATCACTTGTTTAATTTAATTTAATGAATATTTATAGATTGGAAACAAAAAAAAAATTTATGTTGCAGTGAGCTCAAAACTCTTTTGTTTAATATATACATATGAATGAGTTTTTATTTTAGAATTTAATGGATATAGGTATATGCAGAATAATATAGATATAAAAATTGGATTTTGAAAAGATATATTTAATTAAAAAGGAAATTAGTTAAAACTGAATTTTAAATTTAAATAAAATCATTGGTTAATTTAATTATCAAATGGAGATTTTAATTGCTCGATTAGTTTGAATATAAATAAATATACATACATACAAATTTTCTAGTTTATTCTAAAATATTGTGGTATGGAGATTAACCTGTTTATTTAACTTATTAAATTATTTTAGTTACTAAATGGTTTTATTAAAGGAAAATTGTTAATTTAAGACTAAATCGTTAGCTAATAAAATTCACCAACTTGAGATTTATTGTTCTATTGTTCAAATATTAATAAATCATATAACTATTTATACAAGGTTGAAACCATGAAGCCAAGCCGAGATTGGATCAGATTTGCAAATCGAAAATCAAAGGAGAGTAAAACTCACGCTTCTGGATTTTTATTTAAATTTAAATAGTTAAATTTAAATGATTGGTTGAATTGAATTGATGTGCTATATTATATAGTAATATATAGTATATACTGGAATGATTGATGTTCTGTGATGAATAATTTTGGTAATTGGAATGTTAAATGCTATGGATTGCTTGAATATTTCGGTACCCTGAGTTATCGAAATATATAAAATTGGATTTTTGAAAGGAATATAAGGGTGAATTTTGGAAGTGAAATAATAATAAAATAAAAATAAGAATGAACTTGAAAGAAATGAGAATGATATTAAAATATGAAGTTAAAATTGTAACGTAGAGATTTAAACAAGGTTTAAATCAGTGTTAAACCTGGAATTCAAGAGTGAATCGGGGTTTTCAAACAAATAAGTTTTTTTAAAATTTAATTATTTTAACAATTTGAATGTTAAAGTGCATTTTAAATTGATTTGAATTTAAAGATGAATTTGGTCTTAAATTCCTTTTAATTTCTATTTTAAATGAGTAATTTATTTATTTAATGAAGTAAATAAAAAGATAGTCAATTACAGGTTGAGATTAATCGAGAATGACTAATATTGTGGTTAATTAAAGTAATTAATTTAGATTAGAACAAACTAGAATATAATTGGAAATCATTAATTTATATAATTAATGATGTAATTAAAGATTGATTAATTAAGATTAATTTAATCAATAATAAGTGACTTATGAGAAGTTAATTAATATAAGTAATCAAGGATTAATGTAATTAACTATAGTTAATTAACTTATGAAGTAATTAAGATCGCTTATTGATTTTGGTTAAGAACAATTAATATTGTGAAATTAATTAAAGTTAATTACTTGAATGTAATTGAAGGATAATTAATCCAGGGTGATTAATTAAGATGATTAATGAAATGATGATTGATTAATTGATTTGAAATTAATTAATGACAAGTGAAGAAATGTAACGACCCGCCGTTCTGACCGCCCCCAGTCGGTAATTAAACCAACTTGAGACGTTCAAAATGACAGACTGTTATTCAGTTTATAGAGTTTAAACAGAATCAGCCACAGAATCATAGAATAATCATAATATTTCACATAAATGAATTTTCTTACATATATCAGAGTTTATACAATGAATTTTTATTTATACAGCGGAATATTTCTTTTACAAGTACAATTTTTTTTCAAAAAGCTAAAGTGAAGCAATTTCCCCAACTCTCTCTAACTTCGCGGCCTGAAAATCTTCAAGCTGTAAAATACTCGGTCTGACCCGAGTATTACATTCAAAAGAAAATAATACACAGGTCAGTCTAATTCAAACTCAGTTATTAGTGCATAGCGGAAATAATAATAACAATTAGACGACAGTCAAATATATATTCACCTATCTGATCCTTTAACAAGAAATCAGATAACAGTAAATACAACACTTAACAGTGTTAAACAACAAATAAGTAGATTCAGATTATCTATGAAGATGGATGAAGGGATTATTGATGAAGATAATTTAGAAAAAAACAGAATTGCCAAAACGGCAATTAACTAAAAAATCGTCAAAATGCGATTCAAAATATATATTGAATTGTCAACATAAAACAATTTTCATCAAAAAGAAAACATCATTTAAAACATTAGATTTGGTAGGGCTGTAGTACACACGTGCGTGCACGGCCTCGCCACTTTTAAAAGGTTAACTCTGTGCGGCTGCAGTTCACGCTTGCGTGCACTGCCTCGCCACTAGTATAAAATGCACAAAAAATCAATGCATCAAAGCAAAAGAAATACTAATAAAATCAAGGCGGTGTGGCTGTAGTACACACATACATACATGTGCACTGCCTCGCCAACTCGAGTGCACAAGGTCAAATCAAAATCAGATTCAACACAAGTACAAATGCCCTCGACAAAAATTCAAAATATCACTGCAACAATGAAACTGTACATGTACACGGAAATACAGCATCAACGATCAATACAAAAACTATAGTGCAGACATCAATCTACCTGGCAACAATGATGAATCAATAAATGCAACATATTCAAGTTGATACAAATGTATAGTTACAGTTCAACAAGACAAGTGCAGACAGATATGATCATCAAGCTATGGAAACTAGACTGCAAAGACCATATGAAGGAAATGCACATGTTAATTGGATAGCAAGTGCCACCCAGTGATGCAAGAAAATGAAACAGACAAGATGGAATTTAATCAATGGCAACCTCACAACCAAGTCAGACTTCACTAAACAATGGACCAGTACATAGTGACTTCTACATAATAGAGAATTGTATTTATATTTGAAACTTTGTTTAGAAACTCAGGTCAAAACCGTGTTTAAAAATAAATTAGATCAGCTTCTTTGAGTTCTTCCAGAGATTTTGAACTAACTGTCTAACTTAATATATGTTTAAATTTTAAGTTTGGAATATAACCACCCTTATTAGCTTAATTCTAGGTTCAAACAAAACAGTGTTTCAATAGAGAATGATTTTTAAATTTAGAACACTGCACTGTGAAAACTCAAAACAGAGGGGTATATGATAAACAGCCTGCCCATAAATGTTATCATTCACAGAGCATTCATGTAAAAGAATATAAACACCCTTATTCACATCCATATATGCATCAGGATTGTATGTTTAAATTTTTATTAATTTATGTTACTCATTATTCAAACAAATGCACTGTATCACGTATACGAGACATGGGCATCAATGGAACAAAATGTCACAAACTCAAAGAAGATAATTTACAGTGGCATCAGTTCAACTTATATGTCACAGTAACCAAGTAGCATGTTGTACCAAAGACCAACAAGTGATACAAGACCATATATATGTAGGCACAAAATCATAAAAATATGGAACTACAAAAGTCAGAAGCAGTTTCACATATTAAAGACAAAGCCGAGGTCAACAGTTAATGGCTACAAGTAAGTTAAGGTACAAGCCGAAGTCACAATAATTTCCAATGCAACAAATTCGAACTGTGGTAGCAATTAACAGAATACGAGGCGGTGTCAACATAAAATGAGGACCAGGTAGTGGGCCTAAATGCAACAAAATGTCAACTGACTCGAATAGCTCAAGTCAGAAATCAAGTTTACAATTCAAGAGGGATACTCAAAATTCTATGACCGCAGTCAAACGGAGCCGAGGTGGCCTCGAAAACCAAGCAGTGTCGAAACACACAAGCAATCAAGTAGACATAAAGAACAAATTGAATCAATCACTGAAATCATAAATCATTTGTTTAAGATTATGAACAGGAGCAATTATCAGTTTTGAACCAAGATAATTGCAGTTCAAATTAAGGCATGTCGAAGTCATTAAAACAAGTTCGAACAATTCAAGTGACCAAAGTCGACAAGAATTAAAATCGTGGTGGTCACGAACGAACTCAATATTGTCCAACCCCTAATCGATTCTCATTTCGAATCAAAAACTCGAACACAAAAGTAGGGCAAGGGATATAGCAGCGACAACCCTCATTAAAACCTAAATTGAACTCGCAAATCAAAAGGAGGCCGAAGCCAACACAAAAATCAATTTCCAGAAATTCGAACAAGTGAACCAGGAAATCGTCATCTCAGCAAACTAATTTTATCAAATCAAAAGGACCGAAGTCAACAAGAATTCAACAATTTCAAAGCCATGAAAAGCAGTAAATCAAGCAAAAAAATCATGAATTCGAACAAGTTAGCAATCACTAACAGCTTGAATTAGATGTGAGTTACTAAAAGTACTCACCTTTGTCGAACGAGGAGCACGCGAGCGAGATTGAGGCCGAAGCAAATCCTAATTTGGATCGAAGACGAAGAGGAGACGAACGAAAATTAGAGAGAGGCCGCCATTATTTTTATTTCTTCGGTTTGAATTTTTTTTTTCTTCTGATGATTTGAAGAAGAATTCGGCCATGCTTATGAAAGGAAGGGTGCGTGAGTTATGGCGTGTGTAACGGCGTGGATCAAGGTGATAAGGTAAGGCTGTGTGCTCTTCTTTTTTTTTTATATATATATATTATATTTTTATTTTTATTTTGAATTCAATTTTTTTTTGTAAATTATTTTCTTTAATAAACATATAAACGTTTTGCAGTTCAACTATCAAACATAAATTTATATTAACGTGTTTCACAAATAGATTTTATACTTGTATTCTGTATTGATAAAATTTTAAAATTAAATCGCCAATTTATCTTGAAAATTTGAAATTCAAGTCAATCATCATTCGAATATTTAAAATTAATTAAATATTTTCATTTTTAAACTGTTCAAAATTCAGGGTTGTTACAATCTTCCCTCCTTAAAAGAATTTCGTCCCGAAATTACAAATTAGGAAAAACGATTGCTAAAATCTCACCGATATTTATACTCTACACAATTTTGCCAAGTTCCAAACTCACAAATAAATATAGGATTCATTCCATTTATTTTATTTCACTAGCTTTATTCATCGATTTTTACAATCAAGACGCAAAAGTCTTTTACCAAAATTTTCGACTTACAAAACTCAGATTTTTAAACTTGAAATTCTTCATGCTAAATATTTGCATATTATATCTTTTCCATAGCTGTGTGCTTTCAAGATATTTTAAAAATCTTCTTCCTTAATTCATTAGGTTAGAATTATGTAATTCTAATTTCAGACTATTGATTTGCTATTCAAAGTTTGAAAATACTTGCTAACTCGAAGTTTAACAAGTCTATTGTCGTTCTTACAGACATTAGGCATACGCTGGCCAGGCGCAGGACTAAAAATCTCCAAGTACTAAATATACTTGCTTCAACTCCCAATGAAAATACTTTTAAAAATTCTTTTAAAAATGGATATGGAAAGCACGTTCCCCTATGGATCACAGTTTACCCGGCGGTTATGCTACTATCCCAGTAGAATCGCTTGTAACTGTAGGCATCACATCTCTCTTGAATTTCGCCATGGTTGTTGCCATAGATCGCGGTTCACACGGCGGTTACGCTACTATCCCAGTAGAATCGCTCATGACCGTAGGCATCTCTCCCCTCAAATTACGCTTTAGCCTCTAGATCGCAGTTTACACGGCGGTCGCGCCACTATCCCAGTGGAATTGCTTGTAACTGTAGGCATCACGCCCCACGAATTACGCCAGCATCAATTCACATAATCCCAACACGATGATCCATCGTGGGGGATTCCAGTCCCAATGGACATTCCACTAATGAAAATTCTACGTAGCTACGATTTCCAATGGACACTCACACCGAGTTCCAATCACCTTCACAAATTATAAATGGAAGGTACATTTCCATACCTCAGTTTTAGAAAACATATGTCATATACATATAGTACTTCATTTCACATTTCATACATATCATACCTATGTAAACTTGCATAGGATTTTCATAATAATGACTTTCCAAACTGATGGTTTTCGAATTATTATATTCACATATATAAGTTATGAAAACTCAATTCACATTCATAACAAATAGAGGATTCCAAAATTTTCCATCTCGTTTAAATTTTTCCCCTAAATCGATTTGAAAATTTAAGGTTGTCTCAAACCCAATTCACAATCATAATCCAATTTATTATCGACTTCACATTCGATTTGGATTTCACGTTACATTGTCAATTCTCAACACATAATTGATGTCTACCGATATATAACCTCTAAGCTCGTACGTCTCAGGGAAGGGTGTTAAGCTAAAAGAATAAATTCTCCACCACCACAGATATATATTTAATAGAGATCAATTTCTATGTCATCAATTCACCATGTTAGACATACAATCCAAATCGACTATCCAAAATTCAAAGCTCAACTTATATTGTTTTTGGTGTCGAAGTTAAACTCAATTTAACTCAAGATTCAATCTTTTTTTGAAAAATTTCCAAGTTGAACTAATTGTTCAAATTTCCCAAAAAATATCTTTAAAAGACATGTATAATTTTCCACACTTAACCATTTGAAACAAATTTCAAATATTCATTTTTCAGTTTATCTTTAAAAGATAGAATTCAAACTTTTCAATTCATATTGGAAAACATTTCCATACTTATTAAATAATAAGTAATTCACAAATCCATTCATTTTCAACACTTGGAAAATATTCAATATACTTGAATCAAAATTAAGTATATATTCCATTCTTTAAGGAAATCATTCTTTTAAACACATTTATTTGAGTGAAAACGAATGTTACGTAAAACATCGTTACGACAACTCAAAAATCACTAGTATAGGGATTCGAATTTTAAGATAGATATATAAATCCCAATACTATATAAACAACACTTCCTTCCGGAAACCATTTACTATAACAACTGTGTTATAGTCCTCCATTTCCTTATTTCTCGAAAACGTCTATTTCAATAATGAATGTTGAAATCTATATATTCGATAGTTAATGCATTTTAAAACATCTTTAAAACCATTAACTTCATTTCATAATATCACTTCCCTAAAACATATCCGTTTTATTCAATAATATATTCGCTGCCCAAAATCGTGAATATACTAATTTAATCAATTCAGTGTTTCTACACATTTATTTAAAGGATTATCCACTGTCCAAAATCGTAGATAAAATTTCCAACCAACATTTACTATCACAATATCTAACATAAAGGATAATTCGCTGTCCAAAATCACGAATATATCTCCTTTGATAACTTCTTTTTTTCATTTATCAGATTCAATTGGTTTCAAATTTATAAACAATCTTTACAAATTCCATTTCTATTTATAAAACTTCGATTTATAAATCTTCTTTATTAATTCAATTCAATTTATAACTCAATTATATATCAAAAGTCCATTTATAAGTTAAGTACTTATAATCCATTTATTTACTAAATCGTTCTTCAAAACATTTGAAATCAATTTCTCAAAAGAATTCAGAATCAAATTCCCAAGTTATAGTTTAATGATCCTCTTGGCTATACTAAATTAACATATCATTTTATTTCCCAATTATTATTTTGGAGATATTCAAAATATTCGATTCAAACCAATTCATTAATTCACTTAACTTTTATTTTTTCATAAATCTCAGAAATTCGATAATGGGTTTTCGAATGATCGGAACTCAAATCTAAGAAGACTTTACCGAAAAAAAACTATCGCAAACTTAAATTTAGAGAGGGAAATTTCCGAAAAAGATTTGAATTTTCAAAATACCTTTTATTTTTCAAAGAAAACAATTTCATACTTCTTTAAATTTGAAAAACATTTTTCTTTAAAGTGGTTCTAGTAACAATTCATATTAAACATCATAAACTGAGCTTTGTATAAACCAAAGCTCTGATACCACTTTTGTAACGACCCGCTATTTTCAACCATTCAAATCGACAATAAAACCATACATGTCCGACTTGAATAATTCAAAATACCGAATTGTTAATTAAAATTTTGGTAAAACTTAAAATATACAGTAAATAAATCAATCACAAATCACTTACACAAAGTAATACAATGCAGGGGAATAGATAAAGAATAGTAGTGCATGAAGCTACTATATACATTGGAGTTAGAAATAAAATACAACTGAATATCTTAGATGTAGTGAAGTCTCCAGTATGCGCAGATGACTTCTTTGAACAAATCAACAGGATGACTGAAAGGATAGATAGCTGGATCTTCAAGCAAGGCTCCAACTTCGAAGGCGAGTCTCAAATGCTGTATCACTCAGTCTGACCCGAGCGTAAAGCAAAACACAAAACACTCGAGTCAGGATTAACATTCTTATATCAATAAATCCAACTCAAGTGAAATATCAACTGAAATACAAATAACTTAAAGGATGTTTGGAATAACCATCCTCTAAGGGTCCATGGAACTATCTACTGGGTAGAAATATACACTATAACACCGTGGTTCTTTCATCTTAATTTATACCTCAAAATCAAATATCATTTCACTTCAAATATAGGTATTTTCCAAAATATTATTTAGATATATTAAATAATTTATACCGTAAAATATTTTCAATTCCCTCAACTTAACAAATTGTTTCAACATCAACCCGACCTTCCCATTTAAATTAAATTCAGTCTCAATTTATCAATTTAAATTCAACTCAATTCCTAAAATAACCACTTCAATTTTATCGATCTCAAATTAGAATTTGTAATCACAAAATACCCCTTTATATTCAATATTTTTAAACCTTTAAGTATTCAACGTTTCAACTAAATTTTTATTCAATTTAGTTTTCTAAATAATAAATTCAGATTTAGTTTAACCTAAATTTTCATTTTAATTCAATTTAGTTTCTAAATAACAAATTCAACTATATTGATTTCAAATACAGATCCGAATCTCAAATTTAAACCATTTAAATTCCAATATAGTTTAAGGCTTAAAAATTTAAATGTTCAATTTAACCGTTTCATATAGATCTCGATTTAACCTCATTATTATTTAGTCTTGAAATACTTCCTCATTTGATTCAAGATTATTTAATTGACCTTAAATTCCATTTTTCTCAATATTTTCTTTAATTTACTTAAACGTGAAATATGCATTTAATCGCTTAAATCAAAAATCCAGTTATAAAATCCTACCTTTTTAAAATTTCCCATTTAAAAATTTTAGATCGATTTAATTAAATAAATCCTTATTTAGATACCATTTAATAAACTCAAATTTATCTCCCCATCTTAATTTATCCCAATTATTTCAAAAATCTATTTGAAATATAATTTACACAAATATTAACATAGTTTATGTATTAAATCAAACTTAATTAAATTAAATATTATTAAATCTATATATATAGAAATTTAAGAATTAACATTTATGTAACAACCCTGTTTTGGAGATTACCTTTCAATATTGAATTATAATGATAATTATAATTTGATATTGTAAATTGAATTAAATTAGAGAAATTAAATTGTTTATTTGGAATAAACAACAAATTTGGGAAAAAATTGTTGAAAATAAAGGATAAAGCTTTATTTTAATGGTTTGGGTGATAATAAATGTGGGAATAATTTTATTTGAGTAAAAATGCAATAAATTTGTTAATTATTGCATTGTGGCTTCTTTTAATAATTTTTTTAAAAAGAAGTAAGCTCTTTTAGTAAGTGTTTATTGAAATAAAAAGTGAAAATTGGGTTAAAAAAATAAGTTTTGGCTATAAATAATGTTTTGAAATGGTTTGAAATGTTTTTCTAAGTGATAAATTAAATTTTGTGGAATTTTAAGAGTTCAAAATATGGTTTTATTCATTTATTTGAGTAAATAATGCATTTTTGTTAAATAAAGAAATTTAATAATAAAAATGTTTTAAAAGTATAAATTAATCTTTTCATATGTTAGAAAATGTTTTAATTTGCATGTATACAAGTTTTCACATTTTTTTTGTGTGTGTAAATATGAAGAAAATGAACTTTATTTGTGTGTATATGCAATATACACACATATTTTTGGTTAAGTATTGATTTTATCCTTAAGCCTCCTTATTTTTTCTTTTTATTTTGGGTCCAATTCAGCCCAATACCACATAGCCTGGTAAGAAGTGAGAATGAGAAACAATTGTACGTTCATTTCTCATGCTTCTTCTTCCTCCTTCAGCCTGGAAGAAAATACAGGAAGCCTCTTCCTCAAAAATCAAACCAAGCCAATTTCTTCAAATTAATTCAACAAACTAAAATCTTTTTGCAATCTAGAGTTAAATCCAAGGTAATCGATTCTTGTATTCCGGTTTTTACATAGGTAATCCAACGTGAAATTTAAAATCTTTTTGCAATCTAGAGTTAAATCCAAGGTAATCGATTCCAAGGTAATCTCACCATCGCTATGCATACTAAAATCTTTTTGCAATCTAGATGTCAAGCCACTTTCGAATGCAATTTCTAAAGCGATTTTGAAGCGTTCCTAAAACTCATTTTCTTCAATTTAATTTCTATATAAAACACACAATTTTGCACTTCGAGCGAAGAGAGAGGAGAATTAAATGATTAGATAAAACGCGTGCTATGAACACGTGCGTTTATCTTTTCAGTTAATTCAAGCTGTAACGCCCCACTCCGAGACCCATATTAGCAAAGAGTATTACAAGGTAATACTGTCTGCTAATACGGAGAATAGAGCTGGATAGGAGCGACCATCTATAGCCTTGTCTTAACTATCTACTGTATACGTCGATAAATGCAGCATATTTTTTTTTTTAGTGGATCGACATATCCAATAGATACTTAATACAAAACTATAATGGCTAGAAGATCTAACAGAACAAAATATAACAACTCAAATGTAAAACATATCACAGAACAGTAGATCATCACATACATATACAGATACACCATAAAGTATACAAAATGATACATGTCAAGTGGCGTAGCAACCACAATATATAGATGAGTCGAAAGAATATACATATCAGAGTTACAACCAAAAAGGACTACACAAAAAGCTATAACAAAAGTAGCTAGCAGAATAGTCCATGCGGAAGCAGAATAGGCTAAGTCCAAATGTACCTAACCTGAAACACCTCGGTCTGACCCGAGTATAAAATACACGGGTCAGTCTAGCTAAACAAATCAGTTAGAAAAGCTAAATGATAATGAACATGCAAGGTCATAAAGTACCATAATAATCTCTAAAGGAAATAACATGATCATCTAATAAAAGATGAATAATAACAAGCCTCATATCATCGGCAACTTAATAAACAAAGGATATGAATATCCCAAATCAAGCCAAAAGGCAAATAACAAATACCAATGAAGGTAAAACAAGTTTCCACAAGGTAATCACTATGTATCGAGTGGTTCAAAAGACCTACTTCGAAAGGCGATACTCTAGGGAAATATAAATATCAATAAAACAAAAGATGCACGTGCTCAGTACTGTATAAACAAGGATCCACAAGCCCGAAGGCGACAAACCCAAGTATCTCTCGAGCGGTGACGAAGGACCAACTCCAAAAGCGATACTATAGGGCAACAAACCCGAAGGCAACAAACCCGAAGGCACAAACCCGAAGGCACAAACCCGAAGGCAACAAACCGTAGTGGTGAAGGTCCGGAAGCCCAGTACTGGACACCACTAACTGGCAATATGTGTCACAAACTCTCGGAAAGGAACTCGAAAAGTGTTAACGTGTGTCCCATACCACACGTTCGCACTAAACGGTTTACTAACCGTTAGTCAATTCCACACTTAAAGCAGTACAAAGTTTACCTCATCTCATCGGTAAACCGGACCCGAAGGTCAAAACGATCAAACGAATAGATTAGGAATTAATTGGAAAGGTAAACGCACGTATTCCATAGTACGTGTTTTACCCAACCATTTAATTACCTTCCCACTTCGTTCAAAGTGCAAAAGAGTGTAATTTTACTCAGAAAATAATTTGGACAAGTTTAGAAATCGTTTGAAAACACTTTGGAAATTGCCTTTGAAAATTCTCCTATTATGGAGTAAATAATTTAATACTTAAAATAATACTAAATAATAATTTCATAAGCCAATTTGTTTGAAAAACACTTTAAAATGCTTTATAAAACCCGTGTACGAAATCTAGAGAAAAATCTCAAAGAAATCGGAAAATATCAGAAAAAGCCGGAAATTATTCTAAGTATAAAAACCGTGAAAACACGCTGCGAATCCAAGTTCGACAGCAGGTTCGGACCTGCAAACAGAGTCCAAATGACATGGAATTTGGTAGGAATGTAGCTCAACATTCCTACTTCAATCTACAAAAAGAATCATTCAAATCCGATTTGAAACGAAGAATCTGCGTCGTTTCAAAGTCGGATCAAAACAAGGTTTAAGTAACTGAATTAGCAAGCTGCACATACAAGTTCGACAGTAGTTTAGAAATAGCAAACCGGCCCAGATATTCATGAAATTTTACAGGAATGTAAATCAACACTCCTACTTCAATATACAAAAAGAATCACTCAAATCCGCTTAGAAACGAATGAGTTATGCTGCCTCAAACATGGACTCAGACCATGTTTGCGACAGTTCAAAACCAAATAAATGTGCAGGCCTAAAACCCCACTGGACTCAACTTCCAGGCATAAAACAGAGGAGCAAATTACATCATTTTGAGCTAAAAATTGCTACATATATAGTAGAAAACGTCATCTCCCAAACAAAAAAAGAATGATGCAATTTGGATAAAATATGAGAAAGGTATGATCTCTCAAAGTTGAACCCAGACAGTGTTTCACTGTTGAATTCTGGGCAAAAATATGATTCGGGTCCGGTTTGACAGAAGATTTATATATGCTATGTATGTCAAAATCACCTGAAATTTAGTATGCATAAAGTAGAGAACTTCATCTTTCAAATAAAAAAAGAGTTATGCAATTTGATAAAGAAACGAAAGAGATATGATGTCTCAAACATGGACTCAGGCCATTTTTGCAACAACTCAGAAAACAAAATGTGCACAGGATAATTGCAGGCTGTGCATTGATTTTGCAGCAAGGTTTTTACATAGCAAACGAAATTGTTTTGCTATGAAATTTGGCAGATAAATACTACAACACATGAGCTATCAACTGAAGAAAATCCGGCAGCATTTCGTTGCCGGAATCAAAAGTTACAAACATTCAAAGTAGCAATCAGAGAAGGTTTTGACACAAACAAAATTGAAGGTAAAAACGAATTACAAAGCAATTTGGCGATTTTGAGCTTGGCTCAGCTAGTTTTTGTGAGTTTTGTAACTCACCTTGCTGTTGCAATGAAAAGACTTGAATTTTGTAGCAAAGTTGGAGCCTTTTGGCAAGATTTGAGCCTTTATGAACCTGTAGAGGAAGGGAAAATAACATGCAAACAACTAAATTTAAAATCTTTCCATAGATCAGAGATTTTGATGAAATTAAGTATTTTGGAGTTAGATTACCTTGGATTTAACTCTAGATTGCAAAAAGATTTTAGTTTGTTGAATTAATTTGAAGAAATTGGCTTGGTTTGATTTTTGAGGAAGAGGCTTCCTGTATTTTCTTCCAGGCTGAAGAAGGAAGAAGAAGCATGAGAAATGAACGTACAATTGTTTCTCATTCTCACTTCTTACCAGGCTATGTGGTATTGGGCTGAATTGGACCCAAAATAAAAAGAAAAAATAAGGAGGCTTAAGGATAAAATCAATACTTAACCAAAAATATGTGTGTATATTGCATATACACACAAATAAAATTCATTTTCTTCATATTTACACACACAAAAAAAATGTGAAAACTTGTATACATGCAAATTAAAACATTTTCTAACATATGAAAAGATTAATTTATACTTTTAAAACATTTTTATTATTAAATTTCTTTATTTAACAAAAATGCATTATTTACTCAAATAAATGAATAAAACCATATTTTGAACTCTTAAAATTCCATAAAATTTAATTTATCACTTAGAAAAACATTTCAAACCATTTCAAAACATTATTTATAGCCAAAACTTATTTTTTAACCCAATTTTCACTTTTTATTTCAATAAACACTTACTAAAAGAGCTTACTTCTTTTTAAAAAAATTATTAAAAGAAGCCACAATGCAATAATTAACAAATTTATTGCATTTTTACTCAAATAAAATTATTCCCACATTTATTATCACCCAAACCATTAAAATAAAGCTTTATCCTTTATTTTCAACAATTTTTTCCCAAATTTGTTGTTTATTCCAAATAAACAATTTAATTTCTCTAATTTAATTCAATTCACAATATTAAATTATAATTATCATTATAATTCAATATTGAAAGGTAATCTCCAAAACAGGGTTGTTACAATTTATTAAGACCATATATTTCTTTCCAAACAAAGAAATTATTTCCAAAAAATTTATATATGAACCACGGTGTCTGTATATATCCCTTATCATCTGGTCAGGTGTTACGGATATTTATCATTTAAATCCGTACACTAAATATATACGGGTGGATATCATTCCAATCCGAAATTTAATTAAATGAAAATCGCTTGGGTCTATCATTTCAACCCATAGTGAATTCTAAACTACAGGAAACTTGCAGAGTGATAACAGATAACAAAAATATAGCAGGATATGATAATAATATACAACAGAAATATATCATCAGTAATTAAATAAAGTATAAACAATAGGATATGGTGTCATATCCCGTAGGTGAACAGATACAGGTAATAGCATAAATATAAAAATTTAAATAACTACAGCAACATATTTCAATTGTCGTTTCAATTGAAATCAAATTTAATAAATAAAAGAACGTTAATCGTGAGTGATTGCTCACCTTTCGAGCCTAGAGGAAAGGGCGGAATGAGAAGAGATACGAATCCAAGCACAGATTTCGAAGCAACGCAATATTGGTAAGAATTTTAACGATCAAAGCCGATAAAGAGGAATTGACGAAACTCAATCAGAGTTGGGTCAATTGAAGACAAATAGGATAAGTGAGCTATATATAACCACATACAAATAAAACTGTATTCTAAATTTAGACATATATTAAATTAAATATATATTTTCAAAAACCATTGGTGTAAACAAAACATATCTATATGTAGTATAGTTTAAAATAATGTATATGTTTAAACCTATATACAAATCAATATCCAACACCATTTAAAAATTTAAATCTTTATACAGTAACCCTTGTAAATAAAATATTAAAATCAATATTAAAACATATTCTAAATTTAATATACATACATTCCAAATCATTGTTTTCAACAAAACATACATACACTAAAATCAGACATGTATGCAATATATATGTTGAAATAATACTGATTAAAATATAAATACATATATATAATGCATGTTTATTTGCAACGTATCAACTACCACATATATTATACTTTTAAACTTATTATATCTTAAAAATATAAACTGTACCAACTTTTATAACTTAAGATAATTTATATTATACATACTGTAACTTATATAACCCAACTTATATAAACAGACCGAATCAACAATTTATACTTATGTAAACATAAACATAACGCATAAAAGAAAAATCAAGGCACGTCCTGACATATTATAGTTTAAGTCAAAACAAATGGAACTAATATTATAGCTTGTAAAGTATATATAAACATAACACATACCCATACTTGAATAAGGATATGTATCCACTATATGTAGATACGCAACCGAAGAAGTAGAGTGAGATGGTGAGCGGACGTTGGAGGTGGTGCGAGCAACTTCTCAACATTTTTTTTCGTTTGGGTCTGAAAGAAGAAAAGAAGGGGAGGAGGAATATAATGGCAGAGAGAAAATGAACATGGGAGACAAAAGAGAACAATGATGCAGATAGAAGAGAATGGAATATATATATAAGTATGAATTGGAATCCAAGAGACTGGAGCAACCGAAAAAAAAGGAACGCCACAAAAGTAACGTTCAAATTAATTAACCCAACGTAAAGCAATAAATTATGGACCGTTTGATTTAAAAAAAAACAATGCAAACGTACATTTGCTTTTCTCAACGGTTATAAAACAATGCGTAGGGCCTAAGGTTAGGAATGAAAAAGAGATCAACGTACCATCAATAGATTAAGGTGAAAAAAGGCAGTGAGCAATCAAAAATCAAAATTTCCAATTTGAGACGTTCGAATTAAAGAATAGAACGTTTTGTACTGAATTGGGAATAGTTACAGTCCCTTAAATTTCGGAGTTATGAAATTTATTAAAGCAATTTATTTTATGGCAAGAAATCTCATTTGCCTATAAACGGCAAATCTAGGGACGTGTATAGGTTTTATAGGAGCTATATTTTCGTTGCTTTGTACGCAAGGAAATAATAAGATGTGCAATCAAAGCATGCAAGTTTTATGGTCAAGGAATTTCGTTTGTTTGCAAATCCATAAGTAGAGAAAACGGTCAGTCGCATATTGAAATAAATGATTTCAATGCAATAAAAAGGTGCGTGGGTTTTTATTACTTGGATTATGGAAAAAAAAACGGTAGAAAATAATTGAACATTCCGAACGTGTTATAAAATAGGAAGCTGCATGGTTTTTTTCTTTTGAGATTTAGTAATTTCGTCCACACAGGTAAGGGATAAGTTGCTTCCATTTAATGTTTATTAACAGAGCTAAAAATGAGGTGAAGTAATAATGCAACGTTTCCAGTATTTAGGTGAAGCTTGCGAAAATTTTGAGTAACCAAAACAGGCATGCAAACACTTGATTTGTTGATTGGATTTTAAAGGCGGCAAGCAATTATTTTATCCTTGAATGGAATAGAATTTTGGACAAATTTATTGCAAAGTGTTTAAATGAGAGAATTGGCCTTTGATAGCTGAGGAAACGGAATGATATTTGATTTCGAACGTTACCTTATCTTATAATAACTTGCGTGAATTTAGAATAGAGAAGTGGCAATAAATTTCGTACGTGACTGCGTTGGTTCAGGGAAAGAAAAAGGAAGCACTAAATATTTAGATGGCGTTGATTTAAGTGGAAGGAAACGTCACCCATTTATGATTTGAACGTTTTTAAACAATGCGTTTTATTTCTATTAGATAAAAGGAGGTAACGGAAAGGGAAAATTTATTTCTTTCCCTCTAAAAGAATGCACGCCTACTTGTATATTTATTTATGTAGTTAAGTAAAATTTTATTTTCTTTCGTAATATTTATCTTTTTCTTTAAAAAGTATACAACAAGTATCAGTAGAACAACCGCAAAATAAATATGTTCATATAATATTGTGGTGTGAATTTTAAAAATGCGTAGAACCTATGAAATAATATATACCCAAAATTAATGCAAAAGTAACGCTTTTTAATTAATACGATTTTCTATTTTCTACGTTGTTTATTAAATATCGTACCCTTTAAATGCGTAATTTAACAGTTTCCTTGTACGCTATAAATCTTCTTCAAATTTATTACTCGAATAAAAGATAGAATTATGGTTACCTTCTTCTCTGATTACTATTACCATTTACAAAGCGATTTATTATTCGAATGGACAAAATATTACTAATTTTTTTTAAAGCAAGCAGATAATCCAATCGTTTTATCAAAATTCCAATTAGAGTTATCCTTTAAACAAAGTTAAAAAATTTCAGAACTTCCATTTTATACTTAGAAATTTGGAAAAAGATTTAATCAAATTAAAAATATATATTAAAACAAATTTCAAGGTTTTATGAATAAAAGAATAAAGTGCTAGAAAAACTAGGGCTGTTACACTCTCCCCCACTCAGAACTTTTCGTCCTCGAAAAGGAACGAAAGAGGGAAAACAATGGAAGATAAGATAGTAAAGCAAATATTTAAAAAGGATATATCCAACAAGAAAGGAAGGTAGATTTGGAAAACAGAATCAAGGTGAATAGCTAAATTGAGCAGATAAGGTAGATGCAAGGAATAGTATTGGGCACGAATAATTAATCTAGAACCATAAGAATTTAAATTTCAAATATTAATTCAAAATTTTTTTTTAGGAAAAATACTTTTATAATAAATAACTTTATGATAATACTTTTATAATAAAATACTATTATATCGAAATAAATTTTCCTTTCGAAAATTCTTTTATAACTTGGTGTTTCAACAAGTTTATCCTCGTTCTTGCAGACTCTGGCCATGCGTTGATCAGGCGCAAAGCTAGAATTCTTCAAGTACTTAGTAGACCCATTTTAACACCCAGTGAAAATACTTGAAAACCTTTTTAAAAAAAAGATATGGAAAGTACAATCCAAACTAACCACCAAACCAAAACCTTTGTCCGATCATGGTTCGCAGATACACAATGGTTACGCCTGGATCCCCCAGGAAACAATCCATATCCGTAAGCTTTCTCAGCCCTGCGAATTACGCCATGATGACTAGTAGAGTGCAGGATACACAATGGTTACGCCTGAATCCCCCAGGAAACAATCCGTACCCCTAGGCAAGACTCAGCCAGGCACTTGCGCTATTATTCGCGACCTACACAGATTGCAGGATACACAATGGTTACGCCTGGATCCCCTAAGAAACAATCCGTACCCCTAGGCAAAACTCAGCCAGGCAATTGCGCTATGCATTCGTGAGAGAAAAAAAAAGAAACCATGGGTTACGCCACAGTGGGAACACTCGAGTATTACATCCGGAAAACCAAAAATCAGAGAGAATAATATCGATAGAATGAATCCACGATGTGGCCACAAAGCGGATATCAAGCAGAAGGCACTTTCCATATCTTTACTTCGAAAATATATCATATAGTACCTTTTCAAATCACTTTCAAATATTGTACTTATATAAAGTCCATTATATATAGGATTCCCTTTTTCCCAAATTGAATACTTTCCAAATCAATAGTAGATCAAATCATTTATATAGACTTCGAAATTATCTTTCCAAATTGAGTACCTTCAAATCAATGGATTTCAAATCAATTTCATACTTTTACAAATCCAATTTATATAAGTTCGACCACTCCCAAATCAAGTGCTTAATAATATAAGGTTCTCAATTTCAAATCATTCAATATCCATTCAGTTTCCAAATCATATATGATTTCACCAAATTATCTTCCAAATTAAGTATCTAAATTTCAAAGTTCCCAGTTTCCAAATTAAAATAATTCAAGTCGAACAAATTCATTTTCAAAATCACCATATAAGTACTGGTTTTTAATTTCAATTAAATTTTCAAAACCAAATATTTTCTCAAAATCAATTATACTCAAAATGGTTTCCAAATTTATAATTATCCCTTTAAAACTTTTAAACTATCTATTTCTATTTGAAATATCCAATTTACCTTTCTGAAAACCATTATTCAAAACTATTTTTTTTCAAAACATTTCAAAACTAAATTTATATTCTTTATCAAGCATTTTATACTCTTCAAAATTTCTTAGCTTTGAAAATTTTAGACCTTGATTTGGAAGTTTTCGAACCTTCAAAATAGTTAGGGAAATCAAATTTTCAATTCAAGAGTTGAAAATCAATAATAAATCAATAAATCAATTATTAAATCCGAAACTCGAGAACTGAACACCGGTCTCATTTTAAATTGTTTCAAATATATACTTATATCTTTCTAAAATATCAAATTATACTTCGGAATTTGAAATCATAACGGTTTTACAAAATCACTCGCATAGCGAGCTATTAAAGTGGCCTCTCCCCCACTCTAAACTCGAAAATCAATGTCGATGATGCGTGCACTCATCACCGAAATTATTTTCCAGCGACATACGTGAGTTCTGGACTTCTATTTTCTTGAAAACTTCTTTGAAATTTCTTCAAAATTATTGGAACTCATTTGAACTCATTTGAAACATTTCTTATTTGGAAAAAATACCTTTGAATCGTATTATTTTTATATATTTTTCAAAATCTTAAAACCAATTTCAAAATACCAGAATTCAATTCTCGAATTTCAAATTTAACCCTTTAGTTGTAAATCATTTTTATATAAATCAATTTCTTACAAGTTTTCAAATCCTTTCAAAAAAAAATTATATATATAGAATAACATTTCTTATTTGTTTTAAAATTAGGTATATAATCCTTATCAGAAACATCTTCACTTTTATAATGGAATAAAATCATAATAATTTGGATATATAAAACAATTTCAAAAATGCAAACATACCCGATTTTCAAGGATAATTTTAAGAATGGATTTCAAAACAAAGATAGAGATTTGAATTAGAGGAACTCGAATCAATAGAATTCCGATTCGAAGATAGACTCGATCGAAGATGAGCTAATTAAATTACAAAATAGAAGATGGATATACTTCTATAAATCACGGGCAACCTTAACCGATCAACCGTGACTTCAGGAATATAATCGATGCAGAATTTCAAGGCAAATCGACATTCGATCGCACGATACAAAATTCGGCATAACTAGATATAGTAGCATCATAAACCGAGGATTCAGAATCTCCAGTGAATCAATGCCGATTGTAAAGGAGTTTTCACCCCCTTTACAAATCATTCAGTGGAGTTATGGGATACTCTAGAATCAAATGAATATAAATAGAGAGAGAGACAGAATGAATTTCGGAACCGAGGGACATTCCAAAATTCAAAGGAAATTGAGTCAAAAGGAAGAGATTCAACTCCAGCGAAAGTGATTCTGCAAATAAATTTACCATATATGCTAAATTTTGCCTAGAGCCAAAGCTCTGATACCAACTGTAACGACCCGCTATTTTCAACCATTCAACTCGACAATAAAACCATACATGTCCGACTTGAATAATTCAAAATACCGAATTGTTAATTAAAATTTGGCAAAACTTAAAATATACAGTAAATAAATCAATCACAGATCACTTACACAAAGTAATACAATGCAGGGGAATAGATAAAGAATAGTAGTTCATGAAGCTACTATATACATTGGAGTTAGAAATAAAATACAACTGAATATCTTAGATGTAGTGAAGTCTCCAGTATGCGCAGATGACTTCTCTAAACAAATCAACAGGATGACTGAAAGGATAGATAGCTGGATCTTCAAGCAAGGCTCCAACTTCGAAGGCGAGTCTCAAATGCTGTATCACTCAGTCTGACCCGAGCGTAAAGCAAAACACAAAACACTCGAGTCAGGATTAACATTCTTATATCAATAAATCCAACTCAAGTGAAATATCAACTGAAATACAAATAACTTAAAGGATGTTTGGAATAACCATCCTCTAAGGGTCCATGGAACTATCTACAGGGTAGAAATATACACTATAACACCGTGGTTCTTTCATCTTAATTTATACCTCAAAATCAAATATCATTTCACTTCAAATATAGGTATTTTCCAAAATAGTATTTAGATATATTAAATAATTTATACCGTAAAATATTTTCAATTCCCTCAACTTAACAAATTGTTTCAACATCAACCCGACCTTCCCATTTAAATTAAATTCAGTCTCAATTTATCAATTTAAATTCAACTCAATTCCTAAAATAACCACTTCAATTTTATCGATCTCAAATTCGAATTTGTAATCACAAAATAGCCCTTTATATTCAATATTTTTAAACCTTTAAGTATTCAACGTTTCAATTAAATTTTTATTCAATTTAGTTTTCTAAATAATAAATTCAGATTTAGTTTAACCTAAATTTTCATTTTAATTCAATTTTGTTTCTAAATAACAAATTCAACTATATTGATTTCAAATACAGATCCAAATCTCAAATTTAAACCATTTAAATTCCATTATAGTTTAAGGCTTAAAAATTTAAATGTTCAATTTAACCGTTTCATATAGATCTCGATTTAACCTCATTATTATTTAGTCTTGAAATACTTCCTCATTTGATTCAAGATTATTTAATTGACCTTAAATTCCATTTTTCTCAATATTTTCTTTAATTTACTTAAACGTGAAATATGCATTTAATCGCTTAAATCAAAAATCCAGTTATAAAATCCTACCTTTTTAAAATTTCCCATTTAAAAATTTTAGATCGATTTAATTAAATAAATCCTTATTTAGATACCATTTAATAAACTCAAATTTATCTCCCCATCTTAATTTATCCCAATTATTTCAAAAATCTATTTGAAATATAATTTACACAAATATTAACATAGTTTATGTATTAAATCAAACTTAATTAAATTAAATATTATTAAATCTATATATATAGAAATTTAAGAATTAACATTTATTAAGACCATATATTTCTTTCCAAACAAAGAAATTATTCCAAAATATTTATATATGAACCACGGTGTCTGTATATATTCCTTATCATCTGGTCAAGTGTTACGGATATTTATCATTTAAATCCGTACACTAAATATATACGGGTGGATATCATTCCAATCCGTAATCCCAAATTTAATTAAATGAAAATCGCTTGGGTCTATCATTTCAACCCATAGTGAATTCTAAACTACAGGGAACTTGCAGAGTGATAACAGATAACAAAAATATAGCAGGATATGATAATAATATACAACAGAAATATATCATCAGTAATTAAATAAAGTATAAACAATAGGATATGGTGTCATATCCCGTAGGTGAACAGATACAGGTAATAGCATAAATATAAAAATTTAAAAAACTACAGCAACATATTTCAATTGTCGTTTCAATTGAAATCAAATTTAATAAATAAAAGAACGTTAATCGTGAGTGATTGCTCACCTTTCGAGCCTAGAGGAAAGGGCGGAATGAGAAGAGATACGAATCCAAGCACGGATTTCGAAGCAACGCAATATTGGTAAGAATTTTAACGATCAAAGCTGATAAAGAGAAATTGACGAAACTCAATCAGAGTTGGGTCAATTGAAGACAAATAGGATAAGTGAGCTATATATAACCACATACAAATAAAACTGTATTCTAAATTTAGACATATATTAAATTAAGTATATGTTTTCAAAAACCATTGGTGTAAACAAAACATATCTATATGTAGTATAGTTTAAAATAATGTACATGTTTAAACCTATATACAAATCAATATCCAACACCATTTAAAAATTTAAATCTTTATACAGTAACCCTTGTAAATAAAATATTAAAATCAATATTAAAACATATTCTAAATTTAATATACATACATTCCAAATCATTGTTTTCAACAAAACGTACATACACTAAAATCAGACATGTATGCAATATATATGTTGAAATAATACTGATTAAAATATAAATACGTATATATAATGCATGTTTATTTGCAACGTATCAACTACCACATATATTATACTTTTAAACTTAATATATCTTAAAAATATAAACTGTACCAACTTTTATAACTTAAGATAATTTATATTATACATACTGTAACTTATATAACCCAACTTATATAAACAGACCGAATCAACAATTTATACTTATGTAAACATAAACATAACGCATAAAAGAAAAATCAAGGCATGTCCTAACATATTATAGTTTAAGTCAAAACAAATGGAACTAATATTATAGCTTGTAAAATATATATAAACATAACACATTCCCATACTTGAATAAGGATATGTATCCACTATATGTAGATACGCAACCGAAGCAGTAGAGTGAGATGGTGAGTGGACGTTGGAGGTGGAGCGAGCAACTTCTCAACATTTTTTTTCGTTTGGGTCTGAAAGAAGAAAAGAAGGGGAGGAGGAATATAATGGCAGAGAGAAAATGAACAGGGGAGACAAAAGAGAACAATGATGCAGATAGAAGAGAATGGAATATATATATAAGTATGAATTGGAATACAAGAGACTGGAGCAACCGAAAAAAAAGGAACGCCACAAAAGTAACGTTCAAATTAATTAACCCAACGTAAAGCAATAAATTATGGACCGTTTGATTTTAAAAAAAACAATGCAAACGTACGTTTGCTTTTTTCATCGGTTATAAAACAATGCGTAAGGCCTAAGGTTAGGGATGAAAAAGAGATCAACGTACCATCAATAGATTAAGGTGAAAAAAGGAAGTGAGCAATCAGAAATCAAAATTTCCAATTTGAGACGTTCGAATTAAAGAATAGAATGTTTTGTACTGAATTGGGAATAGTTACAGTCCCTTAAATTTCGGAGTTATGAAATTTATTAAAGCAATTTATTTTATGGCAAGAAATCTCATTTTCCTATAAACGGCAAATCTAGGGACGTGTATTGTTTTTATAGGAGCTATATTTTCGTTGCTTTGTACGCAAGGAAATAATAAGATGTGCAATCAAAGCATGCAAGTTTTATGGTCAAGGAATTTCGTTTGTTTGCAAATCAATAAGTAGAGAAAACGGCAAGTCACATTTTGAAATAAATGATTTCAATGCAATAAAAAGATGCGTGGGTTTTTATTACTTGGATTATGGGGAAAAAAACGGTAGAAAATAATTGAACATTCCGAACGTGTTATAAAATAGGAAGCTACATGATTTTTTTCTTTTGAGATTTAGTAATTTCGTCCACACAGGTAAGGGATAAGTTGCTTCCATTTAATGTTTATTAACAGAGCTAAAAATGAGGTGAAGTAATAATGCAACGTTACCAGTATTTAGGTGAAGCTTGCGAAAATTTTGAGTAACCAAAACAGGCATGCAAGCACTTGATTTGTTGATTGGATTTTAAAGGCGGCAAGCAATTATTTTATCCTGGAACGGAATAGAATTTTGGACAAATTTATTGCAATGTGTTTAAATGAGAGAATTGGCCTTTGATAGCTGAGGAAACGGAATGATATTTGATTTCGAACGTTACCTTATCTTATAATAACTTGCGTTAATTTAGAATAGAGAAGTGCCAATAAATTTCGTACGTGACTGCGTTGGTTCAGGGAAAGAAAAAGGAAGCACTAAATATTTAGATGGCGTTGATTTAAGTGGAAGGAAACGTCACCCATTTATGGTTTGAACGTTTTTAAACAATGCGTTTATTTCTATTAGATAAAAGGAGGTAACGGAAAGGGAAAATTTATTTCTTTCCCTCTAAAAGAATGCACGCCTACTTGTATATTTATTTATGTAATTAAAGTAAAATTTTATTTTCTTTCGTAATATTTATCTTTTTCTTTGAAAAGTATACAACAAGTATCAGTAGAACAACCGCAAAATAAGTATGTTCATATATATATATTGCGGTGTGAATTTTAAAAATGCGTAGAACCTATGAAATAATATATACCCAAAATTAATGCAAAAGTAATGCTTTTTAATTAATACGATTTTCTATTTTCTACGTTGTTTATTAAATATCGTACCCTTTAAATGCGTAATTTAACAGTTTCCTTGTACGCTATAAATCTTCTTCAAATTTATTACTCGAATAAAAGATAGAATTATGGTTACCTTCTTCTCTGATTACTATTACCATTTACAAAGCGATTTATTATTCAAATGGACAAAATATTACTAATTTTTTTTAAAGCAAGTAGATAATCCAATCGTTTTATTAAAATTCCAATTAGAGTTATCCTTTAAACAAAGTTAAAAAATTTCAGAACTTCCATTTTATACTTAGAAATTTGGGAAAAGATTTAATCAAATTAAAAATATATATTAAAACAAATTTCAAGGTTTTATGAATAAAACAATAAAGTGCTAGAAAAACTAGGGCTGTTACAACTTTTGTAACGACCCGCCGTTCTGACCGCCCCCAGTCGGTAATTAAACCAACTTGAGACGTTCAAAATTACGGATTGTTATTCAATTTATAGAGTTTAAACAGAATCAGCCACATAGAATAATCATAAAATTTCACATAAATGAATTTTCTTACATAGATCAGAGTTTATACAATGAATTTTTATTTATACAGCAGAATATTTCTTTTACAAGTACAAATTTTTTTCAAAAAGCTAAAGTGAAGCAATTTCCCCAACTCTCTCTAACTTCGCGGCCTGAAAATCTTCAAGCTGTAAAATACTCGGTCTGACCCGAGTATTACATTCAAAAGAAAATAATACACAGGTCAGTCTAATTCAAACTCAGTTATTAGTGCATAGAGGCAATAATAATAACAATTAGACGACA
Organism: Allium cepa; assembly: GCA_030765085.1. Classification (NCBI taxonomy): domain Eukaryota; kingdom Viridiplantae; phylum Streptophyta; class Magnoliopsida; order Asparagales; family Amaryllidaceae; genus Allium; species Allium cepa. The sequence continues at coordinate 84,571,776 of CM060931.1, read as the reverse complement.
GTTAAATATATATTCACCTATCCGATCCTTTAACAAGAAATCGGATAACGGCAAATACAACACTTAACAGTGTTAAACAACAAATCAGTAGATTCAGATTATCTATGAAGACAGATGAAGGGATTATTGATGAAGATAATTTAGAAAAAAAAGAATTGCCAAAACGACAATTAACTACAAAATCATCAAAATGCGATTCAAAATATATTGAATTGTCAACATAAAACAATTTTCATCAAAAAGAAAACATCATTTAAAACATTAGATTTGGTAGGGCAGCAGTACACACGCGCGTGCACGGCCTCGCCACTTTTAAAATGTTAACTCTGTGCGGCTGCAGTTCACGCTTGCGTGCACTGCCTCGCCACTAATATAATATGCACAAAAAATCAATGCATCAAAGCAAAAGAAATACCAATAAAATCAAGGCGGTGTGGCTGCAGTACATACATACATACATGTGCACTGCCTCGCCAACTCGAGTGCACAAGGTCAAATCAAAATCAGATTCAACACAAGTACAAATGGCCTCGACCAAAATTCAAAATATCACTGCAACAATGAAACTGTACATGTACACGGAAATACAACATCAATGATCAATACAAAAGCTATAGTGCAGACATCAATCTACCTGGCAACAATGATGAATCAACAAATGCAACATATTCAAGTTGATACAAATGTATAGTTACAGTTCAACAAGACAAGTGCAGACAGATATGATCATCAAGCTATGGAAACTAGACTGCAAAGACCATATGAAGGAAATGCACATGTTAATTGGATAGCAAGTGCCACCCAGTGATGCAAGAAAATGAAACAGACAAGATGGAATTTAATCAATGGCAACCTCACAACCAAGTCAGACTTCACTAAACAATGGACCGGTACATAGTGACTTCTACATAATAGAGACTTGTATTTATATTTGAAACTTTGTTTAGAAACTCAGGTCAAAACCGTGTTTAAAAATAAATTAGATCAGCTTCTTTGAGTTCTTCCAGAGATTTTGAACTAACTGTCTAACTTAATATATGTTTAAATTTTAAGTTTGGAATATAACCACCCTTATTAGCTTAATACTAGGTTCAAACAAAATAGTGTTTCAATAGAGAATGATTTTTAAATTTAGAACACTGCACTGTGAAAACTCAAAACAGAGGGGTATATGATAAACAGCCTGCCCATAAATGTTATCATTCACAGAGCATTCATGTAAAAGAATATAAACACCCTTATTCACATCCATATATGCATCAGGATTATATGTTTAAATTGTTATTAATTTATGTTACTCATTATTCAAAAAAATGCACTGTATCACGTATACGAGACATGGGCATCAATGGAACAAAATGTCACAAACTCAAAGAAGATAATTTACAGTGGCATCAGTTCAACTTATATGTCACAGTAACCAAGTAGCATGTTGTACCAAAGACCAAAAAGTGATACAAGACCCTATATATGCAGGCACAAAATCATAAAAATATGGAACTACAAAAGTCAGAAGCAGTTTCACATATTAAAGTCAAAGCTGAGGTCAACAGTTAATGGCTACAAGTAAGTTAAGGTACAAGCCGAAGTCACAATAATTTCCAATGCAACAAATTCGAACTGTGGTAGCAATTAACAGAATACGAGGCAGTGTCAACGTAAAATGAGGACCAGGCAGTGGGCATAAATGCAACAAAATGTCAACTGACTCGAATAGCTCAAGTCAGAAATCAAGTTTACAATTCAAGAGGGATACTCAAAATTCTATGACCGCAGTCAAATGGAGCTGAGGTGGCCTCGAAAACCAAGCAGTGCCGAAACACCCAAGAAATCAAGTAGACATAAAGAACAAATTGAATCAATCACTGAAATCATAAATCATTTGTTTAAGATTATGAACAGGAGCAATTATCAGTTTTGAACCAAGATAATTGCAGTTCAAATTAAGGCATGCCGAAGTGATTAAAACAAGTTCGAACAATTCAATTGACCAAAGTCGACAAGAATCAAAATCGTGGTGGTCACGAACGAACTCAATATTGTCCAACCCAAAATCGATTCTCATTTCGAATCAAAAACTCGAACGTAAAAGTACGACAAATGATATAGCAGCGGCAACCCTCATTAAAACCCAAATTGAACTCGCAAATCAAAAGGAGGCCGAAGCCAACACAAAAATCAATTTCCAAAAATTCGAACAAGTGAACCAGGAAATCGTCATCTCAGCAAACTAATTTTATCAAATCAAAAGGGCCGAAGTCAACAAGAATTCAACAATTTCAAAGCTATGAAAAGCAGTAAATCAAGCAACAAAATCATTAATTCGAACAAGTTAGCAATCACTAACAGCTTGAATTAGATGTGAGTTGCTAAAAGTACTCACCTTTGTCGAACGAGGAGCACGCGAGCGAGATTGAGGCCGAAGCAAATCCTAATTTGGATCGAAGACGAAGAGGAGACGAACGAAAATTAGAGAGAGGCCGCCATTATTTTTATTTCTTCGGTTTGAATTATTTTATTTTTTTCTGATGATTTGAAGAAGACTTCGGCCATGCTTATGAAAGGAAGGGTGCATGAGTTATGGCGTGTGTAACGGCGTGGATCAAGGTGATAAGGTAAGGCAGTGTACACTTTTTTTTTTATATATATATTATTATATTTTTATTTTTATTTTGAATTCAATTTTGTTTTGTAAATTATTTTCTTTAATAAACATATAAACGTTTTGCAGTTCAACTATCAAACATAAATTTATATTAACGTGTTTCACAAATAGATTTTATACTTGTATTTTGTATTGATAAAATTTTAAAATTAAATCACCAATTTATCCTGTAAATTTGAAATTCAAGTCAATCATCATTCGAATATTTAAAATTAATTAAATATTTTCATTTTTAAATTGTTCAAAATTCAGGGTTGTTACAAGAAATCTAAGTGGTTGAGGTTAGTAATTCAATCAGGATTAATTAAATTAAATCTATATGTGATTGAGCTTTGCTTATGAATGATTGAATGGTATTAGAGGCTTTGAATGAGTTGATATCTATGGATATGAAATATTGTGTATTTCATTTGGATAACTTTGGTTAGGAAGACTTGAGACTCGAAGAGACCGGGTTCGGGTATTGGGAAATACCCGAAACCACTTCGAATTTTTATAGATTGATATATGAAATCTATAGGCTGGAGTGAAGTGATTTAAAGGAATTGGACTATTTGAAACCTAAATCTTTGGGTACTTGGAAAACTTATATGTGAAATAAGTGATGTTTATTACATATTGTGAATTTGTAAATTGATTCGAGTTACCCCGAGTTTCCTATAAGTTGTATGCTTTGTATTCCATGTTAGATGGGTTTACTCACGCTGGTTTCCAGCCTGACCTGGGTGTTACTTTGGTGTAATGCTCGAGTCAGACCGAGTATTACAGATTTCCATGTAAGGACGTTCTGGAGCTTGGAAGATGGGCTGGATGGCAGGAACGTATAGAGTATTTCCGCTGTATTATATTGTTGTATCTGAAACATGATAATTGTGTATATTCAGTGTCTGTACAAATGTTTAACTCTGATGTATTATAAATGCAATTGACAGATACAGAATGCTTTTGTAAACTGTTATTATTTATTATTATATTTTATCCACTATGAATGCGAGATGTTGTTGTTCCTGATCTTCTTCTTCTATCTCTTTCTTCTTTTTCATAACCATATGAAATTTTCGGGTTCGAAAATTTCGGGTCGTTACATTACGGTATGGAGATTACGTAAGTGATGGGAAGTCCGTTCGGGATTGTGAATATAAGGATTGCAAGGGCTTCTTCGGAAGTGCCTTCGGTTCTGTTCAAACCTGGAACAAACTTGTATGGATGTGTGTCCGATGTTACATTTTGAGATGTAAAGCTGGTTTCTATCAAATACATTTCTTTTTGGTGGCGCAGATTTATTCTCTTAGCTTAGCACCCTTCTCTGAGACGTACGAGCTCAGAGATTATGTAGTTGATGGTTACTAGTGATACATTCCCAATTTGGTAATGTGGCATATGAAGTGCTGCTGATCATTTGATCAAAACATGGCTTTGTGTAAAAGCGTAGCTTTGTGGGAGAGATCTCATCGAGCCTCACAAACCGGTAATGGTCGAAATAGGAAAGGTGCGGCAAGGTTTCAGGGGTAGTTCCCCTAGGGTATGTCGATTCCTTCTAGAAAAGGGTTTTATCATCGTATGGAGCCCAGATACTTACTCATGTGGACACTGTAGTATATTTATTATCGTGTGATGTTGTTGGTGTAGAGGATCCTCGGATAAAGGTCGTAAACGACCGTAGGTGGCATATCTTAGGTTTTACTTCCCGGGAAGGGGGTAACCGGCCTTGTGTTGGCAGAGAGCTGGGTAGATTCTCGGGGCGTCCCTCTACAGGCGTTTCCATGTGGCAATAGGAAGTTCCTTAGCTTGACCATTTGTTGGAAATCCAATCATCCAATGCGAGCCCTTTACGATTGTAGTTGTATTACCTGCTACCTCAGGTGGTAGCTATAGTAGGCATAGTATAATGGTACCTATGCTGGCTAGGATTAATATTATATTTTCAAAATGTTTTTCATTATGCACCAATAATAATATCAAAAAGGATTTTGCGTAGTAAGCATTTTTTACTATCATAAGGAGAAATCTCCCCCAAGTGTGCAATTACATGGTGTGTGTACCGGGAGGCCTTATGGTAGTTTCATTTTCCAAAAAGCATTGGGGATTTCAAATTTAAAATCTTTTGATTGTTTTTAATGACAAACCGTTTTGTTTGCTCACACCAGTCTTATGACTGACTCGGAGTTTATTGTTCCGTTCCTAAACTCTGGGTGCCCATAATTTTCCACACCGGCAATCTAGAGTTTGGTTTTTTAGATAGTCAGGTAGTACATATCGTTTTGGTAGCCTTCTGTTTGGTATTCTTTGGAGTCTTTGGAGTGCATGGCCTGACCTTGCTTAGCTTTGTGCAACCTTGATGGAGATTTGAGCTTGAAGTCTTGGAACTCCAGCTTTGGAGTTTGGATTGGAGTTGCAGTATTAGATTCTGTTGAAGACTTATCTTATATTGTGTCGTGTTCCACTGTATTTTGTGTTGTATATTCTCTGATGTTGATGATTATCATTGTATCAAATTGATGTATCAAATATTGTATTCATGTTGTATCAGTGATATCATCTTTTGTTTCCGCTGTGTGATTTATCATCTAATGTTGTTGCATGCTCCGGCAAGACGAATTTGATGTTGTTTGTCGAACATCGAGTTCGGGTCGTCACAGAAAATATATAAAAAGATAGGATTTTGGAAAATATATACGAATTTTTTAAAATTTTTAAAAGTTTATACATGACTTAGATTATAAATCTATTGATTTTCTACTTATGTATATATGAAGTTTCAAAAGAAAATAAATATATATACACGTATTTCAATTGACTGGTTGCTTCTAAATTTTTTTAAGGTAATTTATTTTGTTTATTTAGCTTATTTGAAATTTATTTTTAACCACTAAAAATAATTTGTAAAAGAAAATTAGTTAGAAATTTAATTTATTAGATTAAAATAATTTATTAAAGGAAATATAGTTTTAAATTTAATTTTTACTTAAATAAATTTATTAGAAGGAATTGGTTTAAAATTTAAAAGTATTAGTTTAAAATAAAATCACTGGTGAATTAAAATTATCAAATGAAAATTTCTTATTCGACTATTTCGAATATTAATCTACTGTATAAATATTTATACAAGGTCAAAATCGTGAAGAAAGCAAGCTAATTTGGATGGATTGCAAAACAAAAAGCGAAGGTGAGATCTTCTCACTCAATTGAAAAAAAAAATAGAATTTCAATTATTGATTGATTGTTTAGATGTGATAATATATATAGTAGCATATATATATTGTAACAACCCTGAGATTTTATAATTAATTTTCGTTGTTAAGCGATTAATGTTGGCAGATATTCGCTGTTAGGAGTTTTGATTAGGATTAAAATTCTTTTGAAATTTGTTTAAGAATTTTATGGGCTTTAAAAATTTAATCTTGGTCCACGTTTTAAATTGGGCTGCCTTGTTAATTATCTCAAGTATGTAACCGGATCCCCCTTTTCATTTTGATTCGTTCATTTTCAAAACCCTAGATAAAAGAAAACGAAAATGGGGCGGCTCTGTTCTTTTTGTCGCTCGAAAAAAAAAACACGGCATCGTTCTTCTAGTTCATTCCTCCCTTCAGCTAAGGCTTTTCAAATCGAAGGTGCCGACTTCTAGTAGAGATAGGGTTCGAATGCGACTTCGCTCGTCTTCGCTTCGGTGAAAGGTGAGTAATTTCAATTACTCACATCTTCTTCATACGTAAGTTTGTTGGGTTTAAATTATATATGATTTTCGTTCGATTTTGTTTCGTTGATTGGTTATTTTTCTAACTTTGTCAGTTTCATGTAATCTGATACTTGCGATTTTGACTGGTTCATGTATATAGTTTTGATAATTTTTGAATTGTTGAACTCCATGATTCTTCTGTTTCATTTTTTTTGCTGTTTAAACATGACTTCAGTCACTTGATTTCTCGATTGTTGAATTGTGGTTTGATGTTGTTCATGTCTCTGATGTTTTCTATTCACACGGGTTTGAATACTTGATTGATTGATGGATTAGGTTTGAATCTGTTACCATCGAACTTATTTGAAGATGTTGCTTTCTTGTATGGCCATCAGGATTTTGATTCTGTTAACATCGGTCACTTAATTCTGAATTTAGTACGAATGTTGAGATGATTTACGACTTGGGGCATAATCGTATATATTTTGGTTAGTGATTCATTTTGTCTCCAGTCATTATCGGTTGCTTGGATAAATTCTGATGGAACTGATATTAATATTTGTACTCGACTTCGGCCATGTACTTTGTGGTTGCTCTGTTTTACAAGTTAGGGATTTCCTGTAGTTCTGAATATTTTGAGTTGCATTTGTTAGTGCTGTGCACTTGACTTCTTGTCACTTGACTTCGAGTGGATAACCCAGTTGCTGCTAGCATCAATGAATCATTTCTGATTTGTTGTGTTACTTGGCTATCATGGGTTTCACTGTTTGGCATTGATTTGTCTTTCTTTGATTATTGGTACCACTCTTATTTATGAAAATGGTCATACTCTATGCGTATGCAGTTTGTTGCTTGACTTGCTGCTTGTCTTGCTGTTTGACTGTGTTTACTTTGTCTTTGATTAAAACAGCCTATTTTTATTGCCTGTTGAAAACCTGTACACATTTTGGTCAGGTATCACTTGACTTGAGTTTGGTTCTGTTGCGTATAGCTAGCTGCTTGGTCATCATTGTACGAGGTCACTGCCCTTGTATTATGTTACTTGCAGCTGCACTATCATTTTGTCGACATTATTTGAAATTGTCACATGTTTGGTTCTTATGAATCTAGCATGACATGAGTATTGCCTCTGTTTTCACTGCATATGGCTTTGTATCTTCCTTATGTAGCATATCCTGTTCTTTGGGTTGAGCATTTGTATCTGCAGTCTTCACTGCAATCTTTGTCTATATATCAAGTTGCTTTCATATTGCACATGAATGTGAACGTTCACAACTGCTGCACTGTGCATCTGCATTTATATACTTCATCATTATTGTTTCCACTGCCTGTTTCAATATGCTTGTGATTTGCGTTGTAGCCTTGTTATATCCACTGTTCTAGACAAGTGGCTTTGGGACAGTGATGTTCACTGTTTTGGTTACCTGTGCATTATTTTGACTGTCTTGTCCAATCACTGATACATTGCATTGATGCATTGTTTTCATTTGCATTTGGTCAGTTGTATTCGTTTGTTTCGTGTGATGTGGTACCATACCTTTGGTGCTCTCACCTTCACTCCACTCTGGTAGTTTATACCACCACCTGTTCACAGTGATGTGCACACAGCTGCACTTCCCTGATCTGTCGCAGTGTAACTTCCATGCAAGCCTTTGTGCTTGGCATTTTAGTTGAGTTTCCTTTTTGGTTCCAGAAGTTTGATTGATCATTTTTCTGTTGTCTTCAAGTAGTTGCTATGTCGTTGCGATGCATTGTGCATATCACAGCATTGATTCATTCCACTGTTGCATTCATTTGCACATTACCCGGGTACCTCTTTTAGTGGTTGTCCTTCGAGACATGTTGTCTTGTACACGTATGATCTTGTGGTGGCTGTAGTTTTTAGCTGCAGTTGCCCTTGTTGTTTTGCATTACAGTGTTGCAAATGGATTGCTTTCTGACTACATTTGAGTTGAATCCGGTAACTCGGGTTTAATCTTGTGTTTGCTTATGAATTTTTATTGGGTACATCATCATTGTAGTGGAAAGGCAGTGCACGCAAGCGTGAACTGCAGCCACACGGTATTCATTGGGTACATCGTCACCGTATTGGCAAGGCAGTGCACGCAAGCGTGAACTGCAGCCACACGGTATGGTTTTGTGATATTCTATTTTGTTTTGATTTATTGATCTTTAGCATATTCCATATGCTGTAGTGGCGAGGCAGTGCACGCGTGCGTGTACTGCAGCCCTACTCGAGTTGGTATTTTAATTGATATTTCATGTTATTTTGGAGTTGTATTTCGATTGGTTAATTTGATGATTTTGTTGTTAATTGTCGTTTAGGCAACTCAAATGTTTTTAAATTATCTTCACGATATTCTTTTCACTTATCTTTGTTGATGATTTAATTTTGCTGATTTGTTATTTAACACTATTACGTGTTATATTTATCGTTATCTGATTTCTTTATTTAAGGATCGGATAGACGAGATTTATTGTGACCGTCGTCTAATTTTTATTTAATTATTATTGCTTCTGTGCACTAATAACTGAGTTTGAATTAGACTGACCCGTGTATTATTTTCTTTTAAATGTAATACTCGGGTCAGACCGAGTATTTACAGGTTGTAGATATCTTACTTTGGGTTGCTGCTTGAGCTATGAAGTCTTTTCATATTCTTGGAGTAGATGTTGTCATTGTATAGGATGTTGTACATTCATGTATATTATTTACGATAATGTACTTGTATATGTAACTTCCAGAGTCGACAGTTGTAGTTGTATCATATGTACTGTATCAAATGTATTGTAACTGATATCAGTTATTATATATATGAGACTTTCTGTTTTATTTGTGTTCCGCATTTATATTATCTGGGTTATTATTATATCTATTGTCCTAAACTATTATGAACCATCGTAGTTCGTTTTATACTAGAATTGGGTATATCGATGGGAGTAAATAAATATGAGATGAAAAATAAAAATATATACCACTCCTATCGAAATAACCAATACTAGTGTAAGGCCTAACTACGGATGGCCGCTCCTATCCAGTCTTATTCTTCGTAATACCAGATAGTATTTCTTTTAATACTCTTTGTTATTATGAGCATAGAGGTGGGGCGTCACAGTTGGTACCAGAGCTTGGGGTTTATGGACATAATATAAAACATAACTTAGATGGAACATGTGTTACAACTATTAGTCGATGTTTTATTTGTGCTTTGAGTCAAAACTAAAGTTTTGAAATTTTGATGGAAATTTTTAAATATCTTTATTTAAAAATAAAAGTTGATTTGAGTTTTGAGGATTGATTGATTTGTGCTTTGATTATCAGAGTGCGCAGCGAAAACAGTGTGACTGCTTCGCTGAGTACAGCTGATAATTATTTTGATTTAAGAATCAAAATATGAAAATGAATTTAATTTCAGTATGCTGTTTAACCAGTGGTTTGATTTGTTGATATTCTTGTTGGTTTTCTTTGATGATAATCATATCTGATTAGATTTCTGCTGTTTTAAAATATCTCCATCGAAGATATATTTGAGTAATTTCTTTGTTTATTTTGTAGTATGCGTGCAAACATGAGTTGCACGTTACCACATTAACTTTACATTGAACCGGTGCTTGGTTATGAAGCGTATTTTTTTGCCGTTACTTTTATAACGGGATTTTTATACTGGTGCTAGATTTTTTGAAGTTCGGTGTTTTGTTGACATTTTAATGAATGAAAATCCATTGGTATTATATTTTAATGGGAATCATTTTGATGAGATTTTGACGTCTAAAAATCACTGTCGCTTTGACTTCAGTGACTGTCATGTTTTTAAAGTGGATTTTTTCAAGCGGTTATCCCGCAATGCTGATTTTGAGATCCGTTTCTACGGTGTTTTGAGAAATGCAATTTCTTTTCGAATTGCTACTTATATTGCTGTTTCAATCACGTGATTATAAAAAGCGTTTTAAAATAAAACTTGTTTTCAAAAAAATTTCAGTTACGTTTTCAAAAGAATGAGAAAGAGATTTAAACGATTCAACAAAATCGAGGACTATGAACCCTTTCTTTTACTGATTCGCTTAATTCCGGACTTGTCCGTTTGAGAATGTGAAACGTTATTTTTGGAATACACAATTTTGCACTTTCAAGGAAACGATGAAGAGATTTAAACAATTTAGTAAAACACGTGGTTATGGGACATGTGCGTTTGCTATTTTGGTTAATTCCGGACTCGTTAATTGAAACATTTGCTGTTTGATGATTTTGATGATTTTACACGTTCAAGGAAACGATGAAGAGAATCAAACGATTTAGTAAAACACGCGGTATGGGACATGTGCGTTTGCTATTTCGGTTAATTCCGAACTCGTTACTTGAATATATGATGATTTTCGTGTGCTTTCGAGCCACAATGAGGACCTTCGGGTCATATGATGGACCTTCGGGTCAAATACCAGTACCAGACCTTCGGGTCATATGTTGGACCTTCGGGTCATATGATGGGCGCCAAAATTATGATGGGTACTTGGTAGGCTTCGGCCATATGAGATGCACGTGCGGCGTAGCTAAAACTCGCCATCTGATGGGATCGATCCAACCTTTTATGTTGATTTTCTAGAGTATCTTAATTGATTTCTAGATATTTGTTGAATCTAATTATCTGCAGGTAATTAGATATTTGATGTTATGAGTTCTGATTATTGTTTTTGATAATCGGATAATTGTTGTTTCTGATTATCGCTTGTGATAATTAGATATTTGATGTTATTAGTTCTGATTATCGTTTTTGATAATCGGATAATTATTGTTTCTGATTATCGCTTGTGATAATTAGATATTTGATGTTATGAGTTCTGATTATCGTTTTTGATAATCGGATAATTGTTGTTTCTGATTATCGCTTGTGATAATTAGATATTTGATGTTATGAGTTCTGATTATCGTTTTTGATAATCGGATAATTGTTGTTTCTGATTATCGCTTGTGATAATTAGATATTTGATGTTATGAGTTCTGATTATCGTTTTTGATAATCGGAATTGTTGTTTCTGATTATCGCTTGTGATAATTAGATATTTGATGTTATGAGTTCTGATTATCGTTTTTGATAATCGGATAATTGTTGTTTCTGATTATCGCTTATGATAATTAGATATTTGATGTTATGAGTTCTGATTATCGTTTTTGATAATCGAATATTTGTTGATTTGATTATCGTTTTTGATAATCGAATACTAGTTGATTTGAGATTTTATTATCGTTTTTGATAATCGAATATTTGAGATTTGATTATCGTTTTTGATAATCGAATATTTGAGATTTGATTATCGTTTTTGATAATCGAATAATTGTTGATTTGAGATTTGATTATTGTTTTTGATAATCGAATATTTGTTGATTTTTGATTATCGTTTTTGAAAATCGAATATTTGTTGATTTGAGATTTGATTATCGTTTTGATAATCGAATATTTATTGATTTGATTATCGTTTTTTATAATCGAATATTTGTTGATTTGATTATCGTTTTTGATAATCGAATAATTGTTGATTTGAGATTTGATTATTGTTTTCGATAATCAAATATTTGTTGATTTGAGAATTGATTATTGTTTTTGATAATCGAATAGTTGTTGGTTTGATTTTCGTTTTTGATAAATGGATAATTGTTGATTTGAATTCTGATTATCTTTGTTGATAATTAGACCTTTTTTGTTTTCTGATTATCTATTTGGTAATTAGATTTGGCTGAGAATTTGTGAATTTCTTTTATGAAATTAAAGGATTTCTTTAGCGTTTGTATTCCCGACATTATTTTTCTAGCTTAACCAGTTTATGTCAGAGAAATAATTGTTATTGGCAACTTTACTTATGAAAATTGCGGGGACGGAATTTTTATAAGGAGGGGAGTCTGTAACAACCCTGAGATTTTATAATTAATTTTCGTTGTTAAGCGATTAATGTTGGCAGATATTCGCTGTTAGGAGTTTTGATTAGGATTAAAATTCTTTTGAAATTTGTTTAAGAATTTTATGGGCGTTAATAATTTAATCTTGGTCCACATTTTAAATTGGGCTGCCTTGTTAATTATCTCAAGTATGTAACCGGATCCCCCTTTTCATTTTGATTCGTTCATTTTCAAAACCCTAGATAAAAGAAAACGAAAATGGGGGCGGCTCTGTTATTTTTGTCGTTCGAAAAAAAAACACGGCATCGTTCTTCTAGTTCCTTCCTCCCTTCAGCTAAGGCTTTTCAAATCGAAGGTGCCGACTTCTAGTAGAGATAGGGTTCGAATGCGACTTCGCTCGTCTTCGCTTCGGTGAAAGGTGAGTAATTTCAATTACTCACATCTTCTTCATACGTATGTTTGTTGGGTTTAAATTATATGATTTTCGTTCGATTTTGTTTCGTTGATTGGTTATTTTTCTAACTTTGTCAGTTTCATGTAATCTGACACTTGATACTTGCGATTTTGACTGGTTCATGTATATAGTTTTGATGATTTTTGAATTGTTGAACTCCATGATTCTTCTGTTTCATTTTTTTTTTGCTGTTTAAACATGACTTCAGTCACTTGATTTCTCGACTGTTGAATTGTGGTTCGATGTTGTTCATGTCTCTGATGTTTTCTATGCACACGGGTTTGAATACTTGATTGATTGATGGATTAGGTTTGAATCTGTTACCATCGAACTTATTTGAAGATGTTGCTTTCTTGTATGGCCATCAGGAATTTGATTCTGTTAACATCGGTCACTTAATTCTGAATTTAGTACGAATGTTGAGATGATTTACGACTTGGGGCATAATCGTATATATTTTGGTTAGTGATTCATTTTGTCTCCAGTCATTATCGGTTTCCTGGATAAATTCTGATGGAACTGGTATTAATATTTATACTCGACTTCGGCCATGTACTTTGTGATTGCGCTGTTTTACAAGTTAGGGATTTCCTGTAGTTCTGAATATTTTGAGTTGCATTTGTTAGTGCTGTGCACTTGACTTCTTGTCACTTGACTTCGAGTGGATAACCCAGTTGCTACTAGCATCAATGAATCATTTCTGATTTGTTGTGTTACTTGGCTATCATGGGTTTCACTGTTTGGCATTGATTTGTCTTTCTTTGATTGTTGGTACCACTCTTATTTATGAAAATGGTCATACTCTATGCGTATGTAGTTTGTTGCTTGACTTGTTACTTGTCTTGCTGTTTGACTGTGTTTACTTTGTCTTTGATTAAAACAGCCTATTTTTATTGCCTGTTGCAAACCTGTACACATTTTGGTCAGGTATCACTTGACTTGAGTTTGGTTCTGTTGCGTATAGCTAGCTGCTTGGTCATCATTGTACGAGGTCACTGCCCTTGTATTATGTTACTTGTAGCTGCACTATCATTTTATCGACATTATTTGAAATTGTCACATGTTTGGTTCTTATGAATCTAGCATGACATGAGTATTGCCTCTGTTTTCACTGCATATGGCTTTGAATCTTCCTTATGTAGCATATCCTGTTCTTTGGGTTGAGCATTTGTATCTGCAGTCTTCACTGCAATCTTTGTCTATATATCAAGTTGCTTTCATATTGCACATGAATGTGAACATTCACAACTGCTGCACTGTGCATCTGCATTTATATACTTCATCATTATTGTTTCCACTGCCTGTTTCAATATGCTTGTGATTTGCGTTGTAGCCTTGTTATATCCACTGTTCTAGACAAGTGGCTTTGGGACAATTATGTTCACTGTTTTGGTTACCTGAGCATTATTTTGACTGTCTTGTCCAATCACTGATACATTGCATTGATGCATTGTTTTCATTTGCATTTGGTCAGTTGTATTCGTTTGTTTCGTGTGATGTGGTGCCATACCTTTGGTTCTCTCACCTTCACTCCACTCTGGTAGTTTATACCACCACCTGTTCACAGTGATGTGCACACAGCTGCACTTCCCTGATCTGTCGTAGTATAACTCCATGCAAGCCTTTGTGCTTGGCATTTTAGTTGAGTTGTTTTTTTGGTTCCAGAAGTTCGATTGATCATTTTTCTGTTGTCTTCAAGTAGTTGCTATGTCGTTGTGATGCATTGTGCATATCACGGCACTGATTCATTCCACTGTTGCATTCATTTGCACATCACCCGGGTACCTATTTTAGTGGTTGTCCTTCGACACATGTTGTCTTGTACACGTATGATCTTGTGGTGGCTGTAGTTTTTAGCTGTAGTTGCCCTTGTTGTTTTGCATTACAGTGTTGCAAATGGATTGCTTTCTGACTACATTTGAGTTGAATCCGGTAACTCGGGTTTAATCTTGTGTTTGCTTATGAATTTTTATTGGGTACATCATCATTGTAGTGGCAAGGCAGTGCACGCAAGCGTGAACTACAGCCACACGGTATTCATTGGGTACATCGTCACCGTAGTGGCAAGGCAGTGCACGCAAGCGTGAACTGCAGCCACACGGTATGGTTTTGTGATATTCTATTTTGTTTTGATTTATTGATCTTTAGCATATTCCATATGCTGTAGTGGCGAGGCAGTGCACGCGTGCGTGTACTGCAGCCCTACTCGAGTTGGTATTTTAATTGATATTTCATGTTATTTTGGAGTTGTATTTCGATTGGTTAATTTGATGATTTTGTTGTTAATTGCCGTTTAGGCAACTCAGATGTTTTTAAATTATCTTCATCGATATTCTTTTCACTTATCTTTGTTGATGATTTAATTTTGCTGATTTGTTGTTTAACACTATTACGTGTTATATTTATCGTTATCCGATTTCTTTATTTAAGGATCGGATAGACGAGATTTATTGTGACTGTCGTCTAATTTTTATTTAATTATTATTGCTTCCGTGCACTAATAACTGAGTTTGAATTACACTGACCCGTGTATTATTTTCTTTTGAATGTAATACTCGGGTCAGACCGAGTATTTACAGGTTGTAGATATCTTACTTTGGGTTGCTGCTTGAGCTATGAAGTCTTTTCATATTTTTGGAGTAGATGTTGTCATTGTATAGGATGTTGTCATGTATATTATTTACGATAATGTACTTGTATATGTAACTTCCAGAGTCGACAGTTGTAGTTGTATCATATGTACTGTATCAAATGTATTGTAACTGATATCAGTTATTATATATATGAGACTTTCTGTTTTATTTGTGTTCCGCATTTATATTATCTGGGTTATTATTATATCTATTGTCCTAAACTATTATGAACCATCGTAGTTCGTTTTATACTAGAATTGGGTATATCGATGGGAGTAAATAAATATGAGATAAAAAATATAAATATATACCACTCCTATCGAAATAACCAATACTAGTGTAAGGCCTAACTACGGATAGCCGCTCCTATCCAGCCTTATTCTTCGTAATACCAGACAGTATTTCTTTTAATACTCTTTGTTATTGTGAGCATAGAGGTGAGGCGTCACACACACACACACACACACACACATATATATATATATATATATATTGGTGTGATTGATTCCCCGCATTACAATAGCGAATGAGGCCTTGTGCGCTGCATAATAGCGAATGATATGATATAATCCCATATACCACGATATTCCACCTCGAAGTGGATTTGGTATTTAATTGTTGTGCTAACATTTGTGGATGCAGGAAAACAGGTTGGAGGGCTCCAACTGGATTTCTCAAATTGTTATATTTATTTTACATGTTGTGCTGTGATTATTGATAATCTGTGAATGATTATATTGGTGATTGAAATTTATTGAAGGCTATGGTTTGGCCAAATAAATTTTTGGTATCGTAGGATACCAGAAATATATAGCTGGATAATTTTTGGAAACTAAAGTAGAAAAGTTTAAGTAAATGAATTTTAGAAATTGGATAAATTTAAAAGAAGGAATTTAAAAGAATAAAAGTTGATTTTTGTAATCCTATCAATTAATTCCAAAATATGGGGAAAATATTTTAATAAATGGATTTTTAGTAATATTGTTTAAAAGTTGAAGAATTTATTTAAAATTCTGATTTTAAATAATTTATGAGAAATAAAGGAATTTATTTTTTAAAAGGTAGTAATTTTTTAGGAAACCAATTTGGAATTTGATTTGGTGTTTGAAAATAAATTTGAAATTTTATTTGTGTTTGGAAATAAATTTGGAAATCAAATTGGAATTTGATTTGGTGTTCGAAAATAAATTTTGGAAATCAATTTGGAATTTGATTTGGTGTTTGAAAGTGAATATTTGGAAATTGATTTTAAAATTGTATATCAATGGATATTTAGAATTTAAATTCACAATGGGAATTCATAAAGGAATGGGTGATTTGTTTTAAAAATAAATATTGGTTTATTTTTTAAAAGGAGTGGAAAGAAAGTTTACGAATTTGGAATGTAAATTGAAATAAATCGAGAAAGAGTTATTAATTTATTTAAATGGATCTAGAGTTAGTTTTAAAAGGAATGTTTTTGGAAAAATTATTCTCTTAAATTATTTTTAAATCTTTAAAGTAAATATTATTAAGTTGATTGTAGAAGTGATTATTTACAGATTTAATTGATATTTTGATTTAGAAAATGGATATTTAAATAATTACACTTTATCTAATAATTTTATTTTTATTTTAATTGCTCTGGGCATAAGTTTTATATGAGATATTAGTATAAGATTTCATAACTAATATTTTAAATAAAGTGTTTAAAAATAGTTTTATTTTCAATGTTTCCAAGTAGATATTTTTGGATAAGTGATTTAAATTAGTTTTAAGTATTCAGACTCGGCAAATTTTCAGTGGAAATAAATGATATTTGGAAATTTATTTCGTGTGAGGAAAGTGATTTGAAATTTGTTTTCAAAAGGTTGAAGTGTGAAAATATATCTTGCGAAGATATTTTGAAAATAAATAATTGGGGGAAAATATTCAAATCTGGTGATTATTGTGAATGTTGATTCATAGTTAAATAACCGACTATCAATATTGGCCTTTAATGGCATTTGAATTTCGATGCGACGAGGGGTCGGATTCCAGACGGTTATCCCAAAACCACATCGAATCTTTGTGATGGATATTTTCTTTAAAATATCAAAGTGGAAATTTGTTGTGATTTACTTGAAATCTGAATATAATCACTTATTTTTAAAATAAGCGCTCATTATTCGGTTAAGCGGGAGAGGACTTTATGTCATAAAACCCATTCCGAATAAATGATACGACGAAATGGGATTGCATTTGAAGATGGTGTTGAAGACCGGGTATTTTCGAAAACGAAAGGATTACCTGTCGAATGTCTCTACACCAAGTGGCTCCGTTATAGAGATTTTATCACCCTTTGTGATGGGGAGTCCGGACGTGGTTAATGAATATCCAGATTTGCTAGGGCTTCTTTCCTTAATTGAAGGAAGTACCTTCAATTCCGTTCGAACCCGGAATGGACTTGTATGGATGTATGTCAGACGTTACACTTTGAGATGTAAAGCTGGTTTCTATCAAATACAAACCTGTTGGTGGCGAAGAATTTATTCTCTTAGCTTAACACCATTCTCTGAGACGCACGAGCTCAGTGGTTATGTAGTTGATTGTTACTAGTGATATATTCCCAATTTGATAATGTGGCATGCTAAGTGCTGTTGATCATTTGTTGATCGAAGCATGGCATTTGGGAAAAGCGTAGCTTTGTGGACGAGATTTTGTCGGACCTCAAACCTCGTAAATGGTCGAAACAGGAAGGATGCAACAAGGTTATAGGGGTCGCACCCCTCAGGGTATGTATATTTCCTTCTGGATAAAAAGTGGTATATGGTATGGAGCCCAGATATTTAACTTGTGTGGATTATTAAAAGTGGTATCCTGGTATGGAGCCCAGATTATTTACTTATGTGGTTTTTGGTTGTAGAGGTTCCTAGGATAAAGGTCGGTCTAGACCGAGGGGTGGCATACTCGTGACAGTTAGCTACCTAGTTATAGAGGTAGCCCGATCTTGTGTTGGCAGAGATCCGATTAGGTTCTCGGGGCGTCCCTCCAGAGGCGTACCCATTCGGTGAAGGAAGTTCCTTCACCTGACCATTTGTTGGAAATCCAAACAAAACAATACGAGCCTTGTACAGTTTTAGTTGTATAACCTGCCACGGAATGTGATGGTAACCTGCTATTGAACATGGTAGTTATAGTAGGTATACCATAATGGTGGTATGTATGCAAAGATTAATATTATAATTTCGAAATGTCTTCCACACTATGCACTAATGATAATATTAAAAAGATTTTGCGTATCAAGCATTTTTGACTATATAAGGAGAAATCTCCTCCAATTGTGCGATTGCATTGTGTGTGTGGCGGGAGGCCTTATGGTAGTTTTATTTTCCAAAAGCATAGCGGATTTCTTTTTATTCCCTTTTGTGCAAATAACTGTTTTAAGATCTCACACCAGTCCGATGACTGACCTGGAGTTTATTGTTCCCTTTCTAAACTCTGGGTGCCCATAATTTTCCATACGGGTAGCCTAGAGTCAGGTTATCAGTTGTTCTGGAGCGAAGTCAGAAAAGTATGCCGTGAAGATCAGGAGACAAGCTGGATGGCGAGGCGTATCATTTATACAATGTTATTTCTTTTCCACTGTTGTGTTTTATATGACTCTGATGTTGTAATATATAAACTATATAGCTCTTTTGTTTAAAGATTATTCATTTATCTATTATATATTGTTCCGTTGCGAAATGTGAGATTCAAATATTGTTCTATTTTTTTCCTCTATTTTCTTCTTCTTTAACCTTAACGGTTCGGTTTTCCAGCATTTGTTTGTTCGTTATTTGGTACAGTGGGCGTATAGATGTCAATTTTCGAAAGTCGAAAAATTGGGTCGTTACATTTTGGTATCAGAGCATTTGGTTAAGCGATAACCTCGGCTCTAGTGGGCATTATGTAACGACCCATAATTTAATCACTTTGAACATGAATAGTTAATATGTTTTTAAATGATTAAATAATGGATTTCGTATCTAGAAGCATTAACCTTGCCTAATAAAACAAGAAAGAATAATTAACGTAGCCTAATAAAACAAAATAGTATAATTACTTGCCTAATAAAATAAAATAGCATAATGATTATTATATTCCATGCGGATGGTTGCCATTGAACCAAAATCTGGTCGAACCAGGTTATGCCATGCGGATGGTTTCCATTGGACCAAAATCTGGTCAAATCAGGTTAGGCCATAGTTGATAAGGAGGATTTCCATTGGACCAAAATATGGTCGAATCAAATTATCCATATGCCTAGCTTCTATTGGACCAAAATCTGGTTGAATCAGGTTAGAATAAGGAAATTACTAAAGTACCTTTCTCTTCACCTATAAATAGCCAAGTCCATATATCATTTTATTTCATTCAAAAACTAAAGAAAAGAACTAAAATTCATTTTAAAAGGTGAAGTATTCCAAGTCTCCATCAAAGCAAATAGGATGTGAGTATATTTCATGTTTTCATAGTTTAGTGGGTATAACTTATTCTATGAGTACATTCCTTGCTTTCATAGTCTAGTGGGTGTAACTTATTCTGTGAGTATATTTCTTGTTTTCGTAGTTTAGTGGGTATAACTTATTCTGTGAGTATAATTTAATTATTTTACAGTCAGTGTAATCTTAATCTCTTTCCTTTTACTCATTCATATTTTAACAAATGTTGTGTTAACTATTGATTGTAAATTGTTAATAATAATGAGTCTGTTATTATTCTTGTTATTATTCTTGTTTGGTTGTTTGATTTGTGCTTGGCCAGTTTATGAGCAACAACTTTGATGTTTAGTTAAGGGGAACTTACACCAACTTTTAACTTAGGATTGACATTTAGTGACTTTTTGGTTAAAAGGAAACAACACCCCTTTTAGCTATCTCATTTGATTAAGAGGAAGCTTCACCCCCTCTTAGTTGTAATCTCCTTTAAAGATGATGGGTTTAAGTTATGATTTGAATGGAAGTTTTAAATCTTTGTTTAAAGTGTTTTAAAGGAGCTTCAAAATTTATATAATAATTTAAATGAGTTATTTATGGAAAGTAAGTAGTCCTATACTTGGCACTAAAAGCCGATGAGTAGATTGATTCTCTATCTGTGAGATCTGGAACCGAAGTGTCTAGGCAAGGTTAGGAGCAACCAGTGCCCTGACTTACCTGGCTTTGTTTCTGGGCGAGGGATAGAGTAAGTCGAGAATATCGGAAACGTGACAAGTGTAAGAGATTTGATTTCCATAAATGATCTTTATAATTATAATGGAAAACGTTCGCATTTCTTATAGGCAATTGTTTTTGACCCATCTAAGTATGCTTTTGAAATATGAAATCCTCTTAATTGTTTTGAGAATATGCTTATACCGATAGGATATGTATATGGATATTTTCCAAGTATTGAAAGAGTATAAGATTTGATTTCCATATACGATCGTTTTGTTACCCCGATAGTCGATATCTTGACTATCAATTCGATACCCTTCTTCCTTTTATTTTTGTTTCGTCAATCTAAGACGATTTGTTGCTCAATTAGAGCATTAATATCCTTTATCGAAAATGACTAAATAAAGAGCGAGTGGGGGCCAAGCTATGTGGGGTTGCTCCCATTAGGGTATTTTCACATCTACTCTAGATTGATTCTGGTTGTATGCGCACGGAGATGTGAAATACTCGGATACTTGGTAAGGTTGGCGGGGTCGAGCTTGGAGGTTTCCGAGAGCCATCGTAGTTCTTAAATATATTTTCTTGAGGTATACTTTAGATAAGGGGGCGCACCCTCCTAGTCATTTGGAAAAAATTCCTTTTCCTTATTTTTGATTCAAATCTTTGGATTGATTCTTTCTTAATTTCATCGGGAATCGTCTTGCACTCTTCGCGATGTTTAATTATCTGTATCCATTCATTTATACTTGGATGTTGTCCTTGTGAGGGAAAAACCCATTCTGCGTTTTTGCGATGTGGTCTCCCTAGTTACTTTATGTGTTTTATTTTTGGAGTTTACTCATACCAGACTTATTGTCTGACCCGAATTGTTGTTTTCGCTAAATGTTCGGGTACTCATTTATATTTGAGTAGTCCAGAAATAACAGGTTTCTTTGGGCTCTTTTGAAGATGGTGGACGAACAGGAGGCTCCTTATCTATCTAGTTATTTATTTCCTCTATTATGAGATGTTGGCTCTATGTATGTATATTTAAAGGCAGGTTGTTATAACTACCTAGACTGATAGTAGTACTTTAGTTGTAACTCTAATAACTCATTGTTGGGGAGTAACCTTATGTACCGTCTTATTTTTATGTTATATTTAACCGTTCCGTTGTGAGACTATTATTCCGTTCTTATATTTTACCCCATGGCAACTCGTCTTTCAGATACTTGAGCAATGGCACATGAATACCATGGATGTATTAAGTGTCGTTGTCAAGGGTTAGAAATGTGGGTCGTCACAGTTGGTATCAGAGCTTCGGTTGAGTGAACGCCTTAGCCTGATTTGGGAACAACTCACCAGAGATAGGGTAAGTGATGCCCTAGAATGAGTTGATCTTGAGGGAGTATATTTGTAATTTTTATAATAATAATATTTATCCTCTAAAGTCTAGTTTTAGATCCTTTGGTGTTATTTCCTTAAAACATTTTAATCCTATTTTTGTATTCTAAAGATGCCTGTTATTTGTTCAAATAATAGATAATGAATACAAGAAGAGGAGGAAGGAGAGGATCTAGAACTAGCACGGATACCAATGGCAGGGTACCTAGAAATGCTACTATGTCAGCTGTAGATCCGGTAGAGGAAATGCTAGTGCAAGTTCATATCCCTATGAACTTTGCCGCATTGTGTAAGAATTTTACCGCTTTGGGTGGGAAACCATTCTATGGGACTAAAGACATTCTTGGGGTGCAGATGTGGCTCCGAACTTGTGAAAGAATATTTGGAGATCTTTGGTTGGAAGATGCGAAGAAACGGCTGTTGGCATCGCGACAACTTCAAAAGTCGGCGATGGATTGGTGGGATTCAGAAACAGCAAGTACTCCAGAGGGGGAGTTTTATTGGGCCCAGTTCAAGGAAGTTTTTGAAGCACAATTTATTCCATAAGCCGGAAGAACTCAGTTATTTAGAAGTTTCATTGACTTAAAGCAGGGTGATATGACCATGTCGCAGTATGAGCATAAGTTCAATGCTTTGTCCCATTTTGGACTTGGATTGATAGACACACCACTCAAGAAAAATGAAATGTTTGTGAATGGAATGCGACCAGAGTTCCATCGTGAAATGACCAATCATCTTATGGGTACATTCACCAACATTATTAGCATGGCTTTGAGGTTTGAGGCTCTTGATATTGAGGAAGGAGTCCAGAAGGGCGTAGTACCAGCAATAAGTGCCAAGCCTTTATCGGTTATACCTGTTGAAGGTAAGCCAAACTTCAAGCGTAAGTTTAAGGGAAAGAAGCAGGGTGCAGGGAAGAAACCCGAAGATGGCACTCCAGCACAGAAGAAGCAGACCAACTTGGCCAACATTCTTTGTTTTAAGTGCAATAAAATGGGCCACTTTGCAAATCATTGCCCAACTGCCATATGTTTTAATTGCGGCCAGCCAGGACATATGAAGAATGAGTGCCATTTTCCTAAAAAGGGATCTCAAGGACAAACTTTTACCATTGAAGAGATACCATCCACTTTTTCAGATAAAAAGGGGAAGCAAGTGTTGCAAGATACATTATTCATATATGATATTCCTGTAAGGGTGCTATTTGATACAGGAGCTTCCCATAGTTTTATTTCTTATGATCTAATGGACAAACCAAACCTTAAATATGTTATCATAAGTAATCCTCTTTGTGTGTCAAACCCAATTGGAGGTCCGACAAATCTTGACACCGTGTGTCTAAATGTACCTATTTCTTGTCGAAATCATCTCTTTCCTTTTGACTTGTTTGTTCTTGGGTTTATGGGTTTTGGTGTGTTGTTGGGAATGGATTGGTTATCTAAGTTTAAAGCTATCTTGGATTGTGGTAGAAGGCTTGTTAGAGTTAGTGATGCAGGAGATGCTGGTGTTGATATTAGTTTTGAAGAGCCTAAGAAGTTAATGAGCAGTTTTCTCTATTCACTCGAAGTGACTAAAGCGGAGCCTGGAGATGTGCCGGTTGTTCGATATTTCATAGATATTTTTGATGAGGTGCAAGGTTTACCTCCTCACCGTGAAGTCGAGTTCCATATTGATTTGGTTCCGGGAACTAGACCTATTGTACAACCCTTACGAAGGATGGTCCAAAAGAGAAGAGGGAGTTAGAAAGGCAGACTTATGACTTGTTGCAGAAGGGCTTGATCCGACGTAGTACCTCGAGTTGGGGATCGCCAGTCGTCTTTGTTACAAAGGCAGACGGTTCTCTAAGGTTATATGTAGACTATCGGGAGTTGAACAAAAGGACTATCAAGAATAAATATCCTTTGCCAAGAATTGAGGATATGTTTGATCAACTCCATGGTGCTCAGATATTTTCTCAATTAGATCTTGCCACTGGTTTCCACCAATTAAGAGTGGCAGAGGAGAATGTTCCTTTAACAGCTTTTCGAACTCCTGAAAATTTCTACGAGTGGTTAGTTATTCCGTTTGGATTTACTAATGCACCCGCTTATTTTGTGGACTTAATGAATCGAGTATTTCGAGAGATTCTTAATAAATTTGTTCTCATCTTTATTGATGACATTCTTATCTATTCAAAGACAGAGGAGGAACACAAATATCATCTCCGTGTCGTATCGATACCTTAAGGAGCCATGAGTTGAAGGCTAAGTTCTCCAAGTGCCATTTTTGGGAATCTGAAGTTAGATTTCTAGGGCATGTTATTTCGGGAGAAGGTATATCGGTGGATCCAGCTAAAGTTGTTGCGGTCCAAGACTGGAAGAAGCCCGAAAGTGCGACGGAAGTTAGAAGTTTCTTGGGATTGGCTGGTTTTTACTGTAGGTTTATTAAGGACTTCTTAAAGATTGCTTCTCATCTGACGAAGTTAACAAAGAAAGATGTTAGGTTCGTTTCGACTTCTAAGTGTGATCAAGCATTCAATGAATTGAAAAACAAGTTGACTGACGCTCCTGTTTTAACCATTCCAAATGGGAGCGAAGGTTTAACCGTGTATACAGATGCTTGTGGAACCGGATTAGGAGCAGTTCTGATGCAGCATGGGAAAGTTATTGCCTATGCGAGTCGACAGCTAAAGCCGCATGAGAAAAATTATGCTACGCACGATTTGGAACTTTTGGTTGTTGTCTTCGCACTAAAGATGTGGAGGCATTATCTTTTGGGTGAAAGGTTTGAGTTATACACGACCACAAATCCTTAAAATACCATTTTACGCAGAAAGATTTGAATTTGAGGCAGCAGAGATGGCTGGAGTTTCTCGCCTTTTTGATCTATAGGTTCTTTATACCCGTGGAAAAGCAAATGTCGTTGCTGATGCAATGAGTAGGAATGTAGCAATGGTTGCAAATCTAGAAGTTAAGCAAGTATTGTTAGAGAGAATTGCATCCAGTCAAGAGGCAGATCCTATTTTAGCTCGACTTAAGAAAGATGTTGAAGAAGGTGTTGTTTCTAGCTTTAAGATTGATCTCCGGGGCATATTGAAAATGAATGGGCGTATTTGTGTTCCAGACTTTGATGGACTTAGGCAAGAAGTGTTAGCTGAATGCCACCATTCAAAGTTAAATTTTCATCCAGGAGTGACCAAGATGTTCAAAGATATGAAGAGGGTATTCTGGTGGAAGGGGATGAAGCGAGATATTTCAATCTTTGTGAGTCGTTGTGCAAACTGCCAGCAGATTAAGAGTGACCAGCTGAAGATAGCTGGATTGCTTCAGCCACTTGAGTTCCCAAAGTGGAAGTGGGAGCAGATCTCTATGGACTTTATTGATGGGCTTCCTAGGTCAAGAAGAGGTAATGATGGCATTTGGGTTATAGTCGATCGACTAACCAAGATTGCCCATTTCATTCCTGTTAAGCTGACTAGGACTGCTACAAATCTGGCGAGTTTGTATGTGAAGGAGATTGTGAGACTCTATGGGATTCCTCGTAGTATTGTAAGTGACCGAGACCCGATATTCACTAGTAGGTTCTGGGAGGGACTGCAGACTGCTTTAGGTACTGAGCTAAGTCTAAGCACGGCTTACCATCCCCAAACAGATGGGAAAACAGAGAGAGTGAACTGAATCTTGGAAGATTTATTACGAGCATGCATTCTAGACTTCGGGGGTTCTTGGGAAGATCATTTACCCTTAGTTGAATTCACTTATAACAATAGCTATCAAGAAAGCATTGGTATGGCCCCTTTCGAAGCTCTTTATGGTCGTCCATGTCGTTCTCCTTCGTGTTGGGTTGAATCTGGAGATAAACTGTTCTTGGACCAGACATAATTTTAGAAGCCAATGAGAAGGTAGTTGATGTTAGAAGAAAGATGAAGGAGGTGCAAGATTGGCAAAAGTGTTATGCAGATCAAAGGCGTAGGGATCTGGGGTTCTTAGTTGGGGACTTGGTATTTGTAAAAGTCTCTCCTCTGAGAAGTGTCGTAAGGTTTAGGAAGATAGGGAAGTTAGCCCCTCAATATATTGGTCCTTCTCCCATACTAGCCCGGATTGGTAAACTTGCATATAAAGTGGAGTTACCAGATCGACTATCAGATGTGCACAACGTATTTCACATATCTCATTTACGTAAGTATGTACACGACCCTTCGATGATAATAAAACCAAGACAACAAGTTGATTTGGAGGTTCAGCCTAACCTAACCATTCTTAGGCGGCCTATTTGTATTATTTCTCGAGATATAAAGGGATTAAGGAAGAAGATTGTGAATCTTGTTAAGGTTCAGTGGAGTGGAGATGTTAGAGACTGTACTTGGGAAACTGAAGACTATATTAGGGATTCTTATCTCGAGTTGATGTAGTTGTTGTTTGTATTTTGTTGTTTCTTTTTAGTGTACTCATCGGCTGTGTTAAGGTCACTTTCCTAGTATCTTTGTGTGGTATATATGATATCATTTGGGTTCTTTGATATCTAGAGTTTGTCCGATTAATTTCGAGGATGAAATTTCCTTTAAGGAGGGGAGGATGTAACGACCCATAATTTAATCACTTTGAACATGAATAGTTAATATGTTTTTAAATGATTAAATAATGGATTTTATATCTAGAAGTATTAACCTTGCCTAATAAAACAAGAAAGATTTATTAACGTAGCCTAATAAAACAAAATAGTATAATTACTTGCCTAATAAAATAAAATAGCATAATGATTATTATATTCCATGCGGATGGTTGCCATTGGACCAAAATCTGGTCGAACCAGGTTATGCCATGCGGATGGTTGCCTGTGGACCAAAATCTGGTCAAATCAGGTTAGGCCATAGTCGGTAAGGAGGATTTCTGTTGGACCAAAATATGGTCGAATCAAATTATGCCATATGGCTAGCTTCTATTGGACCAAAATCTGGTTCAATCAGGTTAGGCTATAGGAAATTACTAAAGTACCCTTCTCTTCACCTATAAATAGCCAAGTCCATATATCATTTTATTTCATTCAAAAACTAAAGAAAAGAACTAAAATTCATTTTAAACAGTGAAGTATTCCAAGTCTTCATCAAAGCAAATAGGATGTGAGTATATTTCATGTTTTCATAGTTTAGTGGGTATAACTTAATCTGTGAGTACATTCCTTGCTTTCATAGTTTAGTGGGTGTAACTTATTCTGTGAGTATTTCTTGTTTTCATAGTTTAGTGGGTATAACTTATTCTGTGAGTATAATTTAATTATTTTACAGTCAGTGTAATCTTAATCTCTTTCCTTTTACTCATTCATATTTTAACAAATGTTGTGTTAACTATTGATTGTAAATTGTTAATAATAATGAGTCTGTTATTATTCTTGTTATTATTCTTGTTTGGTTGTTTGATTTGTGCTCGGCCAGTTTATGAGCAATAACTTTGATGTTTAGTTAAAGGGAACTTACACCACCTTTTAACTTAGGATTGACATTTAGTGACTTTTTGGTTAAAAGGAAACAACACCCCTTTTAGCTATCTCATTTGATCAAGAGGAAGCTTCACCCCCTCTTAGTTGTAATCTCCTTTAAAGATGATGGGTTTAAGTTATGATTTGAATGGAAGTTATAAATCATTGTTTAAAGTATTTTAAATGAGCTTCAAAATTTATATAATAATTTAAATGAGTTATTTATGGAAAGTAAGTAGTCCTATACTTGGCACTAAAAGCCGATGAGTAGATTGATTCTCTATCTGTGAGATCTGGAATCGAAGTGTCTAGGCAAGCTAGGAGCAACCAGTGCCCTGACTTACATGGCTTTGTTTCTAGGCGAGGGATAGAGTAAGTCGAGAATATCGAAAACGTGACAAGTGTAGGAGATTTGATTTCCATAAATGATCTTTATAATTATAATGGAAAACGTTTGCATTTCTTATAGGCGATTGTTTTTGACCCATCTAGTATGCTTTTGAAATATGAAATCCACTTAATTGTTTTGAGAATATGCTTATACCGATGGGATAAGTATATGGATATTTTCCAAGTACTGAAAGAGTATAAGATTTAATTTTCATATACGATCGTTTTGTTATCCCCGACAGTCGATATCTTGACTATCAATTTCGATACCCTTCTTCCTTTTATTTTTGTTTCGTCAATCTAAGACAATTTGTTGCTCAATTAGAGCATTGATATCCTTTATCGGAAATGACTAAATAAAGAGCGAGTGGGGGCCAAGCTATGTGGGGTTGCTACCAATAGGGTATTTTCACATCTACTCTAGATTGGTTCCGGTTGTATGCGCACGAAGATGTGAAATACTCGGATACTCGGTAAGGATGGCGGGGTCTGAGTTGGACGTTTCCGAGAGCCATCGTAGTTCTCAAGTATATTTTCTAGAGGTATACTTTCGATAAGGGGGGTGCACCCTCCTAGTCATTTGGAAAAAATTCCTTTTCCTTATTTTTGATTCAAATCTTTGGATTGATTCTTTCTTAATTTCATCGAGAAGCTTCTTGCACTCTTCGCGATGTTTAATTATCTGTATCCATTCTTTTATACTTGGATGTTGTCCTTTTGAGGGAAAAACCCGTTCTGCGTTTTTGCGATGTGGTCTCACTAGTTACTTTGTGTGTTCGATTTTTGGAGTTTACTCATACCAGACTTATTGTCTGACCCGAATTGTTGTTTTCCCTAAACGTTCGGGTACTCATTTATATTTGAGTAGTCCAGAAATGACAGGTTTCTTTAGGCTCTTTTGAAGATGGTGGACGAGCAGGAGGCTCCTTATCTATCTAGCTATTTATTTCCGCTATTATGAGATGTTGGCTCTATGTATGTATATTTAAAGGCAGGTTGTTATAACTGCCTAGACTGATAATAGTACTTTTGTTGTAACTCTGATAACTCCATATTGGGGAGTAACCTTATGTACCGTCTTATTTTTATGTTATATTTAACCGTTCCGTTGTGAGATTATTATTCCATTCTGATATTTTACCCCATGGCAACTCGTCTTTCAGATACTTGGGCAACGGCACATGAATACCGTGGATGCATTAAGTGTCGTTCTCAAGGGTCAGAAAGGTGGGTCGTCACACATTACTCATTAGAGATAGAGTCAGTAGTACTCTAGAATGAGTTTGAGTGCAATAATAGATATGAGCGCATATTTGTTAGTGAATATAAATTATTTTATATTGTGTTGATTGGTTTGTTGTGTGGTATATGGATTCTGGTCAATACGAATAATGAACCTTATTGATAGGGATCTCTAAACATTTGTACAAAACAATTTGACAAGATATTGTTTTAAAATAGGGTAAATGAAATAATTTTACCCAAATTATTTTTGTATATAAAAGAAATAATTTTCCGAAAATTATTATAGTTATATACGGTTGCTTGGTTGTTAGGAAGTGATGATATTAAATTATTATCATTCAAGTGTGAAATTGAATAAGAAATTTAAAACATAACCATAGGTTAAGAAATAAATTGATATACGAATGGGATTTTGTAAACATAAATTGTAAATGTGATTTACAATTTAAAAATAGAATTCCAGAGAAATATTTGAAAGAATTTGAAAGGATTTGAGATTTGAAATTTTGGTGAAAAGTTTAAATTCCCTTGAATTTGAAAATGATTTTCAATGGTTTTGGAAAAATAATGGTGAAATTATTTTGGGAAATATTTTTGAATTGGATTTGAAGTCGAGTGGAATTTGGATTTAAAAATATTTGGAAAGTATTTTTGAAGGGATAAAAGCACTAAACTCTTTTCGGTCGTGGGAAAATAACTTCGATGATGATTACAGCATCATCGATGTTCATTTTCAAGTTTCCAGGAGAGGAATTGCTGCCAAAATGTTTTAAATTGAAACTGTTTGCAAAAGTGGGTTTGTTTTGGAAATTCAAAAGGTAATTTGAACTGATTTCAAAAATGATTTTTGAAATGATGGAAAGACTCTGGAATCCTATCTAAAATATTTATGGAGTAATAAATAAGTTTAGAAACCTAGAAAAATTCGAATTGAAACTGAATTTCACTTGGATTAATTTGAAAAAAAGAAGATTTGAGTCAAAAAAACAATGATATATATTCAAATTAAATTGAAATGCATATGGATTCAAATGAAATTGAAATGCAGGTAAAATTAAATGTTGAAATTCATTTCGAACTTGTAAGTAAATAGAACTGGAATTGGAATGGAATATTGGAATCAACAAAAAAAACAGTGTTTAATAAAGTGAAATTGTGAAATTTGTCCAAAGGAATTATAAGAAGTAAGAGTTTGGAAATAAACTTTTATTTGAAATTAAAATCGAAAATGAAATAATATAGGAAGTATATGGAATATTTGCATTGAACTTAAGAAATAAAGGGACGGTGAAATTCTTAAGTAAGTTTGGTATTGGAAATATCAAAATTAATAATTGAGTGAAGATTAAAGTGGAAATTGTGAAATGGTGATTGTGGATGAGTGGATAGAAATCAATATAAATGTGAACAAAAGAGAATTGATATAGCTAATAATTAATTAGAAATAAATATGTGGGATGTTCGTATATTATTTTATTCGCATAACGATTTGATCCAGAATTCGAGCATAGAATTTGCAGATAATTATATCAAATCCGAGTTGGAATTTTTCGCTCTATTTTCGACGGCGAACCTGATATGGATTTTTGGTTGATTCTGGAAATTCTCTATCATAGTTTACGGCTATGCAAGGAGAATGATGGTTTTTGATCAAGAAACCAGATCCGAGTCCGCACTAGGAAGTCGGATGGACAATACTAGTTTAGAAGTGAAATTGTGTGATCGAATTTGATATTGCGTACGAATGACATAAGTACATTGTACGGGTTTGAATGAAATGAATATTGAAATTTTGTAAAGAAATGTGCAAAATGATTTTTTAATGTTATAATTGGATGTTGTTGTTAAGTAGAATATAGAAGTGTAATAAAGAAAAAGGGAATTGGAATTTTGATTTCAAAGATAAATGAAATTTCTCGACAATAAGATATGTATTTAAATTTCTATATGAAATTTGATGATTTTCATGTCTAGCCACTTGGCTTTTTGTTTCTTTTGAAATATGGAGCCCCGTGGTGACATTTTGTAATCGTACCGAGTTAACCGCGCAAAGGAGACATTGGCAAAAAATTTCAAAAATTTAGGAAGTTAGAAAAATTTTGAGAAAATTTTGTTAATTTAAAGTTTGAATTTGAATTGTTAAGAAAAAATATTGTTTGGAAACCATGGAAGATTTTGGATAGTTAGATGAAGTGATAATACAAATCTTTAATAAAAAGATTTGTTTTGGCAAATTGATAAATCTGTTTGGTTTTGGGTAAATAGTAAACGGGTTAAGGATCATTCTTCTTAACTAGTAATTTCGGGCAAAATTCTTTTAAGGGGGGAAGAATGTGACGATCCAGAAATTTTGAACTTTTGAAATTGAAATATTTAATTGATTTAATTATTTGAAAGTTAGTTTAACTTGAATTTTAAATATAACTATGAATTTGGAAATTAAATTATTAAATTTAATTTATTGAAGTTGGGTGAAAGATTGAATCTTGATTTTTAAGTTGATTAAAAATATTTTAAAGGCTTGGAAAATCCATATTAATAATAGGGAAGATAATGGAAGTGTTAAAATTTGAAATTTGAAGTGTTTGTTCAGTTTTGAAATTATATTGTTTAAATTGATATTTAAAAATAGCCTTCCGAGGCACGGTCTCGGAATTCGACGAAACTAGTTATATTGGATCCGTAATATTGTATTATTATCGAATATCAATTTTCATAGTGTTTGGGGTTGTCGTGTGGCCTTACGGTAGATAAACATGTTGTATTTAAATTGGAAATTCAATATAAATACTGGTCCAAAAAGTTATCTTCTCCATACAATCGAATTTGGACTCGGAACCTTTCCAATTGTGTTCGGAATAGGGGTTTAACATTATAAGCACTTGGCAGTACGCATCGATAGGAGGTCGAAATCTTGAGTTGCGTAATTCAAAACGATTTAAATTTGAATATATATATATATATATATATATATATATAATAAAATGAGTACTATAGCAAAAAAACACGTATTGGAATTGTTACCACATGTTCTTTTCTTTCTATTTTTTTCACATGCGTATTTTTTTATGTTAACGCTGATAGTAAAAATGTAAAAAAGTAAAAGACCTCGTCTTTGTTTTTCCCTTTTCAAACAGAACGAAATCAAAATCTATTTCGTTAAAAATCATGGTCGAAAACAAAGAAAATAAAACTGATCATATCCTCTTTAAAAAAAAGCCGAGCCTTGTTCATCTTCAAAATTAGAATCAAACTCGAAAAAGAAATACAATGGCAGCTGCACATAATCGCTCTCTCTCTCTCATTCGTTCTACTCGTATTCGATTTCAAATTGGGAAATAATCGACTTCGTTCGATTTTAGAAAAAAGATGGTGAGTCATGGTCGAGATTTGATGGAGATGGCGGCGGCGGTATGGCGATGGCAGGCGCCAGCAATTGTCGATCGCGCTCGTTGCGACGAATCATGAGCAGGTTTTGGGTGCGGCAAATTGGGAATCGCGATGTTCTCGAGCACGCATGGTGACCTGGAACGACGTAGATGGGTGCGATGTTTGTGTGCGAGCTGCCGGTGGTCTCTGTCGCCATGTAGTGGTTCGACGACGCTAGGTTTTCGATCCGTGTTCGTCATTGTTCAAGTGAGGTATAACATTTTAATTTAAATGTGCTTAAGTTTAAACTGGCAAACTTAATATTGTTTTAAATTGTTTTAAATTGACAGCAAGGTATATGTATATGTATATAGATTTAGAAATTAACAGTAAACAGTAAATAGATAATGATATATAATGTAAGTCTATATATATATACATACATACATACATATATATATATACGTGCATGCATATTTAGATTTAAAATATAGAAGTGGAACAGAATATATATATATATTTTGGAATATATATATATATATATATATATATATATATATATATTATAAAATATATATGAATTTTTTAAATGTTGAAAAATTTATATATGACTTCTATTTTGAATCTATTGATTTTCTACTTATGTATATATGAAGTTACAAAAGAAAATAAATATATACACACATATTTCAATTTACTAGTTTATTCTAAAAAATATTTTTAAGGTAATTTATTTTGTTTAATTAGCTTATTTAAAATTTATTTTAATCAGTAAAAAAATTTGTAAAAAAAATTATTTAGAAATTTAATTTATTAGATAAAAATAATTTATTAAAGGAAATTTAGTTTTAAATTTAATTTTTAATTAAATAAATTTATTAAAAGAAATTGGTTTAAAATTTAAAAGTATTAGTTTAAAATAAAATCACTGGTGAATTAAAATTATCAAACAAAAATTTATTACTCGATTATTTTGAATATTAATCAACTGTTTAAATATTTATACAAGGTCAAAATCGTGAAAAAAGCAAGCTAATTTAGATGGATTGCAAAACAAAAAGCAAAGGTGAGATCTTCTCACTCAGTTGAAAAAAAATTAGAATTTCAGTTATTGATTGTTTGGATGTGATAGAGTGTGTGTATGTATATACATACATACACACACAGATATATATATATATATATATATATATATTATATATATATATATATATTGGAGTGATTGATTTCCCGCATTATAATAGCGGATGAGACCCTATGCGCCGCATAGTAGCGGATGATATGATATAATCCCATATATCACGACATTCCACCTCGAAATGGAATTGTGTATTTAATTGTTGTGCTAACATTTGTGGATGTAGAGAAACAGGTTGGAGGGATCCAACTGGATTCCTTAAATTGTTGTATTTATTTTACATGTTGTGATGTGATTATTGATAATCTGTGAATGATTATATTGGTGTTTGAAATTTATTGAAGGCTATGGTTTGGCCGAATATATTATTGGTATTGTAGGATACCGGAAATATATAGTTGGATAATTTTAGAAATTAAAGTAAAAAATTTTAAGTAAATGAATTTTAGAAATTGGATAAATTTAAAAGGAATTTAAAAGTATAAAAGTTGATTTTTGTAATCCTATCGAATAATTTCCAAAATATGGTGAAAAGATTTTAATAAATGGATTTTTAGTAATATTGTTTAAAAGTTGAAGAATTTTTTTTAAATTCGAATTTTAAATAATTTGGGAGAAATAAAGGAATCTATTTTTAAAAAGGTGGTAAATTTTTAGGAAATCAATTTGGAATTTGATATGGTGTTTGAAAATAAATTTGGAAATCAATTGGGAATTTGATTTGGTGTTTGAAAATAAATTTGGAAATCAATTTGGAATTTGAAAATAAATTTTGGAAATCAATTTGGAATTTGAATTGGTGTTTGACAGTGAATAGTTGGAAATCGATTTGACAATTGTATATCAGTGGATATTTAGAATTTAAATCCACAATGAGAATTTATAAAGGAATGGGTGATTTGTTTTAAAAATAAATATTGGTTTAATTTTTTTAAAAGGCGTGGAAAGAAAATTTACGAATTTGGAATGTAAATTGAAATAAATTGAGGAGGTTTTTTAATTTATTTAAATGGACTATTTTGAATAGGAAAGGTATTTTCCCTGGAAAGCTGAGTATGTTTTCAAAATAGCATTTGGATATAAATTAAAAAGTTCTAGAGTTGGTGTTAAAAAGAATGTTTTTGGAAAAATTATTCTCTTAGATTGTTTTTAAATCTTTAAAATAAATATTATTAAGTTGATTATAGAAGTGACTATTTAAATATTTAATTGATATTTTGATTTAGAAAATGGTTATTTAAAAAATTACACTTTATCTAATAATTTTATTTTATTTTACTTGTTCTGGGCATAAGGTTTATATGAGACATTATTATAAGATTTCATAACTAATATTTTAAATAAAGTGTTTAAAAACAGTTTTATTTTAAATGTTTCCAAGTAGATATTTTTGGATAAGTGATTTAAATTATTTTTAAAGTATTCGGACTCAGCAAATTTTCAGTGGAAATAAATGATATTTGGAAATGTATTCCACGTGGGGTAAGTGATTTGAAATTTGTTTTCAAAAGGTTGAAGTGTGAAAATATATCTTGCGAAGATATTTTGAAAATAAATAATTGGGGGAAAATTATTCAAATCTGGTGATTGTTGTGAATGTTGATTCATAGTTAAGTAACCGACTATCAATATTGGCCTTTAATGGCATTTGAATTTCGATGCGAACGGGGGTCGGATTCCAAACGGTTATCCGAAAACCACATCGAATCTTTGTGATGGATCTTTTCTTTAAAAGATCAAAGTGAAATTTTTTTGTGATTTACTTGAAATCTGAATATTACCACTTATTTTTAAAATAAGCCCTCATTATTCGGTTAAGCCGGGAGAGGACTTTATGTCATAAAACTCATTTTGAATAAATGATACGACGAAATGGGATTGCATTTGAAGATGGTGTTGAAGACTAGGTATTTTCGAAAACAAAAGGATTACCTGTCAAATGTCTCTGCACCGAGTGGCTCCGGTATTAGATTTTATCACCCTTTGTGATGGGGAGTCTAGACGTGATTAGTGAATATCCGGATTTGCAAGGCATTCTTTCCTTAATTGGAGGAAGTGCCTTCGGTTCCATTCGAACCCGGAACGGACTTGTATGGATTTATGTCTGACGTTACACTTTGAGATGTAAAGCTGGTTTCTATCAAATATATTTCTATTGGTGACGGAGAATTTATTCTCTTAGCTTAACACCCTTCTCTGAGACGTACGAGCTCAGAGGTTATGTAGCTGATTATTACTAGTGATATATTCCCAATTTGGCAATGTGGCATGCTAAGTGTTTCTGATCATTTGTTGATCGAAGCATGGATTTTGTGAAATGCGTAGCTTTGTGGACGAGACTTCGTCGGACCTCACATCCCGGAAATGGTCGAAACAGGAAGGATGCAGCAAGGTTATGGGGGTCGTACCCCTCATGGTATGCACAATTTCTTCTGGATAAAAAGTGGTATCTGGTATGGAGCCTAGATATTTAACTTGTGTGGATTATTAAAAGTGGTATTCGGGCATGGAGCCCAGATTATTTGCTTATGTGGTTGTTGGTTATAGAGGCACCTCAGATAAAGGTATGTCTAGACCAGAGGTGGCATACTCATGACATTTAGTTACCTAGTTACAAAAGTAACCCAACCTTGTGTCGGCAGAGATCTGGTTAGGTTCTCGGGGTGTCCCTCCAGAGGCGTACCCATTCGGTGAAGGAAGTTGCTTAGCCCGACCATTTGTTGGAAATCCAAACAAAACAATATGAGCCCTGTATGGTTTTAGTTATATAACCTATCATGGAATGTTGTGTAACCTGCTATCGAACATGGTAGCTATAGTAGGTATACCATAATGGTGGTATGCTGGCTAGGATTAATATAATAATTTCAAAATGTTTTCCACACTATGCACTAATGAAAATATTAAAAAGATTTTGCGTATCAAGCATATATGACTACCATAAGGAGAAATCTCCTCCAATTATGATTGCATTGTGTGTGTAGCGGGAGGCCTTATGGTAGTTTCATTTTCCAAAAGCATAGCCGATTTCTTCTTATTTCCTTTTGTGCAAATAACTGTTTTAAGATCTCACACCAGTCCCATGACTGACCTAGAGTTTATTGTTCCTTTTTTAAACTCTAGGTGCCCATAATTTTCCAACGGGCAGCCTAGAGTCAGGTTATCAGTTGTTCTAGAGCGAAGTCAGAAAAGCAGGCTGTGGAGATCAGGGGACAAGCTGGATGGCGAGGCGTGTCACTTATACAATGTTATTTCTTTTTCGTTGTTGTGTTATATATGACTCTGATGTTGTAATATATAAACTGATATAGCTCTTTTGTTTAAAGATTATTCATTTATCTATTATATATTATTCCGTTGCGAAATGTGAGATTCTGATATTGTTCTGTTTTCTTCTTCTATCTTCTTCTTCTTCTTCTTTAACCTTAACGGTTCGGTTTTTCGGCATTCAATTGTTCGGCATTTGGTACAGGGGATGTATAGATGTCGATTTTCGAAAGTCGAAAAATTGGTTCGTTACACTTTCTCTCTTTCTTTTCATCCATTCGAGAACCCACAATCATGCACATACTCACAAGCCGCGGCCAAAGTCACCCGCCGCCGATCATCCACCCCGATCACCCGCGACTACCTCATTTCGTCCGTCTACCTGGAACCACGATCGAACACTGGGTTTGAAATAGAGCTCTCGCATCGAAATTGGAACGAGGCTATGCCCCTTCAAACACCTCGCCATGACCACCCCGTCCACCATCCACCTCCAAATTTCACCCACGACATCGCCCCAATCTCCTCCGTCGTTTCCCAGTGGATCGCATGCTCCTCCTCCTCTCTTTTCTTCACCATTTCCACGAAGCCAAGACCCACAACGAAACCCAATAAAACCCTAAAATGACCTCGCCTGGCCACCATAAGCCATAGAAAAATACCATACCATTTTTCACAGGTGCGCCTCCTCCTTGCCAAACGCCATGCCCCCAAATCAACTACATCAACTTAATTTGACAAAATTACCAAATCTGATCGACTCCCAATTTCTCCTTCCATATGCCGTTAAAAATTCCTAAACAACTCTCAAAAATCATATTTTTTCCATAACAATTACAACCATATAATCCAAGAGTGAAATTTCGATAGTCAAAACTCGGCCAAACTAGAGCTGCTTACTATAATATATGTTCCTCCCTTCCTATACTTGATGAAATCGAATGAAATTAATTTAAAATGTTCTATGCTCGAAAAAAAATCAACTTTTGTTTTGGGATCAAGATTTAAATCCAATTGGAATTTGAGATATAGATTTTTAAAGCAAGAAGTTTAACTGTTTTTATAAAAAGAAAATGAACAGAGAGCTTGAGAAAGAAACATTGACATGTTGAACGCATACAAAATACACTGATTCACATACAAACACATATATACCTAACACATCATAATCACTGCCATTTATATGTATATGTATGTATGTGTGTATATATATAGGTGATAACCAGTAAACAAAAGAAGTTGTTTTACTCACTGTTTCAAATACATAAACAACTGTTGGTCCTAATCTACTCTTCTGCTCAAGCCTTTAATCCACTATTCTTCCTTCTTTAAGCTTTAAATTCTTATCTTTAGTTTGATGGCAGATTTTTTTTTTGTTTTTTTATATGTATTATACGTGAAGGGAAAAAATGAACAAGAAAACAAGCAGGTATGGCTATATATATGAGAATGCAAGGGGAACACTTCAACAAGAAGAGGTTGAGATGTTTACAAGCTTCCATTTTTCATTTATTTTATTTTCTTTTGCTACGTGGCTGATTCCATTTCGGCCTTGATTTGATTTATTTTATGTGGTTTGATTTCATTATATGTTGATTTATTTTTGTGTGCTTGATAACAAATTTTGTATACTTGATTTAATGTTGACATGATGATTCCTATGTATATATACATATAGATGTATAGATATATACCCTTTCATATACATATTTATTTTATCATATTTACATATACATATATGTAGATATGTATACATATATATTTACATATTTACATATTTACATATTCATATTTTTACCATGAGTATATACTTACCTATTCACTGTCTCACACATATACCTATATATATGTACGTATGTATATTTATGTATATTTTGTCATCAAAATAGAGCTTGTATATTTTTGTATATAGATATATAGACTATTTTATCATGAGTTTTGACAAGGTGAAATTTACACACACACACACACACACACACACACACACACACACACATATATATATTAATCAATTTTCCTTATTCAGAAAATTACATTTTAAAATTTTATGGGGTTTTAATCAATTTATAGATTCAGATACTTCAAATGTCAGAAAATTTATCTACTTGACTTATACAAATTTATATTTCAATATTTAAAATTAGTTTATTATCCCAATATCAGATGGCTAAAAATCTGGGTCGTTAAATCTCCCCTCCCCTTAGAACTTTTCGTCCTCGAAAAGGAACAAAACGAGAACTAGAATTTTGATGTTTATTATTAAATGAATCATTCTTTAAATATTTTAGACTCTTACTCCTTTACTATACATTTTAGAATACATTAACTTTAAATTACATAGAATCACCAAGCTAGTTTGATATTAAAATATATTTTTCATAACTCGATGTCTTAACAAGTCTATCCTTCTTCTTACAAAAATTTAGTCATTCGTTGATCAGGCACAGGACTAAAAATCTCTAAGTACTTAGTAGACCCGTTTTAACACCCAGTGAATATACTTTTAAAAAAAACCCTTCAAAAATGATATGGAAAGTATCACCCTCTTTTCCTTCTTTGCCATCATGGATCGCAGTAAACGCGATGTTTGCGTCGCCATACTAGCGAAATCATAAGTAAACTGTATGCATCAATACCCCTCGATTTACTCCATGGGAACACAATAGACCGCAGCTACATGATGGTAGCGTCGCTATCCCAGCGAAATCATAAGTAGTCTGTAGGCAATCTCTGTCCCCCGAATTATGCTATCAAAACAAACTACATAGAACGCAGCTACACAAAGGTAGCGTCATTATCCTAGTGAAGCCAAACGTAGACGGTAGGCAATGCCTACCTCCCGAATTACGCTATGGAACCACGATAGATCATAGTTAGACAAATGCTACGTTGTTATCCCAGCAAAACCATAAGTAACTATAGGCACTCTCTGCCTCTCGAATTACGCTTCCAACTCTTATAGATTGCAGTTACACAAAGGTTGCGTTGCTATCAAAGCAAAACCATATGTAACTGTGGGTATAATACCCCTCGATTTACACTATGCAAACAGATGATCATCAGGAAATCATGATTTTTTTTTCGAATGTCCTCTGGGATCCCAATTCTAATTGAATCCACCCTATGGATTCTAAGGTAGATCCACCCAGTGGATCTCCTACTCCAAATTTTCAACTTTCATGCTGGGTGCCTTTCCATAATTTTGATTTCAAAACATATCATACTATAAATATATGATATCTTTCAAATCATACACTTTATAAGTATCACATATAATTTTTTTTATATAAAATCGATACCTTTAAAATAGATAGCTTTTGAATTCGTTTTATCCAATTTTCAAAATGGACTATTTGCCAAAACCAAAAGTCTTAAAGATCAATAGGTTCCGAAACTATTTTCAATTTCATTCTCATATACATATACCATCATTCTTTTCCCACTCGAGTAATTTTAGGGTCAATAATTTTGAATCCGCTTCATATTTATATAAACTCCATTTAGTATTTTCAAATACCTTTTAAGGATCATTTCCTTCTGGTTATAATTTTAGCAAGGGGAGTTTGAATATATAACTAACATATATAATCTCATTAATTCCAAATCAAAAATTTCCGAGTTCGATTTCTGTACAAAGTTATTTGTAACACTTCTTACTTCTTATATAGTAAATTTCAGTTATAATAACTATTCAATCATCATTTAAATACATTTTCACATTTGTGTTTAGTAATTATAAATTTATTTTCAAATCAATATAAAAAGTGATTTTATATACGATCGTATTTCTATAAAATATTTTACTACATCGATAGATTACGACAGCTAGTGAGTTCAAAAATTTCATCCATTCATTCACCAATTTATTTAATTTAGTTCGTTCCACTTATCCATCTCCAAATATCGTCTATTGGATTTTCACAACCCAATTCTATATTTATTCCATGGAGTTGTTTCAGTTACAATTCAATTCCATCCGGCTCCTACTCCATTTCAATATTTAATTCACTAATTTATTTATCCAATTGGTCCATTTCCATCTTCCAAAACCTAATTTTTTTTTCAAACACCAATACATTTAAGTTTTACCTAGGTTCAACTTTATTTTTCTAATCCAATCGGTTTTTCATTCTTTACTAAATATTTAACTATTTTTAAATTATTAGTTCATTAAATCTATTCATCTTGATTTACCATCAATATTTTTCATTAACACATCCAAAACGTATTTAGTTGCTAGCACTTTAAGTTGAATTATATTTATGAACTAAGTCAAACATCCATTTTTTCATCACAAAGTAAATTTAATTTCCTTCGACTTCCTTATTTACTTAGCACAAGTTAAATTTTCCATATCCAAGGTTAAATTTTAAAATTCAATCCACTAATTTGATAATTTGGTCCATTACTAATTTCCAGAATTCGAAACCCATTTTTATTTCAAAAATCAATTCGAAATCATTTATACATACATAACTTCTTTTTCACCCCTTCTATCAAATCTATATCTTTCCTTTTACAATGAAATTTATTTAAATTCCATAAGTTAAATTTTAATTTTATCTTGAAATTTCCAATTTCAGGTTGCACGTTCAAAACTTATTTTAGCTTGGTCTGAGTTAATTTCCAATTCGTTCGATCCATTTAAGCTTACTTAATTTTAATTTTTACATTCCAAAATTAAATTTCCACACTTATTTTCTTATTAACATCATTCCCCACTTATAAGTTCAAAACTTATTTTCCTTTGGTTCTACTTCTCAATTTAATGGGAATCCCAAAATTCAAACACTCGGTTTTATTTCAATCGCCATGAAATTATATATATATATATATATATATCCCATTTATATACCAAATAATATTTTTTACATTTTAAACCAACCTAGGTTTTTATGCAAAACAAATCCTTCGGAATTTCCAAAATGACCCTTGTTTTCAAAATACAAATTTCCATATCAAAAAATATTATATATAATATTACGTATTATTTCCTCAACCGATTTGGTACACATTTTAAAATTTTCGAAACTTAGATTCAAAATTCCTTGATTTAAATTCATTTTAATTTATAAGTCATATTTATAAATTATGCTTATATAATTTCACTTCCTTTAAACATTTCATAATGTTTTACAATTGTTATGTTGTAATAAACATCTTTTATTAAGGCACAACAACCTAATAATAGTCAATATTACCAAACCTAGAAACCAAACACACTATATATTCCATAATAATTTTCTGAAAAATTATTTCTCCATATATATAAAATATAATCAGGTAAAAATATTTCATTTCAAAACATCTTAGAAAACGTTTTCGAAAATCTCCACGATTTAAATCCCGGTTTGAATCTATTTTCAACTTACTCATTTGTATAATTCATTCTTATCTAATTTCTATTTGGTTACTTAAATTTAATAATCTTATTTTCAACCAATCACCTCAATATATTATAATAATTTCAAAAAAAATATTCTTTTATATCAAAATATAATCTTATACAGAAATTACTTTAAATTCGTTTATCCTTTAAAGTTATTTTATAAGAAAATAATAAGTACGCTCTCATATATAATACATTTATATCATTCTAGGGTACTACTGACCTTCTCTCTAATGAGTGATCCCGACCAAAGCCAAGATTCTCACTTAACTTTTAGCTCTGACACCATGTGTGATGATAAGGGGTTTTCGACCCTAGAAAATCTACATTAATTCCTTCACTGTATATAATGCTGAGTAATCAAGTGTCGGAAATTCCAAATCATTAGGGGTTAAGAAAAAAGAAGATAGAAGAAGAAACAGAAATAACAACAACATAGAATCTTATGGTCGTAGAGGAAAAAATATAAT
Organism: Allium cepa; assembly: GCA_030765085.1. Taxonomy (NCBI): domain Eukaryota; kingdom Viridiplantae; phylum Streptophyta; class Magnoliopsida; order Asparagales; family Amaryllidaceae; genus Allium; species Allium cepa. The sequence goes on along the minus strand of CM060931.1, from coordinate 84,529,200 downwards.
AGATAATAACATATTTTCATACAAAGAATCTGTAACTATTAATATACATACCAATTATCAGAGTACAACCATCAATATAGAAATCTGAACAGTTATATTAACTTGTCCTCAAAAGTGCTGAGTGTACAACCTACAATACACAGCGGAATATAATAAAGTATGTGCAATATGGCTTTGTCATCCAGTTCGCCTCCTGAGCTCTATATCACCCTAACCTGAATCTATAATACTCGGTATGACCCAATTACAATAAAGAAATACCCATGTCAGACTGGAAAATCAGCATAAGTAACCACACTCAATTTGAATTACTTAATTTATCAAAACCCTTTGAAACAAAGGTATCTTGTAATACCGCGTCACAAATAAACACGACGGGTTTTTCTCTTACGATAACCAAAATGTACTAAAATGTTTTTATAGAAAATCATGCGATATTATAATAATGTCTAAGAATAAATACTTATTAAAGTAGCCGAAAATTGTTACATTAATTAAAATCCAGTACGAGGCTCTACAATCAAAACTGTAAAGGTTTGTGGTGGTTATTGGATTGATGTGGTTTTAGATAATGCATATATCTGATTTTCGATCTCATCGAATCCAAATAATATATTTTAAAGGATAAGTCATTTTAAACAACAATTTCACAATCATGGAGTTAACATTCACATATGGAAATTCATTCTATATGTTTACTTAATCATGACCGACCCATCGATATAAACTTGCTTGCAATCATTTCATTTTTTTGAAAATGTAATAGTGCTCAGTAGGAGTCGATTTACTTTCAATAAAACATGTCAACGTTTTATTCAAACTACTTTAATTTGTTTGGCTACTTAATGGTACAGACAATAGATAATTGAAAAACAATATCAACTAAACATAGATCTTTAATTCAATCGACAATTTATAATTGATATTCAATCAGTTAAAACTCAGGATTAAGTTGGTTCCAATTAACTGGGACGAGTTACATTTTTATTCTAGACTACTCATTAACTAGAAAAATTAAATAAAATGATTTATTTTAAATTAATTAAAATTAAAAAAATCCATTTAAAATCCACTGATTAATTAAAATTAAAAAATCCATTTAATATCCATTGATTAATTAACAGATAATTAATCAAATAAAAGATTTATTATTCGCTATAATTATTTAAATTGTTAAATTTTACATTGCATAAAAACCCAATGACATTAGCTTAGATAAAAATACATAGCAAGGGTCCTGATGTGAAAAAAAAAATTCAATTTTGATTGGGTGAAAAATGAGATAGAGGTAGAGTTTAAATTTAGGTTTATTAAATAAATTAATTTTACTTCTTCTTTAAACCCAACCCACCCAATCACAGCCTGGCCTGTCGAAACCCCCTTCTTTTTTTCTTTCTTCCTTCTCATGCCTCCTTTCTCTCTTTCTTTTCATCCATTCAAGAACCCAAAATCGTGCACGTAGACGTGCACGTATACACAAGCACTGGCCAAAGTCACTCGCCGTCGATGATCCACCTCGATCGCCCATGACCCCCTCACTTCGTCCATCTACCTAGAACCATGATCGAACACTGGGTTCAAAATCGAGCCCTCCCATCGAAACTGGAACGAGGCTATGCCCCTACAAATTCCTTGCCACGACCACCCCGACCACCATCCACCACCAAATTTCACCCACGACATCGCCATAATCTCCTCAATCGTTTCCTCTGTACCATACGCCCCTCTCCCTCTCTTTTCTTCGCCATATCCATGAAGCCGAGACCCATAATAAGTCCCACTAAAACCAAAAAGTGACCTCGCCTGGCCACCATAGGCTATAGAAAAATACCGTGCCATTTTTCAGCAGTGCGCCTTCTCGATGCCAAACGTCATGCCCCAAATCAACTACATCACCTTAATTTGACAAAATTACCAAATCCGATCAACTCCCAATTTCTCTTTCCATATGCCGTTAAAAATTCCTAAACAACTCTCAAAAATCATATTTTTCCATAATGATTACAACCATATAATCCAAGGGTGAAATTCGATAGTCAAAACTTGGACAAACTTGAGCTACTTACTATAATAGATGTTCCTCACTTACTATGCTTGATGAAATTGAATGAAATTAAAAATATTCTATACTCGAAAACAATCAACTTTTGTTTTGGGATCAAGATCTAAAACCAATTTGAATTTGAGATATAGATTTTTAAAGTGAGAAGTTTAACTTTTTTATAAAAAGAATGAACAGAGAGCTTGAGGAATAAACACCGAGATATCGAACACGTAAAAACATACATAGATTCACATACAGATACATATATACTTAACACATATTATAATCACTACCATATATATGTATATAGGTGATAACCGGTGAATAAAAGAAGATGTTTTGCTCACTATTTCAAATATATGAACAACTGCTGCTCTTAATCTACTCTCCACCTCAAGCCTTTAGTCCACTAATCTTCCTTCTTTAAGCTTTAAATTCTTTTCTTTACTTTGATGGAAGATTTTTGTTTTGTTTCTTTTATATGTATGATAAATGAAGGGAAAAAATGAACAAGAGAACAAGTAGGTAAGGCTATATATATGAGAATAGGATGGGAACACTTCAATAAGACGAGGCTGAGATGTTTACAGGCTTCCTATTTTCATTTATTTTATTTTATTTTATTTTTCTACGTGCCTGATTTGATTTCGGCCTTGATTTGATTTATTTCATGTGATTTGATTTCATTGTATGTTGATTCGATTTTTGTGTGTGCTTGACAACAAGTTTTGTATGCTTGATTTAATATTGACATGATAATTCCTATGTATATGTACATGTACATGTTTAGATATATACCCTTACATATGCATATTTATTTTTATCATATTTACCTATATATATACACACACATATATTTACATGTTCATATTTTTACCATGAGTACACACTTATCTATTCATTATCTCACATATACACACACACGCACATATATACATATATGTATGTATGTATACTTATGTATATTTTGTCATCAAAATGGAGCTTGTATATTTTTGTATAAAGATATATATGTGTATATATATATATATATATATAATTTATCACCAGCTTTGAAAGGGTGAAATTTACATATATATATATTAATTGATTTCCTTATTCAAAAATTTACATTTTAAAATTTTATATAGCTTTAATCAATTTATAGATTCAGATACTTCAATTTTCAAAAAATTTATCTATTTGACTTATACAAATAAATATTTCAATATTTAAAATTAGTTAATTATCCCAATTTCAGATGGTTAAAAATTCGGATCGTTACATAACTTATTGTGGATGTATGCGATGAGGGCCTTTGGATAGGTCGGTAATAATCGAGGAGATGACATTTCAGTACTATCTAGTTAGAGGTAGGCCGGTCTTGTGTTGGTAGAGGACCATCAGTTGGGCCTCGGTACATCCCTCTAGAGATGTACTGCCGGAAGGTAGTCCCTTCACCTTGTCATTTGTATGGAAATCCACTCTCCACTATGGGCCTACCATTTTGTTTGTAGAACCCACGATTATGGCTAGTATGCTAGAATATAATCAATGTAACAATTTCGATTATTTGAATAATTATTTGTATACAAGACACTAGTATAATATAACAGGATTTGATATGAAATCTTATGGTTATCGTAAGGTAAAAACTCCTCCGTGTTTATGTGTGGGCGTGGTCTTATGAAATACCTTTGTTTTGGTAAAGGAAAGCTTTTATAAATTTAAAATAAATTCAGTTGAGATGTGTTTTCTCAAGGTTGTTTACCAGACTGATCCGAATATTCTTTCCTTTCAATGCTTAGGTCAGACCGGGTATATTTACCAATTCATATTTGGATGCTTTTGTAACGACCCGGAATTTTAGCAGTATTATTTTAATAAATATTTAATCCAATTAAACAAAATGTAAACTCATCATTTTAAAATGATTAAATCTTTTGGAAATATTCACAATTTATTTATATAGATTTGTATTTTGAAAAGGAAATTTGATTTTGTAAATTTAAAATAAATCTCTTAATAATATTTATAATAAAATTTATCTTATATAATTGAATTAAAATGTTTTACCTTGTTAACATTTGGTATAAAAATATATACATATGTTATAATAATGTTTGAAATAACATCAAATTCTATCAATATAAAAATAAGTATAAAATATTGAGTAAACCATATGAATATAATTTAAATAGTGATGGTTAAAATATAAAATAGAAATGTAAAATATAAAGCAGGAATTAAGTAGTAAGGTATGCATACAACATAACTTTAAAATTAGTAAGCAAAGTAAAAAATGAAACCCAACACATACATATGTATATGAGTTATGTAAGCTAAAGGTTAATAAAACAAATGTTTTCAAACAAAATATCTACATATATACAAAAGACCAAATGTCTACCTGAAAATGAACATTTACATACAAATATTTATACACACAGCAAACATAATAATAGCATGTAAACATATTTGGTAACCTTAGCATTTAATTGCTATCACCTCAGCCAATATTTTGTCATTTCACATATTACAACTCTTTACTTTTCAGTAAGAAAAATCTGAGCAAACCAAAACAAAAGAAGAAAACAACTTAACTAGATAATACCTTCCTTATACATACTGTTCTCTTCTATATATATATACACACACACACATCTTCTTTTTAGTTCGTTCAGCGATCGCATAAGGAAACCAGAGAATAAGAAAATAAAACATCTTCATTTTTTTTTCAAAGCTCAAACTCAATTCAAAACTGCAATTACAAAAAAAGCAGGGATTTAAGAGCAGATTCAAATACAGTTTCAAGCTACAGGTTTTCAAAAGAAAATAGGAATTGTTCTTTGTTTAGCAACCTTGCAAGTGAGTAAACACAATTTTTAAATCTTATGTTAATTAAAAATAGTTCATGATTCATTAATAATATGGTTTGTATATGCTTTAGTTGAATATGATTCTGTGTTGTTTTGTACTATCTGTAAACTGTTACACATTGCATATTTTGTTCAAAAACTCAAATTTATTTTTATCAAATCATTGCTAAGCTCTAATTTCTCAACAAAATAAGATGTTAAACCTAAATCAAGATTTTTAGACGTTGATTAAACCATGTTGTAAAACATACTTCTGGAAACTTTGTTTTACAAGCAATCAAGTAAAAGTTGATAAATTCGATTGTTAAAACAAGCTAATTCAAGTTTATATCTTGAATTCCTACTGCAAATTATGATTTTTAAAACTGAAATGAAGATTTTTAGTTTGGTATTTCAAGAGCAGTTTGTATTTGAACAAATTTTGCCTTTTTCTCACTTTTAGACAATTTAATCAATTTAAAATGTTGAAATTTTTGTTGAAGCAAGAATAAGCATTTGTGACTTCGTGAAAATTATCAGGAAAATTTTCCATTGCTTAAATTAAAGGAGTGAGATCATTTTAGGGTTTTGTTCTAAGTTTTTGGTCATGTCTGTAATAAGGCATGTACGCCGCCTACACATGGTCGAGTGTCACGAGACTTTGGAGAATGGCGTGTTGTCGTGGTGTGGACGAAATTTGGGCGACTCCGGTGGTGACGAGGTGGCTTTGACGTTTTGGTTGAGCTTCAGGTGTCGAGAAAATGTTTGTTTTTCGATTCGAAATTTTTTGGGCCGAGTTGAGTTTGGTTTTCTAGTTTGCTGGAGATTTGTGACTTGCCGATGGCGTTGGGGTTCGTCGTAGTTGAACCGCGCCGCCGTGCACGTGTACAACGAGAAGATGGTGTCGGCGGCGTTGATTGTCAAGCGTCTCGAGTCGTTCTCGAGAAATAGGATCGTTTACTTCGGGGTTGCAATCGAGTGAATAAACATGTTTTACTGATATCTATACTTAGTTTAAGTTTAAACTTAACTTACTAGAAAATATAAAAAAAGAGAAGAAAAAGAAGCTGCGACAGGGAATGACTCGGGGGAAATGGGTGATTAGCTCGAAGTATTACTCGAGTTTAATCAGGGGAGTGCTCGTGTTTTCAAAACTGCTATATTATAAAATAAAATAAAATAAAAATAAAGTTAAGTAAAGTAAAGTGCTTCAACAAGTTAAACATTGTCAACTTAATAAATGTTCAACAATTTAAACTAAGAGTCTAATACAAGTTTTAATTATCTTAGTTAATGTTTAACAATGTTTTTTAACACTTATTTATTTTAATTAAGTAATTACTTTAAGTTAAATAAGAAATTAATGAACATTCAAAGTTGTGTAGTTAGTAATAAATTGATTTTCAAATTTTAAAGAATACTTTTAAATGTTAATATTAATAAATTATTTTAGAATATAATTAAGAATAATTAAATTATAACTGTAATTAGAGATTGACTAATGATTAAGTGATAAACAAATTGTAATTAACTACTTAAAGTTAATTAATGTATGATTAGTAGATAACTAATTAAGTAATTTAATTAAGAATTAAGAATTGATTTATTAAGTAATTCGTGGTTAATAAATGGATAATTAAGTTTTATTAATCAATAATTAAGGTTATTAATTAATAATTAAAGGCAACTAATTAAGTAATTAAGATTTAATAAATTGATTAAAAAGTAATTAATTAAAATGATGTGAAATGAAATAATTAATTGAGTGATTAATTCTCAGGTATTTGATTTAAATTAAATTAATTACAATAAGAACTTAAGATGTTTGCTTATGAATAATTGTGTATGTAGAGTATCTGATTTGTGATATTTATTTGGTGATATTCTGTGATGCTCTGTGATATGCCTTGATATATCTATGATGATTGTGTATGATTTATCCGTGATAAATGCTATGTGAATTCAAAGTATTGAATTTAACTGTTTAAATTAATAAACAACTTGACCTTTAAAATGGTGTTTGGATTTCGATGAGACCGGGATCGGGTGTCCATTTGATATTCCGAAAACCACATCGAACCAAATTAAACGTTAGGTCGTGAATTTCCAAGTGAAGATCGATTTGGTGTTTCAGAATGCAAGGGTTATCGTCGTTAACTCTGAGGGTGATTCCAAAATGAGTGTAACGAGATAATGCCTTCGGTTTCGTTCGAACCCGGAACGAATTTGTAAGGATTGAATGCTTTCAGCACATCGTCAGGCGGACGATGAGCATTCTAAGGGATATGTTCTGTAAAGGTAATCGTAGCCTCAAGCCTCATCAACCGGGAATGGCTAAAACAGGGGATGTGCAGCAAGGTTAGGTGAGTCATGCCCAAGCAGGACGAGATATACCCTTGTCTAGATGTCCCTTTTTATTTCGGCTGTGTGGGGCAGTTGATTGCAACAACTGCCGGGGGTTATCTTGTTCGGGACTGTTCAGTAAGGTATGGTTCCGGCCTTGTGTTGCAAGGGATTTAGGGTGTATCCTTGGTATGTTGATCTAGGTCACGTACTGTGATGGGCTGCACCCCAGTAGCCCTGCCATTGATGGAAAGCCATTTTCCCTACGAGACCCTACGGTTTTGATTTGTATTACCCACTTTTATGGCTAGTAGCTGGAATTTAATCATGTAAATTTTTTGGCTATTTTCTATTTACTTGAAAACCCTAAACACTATTATAATATCACTGGATTTCTTATTAAAATGTTTTGGTTAGCGTAAGGTAAAAATTACCCGTGTTTATGTGTGGGAAGTCTTACGTGATAACTTTATTTTCAAATGTTTTCAAAGTTAAACAACTTTAAACTGTTTACTCATACCAGACGTATGTCTGACCCGGAGTTTATTTTTGTTTTTCATAAACTCTTGGGTACTCAAATTTTTATGGGTAGCCAAGTGATAGGTTTTGGATTTTGGATTCTAAAGGAGCTTGGAGCTGAAGCCAGACGTATCTATCTATCTAGTTCCGCTGTGTTAGTTGATGTATGCTATATTTTTGGATGTATGTAGTGACAGATGTATATATGAATCGTCATGTGTATGATATTTTATAACTTTGATATATGTAAACTATGTAATAGTTATGTGATGTATTATATTTTGTTCCACTCCGCTATGAGATTCTGATGTTGTTATCCTTTCTTTCTATTCTTTTCTATTTCTATCCCTTTCTTTTCTTATTGGTGATACATCTTTCTATGAGTAGAAGGGCGGGTCGTCACAGTTGGTATCAGAGCGCTAGGTTGAGCGAATACCTAGGCTCTTGAGTGATTTCTTTCTTGAGAGAGCGTATTTGTAATTTTGATATGTATATTTATTTCAACCTATTTCTTGGGTTATTGTTCTGGTTTTCCAATAGAAGTTATAAAGGTAGATGGGTAGTGTTGTGTGAAACACGACTACCAATGGTTGGAGTTTGAATGGTTGAGGTTGGAAATGTATCTGTCGAGACTGTAAACCTATTACCGTCTCGAGTGAGATTTGGGTGGTGTAAGGATTTCATCGATCTTTGAAGGAAACCTGTTAAGGTTCGGAGTTCATCTTCGAAGTATAAGTTTGGATGAGCTAGAGTTTGGATCTGTCGGTTGGACAGAAGCAAGTCATGATATCTTGATACCCCAGGATGTAGTAGTTGTGTGATGAGACACAATGACTATGGATGTCGAAGATGTTTCTTTGGAACAAGTTAAGGAAGTATGTCTGCTTCGGTGTTGTGGTTAAGCTTAGTAGGATGTTTTCGTTTGGTTCGAGGTCCGAGTTTCTCAAAGAGCTTTGGATATGACGCAGCGGATAAATCAAACAAAACTTCGATCGATGAAATGTAGCAATCGGTGAGTTGAAGATACCAAAATGCCCAAGTTCGTTGATCCAAAGATACCGAACTCTAGCTATCTCAAACACGTTGATAGCGCACTATACCGTGTTCAAAGATCTACGATTCTTCGCACGTTGATCTAGCGCACTAGATTCCGTGAATCGGCTTCAACAAACGTGGATTCGAGCGCACTCGAATGACGTAAGTGGAGATAGGAGATCACACTCAACTACCAATTGGTATGAAAGCACAAAGCTAACAAAAGAGAATTTTATTCCAAAATCAACCACCTCAAAATATACAACACACCCTCTATTTATAGCTTGACACAACGGCCCCTTTAACTCGTTGCCGACTCATAGGCTCCGACTCATCATAAGTCGTTGCCGACTTAACATCGCAACACAATCTACACGACTCAAAGATAACAAACGACTCAACATACAACATAACATATACGACTCAACACGACCGAGTCATATACATTACCGACTCAACATATTACATACTGACCGACTCAAGCTATTTACAAACATATTACAACTTTACGACTTGCGACTCATGAGACATACGACTCATCAAATTACAACACAATACGACACATCATAACAACACAGGTTACACGACTCACGACATAGCACTGACTCGCGACCTACGACTCAGCTTAACTCGGCAGCGACTTATGGAAGGCCTTTATCTTCGAACGACTCATCTCCGAGCGACTCATTCCTGGACGACTCATCTCTATGTGGTCTAACTCCGTTCCTTCATTAGGTCGTATAATGATAGGTCGTAGCTTGTTCCTGTTAGGTCGCGGCAACGACTTATCATAATATGGCACTACCTTGTTATCTCGTAAGTTGATGAGTCGGGTTTCCTTTAGGTCGTAACTCGTAGACTCCTTAGGTCGTAAACTTAATGCCACTTCCCTCTCTGGTTCCTTGTTAAGTCGCAGACGACTTATGGATGAGTCGTTGTGTCGTGTACGACTCATCAAACTCGAACACCTCAAACTCTTATTAAATCGTAACTCCTTTGCATCCTTCTCGTTAAGTCGCAAATGACTTAAGATCACTCCGTTAGGTCGCAAACCATTGGAAATAAGTCGCAGCTTCTTTATCTCGGACCTGTTAGGTCGTAGCCTCCCTTTACTCGCCGTGTTAAGTCGTGGACGACTCATGTTAGGTCGTGGACGACTCATAGTTGCTTCTTTAACTCGTAACAACTTAGGTCGTGACCCTCTTCTGTTGAGTCGGAAACGACTAAAAATTCCTGAATGACTTAAGATTGTGGCCTTCTCCCAACGACCTAAAGAACTTGAACACTTCAACCATACTAATTTCATAGATCGTTTTGCATCATGACTTGAATCAATCGATCCCTCCTCCTGGCCTGCATCATCCTCCCCTGGTTGGGAAGAATTCGTCCTCGAATTTACAAACTTTCTTCTCCGAGATGCTGTCTTCCATTCATTATCTGGTTTGATGTGGCTCTGGCGATAACCTCTCTTGAGATTGTCCTTGTCTCGACCCTTTAACGATGCGGTTTGGAATAAACAATGCATAGAATAGAATATACGTGGCATTAGGCAGGCGGCATAAGGAAGTGATCTAAGAGAGATGACATCTGAAACGATGCGGAATAAACTAAGCACTAGGTACCAAATCCACTTTATGTAGCACAGGACTTCATAAAAATAGTGTCGTAAACCATATTGTTTCTGCCAATAGGACGACGTGATATAGAACCAAAACTCATCCAAAATGTGAGACGATATAAGGAAATTTAAAATCATAGAATGACTTAGGAAATCCTGTCCTAAGAAGTGTGATGATTCATGCTCAGATTCTTGTCTTTCCGTATATCGTTCAGAGATGTTATCATCTAGCATCTGTCCTCGAAGTGTGGTATCAAATTCTCCTGACTGAAATGAACTCCCGCTCACTTCTCCTTCAACATAGTTATTTCCATAAGATAGTTCCAAGCAATTGACACTGGCAATGTTTGCAGGGTGGACATCATCAGACGACTTTAACTGGCAATCATTCTCTTCCTCCTGTCGTATCAACTCTTCCTGTTCTTTCGGACTCACAAGATCATATGATACTGGCAGTGAAATAGCTTCTGGTAGGAGTTCAGTATGAGGTTGAACGTCCTGGAGTGATGGTAACTCTTCGGATAATGCCTCAGAATATTCGACTTCAGACTCATCGAATTCTGATCCAACTTCCTCGAAAACATCAAGATCTTCACTCGCTTCTTGCTTGGTCAATTCAAACACTCCATTCCTCATTTCCACATACTCTTTCAAACATACAAAATTAGTTTCTTCAGGTAGTTCCTCAAACATTTCATCTTCACATACTTCATCCTCCTCAGGGTTCTCAACATCAAAATCTTTTCCGGATTCAATCAATATTGATAACTCCTCATCATCTTCCATTTCATCGACGAACTCTCTTAAAGATAATAAACAATCTGATTCTGCCTTTTCTTTCATTTCACTTTCACTTTGCCCAGGCTCCTCGAAAACCACGGAATTAATACTCGTCTGGTTCTCAGCCATAAGCTCAGGTATCAAACAAAAATCCTCCATCAAAAAATGAATTCCCTCAACTCCGAACACAATTTCTTCTTCCATACTATCGATATCAAACTTTGGCAATGACGAGTAATCCACTTCTACATCCACATACTTTGACTCAATCTCTTCGTTATCATCAAATTTCAGCGGTTGATAAAAGTCAAATTCATCAGTCCTCCTCAACATATTACTCTCCTCATTACTTGATAAAGATTCTTTATCTTCATTATCAAACTTTAGTGGTAAGGCTGCGAATGATTCTGTAGGACCAACCTCTTCTAGCTCTTCCAACATTGGTTTAACTTCCTCCGGAAATTGAAGTTCTTCTCTTGCCTCATACATAACCAATGTTTCAGTACTACCTTCCGATTCTTCAACACTCTCGCTGACTGATATTGGACTATTCGGTTCCTCTTCTTCTTCTGTTCCGCTGTCAGTACGACCATCCACTTCCTTACTTCCACATTCTTCTATAACCAAGGGTTTCTTCTGGGACTTTGTACCTTCAAAACTTCGATGGTTAGACTCCTGATAATGATAGCGCTTAACTTGGTCATCAACATTCGTCGTAATGATTCTGTGTGCAACTGGTTCGTTGATTCTCTTGGAAATTTCTCTACTGTAAGGAACGCCATCAAACTGATTACTGGGTCTTATAACCATACCCTTCCCTTGACTACCTGGATTCCTCTTCTGCAATTGTTGGTTAACACGAGATTGATAATTGTAGGGTAAGAAATTTGCTTCCATCATCCTTTTCATCTTATCCCACTTGACAACTTTAGATTTCTTCATTCTCTCTCTGGTTGATTTAGTTTGTTGCCACCAGTCCATAGCTCTACCTCTCAAGCTTGCAACAACTAACTTAACTTGGCGATCTTCAGGAATATCATGGAGTTCAAACATTCTTTCAACCTTTGACAACCAATCAAGGAATTCCTCTGCTTGTAACCCACCTCGGAATTCTGGAATTTCTGTATCCTTCCTAGATTCCTGAAATCGAAAATGAAGACTATCACCATAACGATCTTCTTCAAATTTAGATGAGCTTCGATATCGATTCTGAACATTGCTTCTGCTATGAACATGCTCATCCTTTCTACTTCCTCTTTCATAATCACGATGATCTCTCCTCATCGAAACTGACGATTCTCTTCTGTCACGACTAGATGATGGTAACACCCTCCTCGCTTCCGTAACCAATGGCGAAACTCGGTTTCCTCCATGGTCCGAGATTGGCGACCTTCTGCTTTGACTTGTATTCAAATCCATCATCAATTTCTCCAATCTACCAAAACCTTCATCGAACTTCTCATGCATACGTTGCTCCATTTGATCGGCTTCTTCTTTTCGATACAAAGCTTCAATGTTTTGATGACGATTGGCTCTCCTTGGTGGCATGATTGAAAAACTTCACAAACTTCAACAATTCAATCACAAGACTTCAACAAATCACGGCTCAACAATGTCTCGGCTATGACTTGATTCGGCTCAATGTGCAACGACTTATGGTTAAGTCGGCACGGCTCCACACTTCAAATCTTGGCGCGCAAAAATCTCCTCACAAATTCAATCACTCTCCAACACTTGATTCAAAATGCTATAGATCAAATACTCCAAGCTTGTTGCAACTTCAAGATGAACACGATGAACAACTCCAAACTTCAAAAAAAAAACTTCAAAAACTTCAAAAACTTGGCTCCAAGAATCAAACTTAGCTATGATTGGCTAAGAATGGCTCTGATACCAAAACTGACGCAGCGGATAAATCAAACAAAACTTCGATCGATGAAATGTAGCAATCGGTGAGTTGAAGATACCAAAATGCCCAAGTTCGTTGATCCAAAGATACCGAACTCTAGCTATCTCAAACACGTTGATAGCGCACTATACCGTGTTCAAAGATCTACGATTCTTCGCACGTTGATCTAGCGCACTAGATTCCGTGAATCGGCTTCAACAAACGTGGATTCGAGCGCACTCGAATGACGTAAGTGGAGATAGGAGATCACACTCAACTACCAATTGGTATGAAAGCACAAAGCTAACAAAAGAGAATTTTATTCCAAAATCAACCACCTCAAAATATACAACACACCCTCTATTTATAGCTTGACACAACGGCCCCTTTAACTCGTTGCCGACTCATAGGCTCCGACTCATCATAAGTCGTTGCCGACTTAACATCGCAACACAATCTACACGACTCAAAGATAACAAACGACTCAACATACAACATAACATATACGACTCAACACGACCGAGTCATATACATTACCGACTCAACATATTACATACTGACCGACTCAAGCTATTTACAAACATATTACAACTTTACGACTTGCGACTCATGAGACATACGACTCATCAAATTACAACACAATACGACACATCATAACAACACAGGTTACACGACTCACGACATAGCACTGACTCGCGACCTACGACTCAGCTTAACTCGGCAGCGACTTATGGAAGGCCTTTATCTTCGAACGACTCATCTCCGAGCGACTCATTCCTGGACGACTCATCTCTATGTGGTCTAACTCCGTTCCTTCATTAGGTCGTATAATGATAGGTCGTAGCTTGTTCCTGTTAGGTCGCGGCAACGACTTATCATAATATGGCACTACCTTGTTATCTCGTAAGTTGATGAGTCGGGTTTCCTTTAGGTCGTAACTCGTAGACTCCTTAGGTCGTAAACTTAATGCCACTTCCCTCTCTGGTTCCTTGTTAAGTCGCAGACGACTTATGGATGAGTCGTTGTGTCGTGTACGACTCATCAAACTCGAACACCTCAAACTCTTATTAAATCGTAACTCCTTTGCATCCTTCTCGTTAAGTCGCAAATGACTTAAGATCACTCCGTTAGGTCGCAAACCATTGGAAATAAGTCGCAGCTTCTTTATCTCGGACCTGTTAGGTCGTAGCCTCCCTTTACTCGCCGTGTTAAGTCGTGGACGACTCATGTTAGGTCGTGGACGACTCATAGTTGCTTCTTTAACTCGTAACAACTTAGGTCGTGACCCTCTTCTGTTGAGTCGGAAACGACTAAAAATTCCTGAATGACTTAAGATTGTGGCCTTCTCCCAACGACCTAAAGAACTTGAACACTTCAACCATACTAATTTCATAGATCGTTTTGCATCATGACTTGAATCAATCGATCCCTCCTCCTGGCCTGCATCAGGATAGGAAGTCTTTGGCATCTGGGTCATCAGTGTAGCTCGAAGTGTTCTGTGTGCCATCCAGAAGATTTTCTGGTTAGCAGTTTTTCTTGAGGTAATTTCATGATTAGCAGAGTGGATCCATTTCTTCGATGGATTGGCTCGATAAGTGTATGGCTGTTCTAAATTGTGATGAGAGAACAATTTCGTTGGAAACTAATTTGGGTAGGATCGCCAGAGTGTCATGTAATATTTCTAGAATCCACTTAAGCAGTCTTTTACATAGAGTTGAGACTTCTCAAGAGAAGGTTGAAGATATCGATGTGGTCCAAGATTTCCCTAATGTATTTGAGGAAGTCAAGTATTTGCCTCCACATTGAGAGATAGAGTTTCGCATTGATTGGATTCTAGGAGCAGTGCCAGTGATTTAGACTAATAGGAGGATGGCTCCTAGAGAGAAAGAAAAGTTAGTTAAGCAGACTCAGGATCTTTTGGAGAAGGGGTTGATTAGGGCCAGTTTTTCTTGTTGGGGTTCTGCTACGGTGTTTGTCACCAAATCGGATGGATCGCTAAGGTTCTGTGTTGATTATAGAGAATTGAACAAAGTGACCTTTCAAAATAAATATCCTCTTCCTCGTATTGATGATCTCTTTGACCAGTTGCATGGAGCTTCTATCTTTTCTCAACTAGATTTAGCTTCAGGTTTCCATCAGTTAAGGGTAGCTGAGGATAGTATCCCTTTGACTGCATTTAGGGGACCAAATTATTTTTATTAATGGTTGGTTGTGCCTTTCGGGTTAACCAACGCTCCTGCTTACTTCGTTGACCTTATGAACCGAATCTTTAGGAATGTATTGAATAAGTTTGTTCTGGTGTTCATCGATGATATTCTGGTCTATTCTAAGTCTGAAGAAGAGCACAAGTAGCATTTGAGAATAGTATTGGAAACTCTGAGGAGGCATGTTTTGACGGTGAAATTCTCTAAGTGCCATTTTTGGAAATCGGAAGTCAAATTTTTAGAGCACATTGTTTCTGGTGAAGGTATCTTTGTAGATCCAGCGTAGGTGGAGACTATTCTGGAATGGAAGCAACCGAAGTCACCGACAGAAGTTCGCAGTTTTTTGGTTTAACTGGCTACTACAGGAGGTTTATCAAGGACTATTCCAAGATTTCTTCGCATCTGACCAAGCTGACAAGGAAAGGAGCTAAGTTCAAATGGACACCCCAGTGTGAAGAAGCTTTCCAAGAGTTGAAGACGAGGTTACCAGTGCACCCGTGCTAGCTATTCCGGATGGGAAAAGAAAATTTGAAATTTTTAAAGATGCTTGTATATTAGGACTGAGAGCGGTTCTGATGCAAAATGGAAGAGTAATTGAGTATGCAAGTCGGTAATTAAAGCCACATGAGAGGTACTATGCAACGCACGATCTTGAGTTATTAGCCATTGTTTTTGCTTTGAAGATTTGAAGACACTATCTCTTGGGAGAGAAGTTCGAGTTATTCACGGATCACAAACCGTTGAAATATCTTTTCTCTCGAAAGGATCTTAATTTGAGGCAGCAGCGATGGGTCGAGTTTCTGGCATCATATTATTTGGACATTCTGTATGCTCCAAGGAAATGCAAATATTGTGGCTGATGCTCTTAGCAGGAATGCAGTCCTATCTCTTTTGGAAGTTGTTCCATCTCTCCAGGAAAGAATTTTAAGTAAGCAAATGGAGGATAGATCTTTTGAGGAACTAATTCTTGGAACTAAGGATGGTCGATATTCAGATTTCAAGGTGGACGATCAAGGTGTTTGGAGGATTAATGGTCGTTTGTGTGTGCCTAATATAGATGGACTGAGGCAAGAAGTCTTATCTGAGTGTCATCACTCCAGATTGAATATCCACCCAGGAATCTCTTAGATGTATAAGGATATGAGAAGAGTTTTCTGGTGGCCGAGCATGAAGAGAGATATAGTTGCTTTCATTAATAGTTGTGCTATCTGTCAGTAGGTGAAAGGAGATCAGCAGAAGTTGGCCAGTTTGTTGCAGCCTTTGGAAATCCCATAATGGAAATGGGAGATGATTTTGATGGATTTCATCGACGGTTTTTCAAGAACCAAGAAAGGAAATGATGGAATATGGGTTATTGTGGATTGGTTAACTAAAAGCACCCATTTTATACCAGTTAAGGAAACTCGTACTGCAACTTCTCTAGCAGAGATTTTCTTGAGGGAGATAGTCAGAGTGCATGGTGTTACCGTCAGTATAGTAAGTGACCGTGATCCTATTTTCACCTGCAAATTCTGGAAGGCTCTACAATCAGCTATGGGAACGAGTTTGAGATTGAGTACAGCCATCATCCCCAAGAAGACGAACAGACGGAGAGGCTGAACTGTATTCTAGAAGATATGTTGCGAGCTTATGTTTTGGATTTTGGTGGGTCGTGGGAAGACCATCTTCATTTGGTAGAATTCTCCTATAATAATAGTTACCAAGCGAGTATTAAGATGGCTCCTTAAGAAGCTATTTATGGAAGACCATGTAGATCCCCATCCTATTGAATAGAGTCGAAAGATCATCTTGTGCTTGGGCCAGATTTGATTCGAGAAGCTTCTGCTAAAGTTGAGTTTATCAAGAAAAAGATGAGAGATGCTCAGGACCGTCAAAAGAAGTACGCGAATAAGAGAAGGAGACAATTGGAATTTGAGATTAGTGATTTAGTTTTTGTCAATGTTTCCCCGATTAAAGGGGCTGTTAGATTCGAAAAGATGGAAAAACTTGCCCTGAGATATATTGGGCCATTTCGGATATTGGAAAGGATTGGTGCTGTAGCTTACATAATTTAATTGCCAGAACAGATATTTGGAATTCATAATGTATTCCATGTATCCTATCTAAGAAAATTTGTTTATGATCCATTATTAGTTGTAGAACCAGTAGTCCAAGAAGATTTGGAAGTCGAGCCGAACATGACTGTGGTCAAGAATACAGTTCGCATTGTTGATCAAGAAGTCGTCAAAGTGCAGTGGAGCGAGGATCCCAGAGATTGCACTTGGCAAACTCTGGATAGTTTTAGGAAAGCTTATCCGGATTTGTGTCCACATAGCCAGTGATGTTTGTTAGGATAAATTGTTTGGTTGTTTGCTAAGGTATGAATGATATGTATGTTTGAATGGTTGATATAACAGCTTTTGAATTATCTTTTGTTTTAAATTTCAGGGACGAAATTCTTTTAAGGGTGAGGAATGTAACGACTTAGAATTTTGGCAGTATTATTTTAAAAAATATTTAGTCCAATTAAATAAAATGTAAACTCATCATTTTAAAATGATTAAATCTTTTGGAAATATTCACCATTTATTTATATAGATTTGTATTTTGAAAAGGAAATTTGATTTTGGAAATTTAAAATAAATATCTTAATAACATTTATAATAAAATTTATCTTATATAATTGAATTAAAATGTTTTACCTTATTAACATTTGGTATAAAAATATATACATATGGATAATAATGTTTGAAATAACAGCAAATTCAATCAATATAAAAATAAGTATAAAATATTGAGTAAACCATATGAATATAATTTAAATATAGATAGTTAAAATATAAAATAGAAATGTAAAATATAAAGCAAGAATTAAGTAGTAAGGTATGCATACAACATCACTTTAAAATTAGTAAGCAAAGTATAAAATGAAAACCTGACACATACATATGTATATGAGTTGTGTAGGCTAAAGGTTAATAAAACAAATGTTTTCAAACAAAATATCTACATATACACAAAGACCAAATGTCTACCTAAAAATGAACATTTACATACAAATATTTATATACACAGCAAACATAATAATAGCATGTAAACATATTTGGTAACCTTAGCATTTAATTGCTATCATCTCAGCCAATATTTTGTCATTTCAAATATTACAAATCTTTAATTTTCAGTAAGAAAAATCTGAGCAAACCAAAAAAAAAGAAGAAAACAACTTAACCAAATAATAACTTCCTTATATATACTGTTCTCTTCTATATATATAGATCTTCTTTTTAGTTCACTCAGCAATCACATAAGGAAACCAGAGAATAAGAAAATAAAACATCTTCATTTTTTTTTTTCAATGCTCAGACTCAATTCAAAACTTTAGTTACAAAAAAAACAGGGATTTAAGAGCAGATTCAAAAACAGTTTCAAGCTACAGGTTTTCAAAAGAAAATAAGAATTGTTCTTTGTTCAGCAACCTTGCAAGTGAGTAAACATAATTTTTAAAGCTTTAATTTAATTAATAAAAGTTCATGATTCATTAATAATATGGTTTGTATATGCTTTAGTTGAATATGATTCTGTGTTGTTTTGTACTACTCTATAAACTGTTACGGGTTGCATATTTTGTTCAAAAACTCAAATTTATTTTTATCAAATCATTGCTAAGCTCTAATTTCTCAACAAAATAAAATGTTAAAAACCATGTTGTAAAACATACTTCTGGAAATTTTGTTTTACAGGCAATCAAGTAAAAGTTGATAAATTCGATTGTTACAAGAAGCTAATTCAAGTTTATATCTAGAATTCCTACTGCAAATTATGATTTTTAAAACTAAAATGAAGATTTTTGGTTCAGTATTTCAAAAGCAGTTTGTATTTGAACAAATTTTGCCTTTTTCTCATTTTCAGACAATTTAATCAATTTAAAATGTTGAAATTTTTGTTGAAGCAAGAATAAGCATTTGTGATTTCCTGAAAATTATTAGGATATTTTTCCATTGCTTAAATTAAAGGAGTGAGAAAATTTTAGGGTTTTGTTCTAAGTTTTTGGTCATGTCTGTAACAAGGCATGTACGTTGCCTACACGTGATCGAGTGTCACGAGTCTTTGGAGAATGGAAGAACGGCGTGTTGTCATGGCGTGAACGAAATTTGGGCAACTTCGGTGGTCTGTGCGATGGTGACGAGGTGGCTTTGATGTTTTGGTTGAGCTTCAGGTTTCGAGCAAATGTCTATTTTTGGATTCGAAATTTTTAGGGCTGAGTTGAGTTTGGTTTTCGAGTTTGCTGGAGATTTGTGACTTGATGATGGCGTTGGGGTTCGTCGGAGTTGAGTCACGCCACCGTGCACGTGTACGACAAGAAGATGGTGTCAGCGACGTTGATTATCAAGCATCTCGAGTCGTTCTCGAGAAATAAGATCGTTTACTTCGGGGTTATAATCGAGTGAATAAACATGTTTTACTAATATCTATACTTAGTTTAAGTTTAAACTTAACTTACTGGAAAATATTAAAAAAAAGAGAAGAAGAAGAAGCTGCGTACAGGGAATGACTCGGGCGAAATGGGTGACTAGCTTGAAGTATTACTCGAGTTTAATCAGAGGAGTGCTCGGGTTTTCAGAACTGCTGTATTATAAAAAAATAAAATAAAGTTAAGTAAAGTGTTTCAACAAGTTAAATATTGTCAACTTAATAAATGTTCAACAATTTAAACAAAGACTCTAATACAAGTTTTAATTATCTTAGTTAATGTTTAACAATGTTTTTTTAACTCTTATTTATTTTAATTAAGTAATTACTTTAAGTTAAGTATGAAATTAATGAACATTCAAAGTTGTGTAGTTAGCAATAAATTGATTTTCAAAATTTACAGAATACTTTTAAATGTAATATTAATAAATTATTTTAGAATATAATTAAGAATAGTTAAATTATAATTGTAATTAGAGATTGACTAATGATTAAGTGATAAATAAATTGTAATTAACTACTTAAAGTTAATTAATGTATGATTAGTAGATAACTAATTTAGTAATTTAATTAAGAATTAATAATTGATTTATTAAGTAATTAGTGGTTAATAAATGGATAATTAAGTTTTATTAATCAATAATTAAGGTTATTAATTAATAACTAAAGGTAATTAATTAAGTAATTAAGATTTAATAAATTGATTAAAAAGTAATTAATTAAAATGATGTGAAATGAAATAATTAATTGAGTGGTTAATTCTCAAGTATTTGATTTAAATTAAATTAATTACAATAAGAATTTAAGATGTTTTCTTATGAATAATTGTGTAAGTAGAGTATCTGATTTGTGATATTTATTTGGTGATACTCTGTGATGCTCTATGATATGTCTTGATATATCTATGATGATTGTGTATGGTTTATCTATGATAATTGCTATGTGAATTCAAAGTATTGAATTTAACTGTTTAAACTAATAAACAACTTGACCTTTAAAATGGCGTTTGGATTTCGATGAGACCAGGATCGGGTGGCTAAAAATGAGACCGGGTTTAAATGGCTAAAAGTTCGGATCATTACATAACTTATTGTGGATGTATGCTATGGGGCCCCTTGGATAGGTCGGTAATAATCGGGGAGATGACATATTCGGTACTATCTAGTTAGAGGTAGGCCGGTCTAGTGTTGGTAGAGGACCATCAGTTGGGTCTCGGTACATCCCTCTAGAGATGTACTGCCGGAAGGTAGTCCCTTCACCTTGTCATTTGTATGGAAATCCACTCTCCACTACGGGCCTACCATTTTGTTTGTAGAACCCACGATTATGGCTAGTATGCTAGAATATAATCAATGTAACAATTTCGATTATTTGAATAATTATTTGTATACAAGACACTAGTATAATATAACAGGATTTGATATGAAATGTTATGGTTATCGTAAGGTAAAAACTCCTCCGCGTTTATGTGTGGGCATGGTCTTATGAAATACCTTTATTTTGGTAAAGGAAAGCTTTTATAACTTTAAAATAAATTCAGTTGAGATGTGTTTTCTCACGGTTGTTTACCAAACTGATCCGGTCATTCTTTCCTTTCAATGCTTAGGTCAAACCGGGTATATTTACCAATTCATATTTGGATGCTTTTGTAACGACCCAGAATTTTAGCAGTATTATTTTAATAAATATTTAATCCAATTAAATAAAATGTAAACTCATCATTTTAAAATGATTAAATCTTTTGGAAATATTCACCATTTATTTATATAGATTTGTATTTTGAAAAGGAAATTTGATTTTGGAAATTTAAAATAAATCTCTTAATAATATTTATAATAAAATTTACCTTATATAATTGAATTAAAATGTTTTACCTTGTTAACATTTGGCATAAAAATATATAAATATGTTATAATAATGTTTGAAATAATATCAAATTCTATCAATATAAAAATAAGTATAAAATATTGAGTAAACCATATGAATATAATTTAAATATTGATAGTTAAAATATAAAATAGAAATGTAAAATATAAAGCAAGAATTAAGTAGTAAGGTATGCATACAACATAACTTTAAAATTAGCAAGCAAAGTCTAAAATGAAACCTGACACATACATATGTATATGAGTTGTGTATGCTAAAGGTTAATAAAACAAATGTTTTCAAACAAAATATCTACATATATACAAAGACCAAATGTCTACCTGAAAATCAACATTTACATACAAATATTTATATACACAGCAAACATAATAATAGCATGTAAACATATTTGGTAACCTTAGCATTTAATTGCTATCATCTCAGCCAATATTTTGTCATTTCAAATATTATTACTTTTCAGTAAGAAAAATCTGAGCAAACCAAAACAAAAGAAGAAAACAGCTTAACTAGATAATACCTTCCTTATGCATACTGTTCTCTTCTATATATATACATCTTCTTTTTAGTTCGTTCAGCAATCACATAAGGAAACCAGAGAATAAGAAAATAAAACACCTTCATTTTTTTTCAAAGCTCAAACTCAATTCAAAACTGCATTTACAAAAAACAGCTGGGATTTAAGAGCAGATTCAAAAACAGTTTCAAGCTACAGGTTTTCAAAAGAAAATAGGAATTGTTCTTTGTTCAGCAACCTTGCAAGTGAGTAAACATAATTTTTAAAGCTTTAAGTTAATTAAAAATAGTTCACGATTCATTAATAATTTGGTTTGCATATGCTTTAGTTGAATATGATTCTGTGTTGTTTTGTACTACTTGGTAAACTGTTACAGGTAGCATATTTTTTTCAAAAACTCAAATATATTTTCATCAAATCATTCCTAAGCTCTAATTTCTCAACAAAATAAGATGTTAAACCTAAACCAAGATTTTTGGAAGTTGATTAAACCATGTTGTAAAACATACTTCTGGAAACTATGTTTTATAGGCAATCAAGTAAAAGTTGATAAATTCGATTGTTACAAGAAGCTAATTCAAGTTTATATCTTGAATTCCTACTTCAAATTATGATTTTTAAAACTAAAATGAAGATTTTTAGTTCAGTATTTCAAGAGCAGTTTGTATTTGAACAAATTTTGCGTTTTTCTCATTTTCAGACAATTTAATCAATTTAAAATGTTGAAATTTTTGTTGAAGCAAGAATAAGCATTGGTGATTTCGTGAAAATTATAAGGAAATTTTTCCATTGCTTAAAATAAAGGACTGAGATCATTTTAGGGTTTTTTTCTAAATTTTTGGTCATGTTTGTAACAAGGCATGTACGTCGCCTACACGTGATCGAGTGTCACCAGACTTTGGAAAATGGCGTGTTGTCGTGGTGTTGACGAAATTTGGGCGACTCAGGTGGTCTGTGCGATGGTGACGAGGTGGCTTTGACGTTTCGGTTGAGCTTCAGGTTTCGTGCAAATGTCTATTTTTCGATTCGAAAATTTTAGGGCCGAGTTGAGTTTGGTTTTCGAGTTTGCTGGAGATTTGTGACTTGATGATGGCGTTGGGGTTCGTCGGAGTTGAGTCACGCCGCCGTGCACGTGTACGACAAGAAGATGGTGTCAGCGACGTTGATTATCAAGCGTCTTGAGTCGTTCTCGAGAAATAGGATCGTTTACTTCGGGGTTGTAATTGAGTGAATAAACATGTTTTACTGATATCTATACTTAGTTTAAGTTTAAACTTAACTTACTGGAAAATATAAAAAAAAAAGAAGAAGAAGAAGCTGCGTACAGGGAATGACTCGGGGTAAATGTGTGATTAGCTCAATGTATTACTCGAGTTTAATTAGGGGAGTGCTCGGGTTTTCAAAACTGCTATATTATAAAATAAAAGTAAAGTTAAGTAAATTGTTTCAACAAGTTAAACATTGTCAACTTAATAAATGTTCAACAATTTAAACTAAGACTTTAATACAAGTTTTAATTATCTTAGTTAATGTTTAACAATGTTTTTTTAACTCTTATTTATTTTAATTAAGTAATTACTTTAAGTTAAGTAAGAAATTAATGAACATTCAAAGTTGTGTAGTTAGTAATAAATTGATTTTTAAAATTTAAAGAATACTTTTAAATGTTAATATTAATAAATTATTTTAGAAAATAATCGTGACGACCCGGAATTTTCAAGCATTTGAAATTAGAATACTTAATTGATTTTAAATATTTAAAGGTTTAATTTTAATTTGAATTCAAATATTACAATTCATTTGATAGTTAAATTATTGAATTAAATAATTTGAAGTGGGATAACATATGAAATCTGAGATTTTAAGTCTGTTTAAAAATAATTTGAAGGCTTATAAAATTTATATTGATAGTGTGAGGATAATAGAAGTTTTCAAATTGAATTTTACACTGATTTGTTCAGTTTTAAAAATTTATCGTTAAATTGAATTTGGAAATAGTCTTCCGAGGCACAGTCTCGGAATTTGACGAAACCATTTCCATTGGGTCTGTAATATTGAATTATTGTCGATTTCAAATTTCGTATTTATTGAAGTTAGTGTGTGAGTGTACGTTATATAAATGCGGAAATTTAATTGATTTTAAGCTAAAGAAATTAACTTAAATTAATTAAGCTTCTTGTGTACGCCAAGTCTTCCTTTGTCTTCCTGTATACTTCAACACTCGTCATCGTTTTTATCAAAGCCCTTCTTCAGTTTTCTTAAAAAAAATATAAAAAAAAGAGACAGTTTGTTTATAAAAAAATCAATGGTCGAACTAATTTCAGATTCCTCTATTCAAAGCCGTTGCTACTAATTCCCTTCACCCTCAAATCATTTCCCTAAAAAGAAACCAAACGCGAATCCTCTTCTATTTCATCAAACTGAAAAAAAAAGAATTCGCGGCTGCCTTGTGAATTTACGAACGAAGGAAGCTTATAATCGAACTGAAATCGATTACGCCCTTCGAATTTTGCCGTATTAGGGTTCACTCGTGGCATGTGCTCGGCCGTAGCGCCTAGGGTTTAGGGAGGATCGAACTTGAGTTCGATTGCGAGGCGTGCAGATGGGGGTGAAGTCGAGGCACGAGGAAGCGTAGTGACTTGTGACGCGAGGCCGATGTTGTTCGTGCCTTGGTAGGGTTCGAATCATGGGTGAGATAGTGACGAGACAGTGGGAGGTAGAGGAGATCCGATCGAATTCAGTAACGGTAAGATAATTTGCTTTTTAATTTTTTTTTCTAATTAAACTTAACTTGAATATGTGTGTATGTGTATGTGTGTGTGTGTGTGTGTGTGTCTATATATATATATATATATTAGGATAATTTTTATCTCAGTCTAATGTAAACAGAAACAAATTATATATATGTATATATATTTTAGTGAACCCATTCTGTTCTGATTTAATAGGTAATTGATTTACTTTAAAACTTGTTTAATTAAATTGTAGTTAGTTAGAAAATTATGATATTAACTGTAAGACATATTTACTACTTATTTAAGAATTTATATGTTTATGTCTACAGTAATACAATTTTTTAAATTTAATAAATATACATATAAGTAAATCAGAAATTATATATATATAAAGGGAAGGATTTATAAAGTTAAATTTTTGGAGGTTATAAATTTGTTTTAAGGGTATATGTAGTTCACAAGAAAAATAAATATACATACTTACATTTTAAATTTAACAATTTATTTTAAATAGGGTACTAATATAGTTAATCTGTTTAACTGGTCCATTTAATTATTTTAACCGCAAAACAATAATTTATTAAAGGAAAAATGGGTTTAAATCAAATGATAAGTTAAAATTAAAATTAATAGATGATAATAGGCCGATCGATTCGTTCAAATGTTAATAAATTATAGATGTTTATTCAAGGTTTAATACCACAAGGGGAAACAAGTCAGGATCGTATCAGATTGGCAAAACAAAAAGCGAAGGTGAGTTAATCTCACTCAGTTTAAAATTAAATTTAAAATGATTAAATTTAAACAATTGTTTGAATGGTTGAATGAATTGATGAGATATAGTATGATATTTTGGACTTGGTATATTATATTGTGCTGACGGTTGTGGATGCAGGGAAAAAACAGGTTGGAGGGATCCAACTGGGTCCCTCATCATATATATATATTGTTTACTTATTCTCTGTTATACTTTGTGGATATTCTGTGATGAATTATATTGAAATATTGAATGCTATAGTTGCTTGGGTATATTCTGGACTCTGAGTTATCAAATTATATAGCATTGGATTTTTGGAAAGAAAAAATAAAAAGAGTAAATTTTTAAGAAAATAATTATAAAGAATGTGAATAAACTAAAATGAATTGGATAAGAATATTAGTGTTTTCAAAACGCTAATTAATAAATTATGTGTGTGGAAAGAAATTTATGAATAAACAGAAAGTTAAGAAAAACTTAAACTCCAATGTTACTGTTTAAAAGAATAAAATAATTATTTTAAATTTAGGATTTAAATTATTTAAGAAAAATAAAGAAGGAATTGGGAATAACCTGAACTTGTATATTTCAGCTAAAGGATTTAAAAATCAAACTGAAAATAATAATAAAGTCCATAATTAATTGAATTTCGAAATGAACTGATAAGCAAAGAAATCTATTTCAAAGGAAATAAATTGGGAATCAATTTGGAAAATTGATTTAAGTGGTAGAAGTTGAAATTCTCCCTGGATAACTAAGTACATCTTCAAGTAAATTTTTAAATACAAGTTAATAGTTTTAAAATTTGTTTTAAAGGGTGCGTTTTGAAAATTTATTATTTCTAATATTTAAATTCTAAAGTAAGTATTTCCTCAAATCTATTATAGTAGTAATTATTTTAAAAAGTGACTTGGTATTTTGTTTCAAAAGTGGAAATCTAGTTTTATATTTTATTAAGTAACTTTATTTTCAAATATTTATATAGTATGTATTTTTAACAAATTATCAAAGTAGTTTTTAACTTAAGTGTTTTAAAGTATATATACTTCAAAGTAAAGTGTTTTAAATTATTTTAAAAATCTAGTTTTGTACTTGGTGATTTCAAAGGAGATAGAAAATATTTGGGAAAGTTGATTCTGAAAAGAATGAGGATTTTGAAACTGTTTTCAAAGGATTAAAAAATATATTGTGTGAAGATATTTTTGAGATTTATAAATAATTTGGAAAATTATTTATTGGTTGATGGTTGTTTGTGAATGTTAATTGATAGTTAAATAACCGACTATCAATATTGGCCAAATGCGTTAATCATTTCGAAGAGTCCGAGATCGCGATTTATTTCTCGAAAACCACTTCGATTCGGTTTGTACATTTCGTGAAAACGATTTTGGACTCGAAGATGGAGCTGTGAAGTGCAAGGGCTAGTCGCTACTAATCCTGAGGATATTTCCAAAATGGATGTAGTAGGAATAGTGCCTTCGGTTCCGTTCGAATCCGGGACGGACTTGTATGGATGAATGCTTGCAAAACATCGTCAGGTGGACGATGGGCATTCTAAGGGATATGTTCTAAAAAGTTAACGCTTAGCCTCAAGCCTCATCGAATGGGAATGACTGAAAATCAGGGGTTATGCAACAAGGCTAGGTGGGTAGCACCCAAGCAGAGTGAGGTCATTCCAGTCTAGATGTCCCTTTTTATTTCGGCTTAGTGGTGCGGTTGCTGATCCCAACCGCGGGGTGATCTCACTCGGGACTTTACAGTAAGGGATGGTTCCGGCCTTGTGTTGCAGGGGAGCGGGCGTACTCCTCGGTACGGTGATCTAGGCCCTGTACTTTGACAGGTGGTTCCCCAGTGCCTAGTCATTAGTTGGAAATCCATTCTCCCTACGAGCCTTGTACGAGTTTTGTTTGTATTACCTACTCTGTGGCTAGTAGCTGGAATTTAATCATGTAACAATTTCGGCTATTTTATAAGTATTTGTATATAGACCCTATTATAATATCAGAGGATTTCTATAAAAAATTGTTTTAGCTATCGTAAGGTAAAAACCCGACATGTTTATTTGTGGCGTGGTCTTACGAGATGCTTTTATTTTCAAAGGATTTTTGAAAACTTTAATAATCAATTGAGTGTGATTTTCTCACGCTGGTAGTCCAGACTGACTCGGGTGTTATATAACTGTAATGCTCGGGTCAGACCGAGTATTATAGAATACAGGATGCTATGGAGCAGGAGAGGAGCTGGCGTCCGAGACGTATTATCTGTACCTATATATATATTCCGCTGCTGTGATTGTATGGTATGTCTGATTGGTAATGGTTGATGTATGAGACTCTGTGATGTTATAATGTATAAAACAGTTATAAACTTCATTTTGTGTAAAGTTATATATTCTATTGTATTTTATTCCACTGCGATTGTGAGATTCTGATATTGTTTAGTTCCTTCTTCTACCTCTTCTTCTTTAACCCAAACGGTTCGTATTTCTGTGCAACTTTAGTTAATTGTTGTAGAATAGTGTGGACTCAAGGGGTACGGATTTGCGGGTCATTACACTTGGTATCAGAGCTTAGGTTGGTGATAACCTTGGCTTTGGTGGGGATTACTCATTATTAATAGAGTCTATAGTACTCTAGAATGAGTTTGAGCGTACTAATAGATATGAGCGCGTATTTGTTAGTGAATATAAATTGTTTTAATATTGTGTTGATTGATTTATTGAGCGGCATATGAACCTTCGTCGACACAGTCTGCGCAACTGTATTGAAGGGGTTTCTAAACACTTGAATAGAACATCGACACTGTATTGTTTTAAATATGGGTAAATGAAATAATTTTACCCAAAATATATTTTGATAGAGATAAAAGTTTTTTTTATAAACTATTTTAGCTAATATATGGTTGCTTGGATGTTAGAAATGATTATATTAAAGTATTATCATTGTTAAGTGAAAATTTAACTAGAAATTGGGATATGATTAAAAATTTAAGGGAATAAATTCATTATAAAATGGAATTTATAAATATGAATTATAAATGTAACTTATAAATTGAAATATAATCAAATAAGAATTAGTTTAAGCATAAGCTATGTAAATGAATTATAGTTAAAATTTATTTAAGCGGGCTTTGGAAATTTAAAATCCCGGAGATTTGGAAATGTTTATCGATTTGGAAATGTTTATCGAGGTGTTTGGAGATAAATAATAGTATTGTTGTTTTGGAGACATTTTTGAATGGAAATCTGTTTTAAATAGATCTTGAAAGTGAAATAGCATTGAAATCACTTGGATTATTGGAAAATAGTTCTGATGATGACGGCCGCATCATCAGTTTTCATTTTCGAATTTCTAATTGAAGAATTGCTACTGAATTGATTTGTTTAGAAAAGTTAGTTGTTTTTGAAAATTTCAAAAGGGAATTTGTTGAAAATAAAGCCAGGTTTGGATTAAATTTTGAGAAATGTGATTTGAGATGTTGAAGATTTCAAAATGTTTTGAAACCAATAACCCGGCGTTTGAAAATCCTGATGAGATAGGTTGTAAGCTTATAAATTGAGATGATTTTTAAATCAGGAAGGAAATATAAGCTTTGAATGTTGGGAATTTAATTTTAAGTGAAAAGTTAAAAATGAAATAAGCTTGGATGGGAGAATAAAATTTAACTGGATTGAAATAAATCGAATAAGCTGAAAATAATATCCAGTTGTATTCGAATTAAGTTAAATCGAATTTGGTCTAATAAATCTGAGTTTAAAATAGAATTTAACTGGAATAAAAATTCAATTGAAATAAATTGAAGTTTAAATTTGAATTCTTACCTGGATAACTAGAAGATAAGTTGGATAAGAAATAAATTGGATAAGAATTAGATTAAAATAAATAAACTAGAATAACTTATAACAGAATTATAATGCATGGAATAAAAATATGCTTGGATTATAAATGAGCATAAGGCTTGAGTTAAAAATAAAGGAAGAATATATTCAAGCCTATAATAAATGGCATTGTGAAAATAATAAACTGTGACTTGTTAAATTTGAAAGGTGGGATAGAAAATCCAAAGTAAATATTGTTTGATGTTTTGGATAATAAAACGAAGGAAAATCCAAACTTGAAAAAAAAAATTAAAATAGGTTGAACTAAGAAAGATTAAATGAAGTGATATTTGGAATTAAAAATAAGTTTTGGATTATAAATTGGGGAAACACTATTTAGATAATAAATTATATAATAAAATATGTAATAAGAACCAATGCAGTTAAGTAAAAGCTGAATTGTGAGTTAATAATGAAGTTTGAAAATAAAAACTCAAGTTAGAAGTTAAATTCGACCTGGATTGATGGTAAAGTAAATGTAATTGAATTGTGGTAAACGAATTGGGTGGTAAATTGAAAATGGATAGTGGATCCAGAACTTGAGTTATAGATTATAATTTAGCTTGAAATGTTAACAAATTAAATATAATTGGAAACGTATCGGATAAAAATGAAATTGGATTGAAATAGTAAGGGTTTGAGTTGAAAATAAAATCCAAATAAGTGAAGATAAATGGGAAATGGCCATGTAATAAATTGAATAGGCTGAATCTAGAAAGTTAAAATGTATAATAATCAATCAAATAAATTTGTAGTTTGAAATGGGATTTGATTAAAATAGAATCAAGTTAAATTGAAAAGAGAATTTTGTTTGCAAAATGAGAATGAGCTTAAGTGTAAAAATTGAATAAATTGAGGTTAATTGACTTAAGCTAAATGAATGAAGGAAAGTTGAATTGAATTCAACTTAAACAAAGTTTAATAATATTGGATTGGTTTTAAACCAAGTAAAAATAAATTTGGATGGGAATAAAATTTGGTGGGTTGTAAATAAAATTTAAGAAAATGAGAATTCAAAATGGATTGAGTGGATAAACTAATTATATTGAATAAATGAATGGATGGGATAAATAAGAACCATATGATGTATGGTTTAAATAGGTTGAGAAATGGTTATTGAATGAAATAGCTTGGATTGTTTCCGAGCTAAATAAAATAGTTTGGAATAAACAAATATGAAATGAAATGTGTCGAGCTAAGTAAATGATTGTGAATGGATTAAAATAAAAAGGAAATTTAATTGGTAATGGAAATGGAACCTAAGTTGTTAATGGTTTTGAATGAACTAGTTTGGTTAATAAAATTGAAATGCAATGAAACTGAGAATTTATGGAGTGTGAATAAATTTAAAAAAAATGAAATAGAATTGAGTATAAATTGATTTGAAATCCATTTAGAATGGTTATAAAACATAAATACTTATTTATTCACATAGATCTCGTCAAATTGCATAGAATAAATTATCATTTGATGTAAATGGAAGCAATTAAAATTCTATGAGTTGATAGATGTTAAATAAGTTGATTTTGAGAGCAATGGAATTAAATATGAATTGAGTTTGCTTAAGAATGAATTAAATGTTGGTGATTGAGCGTTAAACCATTCAAATTGACTGAAAATAGTTATAAATTATTTGGAACAGTTGAATTAGCATGGAAACTATATAAATTGCTTACGGAAAATGTTGGATGTGCATTTCTTTAGAATTCATATGTTTTAACTATTGTAAACAAGTGAAATGTAGTTAAATTTCATATATATGGCACTTACATGTTTAAATTGAGTAAGTACAAGTACCTGGGAGCCATGTGGCTGGATTTGGTTGTGCTATTGCTAAAAATAATAAGCTACTTGCTTAAAAATGCTAAATAAGGTACGCCTATGCAATACAAATAGGAAATATGAACTGTTTTTGGTTTTTCCGACCGTGTGGGTCGATGTATATATATTTATCTCTTTTGTCAAATTGCAAAAGCTCCTCCGTACAAAGGGGACTCTGCCAAAAATTTTCGAAAATTTTGGGAGTTAGAAAATTTTTGAAAAATTTGGAGAATTTTTGTTAACGACTAACGTTTTCAAACTGGAAATTAAAATAGGTTAGTAAATGGAGCTAATTAAAATCATAACATGAATCGGTATAAATGAAAAATAAAATTTAAAATTTAGCGTTAATGATAAATTGAATTCATATGAAAATGAAAGAATCAATTTGAATAGTAATGGATATAAATTATAGGAGTAAAGAAAAAATAAATATAAGAAACATACAAAATGCTTATGTTAACTTAAGTAATGAATGGTGAATTTCTTAATTGGAAGTTGATAATATAAATATATTCCAAGTTAATATTTGGATGAATAGATATTGGCATCTTGTGAAAAGTCGATGAATTGTTTTGGGATATTGTGATAGGATATTAGTACTAAGCAGGATATGCAGGTATTATAAAAAGGAAAAGAGAGTTCGTTTTAATTTCAAAGATAAATTTGAATTGCCCGACAAAAAGGTATGTGTTTAAATTTGGTATGAAATTTGATTGGGATTTGGATTTGGATTGAGCCACTTGGTTTTTTGTTTTCTTTTTGGATTTGGGAGGCCGTAGAGCCATTTTGTAGTTGTACCAAGCTAGCCGCGTAAAGGAGACGCTGGCGAAATTTTTCGGAAATTTAGAGAGTTAGAGAATTTTTGATAAAATTTTGATTATTCAAAATTTAGTTTTGAATTCTAATTTGAATGAATGAGTAAGTAATAATATTTGAGTAAGTAAAGTTATTTGGAGACTACGGAAGGTTTGGAAGCTAGTTGAAGTAATAGTGGGACTATAACAAAAAGGATATGTTATGGCAAGTTAATTAAACTGTTTGGTTTAGGGAAAATAATAACCGGAAATTGGATCATTCTTCCTAGTTAGTAATTTCGAGGACGAAATTCTTTTAAGGGGGGAGAAATGTGACGACCCAGAATTTTCAAGCATTTGAAATTGGAATACTTAATTGATTTTAAATATTTAAAGGTTTAATTTTAATTTGAATTCAAATATTACAATTCATTTGATAGTTAAATTATTGAATTAAATAATTTGAAGTGGGATAACATATGAAATCTGATATTTTAAGTCTGTTTAAAAATAATTTGAAGGCTTATAAAATTTATATTGCTAGTGTGAGGATAATAGAAATTTTCAAATTGAATTTTGGAAATAGTCTTCCGAGGCACAGTCTCAGAATTTGACGAAACCAGTTCCATTGGGTCCGTAATATTGAATTATTATCGGATTTCAAATTTTGTATTTATTGAAGTTAGTGTGTGAGTGTACGTTATATAAATGCAGAAATTTAATTGATTTTAAGCTAATGAAATTTAATTTAAATTAATTAAGCTTCTTGTGTACGCCAAGTCTTCCTTTATCTTCTCGTATACTTCAACACTCGTCATCATTTTTATCAAAGCCCTTCTTCAGTTTTTTTTTAAAAAAAGAGACAGTTTGTTTATAAAAAAATCAATGGCCGAACTAATTTCAGATTCCTCTATTCAAAGCCGTTGCTACTAATTCCCTTCACCCTCAAATCATTTCCCTAAAAAGAAACCAAACGCGAATCCTCTTCTATTTCTTCAAACTGAAAAAAAAAGAATTCGCGGCTGCCTTGGGAATTTGCGAACGAAGGAAGCTTATAATCGAACTGAAATCGATTACGCCCTTCGAATTTTGCCGTATTAGGGTTCACTCGTGGCATGTGCTCGGCCGTAGCGCCTAGGGTTTAGGGAGGATCGAACTTGAGTTCGATTGCGAGGCATGCAGATGGGGGTGAAGTCGAGGCATGAGGAAGCGTAGTGACTTGTGACGCGAGGCCGATGCTGTTCGTGGCCAGGTAGGGTTCGAATCATGGGTGAGGTAGCGACGAGACAGGGAGGTAGAGGAGATCCGATCGAATTCAGTAACGGTAAGATAATTTGCTTTTTAATTTTTTTTTCTAATTAAACTTAACCTGAATATGTGTGTGTGTGTGTTTATATATTAGGATAATTTTTATCTCAGTCTAATGTAAACAGAAAGAAATTATATATATGTATATATATTTTGGTGAACCCATTCTGTTCTGATTTAATAGGTAATTGATTTACTTTAAAACTTGTTTAATTAAATTGTAGTTAGTTAGAAAATTACGATATTAACTGTAAGGCATATTTACTATTTATTTAAGAATTTATACGTGTATGTCTACAGTAAAACAATTTTTTAAATTGAATAAATATACATATAAGTAAATCAGAAATTATATATATATATAAAGGGAAGGATTTATAAAGTTAAATTTTTGGAGGTTATAAATTTGTTTTAAGGGTATATGTAGTTCACAAGAAAAATAAATATACATACTTACATTTTAAATTTACCAATTTATTTTAAATAGGGTACTAATATAGTTAATCTGTTTAACTGGTCCATTTAATTATTTTAACCGCAAAACAATAATTTATTAAAGGAAAAATGGGTTTAAATCAAATGATAAGTTAAAATTAAAATTAATAGATGATAATAGGCCGATCGATTGGTTCAAATGTTAATAAATTGTAGATGTTTATTCAAGGTTTAATACCACAAGGGGAAACAAGTCAGGATCGTATCAGATTGGCAAAACAAAAAGCAAAGGTGAGTTAATCTCACTCAGTTTAAAATTAAATTTAAAATGATTAAATTTAAACAATTGTTTGAATGGTTGAATGAATTGATGAGATATAGTATGATATTTTGGACTTGGTATATTATATTGTGCTGACGGTTGTGGATGCAGGGAAAAAACAGGTTGGAGGGATCCAACTGGGTCCCTCATCATATATATGTAACGACCCGTATTTTACGTGTCGATAGATCGTAGAATTTACAGGTCGTTAGTGTTGTTTATGTTGTCTCTAGCCTGAGTCGTATAGGAAGTTAACTCGTGTGTTAAGTGTTGAGTCGTTAACGAGTTAACTAGGGGACCGAGTTGAGAATCTGACCGACTCAATGATGACCGACTAATAGAGGTAGCGACCTATAGGTTTGGCCAAGTTAGTGAGTTGCCGAGTTAACAGGTTAAGGGTTAGACCGACTCATAGGGGTTAACGAGTTACGACTCAAGGCTGGGACGAGTTAGTTGATGTGATCGGGTTAAGCTCTTCACCGACCTATAGGCTTGCGCGAGTTAGCGTGTTAGCGGGTTAGGAGTTAGCATAGCTAACGAGTTAGTGACCTAGAAGTTTTAGACGACTTAAGGATGCTAAGTCGTAAGTCGTTAGCGGCCTAGTTAGGTCGTAGGGTCATCTGGGCCGTTGGAACTGTTGGGCCATAGCACTAGTTAACCCGAGTTGGTTGAGTCGTTGGTATGAGTTAAGACCTTAGGTCGCCTAAGAGTTGAGTCGGCAGCTAGTTGAGTCGTATGGCCGAGTCATAAGGACATGATCTATGTGTTAACTCGTATACGAGTTAAGTCTTGAGTCGTGAGTCATGAGTCGTGGACGACTCACAGGGGCGGACGACTCATGGGGGATTTCAGCCTATAAATGGAGGGCTTTGGCTCACTTTTTGGCACCGGTTTTTGAAGGGACGAAGTGCTGCCATTTTGAGAGCTCGACTACAACATTTCTTCATCTCTTTTTCTCCATTCCAATCTAGTTCTAACATCCATCCAAGATCGAAGATCAAGATCGAAGATCCAAGAGCCAAAGTTGAAGATCTTCATCCAACCAAGCTAGATTTCATCGTTTTAAGCGGGATTTCGACGAATCAAGCTTGAATCCTTGCTGTCCAGATCTGGAGTTATTAGTTTTTGAAGTGTTTGGGTGATTCGGTGAGTGGTGGTTATCTCTCACGCGGACCCAAAGGAGTATATTGGTTTGGGTGGTTTGTTGGAGTGTTGTAGATAGTGATTTTATGCATTTTTCCTTAGATCTAAGTATAGATCCATTACTTATGAAGATGTTTACTTTTGCAAGCTCATTCATCAAGTTGTAGGGACAAAACCCATGATTTATATTTGTTAGATCTATGCTAAAAACCCATGATTCATGTATGATAGATCTATTCTCATTTATTTTACGAAATTGCCATTTTTGTTATAAATGCCAATTTAGATCTTGATTGACTACTTAATCGTTTGGATTAATGTTTGCCTTGTTTAATTGTTGTGAATGAGTTATCTGGTTGATAGATTTGGACAAGTATGGTCAAAGACAATTCAAAAGCTACGGAAAAGGCTCTTGAATGGTGAAAGTTGCTTAAGGCATATGTAGTGGATGTTGAAGCTCATATGTATGGATTGGATGATGTTGAGACGGAATTTTGCCATGAGGCGATGAGGCAAACCATGATGTTAAGATGAGCCTTTGCTAAGATGAAGATGATGCGAGGCATGATATGATGTAACCTTGGTATAATCAAGAAGGATTGCTCCAAGCATGTTGATAACTTGAAGGGTAGTTCAAGTTGACTGATAATGGATGGCTCAAGAGGTAGTTTGGGCTAGGATGAGAATAGTCGTCAAGGAGGATGACTAGAAGGCTTGGATTTCATCGTTGTTGAAGGTTCTAGCAGACTCAAAGCAAGAGTACAAGGGTTGCCCTAAAGACTACATGTAGGTGGTCTGGACACCCTAATGACTACAGGTAGGTGGTCGAGTACTCTAGGTAGTTGCGAAAATTCCTAGGCACGGGTCATGATGACGTGTGGAGTTATGTCTAGAACCGGGGTTGCCATTAACACTTGATAGATGACTCAGGAAGGAGTCGGTCATTCAATTAACGGTGATTTCGAAGCAAGGTTAACAGTGATAGCCAGAGTCATGGATGTTTGATTGTACTATCATTCGGCCTCAAGAGCGGTGTTTTCTGGGTGCTTATCTGATCTTGGTTTAGGCCTTGGGGGTTTGTATTTGGAAAACATCGACCTTGACTCGAGTGGTTATTGCTTTACCTTAATAGTCTGCTATGTTATGCTTGCTTCACCTTAGCATGATTGGGGGCTATCACTGTAGAAAGAGGTGGAGTAGGATGGTTTGGTTCCTATCCCTTTTATCCCATATGCTCTTTTGGTATGTTTGATAGTTGATTTACTGCTCACTAAGACTTTGTCTGACTCAAGGTTTTATGTCTCCTCTTATTACCTTGGGCTGTTCATCCATGTTGGGATGGGCAGACTAGGTAGCAGGTGACAGGTGCTGTTCTTGGAGATCTACGTTGATGATGACGAAGACGAGCAGGAGGCTTTTACGTATTATTTCATATTATGTACTGGGTGTTCCGCTGCTGTATTTGTTTGAGTGTTATGTAGTGAGGCTTTGATGTATGGATGATTCATATGTTTGTATAAAACTATTATGATGCTTATATGATGATGTCCTGTTCTATGGAGCTTCACTATATTGTATTTCTCTATTGTATTTTATCCATGCGCTGTGAGTTGTACGATAGATTCTGCGATGTTTATTCTACCTTGACGGTCACCCATGGATGCCTGGCACACCTTCAGCGCACCTTTCCCTTGTTTCCGTGCGGGAGTCATGGGCGGTCGTCACATTTGGTATCAGAGCTTTGGTTAATCGATTTTAGCCAACGCTCGCTGACGTAACTACGTATGAGAGACGTAATTGTATGATTGATGACTGATTACTATATATAATATAGTAGTTTAGAAGGATTTGAACTCCTTATGCAGTTGTTTCTCAAGGTGTTCTAAGTCATTCCTTTTTGTAGATATTAAGGATGAGTCGAAGGGGGAGGCCAGCTGCTAGGGAAGGCCGTGCTGCTAGGGAAGCTGTTGATTATGCTCCTATGTTTGAGGCCATGATGACTTCGATCATGAGAAGGATACCAGCCTCGGGGCCATCAGTAGATGTTGGAGTTCAAGTTCAAGCTTCAAGACCAGTGGATTTTGCTAAGCTTTGCAAGGACTATACTTCTCTTGGAGGAAAGGTTTTCTTGGGAACGGAATCAACCATTGAGGTGCAGAGATGGATTGATGCTTGTCAAAGGATTTTTGGTGACTTGGGAATTGAGGATGCAACTAAGAGGAAGCTCGCATCAAGGCAACTTCAAGGGAGAGCTTCGGATTGGTGGAATTCTATCACCATTGATACTCCGGAGGAGGAGATTACTTGGGAGCAATTCCAAGCTAGATTTGAAGCTAAGTTTGTCTCTACAGCTCAGAAATCTGTTTTGTTCAAGAAGTTTGTAGAGCTCAAGCAAGGTGGGAGATCGGTCCTTGAGTATGTTTCTGAGTTTGAAGCTTTGTCCAAGTATGCCAGATCGTATATTGATTCTCCCTATCATAAGAATGAGAAGTTTGTGACCGGTTTGGATGCTTATCTTGGAAGACAGTTGGTGGATCATCTGGACGATCCGTTTGAGAAGCTTGTGGAGAAAGCCCTCAGGCATGAGTGTTTGTTTCCTAGGGAAAGTTCTGTTGTTGCTGTAACCAAGGAAGGATCTAGGCCACAACAGAGTGGAAACAAGAAGAGGAAGCAGTAGCAACAGAGAGGTAAGGATGGCCAGAAGAAGCCGAAGGGCGAAGTGAACTGCTACAACTGCCAGCAGAAGGGCCATCTCTTCAAAGATTGTAAGAATCCCAAGGTGCCAGGAAAGTGTTACAACTGTGATAAGCTGGGACATATCAAGAAGAATTGTCCAGAGCCGAGGAAGGACAGGCAGATTGTGCAAGCTTATGCTTTGGGAGCTGTGCCGTCGTCTTCAAAAGCTCCTACTGCTGAAGAGAAGGGGAAGAGTGTGGTGGTTCAAGGTACTCTTTCCATTTGTGATATTCCAGTTAAAGTGTTGTTTGATACTGGAGCGTCGCATTCTTTTGTTTGTGATGATTTGGTAGGCCGGTTAGGTTTGAAACCGGATATTATTGATAGGCCATTGGTTGTGACTAATCCAGTTGGGGGTTCATCTTGTTTGTGTATGATATGTCGTGGTCTAGTTGTGTCAAGTCATGATTGCTCGTTTGTTAGTGATTGCTTTGTTCTGAACTTTGCGGGGTTCGGAATTATTTTGGGTATGGACTGGCTTAGGAGGTATGCGACATGGATTGATTGTGAGAGGCTGGAGGTGACAGTCGGGAATGTGGAAGAGCGAAAGGTTGTGATACGATGTAAGCATGAGGAAGGCGTCTTCATGAGCTTCATGTATTCGCTGGTTGTTCCACGGGATGGAATGTCATCGGTGCCTATCGTGAATGGATTTGAGGATGTCTTTGACGAAGTCAAAGGGTTACCGCCGCATAGGGAGATCGAGTTTCGTATCGATCTAGTTGAGGGAGCCAGACCTGTTGTGATGCCTCTTAGGCGGATGGCGCCTAGGGAGCAGCAAGAGTTGATGGTGCAAGTTGATGACCTTTTACAGAAAGGATTCATTCGGCGTAGTGTGTCCGAATGGGGTGCACCAGTTGTGTTCGCAACCAAAGCGGATGGATCGTTGAGGTTGTGTGTGGACTATCGTGAGCTGAATAAAGTGACTAAGAAGAACAAGTATCCATTGCCGAGAATAGATGACTTGTTTGATCAGCTTCACGATGCTAAGGTGTTTTCTCAGATGGATTTGGCAACGGGATTTCACCAGTTGAGAGTGGCAAAGGATAGTGTGCCGAAGACTGCTTTTAGGACACCATCCGGTTTTTATGAGTGGATGGTAATGCCGTTTGGATTGACTAACGCACCAGCATATTTTGTGAATCTTATGAATAGAGTGTTCAGAGATTGGTTGAATAAGTTCGTGCTTGTGTTCGTGGATGATATTCTGATTTATTCCAGAACTGAGGAAGAGCACAAGACGCACTTGCGTATTGTTTTGGAAATCTTACGGAAGCATCAGCTGAAGGCTAAGTTTTCGAAGTGTCACTTCTGGAAAAGTGAAGTGAGATTCTTAGGCCATGTTATCTCTGGAAATGGAATAGCGGTTGATCCCGCTAAGGTGGCAGCGATCCAGGATTGGGTTAGACCTAAGAATGCATCTGATGTGAGAAGTTTTCTTGGATTAGCTGGATATTATCGACGGTTTATCAAAGACTTTTCCAAGATAGCCGCACCGTTAACAGGATTGACGAAAAAGAACCAAATGTTCAGATGGGATGATAAATGTGAGCAAGCTTTCGTGATCCTGAAGGAGCGACTGACGAGTACTCCTGTTTTGACTATTCCAAGTGGGAATGATGAGATGGTGGTTTACACCGATGCATGTGGTACTGGACTTGGAGCAGTACTAATGCAGAAGAATAAAGTTGTTGCATATGCAAGTCGACAACTGAAGCCGCATGAAAGGAATTACCCGACTCATGATTTGGAGTTAGCGGCAATTGTTTTTGCTTTGAAGATGTGGAGACATTATCTATTGGGAGTTAGATTCGAGTTGTTTACAGATCATAAGTCGTTGAATTATCTGTTCTCCCAAAAGGATTTGAATCTTCGACAGCAACGATGGCTAGAGTTTTTAGCATTATATGATTTTGGTATAGCTTATACTCCGGGAAAAGGTAACGCAGTAGCTGATGCGTTGAGTCGAAGACATGCAGGATTGGGAGCCATGTTTTCGGAATGGAAGAGTCTCGAGTATTTAGCTGGATTTGACTTCAGGCCTAGATGTGAATTGGAACCTGAGATGTTGGCAAACTTATCAATAAGGCCTACTCTTGTGGAAAGGATTGGCGAGAGTCAAAAGCGAGACGATAAGCTTGTCAAGATTATCCATGATTTGGAATCTGGATTGGACCAAGAGAAGGATAAGGGATTCGAAGTCGATCGAGAGGGTTGGCTTCGGAAGCAAGGACGATTGGTTGTTCCCGACATAGATGAATTAAAGGATGAAGTTCTGAAGGAAAATCATCACTCGAAGTTGACAATTCATCCAGGTGGAAATAAGATGTATCGGGATATGAAGAGAACCTATTACTGGGAAGGTATGAAGAAGGATGTTGGAAATTTTATTTCCAAGTGTATGAATTGCCAGTTGGTTAAAGCAGAGCAGAAAAAGCCAAGTGGATTGCTTCATCCATTAGAAGTTCCTATGTGGAAGTGGGAACAGATATCGATGGATTTTATCGATGGTCTACCTAGAACCAGAGCAGGAAATGAAGGGATTTGGGTCATAGTAGATCGGTTGACCAAGAGTGCAAGATTCATTCCTGTTCGATCGACTAGGACTGCATCGAAGTTGGCTGAGTTGTATGTTAAGTGGATAGTTCGATTCCATGGTGTTCTGAAGAGTATAGTGAGCGATCGAGACCCATTGTTCACTAGTGGATTTTGGAAGAGCTTCCAAGAAGTTTTGGGAACTAAGTTGTGTTTGAGTACAGCTTATC
The DNA here is from genome assembly GCA_030765085.1 of Allium cepa. NCBI lineage: Eukaryota > Viridiplantae > Streptophyta > Magnoliopsida > Asparagales > Amaryllidaceae > Allium > Allium cepa. The sequence goes on along the minus strand of CM060931.1, from coordinate 84,488,386 downwards.
ATCCTCAAACAGATGGTCAGACTGAGAGAGTCAACCGAGTTTTGGAAGATCTCCTTAGAGCATGTGTTGTGGATTTCGGAGGATCATGGGAAGATCATCTTCATTTGGTGGAGTTTGCGTACAATAACAGTTACCAGTCAAGTATTGGTATGGCACCATATGAAGCACTGTATGGAAGACCGTGTAACTCTCCGACATGTTGGTTGGAAACTGGAGAAAAACTGATACTTGGGCCAGAAATGATTCGTCAGACTTCGGGTTGTATAGAGATCATTCAGCAACGAATGAAGGCAGCCCAAGATCATCAGAAAAGTTATGCCAATAATCGTCGTAAGGATTTGGAATTCGACGTAGGTGATATGGTTTTTGTGAAGATTTCTCCTCTGAAGAATGTTATTCGATTTGGAAAGAAAGGGAAGTTAACTCCGAGATTTGTTGGACCATTCCCGATTATCGAGCGAATTGGAAAGCTCGCTTATAGATTGGAGTTACCGGAAAAGATGGCGGGTGTGCACAATGTTTTTCATGTATCTTATCTACGGAAGTATGTGCACGACTCGAATATAGTGGTTTCTACTGATAGCTGTGAAGACTTGGAGGTTGATCTAGTGGTTACGAGACCTCGTAAGCCGCTTCGTGTTGTTGAGACCGACACGAAACAGCTTAGGAGGAAGACGATTACGTTGCTCAAGATACAATGGAGTGATGATGTTAACGACTGTACGTGGGAGGAGGAAGAGAGGATGAAGGCAGCTCATCCTGAACTCTTCGAGGTATGGCCCTAAGGTGTCGTGACATCTCATGAATTTGTAGCTTGTTCTAATCTTAGAATTCTGCATGCTAGGCTAGTAATTGGATGCATGGTTTGTTGATTGCTATGGATGGTAGGCATGTAGAATAGTTTTGATTGCTCTTGTTTGTTTGGAATTTCGGGGGCGAAATTCCTAAGGGGGAGAGAATGTAACGACCCATATTTTACGTGTCGATAGATCGTAGAATTTACAGGTCGTTAGTGTTGTTTATGTTGTCTCTAGCCTGAGTCGTATAGGAAGTTAACTCTTGTGTTAAGTGTTGAGTCGTTAACGAGTTAACTAGGGGACCGAGTTGAGAATCTGACCGACTCAATGATGACCGACTAATAGAGGTAGCGACCTATAGGTTCGGCCGAGTTAGTGAGTTGCCGAGTTAACAGGTTAAGGGTTAGACCGACTCATAGGGGTTAACGAGTTACGACTCAAGGCTAGGACGCGTTAGTAGATGTGATCGGGTTAAGCTCTTCACCGACCTATAGGCTTGCGCGAGTTAGCGTGTTAGCGGGTTAGGAGTTAGCATAGCTAACGAGTTAGTGACCTAGAAGTTTTAGACGAATTAAGGATGCTAAGTCGTAAGTCGTTAGCGGCTTAGTTAGGTCGTAGGGTCATCTGGGCCGTTGGAACTGTTGGGCCATAGCACTAGTTAACCCGAGTTGGTTGAGTCGTTGGTATGAGTTAAGACCTTAGGTCGCCTAAGAGTTGAGTCGGCAGCTAGTTGAGTCGTATGGCCGAGTCATAAGGACATGATCTATGTGTTAACTCGTATACGAGTTAAGTCTTGAGTCGTGAGTCATGAGTCGTGGACGACTCACAGGGGCGGACGACTCATGGGGGATTTCAGCCTATAAATGGAGGGCTTTGGCTCACTTTTTGGCACCGGTTTTTGAAAGGACGAAGTGCTGCCATTTTGAGAGCTCGACTACAACATTTCTTCATCTCTTTTTCTCCATTCCAATCTAGTTCTAACATCCATCCAAGATCGAAGATCAAGATCGAAGATCCAAGAGCCAAAGTTGAAGATCTTCATCCAACCAAGCTAGATTTCATCGTTTTAAGCGGGATTTCGACGAATCAAGCTTGAATCCTTGCTGTCCAGATCTGGAGTTATTAGTTTTTGAAGTGTTTGGGTGATTCGGTGAGTGGTGGTTATCTCTCACGCGGACCCAAAGGAGTATATTGGTTTGGGTGGTTTGTTGGAGTGTTGTAGATAGTGATTTTATGCATTTTTCCTTAGATCTAAGTATAGATCCATTACTTATGAAGATGTTTACTTTTGCAAGCTCATTCATCAAGTTGTAGGGACAAAACCCATGATTTATATTTGTTAGATCTATGCTAAAAACCCATGATTCATGTATGATAGATCTATTCTCATTTATTTTACGAAATTGCCATTTTTGTTATAAATGCCAATTTAGATCTTGATTGACTACTTAATTGTTTGGATTAATGTTTGCCTTGTTTGATTGTTGTGAATGAGTTATCTGGTTGATAGATTTGGACAAGTATGGTCAAAGACAATTCAAAAGCTACGGAAAAGGCTCTTGAATGGTGAAAGTTGCTTAAGGCATATGTAGTGGACGTTGAAGCTCATATGTATGGATTGGATGATGTTGAGACGAAATTTTGCCATGAGGCGATGAGGCAAACCATGATGTTAAGATGAGCCTTTGCTAAGATGAAGATGATGCGAGGCATGATATGATGTAACCTTGGTATAATCAAGAAGGATTGCTCCAAGCATGTTGATAACTTGAAGGGTAGTTCAAGTTGACTGATAATGGATGGCTCAAGAGGTAGTTTGGGCTAGGATGAGAATAGTCGTCAAGGAGGATGACTAGAAGGCTTGGATTTCATCGTTGTTGAAGGTTCTAGCAGACTCAAAGCAAGAGTACAAGGGTTGCCCTAAAGACTACAGGTAGGTGGTCTGGACACCCTAAAGACTACAGGTAGGTGGTCGAGTACTCTGGGTAGTTGCGAAAATTCCTAGGCACGGGTCATGATGACGTGTGGAGTTATGTCTAGAACCGGGGTTGCCATTAACCCTTGATAGATGACTCAGGAAGGAGTCGGTCATTCAATTAACGGTGATTTCGAAGCAAGGTTAACAATGATAGCCAGAGTCATGGATGTTTGATTGTACTATCATTCGGCCTCAAGAGCGGTGTTTTCTGGGTGCTTATCTGATCTTGGTTTAGGCCTTGGGGGTTTGTATTTGGAAAACATCGACCTTGACTCGAGTGATTATTGCTTTACCTTAATAGTCTGCTATGTTACGCTTGCTTCACCTTAGTATGATTGGGGACTATCACTGTAGAAAGAGGTGGAGTAGGATGGTTTGGTTCCTATCCCTTTTATCCCATATGCTCTTTTGGTATGTTTGATAGTTGATTTACTGCTCACTAAGACTTTGTCTGACTCAAGGTTTTATGTCTCCTCTTATTACCTTGGGCTGTTCATCCATGTTGGGATGGGCATACTAGGTAGCAGGTGACAGGTGCTGTTCTGGGAGATCTACGTTGATGATGACGAAGACGAGCAGGAGGCTTTTGCGTATTATTTCATATTATGTACTGGGTGTTCCGCTGCTGTATTTGTTTGAGTGTTATGTAGTGAGGCTTTGATGTATGGATGATTCATATGTTTGTATAAAACTATTATGATGCTTATATGATGATGTCCTGTTCTATGGAGCTTCACTATATTGTATTTCTCTATTGTATTTTATCCATGCGCTGTGAGTTGTACGATAGATTCTGCGATGTTTATTCTACCTTGACGGTCACCCATGGCTGCCTGGCACACCTTCAGCGCACCTTTCCCTTGTTTCCGTGCGGGAGTCATGGGCGGTCGTCACAATATATATATATATATATATATATATATATATATATATATATTGTTTACTTATTCTCTGTTATACTTTGTAGATATTCTGTGATGAATTATATTGAAATATTGAATGCTATAGTTGCTTGGATATATTCTGGACTCTGAGTTATCAAATTATATAGCATTGGATTTTTGGAAAGAAAAAATAAAAAGAGTAAATTTTTAAGAAAATAATTATAAAGAATGTGAATAAACTAAAATGAATTGGATAAGAATATTAGTGTTTTCAAAATGCTAATTAATAAATTATGTGTGTGGAAAGAAATTTATGAATAAACAGAAAGTTAAGAAAAACTTAAACTCCAATGTTACTGTTTAAAATAATAAAATAATTATTTTAAATTTAGGATTTAAATTATTTAAGAAAAATAAAGAAGGAATTGGGAATAACCTGAACTTGTATATTTCAGCTAAAGGATTTAAAAATTAAACTGAAAATAATAATAAATTCCATAATTAATTGAAATTCGAAATGAACTGATAAGCAAAGAAATTTATTTCAAAGGAAATAAATTGGGAATCAATTTGGAAAATTGATTTAAGTGGTTGAAGTTGAAATTCTCCCTGGATAACTAAGTACATCTTCAAGTAAATTTTTAAATACAAGTTAATAGTTTTAAAATTTGTTTTAAAGGGTACGTTTGGAAAATTTATTATTTCTAATATTTAAATTCTAAAGTAAGTATTTCCTCAAATCTATTATAGTAGTAATTATTTTAAAAAGTGACTTGGTATTTTGTTTCAAAAGTGGAAATCTAGTTTTATATTTTATTAAGTAACTTTATTTTCAAATATTTATGTAGTATGTATTTTTAACAAATTATCAAAGTAGTTTTTAACTTAAATGTTTTAAAGTATATATACTTCCAAGTAAAGTGTTTTAAATTATTTTAAAAATCTAGTTTTGTCCATGGTGATTTCAGAGGAGATAGAAAATATTTGGGAAAGTTGATTCTGAAAAGAATGAGGAATTTGAAACTGTTTTCAAAGGATTAAAATATATATCGTGTGAAGATATTTTTGAGATTTATAAATAATTTGGAAAATTATTTATTGGTTGATGGTTGTTTGTGAATGTTAATTGATAGTTAAATAACCGACTATCAATATTGGCCAAATGCGTTAATCGTTTCCAAGAGTCCGGGATCGAGATTTATTTCTCGAAAACCACTTCGATTCGGGTTGTACATTTCGTGAAAACGATTTTGGACTCAAAGATGGAGCTGTGAAGTGCAAGGGCTAGTCGCTACTAATCCTGAGGATATTTCCAAAATGGATGTAGTAGGAATAGTACCTTCGGTTCCGTTCGAACCCGGGACGGACTTGTATGGATGAATGCTTGCGAAACATCGTCAGATGGACGATGGGCATTCTAAGGGATATGTTCTAAAAAGGTAACGCTCAGCCTCAAGCCTCATCAAATGGGAATGACTGAAAATCAGGGTTTATGCAGCAAGGCTAGGTGGGTAGCACCCAAGCAGGGTGAGGTCATTCCAGTCTAGATGTCCCTTTTTATTTCAGCTTAGTGGTGCGGTTGCTTATCCCAACCGCGGGGTGATCTCACTCGGGACTGTCCAGTAAGGGATGGTTCCGGCCTTGTGTTGCAGGGGAGCGGGCGTACTCCTCGGTACGGTGATCTAGGCCCCGTACTGTGACAGGTGGTACCCCAGTGCCTAGTCATTAGTTGGAAATCCATTCTCCTTACGAGCCTTGTACGAGTTTTGTTTATATTACCCACTCTGTGGCTAGTAGCTGGAATTTAATCATGTAACAATTTCGGCTATTTTATAAGTATTTGTATATAGACCCTATTATAATATCAGAGGATTTCTATAAAAAATTGTTTTAGCTTTCGTAAGGTAAAAACATGACATGTTTATTTGTGGCGTGGTCTTACGAGATGCTTTTATTTTCAAAGGATTTTTGAAAACTTTAATAATCAATTGAGTGTGATTTTCTCAGGCTGGTAATCCAGACTGACTCGGGTGTTATATAACTATAATGCTCGGGTCAGACCGGGTGTTATAGAATACAGGATGCTATGGAGCAGGAGAGGAGCTGGAGTCCGAGACGTATTATCTGTACCTATATATATATTCCACTGCTGTGATTGTATGGTATGTCTGATTGGTAATGGTTGATGTATGAGACTCTGTGATGTTATGATGTATAAAACAGTTATAAACTTCATTTTGTGTAAAGTTATATGTTTACTATTATATTTTATTCCGCTGCGACTGTGAGATTCTGATATTGTTTAGTTCCTTCTTCTTCTCCCTCTTCTTCTTTAACCCAAACGGTTCGTATTTCTATGCAACTTTAGTTAATTGTTGTAGAATAGTGTGGACTCAAGGGGTACGGATTTGCGGGTCGTTACAATAATTAATATTAATTAACTTATAATTGTAATTAGAGATTGACTAATGATTAAGTGATAAATAAATTGTAATTAACTACTTAAAGTTAATTAATGTATAATTAGTAGATAATTAATTAAGTAATTTAATTAAGAATTAATAATTGATTTATTAAGTAATTAGTGGTTAATAAATGGATAATTAAGTTTTATTAATCAATAATTAAGGTTATTAATTAATAATTAAAGGTAATTAATTAAGTAATTAAGATTTAATAAATTGATTAAAAAGTAATTATTTAAAATGATGTGAAATAAAATAATCATTTGAGTGATTAATTCTCAAGTATTTGATTTAAATTAAATTAATTACAATAAGAATTTAAGATGTTTGCTTATGAATAATTGTGTAAGTAGAGTATCTGATTTGTGATATTTATTTGGTGATATTCTGTGATGCTCTGTGATATGCCTTGATATATCTATGATGATTGTGTATGATTTATCTGTGATAAATGCTATGTGAATTCAAAGTGCTGAATTTAACTGTTTAAACTAATAAACAACTCGACCTTTAAAATGGCGTTTGGATTTCGATGAGACCAGGATCGGGTGTCAATTTGATATTCCGAAAATCACATCGACCCAAATTAAACGTTAGGTCGTGAATTTCCAAGTGAAGATCGAGTTGGTGTTTCAGAATGCAAGGGTTATCGTCGTTAACTCTGAGGGTGATTCCAAAATGAGTGTAACTTTGATATTGTATATATGACAGATGTATATATGACTGTCATGTGTATGATATTGTATAACTTTGATATTGTAACGACCCGGTATTTTCAACCATTCGCATCCACACATGTCGGACTTGAATTGCTTAAAATACCGCGTTGTAAATAAAATTTGGCAAATCTCAGAATATACAATAAATACATAATCACAGATCACAGACACAGAGTATTTAATAATGCAGCGGAATTTAAAAGAAATAATAGTTCATGAAGCTACTATATAAAAATAAGATACATCAGAGTTAAACATGATACAACAAAAAGTAACAAGATACATCAGGTACAAATCAGAATACATAACTGAAATCACTGGATACAGAAAGCAAAATAGATGGCTGGATCTTCAAGGAAAGCTCCAACTCCAAAGGTGAATCTTGAATGCTTACTCACTCAATCTGACTCGAGCGTAAAGAAAAATACAAAACACTCGAGTCAGGACATAAATACTTATGAACTGTAAATAAACTCAAGTGAACAGTAACAAAAAAATGCATCAGTAACTTAAAGAATGCTTGGGATCGCCCATCCTTTAAGGATCCGTTAAACTATTTACTATGTAGTAATATTGCGCTATTATAATAATGTCTACAGTAAAATAAACATACTTTTAAATAGCATTCCGGGCTACCCATATCACCCTTCACACATAATAGTCCCAATAGTCCATCCAATATCATGCCATCTCCACTCTGGGTGACTGTCAGAGGATACCACACGGGCTACGGGAGAAAAACAAACTCGTAGTAAAGGCTCGGTATAGTAGGTGACACGGCACACAAGGCAATGCCAGGGTAGATATACCAATTACGCACACGGGCTGGTGGTAACGCAGCAGCCACATACGCCCACCTCGGAACACATTCCCAATCAAAATCGGAGGATGGCCATCCAATCAATCACCAGTAAGAGTATAGTATCGAAGGAATGTGTCCGACCAGAGGTGCTACCTCCTTTGGCCCGAGATCGCTCCTGTTTTAGCCACCTTATGCCAACTCACGGGAGTTGGGTCCACGTAATATACCTCAAGAACGTCGCCACCATTCTACTTCATTCTGGAATCTCCACCGCGTACACGGTTGTTAAAGTGGTTTTCGGAGTTGGTAGAGAGTATGACAACTTCCGATCCCGTTCTCTTCAACAACCAAACGTTATTATAACGCCGTGGTCATTTCAAAATAGTTTATATTTCAAAAGGATCAAATCATTTCATTTCAAAACTATATTCCTTTCAAAATAGTTTACGCCTCGAAACCAAAATCATTTTTATTTCAAAACTATTTATTCAATCAAAATAGTTTATACTTCGAAACCAAAATCATTTTTATTTCAAAACTATATTCAAATCAAAATAGTTTATACTTTATCATTTCCATCTCAAACCTATATTCACTTCCAAAATTCATAATACTTTCAAAGTTATAACTCTTTCGAAACCAAAATACTTGAAATCATTACGCTTTGAAAATCATAACACTTTGAAATCATACATTTGAAATCATGAAACATTCATTTAATTCTTTACATTTTACAAATTTATTACCAGTTTAATTCAAAATTTCAAATTTCCAATTTAATTCAAATCAAACCATCAATTTCAATTCAATTCAGTTTTCTAACAAAACATTCAAATCTTATAAATTTCAAATATAGATTTGATCTACAAAATAAGCTATCCAATTTTAATATGTTTCCAAACTTTAATATCCCACATTTCAAAACTAAACTTTATAATTCCGTATATTCATATCTCAAATCTAATTTCATTATTATGTAGTTTTGAAATATTCATTTCATAAATCCAATATTATTAAAATAAAATTGAATTACAACTAAACCAAATATCTTTTCATACAAATAAAAACTTCAAATATTCCTTTATCAAATAAAGCAAAATCAAATATCATTCAACATTCACATTCTTTATTAAAATAAAGATCAAATCATTTCCAAATCATTAAAATATTACATCCTTTCAAAACTTCATAATCAAATCATTATTTGAATTCAAATCCAAATATTCAAAGTTAAATATCATTTAAAAATCAAATATGTCATTCATTTATTATTTCAAACATCATTACCAAAAATACATTCCAAAATTCCATTCAAAAATTCATTTATTATATTACATTTCATTCCGTTTAACACATAACCAAGTAAACTTTTTTTTTAAATTCAAATTCAATTTAAATTCCTTAAAAATTCAAATTTAAATGTTCAAAACTTCTAAAATTTCACAGATAATCCATTTCAAAAGTTAAATTATTTAACACTTTAAAATATAGCCCAAACAGTGTTAAAATCTATAACATTTCAAAACATTGTCAAATTATAGCAACGACAGCATTTATAAAGTGCTATCGTAGCTTATATTTTCCAAAATGGTTTATTTCAAGAATAGCGACATTTATAAAATTTCGTAATAGATATTTAGTTATTTCAAACATTGTTAGATTCAAAACAATAGCATTAAAATGCTGTCAAAAGACTAAAGCATTTTGAAAATGCTATAAAATTCCAGGTTTCATTTTAGCTTTTCAAAAATAATAATAAAACTCCAAATTTTTATTATTACAACTTAAAAATCATATTTCTAGACTTCAAAATTTCACATTTAAAATCATTTTAACATATGATTTAACACAATAAAATTTTAAGATCAAATATTCAATTTTGCAAACTCCATTCATTTATTAAGTCAAAATTCACTATTTATTAATTTATTAATTTATAAATTTAATAAACTTAAAATTTTACTTCAAATATCATTTCAAAACTTTAAATTTAATTTCCATTATTTATTTACATATTAAAATAAAATTTAATGTCAAACGTCACATTTACTCCAAATTTACATACTTGAATTCACTTAAATTCACAATTTCAAGATTTAATATTTAACTTTCTTAAAACCATAATATATATATTTTAAATCAAAATTTCATACTTTTGAAAATACATATTTAAAAAAAATCATTTAAAAATATACCACGGGGTCTGTATATAATTTTCTAATCTAGGTCAAGCGATACGGATATATATCATTTCAATCCGTAATTTACAAAGAAAACCCGGGTTCTATCATTTCAAACCCGCAATCCCAAGTCAAATAAAATACAATAAAAATCGCTCAGGCCTATCATTTCAGCCCATAACGATTTTTCCCTATTCTAAAGTCCGTTCGGGTATGTATCGTTTCAACCCATAGTGATTCTATTCTAACAGGGAACTTGCAGTGTGAATATATGCATAAACAATATAAACAATGTCAACGTCACAATATAATGTCATATATCAGATGTCAGGTGATAATTAACAGTTTTAACATGGTAATAACATGGCATAGCATATCATATGATCAACCTTAACTTGCATAACACTTTATATTACTAATCACTTGTCATCAATTCACTATTTCATAAGTATAAATGTCAGAGTGAGAAAGACTCACCTTTATCAAAGCTAGAGACAAACAACACACACAAGAGCGATTCCAAAGGCACGAAAAGCACGATTTGATTTGAATAGATGGAGACTCTTGTAAACAACACAAAATATAACATACATAAGCACAAATGTAGATATCGACATACAAATATAATCAACAACTTTAGTTTGCAGAACAGTTGCAAAACAAGATAGATGACCAAACCTTAGAAGCAAAAGACTTGCACACGACAACATAAGCTTGTCACATGATCAAATGATCTTGATCTCACCACACTAGGCTCTGGTTTGGGTCAGGTATGGCAACCATAAAGGTTAGGTTACAAGTGGATGAAGGTAGTGGAAGAGTTACAACATGAAGCATACATGGGTTCAAGGCAAATATGTGAAGTTTTTGGTGCATATTGACTCGGCTATGACCACATATAGGCTTGGCCATGGGGTCTTCATGTCAGGTCATATCTGGACAGTAGTGAAAAGGGCAGCCAGAGGTGAAGTAGATGATGGTGGCGGCGGCTAAGGGGTGGCCAAAGGCAACTATGAAGGCAATAGTGGAGTATAGGCTTGGCTAGCATTGTTTTGGTGAAGTGCTTTGCAAATTTGAGGTGGTGGCTTCATCTAATGGTCATGGCTAGAGGTGGTGGTCAGAAGAGAGGGGGTTGGTGCTGCTGTAGATGGTGGAGAGGATGGTGGTCAGCAAGGAGAGAGGTGAGGCCAAGCAAACATGAAGAAGAGGAAGGCTAAATCAGTGAAGAAGAGGGGAAAATGTGAAAGAAAAGCCATTGTTTTTTTTTTTTTTTTTTTTTTCATACATGGCCGTGATTTTTAGGGGGAAGATGAGGAAGAGTTTTCACGTGAAAATTAAAATGGAATGTCAGCTGAAGAGTGGAGTTAAGGCAGCCAATTGAAGAGATGTTGGTTGAGAAATGAAAAGACAGAATACAAAAAGGCTTGAGCAAATAAAGAGTCACAAACCTTTCAAATTTCCACCATTTCTTTTTAAATTTTAAATACATGTAAAATATATATAAATACAGATAAAATCATGAAAATATTGTAAATAAACAAAAATAAATAAATAAATATTAATTAAATATAATTAAATTAAGAAAATAGCAAAGAAAATGTAAACTAGGCTTGAAAATTTGAAAATAATGAAATGAACTTTTGAAAAATTGTATGTACATGAAACATATTTATAAATAAAGATAAAAACATAAAAATAAAATGCATACATAAAAATGAATAAATAAATTTTAATTAAATATAATTTAAATAAAGAAAATAACGGAAAAATGGAAACTAACCTTTAAAAATAGAAAATAAATTCAATGAGCTTTGGAAAAATTCAAACATCACTATAAAAATATTTAAAAGGTAAAAATATATGTAACATAACATATAATAGAATTTAGAATAAGATATGACAAGTAAAAAAAATATTTATTTAATTTAAAATAAACAATATTGTTAAATAAAACAATTTACACCCAATTTTGTAAAAAGCATAACTTCCACAATATTATTCGGATTTCAACGAAACGAAAAGCATTGTTCTTGAAATTTTATTTACATTCATAACAAAAGGTAAAATTAAAATTTTAAAACTTTTAAAATTTAAATTTAAAAGTCAAAGTTTGACCAGATTGACCAAAATTCACTTTTCTGAAAATATTCAATATATGCATGATTGAAGTTCTAATCCACATCAAAATCAACATTTATATTTCAATTAACAAAATATATTCATTTTAATAAATAAAATAAATTTTTTAAATTAGGAATTTAAATTAAAATAATTAAAATATACAATTACAATAATCAGAAAATACAGGGTTGTTACACTCTTCCCCACTCAAAACTTTTCGTCCCCGAAAAGGAATGAGGTACGGGAAAGCACAGAAAAAGATAGAATGAAATAGTATTAAGACAAGATGACAAGAAGATTAAAATTATACCTGATAACAATGTGGAGATGATCTTTCCAAGATCTTCAAGAATCAAGAACACAAGCACGAGAAAAAAAATCATTTAGAATCGGATTCACCCTTCCCGTTTGACCAACGGTCTATGGATGGCAAGCAGTGCTCAGATCCAAAGATGAGTACCAAATATTATTAAAGATTATAGAAAGATTTCTAAACAGACTGGTATAGGCAATAGCCTTCCATTCTGTAGCAAGATAGGGAAATTAGGACAACCAAAAGATAGTTTGAAAAAGAAAATAAGATAATGAATTTGAAAGCATGAAAATTTCAACTTAAATTGATTATAAATCTTACATAAGTTAAATAAATCTAAACTATCTCTAATTTCATTATCTTATCATCCAATTATCTTAAATTAACAAATCCCTAAAATCATGTATTTGAAAAATCTTTTATTATACTCAAAATGTGCCAAATAAAATTTAATTCTTCTTCACTACTAATTAAAATTAAATTTATTCCTCTCAATATATTTTATCACCTATGTTAAATATACTCACACTCATTGCAACTGCCTTAAATTTATTCTTAGTTCCTTTATCATCATTTTATATTATAAATTATTCCATTGCCCTTTTTCTTTATTTACCTCTGTTAATCCTTTTATAACTTAAATTTAAGTATATATCATTTATAATAACCACTCAAATTTTATTTATAAAATCTTTTTTTTTATATTGTATATTATCCAATTACATATTCAACTTTTGAAAATTAAGGTAAGTTACATTGGAATGAAATTGTGTATTATACAAATAAAACTTTCTAATTAAATTATTTCAAGCTTGAATATTAATCCAAATCTTGAAATTATACTTAGAAATTATCTTTGAAGAAAAAATTTAGGAATTAAATTTCCGATAAATTCCAAACTATTTAGAGATAAATAAATGCTCATATACTATATATATATATATCCATTCAAATTTAAATCATATATCAGCATATGTTATAAATCCATTCTTATTTTAGAAATTAAAATCAATTAAATTTACCCAAAATAAACTGTAGCAAGACTACAGAATGGTCTCTTCACTTCGAAACTCAAAATGAACGTCGATGATGCTGCAGTCATCACCGAAATTATTTTCCAGCGACAAAGAGAAGAGCACAAAATTTTGAACTTTAAAATTCTTTGGAAACAAATTTCTACTCGAAAATACATTAAATAGTACATTCTTTAAAACTTTAAACACAAGGTTTGGAAGCATTGGAAATTAAATACCCAAATTCTTGTTTAAATTCATTTTAAATTTCTAAATAAATTTATAACCATGTTCATAGTTCAATTAGATATATGAAACAATAGAAAATGATATATAAAATCAAATATTATTTCTTAACAACCAATTCAAATAAAATCCAGATAAAGATATATAATAAAGGTACAAAATTTATTTCACAAAAATTTATTTCATTACTAAATTTTAAAAACATATTGTGTCAGTTTGCTCTGTTCAAGTGTTTTGGAAATCTTATCGATGGCGTTGATCAGACGAATCGATTAGAAACCCAAATCAACATCAACAACTCAAACAACACAATATATAAAACATTTTAAATATTAGTTTACAAATACACTTCAAGAATAATTTGAAGATAAGTTGGAAACAAAGGTGAGATGATTAAATAACAGAATAGGGAGATGGATGAATTTATATAAATCGCGGGCAACCTTAACCGGGTCAACCGTGACTTAAAGAATAAGATCGATGTGGATTTCTTGGGTAAATCGACATTCGATCTCAAGATGTAGAGTTCGAAGTTATAAGAGATACTAGCATCTAAACCGAGGATATAGAATCTCTGATGAATCGATGTTGTTGTAAAGGAGTTTTCCCCCTTTACAAATAAATTTGAGGTTGGCGAGACCGCCTACTCATTATGAAGATCTTTTGAAGTGGAGTTATGGGATACTCCAGAAACAAAAGAAGATAAATAGTGAGGGACACGAATGGATTTTGGAACCCCAGGGAATGTTCCAAAATTCAAAGGAATCGAGTCAAAAAGGAAGATATTTAAACTCGAATGATAGTGATTCTGTAAATACATTTACCCTATATACTGAGTTTTGCCTAGAGCTACCAAAGCTCTGATACCAACTGTAACGACCCGGTATTTTCAACCATTCGCATCCACAAATGTCGGACTTGAATTGCTCAAAATACCGCGTTGTAAATAAAATTTGGCAAATCTTAGAATATACAATAAATACATAATCACAGATCACAGACACAGAGTATTTAATAATGCAGCGGAATTTAAAAGAAATAGTAGTTCATGAAGCTACTATATAAAAATAAGATACATCAGAGTTAAACATGATACAACAAAAAGTAACAAGATACATCAGGTACAAATCAAAATACATCACTGAAATCACTGGATACAGAAAGCAAAATAGATGGCTGGATCTTCAAGGAAAGCTCCAACTCCGAAGGTGAATCTTGAATGCTAACTCACTCAATCTGACTCGAGCGTAAAGAAAAATACAAAACACTCGAGTCAGGACATAAATACTTACGAACTGTAAATAAACTCAAGTGAACAGTAACAAAAAAATGCATCAGTAACTTAAAGAATGCTTGGGATCGCCTATCCTTTAAGGATCCGTTAAACTATTTACTATGTAGTAATATTGCGCTATTATAATAATGTCTACAGTAAAATAAACATACTTTTAAATAGCGTTCTGGGCTACCCATATCACCCTTCACACATAATAGTCCCAGTAGTCCATCCAATATCATGCCATCTCCACTCTGGGTGACCGTCAGAGGATACCACACAGGCTACGGGAGAAAAACAAACTCGTAGTAAAGGCTCGGTATGGTAGGTGACACGGCACACAAGGCAATGCCAGGGTAGATATACCAATTACGCACACGGGCTGGTGGTAACGCAACAGCCACATACGCCCACCTTGGAACACACTCCCAATCAAAATCGGAGGATAGCCATCTAATCAATCACCAGTAAGAGTATAGTATCGAAGGAATGTGTCCGACCAGAGGTGCTACCTCCTTTGGCCCGAGATCGCTCCTGTTTTAGCCACCTTATGCCAACTCACGGGAGTTGGGTCCACGTAATATACCTCAAGAACGTCGCCACCATCCTACTTCATTCTGGAATCTCCACCGCGTACACGGTTGTTAAAATGGTTTTCGGAGTTGGCAGAGAGTATGACAACTTCCGATCCCGGTCTCTTCAACAACCAAAGGTTATTATAACGCCGTGGTCATTTCAAAATAGTTTATATTTCAAAAGGATCAAATCATTTCATTTCAAAACTATATTCCTTTCAAAACAGTTTACGCCTCGAAACCAAAATCGTTTTTATTTCAAAACTATTTATTCAATCAAAATAGTTTATACTTCGAAACCAAAATCATTTTTATTTCAAAACTATATTCAAATCAAAATAGTTTATACTTTATCATTTCCATCTCAAACCTATATTCACTTCCAAAATTCATAATACTTTCAAAGTTATAACTCTTTCGAAACCAAAATACTTGAAATCATTACGCTTTGAAAATCATAACATTTTGAAATCATACATTTGAAATCATGAAACATTCATTTAATTCTTTACATTTTACAAATTTGTTTCCAATTTAATTCAAAATTTCAAATTTCCAATTTAATTCAAATCAAACCATCAATTTCAATTCAATTCAGTTTTCTAACAAAACATTCAAATCTTATAAATTTCAAATATAGATTTGATCTACGAAATAAGCTATCCAATTTTAATATGTTTCCAAACTTTAATATCCCACATTTCAAAACTAAACTTTATAATTCCGTATATTCATATCTCAAATCTAATTTCATTATTATGTAGTTTTGAAATATTCATTTCATAAATCCAATATTATTAAAATAAACTTAAATTACAATTAAACCAAATATCTTTTCATACAAATAAAAACTTCAAATGTTCCTTTATCAAATAAAGAAAAATCAAATATCATTCAACATTCACATTCTTTATTAAAATAAAGATCAAATCATTTCCAAACCATTTCGAAATCATTAAAATATTACATCCTTTCAAAACTTCATAATCAAATCATTGTTTGAATTCAAATCCAAATATTCAAAGTTAAACATCATTTAAAAATCAAATATGTCATTCATTTATTATTTCAAACATCATTACCAAAAATGCATTCCAAAATTCCATTCAAAAATTCATTTATTATATTACATTTCATTCCGTTTAACACATAACCAAGTAAACTTTTTTTTAAATTCAAATTCAATTTAAATTCCTTAAAAATTCAAATTTAAATATTCAAAACTTCTAAAATTTCACAGATAATCCATTTCAAAAGTTAAATTATTTAACACTTTAAAATATAGCCCAAACAGTGTTAAAATCTATAACATTTCAAAACATTGTCAAATTATAGCAACGACAGCATTTATAAAGTGCTATCGTAGCTTATATTTTCCAAAATGGTTTATTTCAAGAATAGCGACATTTATAAAATGTCGTAATAGATATTTAGTTATTTCAAACATTGTTAGATTCAAAACAATAGCATTAAAATGCTGTCAAAAGACTAAAGCATTTTGAAAATGCTATAAAATTCCAGGTTTCATTTTAGCTTTTCAAAAATAATAATAAAACTCCAAATTTTTATTATTACAACTTAAAAATCATATTTCTATACTTCAAAATTTCACATTTAAAATCATTTTAACATATGATTTAACACAATAAAATTTTAAGATCAAATATTCAATTTTGCAAACTCCATTCATTTATTAAGTCAAAATTCACTATTTATTAATTTATAAATTTAATAAACTTAAAATTTTACTTCAAATATCATTTCAAAACTTTAAATTTAATTTCCATTATTTATTTACTTCTTAAAATAAAATTTAAAGTCAAACGTCACATTTACTCCAAATTTACATACTTGAATTCACTTAAATTCACAATTTCAAGATTTAATATTTAACTTTCTTAAAACCATAATATATATATTTTAAATCAAAATTTCATACTTTTGAAAATACATATTTAAAAAAATCATTTCAAAATATACCACGGGGTCTGTATATAATTTTCTAACCTAGGTCAAGCGATACGGATATATATCATTTCAATCCGTAATTTACAAAGAAAACCCGGGTTCTATCATTTCAAACCCGCAATCCCAAGTCAAACAAAATACAATAAAAATCGCTCAGGCCTATCATTTCAGCCCATAACGATTTTTCCCTATTCTAAAGTCCGTTCGGGTATGTATCGTTTCAACCCATAGTGATTCTATTCTAACAGGGAACTTGCAGTGTGAATATATGCATAAACAATATAAACAATGTCAACGTCACAATATAATGTCATATATCAGATGTCAGGTGATAATTAACAGTTTTAACATGGTAATAACATGGCATAGCATATCATATGATCAACCTTAACTTGCATAACACTTTATATTACTAATCACTTGTCATCAATTCACTATTTCATAAGTATAAATGTCAGAGTGAGAAAGACTCACCTTTATCAAAGCTAGAGACAAACAACACACGCAAGAGCGATTCCAAAGGCACGAAAAGCACGATTTGATTTGAATAGATGGAGGCCCTTGTAAACAACACAAAATATAACATACATAAGCACAAATATAGATATCGACATACAAATATAATCAACAACTTTAGTTTGCAGAACAGTTGCAAAACAAGATAGATGACCAAACCTTAGAAGCAAAAGACTTGCACACGACAGCATAAGCTTGTCACATGATCAAATGATCTTGATCTCACCACACTAGGCTCTGGTTTGGGTCAGTTATGGCAACCATAAAGGTTAGGTTACAAGTGGATGAAGGTAGTGGAAGAGTTACAACATGAAGCATACATGGGTTCAAGGCAAATACGTGAAGTTTTTGGTGCATTTTGACTCGGCTATGACCACATATAGGCTCGGCCATGGGGTCTTCATGTCAGGTCAGATCTGGACAGTAGTGAAAAGGGCAGCCAGAGGTGAAGTAGATGATGGTGGCGGCAGCTAAGGGGTGGCCAAAGGCAACTATGAAGGCAATAGTGGAGTATAGGCTTGGCTAGCATTGTTTTGGTGAACTGCTTTGCAAATTTGAGGTGGTGGCTTCATCTAATGGTCATGGCTAGAGGTGGTGGTCAGAGGAGAGGGGGTTGGTGCTGCTGTAGATGGTGGAGAGGATGGTGGTCACCAAGGAGAGAGGTGAGGCCAAGCAAACATGAAGAAGAGGAAGGCTAAATCAGTGAAGAAGAGGGGAAAATGTGAAAGAAAAGCCATTGTTTTTTTTTTTTGTTTTTTTTTTCATACATGGACATGATTTTTAGGGGGAAGATGAGGAAGAGTTTTCACGTGAAAAGGAAAATGGAATGTCATCTGAAGAGTGGAGTTAAGGCAGCCAATTGAAGAGATGTTGGTTGAGAAATGAAAAGACAGAATACAAAAAGGCTTGAGCAAATAAAGAGTCACAAACCTTTCAAATTTCCACCATTTCTTTTTAAATTTTAAATACATGTAAAATATATATAAATACAGATAAAATCATGAAAATATTGTAAATAAACAAAAATAAATAAATAAATATTAATTAAATATAATTAAATTAAGAAAATAGCAAAGAAAATGTAAACTAGGCTTGAAAATTTGAAAATAATGAAATGAACTTTTGAAAAATTGTATGTACATGAAACATATTTATAAATAAAGATAAAAACATAAAAATAAAATGCATACATAAAAATGAATAAATAAATTTTAATTAAATATAATTTAAATAAAGAAAATAACGGAAAAATGGAAACTAACCTTTAAAAATAGAAAATAAATTCAATGAGCTTTGGAAAAATTCAAACATCACTTTAAAAATATTTAAAAGGTAAAAATATATGTAACATAACATATAATAGAATTTAGAATAAGATATGACAAGTAAAAAAAATATATTTATTTAATTTAAAATAAACAATATTGTTAAATAAAACAATTTACACCCAATTTTGTAAAAAGCATAACTTCCACAATATTATTCGGATTTCAACGAAACGAAAAGCACTGTTCTTGAAATTTTATTTACTTTCATAAAAAAAGGTAAAATTTAAATTTTAAAACTTTTAAAATTTAAATTTAAAAGTCAAAGTTTGACCAGATTGACCAAAATTCACTTTTCTGGAAATATTCAATATATGCATGATTGAAATTCTAATCCACGTCAAAATCAACATTTATATTTCAATTAACAAAATATATTCATTTTAATAAATAAAATAAAATTTTTAAATTAGGAATTTAAATTAAAATAATTAAAATATACAATTACAATAATCAGAAAATACAGGGTTGTTACAGATATATGTAAACTATGTAACAGTTATGTGATGTATTATATCTTGTTCCATTTGGCTGTGAGATTCTGATGTTGTTATCCTTTCTTTCTATTCTTTTCTATTTCTATCCCTTTCTTTTCTAATTGATGATACATCTTTCTGTGAGTAGAAGGGCGGGTCGTCGCAGCTTTGGAGCTTCAGAAGGCATGCTGGAGGTCTGTTGGTCGTATTCATGTGTATGTTTATTTTTCCGCCGCATTGTTGTTAAATTAGCATTAATTGTAAGGACATGTTATTATGACTGTCTAAGCTGATGATTAGTGATTGATTGTTGTACTTTGAAGGATGTATAACATATTGTATTTTTCCATTCCGTTTAGGTTGGATATGCGTGGTTTATTGTCGGCTCTAAACGGGATGGATTTGCGGGTTTTCACATTTGGTATTAGAGCTCAGGATTTTGCGAACACCTAGGCTTTGGTGGGTACTCATTATAGATAGGGTTAGTAATGTCCTAGACTAAGTTTGGTTGTATTATATATATGATCACGTATTTGTTAGTGATATAAAATGTTTTATATTGTGTTAATTTATCTTTTGAAGTGGCTTATGAATTCTAGTCGATATGTGGAACCCATGTTACCGATAGGGATTTCTAAATGCTTGGACAAGGAAAACCGACACAGTATAGTTTTAAAGTGGGTAAATGAAATTATTTTACCTAAATTATATTTTATATACAAAGGAATAATTTTTCAGAAATTATTATAGCTATATATGGTTTTTTGGTTGTTGGTGAATGGTAATACATGATTATTATCATTTATCATATGATGTTTGTGTTTTAATAAAAGTTGTTGTTATTATTATATAAACAAAGATAAACAAATACGCAATGGTTTTATATAACCAAGATTAAACAAGTGAAATTATATATAAGTATAAATTTATAAATATGATTTATAAGTAAATAAATAGTAAGATATTTAAGATAAATAAAAAAGCACTAAACTCGCTTTAGTCGCTGAGAAATAATTCGGGTGATGATTGTAGCATCATAAATATTCATTTTCGAGTCTCTAAGTGATAAATTTCTACCTCAATAATTTGCTATTAAAGTTTTTATTTTGATAAAACAAGTTTTGATTGTACAAAGTTCCAAGTATACTTTGATGAATACATGGAAAAAGTTTTTGAACTCATAAATTGGAAATAGTGTAGATAAGAAATAAGTTTACGACTTATGAATTTGAACAGAAAAGTAAAACCAAATTTTAAAACGGTTGAACATTTTGGTTAAATAAACAAAAAGAAATTGAATTTGAGATGTGAAATAAAAGAATTATCTTAAGTAAAGTTAAATAAATTGAGTAAATGAAATGAGGCTTAACTTAAGGAAAGTTGAATGAAAGTGAATTGAATTTGAAATGAAATAGATAAAATAGTGAAATGAAAATTAAGTAAATAAGTTTGTTTAACTTATAGATTTGAGAAATATTAAGCTAAAAACAAATCTTAACTTTTTTAAATGAGAATGTTAAGAAGAAAAGTAATCTAATTTAGAATTTGACTTTTGAAATGAAAATGAACTTAAGTTATAAAATGCAATTCGATTTGAGTTGTAACAACCCGCATATTTATCGATTGTATATTTAAATATTTTATTTAAATATTTCATCGTTCGTCGGATTTTAGTCCGAAAATCTACTTTTAGCGAATAGTCGAATTGGGACTCGAGACCCCTTCCATTGAGTTCAAAGTGCCGTTTGCAACCTTTTTGAGTATAAACAATGATATGTTTGGAGCTAGCTAAAAATTTGACCTTTTCACTTTGTGTTTGGGTTTGGGTTCAACCCACTAGCCAACTTAATACCCCAAAATGAACGACTTCTCTTCATTCATTCCCTCTTCCTTATCTTTTCAGTTCTAAAGAGAATAATGGGGGAAAAGAAAAAGAATTAAAATCCTAAGCCCTAGTTTCCATTTGCAAATCAAGTTCTAGCTCCAAATTCAAAGAGAAGCATTGGTAAGTATCATCTCTTTCTTCTCCAACTCATTCTCTCTTTGATTTCAGAAAATTCCTAAACCTAATTTGGGAAATGTTTCTCTTTTAAGCTTAGATTCAAGCTTCTTGTGTTGAGATTGATGTGTGGTTGATCTTTCCTTGTCTTCAAGCTTCTCATTCATTGTTTTTGGGTTCAAAGGTGAGATTTTTATCTCACATCTATGACTATAATTATCTTTGGCTGTTGGGTATGAATTCCTAATACTTCTTCATGTGCATTTGCTCTTGATTTGGATTGGTTTTGTGAACATTCCAATTTTTGGGTTTTTAAGTCAAATTTGTGTGAAAATCCTTTTATGGATGTTTGATCATGCTTTGGATGATGCATCGAGGAGCATATAGGGCGGAGTTGCCGATTGGCATAAACCCTTAGAGCCAATGTTCGTCTGGTTGCATTTTGGAAGAGTTTTCTCTTCATTTGGATAGGCTGAAAAACAGCCCAGGCATGATTCAATCGATTAAAATCTTTGTTCAGCCGACTGAATCTGGAACCCGAAAATTTCCAAGCAGGGTTTAGTCGACTGAAAATCTCTGTTCCGTCGACTGAACCTGGAAACAGAAAGTTTCCAGGCAGGGTTTAGTCGATTGAATTCTCTGTTTAGTCGACTTAACCTGTAAACAGAAAGTTTCCAGGCAGAATTCAGTCAACTGAAAATCTCTGTTTAGTCAACTGAATTTGCTGTTTAGTTAACTGAAAATCTCTGTTTAGTCAACTGAATTTGTTGTTTCAGCCCACTTTTCCTTTTAGGATTGAATTTCCAATTTGAATCGATTCGTAATAATCCTATTTGTAGTTATCCTTTATTATGACTTTGATGACTCCTTTTTAGGGATTTTTGAATATCCATTTCAATGGATTCTTATCGATTTGTTTGGAATTTATTCACGTCTTCATATGTGAATTTTGATGATCGATTGTTCTACTATCATCTTTGTGATTTGTCACTTCAAAATATACAAAGGTTTCAATACTAGTAGTAAATATCAAAACCCTTTCATTAAAACGATTTCAACAGTATTTTATTACAAAGCTCGTTTCTTAAACTGTTTTCCAATCTACTAGCATATACAAACCTTTACCTCATTCGTATAAGAAATCTAATTAAACGGCTTAGTAAAACAAGTGGTATGAAACGCTTGCTTTTACTTCGTCGGTTAATTCTTGGACTTGTTCGATTGAATATCTTGTGACAATTTTCTAGTGGAGACCTACAATTTGTTCGTAAATATTTAAGTTAAGCTAGTGGTTATGGGACATGAAGCTAAGCTCATATATTTAGTAGCTTACTATAATTGAAACTTCTTGATGATCGATGATGATCATTTTTGTGATTTAGACTAGCAATTGTGCGATGTCTCTTTGTCTGCAAAGGAGACTAGACCCCGTTTCAGTGTGATTTCGACTCACACATGTGGGGTAGCACCCCATGGTCTTCGGGCAGTTCATGTGTCAAAAATTAATGGCTAGCTACCAAGAGATAGCATCTCGTTCGTGTGATACATATGTTGGTGAGTTTTCATGCTCCCGTTCATGTGATAGGCCTCCCTCTTTTTATGATTTCTGGATTTCGTGTGTTGATTTCGGGAAATTTTATGCTTCACCAATTTTACTGATTTTCATTGTGATGATTTATCAATTTTTGTGCATTGGTGAATTCATGTGTCATTGACTTTTTGTGAATACAAGTATTGGGTATGAAACCCTTTTTGGATCTTCGAGAAGATTCTTGTGATATTGATTAATCTCATGTTGATTTTTAGTTACATACTTATAGTAGTATGCCATTATGATTATCATATGTTTATGCCATATCTCTTATTCTATATCATGTCATCTGATATTTATAGCTAGACTGATCCGTTTATTATTTTCTTATGAAATAATACTCGTGTCAGACCGAGATGTTACAGGTGCTTCTGCTTGACTTCTCCCCAGGGATTCATTACTCTGACTTTTGGCTAACTACTTAGATTAGTAGTTTTTGTTGTAAACATTTGGGATATAGACTCTATGATGTATACTTATTCGTTTGTATAGCACATGTTGCTATTCTTTTGGTTTATTGTGGATCTTTCTGACCACTACTCTGATGAACACTTATATGTGTTATATATATATATATATATATATATATATATTCATATCTATTTCCGCCTTTGTGATATGAATTATCTGTGACTGATTTGTGTTATGTTCATTTCTATATTTGTTTCCGAAGATATTATAGCCACTGTGTAGTAGCTTTGAGTTTGTGTCGGTATGTCGGATTTCCTCTTGAAAGGAATGCGAGTTATATTGTAACATCCCGGAATTTTGGACAATATAAATTTAATAATCTGGGTTTAAATTTATATTGAATTGATATTTTTGTTAATAAATTTGATTTGATTTCAATAATCTTCTTTATTTAAATATTTAATTTGTGAAATTATTTTTAATGAGTAAATAAATCTGTTTTCTATTTAATAATGTATATGTATTTATATATATTTTAAATAGATAAGTTGTTTTTAGTTAAATTAGTATAGTATAATTTTAATATGTTTTGAAAATAGAAATGGTGATTTATTTTGATTTGAGCTTTTCAAAATATTTAATTAAATAATATATGTTTTTAAATAAGAGATAAATGTTTTAATTAGTTTAAAATTCATTTTTAATTCAAGTTGTATATTAAAATATGTTACAAGCTCTTTTATAAATTTGTTTTATAAGTTCTTTTCAAAATGAATAACTTGTATATTATTTTATTTATAATAATAATGCTTTGCTTTTTCTTTAGAGAATTATTTAATACATAATTTTGCATAAGAATTCATTAACTAGGCTTAATGCTTATTTACTTTAATTAACTATGTTTAATACTTACTTAACTCTAATTAAACATTAACTTAATTCATAAAGACATGTGTATGTAAATATTAAAGCTTAAAAGACAAGTGTCTCTATGTTTACAAGTGTCAATGTTTTATTTTTATTTTTCTTTTAATTCACTTAAATCTGAAAATACATTCATATAATCTTGCTCTTCATTCATTTGCATTTTTTGTTTCATTCCTTAATAAAAGAAAACCAAATTACATTTCTCACAACCAAATACATACAAGTCTGCATATACAATACATTCAACTCCTCTTTCTCAAAATTTCCACCTGCATTTCCCAAACCTGTAGCTCCTCTTTTCAAACTGCATTTCATTAATTTTTGAATCTGCCTCCTTTAACCATATTCAAGTTCTACATCAAACAACTCCTCAAACCCAGATTACAACCTGCAAGCATGCAAATTACATCAAGTCTGCACCCTGTAAACAAAGCCTGTAACTCCTCTTTTTCCCAAAATACTACTGCATGTTCTTGCATCTGAAACTACAAAAAAAAAAGAACAAACCTGCATCAAGTTAAAGCCCTGCATTTCATTTGCAAGTAGAAGGCCTGCATGCAACCATTTGAATCTGCATTCATGAAATCTTCAATCTGGAACCTGCATGTTGAAAACTGAAGCATGTATGAAGCAAGCAAGGCCTGCACATCCATTTGAAGCTCTGCATTTCTTTACATCTGCATAGTTGATTATGCTCTGCATTTTGGCAAATAAGGTGAGTAACTCACTTCTAAACTTATTAATAGGTAAAGTTGTTTATGTTTTCTTTTAAAAATTTGATATGAACTTATATGCATGTGTACATGTTGAAGAAAGTTTCATGTATGAGCCTCTAAATTCCAAACTCATGTTTAATCTCTGAGTTCTCCCCTTTGACTTGTTTTATTGTTGTTGTTATTACTTAGCTTTGAATAGATCATGATATTCTAGAATAGCTTAAGTTTACAAATAGAATCATTTAGTAAATTCAGGAATTTTAAAACCAAAATTTAAATTTACAGTGTAAAGAGTAAATGCAGTTTTATATGAACTGTAATTTACACTTTTATCAAGTTCAGTTAAATCTTACATTTAAACTGTTTGAAATTGATTCTGGTGATAGTTTATCTATCAGTGAACATGGAAAAATTACTTAATTGAGTTGAAGTTGGGTTTGGTGTTAAAATTTGGAAAAGTTTCTGTTAGAACCATAGTTTACTGGGTTATAAGTGTTTTGGGTGCTGCGGCTTCAAGGGTTGATCGAGTTCCATGTTGTTTGGGGTATTGATGGATGGTGAAGTGGTGGAGTTACTGCCGGAGTTTGGTCGATGATGATGGCCGGAGTTGTGATATACTGGTGTTGACAGGTTGAAGGGTGGGGTTTGGTCTGTTGTGCAGGGGGTTGGTGTTTCAGGGTTGCAGGGAATTGTGACTCGGGTTGATCTCGGGATTTTTGGCAAATGACTCGAAGCATATAAGCTTCTGACTCGAAGCAAAATATATGGTGACTCGAGTATGCCATTTTGTTTCAGGCTTTTACAAACAGAGCTGTGCTGTTCTGGTTTTTAAATTTTTTTTTTAAAAGTTAAGTTGAATTTAAATCTGGAGTTTAGCTTAGGATTTAAACTTAAACCTAAGGATGAATTCAAACTTGTTTGAATTATTTTTTCTGCAGAATTTTAAATTGGTTTTAAAGAAGAAAAAAAAAATATATAAGAACAGAAAACTGTTTTCTGTTTTAAGTATTAAGATAAAGTTTAAAATTTGCAGGTGTAGGATTTAAACTGAGTTTAGTTTGAAATTTGAATATGAATTCAAATTTGGATTTGTCTAAGAATTTGAGACCATTTATGTTTTCAAATTCAAATTTGAATTTAAACTCTCAAGTGTGATTGCTTGTGTGTTTTGGCATTTGTATTGGAAGGATTAAGTATTTAAAATTAAAAATTCAAATTGAATTCAAAACTGAGTTTTTAAAACTGGATTTAAAATTTAGATTTCAGTTTTTAAATTAAAGATTTAAATTTAAATTGTTTTCAAATGATTTGCATTTGAATTAAAGGTATAAATTATAGAAAGAGTTTAAAGAGTTAAAGCTAAAATAAGTTTGAAAGTTGAACTTCAAATGTTAAAGTAATTTTTAAATTTGTTTGGATTTGATTTGAATTGAAATTTAAATTTCTTTTCAACTTATTAGCAAAGTATATGTTTCTTATAAACATATAAGATTAAGTTGTATTGTTTAAAAATCTTATTTTAAATAAGTTTGAGTCTTTAAGTTTAAAAGAAATGTTAAATTGAATTTAATGTAAATTTAAAAACATTTTGTTTTTAAATGCTTAATTTAAATAAGAAATGTTTATCTAAAAGATAAATAAATGTTTAATGATTGGATTCATTAATTATTAAGGTAATTAAGATAAATATTAATTATTTAATTAATTAAATAATGGGAAGTTTAATTAAATAATTAATGATATTTAATTTGATTTGATATTAATTAATTAAGTTTAATTAATCTATAATTAAGGATGATTAATTAAATTTTAATTTATGATTAAGATTTATTTAATCAAGTGATTAATGGTAATTAAGTTTTTAATTAACACTTAGTTAATTAATAATTAGAGATTAATTAAATAGTAATTAAATATTAATTACTTAATAACTAATGATGATTAATTTAAGTTAATTTCTTAATGAAGAAATTAAGAAATGTTAATGAAGTCATTAACAATTAATTATTGTGATTAATTTTTGATAATTAATTGGATTAATTAATTAATTAATAATCAATTGTTTAAGTTTAATTACTTAATGAAAGTAATTAGTGAATTAATTACTTAATGTAATTAATTAAGGTTAATGTGGTTTGTTTAGATTAATTAATTAAGTTTAATTGATTTAGACATTTGTTGAATTGTTTGATAATTACTTTATGTAATTTAGGAATTTGTAATTACTTAAGGAAGTAATTAATTTATAATTACAGGATGTAATTAAAGATATTTGTTATAGAAGTAATTTGGATTTAAATTACTTTGAAATTAATCAAGGGGATTAATTTAGATAATTAATTAAGAATAATTAATTATTGAGTTGAGTAATTAATGTAGTTAATTACTGAATGGTTATTAATCAAGGGTGATTAATATATATGTAGGGTTTAATGTAATTAACTTGTGTGATTAATATTAAGCTAATTACTTATTGTAATTAGAGATAGTTAATCAGTAATGATTAATTGAATGATTATTTATAAATTGATTTGTAATAAATGGATGGTTAAGTTAAGTAGAAATTTAATGATGAAGTAATTAATTTAATTCATTTTAAATTAATTTGAGATTGAGTAATTAATTTAATTCATTTTAAATTAATTATAAGTGGTGTGATCATTAGATCAATTACTTATGTTTGATGATTTGTATTGGTTGTTTGGTATGGATTTGTAATCTCAGTTGTGAGATGGATAGTGTATGTGATATGGATGCATTGGTTGCTCTTGGATGATAATATGGATTATCTGATTTTGATATGAATTATCTGTTGATAATGATAATGTTGATTATCTGTTGTGATGTGAATTATCTATCTGTGTATATTTAGATAATGAATTGAATTGTTTTAAACTTAAAACAACTTGGCCTTAAAAGACACGCTTTGGTTTTCGATGAGACCGGGATCGGGTTTCCATATTTGGAATTCCGAAAACCACATCGATTCCAATTAAACGTTAGGTCGTTAATCCAAGTGGAGCAAGTGAAGACTCGAGGTGTAAGGGCTATACGTCAGTATAACTCTGTGGGTGATTCCGTAATGAGTTTGACGGAATAGGTCTTATAGATTCGAGATGGTGAATCAGAGTGCAAGGGTTATTGTCGTTAACTCTGAGGGTGATTCCAAAATGAGTGTAACGAGATAATGCCTTCGGTTTCGTTCGAACCCGGAACGAACTTGTATGGATTGAATGCTTTCAGAACATCGTCAGGTGGACGATGAGCATTCTAAGTGATATGTCCTATAAAGGTAATCGTAACCTCAAGCCTCATCAACCGGGAATGGCTAAAACAGGGGAGGTGCAGCAAAGCTTCGTGGGTAGCCCCCACTGGAGAGTAAGATTTACCCCTGTCTAGAGGTCCCTTTATATTTCGGCTGTGTGGGACGGTTGATCATGACAACCGTCGGGGTTGTCTTATTTGGAACTGTTCAGTAAGGAACGGGTCCGGCTTTGTATTGCAGGGGAGTTAGGGTGGCTCCTCGGTACGGTGATCTAGGCCACGTACTGTGACGGGCGGTACCCCAGTAGCCCTGCCATTGATGGAATCCAAAATCCAATAAGTGCCGTACGTATTAGTTGTGCCCAACTATGTTGGAATGTGAGATGTAAGCATTTCAGCTATTTCTGTATTTTATTTTGAAAACCCTAGACACTATTATAATATCACCGGATTTCCTATCAAATGTTTTGGTTAGCGTAAGGTAAAAACTTTTCCATGTTTATGTGTGGGAAGTCTTACGTGATACCTTTTCTTTTCAAAGGTTTTTTAAAGTTAAGCAACTTTAACCTGTTACTCACACCAGACCCATGTCTGACCCGGAGTTATTTCTGTTTTTCTATAACTCTTGGGTACTCAAATTTTTACGAGTAGCCAAGGGAATTCAGGTTAGGATTCAGGATTGGCTTTGACGATTTGTGGAGGAGCATATGGAGCAGGAGGCTTCTGCGTATAGTTATTTAGTTCCGCTGTGTTTGGTATCTCTGAGTCTTGTGTTTGTATTGAGTTGTAATAACTAGACAGGTATTTATAACTGTCTAGTATGTGTTGTATATGTCTGTGTACTCTGATAATTGATGTATATTATGTAATACTTTGTTATTAATATAATTTATTCGTTTCCGCTGTTGAGATTCTTGTGTTGTTTCTTTCTTTCTCTTCTTTCTTTCCTTCTTCTATCCCTTTCTTTCTTAATTCATGACGCGATTTTCCGGGAGTGGAAGTCGGGTCGTGACATTTTGGTATCAGAGCTGTAGGTTGAGTGAATACCTAGGCTCTGAAGTGCATCTTTCTTTAGGGAGCGTTAGGTTGAGTGAATACCTAGGCTCTGTAATGGTGTCTATCTTGAGAGAGCGTATTTGTAATTTTATATGTATATATATATATATTTGGTTCTACCTATTTGTTGGATTACCTGTTCAGGTTTTTCCAATATAAGTTATAAAGGTAGATGAGGTAGAAGTGTGTGTAACACGACTACCACTGGTTGGAGTTTGAATGTTTGAGGTTGGAGGTGTATTTGTCGAGACTGTAGACCTAATACCGTCTCGAGTGAGTTCTGTTGTGATGGAGGACTTCATAGATCTCTGAAGATAATCTGTAAAGGTTCGGAGTTCATCTTTGAAGTGCAGAATTGAGTTTGGATCTGTCGTTTGGGCAGAAGCAAGCAAGTGATGATATCTTGATATCTTAGGAAGTAGTAGATGCGTGATGAGATGCGGTGACTATGGATATTTTCGAAGATGTTTCTTTGGAACAAGTTAAGAAGTGAGTCAGCTCGGTGGTGTGGCTGAGTTTGGCTGAGTATTCTGAGTTGGTAGGGAGTCTTCTGGCTGGGTAGTTTTTCTGAAGTGGAGTTCAGAAGCAGCAGAGTGGATCTTTTCTCTGGTAAGTTGGCTAAGTCAGCATAAGCTGTTCTGTTTGGTTGAGAGAGAGCAGTTTTCTTTGGATTCAGGCTGAGTTGATCGCAAAGGTGACTTGCGATAGTATGTTCTCTTGTGTTTGTTGGAGATTGTCTGGATGTCTTCTGGAAGTCAGAATTTTGTCTGCATCTGGAGATCGAGTTTTCTTTCCAGGATTGGTATAGGTGGTTCAGTTAGTAGATGGATGGTTCCTTGAGATAGAAGTTGGTGAAGCAACTCAGGTTTGGGAGGAACATTTGAGTTTTCTTATGGATATATGGAATCATATTTTTGTGCCGGATTGTCTGGTCTGTGCTTGTGCTCTTCGTCAGCATTTTCTTCTGTTTCGGATCAGAGTTGCGCAGCGGAAGCAGTTTGGAGATGTTTCTGTTTTCTTTTCCGGATGAGGAGAAGTTTGTTCTGTCTTCGGTTGTTGAGAAGCATGGTTTGTGTTCTTGGTTTTTGGGTGATCTTGAAGAGATCATTGGATTGTTTTGCTTCGGTCTGTTTCTTTTGGAATCAGCAAGAGTTGAGCTGATTAGGAGTGATGTTGGTAACCCAGGATCGTCTGAAGAGTTTTATGGATAAGAGACAGATAAATTTGGATTCTGGAATTGGAGATTTGAATTTGGTTAAGTTTTCTCTAGGGAGCTATAAGTTTGGGAAGCTATCTCCGAAGTGTTTTGGTTTCTTCTGTGTTGGGTAAGACCAGTGTTTGGTTTTCTAGAGTTGAATTGCCAGCTTGGATAACTGGGATTCAGTATGTTTCACGTATCTCTGAGTGAGTGCGTGTTTGATATTTCTGGTTGTGGAACCAGCAGTTTAGGATTGGTTTGTTTGTTGAGTCAGACTCGTCTGTAGTCTGATATTCTGTTTAGAATGGTTGTTAGGAGCTCTATAGCTTAGTAGTATTGATTGATTGTATTCTATAGAGCGAGTATCCCGATATATATATATACCAGGGAAACTCGTGAAGGTTTTATCCAAAATTCTTTTGGATAATTAGATTTGTTCTGATTGTGTGAATTGGTTGCTTTGGTTGTTGGCATATGTTTAACATATGCTGTGTTTTAAAATAAAATCTGTAAATAGATTATTAAATTGCCTTTGTTTTAAATTTCGGGGACGAAATTCTTTTAAGGGGGAAGGATTGTAACATCCCGGAATTTTGGACAATATAAATTTAATAATCTGGGTTTAAATTTATATTGAATTGATATTTTTGTTAATAAATTTGATTTGATTTCAATAATCTTCTTTATTTAAATATTTAATTTGTGAAATTATTTTTAATGAGTAAATAAATCTGTTTTCTATTTAATAATGTATATGTATTTATATATATTTTAAATAGATAAGTTGTTTTTAGTTAAATTAGTATAGTATAATTTTAATATGTTTTGAAAATAGAAATGGTGATTTATTTTGATTTGAGCTTTTCAAAATATTTAATTAAATAATATATGTTTTTAAATAAGAGATAAATGTTTTAATTAGTTTAAAATTCATTTTTAATTCAAGTTGTATATTAAAATATGTTACAAGCTCTTTTATAAATTTGTTTTATAAGTTCTTTTCAAAATGAATAACTTGTATATTATTTTATTTATAATAATAATGCTTTGCTTTTTCTTTAGAGAATTATTTAATACATAATTTTGCATAAGAATTCATTAACTAGGCTTAATGCTTATTTACTTTAATTAACTATGTTTAATACTTACTTAACTCTAATTAAACATTAACTTAATTCATAAAGACATGTGTATGTAAATATTAAAGCTTAAAAGACAAGTGTCTCTATGTTTACAAGTGTCAATGTTTTATTTTTATTTTTCTTTTAATTCACTTAAATCTGAAAATACATTCATATAATCTTGCTCTTCATTCATTTGCATTTTTTGTTTCATTCCTTAATAAAAGAAAACCAAATTACATTTCTCACAACCAAATACATACAAGTCTGCATATACAATACATTCAACTCCTCTTTCTCAAAATTTCCACCTGCATTTCCCAAACCTGTAGCTCCTCTTTTCAAACTGCATTTCATTAATTTTTGAATCTGCCTCCTTTAACCATATTCAAGTTCTACATCAAACAACTCCTCAAACCCAGATTACAACCTGCAAGCATGCAAATTACATCAAGTCTGCACCCTGTAAACAAAGCCTGTAACTCCTCTTTTTCCCAAAATACTACTGCATGTTCTTGCATCTGAAACTACAAAAAAAAAAGAACAAACCTGCATCAAGTTAAAGCCCTGCATTTCATTTGCAAGTAGAAGGCCTGCATGCAACCATTTGAATCTGCATTCATGAAATCTTCAATCTGGAACCTGCATGTTGAAAACTGAAGCATGTATGAAGCAAGCAAGGCCTGCACATCCATTTGAAGCTCTGCATTTCTTTACATCTGCATAGTTGATTATGCTCTGCATTTTGGCAAATAAGGTGAGTAACTCACTTCTAAACTTATTAATAGGTAAAGTTGTTTATGTTTTCTTTTAAAAATTTGATATGAACTTATATGCATGTGTACATGTTGAAGAAAGTTTCATGTATGAGCCTCTAAATTCCAAACTCATGTTTAATCTCTGAGTTCTCCCCTTTGACTTGTTTTATTGTTGTTGTTATTACTTAGCTTTGAATAGATCATGATATTCTAGAATAGCTTAAGTTTACAAATAGAATCATTTAGTAAATTCAGGAATTTTAAAACCAAAATTTAAATTTACAGTGTAAAGAGTAAATGCAGTTTTATATGAACTGTAATTTACACTTTTATCAAGTTCAGTTAAATCTTACATTTAAACTGTTTGAAATTGATTCTGGTGATAGTTTATCTATCAGTGAACATGGAAAAATTACTTAATTGAGTTGAAGTTGGGTTTGGTGTTAAAATTTGGAAAAGTTTCTGTTAGAACCATAGTTTACTGGGTTATAAGTGTTTTGGGTGCTGCGGCTTCAAGGGTTGATCGAGTTCCATGTTGTTTGGGGTATTGATGGATGGTGAAGTGGTGGAGTTACTGCCGGAGTTTGGTCGATGATGATGGCCGGAGTTGTGATATACTGGTGTTGACAGGTTGAAGGGTGGGGTTTGGTCTGTTGTGCAGGGGGTTGGTGTTTCAGGGTTGCAGGGAATTGTGACTCGGGTTGATCTCGGGATTTTTGGCAAATGACTCGAAGCATATAAGCTTCTGACTCGAAGCAAAATATATGGTGACTCGAGTATGCCATTTTGTTTCAGGCTTTTACAAACAGAGCTGTGCTGTTCTGGTTTTTAAATTTTTTTTTTAAAAGTTAAGTTGAATTTAAATCTGGAGTTTAGCTTAGGATTTAAACTTAAACCTAAGGATGAATTCAAACTTGTTTGAATTATTTTTTCTGCAGAATTTTAAATTGGTTTTAAAGAAGAAAAAAAAAATATATAAGAACAGAAAACTGTTTTCTGTTTTAAGTATTAAGATAAAGTTTAAAATTTGCAGGTGTAGGATTTAAACTGAGTTTAGTTTGAAATTTGAATATGAATTCAAATTTGGATTTGTCTAAGAATTTGAGACCATTTATGTTTTCAAATTCAAATTTGAATTTAAACTCTCAAGTGTGATTGCTTGTGTGTTTTGGCATTTGTATTGGAAGGATTAAGTATTTAAAATTAAAAATTCAAATTGAATTCAAAACTGAGTTTTTAAAACTGGATTTAAAATTTAGATTTCAGTTTTTAAATTAAAGATTTAAATTTAAATTGTTTTCAAATGATTTGCATTTGAATTAAAGGTATAAATTATAGAAAGAGTTTAAAGAGTTAAAGCTAAAATAAGTTTGAAAGTTGAACTTCAAATGTTAAAGTAATTTTTAAATTTGTTTGGATTTGATTTGAATTGAAATTTAAATTTCTTTTCAGCTTATTAGCAAAGTATATGTTTCTTATAAACATATAAGATTAAGTTGTATTGTTTAAAAATCTTATTTTAAATAAGTTTGAGTCTTTAAGTTTAAAAGAAATGTTAAATTGAATTTAATGTAAATTTAAAAACATTTTGTTTTTAAATGCTTAATTTAAATAAGAAATGTTTATCTAAAAGATAAATAAATGTTTAATGATTG
This sequence comes from Allium cepa, assembly GCA_030765085.1. Lineage (NCBI taxonomy): Eukaryota > Viridiplantae > Streptophyta > Magnoliopsida > Asparagales > Amaryllidaceae > Allium > Allium cepa. The sequence continues at coordinate 84,454,036 of CM060931.1, read as the reverse complement.
GATTCATTAATTATTAAGGTAATTAAGATAAATATTAATTATTTAATTAATTAAATAATGGGAAGTTTAATTAAATAATTAATGATATTTAATTTGATTTGATATTAATTAATTAAGTTTAATTAATCTATAATTAAGGATGATTAATTAAATTTTAATTTATGATTAAGATTTATTTAATCAAGTGATTAATGGTAATTAAGTTTTTAATTAACACTTAGTTAATTAATAATTAGAGATTAATTAAATAGTAATTAAATATTAATTACTTAATAACTAATGATGATTAATTTAAGTTAATTTCTTAATGAAGAAATTAAGAAATGTTAATGAAGTCATTAACAATTAATTATTGTGATTAATTTTTGATAATTAATTGGATTAATTAATTAATTAATAATCAATTGTTTAAGTTTAATTACTTAATGAAAGTAATTAGTGAATTAATTACTTAATGTAATTAATTAAGGTTAATGTGGTTTGTTTAGATTAATTAATTAAGTTTAATTGATTTAGACATTTGTTGAATTTTTTGATAATTACTTTATGTAATTTAGGAATTTGTAATTACTTAAGGAAGTAATTAATTTATAATTACAGGATGTAATTAAAGATATTTGTTATAGAAGTAATTTGGATTTAAATTACTTTGAAATTAATCAAGGGGATTAATTTAGATAATTAATTAAGAATAATTAATTATTGAGTTGAGTAATTAATGTAGTTAATTACTGAATGGTTATTAATCAAGGGTGATTAATATATATGTAGGGTTTAATGTAATTAACTTGTGTGATTAATATTAAGCTAATTACTTATTGTAATTAGAGATAGTTAATCAGTAATGATTAATTGAATGATTATTTATAAATTGATTTGTAATAAATGGATGGTTAAGTTAAGTAGAAATTTAATGATGAAGTAATTAATTTAATTCATTTTAAATTAATTTGAGATTGAGTAATTAATTTAATTCATTTTAAATTAATTATAAGTGGTGTGATCATTAGATCAATTACTTATGTTTGATGATTTGTATTGGTTGTTTGGTATGGATTTGTAATCTCAGTTGTGAGATGGATAGTGTATGTGATATGGATGCATTGGTTGCTCTTGGATGATAATATGGATTATCTGATTTTGATATGAATTATCTGTTGATAATGATAATGTTGATTATCTGTTGTGATGTGAATTATCTATCTGTGTATATTTAGATAATGAATTGAATTGTTTTAAACTTAAAACAACTTGGCCTTAAAAGACACGCTTTGGTTTTCGATGAGACCGGGATCGGGTTTCCATATTTGGAATTCCGAAAACCACATCGATTCCAATTAAACGTTAGGTCGTTAATCCAAGTGGAGCAAGTGAAGACTCGAGGTGTAAGGGCTATACGTCAGTATAACTCTGTGGGTGATTCCGTAATGAGTTTGACGGAATAGGTCTTATAGATTCGAGATGGTGAATCAGAGTGCAAGGGTTATTGTCGTTAACTCTGAGGGTGATTCCAAAATGAGTGTAACGAGATAATGCCTTCGGTTTCGTTCGAACCCGGAACGAACTTGTATGGATTGAATGCTTTCAGAACATCGTCAGGTGGACGATGAGCATTCTAAGTGATATGTCCTATAAAGGTAATCGTAACCTCAAGCCTCATCAACCGGGAATGGCTAAAACAGGGGAGGTGCAGCAAAGCTTCGTGGGTAGCCCCCACTGGAGAGTAAGATTTACCCCTGTCTAGAGGTCCCTTTATATTTCGGCTGTGTGGGACGGTTGATCATGACAACCGTCGGGGTTGTCTTATTTGGAACTGTTCAGTAAGGAACGGGTCCGGCTTTGTATTGCAGGGGAGTTAGGGTGGCTCCTCGGTACGGTGATCTAGGCCACGTACTGTGACGGGCGGTACCCCAGTAGCCCTGCCATTGATGGAATCCAAAATCCAATAAGTGCCGTACGTATTAGTTGTGCCCAACTATGTTGGAATGTGAGATGTAAGCATTTCAGCTATTTCTGTATTTTATTTTGAAAACCCTAGACACTATTATAATATCACCGGATTTCCTATCAAATGTTTTGGTTAGCGTAAGGTAAAAACTTTTCCATGTTTATGTGTGGGAAGTCTTACGTGATACCTTTTCTTTTCAAAGGTTTTTTAAAGTTAAGCAACTTTAACCTGTTACTCACACCAGACCCATGTCTGACCCGGAGTTATTTCTGTTTTTCTATAACTCTTGGGTACTCAAATTTTTACGAGTAGCCAAGGGAATTCAGGTTAGGATTCAGGATTGGCTTTGACGATTTGTGGAGGAGCATATGGAGCAGGAGGCTTCTGCGTATAGTTATTTAGTTCCGCTGTGTTTGGTATCTCTGAGTCTTGTGTTTGTATTGAGTTGTAATAACTAGACAGGTATTTATAACTGTCTAGTATGTGTTGTATATGTCTGTGTACTCTGATAATTGATGTATATTATGTAATACTTTGTTATTAATATAATTTATTCGTTTCCGCTGTTGAGATTCTTGTGTTGTTTCTTTCTTTCTCTTCTTTCTTTCCTTCTTCTATCCCTTTCTTTCTTAATTCATGACGCGATTTTCCGGGAGTGGAAGTCGGGTCGTGACATATATTTTATCTGGCATATCGATACTTGCACAAAGCAATTATACAGAGGGTCGCTCCTCAACAGCCTTATTCTCCGTGCTAGTTGACGGCATTACTCCGTAGTGTCCTTGGCTAGCGTGGGTATAGAGGTGGGGCGTCACAGCTTGGTATCAAAGCCAAACTTCAGAACAACGTAGAATAATTTAACAAGGATCATCGTCCTAAGTCCATCTTAGGTGTCGTGCTTTAGGATTTAATTCGAGTCTTCGTACCGATTCATCCTATTTTCTTTATAATTCCTTGTATTATCTATGAAGATTGCTTGATATTTATTTTGAGAATAACCTTTCTTCTTCTTCTTCTTTCTTAAAGAAGATAAATGGTTAGATCAAATCGTCCTAGTGCCGGACAATCTAGTGCTACTCCCCAGGATGGAGTATTTATGTCTGCATAGCAGCTTCTTGATCTTGTAAAGAATGCTCAGTCTGCCGGACCCATTCCTGAGCCTACTCATCCTAGATTTGGTTTTGCACGCTTGTGCAGAGACTATACCGATTTGGGTGGAAGGCCATTCAAGGGATCCGAGGGTGTTATAGAAATTCAAGCTTGGCTCAAATCATGCGATCGCATCTTTACTTGCATGAATCTTATTGATCTTCATCGAGTCCAAGTGGCTTCTTGCATGATCCAAGAAAGAGCGTTAGATTGGTATGAGCTCTTAACTATGGAGATTATCGAAGCGGATCTTACTTGGGAGCAATTCCGGGAACGATTCGAACTAAAATTTGTACCGGAGGCTGAAAAGGTAACTTTGGCCTGGCGTTTCATTGACCTTGTTCAAGGTGAATCTTCTATAACGGACTACGTCGCATCTTTCGAATCTCTTTCTAAATACGGGGTTGAATACATTAATACCCCATTGAAGAAAAACCAGAGATTTGCTTATGGCTTGAATAAGAATCTTAAGAAGCCATTGCTCCTGAAACTAGATGTTTCATTTGATCAGCTTATTGATATCGCTCTTCGTCTTGAAGAGGCCGATAAAGAAAGTGATGTCGAGGTTTGGAGTGCCAAACCGAGCTCCAAAAACAACAAGAAGAGGCATCCCTTTATTAGGTTCGAAAGTCCTAATCCTAACAAGAGGGTGAAGCAAGTGACTTCTATAGCAAAGACTCCCATCCCGAATCGTGGAGAATGCTACAATTGTGGCTCTAGGGACCACTATATAAATAGGTGTCCAAGGCCTATTTCTTGCCGCTATTGCAAAAGTGTGGATCATTATACATCTTCATGTCCTAAGCGTCAAAGCAAGGGAGAAGGGAAGCTGCAAGCCCTTAACAACTCTTCTCTTGGTCAAGGTATTTCCTAATTAATCCTTGATTTCATTTGTTTTGTGATTATCCTTTTTCGAGTTCTTGTTGATATGAATCCATCTCATTATTTTGCATCAAAAGAACTTGTTGATTTCTTTTTTTAAAATATTTTGGGCTTGATGACTTCTTTGAGGATTGCGAATCCGGATTGGTCGATCCGCAACACTCAATTTGCTTTTTATTGATGTCAAAATTATTTTATGTGATTTTTCTTTCCGAGCCGATTTTTACTTAGGCTTCGGAATTGATTTTTTGGAAAGGATTGGCTTAATTATTAAGAAGCCATATCCTTTGTTCCATGTGGACTATTCATCTTCGACATTTTTAATCCGTTAAGCAGATTTCTATTTTTCTTTGTGATTTTTATTCCAATTTGATGGCATTATTTTATTCTTTAAGCCCTCATCATGAGAAAAGTGTTATTTCCCTCATTCATGTAGTTTGAGAATTTTTTGGTATTTTTGAGTTTGTCGTAGGATTATCTCCTAAGCAATCTTTTGAGTGGTGTTAGGGTCTTTTTAGTTCGACCTTGCCACCGATTTTTATTCGCTACGAGTTGCGGAAGTTAGCATTCCACTTACCACATTCCAAACTCGTTATGATCCTTATGAATGACCAATTATGTCATTCAGTTTGTCCAGCTTATTTCATCCATTTTATGAATAGAGTATTTTACGAATATCTCGATGACTCCATTCTTGTATTTATTGATTTTGGATGAAAATAGAAATTTAAAATTTTGCAAATCTTTTTCATAAGATTTATTTATAAGTATAATTGGATTTTGATCTTAAATGAGCAAAGAATATTCTCAAACCTTTTAAGAGATATTTTCATCATACAGAAGATGATTTTGTGATTGTATTGCCCGTTGAGTGCTTTAAGAATTCTGGTCGATGCGCTTGATCAACGTTATCGATAGGAATTTCCTAAACGCTTTGATGAGGCAATCAGACACGATATATTGACTTGTAAAATGTAAATTTTTCTAGAAAGATTTTTACATTGAGATAATTGTAATTTTGAAAGTTTTAGCTTTTTGGAAAAGAAGATTATTTGAAAGAACTCTTTTTCGATACTCTTATTCTTGTGATTCCCGAAGTGAACCAAGATTTTATCTTTTGTACGGATGCTTATCGTATTAGTTTGAATGTCGTTCTCTTACAAAAGAGAACGTGCTATCATTTATGTTTCTAAATCAATAAAGCCTATCGAGACTAGATATGCCATTCATGATCTAGTTCTTGTGGCTATTGATTTCACTTTTAGAATTTGGCATCATCATTTTTGGATGAGAAATTTGTTCTCTACCCCGATCATAAATCTTTGGAATATTTATTTTCTCATAAGGAACTTAATGTCGGCTAGAGTCCCTTGCATCTTATGATCATAATATTCTTTGTATACTCCCGGAAGGGAAATCATGTTGCCAATGCCCTTAGTCGTAAGCAACAAGTGGTTGTCTTTTTGATAATGTCCGAATGGAATGATCTTTTACCAAGTTCATCGGACGTTTCGATGTACCTTGTTTTATTGAACTTCGTCTCATTTCTTTTATGGGCTTGCATCCGATGTTCTTTTATGGTGTTCGGTTCATTGGACGTACCGTTTTTGTACTGCGTCGATGTTCCGAATTATTTGAGCTCTGGTTCATCTGGCGTACCGTCATTGTACTACGCCGTTGTTCCAAATTATTCGAGTTTCTAGTTTCTCGGGGGTACTGTTATTATTCTACGTCATTGCACCAGCTCAATTTTCTGTTATTCATGACGTTTTCTCACGTCTTTCTACAACGGAAATGCCTTAGAGATTCCGATTTTTATTCTTGAGCCAGGTGTTATTGAGGAAATTGAAGTTTCACCAAATTTGACTTATGAGCAACATTCCATTCGCATCATTGCTTCGGAGGTTGAGCGCCTTCGGGATAAAGATGTTCTTCTTGTGAAAGTTCAATGGTTCTCAAATCCTAAGGATTGCTCTTGGGAATCCTGGGAATTCATCGAGCGATCCCGTTCAGACTTACTCTTTCATGCTCTTTATGATGAACTTTCTATTTTAAATTTCTTTGGTGTTGATATGCTTTTATGGTTGTTACTCTTTTTGTTTTCTTCTTAAGTATTGCAAGGACGTAATTTCTTTAAGGAGGGGAGTCTGTAACAACCCGCATATTTATCGATTGTATATTTAAATATTTTATTTAAATATTTCATCATTCGTCGGATTTTAGTTCGAAAACCTACTTTTAGCGAGTATTCGAATTGGGACTCTAGACCCCTTCCATTGAGTTCAAAATGCCGTTTGCAACCTTTGTGAGTATAAACATTGACATGTTTGGAGCTAGCTAAAAGTTTGACCTTTTTCACTTTGGGTTTCGGTTTGTGTTTGGGTTCAGCCCACTAGCGAACTTAATACCCCAAACTGAACCACTTCTCTTCATTCATTCCCTCTTCCTTATCTTTTCAGTTCTAAAGAGAATAATGGAGGAAAAGAAAAAGAATTAAAATCCTAAGCCCTAGTTTCCATTTGCAAATCAAGTTCTAACTCCAAATTCAAAGAGAAGCATTGGTAAGTATCATCTCCTTCTTCTCCAACTCATTCTCTCTTTGATTTCAGAAAATTCCTAAACCTAATTTGGGAAATGTTTCTCTTTTAAGCTTAGATTCAGGCTTCTTATGTTGAGATTGAAGTGTGGTTGATCTTCCCTTGTCTTCAAGCTTCTCATTCATTGTTTTTGGGTTCAAAGATGAGATTTTTATCTCACATCTATGACTATAATTATCTTTGGTTGTTGGGTATGAATTCCTAACACTTCTTCATGTGCATTTGCTCTTGATTTGGATTGGTTTTGTGAATATTCCAATTTTTTGGGTTTTTAAGTCAAATTTGTGTGAAAATCCTTTTATGGATGTTTGATCATGCTTTGGATGATGCATCGAGGAGCATATAGGGCCGGGTTGCCGATTGGCATAAATCCTTAGAGCCAATGTTCGTCCCGTTGCATTTTGGAAGAGTTTGCTCTTCATTTGGATAGGCTGAAAAACAGCCCAGGCATGATTCAGTCGACTAAAATCTCTGTTCAGTTGACTGAATCTGAAACCCGAAAGTTTCCAAGCAGGGTTTAGTCGACTGAAAATCTCTGTTCAGTCGAATGAACCTTAAAACTGAAATTTTCCAGGAGGGTTTTGTCGACTGAATTCTCTGTTTAGTCGACTGAACCTGGAAACAGAAAGTTTCCAGGCAGAATTCAGTCAACTGAAAATCTCTGTTTAGTCAACGGAATTTGCTGTTTAGTCTACTGAAAATCTCTGTTTAGTCAACTGAATTTGTTGTTTCTGCCCACTTTGCGTTTTAGGATTGAATTTCCAATTTTAATCGATTCGTGATGATCCTATTTGTTATTATCCTTTATTACGACTTTGACGACTCCTTTTTAGGGATTTTTGAATATCCATTTCGATGGATTCTTATCGATTTGTTTGGAATTTATTCACGTCTTCCTATGTGAATTTTGATGATCGATTGTTCTACTATCATCTTTGTGATTTATCACTTCAAAATATACAAAGGTTTCAATACTAGTAGTAAATATCAAAACCCTTTCATTAAAACGTTTTCAACACTATTTTATTACAAAGCTCGTTTCTTAAACTGTTTTCCAATCTACTAGCATATACAAACCTTTACCTCATTCATATGAGAAATCTAATTAAACGGCTTAGTAAAACTAGTGGTATGATACGCTTGCGTTTACTTCGTCAGTTAATTCTTGGACTTGTTCGATTGAATCTCTTGTGACAATTTTCTAGTGGAGATCTACAATTTGTTCGGAAATATTTAAGTTAAGCTAGTGGTTATGTGACATGAAGCTAAGCTCATATATTTACTAGCTTACTTTAATTGACACTTCTTGATGATCGATGATGAACAATTTTGTGATTTAGACTAGCAATTGTGCGATGTCTCTTTGTCTGCGAGGGAGACCAGACCCCGTTTCAGTGTGATTTCGACTCACACATGTGGGGTCGCATCCCATGGTCTTCGGGCCGTTCGTGTGTCAAAAATTTATGGCTAGCTACCATGAGATAGCATCTCGTTCGTGTGATACATATGTTGGTGAGTTTTCATGCTCCCGTTCGTGTGATGGGCCTTTCCCTTTTTATGATTTCTGCATTTCGTGTGTTGATTTCTGGAAATTTTATGCTTCACCAATTTTAGTGATTTTCATTGTGATGATTTATCAATTTTTGTGCATTGGTTCATTGACTTGTTGTGAATACAAAGTGTTGGGTATGAAACCCTTTTTGGATCTTTGAGAAGATTCTTGTGATATTGAGTAATCTCATGTTGATTTTCAATTACATACTTATAGTAGTATGCCATTATGATTATCATATGTTTATGCCATATCTCTTATTCTATATCATGTCATCTGATATTTATAGCTAGACTGATCCGTTTATTATTTTCTTATGAAATAATACTCGTGTCAGACCGAGATGTTACAGGTGCTTCTGCTTGACTTCTCCCCAGGGATTTATTACTCTGACTTTTGGCTAACTACTTAGATTAGTAGTTTTTGTTGTAAACATTTGGGATATAGACTCTATGATGTATACTTATTCGTTTGTATAGCACATGCTGCTATTCTTTTGGGTTATTGTGGATCTTTCTGACCACTACTCTGATGAACACTTATATGTGTTATATATATTCATATCTATTTCCGCCTTTGTGATATGAATTATCTGTGACTGGTTTGTGTTATGTTTATTTCTATATTTGTTTCCGAAGACATTATAACCACTGTATAGTAGCTTTGAGTTTGTGTCGGTATGTCGGCTTTCCTCTTGAAATGAATGCGAGTTATATTTTATCTGGCATATCGGTACTCACACAAAGCAATTATACAGAGGGTCGCTCCTCAACAGCCTTATTCTCCACGCTAGTTGACGGCATTACTCCGTAGTGTCCTTGGCTAGCGTGGATATAGAGGTGGGGCGTCACATGAGTTGTAGAAGAACTGAATATGGTTTAGAATGTTATTTGATAGAACACATATAAACTTAAGTGTAAAGTAAAATAAACATAAGAAGTGTTGTATAAAATGTTTGTAAACTTAAGTAAATAACTTTATGGAATGGTTGTTAAGTGTTGTTAATATTAAAAGAAAATATACTAAGTAAATTTAATATATGGAACGAAATGTTGTTAAATATAAATTGAAATTGAAGTAAAGGTAAATAAGTGAATGTTAATAAATTGAATGCAAGCGAAATTAATACGAATAATTGAATTTTATTTAAATTGAATGTGGATCAAATGAATATGAGAAATGGAAGTAAATGAATGAGTAAATAAAGAAACATGAATACCAGTTATGAACAAACGAATGTAAATAAAAGATTTGGGAATAAGAATAGGATATATTAAGAAACCAACTGGAATAAATACCTAAGCTGTAAGTATATTATTTTACTTGCATAACTGTTGATTCAGATTCGAATATACGATTTCGGGGTGATTTACACTGATCCGAGTTAGCATTTTTCACTCGATTTCTTGACGGCGGACCCTGGATATGGATTTTTGATTGATTCTGGTATACTCTATCATAGTATATGGCGATGCAAGGAGAATGATGATTTCTAATCATGGAACCTGATCTTAGTCCGCACTAGAGTGGTCATGTGAACGATACTAGTTCGTAAGTGAAATTTTCTGATTGAACGAGCGATCAGGTGTGGTTTTATGTACGGATGATATATGTACATCGTACGAGCTTTAATAACTTAAATGCTGACATTAGAAATTGTAGATTTTATATGATTATGAATTAATTGGGTGAATATTAGTTTTTTGATGGTTTCTCCTATCGCATTTTCTATAATTGCATATAGTTGTTGTATAGTATATGTTATATATTGATACTACTTTCTATGTAATGGCTGCTTTTCCGTACAATTCAAGCTGACAATAAACCACACATGTCCAACCCATATAACACGGAAAGATGAATAGTTAATGGAAAGAAAAAAGAAGGAAGGGGAGAAGAGAAGAAGAAGAAGAGAAAAGAAACAAAAACAATACAGAATCTCACAATCGCGGCGGAACAAAGTATAATATAATATCAATGATTTTTGCAAAAGAGAAACCATTATATACATACATCCATCAGAGTACAACAACAATCACAATTATTAGCCTGGACAGTTATAACAATCTGTCTTCACAATTGCTGATAATTTCAATAACGAAGCAGTGGAATAAACATATACGAGAATAAGATTGGAAGACCTCCTACTCATCTCCCGAGCTCCAGTGCATCCAAAGCAATCTGTAAATATGCTCGGTCTGATCCAAGCATTATAATGAAATAACACTCGAGTCAGTCTGGAAAACCACGTGAGTAAACATGCACAATTGGACTTTTAAATTTAGATAGACCTTTCAAAAATCAAAGGTATCTCGTAAGACCACACCGTACATAAACACGGACGGGTTTTTACCTTACCATAACCATAATATTTCATATAAAATCCTATAATATTATAATAATGTCTCATATACAAATACTTAATAATTATAGACGAATTATTACATTAATTAAATTCCAGCATACTAGGTTCAACAACCAAAACCAAAGGCTCGTATTGGAGAATGGATTTCAACTATGAAAGGGTAAGGATCTACCCACCGAATCCATACACCTCTATATAAAAGGTACGGAAGGCTACAACAAGTTGCACCTCTGCTACTCAGGACCGGCTGCAACGACCCGATTTTACGATGCCCAAAAGTCGACATCAATACGCCCACTGTATCTGATGCCGCATAGTCGAATGCCGAAAACCGAACCGTTAGGGTTAAAGAAGAAGAAGGTAGAAGAAGAAACAGGAAAACAATGACAGAATTTCACATTTCGCAGTGGAACAACATATAATAAATAAATGAATAATCTTTAAAACAAAAATACTATATCATTTTATACTTCACACTTATCAGAGTTTACAACGACACAATACAACACAGGTAGTTATTTAAACTTGCTTACATAGAAATTTAACTTTGCACCAACCACAACGAAACAGACACTGCATAGTATAAGCGATGCGTCTCGCCATCCAGCTTCACTCCCGATCTCTACAGCAACTTCTTGACTTCACTTCCGAATAACTGATAACCTGACTCTAGGCTGCCCGTGTGGAAAATTATGGGCATCTAGAGTTTGGAAAGGGAACAATAAACTCCAGGTCAGTCATGGGACTGGTGTGAGTTCTTAAAAGCGGTATTTTTTCACAAAGAAAGGAAAAAAATCCTCTATGCTTTTTGGAAAATGAAACTACCATAAGGCCTCCCGCCACACACACAATGCAAACGCAGAATTGAAGGAGATTTCTCCTTATGATAGTCAAACATGCTTGATACGTAAAATCCTTTGATATTATTATTATTAGTGCATAGTGTGGGAAACATTTTGAAAGTATAATATTAATCTTAGCTAGCATAGGCATTTCGCATTTATGCCGACTATAGATACCATGTTCAATAGCAGGTTACCGCCATATTCCATGGTAGGTTATACAACTAAAACCTTACATGGCACGTATTGTTTCTTTAGATTTCCAACAAATAGTCTGGCTAAGGAACTTCCTACTGCCATATGGGGACGCCTCTGAAGGGACGTCCCGAGAACCTACCCGGATCTCTGCCAACACAAGGTGGGTTACCTCTGTAACTAGGTAACTACTACTCGGGTATGCCATCCCCCGGTCGTTTGCGACCTTTATTCGAGGATCCTCAACCATAAAGCAACAACCACAAGTACAATAAATTTGCAGCAACCACATAGGTTAAATATCTGGGCTCAATACCATGATACCACCCTTTTCCAGAAGCAAATGACATACCCTAAAGGGCGCGACCCTCATAACCTTGCCACATCTTTCTCGTCTCGGCCATTTTTCGGGGTGTGAGGTCCGACGATGTCTCGTCCACAAAGCTACACTTTTTCACAAAGCCATGCTTTGATCAACAAATGATCATCAGCACTTCGTATGCCACATTACCAAATTGGTAATGTATCACTAGTAACCATCGACTACATAACCTCTAAGCTCTTACGTCTCAGAGAAGGGTGTTAAGCTAAGAGAATAAATTATCCGCCACCAACAGAAATGTATTTGATAGAAATCAGCTTTACATCCCAAAGTGTAACGTCAAACACACATCCATACAAGTCCGTTCCAGGATCGAACGGAACCGAAGGCACTTCAAAGAAGCCCTTGCAAATCCGAATATTCACTAATCATGTCCGGAATCCCCATCACAAAGGGTGATAAAATCTCCATACCGGAGCAACCCGGTGCAGAGACATTTGACAGGTAATCCTTTCGCTTTCAAAAATACCCGGTCTTCAACACCATCTTCAAATGCAATCCCATTTCGTTGTATCATTATTCGGAATGGGTTTTATGACACAAAGTCCTCTCCCGACTAATCCGAATAACGAGCACTTATTTAAAAAAAAGTGTTACATTAAGATTTCAAACAATTCACAACAATTTCCACTTTAATCTTTTAAACAAAAGATCCATCACCATCACAAAGGTTCGATGTGGTTTTCGAATATCCATTTGGAATTCGACCCCCGGTCGCATCAAAATTCAAATGTCATTTAAAGGCCAATATTGACAGCCGGTTATTTAACTATCAATCCATATTCACAACAATCACAATATTTAAATAATTTTTAGAAATTATTTGTTTTCAAATATCTTTGCAAGATATATTTTCACACTTTAACCATTTGAAAACAAATTTCAAATCAATTTCTTTACGCGGAATATATTCCCAAATATTTATTCATTTCCATTGAAAATATGCCGAGCCCAAATACTTTTCAAAAATTTAAATCACTTATCCGAAAAAATATATTTGTAAGCATCTAAAATAAAAGCTATTTTGGAACACCCTATTTAAAATATTAGTTATGAAATCTTATATCAATATCTTATATGAAAACTTCAAATCCAAACTAGTTTTAAAATAAAATTAGTAGATAGAGTATAAATATTTGAATAACTATTTTCTAAATCAAATATCAATTTAATCTTTAAAATAATCCCTTCTATAATTAATTAAATAAATCTTTACTTTAAAGATTTAAAACAATTCCCAAAAAATAATTTCTCCAACAATATTCTTTCAAATCAATTTCTAGATCTTTTAATTTGTACTTCAAAAACTACTTTAAAAATATACTCGGCTTTCCAGGGAAGAATTCTCTTTCCATTTCAAAATGGTCCATTTAAATCAAATAATAAATCTTCTCGATTTATTTTAATTTACATTCCAAATCTGTAAATTTCTTTCTATACTTTTTAAGATAAACCAACATTTATTTTTAAAACAAAATTCCATTTCCTTTATAAAATTCCCATTGTGAATTTTAAACTTTTAAATATCCACTGATATACGATTTTCAAATCATTTTCCAAATATCCACTTTCAAACACTAAATCAAATTCCAAATTGATTATCGAAATTTGTTTCAAACACCGATTCAAATTTCAAATTGATTTTCCGAAGATTCATTTTTTAAGCACCAAATCAATTTCCAAATTGATTTCCAAAATCATTTCAAACAATAAATCAATTTTTTAAAATTTGATTTCTAAATTTATTTCCTTTTAAAATAAATTCCTTTATTTCTTCCATACTATTTAAAATATGAATATTAAATAAATTCTTCAACTACTAAACAATACTACTTAAAAATCGTTTATTAAATTCTTTTCCGCAATTTGGAATTTATTTAATAGGTTTCAAAATAAAACCTTATCCTTTTAAAATTCCTTCTATTAAATTTATCCAATTCTCAAATTTTAATTTACTATAAATTTTGTACTCAAATTTCAAAAATCCAATTTTTATTTATTTCTAGTATCCTAAGATACCAAAAATATATTCGGCTAAACTATAGCCTTCAATGATTTCAATCACAATATAATCACACACAGATTAGAAATAATCAACACATAACACTGAAACAAATTCAAATGCTTTGAGGAATCTAGTTGGATCCCTCCAACCTGCTTCCCTGCATCCACAGATGTTAGCACAACAATTAAATACCAATTACACTTCGAGGTGGAATATCGCGGTATATAGGATTTTATATAATATCATCCGCTATTATGCAGCGCATAGGGTCTCATCCGCTATATAATGCGGAAAATCAATCACTCCAAATAAATATATAATACCAATTCCACTTCAAGGTGGAATATCATGGTATATGGGTTTAATATAATATCATCCGCTATTATGCGGTGCATAGGGTCTAATTCAATATACTGATAATTATTTATCATCCAAGCACACAATCAACCATTTTAAAATTAACTATTTAAAATTAAATCAGAAAAATATAATTGAGTGATAAGATCTTATCTTTGCTTACGCATGCAACCATTTTCAACCCAGACTTTTTCTCCACAATTTTGACCTTGTATAAACAATTTTATACAATTGATTAGTATTTGAAATAATCGAATAATTCAATTGCCATTTTAAAATTTTAATTCAACTAATATTTTAATTTTTTTAAGATAATGATTTAATTTTAAGCAAAGAATTAAATTTTAAACTAATTCTTTTATTAAATTTATTTAAATAAATTAAATTTAAAACTAAATTTACTTTAATAAATTATTTTCAAAATAAACTAGTAAATTTTAAAATGTATTTATTTAGTTTTTTTCTTTTTCTTCACTTTGAAAATACATATATAAATTTAAAAATAAATCATATATTTCCAAAAATCTAATTTCCATAAAATTTATCACTTTAAAATTCCCATTTTATATTTACAAATCTTCCTATGTAAATTTTTCCTGTTTACTTAAATTAAAATGGACATGTTAATTTTTTTTCAAATATATTTATATATATATTCATCTGTAATTAGCAAAACAGAACTTTTCTTTACTGTAAATATTTCCATTAGTTTTTAAAATTATACGTATATCTATATTGATATTACCACTATCTGTATGCGTATATCTATATACAAATACAAATATATATATATATAAACTGTAGAACAATCTCACCTCATTGTCGAACCCCATGATGCGAAAACCTAGCTGAGCCATTGAAACCCCAAATCGCGACACTACCTCTATTGCCCACGCGAGCAACTCGCGACGCCACATATCCACCCAAGCAACGACTCTCTGCCTCCGACCAGGTCACGACATCGATTCACATATACCCCTAGCCGCATCGAAATCTTCACTAGCCCATGCTCGATCCTATATACGACGAGCCATCCCTCCAGGTACTCACGAACGCCTCAACTCCAATTGAACTCGCCGCCGATCAATTTTGTACAAGTTAGGACGAAACCTCATTTGTTCGAACGAGAGTGAAAGTGGTGCCCTTGCTTTGATTTCAAACGAGCTCGATTTTTTTTGAATTACAATGAAGAGGCTGCAGATATTGATATTTTTATCGATTCAATTTCGAAATAAGGAATGCAACCATTACTTTTCGTATAAATAGAGAAGAGAGGGGAGGGTACGAAATTTGATTTTGGATTGTGTTGTTTTTTTTCTGTTCGATTTCCTTATTGTTGTTATATTTTTATTATATTGTTTTACTTTTTATTTTTTTAAAAGAAAAAAATAAACGCGTGTCTTTAAAATTTTGCCAAGTGTTTGAGAGGGAACGCCGGGTGTTAGAGGAAGAACGTGAATAATTTATCTGGCAAAACATTATTATATTTTTAAAATGTAAATTTAAATCCAAATTGCTTTGATAAATGCAACTCAAAATCTCGATCTTCAATCGAGGCGTGCCGCCAGCTGTTCATAAGGTTATACCCCTATTCCGAATGCAATGGAAAAGGTTTCGAGGCCAAATTCGATCGTGTGGAGAAGATAGCTTTTTGAAATCAGTTATTTAATTAAATTTCGATAAAATTTCCAGTGCGTTTGCTTATCGTACGGCCACACAACAACTCGAAAGCTACAAAAATTGAAATCCGATAGTAATACAATATTATGGATCCAACGGAACTGGTTTCGTCGAATTCCAAGACTGTGCCCCGAAAGGCTATTTTTAAATATCGATTTAAACGATACAAATTCAACACTGAACAAATCATCTCCAAATCCAATCTGAAGCTTCCATTATCTTCCGTAGTATCCATATATATTTTCTAAGCCTTAGAAATATTTTTAATCAGCTTAAAAGCGAAGATTCAAATTTTTACCCAACTTCAATAAATTAGATTCAATAATTTAATTGCCAAATTTATTCTCATATTTGAAATTCAAGTTAAAAATATCTTGCAAACATCTAAAATAAATAAAATATTTCAATTTCTAATGCTCAAAATTCTGACTCGTCACATTCTCCCCTCTTAAAAGAATTTCGTCCCGAAATTACTTGTTAAGAAGAATGACCCTTAACCCGTTTATGATTTTCCCAAAACCAAACAGTTTTATCAACTTGCCAAAACATAACATTTTACTAAAGATCCATTGTCACTTCAATTATCTTTCTAAAATCTTTCATAGATTCCAAACAACATCAATTTCTCAATAATTCAAATTTAAATTTTAATTCTAAATTTTCAAAATTTTCTCAAAATTTTTCTAACTCCCTAAATTTTCGCCAGCATCTCCTTTGCGCGGCTAGCTCGGTACGACTAACAAAATGCCCCAACGGGGCTCCAGATTTAAAAAAATCAAAAAGCCAAGTGGATGAAAAAGAAAATCATCAAATTTCATACTGAAATTCAAATACTACCTTTTTGTTGAGCCGTTAAATTATCATCAAAATCAAATCCCAATTCCATTTCCTTTAACACACTTGTATATCATGCTTATCATTTTGCATATTTCTTTTACAAAAGTTTGAATAATTATTTCATTCAAATCCGTACGATGTACTCATATCATCCGTACGCAATATCAAATTCGATCGTTTAGTCGATCGCACAATTTCACTTCCGAACTAGTATCATCCACCCGACTTCCTAATGCAGATTCAGATCTGGTTTCTTGATCTGAAACTGTCATTCTCCTTGCATAGTTCTAAACTATGATAGAGAATTTCCAGAATCAATCAAAAATCCATATCTAGATTCGCCGTCGAAAATCGAGTGAAAAAATTCCAACTCGGATCGATATGACTATCTCGAAATTCTATATCAAATCGCTATGCGAATAAGATAATATACGTACATCCTACGTATTCATTTATCTTGATTATTAGCTATATCAATTACTTTTCTTTTTCCTTTTCTTTTATTCACATTGATTTTTCATTTCAATACACTTATTCACAATCGCAATTTCACAATTTTCCAGTTTAATCTTCATTCGATCATTGACTTATTAAACTCCAAAAAAATTTCTTAAGAATTTTACCATTTATTTCTTGAGTCCACTAAATATTTAGCATAACTTTTATATTATTCTTCACTTCACCATTGGAGTTTATAACTACTTATATTTAAATTGGATTTCAAATTCCATATGAATTCAATTTACCTTTCATTTATAAGTATTAGATTCAATTCATTTCAAACCATATTAATTTGTCATTTCTTCAATTGGTATCACTTACACATTTTATTTCAATACTTCGCTTTGTTTATCACAAATCAAATTCAAATCCAATTCCAGTTCCATTTACTTATAAATTCGAAATAAATTTCAATATTTAGTTCTAATTTCATTTACTTGCATTTGTAAATTTATTTTTCACCTTAATAAATTTTATTCCACGACTATTTTTATCAGATTCCAGTCTTTCCATCTTTTCAAAAATCATTTTTGAAATCAGTTCAAATTATCTTTTGAATTTCCAAAACCAAACCTAGTTTTCCAAACAATTTCAAATTTTAAATAATTTGGCAGCAGTTCCTCTCTTGGAAACTCGAAAATGAGCATCGATGATGCTGCAGTCATCACCGAAGTTATTTTCCAGCGACCGAAAATAGTTTAGTGCTTTTATCTTTTTAAAACATTTTTCCAAAACTTTTGAAAATCAAATTCAAAAGGATTTTAAACTCCTCACCAAAATTCCAAATTTCAAATCCTCCAACTTAATTTTCAAATATTACTCTGGGATTCTATTCCAAATTACAAATCCCATTTACAATTTACATTCTCAAATCCCATTTGTATATGAATTTTATTTCTTAGCTTTTTATTACGATTTCAATTTCTTATTCAATAATCAATGATAATAATTTAATATTGTCGCCTCCTAAAATCCAAGAAACCATATACCATAATAATTTACAAAGATTATTTCCTTTTATATACGAAAATAATTTGGGTAAAATTATCTCATTTACCCGATTTTAAAACAATATCATGTTGAATTGTTTTATTCAAGTGTTTAGAGATCCCTATCGATAGAGTTGTACGGACTATACCGACCAGAATCCATATACCACTCAACAAACCAATCATCACAATATAAAACAATTTTTATATTCACTAACGAATACGTGCTCGTATCTATTAATACACTCAACTCATTCTAGAGTACAACTGACTCTCTCTATTGAGTAATCCCCACCAGAGCCAAGGTTTTCTCTTAACCAATTGCTCTGATACAAAATTTGTAACGGTCTAGGCTTTTCAACCATCGACATCGGCCACTCTCGACTGGTAGGTATTTCAACCATCCCAGCCCCGCCGTGGCATATAATGGTACCCTGCCTTTGCTTTTACGGCCAGCCTTTCGACTTCTTTACCTAACCGGTTAACCAACCCCTCCCCGGGGACATGTAGGGGTAAGAGTTTCCCGTTCGCCACCAAACATGAAGCGAGAACCATGTATCATGTTGTACTAAACAAGGTCAGTCATGGGACTGGTGTAAGATCTTAAAAAAGGTTATTTCACAAAGAAAGAAAACGAAATCTGCTATGCTTTTTGGAAAATGAAACTACCATAAGCCCTCCCGCCACACACACAATGCAAACGCAGAATTGGAGGATTTTCTCTTTATGATAGTCAAACATGCTTGATACGCAAAATCCTTTGATATTATTATTAGTGCATAGTGTGGAAAACATTTCGGAAGTATAATATTAATCTTAGCCATCATAGGCATTTCGCACTTATGCCTAC
The DNA here is from genome assembly GCA_030765085.1 of Allium cepa. Lineage (NCBI taxonomy): Eukaryota > Viridiplantae > Streptophyta > Magnoliopsida > Asparagales > Amaryllidaceae > Allium > Allium cepa. The sequence continues at coordinate 84,434,905 of CM060931.1, read as the reverse complement.
TATAGCTACCATGTTCAATAGCAGGTTACCGCCACATTCCATGGCAGGTTATACAACTAAAACCGTATAGGGCGCGTATTATTTCTTTGGATTTCCAACAAATGGTCAGGCTAAGGAATTTCCTAGTGCCATAAGGGTATGCCTCTGGAGGGACGTCCCGAGAACCTACCCGGATCTCTGCCAACACAAGGTCGGGTTACCTCTGTAATTAGGTAGCTACTATTCGAGTATACCATCCCCCGGTCGTTTGCGACCTTTATTCGAGGATCCTCAACCATAAAGAAACAACCATAAAGTATAATAAATTTGTAGCAACCACATAGGTTAAATATCTTGGCTCCATACCATGATACCACCCTTTTCCAGAACCCTAAAGGGCGTGACCCTCATAACCTTGCCGCATCTTTCCTGTTTCGACCATTTTTCGAGGTGTGAGGTCCGACAAAGTCTCGTCCACAAAGCTACACTTTTCCACAAAGCCATGCTTTGATCAACAAATGATCATCAGTACTTCGTATGCCACATTACCAAATTGGGAATGTATAACTAGTAACCATCAACTACATAACCTCTGAGATCATACATCTCAGAGAAGGGTGTTAAGCTAAGAGGATAAACTCTCCGCCACCAACAGAAATGTATTTTATAGAAACCAGCTTTACATCTCAAAGTGTAACGTCAGACATACATCCATGCAAGTCCATTCCGGGATCGAACAGAACCGAAGGCACTTCAAAGAAGCCCTTGCAAATCCGGATATTCACTGATCACGTCAGTAATCCCCATCACAAAGGGTGATAAAATTTCTATACCGGAGCAACCCGGTGCAGAGACATTCGACAGGTAATCCTTTCGCTTTCGAAAATACTTGGTCTTCAACACCATCTTTAAATGCAATCCCATTTCTGGACGGCCCAAAATTTTGAGCATTTGAAAGTGGAATATTTAATTGATTTTAAATATTTGAAAGTTAATTTTTAACTTGAATTCAAAAATCACCATTTATTTGATAATTAAATTATTGAATGTAATAATTTAAAATTGGGTAAAATGTTGAATCCGGAGTATGAAGCCTGTTAAAAATAATTTGAAGGCTTGTAAAATTTATATTGACAGTGTTGAGGATAATAAAAGTTTTAAATTGAATTTAATATTGATTTGTTAAGTTTTGAAATTATATCGTTTTAAATTGAATTTAAAAATAGCCTTCCGAGACATAGTCTCGGAATTCGACCAAACTAGTTCCATTCGATCCGTAATAGTATGTTATTATCGGATTTCAATTTTCGTATATTTGGAGTTGTTGTGTGAGCATACGATATATAAACGCGGTTAAATTTAAATCAAAATTTAATATAATAACTGATCTAAAAAGCTATCTTCTCCATAGGATCGAATTAGGACTCGAAACTTTTTCATTGCGTTCGGAATAGGGGTATAACTTTATAAACGCCTGGTAACATGCCTCGATAGGATGTCAAGATTTGTAGCTACGAGTTTAAGATGGTTTAAATTTAAAAATATATATTGATTGACTGGTTAAAGCCTATCTTCTCTTCTGCATTTTTACCTGTGACCTAGCGTATTTGAGCACGCAATAATCACGTCCATCACCTCTTTTCTAACAGGACATTTTGATTCTTGACATGAAGTGAATAAATGAATTTTTAATTTAAAACCATTATCTTCCTTAAAACGCAGTTACATTGGTAATTATATCGAGCCTCCAAGGGTTCTGCTAAAAATCGTTCGTGCATTAAATAAAAAAAAGAGGCGAATGAAAACCGAAACCTAATTCCCCCTTCTAAAATCAAAATCGAAATCGATCGGCTCGTGGAAAAGAAAAGGGGGGCAAGCGATATTCGCACATGTTCGCGAGTGATATCGATCGAGAGGCTCGATCGAGGGCGGTCGTGCGACCTGAAACTGTGAGCTAGGGTTTGGAAGCATCGCGATTTAGGGATCACAATCTGGAATGTGGTGAGTTCGATGGGTAGGCGTCGCGACGTGTTCATCACCGCGTATGGAGGCGCAAAGATTCTATGGTGGCGGCGCATCTAGTAGCCGCGTGCGCATGGAGCCGAAGATGAATTGGGGATACGCGCAAGAAGTCGTGGCAGTTGAGTTCGGCATGGGTTCATCGGCGACGTGAAAGCTGCGAAGCTGAGACAATGTAGTTATCGACATTTGGGGAAGACTGTTAGGTATGTTTATAATTTAATTTTAAATTAGATGTTGGATTTGAATTTGAATTTCATAAGTTTTAAAAATAAAAATATATAAGTACAGAAAGAAAAAGTAAGATAATAGAATGCTGTTTTCAAATCTATACATAGTCAGATGCTGAAATTTTTATAAGTGGGTTTTAAATTTCAAATTTAGTCGAAGATATGGGTTTATATAGGTATGTGTGTATAGGCTGTAAAATAAATTGTTGAACAGTAGGTAAAACTAGATTTTTAAAATCTACGTAGATTATTTTTATAAGCAGTTTTTCAATTTATATATATAGTTTCCAAATAAAATAAGTATACACATTTTAAATTACTTGTTATTTTGAATAATGCATTATGGGGATTAATCTGTTAATAAACTTATTAAATTGTTTAGTTACAAAAGATTTTAAAAGAAAGGGGAAAATTAATTTAGGAAAATTTAATTATTTGTTTAAATAAAGATTTAGTTAAATTAAATTTATAAAATAAAATCAATATATTTAGTTAACTTATATAATTATTTGATAACTGGGGAATATTTTATAAAAAGAAAATTAGTTTGAAATTAACTTATTAGGTAAAATGAAATTTATTAAATAGAAATTGATTTTTCCAAATTATTCGAATATTCATAAAATCATCTAATATTTATTCAAGGTTAAAAGTCGAGAAAACCAAGGCAGTATTGAAGTGGACTGCAAATTAAAAATCAAATGTGAGTTAATCTCACTCAGCTGAATTTTAATTTTAATTTAAATGGTTAAATTTAAATAATTGATTGATTGATTGGATTTGGTGTGTTATATTATATATAGTGTATATAGTATATCTTGGAATGTTTGATTTCCCGCATTATATAGCGGATGAGGCCCTATGCGCCGCATAACAGCGGATAATATTGTATTTAATCCCATATACCGCGATATTTCACCTCGAAGTGGAATTGGTATTTTATATTGTGCTAACATCTGTGGATGTAGGGAAAACAGGTTGGAGGGATCTAACTGGATTCCTCAACATTTAATTATTTAATATTATTTAATATTCTCTGTTACGATTATTTGATATTCTATGATGAATTATATTGGAATATTGAATGCTATGGTTTGATTGAATATATTTGGGTATAATGAGTTACCAAAAATGTATAAATTGGAATTTGGAAAGAAAATAAAAGAAGTGAATTTGTAAGCGAAATAATTATAGAAAAATTAAATGAATTTAAGAATGAATTGAAAAAGAATAAAAGTGATTTTAAAATTTTAATAAATAAATTTCGAGTATGGAAAGGGGATTTTGAATAAACAGAGAAATAAAGAATTTTGAACCTTAAGTGACATCATTTAAAGGAATAAAGAATTATTTTAAAATTCAAAGTTTAAATTTATTTAAAAGAATAAAGAAGTAATTTGGGAAATCTAAAATTGGTATTTTCAGTTAAAGTATTTTAAATCATAATTAAGGAATAAAATCTGAAATTAATGGGTTTTGGAATAAATGGGGTAAATTGGAAATCAATTTGGAAATTGATTTAGGTATGTAAAACCGGGATTTTAAAGGAGAATGTGGCTATGAAATTTATAATCTGGCTTTATAAAAGCAAAGTAATATATCAGTGGATATTTGGAAGAATAAATTCACGATGGGAATTTATTAAAGGAATAGGAAGATTTGTTCAAAAACAAATAGTGATTTAATTTTAAAGGATGTGAAGAGAAGTATATTTCCCTGGATAGCCAAGTACGTTTCAAAGTAAATTTTTAAATATAAGATAAAAGTTTTAAATTTGTTTTAAAAAACATGTTTTAAAAATTTATCATTTCTAAATGTTTAAACTCTAAAGTAAGTGTTTTTTTCAAATCTATTATCGTAATAATTATTTAAAGGTGGCTTAGTATTTTGTTTCAAAGGAGAAAATCTAGTTTATATTTTATGAATAACCTTATTTTAAATATTCCTAAAATATTACTTGAGTATTAAAGTAGTTTTCTTAATTTAAATGTTAAAGAATATTTTACAATAAAGTGTTTTTAAATTATTTTTGAAATCTAAAGTTTTGTGCATGACGATTTCAGTGGAAATAGAAAATATTTGGGAAATTCATTCTGAAAAAGGAAGGTAGTTTGAAACTGTTTTCAAAGGGGTTTGAAAAGTGGAAATATATCATGCGATGATATTTTGAGATAAATAAATAATTTGGGAAATTATTTATTGTTTGATGGTTGTTGTGAATGTTAATTGATAGTTAAATAACCGACTATCAATATTGGCCAAATGCGCCATCGTTTCGAAGAGACCGGGATCAAGATTTATTTCTCGAAAACCACTTCGATCTGGTTTGTACGTTTTTGTGGAAAAATGAGTTTGGATTCGAAGATGGAGCAGTGAAGTGCAAGGGCTAGTCGCTACTAATCCTGAGGATATTTCCAAAATGGACGTAGTAGGAATAGTGCCTTCGGTTCCGTTCGAATCTGGGATGGACTTGTATGGATGAATGCTTTCGGAACATCGTCAAGTGGACGATGGGCATTCTAAGGGATATGTTCTAAAAGGTAACGCTTAGCCTCAAGCCTCATCAACCGGGAATGACTGAAAATCAGGGGTTATGCAGCAAGGCTTGTTGAGCAGCACTCATTTCCAGGTAAGGTCATTCCTGTCTAGATGTCCCTTTTTATTTCGGCTTAGTGGTGCCGTTGCTGATCCCAACCATGGGGTGATCTTACTCAAGATTATCCAGTAAGGGATAATCCGGGTCTTGTATTGCAGGGGGTCGGGAGTGATCCTCGTACTGTGATCTAGGCTACGTACCGTGACAGGTGGTACTCCAATGCCTAGTCATTACTTGAAAATCAATTCTCCTTACGCGCCTTTTACGAGTTTTGTTTGTATTACCCACTCTGTGGCTAGTAGCTGGAATTTAATGAATGTAACAATTTTGGCTATTTTAATAAGTATTTGTAAATAGCCCCTAGTATAATATCAGAGGATTTTAATATAAAACTGTTTTAGCTAGCGTAAAGTAAAAACCCGACATGTTTATTTTTGGCGTGGTCTTACGAGATGCTTTTGTTTTCAAAAGGATTTTGAAACTTTAATAATTCAATTGAGTGTGGTTTTCTCATGCTGGTTTTCCAGACTGACTCCGGTGTTATTTAACTTTAAGGATAGGGTCAGACCGAGTATTATAGGATACAGGAAAGGATGCTGTACAGAGCTCAGGAGACGAGCTGGATGGCGATACGTACTATCGTACTTGATTATTATTCCGCTATGTGTGCAGTTTTGAGGACAAACTATATGATTATCCAGTTGTATGTTATTGATGATGTACTCTGATGATGTATGTATAAACAGATATATTATTTGATTTGGTGTAAAGAATATTGAATATCTATTATATTTTATTCCATTGTGATGGTTAGATTCTGATGTTGTTTTTATTTTCTTCTTCTACCTCTTCTTCTTTAACCCAGATGGTTCGTATTTTCGTACATCTTGAGTTGATCGGTGTAGATTAGTGTCGACTAAAGGGGTACGGATTTGCGGGTCGTTTCACATTCGTCGTATCATTATTCGAAATGGGTTTTATGACACAAAGTCCTCTCCCGGCTAATCCGAATAATGAGCGCTTATTTTATAAAAATAAGTGTTACATTCAGATTTCAAACAATTCACAACAATTTCCACTTTGATCTTTTAAACAAAAGATCCATCACAATCACAAAGCTTCGATGTGGTTTTCGAATATCCATTTGGAGTTCGACCCCCGGTCGCATCGAAATTCAAATGTCATTTAAAGGCCAATATTGGTAGTCGGTTATTTAACTATCAATCCATATTCACAACAATCACCAGATTTAAATAAATTTCACAAATTATTTATTTTCAAAATATCTCTACAAGATATATTTTCACACTTTGACCATTTGAAAACAAATTTCAAATCAATTTCTTTACGCGGAATATATTCCCAAATATTTATTCGTTTCACCTGAAAATGTTCCGAGCCCGGATACTTTTCAAAAATTTTAATCACTTATCAAAAAACATATATTTGGAAACATCTAAAATAAAAAATATTTTTGAACACTCTATTGAAATCTTATATCAATATCTTATATAAAAACTTCAAATCCAAACTAGTTTTAAAATAAAATTAGTAGATGAAGTATAAATATTTTGAAAAGCAAAGAGCAATAAGCTCATTTTATTGACTTAATCAAATTACAACACACACCAACAAAACACAAAATTACAAGCAATTGCAGTACATTTTTGACAACAGACTAAACTAAATATAATCACAATACAAATACACTTTACTGAAAAGAAAAATTGACAACTAACTGTTACTACAAATGAACCATAATACAGTCATCAACATATCATCATGCTTTCTTCTAACCAATCATCCACTCCAAGCCATGATAACAGAATTATCATACTTCACTTGCAAATTCAGGCATCATGCTATTAAAAATCCAAGCATCAAACAAGCAGTAGTTGCACTTTAGTTACAAACAGATTGCAAATCTCTAAGAATGCTACCATGAATGGAATTATAGAGTTGAGAGGAGTTTTTAACATCAATACCAAACACTCTATTGTTCCTTTCTGTCCACACAGCATACACCAATTTCTTAAGCAACTTTAGGAGTAGATTAGTCATTCTAGTCTTCCATCTCGTAGCCTTAAACACATTGAACCACTCAATAGCACTGACTTGTGATGGTTTATAGAAACCACCATTTGATAGAAGTCTAAACCAAATCTGATATACAAATGTACATTGAAAGAACAAATGAGTATTTGTTTCTTGTTCTGATCTACAAAGAACACAAATATCATCTGATATTAAACCCAATCTACATAGTTTATCCTTAGTATTCAGAGCATTTGCCATCACCTTCCATAAAAGTAGATTTTCTTTAGCACTTCCACCAGTATTCCAGATTCTTGAATGCCAAGGAAAATACAAACTGTTACCACAGAGAGATTTGTACACAAGTTTAATTGAATGTTGCTTTCCTTTATCAGACCAAATCAGAACATTTCCATTATTAATGATGGAATTATTTGAAATAATATTCCAAAGTTTCCTGAGTTGAACAGAACTAGAATAAGGAAGAACAATTGTATCACCCTGAATAAAATCATCAACTATAGCTGAATCAGGTATACCAGAGTTGCATCTGAGATTATAGTCCACAACAGAACTTAATATCAGACCTTTACTAGCCCAAGGAGAATGCCAGAAAGAAAGACCTTTAATTAAAGAATAATTACATTGCAACAGTGGTATGAATGTCTGCCTAAGCTTAAGAATGCTTCTCCAACTCCAGCTGCAGTTCTGAGGAATATGCATTGTCCAAAAATTCTTTTTACCAATTAAATTTTGATTTACCCATTGTGACCATAAATTTCCATCAGATTGAAAGATTTTATTGAAGTATACTGACATTGCTGCCTTATTCCAAAGAAATATATTTGTTATACCAAGACCACCATATTTTTTTGGATCAAACAGCTTTAAAAAAGAAATTGGGATGAGTTTCCTTGAGAAAGGATCACCATGCCAAAGAAATTTATTGAGAGCACCAGATATCATGTTGATCACCTTGACAGGAAGTATATAATGCCTTGTCCAATAATTAGTCATAGCAACAGCAATAGATTGAACAATTGTAAGCCTACCAGCTTGGGAAAGCTTATCAATAGGCCAAATTCTAAGTCTTTCAATTATCTTTTCAAAAAGAGGTAAGCAATTATGTTTAGTGATTCTGGAACTCAAGATAGGTAAACCCAGATAATAAGAATTCTTAGGCAATTCTTGTAAGCCAGAGAATTCAATGATTTCTTTCCTTTGAATTGTATTTAGACCAGCAACCAAGATATTAGATTTCTGAAAATTTATTCTCAAGCCAGTAATAGAATAGAAAAATTCCAGAGATGATGTGATACTTTGAATATTGATGGAAGTGGGCTTAGTAAAGATAATAAGGTCATCAGCAAACAAAAGATGAGTGATAATAGGATTTTTACATTTGGGATGAAGCTGCAACTTTTTTTTATCAACAAGATCCTTCAGAATGGAATTCAAAAGCTCCATAACAATAATGAACAAATAAGCAGAAATTGGGTCACCTTGTCTTACACCTTGTTTGCCCTTAAAATAACCATATAAACCACCTTCTCTAGAAATAGAAAACCTTGGTGAAGAAATACATGTGTAGATCCAGGCTAAGAAAGGTTTTGGAAAGTTCATTCTAGACATTATAGCTAAAATAGATGGCCATGCAATAGAGTCAAATGCTTTTTTAATATCAAGTTTAAGCATACACCTTGGAGAAATATTAGCTCTCTCATAACCATACAACAATTCTTGTGTCAAGAGAACATTATCACTTATTGATCTACCAGGAATATAAGCTGCTTGATTATTTGAAATGATAGAAGGTAAAACTGTTTGCAATCTATTTGTCAAAATTTTTGAAATAATTTTGTAAATAATATTGCAACAAGAAATTGGTCTAAAATCAGCAACTGAAGATGGATTTTTAATTTTAGGAATCAAAGAGATTGCTGTTGCAGCAAGACAATCAGGGAGTTTATTATGAAGGAAAAAATATTGGATGGCCTTATCTGATCCAATTATTTTCCAACTCTTCTGAACATAATGAGCATTAAATCCATCCGGTCCACCACAACTATTACTGTCTAAACTGAAAACTGCAGATTCAATTTCATTCTAAGAAATGGCATTAATTAACTCATTTGATTGATTGGTAGTAATGGTAGGGAGGTTGATGTTAAAAAGAGACTTTATATCAGGAGTGAATAAATTGGAAGGTGCTAAAATAGATTTAAAATACTGCACAAAAGCCTCATTTATCCCATCAAAGGTATTAACCATGTTACCAAGCATATCCTTGATCTGAAAGATATATTCATGATTCCTCTTGACTTTTAGAAAATTGTGGTAGTACTTAGTATTCCTATCAGCCTCTCTTTCCATTCTCAAATGAATCTTTTGCTTGAGTGAAGAAACTTCCTTTTGAATAGTTTGTTCCAAGGAATTTTTTAATTTTAGTTCAGAAAGAATTAATGATGTATCAAAGGGCCTATCATTGAGCATAGCTTGAATAATATGAAGCTCATTTCTAATCTGAGTGGATAGCAAAGAAGCCTTACCAAAGTTGATAGCAGACCACTTCTTAAGATGAAATTTAAGTGCCTTTATTTTGAAAATAATATTGGTAAGAGGATCACTTCCATATTGCATATTCCACACCACGAATGTCATCTGTTCCACAATGAAATACTAAAGGGCAATGATCAGAAAGAGAGGGATGCAAAATTTGATAATAAGATTTAGGCCAGAGATGTAGAAAAGGAATGTTTAAGAAAATATGATCAAGCTTACATAATGTAGATTTACCACTTCTATCACAATTAGACCAAGTAAAATCATGACCAAAATGCTTAGCAGAGAAAAGGTTAGATTGAATTAGAGCACTATTCAAAGGAGAAATATCTTTAAGAGTTAAAGGACAGCCCCCACTTTTCTGATTACTTTCATACATGCAATTAAAGTCACCACCAATTATCCAAGGAATAGAAGTTGATTTTAGCGATGGAAGGAAATCAAGAAAGACCTGCCTAAGAGATAAGGAATTATGAGCATAGACAGTTGTAAGATGAAAAGAAGCATTAGATGGCAAATGCAAACAAAGATAGTGAATGAATTGATCAGATGCATTTAACCTAGAAAGTTTGAAAAAGTTAGGATTCCAAATAGTAAGCAATCTTCCATAATTAGCTTGAAGAAAATTATCATCATACAACCAGGTTGGAGCAATCACATTCTTAGCTTTGATAGTAGCTTGTATATCAAGTTTTGTTTCAGATATACACATTAAATGAATGTTTTCCTCAAAAATAAGATTCTTAATCTCAACTTGCTTAGCTAATAAATTAGCCCCTCTAATATTCCAAAAAGCAATATTCATCATTTAATAGGAAGTGGTGGTAACAAAGGTGATGGATTTTTCCTAGTATGTCTATGATGATTATTATTTTTTGATGATGATAAAGGTAAAACTTCATGAGGCTTAAAATTTTTACCATTATTGAGATCATCAGAATTTACAACTATTTTATTACCAGACTTTGTAGTATCTTCAGAAAGCTCATCAGAAACAGATGGAGGAGGTAATTCAATATGATTTGGTGGGGACAGATGCAAATAAGGGGAAGTAAAATTAGAAATGGGCGATATTGTGCTAAATTGAGAGGAACAAAAAGTAGAAGTAGATGCAATTGAATTGGGAAGAGTAGAAGAAGCTACAAAAGATGTTGATGAAGATGAAAAATTTCCAGAAACTAAACATGATGTTGAGGGAACAGAAACAATATCAGATGAAGTATGATTAATATGTGAAAGTACATTAGGACCAGAATCAACAGAGTTAATGATAAGAGTGTGAACTTCATTGATACTATCATTATGGGTTGCAAGAGAGGAGTCATTTAAGACTGCAAAGGAATTTTGATTTTCAGGGATACTTGAACTATTACCATGATGTACAACAGCTCCAATTTCCTTTGCTACATCTAACTCATTGATAGAATTAACATTAGAAATAATATTCTCCTTTAACACCGATTGCTTCTATTTCCAAACCCCTTTGCTTCTTTTATTAATAATTCTCCAATTATGATTAATTGCACTATCATCCCTATTGCCACCTTTATTAATATTTACATTCACTCCTACCACCTGATTTATTTTTCCAACAGTTTCACCAGTATCACCCCCCACACATTGCTTATTCACAAATTCACAGGAAATAGTATTGTGACCAAAAATTTTACAGTGAGTACAGATGCTAGGTTTCCAGTCATAAGACAGTTGAACATCTGGACAATTACTTCCCAATTGAGGAACATGAATAGAGTCAGGTAAATCACAATCAGGAGAAATCTCAACTAATGCTTTAGCATACTTGAATCTTTGTAATTTCTCTGTACTACTATCAAAACAAATCAATCTACCAATATGACAAACAAGCCAATTTATACCAACTAAAGTCCATAGTATGGTGGGTATCTTATGAAAATGAATCCAAATAGGAACTTTCTTAATCTGAGCTTGCGATAAACCAAATGATGGATCCCATTTTGTAATTATGAACATTCTACCTCTAATGAATAAAGGATCCGAATCAAGAACAAGATCCCTATCCTCCTGATTAGAAAACTTGAAATAGAAATTAAAACCATCCGATTTAAAATCTACTTCACCTTTGAGTTTCCAGTATCTCTTCAAGAAATTAACAACGGTTAAAAATGAGAGAGTACCATCCAAAAAGAACCCCACAAGATGATCATTCCAATACTTAATACCTTCATCCCTAACAAGATCTGGAAGCTCAGTGGGTGGCTTGTCACGAGGAAAATCAAAGTGAATCGGATTATAAGATCCAGCATTCTTAGGAAGGGATTTGAAAAGTGAAGACCAATTCGATTTCAAAGAACCAGAAGCAATGGGAATAGAGGAAGTAGAAGATATGGGATTGACAGATTTGATAACAGTAGAAGAGGAAGAAGGAAAAGAGGCGGAATCAAGAGAGAATGAGGAAGAAGAACGATCAGGCGCCATTAAAATTTCAAAAGGAAACAGACTCGCATTTTGATCTGCTCGAAGTATAAATATTTAAATAACTATTTTCTAAATCAAATATTAATTTAATCTTTAAATTAATTAAATAAATCTTTACTTTAAAGATTTAAAACAATTCCCAAAAATAATTTCTCCAACAATATTCTTTCAAATTAATTTCAAGAACTTTTAATTTATACTTCAAAAACTACTTTAGAAATATACTCGTCTTTCTAGGGAAGAATTCTCTTTCCATTTCAAAATGGTCCATTTAAATCAAATAACAAATCTTCTCGATTTATTTTAATTTACATTCCAAATCTGTACATTTCTCTCCACACTTTTTAAAATAAACAAACATTTATTTTTAAAACAAAATTCCCTTTCCTTTATAAAATCCCCATTGTGAATTTTGAACTTTCAAATATCCACTGATATATGATTTTCAAATCGTTTTCCAAATATTCGCTTTCAAACTCCAAATCAAATTCCAAATTGATTTTCGAAATTTATTTCAGATGCCAATTCAAATTTTAAATTGATTTCCCAAAGATTTTTTTAAGCACCAAATCAGATTCCAAATTGATTTCCAAAATCATTTCAAATAGCAAATCAATTTTTTTAAATTTGATTTCTAAATTTATTTCCTTTTAAAATAAATTCCTTTATTCTTCCAAACTATTTAAAATACGAATATTAAATAAATTCTTCAACTATTAAACAATATTACTTAAAACTCATTTATTAAATTCTTTCCCGCAATTCCTTCTTTTAAATTTATCCAATACTCAAAATTTAATTTACTATAAATTTTCTTCTCAAATTTCAAAAATCCAATTTTTATTTATTTTTGGTATCCTACGATACCAAAAATATATTCCGCTAAACTATGGCCTTCAACGATTTCAATCGCAGTATAATCACATACAGATTAGAAATAATCAACACATAACATTGAAACAAATTCAAATGCTTTGAGGAATTCAGTTGGATCCCTCCAACTTGTTTCCCTGTATCCACAGATGTTAGCACAATAATTAAATGCTAATTCCACTTTGAGGTGGAATATCGTGGTATATGGAATTTTATATAATATCATCCGCTATTATGTGGCGCATAGGGTCTTATCCGCTATATAATGCGGAAAATCAATCACTCCAAATAAATATATAATACCAATTCCACTTCGAGGTGGAATATCGTGATATATGGGCATCATATAATATTATCCGCTATTATGCGGTGCATAGGGTCTAATTCAATATACTGATAATTATTTATCATCCAAGCACACAATCAACCATTTTAAATTTAACTATTTAAAATTAAATCAGAAAAATCTGATTGAGTGAGAAGATCTCACCTTTGCTTACGCATGCAACCATTTTCAATCCAGACTGTTTTCTCCACAATTTTGACCTTGTATAAACAATTTTATACATTGTATTAGTATTTGAAATAATCGAATAATTCAACTGCCATGTTAAAATTTTAAGTCAGCTAATATTTTAATTTTTTTAAGCTAATGATCTAATTTTAAACAAACGATTAAATTTTAAACAAAATTCTTTTAATAAATTTATTTAGCTAAAATTAAATTTAAAACTAAATTTACTTTAATAAATTATTTTCAAAATAAACTAGTAAATTTTAAAATGTATTTATTTATTATTTTTCTTTTTCTTCACTTTGAAAATACATATATAAATTTAAAAATAAATCATAGATTTCCAAAAAATCTATTTTTTCATAAACTTTATCACTTTAAAATTCCCATTCTATATTTTCAAATCTTCCTAAATAAATTTTTTCCTATTTACCTTAAATTAAAATGGACATGTTAATTTATATATATATATATATATATATATATATATATATATATATTCTTCCGTAATTAGCAAAACAGAACTTTTCTTTAGTGTGAATTTTTCCCTTTGTTTTCAAAATTATACGTATATCTGTATTTATATTACCATTATCTGTATACGTATATCTATATACAAATACAAACATATATATATAAATAAGTAAACAGCAGAAGAATCTCACCTTGTTGTCGAACCCCATGATGCGAAATCCTAGCTGATTCATTGAAACCCCAGATCGTGACACTAACTCTACTGCCCATGCGAGCAACTCGTGATGCCACACATCCACCCAGGCAACGACTCTCTGCCTCCGACCACGTCACGACATCGATTTGCATATCCCCCTAGCCGCATCGAAATGTTCACTAGCTCGCGCTCGAGCATATAGGTGACGAGCCTTCCCCCCATATACTCGTGAATGCCTCAACTCCAATTGAACTCGCCGCCGATCGATTTTGTATAAGTTAGAACGAAATCTCGTTCTTTCGAACGAGAGTGAAAGCGGCGCCCTTGCTTTGATTTCAAACGAGCTCGATTTTTTTTTGAATTAAATTGAAGAGTCTACGACCATTGATATTTTTATCAATTCGATTTCGAAATAAGGAATGCACCTATTACTTTTTGTATGAATAGAGAAGAAGGGAGTACGAAATTTGATTTTGAATTGCGTTGTTTTTTATGTTCGATTTCCTTATTGTTATTATATTTTTTATTAAATCGTTTTACGTTTTATTTGTTTAAAAGGAAAAAACAAATGTGTGTCTTTAAAATTTTGCCAAGTTTTTGAGAGGAAACGCCAGGTGTTAGAGGAAGAACGTGAATAATTTATCTTGCAAAACATTACTATATTTTTAACGTTAAATTTAAATCCAAATTTCTTTGCTAAATGCAACTCCAAATCTCGATCTCCAATCGAGGCATGCCGCCAGGCGTTCATAAGGTTATAACCCTATTTCGAACGCAATGGAAAAGGTTCCAAGGCCAAATTCGATCGTATGGAGAAGATAGCCTTTTGAACTCAATTATTTAATTAAATTTTGGTAAAATTTCCAGCGCGTTTGCTTATCGTACGGCCACACAACAACTCCGAAAGCTATGAAAATTGAAATCCGATATTAATAGAATATTACTGATCCAATGGAACTGGTTTCGTCGACTTCCGAGACTGTGTCCCAGAAGGCTATTTTTAAATATAGATTTAAACAATACAAATTCAAAACTGAACAATCATCTCCAAATCCAATTCTGAAGCTTCCATTATCTTCAGTAGTATCCATATAAATTTTCAAAGCCTTCGAAATATTTTTAATCAGCTTAAAACTGAAGATTCAAATTTTTACCCAACTTCAATAAATTAAATTCAATAATTTAATTGCCAAATTCATTCTGATATTTGAAATTCAAGTTAAAAATAACTTTCAAACGTCTAAAATATATTAAATATTTCGATTTCTGATGTTCAAAATTCTAGGTCGTCACACTGGCACCACCCCCTTCTAGAGTAGAACCAAATATGATCACCCCTTGGTTGCAATCAACTACCACACAATGGGATCCCAAAGTATGCATGAATATCTCTCTAGACATGGAATGATCATACCCTACTTGGGTGCCACCCACTTAGCCCTACTGCATTTTCCTGCTTTATTCATTTTCTGGGTATAAGACTCAAAGTGGCCATGCTCTCACCGTTTATATAGCACTTCCCCTTTGGAATGCTAACACTGCCCTCCAGGCACCAATGCAATATCAACATTCATCCATACAAGTTCGTTATGGGACCGAATGAAACAATTGAGAGCTCCATCTCCAATGTCATCATCTTCAAGATGTCTTCACTTTGAACTCTTAAGTTTGATCGAAATGGTTTTTGGATAACATATTTGATCCCGGTCTCTTCAAAATAACATTCGAAAATTTTCGATAAACTCAACCCCGGTTCTTTTGGAAATAAACAGTCAAAGATAAGATCGGAGATCACCCCTTAACTGTTAGTGGATGGGTTTCCTTATCATTGTCCTAGATGAACGGAACGAAATTTACACACACGGTACATCATCATCGGAGATGTCTGTGCCATATAACTCACGCATTTTCCTAGATTTTTCCAAAAGTTATATTTGAGTCCAAATTCGATAGTCGGTTATTTTACTGTCGAATAACAAACATTCAATCAGGGATTTAATTCCATAGAAAAACCAACATTTGGTTAAGCACCAAGTGACACTATAATGATCCGTAAATTTTAATGGTTTTAATAACGTAATTAACCGAAATCTTGCTTGGAAATAAATAATAAAATTTAATAATGAAAATATGATATTTGGAATACGTCTATATAAACATAGCAAACGGTAAATTTTCATCTAAAAATATGGAAGTTATTTTGTTGTGTAATTTTATTTAAATTTAAAACAGTTAATATTTGATGATAATAAAATATTTCTCAAACCTAAATATTTTTATATAATAAATTTATACATCATCTTCTGAGTGAGACATCATATTTCTTTTTACCAAATTTGGACTGTTATTGCTCCGATTATCTTATTTTCGGCATTTTCGCAGCATTTTCAGTACTGAATATCGACTTTTGATAAGATGGTCATATCATTGATATCTGTATACCGTTTTGATCAACTTATCATGTTGATCTTCGCAGTATATTCCTTTGTGTAGTTCGGTGCCTAATAAGCGACGAATTCGGAAAAATGATTCGTTGTATCGATTATATATTTTTATCCTTTTGGTTTTCTATGACCATTCACTGTCCACCATGTATAAACCAATAGCCATCGAAACATAAATAATTCCCTTCGATTCACGTGTGCCTTTCGCTATTCCTAGCATTTCGATATAATTTGTTTATTCTTTCTCTGTTCATTTTTTCTTTTCTTCCAATATTTTCTCTTCTTCTTCTTTTTCATTCTACAAAATATAACATTCCTATATTTATTTTCTCTATAGTAAATTCATGCACCACCTAGCCTCTTCCTTTACCTATAAGTCCCCACGCCAACACCTCCATAGCCGCTCACAAGCCCAGGCCCACCTCCAACATTGCCGCGGCTATTCTCTCCTCTCGAAACCGACCACCATCCACCTTGTTTCTCCTTCGATCCATGCCTTCCCCAGCCCACAATAGCCGAACATGCAAACTATCCCCACCACCACTCTCCCCACCTCCACCACCTGTGAACACGTTGCCTACCCACCATGGCCGAACGCCATCAGCCTCTCCCCTCGGCTTCCATACCTTATGCAGCCTGTCACCAAGATTCCACCACTCCATTCCATTGCCGAGCAGATACAGGAAGCCTCCTCCTCCACCCACCTTACTTCATCTCCTTGCCCATCCATCCATGCACACAACCCTCTCCGTGCCCGCCCTTACACTCGTAGCACCAAGTCGGCCTTCCCTCTGTCCACTTATATTTATTTGCTTTTTACCGTTACAAATTCTTTGTTTATACACACACACACACACACTTTACAGTTTTAAAATATATGTTTATATTCATATTTTTTTGATTGTATTGAAAGGTATATATATTGGGTATTGTATATTACTCTGTTTTATGTCCTATTCTATGAAATTATTACATGTATAATATAATAGCTTAGTATCAGTGAATATATACATATAAGTATTGTTTGTAGTTTATCTTATATTTAAGCTGCTATATATAATCTATAATTTACGTATATATGAGTGTATAAGAGTTATATTGATTTTTAAATATTGTAAGTATGTAAAATTATACCTATGATTATGGGTTATGTAGATAAGTAGATATGAGTTTTGGATTTCATATATATTTTTTTAAAACCGATTTTGAAATATAATAAGTACACGAGTTGAAATATAATAAGTAGTGTATATATATGTATGTAAGTTATTATAGGTTTATATATTGGTTTATCTATATGTATACATGAATTTGGTTTTGAGATATATGTGTGTGTGTGTGTGTAGATTTTGATTTTTATATGTATGTGTTTAATAAATTAGTTTATACAAGTTTTAAAATATTGACTTTAAGAAAATAATAATAATAATAATAATAATAATAATAATATATATTCCATTTATATCATGCTAATTTGATTGTTCTCATTGGTTCTAATTTTCAGCTTTGTTCGTCGAATTCCTGCCAATCTTGCTTTGCTTCGGAATTCGTGCTTGGATTCGTAACTCATTTCATTGTCGAATATCTCTAGCCTCGAAAAGTGAGAAATCACTCACGATTAACATTCTTATATTTATTAGTTTTGATTTCACTTGAAACGACAATTGAAATATGCTGCTAGATTGAACTGTAATTATATAATTGTTATATGTGATATGCTATTATCTGTAATTGTTCACCTGTGAGATATGGCACCATATCCCATTATTTATATTTTATTTTATTTATCACTGATGACATATGCCTCTTATTGGTATGTTATATGATTATCATAACTTTTCATGCTCTACAAGTTCCCTATTAGTTTAGAATTCTTTATGGCTTGAAATGATACATACCCGAATAATCTTGTAGAATAGCAGAAAATCGTTATGGATTGAAATGATAAACCCAAACCATTTTAATTAAGTTTAAATTTAGGATTGTGGGTTGCAATGATATATAACCGTGGATATTTAAATTGCGGATCGAAATGATAAATATCTGTATCGCTTGACCATAGAATAGAAAATTATATAGAGACGCCGTTGGTCTATAGGTATATATATTTTGAAAATGATTTCCAAGGTTTTGAAAAGAAATATATGTGGTTTTAATAAATATTGATTTTTTTAAAATATAATATATAAATATTATTTCTATATATGTCTAACATTTTAATTTTCAAAATTATATGTTTTGAAAATTTTAAAGTTATAAGTTAGTTTTGGAATTATAAATTTTAAGAATTTACTAATAATTTTACTATTTTAAAAATATATAAAATATATTTAATATAAATAAATTTAATAATAAGATTTAATTTAATAAAATTTAATTCAATTAGCATATAACATGTTTTAAGTATTTATATAAACTTATATTTTAAAAATAGATTTTTATAAAAAATTTAATAAATTAAGGTTGGGAAGATAAATTGAAATTGGTTTGAAATTTGTATTTGTTTAAGAATTATATTTAAATAAAATTAATTTGAAACTTATTGAATTTGAGATTTTGAAGATATGATTTTATAACTTGATTTTGGTTTATGTTGATTAAATGAATATTTTGAAATTTAAATAAATTCAAATGGGATATTTAGTTTATTTGCAATTTAAGGTTTTATTTAAATGATATTTTATTGACTAAGTGAATATTTCAATATTAAATAATGGAAAAGTTGAATTTTGAAATATAAATGAATTTATTAAATTGAGTTATTGTAAAGGTTTGAATATTTTAAACTTTGAAATCTATTGAAATCAAAGTGGTTTATTTTTGTAGTTCAAATCTATATTTGGAATCGATATCAAATGATTTATTGAGATTTGAATTAAATTGAAATGAACGAACTGAGATTTAATTTAAATGGGATTTTGGAATTTAAGTTGATTTGAACCGATTTGTGAAATTTGAGGAAAAGTATTTTAATGTATAAATTATTTTAAATATATAAACTATTTTATACCTATAACTATTTTTATATAAATTATTTTAATATATGCTATTTTAAATTTATAGCTATTTTAATATACTAATTATTTTATTAAATGAACTATTTTAACTTATAACTATTTTAATATATATACTATTTTCTATATCTAAACTGTTAAGTCAAAGTGTTATGATTTCAAAGTATTATGATTTCAATGTATTATGATCTCAAAGTGTTATGATTTCTAAGTTATGATTTCCAAAGTGTCATAATTTCAAAGTTCTATGATTTCAAAAGTGTTATAATTTTGGAAAGTGGTACGATTTTGGAAATGGATATTATTTTAGGTGAATAATGATATCGGATTTATATGATTTGAAATGGATATGATATTTTGATATGAAGTATGAACTATTTAAAATGAATTGACCATGGTGTTATTATAACATTTGGTTGTTAAAGAGACCGAGATTGGTTATTGTCATACTATCTGCCAATACCGAAATGCACTTTAACAACTGTGTACGTGGTGGAGATTCCAGAATGAAGTAGGATGATTGATGGCGATTCTATATGAGGTATTTACATGGACCTGACTCCCGTGAGTTAGCATAAGGTGGCTAAAATAGGAGGAATTGACGGGCCAAGTGAGGTAGCTCCTTCGATCGGACACACTTCTTCGATACCATTCTGTTACTTTGTGATTTGATTGGGTGCACCCATGGATTTTTAGGAGTGTTGGATGAGGTGGGCGGTAGCTGCGGCTAGGCATTACCATCAGCCCGAAAGTGTAATTGGTATGTCTAGCATTGCCTAGTTGTGTTGTGTCATCTCCCTTATCGAGACCACTATGAGTTTGTTTTGTGTCGTACCTATGGAGTGCTCCATGATAGCCCACTAATTTGGTGGAGTTTACAGCATTATATAGACTACAACATTATAAAAATGTGTTAAGGGGAATATGGGTAACGCCTTAACGCTATTTTGATAGTTTACTTTACTATAAACATTATTATAATAACATATATTACTACATAGTAGATAATTTCACGGATCCTTAGAGGACGGTATCCCAAACATCCTTTAAGTTACTTGTATTTCAGTTGATATTTCACTTGAGTTGGATTTATTAATATAAGAATGTTAATGCTGACTTGAGTGTTTTGTGTTTTGCTGTATGCTCGGGTCAGACTGAGTGCCACATCATTTGAGACTCATCTTTGGAGTTTGGAGATTTGCTTGGAGATCCAACTATCTATTTAGCTTTCAGTTATTCAGTTGACTCCAATGATATTTATACAATTTTTTTATTTAACTATGTATTGAGACTTCTATGCATCCTAATTTCTACTGTTTTCATACTCTTTTATTTATATAGTAGCTTCATGAACTACTATTTATCTGTTTCCGCTACTTATTGTTATATTACTTTGTGTCTGTGATTCTGTGATTGATTTATTTACTATATATGCTGAGTTTTGCCAAATGCAAATTAACAATTTAATATTTTAAGCAATTCAAGTTCGACATGTGTGGATGCGAATGTCATGAAATATCGAGATTTTTCAAACACTAAGCCTCCTTAATTAATCTTTTCATTAATTAAAGCCATCTTGTAAATGCTTGTATCAAAATACTTTTACAAGGATATATGTAACGACCGAAAATTTTAGTGATTTTATTTATTAAATTAATTGAAATTTTGTGAAATTTTAAACAACAAAATTTGAAAATAAAAATTTATTATTTGGAATACATCTATTTAAACATAGCAACTGGTGAATTTTCATCTAATAACATTGAAGTTTATTTTATTTTATTGTATAATTTTATTTCAATTTAAATCAGTTAATAATCGATGATAATAAATTAATTTCCAAACCTGAAATATTTTTCTATAGAAAAATTCTAAATCATCATCTGAGTGAGACGTCAAATTTCGTTTCATCAAATTTGGACTTCTTTAGCTCCGTTGATCTTATTTTTCTACGTTTTTGCTGCATTTTTCCGCTAGCAGAAATTCGAATTTTTATAATTCAATCGTATCACTGATATCTGTATACCATTTTGATCGTCTCATCGTGCTGATCTCCATGGTATATTTATTTTTGTATTTTGAGGTCAGTTACGCGTCGAAAAGTATAAACTGTTCGCTGTAACGGTACAAAAATTTACGACCATTAGCCTTCATTTTCCTTTTCAGATTTGAACGTCAATCGCAAGCAATATAATAAATTGATTTAATAGCTTCTCAATCAATGGACAGACGTTGCCATTCCCATCATTTCAGTTTATATTTACATCGATACATTTTTTCTGGCTCCTTGTCTCATTTCCTACTATTCCAAGCATAATATATATATATATATATATATATATATTCAAGTCTTTTTATTGAGCCAGCACGTCACCATTTTGTTATTTTGTTTACCCATGTTCTCCTCTTTTTCCTGTGAAGTTATCCCACCTTTTCCCTTCCATGCATCAGTTTCCACGCCACCACTCTTCACCGACCCATCATCCACAACCAAAACCACGCGCCGAACGCCCTGTAGCCGCGCTTCGTCGAACTCACCCCGCTCTGCCACGTCATCCATCTCGACCACCCGAGCACCACTGTTCTACTCCTCCGCCTCCTACCTAGGGCAGAACCATCCATGCTCACCCCGCGTCACCGCCTGTCTTCGCCTCGCCTCCTCTCCCCATTTCTTTAGCTTCCGCCCTCTTCGTGGCCGAAGTCGGGCGATCGCACAACCCACAACCGCCTCCAAGCTGCTCCACAGTTTGTCCACCTAGCTGTCTTTTGTTCAAGCTAACTATCCATGCCATATTTTATTATTAAGGTATAACTAATTTTTTGTTTTTGTTTTATTTTTTGATGAAAAGGAGTATTAGATTTTGTTTTTCTTTGTTTGTAATAAGCTATATTATGTTCTTCATAAACTTTACTTTCCAAAAGAAAAATATATTGATCTTACTGTTGCAAGTATTTCGGGTATTGTGTAGATACATATATAACTATACAAGGAAGTATTGATATATGTTGATTTTACTATTTTATATAAATATATATGTAGGCTGTATAAATTCCTATCACTGTTGCCTTTATATTTTTACTCCAGTTTTATACATATATTTTTCGAATAGACTTGTCAGCATTGATATTAGTCTGCACGCATATAGGTTAGCTATATATTATATACAATTCTTTATAAATTAGCCTGTACATGTATACGTTGGTTATAATATTTATTCGCCGACATTTATGTTGTTACAGTCTGCATATCTGGAATAGTTATGCACATTTTGATTTTTCTTTAAATATTATGAATGGAGATTTTATTTATACGTGTGTTGTAAATGTGGTGTGTGTATATATATATATAAAGAGTATATAATCTTAAACTGTTCATAGATGTATAGGTTTATATATATAGATATAGGTTGTGAAATTGTTCACATATATATGTGTTTGCACTTGAGCACTTGTCTGGGAAATGTATTAACATTTGTTAAGGTAACCCAATTTGATTGTTTGAGGTATATTTGTCTTACATAGTGTATTTTTATGTGTAAATATGTTGTAGTGTAATTATAATAAGTTATAATGTATAAGATTTACATATACTAGTTTATATATAGTAGTTGGAGTTTGTATAAAGTTTGTTATTTTGAAATTTTGAGTTGGAGATGGATATGGTCATTGTCATCTTGAAATAAATATAGATATGTCATTTAAAAAAATGTATTTAAATTAAGTATTTGTTGGAGGATGTATAATTATATATATAAGTCATATTTTAAAATATGTATATGACATTTTGAAGGAAATAAAATATAATATAAGTATTTTCATTTTATAAGTGTATATATATATAAGTAGTTATTTCAAAATATATGATATGTATATATATGTTCAATTTTGTGGGTGTTTTAATTGTTAACAATGGATGTTGAAATACATACACATATATTTTATCTAATATATGCATAAATTTAGAGTATGATTATATATATATATATATATATATATATAGTTATATATAGTTGTATATGAGTTCGTTTCTATCGATTTCCTTCATCAGTCCAGTTTTGATTTGATCTCGTCTTCCCTATTTATCATCTTTGTTCATCGAATTTGTGCCTATCTTGTTTTGCTTTGGAATTCGTGCTTGGGTTCGTAACACATCTCAACCTCATTCTCTCTAAACTCGAAAGGTGAGCAAGCACTCAAGATTAACGTTTTTCTATTTATTAAATTTGATTTCATTGAAACGACAATTGAAAAATGCTGCTTATTTGAACTGTTAATTATTTAATTATTGTTAGATATGCTATTATATGTAATTGTTCAACTATGGAATATGACACCATATCCTATTATTTATATTTTATTTAATTACTGATGATATATGCATGTTATACTATTATTTGTTATATTATTATCATATCTGTTATCACTCTACAAGTTCCCTGTTAGTATAGAATTCATTATGGGTTGAAATGATACATACCCGAATGGACTTTAAAATAGGAGAAAATCGTTATGGGTTGAAATGATAAACCCAAGTGATTTTCATTTGAGTTGAATTTGGGATTGCGGGTCGAAATGATATCTACCCGTATATATATATATATTTATTTTATGGATTGAAATGATAAATATCCATATGACTTGACCATAGGATATGAAATTATAAACAGACACCGTTGGTCTATATAAATAATTTGAAATATTTTCTATGGTTTTGGAAAGAAATATATGGTTTTAATATATATTGATTCTTAAGATATTATATATAAATGGAAATTATATATATATATATATATATATCTAATAATAAAATTTAATTTAATTAAGATTGATTTAATACATAATATGGTTAAGTATTTATGTAAATCTATATTTCAAATAGACCTTGTAAATAATTTGAATAAGTAAGGTTGGGAAGATAAATTTGGATTTATTTGAAATGGTATTTAATTAAGAATTTATTTAATTAAATCGATTTGAAACTATTGAATGTGAAATTTAAAGATATGATTTTATAACTGGATTTTTGATTTAAGCGATTTAATGAATACTTCACGCTTAAATAAATTAAAGGAAATATTTAGTAAAATGTAATGTAAGGCTTTTTAAAATTATATTGAATTTAATTAGGGATTATTTCAAGAGAAAATAATAATGAAATTAAGCCAAATCTATATAAAGTCGTTAAAATCAATTTGAAATGCTGAATATTTAGAGTTTTGAAATATATTGAAGTGTAAATGGTTTATTTTTTGATTCAAATCCGGGTTTGAGATCGATATAATTTGAAATGGTTACGTAGGAATTGAGTTGACTTTAAACTGATAAATTGAGATTGAATTAAATTTGAATTTGGAATTGGATGCATTTGAATTGTAACTGTGAAAGTGATTAATTTGGAAATAGATACATTTGAAATGAAAATAATATTTTGGGTTTGAAGTATAAATTAATTTGAAATGGCAACGGTGTTATAGTGAACATTTCTACATTGTAGGTAATTCCTTGGATCCTTAGAGGATGGTTATCCCAAGCATCCCCTAAGTTACTTGTATTTCAGTTGATATTTCACTTGAGTTGGATTTATTGATATAAGAATATTAATCCTGGCTCGTGTGTTTTGTGTTTTGCTTTACGCTTGGGTCAGACTGAGTGATACAGCATATGAGACTCACCTTTAGAGTTTAGATCTTTATTTGGAGATCTAACTATCGATTCACCTCTCAGCTTTCCAGTTGATGAGTTCAGAGAAGTAATCTGTCTGTACTGGAGACTTCACTGTATTTGAGATATTATGTTGTATTTCATTTCGAACTTTGTTGTCTATATAGTAGCTTTATGGACTACCATTTATCTATTCCGCTGTGTTATTATTGTATTACTCTGTGTCTGTGATTCTATGATTGATTAATTTATTGTATATGCTGAGTTTTTCCAAATTTAAATTAACAATCTGATATTTTGAGCAATTCAAGTCCAACGTGTGCGGATGCGAATGGTTGAAATTATCGGGTCGTTATAGTTGGCATCAGAGCTTTGGCTCTAGGCAAACTTAGCATATTTAGTAAATTTATTTGCAGTATCACTTTCGTTCTAGCTTGAATTTCTTCCTCTTGGATTTGATTTTTCTTTAGAATTTGGAACGTTCCCTTCAGCTCCAAAATCCATTATCTTCTCTCCTTATTCGTGGTTCTTGATTCTGGAGTATCCTATAACTCCACTTCGAATGATCTATAAGAATATGCGATTCTGCCAATTTTTGAATGATTGGTAAAGGGGTGAAACTCCTTTACAAATGGCATTGATTCATCAGAGAGTTCTATATCCTTGGTTAGATTCTGCTATCTCTTGCAATTGAATATTGATTTTCCTTGGAATTCCGCATCGATCGTATTCCTGAAGTCACGTTTGACCCGGTTAAGGTCGCCCGCGATTTAATTAAGTATATCCATCTTCTATTTTGAAAATTAATTATCTCATCTTCATTCAAGCCTATTTTATTAGAGTCCCTCTAATTTGAATCTCTATCTTTGTTCTGAAATCCATTCTTGATTCATCCTTTGGAAAATCAGGTTTGTATTTTAGAAATTGTCTTATATATAGAAATTATTATTTTGATAAGTATGATTATTTTCTATATATAGAAGTGAAAATGTTTTCGATAAGAACTATATACCTTTTAAAAATGAGAATTTGAAGTTTCGAAAGGATTTGAAAATTTTATAAGAAATTGATTTATAAAAAAATGATTTATAATTGAAGTGTTTTAGAATTGAAAATTCGAGGAGTTGAATTCCGATATTGAAATTGGTTTTTATAATTTTGAAAATACGCAATAATACGATTTAAAAAGTATTTTTCGAGTAGGAATTGTTTCAAATGACTCCAAATGAGTTCTAATGATTTCAAAGAAATTTCAAGAAGTTTTCAAGAAAATAGACGTCCAGAACCCACTTATGTCGTAGGAAAATAACTTCGGTGATGAGTGCATGCATCATCGATATTGATTTTCGAGTTTCAGAGTGAGGGAGAGGCCACTTTAGTAGCTTTTCTATGTGAGTGATTTTGTGAAACCAATTAGGATTTTAAAGTCCGAAGTATGATTATATTCGAACGATATGTGTATATATATTTGAAACAATTTGAAGGAAGCCCGGTGTTTAGTCCTCGAGTTTCGGATTTAACCCTATTATTCAAATTGATGATTTCTAACTCTTGGATTTGAAATTTGATTCCTCCAACTATTTTGAAGGATCAAACACTCCCAAATCAAGGTTTAAAAGGGATGGTTATAAATTTTGGTTATAATTGATTATGAGAAAAATATTTGGCTCCGAAAATAACCCAGTATTTATACGATGATTTGGAAATGAATTTGTTTGACATAAATTAGGTTGATTTGGAAACTAGGAATTATTTTAAAACCTATTATTTAGGAAACTTTGAACCTGTAGGTATTAAATTTGGAAGAAATAATTTGGTAAAATAGTATACGACTTTGAAACTGAATTGATATTGAAATGAACTGAAATTGAGAATCTTGTTTTATTAAATACACTATTTGAGAGTTATCGAACTTATATAAAATTGATTTGTATAAGTGTGAAGTTGATTTGAAAACTATTGATTTGGAAAGGTACTCAATTTGAAAAGCAAAATCTTACATAATTGAAGTTTATGTAAGTGTGATTTGATACTATTGATTATGGAAAGTATTTGATTTGAAAATGAAATCTTATATACAGTGGACTTTATATAAGTATGATATTTGAAAAGGATTTGAAAAGGTACTATATGATACATATTTTCGAAGTAAAGATATAGAAAGTGCCTTCTGCTTGATATCCGCTTTGTGGCCACATTGTAGATTCATTCTATTGATAATATTCTTTCTGATTTTGTTTTTTCGGATGTGATACTCGAGTGTCCTACCGTAGCGTAACCCATGGTCATTTTTTTTTCGAGTAGCGTAATCCGCATGGCAGAGATTGCTTAAAGGGTACGGATGTTTCCTGGGGGATCTAGGCGTAACCATTGCTATGTATCCTACAGTCTACTGTTTTGTTGTCGTGGCGTAATCCGCAAGGCAGAGATTTCTTAAAGGGTATGGATGTTTCCTAGGGGATCCTGGCGTAACCATTGTTATATATCCTGCGGTCCACGGTTTTGGTTATCACGACGTAATTCGCAAGGCAGCGATTTCTTAAAGGTATGGATGTTTTCTGGGGAATCCAGGTGTAACCATTGTGTATCTGCGATCCAGGTGATTAGTTTGGATTCTACTTTCCATGTCGGTTTTGAAGGTTTTTCAAGTATTTTCATTGGGTGTTGAAACAAGTCTACTAAGCACTTATAGAATTCTAGATTTGCGCCTGATCAACGCATGGCCAGAGTCTGCAAGAACGAGGATAAACTTGTTAAAACATCGAGTTATAAAAGTAGTTTATTATAGAAGTATTTTATTATAACGGTGTTTGATTTTAAAGGTATTTCCAACAACAAATTTTGTAGTAACATTTGAAATTGAAATTCTTATGGTTTGAATTAACTATTTATGCTCGATAATATTCTTTTGAATCTACCTTATCTGCTCAGCTTTATTCATTCGCCTATATTCTGTTTTTCTGAATCTACCTTCTTTTCCTTTTTGAATACATCCCTTTAAAATATTGTTTATGTATATACTACATGGTTTAATAAGAAAAATTTATTAATATTTTAGAAGTATTAATTAAATAAAAACATATTTAAAGCAAATAATTATTGATTTATTAATAATATCTAAAAGGTATTTTAGATAAAATTAATAAACTTATGAATTCTGGATTTAATGTTTCAATAACATAAATGGAAATATTTTTATTTGCAAAGTTTATAAATGACTATTTATGGACATAATAAACGGGATTAACCAAAATATTGATTATTAATTAACTTAAAGTGAAAGTTACACAGTTTTAAAAATTATTGTCTATCCTCGTCTTCCAATCTATCGTTCTTTCTGGTTGTTCTCTTCTCCTACCTCCTTCCTTTTCAGGGACGAAAAGTTTTGAGTGGGGGAAGTGTAACGACCCAAAATTTTAGTGATTTTATTTACTAAATTAATTGAAATTTTGTGAAATTTTAAACAACAAAATTTGAAAATAAAAATTTATTATTAGGAATACGACTATTTAAACATGACAACTGGTAAATTTTCATCTAATAATATTGAAGTTTATTTTATTGTATAATTTTATTTCAATTTAAATTAGTTAATAATTGATGATAATAAATTAAATTCCAATCCTGAAATATTTTTCTATAAAAAAATTCTAAATCATCTTCTGAGTGAGACGTCAAATTTCATTTCATCAAATTTGGATTTCTTTAGCTCTGTTGATCTTATTTTTCTGTGTTTTTGTTGCATTTTCCCGCTAATAGAAATTCGAATTTTTATAATTCAATCGTATCACTGATATCTGTATACCGTTTTGATCATCTCGTCGTGCTAATCTCCATGGTATATTTATTTCTGTAATTTGAGGTCCAGTACGCGCCGAAAAGTGTAAACAGTTCGCTATAACGGTACCAAAATTTGTGACTGTTAGCCTTCCTTTGTCTTTTCAAATTTGAACGTTAATCTCAAGCAATCTAATAAATTGCTTTAATAGATTCTCAATCAATGGGCAGACGTTTCCATTCGCATCATTTAAGTTTATATTTACATCGGTACGTTTTGTTTGGCTTCTTGTCTCGTCTCCTACCGTTCCATGCATTATATATATATATATATATATATATATATATATATATATATATATATATATATATATATATATATATTCAAGTCTTTGTATTGAGCCAGCACATCGCCATTTTGTTATTTTGTTTACCCATCTTCTCCTCTTTTCCTGTGAAGCTATCCCACCTTTTCCCTTCCATGCATCAGTTTTCACGCCACCACTCTCCACCGACCCATCGGCCACAACCAAATCCACGAGCCCAGCACCCTGTAGCCGTGCCTTGCCAAACTCACCCTGCTCTGCCATGTCATCCATCTCGACCACCCGAGCACCACTGTTCAGCTCCTCCGCCTCCTACCTAGGGCCGAACACCCATGCTCACCTGCATCACCGTCGGTCTTCGCCTCGCCTCCTCTCCCCATTTCATTAGCTTCCGCCCTCTTCGTGGCCGTAGTCGGGCGATCGCGCAACCCACAACCGCCTCCAAGCTGCTCCACAGTTTGTCCACCCAGCTTTCTTTTGTTCAAGCTAACTATCCATGCCATCTTTTATTATGAAGGCATAAATAATTTTTTGTTTTTGTTTTATTTTTTGATGAAAAGGAGTATTAGATTTTGTTTTTCTTTGTTTGTAATAAGCTATATTATATTATTCATAAACTTTGCTTTGCAAAAGAAAAATATATTGATCTTACTGTTGCAAGTGTTTCCGGCATTGTTTAGATACATATATAACTATACAAGGAAGTATTGATATATGTTGGTTTTTACCGTTTTATATATATATATATATATATATATATATATAGGCTGTATACATTCCTATCACTGTTGCCTTTATATTTTAACTCCAGTTTCATACATATTTTTTTTGAATAGACTTGTCTGCATAGACATTAGTCTGCACGCATATAGGTTAGCTATATAGTATATACAATTCTTTATATATTAGCCTGTACAAGTATATGTTGGTTATAATATTCATTCGCCAGCATTTATGTTGTTACAGTCTGCATATCGGGGATAGTTAGGTACATATTGATTTTTCTTTAAATATCATGAATGGAGATTTTATTTATTCGCGTGTCGTAAATGTGGTATGTATATATATAAAGAGTATATAATCTTAAACTGGTCATAGATGTATAGGTTTGTATATATAGATATAGACTGTGAAATTATTCGCGTATATATGTGTTCGCTCCTGAGCACTTGCCGGGGAAATGTATTAACATTTGTTAAGGTAATCTAATTTTATTGTTTAAGGTATATTTGTCTTACATAGTGTCTGTTTATGTGTAAATATGTTGCAGTGTAATTATAATATGTTATAATGTATAAGATTTACATATATTAGTTTATATATAGTATTTTGGGTTTAACGTACAAGTTAATAGTTTATATTTATAGTTCTCAAAACAATAGTTGCAGTTTATATAAAGTTTGTTGTTTTGAAAATTTAAATTTTAGATGGATATGGTTATTTTCATCTTGAAATAAATATAGATATGTCATTTTAAAAAAATGTATTTAAATTAAGTATTTGTTGAAGGATGTGTGTGTGTGTGTGTGTGTGTGTGTGTGTGTGTGTGTGTGTGTGTGTGTATATATATGAGTCATATTTCAAAATATGTATATGACATTTTGAAGGGAATAAAATAGAATATAAGTATTTTCATTTTATAAGTTTATATATATAAGTAGTTATTTCAAAATATATGATATGTATATATATGTTTGATTTTGTGGGTGTTTTAGTTATTAACAATGGATGTTGAAATACATACACATATATTTTACCTAATATATGCATAAATTTAAAATATGATTATATATATAG
Source organism: Allium cepa (assembly GCA_030765085.1). Classification (NCBI taxonomy): domain Eukaryota; kingdom Viridiplantae; phylum Streptophyta; class Magnoliopsida; order Asparagales; family Amaryllidaceae; genus Allium; species Allium cepa. The sequence continues at coordinate 84,403,952 of CM060931.1, read as the reverse complement.
TTATATATAGTTGTATATGAGTTCATTTCTATCGATTTCCTTCATCAGTCCAGTTTTGATTTGATCTAGTCTATCCCTATTTATCAGCTTTGTTCGTCGAATTCGTGCCAATCTTGTTTCGCTGTGGAATTCGTGCTTGGGTTCGTAACTCATCTCATCCTCGTTCTCTCTAACATTGAAAAGTGAGCAGTCACTCACGATTAACATTTTCCTATTTATTAAATTTGATTTCAATTGAAACGACAATTGAAATATGCTGCTAATTTGAACTATTAATTATTTAATTATAGTTAGATATGCTATTATCTGTATATGTCACCTGTGGGATATGACACCATATCCTATTATTAATATTTTATTTAATTACTGATGATATATGCATGTTATATTATTATCTGTTATATTATTATCATATCTGTTATCACTCTACAAGTTTCCTGTTAGTATAGAATTCATTATGGGTTGAAATGATACATACCTGAATGGACTTTAGCATATGAGAAAATCATTATAGGTTGCAATGATAAACCCAAGCAATTTTCATTTGAATTGAATTTAGGATTGCGGGTCGAAATGATATCTACCCGTATATAAATATTTATTTTACGGATTGAAATAATAAGTATCTGTATCGCTTGACCATAGGATAGGAAATTATATACAAACACCATTGGTCCATATTAATAATTTGAAATAATTTCTTTGGTTTTGGAAAGAAATATATGGTTTTAATAAATATTGATCTTAAGATATTATATATAAATGGAAATTTTATATATAGATTTTATAATAATATTTAATTTAATTAAGATTGATTTAATACATATAACATGATTAACTATTTATGTAAATCTATATTTCAAATAGACCTTGTAAATAATTTAAATAAGTAAGGTTGGGAAGATAAATTTGGATTTATTTGAAATGGTATTTAATTATGAATTTTATTTAATTAAATCGATTTGAAACAATTGAATGTGAAATTTAAAGATATGATTTTATAACTGGATTTATGATTTGAGTGATTTAATGAATATTTCACATTTAAATAAATTAAAGGAAATATTTAGTAAAATGTAATGTAAGGTTACTTAAAATGATATTGAATTTAATGAGGGATTATTTCAAGAGAAAATAATAATGAAATTAAGCCAAATCAATATGTAGTCGTTAAAATCAGTTTGAAATGCTGAATATTTAGAGTTTTGAAATATATTGAAGTGTAAATGGTTTATTTTGCGATTCATATCCGAGTTTAAGATCGATATAATTTGAAATGGTTATTTAGGAATGGAGTGGACTTTAAATTGACAAATTGAGATTGAATTAAATTAAATTTGAATTTGGAATTTGAGTGGATTTGAGTTGTAACTGTGAAAGTGATTAATTTGGAAATAGATACATTTGAAATGAAAATAATATTTCGGGTTTGAAGTATAAATTAATTTGAAATGACAACGGTGTTATAGTGTAAATTTCTACATTGTAGATAATTCCTCGGATCCTTAGAGGATGGTTATCCCAAACATCCCCTAAGTTACTTGTATTTCAGTTGATATTTCACTTGAGTTGGATTTATTGATATAAGAATGTAAATCCTGACTTGAGTATTTTGTGTTTTACTTTACGCTTGGATCAGAATGATTGATACAGCATATGAGACTCGCCTTTAGAGTTTGGTGCTTCGTTTGGAGATCCAACTATCGATTCAGCTCTCAGCTTTCCAGTTGATTGGTTCAGAGAAGTCATCTGTCTGTACTGGAGACTTCACTGTATTTGAGATATTCTGTTGTATTTCATTTCAAACTTTGTTGTCTATATAGTAGCTTCATGAACTACTATTTATCTATTCCGCTGCGTTATTATTATATTACTCTGTGTCTGTGATTCTGTGATTGATTTATTAACTGTATATGCTGAGTTTTGCCAAATTTAAATTAACAATATGATATTTTGAGCAATTCAAGTCCGACATGTGTGGATGTGAATGGTTGAAATTAGCAAGTCGTTAACATAATTACAAACCCTTCTATTTTCGATACTTTGAAAATATCCATATACTTATCTCATCGGTATAAGTATATTTTCCAAAAAATGAGAAAGATTTTATTTTTATCAAATTATAAAATACTTTATAAAATCCACTATAAATTACCAAAATAATTTATGAACCATTTATAAATTATCTCTCAAGTCATTTCTAAACCCATATAAAACCATGCAATTATTTGTAAATTCCATTTTATAAATCTGTAAATCTACTTCTAAACTCATTTATAAATAACCATCTATTTATAAACCTCATTATCTTGTAAACAATCTCCCTTTTAAATCTTTAATCTATTTTATAAGCGCTTCTTATAATAATCCAAGTCTATTTCCAAAACTCTATTTATGAATATTAAAACCATCATAAATAAATAATTATCTTTAATTTTAAACTCTTAATAATAATAATTAATAATTCAAACCCTTATGGATAAAACAATCGTTGATCCTTACCAAATAAATCATAATAATAAATTACCAAAATATTATTAATAATCGTTATTATTAATTTTAAACCATACTAATAATTTAGTTAGTTATCTCTTCAAAATATTCAAATATTAATAAACAAGTTTAAACATTAGTAATATGAGTAACCAACTTTTGGAACGCGACCTATTTCCTCGATACAAATCCATACTTAAATCTTCAACCCAATCATTCCCATATTCATAAATCTATTTTTCTAAAGTATTTTTCAAAATCTCCCTTCGATTTTATAAAACTTCTGTTTTATAAAATTCCTTTATTTACAAAGTTCTATCTATAAATTCATTCTTTTATAAATTAATTTTACTATCAAAATCCACTTATAAATCCATTTCTTTATTAATCAAATTTATTTATAAAATCCATTTATAAATCCATTTACCCAACAAACTTCAATTCCATTTACAAAATATTTATAAATTCCAATTATAAACCTATTTCTTTATTTATAAAATATTTCCTTTATAAATCTTTTTATAAACTTATTCAAAAATCCCAAATCAAAATATTTATCAAAACTATTCTTTAATAACATCAAAAATTAAAACTTTTTGTTCGCTTAAAAACAATTCCATTCCTTTTAATAATTTAAAAATCATTAAACATATATACTTTCAAAAATCACTTCGAAATCCTTTTTATACCAAAATTATTATTGTCAGTATTTCAAAAGATCAAAATTAAGGCCCAGTGCTTCTAAAGCACTAATTAAGCAAAATCGTATCCATGTCGTCAATATCACAATTAACTAGTCATATATCACTTTATATATAAAAATAAAATCAACATTGTAAGGAATCCCGTTGGATCCCTCCGACCTGTTTCCCTGCATCACATACAGTATATAATTATAAAAATATAAATCAACCACTTCGAGATGGTATTCGTATATAAGGGTTATTCGCTCTTACATGGGAACGTAATAGAGTCTCAACTGCTCCAGATGCAGGAATATATCCAAACCAACAATATAATTTATATATTATTCGAACAATCGATAACGATTAGAAATAAATATCCAAACATCCAATAAACAAAATTTATTGACTATATAAATTTTATGATCAACCAAAAAGTGGGATTAACTCACTTTGATTTTTAATAGTTGCCTGAACGTTTTTGGTTTTGAATTAAAATTGAACTAACATCCAATTTTAACCTAAAAATCCAACTAGCTCTGAATTCATCCAATCTAACCTCGTAGCGTAGTGCTCGCTGATGCAACGCAACTTGTCGCGGTCAAAACGGACCTCGTACGAGAAAATTATGAATTAATTAACACAATGAGATAATTAAAAATGAAATTAACTAAATTAAAAATTTGAACTTTACTTCATCTCCCTCCCAGGCACTGGCCCGCCCACGATTTTTTTTTTTTTTTATTTTTCGATCGACGTCGATCACGCACAACAAGCCGTCGCCGCGCCATACGCTGACCCCTTCCCTACGCGCTGCCGCGCGCCAGCTCTAGCCAACGCTTCCACCTGCGCGTACAATCTCCTTGTCGAAACTCATAAATGCTATAGAGAATGGAGGTGATTTCACTTCCGCCTTGTAACACCAAAGCTTATCTCCACCGTTGATTGCTATTATCTCCATGACGTCGACGTTTTGTCAGTTGGAATCAATGGCCGACATGGCCTGTGGTGGCGCCGATGGTTGTGGAGTATTGGATGGAGTTTATTTTCAATGGCGGCTGGCATGTATTAGAGTTTAATTTTGCAAATGAAAACATTTTAGGTCCTTTTATAGAAAATATCACGGGACACTATTCATTCGTGAAAATTCGAACTCCAAACGAAACGTGTCACTTGGCGTTCTATATGTTATACTCCTATGCTGAACACGATGGAATATGTATCGAAAGCCAATGCCACAATATATGAAAGATAGCTCTCTCAAAATAGAATTATTTTAATTAAATTCCTTTAATTAATTCCTATGCGTTTGAACTCGCTCGATCAAATGATATGCCCGATCTCCACGAAATTCGACGGCATGCAATAATTGACTATTACGAATTCAATGAAGCTTGTTTCATCGAAATCCGAGACAGTGTCCGAAAGGCTATTTTTACACGTTAATTAAAACGAGTAATTCTCAAAATCAATTTATTCACTTTTAAATCAAATTTAAAAATTCACTAAACTCCTTCTTATTCAAATAGAATTTAAATCAACTTTTAAAATAATTTTCGTTCGTATTAAATCCAAGATTCAATTATTTAAGCAATTCCAATATTAAATTCAACAGTTTAATTATCAAATAGATCATTATATTTGAAATTCGTGTTGTTTAACTTATAAAATTAACTTCTCATTATTTAAATTAAACTAAATATTTCAAATTCAAGTGACTAAAATTCTGGGTCGTTACATTCTTCACCCCTTAAAAAAAATTCGTCCTCAAAATTGCCGAGTAAAAAAAATGTCACAAACTCATTAACTTTTCAAACCAATTAGTTGAAATAGATTACCAAAATCTTTTAAGCCTTTTAAATTTTGGAAACTCAATAGTTATAACTTTTTATAAAAACATTTTTAAGTTTTCAAATTCATTTCTTGGTTACTAACAAATACTATTCAAAGTTATAAAACCAAAATTTAGATTTCAGTTAAAAAAAAATTTAAAAATTTCAAAATTTTTCTAACGCCTTAAATTTAGGAAAAAATTCGCCAGCATCTCCTTTGCGCGGTTCGATCGTATTAAATCACAATATATATATAAGAACAAATATAAATCTCATCTTTGAGGATGAGGCAACCCATAGGGAAAAAGTTTAAAAGTACGATATGTAATCCGAGATATGTACCTTTTATTATATTAGCGAGCATATGCAACAAATATATTACGAAAGCGAGTCCCAAACGTGAAGCATAAACTATTCGAACCTACTAATCACTCAACAACCAATAAGAACAAACATATAGAAAGAAATATCAATAGATCACATATACTATACAATATCTATATGCAAATGTAGCAAATGCAACAAGAGAAACCATCAAATAACTAATATCCTATAATTTTATTTATAACCATACCAATTTACATTTTCCAATGTCAATATTAATTTATTAAAGCCCATACAATGTACATATACGAACCGTAAGCAAAACCACACCTAATCGCTCGCTCGATCACACAATTTCACTTCCGAACTAGTATCATTCACATGACCACTCTAGTGCGGACTCGGATTCGGTTCCTTGATTGGAAACCGTTATTCTCCTTGTATAGCCATATACTATGATAGAGAATATCAGAATCAATCAAAAATCCATATCCAGGGTTTTCCATCAAGAATCGCATGAAAAATCCTAACTCGGATCGGTATAAATTACCTCAAAATCATATACTCGAAAACTGGATCAACAATTATGCAAATAAAATATTGTACACACAAATTACATATTTATTTCAATTTACTTTTATTCAATTGATTTACATTCAATCATTTACGTACATTTCATTTACGCTCGATCCATTTACATTCATTGGTTCACATCCAAATATTCATATTATGTTTAACAACATTTCATTCCATATTCAATTTACTCAGTATAATTTCTTTAATACTAGCAACACTTAACAACCATTCCATATAACAATTTAATTAAGTTTATTATCATCATTTTTATATAACACTTCTAATGCTTATTTCACTTCATAACTTAAGTTCATATTCAATTCTATTAAATAACCTTCAAACCATTTTCAATTTTATTTACAACTCAAGTTGAATATTATTTTATAACCCAAATTCATATTAATTTTTACTAATTCATAATAAATCAAATGCAATCTCATTTGACTCAATTCATTGTTTAATTCCAGTATTCCATTCTATCAATAACATTCTAAACGGTATTCACTTCATTAATTTATTTAATTAGTTCATTTCATCAATTCTTTACAAATCAAATTCAAGTTCAATTTCATTTAACTTTTCTTTATTTAAATTTCATAAATCGTCTCATTTAACTTAAGTTAAATTTAAGTACCTATCTCAGTTTATTATTTTCATTCCTTCACATTCACATTTAACAAATTTAAAATTTGTTTTTAGCCCAATATTCCTCAAATCTATAGGTTATACAAACTTATTTACTTCAGATTTCATGAAATTTATTTGACTCAAGTTTGTACATATACCATGTTTACAATTCAAGGTTATATAATCACTTTACGACTTAAGTGTATATCCACTTTATTATTTTATCCAATTCAATTCAAGTCCCATTTCAATTTCATTTAACCCTTTCGCGATTTATTTAACTTAATCTAATTTAAAATTTTAATTTCATATCTCGATTCCAAATTTCCTTCTTATCCATACTATTTTAAAACAAAAGTTCAAAAACTTATTACCTTCGGTTTTCTCAAAACATTAAGATAAAAATATTTAGGATTTTAACTCCCAGTTTCGTTTCATATCATTTTTAAATTATATGTATATATATATATATACCGTTATATATCAATTTATACTTTTGGAATCTAAAAAAAAATTATTTCAGCAAATACAACTTCAATCGTAGTAATTCATCACTTAGAAACTCGAAAATGAACGCCGATGATGCTGCAGTCACCACCAGAATTATTTTCCAGCGACTGAGGTAGGTTCAATGCTTTCTATTTCTTTTAAATTACATTTAAAATATTTATAACCCAAAATATATTCAAAATAATACTATTATTGTTTTTCCAAACCTTTGAAAATAATTTTCCAAACTCAATGAGATTTAAATTCTCAGACTCCTTGTTTTAAAACCAATTTTATTAACAGATCATATTTATAAATATAGTTAGGCAATTTCATTTCCCTTTCATTTATAAATAATGTTTATAAATCATATTTATAAAATATCACTTCTTATGTAATATTATTTTACAAATGTTGATTATTTTAATCATAATCAATTCCCTATAATTCATAATTTATTCTCTTATACAATCCTATTTACAATATTTTATCTTTGTTAGATTATAACATCAACGACCTTTTTTAGAAAAACAACAAATGATAATGATCAAATATTATCATTCATTAACATCCAAACACACCATATATAGCTTATAATTACTTCTAAAAAATTATTCATATATATATATATATATATAAAATATACTTTACGTAAAATTATTTCATTTACCCACTTTCAAAACAACACTATGTCTATTTGCCTTGTTTAAGTGTTTAGAAATACCTATCGATATCGTGGAGTCCCACGTATCGACCAGAATTAATAAGCCACTCAACAGAAAAATTAACATAATATAAAACATTTTTATATCACTAACAAATACGCGCTCATATATATATACGCTCAAACGCATCCTAGGGTCTCGCTTACTGTATCTTAAATGAGTAAATTCACACCAAAGCCTAAGTATTTGCTCAACCTAAGCTCTAATACCACATTGTAATGACCCGCTTTTCCTTACAATTTAAGCTGACTATAAACCATACATGTCCAACCCAAATCAAATAGAAAGACAAATAGTTAAGGGAAAGAAAGAAGAATGAAGGACAGAAGAGAAGAAGAAGAAGAAGAGAAAAGAGTCTAAAAACAGCAAAGAATTCACAATTGTGGCAGAACAAAATATAAAAGAAAGAAAAACCTCTTCAAAAATGGTGACCGTGCCCCCATCCCCTATTCCCGCTAATCTGTCTTTTCCCAGCAAATCAAATCAACCTAGTCCCTCCTCTCCCTTGCTTGTACCGCCAGCTGCTTCCTGCTCCTTGTCAGAACCATCCAATCCACCTTCTCCTAGTCTTCTTACTTCGGTGCCATCTCCACCCTCGTTGGTCAACCCCCTTCCACCTTCTACACTGCCATTTCTTCCTAGTTCTAAACCTATCCCTGTTCCTTCTCCTCCTCTTTCGTGGAACTCGCTTTTCAAAGCCAAACCGAATAATGCTGGGAAGTTTGTCCCACGTGAAATTCAACTGCAATTCAATGGTGAAGCGATCGTCCCACCCGCTGACGTTGTTCAAGCTGGTAATGATATGTGGAGAGATTATCTCGTAGGTTTCTTTTTAGACACCCCATTGCCTTATGCTACTGTGTTATACTACCTTAAGAAAGTCTGGAAATTAAGTGGTTCGATCTCAGTCAAATCTGATGGGTTTCTCTTTCTATTCAAATTCACAAATGAAGATGATAGAATCAGAATATCAGAGGCTGACCCTGTTGTGATGAGGAATAAATTATTTATTGTGAAACCATGGGATGTAAATATTGGAAATAACTGTAGTAGCATTAAAACAGTTCCAGTATGGATAAAATTAACAAACATTCCTTTGTTTGCTTGGTCAACGTTGGGAATTAATTGGTTAGCATCTAGAGTGGGTAAGCTACTATGTTTGGATGCTTCAACTGAAAAATTTGAGCGTATTTCTTTTGCCAAATGTTTAGTTGAAGTGCATCCAAACAAAGAACTGCCAGATAAATTTACAGTTCAACTGCAAAATGGATCGATGCAAGTAGTTAATGTAACTTACCTATGGAAACCACTGATATGTACTCTATGCAAGGAGTTTGGACACCAGCTGAGTAATTGCAAAATTGTAGAAAATGGAAAGAAAGTAGATAAAGAAACAATGACTGAACAACAGAAGAAAGGAAATGATGGAAGGAATAATGTGGTAAAGGGTCAAGGCAGTGATAAACAGACTAGTTTTAAACAAAAATGGCAGAAAGTAACCAAAACCAATAGTAATAGGAACAACAACTGTGTAATTAATGATGAAGTTGATTTGTTGAAACAAGGTGAAAATCAAAAAACTATTGATAAAGCTGCTGGAGTTAATAATGGTGTGATAGGTTCAGTAAATGCAAAACAAAGAGATACAGTTAGTGCAAGTAACATGTACACCATGCAACAAACTGAAGTTGAAGTACAAGAAATAAATATGGTGAAAGAGAAGGAGAATGATGAAATTTTAGAACAGAGAATAAGAACAGTACAAATTCCAAAAACGACTGGAAAAACAAATGTGCAAGTGTGTGCAGTAAGTACTAACAACATGTACACATTGCTACAAACTGATGAAGAAGATCAAGAAGCAAATAATATGCAACTTATGGAAGAAGGTGAAATAACTGACCAGCTTACATGCACAGAGCAACAAACAACCATGACTGAGAAAACAAACCATTCTGCAAAACAAATACCCACTGACACACTAAATCAGGCAATAACAAAAGAACAACAAGCAACAAAAATGAATGAAAAGAGGAAAAATGGAAGTAACAAGCAAAATAGAAAAGAAACTGGCAAAGTTTGTACAACAACTGTTACATCTTCTTCTGATTTTGACAACAATTGGTGCAAATCATTTGAAACCCAGATAACTCAAATAGTAACATCCAAGCAAGGTGATCAATCCTCAAAATCTTCTCAAACTCACTACAATTTTTCCATTCCCATCCCTGGTTGGCCTGATCCCAGCACCCCCTCACCTGTCTCATTCAACCAACCTCACTCATCATCTCCTGCCTCACACAACCAACCTCCCACACCCCCTACAAAATTAAAAAGGAAGATACAAACAAGATCCAGATCTCTGTCAGCTCAGAGAAGAAACAACTCCCTCACTTATCAATAGTTTTTAATGCATACAAAAATAGCAACTTGGAATCTTAGAGGGGCTCATAACAATTTGAAACTTGATCAAGTTAAGAATTATATCTCTGATTATAACCTTTGCCTCATTGGACTTCTTGAAACTAAGCTAAATCTTCCCCTATCTCAAAAGGCTGTTAACTACATTAATCCTACCTGGTCCTTCCATCATAACCTTGATTCAGCATCATATGGTAGAATTCTTGTTTTGTATAACCCCTCTGAAATAACTCTATCTCCCATTCTTTCGAGTAGACAATCTATACATTTTCACTTGTTTCTTACCCAAACCCAAACCTCTTTCTACTTAACAATTGTGTATGCTGACAATTCTACCATATCAAGGAATGCCTTCCTTAAAACAATTCCTCCTTTAAGACAAGCTTCACATCCATGGCTGGTTATGGGTGACTTCAACTCTTGTTTAAGTTTTAATGACAAGTTCGGTGGCAACCCACTTACTCCTAGGGATCTTGATCCTATCAATCAATCTGTTATTGATTCTGAGTTGCTGTTGGTGAATAAATCTGGTGCCAAGTACTCTTGGAATAATAGAAGCAGAAGTGGAGTACGTACCTTTACAACTATTGATCATTCCTTTTGCAATTTCCAAGCCCTATCTCTTTGGCCTTCCATTTCAGTTTTCCTCCCACAACCAATCCTATCAGACCACTCAGCTCAAATCCTGTCCCTTGGTAACCATTTGCGAAGAGAAAAAAGAAGTTTCAAATTTTTTAATGCTTGGGCTAAGCATGAACACTTTCTTGTTCTTGTATCAAAAGCTAATGCAGAATTTGTTGGTTTTGGTAACCCTATGTTTAAATTTTGCAGGAAACTCAAGTACATTAAGCAAGCTATCAAACAGTGGGTCTCTTCAACTTTTGGTAGAGGTGGTCTGCTGTCTGCTACACTTACTCAGCAACTTAAAATAAGGCAAGAATTTATGATGGAACATCCTCTTGACGTTCAAGCAGCTGATGAAGAAAGAAAACTACTTTTAGAAGTTAACTCTGCTTTGGAACTTGAAGCCAACATGAAGAGACAGCAACTAAACAAAAAATGGCATGATGAAGGTGACAAAAACACGAAGTTTTATCATGATTCTATCAAACTTAAACAAGCAAGAGAAAACATTCATAGTATAACTGATGACCGGGGCATTTTGCACACCTCTCCTGAAACTGTTGACAATGCATTTATACAATACTTCACCAAGCAGTATGGTAATATAGAAGGCTTTACTCCAGATCTTGACTTAATTACTGAAACTGACCTCCCAAACATCAATTATTTGGAAGCATCATTTCTTGTCAGTCCTGTTACTGATGAAGAAATCAAGGCAACCCTTTTCTCCATGAACAAACACTCATCCGGTGGCCCTGATGGTCTAAATGTAGTGTTTTTTATTAGTACTTGGAGTATTCTTGGAAGTGAATTTTGCAAGGCAATACATAACTTCTTTAATACTTGCAAGATTCTTGGAGAAATCAACTGTTCCAATATTGCATTAATTCCCAAATACTCTCCAGCTTCCACTGTTAGTTCTTATAGGCCCATATCTTGTTGTAATGTAGTGTACAAGTGCATATCTAAAATTCTAGCAGCCAGATTAGTCACAGTTCTTCCATCTGTTGTCTCTAAAAATCAATCAGCTTTTCTTCCTAACAGAGACATCATTGATAATGTTCTCTTGGCTCAAGAACTTCTCAAATGTTATGGTAATAGCAATAGCACCCCTGCTGCAGCTCTGAAAATTGACATAACTAAAGCTTACGACTCTATCCATTGGGAATCCATAGTTAGAATTATGGCTGTTATGGGATTCCCTAAAACATTTGTGTCTTGGATCTATGTATGTATTTCCACTCCATCCTACTCTATTGTGATTAATGGCAGACCTGTAGGAAATTTTAGAGGAAGAAAAGGTATAAGGCAAGGAGACCCGTTATCTTCTTATTTGTTTCTGATAGTTATGGAAGTGCTAACTGTTACTCTAAGAACTAGTTACAACAGGAAAATAATAAAGTATCATCCCAAATGTTCACAACAACTTATTACATCCATCATGTTTGCTGATGATGTCATGATGTTTACAAAGCCTGAGTTGCCTTCTCTGAATGGAATTAAAGAAGCACTGCATATATTTAAAAAAATGACTGGCTTATCCATAAATCAAAATAAATCTTCTATGCTAGTCTCTGGTATCAGTAATGAACAAGCTGCTTTCCTACATCAGCAGTCTGGTTTCACAAGTATGGAGAATGACATGAAGTACCTTGGTCTGCCTCTTATAACTAAAAGAATTACTAAGAATGACTGTTATCCATTATATCATAAAATAACTTCAATCATGACAGCATGGGATAATAGGAAATTAACTCAATCTGGAAGGCTTGTTCTCATCAAATCTGTTGTCTTCTCTTCTATTGTTTACTGGGCACGCACTATAATTCTTCCTATCAAGTTATTACATTTACTCAGATCTGCTATGAGTAGATTCTTTTGGACTGGAAGTATTCACAACAGGAAAATTGTCCCATGTGCTTTTACAAAATTTGAAGTTCCCTTTAAATCTGGTGGGCTTGGTATCTTAGACATAAGGAAGTGGAACATAGCGGCTATAAGCAAACAGTTTGATGCAATCATTAAAAAAAGGGAAAGTTTATGGGTGGAATGGACATGGCATCACAATATCAAGAACAAGGATTTCTGGGTCATGGAGATCCCTCAACAAAGTAGTTGGACATGGAGAAGCATCCTTAAGTATAGAGAAGTCTTTCTGCCGTTTATACAATACCCAGTTAATGCCAGTTCAAAGGTGAATTTTTGGAAGGAACCATGGGTTAGACAAGGCCTAATTTTATTTAAATTGCTTTCCTACTCACAAATTGTCCAAACAGGTATTTCCTTAACTGCTGATGCTAATTCCTACTTGATCAATGGTAATATTCAGTTGCCTACCACCAGTAATCAAGAAATTCAGCAAACTTGGAATATATTACAACAAACTAATTTCACTGCTATGCAAATCAACTCTGTTCAGTGGAATGGCAAACCACATTCTGTTAAGGGTGTTTACAGTTCCCTAACAGAAAGTGATCCATTGCCTGCTGCTATCTGGCATGATGTTATATGGTCTACTGATACAGTCCCTCAATACAATCTTTTGATGTGGAAAGTGATCAACAAAGCTTTGCTTACTAGATCTATGTTACAAAAGGTTGGAATGATCTGTCCCATGCAATGCCTATTCTGTGAAATTGAAGAGGAAACAACCGACCATATTTTTTTTGAGTGCTCTGCCTTGAACAACTTGCTATTCCACTTAGGTGGTAAAACTGGTACATATCTATCTGGACGAACTAGCAACATACAGTGGAATATAATACACAAAGCAACCAAATGGAGAACAGTTGATAGTAGAGTGTTCACTGTGTGTTTGAAGGTCTTCGTGGCTGTGATTTGGAGGGAAAGAAATTTAAGAGTTTTTGAAAATGTTAAAAGGAATGACATGGTCTTATGGAAAGAAATGAAATGCAGTATACACAAGCAACTGAAGCACTGTGCTAGTAGCATCCCGCTGTCTATGTTACAAGCTTGGACTTGATTTTGATGTTTCTCTTCCTTTTTTATTTTTCAGTTATCTTCCTCTTTGTTTTTTCTATGTATCTCTTTTTTTATTGTTTGTTGCAATAAAACTGGTAGGGGCCCAGTTAACCCCGCTGGCTTTGCCAAAAAAAAAAATATAATATAATATCAATGATTTTTATAAAAGAGAAACTATTATATGCATACATCCATCAGAGTACCAAAAAAATTATAATTATCAGCCTGGATAGTTGTAACAACATGTCCTCACAATTGCTAATAATTTCAACAACAAAGCAGCTGAATAAACATATACGAGAATAAGACTTGAAGACCTCTAACTCGTCTCTTGAGCTCCAATGCATCCAAAGTAATCTGTAAATATGCTCGGTCTGACCTGATCATTATAATAAAATAACACTCGAGTTAGTCTGGAAAACCACAATGAGAAAACATACCCAATTTGACTTTTGAAGTTATAGAACCCTTTCGAAAATCAAAAGTATCTCAAAGGACCACATCGCACATAAACACGGACGGGATTTTACCTTACGATAACCAAAACATTTCATATGAAATCCTCTGGTACTATAATAATGTCTAGTATACAAATACTTATTAATCATAGCAGAAATTGTTACATTAATTAAATTTTAGCATACTTTGTCCTACAACCAAAACCGAAGGCTCATATTGGAGAATGGATTCCAACTATGAAACGGTAATAGTCTACCCACCAAACCCGTACACCTCTAGATAAAATGTGCGGGAGGCTACGACGCGTTTCACCACTGCTACTCAGGACCGCCACTATCCCTTTCTCGAGTAGCACTGAATATGATCAACCCTTGGTTGTAATCAACAACCATACGATAGGATGTAACACCCCATATTTTTAGTAACATTATTTAGGATATTTAATAAATAAAATAAAATGTTGATTAAAGGATTGAGATTTGATTTGAATTAAGGGGTAGTGGTGCTGTTTAACAAATGAATTAAAAGAAGAGTTTAAAATGAAGTAGAGGAGGGGTAAAATAGGAAAGTGACCATTCCTATACCCATAAAACTTAGTCGTGTATCTCTATACAGGTGCACTTTCATTTTTCGAAATTTTAAAAGCTTCAGGCCGACCACCATTAATAAGAACAAAATAAAGAAAGATAAAAGGGAGGCTTAATCAACATCAAATTCATTAAAACCTCACATCCTTAATCTCTAAAGCTAAGGTGAATAATGTTTATATCTCTTATTTGTTTTGTTTTCGATTTTAAATGGAAATTCGAACATATTTGCAATGTTTGGCCATGTTTTTAAATGATGGAATAATATTATATACTTGTTGATGATTTATGCATGTTCATATTGATTTTATGATATGTTTTAAGATGAAAACCCCGTAAAATGACATCCAAATGCCTTATGAGTTTTTATATAGATCAGAAATAATATTCTAGTTTCAGTTTTTAGAATTTTCATAATTTATGTAGAATTTATATAAATTTGCTAGTGAAGAAAATGTTATTTTGGGTTAAAAATTATTTACGATTAAAAAATTAATGATTTGGATCTGAAATTTATATATGTTAAAAACATAAAAAAGTGATTTTTTGGAATGTTTGTGGAATTTTCGTAAGTGTTTTAATGGTCATATAAAATTATTTAAGGTACGAGACTTAAATGTTTTATATATTTATAAAAGGAAAGGTTTTTTTTATAAATAAATAAAATTGTTATTTCTGGAAAGTCGGCAGTACTTTAAGAAAAGACAAACTTGCAACCAATCATAAACAAGGCAGGTTAGGTTCAAAGTAATAGTTTAAAAAGGACTAATATATATGGTATTTACTATTTCGATGCTTTTGGCACTAGGATTTCGCCTCCTTTGCTTCACCTCCGACTTTATCGAGACCAATGCACATGGTATCAGGTAACTAGCACGTAGTGAACTCGATATTAGCGGAAGGTATAGGGTCAAAACTAGGGGTTCCGAAGGGGTTGAAGCAATACTTTTAAATGAAAATGTACCTACTTGCTTTCGACTGAATAGCTTTTAACTAGATTAGCTTTTGGCCAATTCAATCGGTTTTAAAGAAATGATTTCGATTCGGTTGCACTTTTATTTTTATATAATTTCTTTCGCCTGAGTCAAAATGTAACGACCCGCCGCTCTGTCCGCCTCTAGTCGGTAATTAAACAAGCTAGAAACGTTCAAAATGACGGATTGTTAGTCAGTTTATAGAGTTTAAACAGAATCAGCCACAGAATCACAGAATAATCACAATATTATTCATAAATAAATTTTTCTTACATACATATATCAGAGTTTGTACAATGTATTAAATTTTTATACAGCGGAACAATTTATCTATATATATATATATATATATCTTTTAGAGTACAAAGAAAATTTTTTTCGAAATACTTCAGTGAAGTGCTTTCCCCTCTCTCTAACTTCACGGCCTGAAAATCTTTAACCTGTAAAAATACTCGGTCTGACCCGACCGTTAATTGCAAAACACAAAACACTCGAGTCAGGATTAATCTTAATTCAAGTAATTAAATTTGCAATGAACTGAATAAAATGGTGACAGAGATGACGAAACAAATGAATCAATTTAAATCTATTATGGATTTTCATTATTAACAACTTAAAATTTTAAAATCTGTCAATCCCGTGTGGCTGCAGTACACACGTATACTTTGCACACATGTGCACTGCCTCGCCAACACATGTGCGTGGCCAACAAGAGCAAGTGTGCAAGTGCAAAGAAAGACAAATCACTGCAAAGAAATGCTCAAGTTCAATCCCAAAGGAAACTCAACAGTATGGTGAAGTACAGAGCTCACTACAACAGCACCAGCCCAATGATACAAAACACAATGCACAAAGGGCACATGAAGGCCGAGAATAAATTCAAGCCGAGCATTTCAAATATACAAGTATGAAATGGTCAGGTTATCAGAAGTCAAAGCCTGCAACTCAACTAAACAGGCAAGCCCAACTCAAATACTCCAGTGACAACCAAAGTACAAACAAACCAATATGCAGACAAAAATGCAAATTCCAGTGATACAAGTGCAACACAGTTGCAAACAACATAGGGAACAGATAAAAATGAACTGATGAACAATATGCAGCAGTGAGTGGGAACAATCAACAATGAATACTGCTACATAACCAATGATACAAGTGAACAGAGAACAAGTGTCACTGCGATAAAATGCAAAGTGAAACCAAACCGCAATGCTAAACATGAAACCATAGTGAAAACAGACCAAGTGACAACAATGCAGAGCTCCACCCTGCAAATTTTAAATTTTCCTTTACATTTAAAACAGAAAATAGTTTTGGTTTATTTAAAAAAAAAAAAACTTAAACTTTGAAAATTTCCAGAATTTAAATAATTTCAAAAGAACACAGTAAGCTACATGATGATCTCAATATAGCAATGACAGAGTACATGCTAATGAAGATCACAAATGTACATAAGAGAAGAACATCAACAATGACCAATGTGCACAGGTCAGAAACCCCAAATTTTCAAGTGTCACAAAAGTTCAAGTGACAAAATGCAAAGAGCAACAGTGAGTGGCAATGAACCATCAAGAGACTCAATGAAGTCAAAATATGCAACTACATGGACATAAAGGTCAATGCACTATGCAGAAATGATCAAGAGTCAAAATAGAGACAAGGTAAATCAAGGCAGTGCATCAAATGACCAAGCTACAAGTATGGCAGTGAAACAACTCAAGAGATCAACATCAATAAACCAAAGTGCAGACAAAAAATTTTATTTTCAAAACCTTGAATTAAGTCTTCAACTTAAACATGAATTTCATTAAACATGAAAACTGCAACTTCTCTGTTATAAAACCCTACAAACTGTTTTAATTTTTATTTAAAACTGAATTTAATTTTAAGATTTTTCACTTTTAAAAAACTTTGAACTCAAAACTATATTTGAATTCAGATTCAAATATTACCTGAATCAAGTTTCAACTTAAAATATGAATTTATTCTAAAATTTAAAACTACAAAGCTTCTCAGGCTTAAACCTGAACTGTTTTCAAGTCTTGATTCACACAGAATTTAAATTTTACATTTGATTTTTAAAAACTGCAAAATCAATTCAGTTTAATCTTACTTTTGATTAAATTTTAAATCTTTAAAATAAGAGTTTCATTCAAGACTTAAAAAAAACTGTAAAATTACAGACCTTTAAAACCTGCAACCCATAAACCCGAGACACCCACTCTTTCACTTCGAGTTCTCATACTTATCTACTTTAGAGGCAAACTTATATGTATGTAACATCATCACAATCTCATAGCAACAGCTAATAACTAATTAAACTTTAGTAAAAAGTTTACTCACATGCATACATACATAACAGTTATCATCACAGATTTTAAAATCAACCATATAATTATCTACTTAGCTTTAATTTGTAAGTGTTTACTCACAGTGACATGCATATGCATAAAAGCATATTCACATAATGGTTCCAAGAAATTTAGCATGCATCATTTTCATCAAACAATTGGTTTAAACTTGTCAATTGTGTTATTTTCAGATTATAGGATGTTCACACAAAAACATTCATCAACAAACAATCACACAACATACTTATTCCTATATATATTCACATGCACAGCTAACAAACTTAAACATTTTGAGGTTAAACAAAGAACACAGAGCAGTTTCTTATTTACGTATTAGAACTTGTTGACTGCTGTACTTGTTCAAAGGCTACAGATTTTCTATTTCTATGACAAATCTAAACTGATATCAACTAGTTTATGATGGATTTCTTTTTTAAAAAAAACTTAGTTCAAGGCCAAGAACAGATATATAAAATCCTGAATCACATATATATACATTAATGTATATACTAATTTCCAGAAACTCATATACTTACAAACAAATTACTTCGATATTATCTTGCATCTGTTCTTATCAATTTAAAACAACATTTAAGTAGCATCTGTTCTTAACAGTTTAAATTCAAAATAGATAGCATCTGTTCTTAACAGTTTAAATTCAAAATAGATAGCATCTGTTCTTATCAATTTAAAACAACATTTAAGTAGCATCTGTTCTTAACAGTTTAAAACCAATTATCAGAGCAATTGGTAGCAATATCACCCAACGAACAACAGGCAGTGACAAATCTGCTCATATCAGTTTAAATCCAACAAAAACCCGAGCAATTTATAACGAATAACTCCCCAAAACATAGCATGCAACCAAAATTCAATTCGAACAAATTCAAAAACTTGCATTAAAATCAATCGTGAGCCAAGAACTCACCTTTAATAATCGAAACAGCCGAAGAGTACTGAGCACAGCACAATCTAAACAAGGTCGAAGCCCCCAATTTTGTGAAAGCGAACAAGAGACGAATCGAAGCTCCAAATTCGCAAATCCCTAATTTCTGAAGGAAGACGAAGAGGAGAATACGGCCGCCATTTTTATTTCGTTTCTTTTTTTTCTTCTTTCGTATGAAAATGAAATGATAGGGGAAGGGGGGTTCGTGTATTATGCAGAGGAGAACGTGAATTTGGGTATGGTTTACGGCGTGAAACAAGGCGTGAAAAATGGATCTGGTCTGTGGTAAGGTAGTGTATACTTAATATTCTATTTTATTTTATTTTTTTTATATTTATTTTTATATTATATTTTCTTTCTTATTTTAAATCCAATTATTTTGTTTAAAATTATGTTGTTAAATTTTCTCAAATGTAATTACATTATATTTTTCAAAGTTTTATAAATATGTTGTTTGAATTTTTACTATGTATATTTATTTATTGATTTTATATTGATTTAAAATCTTATCCTATTTTATTTAAATAAATGAAAAATGTTATTGAAACTAACCACAAATTTATTAATTTTCTTCTAAGCCGTTAGTTCGAATTTCAATTACAAATTCAATATTCAATTTCAACTTCAAAGTTAAATTCAAATTTCTATTCAACTTTAAATAGATTAAATTCAAAAATTAAATCGCCAACTTCATAGTTTTATTGGAATTCAATTTAAAATTATCTCAAATATTTAAAATTAATTAAATATTTTCAATTTAAATTGCTCAAAATTCAGGATCGTTACAATCTCCCTTACTTAAAAGAATTTCGTCCCGAAATTATAAGTTAGGAAAAACGTTTGCTAAAATCTCACCGATATTTATACCCTACATAATTTTACCAAGTTTCAAACTCGCAAATAAATATATAATTCATTCCATTATTTCATTTACTAGTTTTGTTTATCAATTTCAATAATCAAGACACAAAGGTCTTTTACTAAATTTTTGACTTACAAAAACTCAGATTTTTAAACTTGAAATCTTTCATGCTAAATATTTGCATAATATATCTTATCCAAAACTGTGGACTTTCAAGATATTTTAAAGATCTTCTTCCTTAATTCATTAAGTTAGAATTGTGTAATTCTAATTTCAGATTATTGATTTTCTATTCAAAGTTTTGAAAATACTTGATAACTCGAAGTTTAACAAGTTCATCGTCATTCTCACAGACTTTAGGCATACGCCGGCCAGACGCAAGACTAAAAATCTCCAAGTACTAAACATACTTGCTTCAACTCCCAGTGAAAATACTTTTTAAAAATTCTTTTAAAAATGGATATGGAAAGTCCGTTCCCCCATGGATCACAGTTTACCCGGCGGTTTCGCTACTATCTCAGTAGAATCGCTTGTAATCTCAGATTTCTCATCACTCCTGAATTTCGCCATGGTTATCGCCTTAGATCGCGGTCCACACGGCGGTTACGCTACTATCTCAGTAGAATCGCTCGTAGCCTTAGGCATCACGCCCCTCGAATTACGCTTCGGTTTCCAGATCGCAGTTTACTCGGCGGTTGCGCCATTATCTCAGTGGAATCGCTTGTAACTGTAGGCATCACGCCCCACGAATTACGCCAGCATCAATCACATAATCCCAAACACGATGATCCATCGTGGGGGATATCATATCAGTCCCATTGGACATTCCACTAATGGAATTCTACGTAGCTATGATTTACAATGGACACTCCACCGAGTTCCAATCACTTTCACATATAATAAATGGAAGGTACATTTCCATATCCTCAGTTTTTTTAGAAAACATATGTCATATACATATAGTACTTCATTTCACATTTCGTACTTATCATACCTATGTAAACTTACACAGGACTTTCATAATAATGACTTTCTAAACTGATGGTTTTCGATTATATTCACATATATAAGTTACGAAAACTCAATTCACATTCACAACAAATAGAGGATTTCAAATTTTCCATCACGTTTAAAATTTTCCTCTAAATCGATTTGAAAATTTAAGGTTATCTCAAACCTAATTCACATTCACAATCCAATTCATTATCGACTTCACATTCGATTTGGATTTCACGTTACATCGTCAATTCTCAACACATAATTGATGTCTATCGATATATAACCTCTAAGCTCGTACGTCTCAGAGAAGGGTGTTAAGCTAAAAGAATAAATTCTCCGCCACCACAGATATATATTTAATAGAGATCAAATGATATGTCATCAATTCACAATGTTAGACATACAATCCCAATCGACTATCCAAAATTCAAAGTTGAACTTATATTGTTTTTGGTGTCAAAGTTAAACTCAATTTAACTCAAGATTCAATTCTTTGAAAAATTTCCAAATTGAACTAATTGTTCACATTTCTCAAAATAATATCTTTACAAGATATATAATTTTCACCCTTAGCCATTTGAAACTAATTTCAAATATTCATTTCTCAATTTATCTTTAAAAGATAAAATTTCAAACCTTTCATTTCATATTGGAAAATATTCCCATACTTATTCAATAATAAGTAATTCACAAATTCTTTTATTTTCAACACTTTGAAAATATTCAATATACTTGAATCAAAATTAAGTATATATTCCATTCTTTAAGGAAATCATTCTTCTAAACACATTTATTTGAGTTAAAACGAATGTTGCGTAAAACATCATTACGACAACTCAAAATCACCAGTATAGGGATTCGAATTTAAGATAGATATATAAATCCCAATACTATAAACAACATTTCCTTCCGGAAACCATTTACTATAACAACAGTGTTATAGTCCACCATTTCCTTAATTTTTTCGAAATGCCTATTTCAACAATTGGATGTTGAAATCTATGTATTCGATGGTTAATGCATTTTAAAACACTTTTAAAACTATTAACTTTTTCAACTTCAACTTAATTTATAGTTTGAATCCTTCATACTTTTCATAGTATTAGTTTTAAATCGATTTCAAACTTTTCAATATTAAGTTTTTCACTTAATTTAATTCTCCGCACGTTTAAATTCAAATTCATCACTGAATTTATTAAACCTATAATGGATTATCATGTTGACAACTTCAAATTTGAAATCTAAATTCTATTTGAACTTTGCATTTACTTCCTATTTCCAAAATAGTCAACTAGTTCTTTAGTAAATTATTCATCAATTTAGTTCCATTAAATTCATATTTCCACGTTAACTATTTTAGGCAATAGTTTTAACTTGAAATATAAACTTTACATCAAACTCAGTTTGATTCATACAGTTAAATCAACAATTAAATTTCATTTCATAATATCACTTCCCTAAAACATATCTGTTTTATTCAATAATATATTCACTGTCAAAAATCGTGAATATGCTTTGTCAACCAATTTCATCATTTCTACAACTTATTTTTTTATTTTTAAAGGATTACCCACTGTCCAAAATCGTGGATATATCTCCTTTAATAAGTTATAACAAATTACTTATCAAATTCAATTGGTTTCGAATTTATAAACAATCTTTACAAATTCCTTTTCTATTTATAAAACTTCGATTTATAAATCTTCTTATTGATTCAATTCAATTCAATTTATATAACTCAGTTTTATACCCAAGGTTCATATTATAAGTTAAATACTTATAATCCATTTATTCACTAAATAATTCTTCATCACATTTGAAATCAATTTCAAAAGAATTCAAAGTCAAATTCTCGAGTTATAATTCAATAATTCTCTTGATTATAACCAAATTAACATATCCCTTTATTTCACAATTATTACTCGAAATATTCAAGTTATTCGATTTAAACCAATTTAAACCAATTCATTAATTCACTTAACTCATATTTCATTTTTCATAAATCTCAATAATTCGATAATGAGCTTCCGAACGATTGAAACTCAAATCTAAGAAGACCTCACCGAATATAAACTATCGCACTTAAATTTAGAGAGGGGAACTTTAAAAATAATTCTAACTTTCAAAATACCTTTTATTTTAAAGAAAACAATTTTATACTTCTTTAAATTTGAAAAGCACTTTCTTTATAGTGGTTCTAGTAACTATTCATATTAAACATCATAAACTGAGCTTTGAGTAAACCAAAGCTCTGATACCACTTTTGTAACGACCCGCCGCTCTGTCCGCCTCTAGTCGGTAATTAAACCAGCTAGAAACGTTCAAAATGACGGATTGTTAGTCAGTTTATAGAGTTTAAACAGAATCAGCCACAGAATCACAGAATAATCACAATATTATTCATAAATAAATTTTTCTTACATACATATATCAGAGTTTGTACAATGTATTAAATTTTTATACAGCGGAACAATTTATCTATATATATATCTTTTAGAGTACAAAGAAATTTTTTTTCGAAAAACTTCAGTGAAGTGCTTTCCCCTCTCTCTAACTTCGCGGCCTGAAAATCTTCAAGCTGTAAAAATACTCGGTCTGACCCGAGCGTTAATTGCAAAACACAAAACACTCGAGTCAGGATTAATCTTAATTCAAGTAATTAAATTTGCAATGAACTGAATAAAATGGTGACAGAGATGAAGAAATAAATGAATCAATTTAAATCTATTATGGATTTTCATTATTAACAACTTAAAATTTTAAAATCTGTCAATCCCGTGTGGCTGCAGTACACACGTATACTTTGCACACATGTGCACTGCCTCGCCAACACATGTGCGTGGCCAACAAGAGCAAGTGTGCAAGTGCAAAGAAAGACAAATCACTGCAAAGAAATGCTCAAGTTCAATCCTAAAGGAAACTCAACAGTATGGTGAAGTACAGAGCTCACTACAACAGCACCAGCCCAATGATACAAAACACAATGCACAAAGGGCACATGAAGGCCGAGAATAAATTCAAGCCGAGCATTTCAAATATACAAGTATGAAATGGTCAGGGTATCAGAAGTCAAAGCCTGCAACTCAACTAAATAGGCAAGCCCAACTCAAATACTCCAGTGACAACCAAAGTACAAACAAACCAATATGCAGACAAAAATGCAAATTCCAGTGATACAAGTGCAACACAGTTGCAAACAACATAGGGAACAGATAAAAATGAACTGATGAACAATATGCAGCAGTGAGTGGGAACAATCAACAATGAATACTGCTACATAACCAATGATACAAGTGAACAGAGAACAAGTGTCACCGCGATAAAATGCAAAGTGAAATCAAACCGCAAAGCTAAACATGAAACCATAGTGAAAACAGACCAAGTGACAACAATGCAGAGCTCCACCCTGCAAATTTTAAATTTTCCTTTACATTTAAAACAGAAAATAGTTTCTGGTTTATTTAAAAAAAAAACTTAAACTTTGAAAATTTCCAGAATTTAAATAATTTCAAAAGAACACAGTAAGCTACATGATGATCTCAATATAGCAATGACAGAGTACATGCTAATGAAGATCACAAATGTACATAAGAGAAGAACATCAACAATGACCAATGTGCACAGGTCAGAAACCCCAAATGTTCAAGTGTCACAAAAGTTCAAGTGACAAAATGCAAAGAGCAACAGTGAGTGGCAATGAACCATCAAGAGACTCAATGAAGTCAAAATATGCAACTACATGGACATAAAGGTCAATGCACTATGCAGAAATGATCAAGAGTCAAAATAGAGACAAGGTAAATCAAGGCAGTGCATCAAATGACCAAGCTACAAGTATGGCAGTGAAACAACTCAAGAGATCAACATCAATAAACCAAAGTGCAGACAAAAAATTTTATTTTCAAAACCTTGAATTAAGTCTTCAACTTAAACATGAATTTCATTAAACATGAAAACTGCAACTTCTCTGTTATAAAACCCTGCAAACTGTTTTAATTTTTATTTAAAACTGAATTTAATTTTAAGATTTCACTTTTAAAAAACTTTGAACTCAAAACTATATTTGAATTCAGATTCAAATATTACCTGAATCAAGTTTCAACTTAAAATATGAATTTATTCTAAAATTTAAAACTACAAAGCTTCTCAGGCTTAAACCTGAACTGTTTTCAAGTCTTGATTCACACAGAATTTAAATTTTACATTTGATTTTTAAAAACTGCAAAATCAATTCAGTTTAATCTTACTTTTGATTAAATTTTAAATCTTTAAAATAAGAGTTTCATTCAAGACTTAAAAAAAACTGTAAAATTACAGACCTTTAAAACCTGCAACCCATAAACCCGAGACACCCACTCTTTCACTTCGAGTTCTCATACTTATCTACTTCAGAGGCAAACTTATATGTATGTAACATCATCACAATCTCATAGCAACAGCTAATAACTAATTAAACTTTAGTAAAAAGTTTACTCACATGCATACATACATAACAGTTATCATCACAGATTTTAAAATCAACCATATAATTATCTACTTAGCTTTAATTTGTAAGTGTTTACTCACAGTGACATGCATATGCATAAAAGCATATTCACATAATGGTTCCAAGAAATTTAGCATGCATCATTTTCATCAAACAATTGGTTTAAACTTGTCAATTGTGTTATTTTCAGATTATAGGATGTTCACACAAAAACATTCATCAACAAACAATCACACAACATACTTATTCCTATATATATTCACATGCACAGCTAACAAACTTAAACATTTTGAGGTTAAACAAAGAACACAGAGCAGTTTCTTATTTACGTATTAGAACTTGTTGACTGCTGTACTTGTTCAAAGGCTACAGATTTTCTATTTCTATGACAAATCTAAACTGATATCAACTAGTTTATGATGGATTTCTTTTTAAAAAAAACTTAGTTCAAGGCCAAGAACAGATATATAAAATCCTGAATCACATATATATACATTAATGTATATACTAATTTCCAGAAACTCATATACTTACAAACAAATTACTTCGATATTATCTTGCATCTGTTCTTATCAATTTAAAACAACATTTAAGTAGCATCTGTTCTTAACAGTTTAAATTCAAAATAGATAGCATCTGTTCTTATCAATTTAAAACAACATTTAAGTAGCATCTGTTCTTAACAGTTTAAAACCAATTATCAGAGCAATTGGTAGCAATATCACCCAACGAACAACAGGCAGTGACAAATCTGCTCATATCAGTTTAAATCCAACAAAAACCCGAGCAATTTATAACGAATAACTCCCCAAAACATAGCATGCAACCAAAATTCAATTCGAACAAATTCAAAAACTTGCATTAAAATCAATCGTGAGCCAAGAACTCACCTTTAATAATCGAAACAGCCGAAGAGTACTGAGCACAGCACAATCTAAACAAGGTCGAAGCCCCCAATTTTGTGAAGGCGAACGAGAGACGAATCGAAGCTCCAAATTCGCAAATCCCTAATTTCTGAAGGAAGACGAAGAGGAGAATACGGCCGCCATTTTTATTTCGTTTCTTTTTTTTTTCTTTCGTATGAAAATGAAATGATAGGGGAAGGGGGGTTCGTGTATTATGCAGAGGAGAACGTGAATTTGGGTATGGTTTACGGCGTGAAACAAGGCGTGAAAAATGGATCTGGTCTGTGGTAAGGTAGTGTATACTTAATATTCTATTTTATTTTATTTTTTTTATATTTATTTTTATATTATATTTTCTTTCTTATTTTAAATCCAATTATTTTGTTTAAAATTATGTTGTTAAATTTTCTCAAATGTAATTACATTATATTTTTCAAAGTTTTATAAATATGTTGTTTGAATTTTTACTATGTATATTTATTTATTGATTTTATATTGATTTAAAATCTTATTCTATTTTATTTAAATAAATGAAAAATGTTATTGAAACTAACCACAAATTTATTAATTTTCTTCTAAGCCGTTAGTTCGAATTTCAATTACAAATTCAATATTCAATTTCAACTTCAAAGTCAAATTCAAATTTCTATTCAACTTTAAATAGATTAAATTCAAAAATTAAATCGCCAACTTCATAGTTTTATGGAATTCAATTTAAAATTATCTCAAATATTTAAAATTAATTAAATATTTTCAATTTAAATTGCTCAAAATTCAGGATCGTTACACAAAACCTATGACTGCCTCTTTTTACCTTTCAACCTAGACTATTTTCGAAAGGATTTCTTTGCTTTTTAAACTAAACCACTTCTCCAATGATTTCGAAGGGATTGTTTTTACACCATCACTTCTTTACTTAGGAATGATTTTGAAAGGAATACTTTCGACTTTAATGGGTTTTTGATCCTTTTTCTTTACTTGAAGGCATAATCCAAATGGTTTCAATCGAGACGGTGTTAAAAGGTTTTGAAAGAGATGGTTTAAATGATTTCGAAAGGTGTTTTTCCACACGTTTCAAATTAAACCCAAGTGCTTTCGAAAGGTTTGTGTTTACGAAGGTTTGATGCTTTGAAAGGTTTTTAAGAAAGGTTTCGAAATTGTGGTTCCCCAATGGTTTCGAAGGAATCTAAAAGGAAGGTTTTTCTGGTTGTTTCGAAATGATTAAAAGGAAAGGTTTTCCAAAGGTTTAGAAAGGCAATGTTTATAGGTTTTAAGAGAAGGATATCTAAGGTTTTAATGCTTTTGAAAGGAAGTTTCTTTAGTGGTTTCGAAAGGGTTTTGAGAACGGTTTTGAAAGGATGGTTTTGGCCTTTCGGCCTAGATTAAATAAAGGGTTTTACTTGGTTTAGAAAGAGGTACTTTCAATGGTTTCGAAAGGGATACTTTCAATGGATTCAAAAGGGGTACTTCAAAGATTTAAATGTTTTCATCAACTTACATTTGGGTAGAGTGTGTGTGATGGCAAGATTATTTTGAGTAAAGCATAGAGATTATGTATTTTCCTTGTTTGATTTGGATTTAAGGGTTTTAAATCATTTTGAAAAGGTTTTTAAGGCAAACTGTTATAGGGTCGCACGCTGTACATTAGTTATTACAGCTAATTTTGTCCAAAATTCCAATGTGTAAGGCTTTGTCATAGGTAAAACTGAAATTATGATTACACATAGAAAGAAATATATGTTTGTATACAGATAGGTTATTGGTGAGCTCATAAAACCATTAGGATCAGGTGACCTTGGGAGATGTTAAGTTAGGCACAGATCGTCTAGAAGAGAAGTATTTAACAGATAGTTAAGGACAAACCATCCAAAAGAGGAGTATCTAACAGATTTAGATAAATTTTGATATATTGTTTGGTAGGCCCGACTCAGCCAAAGGTTAATAGTTAGCCAAACAAAATTAAAATGTTTGAATAGATAGTTCATTTATTACCTGATATGTATGTTTACATGATGATGCTTCACAGATTTTAACCAGTTTGGTTGGAAGAAAAGATTTGCAAAGATATGTTTTAAAAGGATGTTAGTGAGGGGAAACCCGTTCCGCTAAGCGGCGTGGACTCACTTAACATAAAATATCCAAGATGTAACAGTATTATTCACACCAGGCTTTATGTCCGACTCGAAGTTTTTGTTTCCCCTTAGACTCTCGAGTGCTCAAAAATTGATTTAAGTGGGCGGAAGGTCGAGGTTTACAGGTTTTAATTTTAGTAAATAAAGCTTTCGAAGACGAGCAGGTGGCTGACGGATAACTAATTAGGAGTTATAGTTCATTTTACCGATTTTGCTGTTTATCTTAAGTCAGATATGACTGTATTGACTCTGATCAACCAAGGGGACATCGTCTTATTTCGCCCTTAACGTATTATTGTATAATTATATTAGATCTTTACTTGGGAAACGATTATGGGATTATGCAATAGGGATATGAATTATTTTTTTGGAATGTAATTAATAAAATGTTATTTTGAAATCTGTGATTTTGTTCATATTCATATGCTTCTGATATTATGGATACCATTAGCATTGCCATATTTTTTCACTAGAGATTAATACTATAGACAACTGCAGCATCTGTAGCGCTTAGCTTTTAGCCTCCAGATAAGGGATGTTACAACTTGGTATCATAGCATAGGTGTATGAAAAACTTTAAACTAAAAATGGTTTTTAAGACATGATTCTAAGGAATTAGAGTAAGATCGTGGTATGGGATAACGATTCAGTAACGTACTTGTATTTGCTATATATAAGTATATGCTTTATCTCTAGTCTCCTACCTTTGTTAGATATTTTTTGTATCTTATGAGATTTGATTACAGATATGGATGGTAGAAGAGAAAGTGTTAACCCAGGATGGGAGTGTACCGATGGGAATGCTAGACCTAATGTTAGGAGAGGACCTAAGGTCAGGTACAAGCAGATAATGTAGGTCCTGGAGTCTCGCGAATTGGAATAGAAGCTATGTATCTGTTTTTTGTGAATATGATGCAAGCAGGTGTTATTGCTGGAGTAGTGGGAGAAGGAGTTTAGGAAGCTCCGATAGTCAACAATTATGCTGTTCTGAGTGGAGATTATGTTAGGCTTGGAGGAAAGCCATTTATTGGAACTAAGAATGCTATCGAGGTGGAAAATTGGTTGCTGCACTGTAAGAGAATATTTTTACACTTGGGGCTCAATGATGACCAAAAGAGGAGGTTGGTGTCAAGACAGCTTTAGGGAGCAGCTTTATTTTTGTGGAATAATGTGACTGTGGTAGTGGATGAGGAGACTATGACATGGGAAAAGTTTAAAAGGAGGTTCCAAGAGAGGTTCATGTCGGTGATGGCATAGTCTGTTTTGATTCGAAAGTTTGTTGAGCTGGAACATGGCGAGATGATTGTTCTGGAGTATGCCAGCAGGTTTGAAGAGTTGGCTAGATATGGTTATACAACTTTTGATACAATGATGAAGAGGAATGGGAAGTTTATCAGGGGATTGAATCCAGAGTTAGCCTGGGCTACTTTACCGGATATTAGAGATCCCTGTGATGTGGTTTTGGAGATGGCTTTGAGACACGAGAAGATGCTTACTTGTTAGGAGAAGAATAATGTGAAAGTGGTCCAGGTTGGGCGAGGCCAGAAGAAGAAGTTCTTCCATAAGAAGGGTGCTCAGAAGGGTGGAGCATCCAAGAAGGGGAAGTCTGAGGTGGTCTGTTTTAAGTGCGACAAGAAGGCTATTTTACCAATGAGTGTTGTATTGGGAAGGCAAAGAAGTGATCGAAAAGAAGAACATTAGGTGCTTCAATGGCGATCAGATAGGCCACTATAAGAATCAATGCAAGGAGCCCACTAAGGATGGAAATGGCAAGGTATATGCATTGGAGCTTGCTACTTCGAAGCCGACAACTCAAGAGAAGGGAAAGTTAGTTTTGGGAGGTACGCTTCAGATTCATGATATGTCTGTTAGCGTTCTATTTTGATATTAGTGCATTGCATTCTTTTATATCTAGATATTTGGCAGATAAGCTTAACCTAGAACTCAAATATTTAGTTACGTCCTTACAGATTGTGAATCCAATAAGAGGGTATACAACTCTAGGGTTGAGATGTGACTAGTTAAAGTTTGACTTCTTAGGTTATAATTTGGTTTGCAGTTTGCATGTGTTTGATTTTTTGGGGTTTAGGATTATTCTTGGGATGGAATAGTTAAGTGAGTACGATGCTAGGATATTTTGCCAGGATAGAAAAATATCTCTTAGACACCCTGATTGTAGTGACGGGATTGTTTATACTATAGAAGGTTCTAGCGATGAGGTGAATGCTTTGTTGGGTGTTATGGAATTAGAAGATGAGGTGAATCGAGTTTTCAAGGTTAGAGAATTCGTAGATGTTTTTGAGCCAGTAGTTGGATAGCCACCGAAACGAGCCATTAAGTTTCGGATAGATTTAATTCTGGAAGCAGAACTAGTGAGTAGGCGGACAAGAAGAATGACCCATACAGGGATGAGGGAGTTGAAGGAAAAGTTGGTGGATTTGGAAGGTAAGAGCTTTATGAGGTTGAGTAGTTCGCATTAGGTAGCAGCCGTAGTGTTTGCTAAGAAGTCAGAAGGATCATTAAAGGCATGTATCGATTATCATAAGTTGAATGAGAGGACGATAAAGAATCGATATCCGTTGCCAAGAATTGATGATTTATTCGACCATTTAAGTGGAGTCAAGGTATTTTTCTAGTTTAATTTGGCAACAGGTTTCCATCATCTTATAGTAGCAGAGGATAGTATAACTTTGACGGTGTTTAGGAATAGATATGGATCATATGAATGTTTAGTTATGCTGTTCGAATTGTCTAATGCGCCAGCATTCTTTGTGGATTTGATGAGCCGGGTTTTCCGAGAGCACTTGGATAGGTTCGTATTGGTTTTGATAGATGATATTCTGATATACTCTAAGGATGAAAGAGAGCATGAAGTTCATCTTAGAGTATGTTTGAGACGCTGAGGCAGAATCAGTTGAAAGCGAAGTTTTGGATGTGTCATTTCTAGAATAAAGAAGTGACGTTTCTTGTTCATGTGTCTCAGAGAAAGAGTTGTCAGTAGATCCGACAAGGATTGAAGCGTTAAACAGTTCGAAGAGACCCTGGACAGTGACTGAGATAAAGAGTTTCTTTGGATTAGCTGGTTATTATTGGAGGTTTGTAAAGGATTTTTTGCAAATAGTAGCACCAATAACCAAGCTAACGAGAAAGGATGTGAAGTTTGTGTGGACCGGTAAGTGTGAGGAAGCATTCCAGGGTTTGAAACACTTATTGAACCATGCACCTATATTGATTGTTCCAGAAGGGAATCGGGATTTGGTAGTTTATACAGATGTGTGTGGAATAGGATTAGGAGCTGTGCTGATGTAGAGAGGTAAAGTGATTGCATATGCTTCTAGACAGCTTAGACCGCACGAGGTCAGATATCCGACACATAATTTGGAATGGGCTGTGGTGATTTTTGCATTGAAAGTGTGGAGACATTACCTTCTAGGAGAGAGGTTTGAGCTATATACAGATCATTAATCGCTGAAGTATTTTTTTTCTAAAAAGGAGATGAACATGAGAAACTAGAGCTGGTTAGAGTTTATCGCTGCTTATGATTTTGGAATTGAGTACAAATTGGGAAAAGGAAACAAAGTTGCGGATGCACTTAGCACGAAACATCAGAATGCAGTGTTTTTGACGATTGTTGAGTGGAAAGGTTTGGAAGCATTGGAAGATCGCAGAGTGCGGTGGAGATTCGAGGATGGGTCTAGCGGAGAAACCGTAATGTTATCATGTTTGGAAGTTCGACCAGTGATGATCAAAAAGATTGCTTCTAAACAGGAGGAGGATCCATTTTTAGCTGAACGGATCAAGAAGTTGAGACATGAAACCTATTAAAGGATTTCAGTCTTGACCAGAATGGATGGTTGAGAAAGATGTGGGCTTATGGGTGAAGTAGTGTTTGAACTGCCAACAAGTAAAAGCCAACATTAAAAGCCAAGTGTATTGCTTCAGCCATTGGATATTCCAGAATGGAAGTGAGATTCTATTTCTATGGATTTTATCGATGGGTTGTCAAGGTCAAATAGAGGAAATGAAAGTATATGGGTCATAGTGGACAGATTAACCAAGATTGCCCATTTCATTCCAGTTTAAGTCAACCAGAACGGCACCTATTTTGGCGAAGTTATTCATAAGGAATGTGGTTAGACTGCATGGAATTCTTAGCAGTATTGTTAGTGATAGAGAATCCTTGTTCACTAGTTAGTTTTGGAAAAGTCGACAAGAAGTTTTGGGAACCAAGCTCAAGATGAGTCCCATTTACCATCCGTAGACAGATGGGCAAATTGAAAGAGTTAATAAGATCTTGATGGATTTATTAAGAGCTTGTGTACTAGATTTCGGGGGATCATAGGAAAACCATCTACATTTAGTCTAGTTTTCATATAACAACGGTTATTTGACTAGTATTGGGATGACACTATTTAAGCTTTGTATGGAAGGCCATGCAAATCTTTAGTTTGCTACTTAGGGACCGGGGACAGGTTGGTTCTGGTCCAGATTTAGTAAGAGAAGCTGCAAAAAAGATTGAGGTCATTCGAGCTAGAATGAAGGAAGCTCGGTCTAGGCAAAAGTGTTATGCGGATAGCAGAGGAAAAGGCTTATATTTCTTCGTCAAAGATCAGGTATTTATTAAGGTGTCACCGATTGAAGGTGTGAGTAGATTTGGAAGATCAGGGAAGTTGGCATCGAGTTTCATTGGACCTTTTTCTATTGTTGAGAGGATTGGGAAACTCGCATATAAGGTTGAGTTATCGACTATTTTGGCAGGATTCCATAATGTTTTTCATGTTTCTCATCTTAGAAAGTGTGTTCGAGAACTGGAGACTACTATAAAACCGACTATGTTAGAGGATCTAGTAGTAGAGCCGAACTTGACTATAGTGAGAAAGCTAATTCGTATAGTCGCAAGAGATGAGAAGAGGCTCAGGACCAAGATAGTCAGACTAGTGAAAGTCAAGTGGAGTGACGATGAGAAAGAATATACTTGGGAGACAGAGGTAAGAATTGGAGATGCTTATCCTAACTTGTTTGATGGCATGTTTGACCTCTTTGATTGATTTGTTGTATACCTTATTGCAATTTCGAGGACGAAACTGTTTAAGGAGAGGAGTCTGTAACACCCTATATTTTTAGTTACATTATTAAGGATATTTAATTAGCTAAATTAAATAAAATAATGTGTTGATTAAGGGATTGAGGTTTGATTTTAATTAAGGGGAAGTCGTGCCATTTAACCAGTGAATTAAAAGAAGAGTTTAAAATGAAGTAAAGGAGGGGTAAAATAGGAAAGCGATCATTCCTATACCCATAAATCTAGGCCATGTATCTCTATACACGTTCATTTGCACTTTTCAAAATTTTAAAAGCTTAAGGCTGGCCACCATTAACAAGAGCAAGAAAAAGAAAGATAAAGGGGAAGCTTAATCAACATCAAATTCATTCAAATCTCACATCCTTAATCTTAAAGCTAATTTGAATAATGTTTACATCTCTTATTTGTTTTGTTTTCGGTTTTAAGTGGAAATATGAACCTATTTGCAATATTTTGCCATAATTTTAAATGATGGAATAATATTATATAGTTGTTGATGATTTATGCATGTTCATATTGATTTTCTGATATGTTCTAATGTGAAAACCCTATTAAACGACATCCAAATGCCTTGCGAATTTTTATATAGACCATAAATAATATTTTAGAGATGGGTTTCAATTTTCTAGGTTTATGTGGAATTTATATAAATATTCTAGTATTTTGGGTTAAAATTATTTATGGTTAAATGATTAATGATTTGGATCTGAAATTTATAATGTTAGAAAAATATAAAATTGATTTTTTGGAATTTTTGTAGAATTTTCCGAAATGTTTTAATGTTTATGTAAAATTATTTAAGTATGGGACTTAAATGTTTTATACATTTATGAAAGGAGAAGGGTTTTTTTTTATAAATAAATAAAATAGTTATTTCTAGAAAGTCCGCTGTACTTTTAGAAAATAGAAACTTACAACCAATCTCAATTTGACGAACAAGGCATGTTAGGTACAAAGTAATAGTTTAAAAAGGACCAATCTACATGGTTTTTACTGTTTCGATGCTTTCAGCACCAGGCTTTCGCTTCCTTATCTTCGCCTCTGAATCCATCGAAATCAATACACATGGTATCAGGTAACTAGTACGTAGTGAATTGGATATAGGAGGAAGGGATAGGGGCGAAACCAGGGGTTCCGAAGGGGTTGAAGCAATACTTTGCTTTTAAATGAAAATGTGCCTGCTTGCTTTCGATTGAATAGCTTTCGACTGGGTTAGCTTTCGACTGGGTCAATTGGTTTTAAAGAAATAGTTTCGACCTTTGTTTTTAAATAATTGCTTTTAACTGAGTCGAAATCCATGACTATTTCTTTCTACCTTTCGACCCAGACTGGTTTCGAAAGGATTTCTTTACTTTTTAAACTTGACCACTTCTCCAATGCTTTTGAAGGGTTGGTTTCGACACCATCTGTAACGACCCGCCTTTTTGGACAGTTTAAACCGACGATCAAATACACATGTCGATTCCAAGCCATTCAAATGGGCAGATGGTTATTAGGGTAAATAAGAAAAGAAAAGAAGAGAAATAAAGGAAATGAAACAACACAGAATCTCGCAACGGAACGATGAAATATAATAGTCAAATAAACAGTTCATGAAGCTGTTTACTATACTTTGACAATTATTTATACAACATTTATCAGAGTTATACATATACAACAGAACAATTAAAATAATGCAGCAGACAGCATGATGCAAGGGTAATAATAGTAATAGTATACCAAATCTTCGTCTTCGTCCTCCAGAATAGATCTTCAAAATCTGAAAAACTCAGGTCTGACCCGAGCGTAATGAAAAGACAAAACACTCGAGTCGGGACTAAAATACCCTTATCAAAGTTAAATCAATCGTAAATAAATATGAGTGTAACGGCGTCGGAGATGTTTACGGGGTTTGACATCTCCTATCCAGTGTCAACGTGCGTGCAATAACTCAAGAGATGTTACGGGATTTTCCATCTCTCAAGGATCCGTGAAACTATCTACTATGTAGTAATATACGCTAAGTAGATAATGCCTATCGATAATATAAAGTATCAAAATAGCGTTAAGGCGTTACCATAATCCCCCTTAACACATTTTTATAATGTCATAATCTATACAGCACCGTAAGCCCCACCGTAAACTGGTGGTTATCAGAGGGTACCCCATAGGTATAACACAAAGCATAACGTAGTGGTCGCGAATAGGATAATCAGTATGACAAGGTACATGAGGCGATACCAACTAGGATACTAGTAGTTGCGTGATCCGGACTGATGTTGGGCATAGCCAGCAGCCAACCCAACACCGCGAAACAACACTCCCAAATCAAGGGGTGCACCTAAATCGCATCACAAATGTAATAGAAATGGTATCGAAGAAGCGTGTCCGCTAGAGGTGGCGAACATCAATGGCCCGGCGCGGCTTCTGTTTTAGTCATGTCAGGGGTCATCCAATATCGTTCTCTTTCTTTAGTCAACGCGTTCACCAAATCATCCACTTCATTCTGGATCAACACTCCGCGTATAATAGTTATTAAAGTGGTGTTCGGTATCGACAGAGAGTATGTCCATATCCGATCCCGGTCTTTTAATAACTACGTATTATTACACCGTTGGCTCTTTTACATTTCAAATCGATTCATAATTGATATCAAAATATCATATTCGCTTCAAAAATCAAATCCATTTCAAATATCATCGTATCTATTCAACTGTAAGATTCCGTTTCAAAAATCATTTTTCGCATCAATATCTCATTTCGTTTTCAAAATCATTTCGAATTTCAATTTAGGTTGCAACTTCATTTAACTCAATCCGTATTTAAATTCAAGATTTAAATATAAACATTTCACCTTATTGACCAGCTTAGGATTTTAGAAACATAGTTTTAAGTAGTTTAAAAGTAGTTTTAAATAATTAAAATACTTAAAATACTTAAAATCTTGAAATGGATTTGATATAGATAAATTAGTTTAAAATAATTTAAATTGGGTTAAGTTGATTTAAAATAGATTAAAATAGTTTAAGTATTCAAAAATGGTTTATATAGCAGAGTAATTTGGAAAACAAAATAAAACAGCTTCAAAACCAATCCATTTCAATTTATAACTTCCCAATTCAAATCAATTTCAATTTCCATTCTACCGATTCAATTTCGATTTCAATTCAAATAAATGTCAACTTTGACTTCAAATTTATTCAATTTTATATTCACTTTCAATTAATTCAATTTCAATTTATATCGATTTAGAGCTTGGTTTTCAAAGTATCCATTTATGACACTTAACAAAATTATCCATCAATTTTCGAGTTTAAACCCAAATTTCAAATATGATTCAATTCCAAGCTCGACTTCAAAATATCATTTTATATCACTTTTACTAGGTAATATTCAAAGCTCGAATTAAGGTTAAATCTTTAAACAAATCAATTTTCGAAATTCGATCAAATCCCAATTTTTAAATTTCAGAGTCTCGACTTATATTATTTAACAATTTCTTTTAACCAAAATTTATTTCAACGTTCCAAACTCAATTTTTCGATAAATTCAATTTCTATAAATTTATTTCTATTTATAACTTTTAAATCAAAACATTTAAATAAATTTCAACTCGACGATCTTAAAAATTATTAATTTAGCCAATTCGGTGTCCGTATATAATTTTCTATCCTACGGCCAAGTAATTATTTATTTAAATTTAATGTCAAGGATGAATATATATCACTTAAATCAATCATAGTGTCATATGTATGCATAACTGGTTATATATATAAGCAATAAACATCCAAACATTCAAATATCAACCAATAGCATCCATCGAAATAAATCATCCAATAGACAATACAATTCATAGCAATTTCATAGTTATCAATGTCAGGTAATTTAAATCGCAATTCAATTTCAATTTCAATTTAACTGTCAATTTAATTTTTCAACGGTTAATTCAAATAACAAGCTATATGACAATTAAATTTATATCAAACAACGACAAATAAAATTCATATCACTTCATAATGTCAATTTAACTAGCATAAAGATAGTTAGTACGTTGTGAGCGTTATAAAACACCCACCTTGATTTCAATGCAGTTCCAGCGTTTTATTTCGAATAAAATTAAACGTGCGTTTAATTTTATCCGAAATTTCCACTAGCTCCAAATGACTCCAATCCAGTTCCATAGCGTAGTATTCGACGATAAGAACGCAATGCAATTCGTTTCATAATTTTTCGACCTCGTACGAAAAAGTTACAGTATTTTAGACATTCACGAATTTATAGTATAATTAAATTTACATTTCTCTCTATCTAATTTAACCTTATTTCATCTGAACCGTCCATCCAAGCTAAGAAATCAGGGCCGCTCCCACTATCTTCTTCCTCCGTCGCGTTTCCAGGTTCGAATGTGAACCCAAAGCCGCCGCTCTTGCCCTAATTTATGCAACCACCTCACTCCACTATACATCGATCAGGTAGTGCCATTTCGAAGCCCATCACAAACTCCCCCACCGCCTACAGTAACTTGAAGCTCGGCCCCCAATCATGCTCGAAAAGTGCGAACAACAAACGGCCTTTTGGGCTTCGATTTCCATCGATCCACTTCGAGTTAAACGATCTCCACCGTTGATCCCCTAGATCTTGATGCGCTCTTTCATTTTGTAGTTGGAAGTTTCTGTAAATAGTGCGTCGATTTGAAGAAAACGAGGAGGATAGAACAGTAATTATCGGCCATTGTTTCAGAAAGAGGCGGCCACGAACCCTAACCCTTTTTTTTATTTGTGAATAAAAGGCTATTTATAGGAAACGATGAATGCTATTCATCCGGCTTTTCCGAACTCCGAATTACGCGCGGTGACCAGCATTTCTAGGGTTTACCTCGCGTTCCGGACACAATGGAACAGGTTTCGGAAGCTAATTCGATCGTCTGTGCGAGTTACAGTAATAAACGATCAATTTTAAATTAAACCGATTAAACGATTTCTATGCGTTTTGGCTCGCTCCGGACAAACGGTAAATCCAATTGACTTGAAATTTGAAACCTTACAATAATACCACATTACGGATCCGATGAAACTGGTTTCGTCGAAATCCAAGACCGTTTGAAAAATGACTATTCTAACTCGCCAAATTAATATTAAAACAATTTCAACGCGTTTCAAGCTGCTACGGTCAAACGACGACTCCGATTGCTACGAAAATTTAAAATCCGTTAATAACTAACTATTACGGATCCAATGGAACTGGTTTCGTCCAATTCTGAGACTGTGCGAAAATTGGCTATTTTTCAGTCGATAATTAAATATTAAAATATTCAATTTTCACAAATTTACTTTTAATTCGATTTTAAAATTTCTACAACATCATTCTAACTTTAATATGATAAAATAAAATTTTACAAATCATTTTTAATCATATTAAACCCGTTATTCAATTATCCCATAAATTCCAATTTTAAAATCTTGTTAACTCTATTATAATCCTAATATAACTTATATTCACTTTGGAAACCAATCTGAATCATATTAAATCAAATTTCAAGTATTCACACTATTTCATATACTAAATTTTAATATCAAATTAATCATAACAAATTCGAAATTTAATTATTCAAACATTTATAATATTAAATTTAAACAAATTTGATTATTCTTAAATCACTATCCTATGAAATATTCAAAACGAACTTAAAAATTTAACTTTTGAAACGAATTAAAATTATAGAACAACAATTTCCATTATACGGTTATTCAGTCCCCATTATTAAATTATTCAATAAATTCCAAATATTTATTTTAAACAATTTCGCTTATCCAATAATTCATTATCTTTTGAAATATTGAAATCGAACTTATAAGATTCAACTTTTAAAACCAATTCACAATTTAGAACACTATTTTCATTTTATAGTTATTCAATTGTTCAATAATTTTTAAATATTTAATTTAAACAATTTACCTGTTCAATATTCAATATTTGATTTTAAATAGATTTTACTTATCAATCAATTACTCTGTTATTCCCAATGAATCACACATTTATTATCCTATTCAACCATTGACTTATATTTTTATTGCTTGGATAATTATTGTTGCAATTCATTCCAGTTATTATTATTCCAAACGACTTACAATTTTTTTCTAACACTAAATCACGAAATCTTATTAAATTTAGCTATTTTAATTATCGAAAATTTACGGGTCGTTACACTCTCCCCCACTCAAAACTTTTCGTCCCCGAAAAGGAAAAAGAAGGGAAAATGAACTAAGTAAAGAATTCGACATTTGATATATTTTATTAAAAATTATCCACTTATAAACAATGAAATTCCATTTATAAAGTCATAACTACGCTTCCACTAAGTTACTCCAAACGGCTTCCTAACTTTAAAAGTTAGTAATCAAAACGAGTTATAAAAATTATAAAACTTGAAAAATTTTCTAACACCCGGATTTTACGGAAAATTTTGACAGAGTCTCCTTTGCGCAGCTCGATCGGAAAAAAAATGACAGTATATATATCACAAATATACATCTCATCAAGTGATGAGGCATCCCGCAGGGAAAAAGTGTAAAAGTACGGTATGTAATCCGAGATATGTACCTTATATATTGTTAGCAAGCATATACGGCTAATATAGCGCGAAAGCGAGCTCCAAATGCGCAGCAAGCGCAATCCGCACCTACTAAACACTCAATAACTAAGTTAGAACCATGCATATAAAGATAGATCGATATACTTAGCCTACACAACATATATATAACATATTTAGCTTCAAAACTGAGATTCCAATTTCAGGACAGCAAACAAATCCTAGTTTTAGGTCAGCTAATCAATAAAATTCGGCAACTGAATCTAAAAAAAAGTTGTTGCATTCATTTCAGGCTTTTCGGAATGTCCAAAATCATCGAATTCGGATCATACGTTCAAAAATTATGGCCGTTTTACTTAGAGGATACGCCTCAGCCTGGGCAATGAATTGCACAGGTCAGCAACGTTCACCCACGCTTTCGACCTTCTAAACGACATCAAAACACATAAAACAAAAGTTTTAGCTTAAGTTCTTAGCTTTCTAGAAAGTGCAAGATCATCAAAATCCGATAAACCAGTCAAAAGATATGACGAAAATACTAAGGGTGTAAACTACTGATTTTACTTATTTTTACACAGGACAGCAAGTAACATTCAAGTTTTTAACCTAGTATATGAAGGAATTTTCTCAAGTTATCTAAACAAAAGTTGTGCTATAATTTCTAAGCTTTCCGAAAAGTCCAAGATCGTCGAATTTCGTTAATCCATTTAAAAGTTATGGTTGTTTTCGTTTCAGCATATATTGGACAATTTTGGATTTTTCCCAAAATTTGCTTTTGTTATTTCAAAGTGCAAACCATCAAAACTTCAAATTTTTCTAAAGAACAATCATAAACACAAAGTCATTTATTTTCTTATTCATCCATGCAATAGGTTTACATTCAATTTGTTTCCGATTTATTCAAGTTTGTTTCATTCACATTTTAAATTCAAGTCAATTTGCTTCAATTTAAATTGAATTCAATTATATTTAATTTCACTTTGCTTCAAATTTGAATTTAATTTTTTTTATATATTTTATTCCGTTTATTCAATTCCATTAACACTAATGAATTCTACTTAATCAATTTTCATCCATCTAACAACCAATGCATATCAAACATTAACACCCATTCCAAAATCTACACTAAATCAATTACACATTTCCAAGTCAATTTTAATTTCATACACTTCCAAGTTTATTGACATTTAGTTATATTCAACTTTAATTAGTTTCCATTTACCAATTTTATTTTTCATTAATTTTAAATTTTAGTCATTCACTTGTATATATCATTCATTTTACAGCTTAAATTTCTTTTATATTTACAACTATCAATAGATCTTCACATTTTATTATTCATTCTCACACTGGTATATTATTTCTCTACTTATCGTTATTAGCATTTTAAACCTTTTAAGTATTTGGTAAGTTATAGTTATGCAAATAGAATGTAGTTAAACAACATACAACTTCTTTTCATTTAAAGTTGAATTTTCAATTAATTAATTCTTAAGTCATTACTTAAATTTCACTATAATTTAATTTCACATTTACATTCACATATAGTATTTCCATTTTATATTAACATAATTGTGAATCACCCTTAAATGTTAATTTAAATTCCAATCGTTTACTAAATTTTTTTATTTATATTTGCAAACCATTAATTAAATGCATATTTCATTATTCAAACCTATACTTGTATATTATCCAATTAACAATTCATATAACATTTTTGAACTCCTTAAATATTTTGGTAAGTTATATCTATGCTATAGAATGAAATTTAATACTATGCGAGCTTTACAGTTTCAATTTTATTTTAAGTTCATAATT
This sequence comes from Allium cepa, assembly GCA_030765085.1. Taxonomy (NCBI): domain Eukaryota; kingdom Viridiplantae; phylum Streptophyta; class Magnoliopsida; order Asparagales; family Amaryllidaceae; genus Allium; species Allium cepa. The sequence goes on along the minus strand of CM060931.1, from coordinate 84,362,006 downwards.
TCCTAATTCTAAGGATTTCTACTTCAATTGATATTTTCACTTAGCTCTTAGGTTCATTTCTCATTTCACAATTCAGAAGTTCCTTAATGATTCAAGTCTAAATTCATTTCAATCATTTAAAAAAAATCATTAATTATTAAAGGACTTAAGAATTCCAATCCCGGTTTTATTTCAAATCAAGTTTTTAAATAATATATACTTATATAATTTATATATCTAATCATACTATAGAGAATACAAAATAAAATAAAATTTGAATCAAAACAAGGTTTAGACTAGCTATTAAGTGGTCTCCCCCACTCGGACTCTCGAAAATAAACGCCGATGATGCGTGCACTCATCACCGAAAACATTTTCTAGCGTCAAGAGAAGGGAATATAACACTTATCATTAAAAAAATCCTTCGAAAACAATTTCAACTCAATTATACTATCATATAATACTCATATTATATTTTTCAAATTCTTGTAAGTCAATCTCAAACACCGGAATTTAAATTCTCAAATCCAAGTTAAAATTCATTTATATTCATTATCAATTGATTTCATTTTCCTAAATCCATTATTATTTAATCAATTTTTTGTAAATATTGACTGATCAAATAATAACGATAATAATCTAATATTATCTTCTCCTAACAATCTATTCAATCAAAATGAATAAATATTCAAATAATTATTTTATATAAAATATATTCCAAAATGATATTGTGTTGGTTTGTCCTATTCGAGTGTTTAGGAATTCCTATCGACGCCTTGGCGTCCCAAGTATCGACCAGAATTCATAAATACTCAACGGAACAAAGTTAACACAATATAAAACCATTTTATATCAAATAACAAGTACGCTCTCTCATATACACTCAACTCATTCATATAGTTTACCTCTATTTCAATGAGTTATTCCCTACTAGAGCCAAGGTTTATCGCTAAACCAAAGCTCTGATACCAACTGTAACGACCCGCCTTTTTGGACAGTTTAAACCGACGATCAAATACACATGTCGATTCCAAGACATTCAAAAGAGCAGATGGTTATTAAGGTAAATAAGAAAAGAAAAGAAGAGAAATAAAGGAAATGAAACAACACAGAATCTCGCAGTGGAACGATGAAATATAATAGTCAAATAAACAGTTCATGAAGCTGTTTACTATACTTTGACAATTATTTATACAACATTTATCAGAGTTATACATATATAACAGAATAATTAAAATAATGCAGCAGACAGCATGATGCAAGGGTAATAATAGTAATAGTATACCAAATCTTCGTCTTCGTCCTCCAGAATAGATCTTCAAAATCTGAAAAACTCAGGTCTGACCCGAGCGTAATGAAAAGACAAAACACTCGAGTCGGGACTAAAATACCCTTATCAAAGTTAAATCAATCGTAAATAAATATGAGTGTAACGGCGTCGGAGATGTTTACGGGGTTTGACATCTCCTATCCAGTGTCAACGTGCGTGCAATAACTCAAGAGATGTTACGGGATTTTCCATCTCTCAAGGATCCGTGAAACTATCTACTATGTAGTAATATACGCTAAGTAGATAATGCCTATCGGTAATATAAAGTATCAAAATAGCGTTAAGGCGTTACCATAATCCCCCTTAACACATTTTTATAATGTCATAATCTATACAGCACCGTAAGCCCCACCGTAAGCTGGTGGTTATCAGAGGGTACCCCATAGGTATAACACAAAGCATAACGTAGTGGTCGCGAATAGGATAATCAGTATGACATGGTACATGAGGCGATACCAACTAGGATACTAGTAGTTGCGTGATCCGGACTGATGTTGGGCATAGCCAGCAGCCAACCCAACACCGCGAAACAACACTCCCAAATCAAGGGGTGCACCTAAATCGCATCACAAATGTAATAGAAATGGTATCGAAGAAGCGTGTCCGCTAGAGGTGGCGAACTTCAATGGCCCGGCGCGGCTCCTGTTTTAGTCATGTCAGGGGTCATCCAATATCGTTCTCTTTCTTCAGTCAACGCGTTCACTAAATCATCCACTTCATTCTGGATCAACACTCCGCGTATAATAGTTATTAAAGTGGTGTTCGGTATCGACAGAGAGTATGTCCATATCCGATCCCGGTCTCTTTAATAACTACGTATTATTACACCGTTGGCTCTTTTACATTTCAAATCGATTCATAATTGATATCAAAATATCATATTCGCTTCAAAAATCAAATCCATTTCAAATATCATCGTATCTACTCAACTGTAAGATTCCGTTTCAAAAATCATTTTTCCCACCAATATCTCATTTCATTTTCAAAATCATTTCGAATTTCAATTTAGGTTGCAACTTCATTTAACTCAATTCGTATTTAAATTCAAGATTTAAATATAAACATTTCACTTTATTGACCAGCTTAGGATTTTAGAAACATAGTTTTAAATAGTTTAAAAGTAGTTTTAAATAATTAAAATAGTTAAAATACTTAAAATCTTGAAATGGATGTGATATAGATAAATTAGTTTATAATAATTTAAATTGGGTTAAGTTGATTTAAAAAGATTAAATTAGTTTAAGTATTCAAAAATGGTTTATATAGCAGAGTCATTTGGAAAACAAAATAAAACAGCTTCAAAACCAATCCATTTCAATTTATAACTTCCCAATTCAAATCAATTTCAGTTTCCATTCTACCGATTTAATTTCGATTTCAATTCAAATCAATGTCAACTTTGACTTCAAATTTATTCAATTTTATATTCACTTTCAATTAATTCAATTTCAATTTATATCGATTGTAACGACCCAGAATTTTTGGTAATTAAAATTTGAATATTTAATTAATTTTAAATATTTATAAGTGAATTTATAAGTCGAATAAATTTTTATTTTGAATTATTGGATTTAATTGAATAATTAAATCGATAATTTAATATGTTAAATTATAGAAATAATTGAAAATCGAGTTAAATATGATTGAAAATGATTTGTAAAATTTTATTTTATCATATGGGAGTTAGAACGATATTTTAGAACTTTTAAAATCGAATTAAAAGTTAATTTGTGAAAATTGAATATTTTAATATTAAAATCGACTAGTGAAAATAGTCAATTTTTGAACAGTCTCAGAATGGAACGAAACCAGTTCCATTGGATCCATAATAGTTAGTTATTACCGGATTTCAATTTTCGTGTCAATCGGAGCTATCGTTTGATCGTGGCAGCTCGAAACGCATCGAATTATTTTTTAATTTTAATTTGGCGAGTTAAAATAGCCATTTTTCAAAAAGTCTCGGATTTCGACGAAACCAGTTTCATCGGATCCGTAATGTGATATTATTGTAAGGTTTCAAATTTCGTGTCGATTGGATTTACCGTTTGTCCGGTACAAATTAAAACGCCTAGAAATCGATTTAAATCGGTTTAATTTAAATTGAAAGTTTATAGCCATAACTCGCACAGATGTCCAAATTAGCTTTCGGAACCTGTTCCATTGTGTCCGGAACGCGGGGTAAACCCTAGAAACGCTGGTTACGGCGCGTAAATCGGAGTTCGGAATTTTCGGATGAATAGTGTTCGAAAATTTCTCTATAAATACACCTTAAAAATCAAAAAAAAAAAAAACCCTAATAATAACGCAGCCGCCACCTTAGAAACGAACGGCCGAAAACCACCAACCTTCTTCCCTTGATTTCATCAAATCCATAAACAATTACCAAAAATCTCCAACTACAATGTTGTAGAGCTCAGCGAGCTCTACAAATTCAACGGTTATGATCAACTATTGAGCGACGTGGTGGCCAGAAAGAGGTGATGAAGGCCGAAGGTTGCGCACGCAATTCGAGGATAAACGTGGGGCCGAGCTTGGAGCTGCCTTGGCCGTGGGTAGAGTTCGAGCAGGCGAGTCGAATGGCGGCTCTTGATCGATGTGGAAGTGTTGGTGGTAGCGTGCGTTTTGAACCCTAATTTATGTTATGGGTTCGGCCTCTTTACTGGGTGCACGCGTGAGATGGGGGAGAAGAAGGCAGGGACGGTCGTGATGCAAAGAAGCAGGATCGTGTGGCTAGAATTGATTTAGGTTAAAAATTTATTTTTTGTTGAAAATTTATAAGTGTATAAAACTCGTGTAACTTCAAAAATACATAACTTTTTCATACGAGGTCGAAAACGCGCGAAACCAGTTGCGTTGGAATCGTATGGACGAGCACTACGAGATGAAATTGGATTGGAGTCGTTTGGAGTTAGTGAGAATTTTGGGTAAAATTAAACGTCCGTTTAATTTTATTCGAAATAAATCGCTAAAACGGAATTTAAAATCAAGGTGAGAACTTCTCACTCAATCGAATCAGTTTCGATTTTATTTTAAATAGTTAGATTTAAAATATTTGAATGCATGTTTGAATGATGATTGTTATCTATTGATTGTTAAAATAGACATTATGCGCCGTTAGTAAGCGGATGTTATTTATTAAAAACATATACCGCGAATATTTCATAAACAGTGAAATTGGTATTATATATAATAGCAATATATATATATATTGGCATATGTATATATTGGAGTTGTTGATTTCCCGCAATTTTTGTTTAGCGGATGAGACCCTATTGCGCCGTCTATTAAGCGGATAATATTTTAAATCCCATATACCGCGATAATTCCGTACTGGAGCGGAATTGGTATTGTGCTAATGTTTGTGGATGCAGGAAAACAGGTTGGAGGGATCCAACTGGATTCCTCAACAGTATTTATTTGATTTCAGATATTTTGATATTTGATGGATTTTCATATCGATATATGATATCGTTGTTGTCGTGATTGACTATTTGGTATGTAGCATCATTGGACCAAATTTGGGATTTTAAAATGATTTTTAAAAGTGATTTTTGAAAATATACTGTATGTTTGGAAATTGATTCATTTTAAATAAATAAACGTTATAATTTTCAAAGTTATAAAATTATGATTTTTGTGAAATATAGTTAAAAGATGATTTTTGAGAAATATGGGTTAATGGTTTTATAAAATAGTTAAATTGGGATTTCTGAAATCATTGTGAAAAGTTTAAATAAAGGATTTATAAATTTTGATTATTTTATAAAACAAAATGATGAAATTATAAAGGATTTTAAAGACGTTTTAAAATATTAATATGAATTGATTTATATAAGAGATTTATAGATGGATATTTATAAATTGAAATATTGACATTATAAAACGAGCTTTTATAAGTGTTAGAATGAATTGTGAATAAATTTCATAACTGAATGGAATTTATAGAATTATAAACGTAGAAGTTATAAATGAAATTTTATAAGCAGTAGGTTTATAAAATTTATAAAATCATTAAAATAATGGTTTTGAAATAAATAAATGAATCTTATAAGTTATAAGATTTATAATTTGGAAAGTATTAAAAAAACGATTCTGTAAAATAATCGTTTTATAAGCATTTAACTTATAATATGAATCTTTGGTTTATAATTGAGTTATAAAGTGAATAGGTTAATAAAGGAATTTATAAAAGGGAAGTTGTTTAAAAATAAATAGAAATGGAATTTATAAACGTTGTTTTATAAGTTCGTAAACGACTTATTTTGATAAGTAAATTGTTGAAACCTATTAATGGAGTTATATTCACGTTTTAACTGTGAATAATCCTTTGAAATAAAATGAATAAAAGGATGAAATTTGTTAATGTAGTATATTCATGTTTTTGAATAGTGAATAATATGTTAAAGAAATTGTTTTGAATGTGATGTTTAAATTGAATTAAAACGATCTAACGATGTTTTAAAATGTGTTGAGATTCGAAACCATAGATTTCAACATTTATTGTTGAAATAGACGTTTTCGAGAAATAAAAGGAAATAGTGGACTACAACACTGTTGTTATAGTAAATGATTTCCGAAAGGAAATGTTTTGTATAGTATTGGGATTTATATATCTATTTTAATTTCGAATCCCTATACTAGTGATTTTGGGTTGTCGTAACGATGTTTTACGCAACATTCGTTTTGGCCCAAATAAATATGTTTAAGAGAATGATTTCCTTAAAGAATGATATATATACTTAATCTCGATTTAAGTATATTGAATATTTTCTTAGTGTTGAAAATAAATAAAATTTGTGAATTACTTATGAATAAATAAGTATGGAAATGTTTTTCCAATATAAAGTGAATATTAGAGAATTTATCTTTTTGAAGATAAATTGAAATGAATAATTGAAATCATATATGCATGGATATTGTGAAATATAAATTCACTATGGAATTTATAAAAGGAAGTGGAACTTGTTTAAAAATAAATATTGATTTATTTTTGAAGTGTGAAATTATATATCTAGTAAAGATATTTTTGGAAAAATAAATAATTTGGGAAATTATTTGGAAACTGGTGATGTGTGCATATCCATTGATAGTTCAATAACCGACTATCAATATTTCCCTTTGAATGGGTATTTGTTGTGATTTGTTTGAAATTGAATGCCACACTTATTTTTGAATAAGCGCTCACTATTCGGGTTAACCGGGAAAGGACCATGGGGTCGTATAACCCATTCTGAATATGTGATACGTCGTTATGAATCGCATTGAAGATCGGTGTTGAAGACCCGGTATTTGCGAGAGCGATAGGATGACCTGTCGATTGACTCTGCACCGAGTAGCTACGGTATTGAGTTCTCCATATGTGATGGTGAATCCGATCAGGATTGTGAATATCCGGATTGCAAGGACTTCTTTGTAAGTGCCTTCGGTTTTGTTCGAGCCCGGAACAGACTTGTATGGATTGTATGTCTGACATTACAAGTTGAGATATAAAGCCGATTTCTTTCAAATATATTTCTGTTGGTGGCGGAGAATTTATTCTTTTAGCTTAACACCCTTCTCTGAGACGTACGAGCTCAGAGGTTATATAGTTGAAGTTATCAGCGATATATTCCCAATTTGGTAATGTGACATGCTAAGTGTTGCTGTAAATGATCATTGTGTTGATTATTTGTGATAGGATCGTTTATTTGATCGTCTATCCTGGTGATCATTTCTATGATCATTTGTTGACCCAAAGCATGGCTTTTGTATAAAGTATGTTTTTGAGGACGTGACTTCGTCGAGCCTCACACCCCGTGAATGGTCAAAACAGTAAAGAAGCAGCAAAGTTATGAGGGGTAGCGCCCTTTAGGATGTGTCCATTTCCTTCTGGAAAAGGGTGGTATCATGGTATGGAGCCCAGATACTTACTCATGTTGAAAACACTTTGTTATGATTGTGTGAATTGATTGCGAGCGCTCGGTGAAAAGGTCCCAAAGGACCCGGGGATGGCATATTCGGTCAGTTGTTACTCAGTTAGGGGTAACCCGGCCTTGTGTTGGTAGAGATCCGGTTTGGTTCTCGGGGATGTCCATCCAGAGGCATTCTCATGTGGCAATGGGAAGTTCCTTGGCCTGATCATTCGTTGGAAATCCAAAGAAACAATACGAGACTTGTACGGTTTTAGTTGTAGAACCTGCCATTTAATATGGTAGCTATAGTAAGCATACTATAATGGTACCTATGCTGGCTAAGATTTATATTCTACTTTCGAAATGAATTTTTCCTACACTATGCACTAATAATAATATGAAATGTTCTTTTTAAATGCGTATCAAGCATCTTTGACTATCATAAGAAGAAATCTTCCCCAAGTCTGCGTTTGCATTGTGTGTGTGGCGGGAGGTCTTATGGTAGTCTCATTTTTAAAAGCATTGCGAATTGACTTCAAAAATATTCCTCTATTTTTGATTTTAAAGATAAATAAATTGTTTTGAGTTCTCACACCAGTCACATGACTGACTTGGAGTTTATTGTTTTCCTTCCTAAACTCTGGGTGCCCACAAATTTCCACACGGGCAGTTAAGAGTTAGGTTTATCAGGATATTCTGGATATTCTGGAGTTGCTGGAGGCAAGCTGGATGGCATGGCGTATTACTAGTATATAGTATTTCTTTTTCCGCTGCATTGTTTGTTGTTGTATATTGATTATACACTCTGATGATATGATGTAATGAAATGAAATGTATAAAATGTAATAACTGATATAGTTCTTTGTTTAAAGATTATTCATTTATTATTATATGTTGTTCCGCTGCGAATTGTGAGATTCTGATGTTGTTCTGTTGTTTTCTGTTCCGTTCTATGTTCTCTATTCTCTTTTTCTTCTATTTAAAAATTTTCTATCTCTTCTCTATTTTGTTGTTTTCTTTTCCCTATCTTTTTCTATTTTCTCTCCTCCCTGTTTTCTATCTTTTTCTCTTCTCTTTTCTTAAATTCTTTTTCTTAAAACCCTAATGGTTCGGTTTTTCGGCAACGAAAAATCGCATCCGTTACATTTGATATCAGAGCTTATGGTTAAGCGACAACCATGGTACTGTTGGGTATTATTCATTAGAGATAGAGTCAGTAGTACTCTAGAATGAGTTTGAGAGTAATAATAGCTATGAGAGCGCATTTGTTAGTGAATATAAAAATTGTTTTATATTGTGATGATTGGTTTGTTGAGTGGTATATAGATTCTGGTTAATACGAGTAATTAACGTTGTTGATAAGAATCTCTAAACACTTGTACAGAACAATTCGACACAGTATTGTTTTAAAATTGGGTAAATGAAATAATTTTACCTTGAGTATATTTTATATATAAAGAAATAATCTTTCAAAATTATTAAAGTATATAAGATGATTGTTTAGTTGTTTGAATAATCTAAATAAAAGAATAATTGTATAAGTAAAAAGAATTATAAGAATTGAATTATAATTAAAGTGATTTACAATTGTGAAATAAACTTATATATATAAGAAGTGAAACTATATGAATATATTTATGAATATGAGTTGTAAAATAAAAAATGAATTTAAAGTTAAATGGAAATTTACTTTAGAATTTGGAAGCTGAATTGATTTAAAAGTGGGAATTTAAGTTATGTAAAACCAATTGATGTTTATAAAATGAAGTATAACTTAAGAGATGTTGAATGAAGTTGATATTAGTATCAAAGTAAAATAATAAAAGTTAAGTGATAAATGTGAACTTAAGTTATATAAATGAAATTCAACTTTTGTAATTGAATTGAATGAATGGATTGACTATTAATCAATTAAATGTGAATAATTGATATGAAAAAATGAATGTAAGTGTTAATTCATTAAAATCTAATGTTATTGAAAGTTGAATAATTGGATGAAAATCAATTTAATCAAACCAATTGAAAGCAAAGGAATTTGGTTGAAATTGATATACATTGGTTGTTATATGGTTGTTAATTGATTGTATATAATTCATTAAGTGTTAATGAAATTGAGTTAATGAAATTGTAAGCTAAAGTAATTGGAATTCAATTGGAAGTTAAGTGAATCTTAAATAAAATTGAATTTGATTTGGAAGTGTACCAACTTGAATATGAATTAGTGAATATAAACTAATTGAAAATGAATGTTAGTAAACATCCACTGTTAAAGAATCAAATGTGATTAAATTGAAAACCTGATTCATTGAATATTAATGAGAATATGAATGAATATATATATTGGTTATGGATGTTAGTTGGTTGATGGTTGAATACATTGCTTTTGTTTCATTTGCTATGTTGACATATATAGTTATTATGTTGCTATATGTTGTATATTGATACTATTGTCTATATGCATGATTCTCATGTTGTTTGTTGAGTGATTAGTAGGTGCGGATTGCATTTGCTTCGCATTTGGAGCTCGTTTTCGCGCTATATTAGCCGTATATGCTCGCTAATAAAATATAAGGTACATATCTCGGATTACATACCGTACTTTTATACTTTTTTCCCTGCGGGATGCCTCATTACTTGATGAGATGTATATTTGTGATATATATACTGTCATTCTTTTTTCGGATCGAGCCGCGCAAAGGAGACTATGGCGAATTTTTCCGAAAATTTAAGGCGTTAGAAAATTTTTGAGAAAGTTGGAAAATTTTGAAAACTATTAACTTTGATTTGGAGTTGAAAGTTAAACAATAGTAGTTGTTTTTGAAAAGATAACTAAGTATGATTTGAAAACTTAGTAAAGATTTGTAAGAAGTTTAATTATGAATTTTGGAAAGTTAATAGATTCTGTAACTTTTCTTACTTGTAAATTTCGAGGACGAAATTCTTTTAAGGGGGGAAGATTGTAACGACCCAGAATTTTTAGTAATTAAAATTTGAATATTTAATTAATTTTAAATATTTATAAGTGAATTTATAAGTCGAATAAATTTTTATTTTGAATTATTGGATTTAATTGAATAATTAAATCGATAATTTAATATGTTAAATTATAGAAATAATTGAAAATCGAGTTAAATATGATTGAAAATGATTTGTAAAATTTTATTTTATCATATGGGAGTTAGAACGATATTTTAGAATTTTTAAAATCGAATTAAAAGTTAATTTGTGAAAATTGAATATTTTAATATTAAAATCGACTAGTGAAAATAGTCAATTTTTGAACAGTCTCAGAATTGAACGAAACCAGTTCCATTGGATCCGTAATAGTTAGTTATTACCGGATTTCAATTTTCGTGTCAATCGGAGCTATCGTTTGATCGTGGCAGCTCGAAACGCATCGAATTATTTTTTAATTTTAATTTGGCGAGTTAAAATAGCCATTTTTCAAAAAGTCTCGGATTTCAACGAAACTAGTTTCATCGGATCCGTAATGTGATATTATTGTAAGGTTTCAAATTTCGTGTCGATTGGATTTACCGTTTGTCCGGTACAAATTAAAACGCCTAGAAATCGATTTAAATCGGTTTAATTTAAATTGAACGTTTATAGCCATAACTCGCACAGATGTCCGAATTAGCTTTCGAAACCTGTTCCATTGTGTCCGGAACGCGGGGTAAACCCTAGGAACGCTGGTTTCGGCGCGTAAATCGGAGTTCGGAATTTCCGGATGAATAGTGTTCGAAAATTTCTCTATAAATACACCTTAAAAATCAAAAAAAAAACCCTAATAATAACACAGCCGCCACCTTAGAAACGAACGGCCGAAAACCACCAACCTTCTTCCCTTGATTTCATCAAATCCATAAACAATTACCAAAAATCTCCAACTACAATGTTGTAGAGCTCAGCGAGCTCTACAAATTCAACGGTTATGATCAACTATTGAGCGACGTGGTGGCCAGAAAGAGGTGATGAAGGCCGAAGGTTGCGCACGCAATTCGAGGATAAACGTGGGGCCGAGCTTGGAGCTGCCTTGGCCATGGGTAGAGTTCGAGCAGGCGAGTCGAATGGCGGCTCTTGATCGATGTGGAAGTGTTGGTGGTAGCGTGCGTTTTGAACCCTAATTTATGTTATGGGTTCGGCCTCTTTACTAGGTGCACGCGTGAGATGGGGGAGAAGAAGGCAGGGACGGTCGTGACGCAAAGAAGCAGGATCGTGTGGCTAGAATTGATTTAGGTTAAAAATTTATTTTTTGTTGAAAATTTATAAGTATATAAAACTCGTGTAACTTCAAAAATACATAACTTTTTCATACGAGGTCGAAAACGCGCGAAACCAGTTGCGTTGGAATCGTATGGACGAGCACTACGCGATGAAATTGGATTGGAGTCGTTTGGAGTTAGTGAGAATTTTGGGTAAAATTAAACGTCCATTTAATTTTATTCGAAATAAATCGCTAAAACGGAATTTAAAATCAAGGTGAGAACTTCTCACTCAATCGAATCAGTTTCGATTTTATTTTAAATAGTTAGATTTAAAATATTTGAATGCATGTTTGAATGATGATTGTTATCTATTGATTGTTAAAATAGACATTATGCGCCGTTAGTAAGCGGATGTTATTTATTAAAAACATATACCGCGAATATTTCATAAACAGTGAAATTGGTATTATATATAATAGCAATATATATATATATTGGCATATGTATATATTGGAGTTGTTGATTTCCCGCATTTTTTGTTTAGCGGATGAGACCCTATTGCGCCGTCTATTAAGCGGATAATATTTTAAATCCCATATACCGCGATAATTCCGTACTGGAGCGGAATTGGTATTGTGCTAATGTTTGTAGATGCAGGAAAACAGGTTGGAGGGATCCAACTGGATTCCTCAACAGTATTTATTTGATTTCAGATATTTTGATATTTGATGGATTTTCATATCGATATATGATATCGTTGTTGTCGTGATTGACTATTTGGTATGTAGCATCATTGGACCAAATTTGGGATTTTAAAATGATTTTTAAAAGTGATTTTTGAAAATATACTGTATGTTTGGAAATTGATTCATTTTAAATAAATAAACGTTATAATTTTCAAAGTTATAAAATTATGGTTTTTGTGAAATATAGTTAAAAGCTGATTTTTGAGAAATATGGGTTAATGGTTTTATAAAATAGTTAAATTGGGATTTCTGAAATTATTGTGAAAAGTTTAAATAAAGGATTTATAAAATTTGATTATTTTATAAAACAAAATGATGAAATTATAAAGGAGTTTAAAGACGTTTTAAAATATTAATATGAATTGATTTATATAAGAGATTTATGGATGGATATTTATAAATTGAAATATTGACATTATAAAACGAGCTTTCATAAGTGTTAGAATGAATTGTGAATAAATTTCATAACTGAATGGAATTTATAGAATTATAAACGTAGAAGTTATAAATGAAATTTTATTAGCACTAGGTTTATAAAATTTATAAAATCATTAAAAGAATGGTTTTGAAATAAATAAATGAATCTTATAAGTTATAAGATTTATAATTTGGAAAGTATTAAAAAGAACGATTCTGTAAAATAATCGTTTTATAAGCATTTAACTTATAATATGAATCTTTGGTTTATAATTGAGTTATAAAGTGAATAGGTTAATAAAGGAATTTATAAAAGGGAAGTTGTTTAAAAATAAATAGAAATGGAATTTATAAATGTTGTTTTATAAGTTCGTAAACGACTTATTTTGATAAGTAAATTGTTGAAACCTATTAATGGAGTTATATTCACGTTTTAACTGTGAATAATCCTTTGAAATAAAATGAATAAAAGGATGAAATTTGTTAATGTATTATATTCACGTTTTTGAATAGTGAATAATATGTTGAAGAAATTGTTTTGAATGTGATGTTTAAATTGAATTAAAACGATCTAACGATGTTTTAAAATGTGTTGAGATTCGAAACCATAGATTTCAACATTTATTGTTGAAATAGACGTTTTCGAGAAATAAAAGGAAATAATGGACTATAACACTGTTGTTATAGTAAATGATTTCCGAAAGGAAATGTTTTGTATAGTATTGGGATTTATATATCTATTTTAATTTCGAATCCCTATACTAGAGATTTTGGGTTGTCATAACGATGTTTTACGCAACATTCGTTTTGGCCCAAATAAATATGTTTAAGAGAATGATTTCCTTAAAGAATGAAATATATACTTAATCTCGATTTAAGTATATTGAATATTTTCTGAGTGTTGAAAATAAATAAAATTTGTGAATTACTTATGAATAAATAAGTATGGAAATGTTTTTCCAATATAAAGTGAATATTAGAGAATTTATCTTTTTGAAGATAAATTGAAATGAATAATTGAAATCATATATGCATGGATATTGTGAAATATAAATTCACTATGGAATTTATAAAAGGAAGTGGAACTTGTTTAAAAATAAATATTGATTTATTTTTGAAGTGTGAAATTATATATCTAGTAAAGATATTTTTGGAAAAATAAATAATTTGGAAAATTATTTGGAAACTGGTGATGTGTGCATATCCATTGATAGTTCAATAACCGACTATCAATATTTCCCTTTGAATGGGTATTTGTTGTGATTTGTTTGAAATTGAATGCCACACTTATTTTTGAATAAGCGCTCACTATTCGGGTTAACCGGGAAAGGACCATGGGGTCGTATAACCCATTCCGAATATGTGATACGTCGTTATGAATCGCATTGCAGATCGGTGTTGAAGACCCGGTATTTGCGAGAGCGATAGGATGACCTGTCGATTGACTCTGCACCGAGTAGCTACGGTATTGAGTTCTCCATATGTGATGGTGAATCCGATCGGGATTGTGAATATCCGGATTGCAAGGACTTCTTTGTAAGTGCCTTCGGTTTTGTTCGAGCCCGGAACAGACTTGTATGGATTGTATGTCTGACATTACAAGTTGAGATATAAAGCCGATTTCTTTCAAATATATTTCTGTTGGTGGCGGAGAATTTATTCTTTTAGCTTAACACCCTTCTCTGAGACGTACGAGCTCAGAGGTTATATAGTTGAAGTTATCAGCGATATATTCCCAATTTGGTAATGTGACATGCTGAGTGTTGCTGTAAATGATCATTGTGTTGATTATTTGTGATAGGATCGTTTATTTGATCGTCTATCCTGGTGATCATTTCTATGATCATTTGTTGACCCAAAGCATGGCTTTTGTATAAAGTATGTTTTTGAGGACGTGACTTCGTCGAGCCTCACACCCCGTGAATGGTCAAAACAGGAAAGACGCAGCAAGGTTATGAGGGGTAGTGCCCTTTAGGATGTGTCCATTTCCTTCTGGAAAAGGGTGGTATCATGGTATGGAGCCCAGATACTTACTCATGTTGAAAACACTTTGTTATGATTGTGTGAATTGATTGCGAGCGCTCGGTGAAAAGGTCCCAAAGGACCGGGGGATGGCATATTCGGTCAGTTGTTACTCAGTTAGGGGTAACCCGGCCTTGTGTTGGTAGAGATCCGGTTTGGTTCTCGGGGATGTCCATCCAGAGGCATTCTCATGTGGCAATGGGAAGTTCCTTGGCCTGATCATTCGTTGGAAATCCAAAGAAACAATACGAGACTTGTACGGTTTTAGTTGTAGAACCTGCCATTTAATATGGTAGTTATAGTAAGCATACTATAATGGTACCTATGCTGGCTAAGATTTATATTCTACTTTCGAAATGAATTTTTCCTACACTATGCACTAATAATAATATGAAATGTTCTTTTTAAATGCGTATCAAGCACCTTTGACTATCATAAGAAGAAATCTTCCCCAAGTCTGCGTTTGCATTGTGTGTGTGGCGGGAGGTCTTATGGTAGTCTCATTTTTAAAAGCATTGCGAATTGACTTCAAAAATATTCCTCTATTTTTGATTTTAAAGATAAATAAATTGTTTTGAGTTCTCACACCACTCACATGACTGACTTGGAATTTATTGTTTTCCTTCCTAAACTCTGGGTGCCCACCAATTTCCACACGGGCAGTTAAGAGTTAGGTTTATCAGGATATTCTGAATATTCTGGAGTTGCTGGAGGCAAGCTGGATGGCATGGCGTATTACTAGTATATAGTATTTCTTTTTCCGCTGCATTGTTTGTTGTTGTATATTGATTATACACTCTGATGATATGATGTAATGAAATGAAATGTATAAAATGTAATAACTGATATAGTTCTTTGTTTAAAGATTATTCATTTATTATTATATGTTGTTCCGCTGCGAATTGTGAGATTCTGATGTTGTTCTATTGTTTTCTGTTCCGTTCTATGTTCTCTATTCTCTTTTTCTTCTATTTAAAAATTTTCTATCTCTTCTCTATTTTGTTGTTTTCTTTTCCCTATCTTTTTCTATTTTCTCTCCTCCCTATTTTCTATCTTTTTCTCTTCTCTTTTCTTAAATTCTTTTTCTTAAAACCCTAATGGTTCGGTTTTTTGGCAACGAAAAATCGCATCCGTTACATCGATTTAGAGCTTGGTTTTCAAAATATCCATTTATGACACTTAACAAAATTATCAATCAATTTTCGAGTTTAAATCCAAATTTCAAATATGATTCAATTCCAAGCTCGACTTCAAAATATCATTTTATATCACTTTTACTAGGTAATATTCAAAGCTCGAATTAAGGTTAAATCTTTAAACAAATCAATTTTCGAAATTCGATCAAATCCCAATTTTTAAATTTCAGAGTCTCGACTTATATTATTTAACAATTTCTTTTAACCAAAATTTATTTCAACATTCCAAACTCAATTTTTCGATAAATTCGATTTCTATAAATTTATTTTTATTTATAACTTTTAAATCAAAAAATTTAAATAAATTTCAACTCGGCGATCTTAAAAATTATTAATTTAGCCAATTCGGTGTCCGTATATAATTTTCTATCCTATGGCCAAGTAATTATTTATTTAAATTAAATGTCAGGGATGAATATATATCACTTAAATCAATCATAGTGTCATATGTATGCATAACAGGTTATATATATAAGCAATAAACATCCAAACATTCAAATATCAACCAATATCATCCATCGAAATAAATCATCCAATAGACAATACAATTCATAGCAATTTCATAGTTATCAATGTGAGGTAATTTAAATCGCAATTCAATTTCAATTTCAATTTAACTGTCAATTTAATTTTTCAACGGTTAATTCAAATAACAAGCTATATGACAATTAAATTTATATCAAACAACGACAAATAAAATTCATATCACTTCATAATGTCAATTTAACTAGCATAAAGATAGTTAGTACGTTGTGAGCGTTATAAAACACTCACCTTGATTTCAATGCAGTTCCAGCGTTTTATTTCGAATAAAATTAAATGATTGTTTAATTTTACCCGAAATTTTCACTAGCTCCAAACGACTCCATTCCAGTTCCATAGCGTAGTATTCGACGATACGAACGCAATGCAATTCGTTTCGTAATTTTTCGACCTCGTACGAAAATGTTACAGTATTTTAAACATTCATGAATTTATAGTATAATTAAATTTACATTTCTCTCTATCTAATTTAACCTTATTTCATCTGAACCGTCCATCCAAGCTAAGAAATCAGGGCCGCTCCCACTATCTTCTTCCCCCATCGCATTTCTAGGTTCGAATGTGAACCCAAAGCCGTCGCTCTTGCCCTAATTTATGCAACCACTTCGCTCCACTATACATCGATCAGGTAGTGCCATTTCGAAGCCCATCACAAACTCCCCCACCGCCTACAGTAACTTGTAGCTCGACCCCCAATCATGCTCGAAAAGTGCGAACAACAGTCGACCCTTTGGGCTTCGATTTCCATCGATCCACTTCGAGTTAAACGATCTCCACCGTTGATCCCCTAGATCTTGATGCCCTCTTTCATTTTGTAGTTAGAAGTTTCTGTAAATAGTGCGTCGATTTGAAGAAAATGAGGGGGACAGAACAGCAATTATCGGCCATTGTTTTTGAAAGAGGCGGCCACGAATCCTAACCCTTTTTTTTATTTGTGAATAAAAGGCTATTTATAGGAAATGACGAATGCTATTCATCCGGCTTTTCCTGAACTCCGAATTACGCGCGGTGACCGGCGTTTCTAGGGTTTACCTCGCGTTTCGGACACAATGGAATAGGTTTCGAAAGCTAATTCGATTGTCTGTGCGAGTTACAGCAATAAACGATCAATTTTAAATTAAACCAATTAAACGATTTCTATGCGTTTTGGCTCGCCCCGGACAAACGGTAAATCCGATTGACTTGAAATTTGAAACCTTACAATAATATAACATTACGGATCCGATGAAACTTGTTTCGTTGAAATCCGAGACCGTTTGAAAAATGACTATTTTGACTCGCTAAATTAATATTAAAACAATTTCAACGCGTTTCGAGCTGCCACGGTCAAACGACGACTCCGATTGCTACGAAAATTTAAAATCCATTAATAACTAACTATTACGGATCCAATGGAACTGGTTTCGTCCAATTCTAAAACTGTGCGAAAATTGGCTATTTTTCAGTCGATAATTAAATATTAAAATATTCAATTTTCACAAATTTACTTTTAATTCGATTTTAAAAGTTCTACAACATCATTCTAACTTTAATATGATAAAATAAAATTTTACAAATCATTTTTAATCATATTAAACCCGTTATTCAATTATCCCATAAATTCCAATTTTAAATCTTATTAACTCTATTATAATCCTAATATAACTTATATTCACTTTGGAAACCAATCTGAATCATATTAAATCAAATTTCAATTATTCACACTATTTCATATATTAAATTTCAATATCAAATTAATCATATCAAATTCGGAATTTAATATTCAAACATTTATAATATTAAATTTAAACAAATTTGATTATTCTTAAATCACTATCCTATGAAATATTCAAAACGAACTTAAAAATTTAACTTTTGAAACGAATTAAAATTATAGAACAACCATTTCCATTATACGGTTTTTCAATCCCCATTATTAAATTATTCAATAAATTCCAAATATTTAATTTAAACAATTTCGCTTATCCAATAATTCATTATCTTTTGAAATATTGAAATCAAACTTAAAAGATTCAACTTTTAAAACCAATTCACAATTTAGAACACTATTTTCATTTTACAGTTATTCAATTATTCAATAAATTTTAAATATTTAATTTAAAAAATTTACCTGTTCAATATTCAATATTTGATTTTAAATAGATTTTACTTATCAATCAATTACTCTGTTATTCCCAATGAATCACACATTTATTATCCTATTCAACTATTGACTTATATTTTTATTGCTTGGATAATTATTGTTGCAATTCATTCCAATTATTATTATTCCAAACGACTTACAATTTTTTTCTAACACTAAATCACGAAATCTTATTAAATTTAGCTATTTTTAATTATCGAAAATTTAGGGTCGTTACACCATCACTTCATTACTTAGGAACGATTTTGAAAGGAATGCTTTCGACTTTAATGGGTTTCTGATCCTTTTGCTCTACTTGAAGGCATAATCCAAATGGTTTCGATCAAGAAAAGGATTAAAAGGAAAGGTTTTCCAAAGGTTTAGAAAGGTAATGTTTAAAGGTTTTAAGAGAATGATATCTAAGGTCTTAAAGCTTTCGAAGGAAGGTTTTTCAGTGGTTTCGAAAGGGTTTTGAGAATGGTTTTGAAAGGAAGGTTTTGGCCTTTCAGCCTAGATTCACTACTACAAAACAGGCCATTTGCATCGCCTCATTTGCATCGGTTGAAGAAAAAACTGATGCAAATAGAACTATTTGCATTAGTTCTGTCTTAATAACCGATGCAATTGGTACGTAGAAAGCAATATGTAATAAAAAAATCAAATTTGCATCAGTTGTCACCAACAACCAATGCAAATACGTCGATGCAAATGGTTATAGTTGCATCGGTTTTAAAGTTAACCGATGCAACTAAATTAATTTGCATCCTTTCATTACGCAATTTTGTTAATCCCGCCATCCTAAATTTTTTCTACCACCTCTTATTTTCCCATTCGTTTCCAATATTTCGCCTGCCTCCAAAACAAAAAAAACCCTAGGCCTTAACCAAATCCATTCGTTACCAGTATCTTCTCTTCTATTATTTAATATATCGCATTTCTCCGGTAATAATTTATCTCGATTTCACATCTTTTCTGTAAAGTTCAAATTCAAATATATTCTATGTAGATCGATTTTTGATTTTAGAATTTAAATCATGTATTTTTCGCCTCCTTCTAATCTAGCGATTTTCCTTTGAAGTCTAATCGGATGCCAGAAGATTAATGGAAGATTCCTGTACCCATTAAAGAAGAAGATTCCTGCAACCTTAATTCAAACCAAGGTATTAAATTCAGCAATAAGAGTTCGAAAACCGTCTAACTTGCGTTTACTTTACGGGAAGATCATGGGAAGGTTTCTTTTGCTGATTTGATTAGATTTCTTGGGCCATCTCTAATTTTCTATGCATGATTTCTGTATTTGGTTGCGGGTTTTCTTTGGACTATGACGATTTGTTGTTTTCTTATGTTGTATGATGCAGTGATGTTGCCGGAAGAAGACCTTGATAACCAATTGACGTAGTTTGAATTTTTTTTCTTTAATCAACCCAGTCGTGGTTTCTCCTACGATAGCATCTATTGGACTTTCTTTCTTTAGTTATGGTTTTACTCAAGTGGGAACTTGTCTAGAGATTGGTATTTTGCAAATATTGCTAGTTATCATATTTTCTTTGGTGAGCTTGCTTGCTTATGTCTAAACACATTATATGTGCTTTAGTATTCTTACATGCTATTGTTTTGACTGATCAATTTTATTTCTCTTTTCTTGTAGTATCTTCGGAAAATACGGATATTAGGTCATCGTATCTTTTTAATATATGCAGTAAGTTTGCATTGTCGATGTGTGTATATATGTTTTATAGCAATGTTGCATTATGGTGATTTTAAGTGTTCACGGCATTTTTTTGAATGCAGGTTCCTTTGGGTCTAAGTATCACTTGGGCGGTCGCTTTTCTTCTCACAGAATCTGGAGTTTATAATTATAAAGGATGTGATATAAACGTCCCTTCTTCAAATACTATATCAGCTTACTATAGAAAGCATGTTCCAAGAATGCAACATTGTCGTATTGATAGCTCAAAGGCATTTAGTTCTTCTCCATGGTTTAGATTTCCTTTACCATTACAATGGGGTACACCTATATTTAACTGGAAAATAGCTCTTGTGATGTGTGTTGTGTCCATTATTGCATCAGTTTATTCTGTGAGTGTTCTTTGTCATCTTCTCTTATACTACATGTGTAATTGTTGGTTAGGAAGTGAGGTGGTGGGAAAATAAAATAGTATAGTCTTTGCAAGGTACAATTAGGTGCATTCTGGTATTCTACTTTAGGCCTGTGTGTCTCACTCATTTTTCATCTTCATACAAGATGCGGGTCTCATTCCTGGGCCTTGCATGCAGTAGATTTTAAGCTATTCTAAACCAGTGTTCTGTAGTAGGCAATGTCCTGACCAATAACCAGTACTGTGTTGATTCTGAAAATGTGGATAGTAATCAGTTGGTTTTGCCTATTTATTAATTGTTTATTCTCTTGAAGGTGGGGTCCTATCATGCATCATCTTTGCTTGTGGCATCAAGGCCACCAACACCTGGCGTACTCAGTAGAGGAATTGGCATTGAAGGTATATCAAGCATTTTATTTGCTTTATGGGGAACAGGAGTTGGCTCATCCACTCTCACTGAGAATGTTCACACAATTGCTGTAACAAAAATGGGTAGTAGAAGAGCAGTAGAGTTGGGCGCAGTTATTTTGATACTCATGTCCTTGATTGGTAAGTGTTTTTTTCCCTCCCTTAGTTAGCTCCACATATTTGTTATTGAGGAAACAACTCAACAACACTTCAGACAAAATGTCTTCTATGCGACAGAGAGGGAATCACCTTAGCCTATTTGTAAATCTGTTTACATTTATTTTCTGGATTACTTGCTTTGTTTGATGCTAATACTGTATATACTATCTGGACCACGAATTCATGAAATGTACGCAAGAGCCATCAGTTTCATAGAAAACAATGCAGTATTTCCAAATTCGCAGATTAAATTAAATTGACTAATCACTCAAAATATTGGAGAATTGATTGTTGATTGCTAATTTTGTGTGACATATGGTAAAGGATAGAGAGAACCAGATGATTTTATCCATTTCAACACCACTTGTTTATGTAGGTAAAGTTGGAGGATTTATTGCTTCAATCCCAGATGTCATGGTTGCTGCTCTTCTCTACTTCATGTGGGCCATGCTTGCGGCAATGGGGTTATCTAATCTTCGATATAGTGAAAAAGGAAGTTTAAGGAATGCAGGCAAGAACAGCAGAAGATTGCAGTTTGGAGATGTAAAAGAGCAGTGAGGCAAGATTGCAGGATCGAGCTTGTTCAGGTCAGTGGAAATGAAGATGAGATAGTGCTGCAGGTTCAAGTTGTTGCGGTGATTGTGTTTCGATTGGAGGGAGGAAGTGGTTCGTATGTGGTCGGTAGAGGAGTGTTTGTGGACATGAAGATAAGTGGTAGTTGTAGTGGTTAGTCAGGGGTATGTAAATTGCACAGGAAGTAAGTGTATTGGGGTTTTCTTTGTCTTTGTTTGAAGTTGCTTGGTGGTGAACTATGGGGTGGAACTATGTAGAAGTCAATGCAGAGGAGGTTTAGTCAGTAGTTAGTAAGGATGAGAAGGCAGGGAAGATTGTATGGAGTTGAACTGTATTTTGGTGGTGGAATATGTGGCTGTTGTGGCAACAGTGAAGAAATGAAGTGTGAACTGTTTGTGCAGTGATGCACTGTGGAGAAGACGGAGGTCAGTGAATGGAGAGATTAGGATGGTGATAAGGGGAGAAGTTTGTAGTGAATAGTTTGTAAGGCAGAGAGACAGAGAGGAGTTTGCAATGTAGATTGTAAAAAGAAAAAAAGAAGAAAAAGAAAACTAAAATGTAAAAACAGAGAATGAAATGCAATTTGCAATAAAATGAAATATATTTTTTTTCCTTCTGAAATGAACTTATGTATAAAATTTTTTAATATGCAAATGCAGTATCAAACAGAGAATGAACCATGATATTTTGCATCAGTTGTTAGTAACAACCGATGCAACATGGGGGCTGGGTTCAAACAACTAACCATGATATTTTACATCAGTTGTTAGTAACAACCGATGCATAAAGGACCTTTTCGCATCGATTTCAGAACTGATGCAAAAGTATTAAGCTTGTTGCATCGGTTGCATATGCATCGGTTGTTGAACTGATGCAAAAGGGGGGTAAACAACCGATGCAAATGGCATGTTTTGTAGTAGTGATTAAATAAAGGGTTTTACTAGGTTTAGAAAGAGGTACTTTCAATAGTTTCGAAATGGATACTTTCAATGGATACGAAAGGGATACTCTCAAAGATTTAAATGTTTTCATCAATTAAATTTTGGGTAGGGAGTGTGTGTGTGTGTGTGTATAACATGGCAAGGTGATTTAAGTAAAGCATAGAGAACGTATATTTTCCTTGTTTGAATTTGACTTAAGGGTTTTAAATCATTTTGAAAAGTTTTCAAGGAAAATTATGGGACGGTTTCCCTAAGTAAAATGACTCAGATATTAGAATACCAGAATGTACTAATATAGGGTCACGCCGTATACATTAGCTATTAGCCCAAGCTAATTTTGTCCAAAATTCTAGTGTGTAAGGCTTTGTCATAGGCAACTAAAATTATGATTATACATAGAAAGGAATATTTGTTTGTGTACCGATAGGTTATTGGTGAGCCCGCAAAACCATTAGGATCAGGTAACCCTGGGAGATATTAAGTTAGGAACGGACCATCCATAAGAGAAGTATTAAGGATAGACCGTCCAGAAGAGGAGTGTCTAACAGATGTTAGACAAATTGTTTGGTAGGCCCGAGTCATCCACAGGTTAATAGTTAGCCAAAAAAAACTAAAGTATTTGAATGGATAGTTCATTTATTACTTGATATGTATGTTTACATAATGATGCACTATAGATTTTAAACAATTTTTGTTGCAGGCAATGATTTGCAAAAGTTATGTTTAAAAGGATGTTAGTGAGGGGAAACCCATTCCGCTAAGCGGCATGGCCTCATTTAACAGAAAATATCCGAGATAAAACAATGTTATTCACACCAGGCTTTATGTCTGACTTGAAGTTTTTGTTTCCCCTTAAACTCTCGGTTGCTCAAAAATTGATTTGAGTAGGCTGAGGGTTGAGGTTTACAGGTTTTAGTTTTGGCAGATAATGCTTCTAGAGACGAGCAGGTGGCTGACGGATATCTAATTAGTAGTTACAGTTTATTTTTCTTTGATTCTATTGTGTCTATTAAGTCAAATATGACTCTATTGACTCTGATAAACCAAGGGTACATCGTCATATGTCGCTCTTGATGTATTATTGTATAATAATATTTGATCTTTACCTAGAAAACTGATGCATCGGATAACTTCAAATGCAAGCAACAACAACAAAACAACGATGGAATGAATCAAATAAGGATTGATGGATTAATGATACCAAGGATAAATGCCTAGATTCCATGTATGGGCTTCAAATCCGTTGATTCGAGCGCGCTCGAATAACCAAAAATGGAGAAAGGAGATAACACTCCACTTCCAATTTTAAAGAGGCACAAGCACTCAAACAAAAGTTTATTCAAAATCAACCACTTTACAAATGACCGACATCCCTATTTATAGAAGTTACAATACAACAGACCGACCTAACATAGGTGCTCAACGACCTACGACATAACTATCTCGACCTAACAACAAACGATTTAACACACGAGTTACAACACATGACATAACAACATATATGCGGTCCAACAAATTACAACATCACGACCTAAGAACTCAGCGACTCAACATCTGGACGGAGCAACTTGAGGAAACACGGCAACGATCTACTGGAAGCGACATATGGAACTTCGACTTAAGGAATTCTAGAGCGACTTAAGGAGCAGCGACCTATTAGAAGCTCGCGATAAGGAAACTTCCACGACTTAAGAGGTTCTATAGCACGGGGCCTGCTCTGCTCGCGATCTAAGGCTTCATTCAACCTAAGGAAGAGGAGAGACCTAAGCTCGTTGCGACTTAAGGAATCAAATTCGGCATCGGTTGCTAGGTTGTGTAACTCGCTAGCATGACCAAAGTATAGGTCGCAGGCGACTAATGGTGAAGCATAGCTCGCGGGCGACTTAAAGCATCACAACTGCTCGCATCATCCTCCAGTGCATCATCCTCCCCTGGTTGACAAGAATTCGACCCCGAATTCACACTTTCCTCTTCTTCGACACACTTATCCCCATGATATGGAATCAAGTGTTTGACGTTGAAAACGTCTGCAGTATGGATATGATCTGGCAATCTCAACCGATAAGCATTATCATTGATTTTCTTCACGATTTCTATTGGACCAATCTTTCGAGCTTTCAATTTGTTATAAGTTCCAATTGGAAAATGATCTTTCGTCAATACTGCGTAAACAAAATCACCTTCTTTGAAGTCCACACTCCTTCGCTTCTTATCTGCCAGTTGCTTATACTTCTCATTTGACTTAAGCAATCGTTCATGAACAGTCCTGTGACATTCCTGCAACTCATTCAAAAAATCAGAAGCTCGTTTAACAACACCTTTCTGACGTGGAACTATCGACAAATCCAACGGTCCTTTCGGAATTGCTAAATAGACTACTTGAAATGGACTGAATCCAGTACTTCGATTAATAGCGTGATTATGTGCGATTCTGCTTGACACAACTTCACATCCCAGCTCTTCAAATTATCCTTCACAAGACATCTCAACAAGTTTCCCAAAGATTTGTTCACCACTTTCTGTTTGCCCATCTGTTTGTCGATGATAGGCGCTACTAAAATTCAGCTTAGTCCCAACCATCTTCCACAGACTCAACCAAAATTGATTTAGAAATCGAGTATCCCGGTCAGAAACAATGGTCTCAGGTAGCCCATGTAATCGATAAACCTCTTTAAAGAACAATTGAGCAACACGGACTGCATCGGCGGTCTTTTTACAAGCTATTAAATGTGCCATTTTTGAAAATCTATCCACCACAACATATATAGAATCATTCCCTCATTGATTTATCGACAAACCCAAAACAAAATCCATGCTAATATCAACCCATGGCCTAGTAGGCACGGGCAATGGCATATACAATCCTGCATTCGTAGCTGTCCCTTTGGAAACTTGACATATGTGACATCTTAGCACAAATCTTTCAACTTCTTTCCTCATGGAAGGCCGAAAATATGATTGAGAAATCAACTGCAAGGTACGATCTCTTCCCACATGACCTTCTTCATGCAATTCCTTCACAATCTTCATTCGCAAACTGCACTCTAGTATACACAACCGATTTCCTTTGAATAGAAAACCATCTACCAACACATACCCATCCGTCTTCCCTTTCTCGACTTCATCTACAATCTTAGCAAAGTAAGGATCCTCAACAAACAATTCTGAAAGTACATCAAACCCCGTCACTTCAAATCTCATCGTAGTCAACAAATGATTTCTTCTACTCAATGCGTCTGCCACTCGGTTTGTAACTCCCGACTTATGCTTTACAACAAATGTAAACTGTTGCAAGTATGCTATCCGTGAAGCATGCCTGGTTGCAATCTTATCCTTTCCATGCAAATTCTTTAAAGCTTCATGATCAGTATACAACACAAACTCCTTATAAAACAAGTAGTGTCTCCAAAGATTTATGGATTGGACAATAGCATAGAACTCCAAGTCATAGGTACTGTATCTTGTCTTCGCTCCAGAAAGTTTCTCGCTAAAATAAGCAATTGGACGACCCTTTTGAATTAATACTCCACCAATTCCAACCTTAGACGCATCAGTATCTAGCTCAAAGAGCAACTGAAAATCCGGGTATCTAAGAATCGGTGTTGTAGTCAAGAGTGTCTTGATCTTTTAGAAAGCAGAATCAGCCTCTTCAGTCCACACAAATTGCTTTCCTTTCATACAATCTATCACTGGTGCCATCACGCTACTGAAATGTGGAATAAACCTTCGGTAGAATGATGCTAACCCATGGAAACTTCTCACTTCAGTTACAGTCCTGGGTTGTGGCCAATCCTTGATTGCTTCAACTTTACCTTGATCCACATAGATTCCTTCCTTGGACAACATATGCACCAAGAACAAAACACTGTGTCATGAATATGCACTTCTTTGTTGCCGCGTAAAATTGCTCTTGACGAAGTATCATCAACACTTCCCGTAGGTGTTGTAGATGTTCTTCTGCGCTCCCACTGTATATCAATATATCATCAAAGTATACCACCACGAACTTTCCAATAAATGGTCGAAAGATCTGGTTCATCACTCGCATAAAAGTACTAGGTGAATTCGAAAGACCAAATGTCATGACCAGCCATTCATACAACCCCTCCCGTGTCCTTAAGGCTGTCTTCCATTCATCCCCTGATCGAATCCGAATCTGATGATATCCACTCTTTAGATCAATCTTTGAAAAGATAACAGCTCCACTCAGCTGATCTAACAAATCATCCAATCTTAGCATCGGAAATCTGTACCTCACTGTAATCTTGTTTAGTGCTCGACTATCTGTACACATTCTCCAAGTTCCATCCTTCTTTGGCACTAACAAGGCTGGTACTGCACAAGGACTTAAGCTTTCCTGTACGCGCCCTTGTTCAAGTAATTCCTCCACTTGCCTTCTCAACTCTCCGTGCTCCTTTGGACTAATTCTATAATGTGGTCTACGCGGTAACATAGCTCCCGGAAAAAGATCAATCTGGTGTTGTATGTCTCTCAACGGTGGTAACTCTTTCGGTAATTCATCAGGAAATACATCTTCAAATTCCTTCAACACTGGCTCAACTTCCTCAGGATTTTCAACCGTTTCACTACTTTCACGCCCAATCAACAGAAATACTTCAGGCCCATCCTCTACTTCCTTGACAAACTCCTTCAAAGATAACTGAGTCTTTAGTTCTTCGATTTCCTCCAGCTTGCTTTCACTTTATTGTCGCTTTTTAGGAACTAAAGTAATTCGTGTACCTTCGAACATGAAACTGTAGTTGTTGGTGCGACCATCATGTTGCACAGCCCTATCATATTGCCACGGTCTTCCCAACAACAAATGACATACATCCATATCAACCACATCACACCAAATTTCATCCTTATACTTCTTTCCGATGGAAAAAGTTACACAAGCGCTTCGACTAACCTTCACTTCCCCACCTTTCCACAACCAAGCTAATTTATAGGGTTTGGGATGCTTCTCTGTCTGTAACGCCAACTTCTTTACAGCTTCTGTAGAGATGTTGTTATCACAATTTACTGCATCGATAACAAACTTGCAATCCCTTCCCAAAATAGTGCGCGTCGACTGAAAAATATTACTCCTGAACCAACTAGAATCATCCTCTTGCTTTGGTGTTAAACAATATCTCCTCATCATTAAAGAATATCCCTCGTTTCCCTACAATAAGTCTGCTTCCTCCTCAACTTGTGGTGAGTTGGAACATTCTATTTCTGCATCCTCATCCTCAACCTCATCAGCCGTCACTCCTTTCTTAGGTTTCGGTCGTTCATTGCTTTTATGACCAAACTCCTGACAGTTATAACACTTGAAATTGTTGTAGACCTTGGTCTTAGCAACTTCATTGACAACCGGTTTACTAACAGCCTTGGAAACATTAGTATTGCTACTAGCACCCTTGTTCTGGTTGTTGGAATTGGTAAACACACCACCTCCTCTTCTTCCTTGCTTCGCCCAAGCTAGAGCTTTCTGGTGTGCTTCAGCAACGGGTCTTGGATCAAACATATTCACCATATCCTGAATTTGCATTCTCAATCCTCCAACAAATCTAGCTGTCAACTGTTCCTCTGTTTCCATGATATCGTTTCTAGTAATCAGTTGATAAAACTCATCTGCATAATCATTTACCGACTTTGTCCCTTGTCTCAAATTCTGTAAGCGCTGATACATAAGAGACCGATAATTATAAGGCAATAAAGTAGCCTTCATCAACATCTTCATCTTCTCCCATGAAACAATCTTCGACTTTCCCATTCTTTCCCTTATAAGTTTAGTTTGTTGCCACCATGCTATAGCTCTTCCCCTCAATCGTGTAGCAACCAACCTAACTCTACGATGCTCGGGTACTTCCTTGAAGTCAAAAATTTCCTCAACATTTGATAACCAATCCAGAAATTCTTCAGCAATCATTCCTTCTTTGAATTCTGGAATCTCTATTTTCATCCCCGACTCCCATCGATGTTCATCTTCTACACCCCGATATTGACTTCGTACTTGGTCTCGATCTCGATAATGAATACTACCTCTACCACCATCTTCATCATAATCAAATGTACTTCGATATCAATCTCGACCATCAACATCTCTACGATCATACATGTCTCTTCTACTCTGTCATTCAACATTACGATATGGTTCATGTTCATAGTCACGTTGAGTTCCTCTCTCTTCATTTCTGTACTCATGGTGTTCTCGCCTCATTGAAACTGATGATTCTCTTCTATCTCGATAAGATTGTGGTGACACCCTCCTCACTTCCGTAACCGATGGCGAAACCCTGTTTCCTCCATGGTTCGAGACTGGTGACCTTCTCCTTTGACTTTGATTCATGTCATTCATCATTTTCTCTAACTTTCCGGTACCTTCATCAAACTTTTCATTGATACGTTGCTGCATTTGCTTAGCTTCTTGTCTTCTATACACATCTTCAACATTTTGAAATCGATTAGCACGTCTCGAAGGCATTGTCGAATCTTCAACAAATCCAAACACACACTTCAACTAGTACAACTTTAACTCAAATCTGAACTTGACTTCTCTCGGCCTGCACTTAGCTTGGCTCGGCTGTAACTGCTTTGACTCGGCTCCAACTTCTATAACTCTCGGCTTTGATCCAACTTCTATACTCGGCTCAAACTCCAACACTTCAACTCGGCTCCCAATTGGCTCGGCTTAGATATAATTGGCTAAGTCTAGCTCTGATACCAAAATTGACGCATCAGATAACTTTAAATGCAAGCAACAACAACAAAACAATAATGGAATGAATCAAATATGGATTGATGGATTAATGATACCAAGGATAAATGCCCAAATCCGTTGATCTCGCGAGTTACCGGATTCTAGCTATCTTTAACACGTTGATCGCGCTCGATACCATGTTAGAAGATCTACGATTCTTCGACGTTGATCTCGCGCACGAGATTCCGTGTATCGGCTTCAAATCTGTTGATTCGAGCGCGCTCGAATAACCGAAAATGGAGAAAGGAGATAACACTCAACTTCCAATTTTAAAGACGCACAAAGCACTCAAACAAAATTTATTCAAAATCAACCACTTTACAAATGACCAACATCCCTATTTATAGAAGTTACAATACAACAGACCGACCTAACACAGGTGCTCAACGACCTACGACATAACTATCTCGACCTAACAACAAACGATTTAACACACGAGTTACAACACACGACATAACAACATATATGCGGTCCAACAAATTACAACATCACGACCTAAGATCTCAGCGACTCAACATCTAGACGGAGCAACATGAGGAAACACGACAGCGATCTACTGGAAGTGACATAAGGAACTTCGACTTAAGGAATTCTGAAGCGACTTAAGGAACAACGACCTATTGGAAGCTCGCGACCTAAGGAAACTTCCGCGACTTAAGAGGTTCTGTAGCACGGGGCCTGCTCTGCTCGCGATCTAAGGCTTCATTCGACCTAAAGAAGAGGAGAGACCTAAGCTCGCCGCGACTTAAGGAATCAAATGCGGCATAGGTTGTTAGGTTGTGTAACTCGCAAGCACGACTCAAAGTATAGGTCGCACGCGACTTAAGGTGAAGCATAGCTCGCAGGCGACTTAAGAGAAGCATAGCTCGCGGGCGACTTAAAGCATCACAACTGCTCGCATCATCCTCCACTGCATCAAAAACGATTATGAGATTATGTAATAGGGATATGAATTATTGTTTTGAAATGTAATCAGTAAAATGTTGTATTGAAATCTATGATTTTGTTCATATTCATGCGCTTCTGATGTTATAGATACAATTAGCATTACCATATTTTTTCAGCAAAAATTAATACTATTGATGATTATAGCATATGTAGCACTCAACTTTTGGCCTCCAGATAAGAGATATTACATGGGATTCCAAAGCATACATGAATATTACTCTAGACTTGGCATAATCATACCCTTCTTGGGTGTGACCCACTTAGCCCTGCCTCATGTCCCTGCTTTATTCATTTTCTGGGTGTGAGACTAGAAGAGGCCACGCTCTTACCATTTATAAGCACTTCCCCCTTGAAATGCTAACACTACCCTCCAGGCAACAATGTAATATTAGCAATCTTCCATACAAGTTCATTTTCGGACTGAACAAAAAAATTGAGGGCGCTGTCTCTAATTTCATCATCTTCAAGATGTCTTCACTTCGAATGCTTAAGTTGGATCGAAGTGATTTTCGGATAACATATCCATTCCTGGTCTCATCGAAACAACATTCAGCCATTTTCGGAAAACTCAACCCCGGTTCTTTAGAAAATAATCAGTCAAAGATAAGATTGGAGATCACCCCCTAAACGTTAATGGACGGGTTTCCTTATCGTTGTCCTAAAAGAAGGAAACGAGATTTGCACGCACAATACAGCATCATTGGAGATGACCATGCTATATAACTCATGTCTTTCTCCTAGATATTTCCAAAGTTATATTTGGGTCCAAATTCGACAGTTGTTTATTTAACGATCGAATAATAAACAATGAATCAGGGATTAAATTCCATAGGAATACAAACATTTGGTTAAGCACCAACCAACACTAAGCCTCCTTAATTAATCTTCTCGTTAATTAAAACATCTTGTAAATGCATGTATAAAATACTTAGTACAAGGACATATTTACGAACCCTTTTATTTTTATTACTTAGAAAATATCAATATACTTATTCATTGGTATAAGTATATTTGCCAAAAACTAAGAATGATCTCCTTTTTACCAAATTCCAAAATCATTTATAAACTCCATTATAAATTTCTAAAATCATTTATAAATTACGTATCAAGTCATTTCTAGACCATTATAAAACCATGAAATTATTTACAAATTCGATTTTATAAATCTATAAATCCATTTCTAAACTCGTTTATAAATATCCATCTATTTATAAACCACTTTACCTTGTAAATAATCTCCCTTTAAATCTTCAAACTATTTTATAAGCGCTTCTTGTAAAAATGCATGTCTGTTTGCGAAATTCTATTTATGAATAACGGCACCGTCATAAATAAATAATTATTATTAACTTTTAACCTCTTAAACATAATAATTAATAATTCAAACCATTATGGATAAAAAAATCGTTGATCTTTACCAAATATATAATAATAATAAATTACCAAAATATTGTTAATAATCATTATTATTAATTTCAAACCATATTAATAATTAAATAAACAACCCTTAAATATATTTAACTATTAATAAACAACTTTAAACAATATTAATATGAGTAACCAACTTTTGGAACATAACCTATTTCCTCGATATAAATCCATAC
Organism: Allium cepa; assembly: GCA_030765085.1. Classification (NCBI taxonomy): domain Eukaryota; kingdom Viridiplantae; phylum Streptophyta; class Magnoliopsida; order Asparagales; family Amaryllidaceae; genus Allium; species Allium cepa. The sequence continues at coordinate 84,330,075 of CM060931.1, read as the reverse complement.
TTAAATCTTCAACCCAATTATTCCCATATTTATAAAACTATTTTTATAAATCTACTCTCAATTTTATCAAAATTCAATTTTATAAAATTCCTTTATTTACAAAGTTCTGTCTATAAATTCATCCTTTTATAAACTAAGTTTACTATCAAAATCCACTTATAAATCCATTTGTGACGCCCTACCCCGAGACCCGCATTAACAAAGAGTATTACTGGGTAATACTGTCTGCTAATGCAGAGAATAGGGTTGGATAGGAGCGACTATCTATAACCTTTTCTTAAATATCAATTAAATACGTCACAATGCCATATTTTTTTTCGTCGATCGACATATCCAATGAATACTTAATACAAAGCCATAAGTGGCTATAGGATGTATCAGAAAAAATACAACAATTCAAATGCAAAACACATCACAAAACAGCTGATAATCCCATATATACACACATATACAGATACATCACAAAATATACAAAATGGTACATCGCATATGTGGTATTACGACCACAATACAAACACGCGTCAAAAGAATATACATATCAGAGTAGCAAACCAAAAAGGACTACACAAACAGCTATAACAAAAGAGAAGCAGAATAGTCCATGCAGAAGCAGAATAGGTAAGTCCAAATGTACCTAACCTGAAACACCTCGGTCTGACCCGAGCATAAAACAGTAACGAGTCGGATTTTTCACGCTCGAAAATCGACATCCATACTTCATATCGTATTCGAATGCCATAGACTCGACCGTTTAAATCCGATTCGCCGGAGCTTATAACAATATTAAGTAAACAACACAACGGAAGAAAAGAATAATACATTGATATACAACTTTGAAACAATATCTGATACAACAGATGATCCAATAGATATCAATATACATCAGAGATATGATACAATAAAATAGCAGCGGAAAAGAAAACGATAACACCAGTAACGGAAAAAATAACTCTAAGATAGTCTTCAAGGAAGAACTTCGAAAACTGCGACTCCATTTCCAAGAACCAATCCAACAATATCTCGAACTCCCAATAACGATGCATAAAGATAATCAAGTGCGGTCTAATCCAAAGACTGAACTAACTCCATATAATCCACTACATCTGACTATCTAAAAAACCCAACTCTAGACTGCTCGTGTAGAAAAAATTTGAGCACCCAGAGTTTAGGAAAGAAACAATAAACTCCAGGATCAATCATGGGACTGGTGTGAGCAACAAAAACAATTTATCTTTTAAAACAATCAAAAAAAGATTTTAAAATCAATTCGCAATGCTTTTAGAAAATGAAACTACCATAAGACCTCCCACCACACACACAATGCAAACGCAGAATTGGAGGAGATTTCTTATGTTAGTCAAAGATGCTTACTACGCAAAATAAAATCAATTGATTATTATTATTATTAGTGCATAGTGTAGAAAACATTTCGAAAGTAGAATATAAATCTTAGCCAGCATAGGTACCATTATATTATGCCTACTATAGCTACCATATTAGATGGCAGGTTCTACAACTAATACCGTACAAGGTCGTATTGTTTCTTTGGATTTCCAACAAATGGTCAGGCCAAGGAACTTCCCATTGCCATATGAAAACGCCTCTGGAAAGTCGCCCCGAGACCCTAACCGGATCTCTGCCAACACAAGGCCGGGTTACCTCTGTAAAAATAGGTAACTACTGACGCGCGTATGCCATCCCCCGGTTGTAACAACCCTTATCTGAGGATCCTCAACCAACATCAATCACAAAGTCATATAAATTTGCAATATCCACATAAGTTAAGTATCTGGGCTCCATACCATGATACCACTTCTATCCAGAAGGCAATGACACACACTATGGGGCGCTACTCCCTAAAACCTTGATCCATCCTTCCTGTTTTGACTATTACCCAGGTGTGAGGTTCGACGAAGTCTCGTCCACAAAGCTACGCTTTTCAGAAAAGCCATGCTTTGATCAACAAATAATCAGCAGCACTCAGCATGCCACATTACCAAATTGGGAATATATTACTGATAACCTTCAACTACATAACCTCTGAGTTCGTACGTCTCTGGGAAGGGTGTTAAGCTAAGAGAATAAATTATCCGCCACCAACAGAAATGTATTTGAAAGAAATCTGCTTTATATCTCAAATTGTAATGTCAGACATACAATCCATACAAGTCTGTTCTGGGATCGAACAGAACCAAAGGCACTTCCGAAGAAGTCCTTGCAATCCGGGTATTCACAATCCCGATTGGACATCCCATCGCTTAGGGAATCTCTATACCGTAGCTACTCGGTGTAGAGAAAATCGATAGGTCATCCTATCATTCTCGCAAATACCTGGTCTTCACCACCAGTCTTCAATGCCATCCATAACGTCGAATCACATAATCGGAATGGGTTATCCGACACAAAGGTCCTTTCCCGGCTAAACCGAATAGTGAGCGCAACATTTAAAACATATGGATATGGAATTCCAATTAAGTCACAACTTAAAAATCCAAAGATTTTCTCTCAAATGGTTTAACAAATTACCATATCCAATCTTTTAAAAGAAAAACATTCATTTCACATATTTCACGCAATTTCACAAAGATTCATTCATAAATTTCAAAACAATTCCATCTCAATTGGATTAATTCATTTAAATCTTTAAATCAAAGATTTATCTTATAGCTTTCAAACAGTTTACATAACTTGGAAAATCATTTTCATTTTTAACTTGAAATCTTAAAATTCTTTTTAACACAATTTGGAAGTTCATTTCTTATATGAAAGCTTTTATTATTTGAAAACGAATAGTTTCATTCCAGAAAGATCCAATTTTATTTACACGAGTTAAAGCTTTTGAACTTAAATTCAAATTCCCAAATCAATACCTTTATATTAGTTCAACATAAAGATAACTAGTGTAACATCTTTAATTCCTAGTTTCCAATCATAGAATTCAATTCCAAATTTTGAATTCAAGTTTAAATCAAATTATTTAAATTCTAGAACTTAATCAAGTTATTCAAAATAAATTTTATCTTTAAAATTCCATTTCAAAAGCTTTTCACGTTTAACCTTATCCATTTCCAGAACATTTGAATTTAAAAATTCAAATTTAAAACTATTTCAAAAATCTGTGACTTAACCAATTTCCTCGTGAAATCCATATTTGTGTGTGTATAAGTGGGGTCCAGGGGTTTAACACAATAGTGCAACATCATTCAATATCATAGATTAAAACACAAAAATGTAGTTGATAAGCGATATAAACTATAACGCTTATCGTCCATTCACAGATTCACAAATAACATACAAATGTAAATAAATGAATAAATTATACACAGCTCAATCCACAGAACAAAATATCACAGATCAGATAGGACAATTAATTCACGGTATCTCATTCAATACAATCATTCATAAGTAAGGTCAAGCATTCAATGATCATTTATAAGCAGGATTAATTAATCGTTTAAGCCTAATTAATTTAATTTATTTCCAATTAAATTAATGAATTAATTATCCAATCCTGATACATTAATTACAAACCATTTGGTATAAATAAATTTATCAAACACTTTAATTAATTAAATTATTCTTAATTAGTCATATTAATTAAATCAACATTTTACACTAATTTCCTGATTAATTAACTTTAATTGATCGAAATATCCAAAATTAATTACTATAAGTGATTAATCCTTAATTACTTATGAATTACATTTAAACAGTTTATAATTGATTATCTAAATTAATTAATCCAATTAATTTTTAAAATTAATCACCTCAATCAATACTTAGTGATCCTTAGTTAACTATCTTCCTTAACTAATAACATTTCTTAATCACTCTTAAATTAATCTCTAATTATAAATTAATCTAAATCGTTAATTTATAAATTACATAAATAAGCCCTTAATTAACTATCATATAAATTACATCACTTAATGCCTTAATTATCTCTAATATAATTTATTCCTTTATTAATGATTTCATTAACATTCAAGTGTATTTTTAAACGTTACATTTGAATTTAAATTCAAATTTCATTTTAAAACTTTTTAGATTCAAAGTTTATTTGAAAACTAAACATTACTTTTAAATTTAAACCCCTTTCCATATATTTACACTTTGATTAAAAAAATCAAATTTCCTTTCTTTTTAAAATTTTAAGATTCAAAGTTTATTTGAATCTAACTTAAACTTGATTTAAATTTATTTATAGCTAGCTTACCAATTTAAATTCATTTAAATTTGGTTTGAATTTCAACTTGCAGACAGTTTTGAACAAAACTGTAACCCTGTTAAACCAACCCGAGGCAACTTAAGTTTGCTTCGGGTCCAACAGCTAAAGACTTTGAGCCGAACTCAAATTTTCTCGAGGAGAACTCGAGACAATCTCCTGAGAAATTTCGTGCTTTCACTCAAACTAACCCAATTTACCAGTTACCAAAATCTCGAGCACGGTGTACGTGCACAGCGTCGCCGATCATCTCCGGTCACTCCTGATGACCGCTACACGTCGCCGATCACCCACATACCTGATCCCGATCATCGCATCCCCCTCAAAAACTCAAAAATTGAAATTGAGTTCACCACCCAAACCTGGAAACACGAGACAGAATCCACCCCAAACCTGTCAACGCCTCCATCTCGTCGCCTCGACCACCAGAGGACCCAGAACTCAGGTTATACAATCGCCATCGTCCCTGCTATCATCCCCTAAAATCCTATCACGCTCGATCGAACATAGACAGCGAACGAAACGAGAACCCATACCTAAACAAAACTAGGTTTAAAAACTTCAAACCCTCGCCGTCGTCGCCACGTTCACCTGCCAACCCTCTTACTATTTTTCCCTCCATCGCCGATCACTTCTCCACCACGTGGCAAATTCCCGACCACCACTACTCAATGGATGACCAGAAATCGCCAAATCAAAGAAATTCAGACAACCACAGATTTCTCTCCAATCCTTATTCTAAAAATTATAATTTTTTCTTTAAAAATCGAGTTAAAACATATGAATTCAATTTGCATACCTGAATTCGAGAACTAAAAGATTTGAATTTTTACATATTGAAAGATTTCGTGCAGCGCTTTGATTTCCAAAGATATTCAATTTAAATTTTAATTTAATTAAAATTCTAAACATTAGTCTATGATCCGATAAACAACTTTTGTTTTAAATCCAAGTTCTAACAACAATTGGTTTTAGAGAATATGATTTTTGAACCAAAATTTTAAGCTCGAAAACCATAACAGGATATCACTGATACATGCATTTACTTGTATACAGACAAAGATACTAATATACACACACACACACACACACACACACACACACACACAAAATATATTTCCAGATATAGATCATGCAACAAAATCCTACTTAAGTTTCAAATAAAATTGTTACTCACTTGTTTTCCTGAAATCAAAGAAGAACATAGCATGCCTTCAAAACAAAAGTTGCTTTGACTATCCAGGCTTGTATTCTCTAGCTAGCTGAAGATCATCTTCTCGGGTTTAGATTGAATTATTTATTGTTTGAGCTGATTGGTATTGTTGAGTTTTGTTTTATTTTTGTTTACTTCAGTTTTATTTCAAATGATGGATGAAACTGAAAGGAAGGAGTTTGATGTATAAATATAAAAAGAGTTTACAGATTGTATTACCTTTTGTACAGGGGATTAGGTATTGTAAAGCATGGCTGGTATGGTATTCATTAAATGCTAGAGATGGAAACATTAAATGCCATTGTACAAATCTATCCTTATTTAATTTTCCCATACTTGATTATATCTTCTTGTCTCGGCTGATAGATGTGGTATTAATTGCCTTACATGTCTTTGCACATATTTTGCTTTGTTTATTTACTTACCTTGTTTTTTTGGCTGAAATGATTTCCAGTAAGTACATATGTTTACTTTGTTTTGTATGTGCTTCTTTTGCTTGAAAACTTGAGTGAATTTTATTTGTTATCTTTCCTTTGCAAGCCCAGATATCTATGTTTAGGGTCTTCTTACTTTATACTATAACAATATTCTATTTTAATTATGTTGTTATTATTTTTCTAATGTATTCATTTAAAAATTTGCATAGTTTATTAATATTTTATTTTATTTTGTCTTCATGGTTATATTTAAAACTTTGCTTTGTCATTGCTTAATAATATAAATAAAATTCTATTTTATATAACTATATAATTTGTCTTATGTCCATCTAATTTCTATTTCTAACTTAAGTATTTATTTTACCTTACATACAAATTGTTTTGTATTTTTTCTATATATTTATTTCAATAGTTTATATCCTATATTTTTTTTAGTTTACAAAATTCTAGAATTATTTAATATGTTCATTTCATAGAAAAATCTATTTAAATATTTTGTTTAACATCATATCCAAAAATCCAAACACAAATTTATTTCCTAAGATATTTATATTTAAATCCTAATTCAAATTCAATTGTCAATCCATTCTATATACATGTTTATTTTCAAGTATCCAATTTAATTCTCGATTAATTCAAAATTTATATTAAAATTTATATTAATCACCAATTACTTCACAATTTTTATTCAGAAATGAAATTAATTATCAATTCATACTCAATTTAAATCCAGGATCATTATAGACTTCCCCCTTAAAAGGAATTTCGTCCTCGAAATTCGCCAGAGAGAGATAACGAAGATAGATGAAAGATAGAGAAATATCTTTTCAGAACAAACTAGATATCAATTATGCATTTGGCTCACCAAATCAGAATATCAACAATAGATACAAGAAGTTATAATAGAATTTCAAATTTGGTTTTTAAATGAAATCGTTTTATCGATTCAATTCAAATTTATCCTTATATTTCACTAACCAATTTAACTCAATTTAAAATTTCCAATTTATTTAAAATTTCTAATTTCTAATTTCTAATTCGTATTCATTAAGGTTTAAATCCAAAACTAATAAGAAACTGATGAAAATACGAAGTAAAGATTTCCTCCAACGAGTCGTAGGGCCATTATCTCACTGAAACTTCTTCTGTAGCTGATACGAATGATCAAAGAATTGAAAACGAATCGAAGGAGATTGATTAGAAAGTTGTTTCCACTGTTGCAGGGTATTGACCATTTATAGTGGTACTCTCCTGTCCCCTATCTCGTCCTCTTCTTGCACTCATACTTACTATTAGTGAATAGTAAGAAAATTTACCGAGACATTTAAATGGATATCTTAGGGATATACTCATTCTAGGGATACTTCACCCTATCTCTAATGAGTTACTTAATGTGTTATACTCCTGAGCTAAAGTTTAACCTTAGCTCTGATAAGTCGGATTTTTCGCGCTCGAAAATCTACATCCATACTTCATATCGTAATCGAATGCCATAGATTCGACCATTTAAATCCGATTCGCCTAAGCTTATAACAACATTAAGTAAACAATACAGTGGAAGAAAAGAATAATACATTGATATACAGCTTTGATACAATATCTGATACAACAGATGATCCAATAGATATCAATATACATCAGAGATATGATACAATAAAATAGCAGCGGAAAAGAAAACTACAACACCAGCAGCGGAACAAATAACTCTAAGATATTCTTCAAGGAAGAACTCCGAAAACTGCACTCCATTTCCAAGAACCAATCCAACAATAGCTCGAACTCCCAATAATGATGCATAAAGATAAGCAAGTGCAGTCTGATCCAAAGACTGAACTATCTCCAGATAATCCACTACATCTGACTATCTGAAAAACCCAACTCTAGACTGCTCGTGTAGAAAAAAATTTGAGCACCCAGAGTTTAGGAAAGAAACAATAAACTCCAGGATCAGTCATGGAACTGGTGTGAGCAACAAAAATAGTTCATCTTTTAAAACAATCAATAAAAGATTTTAAAATCAATTCGCAATGCTTTTAGAAAATCAAACTACCATAAGACCTCCCGCCACACACACAATGCAAACACAGAATTGGAGGAGATTTCTTCATATATTAGTCAAAGATGCTTAATAAGAAAAATCAAAACATTTGATTATTATTATTAGTGCGTAGTATAGAAATCATTTCGAAAGTAGAATATAAATCTAAGCTAGCATAGGTACCATTATATTATGCCTACTATAACTACCATATTAGACGGCGGGTTCTACAACTAATACCGTACAAGGCTCGTATTGTTTCTTTAGATTTCCAACAAATGGTCAGGCCAAGGAACTTCCCATTGCCACATGAAAACGCCTCTGGAAAGACTCCCCGACAACCTAACCGGATCTCTGCCAACACAAGGCCGAGTTACCTCTACAAAAATAGGTAACTACTGACGTGCGTATGCCATCCTCCAGTTGTAACGACTTTTATCTGAGGATCCTCAACCAACATCAATCACAAAGTCATATAAATTTCCAATATCCACATAAGTTAATTATCTGGGCTCCATACCATGATACCACTTCTATCCAAAAGGCAATGACACACACTAAGGGGCGCTGCTCCCTAAAACCTTATTGCATCCTTCCTGTTTTGACCATTACCGGGGTGTGAGGTCCGACGAAGTCTCGTCCACAAAGCTACGCTTTTCAGAAAAGCCACGCTTTGATCAACAAATAATCAACAGCACTTAACATGCCACATTACCAAATTGGGAATATATTACTGATAACCTTCAACTACATAACCTCTAAGCTCGTACGTCTCTGAGAAAGGTGTTAAGCTAAGAGAATAAATTCTCCGCCACCAACAGAAATGTATTTGAAAGAAATCTGCTTTCTATCTCAAATTGTAATGTCAGACATACAATCCATACAAGTATGTTATGGGTTCAAACATAACCGAAGGCACTTCCGAAGAAGTCCTTGCAATCCGGGTATTCACAACCCCGATTGGACTTCCCATCACTTAGGGAATCTTTATACCCTAGCTACTCGGTGCAGAGACAATCGATAGATCATCCTGTAACGACCCAGAATTTTTATTAATTAAGATTTGAATATTTAATTGATTTTAATTATTAATAAGTGAAATTTATAGGTCGAATAATTTTATTTCGAATAATTGGATTTACTTGGACAATTAAATCGATAATTTAATAATAGAAATTCCAAAAATAATTGTAATTTGAGTTAAATATGATTAAAAATCATTTGTAAAATTTTATTTAATCATATTGTAGTTAGAACGATATTTTAGAACTTTTAAAATTTAATTAAGAGTTAATTTGTGAAAATTGAATATTATAATATTTAATCTACTAGTGAAATTAGCCAATTTCCGAACAGTCTCAGAATTTGACGAAACTAGTTCCATTGGATCCGTAATAGTTTGTTATTATCGGATTTCAATTTTCGTAGCAATCGGAGTTGTCGTTTGACCGTGGCAGCTCGAAACGCATCGAAATTGTTTCAATATTAATTTGGCGAGTTAAAATAGCCATTTTTTAAAAAGTCTCGATTTCGACGAAACCATGTTCATCAGATCTGTAATGTGATATTATTGTAAGATTTTAAATTTTGTGTCAATCGGATTTAAAGTTTGTCCGGTGCAAGCTAAAACGCCTAGAAATCGGTTTGATCGATTTAATTTTAAATCGATCATTTAATTCCATATCTCGCACAGATGATCGAATCAGCTTCTGAAACCTGCTATTGTGTCCGGAACGTGGGATAAACCCTAGGAACGTCAGTTACCGCGCGAAATTCGGAGTTTGGAAAAGCAGGATGAATAGTATTCGTCGTTTTCCATAAATAGCCCCCCTTTTCTTCACAAAAAAATTAGGGTTTAAAACCCTAGCCGCCTCCAATGAAACTGAAGGCCGGAATTTAACGATCTTCCTCCCTCAAATTCGTCAAATCCGTTCATCAATTCAAGAAACTTTCAACTAGAAGATCGTAGAGCTTCGTGAGACCTTTCGATCCATACGGTCGTGATGGTCTTTAATGCATTGTGATGGTCGAATTTTTGTCTAGATTCGTCGAGTTCACGTACGTTTTCCACCACCATGGAGTGGCCGAGGTTCAAGACGTCTGGACCGAAGGTAGAGCGTGCGACGAGCTTGCAAATGGTAGTAGTTGATCGTGCTCTAGTGTCTTGGTGGTGGAGCGGCAATTAGGGTTAGAGGCGGCTACATGGGTTAGTTGCGTGCGTGATATCCTAATGATGAGCGCGTTTGGGAAGAAAGGGAGGTGCGGCCTGGATCATCCAATGTGAAATCAACGGCCCTGATTAGCTAGGTTATAAATTTAAAAGAAAATTTGTAAATTAATTTTATAATAATTTGTACAATCTTCAAACGTGTATAACTTTTTCATACGAGGTCGAAAACGCGCGAAACCAGTTGCGTTGGAATCGTATGGACGAGCACTACACTATGGAATTGGATTGTAGTCGTTTAGAGTTAGTGAGAATTTCGGGTAAAATTAAACGCACGTTTAATTTTATTCGAAATAAAATCTGAAAACAAAATTGAAATCAAGGTGAGAACTTCTCACTCGATCGAATAGTTTCGATTTTTATTTTAAAAAGTTATATCTAAAATACTTGAATGCATGTTTGAATGATGATTGTTATCTACTGATTGTTAAAATAGACATTATGCGCCGTTAATAAGCGGATGTTATTTATTAAAAACATATACCGCGAATATTTCATAAACAGTGAAATTGGTATTATTTATGTACTTGGAATCGATTTCCCACAGTATATAGCGGATGAGACCCTATTGCACCGTCTATTAAGCGGATAATATTTTATAAATCCCATATACCACAATAATTCCGTACTGGAACGGAATTGGTATTGTGCTAACATCTTTGGATACAGGGAAACAGGTTGGAGGGATCCAACTGGATTCCTCAACTGTATTGATTTATTTACAGATATTGTGATATTTGTTGATTATCATATCGATATATGATATTTGGATGTCGTGATTGACTATTTGGTGCTGCTGCATCATCGGATCCATTTTTGAAGTTTTAAAATAATGATTTTTGGTTTTAAAAGGAATTTTAAAGTGATTTTCGAAAGTATACGTTTTATTAAATTTTGAATTGTTAAAATAAATAAACGTTAAAATTTTAATGTTATAAAAAATATGTTTTTACGAAATGTAAGCGAAAAGTGATTTTTTAAATAAATAGTTAATAAATTTATGAAATGGTTTAAATTGGAATTTTTGAACTATTACAAACAATTTTTATAAAAGATTTATAAATTGTGAAGATATAAAATAAATAAATGTTGTAAAATAAAAGATTTATAAGTAATTAACTTATAAACTGGGTTTTAAGCATATAAATGGGATATTTATAGAAATTGTTAATAAAGGAGATTTTATAAGTTGAATTTGTTATAAAATATAAAGGAATCTTATAAGTAATAAGATTTATGATTTGTGAAGTTTTGAAAGAACGATTTTGTAAATAAATGAATTATAAGTAATCAACTTATAATATGGACTTTTGGTATATATTGAGATATACAAATGGATGAGTAAATAAAGGAAATTTATAAAGCGAAGCTTATAAATAGAAATAGGATTTATAGACATTGTTTATAAATTCGAAATCAATGGAATTTGATAAATTGAATGTTGAAATTGGTTAAGGAAGTATATTCACGATATTGGACAGTGAATATATTATTATAAATAAAATGGATATGCTTGGGAAAATGAATATTTTAAATTGGAGTTAATCGTTTCAATGATGTTTTAAAAGGTGTAAGCATCGAAAACATAGATTTCAACATTTATTGTTGAAATAGACGTTTTCGAGAAATAGAAGGAAATGATGGACTATAACATTGTTGTTATAGTAAATGATTTGCGAAAGGAAATGTTTTTGTATAGTATTGGGATTTATATATCTATCTAAATTTTGATCCCTATACTAGTGATTGTGGGTTGTCGTAACGATGTTTTACGCAACATTCGTTTTGGCCCAAATAAATATGTTTAAAAGAATGATTTCCTTAAAGAATGAAATTTATACTTAATTTCGGTTTAAGTATATTGAATATTTTCCAAGTGTTGAAAATAAATGGATTTGTGAATTACTTATTACTAAATAAGTACGGAAATGTTTTTCCAATGTTAAATAAAACGTTTTGAGAATTTATCTTTTTGAAGACAAATTGAAAATGAATATTAGAAATCGATTTGGGAATCATATATTCATAAATATTTTGGAATGTAAATTCACTATGGAATTTATAAATGAAAAGGGGAATTTGTTTAAAAATAACGTTGATTTATTTTTGAAGTGTGGGAATTAATTTACGGATTTGGAACGTAAATATAAAGTAAATCGGTAAGGATTTATTGTGGTTTAAATGAACCATGTTGAAATGAAAGTATTTCACATAAGGAAAATGATTGAAATTTGTTTTCAAAAGTGGTAAAGGTGAAAAGTGATTTGAAAATTGGTTTTCAAATGTTGAAGTGTGAAAAATATATATCTTGTAAAGATATTTTGGAAAGTAAATAATTTGGTAAATTATTTGGAATCTGATGATGTTGAGCATCTTTATCGATAGTTAAATAACCGACTATCAATATTTACCTTTTAATAGGTATTTGTTGTGATTGTTTGAATTTGAATGCCATACTTATTTTTGAATAAGCGCTCACTATTCGGGTTAGCCGGGAAAGGACCTTGGGGTCGTATAACCCATTCCGAATATGTGATACGTCGTAATGGATTGCATTCGATGACCGGTGTTGAAGACCGGATATTTTTTAAAACGGAATGATTACCGTTGAGTTACTCTGCATCAGCTGATCTCCGATATAGAGGTTTTATCACCCTTAGTGACTGGAAGTCCGGACGTGATTAGAAATTATCCGGAATGCAAGGACTTCTTTGTAAGTGCCTTCGGTTCTGTTCGAGCCTGGAACAGACTTGTATAGATTGTATGTCTAACATTACAAATTGAGATATAAAGCTGATTTCTTTCAAATATATTTCTGTTGGTGGCGGAGAATTTATTCTCTTAGCTTAACACCCTTCTCTGAGAATTACAAGCTCAGAGGTTATGTAGTTGAAGGTTATTAGTGATATACTCCCAATTTGGTAGTGTGGCATGCTGAGTGTTGCTGTGAAATGATCATTGATTGATCATTTGTGATATGATCATTTGTTTGATCATTTATCTTTGTGATCATTTCTATGATCATTTGTTGACCTAAAGCACGGCTTTTGTATAAAGCGTGGCTTTGTGGACGAGACTTCGTCGGACCTCACACCTCGGAAATGGTCAAAACAGGAAGGATGCAGCAAGGTTATTAGGGGGTAGCGCCCCTTTAGTGCATGTCATTCCTTCTGGATAGAGGTGGTATCATGGTATGGAGCCCAGATACTTAACCTATGTTGTTGCTGCAAAATTTTGTGGTTGTTGGAAATCAAGGATCCTCGGATAGATCAGTTACGATCGAGGGATGACATATTCGTGTCAGTAGTTACCCAGTTAGGGATAACCCGGCCTAGTGTTGGCAAAGATCTGGTTTGGTTCTCGGGACGTCATTCCAGAGGCGTTTCCATGTGGCAATGGGAATTTCCTTGGCCTGACCATTTGTTGGAAATCCAAAGAAACAATACGTTCTTGTACGGTTTTGGTTGTAGAACCTATCATTCACTTATGGTGGCGCCCCACTGTTTGGATAGTAGTTATAGTAGGCATAAGTGCGAAATGCCTATGCTGGCTAAGATTTATATCTTTACTTTCGAAATAATTTTCCTACACTACGCACTAGTAATAATATCAAATGTTTCTTTTTAATGCGTATCAAGCATCTTTGACTATCATAAGGAGAAATCTCCTCCGATTCTGCGTTTGCATTGTTTGTGTGTGCGGGAGGCCTTATGGTAGTCTCATTTTCTAAGAAGCATTGCGAATCTAATTTAAAAATATCCCTCTATTTTGTTTTAAAGATAAACTGTTTTGAGTTCTCACACCAGTCATATGACTGACTCGGAGTTTATTGTTTCCCTTCCTAAACTCTGGGTGCCCACCAATTTCCACACGGGCAGTCTAGAGTTTGGTTATCAGGTTATTCTGGATTTAGGAGTGCTATGGAGCTCAGGAGGCGAGCTACATATCGAGACGTACCACTTGTATATGATATTATCTATGTATTATTCCGCTGTGTATTCTGTATAAGGACAAGTTTATATAACTGTCCATTGGTGTATTGACTCTGTTGTCTATTGTTGTTGTAAACTCTGATGATGATATAATGTAATAACTGATATAGTTCTTTGTTTAAAGATTATTCATTTATTTATTATATGTTGTTCCGCTGTGAATTGTGAGATTCTGATGTTATTCTGTTATTTCTTTCTGTTCTATTCTATCTTTTCTCTCTTCTTCTACCTTTTTCTTTTTCTTTTTCTTCTTCTTTAACCCTAACATTTCGGTTTTTAGGCAACGAAAAATCGCAAACGTTACATTTGGTATCACAGCTTATGGTTACCATGCCTCTGTTGGGTAATACTCATTAGAGATAGAGTCAGTAGTACTCTAGAATGAGTGTGAGTGTAATAATAGATACGAGCGCGTATTTGTTAGTGAATATAAATTGTTTTATATTGTGATGATTGGTTTGTTGAGTGGTATATGGATTTTGGTCAACACGAGTAATTAACGTTGTTGATAGGGATCTCTAAACACTAGAATAGAACAATTCGACACAGTATTGTTTTAATTGGGTAAATGAAATAATTTTACCTTAATTATATTTTATATGTAAAGGAATAATTTTTCAGGATTATTAAAGTGTATATATAAATTGATTGTTTGGTTGTTAAAAATGTAAGATATATGCAAGATAATAAAAGTTGTTTGAATAAGTTAAATAAAAACAACAGTTGTAAAAGAATAATTGTATAAGCAAATGAATTATAAGTATGGAACTATAATTAATGTGATTTACAATTGTGAAATAATCTTATATACAAGAAGTGAAATTATATAAGTAAAAGACTTATAAATGTGATTTATATTCTGAAAACAAAATTCCAGAGAAGTGTTTTGAAAAGATTTGATATTTTGGGAAAAATTATTTTGGAGAAATTAAAGCTCTAAACTCTTTTCGGTCGCTGAAAAATAATTCCGATGATGATCGCGACATCATTGGTGTTCATTTTCGGGTTTCCAAAAGAGGGATTGCTGTCAAATTGCTTAAAAGAAAGTTGTTTGGAAAATTTGGATTTGATTTGGATTTGATAAGATGTTTGAAATGGAATATAACTTAAGTGATGTTGAATGAAGTTGATTTTGGGCATCGAAGTAAATTAATAAATGAATTAATGAAATGAAGTCATTAAGAATTTGAACTTGAGTTATATGAATGAAATTCAACTTTAAATTGTTAAAGGAATTAGCAATTGAATTGATAAATGGATTACATGTTAATCAATTAAATGTAAATAATGGATATGAAATAATGGATGTAAGTATAAATTCATTAAAAGCTAATGTTATTAGAAATTGAATAAATTGAATGGAAGTCAATTTAAATATGATCCAATTGGAATTAAATGTGTTGAACCAAATTGAATGTAAAGTGAATAAATTTGGTTGTATTGAATAAACAATGGTTGTTATTTGATTGTTGATTGATTATACATAAATTCATTGAGTGTTAATGAAATTGAATTAGCGAAATTAGAAGCTAAAGTAATTGAATCCAACTTGGAAGAAAATGAACTTAAATAGAATTGAATTTGATTTGGAAGTGAACCAACTTGAATGAAAATAGTGAATGCAAACTAATTAAAATTGAATATGAATGAATGTTAGTAAATCCAATGTTAATGAATCAAATGTGATATAAATTGGAAAACCAATTCCTTGAATATTAATGAGAATATGAATGAATATTGAGTTGGTTGATGGTTGCATTTGTTGCTTTAGATGCATTTGCTATATTGACATATGCAGTTGTTGGTATATGTTGTATATTGATGTTATTTTCATATATACATGTTACTCATTTGTTTGTTGAGTGTATAGTAGGTACGGATTGCACTTGCTTCGTTTTTGGAGCTCGCTTTCGTGTTATGTTAGCCGTATATGCTCGCTAATAAAATATAAGGTACATATCTCGGATTAAATATCGTACTTTTACACCTTTTTCCCTGCGGGATGCCTCATCACTTGATGAGATGTATATTTGTGATATATATACTGTCATTTTTTTCGGATCGAGCCGCTCAAAGGAGACTATGGCGAATTTTTCCGAAAATTTAAGGCGTAAGAAAAATTTGGGAAAATTTGTGAAAACTATAACTTTGATTTTGGAATTGGAAGTTAAACGATGTAATTGGTTTTGAAAAGGATAACTAAGTATGATTTGAAAACTTAGTAAAGTATTGTAAGAAGTTTAACAATGATTTTGGAAAGTTAATGAATTCTGTAACTTTTTCTTACTTGGTAATTTCGAGGACGAAATTCTTTTAAGAGGGGAAGATTGTAACGACCCAGAATTTTTATTAATTAAGATTTGAATATTTAATTGATTTTAATTATTAATAAGTGAAATTTATAAGTCGAATAATTTTATTTCGAATAATTGGATTTAATTGGACAATTAAATCGATAATTTAATAATAGAAATTCCAGAGATAATTGAAATTGAGTTAAATATGATTAAAAACGATTTGTAAAATTTTATTTAATCATATTGGAGTTAGAACGATATTTTAGAACTTTTAAAATTGAATTAAGAGTTAATTTGTGAAAATTGAATATTTTAATATTTAATCGACTAGTGAAATTTGCCAATTTTTGAACAGTCTCATAATTTGACGAAACTAGTTCCATTGGATCCGTAATAGTCTGTTGTCATCGGATTTCAATTTTCATAGCAATCGGAGTTGTCGTCTGACCGTGGCAGCTCGAAACGCATCGAAATTGTTTCAATATTAATTTGGCGAGTTAAAATATCCATTTTTCCAAAAGTCTCGGATTTCGACCAAACCAACTTCATCGGATCCGTAATGTGATATTATTGTAAGATTTATAATTTCGTGTCAATCGGATTTACCGTTTGTCCGGTGCAAGCTAAAACGCCTAGAAATCGGTTTGATCGATTTAATTTTAAATCGATCGTTTAATTTCATATCTCGCACAGATGATCGAATTAGCTTCCGAAACCTGCTCCATTGTGTCTGAAACGCGGGATAAACCCTAGGAACGTCAGTTACCGCACGAAATTCAGAGTTTGGAAAAGCAGGATGAATAGTATTCGTCGTTTTCTATAAATAGCCCCCCTTTTCTTCACAAAAAAAAATTAGGGTTTAAAACCCTAGCCGCCTCCAGTGAAACCGAAGGCCAGAATTTAACGATCTTCCTCCCTCAAATTCATCAAATCCGTTCATCAATTCAAGAAACTTTCAACTAGAAGATCGTAGAGCTTCGTGAGACCTTTCGATCCTTACGGTCGTGATGGTCTTTAATGCGTTGTGATGGTCGAATTTTTGTCTAGAAGTCATCGAGTTCATGTACGTTTTCCACTACCATGGAGCGGCCGAGCTTCAAGACGTCTGGGCCGAAGGTAGAGCGTGCGACGAGCTTGCAAATGGTAGTAGTTGATCGTGCTCTAGTGGCTTGTTGGTGGAGCGGCAATTAGGGTTAGAGGCGGCTAGATGGGTTAGTTGCGTGCGTGATATCCTGATGACGAGCGCGTTTGGGAAGAAAGGGAGGAGCGACCTGGATCATCCAATGTGAAATCAACGGCCCTGATTAGCTAGGTTATAAATTTAAAAGAAAATTTGTAAATTAATTTTATAATAATTTGTACGATCTTCAAACGTGTATAACTTTTTCATACGAGGTCAAAAACGCGCGAAACCAGTTGCGTTGGAATCGTATGGACGAGAACTACGCTATGGAATTGGATTGGAGTAGTTTAGAGTTAGTGAGAATTTCAGGTAAAATTAAACGCACGTTTAATTTTATTCGAAATAAAAGCTGAAAACGAAATTGAAATCAAGGTGAGAACTTCTTACTCGATCAAATAGTTTCGATTTTTATTTTAAATAGTTATATTTGAAATACTTGAATGCATGTTTGAATGATGATTGTTATCTATTGATTGTTAAAATAGACATTATGCGCCGTTTGTAAGCGGATGTTATTTATAAAAATATATACCGCAAATATTTCATAAACAGTGAAATTGGTATTATTTATGTACTTGGAATTGATTTCCCGCAGTATATAGCGGATGAGACCCTATTGCGCCGTCTATTAAGTGGATAATATTTTATAAATCGCATATACTGCGACAATTCCGTACTGGAACGGAATTGGTATTGTGCTAACATCTTTGGATGCAGGGAAACAGTTGGAGGGATCCAACTGGATTCCTCAACTGTATTGATTTATTTACAGATATTGTGATATTTGTTGATTATCATATCGATATATGATATTTGGATGTCGTGATTGACTATTTGGTGCTGCTACATCATCGGATCCATTTTTGAAGTTTTAAAATAATGATTTTTGGTTTTAAAAGTGAATTTTATTAAATTTTGAATTGTTAAATTAAATAAACGTTAAAATTTTAGTGTTATAAAAAATATGATTTTTATGAAATGTAAGCGAAAAGTGATTTTTTAAATAAATAGTTAATAAATTTATGAAATGGTTTAAATTGGAATTTTTGAACTATAACAAACAATTTTTATAAAAGATTTATAAATTGTGAAGATATAAAATAAATAGATGTTGTAAAATAAAAGATTTACAAGTAATTAACTTATAAACTGGGTTTTAAGCATATAAATGGGATATTTATAGAAATTGTTAATAAAGGAGATTTTATAAGTTGAAGTTGTTATAAAATATAAAGGAATCTTATAAGTAATAAGATTTATGATTTGTGAAGTTTTGAAAGAACGATTTTGTAAATAAATGAATTATAAGTAATCAACTTATAATATGGACTTTTGGTATATATTGAGATATACAAATGGAATGAGTAAATAAAGGAAATTTATAAATCGAAGCTTATAAATAGAAATAGGATTTAAAGACGTTGTTTATAAATTCAAAATCAATGGAATTTGATAAATTGAATGTTGAAATTGGTTAAGGAAGTATATTCACGATATTGGACAGTGAATATATTATTATAAATAAAATGGATATGCTTGGGAAAATGAATATTTTAAATTGAAGTTAATCATTTCAACGATGTTTTAAAAGGTGTAAGCATCGAAAACATAGATTTCAACATTTATTGTTGAAATAGATGTTTTCGAGTAATAGAAGGAAAGATGGACTATAACACTGTTGTTATAGTAAATGATTTCCGAAAGGAAATGTTTTTGTATAGTATTGGGATTTATATATCTATCTAATTTTCGATCCCCTATACTAGTGATTGTGGGTTGTCGTAACGATGTTTTACGCAACATTCATTTTGGCCCAAATAAATATGTTTAAAATAATGATTTCCTTAAAGAATGAAATTTATACTTAATTTCGGTTTAAGTATATTAAATATTTTCCAAGTGTTGAAAATAAATTGATTTGTGAATTACTTATTAATAAATAAGTACGGAAATGTTTTTCCAATGTGAAATAAAACGTTTTGAAAATTTATCTTTTTGAAGACAAATTGAAAATGAATATTAGAAATCGATTTGGGAATCATATATTCATAAATATTTTGGAATGTAAATTCACTATGGAATTTATAAATGAAAAGGGGAATTTTTTTTAAAATAAACGTTGATTTATTTTTGAAGTGTGGGATCTAATTTACGGATTTGGAACGTAAATATAAAGTAAATTGGTAAGGATTTATTGTGGTTTAAATGAACCATGTTGAAATGAAAGTATTTCTCATAAGGAAAATGATTGAAATTTGTTTTCAAAAGTGGTAAAGGTGAAAAGTGATTTGAAAATTTGTTTTCAAATATTGAAGTGTGAAAAATATATATCTTGTAAAGATATTTTGGAAAGTAAATAATTTGGTAAATTATTTGGAATCTGATGATGTTGAGCATCTTTATTGATAGTTAAATTACCGACTATCAATATTTACCTTTAAGTAGGTATTTGTTGTGATTGTTTGAATTTGAATGCCACACTTATTTTTGAATAAGGCTCACTATTCGGGTTAGCCGGGAAAGGACCTTGGGGTCGTATAACCCATTCCAAATATGTGATACGTCGTAATGGATTGCATTCGATGACCGGTGTTGTAGACCGGATATTTTTGAAAACGGAAGGATTACCGTTGAGTTACTCTACATCGGCTGATCTCCGATATAGAGGTTTTATCACTCTTAGTGACGGGATGTCCGGACGTGATTAGAAATTATCCGGAATGCAAGGACTTCTTTGTAAGTGCCTTCGGTTCTGTTCGAGCCCGGAACAGACTTGTATAGATTGTATGTCTGACATTACAAATTGAGATATAAAGCTGATTTCTTTCAAATATATTTCTGTTGGTGGCGTAGAATTTATTCTCTTAGCTTAACACCCTTCTCTGAGACGTACGAGCTCAGAAGTTATGTAGTTGAAGGTTATTAGTGATATACTCCCAATTTGGTAGTGTGGCATGCTGAGTGTTGCTGTGAAATGATCATTGATTGATCATTTGTGATACGATCATTTGTTTGATCATTTATCTTTGTGATCATCTCTATGATCATTTGTTGACCTAAAGCACGGCTTTTGTATAAAGCGTGGCTTTGTGGACGAGACTTCGTCGGACCTCTCACCCCGGAAATGGTCAAAACAGGAAGGATGCAGCAAGGTCATTAGGGGGTAGCACCCCTTTAGTGTATGTCATTCCTTCTGGATAGAGGTGGTATCATGGTATGGAGCCCAGATACTTAACGTATGTTGTTGCTGCAAAATTTTGTGGTTGTTGGAAATCGAGGATCCTCGGATAGATCGGTTACGATCGGGGGATGACATATTCGTGTCAGTAGTTACCCAGTTAGGGGTAACCCGGCCTTGTGTTGGTAGAGATCTGGTTTGGTTCTCAGGACGTCATTCCATAGGCGTTTCCATGTGGCAATGGGAAGTTCGTTGGTCTGACCATTTGTTGGAAATCCAAAGAAACAATACGATCTTGTACGGTTTTGGTTGTAGAACCTATCATTCACTTATGGTGGCGCCCCACTGTTTGGATGGTAGCTATAATAGGCATAAGTGCGAAATGCCTATGCTGGCTAAGATTTATATCTTTACTTTCGAAATAATTTTCCTACACTATGCACTAGTAATAATATCAAATGTTTCTTTTTAATATGTATCAAGCATCTTTGACTATCATAAGGAGAAATCTCCTCCGATTCTGCGTTTGCATTGTGTGTGTGTGCGGGAGGCCTTATGGTAGTCTCATTTTCTAAAAAGCATTGCGAATCTAATTTAAAAATATCCCTCTATTTTGTTTTAAAGATAAACTGTTTTGAGTTCTCACACCAGTCACATGACTGACTTGGAGTTTATTATTTCCCTTCCTAAACTCTGGGTGCCCACAAATTTCCACACGGGCAGTCTAGAGTTTGGTTATCAGGTTATTCTGAATTTAGGAGTGCTATGGAGCTTAGGAGGCGAGCTACATATCGAGACGTACCACTTGTATATGATATTATCTATGTATTATTCCGCTGTGTATTCTGTATGAGGACAAGTTTATATAACTGTCCATTGGTGTATTGACTCTGTTGTCTACTGTTGTTGTAAACTCTGATCATGATGTAATGAAATGTAATGTAATGTAATAACTGAGATAGTTCTTTGTTTAAAGATTATTCATTTACTTATTATATGTTATTCCGCTGCGAATTGTGAGATTCTGCTATTGCTCTGTTATTTCTTTCTGTTCTGTTCTATCTTTTCTCTCTTCTTCTACCTTTTTCTTTTTCTTTTTCTTCTTCTTTAACCCTAACATTTCGGTTTTTCGGCAACGAAAAATCGCAAACGTTACACATCCTATCGTTCTTGCAAATACTCGGTCTTCATCACCAGTCTTCAAATGCCATCCATAACGTCGAATCACATATTCGGGATGGGTTATCCGACACAAAGGTCCTTTCCCAGCTAAACCGAATAGTGAGCGCAACATTTAAAACATATGGATATGGAATTCCAATTAAGTCATAACTTAAAAATCCAAAGCTTTTCTCTCAAATGGTTTAACAAATTACCATTTCCAATGTAACAACCCGCATATTTAACGATTTTATATTTAAATGTTTTATTTAAATATAGCGTCGTTAGTCGGATTTAGGTCCGAAATGTTACTTTTTGCAAATGGCCGAATTGGAACTCGAAACTACCTCCATTGGTTCCAAAATCGCGTTTGCGATCTTTTTGAGTATAATATTTGATATGTTTGGAGTAAGTGAAATTTTGGCTACTTTTCCTACTTGGGCTTGAGTTTGGGTTCAGCCCAATCTCCACTTAACCCTCTAGCTTAGCCCCTTCTCTTCATTCATCTCCGTTTCATTTCATTTCTCAAGAAAAAACTGAAATGGTGGAAGGGAAGAGGAAATAGAAATTGCAAGCCCTAATTTCATTTGCAAACTCCAAATTCTTGCTCCAAAATCAAAGAGAAGCCATTGGTAAGCTCTTCTTCATCTTCTCCAACTCTTCTCTTCTTCAATTTCAGAAAATTTCCTAAACCTAAATTGGAAAATATGTGTTTTATTCTTAGATTGAAGCTTGTTGAGTTGAAGTAGTGTTTGGTTGGTCTTCTCCTTGATATTGAGCTTCATCTTCTTTGTTTTTGGGTAAAAGGTGAGTTTTGAACTCACATCTACTTCTTTTGATATCATTGATGATAGGAATGAATTTCTAATACTTGTTCATGTGCATTTGCTTTCGATTTGGATTGCTTTGGTGAAATTACCAAATATTGAATTTTGAAGCCAAATCTATGAAAAACCTTTTATGGTTGATGTTTTTGTTGTTCGGAGTGTTTGGAGGTGTTGTCAAGGTTGGGTTGTCATTTGACGCAAGCCCATAATCAACACGCATCCAATTGCTTTCGATTTGCTTGGCCATAGTTGGCCTAGGTTCAGGAATTGCCTGACCATCTGGTTTCAGACGTCTGAAACCCTATTTTCAGACATCTGAATATTGTTCAAGGGAAATTTCAATCCCCAGATTTAGATGTCTGAATTTATATTCTAGATGTCTGAATTGGCTAAATTTCGACCAGAAAGGAAATAGGCAAAATATTGCCCATTTTAGACGTCTGGATGTTAGGATTCAGATGTCTGAATTCTGTTTTGGAAAACAAATTGATTTCCAAATTCAGACGTCTGAATCCCTTCTTTCAGACGTCTGAATATGCTGTTTTTGGCAAATTTGCCTTGTTCGTTTAATTTTCCAAATTTGATCGATGCAAATTGATTACAATTAATTGTTTATGCATATTTGACCTTGATAATTTCTTTTTGAATTCATTCACGGGTTTTTATAAATTATTTCTTCAAATTGTATTAAAAGTTCGCTTCTCCGATTTATTAATTCTATTTAAACCACACGTACAATTTCGCACTTCGAGCGAAGTGGAAGGGTGATTAAATGGTTGGGCAAAACACGGACCATGAATCTATGCGTTTATCCTTCCGATTAATTCCCGACCTATTCAATTGATCGTTTTAACCTTCGGGTTTGGTTTACCGATGATATGAGGTGAACTTTGTACTGCTTTGAGTGTGAAAGTGGCTGACGGATAGTAAACCGTTTAGTGCGAACGAGTGGTTATGGGACATACGTTAACACTTTTCGGATTCCTTTTCGAGAGTTGTGACACATTCCGCCAGTTAGTGGTGTCCAGTACTGGGTCTCTGACCTTCACCACTACGGTTTGTTGCCTTCGGGTATGTGCCTTCGGGTTTGTGCCTTCGGGTTTGTTTCCCTTTGGTTTCTCTTCCGATGTTGGTTGGTATGAGCCGCATGGGTGATATTGGGTTGCCCTTTAGTATCGCTTCCGATGTTGGTCGTTATGAGCCGCATGGGTGATATTGGGTTTGGAGTCTTCGGGCTCATGGATCCTTGTTTATACAGTACCGAGCTCGAGCAATATTCTGATGTTTAATTCATATGTATATTCCCTTGGTATCGCTCTTCGGTGTTGGTCATTATGAGCCGCATGATGCGTAACGTTTACCTTGTGGAATTTGTATACCTTATTGGTATTTGTTATTGCCTTTTGGCTTGTTTTGGGATATTCGTATCCTTTGTTTCTATATGTTGCCGATGAGATGAGGCTTGTTATCATATGATTCATCTTTTGTTAGATGATTGTGTTATCTCTTTTACAGATATTTGCTATACCTTGTAACCTTGCAGGTTTATTGTTGTTCAGTTTATCTAACTGATTTGTTTAGCTAGACTGACCCGTGTATCTTATACTCGGGTCAGACCGAGATGTTTCAGGTTAGGTGCTTTTGGACTTAGCCTATTTTGCTTCCGCATGGACTATTCAGCTTGTTCTTTTTGTCATAGCTTTTTGTGTAGTCCTATTTTGTAGTAACTCTGATATGTATTCTTTTGACTCGTCTGTATATGGTGGTTTGCTATACCACTTGATATGTATTATTTTATAACTCTGTTATGTATCTGTATATGCGTATATGATGATTTACTGTTCTGTGATGTATATTACATTTGAGTTATTATATTCTGTTCTAATAGATCCAACCACCTATGGTTTTGTTTTAAGTATTCATTGGGCACGTCGACCTGGTTGGTATGTTTATTGTCGATGTATTCAATAGATATTTAGAGCAAGGCTATGGATGGTCGCTCCTAACCAGCCTTATTCTCCGTGTTAGTTGACGGCATTACTTTGTAGTGTCCTTGGCTAGCGTGGGTATAGAGGTGGGGCGTCACAGCGTGGTATCAGAGTGAGGTTCAGAACAAAATATGATAAACACAGAATAGACGCACATATTATGGTACATCAAAGTGTACAAGTGATACAAATCTTTGAATCATTGTGTCTCTTTATTCCATCAAGGTTAGATTGAGTTTGGGAATACGTCTAGGTATGCATTTTATTCCGTAGTATTCCATATTGCAATATCTACCTTGTGAATAATCTTGTTCTTATCTTACCTTCAGCGTATGGCTGGAAGAGGCAGGGGACGACGTTCGGATGCTGGGCAATCCAGTGGCTCACATCCGGATGGTGTTTATATGTCTGCTGATCAGTTTTTAGAGTTGTTTAGGAGCACTCAGCCTATAGTTACTCCTCGAGTGTTTCCACCTTTCAAGTCTGCCTTTGCACGCCAGTGTAGTGATTTTTCTCATCTTGGAGGAAAGCCGTTTAAGGGCTCCGAATCCGTTCTTGAAGTCCAAGCTTGGCTTCGCACGTGCGAGCGTATCTTCTCTCGCATGGATCTTTCTGACCATGATAGATTTCTTGTGACTTCTAGTTTATTACAAGAGCGTGCTCTTGATTGGTATGAGCTTCTTGTAGCCGAGATTGATGAGTCTACTCTTTCTTGGACTCTATTTCGAGAGCGATTTGAACTCAAGTTCGTTCCTGAATCTGAAAAAGTTTTATTGACCCATCGCTTCCTTGAGTTGAAGCAAGGGAAATCTTCTGTTTCTGAGTATGTCGCATCGTTCGAGGCTTTATCTCAGTATGGTCTTGAATTTATCAGTACTTCTTATAAGAAGAATTTGAAGTTTGTTTCTGGTCTTAAGAAATATCTTAAGAAGTCTTTGTTGCTCCAGCTTAAACTTTCTTTTGAGGAGTTGGTTGATTCGGCACTTCATCTCGAGACCGTCGAGAAGGAGTGTGATAGTGATGTTGATGTTGAGGTTTCCAAGAACCCCAACAAGAGGCCGTTTTCAATTCAGAAGAAGCCTTTTCCTTCTAAGAAAAAGAAGACCGGTGGTCCTAGCTCTCAGCCTCAGTCTTCCGAAACACCTTTCGTTCGAAAGTGTTTCAATTGTGGTTCTCCTAATAATATTATTCGAGCTTGTCCTAAGCCTCTCTTCTGCCGTTATTGCAAGAAGGAAGGTCATCATGTCTCAGCTTGCCCTACTGTTCCGACTAGTGCCAAGTCTAGCAGGCTTTATGCTGCTAAGGCTTCTGAAGGTCCTTCTCAGTCCAAAGGTACATCTTCATCTATTTTGGAAGGTTCTATTTTATTTCATGACCATAGTATACGAGTTCTTTTCGATACGGGTGCATCACATTCTTTTGTATCGAAAAAGCTCGTTGATGATTTATCTTTGGATGTTTCTTGTTTGATTACTTATTTAAGGATTGCGAATCCAATTGGGGGATCCGCGACCCTTAGTTTGCTTTGTGATGATGTTGAGATTGTTTTATGTGACTTTTCTTTCCGTGCGAATCTGCACGTTATTTCTTGTCTAGGATTCGATATGATTTTGGGTATGGACTGGCTAGTGAGATATGATGTCAGGATTATTTG
This sequence comes from Allium cepa, assembly GCA_030765085.1. Classification (NCBI taxonomy): domain Eukaryota; kingdom Viridiplantae; phylum Streptophyta; class Magnoliopsida; order Asparagales; family Amaryllidaceae; genus Allium; species Allium cepa. The sequence continues at coordinate 84,303,655 of CM060931.1, read as the reverse complement.
TTCGAAGAAAACTATATATCTTCGACATCCGGATTCGCCTACTCAGCTATCTCTTGTTCATCGGAATGTGGATAATTCCAAGATGGCTTTATATTCTCTTGACTCGCGAGATGATGATGATATATCTCGTATTCCGGTTGCTTGTGACTTTTCTGATGTTTTTGAGCCTGTATCGGGTTTGCCACCCAAACGGGCAATTGAGTTCCGCATTGATCTCATTCCAGGCGCGCAGCCAGTTAGTCGTCCTCCCACGAGGATGTCTACAAAGGAAAATGAGGAACTCAAGAAGCAGCTTTTGGAGCTTGAGTCCAAGCAATTGATTCAGTCCAGTTTTTCTCCGTGGGGATCCGCGGTCGTCTTCGTGAAGAAGTCTGATGGAACTCTTAGGCTTTGCATTGATTATCGCAAGCTTAACGAGTTAACCATCAGAAATAGGTATCCATTGCCTAGGATCGATGACATGTTCGATCTATTGAGTGGTGCTAAGGTCTTTTCTCAGCTCGACCTTGCCACGGGTTTTCATCAATTACGAGTCGCGGAGGATAGCATACCTCTTACAGCTTTCCGCACTCGATATGGTTCTTTTGAGCGGCTTGTTATGCCGTTCGGTTTGACGAACGCTCCTGCTTTCTTTGTCGATCTCATGAATCGAGTATTCCGGGAATATCTCGATAAGTTCGTCCTTGTGTTCATTGATGATATCCTTATTTATTCTAAGTCTGAAGCTGAGCATGCTAATCACTTGAGAATTGTCTTGAGTACCCTCCGTCGTCATCAGCTTAGAGCCAAATTCTCCAAATGCCACTTTTGGGAGAATAAGGTTAAGTTCTTAGGCCATGTTGTATCTTCCGAGGGCATTTCTGTTGATCCCTCAAAGATCGAAGCCATCCAGAATTGGAAGAGGCCTGAAAATGTTCATGAGATTCGTAGTTTCCATGGATTGGCGGGTTATTACCGTCGGTTCATTAAGAACTTTTCCCGTGTTGTGCTTCCTCTCACTTGACTTACTCGGAAAGGCATTCGTTTTGATTGGTCTGACAAGTGTGAAGCTTCCTTTCTGACATTGAAGGAACTTCTCACTAATGCTCCTATCCTTGTGGTTCCCGAAGGTAATCATGACCTTGTTGTCTACACCGATGCTTGTGGTAGTGGTCTCGGTGCTGTTCTTATGCAGAAGGATCGGGTAGTTGCTTATGCTTCTAGGCAACTGCGTCCGAATGAAGTTCGCTATGCCACTCATGATCTTGAGTTAGCCGCCATTGTCTTTGCCTTGAAGATTTGGCGACACTATTTGTTGGGCGAGCGCTTCATTCTCTATACCGATCATAAATCTTTGAAGTATTTGTTCACTCAGAAGGAACTCAATATGAGACAACAACGTTGGCTCGAGTTTCTTGCTTCTTATGACTTTGATATCCAGTATACCCCTGGTAAGGGTAATCGTGTTGCTGATGCGCTTAGTCGTAAACATTCGGCTGTTATTTCTATGATGTCTGCCGAATGGGATGTTCTTGAGACTCTATCTTTTTGTGAAGTTCGTGATCGAGGTTCATCTTCTGATTCTCCTATTCTATTATTTAGTTTGGGAGCTCGACCTATTTTATTGGATCGTATTGTCGATGCCCAGCGGCGTGATCCTGAGTTGTTGCATCTTGTTCAGCTTTGTGAGTCTGGATCTTGTGATGAGGCGTTGCAAGATTTCAGCATTGATTCTTATGGGTGTCTTCGCAAGAAGAACCGTCTTTTTGTGCCTTCTGATCTTGCACTTAGGCATGACATTCTTGATGACTGTCACCGTTCTAAGTATACCATTCATCCCGGTAGTAGTAAGATGTATGCCGATATGCGTCGTCTTTATTATTGGGAAGGCATGAAGCGCGATGTGGCGAGTTATGTGAGCAATTGCATAACTTGTCAGCGTTTTAAAGCCGAGCATCAGCGTCCTTCGGGTCTTCTTCAGCCTCTTGAGATTCCATTGTGGAAATGGGATCAGATTTCTATGGATTTCATAGACGACCTACCTCGTTCGAGGTCTGGCCATTCTAGCATTTGGGTTATTGTTGATCACCTCACCAAGTCTGCTCATTTTGTCCCTATTAAGTCTAATAGGACTGCTACGCTTTTGGCTAAGTTATATGTCAAGGAAATCGTGAGACTTCATGGTGTTCCTAGTTCTATTGTGAGTGATCGTGATCCTTTATTCACGAGTCATTTTTGGAAGAGTCTTCAGCAAGCTTTGGGGACAAAGCTAAATTTTTCTATAGTTTATCATCCGCAGTTTGACGGGCAGACTGAACAGGTGAATCGTATCTTGGAAGATCTTCTCCGCATTTGTATTTTTGATTTCGGTGGTAGTTGGGAGGATCATCTACCTCTTGTAGAGTTCTCCTACAATAATAGTTTTCAGTCTAGTATCGGTATGGCTCCTTTCGAAGCCTTATACGGAAGGCCATGTCGATCACCTTCTTGTTGGTTGGAATCTAGAGAGAAGCTTATTCTTGGTCCAGATTTTGTTCGTGATTCTTCCGAGAAGATTGATCTTATTCGATTGAGAATGAAAGAGGCACAGAGTCGTCAGAAATCCTACGCAGACAACCGTAGGAAGCCTTTCGAGTTCTCGATCGGCGATCTTGTTTTTATTTGTGTTTCTCCTTTGAAGGGGGTTATGCCTTTAAGTGCGACTGGGAAATTGGCTCCTCGCTTTATAGGATCATTTTCTATTACTGAACGTATTGGCCCTGTGGCTTATAGAGTTTCACTTCCAGCTCGTTTATCTGGCATTCATGACGTGTTCCACGTCTCGCAACTTCGGAAGTGTCTTCGGGAGTCGGATTCTGTTATTACTTCTCCTGATTTGCAAGAACTTGAGATCTCACCGGACTTACCTATTGTACAGCAACCTATTCGCGTGCTTGACACGGAGGTGCGACACCTTCGGAACAAGGACGTGCCGCTCGTTAAAGTTCAATAGTCCGCTAATCCCAATGACTGTACTTGGGAAACCAGAGAGTATATCGAGCGATCTTATCTGGGTTTTCTATCTTTACTTGTCGATGGTGAGATTATCTTTCGTTTCTAACTTGTTTCCTTCTCTTTTGAATGTTGTATGTATGTAGTTGTTACAAATACCGTCTCTAGGAATTGCGGGGACGCAATTTTGTAAGGAGGAGAGATCTGTAACAACCCGCATATTTAACGATTTTATATTTAAATGTTTTATTTAAATATAGCGTCGTTAGTCGGATTTAGGTCCGAAATGTTACTTTCTGCAAATGGCCGAACTGAAACTCGAAACTACCTCCATTGGTTCCAAAATGGCGTTTGCGATCTTTTTTAGTATAATATTTGATATGTTTGGAGTAAGTGAAATTTTGGCTACTTTTTCTACTTGGGCTTGAGTTTGGGTTCAGCCCAATCTCCACTTAACCCTTTAGCTTAGCCCCTTCTCTTCATTCATCTCCATTTCATTTCATTTCTCAAGCAAAAATTGAAATGGTGGAAGGGAAGAGGAAATAGAAATTGCAAGCCCTAATTCCATTTGCAAACTCCAAATTCTTGCTCCAAAAGCAAAGAGAAGCCATTGGTAAGCTCTTCTTCATCTTTTCCAACTCTTCTCCTCTTCAATTTCAGGAAATTTCCAAAACCTAAATTGGAAAATATGTGTTTTATTCTTAGATTGAAGCTTGTTGAGTTGAAGTAGTGTTTGGTTGGTCTTCTCCTTGATATTGAGCTTCATCTTCTTTGTTTTTGGGTAAAAGTTGAGTTTTGAACTCACATCTACTTCTTTTGATATCATTGATGTTAGGAATGAATTCCTAATACTTGTTCATGTGCATTTGCTTTTGATTTGGATTGCTTTGGTGAAATTACCAAATATTGAATTTTGAAGCCAAATCTATGAAAAACCTTTTATGGTTGATGTTTTTGTTGTTCGGAGTGTTTCGAGGTATTGTCAAGGTTGGGTTGTCATTTGACGCAAGCCCATAATCAACACGCATCCAATTGCTTTCGATTTACTTGGCCATAGTTGGCCTAGGTTCAGGAATTGCCTGACCATCTGGTTTCAGACGTCTGAAACCCTATTTTCAGACGTCTGAATATTGTTCAAGGGAAATTTCAATCCCCAGATTCAGACGTCTGAATTTATATTCTAGACGTCTGAATTGGCTAAATTTCGACCAGAAAGGAAATAGGCAAAATATTGCCCATTTGAGACGTCTGGATGTTAGGATTCAGACGTCTGAATTCTGTTTTGGAAAACAAATTGATTTCCAGATTCAGACGTCTGAATATGCTGTTTTTGGCCAATTTGCCTTGTTCGTTTAATTTTCCAAATTTGATCGATGCAAATTGATTCCAATTAGTTGTTTATGCATATTTGACCTTGATAATTTCTTTTTGAATTCATTCACGGGTTTTTATAAATTATTTCTTCCAATTGTATTAAAAGTTCGCTTCTCCGATTTATAAATTCTATTTAAACCACACGTACAATTTCGCACTTCGAGCGAAGTGGAAGGGTGATTAAATGGTTGGGAAAAACACGGACCATGAATCTGTGCGTTTATCCTTCCGATTAATTCCCGACCTATTCATTTGATCGTTTTAACCTTCAGGTTTGGTTTACCGATGATATGAGGTGAACTTTGTACTGCTTTGAGTGTGAAAGTGGTTGACGGATAGTAAACCGTTTAGTGCGAACGAGTGGTCATGGGACATACGTTAACACTTTTCGGATTCCTTTTCGAGAGTTGTGACACATTCCGCCGGTTAGTGGTGTCCAGTACTGGGTCTCTGACCTTCACCACTACGGTTTGTTGCCTTCGGGTATGTGCCTTCAGGTTTGTGCCTTCGGGTTTGTTGCCCTTTAGTATCGCTTCCGATGTTGGTCGTTATGAGCCGCATGGGTGATATTGGGTTGCCCTTTAGTATCGCTTCCAATGTTGGTCGTTATGAGCCGCATGGGTGATATTGGGTTTGGAGTCTTCGGGCTCATGGATCCTTGTTTATACAGTACTGAGCTCGAGCAATATTCTGATGTTTAATTCATATGTATATTCCCTTGGTATTGCTCTTCGGTGTTGGTCATTATGAGCCGCATGATGCGTAACGTTTACCTTGTGGAACTTGTATACCTTATTGGTATTTGTTATTGCCTTTTGGCTTGTTTTGGGATATTCGTATCCTTTGTTTCTATATGTTGCCGATGAGATGAGGCTTGTTATCATATGATTCATCTTTTGTTAGATGATTGTGTTATCTCTTTTAGAGATATTTGCTATACCTTGTAACCTTGCAGGTTTATTGTTGTTCAGTTTATCTAACTGATTTGTTTAGCTAGACTGACCCGTGTATCTTATACTCGGGTCAGACCGAGATGTTTCAGGTTAGGTGCTTTTGGACTTAGCCTATTTTGCTTCCGCATGGACTATTCAGCTTGTTCTTTTTGTCATAGCTTTTTGTGTAGTCCTATTTTGTAGTAACTCTGATATGTATTCTTTTGACTCGTCTGTATATGGTGGTTTGCTATACCACTTGATATGTATTATTTTATAACTCTGTTATGTATCTGTATATGCGTATATGATGATTTACTGTTCTGTGATGTATATTACATTTGAGTTATTATATTCTGTTCTGATAGATCCAACCACCTATGGTTTTGTTTTAAGTATTCATTGGGTACGTCGACCTGGTTGGTATGTTTATTGTCGATGTATTCAATAGATAGTTAGAGCAAGGCTATAGATGGTCGCTCCTAACCAGCCTTATTCTTCGTGTTAGTTGACGGCATTACTTTGTAGTGTCCTTGGCAAGCGTGGGTATAGAGGTGGGGTGTCACATCCAATCTTTCAAAACAAAAAGATTCATTTCACAAATTTCACGCAATTTCACAAAGATTCATTCATAGATTTCAAAACAATTCCATCTCAATTGGATTAATTCATTTAAATCTTTAAATGAAAGATTTATCTTATAGCTTTCAAACAGTTTCCATAACTTGGAAAATCATTTTCATTTTTAACTTGAAATCTTAAAAATTCTTTTTAACACAATTTGGAAGTTCACTTCTTATATGAAAGCTTTTATTATTTGAAAACGAATAGTTTCATTCCAGAAAGATCCAATTTTATTTACACGAGTTAAAGCTTTTGAACTTAAATTCAAATTCCCAAATCAATACCTTTAGAATAGTTTAACATAAATATAACTAGTGTAACATCTTTAATTCCTAGTTTCAAATCATAGAATTCAATTCCAAATTTTGAATTCAAGTTTAAATCAAATTATTTAAATTCTAGAACTTAACCAAGTTATTCAAAATAAATTTTATCTTTAAAATTCCATTTCAAAAGCTTTTCACGTTTAACCCAATCCATTTCCAAAACATTTGAATTTAAAAATTCAAATTTAAAACTATTTCAAAAATCTGTGACTTAACCAATTTCCTCGTGAAATCCATACTTGTGTGTGTATAAGTGGGGTCCAGGGGTTTAACACAATAGTGCAACATCATTCAATATCATAAATTAAAACACAAAATATAGTTGATAAGCGATATAAACTATAACGCCTATCGTCCATTCACAGATTCACAGATAATATACAAATGTAAATAAATGAATAAATTATACACAGCTCAATCCATAGAACAAAATATCACAGATCAGATAGGACAATCAATTCACGATATCTCATTCAATACAATCATTCATAAGTAAGGTTAAGCATTAAATGATCATTTATAAGCAAGATTAATTAATCGTTTAATTCTAATTAATTTAATTTATTTCCAATTAAATTAATGAATTAATTATCCAATCCTGATAAATTAATTACAAACCATTTGGTATAAATAAATTTATCAAACACTTTAATTAATTAAATTATTCTTAATTAGTCATATTAATTAAATCAACATTTTACACTAATTTCCTAATTAATTAACTTTAATTAATCAAAATATCCAAAATTAATTACTATAAGTGATTAATCCTTAATTACTTATGAATTACATTTAAACAGTTTATAATTGATTATCTAAATTAATTAATCCAGTTAGTTATTAAAATTAATCACCTCAATCAATACTTAGTGATCCTTAGTTAATTATCTTCCTTAACTAATAACATTTCTTAATCACTTTTAAATTAATCTCTAATTATAAATTAATCTAAATCATTAATTTATAAATTACATAAATAAGCCCTTAATTAATTATCATATAAATTACATCACTTAATGCCTTAATTATCTCTAATACAATTTATTCCTTTATTAATGATTTCATTAACATTCAAGTGTATTTTTAAACGTTACACTTGAATTTAAATTCAAGTTTCATTTTAAAACTTTTAAGATTCAAAGTTTATTTGAAAACTAAACTTTACTTTTAAATTTAAACCCCTTTCCAAATATTTACACTTTAATTAAAAAAATCAAATTTCCTTTCTTTTTAAATTTTTAAGATTCAAAGTTTATTTGAATCTAACTTAAACTTGATTTAACTTTATTTACAGCTAGCTTACAAATTTAAATTCATTTAAATTTGGTTTGAATTTCAACTTGCAGACAGTTTTGAACAAAACTGTAACCCTGTTAAACCAACCCGAGGCAACTTAAGTTTGCTTCGGGTCCAATAGCTAAAGACTTTGAGCCGAACTAAAATTTTCTCAAGGAGAACTCGAGACAGTCTCTTGAGAAATTTCGTGCTTTCACTCAAACTAACCCAAATTCCCAGTTACCAAAATCTCGAGCACGGTGTACGTGCACAACGTCGCCGACCATCTCCGGTCACTCTTGATGACCCCTACACGTCGCCGATCACCTACGTACCTGATCCCGATCATCGCATCCCCTCCAAAAACTCAAAAATCAAAATTGGGTTCACCACCCAAACCTGGAAACACGAGACAGAACCCACCCCAAACCTGTCAGCGCCTCTATCTCGTCGCCTCGACCACCAGAGGACCTAGAACTCCGGTCACACAATTGCCATCGTCCCTGCTATCATCCCCCAAATTCCTATCACACTCGATCGAACGCAGACAGCGAACGAAACGAGAACCCATACATCAACAAAACTAGGTTTAAAAACTTCAAACCCTCGCCGCCGCCGCCGCCACGTTCAACTGCCGACCCTTTCACTATTTTTCCCTCCATCATCGATCACTTCTCCACCACCTGGCAAGTTCCCGATCACTACTACTCAATGGATGACCGGAAATCGCCAAATCAAAGAAATTCAGACAACCACAGATTTCTCTCCAATCCTTATTCTAAAAATTATAATTTTTTCTTTAAAAATCGAGTTAAAACAAATGAATTCAATCTGCATACCTGAATTTGAGAACTAAAAGATTTGAATTTTTACATATTGAAATATTTCGTGCAGCTCTTTGATTTCTAGAGATATTCAATTTAAATTTAAATTTAATTAAAATTCTAAACATTAGTCCATGATCCCATAAACAAATTTTATTTTAAATCTAAGTTCTAACAGCAAATTGTTTTAGAGAATATGATTTTTGAACCAAAATTTTAGCTTGACAACCATAACAGGATATCACTGATACATGCATTCACTTGTATACAAACAAAGGTACTTCTATATATACATATATATATATTCACACAAAATATATTTCCAGATATAGATCATGCAACAAAATCCTACTTAAGTTTCAAATAAAATTGTTGCTCACTTGTTTTCCTGAAATCAAAGAAGAATAGAGCATGCCTTCAAAACAGAAGTTGCTTTGACTATCCAGGCTTGTATTCTCGGGCTAGCTGAAGATCTTCTTCTCTGGTTTATATTGAATTATTTATTGTTTGAGCTGATTGGTATTGTTGAGTTTTGTTTTAGTTTTATTTACTTCTGTTTTATTTTAAATGATGAATGAAACTGAAAGGAAGCAGTTTGATGTATAAATATAAAAAGAGTTTACAGGTTGTATTACCTTTTGTACAGGGGATTAGGTATTGTAAAGCATGGCTGATATGGTATTCATTAAATGCTAGAGATGGAAACATTAAATGCCATTGTATAAATCTATCCTTATTTAATTTGCCCATACTTGATTATATCTTCTTGTCTCGGCTGATAGATGTGGCATTAATTGCCTTACATTTCTTTGCACATATTTTGCTTTGTTTATTTACTTACCTTGTTTTTTTGGCTGAAATGATTTCCAGTAAGTACATATGTTTACTTTGTTTTGTATGTGCTTCTTTTGCTTGAAAACTTGAGTGAATTTTATTTGTTATCTTTCCTTTGCAAGCTCAGATATCTATGTTTAGGGTCTTCATACTTTATACTATAATAATATTCTATTTTAATTATGTTGTTATAATTTTTCTAATGTATTCATTTAAAATTTTACATAGTTTATTAATATTTTATTTTGTTTTGTCTTCATACTTATATTTAAAACTTTGCTTTGTCATTACTTAATAATATAAATAAATTTCTATTTTATATAACTATATAATTTGTCTTATGTCCATCTAATTTCTATTTCTAACTTAACTATTTATTTTACCTTACATACAAATTTTTTTGTATTTTTTCTATATATTTATTTCAATAGTTTATATTTTATATTTTTTTTAGTTTACAAAATTCTAGAATTATTTAATATGTTCATTTCATATTTTATATAATTAAAAATCTATTTAAATATTTTGTTTAACATTATATCCAAAAATCCAAACACAAATTTATTTCCTAAGATATTTATATTTAAATCCTAATTCAAATTCAATTGTCAATCCATTTTATATACATATTTATTTTCAAATATCCAATTTAATTCTCGATTAATTAAAAATTTATATTAAAATTTATATTAATTACCAATTACTTCACAATTTTTATTCAGAAATGAAATTAATTATCAATTCATACTCAATTTAAATTCGGGATCGTTACAAAAATACACAGGTCAATCTGTTAGGAACTGGAGATAGTGGTTTTGATGACAACAACCTTTGTGATTTATTTTATTATAACGTATATACTAGCAGTATTGTCTAGATATATATGAATGTTATTATGCAGGATATATATAAGGCAGGTACTGATTATTGAAGACTACACAGTGTAAAGATCAAGAATGAAGAAATCAAGTTTGAAGACTCATGAGTATCAAGATCGAGATTTCAAGATAAGTGTCAAGTTTTGTTAAAACTACATAATAGCATGGAAATATTCATTCCAAATTTAATTTGGGATGGAACCCATTTCTACCTTCTTAGTGGCTTACAAAACCACGACAAGTAGCTTACAAACCTACGACAAGTGGCTTACAAACCCACGAACATCCTGGTTTTCTACAAGTTCTCGAGTCCAGATGTGACGAAATATTCTACAGGAAGAAGCTTACAAAATTACTTCAAAATGTTTTTTCAAAATGATATTCAAAACTAATTTTCAAAATATTTTCGCCGTAAAAATTATCTTTTCAAATGATTTTCATAAAGATGTTTTCGCCTTAAAATATTCTTCGCTTTTTTAAATAAACCCTTGTTTTAAACTTCGTTCGTTTTTAAAACTATCTTCTGATTTTTAAATATTCTATATAATATATATATATATATATATACTTGAGATTTAAAACCAAATTTATATATACATTCTAAAAATATATTTTTCTACTCTTCTTTATTTTAAAACATAGGAAAATTAGTTTATTTTACTCCAGAATCATTTTATCTTTTTTTCCTTTCAATGCCGTTTTCAAAACAAATTTTACATTGTTTTTAACTAAGGGACGTCGACATCATGGGATATCCTATATTGACATGGTGGTCGTTAAATTCAAAAGTTTCAATTTTCAAAAGAAGTAGCTATTCGTTTAAATCTCTTCACGAATGGTTATGACTGTTACTGGTCTATAAATAGCCTTCACAAATTAATTTTTTAACTAACCTTTTTTTATTCTCTTCACTCCTCCACAAATCCATATTCTAAAATTTTCATATTTTTAAGATCGTGCTGAAACTTTGTCGAATTGTCAAGTGAATCAAATAAGAATCTCATTAGTGTTTGATTTTCTGCCCTCTCTTAAAGATCAAAGTGCTATTTAGAGTTATATGATGAATTTGTAATCAAAAGTTTATCGAGTCTCTCCATAAGATGTGGCTGTGCCTCGAAATCAATTGGGTGATCTTGTGCCCTGTAAATCAAGAGAGTTTGGCCCTGACTCTGAAGACATGAGGTACCTCAAGGGCTTTAGAAATTGATGATTGTAATCTCAACATTGGTATAATAAAAATCTGTACGAGGTGTTTTCCTTGGTGTAGGACTAGACGTAGGGTAACTCCGAACCAGTATAAAATCCGGTGTGTTCTTTCCTTTACCGCTTTTTATTTACTTTCTGCATCTGTGTTTGATTGTGTGATTGTTCTGTGATTAAGTTTTGCATTTATTTATATCATAATTTTTAAGTTAGTCCATATAAGTCTTAGAATCCATTAAACACTATTCACCCCTCTCTAGTGTTAAATTAGCCTTAAGATCCTTAATCCGCACTCCCTTTCAACTGGTATTGGAGCATAGGTTTTCATAGTTTTCAAAATCTGAATCTTGAAAAGTTAAAAATGGCATATGTAGGAAATTTTGCTAATACTAGCTTGAATTTATGCATTTCATCAAAGTATCATAAGTCTGCATAGAGTTTTTATGAAAAATCAAGTTATCTACCGAATTGGTTTCTTATGCAGGAACAGACATGTTACATCGCTTTTGAAGAATCAATAACCAATGGACAAACTTTGAAAATTGAGAAAGATAAATGGATAATTGTTTGTGGCTGTTCAAGGCATATGATAGGAAATCCTAAGATACTCAATGACATTATATATCAAGATGGTGGATTGGTCAACTTTGGAGATAACTCAAAAGGATATGTGATTGGCATCGGCAATGTCGGTAATTCTAAAACTCCTCTTATTTATGATATTTTGATAGTTAGGAATTTAAAACATAATTTGCTTAAATTTGGAAAAGATAAGTGTCACATCGACGATAATAAGTCAAATATTATCTTTAAAGGAATTAGGAAGGAAAAACATTTACATCCTTAGTATAAAAGTTTTAAATGATAATTATGTCTTTTGGCTAATACAAGTGACCCTTGAATTTGGCATAAAAGATTTGCTCATTTAAATTTCAAACTTTTATCTAGGTTATCAAAACTTGACTTAGTTAGAGGTCTTCCTAAGTTAAACTTTAAAGTAGATAGTATATGTGATGCTTGCCAATTAGGAAAACTTAAGAAAAGCTCATTTAAATTAAAAAATAATATGATTTCTACTTCTAATCCTCTACTTTTCAACGTTCCACACATGTACAAGTCATCAAATTACAAGAAGATGAAAGATATGCTTCAAATGATGATGGAAATTCAAGTGAGTCAACTGCGAATGGCTAGAGAACAAGATAGCAAGGCAGAATCCTTAGGAATTTACAAAACTTCCTTATGAATAACCATGCCAATCCCATTGTTATCGAAGAATCATCACAAGCTATGGATTTTAAAGAAGAAGATCCTCTAGAAGAATCATAAGAGGATCAAGAAAAAGAACATCCTCTATCGAAGCCGGATGTTCATATGGATGAAGACGATGGCGTGATTTGCGTTGGAGAGGTCCTTTTTGACGCTAATGGGAACTTGTTCGAACAACGTGGAAACTTTTGTCTCCACTATCCAAATTGTTCGGTCCATAAATCACCAATAGTTAAGGGTCCTCGTTAAGCATTTTTTCGTTTCCTTGATTGTATATTGGTTTGTTAATTTGTATATAAGTGTTATCTTAATTAATGTTCTTCTAAAAAGAATCTTTGGTGCATAACATCTTTAATTCCATTTAACTTAGGATGCTATATTTCACTCATACATAGTTATTATTCTTATGTCATATGTTTGTTTATCTCATTTTCTATTAAGTTAAAGGTTTATAGGTTATTTTTTGTTAATGACAAAGGGGGAGAAATTATATAAAATAGTATGCTTGGAGTAAGGGGGAGTTGTTGGTGTAAGGGGGGTTATGGTATGGTCGAAGTGGTAAGTACATTTTATAAGGTTGTCTTCATCAAAAGCGGGAGATTGTTAGGAACCGGAGATGGTGGTTTTGATGACAACAACCTTTGTAACTTATTTTATTCTAACTTATATACTAACACTATTTTCTAGATATATATGAATGCTATTATGTAGGATATATATAAGGCAGGTACTGATTATTGAAGACAATACAGTATAAAGATCAAGAATGAAGAAATCAAGTTTGAAGTCTGATGAGTATCAAGATCAAGATTCAAGATAAGTATCTAGTTTTGTTAAAACTTAATAATAGCATGGAAATCTTCATTCCAAATTTCATTTGGGATGGAACCCATTTCTACCTTCTTAGTGGCTTATAACCCCACGACAAGTAGCTTACAAACCTACGACAAGTGGCTTACAATCCCACGAACATCCTGGTTTTGTACAAGTTCTCGAGTGCTGATGTGATGAAATATTCTGTAGGAAGAAGCTTGCAAAACTACTTCAAAATGTTTTTTCAAAATGATTTTCAAAACTAATTTTCAAATATTTTAGCCTTAAAATTATCTTTTCAAATGATTTTCGAATGATATTTTTGCCTTAAAATATTCATTGTTTTTTTATATAAACTCTTGTTTAAACTTCGTTTATTTTTAAAACTATCTTCTGATTTTTAAATATTCTTTATAATATACTTGAGATTTAAAATCAAATTTATATATACATTCTAGAAATATATTTTTCTACACTTCTTCATTCTAAAACATAGGAAAACTAGTTTATTTTACTCTAGAATCATTTTATCTTTTTTTTTTTCAATACCATTTTCAAAGCAAATTTTACATTGTTTTTAACTAAGGGATGTCGACATCATGGGATACCACATTCAAAAGTTTCAATTTTCAAAAGAAGTATATATTCATTTAAATCTCTTCAAGAATGGTTATGACCGTTACTGGTCTATAAATAGCCTTCAAAAAAGAATTTTTTAACTAACTATTTTCTTATTCTCTTCACTTCTTCTCTACAAATCCATATTCTAAAATTTTCAAATTTTTAAGATCATGCCGAAACTCTGCCGAATTCTCAAGTGAATCAAATTATTCTTGTTTGATTCTCTGCCCTCTCTAGAAGATCAATATGCTATTCAGAGTTATAGGATCAATTTGTAATCAAAAGTTTATCGAGTCTCTCTATAAGGTGTGGTTGTGCCTAAATCACAAATCAATTGAGTGATCTTGCGTCCCGTAAACCAAGAGAGTTTGCCCCGACTCCAAGACAAGAGGGTACCTCAAGGCCTTTAGAAATTGAGGATTATAATCTCGGCATTGGTATAATGAAAATATGTACAAGGTGTTTGCCTTGCTGCAGGAATGGATGTAGGGTAACTCCAAAACAGTATAAAATCCAATGTGTTCTTTCCTTTTATTGCTTTTTATTTACTTTCTGCATCTGTGTTTGATTCTGCGATTTTTCTATGATTACATTCTGCATTTCTTTGTATCATAATTTTTAAATTAGTCCATATAAGTCTTAAAATCCATTAAACACTATTCACCTTCTCTAGTGTTAAATTAGCCTTAAGATCCTTAATCTGCATTGCCTTTCATAGTCTAGCTAAACTGTGATAACCCAGATTCTAGTCATCTGATAATTGAATACTTATTTGATTTTAGTTGGATGAATAAATGGAATTCCGATAATTTAGAAATATCTGGATATATATATATATATATATATATAAATGAATTTAAAAACTATAACAAACCTTATAATAAATTTAATAGATATATGCAAAACATTATAATAGTAAAATTTTCTAAGATTAATAAAAAATAAATTTTTTAAAACACTTTCCTTTTAATACTTGGAATAAAACAAAGTTTATATATATACATTTGTGAACATAATACATAAATGAATAAAAAAATGTCTAAATACATAATACATTTGAAAATATATTTAAAAAAATAAATACTTAATTTAAAGGGGTTAAAACATAATTTTTAAGTCAAAATAAGTAGAGGATTTAAACATAAAGATACTCATTTTTAACAAGTGTAAAGAATTTAAACCATGCAAATACAAGTGTAACTAACAAAATAACAAGTGGAAATTAATAAAAATTAAATAACATGTTTTGAAAAAGAAAAGAAACCAGTTTACATATTTTTCTTTTTCTCGTCTTTATTTTCAAAACTGAAAACCCAAAACAAAGTAGCTCAGAAAAGAAAAAATCAAATCCAAACTATATAAAGCTTTTGCAATCTAAAGCTGAAGCTAAGCAAGGTCTAGATCATTAAGCAAATCATATCTAGCAACTTCATATTCAAAATTCAAAGCTTTGAGTTTCCAGTCTCCAGATCAACTCCTAGTTCCAGATCAAAACTATTCTCTGTTTTTAAGTTGAACAGGTAAGTAAACTGCTACTTTATTTATGCTTAAACCTGTTTAAATTTGATGCTTGTGATAAATCATTGAAATAACTCTGTGAAATTTGTTTGCATGATGAAAATCTATTTATATATAGATAAATATGTTGTTGTTGAACCTGTATGCCTATTCATATGTATATGAACTCCTGTTCTTAGTTACAGGTTTATAAATCAAGTTTAAAAATTTAATTTATCATTATACTGTTAATATTAGGCTAAGATTTTTAAACAGAAATTGATCACGGCAATGTAATTTCATTTTTAAAAAGAATTTTAGGTAGAAATACTAAGTAAGTGTTATGAAAATAAGAAGTAACAGAAAAAATTATTTTTAGACAGAAAATCAAATATTTAAATTTCAAGTTTTGAATTCATGAGGGAATTCGAGCATAAAAATCATGATTTTTGGAATGAATTTCATGATTTTTAAAACTAAGGATGTTGAGGATTTCCTAGTTGATCGAAAATCATGTTTTGGAGAATTAGGACGATCGAGAGAGGGTTTTGGCATCGGATTGGAACTGGAGGTGGCGGGTAGTCTGAGGGTTGTGGGAATATTGGTTAGTGATTTTTCCTGAGCGTTGTGGAGGCGCTGCAAAGGGATCTAGGGTTTAAGGCATTGTGGTTTTTGGTTGAGTTGCAGGCCAGTGGTGGTGACGAAGGGGGACTTTCAGGCTATCGGTATAGGGGTTAGAGGAGAGGAAGGATGAGACGGACTTGCTAACGAATTTTGGAAGACACTGATGATTGGTGATGGCCGGGCAGAGCAAAAGGAAGTGAGGGTTCTTGATTGGTTTGGGTTCGAGCATCCGCGTTTTTGATTTTCAATTTATCGTAGGATGTTGGGGTGGTCAGAAGGTCGATGGTCGGAGATGGGTTGGAACGGTGGCCTGAGGTGAACGTTGAAGTGCAATGGAGCAGCATACACGTGCATAAGGAGGTGGTGTGCATATCAGAGTTGGTTTTGGTGGGAAATAAGAAGATGGGAATCAGGGAAGAAGAAGTAGAGAAGGAAGAATGAGAGTTAGGTCGGGACAGGCTCATAATTGATCGCGTGTGACTCGAAGGGAGTGATGTTGGTTTTGTTCGGTTTAGATTCGGGTAGGGTACTTTTGTGTTATCGATTTTAATTTGTTAAGGTTTTACTTTAAAAAGATATTAATCGAGTTTCCAAAATAATTTATTTAAATAAGATTTCACACAATGATTTGAATTTAAATTGCTTTGTTTTGAAATTATTTACATATTAATTAATTAATTAAGATAAGTAAATTTAAGGATTTAAGTGATTTCTAGTATTTAATTAATAAGATTCAAATGATATAAATTAGTAAGTGATTAAGATTTAAAGGTTTATCTTTAAAAAAAATTAATTAATAAGGTTAATTAAAAGATAAGTTAATAGAATGATTAATTAAGGGAAGTAATTAAAGATAATTACTTAATTTAGGATAGTTAAGAAATTAATTAAGGATTTAATTTCTTAGTATGTGTAATAAGAGATTAATTAATTAAAGGTTATTTAATTAATGGTTAAGGGTGAATTAATTAATGATTTAAGTGTTAATTAATGATTACAAAATAATAACTTAATTAGGTGGGTAATTAATGGATAATTACTAAATATGATTTATTAAATGAAAATTACTTAATTGTAAGTAATTAAAGGATTAATCTGTTGATGGTCAATTAATTTAATTAGCAATTAATAATTAAATTAATTAATGATTGGAGGTTAATTACTTAAGGATAATTAACCAATGGGATAATTAATTGATGGAAGTAATTAAAGGGAAATTACTTAATGAAAGTAATTAAGGATTAATTACTTAGTGTAGTTAATTAAAGGATTGATTAATTTAGGTATTAATTAAGGGTTAGTCAATTGATGAGTGTGATTAATTAAAGGATAATTAATCAATGTAAGTGATTATAGGATAATTAATTTAAGTAATTAATGAAGGATAATGTAATAAATGTGAATGCATGAAGGTTAATTAATTTGTGTAATTAATTAAAGACTAATTACTTAATTGTAATTATGGAGGATAATTAAGGGATGATTAATTAATGGTTTGAAATTCATTAATGATCAAGTAAGTAGGATTTAAGAAGTAATTGAAGTAACTAATTAATTAATTTTGTTTAAGTTAATTTGAAATGGTGTGACAAATTAATCTTGCTTATGAATGATTGGATGATATTGTATGCCTTGGAATCTCTGATAAGTGATTTGTGATGCTATGTGATATGTTACGTTTGGACTGAACTATGATAATATGGTTTGTCCATCTGGGATGAATGGCTAGGTAAATATGTAATTCTGGGTATAAATGGAATTATTTAAAACTTAAACAGCTTTGTTTTTAAGTTGATATTGAATTCGAAGAGACCGGGGTCGGGTATCAGTACATACCCGAAACCACTTCGATTTGGAATCTGCAATAATTCTTTATTAATTTGACTTTGGGATAAATAGGATGGAATGGAAATAATGATGTGAATTTGGTCATTAAATCTGAGTAATAATACTTAGAGATGTTTGATTATAGCAGTTAAGAACTTGTAATAAGGTACGAGTTACCCCGGGTTTAAAATAGTTCTATGCATTAGTGTTTCATGATAGATGGGTTTACTTACGCTGGTTTCCAGCCTAACCCGAGTGTTACTTTGATGTAATCCTCGGGTCAGACTGAGTATTACAGATTTCAGGTAGGGACGTTCTGGAGCTCAGGAGACGAGCTGGATGGCAGGAACATGTGGAGTTTACCGCTGTATATTTGAGATGTTTTATTGTTATTTATCTAGGACAGGTTAATTTTAACTGTCCACTGTTTGTGTAAAGGTTGTAACTCTGATGTATTGATGTAAATTAACAAATACAGTTTTCTTTTGTATAACTGTTATTATTTGATATTATATTTTGATCCGCTACGAATGTGAGATTACGATACTTGTTTTCTGTTTCTTCTTCTATCTCTTTCTTCTTTACCCTAACAATCTGGAATTATTGGAATAAAATAAAATAATGAGAATTAAGTGGTAATAGTAATACAACCAAATTTAAATTGAATAAAGATAAGTTTGAAATTGATCGAAGCTGAAATTAAAATCCTGAATTTGCAGAAGTATTTTCAAAATAAGATAATAAAGAATTGGTTTCCAGATATGATAATCTTGGTTATTATCATAAATGATTGTTTGTTTAATAATAAAATGTGTATTAATGAGTAAGCAAAATGAAATGTTTTAGGAAAGTAAAACATTTAGGTGAGTATGACTTATAAATTAGAATTGAAGATGATCTTAATTGTGAAGTTTTAAATCTAGGTCCAGAATTTGGAAATTGTTTCAAAGTGATAAAGAAATAATAAATAATATTATTTAATGTATTTAAATAAAGGGTCCTGTTTCAAACAAGAGTTGTTTGAAAATTTAAAGGAATTTGTTTTGAATTTAAAACCAAAGGTGGTTTAAAATTTTAAGTAACTTGGTGTGTAAAGGAAATAAATTTGTATATTTGAAATAAACTCTGAGGTTGAGTTTTGATTTTCCCTGAAGTGTGAAAAGCCAAAGTAAAATAAGTTTTGAACTTTTAAGTGATAACAGTTTGAAATTTGAAGTGGGAATTCAAATTTGAGTAAGGTTAACGGAATTAAATTGAGATTTAACTTAGGGAAGTTAAATGGGTTGTTTGGAAGGGAGTTATGTGTGATCTCAAACTGGTTTGAGATCAGGGAAGGTGTAGTGAATGTTATTGATGGATGTTTTTGAATAAATTGGATGTTTATTTATCCTAATATCATCCTATTATTATCAATCATTTTGAAATTGTGAATTGTGTAGTTTAAAATGAATTAAGAAATGGATTGCAGTAATATATATGTCCATTGTAGAAATTAAATGGAAATAGAACTTCAATCAGGAAATTGGACTTATGGAGATGAAATTACTTTGAAATTAAGATTTCAATGTTCAAAAGGAACTTGGAAATTTAAATTGTTGAGGATTGGTTTCAAAAATTGAAATTGGGTAATAAATTGGATTTCAAAGATTAAATAGTTTAAAAAGGATTTGAATTATTATTTGAACCTAGATATAGGTTTATGGAGAAGCAAAGGTTAATTTGATTTAAGTGAATTAAATCAACATTTGAAAATTTAACTCGAATTTGTATAATTCGAGATGATTTAAAGTTAAACTGAATTTGAAATTAGTTCAAATTTAAATTTGGTTTGAATAATTTGGAATTGTGATTAATGTTGAATTGTTTCAAATTCAAATGGAATTTGATTTGAATTTGGAAAGAATCGAGGTTAATTCAACTTGAATTTGGACTAATTCAAACTGGCGTTGAAATGAATTGAAATTGAAAATTGGTTCAATTTGAAAATTATTTGAATAAATTGAGATTAAAATCGAAGTGGAATAAAGTTAAGTTTGGAGTGGGAATTGAAGTTGTTTAAATTGATTTGAGGTTGAATCAACGTTAAGACGAAGTGGAAATTTGAAATTGAATTGATTGGAATAAAGGTTGGGTAGTGGAACAGATTGGCTCTAAACTATTTTCAAACAAATTATTTTAATATAAGCTTTCTTAAATCTATTTTTCCAAGCTATTTACTATATACAATCTTTCTTTTTAAAGCCAAACTATTTTATACTTATTTTACAATAATTTTTGAAACTATTTAACAAATTTTCAACTATTTTATAAACTAATTGCTGTTTTTCAACTGCTTTATAACTAATTACTATTTTACAACTATTTTACAATTATCTAACTATTTTATAACCATTTGACTATTTTATAACTACTTAACTATTTTACAGCTATTTTACAAACTAATAATTATTTTTCAACTACTTACCTATTTTTAACTTTTCAAGCTAGTTTCAAACTGGTCAGAGTACAAACTATTTATGATTAAATACCCAATTGAGATAAGAATTGAGGAGATAATACAAATGGGATTGAAGCAATTGTGATTAAGTGAATGAAAATCAAGATGAATGTGAATAGAAAAAGGAGGATTGATTTAGCTAATAATCAATGAAGATAAATACGTAGGATGTACGTATATCTATTCGCATAGTGATTTGATTCAGATTCGAGCACAAAATTTCGAGATAGTATATCGATTCGAGTTGGGATTTTCCACTCGATTCTCGATGGCGATCCTGGATATGGATTTTTGATTATTGGAATTAAATAAAATAATGAGAATTAAGTGGTAATAGTAATACAACCAAATTTAAATTGAATAAAAATAAGTTTGAAAAGGATACGAGCTGAAATTAGAATCCTAAATTTGTAGAAGTATTTTCAAAATAAGATAATAATGAATTGATTTCCAGATATGATAATCTTGGTTATTATCATAAATGATTGTTGTGTTTAATAGTAAAATGTGTATTAATGAGTATGCCAAATGAAATGTTTTAGGAAAGTAAAACATTTAGGTAAGTATGACTTATAAATTAGAATTGAAGATGATATAAATTGTGAAGTTTTAAATCTAGGTCCAGAATTTGGAAGTTGATTCAAAGTGATAAAGAAATAATAAATAATATTATTTAATGTATTTAACTGAAGGGTCCTGTTTCAAACAAGAGTTGTTTGAAAATTTAAAGGAATTTGTTTTGAATTTAAAACCAAAGGTGGTTTAAAATTTAAAGTAACTTGGTGTGTAAAGGAAATAAATTTGTATATTTGAAATAAACTCTGAGGTTGAGTTTTGATTTTCCATTAAGTGTGAAAACCCAAAGTAAAATAAGTTTCTGAACTTTTAAGTGATAACAATTTTAAATTTGAAGTAGGAATTCAAATTTGAGTAAGGTTAACGGGATTAAATTGAGATTTAACTTAGGGAAGTTAAATGGGTTGTTTGGAAGGGAGTTATGTGTGATCTCAAACTGGTTTGAGATCGGGGAAGGTGTAGTAATGTTATTGATGGATGTTTTTGAATAAATTGGATGTTTATTTATCATCTTGTTATTATTAATAACTTTGAAATTGTGAATTGTGTAGTTTAAAATGAATTAAGAAATGGATTGGAGTAATATATATGTCCATTGTAGAAATTAAATGGAAATAGAACTTTAATCAGGAAATTGGACTTGTGGGGATGAAATTACTTTGAAATTAAGATTTATATGTTCAAAAGGAACTTGGAAATTCAAATTGTTAAGGATTGGTTTCAAAAATTGAAATTGGGTAATAAATTGGATTTCAAAGATTAAATAGTTTAAAAAGAATTTGATTTATTATTTGAACCTAAAAATAGGGTTATGGAGAAGTAAAGTTTAATTTGATTTCAGGGAATTAAATCAACATTTGAATATTTAACTCGAATTTATATAATTCGAGATGATTTAAAGTGAAATTGAATTTGAAATTAGTTCAAATTGAAATTTGGTTTGAATAATTTAGAATTGTGATTAAAGTTGAATAGTTTCAAATTCAAATGGAATTTGATTTGAATTTAGAAAGAATCGAGGTTAATTCAACTTGAATTTGGATTAATTCAAAGTGGATTTGAAATGAATTGAAATTTAAAATTGGTTTAATTTGAAAATTATTTGAATAAATTAAGACTGAAATCGAAGTGGAATAGAGTTAAATTTGCAGTGGGAATTGAAGTTGTTTAAATTGATTTGAGATTGAATCAAAGTTAAGAGGAAGTGGAAATTTAAAATTGAATTGATTGGAATAAAGGTTGGGTAGTGGAACGGCTTGGCTCTAAACTATTTTCAAACAAATTATTTTAATATAAGCTTTCTTAAATCTATTTTTCCAAGCTATTTACTATATACAATCTTTCTTTTTAAAGCCAAACTTTTTATGCTTATTTTGCAATAATTTTTGGAACTATTTAACAATTTTTCAACTATTTTATAAACTAATTACTGTTTTTCAACTACTTTATAACTAATTACTATTTTATAACTATTTTGCAATTATTTGACTATTTTATAACCATTTGACTATTTTATAACTACTTAACTATTTTGTTTTTCAACTACTTATCTATTTTTTAACTTTTCAAGCTATTTTCAAACTTGTTAGAGTACAAACTGTTTATGATTAAATACCCAATTGAGATAATAATTGAGGTGATAATCGAAATGGGATTGAAGAAATTTTGATTAAGTGAATAAAATTCAAGATGAATGTGAATAGAAAAAGGAGGATTGATTTAGCTAATAATCAATGAAGATAAATACGTAGGATGTACGTATATTATTCTATTCGCATAGTAATTTGATCCAGATTCGAGCATATAATTTCGAGATAGTATATCGATCCGAGTTGGGATTTTGTACTCGATTTTTGACGGCGAACCTGAATATGGATTTTTGATTGATTCTGGAAATTCTCTATCATAGTTGTGACTATGCAAGGAGAGTGACGGTTTCTGATTAAGAAACCAGGTATGAGTTCGCACTAGAAAGTCGGGTGGACAATACTAGTTCAGAAGTGAAAATGTGTGATCGAGTGAGTGATAAGATTGATATAGCGTACGGATGATATGTGTACATCGTACGGATTTGAATGAAATTGATATTGAGAATTTATGGATAAGAAATGTAAAATGGTTTTTTAAATGAAGAGTATATTTTTGAATTACATGACGAAATAAAGTGGTAACTGGATATTTCTATGTTTAAAGGTTCACTTTATGAAGAAAAGTAATGTGGTTAATAACTTAATAAAAGAGCAATCAAATTTGAATATTTGTTATGGCATAAACAACGTTTTGTATATATAATTGATAAACTCCCCTTGTTGAATCTATAGCCAAAATAAAAAGGGTTTTTGAAAGTATTTGAAGTATATAAAGGGAATTTATACAAGTTTGAAATGATCCAAAGATTTTTCAAGATTATATAAATATATGAAGGATCTTATAAGAATGATTTTGGAAAAAGGGTTTTGGGAACCTATGGAGTTGGAAGGGCTTTGGATTTTTGGGAAAAATCAATTTTGGAAATTTGGAAAGCCTAGTTGAGAATTATCAATTTTGGGATGAACGATTTTGGGAAAAGGAGATTTATATGGGATTCATACTAGGTGTATGATTTGGAAGATGCTATATGTGTATAGTATAAAGTGTTTTGAAAATGGCTCAGGAGAAAAAGGCGCTCCCTTAAAATGAACTTCTCAGGAGTACCATAGGTTGGTACTGCCTTGAGCCTTAAAGGGGGGAGGCTCTAAAGTGGATCCTATGAGGAAGTCCGGACAAACTGAAGTTCCTGAGGATTATTGGGTAGCGAAAGTCGAGGGCACTAATGCCTACAGAGGCATTTGGGTTATACCGTGACGATAGTGTAACTGGATGTTGTTGCGATCTACTATGGACCATAGCGAAAATAGTGTGGAGGTGAGTGTCAACGTTCTACGCTTGGTTTTGCCGGGAAGGCAGCGTAACATCGGTAGACTGCGATCTATGGTCAAGTGGAGTGGAGAAGTTTCATTCTTTTGGAAGCGAAATTCGAGGACGCTAATGCTTATAGTTATAAGGGTTTTTGCTGCGTTAGCAACGTAACCCCTGATGTAACTGTGATCTATAACGGGTTCCATGCGTAATCGAGGGGAGCGGAGTGCCTACATTTATCTATGGATTTTGTCGGGGTAGCAACGTAACCATCGGGTTAACTTCGACCATGGATGGGGGTGATGATTTTTAGAGCATTCTCACCAAAGATGTTTCCTTAATTTCAAAAATGTTTTCTATATTTTCAATAAAATTATTTTCCAAGTATTTTCATTGGATGTTGAAATAGGTCTGCTAAGTACTTATAGATCTTCAGTCCTACGCATGATCAACCTATGAATGAATTTCTATGAGAACGAGGATGGACTTTTGAAACATCAAGTTATAAAAGTATTTTTATAGAAACTATTTTTGTAATATTATACAGATTTTTAAAGTGTTTTAAAAATGATAAAAAATGATTTATCTGATGTTAAGTATTGAATAAATTCTGGCTTCGTTCCTTTTCGAAGACAAAAAGATTCTAAGAGGGGAGAAATGTGATAACCCAAATTCTGGTCATTTGAATACTTATCTTATTTTATTTGGATAAATAAATGGAATTTTGATAATTTAGAAATATCTGGATGGATATATATATTTATATACACACACACACACAAATGAATTTTAAAAACTATAACAAATCTTATAATGAATTTAATAGATACATGAAAAACTTTATAATAGTAAAATTTTCTAAGATTAACAAAAAAAGGTTTAAAACACTTTCCTTTTATTACTTGGAATAAAACATAGTTTATATATATATACACATACATTTGTGAACATAATACATAAATGAATAAAAACAAATGTCCAAATACATAATACATTTGAAAATATATTTAAAAAACATAAATACTTAATTTAAAGGGGTTAAAATATAATTTTTAAGTTAAAAAAAGTGGAGGATTTAAACATGAAGATAATTATTTTTAACAAGTGTAAAAAATTTAAACCATGCAAATACAAGTGTACCTAACAAAATAACAAGTGGCAATTAATAAAAATTAAACAACATGTTTTGAAAAAGAAAAGAAACCAGTTTACATGTTTTTCTTTTTCTTATCGTTATTTTCAAAACTGAAAACCCAAAACAAAGTAGCTAAGAAAAGAAAAAATTAAATCCAAACTATATCAAGCTTTTGCAATCTAAACCTGAAGCTAAGCAAGGTCTAGATCAGTGAGCAAATCAAATCAAGTAACTTCAGATTCGAAATTCGAAGCTTTGAGTTTCCAGTCTCCAAATCAACTCCTAGCTCCAAAGAAAATCAAAACTTTTCTCTATTTTCAAGTTGAATAGGTGAGTAAACTGCTACTTTATTTATGCTTAAACCTGTTTAAATTTGATGCTTGTGATAAATTATTGAAATAACTATGTGAAATTTGTTTGCATGATGAAAATCTGTTTATATATAGATAAATATGCTGTCGTTGAACCTGTATGCCTGTTCATTTGTATATGAACTCCTATTCTTAGTTACAGGTTTATAAATCAAGTTTAAAATTTTAATTTTTCATATACAGTTAATAATAGGCTAATATTTTTAAAGAGAAATCAATCATGGCAACGTAATTTCATTTTTAAAAAGAATTTTAGGTAGAAATACTAAATAAATGTTGTGAAAATAAGAAGTAACAGAAAAATTTATTTTTAGACAAAAAATCAAATATTTAAGTTTCATGTATTGATTTCATGAGGGAATTCGAGCATAAAAATCATGATTGTTGGTATGAATTTCATGATTTTTAAAGCTAGGGATGTTGAGGATTTCCTAGTTGATCGAAAATCATGTTTTGGGCGAATTCAGGCGATCGAGAGAGGGTTTTGGCGTCAGATTGGAACTGGAGGTGGCGGGTCGTCTGAGGGTTGTGGGAATATTTGTTAATGATTTTTCCTGAGCGTTGTGGAGGCACAGCGAAGGGATCTAGGGTTTAAGGCACTGTGGTTTTTGGTAGAGTTGCAGGCCAGTAATGGTGACGAAGGGGGACTTTAAGGCTATCGGTGTGGGGGGAAGAGGAGAGGAAGGACGAGACGGACTTGTTAGCGAAATTTGGAAGACACTGATGATCGACGATGGCGGACGGGAAAAAGGGAAGTGAGGGTTCTTGATTGGTTTGGGTTCGAGCATCCTCATTTTTGATTTTCAATTTATCGTAGGATGTTGGGGTGATTAGAAGGTCGATGGCCGAAGATGGGTTGGAAAGGTGGTCCGATGTAACGACCCGTAAATTTAACCGGTTTTAATAACGTTATTAAATGAAATTTTGGGGATTTTAAACGATAAAATTTTAAAATATAAATTTGATATTTGGAATGCGTCTAATTAAACATAGCAGCTGGTAAATTTTCGTCCAAAAATATGGAAGTTTACTTCGTGCATAAATTTACTTCAATTTAATCAGTTAAAAAGCGATGAAAATAAAACGTTTTCAAAACTAAAATATTTTTACATAGAAAAATTCTAAACCATCTTCTGAGCAAGATGTCAGTTTGTCGTTTTTTCAAATTCGAACATCTTTGGCTCCATCGATCTTTTTTTCCACATTTTTCATGCATTTTCCGCTATTATAAAATTCAAATTTTTATAATTCAATCATACCACCGATATCCGTATACCGTTTTGATCGTCTCGTCGTGCTGATCTTCATAGTATATTTGTTCCTGTGTCACGGCATTCGATACGCGGTTAAAATTGCGGAACAGTTGACCGTATTGGTTCCGTTTCACCCTTTTAAATTTCCAAAAGACCTTCCGCTTACCAATATCCACTGTGAAATCCAACAGCTATTAGCATTTATGATTTCTGTGTCTCAACCGTCGGCCCTTGTTTTCCCAAAATTTATGTATTTCGGCATTACATCTCTATTACTTACTGAATCCAACTTATGGACTTTTGCACTTCCTTCTATTTTCAATATGTGTTGGGCGTGGCCATGCACTTTTTCTCTCTTCTTTTTAGGTTTGCCTGTTCTTTACTTTGAACGCCACACATAAATATATTTGCTTTAAAGATTGTACAGTTGTTTACCTTCTATTGAATTCCACCACCTTCCTCATTTAACCCATTCACCCTCCCTTTCGCCGAACCTATCGACTCACGCCCACATCCTCCCTTAAACATCGGCCGCCGCGCCTTGAAGCCTACTCCTGCGCGCCTCCTCCGGACTTCAACACACCACAGCCCGGACTATCGGCCATCTCCGTTCCCTTTCCTGCCCGCCTTGACTATCGGCCATCATCGGCCAGACAGCAGCACCCCGCCACCGTGGCCTCCTCCTCCTTGTTCCTCCTTCCTTGTCGCCTCCGTGTCTATCCACTCGTTCGCACTTAGCCTCACCACACGGCCAAGCATCGACGCAGCCAACCCGAAGCCGTGCATGCATGAACAGTCGTCGGCCTCGCCACCCCAGGATGTTGCTCCTCCGCCTCCACATTCAAACTCTTCCGAGCTTCCTACAATCGCCTCCACCTATTTCCATCCTTTTTCCTCCAATGTCGAGCTCGGCTGAAGCACTTGCGCACAGCAGCTTTGTGCCGCCACTCTGCCCACATCCTCTCTTCTGTTCGGCTCCGCATCTCCATGTTCACGCGAGCTGCCAGCACCCCTCTCTCTCCTTTTGAAGGTATCTACTGTATATATGTGTACTAGTGTTAATTATATATTTCATGTATATAGTTGTATTACAAACTACAAGTTGTATATGGTGATATAAGCTTTAGCTTGAAAATTTTAAGTATAACAGTTTGCTAAAGTATGCATATAAGATATATATATATTAGTTGTTATGTTTTAATAAAAGATCTATCATAGTTTATGTTTATATATGGGTTCTGTTGCATCTAATGTTGGCCGTACATATATATATTTCACTTTTCGTGTTTGGTACAGTTGAAATATTTACTTAAAGGTTGCTAATATCTTTAAAATAAGATTTTGTTTTATAATATAAAGGAACAGTATATTTTATTATAGGAGTATTATACTGCTGACTTATGATTTGATACGGTCTGCAAAGTTTTGTAATCTAATGGTTATGATAAATTGATTGCTGTTGTTACTTATATACAACAAAGGAAGTTTTATATTGAGTTGTATAGTGTTTATACGCATATAGTTATAGTGAGGATGTAAGTTATATATGTAATATACATCTGTATTGCTTTCCAACGTATATATTAAGTTATAATATAAATCTGTTGTATGTAAGTATACTTGATGCGTTATTTTATACATGTTTTCAACATTTTACATTTTTTTTCCAACTTTATATTAATAAATTTCTGTGTCAGATTTGAAGAAATTATAACCCGTTTAAGAGTTATAATATATGTGGGTTTACGTTATATTTTAGTTGGTCCTGCATATGTAGTTGCAGTAGAGTCTGAGGTTTCCATCATACTTTGGTTATAAGGTATATGCATTTATGTTCACATATGGATGTTATTGAGTAAGTGATTCTGAATTAGTAGGTATAGGGATTTATTAAAAAATTTATTTATTGGTTTTAGATTATATATATAGGATATATTAAATATGTGTTTTAAAATTTAATATTTATTTTGAGACATATATAATGTATTCATGTTTGATTTTATATGTGTGCTTTAATTTAAAACTATGGTTTTTGAAAACTATACATATAATTTAATATGGATTTGAATTTGGAGCATAATTTTTATATATAAAGTTATATATATATATATATATATATATATATATATATATATATAAGTTCACTTATACCATATTATCTTTATCTTCATCGACCCCGTTATGATTTGTTCCATCAATTCCTCTTATCAGCTTTGATCGTTGAATTCGTGCTGATTTCGCTTGGTTTGGATGCGTAACACAATTCCAGTGTCCATATCCACGTTCGTATCCGTGTCCTTTCCCGTTCATTCTCTAGCCTCGAAAGGTGAGAAATCACTCACGATTAATGTTCTTTTATTTATTAATTTGATTTCAATTGAAACGATAATTGAAATATGCTGTTGTTGCTTATTTACACTGTTATATATGCAATTACCTGTATCAATTCACCTATGACATCTGACACCATTATCTGTTAATTATTTATGCGATGATAATACAGTTTGGTTGATAATTGATTGAATGTTGTTTATATTGGATGTGAAATTATAATGTATAAAGTGATAAATATTATGCAATTGAATTTGACGTAGGATAGTTTAAAAAATGTGAATCAATGTGAATCGACAGATGTGTTGAATTTGATTAGTTAACTTGAATAATATGACCCCTTCTAATTGGCAAGTTAATTGACATGTAGAATTGATAAATTACACTTTGAACCTTTGAACATATATTGGATTAATTGTTGTAGTATTAAATTTAAAATTGAAATGGAACGACAAGTGGAAAAACCGTAATGTAATAATCTTTAATCTACATGAAATGATAGTGTAGATTCTAGAAATAATTATATTAATTCGCACAAACAACAATGTGAACTAATACGATTATTTCGAGATTATTTGAATTGATTATTGGATTGTGTTTGGTTGTTCTTATTGCTTGTTTATTTACTTTGACACCATCCCAGTTATCACACTGCAAGTTCCCTTTGTTATGTTTGATTTTTGAATTGGAATTGGAATCGGGTTGAAATGATAAATACCCAAAATGAACTGGACTTAGGATAGAGAATTTAATAAATCCGATTGTTCAATAATTTGATTTAAAAATAAAATAATGATTTTAATCGAGTAAAGAATAAGTTTTGAAATGAAGTTGGAATTTGAATTTTGATAGGAAAATGTAAAGATTGAAATATGAAGAAAATATTAACATAGTAATTGCTGAAAGGACGTTGTTTAAAATTTAATTATTTAATAATTAAATTTGGAATTATTAATAAATAATTTAGAATTAGTAATAATTGAGGTTTGAAATTATTAAGTTTGAAAACATTTAATAATTAAATTTGAAATTATAATTAAGTTTGAAATTATTATGTTGAATTTATAATTAACTTGAAATGATTTGATAATTAAGTTTGAATTCATAATTAAGTGGAAATGATTTAATAATTAAGTTTGAATTTATAATCAAGTTTGTAATTATTAAGTTTTGAAATTATTTTATTATTATGTTGAAATTATTTAATAATTGAATAAGATTTAATCATTTGATAATTGACTAAAAATTGGTTTCTTTGATAAGAGAAATTGAACTTTAAATTAAGTGAATTTGAACTTCGTTAATAAATGAAATTGAGTTTCTTTATTTATTAAAGTTTGGAAAAATTATTTAAGTAAGTTAATAAGTGAAATTGAAACTTCTCGATTATGTGAAATTTAGTTCTTTATTAATTGAGTTTGAAATTGTAACGAAATCAATAAATAAGTGAAAATTTAATTTCTTTAACAAGAAATAAATTATGATTTGTTGAAATGAATGGGATTAGTGAAATTAACGTAAGACTTGTAATTTAAAGAATTGATTTGACGAATTTAATTTATTTTTAATCTGATGTTTTGATATAATGAAGCTGAACGTAAGTAATTGATTTAAATGAATTGGAATTTAAATAGAAGTTGTTTGAAGGACAAATTTACTTAATGAATATTGAATGAAATCGATAAATGAATTTAAATTGATTTGAATGAAAATTAAACCATTTTAAATGATTTTAGAATGAAACTTATATACGAACTTGAATCAATATTTGAATTGTTTAAATAAAAGTTGAAATGGAATTATAAGATTTTGAAATGGTAATTTGGAAGTTTTGAAACGTAAATTTTGGAAATTGATATTGAAATACAAATGAAATGTTGATTTACGAATTCTAATTGAAACTGAATTTGATTTGGGTTTTGAAATATATTAAATGACCAATCGGTGTAATAATTACAAAAGTTATTAAAGAAACCCGAATCGGTTATGGACATACTCTCTGTCTAAACCGAAAACCACTTTAATAACTATACGCGGAGTTGTGGTCCAGAATGAAGTGGTTGGAATGATGTACGTGATGACTGAAGAAAGAGAACGATAATCGATAGCCATGACACTTGTGTCAAATTGGAAATGACTAAAATCAGGAGCCGTGCCGGGCCAAATGGGGTTAGCCACCTCGAGCGAACACACTTCTTCGTGACTACTACTCATTACTTGTGATTGATTGGTGCACCCTCGGAATTTCAGGAGTGTTGTTTCGTGTTGTTGCGATCGTTGCGGCGATGCTTTTTCACCAGTCCGGATCAGGCAAACGGTAGTTTCACTACCTTGGGTATTGCGTCATGTGCCTTGTCATACTTGTATCCCTATATACGCGACCACTACGAATTTGTTTTTTGTTATACCTATGGAGTACTCCCTGATATCCCACCAGTTTACGGTGGAGTTTACGGTGCTGTATAGACTATAACGCTTATATAAAATGTGTTAAGGGGGATAATGGTAACGCCTTAACACTATTTTGATACTTTATATTACTGATAGACATTATCTATTTAGCGTATACTACTACATAGTAGATAGTTTAACGGATCCTTAGAGGATGGTGATTCCAACATCCTTTGAGTTACTTGTATTTTGATTGCTATTTCACTTGAGTTGGATTTATTGATATGAGAATATTAATCCTGACTCGAGTGTTTTGCGTTTTGCTTTACGCTCGGGTCAGACTGAGTATACTAGTATTCAAGACTCACCTTTGGAGTTGGAGCTTTGATTGAAGATCCAGCCATCTATTCTGCCTTCAGTATTCGATGATTCCAGTGATGTATTTTGATTTGTATTTAATGTATCGTGTTACTCTTCTGTTGTAAACTCTGATGTATCTTATATATTTATATAGTAGCTTCATGAACTACTATCTCTTTTACTTCCACTGCATATTACTCTGTGTCTGTGATTCTGCGATTATTTATTTACTGTATGTCCGAGTTTTGCCAAATTTAAATTAACAATTCGGTATTTTGGATTATTCATGTCCGACATGTGCGGATGCGAATAGTCCAAAATAGCGGGTCGTTACAGTTGGTATCAGAGCTTTGGTAGCTTTAGGCAAACTTAGCATATATGGTAAATGTATTTACAGAATCACTCCCACTCGAGTTTCAATCTCTTCCTTTTGACTCGATCCCTTTGAATTTTGGAACGTTTCCTGCGGTTCTAAAATTCATTTGTGTCCCTCACTATTCGTCTTCTTTCAATTCTGGAGCATCCCATAATTCCACTTCGAATGATCTTTATAATGAATCGGCGGTCTCGCCAATCTTCGAATTATTTGTAAATGTGTGAAATTCCTTTATAATAGACATCGATTTACCGGAGATTTCTATATCCTCGGTTTACGATGCTACATGTTCCCCGTTATACCCGAATTCTATTTCTTGAGGTCGAATGATGATTTACCTCGGAATTCAGCATCGATCTTATTCTTGAAGTCACGATCGACCCGGTTAAGGTTTCCCGCAAATTAAATAAGCTTATCCATCTTCCAATTCTGTTAATTGAATTATCTTATCTTCTGTTTCGAACTTATTATCGAATCAAAATTCTCTTCGACTTGATTTCCACAAAATTTGAATCTCTATACTTATTTTGAAATCCATTCTTCTATCGTCGAGCGAGGAGGGGTATTTGTAAATTAATATTAAGAATGTTTATTATGTTTTGTTGTTTGAGTTGTTGATGTTGATTTGGGTTTTTGATCGATTCGTCTGATCAACGCAATCGATAGGATTTCCAAAACACTTGAACAGAGCAAACTGACACAATAGTATTTTCGAATTTAGTGAATAAAATAGTTTTGTATTATTAGATTGTATATAAGTATAAAGTTCTGAAATTAAATTGTTAATGAATTTGTTGCCAGAAATAATAATATTTGATTTTCAATTATTGTTTCGTAAACCGTTGTCCATTGCATAAAAATGAATTTATAAAACTTGTTTATAATTTGATTTGGAATTTAAACGAATTTAAATCAAGAATTTGAGAATTTAATTTCCGATGATTTCAATGTTGATTTGAAAGTTTTAAAGCGTATAGTATTTAAGATATTTTCAAATAGAAACCGTTTCAAAGAATTGTAAAATGTTTAAAATCAGTGCTCTTCTCTTTGTCGCTAGAAAATAATTTCGGTGGTGACGGCTGCATCATCGATATTTATTTTCGGGTTTCGAAGTGGAGAGACTATTCGTAGCCTTGCTACACTTTGATTTGAAAATTTTAAATAGATTTGAATTTCTAAACATGACTTGATTTATAATAAATATTGAAGATTTTTAAATTTGATTTGATATATTATGAATATGTATATTTATTTATTTTATCCCTAAGTTGTTTGAAACTAATCGGAAATAAATTCTTAAATTGGTTAAAGGATGATTTTAATTTATAAATGAAGCCAAAAATTTTATACTTAACTAGAAATAACTGAATTGAAATTTTTATTTGTATAATACCCAATTGCATTCCATATATAACTTACAAAAATTTTCAAAAGTTAACTATGAAATTGAATATTATACAGTATAAAATGATGTTAAAGGAGTTTAAAAAATAAATTTGAGTAGTTATAATAAATGTAAATATACTGAATATGTGATAAGATATATTAAGTAGAATAAATTTAATAATAATTTAGAATAAAGAAGAATTGATTTTGTTGTATAAAATATGATTATGAACTGTTAATAGGGTACAATTGGATAATAAGATAATGAATAAATGAGATAAATTAAATAAATTTTGCTTTGAGAGAATTAATAAATTAACAATTTAATCAATTAATGAAATACTTTGAATTTAAATTCAATTATTGGACATATATTTGATTTAAATCGAAATTTATAGTTTGAACTAACAAAATTAAATTGAATGAATATTATTGACTTAATATGAACGAATTTAAACCAATTAGTGAATATTAATATGTTTAAATTGAAATTTATATGTTCTAAAAATTTATTGTTTATAATGTAATTCAAGTTTATTTTCTTTTGATTGTTTCTATTCTCCTACCTCCTTCCTTTTCGAGGACGAAAAGTTTTGAGTGGGGGAGAGTGTAACGACCCGAAAATTTAACCGGTTTTAATAACGTTATTAATTGAAATTTTAGGGATTTTTAAACGATAAAATTTTAAAATATAAATTTAATATTTGGAATGCGTCTAATTAAACATAGCACCTGGAAAATTTTTGTCCGAAAATATGGAAGTTTATTTCATGCGTAAATTTACTTCAATTTAATCAGTCAAAAAGCGATGAAAATAAAACGTTTTCAAAAACAAAATATTTTTACATAGAAAAATTCTAAACCATCTTCTGAACAAGATGTCAGTTTGTCGTTTTTCCAAATTCGGAAATGTTTGGCTCCGTCGATCTAATTTTTCTACGTGTTTCATGCATTTTCCGCTATTATAAAATTCGATTTTTTATAATTCAATCACACCACCGATATCCGTATACCGTTTTGATCGTCTCGTCATGCTAATCTTCATAGTATATTCGTTCCTGTGTCACGGCATTCGATACACGGTTAAAATCGCGGAACAGTTGACCGTATTGGTTCCGTTTTACCCTTTTAAATTTCCAAAAGACCTTCCGCTTACCAATATCCACTGTGAAATCCAACAGCTATTAGCATTTATGATTTCTGCGTCTCAACCGTCGGCCCTTGTTTTCCCAAAATTTATGTATTTCGGCATTACATCTCTATTACTTACTGAATCCAACTTATGGACTTTTGCACTTCCTTCTATTTTCAATATGTGCTGGGCGTGGCCATGCACTTTTTCTCTCTTCTTTTTAGGTTTGCCTGTTCTTTACTTTGAAAGCCATAAATAAATATATTTTCTTTAAAGATTGTACAGTTGTTTACCTTCTATTGAATTCCACCACCTTCCTCATTTAACCCATTCACCCTCCCTTTCGCCGAACCTATCGACTCACGCCCACATCCTCCCTTAAACATCGGCCGCCGCGCCTTGAAGCCTACTCCTATGCGCCTCCTCCGGACTTCAACACACCACAGCCTGGACTATCGGCCATCTCCGTTCCCTTTCCTGCCCGCCTTGACTATCGGCCATCATCGGCCAGACAGCAACACCCCGCCACCGTGGCCTCCTCCTCCTTGTTCCTCCTTCCTTGTCGCCTCCGTGTCCATCCACTCGTTATCACTTAGCCTCACCACACGGCCAAGCATCGACGCAGCCAACCCGAAGCCGTGCATGCATGAAAAGTCGCCGGCCTCGCCACCCCAGGATGTTGCTCCTCCGCCTCCACATTCAAACTCTTCCGAGCTTCCTACAATCGCCTCCACCTATTGCCATCCTTTTTCCTCCAATGTCGAGCTCGACTGAAGCACTTGCGCACAGCAGCTTTGTGCCGCCACTCTACCCACATCCTCTCTTCTGTTCGGCTAAGCATCTCCATGTTCACGCGAGCTTCCTAGCACCCCTCTCTCTCCTTTTGAAGGTATCTACTGTATATATGTGTACTAGTGTTAATTATATATTTCATGTATATAGTTGTATTACAAACTACAAGTTGTATATGGTGATATAAGCTTCAGCTTGAAAATTTTAAGTATAACAGTTTGCTAAAGTATTCATATAAGATATATATATATTAGTTGTTATGTTTTAATAAAAGATCTATCATAGTTTATGTTTATATATGGGTTCAGTTGCATCTAATGTTGGCCGTACATATATATATTTCACTTTTCGTGTTTGGTACAGTTGAAATATTTACTTAAAGGTTGCTAATATCTTTAAAATAAGATTTTGTATTATAATATAAAGGAACAGTATATTTTATTATAGGACTATTATACTGCTGACTCGTGATTTGATACGGTCTGCAAAGTTTTGTAATCTAATGGTTATGATAAATTG
Organism: Allium cepa; assembly: GCA_030765085.1. Taxonomy (NCBI): domain Eukaryota; kingdom Viridiplantae; phylum Streptophyta; class Magnoliopsida; order Asparagales; family Amaryllidaceae; genus Allium; species Allium cepa. The sequence goes on along the minus strand of CM060931.1, from coordinate 84,267,747 downwards.
ATTGATGTTGTTACTTATATACAACAAAGGAAGTTTTATATTGAGTTGTATGGTGTTTATACGCATATAGTTATAGTGAGGATGTAAGTTATATATGTAATATACATCTGTATTGCTTTCCAACGTATATATTAAGTTATAATATAAATCTGTTGTATGTAAGTATACTTGATGCATTATTTTATACATGTTTTCAACATTTTACATTTTTTTCCCAACTTTATATTAATAAATTTCTGTGTCAGATTTGAAGAAATTATAACTGGTTTAAGTGTTATATTATATGTGGGTTTACGTTATATTTTATTTGGTCCTGCATATGTAGTTGCAGTAGAGTCTGAGGTTTCCATCATACTTTGGTTATAAGGTATATGCATTTATGTTCACATATGGATGTTATTGAGTAAGTGATTCTGAATTAGTAGGTATAGGGATTTATTTACAAATTTATTTATTGGTTTTAGATTATATATATAGGATATATTAAATATGTGTTTTAAAATTTAATATTTATTTTGAGACATATATAATGTATTCATGTTTGATTTTATATGTGTGCTTTAATTTAAAACTATGGTTTTTGAAAACTATACATATAATTTAATATGGATTTGAATTTGGAGCATAATTTTTATATATAAAGTTATATATATATATATATAAGTTCACTTATACCATATTATCTTTATCTTCATCGACCCCGTTATGATTTGTTCCATCAATTCCTCTTATCAGCTTTGATCGTTGAATTCGTGCTGATTTCGCTTGGTTTGGATGCGTAACTCAATTCCAGTGTCCATATCCGCGTTCGTATCCGTGTCCTTTCCCGTTCATTCTCTAGCCTCGAAAGGTGAGAAATCACTCACGATTAATGTTCTTTTATTTATTAACTTGATTTCAATTGAAACGATAATTGAAATATGCTGTTGTTGGTTATTTACACTGTTATATATGCTATTACCTGTATCTATACACATATGACATCTGATACCATTATCTGTTAATTATTTATGCGATGATAATACAGTTTGGTTGATAATTGATTGATTGTTGTTTATATTGGATGTAAAATTGTAATGTATAAAGTGATAAATATTATGCAATTGAATTTGACGTAGGATAGTTTAAAAAATGTGAATCAATGTGAATCGACAGATGTGTTGAATTTGATTAGTTAATTTGAATAATATGACCCCTTTTAATTGGCAAGTTAATTGACATGTAGAATTGATAAATTACACTTTGAACCTTTGAACATATATTGGATTAATTGTTGTAGTATTAAATTTGAAATTGAAATGGAACGACAAGTGGAAAAACCGTAATGTAATAATCTTTAATCTACATGAAATGATATTGTAGATTCTAGAAATAATTATATTAATTCGCACAGACAACAATGTGAATTAATACGATTATTTCGAGATTATTTGAATTGATTATTGGATTGTGTTTGGTTGTTGTTATTGCTTGTTTATTTACTTTGATACCATCCCAGTTATCACACTGCAAGTTCCCTTTGTTATGTTTGATTTTTGAATTGGAATTGGAATCGAGTTGAAATGATAAATACCCAAAATGAACTTGACTTAGGATAGAGAATTTAATAAATCCGATTGGTCAGTAATTTGATTTAAAAATAAAATAATGATTTTAATCGAGTAAAGAATAAGTTTTGAAATGAAGTTGGAATTTGAATTTTGATAGGAAAATTTAAAGATTGAAATATTAAGAAAATATTAACATAGCAATTGCTGAAAGGACGTTGTTTGAAATTTAATTATTTAATAATTAAATTTTGAATTATTAGTAAATAATTTGGAATTAGTAATAATTGAGGTTTGAAATCATTAAGTTTGAAAACATTTAATAATTAAATTTGAAATTATAATTAAGTATGAAATTATTAATTTGAATTTATAATTAACTTGAAATGATTTGATAATTAAGTTTGAATTCATAATTAAGTGGAAATGATTTAATAATTAAGTTTGAATTTATAATCAAGTTTGTAATTATTTAGTTTTGAAATTATTTTATAATTATGTTGAAATTATTTAATAATTGAATAAGATTTAATCATTTGATAATTGAATAAAAATTGATTTCTTTGATAAGAGAAATTGAACTTTAAATTAAGTGAATTTGAACTTCGTTAATAAATGAAATTGAGTTTCTTTATTTATTAAAGTTTGGAAAAATTATTTAAGTAAGTTAATAAGTGAAATTGAAACTTCTCGATTATGTGAAATTTAGTTCTTTATTAATTGAGTTTGAAATTGTAACGAAATCAATAAATAAGTGAAAATTTAATTTCTTTAACAAGAAATAAAATATGATTTATTGAAATGAATGGGATTAGTGAAATTAACGTAAGACTTGTAATTTAAAGAATTGATTTGACGAATTTAATTTATTTTTAATCTGATGTTTTGATATAATGAAGCTGAACGTAAGTAATTGATTTAAATGAATTGGAATTTAAATAGAAGTTGTTTGAAGGACAAATTTACTTAATGAATATTGAATGAAATCGATAAATGAATTTAAATTGATTTGAATGAAAATTAAACCATTTTAAATGATTTTAGAATGAAACTTATATACGAACTTGAATCAATATTTGAATTGTTTAAATAAAAGTTGAAATGGAATTATAAGATTTTGAAATGGTAATTTGGAAGTTTTGAAACGTAAATTTTGGAAATTGATATTGAAATACAAATGAAATGTTGATTTACGAATTCTAATTGAAACTGAATTTGATTTGGGTTTTGAAATATATTAAACGACCAATCGGTGTAATAATTACAAAAGTTATTAAAGAAACCCGAATCGGTTATGGACATACTCTCTGTCTAAACCGAAAACCACTTTAATAACTATACGCGGAGTTGTGGTCCAGAATGAAGTGGTTGGAATGATGTACGTGATGACTGAAGAAAGAGAACGATAATGGATAGCCTTGACACTTGTGTCAAATTGGAAATGACTAAAATCAGGAGCCGTGCCGGGCCAAATGGGGTTAGCCACCTCGAGCGAACACACTTCTTCGTGACTACTACTCATTACTTGTGATTGATTGGTGCACCCTCGGAATTTCAGGAGTGTTGTTTCGTGTTGTTGCGATCGTTGCGGCGATGCTTTTTCACCAGTCCAGATCAGGCAAACGGTAGTTTCACTACCTTGGGTATTGCCTCATGTGCCTTGTCATACTTGTATCCCTATATACGCGACCACTACAAATTTGTTTTTTGTTATACCTATGGAGTACTCCCTGATATCCCACCAGTTTACGGTGGAGTTTACGGTGCTTTATAGACTATAACGCTTATATAAAATGTGTTAAGGGGGATAATTGTAACGCCTTAACACTATTTTGATACTTTATATTATTGATAGACATTATCTATTTAGCGTACACTACTACATAGTAGATAGTTTAATGGATCCTTAGAGGATGGTGATTCCAACATCCTTTGAGTTACTTGTATTTCGATTGCTATTTCACTTGAGTTGGATTTATTGATATGAGAATATTAATCCTGACTCGAGTGTTTTGTGTTTTGCTTTACGCTCGGGTCAGACTGAGTGTACCAGTATTCAAGACTCACCTTTGGAGTTGGAGCTTTGATTGAAGATCCAGCCATCTATTCTGCCTTCAGTATTCGATGATTCCAGTGATGTATTTTGATTTGTATTTAATGTATCGTGTTACTCTTCTGTTGTAAACTCTGATGTATCTTATATATTTATATAGTAGCTTCATGAACTACTATCTCTTTTACTTTCGCTGCATATTACTCTGTGTCTGTGATTCTGCGATTATTTATTTACTGTATGTCCGACTTTTGCCAAATTTAAATTAACAATTTGGTATTTTGGATTATTCAAGTCCGACATGTGCAGATGCGAATAGTCCAAAATAGCAGGTCGTTACATCCGAGGTGAACGTTGAAGCGCCATGGAGCAGCCTATACGTGCACGTGGAGGTGATGTGCATATCAGAGAAGGTTTAGGTGGGAAATAAGAAGATAGGAATCAGGGAAGAGGAGTAGAGAGGGAAGAACGAAAGTTGGATCAAGACAGGCATGTAATTGATCGCGTATGACTTAAAAGGAGTGACATTGGTTTTGTTCGGTTTTGTTTCGGGTAGGGTACTTTTGTAATATCGATTTTAATTTGTTAAGCACACGGATTTTACATTAAAGAGATGTTAATCGAGTTTCCAAAAAAACTTATTCAAATAAGATTTCACACAATGATTTGAATTTGAATTATTTTATTTTGAAATTATTTATATATTAGTTAATCAATTAAGATAAGTAAATTTAAGGATTTAAGTGTTTTCTAGTATTTAATTAATAAGATTCAAATGATATAAATAAGTAAGTGATTGAGATTTAGAGGTTTATCTTTAAAAAATAATAATTAAGATGGTTAATTAAAAGATATGTTAATAGACTGATTAATTAAGGGAAGTAATTAAAGAATAATTACTTAATTTAGGATAGTTAAGCAATTAATTAAGGATTTAATTTCTTAGAGTGTGTAATTAGAGGTTAATTAATTAATTCATTGATTAAAGCTAATTTAATTGATGATTAAGGGAGAATTAGTTAATGATTTAAGTGTTAATTAATGATTGGAAAATAATTACTTAATTAAGGTGGGTAATTAATGGATAATTACTAAATATGATTTATTAAATGAGAATTGCTTAATTGTAATTAATTAAAAGATTAGTCTGTTGAGGGTTAATTAATTTAATTGGCAATTAAATATTAAATTTATTAATGATCAAAGGTTAATTAATTAAGGATAATTAACCAATGGGATAGCCACTTGATGAAAGTAATTAAAGGGAAATTACTTAATGAAAGTAATTAAGGATTAATTATTTAGTGTAATTAATTAAAGGATTGATTAATTTAACAGTTAATTAAGGGCTAATCAATTAATGAGTGTGATTAATTAAAGGAAATTAATCAATGTAAGCGATTACAGGATAATTAATTTAAGTAATTAATGAAGGATAATGTAATAAATGTGAATGGGTGTAGGTTAATTAATTTGTGTAATTAATTAAAGGCTAAATACTTAATTGTAATTAAACAGGATAATTAAGGGATGATTAATTAATGGTATGAAATTCATTAATGATCAAGTAAGCAGGATTTAAGAAGTGACTGAAGTAATTAGTTAATTTATTTTATTTAAATTAATTTGAAATGGTGTGACAAATTAATCTTGCTTATGAATGATTGGATGATATTGCATGCCTTGGAATCTCTGATAAGTGATTTATGATGGTATGTGATATGTTATGTTTGGACTGAACTATGATAATATGGTTTGTCCATCTGGGATGAATGGCTAGGTAAATATGTAATTTTGGGTATAAATGGAATTATTTAAAACTTAAACAGCTTTGTTTTGAAGTTGATATTAAATTCGAAGAGACCGGGGTCGGGTATCAGTACATACCCGAGACTACTTCGATTTGGAATCTGCAATAATTCTTTATGAATTTGACTTTGGGATAAATAGGCTGGAATGGAAATAGTGATGTAAATTTGGTCATTAAATCTGAGTAATAATATTTAGAGATATTTAATTACTGCAGTTAAGAACTTGTAATAAGGTACGAGTTACCCCGGGTTTAAAATAGTTTTATGCATTAGTGTTTTATGTTAGATGGGTTTGCTTACGCTGGTTTGCCGCTTGTCTCGGGTGTTACTTTGATGTAATGCTTAGGTCAGATCGAGTATTACTGATTTTCAGATAGGGACATTCTGGAGCTCAGGAGACGAGTTGGATGGCTGGAACGTATGGAGTTTGCCGCTGTATATTTGAGAAGTTTTATTATTATTTATTTGGGACAAGTTAATTTTACCTGTCCACTATTTGTGCAAAGGTTGTATCTCTGATGTATTGATGTAAATTAACAGATACAGTTTTCTTTTGTATAGCTGTTATTATTTGATATTATATTTTGATCCGCTGTGAATGTGAGATTCTGTGACTTGTGTTCTGTTTCATCTTCTATCTCTTTCTTCTTTACCCTAACAATCTGGAATTTTCGGGATCCAAAATTCCGGGTCGTCACATAAACAAATCGGTTTACAAGGATAAGTGATAATATGAGTATAACGATAATGTGATAATATTCACGAATAGGAAGGAACAACATAAGGTGTAAGATTACTCTAGTGATAATATGGTATCAGTACACAAACATATAATCTCAAAAGAGTTAAAATATCCCGTAAAACGCTAAAATTAGCAAGCCTCATATCATCGGCATTCATAAAACATCAAAAATTGTTTAGGGGAAAACCCAAACCTGCCATCTTGGCAAACCCAAAACATGCATAAAGAGATCCCATATCAGACACACCATAAGGCAAATATATCTACAAAGAGGAGAATAAAATCTCAAGTAAACGCCAAAAGGCAAATCTCATATAATGCCAGTGTAGACAATTCAAATCTCAAAAATAGAACTTCCAATAGTTCAAATTCCCGAAAGGTAATCGTCACAAATATATATCGAACGGTTCAAAGGAACAAATAATGGAAAGGGGTGATATACTAGGGAAAATAGTCAAAGAAACCCTCTCAAAAGTGTTTGCACGTGCATGTGGCCGAAGCACGGCCAAGTACTGTTATCTTAAATGTGTTCCTCGCTTGAAGGCAAAACGTCACAATGGCAAATACGCCACAATGTCAAAGGTCTCGAAGTCAAATATGTCGCAATGGAAAATGTCTCGAAGACAAATACACTGCAATGGCAAACGCCGCAATGGCAATGACCCGAAGGTCCAGTACTGGCACGCCGAAATGGCAATGACCCAAAAGTCCAATACTGGCACGCCGCAATGGCAAATGTGTCACAAACTCTCGAATAGAAACCCAAATTGTGTTAACGTGCATCCCACTCCACATATTCGCACTAAACGGTTTACTAATCGCCAGTAAATTTCACACTCAAAGCAGTAAAAAGTTACCTCATCTCATCGGTAAACTCGACCCGTAGGTTAAAACGATCAAATGGACAAGTCAAGAATTAACCGATAAGATAAACGCACGTGTCCCATACACGTGTTTTACCAAACTATTTAATTCTCATTCACTCGAATAGTGCAAAAATGTTTATTTTATATATAAAATAATTTATTTGAGAAAACAAGCTTTTAAAACCATTTCTCGAAATCAATTTTGCAGACAATATTTGGAAATTCCCTTACTATAGAGAATAAATAGATTTTATAGCTTAAAATAATTTAAAAATATCACATAATAATTATTTTAAATGCCAACTTATTTTAAAAATTATTTCAAAATTGTTTGAAAAAAATCTGTGCTCGAAATCAATGAAATCACTCAAAACCGTCATTCAAATTCATTTCAAATTCAAACCAAATTTCAATTTCAAATTCATCAAAACTTGGTAATGAAATTTTGCAAATATATACCAAAACACATGAACTGTCAATAGAAGAAAATCCGACAGCATTTCGTTGCCGGAATTGAGAGGAAATTACATGCAAAATGACACCTAAACTTAGTTTTTATGCAACGACCCGCTCTCCTGACCGCCCCCAGTCGGTAATTAAACCAACTTGAGACGTTCAAAATGACGGAATGTTATTCAGTTTGTAGAGTTTAAACAGAATCAGCCACAAAAAATTACAGAATAATCATAATATTTCACATAAATGAATTTTCTTACATATATCAGAGTTTATACAATGCATTAGATTTTTATACAACGGAATATATCTTTTACAAGTACAAAAATATTTCGAAATGCTAAAGTGAAGCAATTTCCCCAACTCTCTCTAACTTCGCGGCCTGAAAATCTTCAAGCTGTAAAATACTCGGTCTGACCCGAGTATTACATTCAAAAGAAAATAATACACAGGTCAGTCTAATTCAAACTCAGTTATTAGTGCATAGAGGCAATAATAATTAAATAGCAATTAGATGACAGTCACAGATAAATTCACCTATCCGATCCTTTAACAAGAAAATCGGATAACGGTAAATATAACACTTAACAGTGTCAAACAACAAATCAGTAGATTCAGATTATCAATGAAGATAGATGAAGGATTATTGATGAAGATAATTTAGAAAAAAACATCAGAATTTCCTAAACGGCAATTTACTACAAAATCATCAAAATCAATTCAAAATATATCGAATTTTCAACATAAAACAATTTTCATCAAAAAGAAAACATCATTTAAAACATTAGATTCGGTAGGGCTGCAGTACACCCACGCGTGTACAGCCTCGCCACATTTAAAATGTTAACTCTGTGTGGCTGCAGTTCACGCTTGTGTGCACTGCCTTGCCACTATCGTGATGATGTACTCAAAAGGTCAACGAACCAAAATCAATGAAGGTTCAAATATCGATTCAACGCAAACCGACAAGGCAACTGCATAAACGAATCCCAAGGCAAATCTGCAACAATAAACTGCAGCCACCACAAATGTTCAAGGGTAGAACTGCAACAATAACGTAGCCACCACCTGAATACACGGGCACAACAACTACAAACTGCAACAACGAACTCAAAACAACACAAAAGTTCCCAAATTCAATAGGGCAGCCAGTATTAGTGCACAAGGCAATGCTGCAACCAAGATCTGCAGCCGCCACGAGTACACGAAGCACGAAGGCTCGAATGACCCAGTGCGCAAAGGCAGGGGTACAACTATAAGAAAACAGCTGAAAGAAGGTGACAGCACCAAAAGTAAGGCACCACCGCACACGACAATAATGAGTCAAGTGGATGCAACATGGAATGCACAACGAAATTGCACAGGCGAATGGTCAAGCAAATAAACAGTAAGCAATGTGAACACAATACTACACTTCAAGTAACAGACAATAATTCAACTAGCTAGAGATCTCCCAGCTGGCATAGTCAAATCAAGGAAGTAGTATTAGTGACAGTGCCAAAGCCATCAAAGTCAGAGACATAAGAATTCAAACACAACCGAACAGTAAAGATGTCTAGGATGCAGCATGTATACTTGAATACATGAAGTAAATTTGAAAACAAGGCATGCAACAGTGGAGTACACAGTGGCCAGAAGACACAAAAAAAAGGTACAACTGAAATCAAGCAGGGATGAACAACTCTGGTGGCAAGTTTGAACAATATCAAAAATCATGGAACGGCAAAATGAAATCAAACCAGTCCCGGGTCAAAACAATCTCCGTCATCGACCAACAACCAATTATACCAATAAGGTCAAATAACTTTTGAACTAGGATAAAGGAGATTTTTTTAAAGCATTTAATAGTTATAACAAAATCAGGCAGCAGTTTTGAACCGACATGCCAAAGTCTAAAAATCACTTCGAATGAACAAAGTCACAGAATGAAGTCTCAATGAAACTGCACCAGACAAGGGCAGACAAATAACAGTTGTACATACCTAGTGCCACAGTGTAAACATCGACATGAATGAGGCCGAAATCACAGGGACAAAATCAAACAAAGTACAGTTTTCAAACGCAACAATACTCCACAAAGGCTACGGACAAGTAGCAGTTTGAAACCATGACAGAGAATACAAAGTCAACACAGCAAAAATCATCACAGCACAACAGTACGAAATCATCAATTGTTTGAATTAGGTGTGAGGAAAAGATTCACTCACTTTTGCTTCGAAGCGGTCGCGAAGAATTGAAGCCGAAGCCCTAGCTTGAATCGAAGGACGAAGAAGAAACTCGTGGCGGCAAAAATCGATCAAAGCCCTAAGCTTGAAGACGAAGTGGAACGGCGAACGAAGATGAAGACCGAGAGAGACGCCATTAAATTTATCATTTGATTTTTTTTTCTGATGATTTGAAGAGGAATGGGTTTCGAATATAAAAAGGGAAAGGAGACGTGATTTTAGCGTGGTTGAAGGCGTAGGTTGTGACGACCGCCCATGAGTCCCGCACCAAGACAAGGAAATAGTGCGCTGAAAGGCGTGCCAGGTAGCCATGGACGATAGTCAGGGTAAAATAAAAACAGAAACTCTATCGCATCAATTCACAGCGCAGGGATAAAATACAATAGAGAAATATATAGTGAAGCTCCATAATAGAAAATCATCATATAAGCATCATAGTAGTTTTATACAAACATAAGATTCATCCATACATCAAAGCCTCACTACAACACTCAATCAGATACAACAGCGGAACACCCAGTACACATAGTAAGAAAACTAATATGCAAAGCCTCCTGCTCGTCTTCGTCATCATCATCGGAGAACTCTAAGCACAGCACCTGCCACTTGCTACCTAGTCTGCCCATTCCAACACGGATGAACAGCCCAAGGTAATAAGAGGAGACATAAAACCTTGAGTCAGACAAAGTCTTAGTGAGCAGTAAATTATCTACCAAACATACCAAAAGAGCATAAGGGATAAAAGGAATAGGAACCAAACCATCCCACTCCACCTCTTTCTACAGTGATAGCCCCCAGACACACACTAAAGAGAAGCAAGCATAACATAACAGATAATTAAGGTAAAGCAATAATCACTCGAGTCAAGGGCGATGTTTTCCAAATACAAACCCCCAAGGCCTAAACCAAGATCAGATAAGCACCCAGAAAATACCGCTCTTGAGACCGAATGATAATACAACCAAACATCCATGACTCTGGCTATCACTGCTATTATTGCCATGATTTCACCGTTAATTGAATGACCACCTGTCAAGGGCTAATGGTAACCCCGGTTCTAGACATAACTCCGCACGTCGTCGCAGCCCGTGCCTAGGAATTTTCACAACTACCCAGAGTACTAGCACGTCGTCGCAGCCCGTGCCTGGAACGTCGTCGCAGCCCGTTCCAACGTACTCTTGCTTTGAGCATGCTAGAACCTTCAACAACGATAAGATCTCAGCCTCCTAGTCATCCTCCTCGACAACTATTTCCATACTAGCTCAAGCGCCTCTCAAGCTAACCATTATCACCAACCCGGATCGCATCACCGAGTTATCAACATAACTTTGCACGTCGTCGTAGCCCGTGCTTGGAACGTCATCATGACCCGTCCCATCTCAACATCACACTTTGCCTCATCGCATCATAGCAAAGTCCCATCTCGATCTCATGCTTTGCCTCCTTGCATCATGGCAAAGTCCATCGTCATCGAATCCATCCATATGAGCTTCCACATCCGCTTCATATGCCATAGGCAGCTTTCAACATTCAAGAGCCTTTCCACTTAGCTTTTGAATCATCTTCAACCATCTTGTTCCAAATCAACTACAAGCTAACTTGAAACAATCAAATCAATTCATACATCCAAACATACAAGCATTCAAACAAGATCTAATAAGCAATATCAACTATAATGGCAATTTCGTAAATAAATGAGCATAAGTCCAACATGCATGATTCATAGGTTTTAAGCATAGATCTATCAAATATAAAACATGGGTTTTGTTTCTATAACTTAATAAATGAACTTGCATAGGTAAACATCTTCACAAACAATGGATCTATACTTGGATCTAAGGAAAAATGCACAAAATCACTATCTACAACACTCCAACAAACCACCAATCCAATATACTCCTTTGGGTCCGCGTGAGAGATAACTACCACTCACCAAATCACCTAAACACCTCAAAAACTAAACACTTCAGATCTGGACAGCGAAGATCAAGGCTTGATCCGGCGAAATCTCGCTTAAAACGATGAAATCTAGCTTCGTTGGATGAAGATCTTCAACTTTGGCCCTTGAATCTTTTGATCTCGATCTTCGATCTTGGATGGATGTTAGAACTAGATTGAAATGAAGAAAAGAAGACGAAGAAATGTTGTAGTCGAGCTCTCAAAATGGCAGCACTTCGTAGCTTCAAAAACCGGTGCCAAAAAGTGAGCCAAACCCCTCTATTTATAGGCTGGAACCACCATGAGTCGTCGCCCTTAGGTCGTTGCCGACCCACCCTTGAGTCGTCCCCGACTCATCATCATGCCGACTCAACAAAACACAGGGCCTCACGTCTAACCTGTACGCGACTCATTCCAGACACGACTCAACACCCCTAACGACCTAACATCCTTAACCCGTGTACGACCTACCCATAGCCGACTCAACAATCCAACCAATACGGCCTAACGACTTAAACCTTCCTGCCGACTCAACCACTCACTCTTATGGCCGACCTAAGCCCTAACCGACCTATGACCAACGACTTAGCACACAGCCGCTAACACTCCCAAGTCCTAAGTCGTATGACGACTCAACTATACACACAAAATAACTCACGACCCATGGCCTCACCGACCCACCAACACCCGGCTAAGCCTTAAGTCGGTCCTTCTATGAGTCGGCTACTCCATGACTCGTCCAAACTTGTAAACCGTTGCCTCTCTTAACTCGCTAACCCACTAACTCGGCAACACCTATGAGTCGGCCCTCTATAAGTCGGTCACGACTCAAAACTTTGACTCCCTAACTCGACACTTACCTTCCTTAAGTCGGCAACATCCCTAAGTCGTATAAACGACTCATTTACCCACCGACCTAAGCTTTACTCAAGCCAATTCCTACACGACTTAAGTACCCAATAACTTACTCTGGACGACTTATCAACAATACGACTTAAAGCAACTATTTTATGATTTTGTCGACACGTAAAATACGGGTCGTTACATTCTCTCCCCCTAAGGAATTTCGCCTCCGAAATTCCAAACAAACAAGAGCGAACAAAATTATTCTGCACGCCTACCATCCATAGCAATCAACAAACCATGCATCCAATTCTAGCCTAGCATGCAGAATTCTAAAACTTAGAACAAGCTACAAATTCATGAGATGTCACGACACTTTAGGGCCATACCTTGAAGAGCTCAGGATGAGCTGCCTTCATCCTCTCTTCCTCCTCCCACGTACAGTCGTTAACATCATCACTCCATTGTACCTTGAGTAACGTAATCGTCTTCCTCCTAAGCTGTTTCGTGTCGGTTTCAACAACACGAAGCGGCTTACGAGGTCTCGTAACCACTGGATCAACCTCTAAGTCTTCACAGCTGTCAGCAGAAACCACCATAGTTGGGTCGTGCACATACTTCCGTAGATAAGATACATGAAAAACATTGTGCACACCCGTCATCTTTTCCGGTAACTCCAATCTGTAAGCGAGCTTTCCAATTCGCTCGATAATCGGGAATGGTCCAACAAATCTCGGAGTCAACTTTCCTTTGTTCCCGAATCTTATAACACTCTTCAGAGGAGAAATCTTCACAAAAACCATATCTCCTATGTCGAATTCCAAATCTTTACGACGATTATCGGCATAACTTTTCTGACGATCTTGGGCTGTCTTCATTCGTTGCCGAATGATCTCTATACAATCTGAAGTCTGTCGAATCATCTCTGGCCCAAGTATCAGCTTTTCTCCAGTTTCCAACCAACATGTCGGAGAGTTACACGGTCTTCCATATAATGCCTCATATGGTGCCATACCAATACTCGACTGATAACTGTTATTATAAGCAAATTCCACCAAATGAAGGTGATCTTTCCATGATCCTCCGAAGTCCAAAACACAAGCTCTGAGAAGATCTTCCAACACTCGGTTAACTCTCTCAGTCTGACCATCTGTTTGAGGGTGATAAGCTGTACTCAAACACAACTCAGTTCCCAAAACTTCCTGGAAGCTCTTCCAAAATCCACTAGTGAACAATGGGTCTCGATCGCTCACTATACTCTTCGGAATACCATGGAATCGAACTATCCACTTAACATACAACTCAGCCAACTTCGATGCAGTCCTAGTTGATCGAACAGGAATGAACCTTGCACTCTTGGTCAAACGATCTACTATGACCCAAATCCCTTCATTTCCTGCTCTTGTCCTAGGTAGACCATCGATAAAATCCATCGACACTTGCTCCCACTTCCATGTAGGAACCTCTAATGGCTGAAGCAATCCACTGGGCTTCTTCTGCTCAGCTTTCACCAACTGGCAATTCATACACTTGGAAATAAAATTTCCAACATCCTCCTTCATACCTTCCCAGTAATAGGCTCTCTTCATATCCCGATACATCTTATTCCCACCTGGATGAATTGTCAACTTCGAGTGATGACTTTCCCTTAGAACATCATCTCTCAATCCATCTATATCGGGAACAACCAGTCGTCCTTGCTTTCGAAGCCGACCCTCTCGATCGATCTCGAATCCTTTATCCTTCTCTGGTTCCAATCCAGATTCCAAACCACGGATAATCCTGACAAGCTTATCGTCTTGCTTTTGGCTCTCGCCAATCCTTTCCACAAGAGTAGGTCTTATCGATAAGTTTGCCAACATCTCAGGTTCCAATTCACATCTAGGCCTGAAGTCAAACTCAGCCAAATACTCGAGACTCTTCCACTCCGAAAACATGGCTCCCAATCCTGCATGTCTTCGACTTAACGCATCTGCCACTGCGTTTCCTTTTCCCGGAGTATAGGCTATACCAAAATCATATGATGCTAGGAACTCTAGCCATCTTTGCTGTCGAAGATTCAAATCCTTTTGGGAGAACAGATACTTCAACGACTTATGATCCGTAAACAACTCAAATCGAACTCCCAATAGGTAATGTCTCCATATCTTCAAAGCAAACACAATCGCTGCTAACTCTAAATCATGAGTCGGATAATTCCTTTCATGCGGCTTCAGTTGTCGACTAGCGTACGCAACAACTTTATCCTTCTGCATTAGCACTGCTCCAAGTCCAGTGCCACATGCATCGGTGTAAACCACCATCTCATCATTCCCACTAGGAATAGTCAAAACAGGAGCACTCGTCAGTCGCTCTTTCAGGATTACGAAAGCTTGCTCACACTTATCATCCCATCTGAACACTTGGTTCTTTTTCGTCAATCCTGTCAACGGAGCAGCTATCTTGGAAAAGTCTTTAATAAACCGACGATAATATCCTGCTAATCCAAGAAAACTTCTTACATCAGATGCATTCTTAGGTCTAACCCAATCCTGGATTGCTGCCACCTTAGCGGGGTCAACTGCTATTCCATTTCCAGAGATAACATGACCTAAGAACCTCACTTCACTCTTGCAGAAGTGACACTTCGAAAACTTAGCCTTCAGCTGATGTTTCCGCAAAATTTCCAAAACAATCCTCAAGTGTGTCTTGTGCTCTTCTTCAGTTCTGGAATAAATCAGAATATCATCCACGAACACAAGCACGAACTTATTCAACTGATCTCTGAACACTCTATTCATAAGATCCACAAAATATGCTGGTGCGTTAGTCAATCCAAACGGCATTACCAGCCACTCATAAAACCCGGACGGTGTCCTGAAAGCAGTCTTCGGCACACTATCCTTAGCCACTCTCAACTGGTGAAATCCCGTTGCCAAATCCATCTGAGAAAACACCTTGGCCTCGTGAAGCTGATCAAACAAGTCATCTATTCTCGGCAATGGATACTTGTTCTTCTTAGTCACCTTGTTCAGCTCACGGTAATCAACACACAACCTCAACGATCCATCCGCTTTGGTTGCGAACACAACTGGTGCACCCCATTCGGACACACTACGCCGAATAAATCCTTTCTGCAAAAGGTCATCAACCTGCACCTTCAACTCTAACTGCTCTCTAGGCGCCATCCGCCTAAGAGGCATCACAACAGGTCTGGCTCCCTCAACTAGATCGATACGAAACTCGATCTCCCTATGCGGCGGCAACCCTTTGACTTCGTCAAAGACATCCTCAAATCCATTCACAATAGGCACCGATGACAGTCCATCCCGTGGAACAACCAGCGAATACATGAAGCTCATGAAGACGTCTTCCTCATGCTTACATCGTATCACAACCTTTCGCCCTTCCACATTCCCGACTGTCACCTCAAGCCTCTCACAATCAATCCTTGCCGCATATTTCCTAAGCCAGTCCATACCCAAAATAATTCCGAACCCCGCAAAGTTCAGAACAAAGCAATCACAAACAAACGAGCAATCATGACTCGACACAACTAGACCACGGCATATCATACACAAACATGACGAACCCCCAACTGGATTAGTCACAACCAATGGCCTATCAACAATATCCGGTTCCAAACCTAACCGGCCCACCAAATCATCACAAACAAAAGAATGCGATGCTCCAGTATCAAACAACACTCTAACTGGAACACCACAAATAGAAAGAGTACCTTGAACCACCACACCCTTCCCCTTCTCTTCAGCAGTAGGAGCTTTTGAAGACGACGGCACAGCTCCCAAAGCATAAGCTTGCACAATCTGCCTGTCCTTCCTCGGTTCTGGACAGTCCTTCCTGAAATGCCCTGGCTTATCACAGTTGTGGCATTTCGCCGGTGCCCTTGGATTCCTACAATCCTTGGAGAGATGGCCCTTCTGCTGACAATTATAGCAAATCACCTCGCCCTTCGGCTTCTTCTGGCCATCCCTACCCTTCTGTTGCTGCTGCTTCCTCTTCCTATTTTCACTCCGCTGTGGTTTAGATCCTTCCCTGGTTACAGCAACAACAGAACTTTCCTTAGGAAACAAACTCTCATGCCTGAGAGCTTTCTCCACAAGCTTCTCAAACGGATCATCCAAGTGATCCACCAACTGCCTCCCAAGATAAGCATCCAAACCGGTCACAAACTTCTCGTTCTTCTGATAGGGAAAATCAATATACGATCTGGCATACTTGGACAAAGCTTCGAACTTAGAAATATACTCAAGAACAGGCCTTCCACCTTGCTTGAGCTCCACAAACCTCTTAAACAAGACAGACTTCTGAGCCGTAGAGATGAACTTAGCTTCAAATCTAACTTGGAATTGCTCCCAAGTAATCTCTTCTTCTGGTGTATCTATGGTGATAGAATTCCACCAATCCGCAGCTCTCCCTTGAAGCTGTCTCGATGCAAGCTTCCTCTTAGTTGCATCCTCAATCCCTAAATCACCAAAGATCCTTCGACATGCATCAATCCATCTCTGCACCTCAATAGTCGACTCCGTCCCCAAGAAAGCTTTTCCTCCAAGAGAAGTATAATCCTTACAAAGCTTAGCAAAATCCACCGGTCTTGGAGCTTGGACTTGAACTCCAACATCTACAGATGGCCCTGGAGCTGGTATCCTTCTCATGATCGAAGTCATCATCGCTTCGAACATAGTTCCATAATCAACAGCTCCTTCAGTAGCACGGCTTTCCCTTGCAGCTGGTCTCCCTCTTCGACTCATCCTTAATATCTGTAATAAGAATGATTAGAACACCTTGAGAAACAACTGCATAAGGAGTTCAAATCCTTCTAAGTTACTATATTACATATAGTAATCATCCATCAAAATACAATTACGTCTCTCATACGTAGTTACGTCAGCGAGCGTTGGCTAAAATCGATTAACCAAAGCTCTGATACCAAATGTGACGACCGCCCATGAGTCCCGCACCAAGACAAGGAAATAGTACGCTGAAAGGCGTGCCAGGTAGCCATGGACGATAGTCAGGGTAAAATAAAAACAGAAACTCTATCGCATCAATTCACAGCGCAGGGATAAAATACAATAGAGAAATATATAGTGAAGCTCCATAATAGAAAATCATCATATAAGCATCATAGTAGTTTTATACAAACATAAGATTCATCCATACATCAAAGCCTCACTACAACACTCAATCAGATACAACAGCGGAACACCCAGTACACATAGTAAGAAAACTAATATGCAAAGCCTCCTGCTCGTCTTCGTCATCATCATCGGAGAACTCTAAGCACAGCACCTGCCACTTGCTACCTAGTCTGCCCATTCCAACACGGATGAACATCCCAAGGTAATAAGAGGAGACATAAAACCTTGAGTCAGACAAAGTCTTAGTGAGCAGTAAATTATCTACCAAACATACCAAAAGAGCATAAGGGATAAAAGGAATAGGAACCAAACCATCCCACTCCACCTCTTTCTACAGTGATAGCCCCCAGACACACACTAAAGAGAAGCAAGCATAACATAACAGATAATTAAGGTAAAGCAATAATCACTCGAGTCAAGGGCGATGTTTTCCAAATACAAACCCCCAAGGCCTAAACCAAGATCAGATAAGCACCCAGAAAATACCGCTCTTGAGACCGAATGATAATACAACCAAACATCCATGACTCTGGCTATCACTGCTATTATTGCCATGATTTCACCGTTAATTGAATGACCACCTGTCAAGGGCTAATGGTAACCCCGGTTCTAGACATAACTCCGCACGTCGTCGCAGCCCATGCCTAGGAATTTTCACAACTACCCAGAGTACTAGCACGGCGTCGCAGCCCGTGCCTGGAACGTCGTCGTAGCCCGTTCCAACGTACTCTTGCTTTGAGCATGCTAGAACCTTCAACAACGATAAGATCTCAGCCTCCTAGTCATCCTCCTCGACAACTATTTCCATACTAGCTCAAGCGCCTCTCAAGCTAACCATTATCACCAACCCGGATCGCATCACCGAGTTATCAACATAACTTTGCACGTCGTCGTAGCCCGTGCTTGGAACGTCATCATGACCCGTCCCATCTCAACATCACACTTTGCCTCATCGCATCATAGCAAAGTCCCATCTCGATCTCATGCTTTGCCTCCTTGCATCATGGCAAAGTCCATCGTCATCGAATCCATCCATATGAGCTTCCACATCTGCTTCATATGCCATAGGCAGCTTTCAACATTCAAGAGCCTTTCCACTTAGCTTTTGAATCATCTTCAACCATCTTGTTCCAAATCAACTACAAGCTAACTTGAAACAATCAAATCAATTCATACATCCAAACATACAAGCATTCAAACAAGATCTAATAAGCAATATCAACTATAATGGCAATTTCGTAAATAAATGAGCATAAGTCCAACATGCATGATTCATAGGTTTTTAGCATAGATCTATCAAATATAAAACATGGGTTTTGTTTCTATAACTTAATAAATGAACTTGCATAGGTAAACATCTTCACAAACAATGGATCTATACTTGGATCTAAGGAAAAATGCACAAAATCACTATCTACAACACTCCAACAAACCACCAATCCAATATACTCCTTTGGGTCCGCGTGAGAGATAACTACCACTCACCAAATCACCTAAACACCTCAAAAACTAAACACTTCAGATCTGGACAGCGAAGATCAAGGCTTGATCCGGCGAAATCTCGCTTAAAACGATGAAATCTAGCTTCGTTGGATGAAGATCTTCAACTTTGGCCCTTGAATCTTTTGATCTCGATCTTCGATCTTGGATGGACGTTAGAACTAGATTGAAATGAAGAAAAGAAGACGAAGAAATGTTGTAGTCGAGCTCTCAAAATGGCAGCACTTCGTCGCTTCAAAAACCGGTGCCAAAAAGTGAGCCAAACCCCTCTATTTATAGGCTGGAACCACCATGAGTCGTCGCCCTTAGGTCGTTGCCGACCCACCCTTGAGTCGTCCCCGACTCATCATCATGCCGACTCAACAAAACACAGGGCCTCACGTCTAACCTGTACGCGACTCATTCCAGACACGACTCAACACCCCTAACGACCTAACATCCTTAACCCGTGTACGACCTACCCATAGCCGACTCAACAATCCAACCAATACGGCCTAACGACTTAAACCTTCCTGCCGACTCAACCACTCACTCTTATGGCCGACCTAAGCCCTAACCGACCTATGACCAACGACTTAGCACACAGCCGCTAACACTCCCAAGTCCTAAGTCGTATGACGACTCAACTATACAGACAAAATAACTCACGACCCATGGCCTCACCGACCCATCAACACCCGGCTAAGCCTTAAGTCGGTCCTTCTATGAGTCGGCTACTCCATGACTCGTCCAAACTTGTAAACCGTTGCCTCTCTTAACTCGCTAACCCACTAACTCGGCAACACCTATGAGTCGGCCCTCTATAAGTCGGTCACGACTCAAAACTCTGACTCCCTAACTCGACACTTACCTTCCTTAAGTCGGCAACATCCCTAAGTCGTATAAACGACTCATTTACCCACCGACCTAAGCTTTACTCAAGCCAATTCCTACACGACTTAAGTACCCAATAACTTACTCTGGACGACTTATCAACAATACGACTTAAAGCAACTATTTTATGATTTTGTCGACACGTAAAATACGGGTCGTTACATAGGTTAAGGCAAAATTTTAGGCGTGTTTGTAGCTGATGAAGGTAAAGCAATGGTACTCTTTTTATTTATATATATCATATTTTTATTTTTATTTTTTCTTTCTATTTAAATTCAATTTGTTTTGTATAAATTATTTTCTTTACTTTGTTTTGTAAATTTTGTTGTTTGAATTTTCAACTATGTGTGTTTCTTTATTTATTTTGTATTGATTAAAATTTTATTCCTTATTATTTTAAAGAAAAGAAAAATATTATTTAAACTAACCATCCTTTATTAATTTAAATAAATAATAATTATTGTATCCAAATTATTTTTTCTAAGTCATTACTTTGAATTTAAAATACAAATTCAATATTCAATTTCAACTCCAAAGTCAAATTTAAATTTTTATTCAACTTTTTATAGATTAAATTTTAAAATTTAATCGTCAATTTATACTGAAAATTTGAAATTCAAGTCAATCATCATTCGAATATTTAAAATTAATTAAATATTTTCATTTTTAAATTGTTCAAAATTCAGGGTTGTTACAATCTTCCCCCCTTAAAAGAATTTCGTCCCGAAATTATAAGTTAGGAAAAATGATTGTTAAAATCTCACCGATATTTATACCCTACACAATTTTTTACCAAGTTCGAATCTTATAAATAAATATAGGATTCATTCCATTTATTTTATCCCCTAGCTTTGTTCATTGATTTTTATAATCAAGACACAAAAGTCTTTTACCAAAATTTTTGACTTACAAAACTTAGATTTTTAAACTTGAAATTCTTCATGCTAGATATTTACATATCATATCTTTTCCAAAGCTGTAGGCTTTCAAGATACTTTAAAGATCTTCTTCCTTAGTTCATTAGGTTGGAATTATGTAATTCTAATTTCAGACTATTGATTTGCTATTCAAAGTTTGAAAATACTTGCTAACTCAAAGTTTAACAAGTCCATCGTCGTTCTTACAGACATTAGGCATACGCTGGCCAGGCGCAAGACTAAAAATCTCCAAGTACTAAATATACTTACTTCAACTCCCAGTGAAAATACTTTTAAAAATTCTTTTAAAAATGGATATGGAAAGCACGTTCCCCCATGGATCACAGTTTACCCGGCGGTTACGCTACTATCCCAGTAGAATCGCTTGTAACTGTAGATTTCACATCTCTCTTGAATTTCGCCATGGTTGTTGCCATAGATCGCGGTTCACACGGCGGTTACGCTACTATCCCAGTAGAATCGCTCGTGACCGTAGGCATCTCGCCCCTCAAATTACGCTTTGGCCTCTAGATCGCAGTTTACACGGCGGTTGCGCTACTATCCCAGTGGAATCGCTTGTAACTGTAGGCATCACGCCCCATGAATTACGCTAGCATTAATTCACATAATCCCAACACGATGATCCATCGTGGGGGATTCCAGTCCCAAAGGACATTCCACTAATGGAAATTCTATGTAGCTACGATTTCCAATGGACACACACGCCGAGTTCCAATCACCTTCACAAATTATAAATGAAAGGTACATTTCCATATCCTCAGTTTTAGAAAACATATGTCATATACATATAGTACTTCATTTCACATTTCATACATATCATACCTATGTAAACTTGCACAGGATTTTCATAATAATGACTTTCCAAACTGATGGTTTTCGAATTATTACATTCACATATATAAGTTACGAAAACTCAATTCACATTCATAACAAATAGAGGATTCCAAAATTTTCCATCTCGTTTAAAATTTTCCTCGATTTGAAAATTTAAGGTTATCTCAAACCCATTTCACATTCATAATCCAATTCATTATCGACTTCACATTCGATTTGGATTTCATGTTACATCATCAATTCTCAACACATAATTGATATCTACCGATATATAACCTCTAAGCTCGTACGTCTCAGAGAAGGGTGTTAAGCTAAAAGAATAAATTCTCCGCCACCACAGATATATATTTAATAGAGATCAATTTCTATATCATCAATTCACCATGTTAGACATACAATCCAAATCGACTATCCAAAATTCAAAGCTCAACTTATATTGGTTTTTGATGTCGAAGTTAAACTAATTTAACTCAACATTCAATCTTTTTTTTTTGAAAAATTTCAAGTTGAACTGATCGTTCAAATTTCCCAAAAATATCTTTACAAGATATATATAATTTTCCACACTTAAACATTTGAAACAAATTTCAAATATTCATTTTTCAATTTGTCTTTAAAAGATAGAATTTCAAACCTTTCATTTCATATTGGAAAACATTTCCATACTTATTTAACAATAAGTAATTCACAAATCCATTTATTTTCAACACGGAAAATATTCAATATACTTAAATCATAATCAAGTATATGTTCCGTTCTTTAAGGAAATCATTCTCTTAAACACATTTATTTGAGTCAAAACGAATGTTACGTAAAACATTGTTACAACAACTCAAAATCACTAGTATAGGGATTCGAATTTTAAGATAGATATATAAATCCCAATACTATATACAACATTTCCTTTCGGAAACCATTTACTATAACAACAGTGTTATAGTCTACCATTTCCTTTTATTTCAATTCAGTGTTTCTACACATTTATTTAAAGGATTATCCACTGTCCAAAATCGTGGATAATATTTCCAACCAACATTTACTATCACAATATTTAACTTAAAGGATAATTCGCTGTCCAAAATCACGAATATATCTCCTTTAATAATTCTATGTTTCATTTATCAGATTCAATTGGTTTCGAATTTATAACAATCTTTACAAATTCCATTTCTATTTATAAACTTCGATTTATAAATCTCCTTTATTAATTCAATTCAACTTATATAACTCCATTATATACCAAAAGTCCATATTATAAGTTAAATACTTATAATCCATTTATTTACTAAATCGTTCTTCAAAACATTTGAAATCAATTTTCAAAAAGAATTCAGAATCAAATTCCCAAGCTATAGTTTAATGATCCTCTTGGTTATACTAAATTGACATGTCATTTTATTTTCCAATTATTATTTTGGAGATATTCAAAATATTCGATTCAAACCAATTCATTAATTCACTTAACTTTTATTTTATTTTTCATAAATCTCAGTAATTCGATAATGGGTTTCGAATGATCGAAACTCAAATCTAAGGAGACCTTACCGAAGAGAAACTATCGCAACCCTAAATTTAGAGAGGGGAATTTCCGAAAAAGATTTGAATTTTCAAAATACCTTTTATTTTTCAAAGAAAACAATTTCATACTTCTTTTAAATTTGAAAAACATTTTTCTTTAAAGTGATCCTAGTAACTATTCATATTAAATATCATAAACTGAGCTTTGTGTAAACCAAAGCTCTAATACCACTTTTGTAACGACCCGCCCTCCTGACCGCCCCCAGTCGGTAATTAAACCAACTTGAGACGCTTAAAATGACGGATTGTTATTCAGTTTATAGAGTTTAAACAGAATCAGCCACAAAATCACAGAATAATCATAATATTTCACATAAATGAATTTTCTTACATATATCAGAATTTATACAATGCATTAAATTTTTATACATCGGAATATATCTTTTACAAGTACAATTTTTTTTCGAAAAGCTAAAGTGAAGCAATTACCCCAACTCTCTCTAACTTCGCGGCCTGAAAATCTTCAAGCTATAAAATACTCGGTCTGACCCGAGTATTACATTCAGAAGAAAATAATACACAGGTCAGTCTAATTCAAACTCAGTTATTAGTGCATAGAGGCAATAATAATTAAATAGCAATTAGATGACAGTCATAGATAAATTCACCTATCCGATCCTTTAACAAGAAAATCGGATAACGGTAAATATAACACTTAACGGTGTTAAACAACAAATCAGTAGATTCAGATTATCAATGAAGATAGATGAAGGATTATTGATGAAGATAATTTAGAAAAAAAACATCAGAATTGCCTAAACGGCAATTTACTACAAAATCATCAAAATCGATTCAAAATATACCGAATTGTCAACATAAAACAATTTTCATTAAAAAGAAAACATCATTTAAAACATTAGATTCGGTAAGGTTGCAGTACACCCACGCGTGTACGGCCGCGCCACATTTAAAATGTTAACTCTGTGTGGTTGCAGTTCACGCTTGCTTGCACTGCCTTGCCACTATCGTGATGATGTACTCAAAAGGTCAACGAACCAAAATCAATGAAGGTTCAAATATCGATTCAACGCAAACCGACAAGGCAACTGCATAAACGAATCCCAAGGCAAATCTGCAACAATAAACTGCAGCCACCACAAATGTTCAAGGGTAGAACCGCAACAATAACGCAGCCACCACCTGAATGCACGGGCACAACAACTACAAACTACAACAACGAACTCAAAACAACACAAAAGTTCCCAAATTCAATAGGGCAGCCAGTATTAGTGCACAAGGCAATGCTGCAACCAAGATCTGCAGCCGCCACGAGTACACGAAGCACGAAGGCTCGAATGACCCAGTGCGCAAAGGCAGGGGTACAACTATAAGAAAACAGCTGAAAGAAGGTGACAGCACCAAAAGTAAGGCACCACCGCACACGACAATAATGAGTCAAGTGGATGCAACATGGAATGCACAGCAAAATTGCACAGGCGAATGGTCAAGCAAATAAACAGTAAGCAATGTGAACACAATACTACACTTCAAGTAACAGTCAATAATTCAACTAGCCAGAGATCTCCCAGCTGGCATAGTCAAATCAAGGAAGTAGTATCAATGACAGTGCCAAAGCCATCAAAGTCAGAGACATAAGAATTCAAACACAACCGAACAGTAAAGATGTCAAGGATGCAGCATGTATACTTGAATACATGAAGTAAATTTGAAAACAACGCGTGCAACAGTGGAGTACACAGTGGCCAGAAGACACAAAAAAAGGTACAACTGAAATCAAGTAGGGATGAACAACTCTGGTGGCAAGTTTGAACAATATCAAAAATCATGGAACGGCAAAATGAAATCAAACCAGTCCAGGATCGAAACAATCTCCATCATCGACCAACAACCAATTATACCAATAAGGTCAAATAACTTTTGAACTAGGATAAAGGAGATTTTTTTAAAGCATTTAATAGTTATAACAAAATCAGGCAGCAGTTTTGAACCGACATGCCAAAGTCTAAAAATCACTTCGAATGAACAAAGTCACAGAATGAAGTCTCAATGAAACTGCACCGGACAAGGGCAGACAAATAACAGTTGTACATACCTAGTGCCACAGTGTAAACATCGACATGAACGAGGCCGAAGTCACAGGGACAAAGTCAAACAAAGTAAAATTTTCAAACGCAACAATACTCCACAAAGGCTACGGACAAGTAGCAGTTTGAAACCA
This sequence comes from Allium cepa, assembly GCA_030765085.1. Taxonomy (NCBI): domain Eukaryota; kingdom Viridiplantae; phylum Streptophyta; class Magnoliopsida; order Asparagales; family Amaryllidaceae; genus Allium; species Allium cepa. The sequence continues at coordinate 84,242,223 of CM060931.1, read as the reverse complement.
TGACAGAGAATACAAAGTCAACACAGCAAAAATCATCACAGCACAACAGTACGAAATCATCAATTGTTTGAATTAGATGTGAGGAAAAGATTCACTCAATTTTGCTTCGAAGCGGTCGCGAAGAATTGAGGCCGAAGCCCTAGCTTGAATCGAAGGACGAACAAGAAACTCGTGGTGGCAAAAATCGATCAAAGCCCTAAGCTTGAAGACGAAGAGGAACGGCGAACGAAGATGAAGACCGAGAGAGACGCCATTAAATTTATCGTTTGATTTATTATTATTTTTTTCTTCTGATGATTTGAAGAGGAATGGGTTTCAAATATAAAAAGGGAAAGGAGACGTGATTTTAGCGTGGTTGAAGGCGTAGGTTAAGGCAAAATTTTAGGCGTGTTTGTAGCTGATGAAGGTAAGGCAATGGTACTCTTTTTATTTATATATATCATATTTTTATTTTTATTTTTTCTTTCAATTTAAATTCAATTTGTTTTGTATAAATTATTTTCTTTACTTTGTTTTGTAAATTTTGTTGTTTGAATTTTTAACTATGTGCGTTTCTTTATTTATTTTGTATTGATTAAAATTTTATTCCTTTTTATTTTAAAGAAAAGAAAAATATTATTTAAAACTAACCATCCTTTATTAATTTAAATAAATAATAATTCTTATATCCAAATTATTTTTTCTAAGTCATTAGTTTGAATTAAAAATACAAATTCAATATTCAATTTCAACTCCAAAGTCAAATTTAAATTTTTATTCAACTTTTTATAGATTAAATTTTAAAATTTAATCGTCAATTTATACTGAAAATTTGAAATTCAAGTCAATCATCATTCGAATATTTAAAATTAATTAAATATTTTCATTTTTAAATTGTTCAAAATTCAGGGTTGTTACATTTTACATAAACAAAACATCAACCAAAAATCAATATTTTCAAGCTATTTGCATATATTTTTGTATTGGAAGCTTTGCTTCAGCTACAGATTGTGAGTTTATTAACTTACTTGTGCAAATATGAAGACCAAACTTTGGATAATTGAAGAAAGTTAGAGGCTTTTTGCTTGACTCAAGCCTCTAGGAACCTGTACAACAAAAGAAAAAGGCATGCAAGAGGAATTCAACAATAAATTAGAAAACCCATTTCTGAAATTAGGATTTTGCTGAAATTATAGGGTTTTGGAGTTGATTACCTTTTGAATTTACACCTTAGATTAAATAAATTATAGTTTTCTTGAATGGATTTTGAGTTTGGAGGCATTGAATTGAGAAATTGGTGAGGTTTGTTTACTATATTCTCTTTCTAGAAGAAGAAGAAGAAGAAGAAGAAGAAGAAAATGAGAATGAGTTATGAACGTATAGGTAAACTCTTTTATCACTTTCTCATTTACTGGATAAGTGCTAATGGGATTTGGCCCATTAATTAAAAGAGAAATTAATTAGTCTAAGTGAATTTATTTAGTACTAAAACCAAATATGTACATATTTACACTATATTATAAAACAAATGCATTTTTCTTCCAATTTTTACATACAAAAAAAATGAAACTTACATACATATTAAATAAAATATTTTCCATCATATAGAAAGTTAATTTTAATTTTTAAAACATTTTTATTATTAAATTCATTTATTTGACAAAAATGCACCATTTACTCAAATAAATGAATAAAGCCATGTTTTTAACTCCTAAAATTCCATAAATTTTATTTTATCACTTAGAAAAATATTTCAAACCATTTCAAAGTATTTTTATAGCCAAAACTTATTTTTAACCCAATTTCCACCTTTTATTTCAATAAAAAATCTTTAAAAAAATCGAATACTTCCTTTAAAAATTATTAAAAGAAGCAATTGGCAATAATTAATAAAATTATTGCCTTTTATCTAAATAAAAATTATTTTCCATTCATTAGTAACCCAAACAAATAAAATAAAGCTTGGAATTTCATTTTCTCATTTTAAGTTCCAAAATTCATTGTTTATTCCAAATAAAATATTTAATTTGTCCAATTTATTTTAATTCACAATATTAATTTATAACCACCGTTCTAATTAAATATTAACAGCTAATCTCCAAAACCAGGGTTGTTACACCATTTCTTTATTAATCAAATTTATTTATAAAATCCATTTATAAATCATCTGCCCAACAAACTTCAAATCCATTTACAAAATATTTATAAATTTCGATTATAAATCTATTTCTTTATTTAAAAAATATTGCCTCTATAAATCCTTTTTATAAACTTATACAAAAATCCCAAACTAAAGTATTTCTCAAAACTATACTTTTATAACATCAAAAATAATAACTTTTTATTTGTTTATGAAAAATTCATTCCTTTTCATAATTTAAAAATCATTGAACATATTTACTTTCAAAAATCACTTCGAAATTATTTTTACACCAAAATCATCATTTTTAGCATTTCAAAATACCAAAGGTAAGGCCTAGTGCGACTAAAGCACTAATTAAGCAAAATCATATCCATGTCATCATATGGCATTTAACCAGTCATATATCACTATATATATATATATATATATATATATATATATATATATATATGAGAATAAAATCAACAGCGTGAGGATCCAGTTGGATCCCTCCACTCCAAGGGTCATCCGCTCTTACACGGGAATATAATACGGTCTCATCCACTCCAAGGGCGTGAATACATCCAAATCAACAATATAATTTAGTATATTATCATACAATAATAATCAGAAATAAATATCCAAACATCCAATAAATAATAATTATTGATTATAAAATTTTTCTAATTAACCGAATATGTGAGATTGATTAACTTTGATTTTTAAAAGTCGCCAAAACATTTCATTTTGAATTAAAATTGAATGAACGCCCAATTCTAACCTAAAATTCCAACCAGCTCCGAACTCGTCCAATCCAACTCCAGAGCGTAGTGCTCGTTGATACAAACGCAATGCAACTTGTCGCGGTCGAAATTGACTTCGTACGAGAAAGTTACTGATTAATTAACATAATGAGATAATTAAAAATAAAATTAACTAAGTTAAAAATTTAAAATTTACTTCATCGCGCTCCCAAGCACAGGCCCGCGCACGAAAACTTTTTTTATTTTTCGACCAACTTCGATCGCGTACACCAGGCCGCCCCACGCCTTACGTTGACCCCCCTACGTGTGCCTACTCTAGCCAACGCCACCAACTGTGTGCGTCCGTGCAATCTCCTCGCCGAAACCCATAAACCTTGCAGTGAAAAAGGCGATTAGCCACCACCTCTTCACATCGAAGCTCATCTCCACCATTGATTGCCTTTTATCTCCATGTGGCCGATGTTTTATTAGTTGGAGTCGATGGCTGATATGGCCCGTGGTAGCTTCGATGGTTGCGGAGAGTTGGATGGAGTTTATTTTTAATGGCAGCTGGCTTCTGTTAGGGTTTAGTTTCGCAAATGAAAATATTTTAGATCCTTTTATAGAAAATTTCGCGTGGCACTATTCATCCATGAAAATTCCAAAATCCAAACGAAGCATACCGCTTGGCGTTCTATATGTTATTCCCCTCTGCCGAACAAAATGGAATATGTATCAGCAGTCAATTCAATCATATACAAAAGATAGAATTTTCAAAATCTAATTATTTTAATTAAATTCCTTTTGTTAATTCCTATGCGTTTCGAACTCACACGGTCAAACGATACGTCCAATCACCGTGAAATTCGACGGCATACAATAACTCACTATTATGGATCTGATGAAACTAGTTTTCTCGAAATCCGAGATAGTGCCTCGAAAGGTTATTTTTACACGATAATTAAAACGAGTAATTCCCAAAATTAGTTTATTCACTTTTAAATCAAATTTATAAGTTCATTAACCTGCTTCTTATTCAAATAGAATTTAAATCATCTTTTGAAATCATTTTCATAAATATTAAATCCAAGATTCAATTATTTAAATAATCCTGATATTAAATTCAACAATTTAATTATCAAATAAATCACTATATTGAAATTCCATTTATTTAACTTATAAAATTAGCTTTTCAATATTTAAGTTTAATTTAATTGTAACAATCCTATTTTCGATGTCGTAGTATTAAACAAATTTAGTTATAATAAAACATTCGAATTTGATTTTTTCTTTTAGTTGTATTTGGAAATAAGATTTTTTTAAATAAAGTTTATTTAATAACATATTTTGTATTATTTAATAAATTTAATTAATTAATAAATTAATTTTTAGGAGATATATTGAACTGAATAAGGTGTTATTGTTAAATATAAAATATTTTAAAGTGCAAATAATTTTGTTTAACTGAAAATAGATGAAAAGTAGTTTTATTTGATATTCAATCAAATCAATAAATCATCGAAGATGAATAGATTTATTTATGTTAGTTCAATGTATAATTATGAAAGTGAACTAATATTGAATTGATAGAAATTTTGTAGTTTAGAAATTTATCTTATCAAACGAGGTGCAAAGCAATTTAAATTAAACTAGAATAGATTTACATATTTATAACGGAATCAATTAAAAGAAAATAAAAGTTAAAATAGAAAATGAAAGTAATAAGCCCAAGCCTAGGTAAGTAAGTTAATACTTTATCTTTTACTAGCCGCATACCTATCTCGTTCGAAAAAAACAAGAATTTGCGTTCTCTGCCTTAGCCTTGAAATCCTAGAAGCTAGTTCTCTCATTCCTAAAATTTTTGAAATCCCTAATTTGAAAATTATAAACCCTAAATCCAAAATTGCAATCGAGTCATGAAAGCGCAACTACCAATCAACGATCGAAGCAAACACTAGCAGTGGGCGATGATGGATAGGGCAAAGGCGAGCGTGACTTCAAGACGGAGGCAGGTGTTTTATACGACGTCAGCGCGTACCATAGGTAGGTCGAGGCGTCGCTATTGATGGTCGCGACTTGGGCTTTATGGAGAGGGAGTTCAACGTAGAGCTAGGGCTTGGCATGAGACTGAGGCTGGAGCATAGGAAAGCATACAAACGCTTCGACGTGGAGATGTTATAGTGCGTGAATTCCAAGCCAAAAGTATCGGCAGCTAAAGTTGGGTGTTGGTGGTCGCAAATGGAAGATTCGGCAGGCAATGTTTTTGGTGAGTTATTTTTACTCACACTTCTATATTTAAATAAATGACTATCCTCATACATGTCGTGATATGGTTATTTGGTTGATAATTGTTGCATTCAAATTAACGAATTAGTTTAATTATGAATTGTGGAAAATTTTGGTAGTTATTAAATGATAGGATTAGAATAAAAATTTAGTGATGTAATTTCAGTTGAGTGATACGTGAGTGGGTTGAATATAATGTTTGAAATATTGGTTTGAACCAAAAGTTACAAATGAATTAAGTGGTTAAAATAAGATTGCATGTTAAAATTTATCTTATTACTTGTAAGTTTGATTGATGGTTGAAAGTACATACAATATTGTATATCGGAGTTGTCAGAAAGCGACTCAAGTAACTAAATAATTCCACGTTATGGAATTACATTTTAGAGTGATTTAAGCTCTAGTTATTGAATTTTCGATGGGATTTATTGTTTGAATTGTTTAATGCTTTAAAAGATTCTCATATTGAGATTTTATCCATTTTGATCTTTATTGGAAATTAGTCTTTGAAATATATAGTTAAATTATATTATCTTCTTAACTTATTTCTTATCTTAAAATTTCCAAATAAAACTTTTAAAAATCAGTAATATTTATTTATAAATCATTTCAAAGTTTTCTTTTATACGTATATAACTTTGGAAATGATTAGAAGCAAAAGATAAAATGTAGTATTATTTTATAAAAGTGATCATGAAAGTAATAAAATTAAATTTCAAATAATTTTAGTTATAAAAGCTATTCAAATGATTTTAAAAAAATTGAAAGCCTTTGAGAAATTTGTATCTTTACTTGTATGTATATTAATTTAAATAGATTTCAAAATAAAGTAAGTTATAAATTATGAAAAGTAAATCTTTGTTTTAAAATAAAATTTAACTAAGATTTTTTTAGTTAATTAGTAGTTTATGGTTTTATAGTGTTTATGAAGTAATATTATATATATATTTATATAGATCTAAAATAAAGTGAATTATCAATTATTAAAATATTGTTTTGATTCAAAGACTTATTGAAGAAATTTTATTTTAATACTTAAAACTTTGCAACTCTCCTCCTTTTATATAGGCGAGTTATTGGATTTCCAAAGCGATAAAAGTTTAGAAAGTGAATTATAGATAAAATATTTTTAAAATAATTTTCTATACGATAAAATTATATTAATTGCTTTCAACTTATAAACTATTGTTGGCCTTTATTGTATTTAGATTTTGGCTATTTTCATGCAAACTTGAATTGGATTTGTGTTGAGTTTCATGATTTTTTAGAAAACAAAGAATTTTAATAAATGATTGAATTGGCGGATGGTATGAGACACTGTGTACAATTCTTCGATTATTATCGTAATTTGTTAAATAGAATTTGAGTGGGAATTACTAGCTTTTAGTAAATACTTGAATTTACTTTCTGGTATGGGATAATTAGCTAAATTCTTATAATTACTAAAGCGACAGTTATTAACACTTAGAGTTGTATTATCTTAAGGTTTTTGGATTTTAGACCGATAGATCCCTGAGAGAAGATAACTCATTTTTCATTGATCTGAGAATTAATATAATTTAGATTAGGGTGGCCAGTTCTCTTTCGGAAGATCTATTATGGTGTAAATACGACAGTCTCTTTCAAAAGGCAGATTTTTACATGCATCGTAGTCTATAGATACTACAACCTATCAGTTTATTTTGTTTTAAACAGTCGGACAATGTTTACCTCTTTCGGAAGGCAAATTTGCATAGGACATATTAAGTGCATGACTGCTCTTTTCTTTAAGCAGTGTCCCTAATCTACAGCCTCTTTCGGAAGGCTTCCTTCCTATGTAGCGAATATCTTCCGGTAGATTTCGTGTCACTGTATTAAAATGATAGATGACTACCATTATTATTTCATTATTGATGATTATTTCTTTACAGATTTTTAGTACAGATATTCTGTATCCTTTATGCTTTGAAGAATTTTGGATTGATTATCACCATATTTTGAGATGACAGTCTATTGAGATTTGAAATATATTTATGAAATAGTGATTTGTTAGATATGCCTTATTTGAGTATTTCTTTCAGGCATATTTTATTGACGACTTATTTGGTTATTATTAAGTCAAAAATGGTGAGATTTGTGATTATTGGTTTGATATGCCTTTTATGTATTTTTTGGTTTTAGGCATATTTTGGAAATGACCGATTTTGAAGCTAATTATAAAGTGGTAAATTTAATAAATTTGCCTTATTATAATTATTTTTTGGCATATTTTATTATGGCTTATTAGTTTAAGTCATGTTATGATATTAGAATCTCACCTTTTACTTAGATATAGTCTGACCCGTTTATTATTTTTAATACTCAGGTCAGGCCGAGACTTTACAGGTACATGGACCCATTGACCTTTGGATTTTGGGCTAGCATTGAAGTAGACTCTTTTGATAGTTTTAATTACTTCATACTTGTACATATTGACAGTTAGGAGTTTATGTCATTTATATTATATAATAGCGACGTTGTACTTGATACCAGATTTTATATATGATGATGTATATTATTCCGCTGTGATCTGTGACTCTGATTTTGATTTATCTATATTATATATTGTCCTGAATATTTTTAATCGGTGTGTTTATTACTTTGTACTAATACCACACACGTCAAATTTTCAGTTCATATTCTCAAAGAGTTAAATAAGATGTGTCGGTATTAGTATAAAGATATATTCACATTCGATCACCCTTAACTAGTCGTATTCTCCAAATCACCAGATGACATTAATTGTAATGTTCTTTCCTAAACTGGGCATAGCGTTGGGGCCTTCACAGCTTAATATCAGAGCTGTATTCAGAACATTATAGAATATAAATTGCACGGAGTTGAGATCTAAACCTAAAAGATCTACCGTCCCGTCCCTTGGGTGTGTAGTTGTTAGTAATTTAATTAATTAATTAGGAACAAGAATATAAATGATTATCAGGAATGATCATCGGGACATATTTGAAAAATATTTTGATAATACTTATTATTATAAAAATATTGGGACTCACTTCTGTTAAGTGTGAGATTTAATGGATATTACAAAAAAAAGGGAGGGGTGACATAGAATTTAATTGTTGTGTTCTGATTTATTAGTGATCAGAGTGTGCAGCGGAAATTGGAAAATAGCTTTCCGCTGAAGGCGTTTGTTTGATTGATTGAAATGTATGTTGTTTGCATCAATGGATGCTTGATTGTTTTGAAAACTTTTGTTTTATATAAAATGAAATTGTGATTATTGGTACAACCAAATAAATACCAAGATGCATAGTGGAATAAAAAAAATTGATAATTATTTTATTTAAATTTGAAATGGATAAAAAGAAATTATATAAAAGAAAATATTAAATTTGGTATTCGAAAGTATACTTAATAAAAGAAATAAGATATAATAAATATTTATTGATTGATGGATGCATGGTTGTTTTAAAATTGTAAATGATTATGCAAAAAAATTAATATTGAGTAGGAATTACTATTGAGCGTTAAAACCTGCCCAATAATAACAATAATAACTTGTATGATCTTTGGTAGTATAATTAACGCAAGAAATATTGAAAATTTTCATTTATATATAACAAAATGTTAATTCATTTGCGTGATTAATTAAATATCAAAATGAATTTAATTTTTGATGTTTGCTTGAAATATTTATGGATGAATGAGTGTTATGGAATTGTTATCAGTAAATTATTAATACTATGATAACATTAATGTTGATTAAAAGAATTTTAATAAAAGCAAGCATCTACTTAAATTAAAATCTTTTTAATATTGGATATACGTATATTTGGAACATGATTATATTTTTTATAAATAAGCAGATATTTGGAAAAGCCTAAAGTATTAAAGGAAATATGTATATCTTATAGTATTTTTTTTTGCTAAATTGTCCGTTGAGTGCTTTGGACACTATGAGACATTATAAGACATTTGGATATAGTGTTTTGGGTATTTAAGTAAATGTGTAAATTTCTAGAAAGGAAAATACAAATATATATCTATATATATAAGAATGGAAATGCTTTGAAGTATAAGTAAAATAAATAAATACATACATATATATATATGGATGAGATATGAATGCTTTCTTTGATTTATATGGTTTATTCGAATATTTAACTGATAATGGTGAGGTATGGTACTACATTGTTTGTTTTGGTTTAATTGTAATGTTATCCAAGAACAGATAAATAAGGTTTTCAAAATGAGTACTCTCTTATACAAGGAATTGATATAAATATAAAAGTGAAAAAAACTACGGTATAATTGTTTTTATAACAGTATACTTACGAGAACATATAGTTTAAAATAATGAAACCATATGCAAGTTTAAAAATTGAATGTGAACTATGAGATTAATATGAGGTGAATTTGAATGTCAATAAAAACTCAATTATTTAAATGGTTGTGAACTTGGTTTCAAAAATAGATGCCAAGTACAGTTGTATGTAAGCTATAAATGCATAGTGAATGTATACTTGGTTTTTTGAATATACATAAATGAGGTTTATGTAATGATTGCAAAGAAAAGTTTTTGCATATCAATGCATCAAAATGTTTGTGAATATAGAATGCAAATTGAATACCAATTTGAAGTGACAAATATTTGGTTAAATGATTATAATATTGTTTCGAAAATGAACACCCAGTATAATTAATTTGTGAAACATTAACATAATTTGTGAAGTATGAAGTAAAATATAAAACATATGGCTAAATTACATTTTCAACAAAGCAAATGAAAAAAACCGCCTGGTACATTTCTTTTAAAAAACACAGTTATCTTTGAAATATAATGAACATTTAAGTGTAGGTTTATTATATTACAATCTAAATGGTTTAATTCTCAACAGAGAAAAGAACACAAGGCATTCCAAATAAAAATTCTTGCACTTAACACTTATATAATATGGTAACAATATCAATGGTATGTTCATAGTGATCACAATAATAATGTGATATTGGTAACGATGTTTTTCATGATGGTTACATTATTAAGAAATGAAGTTTGATACGTCAAATTTGCACAATGATATATTATGTTCATAGATATAACAGTGATTTCATAAAGAGATTTTATGAAATAAATTAATGAATAAACTTTGTACAATAATTTCTTGGTAGCTTTAGCAATAAAGAGTGATTGCACTAATGATTTTGAATTTAATTTCAAAATCTTTTTCTTTGATAACAAATACTGGTAATCTGAATATGGATCAATATTTATAAATATTTATTTGATCAAGTCTGAACTAAAAAAAACCTATAATAATGTATGATTTTATATGAGGACAGATGTTAAACTAAAGCAAATCTTTTGAGATTATGGCCCAATTTATGCTTGCACATGTTTTCGTATTCTAGATATATAATTAGCATGAAAATTTTAAGGATATAGTCACATGATTTCTTGCTGTAAGTATAAAGCTACTACTGTCCTAATGAATAGGCTGAAACACAATAATATGTGTGTGTGTGTGTGTATTTGAAAGTCTGCAAGTTATACTTGTTGAAATATATACCTGAAATGTATATATGTAAGTAAAATTGCTTCAGTTGCCCGTATCAAGTTATAAATGGTATATTATTGTTTCAGTTGCCTTGTAATTTGGTTTGGGGCTGACCCTGAGATAGGAATTTGATTATTTGAAAATAGAATTCGGTTGTTTTAAATGTAAATTGATTACAAGAAACAGAAAATAGGTTGCAATTGTTTGGTGAAATACAAGTAGATGAATCTGAAATCATAGTTGATATATTATTGAATAATTTAAAATTGGATTATATTTTCTAATTTGAAATAACAGTGAATTTATTTGTTTATAATCGAGTAAAATAGTAAAGTCGATAATTTGGAAATGAACATCACTTATTAAATGGATTGTGTGGTATGAATTTAGGATAATACATAAGCTTCTTTGTTGTGAATGAATACTAATGTAATCATAACTTTAGATTTAATGTCCTCATTTATTGCATCTTCTTTTATTTGAAAGATAAGTTAATAGGGAACAAGTTTTGTGTTCATCGCTTTCCAGAATTTTGAAGTTTACATATATTAAAACGTGAAGTAAAAGAAGCGCAAGTTGTTGTCCCAAAATGCTAATGTTGCAAAACTGAGCTAAAATTCATGGCTCATAACATTTTAACGGATTATCCGATTTCATTAATTTTACCCATTTCGAAAATCCTAAACTATAAGCAACAACTTTTGTTTAAAGGGTTTCACAAAATTTTGTCATTTCCTAGCCTAAATATGCATGTTTGCGAAGAGGGTCTATAACGACCCTAACTCGACCATCGAAAATCGGCACCGAATACTTCACCAGTATTCAAAAGCCCTAGATTCAAACGCAGAATCTGGTTCGTGGAGCTTATAACACATTAAGTATAACAACACAATGGAAGAAAATGAATATCTATATATACAACATTGATACAACATCTAGTGATATACAGCAATGATCACAAATACATATCAGAGATCTACAACAACACAGCGGAAACACAAAGGCATCAGCAACGGAAATAACTTGAACTCAAAATGGAATTCCAATATCTGCAACTCCATCATAAATCTCTAATGAAAAGATGGCTCGAACTCCCAATTGAGTTGTACTGAACAAGGCCGGCCATGAATGCTGAAGTGTAGCAAATCCGATCCCCAAATCTAAAGGCTTCGAAGGCTATCGAATCTATACCTACTATTTGATTATCTGAAAAACCCAACTTTAAACTTCCTGTGTGGAAAATTGTGGGCACCCAGAGTTTAGGAAAGGAACAATACACTCTGGGTCAGTCATAGGACTGGTAAGAGCAAACAAAAATAGTTTTATCTTTAAAACAAACAACAAAGATTTTAAAAGTTGAAAACCGCAATTGTTTTTTGAAAATGAAACGGCCATAAGGCCTCCCACCACACACACAATGCAAGCGCACACTTGGGGGAGATTTCTCCTTATAACAGTCAAAAATGCTTGATACGCGAAAACCATTTAATATTATTATTAGTGCATGGTGCAGAAAACATTTTGAAAGTATAATATTAATCTTGGCCAGCATACAACCATTATTGATGCCTACTATAGCTACCATCTAAACAGTAGTGACCACCATAAGTAAATGACAGGTTATACAACTAAAACCATACAGGACGCGTATTGAATGATTGGATTTCCAACAAATGGTCAGGTAACGGAACTTTCCACACAAAATGGAACGTCTCTAGAGGGACGTCCCCAAGAACCTAACTGGATCTCTACTACACAAGGCCAAGTTACCCCTGCTTGGAAGTAACTACTGGCACAAGTATGCCATCCCCCAGTCGTTACCGACCTTTATCCGAGGGCCCTCAATCCAACAACCTCACAGTAACGTATCTGGGCTCCATACCATGATACTACTTTCAAAATCAACATAAGTAAATATCTGGGCTCCATACCATGATATCACTTTTTATTCAGAAGGGAATGGTCATACCCTCAGGGGGAGCTACCCCAAAACAACCTTGCTGCCACGATTCCGGTTTCGACCATTACCGAGTTGTGAGGCTCGACGAAGTCACGTCCACAAAGCTACACTTTTTTCATAAAGTCATGCCTTGATCAACAAATGATCAGTAGCACTTCGTACGCCACATTACCAAATTAGGAATGTGTCACTAATAACCATCAACTATATAACCTTTGAGCTCGTACCTCTCAGAGAAGGTTGTTAAGCTAAGAGAATAAATTCTCCGCCACCAAACAAAAATGTATTTGATAGAAATCAGCTTTACATCTCAAAGTGTAATGTCTGACATACATCTATACAAGTCTGTTCCGGGTTCGAACAGAACCGAAGGCACTTCTAAAGAAGCCCTTGCAAATCCAAGAATTCCAAATCCCGATCGGACTCCCCATCACATATGGAGATGTCTATACTGGTGCGAATCAGTGGGAGACAATCGACGGGTTATCCTTTCGTTCTCGAAAATACCCGGTCTTCACCACCGGTCTTCAAATGTTATCCATAACATCGTATCATTATTCGGAATGCGTTATATGACACAAGGTCCTCTCCCGGCTAAACCTAATAATGAGCGCAATATTTTAAAGCATATGGATATTGGGATCATAGTTAAGTCACACTTTTAAATTCCAAACCTTTTCTTTAAATGGTTTAAACAAATTACCATTTTCAAATCATTAAACAAAAAGATTCACTTCACAAAGTTTACCAATCTTTCACAAAGATTCATTCATATCCTTCAAAACCATTTCCTTTCCAAATTGGAATAACTCGTCCAATTATTAAATCAAAAACTCAATTCATAACTTTCAAAACCATTTCCAAAGATTCATTTACGATTCCCACTTCAAATCTTTTATATAAAAGATACATCATTTAAAATTTTCTTTAATTTCAAAACAAAGTTCAATAATCTTTCACAGAGATTCATTCATAGCATTCAAAACTATTTCAATACCATTTCAAACTTGAAATCTTTCAACACAAATTGGAAATCCTTTCTTTATATGAAAGCTATTATTATTTTAAAACAAATAGTTTTCGTTTCGGAAAAATCTAATTACATTTGCTCAAGTTAAAGCCTTTCAAATATAAAACTTGTGTAACGACCCGTAAATTTTTAGTAAATTTATTGATTTATTTATATATTTAATTGAAATTTTGTGAGATTCTAAACGATAAAAATTTTGAAATATAAATTTGATATTTGAAATGCGCCTAGTTAAACATAGTAACTGGTAAATTTTCGTCAGAAAATACGAAGTTTATTTTTGTGCATGAATTTATTTCAATTCAATTGGTTAGAAACTAATGAAAATAAAATGTTTTCGAAACCTAAATATTTCTACATAGAAAAATTCTAAACCATCTTCTGAGCAAGTCGTCATTTTTTGTTTTTTCAAATTCGGACTTTTTTAGCTCCGTCGATCTTATTTTCCTGCGATTTTGCTACATTTTCCGTCAGTTGAAATTTCGAATTTTTACAATTCAATCGTACCACTGACATCTATATACCGTTTCAATCGTCTCGTCGTGCTGATCTCTGTGGTATAATTTGTTCTGTATTTTGAGGTCAGATACGCGACGTAAACGATGAAACAGACAGCCTTATCAGCTACGGTATTGCAACTTTTAACTTCGCTGTCCTTCTTAAATTTGAAACGTGCAGCGGTACTGCAGTAATAATTTGGTTTGATCTTTCGGCTGTATTGTAACGAGTGGGCGTTGCTTTGTATTCTCCAGAATTTAAGGGTGAACAATTATTATTCCTCACGTTCAATTTACTAAACTTGTTTGTTTGCTCTGCCTTTAGTTCTCTCTTGTCTGTTCAATTGCACAGCTGTCTACCCGTTACCTTTATTAAAAAAATTTTGAGACAACAATTCATCCTTCACATTACATCAATTATTACTGTGCCATTCCACTTTGCCTTTGGTCCAATTGAAAACAATATATTTACGTATAGTATATTTTCTACCTTTTCATTTTCTTCCTAACACATTTTCTTCCCTACTTCATTCTTCTTGCTGCCCAAATTCTCAGAGCCTCCTCTCCAAAATTCTTCTTATTTTCTCTTTTATGTTGCCATCGTTGTGTCGATCCACTTCTCCCCTACCACGCCAAATTCAAGCACCCACCTACCCTCTCATTATCTCCAACCACCTTGCTACTGCAGTGATCGCCACAACCTCCGCCACCATGGCTCCCCTTGCCAGCGACCTTAGCTCTCTCCTATCCACCACACCACCTCCAGCAACCACCACGCGAGTAAGTTCCACCGCCAACCAATCCCCTTCCTGTCACCATGCCTTGGTCACGACAGTACAACCGGAAACCCAACCCTCTGCCTCACAACCTTCCTCTCCGACCGTTGCGGCACCATCATCTGACTCGGCCAAACCAACCACCACCGCCTTCTCGTTCAGACCCTCCGCGCTCCACATTGCAGCCATCACCCCTCTGTCATGGCTACCCACATAATAGTCGAGCTCCATCTTTCCTTTTCTAGTTTCCTAAAAGTATAGATATATATGCTTTACACATATATTAGTACATGTTTTCTGTTGAGTTCTGTTATGTTATATTTTAAAAAATATATGCAATAGATTTGTTTACATATATGTAAGTATATTTTATAACAGTTTCGTGTGTATATTTGCATATTTAGATATAGGATGTCAGTGAGCTTTATATACATTATGTTATAAAGTATGTATCAGTATGCATTGGCGAGTGTGTACATATAGTAGTTTAATTATTGGTTATGTAAATATATGCATTCTGACAATTCGTACGTATGTTAGTTGTATATTTATTATATATATGTGTGTGTGTGTGTGTGTTTATATTATGGATAGGTTTAGCCTGTTGCATTATTTTATACATATAGTTGCTTATGTAATAGGTCATTTGAGTCTGTTTAAATTTTATACATTTTTAAATAATATAGACATCATATGTTTCCATAGTCTGCATGTTTATATTTAGAGTGTGTATATATATATTAATTATAAAGTTGTTTACTTCGTTAAGATATTGGCAAACAGTTTGTTAGTGGATATAATACATGAGTTTATTTACTTATAAAAAAATGTAGCTTATATAATTTTACAGTAGTGTATGGAGTTAGTTTTCTAATATATACAAAGTTGTATATGACCTGGTTTTGAAATAACTTCAATATAACAAATTTGTTGCTAAGGTGTACTTGGCCATACAAATCTATAATTTTTTTGAGTCCCGAGGAATTAATAATAGCTTGAAATTCTTTTGTACATTATGCACAGGCGTTCAAGGAATTTCATATAGCTAACTTAATATTTACAACACTGGCTATGTATATTCAAACCTGTTATTTATGATATGACTGGGTGTATAAGAAATTATTTCAACGTTTACCGTGTGTATATATTTTACTGTAAAATACAAGTTTAATTTAAACAAAGACTTTGAAATACATATATATATATATATATATTTAATATTTTGAAAGCGTGTTGAATATAAAATATGTTTTATATATGTGCATAGTTATAGATATGTTTACTTATACCTTATCTCCATCGATTCAATTCTGATTTGATTTTGTCAAATTCCTTGTCTATCGGCTTGACTATCGAATCTGTATCCATCTAGCTTTGATTTGGAAATTCGTTCTTAAATTTTGTAACTCAACTTCAGTGTCAAATCTCTAGCCTCGAAAGGTGAGCAAATCACCCACGATTAATGTTCTTTTATTTATTAAATCTGATTTCAATTGAAACGACAATTGAAATATGCTGCTGTTATTTATGTACACTGTTATATATGCTATTACCTGTATCCGTTCACATATGACATCTGACATATGACACCATTATCGGTTAATTATACGATGATAATCTCGTTGGTTGATAATTGATTGATTTTTGTTGTTTATATTGGATGTTAAAGTGTAATGTGTAAAGTGATCAATATTATGCAAATTTAATTTGATGTAGGGTAGTTTAAAATTTGAATTGACATATGTGTTGAATTTGATTAGTTAAATTTGTATAATATGATCCCTTAAATGTTTAATTATTTGACACGTAGAAAAATGGTTAATTACCCTTAAACCATTTGAAATTATGTTGTATTAATTGATGAAGTATGAAATTTAATAATTGATGTCAAGTGTAGAATTGCATAGAATAGTGCAATAATCTTTAATCTACATGAAATGATAATGTAGATTCTAGAAATAATTATATTAATTTTCACAAACAGCAATGTGAATTAATACGATTATTTCGGGATTATTCGAATTAATTATTGGATTATTATTGATTGTTGTTATTGTTGTTTATTTACCTTGACACCATCCCAGTTATCACACTGCAAGTCCCCTTTGCTATGCTTGGATTTTTGAATTTAAATGGAATCGGGTTGAAATGATAAATACCCATATGAACTTGTCTTAGGATAGAGAATTAAATAAACCCGATTTGTCGATAATTTGATTTAAAAATAAAATAATGATTTTATTTGAATAAAGAATAAGGCTTGAAATGAAGTTGAAATTTAAATTTTATTGAATGGAAAATGATAATATTTAAAAATCTGAAACAAAATATTGATAGAGTAATTGATGAAAGAACGTTGTTAATTTACGAAATGATTGAATTAAGTTTTGAAATTATTCAATAATTAAGTTTTGAAATTATGTAATAATTAAGATTTTAATTATGTAATAATTAGGGTTTGGAATTATTTAATAACCAAAATTTGAAATTATTCAATAATTGAATAAGATTGAATTATTTGGGAATTAAATAAAATTTGAATTCTTTGATAAAAGAAATTGAACTTTTAATTAAGTGAATTTGAACTTCGTTAATAAATAAAATTGGGTTTCTTTATTTATTAAGTTTTGGAAAATTATTTAAGTAAGTTAATAAGTTAGATTGAACTTCTTGAATATGTGAAATTTAGTTTCTTAATTAATTGAGTTTTGAAATTTGTAACTAAGTAAAGAAATAAGTGAAATTGAATTTCTTTGACAAGAAATAAAATGCAATTTATCGAAATTAACGTAAGACTTGTAATTTAAAGAATTGATTTGACGAATCTAATTGAACTCAATTTGTAAGTTGATATAATGAAGTTGAACTTAAGAAATTGATTTAATGAATTGGAAATTTAATAGAAATTGTTTTGAATGATAAAGTAACTTAACGAATATTGAATGAAATCGATAAATGAGTCTAAATTGATTTGAATGTTAAATTAAATTAATTTAAAAGATTTCGGAATGAAATTTATATATGAATCTGAATCAATATTTGAATTGTTTTAAATAAAATTGAAATTGAATTATAGAGTTTTGAAATGGCAAATTTGAAAGTTTGAAATGTAAATTTTGGAAATTGATATAGAAAGACAAATGAAAAGTTGGTTTACAAATCCTAATCGAAATTGAATTTGACTTGGTTTTGAAATTTATTAAATGACCATTCGGTGTAATAATTACGAAAGTTATTAAAGAAACCGGAATCGGTTATGGACATACTCTCTGTCTAAATCGAAAACCACTTTAATAACTATATGCGGAGTGTGATCCAGAATGAAGTGCTTGGAATGATGTACGTGATGATTGAAGAAAGAGAACGATAATGGATAGCATTGACACTTGTGTCAAATTGGAAATGACTAAAACAGGAGTCGTGCCGGGCCAAATGGGATTAGCTACCTCGAGCGAACACACTTTTTCGTAAACTACTCATTACTTGTTATTGATTGGTGCACCCTCGGAATTTTAGGAGTGTTGTTTCGTAGTGTTGCGATCGTTGCGACGATGCGTTTTCACTAGTCCGGATCTGGCAAACGGTAGCTTCACTATCTTGGGTATTGCCTCATGTGCCTTGTCATACTTATATCCCTATATACGCGACCTGTGACGCCCCACCTCTATACCCACGCTAGCCAAGAACACTCCGGAGTAGTGCTGTCAACTAGCACGGAGAATAAGGCTGTTGAGGAGCGACCATCCATGTAATTGCTTATCACACGGTGGCTATAAATAATCTTCGGAAACAAACATAGAAATAACCATATCACAAATCAGTCACAGATATCCATATCACAAAGGCGGAAGAAGATATGAATATATAACTAACACATGAAAGTGTACATCAGAGTAGTGGTCAGTAAGATCCACGATAATACAAAAGAATAGCAACACGTGCTATACAAAAGAATACAACTATGAGTCTATATCTCAAGTGTATACAACAAAAACTGCTAATCTAAACAGTTAGCCAAAAGTCAGAGTGATGAATCCTTGGGAAGAAGTCAAGCAGAAGCACCTGTAACATCTCGGTCTGACCCGAGTATTATTTAAGAAAATAATAAACGGATCAGTCTAGCTATAAATATCAGATGACATGATATAACATAAAAGATATGGCATAAACATAAACATCCATAACGACATACCACTATAAGTATGTAAATAATGATCAACAGAAGATCAATCAATAAGAGATAATCAATATCACAAGAATCTTCTCAAAGATTCGAAGAGGGCATCATACCCTAAACTTGTACTCATAACAAGTCAATGACATAAATTCCAAAAATCAACACGAGAAATCCAGAAATCATAAAAAGGGAAAGAGGCCTATCACATGACGGTCCGAAGACCAAGGGGAGCTACCCCGCATGTGTGAATGGAATCACACAGATTGAGGTCAAGACTAACCAAAAAGCAGAAAGGTATGTGTGAATGGAATCACACAAGTGGTGTCTAGTCTAACCTTGCAATGAAAGAGACATCGCGCAATTGCTAGTCTAATTCATAAAGCGATCATCAAGATCAACGAGAAGTGTCAATTACACTAAGCTAGTAAATATAGAAGTTTAGCTTCATGTCTCATAACCACTTGCTTAACTTAAATATTTACGAACAAACTGTAAATCTTCACTAATAAAATTGTCACAAGAGGTTCAATCGAACAAGTCCAAGAATTAACCGACGAAGTGAACGCAAGCGTTTCATACCACTTGTTTTACTAAGTCGTTTAATTAGATTTCTCATCCGTGTGAGGTAAAGGCTTGTACATACTAATAGATTGGAAAACGGTTTAAGAAAAGAGCTTTGTTATTAAAAATAGAGTTGAAATTGTTTGTTAAAAGAGTTTTGATATTTACTACTAGTATTGAAACCTTTATATTATAAAGTGACAAAACACAGAAGCAATTGTAGAAACAATCAGTCACAAGAATCGCATACGGAGATGTGAATAAAATCCAAGGAAATCATCTCAATGTTTTTCAGATAAGATCCCTTACGGAGGGGGGGTCCAGGGGGGGTGGCAACCCCCCAAGGTGGGGGTGCGGGGGCAACGCCACCGCTTATGGTCATGCGACCTAATGGTTGCGACCTAGGGGTCTAAGGAGTCAAGCGACCTAACTGGAGCAACCCTGTGGTCATGCGACCTAACTGAAATGGCCAAGCGACCTAACAATAGCACAGGTCAAGCGACCTAACGTTTTAAGGCCGAGCGACCTAATTAAACTCGCGACTTAATGGTGTGGAAGGCGTGCGACCTAACATGTTACGACCTAAGGGTCGAGCGACTTAGTGGAACAAGGTCATGCGACCTAATACTTGTAGTAGGGTTGGGCGACCTAACGGAGTAAATGGTCGAGCGACCTAACAGGTTATAGGTCCAACGACCTAGCGGGATAGAAGGTCATGCGACCAAAAAAATGGAAGGCAAGGCCAAGCGACCTAACGAAGAGGGGGTGAGCGACCTATGGTCATAAACGAGGTCGAGCGACCTATAGAGGCATAGGATGCAGCGACCTAAAACGTCGCGACCTAGCGACCTAAAACATCGCGACCTAGCGACCTAGGGGGATAAGGGCTGAGCGACCTAACATTCGAACGACCTACGACCTAAGGAGCTTGCGACCTAAAGCCCAACGACCCACGACCTAATTCCGAAGCGCCGAGCGACCTAACATTATAGGCCATTTTAGGTCGGAAACGAGCTATTCGAAGGCCGAGACTTTTCCATGCGAACGACCTAAGGGTTAGGTCGCGAACGACCTAAGGGTTAGGTCGCGAGCGACCTAACACCAAACACACGAAAATGGCCAGAACGACCTAAGTGCAGAAAATTCACCAAAACGCTAAAAATTGGAGTTTTTCGCCAATCCAATCCAAACCAAATGCAAATGTGCATGCAAAAGTGATAGGGAATCATTCCCAATAGTCCAATATAGTTATAGACTAGATTTGTGAGATAAAAATCTCACCTTTGCACTAAAGTTTATGAAGATGAAGCTTGAAAGCAAGGAGAAGCAATCCAAAGCTTGAATCCAATATCTTCTACTTGAATTTGGAGTTGAATGTTGGATTTGCAATTGAATTTGTGCTTGGAGTTTTAATTTCCCATTCCCTCCACCATTAATGCCAAAGCTTGATTAGTTAGGAAATTTATGAAGAGTGAGGATAAGAGGGTTGGAACTTGGGCTTAATAGGCTAAACTAACCCAAAGTCCAAAGCGGGAAAAGTTAGTGAAATTTCACTAACTCCAAACCTATCGATGTTTATACTTAAAAAGTTGTAAACGACATTTCGAACTCAATGGAAGTGGTCTCGAGTCCTAATTTGACCGTTTGCAAAAAGTAGCTTTTCGGACCAAAATCCGATTAACGAGTTAATATTTAAATACAAACTCGATAAATATGCGGGTTGTTACACGACCACTGCGAATTTGTTTTGTGTTATACCTATGGAGTACTCCCTGATATCCCATAAGTTTACGGTGGAGTTTACAGTGCTGTATAGACTATAACGCTTATATAAAATGTGTTAAGGGGGATAATGGTAACGCCTTAACACTATTTTGATACTTTATATTACTGATAGGCATTATATACTTAGCATACATATAAATGTTTAACGGATCCTTAGAGGATGGTTATTCCAACGTCCTCTGAGTTACTTGCATTTCAATTGTTATTTCACTTGAGTTGGATTTATGGATATAAGAATGTTAATCCTGACTCGAGTGTTTTGTGTTTTTCTTTACGCTCGGGTCAGACTGAGTGGTTTAGCTTTTGAGACTCGCCTTTGGCGTTGGAGCTTCGCCTGGAGATCCAGCTATCTATCCAGCTTTCAGATATTCAGTTGATTCCATTGATGTATTCTGATTCTTGTATTTGACTATTGTATTCGAGTCTTCTGTTGTAACTTATTAACTCTGTTATATATATATATATATATATATATATATATATATAGTAGCTTCGTGAACTACTATCTTTTGCTTCCGCTACATATTATTACTCTGTATCTGTGATTCTGTGATTATTTATTTACTGTATATTTGAGTTTTGCCAAATTTAAATTTACAATTCGGTATTTTGAATTATTCAAGTTCGACATGTGCGGGTGCGGATGCAAATAGTCCAAAATAGCGGGTCGTTACAGTTGGTATCAGAGCTTTTGGTAGCTCTAGGCAAAACTTAGCATATATGGTGAATGTATTTACAGAATCACTCTCATTCGAGTTTCAATCTCTTCCTTCTTGACTCGATTCCTTTGAATTTTGGAATGTTCCTTACGGTTCTAAAATTCATTCGTGTCCCTCACTATACGTTTTCTTTCAATTTTGGAGCATCCCATTACTCCACTTCGAATAATCTTTATAATGAATAGGCGGTCTCGCCGATTCTTCGAATTATTTGTAAATGGGTGAAACTCCTTTACAATAGACATCGATTTACCGGAGATTTCCGTATCCTCGGTTTATGATATTATCTATTCCCTGCTATACCGGAATTCTATCTCTTGAGATCGAATGTTGATTTACCTCGGAATTCAGCATCGATCTTATTCTTGAAGTTATGGTCGATCCGTTATGGTTGCCCGTGAATTTAATAAGCTTATCCATCTTCTGATTCTGTTAATTGAATTATCTTATCTTCTGTTTCGAACTTATTATCGAATCAGAATTCTCTTTGATTTGATTTCATCAATATTTGAATTTCTATACTGCTTTGGAATCCCTTCCTGTATCATCGAGCGAGGAAGTGTATTTGTAAATTAATATTTAAAAAATGTTTTATATATTGTGTTGTTTGAGTTGTTAACGTTGATTTGGATTTTCGATCGATTCGTCTGATCAACGCTATCGATAGGATTTTCAAAACACTTGAACAGAACAAACTGACACAATATTGTTTTCAAATTTGGTAAACAAAACAAATTATGTATGATTATATTATATATATATATATATATATATATATATAAAAATCTAATAATTGTTAAGTGAATTGGTTAACTAAATAATTATTTGATTTTCAGTTATTGTTTGTAAACCATTGATTACCAACATATAGATAAATGAATTTATAAAACTTGGTTATAATTTGATTTGGAATTTGAAATGAGTGTAAATCAGGAATTTGAGAATTTAATTTCCGATAAATTTCGAACTATGGTTTTAAAGTTTAAAATGTATAGTATTTAAATTATTTTCAAATAGAAATCGTTTCAAAGAATATTAAATGTTTCAATCAGTGCTCTCCTCTTTTGTCGTTGGAAAATAATTTCGGTGATGATGGCCGCCTCATCGACATTCATTTTCGAGCTTCGAAGTGGAAAAACTATTATGTAGCTTTGCTACGGTTTGTTGAGAAAAATAATCTGATTTGAATTTCTAAACTTGACTTGACTTATAATATATTAAAATTTTAAATTTGTTTTGATATGTTATGTATGAATGTATATATATTCATATTATCGCTAAATTGTTTGAAGTTAATCGGAAATTTAATTCTAAATTTTTTTTGGGTAAAAGACAATTTTCAATTATAAATGAAACCAAATTCTTTTATATAAATACTTAACTTGAAATAACTGAATTGTAAAATTTTATTTGAATAATATTAAATTGCATTATATATAACTTACCTAAATTTCCAAAAGTTAACTATGTAATTGAATATTATACAATATAAATGATATCAAAGGAATTTTTAAATAAATTTGAGTAGTTGTAATAAATGTAAATATACTTAATATTTATGTGATAGGATATATTAAGTAGAATAAATTTAATAATAATTTGGAATAAAGAAGAACTAAATTTGTCAAAGAAGGTATGAATATAATAAATCACTATTCAAATTTATGATCTTTGAATTTGTTAATTTAAGAAAATGGGATATTATATAATATAAGTTGTCTTTATAAATAAAATGTGAATGCGTATAATAAATGTTATTCACTTAAATTTTAATTATAAAATGTTTAGGGAGATAAATAGAATAATAAGTTAAATAAATAATAGGTGTGATTAATAGAAGAAAAATTGGTTTGAAAGTTAGTAAATTGAATTAAATCAACTTAAGGGAGTATCTTGAATTAATTAAATATAAATTGAATTTCATTTGGAAGAAACCTTTTGTACTTAACATTAATAAATGAGAAATCAAATCAATTTAAATGAAAATCTTAAAAAAAACAAATTGTTGAATATAAATTTATTTAAATTGAAATTTATATGGTTTAAATTAATTGTTTATTATATAATTCAAGTCCATTTTCTTTTGGTTGTCTCTATTCTCCTACTTCCTTCCTTTTCGAGGACGAAAAGTTTTGAGTGGGAGAATGTAACGACCCGTAAATTTTTAGTAATTTTATTGATTTATTTACATATTTAATTAAAATTTTGTGAGATTCTACACGATAAAAATTTTGAAATATAAATTTGATATTTGAAATGCGCCTAGTTAGACATAGTAACTGGTAAATTTTCATCCGAAAATATGAAGTTTATTTTTGTGCGCGAATTTATTTCAATTCAATCGGTTAGAAATTAATGAAAATAAAATGTTTTCGAAACCTAAATATTTTTACATTGAAAAAATCTACACCATATTCTGAGCAAGACGTCCTTTTTTCGTTTTTCCAAATTCGGACCTTTTTAGCTCCATCGATCTTATTTTCCTGCGATTTTGCTGCATTTTCCGTCAGTTGAAATTTCGAATTTTTACAATTCAATCGTACTACTGAGATCTACATACCGTTTTAATCGTCTCGTCATGCTGAACTCTGCGGTATAATTAGTTCTGTATTTTGAGGTCAGATACGCGACGTAAACGATGAAACGGACAGTCATATCGGTTACGGTATTGCAACTTTTAACTTCCCTGACATTCTCAAATTTGAAACGTGCAGCGGTATTGCAGTAATAATTTGGTTTGATCTTTCAACTGTATTGTAACGAGTGAGCGTTGCTTTATATTCTCCGAAATTTAAGGATGAACAATTGTTATTCCCCACGTTCAATTTACTAAACTTGTTTGTTTGCTCTGCCTTTAGTTCTCTCTTGTCTGTTCAATTGCACAGCTGTCTACCCATTACCTTTATTTAAAAAAAATTGAAACAACAATTCATCCTTCACATTACATCAATTATTACTGTGCCATTCCACTTTGCCTTTGGTCCAATTGAAAACAATATATTTACGTACAATATATTTTCTACCATTTCATTTTCTTCCTGACACATTTTCTTCCCTACTTCATTCTCCTTGCTGCCCAAATTCTCAGAGCCCCCTCTCCAAAATTCTACTTATTTTCTCTTTTATGTTGCCATCATTGTGTCGATCCACTACTCCCCTACCACGCCAAACTCAAGCACCCACCTACCCTCTCATTATCTCCAACCACCTTGCTACTGCAGTGATCACCACAACCTCCGCCAACATGGCTCCCCTTGCCATCGACCTTAGCTCTCCCATACACCACATCCAGCAACCACCACGCGAGTAAGTTCCACCGCCAACCAATCCCCTTCCTGTCACCATGCCTTGGTCACGACAGCACAACCGAAAACACAACCCTCTGCCTCACGACCTTCCTTTTCGACCGTTGCCGCACCATCATCTGACTCGGCCAAACCATCCACCACCGCCTTCTCGTTCAGACCCTCCACGCTCCACATTGCAGCCATCACCCCTCTGCCGCGGCTACCCACATAAAGCCGTGCTCCATCTTTCCTTTTCTAGTTTTCTGCAGGTATAAATATGTATGCTTTACACATATATTAGTACATGTTTTCTGTTGAGTTCTGCTATGTTATACTTTAATAAATATATGCTATAGATTTGTTTACATATATGTAAGTATATTTTATAACAATTTCATGTGTATATTTGCATATTTAGATATAGGATGTCAGTGATCTTTATATACATTATATTATAAAGTATGTATCAATATGCTTTGGGGAGTGTGCACATATAATAGTTTAATTATTGGTTATGTATATATATATGTATATGTATGCATTCTGACGGTTCGTACGTATGTCAGTTATATTTATTTTATATATATGTGTTTATATTATGGATAGGTTCAGCCTGTTGCATTTTTTGTACATATAGTTGTTTATGTAATAGGTCATTTGAGTCTGTTTAAATTTTATACATTTGTTAAAATATACAGACAACATATGTTTCCATAGTCTGCATGTTTATATTCAGAGTATATATATATATATATATATTAATTATAAAGTTGTTTACTTCGTTAAGATATTGGCAAACAGTTTGTTAGTGGATATAGTATATGAGTTTATTTACTTGTAAAAAAAATGTAGCTTATATAATTTTACAGTAGTGTATGGAGTTAGTTTTCTAATATATACAGAGTTGTATATGACCTGGTTTTGAAATAACTTCAATATAACAAATCTCTTGCTGAGGTGTACTTGGCCATACAAATCTATATTTTTTTTTGTCCCGAGGAATTAATAATAGCTTGAAATTCTTTTGTACATTATGCATATGTGTTCAAGGAATTGCATATAGCTAACTTAATATTTACAACACTAGCAATGTATATTCAAACCTGTTATTTATGATATGACTAGGCGTATAAGAAATTATTTCAACGTTTACCGTGTGTATATATTTTACCGTAAAATGCAAGTTTAATTTAAACAAAGATTTTGAAATACATATACATATATATATTTAATATTTTGAAAGCGTGTTGAATATAAAATATGTTTTATATATGTGCATAGTTGTAGATATGTTCACTTATACCTTATCTCCATCGATTCAGTTCTGATTTGATTTTGTCAAATTCCTTGTCTATCAGCTTGACTATCGAATCTATATCCATCTAGCTTTGATTTGGAAATTCATGCTTACATTTTGTAACTCAACTTCAGTGTCAAATTTCTAGCCTCGAAAGATGAGCAAATCACTCACGATTAATGTTCTTTCATTTATTAAATTTGATTTCAATTGAAACGACAATTGAAATATGCTGCTTTTAGTTATGTACACTGTTATATATGCTATTACCTGTATCTGTTCACATATAACATCTGACACCATTATCTGTTAATTATACGATGATAATCCCTTTGGTTGATAATTGATTGATTTTTGTTGTTTATATTGGATGTTAAAGTGTAATGTGTAAAGTGATAAATATTATGCAAATTGAATTTGACGTAGGGTAGTTTAAAACTTGAATTGACATATGAGTTGAATTTGATTAGTTAAATTTGTATAATATGATCCCTTAAAGGTTTAATTATTTGACGCGTAGAAAAATGGTTAATTACCCTTGAACCATTTGAAATTATGTTGTATTAATTGATGAAGTATGAAATTTAACAATTGATGTTAAGTGTAGAATTGCATAGAATAATTAGTGCAATAATCTTTAATCTACATGAAATGATAATGTAGATTCTAGAAATAATTATATTAATTTGCACAAACAGCAATGTGAATTAATACGATTATTTCGGGATTATTTGAATTAATTATTGGATTATTATTGATTGTTGTTATTGTTGTTTATTTACCTTGACACCATCCCAGTTATCACACTGCAAGTCCCCTTTGCTATGCTTGGATTTTTGAATTTAAATGGAATCAGGTTGAAATGATAAATACCCATATGAACTTTTCTTAGGATAGAGAATTAAATAAACCCGATTTGTTGATAATTTGATTTAAAAATAAAATAATGATTTTATTTGAATAAAGAATAAGGTTTGAAACGAAGTTGAAATTTAAATTTTATTGAATGGAAAATGATAATATTTAAAAATCTGAAACAAAATATTGATAGAGTAATTGATGAAAGAACGTTGTTAATTTACGAAATGATTGAATTAAGTTTTGAAATTATTTAATAATTAAGTTTTGAAATTATTTAATAATTAAGTTTTGAAATTATTTAATAATTAAGATTGTAATTATGTAATAATTAGGGTTTGGAATTATTTAATAACCAAAATTTGAAATTATTCAATAATTGAATAAGATTGAATTATTTGAGAATTAAATAAAATTTGAATTCTTTGATAAAAGAAATTGAACTTTTGATTAAGTGAATTTGAACTTCGTTAATAAATAAAATTGGGTTTCTTTATTTATTAAGTTTTGGAAAATTATTTAAGTAAGTTGATAAATGAAATTGGACTTCTTGAATATGTGAAATTTAGTTTCTTAATTAATTGAGTTTTGAAATTTGTAACTAAGTAAAGAAATGAGTGAAATTGAATTTCTTTGACAAGAAATAAAATGCGATTTATCGAAATTAACGTAAGACTTGTAATTTAGAGAATTGATTTGACGAATCTACTTGAACTCAATTTGTAAGTTGATATAATGTGGTTGAACTTAAGAAATTGATTTAATAAATTGGAAATTTAATAGAAATTGTTTTGAATGATAAAGTAACTTAACGAATATTGAATGAAATCGATAAATGTGTTTAAATTGATTTGAATGTTAAATTAAATTAATTTAAAAGATTTCGGAATGAAATTTATATATGAACCTGAATCAATATTTGAATTATTTTAAATAAAATTGAAATTGAATCATAGAGCTTTGAAATGGTAAATTTGGAAGTTTGAAATGTAAATTTTGGAAATTAATATAGAAATACAAATGAAAAGTTGGTTTACAAATCCTAATCGAAATTGAATTTGACTTGGTTTTGAAATTTATTAGCCGACCAGTCGGTGTAATAATTACGAAAGTTATTAGAGAAATCGGAATCTGTTATGGACATACTCTCTGTCTAAATCGAAAACCACTTTAATAACTATACGCGGAGTGTGATCCAGAATGAAGTAGTTGGAATGATGTACATGATGATTGAAGAAAGAGAACGATAATGGATAGCTTTGACACTTGTGTCAAATTGGAAATGACTAAAACAGGAGCCATGCCGGGCCAAATGGGGTTAGCTACCTCAAGCGAACACACTTCTTCGTAAACTACTCATTACTTGTTATTGATTGGTGCACCCTCTGAATTTTGAGAGTGTTGTTTCGCGGTGGTGTGATCGTTCTGGCGATGCGTTTTCACCAGTCCGGATCAGGCAAACGGTAGTTTCACTACCTTGGGTATTGCCTCATGTGCCTTATCATACTTATATCCCTATATACGCGACCACTGCGAATTTGTTTTGTGTTATACCTATGGATTACTCCCTGATATCCCACTAGTTTACGGTGGTGTTTACAGTGCTGTATAGATTATAACACTTATATAAAATGTGTTAAAGGGGATAATGGTAATGCCTTAACACTATTTTGATACTTTATATTATTGATAGGCATTATATACTTAGCGTACATATAAATGTTTAACGGATCCTTAGAGGATGGTTATTCCAACGTCCTCTGAGTTACTTGTATTTCAGTTGTTATTTCACTTGAGTTGGATTTATTGATATAAGAATGTTAATCTTGACTCGAGTGTTTTGTGTTTTGCTTTACGCTCGGGTCAGACTGAGTGGTTCAGCTTTTGAGACTCACCTTTGGAGTTGGAGCTTCGCTTGGAGATCCAGCTATCTATCCAGCTTTCAGATATTCAGTTGATTCCAGTGATGTATTCTAATTCTTGTATTTGACTGTTGTATTCGAGACTTCTGTTGTAACTTATTAACTCTGTTATATATATATATAGTAGCTTCATGAAATACTATCTTTTGATTTCGCTCCATATTATTACTCTATGTCTGTGATTCTGTGATTATTTATTTACTTTATACCTAAGTTTTGCCAAATTTAAATTAACAATTCGGTATTTTGAATTATTCAAGTCCGACATGTGCGGGTGCGGATGCGAATAGTCCAAAATAGTGGGACGTTACAACTTGGGTTAAATTTCAAATTCCCAAAACAATAATTTTTAAAATGGTTTAAATCCATATAAACACATTTATAATTTGCAAAAACTTTTTAAACCATAATTTCCAGATATAGAGTTTAATTTCAAATCTTTGAATTTAAATTCAAATCAAACTATTTTAAATTTTCAAAACTTTATTAAGTTATTCAAAATAACTTTTATCTTCAAAACTTCTTTTCAAAAAATTTCATATTCAACTCAATTCCGTTTCCAAACAATTTTGAATTTAAAATTCAACTTTAAAACTATTTTAAAAATCTATAACTTAACCAATTTCATCTTGCAATCCATACTTATGTGTGTATGGTGAAGTCTAGGGGTTTTACACAATAGTGCAACAAAATCCATCATCACAAAATCAATCACAACAATATCGATAAGCGGTATAATCTATAACGCTTATCTTCATTCACAGATTCATAGATAAATAATATACATTCATCACAGAGAAATAAATTGCATTTATTACAGATCACACCAAAACAAAAGCATAATATATCAGGGATATTAAATAATTTAACATCCAGTAGAATTCAAACATCCATCAGTAAGATTAGTTAATTATCTGGTTAACTTAAGTCAGGTTGATTACTTATAAATAATCTACTAATCTTGGTTAATTAACATTAAATAATTACAAACCATTTTTAATTAATTATCCTTTAATCATTTATTAATTTACCATTAATAATGAACTAACTAATCCTAAATTATAAATTAATCAACTTTGATTAGTAATCAATTAACTTTTCATTATTTAATTATTTTTTAATTAATTATCCTTAATTAATTACAAAAATTAATTTACCCTTAATTAATTATCATTCCTAAATTAATAAGTGATTATCCTTAATCACTTATTTTTTAAAAACCACTAATTAATTACATTGAGTAATTATTTCTTGATTAATTAATCATAAATTAGTAATTTAAATTAATTAATCCTTAATTAATTACCATTGAATTAATTATCCTTAATAATAAGTGATTATTCTAATCATCTACCTTAATTAATCACAAATTAATTACATTAAGTAATTATCAATTTAAATCATTAATTAATTATTTTTAAATTAAGTAATTGTCTTTAATTATTTCCATTAAATAATTATCTTTAAGTAATTAATTACCCTTAATTACTTTTATTTATAATTAACCCTTTTTATCAATTTAATTAATCCTTTATTAATTAAAGACAAATAATTTATCTAAATTAATTTTAAATTAATAAAACAACCCTTTTACATACATTGAGTAACTATCCTTTTTAAATTTCTTTCATTAATTAACTTTAACTAATAACATTAACAAATCAATCCTTAATTTAATCACATAATTATATCACCTATGAAAAGCTTTTAGACATTACCCTATTATATAATTACCCTTTTTAAACAAACAATTTCAAAACATTTTAAAAACTTGAAAAACTTGTTTTTAACTCGTCGATGCTTTATTTTGAAAACTTTGTTTAACCTTTGCCCTTGAAAATTAATTTAAATTTTAAACCAGATCATCACTCAGCTCAAACTCGAGCCAAACCCCATCAAACCCAAGCCTGCCTCGAGTCCTGCTGCAACCTCATCTACTTCGAGTCTAACTTCATTTTGCACGAGACCAAACCCGAGTGCCTCAAATTCCCAGGTACAACGTGCACGAGGTGCACACACACTAGCACTCCGACCATCGGAGATCATCGTGGCGACACTCGACCAACCATCCATACCCACGCCGACCATCATACGCACCCAAATTGCTACATCCACCGCCGAATCGAAAAACGAACCAAACACACAAAGCCTAGAAATGCCATCATCATAAATCTACCTCTAGCCTTCACCACCGAAGGTCACACAACCCCGACCCAAACTTCGCTAGACTCTCCCCTTTTCTTTCCCCCATGACCGGTGCGACCCGATGCGCATTGATGCCACATCAACCTATTTCCTAATGTCGATCAAAACAAGGGTTAAAATACTAAATCACGTCGCGATGCCACCTCGGTAGTTTATAAATTCGTTGACCATTTTTTCGATGATCACGGCAACTCCACCTATCTCCAGCATGAACACCGCCATCCAAATCATGGCCGATCACCAGAAACTGACCAATTTGCATTTTCTGTTCATTCATTAATTACTCTCGAGTTACCCAATTAAAAATCTTGATTCCATTTTTAAAATTCATAGTTTTCGAAGATAAATCAAATTATATACATGAAACAGTAAATCATTGAAGTTGAATCCTTTGATATGTTGAGATTTCACTATCATTTTCCTTCCAGTGAAACACTAATTATAAACCTTACTTGAAATTATTTTTGAACCAAATAATTTGCTATTACTAACTTATATTGTTCATACTTCATACTTATAAATGATTACGAGAATAGAAATTTAATTTTTTTGAACTTATTTTAAGCCAAAGAATGAAGAACAGAGCTCAGTGTGTGTGTGTGTATATATATATATATATATATACCTGCACATGTTATATCATATTTATATATATATATATATACAACCTTATTAAATTTCATTCATGCAAACACATCAATACATTACTTCATCCATTCATCAAGATATAAACGTATTAAGTTTTTAAAAGTGATGTTTTCTCACCTGAGTTGTTTGACAGAGCAGAAAAGTTTTATTTGCTTCTTAAATTTGTTTTCACTTTAGCCTGTTGATGATTGCTCCTGAGGTCTCTTGATCTTTTCTTGGTCACAGGCTTTAATTCTAGGCTTAGTTTTGAATTGATTCCAGTTTTGTAGCTGTAGCTTATTTCTAGGTTTGGAGAATTTGCTTTACAAAGGTTTTCCAGATTGAAGTTTTAGCTTCAGGTTTTGATTTTCTTTTCTTTGCTTTTGATATTGTTTTGGGTTGCATCTGAACTTTGTTTTAGAAGAGTTTGAACTTGATTGTTTGTTGCAATTTGAATTGATCTGATTTGGATCAACAGAACATCCACTAGATTTTCCTTTTCTGATTTTTTATCTTATTTTCCAAATTGAAGAAATTTGAAGCCTTGATTTTTTT
Organism: Allium cepa; assembly: GCA_030765085.1. NCBI lineage: Eukaryota > Viridiplantae > Streptophyta > Magnoliopsida > Asparagales > Amaryllidaceae > Allium > Allium cepa. The sequence continues at coordinate 84,209,306 of CM060931.1, read as the reverse complement.
TTGGTTTCTTTGTTTTGTATCTTTGGTTTCAAGTTGAAGATGAAAGAATTTTGAGGACATGCATTAGCCTGAATTTTCTTTTATACATTATGTTACATTTTAAATATTTAAGAGAAAGAAATTTGCCACTTGTTTGATTATGTTTACACTTGTAATGTATGTGTTCTTACAAATGTAAAAATGAAAACAATTTATGTTTAAACCCTTTGTAAATCTTTTATTTACAAATTATGTTTTAAACCCTATTCTTTAGTTAGTTAATAAATTTTGTTTTAATCCTTAATTTATCAATTTGTATAAATTATGTAATACATTTTCTATCATCAACACTTATATAACTTTTTAAGGAAATTGATTTCAAAGTTTAATTGCACATAGATAAATAAACACATATATAGATTATATATAAGTCTTTTAAAATATATATTTTACTTTAAACAATTTTTTTAAAATTATTTATATCAAATTAAAATTTAACCTTCAAAATAGTCTTTTGAAAATTGTTATCACAATCTATATATATAATACATATACATTTAGAAAACAATTTTTATTAAATTAAAATATAGTGTTTTAAATCTAATACACTATCCAAAATATTTGTTTCTGAATTTCCAATTAGAAATTCTATTTAAAACTCATATTTACATATATTTACATTAATAAACAAACAAATATCTATTTAAATTTGGAAAATACCAAATTAGTTCACAATTTAATTCCAATATTAAATTAATTATCAAATTAAATTTGATAAAAAAGCAGGAATGTTACAGATTCACCCCTTTAAAAAAATTTCTTCCTCGAAATTTGCTAGGGAGACAACAAAGATAGATGAACACATAAAGAAATGGTTCACCAGATCAAACCGAATATTTTTTCTGTATTTGGCTTGCCAAATCAGAACATCGAAAAAGATACGAGAACAAACTCATTCAATATTACACAAGACATTCGGGTCACCATATCTACGAATATACAGGGGTATTGATTAGTTCGAAGGGATAACTAACCATTCGTAGAATATATCTAGACCCAAACAATAGATAAATGGATTCAATCTACCACAATTCTCAAACGCTAGGTATGGATTCCAACTCGGATCGAAATATCCTAAAGTATATATTAACTTTCCCTCTTTGGAGTTTGGTACTCATAAGAAATCACAATAGAATTTCAAATTTGGCTTTTGCCGAAATCGTTTTATCGATACAAATTAACATAACTTCATATTTATTAACCAATTTATTTCAATTTTAAAGTTTCAAATTCACTAAGGTTATAAACGAAAAGATGATAGGGAATCGATGAAGAGAATATGAAATAGAAACTTATTTTCTACTATTCGCAGGGCACGACAACACCAAAATCCCTCTTCTCATAGCTTCTACGAACCATCAATGAATTTTGAAATTGGATGATTAACAAAGGATATTGATAGAGAATTGTTTCTGCGGTTGCAGGGTATTGACCATTTGTAGTGGTACTCCCATGTCCCCTATCTCGTCCTCTTCTTACATTCACACTTACTATCAGTGGATAATAAGAGAATTTATTGAGGCACACGAACAGATATCTTAGGGATATACTTATTCTATGGCATACTTTACCCTATCTCTAATGAGCTACCTAATGTGTTATACTCCTGAGCTAAAGTTCAACCTTCAGCTCTAATACCAAATGTGACAACCCTGACTCAACCTCCAAAAATTGGCACCAAATACTTCACCAGTATTCAAATGCCGTGGATTCAAACGCCGAATCTGGTTCGCTGGAGCTTATAACACAGTAAGTATAACAACACAGCGGAAGAAAATGAATATCAATATATAAAACATTGACACAATATCCAACGATATACAACAATGATCACAAGTATATATCAAAGATTTACAACAACACAGCGGATACGCAAAGGCACCAGTAGTGGAAATAACTTGAACTCCAAATAGAATTCCAATATCTGCAACTCCATCACAAATCTCTAATGAAAAGTTGGCTCGAACTCCCAATCGAGTTGTACTGAACAAGGCTTGCCATGAATGCTGAAGTGTAGCAAATCCGATCCCCAAATACAAAGGCTTCGAAGGCTATCGAATCTATACCTACTATTTGATTATCTAAAAAACCCAACTCTAAACTGCCCATGTGGAAAATTGTGGGCACACATAGTTTAGGAAAGGAACAATAAACTCCGGGTCAGTCATGGGACTGGTATGAGCAAACAAAAACAGTTTTATCTTTAAAACAAACAACAAAGATTTTAAAAGTTGAAAACCGCAATGCTTTTTGGAAAATGAAACTGCTATAAGGCCTCCCGCCACATACACAATGCAAGCGCACACTTGGAGGAGATTTCTCCTTATGACAGTCCAAAATGATTGATACGCGAAAAGCATTTGATATTATTATTATTGCATAATGTAGAAAACATTTCGAAAGTATAATATTAATCTTAGCCAGCATACAACCATTATTGTATGCCTACTATAGCTACCATCCAAACAGTGGTGACCACCATAAGTAAATGGCAGGTTATACAACTAAAACCGTGCATGACGCGTTTTGGATGATTGGATTTCCAGCAAATGGTCAGGTAAAGGGACTTCCCACACAAAATGGAACACCTCTAGAGGGATGTCCTCGAGAACCTAACCAGTTCTCTTCTACAAAAGGCTGGGTTACCCCTGCCCTGAAGTAACTACTGACACGAATATGTCATCCCCAGGTCATTACCGACCTTTATCCAAGGCCCCTCAATTTCAACAACCACACAGTAAAGTATCTAGGCTCCATACCATGATACTTCTTTCAAAATCAACATAATTAAATATATGGGCTCCATACCATGATATCACTTTTTATCCAGAAGGGAATGGATATACCCTCGAGAGAGCTACCCCTAAATAACCTTGCTGCCACGATTCCTGTTTCGACCATTACTGGGTTGTGAGGCTCGACGAAGTCACATCCAAAAAGCTACACTTTTTTCACAAAGCATGCTTTGATCAAGAAATGATCAGCTTCACTTCGTATGCCACATTACCAAATTGGGAATGTATCACTAGTAATCATCAACTACATAACCTCTGAGCTCGTACGTCTCAGAGAAGGGTGTCAAGCTAAGAGAATAAATTCTCCACCACTAAACAGTAATGTGTTTGGTAGAAACCAGCTTTACATCTCAAAGTGTAATGTCAGACACACATCCATACAAGTCTGTTCCGGGTTCGAACATAATCGAAGGCACTTCTAAAGAAGCCCTTGCAAATCCGAGAATTCCCAATCCCGATCGGACTTTCCATCACATGTGGAGATCTCTATACCGGCGTGACTCGGTGCAGAGACAATCTATGGGTTATCCTTTCGTTCTCGAAAATACCCGATCTTCACCACCGGTCTTCAAATATTATCCGTAACGTCGTATCAATATTCGGAATGGGTTATATGACACAAGGTCCTCTCCTGGCTAAACAAAATAATGAGCGCAATATTTAAAAACATATGGGTATTGGGATCTTAGTTAAGTCACAATTTTAAATTCCCAAACCTTTTCTTTAAATGGTTTAAACAAATTGCCATTTTCAAATCTTTAAACAAAAAGATTCATTTCACAAACTTTACCAATCTTTCACAAAGATACATTCATAGCCTTCAAAACCATTTCCTTTCCAAATTGGATTAACTCATCCAATTATTAAATCAAAAACTTAATTCATAACTTTCAAAACCATTTCCAAAGATTCATTTACGATTCCCACTTCAAATCTTTTATATAAAAGATACACCATTTAAAATTCTCTTTAATTTCAAAACAAAGTTCAATAATCTTTCACAAATATTCATTCATAGCTTTCAATTCCATTTCAAACTTGAAATCTTTCAACATAAATTGTAAATCCGTTCTTTATATGAGAGCTATTATTATTTGAAAACAATAGTTTTCATTTCGGAAAAATCCAATAACATTTGCTCAAGTTAAAGCCTTTCAAATATAAAACTTGGGTTAAATTTCAAATTCCCAAAACAATAATTTTTTAAATGGTTTAATCCATATAAACACATTTCTAACTTGCAAAACCTTTTTAAACCACAATTTCCAAATATAGAGTTCAATTTCAAAGCTTTGAATATAAATTCACATCAAACTATTTTAAATTTTCAAAACTTTATTAAGTTATTCAAAGTCACTTTTATCTTCAAAACTCCTATTCAAAACTTTTCATATTTAACCCAATTCCATTTCTAAACTATTTTGAATTTAAAATTCAACTTTAAAACTATTTTAAAAATCTGCGACTTAACCAATTTCCTCGTGCAATCCATATTTATGTGTGTATGGTGTAGTCCAGGGGTTGTTTGCACAAAAAATGGGCAAACACCTCCAAGTCGTATGATTCAGTTGATTTTGTGTTGTTCTTAGCGATTTGGGTGATTTATGCAAATATGTAAAAAGCAGGGACTAAACTATAAAAGACACACAGATTTATAGTGGTTCGGCCAGAATGTGCCTACGTCCACTTTATATGTTATTCTCCTTTATTTTTCAGATTACAAGTCCAAGGCCTTGATTAAAAGCGTATATAAGTTGTTTGAAAGTTTCTTTCGTGTTTGAGCTCTCAAACTTGTCCCCATTGTTGTACCCCTGCCCCTATATTTATAGAGTGAGGCTGGAGGGCAGAGGTCTTGGATGTATATAGCTGCTGATGGGCCTGGGCTGATGCAATCTGGCCTGGAAGTGTTGGTTCGGTACGCCTTGGTCCGGTGGTAGATGTTTGGAGGGGTTGGTCCGGTGAGGCCTTGGACCAGTGGAGGTTGACTCGGTGGTGAGTTGGTCCGGTGAGGGTTGGAGCGGCAGTTGGTTCGGTAGTATGTTGGCTCGGTGGCATGCCGGTTCGGTAGTGCATGGAAAGATGGTTGGTTCGGTGGTAGGAGGGAAGTAGGTTGGCTCGGTGATGGGGATGAAGCTTGGTTCGGTGGTGGTCTACCTTGCTTCTGGTTCGGCAGTGGGAGGAGGTGGCTGGTTCGGCCATGCTTGGAGGTGAGGTTTGGACCGGCAGTGCTTGGGAGTGGAGGTTGGATGGTTCGGCAGTGCTTCCTTTCATTTGGCTCGGTTATATCTCCTTTATATGAACTCCGATTAACCTGAAATTTGAAACATAGCCATTCCTAGTCCTTTTCATCATTTCAAATCAATTTCGTCTCGATTGGAGCTCAACTAGATTTTGGCGATATCGATCGCAGCCTTGATCCCAATCGATCTCCAACCCCGATATTCAACATTTCTTGTCAATTTGTTGACATTCCAGTTTTGACCAAAAATGGGATAACACTTTGCCACCCAAAATATGCCTTGTGATAACAAGGCGTGTTTTGAATAGTTCCGAGTCCAATATCCAAAGTCCATAGACACATTGCCAGAGTATATCATCCTTGAATGCTCCGAGTCGATGTCCAATTCCAAATCCCATGACCAAAGCTTTGGCCAATTCCACATCCATTCGAACTCGACAATCGAGTCCTAATTCATTCTTATCCAATAGCCAATAACCAAATCCAAGACCTCTCCAGATTGACATCGAATCCATAACCTTTCCGGGCTCTTGCCAAGCACAATTCACACTTGATGCCCCTGGTCCAGTGTCCCTGGACGCTGTACAATGCCATGGCTTAAGTCCTAAGCCGAATCCTGGTCTCTCCGGACCCTTGTTGAGCATAGTCCATACTCAACGACCTGATAATAACAATTGATAATAGAGGGCCTAAGTCCTAGGCCGAATCCTGGTCACTCCGGACCCTTGCCGAGTATAGTCCATACTCGACGACCTGAGTGAGCCAATTTACCATGTTCGGGCAAAGCGACTCACCCCTTGCTAGGCATAATCCATACCCGACGACCGTTTATCAAAAATCAGATAAAAATCCAATCAAAATCCAATCCAAAATCCAAATCCAAAATTCAAATCCAAAATCCAAATCTGAAATCCAAATCCAAAATCCAAATTAAAACCAGAAAGCCAGAAATCCAAACCAGCGTCCAAAACCGAAAACAATCATCCAAAGGAAAATCCAAAAGCAAGCAAAACCAGGAGCTTAATCCAAGCTCCAAAACCAAAAACTAAAAAGAAAAGCAGCGTCCAATCCAAAACCAAAAGATAAATCTCACAAACCATAGCATCGCAGTTTATCATCATTCAGAGCATGCCTAGGGGCTATCTCCGTCCCCGTACATGTGTAAATGACTTGGTTGCTTGCCAATAGTTCGCTACTTATTCCGTATTATCCTGGTCAATGGATGATCAATTGACCATCGTTCCTGGGCCTCCCACCATCGTAGCTTGAGGTAGGCGGCGGTTGCTCCTGCTCTGCCGTTGCATTCCAAGGTCCAACATATTGTGGCAGCTGTCCGTTCCTTACATGCTCCTCAATTATGTCCTTTAGGTGCCTGCAACTGTTGGTGTCGTGCCCATTTAAATCATGGAAGAGACAGTGCCTTCCTGATGTCCTTTCCCGTTCTGTTGGTTCTCTCCTAGCCGGCCTCGGGTAGGGAAGGCGATTCCGAGTATCCAGGTATATCCGCTCCAGCGTCTCGTTCAATCCTGTGTATGTGGAAAACTTTGGATCCTTCCATTGCTTCCTAGCATTTCCAGAATTATCGTCCAACTTCCTTTTTCCTTTGTCTTTATCCAAACCTTTGCTGGATGGTCCTCCAACCTCAACTGCATTAACCTTTTTTAACTCTAAATCCGTACTCGCGTCTTCTTGCCGAAGGAACCTTTCTGCCTCGTGAAAGAATTCGTCGAGATCCCGTGGGGGATCTCGTATCAGAGATACCTTGAAATCCGAGTTCTCCCTGACTCCTGATACTGCTGCCATTAAAACCATCGATGGATCGGGCCGATCCACCGAAGCAACCGCGGCACTGAATCGAGTGAGAAAGGCTCTAAGCGATTCATCCATCCTTTGCTTTACCGATGTCAATGTCATCACGTTCTTCGGTCTCTTGACATGAACCCGAAACTGTCCCAAAAACCTTTCCACCAATTCCCTCCAAGTCCTGATAGATCCTTCTTCCAGCTTCCTAAACCACATCGCAGCTAAGTCCGTCAAGTACAACGGGAAGCATCGGGCCATCACTTCCTCCGATGCCCCCAGCACCTCCATGTGTCTGGTGTACCTCATCAAGTGATCCGTAGGGTCTGCCTTGCCATCATATACCTCCACGCTAGGTAGCTTGAACTTAGGTGGATTCTGAGCCATCCTTATTTCCCGAGCGAACGGACTCCTGTTCACTCCTTCCAAGTCTCCGCTCGTCAAACCACCTCGCACATTCTTCCTGATTATATCTACCAATCCAGCGTTGTCTGTCGGGGGTTGCCCCCGAGGGAATTCCGGTACATACTCTTCATGTGGCTCGCCAGCAGCAACGTTGGCTCTAGCCTGTTGAACTCCTTCCAAAGGTCCTCCTGTGTTGGATCCTGCGGGCCTGCCCCCAAGCCCTTGTCGATAGCCCTCTGGCTCTGCATCCTGCCCTCCATTGGGTTCCATAACCCTAGCTCCTTGTCCTGCATCCACAGCCGCGGTAGCAGTTCCTAAGTTCTGGGTCCCTGCAGCTCTCATTTGCTCCAAGAAAGTCTGCATCATCTCCTGTTGACTCTTCAACAACCTCTCTTGCAGTGAATTTGTTATGGCTTCCATTTCGTCCCGGGTTATGTAGATCGAAGCCGGTCCTTCCTCGGCTCCGGAGGATGCTTGTTGACTTCCTTCCGGTTGGCTTCTCTCAGCCCTTTGCCTTCTACTATTTTGCCTAGTCATTGTCTTCCAAATCCAAACTTCTATCCGATGCAGCGGGTGCTAGTCCTTCTTAGTGAAAGCATCAAAAATGTTTGCACAAAAAATGGGCAAACACCTCCAAGTCGTATGATTCAGTTGATTTTGTGTTGTTCATAGTGATTTGTGTGATTTATGCAAATATGTAAAAAGTAGGGACTAAACTGTAAAAGACACATAGATTTATAGTGGTTCGGCCAGAATGTGCCTACGTCCACTTTATATGTTATTCTCCTTTATTTTTCAGATTACAAGTCCAAGGCCTTGATTACAAGCGTATATAAGTTGTTTGAAAGTTCCTTCTGTGTTTGAGCTCTCAAACTTGTCCCCATTGTTGTACCCCTGCCCCTCTATTTATAGAGTGAGGCCGGAGGGCAGGGGTCTTGGATGTATATAACTGCTGGTGGGCCTGGCTGATGCAATCTGGCCTGAAAGTGTTGGTTCGGTACGCCTTGGTCCGGTGGTAGATGGTTGGAGGGGTTGGTCCGTTGAGGCCTTGGACCGGTGGAGGTTAACTCGGTGGTGAGTTGGTTCGGTGAGGGTTGGAGCGGCGGTTGGTTCGGTAGTATGTTGGCTCGGTGGCATGCCGGTTCGGTAGTGCATGGAAAGATGGTTGGTTCGGTAGTAGGAGGGAAGTAGGTTGGTTCGTTGATGGGGACGAAGCTTGGTTCGGTGGTGGTCTACCTTGCTTCTGGTTCGGCAGTGGGAGGAGGTGGCTGGTTCGGCCATGCTTGGAGGTGAAGTTTGGACGGGCAGTGCTTGGGAGTGGAGGATGGATTGTTCGGCAGTACTTCCTTTTATTTGGCTCGGTTATATCTCCTTCATACGAACTCCGATTAACCTGAAATTTGAAACATAGCCTTTCCTAGTCCTTTTCATCATGTCCAATCAATTTCGTCTCGATTGGAGCTCAACCAGATTTTGGCGATATCGATCGCAACCTTGATCCCAATCGATCTCCAACCCCGATATTCAACATTCCTTGCCAATTTGTTGACATTCCAGTTTTGACCAAAAATGGGATAACAGGGGTTTCACACAATAGTGCAACAACATCCATCACCACAGATTCAATCACAACAATATCAATAAGTTGCATAGCCTATAATGCTTATCTTCATTCACAGATTCACAGATAAAGAATATACATTCATCACAGATCACACCAAAACAAAGCATAATATATCAGGGATATTAAATATTTAACATCTAATGGAATTCAAACATCCATGAGTAAGAATAATTAATTATCTAATTAACTTAAGTCAGGTTGATTACTTATAAATAATGTAACAACCCAGAATTTATATGAATTAAAATTTGTATATTTAGTTAAATTTAAATATTAATAAGTGAAATTTATAAGTCGAATAAATTTTATTTCGAATAATTGGATTTAATTGAATAATTAAATCGATAATTTAATAGTTGAAATTACAGAAATAATTGAAATTTGGGTTAAATATGATTGAAATTGATTTGTAAAATTTTATTTTATCATATTGGAGTTAGAAAGATATTTTAGAACTTTTAAAATCGAGTTAAAAGTTAATTTGTGAAAATTGAATATTTTAATATTAAATCGACTAGTGAAATTAGTCAATTTTCGAACAGTCTCAGAATTGGACGAAACTAGTTCCATTGGATCAGTAATAATTTGTTATTATCGGATTTCAATTTTCGTGTCAATCGGAGTTTTCGTTTGACCGTGGCAGCTCGAAACGCATCGAAATTGTTTTAATATTTATTTGGCGAGTTAAAATAGCAATTTTTCAAACAGTCTCGGATTTTGACGAACTAGTTTCATCGGATCCGTAATGTGATACTATTGTAAGGTTTCAAATTTCGTGTCAATCGGATTTATCGTTTGTCCGGAGCAAGCCAAAACGCCTAGAAAATCGTTTAATCGGTTTAATTTTAAATCGATCGTTTATTGCCGTATCTCGCACATACGATGGAATTAGCCTCCGAAACCTATTCCATTGTGTCCGAAACGTGGGTTAAACCTTAGAAACGCCGGTCACCATGCGTAAATCAGAATTCGAAAAATCCAGGTGAATAGTAAATTGACAAATTTTCTATATAAGCACCTCAATATCTTTCATTTGCAAAATTCTAAAACCCTAACCCTAATCTAAAGCCAGCCGCCATTCATATTAACCTATGGCCGAAATCTTCTCTCCTTTCTCCCTCATTTTCTTCAAATCCGTCAACATTTACAACAAACTTCCAACATGAAACTTGTAGAGCACATCACGAACTACAACTTCAACGGCCATGATCGTGTTTGGAGCTTTGGATCAACGGGAAAACGACCACAAAGTCGCACGGCTGCGCACGCAAATCGAGACGTAAGGAGAGGCCGAGCTTTCCCAGGTTCTGGCCGAGTGTAGCTTGCTTGAAGGCCTTTAATATGGCACTCTCTGATCGACTTCTAGATGCTCGTAGTGGCCGAGGTGTTAAACCCTAAATCATGGGCATGGGTTTGTTTTCACGCGTATTGACTTGGGAGAAACGTGATGAAGGAAGAAAGAGGGGTGCATCCTGATGATGGGGGATGGAAATCTAACGACTAGGATTTTGTTAGGGTCAAATAAAAAAACAAAGAAAATTGTAATTTAGTTTTATTTATAATTCGTACGATGTTTAAAATGCAACACTTTTTCATACGAGGTTGAAAACGCACGAAACCAGTTGCGTTGGAATCGTATGGACAAGTACTACGCTATGGAATTGGATTGGAGTCGTTTGGAGATAACGAAAATTTCAGGTAAAATTAAACGTCCGTTTAATTTTATTCGAAATAAAAGCTGAAAACGAAATTGAAATCAAGGTGAGAACTTCTCACTCAATCGAATCGGTTTCGATTTTAATTTCAAATAGTTATATTTAAAATTCTTGAATGTACGTTTGAATGATGATTGTTATCTATTGATTGTTAAAATAGACATTATGCGCCGTTAGTAAGCGGATGTTATTTATTAAAAACATATACAGCGAATATTTCACAGTACAGTGAAATTGGTATTATTTATGTACTTGGAGTTGATTTCCCGCATTATATAGCGGATGAGACCCTATTGCGCCGTCTATTAAGCGGATAATATTTTAAATCCCATATACCGCGATAATTCCGTACTGGAACGGAATTGGTATTGTGCTAACATCTTTGGATGCAGGAAAACAGGTTGGAGGGATCCAACTGGATTTCTCAACAGTATTTATTTGATTTCAGATATTTTGATATTTGATTGATTATCATATCGATATATGATGTCGTTATTGTCGTGATTGACTATTTGGTGTGTAGCATCATTGGGCCAATTTTGGGATTTTAAAAGGATTTTAAAGTGATTTTTGAAAGTATATGTTTATAAAATATTTTTGGAATTGATTCATTTTAAATAAATAAGCATTATAATTTTAATTTATAAAAATTATGATTTTTAAGAAATATAGTTAAAAGTTGATTTTTGAAAATATGGGGTTAATGATTTTATAAAATAGTTTCAATTGGGATTTTTGAATTTATTATAAAAAGTTTAAATATAGGATTTATAAATTTTGATTATTTTATAAATCAAAGAAAATGGTGAAATTATAAAGGAGTTTAAAGACGTTTTAAAATAATAGTATAAATTGATTTATATAAGGGATTTATAAATTGATATTTATTAAATTAAAATATTTGAAGTATAAAATGAGTTTTTATAAGTGTTAGAATGAATTGTAAATGAACTTCATAAATGAATGAAATTCATAGAATTATAAACGGTGAAGTTATAAATGGAATTTTATAAGCAGTAGGTTTATAAAATTGTAAAGTTATTAAAAGAATAGATTTGGGGTAAATAAATGAATCTTATAAGTTATAAGGTTTATAATTTAGGAAGTTTAAAAGAATGATTTTGTAAACAAATAAATTGTAAGTATTCAACTTGAAATATGAACTTTAAGTATATCATTGAGATATGAATTGAAATAGGTTAATAAAGGAGATTTATAAAAGGAAGTTGTTATAAAATAAATAGAAATGGAAATTATAAACATTGTTTTATAAATCCGCAAAACGACTTATTTTGATAAGTAAATTGTTATAACTTATTAATGGAGTTATATTCACGTTTTAGACAGTGAATAATCCTTTAAAAATAAAATGTATAGAAATGATGAAATTGGATAACGAAGTATATTCACGTTTTTGAATAGTGAATAATATGTTAAAGAAATGTTTTGAATGTGATGTTTTAAATAGAATTAAAAGGATCTAACGATGTTTTTAAAATGTGTTAAGATTCGAAACCACAGATTTCAACATTCATTGTTGAAATAGACGTTTTCGAGAAATAGAAGGAAATGGTGGACTATAACACTGTTGTTATAGTAAATGATTTTCGAAAGGAAATGTTTTGTATAGTATTGGGATTTATATATCTATTTTAATTTCGAATCCCTATACTAGTGATTTTGGGTTGTCGTAACGATGTTTTATGCAACATTCGTTTTGGCCCAAATAAATATGTTTAAGAGAATGATTTCCTTAAAGAATGAAATATATACTTAATTTCGATTTAAGTATATTGAATATTTTCCAAATGTTGAAAATAAATAGATTTTTGAATTACTTATTAATAAATAAGTATGGAAATGTCTTTCCAATGTGAAATGAAACATATTTTGAGAATTTATCTTTTTGAAGATAAATTGAAATTGAATAATTGAAATCGTGTATTCATAAATATTTTGGAATATAAATTCACTGTGGAATTTGTAAATGAAAGGGGAAATTGTTTAAGAATAAATATTGATATATTTTTGAAGTATGGGAATTAATTTACAGATTTTGAACGTAAATATAAAGTAAATCGTTAAGGATTTATTTAATTGGCTTAAATGAACCATGTTGAAATGAAAGTATTTCCGCGTAAGGAAAATGATTGAAATTTGTTTTCAAAAGCGGCAAAGGTGAAAAGTGATTTGAAAACTGTTTTCAAATGGTTGAAGTGTGAAAATTATATATCTTGTATTCAAAGATATTTTTGGAAAATAAATAATTTGGAAAATTATTTGGAATCTGATGATGTTGTGCTTATCCATTGATAGTTCAATAACTGACTATCAATAATTACCTTTAAATGGATATTTGTTGTGATTTGCTTGAATTAGAATGCCACACTTATTTTTGAATAAGCGCTCACTATTCGGGTTACCCGGGAAAGGACCTTGGGGTCGTCTAACCATTCCGAATATGTGATACGTCGTTATGAATTGCATTTGAAGACCGGTGTTGAATACCATATATTTTCAAAAGCGAAAGGACAACACGTTGATTGTCTTTGCATCGGCTGGTCCCCGGTATAGAGACTCCATATGTGATGGGAAGTCCGGTCGTGATTGGTGAATATCCGGATTGCAAGGACTTCTTTGTAAGTGCCTTCGGTTCTGTTCGATCCCGGAACAGACTTGTATGGATAGTATGTCTGACATTACAAGTTGAGACATAAAGCTGATTTCTTTCAAATATATTTCTATTGGTGGCGGAGAATTTATTCTCTTAGCTTAACACCCTTCTCTGAGACGTACGAGCTCAGAGGTTATGTAGTTGATGGTTATCGGCGATATATTCCCAATTTGGTAATGTGATATGCTGAGTGTTGCTGTGAAATGATCATTGTTTGATCATTTGTGATATGATCATTTGTTTGATATTTATCTTTGTGATCGTTACTTTGATCATTTGTTGATCCAAAGCATGGCTTTGTGGACGAGACTTTGTCGGACCTCACACCCCGAAAATGGTCAAAACAGGAAGGATGCAGCAAGGTTATTAGGGATAGCGCCCTTTAGTGTATGTCATTCCTTCTGGATAGAGGTGGTATCGTGGTATGGAGCCCAGATACTTAACCTATGTTGTTGCTGCAAACTTATTACTTTGTGGTTATTGGAAATCGAGTATCCTCGGATGTAGATCGGTTACGATCGGGGGATGGCATATTCGTGTCAGTAGTTACCCAGTTAGGGGTAACCCGGCCTTGTGTTGGCAGAGATCCGGTTTGGTTCTCGGGACGTCATTCCAGAGGCATTTCCATGTGGCGATGGGAAGTTCCTTGGCCTGACCATTATTGGAAATCCAAAGAAACAATACGATCTTGTACGGTTTTAGTTGTAGAAACTATCATTCGCTTATGGTGGCGCCCCACTGTTTGGATGGTAGCTATAGTAGGCATACGATAATGGTCGTATGTTGGCTAAGATTTATAACTTTACTTTCGAAATGATTTTTTTCTACACTATGCACTAGTAATAATATTAAATGTTTCTTTTTAATGCGTATCAAGCATATTTGACTATCTTAAGGAGAAATCTCCTTCGATTCTGCGTTTGTATTGTGTGTGTGTGCGGGAGGCCTTATGGTAGTCTCATTTTTAAAAGCATTGCGAATCTATTTTAAATTTATCCTATCCTTTGTTTTAAAAAAATAAACTGTTTTGAGTTCTCACACCAGTCACATGACTGACTCGGAGTTTATTGTTTTTCCTTCCTAAACTCTAGGTGCCCACCAATTTCCACATGGGCAGTCAAGAGTTAGTTTATCAGGATATTCTGGAATTCAGGAGTTGCTGGAGGCAAGATGGATGGCATTGGCATATTCACTAGTATATAGTATTTCTTTTTCCGCTGTTTGTTGTTGTATTGATAATTGTACACTCTGATAATGTAATGTAATGTGATGTAATGTAATAACTGATATAGTTCTTTGTTTAAAGATTATTCATTTATCTATGATATGTTGTTCCGCTGCGATTGTGAGATTCTGATATTGTTCTGTTGTTTTCTTTCTATTCTGTTCTATCTTTTCTCTCTTTCTTCTATCATTATATCTTTTTCTTCTTCTTAAAAACCTAAGAATTCGTATTTCTGTTCATCTTGAGTTAATCAATGGAGATTAGTGTATATTCAAGGAGTACGGATTTGCGGGTCCTCGCATCTGAGACCATATGGTTAAGCGACAACCATGGCTCTGTTAGGTATTACTCATTAGGGATAGAGTCAGTAGTACTCTAGAATGTGTTTGAGTGTAATAATAGCTTTGAGAGCGTATTTGTTAGTGAATATAAATTGTTTTGTATTGTGTTGACTTATCGGTTGATTGTTTATAGATTCCGGTCGATGTAGTCTAGCTAATTATCGTAGATAGGGATTTCTAAACTCTTAAACAAGATAAACCGACACGATATTGTTTTAAATTGGGTAAATGAAATAATTTTACCTTGATTGTATTTTATATATAAAGGAATAATTTTTCAAAATTATTAAAGTGTATATAAGTAGATTGTTTGGTTGTTGAAAATGTAAGGAATATATATAAGTAAAATTAAAAGATATTTGAATAATCTAAATAAAAGAATAATTGTATAAGCAAAAGAATTATAAGAACTGAAACTATAATTAATAAGATTTACAATTGTGAAATAAACTTATATATATAAGAAGTGAAACTATATGAATATGAGTTGTAAATAAAAATGAATTTAAGGTTAAATGGAAATTTATTTAGAATTGAGAATCTGAACTTGATTTATAAGTGGGAATTTAAGTTAAGTAAAGCCAAATAATGTTGAAATGGAATATAACTTAAGAGATGTTGAATGAAGTTGATTTTGGTATCAAAATAAAATAATAAAGTTAAGTGATGGATGTGAACTTGAGTTATATAAATGAAATTCAACTTTAGTAATTGAATTGAATGAATGAATTGAATGTTAATCAATTAAATGTAAATAGTTGATATGAAGTAATGAATGTAAGTGTTAATTCATTAAAATCTAATGTTATTGGAAGTTGAATAATTGAATGAAACTCAATTTAATTAAACCAATTGAAAGTAAAGGTGTTAAACCAAATTGAACGAATATAAGCAAAGGAATTTGGTTGTAATTAATATACATTGGTTGTTATATGATTGTTAGTTGATCGTATATAATTCATTAAGTATTAATGAAATTGAAAGCTAAAGTAATTGAAATCAAATTGGAAGTTAAGTGAATCTTAAATAGAAGTGAATTTGATTTGGAAGTGAACCAACTTGAATATGAATTAGTGAATAGAAACTAATAGAAAATGAATGTTAGTAAAAACATCCACTGTTAATAAATTAATTGTGATTTAATTGAAAACCTAATTCATTGAATATTAATGAGAATATGAATGAATATTTATTAGTTATGGATGATAGTTGGTTGATAGTTGAATATATTGCTTTTGTTGCATTTGCTATGTTGGCATATATAGTTATTATGTTGCTATATGTTGTATATCGATACTATTGTCATATACATGTTTCTCATTTGTTTGTTGAGTGTTTAGTAGGTGTGGATCGCGTTTGCTTCGCATTTGGAGCTCGCTTTCGCGCTATATTAGCCGTATATGCTCGCTAATAAAATATATAAGGTACATATCTCGGATTAAATATCGTACTTTTACACTTTTTCCCCTGCGGGATGCCTCATCATTTGATGAGATGTATATTTTTGATATATATACTGTCATTTTTTTTTCGGATCGAGCCGCGCAAAGGAGACTATGGCGAATTTT
This sequence comes from Allium cepa, assembly GCA_030765085.1. NCBI lineage: Eukaryota > Viridiplantae > Streptophyta > Magnoliopsida > Asparagales > Amaryllidaceae > Allium > Allium cepa. The sequence continues at coordinate 84,192,881 of CM060931.1, read as the reverse complement.
TTCGAAAATTTAAGGCGTTAGAATATTTTTGACAAAAATAGGAAAATTTTGAAAACTAAAATTTTGATTTGGAGTTGAAAGTTGAACAATAGTAGTTGTTTTTGAAAAGATAACTAAGTATGATTTGAAAACTTAGTAAACTTATTGTAAGAAGTTTAACTATGGATTTTGGGAAAGTTAATAGATTCTGTAACTTTTCTTACTTGGTAATTTCAAGGACGAAATTCTTTTAAGGGGGAAGGTCTGTAACGACTCAGAATTTGTATTAATTAAAATTCGTATATTTAATTAATTTTAAATATTAATAAGTGAAATTTATAAGTCGAATAAATTTTATTTTGAATAATTGGATTTAATTGAATAATTAAATCGATAATTTAATAGTTGAAATTACAGAAATAATTGAAATTTGGGTTAAATATGATTGAAATTGATTTGTAAAATTTTATTTTATCATATTGGAGTTAGAACGATATTTTAGAACTTTTAAAATCGAATTAAAAGTTAATTTGTGAAAATTGAATATTTTAATATTAAATCGACTAATGAAATTAGTCAATTTTCGAACGGTCTCAGAATTGGACAAAACTAGTTCCATTAGATCCGTAATAGTTTTTTATTATCGGATTTCAATTTTCTTGTCAATCGGAGTTTTCGTTTGACCGTGGCAGCTCGAAACGCATCGAAATTGTTTTAATATTTATTTGGCGAGTTAAAATCGCCATTTTTCAAACATTCTCGGATTTCGACGAAACTAGTTTCATCGGATCCGTAATGTGATATTATTGTAAGGTTTCAAATTTCGTGTCAATTGGATTTATCGTTTGTCCGAAGCAAGCCAAAACGCCTAGAAAATCATTTTGTCGGTTTAATTTTAAATCGATCGTTTATTGCCGTATCTCGCACATACAATGGAATTAGCCTCCGAAACCTATTCCATTGTGTCCGTAACGTGGGTTAAACCCTAGAAACGCCGGTCACCACGCGTAAATCGGAGTTCGGAAAATCCGGGTGAATAGTAAATTGAGAAATTTTCTATATAAGCACCTCAATATCTTCCATTTGCAAAATTCTAAAACCCTAACCCTAATCTAAAGCCAGCCGCCGTTCATATTAACATATGGCCGAAATCTTCTCTCCTTTCTCCCTCATTTTCTTCAAATCCATCAACATTTACAACAAATTTCCAACATGAAACTTGTAGAGCACATCACGAACTACAACTTCAACGGCTATGATCGTGTTTGGAGCTTTGGATCAACGGGAAAACGACCAAAAAGTCGCACGGTTGCGCACGCAAATCGAGACGCAAGGGGAGGCCGAGCTTTCCCTGGTTCTGGCCGAGTGTAGCTTGCTTGAAGGCCTTCAATATGGCACTCTCTGATCGACTTCTAGATGCTCGTAGTGGACGAGGTGTTAAACCATAAATCATGGGCATGGGTTTGTTTTCACGCGTATTTGTAGGATCGATTTCACCCTAGAGGGGGGTGAATAGGGTGATAGTATAAATTATAAAAAATTAATTGCGGAAGCTTATAAAATAATTTCAACACAGATCACAGAATAGTAGCAGCACAGATAAAAGCAGAATAATAAATGCAGAAATAAAACGACACAGAATTTACCCAGCTTCGGCAAAAACCTGCCTACGTGCTGCCCCCAAGGTTTCTACTAGAAATTAGATAGTCACACGCTTACACACGTAAACTCGCGACACCCGCTACTGACTAACCTAACTCTACGTTTAAAACCCTACCACAACTCAGCCATTGAGTTGCGAATTCTCAAGCTACGCCACGTAGCTTGTCCCCTAGTCACACGACTAGCAAATACAACGGTTTGAAAAGAGATTTTTTAAAAAAATTAAAAAACAAATTCAAAACTAAAAATAAGATAAAGCTCTTTTAAAAACTAGAACCCTTAACAAAACCCTAATTAAAAAAGACCGGCCCCTTTTTATTATTTCGACCCGCTTCTTTTTCTATTCGGTCCTTTTGAGAATGGCGGCTTCTTCGATCATAATTTAGGGCTTTTGTCCTTCGATCAAAATTAGAGATTTGGATGCCGTTTGATATTGACGCTCTATTGATCTTGGAGTCGCGCTCGGCTGCTTCTCTTGATTTGTGAAATTAGGGTTCGGCTTCGATTGCTTTGAGATAATTGGATTCGCCTTGGTATGTTGTTTGTATTTTTTGCTTTCAAATTCGATTGCTTGAATTCGATTGCTTTTTCATTCATGCCAATGATGATACTTGGGTACTCGTATTTATATGAATTCGAATACACTAAATTACTCGATACTTTCCTGAAATTCACTTTCGTGATGCACACGACTTTCCTGATGCATTCGATACTGACTTGATTCATACGGCTTTGTTTTGAGAACTTTCAATCCTTCTTGAATAACAAGTCAGAAACTTTCCTCTTTTTTTATTTGCTGACTATTTCAAAAAAATACGAAATTTTTTTTCTGTTTCATGCATTCTGTAACTTGCTTCTCTGCTTGAAGTTGCATCACCATGCATATTTGAAACTCTGTTTCGTTGCATCTCTGTCCATTGGGTATTTGCTGCATTTCCAAACACTTTTTTTTTTGGTCTAGTTCCTTCATGATATTGTTCTTGTATCATTACTGTCCACTGAGTTTGAGCATTGCAGTTTCACTTGTATACTTAAGTCAGTGCTGTCTTTGATGTTGTACTTTGGTCTATTGGGCTGCATACATGTTGTAGCTGTACTGTCTTAAGCTCGACATTGTTGTTTACTTGTTTTGATGCATTCACATGCTGCCATACTTGTTCATGCTGCTGGACTTGATGCATTTTGATTGTTCTGTAGTTGTTGATGTGTTTCCATATCTCTGGTGCATTATGCCGTAGCCTTGGTCTTTGTTGGTTTTGTTGTGCACTTGTTCATTGTGAAGTAACTGTCTTCACTGATGCTGCACTTAGTCTTGTCTTTGATGTTCCTCTCATTGCATATGAACTTGGTCTACTTGATGCTGTAGCTTTCAAGTATATGTGCATCACTTGACTTCATTCCACTGTGCATTTCTCTGGTTTATTGACCTGGGACAGATGCTATGTCTTTGTGCATTTCACTATATTCATTTGCTTCATGTCATACTATTTTGTTTCATTGCTGCACTTGACTTTTGTTACTTGAGCTGCTTTCTTGACTGTACTTGTACAACTTCATTGTGGTTTGTACATGCTGTATTGTCTGGCCTTGACGTTGCCTTGTGTTGAACCCAGTTTCAAAACTTGGGTTTGACCTTGTGCTTGTGTCGTGATTTTGAATATATTGCACGTGAGTTGAATTCGGTTTTTCATTTGGGTTTGACCTGTGCTTGCCTGTCCCTGTAAATCAATCAAGTGTATATATCGACGTGCATGGCCTTGTGGCATATACAGTAATATACTGTGTATGTCACAAGTTGTTCGTGTATGATGAATTCAAATTTAAATGATGACGAACAACCCAAATAACCGAGGCAAATATCATTTTCAAAATTCACGTTTTATTTTATATCGCAAAAATATTTTATTTTCAATTTTACTTCGTTAGTAAATATTTTGCAGATTTCTCAGATGCTGGATTCAAACTGAAATGCAGTTGAAGAAAAAAAAATACGAGTGTGAGTGATATGTAGTGAGGTGAATGTGTAAAATAGTGATGTAATTGAATTTGTATCAAAGTTGTATAGTGAATAGTGAGAGCTTGAATTTGTACTATTCAAAATTGTAATAAATATTTGTTTGAATAAAATATTCGTTTGAATTCAAATTTCGTGTTATTTATTTAATTCAGCAAATATTTATTTAATCTGTGAAAATAAATAGTATATTATCAAATACATTTAAATGAATGTATATTTGTTTATTATCATCAAACAACAATCATATAAGCGCATATTCAACAATCTCCCCCTTTTGATGATAACAAACATATACTTAGGATTTTGAAACATATTAAATGTATTTGATAATTTCACCATTTCAATGCTTGCTCCCCCTATTTTTCAATGCTGGCTCCCCCTATTTAAATGTTTCATCTTTACGAAACTCCCCCTTCTTATATGCATATCAGTATAAGATTTAAATGCCAAAATCCAACATTTGTCTCCCCCTTTTGTTATCAGCGAAAGAATAAAAGTGTCATGAAATAGAGATAAGGTGATAGATAGTAATATAACATTAAAGCTCAATCGACTATAACTATGTAATTTAAATAGAAAATCAAACAAAAATCATAACCATTCTTGTTGGGCGCATATTCCATTTTAGAGATGATGGGAATGATGTTATCATAAAATCATATAGTTATGTCGAGTTGTGGTATATGTCTATCAGGAATTTGAATTTCTACTAACCATGCATAACCGTTAGGACTTTTAAATGAGGTTAGTAGTATTTCAAAAAAAAATTAATTTAATGAATTCAAGTATCTTCTAACCACGCATGACCGTGAGGACTTTTAAATGGGATTAGAATCAACTTGTTTACTTAATAAATTAATTTTGATATGCATTCCATACATGCATAACCGTGAGGACTTTTAAATGAGCATGGAGCTACATATCAAATTCCAAGTAATTCACCCATGCATAACCGTGAGGACTTTTAAATGAGAGTGAATACTTTGAATTTTATTTTATTTTCTAAACTGAAAAACTAATGATTCCTGATTATGATACCACATATCGACAAACTATATTGGATTTTTGATAAGCAATGGTCGATAGAATTATGATAGAATTAGAATTGGTCATGGAATCTTTGCCAAACAAAGAATTTTATAACTCTTGTGTGAATTTCTAAAGAAATTTACTAAGTATACTGTCTTGAAGAAAAATGTATGATTAATATCACCCCTTATCATTTTTCAGTCACTATTTACCTTTTTGATAATTAGGAGGGGGATAGATTTGTTAATTAGACACTCAAATTTCTAAAACACCTAAACCGAGACGTAGTTTGCAAAAACTGTTTTCTGGAAGGGGTTTTGTAAAGATGTCTGCTAACTGTGAATCAGTTGAAATAAAATTTATGCTGATATTTTCTTTAGAAATATGATCTCGAATAAAATGATGTCTAACATCTATATGTTTTGTTCGTGAGTGATGCACAGGGTTATTTGTGAGATCAATTGCGCTTTTACTATCACACATTAGTGGTACACGTTTAAAATTTAGACCATAGTCTTGCAAAGTCTGTATCATCCATAAGATTTGAGTAGCGCAACCACTTAGAGCAATATACTCTGCTTCTGTGGTGGATAATGCAATACAATTTTGTTTTCTGCTTGACCATGCAACTAATGAATGCCCTAACATAAAACATGCTCCACTAGTACTTTTTCTATCAACTAAATTTCCAGCGTAATCAGCATCTGAAAAACCTTTTAATTCAAAGTTATCGTTTGAAGGATACCAAAGACCAAACCGTGGAGTGTGCAACAAATATCTTATAATTCTTTTAACAGCTTTTAAATGAGATTCTTTTGGGTTAGATTGAAAACGTGCACACAGGCAAACAGAAAACATGATGTCAGGTCTAGAAGCGGTAAGATAAAGAAGTGATCCAATCATACCTCTGTACTGCTTTTGATCAACTGTCTTACCTTTTTCATCCTTGTCAAGTTTAAGTGTTGTATTCATGGGAGTTCTTGCTGGTTTGGCATCTTTTAATCCAAATTTGTTGACCAGTTCCCAACCAAGCTCATTTCAAACTTTTCCTGCATGACCTGCTATAGGATTTCCAATTACCAATTCTGGAGGATGGTCTGCTTTGTATTTCAGTTTTGCTGGATCTAGATTCCTTTGGACTTCTGGAGTTATGACAGTTTCTCTGATATCATCAGTTTCTTTTGGTTCTTCATATTCATCTTTTTCTTTCTCCTCTTCAACATTGCTTTTGGATGTTTCGTGATTATCAATGCCTTCATCAAATTTCACATTGATTGATTCCACGATTGTTTTAGTCCTTTTGTTATAGACTCTGTAAGCTTTGCTTCTCGAAGAGTATCCCATGAAGATGCCCTCATCAGCTTTTGCTTCAAATTTTCCTAATTGATCACCTGTATTGAGAATATAGCAAGTACATCCAAATACTTTAAAGTAAGTAATGTTTGGTTTATTATTGAACCATAGCTCATAAGGAGTTTTGTTGAGAAGCGGTCTAATCATAACTCTATTCATTACATAACATGCTGTATTTACTGCTTCTGCCCAAAAATGTAAAGGTAGTTCATACTCATTTATCATAGATCTAGCCAACTCTTGTAAAGTTCGATTCTTTCTCTCAACTACCCCATTTTGTTGTGGAGTACGTGGAGCAGAGAATTCATGTTTGATTCCATTTTCATTACAAAAAATTTCAAAATCATAATTTTCAAATTCTCCACCATGATCACTTCTTAGTGAAATAATGGAAACTTCTTTTTCATTTTGGACTAATTTTGTGAAATTCTTGAGATAATAGAAAGTTTCTGATTTCTTGGCTAAGAAAAATACCCATGTATATCTTGAGTAGTCATCAACTATAACAAAACAATATTTTTTACCTCCTAAGCTAGCAATGTCATTAGGTCCGAATAGATCCATATGAACTAGCTCAAGTACTCTAGAAGTGCTTACACTGTTTTTGGCATGAAATGATGATTTTTTAAGTTTTCCTAAAGTGCATGCTTTACAGATGTTTTCTGTTTTAAACTCATGTGAAGGTAACCCTCTTACTAAATTTTTCCTTTTTAATTTGTTTAGCAAATTCATACTAGCATGCCCTAAATGTCGATGCCATAAATCAACTTCTATGTCCTTAGCAACCAAGCATTTCGAAAGGGTGAGATCATCAAAAGATAGAGAATATATATTACCTTTCCTCTTACCTGAAAATAAGATTTCTTTTGATGAATTGTCAACAATTTTGCATAAGTCAGAGTCAAAAATAACATTCATACCTTTATCGCATAGCTGGCTGATTGATATCAAGTTGTGGTGCAGATTTTCAACATACAGTACATCATTCAGGGTAAAAGTATTGTTACCTACTTTGCCTTTGCCAACAATTTTACACTTTTCATTGTTACCTATTGTGACCCTGCCACCTTTATACTTTTCTAGGCTAAGGAACTTTGATTTATCGCCTGTCATGTGTCTGGAACAGCCAGAATTCAGATACCATTGCTGTTGTTCCTTAGCCTGCCAGCATACCTACACGAGAGAAAAATTTAGTGACCTATTTGTTTTCATAGGTCCAAACTTGTTAGTGCCAAGATATTTTGGAAAATAATCTAGAGAAGACTGAAAACTATTTAAACATGTTCCTTTTGGCACCCAAATTTGTTTTACTTTGAGAGATTTTATATTTGTGCCTTTTGGAACCCAAATCGATACAGTCTTCATATGTTCGGGCTTATACCAATGACTATTTTGATTATGTCCAAATGAATTGACTTGATTAATTTGGTTTCTATCTTTTTGAAATTTGTTATATCCAAGACCTTGCCTAGACGTATTAAGAGTTTGTTTCCCTAATAGCATATTCAACGATTTTTCTCCTTTTGAGAATTTATCCAACGTTGTTGATAGATGTAGGACTTGGGTCTTGAGAGATTCATTTTCATTTATCAGTTGTGTGCACCTTTTTATAGAGTCTTCTATTCTTGTGTTTTCAATTTCTTTCAAAAACAGGATTTCTTTTTCAAGCGATTTAATTTTGTTTTCTGAATTTTTAACCTCTTCTTCGAATGTTGGACACTTCTCACATTTAGGGATTCTGCTTTGATAGGTTTTAACTAATTGGTTAAGTTGTTTATTTAAATCAATTAAAGAATCCTTTTGTGATTCAAGTTTGGCATGTTTTTCCTTAAGTCGTTCAAAACAGCCATTTACTTCGTGAAAATATATAAGTAATTCTGAATGAGAAAGTTTTGATACCTCACTTGGCTCATCATCATCACTGTCAGTTACTTCACCATGAAGACATAGATTTGCTCTTTCACTTTCACTTTCGGTGCTATCACTTTCATCTTCATCAATTTCATCCCAAGTAGCCGCAAAACTTTTCTTCTTCAGTTTCTTTCCTTGGTTTGGCCGATTTTGAGGACAATTTGGCTTGATATGTCCCGGTTTATTACATTTGTGACAGATGATCTCTTGCTTCTCCGAAATGTCTAGTGCTTTGTTTATTCTGCTTTTGATTTGATGGTTTCTGGTTGGATTTCCATATTTGTGATTCCACTTTTTGAATCTCTTTATTAATAGTGCTAATTCAGCTTCACCATCATCATCGTCATCATTGTCATTTTCAGTTGTTCCTTTGAGAGCAATTGACTTCTTTCGAGTATCGCCTCCTTCTCGCTCTTCCTTGAACTTTAGCTCTAGCTCATAGGCGGTGAGATTTCCAATGAGCTCTTCCACCTTGATTTGTTTCAAATCCTTTGACTCTTGAATAGCTGTGACTTTTGCTTCAAAGCTTCGAGGAAGAACTCTGAGGATTTTCCGAACTATCTCTAACTCTGTGTACGATTTTCCAAGAGCCTTTGATTTGTATACTATATTGGACAGTCGTCCGTACATCTCTTTGACGTTTTCTTCTTTTGCCATTGTGAAATTCTCGTATTCGCTGCTTAACATGGTTAGGCGAGATTCTTTGACTTGAGATGTTCCTTCGTGAGTTACTTCGACCGTGTGCCATATTTCCTGCGCAGTTAAACAATGAGAGACACGATTAAATTCAAATTGATCCAATGAACAGATAATAGAATTCATAGCTTTAGCATTAGCATTTTGTAATTTATTTTCTAGTTCTGTCCATTGGTCCATCGGTTTATCTATTTCCTGATTGTCTACAATTATAGTTGGTGATCTATAACCTATCTCAATAATGTTCCAAGCGTCAATGGTTTTCAGAAAAAATTTCATTCTATTTTTCCAGTAGGCATATTCACCATTAAACATTGGTGGTCTAACTATGGACTGACCTTCAGCAAAAGCATTATTAAAAGAAGCCACTTTTTCAAATTTTTAAACAGAAACTGATTTTTGAAAAATAAAAAAAATGACTTCTAAACCTTGCTCTGATACCACTTGCAGGATCGATTTCACCCTAGAGGGGGGTGAATAGGGTGATAGTATAAATTATAAAAAATTAATTGCGGAAGCTTATAAAATAATTTCAACATAGATCACAGAATAGTAGCAGCACAGATAAAAGCAGAATAATAAATGCAGAAATAAAACGACACAGAATTCACCCAGCTTCGGCAAAAACCTGCCTACGTACCGCCCCCAAGGTTTCTACTAGAAATTAGATAGTCACACGCTTACACACGTAAACTCGCGACACCCGCTACTGACTAACCTAACTCTACGCTCAAAACCCTGCCACAACTCAGCCACTGAGTTGCGAATTCTCAAGCTACGCCACGTAGCTTGTCCCCTAGTCACACGACTAGCAAATACAACGGTTTGAAAAGAGATTTTTTTAAAAAATTAAAAAACAAATTCAAAACTAAAAATAAGATAAAGCTCTTTTAAAAACTAGAACCCTTAACAAAACCCTAATTAAAAAAGACCGGCCCCTTTTTATTATTTCGACCCGCTTCTTTTTCTATTCGGTCCTTTTGAGAATGGCGGCTTCTTCGATCATAATTTAGGGCTTTTGTCCTTCGATCAAAATTAGAGATTTGGATGTCGTTTGATATTGACGCTCTATTGATCTTGGAGTCGCGCTCGGCTGCTTCTCTTGATTTGTGAAATTAGGGTTCGGCTTCGATTGCTTTGAGATAATTGGATTCGCCTTGGTATGTTGTTTGTATTTTTTGCTTTCAGATTCGATTGCTTGAATTTGATTGCTTTTTCATTCATGCCAATGAGGATACTTGGGTACTCGTATTTATATGAATTCGAATACACTAAATTACTCGATACTTTCCTGAAATTCACTTTCGTGAAGCACACGACTTTCCTGATGCATTCGATACTGACTTGATTCATACGGCTTTGTTTTGAGAACTTTCAATCCTTCTTGAATAACAAGTCAGAAACTTTCCTCTTTTTTTATTTGCTGACTATTTCAAAAAAATACGAAATTTTTTTTCTGTTTCATGCATTCTGTAACTTGCTTCTCTGCTTGAAGTTGCATCACCATGCATATTTGAAACTCTGTTTCGTTGCATCTCTGTCCATTGGGTATTTGCTGCATTTCCAAACACTTTTTTTTTTGGTCTAGTTCCTTCATGATATTGTTCTTGTATCATTACTGTCCACTGAGTTTGAGCATTGCAGTTTCACTTGTATACTTAAGTCAGTGCTGTCTTTGATGTTGTACTTTGGTCTATTGGGCTGCATACATGTTGTAGCTGTACTGTCTTAAGCTCGACATTGTTGTTTACTTGTTTTGATGCATTCACATGCTGCCATACTTGTTCATGCTGCTGGACTTGATGCATTTTGATTGTTCTGTAGTTGTTGATGTGTTTCCATATCTCTGGTGCATTATGCCGTAGCCTTGGTCTTTGTTGGTTTTGTTGTGCACTTGTTCATTGTGAAGTAACTGTCTTCACTGATGCTGCACTTAGTCTTGTCTTTGATGTTCCTCTCATTGCATATGAACTTGGTCTACTTGATGCTGTAGCTTTCAAGTATATGTGCATCACTTGACTTCATTCCACTGTGCATTTCTCTGGTTTATTAACCCGGGACAGATGTTATGTCTTTGTGCATTTCACTATATTCATTTGCTTCATGTCATACTATTTTGTTTCATTGCTGCACTTGACTTTTGTTACTTGAGCTGCTTTCTTGACTGTACTTGTACAACTTCATTGTGGCTTGTACATGCTGTATTGTCTGGACTTGACGTTGCCTTGTGTTGAACCCAGTTTCAAAACTTGGGTTTGACCTTGTGCTCGTGTCGTGATTTTGAATATATTGCACGTGAGTTGAACTCGGTTTTTCATTTGGGTTTGACCTGTGCTTGCCTGTCCCTGTAAATCAATCCAGTGTATATATCGGCGTGCACGGCCTTGTGGCATATACAGTAATATACTGTGTATGTCACAAGTTGTTCGTGTATGATGAATTCAAATTTAAATGATGACGAACAACCCAAATAACTGAGGCAAATATCATTTTCAAAGCTCACGTTTTATTTTATATCGCAAAAATATTTTATTTTCAATTTTACTTCGTTAGTAAATATTTTGCAGATTTCTCAGATGCTGGATTCAAACTGAAATGCAGTTGAAGAAAAAAAAATACGAGTGTGAGTGATATGTAGTGAGGTGAATGTGTAAAATAGTGATGTAATTGAATTTGTATCAAAGTTGTATAGTGAATAGTGAGAGCTTGAATTTGTACTATTCAAAATTGTAATAAATATTTGTTTGAATAAAATATTCGTTTGAATTCAAATTCCGTGTTATTTATTTTATTCAGCAAATATTTATTTAATCTGTGAAAATAAATAGTATATTATCAAATACATTTAAATGAATGTATATTTGTTTATTATCATCAAACAACAATCATATAAGCGCATATTCAACAGTATTGACCTAGGAGAAACGTGATGAAGGAAGAAAGAGGGGTGCGTCCTGATGATGGGGGATGGAAATCTAATGGCTAGGATTTTGTTAGGGTAAAAATAAAAAAAGAAAATTGTAATTTAGTTTTATTTATAATTCGTACAATGTTTAAAATGCAATATTTTTTTCATACGAGGTCGCAAACGCACGAACCAGTTGCGTTGGAATCGTATCGACGAGTACTACGCTACGGAATTGGATTGGAGTCGTTTAGGGCTTGCAAAAATTTTGGGTAAAATTAAACGTCCGTTTAATTTTATTCGAAATAAAAGCTGAAAACGAAATTGAAATCAAGGTGAGAACTTCTCACTCAATCGAATCGGTTTCGATTTTAATATTAAATAGTTATATTTAAAATTCTTGAATGTACGTTTGAATGATGATTGTTATCTACTGATTGTTAAAATAGACATTATGCGCCGTTAGTAAGAGGATGTTATTTATTAAAAACATATACCGTGAATATTTCACAGTACAGTGAAATTGGTATTATTTATGTACTTGGAGTTGATTTCCCGCATTATATAGCGGATGAGACCCTATTGCGCCGTCTATTAAGCGGATAATATTTTAAATCCCATACACCGTGATAATTCCGTACTGGAACAAAATTGGTATTGTGCTAACATCTTTGGATGCAGGAAAACAGGTTGGAGGTATCCAACTGGATTCCTCAACAGTATTTATTTGATTTCAGATATTTTGATATTTGATTGATTATCATATCGATATATGATGACGTTGTTGTCGTGATTGACTATTTGGTGTGTAGCATTATTGGGCCAATTTTGGGATTTTAAAAGGATTTTAAAGTGATTTTTGAAAGTATATGTTTATAAAATATTTTTGGAATTGATTCATTTTAAATAAATAAACATTATAATTTTAATTTATAAAAATTATGATTTTTGAGAAATATAGTTAAAAGTTGATTTTTGAAAATACGGGGTTAATGATTTTATAAAATAGTTTCAATTGGGATTTTTGAATTTATTATAAAAAGTTTAAATATAGGATTTATAAAATTTGATTATTTTATAAATCAAAGAAAATGGTGAAATTATAAAGGAGGTTAAAGACGTTTTAAAATAATAGTATAAATTGATTTATATAAGGGATTTATAAATTGATATTTATTAAATTAAAAAATTTGAAGTATAAAACGAGTTTTTATAAGTGTTAGAATGAATTGTAAATGAACTTCATAAATGAATGAAATTCATAGAATTATAAACGGTGAAGTTATAAATGGAATTTTATAAGCAGTAGGTTTATAAAATTGTAAAGTTATTAAGAGAATAGATTTGGGTAAATAAATGAATCTCAGAAGTTATAAGATTTGTAATTTAGGAAGTTTAAAAGAACGATTTTGTAAACAAATAAATTGTAAGTATTCAACTTGAAATATGAACTTTTAGTATATCATTGAGATATGAATTGAAATAGGTTAATAAAGGAGATTTATAAAAGGAAGTTGTTATAAAATAAATAGAAATGGAAATTATAAACATTTTTTTATAAATCCGCAAAACGACTTATTTTGATAAGTAAATTGTTATAACTTATTAATGGAGTTATATTCACGTTTTAGACAGTGAATAATCCTTTAAAAATAAAATGTATAGAAATGATGAAATTGGTTAACGAAGTATATTCACGTTTTTGAATAGTGAATAATATGTTAAATAAATGTTTTGGATGTGATGTTTTAAATAGAATTAAAACGATCTAACGATGTTTTTAAAAGGTGTTAAGATTCGAAACCATAGATTTCAACATTCATTGTTGAAATAGACGTTTTCGAGAAATAGAAGGAAATGGTGCACTGTAACACAGTTGTTATAGTAAATGATTTCCGAAAGGAAATGTTTTATATAGTATTGGGATTTATATATCTATTTTAATTTCGAACCCTTATACTAGTGATTTTGGGTTGTCGTAACGATGTTTTATACAACATTCGTTTCAGCCCAAATAAATATGTTTAAGAGAATGATTTCCTTAAAGAATGAAATATATACTTAATTTCGATTTAAGTATAATGAATATTTTCCAAATGTTGAAAATAAATAGAGTTGTGAATTACTTATTAATAAATAAGTATGGAAATGTCTTTCCAATGTGAAATGAAATGTTTTTTGAGAATTTGTCTTTTTGAAGATAAATTGAAAATGAATAATTGAAATCGTGTATTCATAAATATTTTGGAATATAAATTCACTATGGAATTTATAAATGAAAGGGGAAATTGTTTAAGAATAAATATTGATTTATTTTTGTAGTGTGGGAATTAATATACGGATTTTGAACGTAAATATAAAGTAAATCGTTAAGGATTTATTTAATTGGTTTAAATGAACCATGTTGAAATGAAAGTATTTCCGTGTAAGGAAAATGATTGAAATTTGTTTTCAAAAGTGGTAAAGTTGAAAAGTGATTTGAAAACTGTTTTTAAATGGTTGAAGTGTGAAAATTATATATCTTGTATTCAAAGATATTTTTGGAAAATAAATAATTTGAATAATTATTTGGAATCTGGTGAGGTTGTGCATATCCATTGATAGTTCAATAACCGACTATCAATAATTACCTTTAAATGGGTATTTGTTGTGATTTGCTTGAATTTGAATTCCACACTTATTTTTGAATAAGCGCTCACTATTCGGGTTAGCCTGGAAAGGACCTTGGGGTCGTATAACCCATTCAAAATATGTGATACGTCGTTATGAATTGCATTTGAAGACCGCTGTTGAAGGCTGGATATTTTCAAAAGCGAAAGGACAACTCGTCAAATGTCTTTGCATCGAATGGTACCCGGTATAGAGACTCAATATGTGATGGGAAGTCCGGTCGTGATTAGTGAATATCCGGATTGCAAGGACTTCTTTGTAAGTGCCTTCGGTTCTGTTCGATCCCGGAATAGACTTGTATGGATAGTATGTCTGACATTACAAGTTGAGATATAATGCTGATTTCATTCAAATATATTTCTATTGGTGGCGGATAATTTATTCTCTTAGCTTAACACCCTTCTCTAAGACGTACGAGCTCAGAGGTTATGCAGTTGATGGTTATCAGCGATATATTCCCAATTTGGTAATGTGACATGCTGTGCTGTGAAATGATCATTGTTTGATCATTTGTGATATAATCATTTGTTTGATCATTTATCTTTGTGATCATTACTTTGATCATTTGTTGACCCAAAGCATGGCTTTGTACCAAAACGTGGCTTTGTGGACGAGACTTCGTCGGACCTCATACCCCGGAAATGGTCAAAACAGGAAGGATGCAGCAAGGTTATTAGGGGTAGCGCCCTTTAGTGTTTGTCATTCCTTCTGGATAGAGGTGGTATCATGGTATGGAGTCCAGATACTTAACCTATGTTGTTGCTGCAAACTTATTACTTTGTGCTTGTTGGAAATCGAGGATCCTCGGATGTAGATCGGTTACGATCGAGGGATGGCATATTCGTGTCAGTAGTTACCCAGTTAGAGGTAACCCGGCCTTGTGTTGGCAGAGATCCGGTTTAATTCTCGGGACTTCATTCCGGAGGCGTTTCCATGTGGCGATGGGAAGTTCCTTGGCCTGACCATTTGTTGGAAATCCAAAGAAACAATACGATCTTGTACGGTTTTAGTTGTAGAACCTATCATTCACTTATGGTGGTGCCCCACTGTTTGGATGGTAGCTATAGTAGGCATACGATAATGGTCGTATGTTGGCTAAGATTTATAACTTTACTTTCGAAATGATTTTTTTCTACACTATGCACTAGTAATAATATCAAATGTTTCGTTTTAATGCGTATCAAGCATATTTGACTGTCATAAGGAGAAATCATCTCCGATTCTACGTTTGCACTGTGTGTGTGTGCGGGAGGACTTATGGTAGTCTCATTTTTAAAAGCATTGCGAATCTATTTTAAAATTATCCTATTCTTTGTTTTAAAAAAATAAACTGTTTTGAGTTCTCACACCAGTCACATGACTGACTCGAAGTTTATTGTTTTTCCTTCCTAAACTCTGGGTGCCCACCAATTTCCACACGGGCAGTCAAGAGTTAGTTTATCAGGATATTATGGAATTCAGGAGTTGCTGGAGGCAAGATGGATGGCATTGGTGTATTCACTAGTATATAGTATTTTTTTTCCGCTGTTTGTTGTTGTATTGATAGTTGTACACTCTGATAATGTAATGTAATGTGATGTAATGTTATAACTGATATAGTTCTTTGTTTAAAGATTATTCATTTATCTATTATATGTTGTTCCGCAGCGATTGTGAGATTCTGATATTGTTCTGTTGTTTTCTTTCTATTCTGTTCTATCTTTTCTCTCTTTCTTCTATCATTATATCTTTTTCTTCTTCTTAAAAACCTGAGAATTCGTATTTCCGTTCATCTTGAGTTAATCAATGGAGATTAGTGTATATTCAAGGAATACGGATTTGCGAGTCCTCACAAATAATCTACTAATCTTGGTTAATTAACATTACATAATTACAAATCATTTTTAATTAATTATCCTTTAATCATTTATTAATTTACCATTAATAATGAATTAATTAATCTTAAATTATAAATTAATCAACATTGATTAATAAATCAATTAACTTTAATCATTAAGTAATTAACCTTTAATTATTTAATTATTCTTTAATTAATCATCCTTAATATATTACATTAATTAATAAACCTTTAATTAATTATCATTCCTAAATCAATAAGTTATTATACTTAATCACTTATATTTAAAAAACTACTACTTAATTACATTGAGTAATTATTACTTGATTAATTAATCATAAATCAGTAATTTACATTAATTAATTAATCCTTAATTAATTACCATTTAATTAATTATCCTTAATAATAAGTGATTATTCTAATCACTTACCTTGATTAATCACAAATTAATTACATTAAGTAATTATCAATTTAAATCATTAATTAATTTCTTTTAAATTAAGTAATTGTCTTTAATTATTTCCATTAAATAATTATCTTTAAGTAATTAATTATCTTAATTACTTTTATTTATAAATAACCTTTTTTATCAATTTAATTAATCCTTTATTAAGTAAAGACAAATCATTTACCTAAATTAATTTTAAATTAGTAAAACAACCCTTCTATATACATTGGGTAACTATACTTTTTAAATTTCTTTTATTAATTAACTTTTAATTAATATCATTAATAAATCAATCCTTTATTTAATCACATCATCAAATCACCATTGAAAAGCTTTTAGACATTAACCTATTATATAATTACCCTTTTTAAACAAACAATTTCAAAACATTTTAAAATCTTAAAAAACTTGTTTTTAACTTGTAGATGCTTTATTTTGAAAACTTTGTTAAGCCTTTGACTTGAAAATTAATTTAAATTTGAAACCGGATCATCACTCGGCTCAAACTCAAGCCAAAGGCCATCAAACCCAAGCCCGCCTCGAGTCCTCCTACAACCTCATCTGCTTGGAATCTAACTTTATTTTGCATGAGACCAAACCCGAGCGCCTTAAATTCCCAGGTACGATGTGCACGAGGTGCACGTACACAAGCACACCGACCATCGGAGATCATCACGGTGACACTCAACCAATCATCCATACCCACTCCGACCATCATACGCACCCAAATTGCTACATCCACACACACAATGCACAGGTTATGTCACACACACACACACACACACACACACACACACACACATATATATATATACACACACACGCACACACACACAACCTTATTAAATTTCATTCATGCAAACACATCAATACATTACTTCATCCATTCATCAAGATATAAACATATTAAGGTTTTTAAAAGTGATGTTTGCTCACCTGAGTTGTTTGACAAAGCAGAAAAGTTTTATTTGCTTCTTAAATTTGTTTTCACTTTAGCCTGTTGATGATTGCTCCTGAGCTTGCTTGATCTTTTATTGGTCATAGGCCTTAATTCTAGGCTTAATGTGGAATTAATTCCGGTTTTGTAGCTGTAGCATATTTCCAGGTTTGAAGAATTTGCTTTGCAACGGTTTTCTTGATTGAAGTTTTAGCTTCAGGTTTTGATTTTCTTTTCTTTGCTTTTGATATTGCTTTGGGTTGCATCTGAACTTTGTTTTAGAAGAGTTTGAACTTGATTGTTTGTTGCAATTTGAATTGATCTGATCTGGATCAACAGAATAGTCCGTAGATTTTCCTTTTCTATTTTTTAATCTTATTTTCCAGATTGAAGAAATTTTAAGCTTTGATTTTTTTTTTCTTCTGGTTTCTTTGTTTTGCATGTTTGTTTTCGGGTTGAAGATGTAAGAATTTTGAGGACATGCATTAGCCTGAATTTTCTCTTATACATTATATTACACTTAAAATTTTTAAGAGAAAGAAATTTGCTACTTGTTTGATAATATTTACACTTGTAATGTATGTGTTCTTACAAATGTAAAAATGAAAAAAAAAATTGTGTTTAAACCCTTTGTAAATCTTTTATTTACAAATTATGTTTTAAAACTTAATCTTTAATTAGTCTATAAATTTTGTTTTAATCCTTAATTTATCAATTTGTATAAATTATGTAATACATTTCTATCATTAACAATTATATAACTTTTTAAGGAAATTGATTTCAAAGTTTAATTGCACATTGATAAATAAACACATATATAGATTACATATAAGTCTTTTAAAATATAAATTTTACCTTAAACAATTTGATTTAAAATTATTTATATAAAATTAAAATTTAACCTTTAAAATACTCTTTTGAAAATTGTTATCACAATCTATACACACACACACACACAGATATATATATATATATATATATATATATAGTATATATGTATAATACATATACATTTAGAAAACTATTTTTATTAAATTAAAATATAGTGTTTTAAATCCAATACATTATCCAAAAATATTTGTTTCCGAATTTCCAATTAGAAATTCTGTCTAAAAATCATATTTACATATATTTATATTAATAAACAAACAAATATCTATTTAAATTTGAAAAATACCAAATTAATTCACAATTTAATTCTGAAATTAAATTAATTATCAAATTAAATTTGATAAAAAACAGGAATGTTATAGATGTATATTTATATTAATAAACAACCAAATATCTATTTAAATTTGTATACCAAATTAATTCACAATTTAATTCCAAAATTAAATTAATTATCAAATTAAATTTGATTAAAAAAACAGGAATGTTACATGGTCTGTGCACATACTAAAAGTCTGCTACACCGACCTTTGGTGAAACCTCCATAACTTAAGTTGTAAGCCACATTTATGCCAACCAAAAGATATTTTGTATAGCGAGCACACTATATCACAATTTAGTTCTAGAAAACCATAACATGATTTGGTGATTTTAGCCTTTAAAAATTAGTTGGAAAGTGGTTTAAATTCAAGCATGTTGTTGTTTATATATTAAATGTATGCATACTTAACATATTTCTATCTACGTGAGCTAGTGTTTCAATTTTAGTGGAGATAGGTGCTTTGAAAGTTTACGTGGACTGATTTGCATGCAACAGCCACATTTGCTCGCTTAATAATAAGCGAAATTGTTCAAAATGCTAAATTAAAGGTATATTTTCGGATTAAATACAAAAACATTATAAATATTGATATATATTGGGTTTCCGACTGTGTGGTTGATGTATATGATTTATAATATAATTGAAAATTGTAGACGGCTCTCCGTACAAAGGTGACTCTACTTAAATTTTCCAAATTTTTTAGCACTTAGAATTTTTTCGTAAACTCTCGTATGCAAAGAAACAGAAATTAATAAATGAGTCTATTTAAATTTATAACATACGATAAGTTTGATTCTTATATTAACTACTTAGAGGATTAGGCAAGTTTAAAATTGATAGTAGATTTCGAATTTAGTTAATGTTTGTTTAAACGGCGTCTCCTTATATGAAATTGCGAGGATGCAATTTTCATAAGAGGGAGGTATGTAACAACCCTATTTTCGAAGCTGGGGTTTACAAAGTCGTAGTATTGGACACATTTAATTATAATAAAAACATTTTAATTTGATTTTATCTTTTATTACTATTTTTAAAATAAGATTTTTTTAAATTAACTTTATTTAAAAACATATTTTGTATTATTTAATAAATTTAATTAATTAATAAATTAATTTTCAAAAGATATATCAAATCAGATATGGTGTTATTATTAAATATAAAATATTTTAAATTACAAATAATTTTGTATAACTGAAAATAAATGAAAAGTAGTTTTATTTGATAACAATCAAATCAATAAACCATCGAAAATGAATAGATTTATTTATGTTAGTTCAATACGTAATTAAGTAAAGTGAACTAATATTGAATTGATAGAAATTTTGTAGTTTGGAAATTTATCTTATCAAATGAGGTGTTATGCAATTTAAATTAAACTAGAATAGATTTACATATTTATAAAGGAATCAATTAAAAGAAAATAAAAGTAAAGCAGAAAATAAAAGTAATATGCCCCTGCCCAAGTAAGTAAGTCAATACTCTATCTTTTACTAGTCGCGTACCTATCACGTTCGAAAAAAAAACAAGAATTAAAACTTAACTTGTCTATAAAACTTTTAATTCATTTTGACAATTTAAAAATATTTATATAACTATGTCTCTGAAATATCTTTATGCTAAAACATTTTAAACTTATCTAGTTTAATAATTAAAAAGCCTCTTATTAAAACAATTCAACTTCTCGATAAAAATATATTTTCAACTCCAATATAACCATCTAATATTTATAGATATCTGTCCATTTATCACCAATTGACTTGCGTTCCCAATTTAATAAATTCCTTTTTCACATTTCCAAAATTAAAATCTGTCATTTATTTTTTAAACCGATTTACCCATCTCATTATAAATTCTTACCGTGAATTTATATCTTCAACTTCTCAAATGATAATCATTTCACTTTTTGTTTATAAACATTGTTTATTAGTCCGATAGTCACCTTTCTAATTTACAACGGTTTCACAGCACTTAAATTCCATATATAAATCAATTTCTTAAATTAAATTCCATTTATAAATTAACTTCTTAAATAACCCAACTATGCTCCAAAAAGTAACTAAATCTCGAGATTTGGTTCTATTTTGCAATTTAAAAGTCTTATTTAAGATCCAGTATAACCAATTTTATACTTTTTTCCAAATTTCCTTTTATTCTCCATACTTGTTAAAAATCTCGATTTTTAACACCCTTTTTATGTAAAAAGTATCACCCAAGAGTTATTATTCAAAATCCTTCATATACATTATTCAAAAATCTCTATTTACAATATCTCGAAATAGTTTAGTACAAATTTAAAGTCAAACCATTTATTTTAACCAAATAAATTTCTTTTAATTAATCCAAAATCTTATATAAATACATCACTTCTAAAATCCCTTTTTAATTTCTTTTCAAAACCAAATATTTTATGGTATTTTAAAACACCAAATGCAAGGTCAATGCTACCGTAGCGTCCAAAAAATTCAAATCACACTATAATCTATCATAGATTATTCAACATATCATATATCACTATATATGAAATTAAATTCAAC
This sequence comes from Allium cepa, assembly GCA_030765085.1. Taxonomy (NCBI): domain Eukaryota; kingdom Viridiplantae; phylum Streptophyta; class Magnoliopsida; order Asparagales; family Amaryllidaceae; genus Allium; species Allium cepa. The sequence goes on along the minus strand of CM060931.1, from coordinate 84,171,693 downwards.
ATTTTTGAGGAATCTTGTTGGATCCCTCCAACCTGTTTTCCCGCAACCACAGAGTAAATACAACATAAAAATACCAATCCCGCTTCGAGGCAGGATATCGCGGTAATATAGGGTCATCCGCTATTATGCGGGGCGCATCGGGTCTCATCCACTACAATTGGTGGGAAATATATCCAACTACTAATATATACACTACTATATAAAATATCACATTCAACTGATAATAATTTATCAACTCAATCATTCATCCAATAATTTATTTTAACTATTTAAAATTAATTGCAGTAATCCAAATGACTGAGATTTACTCACCTTGATTTTTGTTATCGCTTTCATGTTCTGCTTCTGATTAAATCCGAGCGCATTTGAATTTATCTGAAAATTCTACAAGCTATAAACCCAACCAAGTTGGCTCAAAAGCAAAGATCTTGTTAACACGAACCCTGACCGCATTGGATTTGGATCTAAAATGAATGAGATATGCATCTTATAAGAATTGGAAATTTAATTTAACAATATAATATATATATATATATAATTCACTCAAATAATACACCAACCCAACAAGCACATGACCCAACCCACTAACTACAGTGTTCTTCCCTAACGAAAAAGCTTCTTCTAGATTTTGAAACTCCTCAATGCCGAAAACTTCTTCTCCCCTTTGCATGCTCGATCCTCCATGAAATGGCATGTGACCTTCGCCATTCTTCGTTAAATAGCGCGAGCCTCCACTCTACCCAACGACGACAAGCTCGATCAAGGATTCTCGAGGCGGCCCGACCGCGTTCGACAGCACTATAGAGATGTCGTACATCTCAAATAGGCAACCAGTTATCACCAAAACGCGGCTACAGATGCGATTCTCGATGCTCAATCGAAAAAGACCCTAAACTCGTGAATACATGAACCTAAATTCGAGAATCCCGAACCCTAGTTTTTGACGAACATTGTAAAACTGTCGGCCTCCTTCTCGTGAAACCGCATCCCACAACACTATAGCAAATCGAAGCTCATTGAAAGATAGGATTTTTAAAATAAGCTTTGGATTTTTTTAATCAAGTATATAGGGAGAAATAAATTTTAAAAGCTTTCCTTTCCTTTTTTTCTGTCTTTCACTGTTCTGGTTGCATGCTGATTTAAAGAGTGAAGAGGGGGTTGCGTAAGGTAGAAGAGAAATGCAAATTTGATTAGAGAGGATATGGCTATGATTGACCTTAAACAATTTCAAATATTATTTAATATAAATATCTCGATTTATGCAGCTCAAAATTTCGAACCCTTATCGAGGCGTGCCCCTAGGCGTTTATACTATTATATCCCTGTTTCGAATGCAATGGAAAATGTTTCGAGTCTTAATTCGATCATATGGTGAAGATAGCTTTTTGGACCCAATTATTATATTGAATTTTCGATATTAGTTTCAACACGTTTCTATCCAGTACGATCAAATGATAACTACAAACACTACGAGATTTGAAATCCGATAATAATACACTATTACGGATCCAATGGAATTAGTTTCGTCAAATTCCTAGATTATTATCCGGAAGGCTATTTTTATATGTAAATTTAAACGAGCTATTTTAAATCAAGTAAACCAGTTATAAATCCAATTTAAAATTTTTATGATCTTCATTCTTATTACTACAAATTTAATAAGCCTTTAAATTATTTTTAAGAAGCTTAAAACTCAAGATTCAATCACTTGAGTAAATTCGAATTATTTATTTATCCAATAAATCATTATAGTTGAAATTAAAGTTAAAAATTAACTTTTAAATATTTAAAATCAATTTAATATTCCAATTTTAAATAACCAACATTCTGGATCATTACATTCCTCCTCCCTTAAAAGAATTTCATACTTGAAATTTCCAAGGTAAGAAGAAGGGCCTAAAACGTATTTAACTTTCTCAAACTCAATCAGTTTAAACAACTTCCCAAAATCAATTTATTGAAACCACATTATCAATTTTACTAATTTCCAAATTCATCCATAGATTCCAAATAATATTATTTTCTCAATTATTTCAAGTTATAATCCAAAATCAAATTTTAGTTATTAAAAATTTTCTATCTTCTTAAATTTTCAAAAAAATTTGCCAGCATCATCTTTGCACGGCTAGATCCAAACAACTACAAATCGCCTCTATGGGCTCAAACCATCAAAGAAAACAAAAGGTAAGTGGCTTAATTATAAAATCATCAATTTCAAACACAATTTAAACACATACCTTTTGTCGGGAAATCGTACGATGTACGTATATAGCATATGCAAAATTAAATCCGATCATTAGCTCGATCACACAATTTTGTTTTCAAACTAGTATCGTTTACACGACACTCTAGTGCGGACTTGGATCTGGTTCCTTGATCAGAAACTGTCATTCCCCTTGCATAGCCATATACTATGATTGAGAATTTCAGAATCAAATCAAAAATTCATATCCATGGTTCGCCATCGAGAATCAAGTGAAAAATCCTAACTCGGATCGATATAAATTACCTTGAAATTCAGTGCTTGAATCCGGATCAAAGCGTTATGCAAAATAAATAATATACATCAACTTATGTATTTATTTCAATTGATTCTTAGCTATATCAAATTCATTTTATTCATTTTTACTTCATTCCATTCAATTATTCATAATTATCATTCACACTTATAATTTGTGTTCACTTAGTGTATCCCTTTAATACCGATTTCTCTTAAGAATTTCACCATCAATTTTCTTCTGTTTATTATACACATTTTATACAAAATGCTTGTGGTTATTACCACTTCACAAATTAAGTTTATATCCATCTCTATTCAGTTCAATTTTCCAATTTCACATTTAACTCAATTTATCTCCAAATTTTAAATATTGAATTTTATCGACCATATCCCAAGCCATATTCAATTAACTAATTAATTAATTAGTTCCATCCACTAATTCGTTTCGAATCTCAATCAAACTTTATTTCCGAACTTTATTTTATTTAGTCCAACTTAGGCTAAATTTTCAAAATTCACTTTATTTAACTTAATTAAAATAGAATTCCTATTCTACAGTTCAATTTCAGATTTTATAAGTTATCAATCTTATCTTCTCATATTTTCAATAAACATTTTTAAATAAAAATTCCAGAGTTAAACGCTTGTTCTTAAATATTTCAAATTTTGAAATCACAAAATCCCTTGGTATATCAAATCATTCTTTTGCATTTCAAACCAAAACCATGTTTACCAAACAAAACCCAATTGTAGCAATCCCTCCCTTGGAAACTTGAAAATAAACATCAATGATGCTGCAGTCATCACCGAAATGATTTTCCAGCGATCGAAGTGAGTTCAATGCTTTTTCCTCTTTTATAAACCATTTTCAATATTTTTATTCCAAAAATACTCTCCAAATAATATCACTATTATTTTCCAAGACTTTGAAAAAACAAAACCAATGGGAATAAAATTGCCAAATACCTAGCCTTCAAACCCTTTTAACAATCATATTTAAATATATAATTTCATTTCATTTCAAATTATAAATCACGTTTACTAAATCATATTTACATAATTCCATTTTGTTATATGAAATTATTCCTTAACTTTTGATTATAATATCAACTTTTATTCAATCGCAAACAACAACCAACAAATGAAAACAATTAATTATTGTCATTCTCTAACAACCAGGCACACCATATACAACCGTAATAATCTCTGAAAGATTATCCCATTATATATAAAAATAATCTGGGTAAAGTTATTTCATTTACCCATTTCAAAACAATACCATGTCGATTCGCTCTGCTCAAGTGTTCAGATATCCCTATCAATAACGTTAATTACTCGTATTGACCAGAATTCATAAGCCACTCAATAGATCAACCAACACAATATAAACATTTTATATTCACTAACAAATACGCACTCATATCTATTAATATGCTCAAACTCATTCTAGAGTAACACTGACCCTATCCCTATTGAGTTATCCCATCAAAGCCAAGGTTCTCACTTAACCTTCAGCTCTGATATCAAATATAGCAACCCACCGTTCTGCACCCTTTGAGATGACATTTCATCACACTTGTCCAACACAAATGGTACAAAAATACGATTAACTATGAGAATGAAGAGGTAGACAAAAAAGAAAACAACAACACAAAATCTCACAATCGCAGCTGAACAATATATAATAGATAATAACATGTCTTTATACAGAAAGAACTATAATTGTTACTTACACATTACATCATCAGGGTACAACAAATCAATAACTCAATACTAGACAGTTATAACAACTTGTCCTCACTAGTGCTGAATATACAACCTACAATACACATCATAATATAATTAAGTACGTGGAACACGTCCCTATCATCCAACTCGTCTCCTAAGCTCCATAGCATCCTACATGAATCTGTAATACTCGGTCTGACTCGAGCATTATAATAAAATAACACCTGAGTCAGTCTAGAAAACTAGCATGAAAAAACACACTCAATTTGAATTTTGACTGTTATAAAAAACCTTTGAAAAACAAAGCTATCTCGTAATACCACGCCACACATAAACGTGATTGGATTACCTTACGGTAACCAAAATATTTTATATCAAAATCATCTGATATTATAATAGTGTCTAAGTACAAATACTTATTCAAATAGCCGAAATTGTTACATTCATTAAATTCTAGCATACTAGGCTCTACAACCAAAATCATAAAGTTACGTATTGGAGAATGGATTTCCATATAATGACTAGGCACTGGGGTACCACCTATTACGGTACACATCTAGAAAAATGTACCAAGGACATCGTCGGGATCCCCTACAACACAAGACCGGTTCTACCCCTAATCTTGAGGTGTTTCCACCCTTACCGAGAACTCTTTTTCCATGCACCACCGTATATATAATTATAATAGTATATTTGAGGATATCTAGAAAGGTGGTAACATACCCTAATTTGGTGTGACCCACTTAGACTTGCTGCATCTCCCTTGATATTCAGTCATTTCGGTTGATTAGGCATGAGGCTACGATTACCTTTTTAAGGAATTTTCTCTTAGAATTCTCATTGTCCTCAAATGACAATGAACTGATAGCGTCCATCAATACAAGTCCATTATGGGTCTGAAAGAAACCGAAGGCGCTATTCCTACTATATCCATTTTGGAATCGTCCTTAAGATTAATAGTGATTAACCCTTGCACTTTAAATCTCCATCTTCGGTTTCATGCTCTTGTCTTCACTTCGAAGCATATTCGTTGGATCGAAGTGGTTTTCGAATAACTTATCTGATCCCAGTCTCTTCGAAACAACGTTTGATAATTTTGGTAAACTCAACCCCAGTTCTTAAGGAAATAAACAGACAAAAATATGATCGGAGATCATCACCCAACCGTTAGTGAACGTATTTCCTTATCGTTGTCCTTGACGAACGAATCGAGTTTATACATACAGTATAGTACCTTCGATAGTAACTGTACCATATAATTTCTGTGTTTCTTCTAGATATTTCCAAAATTATGTTTTTAGTCCAGATTTGATAGTCGGTTATTTAACTATCAAATAAACAATCATCCAACAAAAGATTTCATTTTCCACTGAAATCCCTAAGCCTTATTTAATTTAAATTTCAATAAATTAAATCTCTTTATCAAAAGGAGTATACTTCACTTATCAGAATAAGTACATTCACAAACCATTCCCTTCAAAATATTTAAAGAAAAAAAAACCCTTTAAAATAAATATGGAAAGCACCATGCAGTATCAACCATGGATTCACAGCTCAATGATTACGTCTCTATCCTAGAGAAATCCAAACTTAACTTCAGGCAATCTCTACCTCTGATTTCGCCATGAAGTATACCATTACTTTTCAAAAATTTATTTAATAATTAAATATACTTCTAAAACAATTAAAATAATTACATAACTTTGAAAAAATAATTAATTTCGATTTATTAATAAATTTTTATCGATTTACAAGACTTGTCTATAAAACTTATAATTCATTTTAACAATATGAAGTTTTTTTAAATAACCAAGACTGTGAAATACCTTTATGCTAAAACATTTTAAACTTTCCTGGTTTAATAATTTAGAACCCTCTTTTTAAAACAACTCAACTTCTCGATAAAAATATATTTTTCAACTCCAATATAACCAATCTAATATTGATAGATCTCTCTCCATTTGTCACCAGTTGACTTACGTCCCCAATTTCATAAATCTCTTTTTCACATTTCCAAAAGTAAAATCTGTCATTTCTTTTTTAAACGATTTACCCATCTCATTATAAATTCTTACCGTTAATTTATATCTTCAACTTTTTAAATGATAATCATTTAACTTTTATTTATGAACATTATTTATAAATCCCATAGTCTCATTTCAAATTTACAACGGTTTCACATCACTTAAATTCTATTTATATATCAATTTCTTAAATTGAATTCCATTTATAAATTAACTTCTTAATAACCCAACCATGCTCCAAAAACAAACCAAATCTCAATTCTCCTTCTATTTCGCAATTTAAAAATCTTACATATGATGCAGTATAACCAATTTTATACTTATTTCCAAATTCCCTTTTATTCTCCAAACCTGTTAAAAATTTCGATTTTTACACCATTTTTATTTAAACAAGTATCACGCAAGAATTATTATTTAAAACCCTTTATATAAATCATTCCATAAATCTCTATTTACAATATCCCGAAATAGTTAAGTTCAAATTTAAAGTCAAACCATTTATTTTATCCAAACAAATTTTTTTTAATTAATCCAAAATCCTATATAAATACTTCACTTCCAAAATCCCTTTTTAATGTATTTTCAAAATCAAATATATTTATGGTATTTTAAAATACTAAAATCTAGGTCAATGCTACTATAGCATCCAATAAATTCAAATCACACTATAATCTATCACAGATTATTCAAAACATCATATATCACTATATATGAAATTAAATTCAACATTTTTGAGGAATCCAGTTGGATCCCTCCAACCTGGTTTCCTACAAGCACAGATGTTAATACAACATAAAAATACCAATCCTGCTTCGCGGCAGGATATCACGGTAATATAGGGTCATCCACTATTATGCGTGGTATAGAGGGTCTCATCCGCTAAAATAGGCGTGAAATATAAACCACTGCTGTACAAAATGTCACATTCAACTGATAATAATTTATCGATTTAACCGATCATCCAATAATTTATTTTAACTATTTAAAATTAATTATTGTAATCCAAATGAGCGAGATTTACATTATTGTCGCATTCGCGTTCTGGTTCCGATTTAATCTGAACACGTTTGAATTAAAATTATACAAGGTCAAAACTAAACCATGTTAACTCCATAACATAGAGCTCATTAACACGTGTTAGTCCGTGAGATGATGGTTTTGATGACAACAACCTTAGAATAGATTACAAAATATAAATACTAGCATTATAAGTTTAGATATATATGTATATGTAGGATTTGACCATGCAGGTACTAAGAATGAAGACTATATAGTATAGAGATTCAAGATATCAAGATAAAATATCAAGATAAAATATCAAGATAGAAGACTCATGAGTATCGAGACTATCAAGAGTTCAAGATTTCAAGGATAAGTATTTTTTATTATTAGGAATTTTTGTTAAAACCTGTAGAAAAACACTAGCATCTTAAAATCCAATTTATTCGTGGAATGGAATCCACTTCGAGCCCGTTAAAAGGATGGAACCCTAAGTAGGATGGAACCTACGAAAAATCTAGTGGAACATTGTTTTGTATCCACTAAATTTTATTCAAAATGATTTTTCATAATTATATCCTTTTTTCGAAATGTTTTCAAAACTTTCCTTTTAAAAGATTCAAAACCCTCAATCCTGATTTTAAACAATTTTAGCCTCAAAAACATCTTTATTTTCAAAGTCAAAATACTCCTGATTTTAAACTATCTTTTTAATAATATATTTAACTTTTAAATATTTGTACTTAGATTTAAATATAAAATTATGGTTAAATTCTATATATATTATTCTTTATATTTACTTTTGAATTTCAACTATAGTCAAGTATATTTATAAAGTCTAAATTAGTTTTTCTATAAGATAAATGTTATTTTCAAAGAAATTGAAAACATCATAAAAAGCTTTGGGTTGTCGACATGCCTATGGGTACCATGTCGACATGGTGGCAGTTTGATTCAAAAAATTCAAATTTCAAAAGAAGTGTCTATTCGCCATAAATCTTCATGAATGGACATGGGTGTTGTTCTTCTATAAACAGGGGACAGTTTCAACGAATTTTTAATCAATTTTTTTGGTTTTCACTCCTCTTCTTCTTCCTCATTTCTTAATACATATTCTTATCATTACTCCATCGAAATCAACATTGAATCATATTCGATTTCTTCTAGTTTGATTCTCTATCACTATCTCTACAAGATTCTCAGTGCTATTCAGAGTTATAGACTTCTTTGTAATCTATTAAGTGAGAAAAGGTGTGATTATAGCCTTGGATATCAATCAAAAGGGAAAAGGTGTGATTGTAGCCTTGGTAAATCAATTGGGTAAACTTATGGCCCGGAAATCAAGTATCTCTACCCAGAGGATCGAAATTCTGGAGGGTGTACCTCGTAGCCTTGAAACCGAGGGCGTAATTGTACAATTGCTTTTGAAAGGAAATCCGTACTTGTGTTGCGGGACTGGATGGAGGGTAACTCCGAACCAGTATAAAATCCGGTGTGTTCTTTCCTTTATTGTTTTTATTTTATTTCTGTATCTGTGATTGTTTCTGTGATCATATCTGTGTCTATATATTGCATACTTTTGTGTCTAAATTAACATAAATCGAAAAAGATTTAGTAATTCTTTATTAACACTATTCACTCCCCCTCTAGTGTTAATCTTAGCCTTAAGATCCGTAATCCGCATTTCTCACAATTGGTATCAGAGCAAGGTTTTCAAAGTGTGACGACCCAAAATTTTCAACGTTTGGAATTGAAATATTCAATTGATTTCAAATATCTGAATTATTAATTTAAGCTTGAGTTTCAATTTTAACTATGAAATTAGCAATTTAATTATAGAAATTTGGGTAAAATTGTAAATCTTCAATTTTAAGCTTGTTAAAGATAATTTGAAGTCTTGGAAAATTTATCATTGATAATACTGAAGATAAAACCGCAGGATTTAATTTGAAAGTGAATTGTTCAGTTTTGAAAATTTATCATTTAAATCGATATTTAAAAATAACTTCTGAGACACAGTCTCGAAATTCGACGAAACCAGTTCCATTGGATCCATAATATTGTGTTATTATCGGATTTCAATTTTTGTAGTATTTGGAGTGATCGTTTGGCCATACGATAAATAAACGCATTGAAAATTAAATTGAAAATTTAATGTTTTAACTGGTTCAAAAAAAGTTATCTTCTCCATACGATCAATTTTGGACCAGAAAATTTTTCCATCGAGTTCGAAGTAGGGGGTTAACATTATAAACGTCTGGCGGTACACCTCGGTAGGAGTTCAAAATTTTAAATTGCGTTTTCAAGATGATTTGAATTTGAATTTAAATTTAAAAATAAATAATATCGTTGCATTAAATTATTGTGTTAAAGCTTTTCATACACATGTTGAAGTTTTTAGCACGTGTCCCTTACCTTTTCATATTGTGTACAAGTGTTTCCCTTTCGTTTAAAGAAAAGGAAAAAAAATAACGAGCAAATGATTTTTTTCGTTCGAATAAATAAAAAAAATCATGAGCAAACAATCAAATAGCCGAGCCTCTTTCAAAAAATTCAAAATCCCCAAATCAATTCGAAAAAAATGTTTGAAATCACAGAACAAACGATGGCGCGCGTGGTTTTATGGAGGAGGTAGATCGAGTGGGTGGTGTGTGCAGATGCGTGCGCGAGGTAGGCTGGAGGAGGGTGGCGCATCATCCGCGACACCGTGGTTGAGGCGACGCTCGCATACGCGTGGCATCTACAGGCGGCGTCGCTACAAAGTGGAAGCGAAGCGGCGATGTTGTGATATTCGCGAAGCTAGGGATTCGCACATGGCTGATGGTGGTGTCGCGATTCTAGGGGTCGACCGACACGGCTGCAGTTCGAAGTCGACTATGAAGTTGTACTTGAATTCAAAAACTCAGTGGAAGCATCGCGATTTTGGATTTTCTCTATTTGCAGTCAGGTATATAAGCAACTAATTCTTCGATTTTTAATCTTTAATTTAGTACTGTATGTATAAGTATATACAGTAAAGGAAAATGTATATAAACATTTTACAGTAAGCTATAGATAAAGTTGAGAAAAGAAAATAAAAAAATAATAAATAGATTTTAAAATCTATATAAAGATATTTCCAAATAAAATGTTTAACTAATTTATCTAAATTAGTTTTGATGCTAAAAGATTTTTAAAAGGGAATTTGTGTAAAATTAAATAATTAGTTAATAAAAAATGTATTTAAATAATAATTTATCAAAAGGAAAATTTGTTTAAACCCATATTTTTAGTTAATGTTAATGAGTAAATAGTGACTTATTGTTGTACCAATTCAAATATTAATAAATTGTATAAATTATTTATTCAAGGTCAAGAACTGTGAAGAAAACAGTCTGTATTGAAAAATTGGTTGCATGCATCAGCAAAGGTGAGATCTTCTCACTCAATCAAAATATATTCTGACTTAAATTTTGAATAGTTAGATTTAAATTTTATTGTGCCTAGATAATTGATTTATAATTAGTTATATTAGTTTAGACCCTATTGAGCCGCATAATAGCGGAGGTTATTATATTAAACCCATATACCTCGATATTCCACCTCGAACTAGAATTGGCATTATATATGTATTTGGAGTTGTTGATTTCCTGCATAATATAGCGGATGAGACCATATTGCGCCGCATAATAGCGGATAATAATTTATAAATCCCATATACCACGATATTCCACCTTGAAGTGGAATGAGTATTTAATTATTGTGCTAACTTCTTTGGATGCAGGGAAACAGGTTGGAGGGATCCAACAGGATTCCTCAAATATTTAATTTGTTTCATATGTTATGTGTTGATTATTTCTAATTCGTGTGATTATTTGTGATTGAAACCATGAAGGCTGTAATTTAGCCGAATATATTTTTGGTATCGTAGGATACCAAAAATAAATAAAAATTTGATTTTGGAATTTGGGTAGAAAATTTATAATAAATTCACTCAAAGGAATCGGGTGAATTTTAAAAGAAGAAAATTTAAATAGATAAAGTTTTATCTTGGAAAACTTACTAAATAAATTCCAAAAATATGGAAAAATATTTTAATAAAGGAATTTCAGGTAATATTGTTTAATGGTTGAAGAAATTATTTAAGATATGTATTTTAAATAATTGAAAGAGATAAATAAATTTTTATTTCAAAAGGAAATAAATTTAGAAATTAAATTTGGAATTTAATTTAGAGTTGAAATTAATTTTAGAAATCGATTCGGGAATTAATTGGAGTTAGAATAAATCTTAGGAATCGATTTGGAAATTTGTTAGGTGTTCTGGAAATAATTTGGAAAATCAATTTGAAATTGATTTGTTATTGGAAAATTAGTTTGGGGAAATCAAATTGGAATTTGATTTTGCGTTTGAAATAAATTGGAAATCAAATTGGTATTTGATTGGGTTTGAAGGTGTTATTTGGAAATCGATTTAAAACTCATATATCAGTTGATATTTGGAATGTAAATTCACAACGGGAATTTGTAAAGAAAAGGGAAATTGTTTAGAAATAAATATTGGTCTATTTTTAATAAGTATGGAAAGAAATTTACAAATTGGAATGTGAATTAAAATAAATCAAGAAGATTTACTAATTTATAGGAATGGACCATTTTGTAATGGAAGAAGAATTCTTCCCTGGAAAGCCGAGTATATTTTTTAAAATAGCTTTTGAATATAATTTAAAAGTTTTAGATTTGGTTTAAAAATAATATTGTTAGAGAAATTAGTTTTGGAAATTGTTTTAAAGTAAAAATATATTTAATTAATTATATAAGGGATTATTTTAAAGATTTAAATTGATATTTGATTTAGAAAATAGTTATCTAAATATTTAAACTCTATCTACTAATTTTATTTTAAAATTAGTTTTGGACTTGAATTTTTATATGAGATATTAGTGTAATTAATATTTAAGAAAATATTCTAAAATAGCTTATTTTAAATGTTTCCAAGTATATTTTGAATAAGTATTTTTATATTATTTTAAAATATTTGAAATCGGCAGATTTTCAGTGGAAATGAGTAAATGTTTGGAAATGTATTCCGCGCGAGAAGAGTGTTTTGAATTTGTTTTCAAAAAAAGATTGAAATGTGGAAATTTATTTGAAATTTATTTTCAAAGGATTGAAGTGTGAAATTTTATCTTGCGAAGATATATTGAAAATAATAATAATTGGGGAAAAATTATTTTGAAATCCAGTGACTGTTGTGAATGATGATTGATAGTTAAATAACCGACCATCAATATTGGCCTTAAATCAACATTTGAATTTCGATGCGACCGGGAGTCGAATTACAACTGGATATTCGAAACCCACATCGAACCTTTGTAATTGTGATGGATCTTTTGTTTAAAAGATCAATGTGAAATTGTTGTGATTTGTTCGAATCTGAATGTAACACTTATTTTTAATAAGCGCGCGTTATTCGGATAGCTGGGAGAGGACCTTGTGTCATAAAACACATTCCGAATAACGGTACGACGAAATGGGATTGCATTTGAAGATGGTGTTGAAGACCGGGTATTTTCGAAAGCGAAAGGATACCTATCGAATGTCTCTACACCGGGTTGCTCCGGTATAGAGATTTTATCACCCTTTGTGATGGGGATTCCGGACGTGATTAGTGAATATCCCGATTTGCAAGGGCTTCTTCGGAAGTGCCTTCAGTTCCGTTCGATCCCGGAACGGACTTGTATGGATGTGTGTCTGAAGTTACACTTTGGGACGTAAAGCTGGTTTCTATCAAATACATTCTGTTGGTGGCAGAGAATTTATTCTCCTAGCTTAACACCCTTCTCTGAGAAGTATGAGCTCATAGGTTATGTAGTTGATGGTTACTAGTGATACATTCCCAATTTGGTAATGTGGCGTACGAAGTGCTGCTGATCATTTGTTGATCGAAGCATGGTTTTTGTGAAAAGCGTAGCTGTGTGGATGAGACTTCGTCGAATCTCACACCCTAGAATGGTCGAAACAGGAAGAATGCAGCAAGGTTATAGGGGGTAGCGCCCCTTAGGGTATGTACATTTACTTCTGGATAGAAGTGGTATCATGGTATGGAGCCCATATACTTAACTTATGTGAATATCGCAAATATATATTCCTTTGTGATTGTTGTTGTTGAGGATCCTCGGATAAAGGTTGTTTACAACCGGGGGATGGCATACTCATGTAGTAGTTACCTATTTTTACAGATGTAACCCGGCCTTGTGTTGGCAGACATCCGGTTAGGTTCTCAGAGCGTCCATCCAGAGGCGTACCCATGTGGCCCAGGAAGTTCCTTAGCCTGACCATTTGTTGGAAATCCAATCACCAATATGCGCCTTGTACGGTTTTAGTTATAGAACCTGCCATTTAATATGGTAGCTATAGTAGGCATACTATAAGGGTACGTATGCTGGCTACGATTAATATTATATTTTCGAAAATGTTTTTCACACTATGCATTAATAATAATAATAATATCAAAAGAAATTTCTCGTAAGCATATTTGACTATCATAAGGAGAAATCTCCTCCAATTCAGCGTTTGCATTGTGTGTGTGGCGGGAGGCCTTATGGTAGTTTCATTTTCCAAAAAGCATTGCGGAATTCTTTTAATTCCTTTGTTTTCTTATGGTTAAAGAATAACTGTTTTAAGATCTCACACTAGTCCATGACTGACCTGGAGTTTGTTGCTCTCTTTCTAAACTCTGGGTGCCCATAATTTTCCATACGGGCAGCCTAGAGTCAGGTTATCATTTATTCGGGAGCGAAGTCAGAAAAGAGTGGCTGTAGAGAACTGGAGTTGAAGCTGGATGGCGAGACGTATCTCTTTACTATGTAGTGTCCGTTACGTATGGTTAGTGCAAATCAGTTTTCATATAGTCAATTTTTAATAACTATCAGTGATGTATGATGTCTTTGTAAACTCTGATGTTGTATTGTATTAACAGTGATGAATCTTTGATTTAAGGATTATTCATTTATCTATTATATATTGTTCCACTGCGAAATGTGAGATTCTTTTTATTGTTTATGTTTTTCTTCTGCCCTTCATTCTTTAAACCCTAAAGACTCGTAGGTTTGTTCCTCTTTGGCTAAGTTGTTGTGGAAATTGGCCAACTCAAAGGTGTACGGATTTGCAGGTCTTTACATGTGGTATCAGAGCATTTGGTTAAGCGACAACCTTGGCTCTATTGGGTGTTACACATTAGAGATAGAGTCAGTAGTACTCTAGAATGAGTTTGCGTGTATTAATAGATATGAGCGTGTATTTGTTGGTGAATATAAAAAAATTGTTCTATATTGTGAGTATTGGTTTGTTGAGTGGTATATGGATTCTGGTCGGTATAGTCCGTACAACTCTATCGATAGGAATCTCTAAATACTTGTCCAAAACAATTCGCCACGATATTGTTTCAAAATAGGGTAAATGAAATAATTTTACCCAAAACTATTTGTATATAAAAGAAAATAATTTTTGTAAATTATTATAGTATATGGCTGCTTGTTTGTTAGGAAGTGATAATATTAAATTATTATCATTGATTACTGAATAAGAATTGAAATCATAACAAAGAACTAAGAAAATAAAATCCATATACAAACGAAATTTGAGAATGTAAATTGTAAATGTGAATTATAATTTGATATCGAATTCCAGAGAAGTTTTTGGAAATGTTTTTGAAAGGATTTGAATTTTGGAAATTAACTCCATTTGATTTGAAAATGGTTTTAAAAGTTCTTTTCAAAATGTTTTTGAAGGGATAAAGGCTCTAAACTCTTTTCGGTTGCTGGAAAATAATTCCGATGATGATCGCGACATCATCGGTGTTCATTTTCGGGTTTCCAAAAGAGGGATTGCTTTCAAATTGTTTAAATGAAAGTTGTTTGCAAAACTGGTTTGGATTTTTGAATTCAAAGAAAATTTGAATTTATTTCAAAAATGAATTTTTGAAAGGTTGAAAAGACTCTGGAATATTATATAAAATATTTATGGAATATCATTAAGTTGATAACTTGTAAAGTTTGAAGTTGTTAAAATAAAAATATAACTTAAAGAGAAGTTAGAAAAAGGAAAATGTAGAAACCAAATAATTTAAAAGGGAAATTTAATTCAAGTAGAATTAAAGAATGAAAACTGAGAAAAAAAAGAATTGAGATTAAAAATTTGAGTTAATTTGAATAAATGCGAATTTGAGAAGTCTTATAGACTAAATAATTGGAATAAAATCTATAAAGATGGAAATAAAATTGTGAATGAATGAATAATTTTATAATTAAAATTAAATGGAAGCAAAATTGAATGTTGAAATTCATTTCGAGTTTGTATGCAAATAGAATAGAATTGGAATTGAATTTGATTTTGATAAACAAAGCGAAGAATCGAAATGAAATTAGTACGTGAAATTAATGGAAGAAATGACAAATTAATATAGGTTGAAATGATTTGAATTCAATAATTATAAAAGAAAGATAAATTAAATTCATATGGGATTTGAAGTCCAGTTTAAATATAAGTGGTTATAAACCATAATAGTGAATTGAAAGTAAATTTTTAAAAAATGAACAAAAGAATAAAGCTGGAATTGAAACTGAATATTGAAAACCAATTTGAATTGTGTGAAATCAAGTGAAGTTGTAAAATTAGTTCGAAGTGAACTAAAGATAATAAAGGTGAAAAAATGGGTTGAGATAAAATGAATTGCAATTTGTAGTGAATTAGTAAATGAAACTAATTTAAAATAGTGACATGAATCAATTGTGAATGAAAGATAATTGAAAATTTCAATATTCAGAAGTTAAACTGAATCCAAATTGAAATAGTAAGTTGAATTCAAATGAAAATGAAAATGCAAGATAGAATGAAAATGAATATATGACTTCAATAGTAAACTAAAGATGGTATAAGAAGTATATATTCAAATTTTTTTAAAGGAATGTGCAAAATAATTTGAATGTTGCAATTGGATATTATGGCTAGCAGGATATACAGGTCTATTAAGGGAAATGGAATTGGGATTTTGATTTCGAAGATAAAATTGAATTGCTCGACAATAAGGTAGGTATTTGAATTTCAGTATGAAATTTGATGATCTTCTTTTCTAGCCGCTTGGCATTTTCTTTCCTTTTTGAAATCTGGGGGCCGTGGTGCCATTTTTGTAGTCGTACCGAGCTAGCCGCGCAAAGGAGACGCTGGCGAAATTTTTCGAAAATTTAGGGAGTTAGAAAAATTTTGAGAAAATTTTGAAAACTTAAAATTTGAATTTGAATTTAAATTTCAATGTTTTAGAAAATAATATTGTTTGGAGTTTATGGTTGAGGTTGGAAAGTTAGTTGAATCAATAATGGGCTGTTAATAAAAGAATGGTTTTGACAAGTTATTAAAACTGCTTATTTTGGGTACTTAGATAACGGGTTAAGGTCCATTCTTTTTAATTAGTAATTTCGGGACGAAATTCTTTTAAGGGGGGAAGGATGTGATGTCCCAAATTTTTCAACGTTTGGAATTGAAATATTCAATTGATTTCAAAAATCTGAATTTTTAATTTAAGCTTGAGTTTCAATTTTAACTATGAAATTAGAAATTTAATTATCAAATTTAATTATAGAAATTTGGGTAAAATTGTAATCTTCAATTTTAAGCTTGTTAAAGATAATTTGAAGTCTTGGAAAATTTATCATTGATAATACTGAAGATAAAACCACAGGATTGAATTTGAAAGTAAATTGTTCAGTTTTGAAAATTTATCGTTTAAATCGTTATTTAAAAATAGCTTTCCGAGGCACAGTCTCAGAATTTGACGAAACCAGTTCCATTGGATCCATAATATTGTGTTATTATTGGATTTCAATTTTCGTAGTGTTTGGAGTGATCGTTTGGTCGTACGATAAATAAACGCGTTGAAAATTAAATTGAAAATTTAATGTTTTAACTGGTTCAAAAAAAGTTATCTTCTCCATACGATCAATTTTGGACCCGAAACCTTTTCCATCGAGTTTGGAATAGGGCGTTAACATTATAAACGCCTGGCGGCACGCCTCGATAGGTGTTTGAAATTTTAAATTTCGATTTCAAGATGATTTGAATTTGAATTTAAATTTAAAAATAACTAATATTGTTGCATTAAAATATTGTGTTAAAGCTTTTCATACACAAGTTGAAGTTTTATCACGTGTCCCTTACCTTTTCATATTGTGTACAAGTGTTTCCCTTTCGTTTAAAGAAAAGGAAAAAAAAAATTAACGAGCAATCGATTTTCTTCGTTCGAATAAATAAATAAATAAAAAATCACGAGCAAACAATCAAATAGCCGAGCCTCTTTCAAAAAATTCAGAATCCCCAAATCAATTCGGAAAAAAATGTTCGAAATCACAGAACAAACGATGGCGCGCGATGGTTTTAGGGAGGACGTTGATCGAGCGGGTCGTGTGTGCAGATGCGTGCGCGAGGTAGGCTCGAGAAGGGTGGCGCATCATCGGCGACGTCGTGGTTGGGGCGACGCTCGCGTACGAGTGGCATCTGCAGGCGGCGTCGCAACAAAGTGGAAGCGGAGCGGCGATGTCGTGATATTCGCGAAGCTAGGGATTCACGCATGGCTGATGGTGGTGTCGCGATTCTAAGGGTCGACCGGCGCGGCTGCAGTTCGAAGTCGACAATGAAGTTCTACTTGAATTCAAAAAATCAGTTGAAGCATCGTGATTTTGGATTTTCTCTATTTGGAGTCAGGTATATAAGCAACTTATTCTTCGATTTTTAATCTTTAATTTAGTATTGTATGTATAAGTATATACAGTAAAGAAAAATATATGTAATTTTTTTACAGTAAGCTATAGATAAAGTTGAGAAAAGAAAATAAAAAAATAATAAATAGATTTTAAAATCTATATATAGAAACTTTCAAAGAAAATGTTTAACTAATTTATCAAAATTATTTTTGATGCTAAAAGATTTTTAGAAGAGAATTTGTTTAAAATTAAATAATTAGTTAATAAAAAAAGTATTTAAATAATAATATATCAAAAGGAAAATTTGTTTAAACCCAAATTTTTAGCTAAAGTTAATGAGTAAATAGTGACTTATTGTTGTACCAATACAAATATTAATAAATTGTATAAATTATTTATACAAGGTCAAGAACTGTGAAGAAAACAGTCTGGATTGAAAAATTGGTTGCATGCATAAGCAAAGGCGAGATCTTCTCACTCGATCAAAATATATTCTGATTTAAATTTTGAATAGTTAGATTTAAATTTTATTGTGCTTGGATAATTGATTTATAATTAGTTATATTAGTTTAGACCCTATTGCGCCGCATAATAGCGGAGGTTATTATATTAAACCCATATACCACGATATTCCACCTCGACGTGGAATTAGTATTATATATGTATTTGGAGTTGTTGATTTCCAGCATTATATAGCGGATGAGACCCTATTGCGCCGCATAATAGTGGATAATATTTTATAAATCTCATATACCACGATATTCCACCTTGAAGTGGAATGGGTATTTAATTATTGTGCTAACATCTATGGATGCAGGGACAGGTTGGAGGGATCCAACTGGATCCTCAAATATTTAATTTGTTTCGTATGTTGTGTGTTGATTAATTTTAATTCGTGTGATTATTTGTGATTAAAACCATGAAAGCTGTAATTTAGCCGAATATATTTTTGGTATCGTAGGATACCAAAAATAAATAAAAATTTGATTTTGAAATTTGGGTAGAAAATTTATAATAAATTCACTCAAAGGAATCGGGTGAAATTTAAAAGAAGGAAATTTAAATAGATAAAGTTTTATCTTTGAAAACTTATTGAATAAATTCCAAAAATATGGGAAAATATTTTAATAAATGAATTTCGGGTAATATTGTTTAATGGTTGAAGAAATTATTTAAGATACGAATTTTAAATAAATGAAAGAGATAAATAAATTTATTTCAAAAGGAAATAAATTTAGAAATTAAATTTGGAATTTAATTTAGAGTTGAAATTAATTTTAGAAATCGATTCGGGAATTAATTTGGAGTTAGAATAAATTTTAGGAATCGATTTGGAAATTTGGTTAGGTGTTCTAGGATAATTTCGAAAATCAATTTGAAATTGATTTGTTATTGGAAAATTAATTTGGGGAAATCAAATTGGAATTTGATTTTGCGTTTGAAATAAATTGGAAATCAAATTAGGATTTGATTTGGTTTGAAGGTGTTATTTGGAAATCAATTTAAAATTCATATATCAGTTGATATTTGGAATGTAAATTCACAACGGGAATTTGTAACGAAAAGCGAAATTGTTTAAAAATAAATATTGGTTTATTTTTAAAAAGTATGGAAAGAAAGCTACAAATTGGAATGTATATTAAAATAAATCAAGAAGATTTATTAATTTATTGGAATGGACCATTTTGTAATGGAAAAAGAATTCTTCCCTGGAAAGCCGAGTATATTTTTTAAAATAGCTTTTGAATATAATTTAAAAGTTTTAGATTTGGTTTTAAAATAATATTGTTTGAGAAATTAGTTTTGGAAATTATTTTAAAGTAAAAATATATTTAATTAATTATATAAGGGATTATTTTAAAGATTTAAATTGATATTTGATTTATAAAATAGTTATTTAAATATTTATACTCTATCTACTAATTTTATTTTAAAATTAGTTTTGGACTTGAATTTTTATATGAGATATTAGTATAACTAATATTTAAGCAATTATTCTAAAATAGTTTTTTTTAAAATATTTCCAAGTATATTTTGAATAATTATTTTTATATTGTTTTAAAATATTTGAAATCGGTATATTTTCAGTGGAAATGAATAAATGTTTGGAAATGCATTCCCCGTGAGAAGAGTGTTTTGAATTTGTTTTCAAAAAAAGATTGAAATGTGGAAATTTATTCGAAATTTATTTTCAAAGGATTGAAGTGTGAAATTTTATCTTGCAAAGATATACTGAAAATAATAATAATTGGGGAAAAATTATTTGAAATCCAGTGACTGTTGTGAATGATGATTGATAGTTAAGTAACCGACTATCAACATTGGCCTTAAATCGGCATTTGAATTTCGATGCGACCGGGAGTCGAATTACAACTGGATATTCGAAACCCACATCGAACTTTTGTGATTGTGATGGATCTTTTGTTTAAAAGATCAAAGTGAAATTGTTGTCATTTGTTTGAATCTGAATGTAACACTTATTTTTAATAAGCGCTCGTTATTCGGATAGTCGGGAGAGGACCTTGTGTCATAAAACCCATTCCGAATAAAGATACGACGAAATGGGATTGCATTTGAAGATGGTGTTGAAGACCGGGTATTTTCGAAAGCGGAAGGATACCTGTCGAACGTCTCTGCATCGGGTTGCTCCAGTATAGAGATTTTATCACCCTTTTTGATGGGGATTCCGGACGTGATTAGTGAATATCCGAATTTGTGAGGGCTTCTTTGGAAGTGCCTTCGGTTCCGTTCTATCCCGGAACGGACTTGTATGGATGTGTGTTTGACGTTACACTTTGAGATGTAAAGCTAGTTTCTATCTAATACATTTCTGTTGGTGGCGGAGAATTTATTCTCTTAGCTTAACACCCTTCTCTGAGACGTACGAGCTCAGAGGTTATGTAGTTGATGGTTACTAGTGATACATTCCCAATTTGGTATGTGGCATACGAAGTGCTGCTGATCATTTGTTGATCGAAGCATGGCTTTTGTGAAAAGCGTAGTTTTGTGGATGAGACTTCGTCGAATCTCACACCCCGGAATGGTCGAAACAGGAAGAATGCAGCAAGGTTATAGGAGGTAGCGCCCCTTAGGGTCCGTACATTTCCTTCTGGATAGAAGTGGTATCATGGTATGAAGCCCATATACTTAACTTATGTGAATATCGCAAATATATATTACTTTGTGATTTTTTTGTTGAGGATCCTCGGATAAAGGTTGTTTACAACCGGGGGATGGCATACTCATGTAGTAGTTACCTATTTTTGCAGGGGTAACCCGGCCTTGTGTTGGCAGAGATCCGGTTAGGTTCTCAGGGCGTCCATCCAGAGGCGTACCCATGTGGCCCAGGAAGTTCCTTAGCCTGACCATTTGATGGAAATCCAATCACCAATACGCACCTTGTACGGTTTTAGTTGTAGAACCTGCCATTTAATATGGTAGCTATAGTAGGCATACTATAATGGTACGTATGCTGGCTAAGATTAATATTATATTTTCAAAAAAAAATTCACACTATGCAATAATAATAATAATATCAAAAGAATTTTCTCGTAATAAGCATATTTGACTATCATAAGGAGAAATCTCCTCCAATTCTGCGTTTGCATTGTGTGTGTGGCAGGAGGCCTTATGGTAGTTTCATTTTCTAAAAAGCATTGCGGATTTCCTTTAATTCATTTGTTTTCTTATGGTTAAAGAATAACTGTTTTAAGATCTCACACCAGTCCCATGACTGACCTGAAGTATATTGTTCTCTTTCTAAACTCTAGGTGCCCATAATTTTCCACACGGGCAGCCTAGAGTCAGGTTATCAGTTATTTAGGAGCGAAGTCAGAAAAGAGTTGCTGTGGAGAACTGGAGTTGAAGCTGGATGGCAAGACATATCTCTTTACTATGTAGTGTCCATTGCGTATGGTTAGTGCAAATTAGTTTTCATATACTCAAGTTATAATAACTGTCAATGATGTATGATGTCGTTGTAAACTCTGATGTTGTATTGTATTAGCAGTGATGAGTCATTGATTTAAAGATTATTCATTTATCTATTATATATTGTTCCGCTGCGAAATGTGTGATTCTGTTTATTGTTTCTTTTTTTCTTCTGCCTCTTCATTCTTTAAACCCTAAAGACTCGTAGGTTTGTTCCCCTTTGGCTAAGTTGTTGTGGAAATTTGCCAGTTCAAAGGGGTATGAATTTGCGGCTCTTTACATGTGGTATCAGATCATTTGGTTAAGCGAAAATCTTGGCTCTGTTGGGTGTTACTCATTAGAGATTGAGTCAGTAGTACTCTAGAATGAGTTTGAGTGTTTTAAGAGATATGAGCGTGTATTTGTTAGTGAATATAAAAACATTGTTCTATATTGTGATGATTGGTTTGTTGAGTGGTATATGGATTCTGGTCGGTATAGTCCGTACAACTCTATCAATAGGAATCTCTAAACTCTCGTACAGAACAATTCGCCACGATATTGTTTTAAAATAGGGTAAATAAAATAATTTTACCCAAAACTATTTTGTATATAAAAGAAAGTTATTTTTGTAAATTATTAGAGTATATGGCTGCTTGTTTGTTAGGAAATGATAATATTAAATTATTATCATTGATTATTGAATAAGAATTGAAATCATAACAAAGAACTAAGAAAATAAAATCCATATACAAATGAAATTTGAGAATGTAAATTGTAAATGTGAATTATAATTTGATATCGAATTCCAGAGAAGTTTTTGGAAATGTTTTTGAAAGGATTTGAATTTTGGAAATTAACTCCATTTGATTTGAAAAAGGTTTTAAAAGTTCTTTTAAAATTTTTTTTCAAGGGATAAAGGCTCTAAACTCTTTTCGGTCGCTGAAAAATAATTCCGACGATGATCGCGACATCATCGGCGTTCATTTCGGGTTTCCAAAAGAGGGATTGCTGCCAAATTGTTTTAAATGAAAGTTGTTTGCAAAACTGGTTTGGATTTTTGAGTTCAAAGAAAATTTGAAATGATTTCAAAATGGATTTTTGAAAGGTTGAAATGACTCTGGAATATTATATAAAATATTTATGGAATATCATTAAGTTGATAACTTGTAAAGTTTGAAGTTGTTAAAATAAAAATATAACTTAAAGAGAAGTTAGAAAAAGGCAAATGTAGAAACCAAATAAGTTAGAAGGGAAATTTAATTCAAGTAGAATTAAAGAACGAAAACTGGAAAAAAAAATTGAGATTGAAAATTTGAGTTAATTTAAGTAAATGCGAATTTGTGAAGTCTTATAGACTAAATAATTGGGATAAAATCAATAAAGCTGGAAAATAAAATTGTGAATGAATGAATAAATTTACAATTACAATTAAATGAAAGAAAAATTGAATGTTGAAATTCATTTCGAATTTTAAGCAAATAGAATAGAATTGGAATTGAATTTGATTTTGATAAACAAAGCAAAGAATCGAAATGAAATTAGTAGGTGAAATTAATGGAAGAAATGACAAATTAATATCGGTTGAAATGATTTGAATTCAATAATTATAAAAGAAAGGTAAATTAAATTCATATGGGATTTGAAGTCCAGTTTAAATATAAGAGGTTATAAACCATAATAGTGAATTGAATATAAAATTTTAAAAAATGAACAAAAGAATAAAAATGGAATTGAAACTGAATATTGAAAACCAATTTGAATTGTGTGAAATCAAGTGAAGTTGTAAATTTAGTTCGAAGTGAACTAAAGATAATAAAGGTGAAAAAATGGGTTGAGATAAAATGAATTGCGATTTGTAGTGAATTAGTAAGTGAAACTGATTTAAAATAGTGACATGAATCAATTGTGAATGAAAAATAATTGAAAATTTCAATATTCAGAAGTTAAACTGAATCCAAATTGAAATTGTAAGTTGAATTCAAATGAAAATGAAAATGCAAGATAGAATGAAAATGAATATATGACTTCAATAGTAAACTAAAGATGGTATATGAAGTATCTATTGAAAATTTTGTAAAGGAATGTGCAAAATAAATTTGAATGTTGCAATTGGATATTATGGCTAGCAGGATATACAGGTGTATTAAAAGGAAATGGAATTGGGATTTTGATTTCGAAGATAAAATTGAATTGCTCGATAAAAAGGTACGTATTTGAATTTCAGTATGAAATTTAATTATCTTCTTGTCTAGCCGCTTGGCTTTTTCTTTTCTTTTTGAAATCTGGGGGCCGTGGTGCCATTTTTGTAGTCGTACCGAGCTAGCCGCGGAAAGGAGACGCTGGCGAAATTTTTCGAAAATTTAGGGAGTTAGAAAATTTTTGATAAAATATTGAAAATTAAAAATTTGAATTTGAATGTATAAGAAAATAATATTGTTTGGAGTTTATGGTTGAGGTTGGAAAGTTAGTTGAATCAATAATGGTTTGTTGATAAAAGATTAGTTTTGACAAGTTATTAAAACTGCTTATTTTGGGTACTTAGATAACGGGTTAACGTCAATTCTTCTTAACTAGTAATTTCAGGACGAAATTCTTTTAAGGGGGGAAGGATGTGAAGACCCAGAATTTTCAACGTTTGGAATTGAAATATTCAATTGATTTCAAATATCTGAATTGTTAATTTAAGCTTGAGTTTCAATTTTAACTATGAAATTAGCAATTTAATCATCAAATTTAATTACAGAAAATTGGGAAAAATTGTAAATCTTCTATTTTAGGCTTATTAAAGATGATTTGAAGTCTTGGAAAATTTATCATTGATAATACTGAAGATAAAACCACGGGATTGAATTTGAAAGTGAATTGTTCAGTTTTGAAAATTTATCGTTTAAATCGATATTTAAAAATAGCTTTCCGACGCACAGTCTTGGAATTCGACGAAACCAGTTCCGTTGGATCCGTAATATTGTGTTATTATCGAATTTCAATTTTCGTAGTGCTTGGAGTGATTGTTTGGTCGTACGATAAATAAACGCGTTGAAAATTAAATTGAAAATTTCAAAAAAGTTATCTTCTCCATACGACCAATTTTGGACTCGAAACCTTTTCCATTGAGTTTGGAATAGAGGGTTAACATTATAAATGCCTGGCGGCATGCCTCGATAGGAGTTCGAAATTTTAAATTGCGTTTTCAAGATGATTTGAATTTGAATTTAAATTTAAAAATAACTAATATCGTCGCATTAAAATATTGTGCTAAAGCTTTTCATACACATGTTGATGTTTTTAGCACGTGTCCCTTACCTTTTCATATTGTATACAAGTGTTTCCCTTTCGTTTAAAGAAAAGGAAAAAAATAATAACGAGCAAACGATTTTCTTCGTTCGAATAAAAAAAAGTCATGAGCAAACGATCAAATAGCCGAGCCTCTTTCAAAAAATTCAAAATCCCCAAATCAATTCGAAAAAAAAATGTTCGAAATCACAGAACAAACAATGGCACGCGATGGTTTTAGGGAGGAGGTTGATCGAGTGGATCGTGTGTGCAGATGCGTGCGCGAGGTAGGCTAGAGGAGGGTGGTGCATCATCGGCGATGCCGTGGTTGGAGCGACGGACGCGTACGCCTGTCATCTGCAGGCCGCGTCGCGACAAAGTGGAATTGAAGCGGCGATGTTGTGGCATTCGCGAAGCTAGGGATTCGCACATGGCTGATGGTGGTGTCGCGTTTTAGGGGTCGATCAGCGCGGCTGCAGTTCGAAGTCGACTATGAAGTTGTACTTGAATTCAAAAAATCAGTGGAAGCATCGCGATTTTGGATTTTCTATATTTGCAGTCACGTATATAAGCAACTTATTCTTCGATTTTTAATCTTTAATTTTGTACCGTATGTATAAGTATATACAGTAAAGAAAAATGTATATAAACATTTTACAGCAAGCTATAGATAAAGTTGAGAAAAGAAAATAAAAAAAATAATAAATAGATTTTAAAATCTATATATAGGTACTTTCAAAGAAAATGTTTAACTAATTTATCTAAATTATTTTTGATGCTAAAAGATTTTTAAAAGGGAATTTGTTTAAAATTAAATAATTAGTTAATAAAAAAGTATTTAAATAATAATTTATCAAAAGGAAAATTTGTTTAAACTTAAATTTCTAGTTAAAGTTAATGAGTAAGTAGTGACTTATTGTTGCACCAAGTCAAATATTAATAAATTGTATAAATTATTTATACAAGGTCAAGAACTGTGAAGAAAACAGTCTGGATTGAAAAATTGGTTGCATGCATAAGCAAAGGTGAGATCTTCTCACTCAATCAAAATATATTTTGATTTAAATTTTGAATGGTCAGATTTAAATTTTATTGTGCTTGGATGATTGAATTATAATTAGTTATATTAGTTTAGACCCTATTGTGCCGCTTAATAGCAGAGGTTATTATATTAAACCCATATATTGCGATATTCCACCTCGAAGTGGAATTGGTATTATATATTTATTTGGAGTTGTTGATTTCCCGCATTATATAGCAGATGAGACCCTATTGCGCCGCATAATAGCGGATAATATTTTATAAATCCAATATACCGCGATATTCCACCTTGAAGTGGAATGGGTATTGAATTATTGTGCTAACGTCTTTGGATGCAGGGAAACATGTTGGAGGGATCCAACTGGATTCCTCAAATATTTAATTTATTCGTATGTTGTTTGTTGCTAATTTTTAATTCGTGTGATTATTTGTGATTGAAACCGTGAAGGCTGTAATTTAGCCGAATGTATTTTTGGTATCATAGGATACCAAAAATAAATAAAAATTTGATTTTGAAATTTAGGTAGAGAATTTATAATAAATTCACTCAAAGGAATCGGGTGAATTTTAAAAGAAGGAAATTTAAATAGATAAAGTTTTATCTTTGAAAACTTATTGAATAAATTCCAAAAATATGGGAAAATATTTTAATAAAGGAATTTCAGGTAATATTGTTTAATGGTTGAAGAAATTATTTAAGATACGTATTTTAAATAATTGAAAGAGATAAATAAATTTATTTCAAAAGGAAATAAATTTAGAAATTAAATTTGGAATTTAATTTAGAGTTGAAATTAATTTTAGAAATTAATTCGGGAACTAATTTGGAGTTAGAATAAATCGTAGGAATCGATGGAAATTAGGTTAGGTGTTCTGGAAATAATTTGGAAAATCAATTTGAAAATGATTTGTTATTGGAAAATTAATTTGGGGAAATAAAATTGGAATTTGATTTTGCGTTTGAAATAAATTGGAGATCAAATTGGGATTTGATTTGGTTTGATGGCGATATTTGGAAATCGATTTAAATTTCATATATCAGTTGATATTTGGAATGTAAATCCACAAGGGAATTTGTAAAGTAAAGGGAAATTGTTTAAAAATAAATATTGGTTTATTTTTAAAAAGTATGGAAAGAAATTTACAAATTGGAATGTAAATAAAAATAAATCAAGAAGATTTATTAATTTATTGGATGGACCATTTTGTAATGGAAAAAGAATCCTTCCATGGAAAGCCGAGTATATTTTTTAAAATAGCTTTTGAATAAAATTTAAAAGTTTTAGATTTGGTTTTAAAATAATATTATTAGATAAATTAGTTTTGGAAAATTTTTTAAAGTAAAAATATATTTAATTCATTATATAAGGGATTATTTTAAAGATTTAAATTGATATTTGATTTAGAAAATAGTTATTCAAATTATACTCTGTCTACTAATTTGTTTTAAAATTAGTTTTGGACTTGAATTTTTATATGAGATATTAATATAACTAATTTTTAAGCGAATATTCCAAAAAAAGTTTATTTTAAAGGTTTCCAAGTGTATTTTGAATAAGTTTTTTATATTATTTTAAAATATTAGAAATTGGTAGATTTTCAGTGGAAACGAATAAATGTTTGGAAATGTATTCCGCGTGAGAAGAGTGTTTTGAATTTGTTTTCAAAAAAGATTGAAATGTGGAAATTTAATTGAAATTTATTTGAAATTTATTTTCAAAGGATTGAAGTGTGAAATTTTATCTTACGAAGATATATTCAAAATAATAATAATTGGGGAAAAATTATTTGAAATCCAGTTACTATTTTGAATGATGATTGATAGTTAAATAACCGACTATCAATATTGGCCTTAAATCGGCATTTGAATTTCAATGCGACTGGGAGTCGAATTACAACTGGATATTCGAAACCCACATCGAACCTTTGTGATTGTGATGGATCTTTTGTTTAAAAGATCAAAGTGAAATTGTTGTGATTTGTTTGAATCTGAACGTAACACTTATTGTTAATAAGCACTCCTTATTCGAATTAGCGGGGAGAGGACCTTGTGTCATAAAACCCATTCCGAATAACGATACGACGAAATGGGATTGCATTTGAAGATGGTGTTGAAGACCAGGTATTTTCGAAAGTGAAAGGATACCCGTCGAATGTCTCACCGGTTACTCCAGTATAGAGATTTTATCACCCTTTGTGATGGGGATTTTGGACGTGATTAGTGAATAACTTGATTTGCAAGGGCTTCTTTGGAAGTGCATTCGGTTCCGTTCGATCCCGGAACGGACTTGTATGGATGTGTGTCTGACGTTACACTTTGAGATGTAAAGCTGGTTTCTATCAAATACATTTCTGTTGTTGCGGAGAATTTATTCTCTTAGCTTAACACCCTTCTCTGAGACGTACGAGCTCAGAGGTTATGTATTTGATGGTTACTAGTGATACATTCCCAATTTGGTAATGTGGCATACGAAATGTTGCTGATCATTTTTTGATCGAAGCATGACTTTGTGAAAAGCGTAGCTTTGTGGATGAGACTTCGTCGAATCTCACATTCCGGAATGGTCGAAACAGGAAGAATGCAGCAAGGTTATAGGGAGTAGCGCCCCTTAGGGTATGTACATTTCCTTCTGGATAGTAGTGGTATCATGGTATGGAGCCCAGATACTTAACTTATGTGAATATCGCAAATATATATTACTTTGTGTATGTTGTTGTTGGGGATCCTCGGATAAAGGTTGTTTACAACCGGGGGATGGCATACTCGTGTAGTAGTTACCTATTTTTGCAGAGGTAACCCGACCTTGTGTTGGTAGAGATCCGGTTAGGTTCTCGGGGCGTCCATCCAGAGGTGTACCCATGTGGCCCAGGAAGTTCCTTCGCCTGACCATTTGTTGGAAATCCAATCACCAATACGCGCCTTGTACGGTTTTAGTTGTAGAACTTGCCATTTAATATGGCAGCTATAGTAGGCATACTATAATGGTATGTATGCTGGCTGAGATTAATATTATATTTTCGAAAATGTTTTTCACACTATGCACTAATAATAATAATATCAAAAGAATTTTCTCGTAGTAAGCATATTTGACTATCATAAGGAGAAATCTCCTCCAATTCTGCTTTGCATTATGTGTGTGGGCCTTATGGTAGTTTCATTTTGCATAAAGCATTACGGATTTCTTTTAGTTCCTTTGTTTTCTTATGGTTGAAGAATAACTGTTTTAAGATCTCACACCAGTCCCATGACTGACCTGGAGTTTATTGTTCTCTTTCTAAACTCTGGGTGCCCATAATTTTCCACACGAGCAGCCTAGAGTCAGGTTATCAGTTATTCGGGAGCGAATTCAGAAAAGAGTTGCCGTGGAGAATTGGAGTTGAAGCTGGATGGCGAGACGTATCTCTTTACTATGTTGTGTCCGTTGCGTATGGTTAGTGCAAATCGGTTTTCATATAGTCAAGTTATAATAACTGTCAGTGATGTATGATGTCATTGTAAACTCTGATGTTGTATTGTATTAGCAGTGATGAGTCTTTGATTTAAAGATTATTCATTTATCTATTATATATTGTTACGCTGCGAAATGTGAGATTCTGTTTATTGTTTTTGTTTTTCTTCTACCTATTCATTCTTTAAACCCTAAAGACTTGTGGGTTTGTTCCTCTTTGGCTAAGTTGTTGTGGAAATTTGCCAGCTCAAAGGGGTACGGATTTGCGGGTCTTTACACAAATTTCATAATCTGATTTTTGAAAAGTTTTTAAAATGGCTACCAACACTTGTACTATTATTAACACTAATATCCCTATCACTAGTTCGTTTGTAGAGGGTCGGTCTACTGTCAGACCACCACTTTTTAATGGCAGTAACTATACATACTGGGCATGTAGGATGAAAATATATTTACAATCTATAGGATTAGACACTTGGAATATCACACAAACTGAATATTCTGGACCCACAATTGATTTTGCACAGTGGACTGCTGAGCAAAAGATTGTTGCACAAAATAATTCCAAGGCAATGAATATTCTGTTTTGTACACTAGATAGAAATGAATTCAATAGAGTGTCAGTTTGTAAGTCTGCATATGAAATCTGGAAAACATTGCAAGTTACTCACGAAGGAACAAGAAAAGTTAAACAGACCAAAATTTCCATGCTCACAAATCAGTTTCAATTATTTAAAATGAATGCTAATGAGTCTATTTCAGATACGTATAGTAGATTTCAGGATATTATGCATTCTCTAATATCTTTGGGAAAGGAATTTTCTGAAGAAGATCAAGTCAGAAATTTTTTAAATTCTCTAACTCTAGAATGGGATCAAAAGACACTTGCGATCGAAGATGCAAATGACATCAGCATTTTGAATATAGAAGATTTAATTGGAAATCTAATGTCATATGAAGTTCAAATGATCGGGAGAAGAGAAAGTAAAGCATCTGAAAAGAAATCAATGGCATTCAATGCATTGACCGATGGATTAGATTCAAACAACGATAATGATGAAGAAATAGCCTTTATGACCAGAAATTTTAGGAGATTCCTGAAATACAAAAAGATGAATAATCTCAAGAGAAACAACTATAAGAATTCTGGAAATCAGAATATAGTGCCAAATAATGACAAGTGTTACAACTTTGATAAACCAGGCCACTTCAAAAGAGACTGTCTGCATCCAGAAAGGCAGAATTCTCCTATGAACAATGAACCAGCGAAGAAATGGAAGCGTGCATTTACTGCTACTCTAGATGACTCAGACTCGTCCTCAAGTGATGATGATCAGAAGACGGATAATTCGAATTTGTGTTTCACAGCGGTTCACGCCTCCAACGAATTCAGAGAAACGGACTCAAAAAATGGTACACGTTTACAATACAATTGGTTGAAATTGATTTCTTAGAATTAGTTGCTTGATTGTTTGATTGATTGATTTTTGAATTGGTGTGTTGTTTGAATTTTAAAATTTATTTTCTATTTATTATTATTATTATTATTAGTATTATTATTTTTATTATTTTTAATACTTTCTGAAATATATTATAAGTATAATGATATTTCAGAAACATATAATAGACATTAATAATAATAATATATAAATATATATATTAGAGATCTTAGAAAAAAATAAATTCATGAAAATTCAAAAGCACATGTCGACATGGTCCCTACCATGATGTCAACATGGCCACCTGAATTTGAATTTTAAAATTTGAATTCAAATGTTTGAATTTCCCTCCACCTTTTCACTTCATTCAATTCTTTGAAAAGATACCTGTTGACCAGAGAATATGTCCTTTGAGAATCTATTTATTCACTATTTTTTATCATATCTTTTCACTTTCATTTTCAAATTCAAGCTCTCTCTTCATAACTTCAAGCTCTCTACTCTCTACTCTAATGGCTTCTTCAAGCAACCCCTCAACCATGAGAATTTCTAGAAAAATCAAAGAGCAATTATTCAATGATCTGGAGGCAATTAAAGCATACATCAATCATGCTAACTATGCCAAAGTCCATCCTGGAAAATTTGCAATTTTTCAAGATTTTTCTTCTTATGAAATTGACTCTCTTTTTGCAAGCAATGGTGTTCTTAGTCTTATTGATGCTTATCAAAATGATTTTGTTTGCTATCCTAATCTTGTCAAAATTTTCTATGCGAATTTAAATCGCGGATTTTATGTTGGAAATGAAGATGAAATTTGGAGTAGTGTCAAAGGCACTCAAATTGTTTTGAATTGTGATCTTTTGGGTACCATTCTCAATTGAAAGAGTTCGGGAATGGACCTTTCTAACTTAAAAATCGATAACATGATCGTGAGACATTTCATCACATTTTCAAAAGAGATGATGATTTTGATTTTAAAAATAGAAATTTTCGACCAAAAGCAAGAATTGTTAATATTCTTTTGCAACATACTTTGACCCCAAGATCGGGAGATTTTAACAATCCTACTACAATAGTTTGCAAAGCCCTTTTTTCTATTTTCGAAAACTATGACATAAATTGGGCGCAAGTTATTTGGGATGAACTTCGTCCTAAAAATCTTGAAATGGGTGAGAGTACTTTATACCATGGAATTTATCTCACTCGGATTTTTTACTATTTTGGAGTGGATTTCAAAGGCGAAGAATTTGTTTCTAAAAAAGTTTTCAATCATTCCAACATTTCACTTATGAAAATTCCATTTGTTTTTCAACCTTATGAGACACTTACCGAAAAGGAAGAGCGGTTGGCTCATGAGGAAATGAAAGAAGAGGAAGTTGAAGAAGAAGAAGGGGATGGAATGGAAATTGAAGAAGAAGAAGAAGGTGAAACGTCTTTGGAAAGTATTGAATATCCTTCCAATCCATCCAACAAAACCCTTCTCAAAAACCAAAAGATAATTGTGGAGAATCAACGGATTCTAAAACAATCCGTTAGTAAAAAGTTGGATAACATTTCTTCAAAGATGAACAAGTTCTTTTCAAAAGTCAGCAAGAAACTTGGACTATCTTCATCATCTTCATCCTCTAACTAGTTTTATCTTTTCGTATCTTGTTGTATTCGTTTTAGTTTGCTTTATTTCGAATGTTCATGTAGTTTATTGTGTGCTTAATCATTGTATTATCATAGTATGCAACGAAATGAAGTTTTCTTTCTGTTATCTACCTTATCTTATCTCTAGAATAAATGTTAGTATATTATATATATACACAATTATTCACAAAATCAAAATTAGTCATAACATTTCACTAACCCATGTCGACATCCCCTATGTGATCATGTCGACATGTACTGGTCAGAAATGACAATTGATTTTGAATTTGAAATTTGAATAACTACCACATGTCTATTCAATTCAAACAAATTTCTACACCTATATATACCTGTTTCTTCTAGAATTCTTCATTGAAATTCATTTCTTATCATCTATATCCTCCATGTCCTTCACAAATTCAACTATGGCTAATCCTGTTCACAATTTATCCGAAAATCTTGAAGAAACCCATAGTTTGTTTAAGAATATTCTCTCGTTTATTCTACGAAACCAGCGTCATTTAGAATTAAGTCAAATGCAGATGATAAAGGAACAAGAAAGCGACTTCGATGCGATACAATGGATGATCTCCTCTCTGTACAAGGATGATTACGAAGCACATCCTCCTGTCTCTCTCACCAATGACAATGATAATTGGGATGCTGTTAAGGCAGACCCAATCTTTGGAGAAGAAGGATGGTTGGATGTTCCACGTAACGTTTGATTTTTTTATTTACTTTTTTTGATTTGTTTGAATGGATTTGGTTTGAATTGATATTTTGTATGGATTAATTAATTTGAAGATTGGTGTGTAAAACATATATATACATACATATATATATATATACATTGAATTAGTTATCATGCTTAGAAGTATAATTATTTCCTACTCTATATATATTTTGTTGTATAGTTTATCAATGTAGGTACTAAAGTCCAAGAATGAGGGGGAGTAAGTTTTTGTTGATGACAAAGGGGGAGAAATATAAAATAGGATAGTTAGGTATAGATTAAGGGGAAGTTGTTAGTTTTAGGAGGAGTTATTAGGATAGAAATAATATTTTATAAACAAAGGCTGTCATCATCAAAAAAGGGGAGTTGTTAGTCCGTGAGATGATGGTTTTGATGACAACAACCTTAGAATAGATTATAAAATATAAATACTAACATTATAAGTTTAGATATATATGTATATGCATGATTTAACCATACAGGTACTAAGAATGAAGACTGTACAGTATAGAGATTCAAGATATCAAGATAAAATATCAAGACAGAAGACTCATGAGTATCGAGACTATCAAGAGTTCAAGATTTCAAGGATAAGTATTTTTATTATTAGGAATTTTTGTTAAAACTCATAGAAAAGCACTGGCAACTTAAAATCCAATTTATTCGTGGAATGGAATCCACTTCGAGCCCGTTAAAGGGATGGAACCCTAAGCAGGATGAAACCTACGAAAAATCTAGTGGAACATTGTTTTGTACCCGCTAACTTTTATTCAAAATGATTTTTCAAAATTATATCTTGTTTTCAAAATGTTTTCAAAACTTTCCTTTTTAAAAGATTCAAAACCCTCGATCCTGATTTTAAATAATTTTAGCATCAAAAACATCTTTATTTTCAAAGTCAAAATACTCTTGATTTTAAACTATCTTTTTAATAATATATTTAACTTTTAATATTTATACTTAGATTTAAATATAAAATTATGGTTAAATTGTATATATATTATTCTTTATATTTACTTATGAATTTCAACTATAGTCAAGTATATTTATAAAGTTTGAATTAGTTTTTATATAAGATAAAGGTTATTTTCAAAGAAATTCAAAACATCATAAAAAGCTTTGGGATGTTGACATGCCTATGGGTACCATGTCGACATGGTGACAGTTTGATTCAAAAAATTCAAATTTCAAAAGAAGTGTCTATTTACCATAACTCTTCATGAACGGACATGGCTGTTGTTCTTCTATAAATAGGGGTCAGTTTCAACGAATTTTTAATCATTTTTTTCTGGTTTTCACTCCTCTTCTTCTTCCTCATTTCTTAATACATATTCTTATCATTATTCTACCGAAATCAACATTGAATCATACTCGATTACTTATAGTTTGATTCTTTATCACTATCTCTACAAGATTCTCAGTGCTATTCAGAGTTATAGACTTCTTTGTAATCTATTAAGTGAGAAAAGGTGTGATTGTAGCCTTGGAAATCAATCAAAAGGGAAAAGGTGTGATTGTAGCCTTGGTAAATCAATTGGGTAAACTTGTGACCCAGAAATCAAGTATCTCTACTCAGAGGATCGAAATTCTAGAGGGTGTACCTCGTAGCCTTGAAACCGAGGGTGTAATTGTACAATTTCTTTTGAAAGGAAATCCGTACTTGTGTTGCGGGACTGGATGTAGGGTAACTCCGAACCCGCATAAAATCCGGTGTGTTCTTTCCTTTACTGCTTTTATTTTATTTCTGTATCTGTGATTGTTTCTGCGATCATATCTTTGTCTATATATTGCATACTTTTGTGTCTAAATTAACATAAATCGAAAAAGATTTAGTAATTCTTTATTAAAACTATTCACCCCACCTCTGGTGTTAATCTTAGCCTTAAGATCCGTAATCTGCATTTCTCACAACACAAACCTAACATTCTGGTTCCCATGGAATTTTATCCTCAATTGAATGCTTGTTATTCGATAGTTAAATAACCAACTATCAAAATTGGACCCCAAGCGTAACTTTGGAAATATCTAAGAGAAACACGTGAGTTATATGGCACAGTCATCTCCGATGATGATGTACTGTACGTATAAATCTCATTTTATTCCCCTAGGACAATGGAAGGAAATCCATCCACTAACGGCTAGGAGGTGATCTCTGCTCTTATCTTCAACTGTTTATTTTCTAAAGAACCAGGGTTGAGTTTACCAAAAATTATCGAACGTCGTTTCGAAGAGGATTGAAAATGTTATCTGAAAACCACTTCGATCCAACAAATGCATTTCGAAGTGAAGACATCTTGATGACGATGGAATTGAAGATAGAACTCTCAAGTGTTTCGTTTAGTCCCAGAGCGAACTTGTATGGATGAATGCTGATATTGCATTATTGCCTTGAGGGCAGTGTTAGCATTCCAAGTTGTAAGCTATATATAAAGGTAAAATGTAGCCTCAAGCCTCATCAACCAGAAATGACCAAAACATGGGAGATGCAGTAGAGCTAAGTGGGTCGCTCCCAAGTAGGGTATAATCATCTCTTTCTAGATTTGCTATTATCTCTCATTTATAGGCTTCGTGGACCAAAGCGAGGTGATCATATTCGGTACTACTAGTCAAATGGTAGGCTGGTCCTATGTTGGTAGGGGATCTAGGTGAGGTCCTCGGTGTTATTTTATCTAGAGATGCACCGTGACAGGAGATACCCTAGAAGCCAATTTTTTATATGGAACCCATTCTCCAATAAGCGCCATACGGACTTAGTTGTGCCTAACTACGCTGAATCGTGAGAAGCAAGCATTTCAGCTATATTCATATTTAACTTTGATCCCTAGACATTATTATAACATAAATGGATTTTCTATAGAAATTTTTTTGGTTATCGTAAGGTAAAAAACTGGCCGTGTTTATGTGCGGTGTGCTCTTACGAGAAACTTTTGATATTTAAATGGTTTTTTAGAACTTTAAAATCCAATTTGGAGTGTTTTCTCACGCTGGTTTTCAGACTGACTTGGGTGTTATTATATCATAATGCTCGGGTTAGACCAAGCATATTTACATATTTTCTTAGCATTCATTGGAGCTTATGAGATGGGTTAGAAATTTACAAGTCGTATTTACGTATATGTTTTATTTTCACTATTTTTTTCTTGAAATCATCAGCCTTTTTTAGGACAGTCTGTTATAACTGTCCAGGCTGATGATAGTGAATTGTTGTTGAACTTTGATGAATGTATGTATATAACAGTTTCTCTTTGTAAAGATCATTGATATTATATTATACATTGTTCCACGGCGTTTGTGAGTTTCTATGTTCTTTTAATTTCTTCTTCTCTTCTTCCTTCTTCTTCCTTCCTTTTTCCCAGAACTATAAGTCTTTCCGTTCACCTTGTGCTGGATACGTGTGGTTTATTGTCAGCTTGAATGGTATGGATTGGCGGATCGTTACAGGTTTAAGGGAGATGAAGTGATGGTGGAAGAGAAAAGGATGGAGAATTTGATATTGCATTTAGGAAAAGAAAGGAATAGAGGCGGCTGAGTAGAAAAACCCTAGTCCCCATTCTTACCGCCTTGTTGAAATATATGGAAATATGAAATTTTAAAATTTTCGAAATTAATACGTATGTATTTTCAAACATTTTGAAAATTATAATTATATTTTAACTTTTATAATATATTTGTATCTTATTTTAAACTTAGGTTTTAAATTTAAAATCTTCTATTTTCAAACTATTTTGAAAATTAGTCCAAGGTCCAGTTCAAATTAGACCTTTTCTATTAGGGATAACCTTTTGGTCTTACCTTATCATTTCAGGCCAGGCTATTAATAAGGTATAGTAGGGTACTTGATTACCGAAACCCAATCTTAGACACTTTACTATATGAGTAGACTTTAATTACTTAAATTAACCCTAACATGACTTATTAGACCGCATATGCCATTGGGCTCTAATACCATTGTTGGAGCTAGACCAACCCTTAGTTGAAGTTATGGGTGAATTTTAAAAACTTTTACCCTACGGGATCTTTATTAGGCCTATGAAGTCCAATCTATTTTGAAGTTCTAAATTTAATTTAAATAAAAACATATATTTCATTTAATTTTTTTGATTGAAACTTATTTAATTTATTATCAACTTATATATAAATATACATACATACATACATATATATACACACACAACATATACATATGTATATGCGTGTGCATGTATAACAT
Organism: Allium cepa; assembly: GCA_030765085.1. NCBI lineage: Eukaryota > Viridiplantae > Streptophyta > Magnoliopsida > Asparagales > Amaryllidaceae > Allium > Allium cepa. Next base: position 84,134,018 of record CM060931.1, on the reverse strand, counting down.
GATATTCCGTAAAGGGTATAACATGTCCGTATATAGATGTTATGCTTTACATCACGACGAACACGTTAGTCCATCCTATATGTATTATATGTTATCCAAATACGTGTGTGTATTTTAGTTATTATATATATATATCCAAGTGAAAATTATATATTTAAATTATGAATATATATATATACGTATATGCATAAATAAAATATTATAGCATTAAACGTTAAATAAACATATATATATATATATATATATATAATGACCCGATATTTTCAACCATTCGCGTCTGCACATGTCAGACTTGAATTGCTCAAAATATGTAAATAAAATTTGGCAAATCTCAGAATATACAGTAAATAAATAATCATAGATCACAGACACAGAGTAAATAATAATGCAGCGGAAGTAAAAGAGATAGTAGTTCATGAAGCTACTATATATATATAAGATACATCATAATTAAACAAGATACAAAAAAAGAGTAACAAGATACATCAAGTACAAATCAGAATACATTACTGAAATCACTAGATACTGAAATCAAAATAGATGGCTGGATCTTCAAGAAAAGCTCCAACTGCGAAGGTAAATCTTGAATGTTGAATCACTAAGCCGACTCGAGCGTAAAGCAAAACACAAAACACTCGAGTTAGGACATAAATACTTATGAACTGTAAATCAACTCAAGTGAACAGCAACAAAAATGCATTAGTAACTTAAAGGATGCTTGGGATCGCCCATCCTTTAAGGGTCTGTTAAACTATTTACTATATAGTAATATTGTACTATTATAATAATGTCTATAGTAAAATAAACTTACTTTTAAATAGCGTTAAAGGGTTACACATATAGCTCTCAACACGTAATAGTCCCAGTAGTCCATCCAGTATCAGCATACCTCCAGATCGGGAGGCTACCCTAAATACTCCATGGGCTATGGGAGAAAAACAAACACGTAGTAAAGCTCGGTATGGTTGGTGACACGGCACACAAGGCAATGCCAGGGTAGATATACCAATTACGCACACGGGCTGGTGGTAACATAGCAGCCACTACGCCCACCTCGGATCACACTACCAATCAAAATCGGAGGATGGCCATCGAATCAATCATAAATAAGAGAATAGTATCAAAGAGATATGTCTGATAGGAGGAATGACCTCACTTGTCCCGAGATCGCTCCTGCTTTAGCCACCTTATGCAAAACTCACGAGAGTCGGTTCCACGTTCATACCTCAATAGGAACGTCGCCACCATCCTACTTCATTCTGGAATCCCCACCGCGTACACGGTTGTTAAAGTGGTTTTCGGAATTGGCAGAGAGTATGACAACTTTCGATCCCTGTCTCTTTAACAACCAAACATTATTATAACGCCGTGGTCGTTTCAAAATAGTTTATACTTCAAAAATCAAATCATTTCGTTTCAAAACTATATTCCTTTCAAAATAGTTTATACTTCGAAACCAAAACCATTTTTATTTCAAAACTATATTCAAAGTAAAAATAGTTTATCATTTCCATTTCAGACATATATTCACCTTTCAAAAGTCATAATACTTTCAAAGTTAAAACTCTTTTGAAACCAAATTACTTGAAATCATTACACTTTGAAAATCATAACATTTCGAAATCATACATTTGAAATCATGGTGCCTTCCTTTAATTCTTTACATTTTACAAATTTATTTAATTAAACCCAAATTTTCAAATTTCCAATTTAATTCAATTCATACCATCAGTTTCAATTCAATTCAGTTTCCAACAAACCATTTCAAATCTTATTAATTTCAAATATAGATTTGGTCCACAAAATAAACTATAAATTTTTTAATATATTTCAAAGCTTTAATATCCCATATTTCAAAACTAAATTTTATAATTTCATATATCTCAAATTAACCTCATTATTACTTAATTTTGAAATATTCATTTCATAAATCCAGTATCATTTAAATAAACCAGAATTACAAATAAACTAAATATCACATTCTTTATCAAAATAAACATTATGTCATTCAAAACCATTTCAATCATTAAAATATCATATCCTTTCAAAACTTCATTATTAAATATTCAAATTTAAACACCTTTTAAAAAATTAATTATGTCATTCATTTATTACTTCAAATATCATTACAAAACACATTTCAAAAATTCCATTCAGAAATTTTATTTATCATATTACATTTCATTCCATTTAACACAGAACTAAGTAAACATTATTTAAATTCAAATTCAATTTAAATTCCTTAAAAATTCAAATTTAAATATAAAAATATATATCCAAAACTCCTTAAATTTCACAAATTATCAATTCCAAAAGTTAATCATTTAACAATTCAAGATATAATTCAAATAGTGTTGAAATCTATAGTATTTCAAAAAATTGTCATATTATAGCAACGTCAGCATTTATAAAGTGCTACCGTAGCTATTCAGCTTCCAAAATAGTTAAGTTTAGGAATAACAACATTTATAAAATGCTATAATAGATATTTAGTTACTTCAAAACTTAGTTAAATTCAAAAACAACAGCACTTTAAAATGTTGTCATAAGACCACAACATTTTTTTTGAAACGCTATTAATAAAATTCCATATTTTATTATAACTTCAGAAACATTATCACTCCAAAAATTTTGTTATTTTAAACTTATAAACCATATTTCTAGACTTCAAAATTTCATATTTAAATAATTTTAACACATGATTTATCACAACAAAATTTTATAATTATATATCCAATTTAAAACTCAATTCATTTGTTAAGTCAAAATTCACTGTTTTCTTAACTTGTAAATTTAACAAAACTTAACATTTTACTTCAAATATAATTTCAAAACTTTAAATTTAATTTCCATTATTTACCTACATTTTTATAAGTATAATTTAATATGACGCCCTACCTCTATGCTCACAATAACAAAGGTCATTACAACTAATAACGTCTGCTATTGCGAAGAATAAGGCTTGTTAGAAGCCACCATCCGTAAGTTATGCCTTAGATGAGTATTGATTATATCGACAGGAGTTGTGTAAGTTACTCCCAACGATATAAATTCAATCCAAATCTAAAACGAAACTACGATGGCTAAAGAAAAATCCACAACAACTCATAATAACAACAACACAGATAGTATAATCACATCAGAAAAGAAATATCAGATATATATCGAAAGATAAGTATGGAATACATGCTACAACAGTCGATCATTCATATGAACCAAATGTACATATACACAGACATCAACATACATGAGGTGATAGTCAATATAACAAAAGTACTCGTCGAAGACTAGACAAAAGATGGAGTGAAATCCCAAAAGCTGAAGCTGCAACGGAATTAGAGATAGCGACTATCCTGAAATAACTCGGTCTGACCCGAGTATTATTTAAAAGAAAATAATAAACGGATCAGTCTAATTTAAACTTCAGGAATAAGTGTATGATAAACAACACTTAAGCAAATAATTATAGTCTCGAATGAGACTATTTAACATAAATAATCAACATAGTTTAAATGAATAAATCTCAATTTAAACTCCATCAAAATCAACTTTCAAATTCACAATTGAATTCAAAACAGCAATACACAAAATTATAATCTCAGATGAGACTATACACAAACTCAACTTTCAAATTCATAATTGAATTCAAAGCGGCAATTCACAAAATCTAGAAATCAAAATAGATAACTAGAAAAATCAGCAGTCGTAAAATTTAGAAATCAAAATAAGATAACTAGAAAAATCAGCATAAAAGTGGATCGATCCCAGCAGGTGGCGAGTTTTAGCTACGCCGCATGTGCATCTCATATGGCCAAAGCGTACCAAGTACCATAAATTTTTGGTGCCCATGAGATGACCCGAAGGTCCGTAGAGTGACCCGAAGGTCTAGTACTGGTAATTTGCCCGAAGGTTCATCAGATGACCCGAAGGACCAACAGAGTGGCTCGAAAGCCCAACAAAATCATCATAATCTTCAAACAGCAAATCCCCAATAAATATTTCAATTAACGAGTCCAAAATTAACCGATTTCGTAAAAGTGTGGTTCCATACTCCGCACTTTTGCTAAATCGTTTAAATCTCTTCATCGTTTCCTTGAAAGTGCAAAATTGTGTATTTTATATAAATAACATTTTACGTTTTCAAATGGACAAGTCCAGAATTAACCGAATCAGTAAAAGTAAGGGTTCATAGTCCTTAATTTTGCTGAAACGTTCAAATTGATTCATCATTCTTTTGAAAGCGTAAACTGTAAAATTTTTGAAAACAATTATATTTTAAAACGATTTTAAAAATACGTGATTAAAACAGCAACTCATATCACAATTTCAATAAAGAAATTGCGCTTCCCAAAACACCGTAAAAATGGTTATTGTTAACCCACCTTTTTACCAGGCCATGGACATGCGGGATTAACATAACCGGTTGCACGTTCGCCAAGGCTGGTGTACGATGGATCCAGTCGACTGGATGGATGGATGACGCAACATGCTTAGGAGATGGAAATATGATTGGATAAAGATGAATCAACTATGGTTTGGGTCTAGGAAATATGGTTCGGCATTTGTACTCGGCATTGAAGTACGTCCAGCATTCCTCCACACGGCATTTGTACTCGGCATTGAAGTACGTCCGGCATTCCTTCACTCGGCATCCTCCACTTGGCATTTGTACTCGGCATTGAAGTACGTCCGGCATTCCTCCACTCGGCATTTGTACTCGGCATTGAAGTACGTCCGGCATTCCTTCACTCGGCATCCTCCACTCGGCATTTGTACTCGGCATTGAAGTACGTCCGGCATTCTTTCACTCGGCATCTTCCACTCGGCATTTGAACTCAGCATTAAAGTGCGCTCGGCACACCTCACCCCAGCATCGATCGGCATGCATCACTCAAATGCCTCGTCCGGCATTATTCTATCAGACTTTGTTCGGCATGCATCACTCAAATGCCTCGACCGACATTATTCTATCAGACTTCGTTCGGCATTCTTCCTCCAGACGCTTCGTTCGGCATGGAACGGGTCGGCATTGATGGCTCGGCATTACATGGCTCGGCATATGTGGACCGGCCATAAACTCGGTGGGCCTGAATCACGCAAAGGCCCAACAACTCAGGATTTGCCTATAATTACAGCATGTGGGGGTTCAGAAAAGGGATCCTGATTCTCTCTCCTGCTCTCTAACTTTCTATCCCCTAAGGCTAAGGCTAGCCTATCACTTTGTAACTGTAATCGATTGTTACAGCAATAAAAAAGAAATTACTGGAGTGGACGTAGGCCAGAGTTAGCCGAACCACTATAAATTTCGTGTCTTTACCGCTTTCATTTTAATTTCTGTTATTCTTCATATTAAATATCCTCTACATACATCCTACCCGTGAACTGTGATTGTTGTTTGGTACTTTCACTTGGATCTGGGTGTTAGTGACCAATTTTGGCGCAAACATTTTGGTGCTTTCACTAAGAATTGAACACAGGAATTTTGGAGTTAGAAACTTGGATTTAAAAGAGCAATGGCTAGACCATCAGCAAGGAAACAAGTAATGGAAAGGAGCAATCCGGAGGGAAGTCAAGAGGCTTCCTCTAGAGATGGAGCAGGTGGAGCATCCATTTACATCACTAGAGAGGAAATGGAGGCGATGATGAAAAGACAAGAGGAGATGATGCAGACTCTTCTCAGACAATTTTCACAAACAGAAAATGCAGGAGCTCAGATCCGTGGAGCTGGATCAGAAGCACTCAACCAGCAAGCAGAGGGAATAGCTCGGCAGGGGGCAACCCCCAATCAGCAAACAGCTATCAATCCAGATGGATCTAGATTTGGGGGCATACCACAAGGAAATGTTGGACCAACCCATGGAGGGATACCAGACGATGTTGTGCAACCTGACACCAACAGGAGTGCAGGAGTGCGAGATGAGGAGTATGTGCCAGAATTCCCTCATAAACTCGAGGGGCAGACCAGAGGCGATGGACTAGGATTACATCTTGGGAGCAAGAGCAGCCACCACCTACCTCTAGCAATGGTGGCATTGGGTCTGGTCAACGCCGGTTTACTATCAACTAAACAGGTTTATGGTTTTGAATAAGTAATAGAACTCAAAGTAATACGGCTAGGTCACTTACACACGTACGGGATTGAGAACGGTCCCTAGGCGTGCTCTGAGATAACTGAAAACCGTACTACTTGAATCTATGAAATTCTGCTTTCTTTCTAGTTTTCTGCAAACTTTGGTTCTCTCTTTCGTATTTCGGACATTTACTTTTCTTTGGTATGGTTTTGGAGTTTGGATTGAACTCCCGATTTGGTTGGTTTTTTCTTGGTTTCTCATTCTGGTTTGGATGTTTGATTTTTGATACGAATTTCTGGTTTTATATTTGGTTTTGGATCAATGTAATAAACAGTTCAGGTTTTATAATTACTTCCCCGACCGGAGAGACGGGGCAATGGTCACAAGTTACGAGTCCCTTCGCCGGAGAGCGAAGAAATGGACTCGGGCAGAATATAAAAAGTCCTTGACCGGAGAGTCGAGGCCGGAGAATATAAAAAGTCCTTGACCGGAGAGTCGAGGCCGGAGAGTATAAAAAGTCCTTGACCGGAGAGTCGAGGCCGGAGAATATAAAAAGTCCTTGACCGGAGAGTCGAGGCCGGAGAATATAAAATGTCCTTGACCGGAGAGTCGAGGCCAGAGGATATAAAAAGTCCTTGACCAGAGAGTCGAGGCCGGAGAATATAAAAAGTCCTTGACCGGAGAGTCGAGGCCGGAGAATATCAAAACCCTTAGCCGGTTTGCTGAGGCCAGTTAATATCAAAGTCTTTGACCGAAGAGTCGAGGCCGGAGAACATACAAGCCCGTGATGGAAAAGTCAAGGATGGAACAGGATAACATGACCCGGCGAGGTCTACAAAATCAAGATTAAGCCCGGAGAGGTCGTGGATTTGATGATATGGTTACAAAAAGGATGTGGACTTTGGATATCAGATTTGAGGCTATTCAAAACACACCTTCCAATAGCAAGGCATGTTTTGGGGGGCAAGTGTTAACCCGCCTTTTTACCAGGCCATGGACATGCGGGATTAACATAACCGGTTGCATGTTCGCCAAGGCTGGTGTACTATGGATCCAGTCGACTGGATGGATGGATGACGCAACGTGCTTAGGAGATGGAAATATGATTGGATAAAGATGAATCAACTATGGTTTGGGTCTAGGAAATATGGTTCGGCATTGAAGTACGTCCGTCATTCCTCCACACGGCATTTGTACTCGGCATTGAAGTACGTCCGACATTCCTTCACTCGGCATCCTCCACTCGGCATTTTTACTCGGCATTGAAGTACGTCCGGCATTCCTCCACTCGGCATTTGTACTCGGCATTGAAGTACGTCCGGCATTCCTTCACTCGTCATCCTCCACTCGGCATTTGTACTCGGCATTGAAGTACGTCCGGCATTCTTTCACTCGGCATCTTTCACTCGGCATTTGAACTCAGCATTAAAGTGCGCTTGGCACACCTCACCCCAGCATCGATCGGCATGCATCACTCAAATGCCTCGTCCGGCATTATTCTATCAGACTTTGTTCGGCATGCATCACTCAAATGCCTCGACCGACATTATTCTATCAGACTTCGTTCGGCATTCTTCCTCCAGACGCTTCGTTCGGCATGGAACGGGTCGGCATTGATGGCTCGGCATTACATGGCTCGGCATATGTGGACCGGCCATAAACTCGGTGGGCCTGAATCACACAAAGGCCCAACAACTCAGGATTTTCCTATAAATACAACATGTGGGGGTTCAGAAAAGGGATCCTGATTCTCTCTCCTGCTCTCTAACTTTCTATCCCCTAAGGCTAAGGCTAACCTATCACTTTGTAACTGTAATCGATTGTTACAGCAATAAAAAAGAAATTACTGGAGTGGACGTAGGCCAGAGTTAGCCGAACCACTTTAAATTCCATGTCTTTACCGCTTTCGTTTTAATTTCTGTTATTCTTCATATTAAATATCCTCTACATACATCCTACCCGTGAACTGTGATTGTTGTTTGGTACTTTCACTTGGATTTGGGTGTTAGTGACTAATTTTGGCGCTAACAGTTATCAAAACAGCGTTGCGGGATAACCGCTTGAAAATGCACTTTAAAATTGACGGTTACTAAAGTCAAGCAACAATAAGTTTTATATGTCAAAATCTCATCAAAATAATACGCATCAAAATATAATACAGACGTAAAAATTCTGTTAAAAAAATAACGGCATGGAATACGTTTTAAAACCAAACACTGGTTCAATGTAAATTAAATACTGGTATTTAAAACATTTTCATGCAACTCAACTTGCATGTAGATATTGAGTTTGATGGTGTGTGCATTTCTTTTGTATACTAGTTTGGACCCTTTTTCAAACAAAACGTAATAAAACACTCATGTAAGGAATAGGTAACCAGTTTGGTGACCTGGACATGCATCACAACTTGATAGATATAGCTTATTACTACATAAATTCATATGCATGTATGTGAGATGGATTATACAAAAACACTACCTGGACACGCAACTACAAAACTTTAATGCTTGGACACATTTTCTTTTCTTTTCGTGTGACCCAATTTGACACGCACGCATGAAATGATAGGCAACACCTTAAATAATTAAATGAAAAACCAAGTCACTTCTACATGCACGCAAGAAATAAAGTGGTATGGACTCTAAAATTAAAATATTACTATTACAATATATATGCATGAAAATGGTGCCGAATGCACGCACGCTACTTTGTAACATGCCCAAATAAATGATGATCTGTACATATATTTCACGCACAATGTTACAGGCACACTACACTTACACGCTACACTTACACATGCGAACAAAAATATAAATGCCTAGAACTCAGTTTCGTATAAAAATTTGAATGTCGAAGACCAAAAGTCCACAGAGAGACCCAAGAAACAAAGAATACAAATATTGATGGTCAAAGAGAGGTTAGAAAATCAAAAACATTAAAGTATACATCATAAAAATATTACCAAGATAAAATCATGAGGAACCAATGTATGTCAAGAAGTCCCAGTTAGCGCAGAGTCTTTGTGAAATTCAATAACCAAATAAGAATACCAATATTTTGTAATAAGCTCCCATAGCACCCAAATACCATAATAGAAAACTTATGTAGATAATAAAGTTGAGATCCATAAAAGAACTGAGATAAGCTGGTAGCTTGCAAAAGATAACAAGATATTACATATGAAAATAATGCATACAATCGTAAGTAATTTAACAACAAAAAGTGTCAGCCCAAGGATAAAATAACATATAAAAAACAGACAGCATTATTTTTAAATTAGAAATGTGAGTTTTTCACTCAACTTAAATTCGCTTCAAAACTCAGTTAGCACAAAAGATTCAGAAGAAAGCTTGTGTTTTGACTGCCATTAAAGCTCTTGCTGAGCAACTTGAAAAAGAATGAAGCTAAAATGAACGTTGCAGTGCTACCTTTCTTCCTTCCAAAAGTGTACAAGTCAAAAAATGAAGAGTGTGCTGGCAATGCTTTGGGTACAAATTCATTTAATGCAAACGTGCTTTAATAGAAAAGAAAGTACATTCTTGTATTAAAGATAAGGATGGCTGCAAAGCGTGATGATGGTATCATAAATAATGTTTTCCAATTTGCTCTCTTAAAATGTGTGTTTACAGCAAAGAAAAGTGTTCAAATCTTTGCTTTATACATATGTGGTGACAGCACGTTCTACTATTGTTTATAAATGGACCATTATGTTTTGTTATAAAATGGATCTATGCCTTTTTTGCACATGAAGGCAAAGCAAAGTTTCCAACTTTGGTTTTATAAATATGTGACAGCACAAAGTAATGTTCCAGTTCTTTTTTTTTGAATTAAACCATATACACACGTGAAAGAAAGAAAAATGAAAATATAACTTGGTTTTTATTCAACGCAGCCAAGCTATTTGCAACTGACTTTGCAAATTATTAGTTTTCAAATTTCAATTTAAAATTTCTATTTTAAATATTTATTTCGACGGTAAATAAAAATCATGGTTGCTACAAGCTCCCCCTTATAAAAATTACGTCCCCACAATTTTCATACTAGAAGCAGTCTATAACACAAATCATTTATCACAACAAAGATTCAAATAGAAAAGATAGATCAAGAATGCTCACCCTCACCTGAAGAGGAGAGAAAACCCGGATAAGAACGCTCGATGAATTCTCTGGTTTCCCAAGTGCAATCTTTGGGGTTTGCGGACCATTGAATTTTCACAAGCGGGACTTCTTTATTCCTAAGGAGTTTAACCTCCGAAGGTAGCACACGAATAGGACTTTGCACAATATACAAGTCGGGTGAGATCTCAAGATCTTGTAGCATATGAGGAGCAATAATAGAATCCGAATCTCTAAGGCATCGACGAAGCTGGGATACATGAAATACGTCATGAATTCTCGAAAACTGAATAGGTAGCGAAACACGATAAGCAACAGGGCCAATGCGTTCTGTAATAGGAAATGGTCCAATATATCGAGGAGCCAATTTCCCAGAGCTACTAAAACGCTCCACACCCTTCATCGGGGAAACACGAATGAATACAAGATCGCCAACAGAAAATTCCAAAGGCTTCCTATGATGATCGGCATAATATTTCTGCCTATTCTGAGCCTCTTTCATTCTCTGTCTGATAATATCAATCTTCTCGGAAGATTCACGAATATAATCGGGGCCGAGAACTAACTTTTCTCCAGATTCCAACCAAAAGGATGGTGATCAACATGGTCTTCCGTAAAGGCTTCGAAAGGAGCCATACGGATACTGGATTGAAAAATGTTGTTATAAGAGAACTCAAGAAGAGATAAGTGGTCTTCCCAACTACCACTAAAATCAACAATGAATGCTCGAAGGAGATCCTCTAAGTCATGATTCACCCTTTCAGTCTGACCGTCAGACTGTGGATGATAAGCTGTACTGAGATTGAGCTTAGTGCCCAAAGCTTTCTAAAGGCTCTGCCAGAAACCACTAGTGAAAAGAGGATCTCTGTCACTAACACTAGAACTAGGCACACCATGATGTCGAACGACTTCCTTAATAAAATGCTTAGCCAACAAAGGAGCAGTCCGATTGGACTTGATAGGAATAAAATTGGCCGATTTGGTCAATCTGTCAACAATCATCCAAATACTAGTATGGTCCGACCTCGAACGAGGTAGACCATCAATGAAGTCCATAAAATCCGATCCCATTTCCATAATGGAATTTCAAGAGGCTGCAAAAAACCACTGGGACGCTGGTGTTCTGCTTTAACAAGTTGACAAGTCATGCAATGACTTACATAACTTGCAACATCACGCTTCATACCATCCTAAAAGTATAAGCGTTCCATATCAGCATACATCTTACTACTGCCTGGATGGATAGTATACTTATAACGATGACAGTCCTCACGATTGTCATTTCTAAGATTAGGAACATTAGGCACGATTAACCTTCCCTTCTTTCGAAAAAAACCATGAATATCAATATCGAAATCATTTAGATCTTCACTTTAGGATTCTGATTTACAACTCTGAATAAGATAAGATAGATCTGGATCTTGTTTCTGAGCATCGGCGATTCGATCCAACAAACTAGGACGAGCTTCCATGCTAAATAAAAGAACAGGAGAATCAAAAACCGAAGTGTGACAGCCCGCAAATCCGTACCCCTTGAATCAACACTATTTTACCTCTATTAACTCAAGTGGCACAGAATTACGAACCATTAAGGTTAAAGAAGAAGAGATAGAAGAAGAAGAAACTAAACAATATCAGAATCTCACAGTCGCAGCGGAATAAAATATAATAGTAAATTTAGAACTTTACACAAAATGAAATCTTTTACTGTTTTATACATCATATCATCAGAGTATCTCATACATCAACAATCACAAATCAGACCTACCATACAACCACAACAGCGGATATATATATATATAGGTACATATAATACGTCTCGGACTCCAGCTCCTCTCCTGCTCCATAGCATCCTGACCTGAACATATAATACTCGGTCTGACCCGAGCATTATAATGAAATAACACCCGAGTCAGTCTAGAATACCAGCTGATAATAATGCATCCAAATTGATTATTAAAGTTTCAAAAATCCTTTGAAAACAAAAGCATCTCGTAAGACCACGCCAAAAATAAACATGTCGGGTTTTTACCTTACGATAGCTAAAACACTTTTTATAGAAATCCTCTGATATTATAATAGTGTCTATTTACAAATACTTATAAAATAGCCGAAATTGTTACATCTATTAAATTCCATCTACTAGCCACAAAAGTGGGTAATACAAACAAAACTCGTACAAGGCTCGTAGGGAGAATGGATTTCCAACAATGACTAGGCACTGGGGTACCACCTGTCACAGTACGGGGCCTAGATCACCGTACCGAGGATTACTCCCTTCATCCCCTGCAACACAAGGCCGGAACCATTCCTTACTGAACAGTCCCGAACAAGATAAACCCCGTGGTTGGCGCGACCAACCACCCACTAAGCCGAAATATATAAGGGACATCTAGACAGGGGAAATATCTTGTCCTGCTTGGGCATGACCCACCTAACCTTGCTGCATATCCCCTGATTTTCAGTCATTCCCGGTTGATGAGGCTTGAGGCTAAGCGTTACCTTTAGAACGTTTTCACTTAGAATGCCCATCGTCCACCTGACGATGTTTCGCAAGCATTCGTCCATACAAGTCCGTCCCGGGTTCGAACGGAACGGAAGGCACTATTCCTACTACATCCATTTTGGAAATATCCTCAGGATTGGTAGCGACTATCCCTTGCACTTCACTGCTCCATCTTCGACTCTGAACACGTTTTTCGCACGAAACGTACAAACCGGATCGAAGTGGTTTTCGAGAAATTAATCTCGATCCCGGTCTTTTCGAAACGATCAACGCATTTGTCCAATATTGATAGTCAGTGATTTAACTATCAATTTATATTCATAAACATCCATAAGCATCCATCGTACAATAAATAAATCCCACATTATTTATTTGCCTCAATATCTTTACAAGATATATTTCCAAATTTTCAAAACTCATTTGAAAACAATTTCCTAAAATTCTTCCTTACAAGGTAAATCCTTTACCATATATTCCCATTGGAAATAACCAAGTTCAAAACAATTTTAATTTAAAACATTTAAAATATTTTGTACTGAATTATACTTTAAAATATGCAAATTTTCTTCTAGATATTTACTCAAAATATAATTTTGGAATATTTAAAGTAAAACTATTTTATAAGATATAACTTGATTTAAAATAGTGTTTTAGTTAAACTAAATTTAAAAATAGATTTGTAAAAGGCATAATACTAATTTCAAATAATTTAGGTCAAAACTAGCCTTTTTAAAACAATCCATTTATAAAAATAATTACTAATGTAATCGAAAATAACCACTATTGTTTCCTTATTAATTAGCTTTTAAAACAATAATTTTCCAAACACTCATTTATAACAAGTTTTAAGCTTAAATTCACTTTTAATAAAATCTGTTTAAAACTCAAACTTGGTGTTTCCCAGGGAAACTCATTCCTACTCAAACATTCCAGAAATTCTTCTCACAACTTCTGTCGATTTATTCAATTTAGTTTTATGGTTTAATAACATAAATTTACTTTCACATTTATCAACTGATAACGTTTCTCTTTGTTTATCATTCCAGATTTTATCAATTTCCAATTTTTCATTCCATATAGATTTCAAATTTTAATTCTTTTAAATTCATTATTTAACAATATCCTTTATTTCTCTAAAATTCAATTTATCCATTTATAATTAAATTATGGATTTATAATTTATCCATCAATATTCCAATACAATTTTATTTCAGTTTTCCATCCAAGCAGGTCCTAATTTTTATATTCCTTATTTATTAATTTCTTAATTCCTTTTTAAAACCCAATTTAATTTCTTTACAATTAAAACTCCAAATTTCTTTATAATTTAACATTCTGGGCTTATATTTTATCCCATAATTTCACAATACAATTTAATCCCAAATTTATCAATCACAATATATAACAGGCATCATCATCAATTATAAAAATAATTACTACATTGTGAGGAATCCAGTTCGATCCCTCCAACCTATTTTTCCTGCATCCACAAATATTAGCACAACACTATAAATATATATATCAATCCAGGCTGATATAAATAAACATTTCAACCAATCACACAGATATTTAAATATTAACTATTTAAATCAGCTAACATTCCAGATGTGAGTGAGATTAACTCACCTTGAGTTTCAGCGAGCGTTCGAAATTTAAATTAAACCGAACGACGTTCGATTTAACACAAATTTCTACATGCCTGGAATGACTCCGGATCTGCACCATCGCGAAGCACTCGTCTCTGTGATTCCAACGCTTCCTGTTTCGTCAATTTTCGACAACGTATGAATACGTTACAGCATTTTAAACTTTTGATTTTTAAATTTATAAACAAATTTATTTTAAAATTAAATCTCACAAAAAAAAATCTCGACCGTTCCAAAACAATTGAAGATCAGAGCCGCTCCCTCGTGCTTCTTCTCATACGCGATGTCCAGATAAAAGAAACCCATCAATTGCGAACTAGGGTTCGAGATTGCATCCACCACAAATCCTGAGACGACGATCAGAACCCGGCGCCGCGACATCCTTGCCGCTAGCCACCTTCGTCCAGAACGCGAGCCCACTCGGTCACCCTGATGCATGGAAATTTGCACACGTAACCCCCACGAATGCAGCCCCAAAACTCCACCTCCGATCGATGAAAATCCATCTCTACCGTTCACTCCGAAGATCTTGACACTCTCTGTGATTTTCCTGTAGAGAGTTTTGCAAATTAAAGCTTGGATGGAGAGAAATTGGTGAGGGAAAGACGATCGTTTTCGGCCATAGATAAATAAAGAACGGCGGTATGACGACCCGACTTCCTTGCTCCCAGAAAATCGCGTCATCTTGAAGAAAGAAAGGGATAGAAGAAGAAAAGAAAGAGAAAGAAGAACACAAACATCATCAGAGAAACTCACAGCGGAACGAATAAAATATAATAATTAACATAAAATATTACACAGTATCTATTTACATCAGAGTACACAACTTAATCAACAGATAATAGACAATTATAAACTTCTGTCTAACAATACAACTCAAGCATACAAGATACAGACACAACATACACAGCGGAATCAATATATATAACTACACGTCGAAGCCTCCTGCTCCATATCTCCTCCAGAATCCGTCAAGCTAACCTGATCACTTGACTACTCATACATAATATGAGTACCCAAGAGTTTAATAAAACAAAAAATAAACACTCGGGTCAGACAGGGGTCTGGTGTGAGTAAACGGGTTAAAATTGCTTAACTTTAGAAAACCTTTGAAAAGAAAAGGTATCACGTAAGACTTCCCACACGTAAACATGGAAAAGTTTTTACCTTACGCTAACCAAAACATTTGATAGGAAATCCAGTGATATTATAATAGTGTCTAGGGTTTTCAAGTAAATAAGAAATAGCCGAAATTGTTACATGATTAAATTCCAGCTACTAGCCACAAAAGTGGGTAATACAATTGTTCGATGTGGTTTTCGGATTCCAAATATGGATACCCGATCCCGGTCTCACCGAAACCAAACGCCATTTTAATGTCCAAATTGTACTTAAGGGATTTAAACAATTAACTTATATTCAGGATGATATATAAACAGATAGATGAATCACATTATCACAATAGATAATTCATAAAAATCGTTCATCTCATAAAGCAGCATATCACATATCTCATAGACATCCAAATCATCCAGTATCAACCAATCACTCAATATCAGTCATCCAATATCAACCAATCATCAATCTCCAAATACTGATCATCCAATATCAATCAATTAACCAATATTATCCAATCAACCCATATTAATCAAACATCCAAACAGAATTAATTATCTCTTAATCAATTGGATTATCATAATTCTTCTACACTAATTATTCCAAATAAATTAATCAATCATCTCTAATGATCTTTACCAATTAATCTTTCTTGATTAATTATCTTAATTACATTCAAGTAATCGTCCTTAACCATATTTAGTAATTAACCTTTAATTTCTATCATTAATTACAATAATTAATGATCATTCATTAATTAATTAACTATAATTAATTACATTAATTCCTAATTAGTTACCATTAATTAATCATACTTAAATTAATTACTTTTATTAATCAACCTTGATTAATATCATTAATTATATTAATTAATGATCCTTATTAATTATTAAATAAATCCTTAATTAATTATCTTATCAATTAATTACATTTTTAATTAATTACCTTTAGTAATTAATCTTAAATTAATCTCATTCATTAATTAATTAATCACATTAATTAATTAACTAAAATTAAATAAGTAATTAATTCTTTATTACTTAACAAGTAATTATTTCTAATTACTTTTATTAATAAATCTTAATCACTTTCTTAATAATTAATTCCATCATTAAATAATTCTTAATCCTTAAATTAATTAATTACTCCATAATTAATTAATTTCAAAATAATTTTATTAATTAAACCTTAATTTATAACCTTATGTGATTATCCATTAATCACCTCCACTTTAGTTACTTCCATAAGTAATTACCTTCTTAATTACATTCAATTATTAACCACTAATTACTTATTAAGTAATTACACTTAATTAATTCTAATTAAGTGATTATTAAAAAATTAAATAAATAATTAACTAATTATTTAAAATTAATTAAACAATTAATTAAGTAACTTCTAATATAACTTCCTTTATTAAGATAACATTAATCTCAATTAATCCTTCTACTAATTAATGATTCACATTAAATAAGTATTCTTAAGTTAATTACCTAAATAATCTAACCTTATTTATTTCCATAAATGATTATTTGAATTTAATCAAATTTTAACAACTTAAAAATAAATTATTCTATTTTGATTTCAAAATTTACAACAATAACCTTATTTGGAAATAAGGAATTTAGAAATCAAATTCTAAAATTTAAAACACTTAAATTATCAAATTCAAACTTATTCACTTCCAATAATTTTTAAAACTTAAGTTTTCAAAACATTACTTTAAAATTTTCTTTAAATTTGATTCAATACTTGAATTCAAAACATTCTTCTTTAAACTTAACATTCGAAATTAAATTAAATTAAATACTATAAAAAGAAATCTTTTACAACAAATTTAAATTCTAACATAAATTCAATTTATACTTTTTAAAGTTTGATTATCAATTTCTTTTAAATAACAAGTTTTAACTTTGTAATCGGGTTCCTTTATAAAACTTGTTTATAGTTAAATGCTTAATCTCACAAAAAAAACAAGTTTCCAATGCAACCAAAATTATACAGTACTTAACAAAAACCCAACAACCTAACACCCGAGTAAAATCACCCCCACCCCACGTGTCAACCCCGAAGAAAACAAACAACCCCCAGCTTCGAGACGACTCAACGAAAACATGAGCATCAACCCGTGACAAAATCTCGTCTTCCCCATCTCACAAATTCCAGCGTACACGAATGCACGGTGCACGTGCCCAAAAATTTCCGGCCACCCACGTTCATCGCGACCACCCACGTTGGTCGCTTCATCACCTACGAGCACGATAATGCACCCAGGACCAAAAATTGACATTCGAATCGAAATTCGAAACTTCGAACCCAAAGGTCTAGAACAACAGCACAGACACGACCCAAAAACCACACCGTCAACGACGAACTCGCCGCCATAAACTCCGGCAACTTCACCACCGAACACCAAGATCTCAAGCTTCATTCTACCCAAACGCGATCGAACTCGATTCGATAATAATGTCGCAAAAGCCATTACAGTAAACTCGAACAGTAACTCACCTAAAACCCTAGTTTTAGCAATTCTCATCAATCCAACATTTTAAAAAATTATCCTGTAATTTTCCCATGATCAATAGCTTGCAAGCAAGCTTTGATTCAAATACCAAATCGAATTAATGAACAAATCATTAGAAATCTACAAAATGCCCAATATTGCTCCTTATTGCAAAACCCAACAATCACTTTACCAAAAATCCTGATTTTACTTCCTAAAATCATCATCTTCAATTTATAACATGTTCCTGAATTCAAATTACTGAATTGTGATGATTTATTTTGACATAAATATATTATATTTACTGGGTTTCCTTTTTAAAAATTATTTGTAACTTAAAAATTCCACAAACTATTTTAAAAATTGCCTTCAAACATTAATAACATTTTCCATCTAAACATCAATGTCAAATGATCAGGTTTATTTGCGAGATTTGGGATTTTGAAGATTGATTCTGGTTTGAACAACAAAGAACAGAGAGTTGATAAAAACATAGATCCTTTCTTATATATAAAAACATGTTTGTAAATTCAATGTTCTAAATTCTGAATGATTTTCATGCAACTCCAGTATCAAATCTCAAATTAACACATGCAATTAGAATTCATATCTGCTTTTAAAACACATTTACTCACTTGTTTGTATAGTCGGAGCAGGTTTTCAACTCTCAGGCAATCTCTATCACTAGCATGCATATATGACAGTACTCATTTAAACAATTATCCATTTACCAAGCCAAATTTATCACATGCAACCACAAATTCAAGTATACTATGACAAAATCTGTTTTTAAAAGGTTTACTCACCTTATAATTTGCAGGGGCAGAGAACAGATTTTTAATTCCAGGCTTGGATTCTTTTAAATATGAAAACTGCTTTTACTTTGCTGTTGAATTACTTTGCATGCTTACAATTGTTGTTTAACTTGCAGGTTGAACTCATTTTGGTTGCAGATGCTCTCAAAAGAAAGTGCAGGTTGAAGATTTCCAGTATGCAGGTTGAAGATGAGATGAAGATGCAGATTTGAAGTTGTAGGTTGATTACAGATTGGAATTACAGATTGATTTGCTTATGGATTTTTAGTTTGCAGATTTTAATTCTCAGGTTTGATACAATTCTGATTGCCATTATTTTTGGTTAAGAGAAGTAAACTAAGAAATGAAATGAAGACAAAGTGTTATGTTTATTATTAGAATTAGAGAAAGTGAATTTTCTTAAAAAAAAAGACACTTGTCACTTTATTACCTAATTAACTTACATGTGTTTATTAAGGGAGTTAACATATTTACACATTTTTTTTTTAATTTTTTTTAAATGTTTTGAATAAATTTTAATTTAATTTAAATGTTAACATAAACTAACATACTTAATTTACTTTATTAATTAATACTTACATATGTATATATATAAGTTTAACTTTGTTTCAAAACTAATATAAATAATTTCTTTCTATTCTAAAAATCTAAAACCATTATACATATGCATTTATAACCATTTAAAATTTAAACACTTTAAAGAAAACAAAACAACATTTTATTTAAATCCTTTTTAACTATCATATGTAAAATAAATAACAATCCTTGTATTTTGAAGACAAATAAATTAATCCTTATATTAACCTTTGAGAAATATTAAGTTTTAAAACAAGTTTCAAATTACAATTCATTCCTATATAAATTATTAATGGATTAAACTAAATTTCAAAACAACTCAAATTATAACATATACATACATATATATTACAATTTGAAAATTCATCTTTAAATTTAAAACACAAGGTCTCCTATTCACAATATATATCAAATGTATATATTATAAATAGGATAAAATTTCATTTGTTATGACAAAAATCTTATCAATATTTCCAGATTAAAAATTCATTAACCTTTAAAAGATTAAATTTACCAATTTAAATTAAAATTATAAAGAAAAATTATCAAACCAATTAAATTATTTACACAGATTATTAAATTCTTATTGCCCAAAATTCTGGGTCATTACAATCCTCCCCCCTTAAAAGAATTTCGTCCCCGAAATTTAAAAGCAAAGGAAATTTAATAACCCAACAAAGATTTTAATTTTCAAACAGCAAAGCATTCCTAACATCCAGTAACTAACAACCATAGCAATCAATCAAACAAACAACTCTAACTATTTATCCTGACACAAATCAGAATAAATCTTTAATACTATCTCGAGTTTCCCCAAGTATAAATCACCGGGAGACTCGCTCTACAAAGGCCAACAAACTAACTACACAACTAAAATCCAGAGCTCCTCTCATCTCTAGATCCATCAATCTGAACAGATCATCAGACTATACTCAAGTCTAGCACAACTCCCAAATCCAACAGAACAACAGATTCAACAACCAACAATGAATCATTCACGTACTCCCTCAGAGATACGTGAAATACCATGAATTCCAGCCATCCAAGCCGGCAATTCAATCTTATCCAATTTCTGTTCTCTTAACCAGAGAAAACTTAACAACAATGAAGTCTCCAACTTCGAATTCCAAACTCCTTATCTCCTATCTGTATCTCTCAACAGATAATCCTGGGCTGCCCATTCTCTTCCAGATCAGCTCAACCTATGTTAATGCTTCCAGAAACAACTAGACCAAAACAAACCAGATTCTGGATTCTATCCAACAGAAAATCTTCCAAAATCCTTCGAAATCCAAAACACAAGCTCTACCTCCCAAACAATAGCAAACAGAACTCGCTTCCTTCCTTGCACAGCTGCTACCTCGCTTCCGCTGCACAACTCTGATTCTAAAATAGATGAGAATATCTGTTGATGAACACGAATACAAACTTATCCAATATCTCCGGAAACTTTGTTCATCAAATCCAAAAAAATTTGAGTGACTCATCAGACTCAGTCATACATCCTTAAAACAGAATCCTATTCCAAAACTATATTAGTCCAATTCCAATTTCAAAAATATCTGAGTTGCTACATAACCTCTACTGCTAGGCTAACTACCAAAATCTCTTCTGGAACCAAAACAAATATGGAACTCAACTCCATATGCAGACAAACTTCTGATTACATCAGTAGCTCTTACTTCCACATGAGAATCCTCAGCCTCAACAAAAGATTGCTCAAGAAAATTCCAAACCAATCGCAAGTCACTTTTGCGATCCGACTTGGTTCAAATTCCAAATAAAACTGTCCCCTCTTTACCAATTAGAACATCTTTAACTTTTCCAAACAAGGTTAACCTTTCAAGAAAACATTACCATCTTCAGCCCGGACTGCCGAAAGAGAACCACAAAGATTCCTGGACCATCAGAGAAACAAACCACACTACTGCTTCCAAACTCTACCTCGATGATACTGCAAAGCTAAAAGATCTCCATGACAGCACACCAAACACTTCCAAGCTGCACTGCTACCACAGCTAACCAAAGACTTCAGATCTAAAGGCTCTCCGAACTCCAAAACTATCCACAATCCACACAACGGAATTCCGAGATGGCAGACATTCCAAATGAAACTCGGGCTCCAAACCAAGCATCAACATCTCGCACTCCTTAAGAAATAACAAACGAGACCTTGCCGAAGCAAAACAACTTATAGACCTTAGTCTCATATTCCAAAACAGCCAACCTCCTTACTAAAGATCCAGATAGCTTCTACACAGACGAGTCTTCCCTGAGGCAGGTAAAGACTGCTCCTCAACCGCTTCTAAAACTGCTTCAAGAGAAAACATCTTCAGAAATATTCAAGGATACTGCATCTCATCACGCAGTTACCAAGATATCATCACTTACCTTTGCACTTCCGACAGACCCAAACTCAAGAAAAATTCGCTCACCCAAGCGAAATCCAAACTTACTCCTCAAAGGTAAACTCCGAATCTTTTAAAAAAAATTCCTTCGGATATCAGATAAACCTTTCTCCAAACTACAAAACTCACTCGAGACGGTATTAGGTCTACAGTCTCAGCAAATACTTCCAACCTCAACATATGGACCTCTACCATTAGTGGTAATCGTGTTACACACACACCACTACTCCATCTACCTCTAAAACTTATGTTGGAAAATCCTAACAGATAACCCAACAGATTAGGTAGATATATATATATATATATATATATATATATATAGAAATTACAAGTACGCTCTCTCAAGAAAGACACCACTCCAGAGCTTAGGCATTCACTCAACCTAATGCTCCCTAAAGAAGACACACTTCAGAGCCTAGGTATTCACTCTTCCTAATGCTCTGATACTAACTGTGACGACCCGACTTCCTTACTCCCAGAAAATCGCGTCATCTTGAAGAAAGAAAGGGATAGAAGAAGAAAAGAAAGAGAAAGAAGAACACAAACCACATCAGAGAAACTCATAGCGGAACGAATAAAATATAATAATTAACATAAAATATTACATAGTATCTATTTACATCAGAGTACACAACTTAATCAACAGATAATAGACAATTATAAACTTCTGTCTAACAATACAACTCAAGCATACAAGATACAGACACAACATACACAGCGGAATCAATATATATAACTACACGTCGAAGCCTCCTGCTCCATATCTCCTCCAGAATCCGTCAAGCTAACCTGATCACTTGACAACTCATACATAATATGAGTACCCAAGAGTTTAATAAAACAGAAAATAAACACTCGGGTCAGACAGGGGTCTGGTGTGAGTAAACGGGTTAAAATTGCTTAACTTTAGAAAACCTTTGAAAAGAAAAGGTATCACGTAAGACTTCCCACACATAAACATGGAAAAGTTTTTACCTTACGCTAACCAAAACATTTGATAGGAAATCCAGTGATATTATAATAGTGTCTAGGGTTTTCAAGTAAATAAGAAATAGCCGAAATTGTTACATGATTAAATTCCAGCTACTAGCCACAAAAGTGGGTAATACAATCAAAACCGTAGGGTCTCGTAGGGAAAATGGGTTTCCATCAATGGCAGGGCTACTGGGGTACCGCCCGTCACAGTACGTGGCCTAGATCAACGTACCGAGGAGCCACCCTAACTCCCCTGCAACACAAGGCCGGAACCATACCTTACTGGACAGTCCCGAACAAGACCACCCCGTAGTTGGCGCGACCAACCACACACTAAGCCGAAATAGAAAGGGACCTCTAGACAGGGATGTATCTTGCTCTCCAGTGGGAGCTACCCACGAAGCCTTGCTGCACCTCCCCTGTTTTAGCCATTCCCGGTTGATGAGGCTTGAGGTTACGATTACCTTTTATAGAACATCAAATCTTAGAATGCTCATCGTCCGCCTGACGATGTGCTGGAAGCATTCAATCCATACAAGTTCGTTCCGGGTTCGAACGAAACCGAAGGCACTATCTCGTTGCACTCATTATTGGAATCACCCTCAGAGTCAACGACCATAGCCCTTGCATTCTAATTCACCATCTCGAATCTATAAGCACTATTCCGTCAAACTCATTACGGAATCACCCACAGAGTTATACTGACGTATAGCCCTTACACCTCGAGTCTTCACTTGCTCCACTTGGATACACGACCTAACGTTTAATTGGAATCGATGTGGTTTTCGGATTCCAAATATGGATACCCGATCCCGGTCACACCGAAACCAAACGCCATTTTAATGTCCAAGTTGTACTTAAGGGATTTAAACAATTAACTTATATTCAGGATGATATATAAACAGATAGATGAATCACATTATCATAATAGATAATTCATAAAAATCATTCATCTCATAAAGCAGCGTATCACATATCTCATAGACATCCAAATCATCCAGTATCAACCAATCACTCAATATCAGTCATCCAATATCAACCACTCATCAATCTCTAAATACTAATCATCCAATATCAATCAATTAACCAATATTATCCAATCAACCCATATTAATCAAACATCCAAACAGAATTAATTATCTCTTAATCAATTGGATTATCATAATTCTTCTACACTAATTATTCCAAATAAATTAATCAATCATCTCTAATGATCTTTACCAATTAATCTTTCTTGATTAATTATCTTAATTACATTCAAGTAATCGTCCTTAACCATATTTAGTAATTAACCTTTAATTTCTATCATTAATTACAATAATTAATGATATTCATTAATTAATTAACTATAATTAATTACATTAATTCCTAATTAGTTACCATTAATTAATCATACTTAAATTAATTACTTTTATTAATCAACCTTGATTAATATCATTAATTATATTAATTAATGATCCTTATTAATTATTAAATAAATCCTTAATTAATTATCTTATCAATTAATTACATTTTTAATTAATTACCTTTAGTAATTAATCTTAAATTAATCTCATTCATTAATTAATTAATCACATTAATTAATTAAATAAAATTAAATAAGTAATTAATTCTTTATTACTTAACAAGTAATTATTTCTAATTACTT
Source organism: Allium cepa (assembly GCA_030765085.1). NCBI lineage: Eukaryota > Viridiplantae > Streptophyta > Magnoliopsida > Asparagales > Amaryllidaceae > Allium > Allium cepa. The sequence continues at coordinate 84,109,639 of CM060931.1, read as the reverse complement.
TTATTAATAAATCTTAATCACTTTCTTAATAATTAATTCCATAATTCTTATTCCTTAAATTAATTAATTACTCCATAATTAATTAATTTCAAAACAATTATATTAATTAATCCTTAATTTATAACCTTATGTGATTATCCATTAATCACCTCCACTTTAATTACTTCCATAAGTAATTACCTTCTTAATTACATTCACTTATTAACCATTAATTACTTATTAAGTAATTACTCTTAATTAATTCTAATTAAGTGATTATTAAAAAATTAAATAAATAATTAACTAATTATTTAAAATTAATTAAGTAACTTCTAATATAACTTCCTTTATTAAGATAACATTAATCTCAATTAATCCTTCTACTAATTAATGATTCACATTAAATAAGTATTCTTAAGTTAATTACCTAAATAATCTAACCTTATTTATTTCCATAAATGATTATTTGAATTTAATCAAATTTTAACAACTTAAAAATAAATTATTCTATTTTGATTTCAAAATTTACAACAATAACCTTATTTGGAAATAAGGAATTTAGAAATCAAATTCTAAAATTTAAAACACTTAAATTATCAAATTCAAACTTATTCACTTCCAATAATTTTTAAAACTTAAGTTTTCAAAACATTACTTTAAAATTTTCTTTACATTTGATTCAATACTTGAATTCAAAACATTCTTCTTTAAACTTAACATTCAAAATTAAATTAAATTAAATACTACAAAAAGAAATCTTTTACAACAAATTTAAATTCTAACATAAATTCAATTTATACTTTTTAAAGTTTGATTATCAATTTCTTTTAAATAATAAGTTTTAACTTTGTAATTGGGTTCCTTTATAAAACTTGTTTATAGTTAAATGCTTAATCTCACAAAGAAAAACAAGTTTCCAATGCAACCAAAATTATACAGTACTTAACAAAAACCCAACAACCTAACACCCGAGTAAAATCACCCCCACCCCACGCGTCAACCCCGAAGAAAACAAACAACCCCCAGCTTCGAGACGACTCAACGAAAACACGAGCATCAACCCATGACAAAATCTCGTCTTCCCCATCTCACAAATTCCAGTGTACACGAATGCATGGTGCACGTGCCCAAAAATTTCCGGCCACCCACGTTCATCGCGACCACCCACATTGGTCGCTTCATCACCTACGAGCACGATAATGCACCTAGCACCAAAAATTGACATTCGAATCGAAATTCGAAACTTCGAACTTAAAGGTCTAGAACAACAGCACAGACACGACCCAAAAACCACACCGTCAACGATGAACTCGCCGCCATAAACTCCGGCAACTTCACCATCGAACGCCAAGATCTCAAGCTTCATTCTACCCAAACGCGATCGAACTCGATTCGATAATAATGTCGCAAAAGCCATTACAGTAAACTCGAACAGTAACTCACCTAAAACCTTAGTTTTAGCAATTCTCATCAATCCAACATTTTAAAAAATTATCCTGTAATTTTCCCATGATCAATAGCTTGCAAGCAAGCTTTGATCCAAATACCAAATCGAATTAATGAACAAATCATTAGAAATCTACAAAATGCCCTGTAACAACCCGGCATTTGCGTCGATTAATAATCGACATTTAGACGATTACTATTGTTGCAAATTCCTATTTGAAGTTATTTAATTTGGATTAAAATTCAAATTATAATTTGTTTAAGAATTTTTACGGGCTTTAAAAATTCATTTTGGCCCGTTCCTTTTGGGTCGCAACAATCATATAACCCGATCCCCCTTTTCTTTATTTTTTTTTTCGTTCGAAAACCTAATACCATCAAAAAGGAGATAATGGCGGCCGTTCCTTTTCTTCCTCTTCGACATTTAGGGCTTCGCGTGAACTGGGTCGCCGCTTCATCCCGATTGCTTTGGTGTTCGTGGCTACCACAGTTCTCGATCGAGTTCAAGCTCGGCTTCTTCTAAATTCGTCGACAAGGTGAGTGCTACCACTCACATCTAATTCATTCCTTTTAAAGTGTTTCTGCAATTCGACGTTGATTCGATGTTGTTTTATCTTGGCAATTTTGTATTTGATCGATGATGGTAATCGATGTTGTTATGTGAATTTCCTTGTGCCTGTGTCGTTCGACTTCGATGTTGTTGATGATTTCCTCTGACTAGTTCATAATCGCATATGCTTGATTTTGCACGGTTAGTTGGTATTTGGTGATTGAATTCAATTTCTCGGTGAACCATTTCACCGACATTCCACTTGGAATTGCTTGCAAACTGTCTTGTAGTCCTTTGTTTGATTTTTGCATTACTGTATCAAGTGGCAGTTGCTATCTTCTGCATAGTGGTCTCTGAGTTGCTATGTCGCTTCATGAATTGTTTGCTTCATGTAGTCAATGAACATTTGTGGATGGACTATGTACATTTGCCTGTGCTTGATCATTTGCACATTTGTTCACCTGCACTTGTTACTTCTGTTCATCTGTTGTTTGCATTGCTTCACCACTGTTGCAAGCACTCTCTGTTCATACCTATATTTGATTCCATTTGACTTCGGTTATACCTTACTTTGGTTTTTGCCAAGATGCTACTTGAATTTTCTGGCATGTTTTACCTTGCCTGTGCACTGTGTCTCGTTTGGATCATCTTGTAGTCAGATTCGTAGAGTTTGCATTTTTCAATTGTGCATCACCCTTGTATACTTACTTCGGCCATTATTTTTGACCTGTAGTGTTGCTGTGTCTGTATGTATATCAGGTTACATGCCATTCATTGTAGCTTCGAGTCAGATTTACATTGCATATCCACTTGAGTTTTTGTTGCACTATAATCTGCTCTGACCTTTGAGGCACACAGACTTCATGTTGTTCACTTGTGTCATTTGGGACCATTGCAGATTGATTACATGCAGTTTTGAGTTCACACCACGTTTGATCATTTATGGCTGCTGTCATGACCATTTGTGATAGTTTCACACAGACTTCATTTCATGTTGGTCTTCACTTTACCATATTGTCACTGTATATTGCTGCGAGTCCATTTCACTGTGTTGGCTTGTTATATGCTGTTACATTTCCTCACTCATGTATGTATAGAGGTGTATTTCGTCTTGAGTCTTGTCTCAGGCCATTCTTTGGTCTCTGACATTGTTAATTCACTATTTGGTTGTTCTGGTCATTTTGTAGCTTTCTTGCAGTTATGTTGTGACTGCACTTGAGCCTTGTTGTACTTCATATAGGTACTGGGTATTAGTTGCATCCATGTTTTTACTTTGAGCGTTGCAGTTTTACTTGCTGTCTTCGTATTGCGACTGTTTTGAGTTGGTTATGTACATTCACTTGTGTACATTCTTACATTCACTTGTGTACATCATCACTGTAGTGGCACGGCAGTGCACGCAAGCGTGAACTGCAGCCACACGGTATTCATTGGGTACATCGTCACTATAGTGGCAGGGCAGTGCACGCAAGCGTGAACTGCAGCCACACGGTATGGTTTTATGATATCTAACTTGTTTTGATTAATTGACCTTTTGCATATTCCATATGCTGTAGTGGCGAGGCAGTACACGCGTGCGTGTACTGCAGCCCTACTCATATTAATATTTTAATGGATATTTCAATGGTTTGAACTGTTTGTTCATTTCAATTCGATATTCTGAATTGCATTCTGATTTGGTTTAATTACTGTCGTCTATTCATTATTTGATTATTATTGCTTCTGTGCACTAATAACTGAGTTTGAATTAGACTGACCCGAGTATTATTTTCTTTTGAATTTAATACTCGGGTCAGACCGAGTATTTCAGGTTGTAGATATTCTGCTTTGGGTTGCTACTAGAGCTATGAAGTTCTTTCATATCTTTTGGAGTAGTCGTCGTTATTTGTAGTAGTCTGTAAAATTGTATAGGAAGATATGTGTTCATGTATATTAAATACGTTAATGTACTTGTATATGTAACTTCCTGAGTCGACTGTTGTAGTTGTATCACATGTACCGTGTCAAATGTATTGTAACTGACATCAGTTATTGTATATATGAGAATTTCTGTTTTATCTGTGTTCCGCATTTATATTTATCTGTGTTATTATTTTATATTTAATGTTCTAAACTATTATGAACCATCGTAGTTCGTTTTATACTGGAATTGGGGTATTTCGATGGGAGAAAATAAACCAGAGATGAAAAATGAAAGAATATATATATCACTCCTATCGAGATAACCAATACTAGTGTAAGGCCAACTATTGATGGCCGCTCCTCAACAGCCTTATTCTCCGTGCTAGTTGACAGCACTACACCGTAGTGTTCTTGGCTAGCGTGGGTATAGAGGTGGGGCGTCACAGCTTGGTATCAGAGCCTGGGGTTTAGAACAAATATAAAACATAACTTAGATAGTACATGTGTTACAACTATTTGTCGATGTTTTATTTCACATCTTTGTCTTAAGATCATCTTTGATTGTTAGGAATGAATTCCTAACGCTTATTCGTGAGCATTGCTGCTATTCTCTATCGCACTTGCTCACTTGAGTTTACACTTCTAAGTATCAGTGTATATATGCTCTACCAAGTGCATATTGCTGCAACTAGTACCCACTTCGATTTGAACTCGCATTGTTTATTCGAACTGCTATATATATGCATTCTTATCTCTGATTCGTGTACTTAATGCAGTTTCCATACAATTGGGTTTTGGGTATCAATCTTTGAGACAAATTGCATTCCAATTGTCGACTCTGTCTGTTTATCCATGGTTTGTTGGTTTTCATGTGCCTCTCTCTGATAGTTTTAAAATTTCTTTGGTATAAAAGAAATTGTCTTGGTCTTTGCCTTGTCGATATCGACGTTGACTTGACTTTTACTTTTGCTAAAGTCATTCAAGCATTTATACTCGTTCTGCTTTGTTTTTCCAATTATTGATCGGTTCTTCTTTTCCGGTTAGTTGTTATCACCTTTGTCGACTTTGATAACTTCTATTTCAGGAATTTTGGGTATTCCTACTTTGATGGATTTGGAATCGAATTCTTTGTATTTTATTCACGTCTTCGAATGTGAATCTTAGTGAATTGATTTGGTTTTCGAATTTAATCGATTCTTGATTATTTCCCGATTTGTTGCTATCATTTATTAGCAACTTTGATGACCTTTTCTTCGGGATTTTTGTGAACATACCTTTCGATGAATTCGGTATCGATTTCTTTGGATTCTATTCACGTCTTCGTATGTGAATTCTTGTGATTGATTGTTTCTACAATCATTTTTGTGATTTGTCACTTTAAAAATATAAAGGTTTCAATACTAGTAGTAAATATCAAAAACTCTTTTATCAAAATGTTTTCAACTCTATTTTCAATACCAAACTCGTTTTTGAAACCGTTTTCCAATCTATTAGTATATACAAATCTTTATTTCACTCGTATGAGAAATCTAATTAAACGGCTTAGTAAAACAAGTGGTATGAAACGCTTGCGTTTACTTCGTCGGTTAATTGTTGGACTTGTTCGATTGAACCTCTAGTGACAAATTTTATTAGTGAAGATTTACAGTTTGTTCGTAAATATTTAAGTTAAGTAAGTGGTTATGGGACATGATGCTAAACTTTTACATTTACTGACTTAGTGTAATTGACACTTCTCGTTGATCATGACGATCATTTTTACGGTTAGACTAGGCCTCATCGGTGTGATTTCGTCTCACACATATCTCTTGGGCTTTGAGGATTGTCTAGACACCACTTGTGTGATTTCATTCACACATACTTTTCTTTTGATTGTGAGGTTAGACTAGACACCACTTGTGTGATTCCATACACACATACCTCTTTTGATTTTTTTGGTTAGTCTGGACCTCAATCTGTGTGATTTCGACTCACACATGTGGGGTAGCGCCCCACGGTCTTCGGGCCATTCGTGTGTCAAAATTAATGACTTGCAACCATGAGATAGCGTCTCGTTATGCGTTGCACGTGTTGATGATTTTTCATGCTCGCGGGTAGGTGAGATTCCGTGCTCCCGTTCTCGCTTTGCGTTGCACGTGTTGATGATTTTTCATGCTCGCGTGTAGGTGAGATTCCGTGCTCCCGTTCTCGCTTTGCGTTGCCCGTGTTGGTGATTTTCATGCTCACGTGTAGGTGAGATTCCGTGCTCCCGTTCTCGCTTTGCGTTGCACGTGTTGATGATTTTTCATGCTCGCGGGTAGGTGAGATTCCGTGCTCCCGTTCTCGCTTTGCGTTGCACGTGTTGATGATTTTTCATGCTCGCGTGTAGGTGAGATTCCGTGCTCCCGTTCTCGCTTTGCGTTGCCCGTGTTGGTGATTTTCATGCTCACGTGTAGGTGAGATTCTGTGCTCCCGTTCTCGCTTTGCATTGCACGTGTTGGTGAGTTTTCATGCTCGCATGTAGGTGAGTTTTCGTGCTCCCGTTCTCGTTATGCGTTACATGTGTTGATGAATTTTCATGCTCGCGTGTTGGTGAGTTTCCATACTCTCCTTTGAGTTTTCATACTCTGTTCGAGTTTTCATACTCCGTTCGAGTTTTCATACTCCGTTTGAGTTTTCATACTCTGTTCGAGTTTTCATACTCCGTTTGAGTTTTCATACTCTGTTCGAGTTTTCATACTCCGTTCGAGTTTTCATACTCGTGTTCGAGTTTTCATACTCCGTTTGAGTTTTCATACTCTGTTTGAGTTTTCATACTCCGTTTGAGTTTTCATACTCTGTTCGAGTTTTCATACTCCGTTTGAGTTTTCATACTCCGTTTGAGTTTCCATACTCTCCTTCGAGTTTTCATACTCCGTTCGAGTTTTCATACTCCGTTTGAGTTTCATACTCTGTTCGAGTTCTCATACTCCGTTTGAGTTTTCATACTCTGTTCGAGTTTTCATACTCCGTTTGAGTTTCCATACTCTCCTTCGAGTTTTCATACTCCGTTCGAGTTTTCATACTCGCGTTCGAGTTTTCATACTCGCGTTCGAGTTTTCATACTCTTAGCTTGTGTTTTCTGGATTTCTTGTGAGGATTTCTAGAATTTGTGCTTCACCAATTTTCGTGATTTCTATTGATAAGTTTTATCAATTCTTGTGCATTGGTGAATTCGTGTGTTATTGACTTGTTATGAATACAAGTTTAGGGTATGATACCCCTTTCTATCTTTGAGAAGATTCTTGTGACTCTTTGGATGAATGAAAATCCACTTATCGAAGTTGCTTCTGATGTCGTTGTTTTAATCACATATTTTAAAAATTGTTTCAAAATATAAATCAAAATTGTTTTCAAAATTTTTACGATTTGCGCTTTCAAAAGAATGAGGAAGCGAATTAAATGTTTCAGTAAAATCGAGGACTATGACCCCTTTCTTTTGCTGATTCGCTTAATTCCGGACTTGTTCGTTTGAGAATGTAAATTGTAATTTTATAAATAAAATGGTTTTCAAAATTTTTACGATTTGCGCTTTCAAAAGAATGAGGAAGCGAATTAAACGTTTCAGAAAAATCGAGGACTATGACCCCTTTCTTTTACTGATTCGCTTAATTCCGGACTTGTCCGTTTGAGAACGTAAAATGTTATTTATTTAAAATACACAATTTTGCACTTTCAAGGAAACGATGAAGTGAATTAAACGATTTAGTAAAACTCGTGGTTATGGGTCATGTGCGTTTGCTATTTCGGTTAATTTCGGACTCGTTAATTGAAAATTTGTGATTTCTGATTATCGCTTGTGATAATCAGATAATTGAGATTTAATTATCGTTTTGATAATTGAATATTTATGATTTCTGATTTATCGTTTTTGATAATCATATATTTATTGTTTCTAATTATCGTTTGTGATAATTAGATATTTGAGATTTAATTATCGTTTGTGATAATTAAATATTTACGATTTAAAATTTGATTATCGGTTGTGATAATTAAATATTCATTGATTTATGATTTCTAATTATCGTTTGTGATAATTAGATATTTGTGGTTTAATTATCGTTTGTGATAATTAAACATTTGCGATTTGAGATTTGATTATCAATTGTGATAATTAAATATTTGTGATTTGAAATTTGATTACCGTTGTGGTAATTCCTGATTATCGTTTGTGATAATTAAATATTTGTGATTTGAGATTGATTTTCGATGTTGAAAATCGAATATCCGTTGATTTGATTATCGTTTTTGATAATCGAATATTTGTGATTTGAGATTTCTGAATTATCTATTGATAATTAGATTTTGTTGAGAATTTGTGAATTTCCTTTATGAAATTAAAAGATTTCTTTGGCGTTTATATTGTACTACGCCAGAGTACCGGCTCAATTTTCTGCTATTCATGACGTTTTCCACGTCTTCCAATTACGGAAATGCCTTTGGGATTCCCGATCTTTATTCTTGAGCCCGGTATTATTGAAGAAATTGAAGTTTCACTAGATTTGACTTTGAGCAAACACGTTCTGGCTTGCTCCTTCATGCTCTTTATGGTGAACTTCATATTTCGAATTTCTTCATCTTGTGATGATATGCTCTTTTGGTTGTAACCTTTTATCCGTTTGTTCCTTATGATTGCGAGGACGCAATTTCTTTAAGGAGGGGAGTCTGTAACAACCCGGCATTTGCGTCGATTAATAATCGACATTTAGACGATTACTATTGTTGCAAATTCCTATTTGAAGTTATTTAATTTGGATTAAAATTCAAATTATAATTTGTTTAAGAATTTTTACGGGCTTTAAAAATTCATTTTGGCCCGTTCCTTTTGGGTCGCAACAATCATATAACCCGATCCCCCTTTTCTTTATTTTTTTTTTCGTTCGAAAACCTAATACCATCAAAAAGGAGATAATGGCGGCCGTTCCTTTTCTTCCTCTTCGACATTTAGGGCTTCGCGTGAACTGGGTCGCCGCTTCATCCCGATTGCTTTGGTGTTCGTGGCTACCCCAGTTCTCGATCGAGTTCAAGCTCGGCTTCTTCTAAATTCGTCGACAAGGTGAGTGCTACCACTCACATCTAATTCATTCCTTTTAAAGTGTTTCTGCAATTCGACGTTGATTCGATGTTGTTTTATCTTGGCAATTTTGTATTTGATCGATGATGGTAATCGATGTTGTTATGTGAATTTCCTTGTGCCTGTGTCGTTCGACTTCGATGTTGTTGATGATTTCCTCTGACTAGTTCATAATCGCATATGCTTGATTTTGCACGGTTAGTTGGTATTTGGTGATTGAATTCAATTTCTCGGTGAACCATTTCACCGACATTCCACTTGGAATTGCTTGCAAACTGTCTTGTAGTCCTTTGTTTGATTTTTGCATTACTGTATCAAGTGGCAGTTGCTATCTTCTGCATAGTGGTCTCTGAGTTGCTATGTCGCTTCATGAATTGTTTGCTTCATGTAGTCAATGAACATTTGTGGATGGACTATGTACATTTGCCTGTGCTTGATCATTTGCACATTTGTTCACCTGCACTTGTTACTTCTGTTCACCTGTTGTTTGCATTGCTTCACCACTGTTGCAAGCACTCTCTGTTCATACCTATATTTGATTCCATTTGACTTCGGTTATACCTTACTTTGGTTTTTGCCAAGATGCTACTTGAATTTTCTGGCATGTTTTACCTTGCCTGTGCACTGTGTCTCGTTTGGATCATCTTGTAGTCAGATTCGTAGAGTTTGCATTTTTCAATTGTGCATCACCCTTGTATACTTACTTCGGCCATTATTTTTGACCTGTAGTGTTGCTGTGTCTGTATGTATATCAGGTTACATGCCATTCATTGTAGCTTCAAGTCATATTTACATTGCATATCCACTTGAGTTTTTGTTGCACTATAATCTGCTCTGACCTTTGAGGCACACAGACTTCATGTTGTTCACTTGTGTCATTTGGGACCATTGCAGATTGATTACATGCAGTTTTGAGTTCACACCACGTTTGATCATTTATGGCAGCTGTCATGACCATTTGAGATAGTTTCACACAGACTTCATTTCATGTTGGTCTTCACTTTACCATATTGTCACTGTATATTGCTGCGAGTCCATTTCACTGTGTTGGCTTGTTATATGCTGTTACATTTCCTCACTCATGTATGTATAGAGGTGTATTTCGTCTTGAGTCTTGTCTCAGGCCATTCTTTGGTCTCTGACATTGTTAATTCACTATTTGGTTGTTCTGGTCATTTTGTAGCTTTCTTGCAGTTATGTTGTGACTGCACTTGAGCCTTGTTGTACTTCATATAGGTACTGGGTATTAGTTGCATCCATGTTTTTACTTTGAGCGTTGCAGTTTTACTTGCTGTCTTCGTATTGCGACTGTTTTGAGTTGGTTATGTACATTCACTTGTGTACATTCTTACATTCACTTGTGTACATCATCACTGTAGTGGCACGGCAGTGCACACAAGCGTGAACTGCAGCCACACGGTATTCATTGGGTACATCGTCACTATAGTGGCAGGGCAGTGCACGCAAGCGTGAACTACAGCCACACGGTATGGTTTTATGATATCTAACTTGTTTTGATTAATTGACCTTTTGCATATTCCATATGCTGTAGTGGCGAGGCAGTACACGCGTGCGTGTACTGCAGCCCTACTCATATTAATATTTTAATGGATATTTCAATGGTTTGAACTGTTTGTTCATTTCAATTCGATATTCTGAATTGCATTCTGATTTGGTTTAATTACTGTCGTCTATTCATTATTTGATTATTATTGCTTCTGTGCACTAATAACTGAGTTTGAATTAGACTGACCCGAGTATTATTTTCTTTTGAATTTAATACTCGGGTCAGACCGAGTATTTCAGGTTGTAGATATTCTGCTTTGGGTTGCTGCTAGAGCTATGAAGTTCTTTCATATCTTTTGGAGTAGTCGTCGTTATTTGTAGTAGTCTGTAAAATTGTATAGGAAGATATGTGTTCATGTATATTAAATACGTTAATGTACTTGTATATGTAACTTCCTGAGTCGACTGTTGTAGTTGTATCACATGTACTGTGTCAAATGTATTGTAACTGACATCAGTTATTGTATATATGAGAATTTCTGTTTTATCTGTGTTCCGCATTTATATTTATCTGTGTTATTATTTTATATTTAATGTTCTAAACTATTATGAACCATCGTAGTTCGTTTTATACTGGAATTGGGGTATTTCGATGGGAGAAAATAAACCAGAGATGAAAAATGAAAGAATATATATATATCACTCCTATCGAGATAACCAATACTAGTGTAAGGCCAACTATTGATGGCCGCTCCTCAACAGCCTTATTCTCCATGCTAGTTGACAGCACTACACCGTAGTGTTCTTGGCTAGCGTGGGTGTAGAGGTGGGGCGTCACATGCCCAATATTGCTCCTTACTGCAAAACCCAACAATCACTTTACCAAAAATCCTGATTTTACCTCCTAAAATCACCATCTTCAATTTATAACATGTTCCTGAATCCAAATTACTGAATTGTGATGACTTATTTTGACATAAATATATTATATTTACTGGGTTTCCTATTTAAAAAATATTTGTAACTTAAAAATTCCACAAACTATTTTAAAAATTGCCTTCAAACATTAATAACATTTTCCATCTAAACATCAATGTCAAATGATCAGGTTTATTTGGGAGATTTGGGATTTTGAAGATTGATTCTGGTTTGAACAACAAAGAACAGAGAGTTGATAAAAACATAGATCCTTTCTCATATATAAAAACATGTCTGTAAATTCAATGTTCTAAATTCTGAATGATTTTCATGCAACTCCAGTATCAAATCTCAAATTAACACATGCAATTAGAATTCATATCTGCTTTTAAAACACATTTACTCACTTGTTTGTATAGTCAGAGCAGGTTTTCAACTCTCAGGCAATCTCTATCACTAGCATGCATATATGACAGTACTCATTTAAACAATTATCCATTTACCAAGCCAAATTTATCACATGCAACCACAAATTCAAGTATACTATGACAAAAGCTGTTTTTAAAAGGTTTACTCACCTTATAATTTGCAGGGGCAGAGAACGGATTTTTAATTCCAGGCTTGGATTCTTTTAAATTTGAAAACTGCTTTTACTTTGCTGTTGAATTACTTTGCATGCTTACAATTGTTGTTTAACTTGCAGGTTGAACTCATTTTGGTTGCAGATGCTCTCAAAAGAAAGTACAGGTTGAAGATTTCCAGTATGCAGGTTGAAGATGAGATGAAGATGCAGATTTGAAGTTGTAGGTTGATTACAGATTGGAATTACAGATTGATTTGCTTATGGATTTTTAGTTTGCAGATTTTAATTCTCAGGTTTGATAAAATTCTGGTTGCCAATATTTTTGGTTAAGAGAAGTAAACTACGAAATGAAATGAAGACAAAGTGTTATGTTTATTATTAGAATTAGAGAAAGTGAATTTTCTTAGAAAAAAGACACTTGTCACTTTATTACCTAATTACCTTACATGTGTTTATTAAGGGAGTTAACATGTTTACACTTTTTTTTTATATATATTTTTTTTAAATGTTTTGAATAAATTTTAATTTAATTTAAATGTTAACATAAACTAACATACTTAATTTACTTTATTAATTAATACTTACATATGTATATATATATATATAAGTTTAACTTTGGAAGAAAATGTTTCAAAACTAATATAAATAATTTCTTTGTATTCTAAAAATCTAAAACCATTATACATATGCATTTATAACCATTTAAAATTTAAACACTTTAAAGAAAACAAAACAACATTTTATTTAAATCCTTTTTAACTATCATATGTAAAATAAATAACAATCCTTATATTTTGAAGACAAATAAATTAATCCTTATATTAACCTTTGAGAAATATTAAGTTTTAAAACAAGTTTCAGATTACAATTCATTCCTATATAAATTATTAATGGATTAAACTAAATTTCAAAACAACTCAAATTATAACATATACATACATATATATTACAATTTGAAAATTCATCTTTAAATTTAAAACACAAGATCTCCTATTCACAATATATATCAAATGTATATATTATAAATAGAATAAAATTTCATTTGCTATGACAAAAATCTTATCAATATTTCCAGATTAAAAATTCATTAACCTTTAAAAGATTAAATTTACCAATTTAAATTAAAATTATAAAGAAAAATTATCAAACCAATTAAATTATTTACACAGATTATTAAATTCTTATTGCCCAAAATTCCGGGTCGTTACAGGCGGCCTGAGATGTAAGACTAGGGTTTAGCTAATATAAGTGTATATATAATGTTATTTAATATTATTTAATTAATATAATTTCTCAAGTTAACAGTTTATACAAACGACCTCCAATCTACGTGTGCCGACAGGCGATTCTAAGGTTTTTCCGCATTCCGGACACAATGGAACAGGTTTCGTAAGCTAATTCGGTCGTATATGCGAGTTACGGATTTCAAATTAAATCGATTAAAACGATTTCGATGCGTTTCGAGCTGCCGGGGTCAAACGACAACTCCGATTGCTACGAAAATTGAAATCCGATAATAACTAACTATTACGGATCCAATGGAACTGGTTTCGTCGAATTCCGAGACTGTGCCCCGGAAGGCTATTTTAACTCGTTTATTAAATCGAGCGAATTCCAAAATTAACGAAAACGCTTAAAATTCCACTGTTAAAATTTTAATAACTTAATAATAAATCATGTAAAATTTATAAACACAAATAAAATCATTCTGGTCCATTCCGGACCAAAATCTAATTAAATTGCATTTTAATAATATTAAATTCATTTTAAAATTAATATAAAATCCGAAATATTAATTTATCAACTTTAAAATTCATCTAAAATTCCCACCACGCTATTTGTACTCAAATAACTCAAAATAAATTTTTAAAACCATTTTCATCACTATTTACATTCAGATTTACTTTTATTTCAATTCCGAATATCTAAATTATTATTTTCCCATTATTCAAATTCAACCGGAATTACTATAATTAAAAATTATAGCTTATTTCGTTGATTGAACCCGAATCCATCCATTTCAAAATCAATTAAGAATCCACATTAAACATTTAAAATGAATTAAATGTTCAAATTCAATTGCTTAAAAATACGGGATGTTACATTCCTCCCCCCTTATAAAAATTTCGTCCCCGAAATTTGCTAGGGTAGAAAATACTCTCCAACCCATTTACTTACCCAATTAGCTTAGTTAAAAGCTTATATATTCCTCCCAAAATCCTTTAGCTAAATCCCCAAACTTATTTGCTTTACTTATTCTAAGCTTTAATTTTAACTTGTAACTTTCCAAGATAATTACAAATTTTCAAAATTCCCAAAAGATTTTCTAACTCCCAAAATTTCCGGAAAATTTTGGCAGAGTCTCCCCTGCACGGAGGAGCTTTCGCGATATCGCGATACAGATAAATATATATACATCGACCCACACGGTCGGAAACCAAAATATTTCATAATATATACATCATTTTCCCAATTATATTTGCGTAGGCGTACCTTTTAGCAAATTTTTAAAGCAAGCGGCTAATGTTTAAGCATATATGCGCTCCAACTCTCTCGAACGCCTCCCGCACCTGTACTTACTCAAAAAACTCATCAGTTTTCAAAGATATGAACGTTTTAACAACATTTCCAGTACAAATGTAAGCCAAAAATAACCATTTCATAATCCAATTAACAATTTGCATGATCCCATAAATAAACCATATTTTACAACATGCACAAGTCCCTTTTCTAATACCAAATTCCATTTTATTTCACACAAAAGATTTACAAACAAGTTTTGCCATTCCAATTCATACTTTACCCAATTTTCGAATTGATTCACCAAGTAAGTTTTGCTTCAATTTGCTACATTTGCATTTCTATTATGATTCACTTACATTTATACTCAAACCCATTTATTAAGATTTTAGCCCATTCTACTTTCATCCAACCAAACTTCATTTTACTTCACTTAAATGATTTACGTTCAAGTTTACCATATGCCTTACTTACATTTCTTTGTTTTAACTTACATTCCCAATTTTATATCAAATTTTATTTTAAACTTGAAACATTTGCATTTCTTCCATGATCCATTTCCATTCATATGCAGAATCACTTAATAACATGTCAATCCATTCCAATTAATTCAGAAACCAATTATTTGTTTACTTTAAACTATTTACCTTCATGTACCACAATTCGACAAATTTACAATGCAAATTTGCATGTTATTCATGGAATAACCCATTACTTAAGCTTATAATAGTTTTAAAATTAATTTCCACTTAGATTCATATTAATTTATCAAATTCTGCATGGTTCACAATCCAAGCATTCTTATTCCATTTCAATTATTAAATCAATCCTTATTCTCACTTTTCAAATTTATTAATCATTTTAAGTTTATGTTTATTATATTATTATTATTATTATTATTATTATTACTGTTATTATATTATTATTTTCATAGTTATATAAGTCATTCCATTCTTATTTACAACTCATATATTATTTCTTCATCACAATAACTATCTTAAAAGTCATTTGCTTGCATTCAAAATTTTATTGTCCAAACAAATTTCATTTAAAGCTATTTTATAAGCTTAAAAATAACCATCTCATCATCTTTCTTAAATGATTTCAATTCCATAATATCTCAATTTGTTTCCATTTTAATTGATTCTTACCAAATCAAACCATTTACAAATTTTAATCCCACTAGCTTAAACATTCAGCTTAACCACAATTATTTAATTTGTTTAAGATTTCTTTACAATATCTCCATTATCTTCTTATAAATCAAATTTTTATTTTCATTTTCATTTGATTCTCATCCAAATCAAATTCCAACTCATTAACAAACTTTAATGTACTTTGCCTATTTATTAAATCCATTTTAGACTTATTTTATTAGCAAAGAAATCACTTTAAATTAGTTCACTCATTTGAATTTATTTACAATTCAAACCATCATTATTATAATTTAATTCCATTTTTCATTCACACTTCATTATTTGTTACCACCAATTTAAATCCCATGCTACAGTTGGATTTCATTTACTTTCCAAATTTTGATCAATTATCAAAATTCTATTCATTACAATAAACAAATTCCATTTAATTGTAATTCAATTAGTCTCTAACCTAATCCATATTAGGTTCTAATTCACTTCCTCAATTCATACTGAACTTATTTACAATACGACCGTTTTCAAATGTTCTAAACAAGAACTAGGTTCCATTTACCCTTTAATTATTAACAAGCTTCCAAAATTATACCCGTTCCCGTACTATTTTCATTTAATTTAGCTTATACTAAATTCACCTTCAAGCTTCTCTTTATTTAATTCAGCTTATGCTAAATTCATTCTCAAATAATCCCTTTGAATTTAGTTGAGTCAAACTTTTATTCATACATTATCCCTTCAGCAAATTAGATTTCTTTCAATTCAAGCCTTTCCAAATTTAGATTCAAGTTTTAACTAAATTTATTTAGCCATCTTGAATTCATTTCATATTCCCTTACTATCTTAAATAAGGATTTAATTCCATTCATATTTATTCACAACACAATTGAATCTTGTTTTTAATTAAATCCAATTCCATCTCAATTCCATTCGATTGAAGTTAAATCCAATTCACTCTAATTTTAATTCATTTAGATTTAATTCAATTTCAAATTCTCAATTTTAATTCTCCATATACAAGTTCAAAACTTGTTTACTGATTTAAGTTCATTCATTTCCTTTATATCTCACTTTACCTTATCTCAATTCACATTTCATTTGAGTTTAGTTTGGACTCACCATACCATTCAACTATTTCTCAATTGTGATTATAATTTCATTCTTATTTATATAAGTTCACCAACTTATTTATTTTAAAGTTCATATTGCTCATTTGAACACATTTACAGCATATAATCACAATTTCAAATTATATATATGTGTATCACTGAATTCTTAAGGATACAAATTTCTTTCATTTACCTTCTTACACAATATTAAATCTTCAATCTCAAATTATAAGTATACAGCTTAATAACCTATGGGTACAATCCATTTCACAACGACCCACAATTTCAAAGCCAACTTACCTTTTAATTTCACCCAAATCAATTTAATTTTAAGTCCAATTCATTTAACTCATCCAAGTTAAATTCAAATTTTCTACTTACTTCAATATATTTTATTCACTTCCAATTACTCAAGTTAAATTTTTAATTCCAAGATTAAAATTTCATCCCTTTCTTACTTAATATCAACTCCAATTCTTTTTAAATCGACTTTATTTACAAGTTATATAGTTGATTCATTTTAACTTTCACATTTTTATTATAAACAGAATTTCCAGAATTTAATTTACCCGGATTTATCCCAAAACCATTTTGAAATAAAAATCATCACATTCCCATTTGATATTTAAATCAAATCAATTGCCAAATTCCAAACAACCTGCTTTTACCAAAACAAGTTTCCTTATTGAAAATTTTAAAATCACTTATTTCTCAAACAAGTCCAAACAAATACCATAATCACTCACATGGTAGCAATCTATCACTTTAGAAACTCGAAAATGAATTCTAATGATGTGGCCAGCATCATCAGGATTATTTTCCAGCGACTGAAGTGAGTTCAATGCTTCTTACTTTTCTATATTCATTTCAAAACAGTTTCCATTTAAAAATATTTCCCAAAACAATATTCCAACATTGCCTTCAAACACCTTCAAATCTCAACAAACATTTCAAACTTTCCCAGGATTTTAAATTTCCAAACTTTTATTTTTATTTTATTTAAATTCCTTTCCAAAACTTCCGGGATTTAAATTCTGGCTGGGTTTAAATTAGTTATTCTCTTTTGTATACTTTATACTCATGGAATTTATTTGGTTATATCCATTTAAAATTTTAGATTCTTTTTTAATTTTCAATATTAGCAACCAAACATCCAAATATATATATATATAATTTCAGAAAATTATTTCCTTTATATCAAAATATAATTTTGGGTAAAATTATTTCATTTACCCACCTTTAAAAACAATTCTATGTTGGTTTATCTTGTTTAAGAGTTTAGAAACCCCTATCGATACAGTTGTACTTCCCACACCGACCAGAATTCATAAACACTCAACCGATAAGTCAATACAGTATAAAAACAATTTTATATTCACTAACAAGTACGCTCTCATAACTATTATTACTCTCAACTCATTATAGAGTACCATTGACTCTGTTTAATGAGTAATTTCCCCACCAAAGCCTAGGTTGTCGCCAACCTGAGCTCTGATACCAAGTGTGACATCCCGCAAATTCATACCCCTTGAATCAACACTATTTTACCTCTATTAACTCAAGTGGCACAGAATTACGAACCATTAAGGTTAAAGAAGAAGAGATTGAAGAAGAAGAAACTAAACAATATCAGAATCTCACAGTCGCAGCGGAATAAAATATAATAGTAAATATAGAACTTTACACAAAATGAAATCTATTACTGTTTTATACATCATATCATCAGAGTATCTCATACATCAACAATCACAAATCAGACCTACCATACAATCACAGCAGCGGATATATATATAGGTACATATAATACGTCACGGACTCCAACTCCTCTCGTGCTCCATAGCATCCTGACCTGAACATATAATACTTGGTCTGACCCGAGCATTATAATGAAATAACACCAGAGTCAGTCTGGAATACCAACTAATAATAATGCATCCAAATTGATTATTAAAGTTTCAAAAATCCCTGAAAACAAAAGCATCTCGTAAGACCACGCCACAAATAAACATGTCAGGTTTTTACCTTACGATAGCTAAAACACTTTTTATAGAAATCCTCTGATATTATAATAGTGTCTATTTACAAAAACTAATAAAATAGCCGAAATTGTTACATCTATTAAATTCCAGCCACTAGCCACAAAAGTGGGTAATACAAACAAAACTCGTACAAGGCTCGTAGGGAGAATGGATTTCCAACAATGACTAGGCACTGGGGTACCACCTCTCACAGTATGGGGCCTAGATCACCGTAACGCGGATTACTCCCTTCATCCCCTGCAACACAAGGCCAGAACCATTCCTTACTGAACAGTCGCGAACAAGATAAACCCCGTGGTTGGCGCGACCAACCACCCACTAAGCCGAAATATATAAGGGACATCTAGACAGGGAAAATATCTTGTCCTGCTTGGGCATGACCCACCTAACCATGCTGCATATCCCCTGATTTTCAGTCATTCCCGGTTGATGAGGCTTGAGGCTAAGCGTTACCTTTAGAACGTTTTCACTTAGAATGCCCATCGTCCACCTGACGATGTTTCGCAAGCATTCGTCCATACAAGTCCATCCCGGGTTCGAACGGAACCGAAGGCACTATTCCTACTACATCCATTGTGGAAATATCCTCAGGATTGGTAGTGACTAGCCCTTGCACTTCACTGCTCCATCTTCGACTCTGAACACGTTTTTCGCACGAAACGTACAAACCGGATCGAAGTGGTTTTCGAGAAATTAATCTCATAAGCATCCATCGCACAATAAATAAATCCCACATTATTTATTTGCCTCAATATCTTTACAAGATATATTTCCAAAGTTTCAAAACTCATTTGAAAACAATTTCCCAAAATTCTTCCTTACAAGGTAAATCCTTTACCATATATTCCCATTAGAAATAACCAAGTTCAAAACAATTTAAATTTAAAACATTTAAAATATTTTGTACTGAAATATACTTTAAAATATGCAATTTACTTCTAGATATTTACTCAAAATATAATTTCGGAATATTTAAAGTAAAACTATTTTATAAGATATAACTTGATTTAAAATAGTGTTTTAGTTAACTTAATTTAAAAATAGAGTTGTAAAAGGCATAATACAAATTTCAAATAATTTAGGTCAAAACTAGCCTTTTTAAAGCAATCCATTTATAAAAATAATTACTAATGTAATCAAAAATGTCCACTATTATTTCCTTATTAATTAGCTTTTAAAACAATAATTTTCCAAACACTCATTTATAACAAGTTTTAAACTTAAATTCACTTTTAATAAAATCTGTTTAAAACTCAAACTTGATGTTTCCTAGGGAAACTCATTCCTACTCAAACATTCCAGAAATTCTTCTCACAACTTCTGTCGATTTACTCAATTTAGTTTTATGGTTTAATAACATAAATTTACTTTCACATTTATCAACTGATAACGTTTCTCTTTGTTTATCATTCCAGATTTTATCAATTTCCAATTTTTCATTCCATATAGATTTCAAATTTTAATTCTTTTAAATTCATTATTTAACAATATCCTTTATTTCTCTAAAATTCAATTTATCCATTTATAATTAAATTATGGATTTATAATTTATCCATCAATATTCCAATACAATTTTATTTAAGTTTTCCATCCAAGCAGGTTCTAATTTTTATATTCCTTATTTATTAATTTCTTAATTCCTTTTTAAAACCCAATTTAATTTCTTTATAATTAAAACTCGAAATTTCTTTATAATTTAACATTCTGGGCTTATATTTTATCCCATAATTTCACAATACAATTTAATCCCAAATTTATCAATCACAATATATAACAGTCATCATCATCAATTATAAAAATAATTACTACATTGTGAGGAATCCAGTTGGATCCCTCCAACCTATTTTTCCTGCATCCACAAATATTAGCACAACACTACAAATATATATATCAATCCAGGCTGATATAAATAAACATTTCAACCAATCACACAGATATTTAAATAGTAACTATTTAAATCAGCTAACATTCCAGATGTGAGTGAGATTAACTCACCTTGAGTTTCGGCGAGTGTTCGAAATTTAAATTAAACCGAACGGCGTTCGATTTAACCCAAATTTCTACTTGCCCGGAATGACTCCGGATCTGCACCATCCCGAAGCACTCGTCTCTGTGATTCCAACGCTTCCTGTTTCGTCAAATTTCGATAACGTATGAATACGTTACAGCATTTTAAACTTTTGATTTTTAAATTTATAAACAAATTTATTTTAAAATTAAATCTCACAAAAAAAAATCTCGACCGTTCCAAAACAATTGAAGATCAGAGCCGCTCCCTCGTGCTTCTTCTCGTACGCGATGTCTAGATAAAAGAAACCCATCAATTGCGAACTAGGGTTCGAGATTGCATCCACCACAAATCCTGAGACGACGATCAGAACCCGACGCCGCGACGTCCTTGCCGCTAGCCACCTTCGCCCAGAACGCGGGCCCACTCGGTCACCCTGATGCGTGGAAATTTGAGCACGTAACCCCCACGAACGCAGCCCCAAAACTCCACCTCCGATCGTTGAAAATCCATCTCTACCATTCACTTCGAAGATCTTGACACTCTCTGCGATTTTCCAGTAGAGAGTTTTGCAAATTAAAGCTTGGATGGAGAGAAATTGGTGAGGGAAAGACGATCGTTTTCGGCCATAGATATATAAAGAACGGCGGCCTAAGATGTAAGACTAGGGTTTAGCTAATATAAGTGTATATATAATGTTATCTAATATTATTTAATTAATATAATTTCTCAAGTTAACAGTTTATATAAACGACCTCCAATCTACGCGTGCCGACAGACGATTCTAAGGTTTTTCCGCGTTCCGGACACAATGGAACAGGTTTTGTAAGCTAATTCGATCGTATATGCGAGTTACGGAATTAAACGATCAATTTCAAATTAAATCGATTAAAACGATTTCGATGCGTTTCGAGCTGCCGGGGTCAAACGACAACTCCGATTGCTACGAAAATTGAAATCCAATAATAACTAACTATTACGGATCCAATGGAACTGGTTTCGTCAAATTCTGAGACTGTTCCCTGGAAGGCTATGTTAACTCGTTTATTAAATCGAGCGAATTCCAAAATTAACGAAAACGCTTAAAATTCCACTGTTAAAATTTTAATAACTTAATAATAAATCATATAAAATTTATAAACGCGAATAAAATCATTCTGGTTCATTCCGGACCAAAATCTGATTAAATTGCATTTTAATAATATCAAATTCATTTTGAAATTAGTATAAAATCCCAAATATTAATTTATCAACTTTAAAATTCATCTAAAATTCCCACCACGCTATTTATACTCAAATAACTCAAAATAAATTTTTAAAACCATTTTCATCACTATTTACATTCAGATTTACTTTTATTTCAATTTCGAATATCTAAATTATTATTTTCCTATTATTCAAATTCAACCGGAATTACTATAATTAAAAATTATAGCTTATTTCGTTGATTGAACCCGAATCCATTCATTTCAAAATCAATTAAGAATCCACATTAAACATTTAAAATGAATTAAATGTTCAAATTCAATTGCTTAAAAATACGGGATGTTACACGAAGGACGGTCTCTAATATCACAAAGAGATAAAGCTTCCAACATATTCCACTTTGCTAGCATCATGGAAACAACAACTTGCTGCTTGCGACTAAGCGCATCAGCAACTCGATTGCCCGTACCAGGGGTATACATAATATCGAAATCATATGAAGCAAGAAATTCGAGCCAACGCTGTTGCCTCATATTAAGTTCTTTCTGAGCGAATAGATACTTCAGAGATTTGTGATCAGCGAAGAGAATAATGCTCGCCCAATAAATAATGTCGCCAAATTTTAGAGCAAAGACTATGGCGGCTAACTCCAAAACATGGGTAGCATAGTGAATCTCGTTAGGCTTTAATTGTCTAGAACCATATGCAACTACTCTATCTTTTTGCAAGAGAATAGCACCGAATCCATAACCACTGGCATCGACATAAACAACAAGATCATGATTCCCTTCGGGAACCACTAAGATAGGAGCATGAGTAAGGAGATCTTTTAACTTCAAGAAAGAATTCTCACACTTATCAGACCAAATAAAAGGAACAACTTTTCTCATGTGAGTGGTAAGCGGTAAAGCAATACGAGAAAAGTCCTTAATGAACTGGCGATAATAACCCCCTAGTCCAAGGAAACTACGGATCTCAGTAACGGTCTCGGGCCTCTTCCAGTTCTGAATAGATTCGATCTTGGAAGGATCGACAGAAATACCATTGAAAGAAACAATGTGACTGAGAAACTTCACCTTATTCTTCCAGAGGTAACACTTGGAGAATTTGGCATAAACCTGATGCTGAAGAAGAGTGCTCAAAACAATCTCCAAATGCTGAATATGATCGGCTTCAGATTTGGAATAAATAAGAATATCATCAATGAAAACGAAGACGAACTTATCGAGATATTTCCGGAATATCCGATTCATAAGATCTACAAAATATGCTGGAGCGTTCGTCAAACCGAACGGCATAACAAGCCATTCGTAACAACCATAACGAGTGCGGAATGCGGTAAGAGGAGTGCTATCTTCCGCCACTCATAACTGATGAAAACCGGTAGCAAGATCGAGTTGGGAGAAGAGCTTAGTGCCACTCAGTTGATCAAACATGTCGTCGATCCTAGGTAATAGTAACCTATTTTTGATAGTGACCTCGTTAAGCTTGCGATAACCAATGCAAAGCCTAAGAGTACCATTTGGCTTCTTAGCAAAGACAACGGCGACGCCCCAAGGAGATGAGCTAGAATGAATAAATTGCTTGGCTTCCAACTCAGATAATTGTTGCTTGAGTTCCTCATTTTCCTTAGCAGACATCCTCGTGGAAGGACGACTGATAGTGTGACGACCCGTCCTTCTATTGCCAGAAAGACGTATCATCATTAAGAAAGAAAGGGATGAGAAAATAGAAAAGATAGAGAAGAAAGAACAACAATATCAGAATCTCATAGTGGAACGGAACAAAATATAATATATCACTTAAATATTTAAAAGTTTTACATATATCAGAGTTATACAATATCAATACATATGACAATCGTACATACGTCGCATACTAGACAGTTATAAACACTTGTCTAGTTAATACAACTCAATACAATACAACTCAAACAATAAGACTCAGAGATACTACCACAGCGGACCTATATATATATATATATACAACGCTGAAGCCTCCTGCTCCATTGCTCCTCCAGAATTCGTCAAATCTAACCTGCATCCCTTGGCTACCCGTAAAAATTTGGGTACCCGAGAGTTTATGAAAAACAAAAACAAACTCCGGGTCAGACATGGGTCTGGTATGAGTAAACGGTTTAAAGTTGTTTAACTTTGAAAACATTTGAAAATAAAGGTATCACGTAAGACTTCCCACAAATAAATACGGGTAAGTTTTTACCTTACGCTAACCAAAACATTTCATAGGAAATCCAGTGATATTATAATAGTGTCTAGGGTTTTCAAGTAAATAGAAAATAGCCGAAATTGTTACATGATTAAATTCCAGCTACTAGCCACAAAAGTGGGTAATACAAATCAAAACCGTAGGGTCTCGTAGGGAAAATGGATTTCCAACAATGGCAGGGCTACTGGGGTACCGCCCGTCACAGTACGGGGCCTAGATCACCGTACCGAGGATTACTCCCTTCATCCCCGGCAACACAAGGCCGGAACCATTCCTTACCGAACAGTCCCGAACAAGATAAACCCCGCGGTTGTAGCTAACAACCGCCCACTAAGCCGAAATATAAAAAGGGACATCTAGACAGGGGAAATATCTTGTCCTGCTTGGGCATGACCCACCTAACCTTGCTGCACATCCCCTATTTTAGCCATTCCCGGTTGATGAGGCTTGAGGTTACGATTACCTTTATTGAACATTATTCTTAGAATGCTCATCGTCCGCCTGACGATGTGTTGAAAGCATTCAATCCATACAAGTTCGTTCCGGGTTCGAACGAAACCGAAGGCATTATCTCGTCACACTCATTTTGGAATCACCCTCAGAGTCAACGACGATAACCCTTGCATTCTGAAAACACCATCTCGATCACCAATGATAAGTCACGACCTATCTTTAATTTGGATCGATGTGGTTTTTGGAGAATCAAATATGATTCTTCCGATCCCGGTCTCATCGAATCCAAACGCCATTTTAAGGGCCAAGTTGTCTAATTAACTTAACAGTTTAAATAAATTAAATTCAACAATTGAATTAATATAGCATTTATCACAGATAAAACATATACAAGCATCATAGATATAACATAACATATCACAGAACATCACAGAATATCATCAATTTAAACATCACAAATAAGATATTCTACTCATCCATCCATAAACAATTACTCTTAAATTCTATTTGTAATTAATTCAATTTAGAATGAATTACCTGAGAGTTAATCTCTTAACTCTTTTTATTAATTAACAATTTATTTTCTATTTCATTTCAAATCATCTAATAAATGATTTCTTAATTAACTATTAAATCCTAATTACATAATTATTTATTTCACACTATCAATTACTTAATTTCTTCTTAATCCAGTTATTTACTTCAATTAATCATTTAATTAATAGTCTTAATTATTGATTAAACTTAAATATTCCATTTAATTACTGCTAATTACTTACTTAACCATTTATTTACTCTTAATTAATTTACTCGACTAATCAAATATTAGTCATTCATAAAATTGACTTTAAGTAAATAATTTCCAAATTTACCCCTTCTCTTAATTATTTACTCGATCTTTGCCTGTGAAGCAATTACTCTCAATCAACTTCCACCAAGAATTAATCTACCGTTAATTC
The DNA here is from genome assembly GCA_030765085.1 of Allium cepa. NCBI lineage: Eukaryota > Viridiplantae > Streptophyta > Magnoliopsida > Asparagales > Amaryllidaceae > Allium > Allium cepa. The sequence continues at coordinate 84,083,992 of CM060931.1, read as the reverse complement.
TAATTTAAAAGTAATTGTTAATGATTTATTTATCTTATTGTTCAACTTCATTAAATATGTAAAAGTCTTCTTTTAAATTGTATAATTAAATATAGTATTAACCACAACATTAATTTATTGGTTAACTCATTACTTAATTTAAATTAATTCCATGATTAAAATAGCAGCTAAGATTCTGAACCATTGTGAAACATTACTTTGACACTAAATCTCGTATTTAATTGTATCCAAATTTTGTTAAACACTTCCACAAAATACAACAGATCAATGAACCCGAGACTTCCCTAACCTCGCTCGAGTGTTCCTTCGAGTTTCCCACGCAACTACCTAAGTCGTCTCTGTACAACATCTTCTTCTTCATTATATATTTCTTCCTTCAGTAATTAAGTTCAGGAAAACCCAAAATAGCATTAGACCCTTACACTCGAACGCGAACCCGGAGCAACACTCAAAACTACATGCGCACAACTCGGGGAAAGTGATCACGCGACCCTTATGGCACTTTAACTCGACATCCATCACCATCGTGCACTAGCACGGTGGTTCGCCTTGCCTCCGGCGACCCACGACAGTCCCCACAAACCCCAAACCGACCTCTCATACGAATACGATACCCAAATCATCTCGATTCGGTCGAAGGTAAAGAATTGCCTGAAGCTCGACCATGCGGCACCAACCCCTTCCCAAAAAATTTCCTCGTGCGGCCACCACCCATCACCGGTGGCGATGAAACCTCACCAGTACGTCGCTCACACCCCTACCTACCTCCACTAAAACTCGCGTTCCACTTGGTTTACTTATGATGCCGAAATCAAATTTTTACAGAGCATACAAAACATTCACACTAAAACCCTCCTCTTGATTCAATCCCAAAATCCCTACATTCGGAAAATTTTTCAACATTTTTCTTGAATCATATGGTTTACCGTCTTGCTTCTTGTAAATTTACAGAAGTTAAAATTGACTAAATCTTCTAAAATTGACAAAAACCCCACATAGTTTCATTTTAAAACTGCACCTTTGATCTTTACTTAAAAATCAAGATTTTTATATTAAAAATCATAATTGTGTTTATGAAAACTAAATATTATATTGGATTTTCAATTTTCAACACTTGAATTTTTAACCTTGATTTTCTTTTTAACCTATAGTTCGAATACAGAGTAAATGTCATACTGTTAATTTCCAACATGTTTTGCAGACTTTGTTTTCATACAAACAAACTTGAATTATCTCACTAACACATCCAAATGGCTATATAAATATGTTTTGTAAATTTATTTTCTTTGTTTTGTACAAAATTTAAAGTACTGATCAAGAACAACTATGCAAACATTCAGTGTAAACTGACATATACAAAACAGTATGCTCAAACTACTTCAACACATATCATAAATAAACAAACATATAAACTAAAGTTGAAATTAGTTTGTTTACTCACATAAAACTGTTGAACAGAATTGATGTTGAAGAATTTGCAATTGAATTTTCTGAAACTTCCCTGTTGGTTTTGCTGTTGAATTTAAATCTAAGCTTGCATAACAAATCAATATTTATCTCAGATTTGCCTGTGGTTTTTGATCCAGTTCTTTTTTTTTTATATAAATGAGCATAGTATATAGGTGTATATATAAGTTAAAGCTACTTAGCAGGTTGAATCTAGACAGTTAATATTTGCATTGTCCTTTCCTCTCTTTTATTGGTTAAATATATATACCTGCAGTATGAAATCATTAAGGGATTTCGGCTATAGTACTTGTTAAACAATATGTTATGCTAATTAATGCCTTTGCTCTTAATTATGACAACATGTAATAAATGTTTTACTGATACTTATTTTGTTTTGTACAAAGATATTTCTTTTATTTCAGCTAGCATATCCTATAAGACACAACTTTGATTTTTATTATATTTGAAGTGAAAACCTGTTTTTCTCATGCCTATAAGCTGTATAACAGCATATATATGTTTAGTACAGAAATGTGTTATAGGTTATCTCTATAGCTTATGCATTTAACATGTCTACATGATATTCAACAATGTAAAAGGCTTTGGTTAAAAGGTTTATGTTATACAAATGAGTTTTATAGGTTATTATCTTGACTAAATTAATTTTATTCTATTTGTACTTCAGATTTCCAGGTATTAGATTCATAATATTTCATATGTAAAGTTTATATTCCTAGTTATAACTTATATTCGTATATTTATATTGTTAGTTATATTTTATATTTTAAAATTTTTGGTTTATACTTATGTTTATAATTATGATTCATACTTGTTTTTCCATGTTATGTTTAATATTACTATGTTAAATATTTCCATGTTTGTTTAATTTAAATTTCATCATCTTAAAAACTAACATTGTATCCATATAAATTATCGAATAATAAAATGTTAAATCTTTGATTTGATTTTATTGAATAAGACAAATCTTGTTTAATGGTTTTGAAGCATTAAATTTTAAATTTGTCAAATCAAACTTTCTTTTATAAACATACATAACTGTTAAATATCCAAGATCTCATTAATTTAAACATTGACAAGCTTATATTAAATTGAAATTAGATTAAATATTCATTAAAATATGCTGTCAAGATTCCGGGTCGTTACATTCCTTCCCCTTTAAAAGAATTTCGTCCCCGAAATTTAAACAACAGTTAATTCAAAAAGCTGTTGTGCCAATCATTCAAATATACATATCATTTATATATTAACAACAAACAAACAGTCTATTCTAGCAAACAACGCTAGCTATCCGAACACAAGTTCGGATAAGTATTTCTAAAGTTATCCAGAGTTGTCTCTCGATGATCAATAATCCAAACTGGATTCCTGACCACCATTAAATTCGACTCAACTTCCAAATTCCTGAATTACTAGTTTAACAACTAATGATGAATCATGAACAAATTTCCTGAGATATATGGAATATACAATAAATTCCAGACATCCATTCTAGCAATTAAATTCTGAAATCTACCGTCTTAACTCTTTCCCAAATTTTATTGACTTCTTTACAGAATTCCAATATTTATTTTAAATCAAGCCCGTATGATGTACATATAGCATTCGTACATAATATCAAATCTGATCGCTTGCTCGATCACACAATTTCACTTCCGAACTAGTATCGTCCACCCGACTTCCTAGTGCGGACTCAGAATTGGTTTCGATCAGAAACTGTCATTCTCCTTGCATAGTCACAACTATGATAGAGAATTTCTAGAATCAATCAAAATCCATATCCATGGTTCGTCGTCGAAAATCGAGTGGAAAATTCTAACTCGGATCGATATAACTATCTCGAAATTCTGTGCTCGAATCTGGATCAGTTCGTTATGCGAATAATATACGTACATCCTACGTATTTATATCCATTGATTATCAACCATATCAGTTTTCTTTTATTCACATTATTCTGATTCTATCCATTTGGAATAAATTTTTCCCAATATCAAATTTTACTTAAGAGTTTCACCATCCATTTCTTAAGTTTTGATATAAGCATTATATATTCCCTTATATTATTACTCTATCACTATAACCTTTATATCCTCTTATATTCACTTATTTTCAATTTCCTGTGAATTTCAATTTACTTCCAACTCTGAATATTGAACCTTTATTGACTATCTCCATTTAAAACTGATTCCTATTATTATTATTTTCAAATTAGTTTTTTTCATTAGTTTACTTTAAATTTTCAAATTTGAAATTGTTTTGTTGCTAAATTTTTTTCAAATTTTGAAAAGTTTTGACATATTCTCCATTACACATTTTCATAAGCACATATGTAAGGTTCCAATCCTTAACACAATTAATTTCAACCAATCCTCAAATTATTCTCTTTAGTTTAAGTGATTTACAACTTACTTGCTTAGACATAAAATCCATTTGAGCAAAACGAACTCATAGTCAAAATCATCTTATTTTGCATCCAATAATTCATAGAATTTTATTCAATCTTATTTACTTCAAACAACCCATTTCCTTAGGCAATTTAACAATATCATTGTGAATAAATAATCACTTAAGCTTTATAACAAATCTTAAATTGATTTCAACTCAATTTATACTTGAGTTCATCTCAATTAATTTATTCACAATCCTTTCGTTGCATTTTCTTTTATTTCAAAAGTTTGATTCCAAACCATTATATTAAATTTGACAACCCATATTTTAAATTAATCATCTCACAATTTATTTAAGTCATTAACTGTTTCACTTAATAACTTAAGTTCATTCTATTTCACCAATTTCCATTCAAATCTTTGATTTGATTTTCCTTTAATCAAATCCCAACTACTTACTGATTAGTTTATTCTTTTATCCATCCTTAAATTTTTTTATTTTTTTCTTTTTTTTTACATTAACAATTCATTAATGAATTTATTCATAATAAGGTTATTCAATTTATACTTGAATTAGATTTGTTTACAACTCACACCATTATTTAAATCCAATTCAATACTTACTTTGGTTTACATTTACTTATTTACTTAAGAATTTTATTTCATTCAATATTATTTATAACTCGACTGTATTCATTTAAATTCAGTCTTATTCTAACTCAACTTCAGTTAAATTTAGCTACTTACCATTTCTTAAATTTATTTATCAATATATGAGCTCAAACTTATTTGTTTTCTTAAAAGTTTATATCACTCATTTGGGTCATTTCATTTTACAACCACAATTTCAGATTATATATACATAACACTTAGCATCTTAAGGTATAAATTTCCTCCTCACAATTTATTATCATTTTACCTTCAAATATTATATCTAATTAAGTTCATTTTGAACTTTAATTTCATTTAACTTTATCTCGGGTTAAGCTCCAATATGTTCCCTACTTTCATTTACTTAAATTAAATTTTAATTTACGGATTAAAATTCCCAATTTTAACATATTAATATCAACTTTACTTTATAAATTCAATAGTTCATCCATTTAAACCTTCCACATTATCTGAATAGAATTTTTCTTAAAATTCAATTGCCCGGTTTCCATTTCCAAAACCAATTTGAAATGATAACTACACATACCTACTTGGTATATCAACTCAAATTTTCAACTTTCAAACACTTATTTTCACCAAAACCAATTTTCTTCTTTTGAAAATTTTAAAATAACTTGCATGCCCAACAACCACAAACAATATCATAACCCACAATATTTTTTCAAAACAAGATTACATTGTTCCCTTCAAATCTTTGGATAAACTATTCAAACATTCCCAATATTTTTAAATTTTCAAATCCTTTTGTTTAAATTCATTTAAACATTTTCAAATTTCCGTGACTTCAATTCTATTTCAATCAAATTTTAGTTATATTCCTTTTGAATTAGAGATCATACTTAGACAATTTTATTTGTTTATCATCCACTCAAATTTCAATTTTTATTGATTGTACTATTAACACCAAACATCCAAGTATATATAGTTATTTCAGAAAAATATTTCTTTTATATTAAAATATAATTTTGGGTAAAATTATTTCATTTACCCTACTTTGAAAAACAATATTGTGTCGAATTGCTCTATTTAAGTGTTTAGAAACCCCTTCGATACAGTTTTCGAGACTGTGCCGACGAAGGTTCATATACCACTCAATAAATCAACCAACGCAATATAAAACCATTTTATATTCACTAACAAATACGCGTTCATATCTATTAATACACTCAAACTCATTTAAGAGTTCTACTGACTCTATTTTATGAGTAATTCCTACCAGAGCCAAGGTTATCACCAACCAATGCTCTGATACCAACTGTGACGACCCGTCCTTCTATTACCAGAAAGACGTATCATCATTAAGAAAGAAAGGGATGAGAAAATAGAAAAGATAGAGAAGAAAGAACAACAATATCAGAATCTCACAGTGGAACGGAACAAAATATAATATATCACTTAAATATTTAAAAGTTTTACATATATCAGAGTTATACAATATCAATACATATGACAATCGTACATACGTCGCATACTAGACAGTTATAAACACTTGTCTAGTTAATACAACTCAAACAATAAGACTCAGAGATACTACCACAACGGACCTATATATATATATATATCTGCAACGCTGAAGCCTCCTGCTCCATTGCTCCTCCAGAATTCGTCAAATCTAACCTGAATCCCTTGGCTACCCGTAAAAATTTGGGTACCCGAGAGTTTATGAAAAACAAAAATAAACTCCGGGTCAGCCATGGGTCTGGTATGAGTAAACGGTTTAAAGTTGTTTAACTTTGAAAACATTTGAAAATAAAGGTATCACGTAAGACTTCCCACAAATAAATACGGGTAAGTTTTTACCTTACGCTAACCAAAACATTTCATAGGAAATCCAGTGATATTATAATAGTGTCTAAGGTTTTCAAGTAAATAGAAAATAGCCGAAATTGTTACATGATTAAATTCCAGCTACTAGCCACAAAAGTGGGTAATACAAATCAAAACCGTAGGGTCTCGTAGGGAAAATGGATTTCCAACAATGGCAGGGATACTGGGGTACCGCCCGTCACAGTACGGGGCCTAGATCACCGAACCGAGGATTACTCCCTTCATCCCCTGCAACACAAGGCCGGAACCATTCCTTACCGAACAATCCCGAACAAGATAAACCCCGCGGTTGTAGCTAGCAACCGCCCACTAAGCCGAAATATAAAAAGGGACATCTAGACAGGGGAAATATCTTGTCCTGCTTGGGCATGACCCACCTAACCTTGCTGCACATCCCCTATTTTAGCCATTCCCGGTTGATGAGGCTTGAGGTTACGATTACCTTTATTGAACATTATTCTTAGAATGCTCATCGTCCGCCTGACGATGTGTTGAAAGCATTCAATCCATACAAGTTCGTTCCGGGTTCGAACGAAACCGAAGGCATTATCTCGTCACACTCATTTTGGAATCACCCTCAGAGTCAACGACGATAACCCTTGCAATCTGAAAACACCATCTCGATCACCAATGATAAGTCACGAACTATCGTTTAATTTGGATCGATGTGGTTTTCGGAGAATCAAATATGATTCTTCCGATCCCGGTCTCATCGAATCCAAACGCCATTTTAAGGGCCAAGTTGTCTAATTAACTTAATAGTTTAAATAAATTAAATTCAACAATTGAATTAATATAGCATTTATCACAGATAAAACATATACAAGCATTATAGATATAACATAACATATCACAGAACATCACAGAATATCATCAATTTAAACATCACAAATCAGATATTCTACTCATCCATCCATAAACAATTACCCTTAAATTCTATTTGTAATTAATTCAATTTAGAATGAATTACCCGAGAGTTAACCTCTTAACTCATTTTATTAATTAACAATTTATTTTCTATTTCATTTCAAATCATCTAATAAATGATTTCTTAATTAACTATTAAATCCTAATTACATAATTATTTATTTCACACTATCAATTACTTAATTTCTTCTTAATCTAGTTATTTACTTCAATTAATCATTTAATTAATAGTCTTAATTATTGATTAAACTTAAATATTCCATTTAATTACTGCTAATTACTTACTTAACCATTTATTTACTCTTAATTAATTTACTCGACTAATCAACTATTAGTCATTCATAAAATTGACTTTAAGTAAATACTTTCCAAATTTACCCCTTCTCTTAATTATTTACTCGATCTTTGCCTGTGAAGCAATTACTCTCAATCAACTTCCACCAAGAATTAATCTACCGTTAATTCTAATTTAAAAGTAATTGTTAATGATTTATTTATCTTATTGTTCAACTTCATTAAATATGTAAAAGTCTTCTTTTAAATTGTATAATTAAATATAGTATTAACCACAACATTAATTTATTGGTTAACTCATTACTTAATTTAAATTAATTCCATGATTAAAATAGCAGCTAAGAATCTGAACCATTGTGAAACATTACTTCCACACTAAATCTCGTATTTAATTGTATCTAAATTTTGTTAAACACTTCCACAAAATACAACAGATTAATGAACCTGAGACTTCCCTAACCTCGCTCGAGTGTTCCTTCGAGTTTCCTACGCAACTACCTAAGTCGTCTCTGTACAACATCTTCTTCTTCATTATATATTTCTTCCTTCGGTAATTAAGTTCAGGAAAACCCAAAATAGCATTAGACCCTTACACGCGAACGCGAACGCGAACCCGGAGCAACACTCAAAACTACACGTGCACAACTAGGGGAAAGTGATCACGCGACCCTTATGGCACTTTAACTCGACATCCATCACCACCGCGCACATGCACGCTGGTTCGCCTTGCCTCCGGCGACCGACGACAGTCCCCACAAACCCCAAACCGACCTCTCATACGAATACGATACCCAAATCATCTCGATTCGGTCGAAGGCAAAGAATTGCCTGAAGCTCGACCATGCGGCACCAACCCCTTCCCAAAAAATTTCCTCGTGCAGCCACCACCCATCACCGGAGGTGATGAAACCTCACCAATACGTCGCTCACACCCCTACCTACCTCCACTAAAACTCGCGTTCCACTCGGTTTACTTATGATGCTGAAATCAAATTTTTACAGAGCATACAAAACATTCACACTAACACCCTACTCTTGATTCAATCCCAAGATCCCTACATTCGGAAATTTTTTCAACATTTTTCTTGAATCATATGGTTTACCGTCTTGCTTCTTGTAAATTTACAGAAGTTAAAATTGACTAAATCTTCTAAAATTGACAAAAACCCCACATAGTTTCATTTTAAAACTGCACCTTTGATCTTTACTTAAAAATCAAGATTTTTATATTAAAAATCATAATTGTGTTTATGAAAACTAAATATAATATTGGATTTTCAATTTTCAACACTTGAATTTTTAACCTTGATTTTCTTTTTAACCTGTAGTTCGAATACAGAGTTAATGTCATACTGTTAATTTCCAACATGTTTTGCAGACTTTGTTTTCATACAAACAAACTTGAATTATCTCACTAACACATCCAAATGGCTATATAAATATGTTTCGTAAATTTATTTGCTTTGTTTTGTACAAAATTTAAAGTACTGATCAAGAACAACTATGCAAACATTCAGTGTAAACTAACATATACAAAACAGTATGCTCAAACTACTTCAACACATATCATAAATAAACAAACATATAAACTAAAGTTGAAATTAGTTCGTTTACTCACATTAAACTATTGAACGGAATTGATGTTGAAGAATTTGCAAATGAATTTTCTGAAACTTCCCTGTTGGTTTTGCTGTTGAATTTAAATCTAAGCTTGCATAACAAATCAATATTTTTCTCAGATTTGCCTATGGTTTTTGATCCAGTTCTCTTTTTTTTTTATAAATGAGCATAGTATATAGGTGTATATATAAGTTAAAGCTACTTAGCAGGTTGAATCTAGACAGTTAATATTTGCATTGTCCTTTCCTCTCTTTTATTGGTTAAATATATATACCTGCAGTATGAAATCATAAAGGGATTTCGGCTATAGTACTTGTTAAACAATATGTTATGCTAATTAATTCCTTTGCTCTTAATTATGACAACATGTAATAAATGTTTTACCGATACTTATTTTGTTTTGTACAAAGATATTTCTTTTATTTCGGCTAGCATATCCTATAAGACACAGCTTTGATTTTTATTATATTTGAAGTGAAAACCTATTTTTTTCATGCCTATAAGCTGTATAACAGCATATATATGTTTAGTACAGAAATGTGTTACAGGTTATCTCTATAGCTTATGCATTTAACATGTCTACATGATATTCAACAATGTAAAAGGCTTTGGTTAAAAGGTTTATGTTATACAAATGAGTTTTATAGGTTATTATCTTGACTAAATTAATTTTATTCTATTTGTACTTCAGATTTCCAGGTATTAGATTCATAATATTTCATATTTAAAGTTTATATTCATAGTTATAACTTATATTCGTATATTTATATTGTTAGTTATATTTTATATTTTAAAATTTTTGGTTTATACTTACGTTTATAATTATGATTCATACTTGTTTTTCCATGTTATGTTTAATATTACTATGTTAAATATTTCCATTTTGTTTAATTTAAATTTCACCATCTTAAAAACTAACATTGTATCCATATAAATTATCAAATAATAAAATGTTAAATCTTTGATTTGATTTTATTGAATAAGACAAATCTTGTTTAATGGTTTTGAAGCATTAAATTTTAAATTTGTCAAATCAAACTTTCTTTTATAAACATACATAACTGTTAAATATCCAAGATCTCATTAATTTAAACATTGACAAGCTTATATTAAATTGAAATTAGATTAAATATTCATTAAAATATGCTGTCAAGATTTCGGGTCGTTACAGATAGGATGAGCAATAGAGATAAAATCAATACGAAACTCAATTGCCCTCTTCGGCGGAAAACACAAAATAGGTTCGAAGAAAGCAGAAAAATCACAAACAACCGGAATATTATCTATGACATACTCCGTTTCGAAGGGAGAAATGAGAGCATTCAAAGTATGATCCATGCTTCGAAATATATTAGATAACTGCTCGATAGCATCGGGATGCTTGAGATATAAAGTTCTTTCGGGACATAGGATTTGAACTTCATAATGGACGAGCCAATCCATACCCAAATTCATATCAAAACCAAGATGATCCATAACATGCAGATTCACATGAAAGAAAAAACCACATAGAATAATCTCAACATCAACACATAACAAAGCAAGAGTAGCGGATCCACCAATACGATTTACAATTCTCAAAGGGTCACAGAGACTAACAACATCCAAAGGAATAACATCAACAAGCTCCTTCGACACGAATGGATGTGGTGCACCCGTATCGAAAAGAACTCTAATAGAATGGCCATTAAATAAAATAAAACCTTTCAAGACAGAAGGGATAATACCTTTGGACTGAGAAGAAACACCAGAAGCTTTAGCAACATTAAGCTTCCTAGATTTGAAACCTTTAGGAGCAGTTAAAACAATCGAAAACAGAGGACTTTCCTTGTTTTAACTCAAGGAAACTACAAAGCAAGACTGATAAGGAATTTAACAAATGGAATACTACGGAAATATGAGATATATTCCTAGACATATTCCAACTTGTTAGAGAGGACAAAAGTTTAAGAACAATAAATAAGAAAGGCACGAATAAAACCCTCGAATAGTTGTAACGCATGTTCCATTCTGCTTATGTTCTGTGTTTATTATAACTTGTTTCGAACCTAGCTCTAATACCAAGCTGTGACGCCCCACCTCTATGCTCACAATAAAGAAGGTTATTATAAGGAATAACGTCTGCTATTGCGAAGAATAAGGCTTGTTAGAAGCGACCATCCGTAAGTTATGCCTTAGACGAGTATTGATTACATTGATAGGAGTTGTGTAAGTTACTCCCAAAGATATAAATTCAATCCAAATCTAAAACGAAACTACGATGGCTGAAGAAAAATCTAGAACAACTCATAATAACAACAACACAGAGAGTATAATCACATCAGAACAGAAGTATCGGATATATAGCGGAAGATAAGTCTGGAATACATGCTACAACAATCGATAATTCATATGAACCAAATGTACATATATAAAGACATCAACATACATGAGGCGATAGTCAATATACCAAAAGTACTCCTCGAAGACTAGACAAAAGATGGAGTGAAATCCCAAAAGCTAAAGCTGCAACTGAATCAGAGATAGCGACTATCCTGAAATAACTCGGTTTGACCTGAGTATTATTTAAAAGAAAATAATAAATGGATCAGTCTAATTTAAACTTCAGAAATAAGTGTGTGATAAACAACACTTAAGCAAATAATTATAGTCTTGAATGAGACTATTTAACATAAATAATCAACATAGTTTAAATGAAGAAATCTCAGTTTAAACTCCATCACGATCAACTTTCAAATTCACAATTGAATTAAAAATAGCAATATGCAAAATTATAATCTCAGATGAGACTATACACAAACTCAACTTCCAAATTCATAATTGAATTCAAAGCAGCAATTCACAAAATTTAGAAATTAAAATAGATAACTAGACAAATCAGCAGTCGCAAAATCTAGAAATCAAAATAAGATAACCAGAAAAATCAACATAAAAGTGGATCGATCCCACCAGATGGCGAGTTTTAGTTACGCCGTACGTGCATGTCATATGGACGAAGCCTACTAAGTACCATAAATTTTTGGCGCACATCAGATGACCCGAAGGTCCACAGAGTGACCCGAAGGTCTAGTACTGGTAATTGACCCGAAGGTCCGTCAGATGACCCGAAGGTCCAGCAGAGTGGCTCGAAAGCCCGACAAAATCATCATAATCTTCAAACCGCAAATCCCCAGTAAATATTTCAATTAAGGAGTCCGGAATTAACCGAATTAGTAAAAGTGTGGTTCCATACTCTGCAGTTTTGCTAAATCGTTCAAATATCTTCATCATTTCCTTGAAAGTGCAAAATTGTGTATTTTATATAAATAACATTTTACGTTCTCAAATGGACAAGTCTGGAATTAACCGAATCAGTAAAAGTAAGGGTTCATAGTCCTTAATTTTGCTAAAACGTTTAAATCGATTCCTCATTCTTTTGAAAGCGTAAACTGTAATTTTTTGGAAATAATTATATTTTAAAACGATTTTAAAATACGTGATTAAAACAGCAACTCATATCGCAATTTCGATAAAGAAATTGCGCTTCCCAAAACATCGTAAAAACGGTTATCAAAACAGCGTTGCGGGATAACGGCTTGAAAATTCACTTTAAAATTGATGGTTACTGAAGTCAAACAATAGTAATTTTTATATGTCAAAATCTCATCAAAACAATACGCATCAAAATATAATACCGACGAAAAATTCTGTTAAAATAATAATGGCGTAGAATACGTTTTAAAACCAAACACCGGTTCAATGTAAATTAAATACTGGTATTTAAAACATTTTCATGCAACTCAACTTGCATGTACATATTGAATTTGATGGTCTGTGCATTTCTTTTGTGTACTAGCCTAGACCCATTTTCAAACAAAACGTGATAAAACACTCATGTAAGGAATAGGTAACCAGTTTGGTGACCTGGACATGCATCACAACTCGATAGGAATAGCTTAATACTACGTAAATTCGTATGCATGTATATGAGATGGATTATAAAAAAACACTACCTGGACACGAAACTACAAAACTTTAATGCTTGGACACGTTTTCTTTTCTTTTCGTGTGACCCAATTAGACACGCACGCAAGAAATGATAGGCAACACCTTAAATAATTAAATGAAAAACCAAGTCACTTCTACATGCACGCAAGAAATAAAGTGGTTTGGACTCTATCATTAAAATATTACTATTACAACATATATGCATGAAAATGGTGTCGCACGCACGCTACATTGTAACATGCACAAGTAAATGATGATCTGTACATATATTTCATGCACAATGTTACAGGAACACTACACTTACACGCTACACTTACACATGCGAACAAAAATATAAATGCCTAGAATTCAGTTTCGTATAAAAATTTGAATGCCGAATCCATAGAGATACCCAAGAAACCAAGAATACAAATATCGATGGTCGAAGAGAGGTTAGAAAATCAAACACATGATGGTATACCTCATAAATATATTACCAAGATAAAATCATGAGGAACCAATGTATGTCAAGAAGTCCCAGTTAGCGCATAGTCTTTGTGAAATTCGATAACCAAATTAGAATACCAATATTTTGTAATAAGCTCCCATAACACCCAAATACCATAATAGAAAACTTATGTAGATAATAAAGTTGAGATCCATAAAAGAACTGAGATAAGAAGGTAGCTTGCAAAAGATAACAAGATATTACATACGAAAATAATGCATACAATCGTAAACAATTTAACAACAAAAAGTGTCAACCCAAGAATAAAATAACATATCAAAAATAGGCAGCATTATTTTTAAATTAAATATGTGAGTTTTTCACTCAACTTAAATTTGCTTCAAAACTCAGTTAGCACAAAAGATTCAGAAGAAAGCTTGTGTTTTGACTTCCAATAAAGCTCTTGCTGAGCAACTTGAAAAAGAATGAAGCTAAAATGAACGTTGTAGTGCTACCTTTCTTCCTTCCAAAAGTGTACAAGTCAAAAAATAAAGAGTGTGCTGGCAATGCTTTGGGTACAAATACATTTAATGCAAACGTGCTTTAATAGAAAAGAAAGTACACTCTTGTATTAAAGATAGGAATGGCTACAAAGTGTGATGATGGTATCAATGTTTTCCAATTTGCTCTCTTAAAATGTGTGTTTACAGCAAAGAAAAGTGTTCAAATCTTTGCTTTATACATATGTGGTGACAGCACGTTCTTCTATTGTTTATAAATGGACCATTATGTTTTGTTACAAAATGGATCTATGCCTTTTTTGCACGTGAAGGAAAAGAAAAGTTTCCAACTTTGGTTTTATAAATATGTGACAGCACAAAGTAATGTTCCAATTCTTTTTTTTTTTTGAATTAAACCATATACATACGTGAAAGAAAGAAAAATGAAAATATAACTTGGTTATTATTCAACGCAGCAAGCTATTTGCAACTGACTTTGCAAACTATTAATTTTCAAATTTCAATTTAAAATATCTATTTTAAATATTTATTTCAACGGTAAATAAAAATCACGGTTGTTACATTTAAAGTCAAAATCACACTTACTTCAAATTTACATACTTAAATTCAAAAATTCAAAACTTAATATTTAGCTTTTTCAAAACCATAAAATACATATTTTTAAATCAAAATTTCGTACTTTAAAAATACATATCATAAGAAAAATCATTTGAAAATATACCATGGGGTTTGTATATAATTTTCTAACCTAGGTCAAGTGATATGGACATGTATCATTTCAACCCGCAATTTAAAAAGAAAACCCGGGTTTTGTCATTTCAAACCGCAATCCAAGTCAAATAAAATGCAATAAAAATCACTTGAGCCTATCATTTCAGCTCATAATGATTTTTCTCTATTCTAATGTTCGTTCGGATATGTATCTTTTCAACCCATAGTTATTCTATTCTAATAGGGAACTTGCAGTGTGAACATATGAAAAAACAATATAAACAATTATATTAACATGTCAATGTCATAATATACTGTCATTTATCATATGTCAGGTGATAATTAATAAAGTTAACATGGTAATAACATGAAATATCATATCATATAATCGTCATTAACTTGCATAAACGTTTTAATTACTAATCACTTGTCATCCATTTACCGTTTCATAAGTAAAAATGTCAGAGTGAGAATGACTCACCTATATCAAAGTAGAGACCACTACGACACACAAGAACGCTTCCAAAGGCACGACAAGCACGATACAGGCACGACAATCACGATACATCAAGACTTTTGATTTGAATGAATGGAGAGCCTTGATATTTATCTCATATAAAACAATTTAAAACAAAGCAATATGAATATAAATACAATACAAAGATTAATTGAAACAAAATGTGAATTTAAATTAACAAAGAACATCACCAAGCTTTAACACAAAAGCACTAGACCATGACACAACGTAGGCTCAGCTACCTTCGATATTTTTCTCGGCTATGGTGTAAATATGGAGGCGAGGCTCGGGTTTGGCATCATATAGGCACGGCTAGGCTAGGAGTGAAGGGGTAGGAGTTACAAGTGAAGAATACAAAGGGACAAAGGCCAAAAGGTGGAGTTTAGTGCATAACTAGGCTAGCCCTAGTCATCATAGGGTTCGGCCATGTCAGGTACAGGTCTGGTCAGATCTGAAGTTGCGGCCAGAGGTGGTGTACTTGCTGGTGGTGGTGGCTAAGGGTGTGGACGAGTGATATATGAAGGGGTGGTGAAGTTATGTGGTCGGCTAGGCATGTTTTGGTGGAGTTCTTTGCAAATTTGTGGTGCTAGCTTCACTTGGTGGTCACGGCCAGTATTAGTCAAAGGAGGAGGAGGTAAGGCCATGGATGGCGATGAGGAGGAGGTGATGTGGTGTTTGGTGGTGATGGTGAAGGGTTAGGCTGAGCAAGGCTTTGAAAATTAGTAAGGAAAATAAATAGAAAAAATGAATAGAAAAGGTAGAAAAAAGAAGAAGCCATCACCAAAAATTCTTTTGGCCGTGAGTTTTTGAAATGATGAGAAAGTTTTCACGTGAATGAAAAATGAGACATGGCTATAGCTAGAGAAATGTATGGCCAAAAGAAAGAAATGTAAAGCCAAAAGAAAATGAAGAGACAAGCTAATGAAAAGTCAAAAGTAAATCAAAAGGTTTTGACTCTATGAGTTTCTAATATCTTTTAATCAAAATAAAATTAGTCAATAAAAATAATAGACAAACAAAATAAAGTGAAAAAGAAAATAAACAATTATTTAAAGTAAAAATAAAAAGTAAATAAAGAAAATAGTTTATTATATTGATACTAGAATTAAAATTTTTTAGCAAAATACAATAAACATTTGAAAATTATAACTACACTTTTAGAATGTTTTAAAAATAAAATATGTACATAGCATGTCATGTTACACATATATACACAAATTAAACATAATATGACAAACAAAAATATTATTTATATAAATTAAAATAAATAATTTTGTTAAATAAACAATTTACATACAATAGTGTAAAAAGCATAACTTTCACAATATTAATCGGATTCCAACGAAACGAAAAGTTGTATACTTAAAATTTTATTTATTTTCATAATAAAAGATAGAATTAAAAAAATTTAAATTGTAAATTCTTAAATTTAAAAGTCAAGGTTTGATCATATTGACCAAATTTCAAATTTCTTGAAAATATTCTATTTAGTCATGTTGGTATTTCTGCTTTACGTCAAAATCAAAATTTATATTTAAAATAACAAAATTTATTCAGTTTAATAAATAAAATAAAGTTTTTAAATCAGAAATTCAATTAAAATAATTAAAATATGTAATTGAAATAATCAAAAAATACAGGGTTGTTACAATATACATGTTTGTACATATATAATATGTATATATGTATGAGACATGATTCTAATTTAAATTATTTTTAATTATTTACATACATATATATATGTATTAAAGTAACATAATTATATATATAATATGTACATATAAATATAAATAAAATAATTAAAATGTAAATATACGTTATAATTTATAAAATTAAAATAAACATTATTATTATTTTTAAAACATTCCAGATCATATATACAGTAAATTAGAATATAAATATAATTTTATTATATATATATATATATATATTATGAATTAATTAGTTCATAATAATAAGTAAATAATAGAAAATATTTACATAATAGATATTTTCAATTTTAGTCTTTCAAAAAATCAAGAACAGTATTATATTGGTTATGATTTTTTTCAGAATTTTCCATGTAAAAATAATATTTTTATTAATTAATACTAACCTTCGAATTTTAAATGATTTTTAAAATATATAAAAATGGTTTAAAAATTATTTTGTAATCAAGAGCATATATGATAACATATTAATTTTAAAAAATTTAAAATTGAATTTTTGAAACATAATTTATTTTACATGAATTTATTAATTCATGCAAAGATCAAATAATATTAAAATATATTAAATAATTTCCGAAAAATTATTTTTGGTTGCTAAAATTCATAATTAATGTAAATATACCTTTGAAAATTATTAGATCAATTATTTATGCAATTAGTCATATGGTTTAATACAAGTCATATAAATAAATTCATTAATATACTAATCTCTGTATATGTTAATTAATAAATGTAAATAATTAAAATATAATCATATTAGCTACGCGTATAAAATTCTTGATTAGAAATTTGTTTTTTATTTGATAAACATATACACATAGCCAATCAATATATGTGAGAACAACGATATCTAGAGGAATCACACCAAACTAACAATTCTATAATAACAATATATATATATATATATATATATATGAACAATATAGAGTTATACAGAGAATATGCATCATATATAAAACTAAATACTTGCCTAAACTAATTCCCTTATGTACACCTTGTAATGATTAGTTCCCTTCGTCTTGGAAACTTTCTGATTCATCAGATTGTCAGTCTTTGAATCGCAGACCTTTTGCTATCGAATAACTATTAATTTGAATCGATTTGATGAGGTGTAGAGAGGTAAGATTTGGCCATAATATGATTAGAGGAGGCAGCTAAAAATGTCTTTAGAAAGTTGGGGTTATGATTCCTTTTATAGTAGTTGAATCAGAGAGAAAAGTGGATCACGTCACTCACATTTTCTCACCAGATCTTAGCCATCCGTCACATACCCTAATACTCTATTTTGGCCGCCCTTTATATCATATAGTTGCTGCCGAATTTTTCCTCCGACATTATAAGCTTATAGCCCATTTAAGCGCAAATAATATATTTAATTAAATCCAATTTAATTTCTTTATCTATACTACATATCTATCGGTATATTTATAACTATAATAAACATATACGACAATATTCATTCCTCAAGTCATATTCAAATTTTATAATTATATTCAATTTTTTTAATTAGTTTAATTAATTTATAACATTTATAAACTAATTAAATCATTTGGTCCAAAGATATTTCATCATTACGGTTGTGACTCGTGGGTGTAAATTCGATCAGCAATTAACATCGAATTGTTTAAATATTAACGTTCACATGTCACTTAGTAGGTGGTGCGATATTTTGCCCAATTTATCACTTGGTTTCGATAAAATCCAATTTCACTCTATTAAGCATTACCCAGTTTTGATATTTATTTACACCAATTCTCTTCACCAAAACTATATCACTTTGGGCTTATGGAATTTGGTAATGGTTAAAATTTCAATATCATTCATATTTAAATCTATATTCCAAACACAAGTCTTTAGTTCAATAATAAAAATTATTATTAATCGAAATGCTCTAGCCAAAGACTTTGGCTTTGAGTTGACTTTCTGTTGACCATGACACTAACTTTATATAATTGAGATGATGAATCCTCTCTTAAATAGTGCTTTAGTTCCCATACTTCCACTCGATTCAACTATAGTCACTCGATGGAACACCATGCCATGATTCGACTATAATCAAAGCGTAACTTTCATATTGAAGATCCACAGTATTCTCAAGATGAGAGAATTGTGAAAATCAGTCACATCAATATTTTCCGTTTGACCTTAGTTATATTAACCAATAGAAAACTATCGAGTGAGTCATTCCATAGTTATCCAACAAATATCAGTACATTTAACAGCCCACAAATTTGTCATTATGATAGCTATATTTATTTTTAAATTTATTCAAATAAAAGGTTGATAATAAAAATATTATTTTGAATGGAAATGAAAAATAATAATCCTATTTTGAATAAATATTAATAAAACTATTTTCCTTGAAATTTATATCGACGAAATGGCCAAAAACCATTGTATAGATAAATAACTCTAGAATTAACATCGTGTCGCACACGGAGCTAGATAAAACACTTATCTTTATAACTAAACAAGAATATGAAGCCAAATAATTTATTGTACATTTGAAAATTAAATGTATTTATGATATTTTTAGTAATGCTCTTATATATAATAATTGATTTACTAAATTAAATTGAGATTTAACGATTTAATAATTATTATAATTATTCAAATAATGATTTTAAAATGGTTATAATTCATTTTAAATAATTTATAAAGTGATAATACATCATTTATAATAGTTTTATAAAGATATATATTTTATTTGAGAATATGAGGAAAAATCGATATCGCTTTATCGATATAATAACGATTTTTGTAAATATTGGTTTATATTAATTTGTATGGTTTTACTAAACAAATGTAATCATTTTAGTTGGTTAAAAATGATAAGAACTTTTTTTTAAAATTTTGATTGCATTTATCTGTAATTAAAATATAAGTGAAAATGTGACCGATAAAATGTTCTCGATTTTCAACGGTTTGACATATATTAGTTGTGTAACGTTATTTATATAACTGGTACACATATACAACATACATATATGCACCCTAACATACACTTTAACTTATACATAAACATGCATACAAATATACATATATACATATACTTATATTAAAGAAATATTTAAGATATTTCTAAATTACTTAAACCTTAAGCAAGCCCAAAGTCAACATGTACACATCCACATGGACAAGTACATGGATGGACCCATGTGAACATCATTTCTGGCCATCCTAGGGTGATGTAGGGAGGGGGTGGTAGAAATTATGGTCGGTGAGGTAGGTGATGTAAGGTAGAGATATTTTCTACCTCTCTACTTGCCTATAAATACACGTCCATTTGCCTCCATTTCATTCTTCCGTAACTTTCCCAAAACCATATAGAATGGTACAAATCTTTCTTTTAAAGCCCTAAAAATTCAGTATATACAACTTATAGTTCATCACTTTTCCCCATTCTAAGCTTAGCCATACTAAAAACTCCATTCTTTCTAGAGCATTTCGAGCCCAGTTTTAAAGGCAAAAAATACCTCTTTTTCATTTGTGCATAACTGTAACAACCCTAGATTTTTGAAAATATCTTTTTAATTAGATTTTATTTCATTTTTAAAATATTTTTAAAATTGATTTTATTTCAAGATTTTATTTTGAAACATTTTTAAAGTGTAGTTATAATTTTCTAATGTTTATTGTATTTTGTTTACAATTTTAAATTCTAGTTTCAATTAAATAAACTATTTTCTTATTTATTTTCTATTTTTCCTAAAAATATTTATTTATTTTCATTTCTACTTTATTTTTTTATTTTCTATTTTATTTACTTGATTTTTTTGTTTATTTTGAATAAAAGAAATTAGAAATTTGAAGAGACAAAGCCTTTTCATTTCTTGTGACTTTTCATTAGCTTGTCTTTTCATTTCCTTTGAACTTTCCTTTCCTTGCTTTGGCCGTACATTTTTCTATGCATAGCCTGTATTTCTCATTGCTAATTCACGTGAAAAACTTTTCTTCGCTTCAACTCACTGATATCTTCATTTTTGAAAATTCTTGGTAATGGCTTCTCTCTTTTCTTCTTCATTTTATTGATTTTTGCCTTTGATCTCTTCAAGCCTTGCTTGGCCATGACCCCTTCACCACCTTCACCGATCACCACTTCACTTCCTCCTCATCACCATCCATGGCCTGACGTCCTCCTCCTCTGACCAATACTGGTCGTGTCTTCCATAGGATGCAAACATCTCAAGCTTTGCAAAACTCCACAAAAATGCCTAGCCGAGCCCATAACTCCACCATCCCTTCATATATTGCTTCGGCCACACCCGTAGCCACCACCATCAGCATGTACACCACCTCTGGCCGTCACTTCAACCATCACCAGACCTGTACCTGACTGAGGCCGAGCCCAATGTTGACTATGCAGAGCCTAGTTGTGCACCATATTCCACTATTTTTCCTTTTCCTTTGACCTACCCTATGTTGTAACCCTTACCCCTTCACATTCCTTGCTAGCCATGCCATATTGATCCATAATCG
The DNA here is from genome assembly GCA_030765085.1 of Allium cepa. Classification (NCBI taxonomy): domain Eukaryota; kingdom Viridiplantae; phylum Streptophyta; class Magnoliopsida; order Asparagales; family Amaryllidaceae; genus Allium; species Allium cepa. The sequence continues at coordinate 84,062,447 of CM060931.1, read as the reverse complement.
AGTCTATTTCCACCCATAGCCGACCATATGAACCCCTAGGCCGAACACTTGAGTGGTTAAGGCAAGGTCAAACCATTTTGTTATTTGTTAATTTTGATTTCCAATTGTTTCAATATTATTTTGTGTTGAAAATATATGTTTATATGGCCTTGTTTTATTTGTTGTTTACAATATCAACATCTTGGCTCTCCACTCATTCGAATCAAAAGTCGTGATGTATCGTGCTTTTTGGATTTACCTGTGTGTTTTGATTTGCTAACTCCAGCTTAAAGGGGAGTATTCACGCTTGACATTTATACTTATAATTTGTGAAGTGACAACAAGTGAATGTGTAGAATTGTTATATCATGTTATACCTGCCTGTGATGTGAATCATATGATGTTAACCCAGTTTATAAACTTGTCACATCATCTTCCATGTTATATTCTGTCATATTGTTTATTTATTTCTGTTTCTCACACTGCAAGTTCCCTGTAGAATAAAATCACTATGGGTTGAAATGATACATGCCCGAATGGACTTTAGAATAGGGAAAAATCGTTATGGGCCGAAATGATAGGCTTGAGCGATTTTTATTTATTTTAATTTACTTGGGATTGCAGGTTTGAAATGATAGAACCCGGATTTTTCTTTGTAAATTACGGATTGAGATGATATATTATCCATATCACTGGACTTAGATTAGAAAATATTATACAGACCTGTGGTTATCGTATATATTTTTTTTTAGAAATTTTAAATTATTTTAAAAATGTAAAAATATGATAATTTGATTTAAATTTGAATTTAAAATGGCTTAGTAAAGTGTTATTGATTTTTCTATGAATTAAAATAGTTAAATAAATGAATGCTTCAAAGTGTAATTTGAAATATAATTTGACTTGGAAATGTGAAATTTGGTTTATAAATAAAAGTTAAGTTAAGAAAATAAAATAGAAATTAAGTTTAATTTATGAAATGGTAAATTAAATTAAAAAAATAGTACATTGACTTTAATAAGCGAAGCATTGAGAAATTTGATATTTATTTATGAAATTTACTTTATAAAAATCATAAGTTAAAGGGTGTTTAAATGACGATTTTAAAGTGGAAAATATGAAATTTTATAAGTTAAAATGGTTTAAATTAAAGTTTATTTATAGCTGATATTCTATTGTAAATATGGAAATTCTTTTAGTAGCACTTCAAAAATGTTATCGTTTTTGAAAATGAACTAAAATCTGGAATAAATGAATCTGCAGCACTTTGTAAGTGCTATAGTTGCAGAAGTGAACTAAAAGGCTAAAATTAACTATGGGCTATTGCAGCACTGGTAAGTGCTGTAGTTGCAGAAACTAAAACTTGAACCTGAAATTAATGAAAGAGGTACAGTAGCACTTGTTAAGTGCTCAGTTAGCTGAAATGAGATTTTTGAATATAATTGAACTATTACAACAGTTTTGTAAATGCTGTCTTTGCTGAATTGAACTATTTTTCAACTAAAACTGAACTATTACAGCAGTTTTTAAATGCTGTCTTTGCTGAAATGAATTGTTTTCAAATCTAACTTACCGTAGCATTTTCTATGTGCTGCGAAAGCTGAAAATTCAATGTTTTGTATTTTTTAACTGAATAAATGAACTCAAAAAAGGGCAACTTTTTATGAATTGAATATTTGATTAGTAAGTATAATGACTTAGTTTAAATGGAGTATTTGGATTTGAAATATAAACTATTTTCGAAATGTGATTTGGAATGGTATATATAATAAAAATGAATAAGGATTTGAAAGGATATGATATTTTGAAATGGATTTGAAATGATATTTGAATTTGAAATGATATTTGATTTTGAAGTATAAACTATTTTTGAAATGTATAACCATGGGTTATAATAACAATTGGTTGTTAAAGAGACCGGGATCGGATATGGACATACTCTCGATCGATACTGTAAACCACTTTAACAACTGTGTACGCGGTGGAGATTCCAGAATGAACTAGGATGGTGGCGATGATCCTATTATGATATGAACATTGAACCGACTCCCGTGGGTTGGCTTAAGGTGGCTAAAACAGGAGCGATCGACGGGCCAGGTGAGGTCATTCCTCCTATCGGACACATTTCTTCGATACTATACTTTACTTGTGATTGATTTGATGGCCATTCTCCGATTTTGATTGGGAGTGTGTTCTGAGGTGGGCGTAGTGGCTGCTACGTTATCACCATCCCGGAAGCGTAATTGATATATCTACCCTGGCATTGCCTAGTTGCGTTGTGTCACATACCATAGCGAGCTTTACTACGAGTTTGTTTTTCTCCCGTAGCCCATGGAGTATTTAGGGTAGCCTCTCGGTCTGAAGGTATGCTGATACTGGATGGACTACTGGGACTATTATGTGTTGAGGGCTATATGGGTAACTCTTTAACACTATTTAAATGTAAGTTTATTGTACTGTAGACATTATTATAATAGCGAATATTACTACATAGTAAATAGTTTAACGGATCCTTAGTGGTTGGGCGGTCCCAAGCATCCTTTAAGTTATTTGTACATTTACTGCAGTTCAGTTGAGTTGGTTTACATTTTATAAGTACGTATGCCCTGACTCGAGTGTTTGTGTTTTATTTACGCTCGGGTCAGCCTGAGTATTCACAGCTTTGGATTTCTCTTTCTTGAGCTAGGAATCGCTGAAGATTCTACTTATCTAGTTATCTGTATCTTTCAGTTTCAATTGTTCTATTTCAGCTCTTGTATTAGTGAACTTCTATATATTTTGGGATTTCTATTGAAGACTGATATTATGTATTTGTTTTGAGACTTTGTTATAGTAGCTTCATGAACTACTACGGTATTTGAATTTCCACTGCGAGTTATTCTGATATTTTTGTGTCTGTGATTCTATGAATGATTTTATTCACTCTAAATTTTATTACAATATGTTATTTTGAATTATTCAAATCTGACATATGTGTATTATTGTTGATTTGAATGGTCCAAAATAGTGGGTTGTTACAATAACTCCTCCAAAACTGAATGAAATGTAGTAATTCTTTTTTTGGACTATGTAAAATTTCGATGCCTACAACCTTCATGTTGAGCATTTCTTTAATTTTTGAGCTTAGCCATGTTAAAATTCTACTTCTTTACAGTGTATTTACGTGCTTCATATTTATGAATTAATAGAATACCCTCTGTTCTTTTGATCATATCTTCCTCATAATAAATTGAAATAAAGTTATAATTTATTTTAAATTGTTGAAAAAAGAATTTTCAAGAACTTTCCTTTCGACCACATTTCATAATTCTTTGGGTAATATGTCCAAAATTAGCTAGAAGCTGACCAATTTTCGGGTGTGATTTTTGTAAAACCGAGAATGCCTCTTCTTCATTTGACCATATCTCATTCAAAACTAAACCAAATTAGATGATTCTTCTTCTAAAACTGTAGAGAAAATAATTTTCAACAACTTTCATATTGATCACATTTCCAAAATAGAGAATAGAATAACCAAAAATCCAAAAGAAAATAACCTATTTTTAGGTCTAGTTTTGAGTAAATTCTATAATAATCCAAAGTCCTAAATCTTATTCCCCATGCATGTTTAAGCATCACCTTTGGCATAGAATGGTCGAGCATACTAGAAGGCAAGTTGTTGGGGTTCGTGAGCTCGGATCGTGAGTTAATGAAGTTATGGCCTTTTCCCGATAGAAAATCAATGTGAGAAACTCTTAATTATATTATATTTTTGGACGATGATATGATGTTTGCAATGGATGTTTAATATGCTTTAATCATCAAGTTTTTTTGTTTATTTGAAATTTGAATATATATGCAAGTCACGGAAACACACGTCGATAACCAAAAAGGAAATCACTTTCCTTTATTTAATGAATTGGTGTATATGAAAAGTTAAACCTCTTTAAAAAGGTTTAAAAATGAGTTTGAAATGTTTTATAAATATATGAAAGTGTTTTGGTGAAGTTTGGAAGGTAATTGAAAATTTATTCAAAATTAGGCACGTCGCGTAACGGTAGTTCACGATTTCGTGCCATAAAAGTCAAATCAGTGTATAGAATGGAATATAGCTCGGATTTCTTCAAAATAGGAATTTTCCAAACTATTATATCCGTAGTTTTCAAAAAAGAAAGAAAATTGAGATTTCAATGTATATATTTTGAAATATGAGCAAAACAAATTTTTGGAAAATCGCAGTTTTGTAGTTCGGAATCCATAAAAGAATTTATTTGAAAATGATGTTTAAAATTGTTCAAAACAATGAAATAAGTTCTAAATCTATTAAAATATTTTAAAAGTGATTTGAGTTCTAAAAATGAATTTCCAAAAGATAAAAAGTCATTTTGATCAACATAGCTTAAAAAGCATTTCTACATCACTTTTCTCTAACTTTTAAAATATAGTTTTTAAACGCAACCGTTCTTTCCCAAATCTTTTGTAAATGTTTTCAAATTATTAATAAAGTATTTTAAAGTTAATTTGAAGAATTGATAGAATGTTTAAATATTAAACAATTTAGAGTCAATCACATAATTTGACCTCCTTATGGGTAACAGATAGATAGTGTCTAGGCTTGGGTTTGGAAAACCAGTTTCCTGCTCTCCCTGGCCATCCAGACTGGCCCGACGGATGTGATAGTAAATTTAATTTACGTAGATAAAAAAAGTTCAAAGTATAAAGGATATGATTTTCTAAATAAAATAACTTGGATTTTGTGGAGATAATCTTCTTGTACTCGGTGTAAAAACCCGAAGAGGGAACTCGTACTATACGTGGAATTTAATAGGTGATTTCACCATTATTCCGCCAATTGTATTTGCTGAATACGGTGATTGATATTAAGTATAATTAGATGATTTCTATAGACTTTTCTCATTTGACATTTACTAGTTTTGGATTAACATCCTAGATAACATGGTTTTAACTCAATCAAAATTTTGGGTTCTGGATTAAGAAATCTATGTTAGGATTTAAAAGAAATTATTTAGAAATAATTTCCTAAGTTAAAATTGAAATAATTTCGAAATATTCCAAATTTAAAAAGGTTTTAAAGTAATCAAAGGATTTGATAAATGAGATTTAATGATTCCGTGTATACCGGAAGAATGTTTTAGAAATATATATCTTTAAATGAGATTTTGATAAAATAGAACTTAATCAATTAAAGAATGACTCCCTATTCACAGAACATTTTTTTATCGATTATTGGTTTGAAGGAACCGAGGACAGATTTGGGTGATTCCTATCCAATGACCACTCTGAAGTAATTTATGTATTCGAAGTGAAGACATGGAAATGATTTGGCAGATGGAATGTAAGGCTGCACCTCGTAGACCCTCAAGGCAAATTTTCATTATCATATTATGTGACATTAGTTCTTCATTTAAGATCTTTAATGCAAGGAATTCTCGCAACTAATCCTAAGGGTAATCCTGACAGGATGCGGCAGAAAAGTGCCTTTGGTTTGTCCTATTTATGGGCAAATTATATGGATGAATGTCTGACATTGCATTTCTAGTTACATAAATTAATCTCTATGAATGTATCATCTGTTTGGTAGCGGAGATGGAAACTTCTCTTAGCTTAACACCCTTTCCTAAGATGTACGAACTCAAGATTTATACGTTAGTAGAAATCAATTGTGTGACTATGGGATGGCAATGTGGCATTCAAAGTGGAATGTGTCATGTGAAAGGTAACCGCTACCTCAGGCCTCATCATCCGGTAATGGCTTAAACAGGGTACGCCACAAGGTTATTTGGTTCGCAACCATTAGGTTATGGTAATCACCTCTCTAGTTCACTCTCTATATGTCGAATATGTGGTATATGCTATAGGGCCTAGGATAGGTCGGCTATGATCGAGGTGATGTCATATTCGGTTCTATCCAGGCCATGTATGAGTGCCAAATAGGGATAGGCCAGTCTTGCCAAATGCGGAGGATTGTTTGTGTATCCTTGATACATTCCTTTAGAGATGTACAGTATGGATGGTAGTCCCATACTTTCCATTGTATGGAAATCCATTCTCCAATAAGTACCTACGAACTTGATTATAAACCTATTATGCCATCAAATTTAACCAATGTAACAATTTCGGCTATTTGAATATATTCACTGGATAAGTGTTTTCAAAGGAAGTAATTAAAAATAATACCCAATATTTTGAGTAGCAAACTTTTTGGTTATCATAAAGTAAAAATCCGTTTCGTGTTTTTGTGCAGCGTGGTCTTATGAGATATCTTTTCTTTTTCAAACTACGTATTTTGAGTTTCTTACACTAGTCCCACGATTGAACGGAGTTTATTTCCCTTTTCCCTTAAACATTAGGTGCCTTAATTTTCTCGGGCAGCCTAGTAGTCAGGTTTAGTTCTAAGAAATATGGATGGAGCTTGGAGCATGGAGTTAGAAGTTTCTTCATAAGATTGTTATCTGTTTCCACCATACTTATGTCTTATTATATTTCGCATTTGTAAGGACAGATATTTATAACTGTCCATGTTTAACTTGATAAATGTATTTAACATTTCCAATGTAAAGGTTATATGTTGAAATAATATATGTTATTCCATTATGTGAGATTCTATTCTTTTTTTATTTTCTTTCTTACCCATGATTATCCGCCTCTCCAGCACTTGGATTTGCGGCACGTGAATACCGAGGATGTATTCGTGTCGATATTCGGGGATTGAGGAGGTAGGTTGTCACAGTACGCATCCTCTTGTGCCTCCAGCAGCCACGAGAAATACACTACCCAACATTTGAAGAGTGTTACGAACTCTAATCTCAATGGATACATCGATATCCAGTCTCGATGAATTTGACTAAGGAAAGTAAAATGGTATATTTATTTTTATTATGATAAATTACACAATGTTATAACACTTTGTGACTACTATCACAAAACATACCACTTATGGATTTTCTATTACATATACTTTAAATTAAATTAATTAATTAATATAAACACATTATATCAAGTTTATAATAGAAAGAAAATACCTTTGATTTCAAACAAGATTGGTTATTGAGTTAGATATATGCAGCAAATTACGTAATTGCCCCAGTCTATCAATGACATCCACCAAACGACTACAATTGGGTCTAATTTGAAGCATTGGAAGCGAAACACCATTCAATAGAGAATTCATTTCCTCAGCTATATAAGGTTAGTATCATGGTCAACTGTAGTCAATTCAAAGTCGAAGTCTTGGGCCAGAACAGTATGATTAATGAAAATTATTATTACTGAACCATTGATTTTGTGTTTGGACTAATCAAGTTGAATGTGAACAATGTTGGAATTTTAACCAAAACAAAATTCCATAAGTCCTAATGTAATATAGCACTAACGAAGAGAATTGGTGTAAGTAATCAATACTACCGGGTATCACTTGTAATAATAAAACTAGATTTTACATAAAAGATGTGTAAGAAAGAAATTAGCCAAAATGTCAAAACACTAGCTAAGGTTATGTGTGAACATTAATATTCGAATTTTTCAATAGTAATCACTGATTGAATTTACATATTTGAGTCACACAACCGTATGGATTGATATTCTGAAAAAACGACACAATTTAATTAATTTATAATTATTGTAAATTAATTAAATTAGTTAATATTTCTAAAATACTAGTTTGTTTAAATAGTTCTAAAATAGTAATTACTAAAAAAAATTGATTTGTTTGAATGTCGTTAGTATTTGACAAAGGGTATATAAAAGTTACACACGCACGTATTGATATACGATATCAATAGAAATTTAAATTTGATTTAAATGGATAAATTCTAAACGAGTTTGGGAAATTTTAAAGCCATATATGCCTCTTTCTATAGCGGTCAAGAGGGGACATAGAAGGTTCTTTAATTTTTTTTTGACAATGCAGGAGTGTAAAAAAAAAGTAGAAAGATCCCTTGCATCGGTTCTCGTTTAATACTTCCTTAAAAACAAAATTCATTTATTAACTCTCCTAACAAATTCATTTTTTCCTTACTCTTACACTCCTCTTCTCCCGTAATAGCCAAAATTTTCATTGCCTCCATGATTTTTTTGCTAAAAACACAGTCGAATAAAATAAAAATAAATATAAAGGTGGTGCTTCAAATTGTTACAATTTCTAGAGGCGATTCAATCAGATATACAAGTTTTCTTCACTCAAGGTGCAAATTAAAAGACAACATCAATAAAGTAAAATTAAATTATTTTTTATCTATATAATTTACAATATTATTGATTTAGGGGTTAGTTCATTCTAACGAATTTATATATGCATTTTTCGTCCCTAATAAATATACAAGAGTAGATCTTAAAGTATTATAACTTGTTATCATTTAAATTAGTTTTGGATTAATATTGATAATTTCTATCGATAATCTTATTTGATATTTATCGATAATCTTATTTGATAATTTCTATTGATTTTAATCAAAATAGAGATCTTATAATTGATTTGTTGTTTTGTATAATTATTTATTCAATTATTAAAGATCTAAATATATATCTGATAAATTCTATTGATTTTTATCTAAATACAAATTTGGTAAATATAGATCTAAAGAGAGCCATAGTGATTGTACATACATTTTTCGTTACGGAATATCATTTTAGGAAGAAAATTATAATAAAGACATAAATGTAAAATAATAGAAGGCAATTAAACTATGGTCCACACTTGTAACCAAAATGTTTGGCCATAATTGAGGAGAGACTTATTAATAATCGCAGAAACCATAGACTATTGAGAAATGTACGTAAAATATAGAAGCAAAATAATAAGAGACTTTATAATTCTTAGAACTTATAGGAGAGTTACATAAGAATAAATTATAGAATAATTTTATACATATTATTGTGGAATACAAATAGGTAAAATGACATGTTTTAATATAAAACAATTTTCAATTTGAAAATAAATTAGATACTAAGTTTAACATTTGATAAATTTACGTGTATTGAACGAGTATATAAATAAATTAACATAAAACTAATATTATTATTTCTATATGTGTATTAAATCATAACATTTTTTGTTTTTGTAAAATAATCTAAAATAATATTTTCAAGTTCAGTCAACTACATATTAAACATCATATCTAAATAATTTATATTATTTACATAGTTATAAATAGCTATAGATTCTACTATTTTTTATTCTAAATATTCAAAAAAAAAGTTGTTTCAAATTACTTTCAAAACAACATCATTTTTTCATATTTTAATAAGTTGCATTTTAAATTATAAGAAATACTCGAAAAAAGAGATTTAGATGAGAGTATCAAATTGTACTAAACATTTGTATAAAATAAAAGAAGATTACCAAAGAAAAATCTACTTTTTTCTACGTACCAAAATTTTAAGAGAATTAATGATAAAATAATATTGAGGATAAAGAAGAAAAAATAATTAGGTAGAATTAAAGTGAAAACTGTATTTTCATCTACTTTACTTTTATTGAATTGATCAATACTAAGATAAACATACTTTAGAGATCCTAGAAAGTGTAAATGAACATATATGCCTAAAGTCCTACACCGCTAAATATTGGTAATTTTTAATGCTTATACAGCCTTTCGCTCAAACTCATATTGGCCCTTAGTGTCAGCTAAATTTTATGTGAGGTGGAGGACTAATAAGGCCATGAAATAACACACTGCACATCGCCACCCGTCTCGTACCGAACCGAACTGGGTCGGTTGTCGGTGCAGGTGCAATAGAAGTGAACCATGTTATATATTTTTTCTGCTAAAATGAAAACAAAATTTTTTTCTATTTAAAATCAAACAGTGCGACTATTTAAAGGAATGGAGTTTTTCAAATGGAAGCAACCATTGCGAATAGATGTTTCGAATTTTTTAAACAGAAACAAAGTGTTGTGAATTACCAACGGATATGACTATTGCAAATGACTGCCAGATTCAAACAAACAAACACAACCTTTCAAAGAGGCACGACCATTGACTGTTAGAGATTATAAAAAGGAACAAAACCTTCTCACTTTTGTATCTTAAACCAATGCTCTTCTTCTTTCTCCTCCTTCAGCTATTGAATCAAAAGAAGTTTTGATATATCATAGAGAGTCGTACTAATCACAATCTAGAGTAGAAACATTCAGTAGAATCATGGGAAACATGTGAATAAAAGTTTTAAGGAAATTGCTAAGGCAAGCCTCAGAATCCCCATTTGTTTTCAATGCATTCTACAATTATTTTCTTGTACTGCCACCGTTGTTCATATTTTCAGTGCTGGTTGTAATTTTGATTCCCCTATTGCTACATCTTAGAACCTTTTAAAATTCAGCGGATTTTCCTAAAAAAGAAAGTTGCGAACTTTCAGTTGCTAATCTATTCGTAGGTAGGTTTATTTCAGTTTGCATTTCCTGAAATGTTTTTGATGCAACAGGAAATGGCAGTAGTAGAAATATCGAACGAAAGTGCTACTCACAATAGACCCTATCCTTTTGAATGAGATGGTGATGATTTTCATATATTGCAGAGCCAAATGCTATTCTATCTCACCACACTCGGTCTACAAAGGTATCTCAAGGAGGAGGAACTAGTGCCTGCACTGGGCCAAACCAGGGAAACACATAAAGATGCGTTTCTTGCTGTTGATACGTGGAAGCATTCCAATTTCTTGTGTAGAAATTATATTCTAAATTATCTAGACAAGAGTTATACAAAGTATATCAGCCTATAAAGATAGCAAAGGCCCTCTAGAATGCACTTGCCGCGAAGTACAAGACGTAGAATATCAGTCTGAAGAAGTTCATTATGGACAAATTCATGGACTACAAAATGATGAACTCTGAGCTGTGACTACTCATCTGCATGAACTTCAAATTATCATTCATGAATTTGAATCAAAAGGCCATAAGGTTGGAGAATCTTTCTTGGTTGAAGACATAATAGGGAAGTTTCCTCCATCATGGAAAGATTACCGCAACTATCTGAAGCATAAAAAGAACGTAATCTCTTCACAGGATCTCATCGTCCAACTAAAGATTGAAGTAGATAACCGCAGAGTTACAAACAAAGAGATAAGGCATTTGTAGCAGAATGGTAGAAGAACAAAGGACACTTCAACAAAAAAAGAAGTTCTCACAGAAGCGAAAAGCTCCTAAAAACAAATCTAAAGACCATAAACAAACCAGGAAGTTTAACGGCGAGTGTTGGGTTTGTGGAAAAGTAGGACACGCTGCTAAAGATTGCAGACACAAGAAGGAATGCAACTCAAAGGCAAATATGGTAGAAAAATGGAAGTGGATGAGTCCAACTTTTTAGCAGTTGTGTCTAAATGCAATTTACTTCAGAACCTTGCACAATGGTGGGTAGAGACAGGTGCTACTTGTCATGTTTGTTCCAACAAGTCCATGTTTTCTACTTACAAGAAGTTCGATTATGAAGAAAAAATCTTCACGGGTAATTCTACAGTTTCAATGATCGAAGGCAGTGGCACAATAATCCTAAAGTTTACTTCTGGAAAAACTGTTAAGTTGAATGATATGCTTCATGTTCCAGACATAGGCAAGAATCTCATTTCTGGTTCAGTACTATCGACGAAAGGATTCAAAATGGTCTTCAGGTCAAACAAGATGGTTCTGTCCAAGGTTGGAATGTACATAGGCAGGGGTTATTTATGTGATGGCCTATATAAGGCTAATGTAGCCATAATCGGCAAAAATACTATGTATTCAGATTGTGCAACTAATAAAATTTAAATTTCTTACTTGGTTGAGCATTAAAATTTATTATGGCATGATAGGTTATGACACATAAATTTTCGTAAAATGAAATCTCTTGCCAACTTATCATTGATACCTAAAATTCAAGTGGATAAAAAATACAAATGTGAGAATTGTGTCGAAGCAAAAATGGTCAAAAAACCATTTCATACTGTTGATAGAAGCATTGAACTACTGGGGATGGTTTATACCGATTTATGTGATTTTAAATCATTACCTACAAGAGGTGGGTAAAAGTATTCTATCACATTTATTGACAACTATACACGATATTGCTATGTACCTTTTAAACAATAAAGATGAAGCAATTACATTGTTTATAAATTACGAAGCCGAAGTAGAAAATCAGCTTAACAGAAAGATCAAGATATTGTCTGATCGAGGTGGAGAATATGAATCACCATTTGAAGAAGTATGTGTCGAAAGTGGTATAATTCATCAAAGAACGGCCCCATATTCACCACAACAAAATGGTATTGCCGAGAGAAATAATAGAACGTTATAAGACATGATTAATGCTATGCTTTTAACTTCAGGCTTACCGATGAACTTGTGGGGGTAAGCCCTGCATATGTCTAATCATATATTAAAAAGGATTCCTCGTAGCAAAACAGGCTCAATTCCATACGAGTTATGGAAAGAACACCTACATAGTTTCAAATACCTCAAAGTGTGGGAGTGCTTGGAAAAGGTTCCAGTTCCTCCCTCCAAAAGTGTCAAACTTGGACCTAAAACTATGGATTGCCACTATCTAGGCCCTGCCAAAAATAGTAATGCCTACAGATGTTTACTTGTCAAGTCTGTATAAATGAAATCAATGTAAATACTATAATTGAGTCAATAGATGCCTCGTTTTTTGAAGATATGTTCCCACATAAAAGAAACGATGGTAATCTTACCCTAAAAATGACAAGAGACAACAAAAAAAAACAACATGAAGATGGAACTCGCCGAGAAAAAGATGAACTTGAACCAAGAAGAAGTTTAAGGGCTAGAACTTCTAAGTCTTTTAGCTTGGAATTCCTAACTTACATACTAGAACATGAACCTCAAACAAATAAAGAGGCAATGTCTTCTTATGAATCTTCGTCGAGAAAGAAGCCATCAAAAGTGAGATTGATTTAATTCTAAGTAATTAAACATAGGAAATAGTTGATATTCCACCTGGAATAAAACTAATTGGCTGTAAATGGATTTTTAAGAAGAAAATGAAACCATATGGCTCTATCGACAATTATAAAGCGAGATTAGTAGTCAAAGGATATCGTCAAAAAGAAGGTGTAGACTTCTTTAATACCTATTCAACGGTTACACAAATAACTTATATAAGAATGTTAATAGCAATTGCATCCATCTATAATCAAGAGATTAATCAAATGGATGTAAAAATAGCATTCTTAAATGGAGATCTCGATGAGGAGATTTACATGGAGCAACCTGAGGGTTTTATTTCTAAAGGAAATGAAAACAAGGTATGTCGATTAGTGAAATCACTACATGGACTCAAACAAGCTCCAAAACAGTGGCACGAAAAATTTGATAGTGTCATGACGAGAAATGTTTTTTTGTATAAATAAATGTGACAAATGTGTTTATTACAAACAAGTTGGACAATCATATGTAATGATTTGTCTATATGTTGACGATATGATAATCTTTGGTCCAAATAATACAGTAATAGAGACCATAAAGAAGATGTTAATCAATAACTTCAATATGAAAGACTTAGGAGTTGAAGAGTCATTTAGGAATCAAAATAATAAGAATACCTAATGGAACTGTATTATCTTAGTCACATTATGTAGACAGAGTGATTGAAAAATTTCAAGACTATTGAATTGAAGGAGTGAGAACACCTTTGAATCCATTAGAAGTACTGCATAAAAACACTGATGAGAGTGTAATGCAACTGGAGTACTCTCGTTAATGTATCTCATGAACTGCACTAGACCTGATATCGCTTATGCAGTAAGTTGACTAAGCAGTTATATAAGTATCCCAGGGAAAGGACGTTGGGAAGCACTAATGAGAGTGTTGGGAAAATTAAAGAATACCACTAATTTTTTCTTACATTATGAAAATTATCCTGCTATCTTAGAAGGATAAAATGATGCGAACTGGATTGAAGATTCAGAGGAATCGAAATTCACAAGTAGTTATGTCTTCACCCTTCCAAGAACAGCAGTGTCATGGAAATCTACTAAACAAACATGCATAGCTCGATCCACTGGAATCTGAATTCATTACATTAGATAAAAGTAGGCAAAGAAGCAGAATAACTTTGTCAATTCTTAGAAGAATTCCATTTTGGCCCAAACCTATAATGGCCATATGTACTCACCGCAATAACCAAGAAGCGTTAAGTAGAGCGCAAAACTTTATGTATAATGGTAAATCACGACACAATCGTCGACGCCACAACATTTTAGGCAGTTACACTCTAATGGAACTATTTCAATTGATTATGTATGAACCAAAGATAACCCAGCGGATCCATTTACTAAAGGTTTATAAGGAGAGAAAATCGACTGTGCATCGAGGGGAAATGGATTAAAAGCCTAAAACCAAAAAGAGCTACCTCTTATGGAAAACTATCCTAGTGACTGGAGATCCCACGGACTAGGATTAATAGGTGAACCAGTTCTGAGTAATTCTAGAAGTAATGCATTTATGGACTAAGTCCTTACAAACCATTCCTATGATGTACATTCAAATGCATGCCTATAGAAGTATTAGAAGGTTAAAGCTATGCTTTTCAATGATGACCATATCTTGAAAATAACAAGTCGGGTATATGTAGGATACTCTTAACGGATGCGATCATCTATGTCAGTGTGAGCTGGATAGGCTGTATGAGAATATTAAAGGTTTAAATTCTCTATAGACACTCACATAACCAAATTTGTTCAAGACCAAAATGAACACAACCAGGAGATTGGATGAGAAGGGAAAAAAAGCTTTGTAAAACTTATTGTCTTGTTATACACTAATGGATGATGGTTCAAGATGAAATAATTCACATATTAGCCAAATATATTCGATGAGTTTTAACTAGAGTAAGTTCAAAGTGAAATATCTACTTATCCTTGATATAGCGTTATTTCCATATGAACTTTGTGATATTAAAATTTTTGTGGGGGAGATATATATCGTCATTCATGTGGGGAACTGTTTGAGATCCTAAAATGTATGAATGAACATATATGCCTAAAGTTCCACATTGCCAAAAATAAGTAAGTTTTCATGCTTATATAGCCTTTCCCTCAAACCCATAGTGGCCCTTAGGTTCAGGTAATTTATGCTAGGGGGAGGACCTATATGGCCATAGACTAACACACATGCACACCCCCACCCCCTTCCTCTACCGAACCGAACCGTGCCGGGTGTGAGTGCAATAAGAGTGAACTGTATTGTATTTTTTTCCTAAAACGAAAACAAACTTTCTTTTGTTTAAAATCAAACAGTGCGACTATTTAAAGGGACACAGTTTTTCAAATGGAAGCAACCATTGCGAATAGGTGTTGCGAATTACCAAGGGATGTTATTGTTGCTAATGACTGCCAGATTCAAGCAAATGGACATGACCATTCAAAGAGGCACGACCATTGTCTGTTGCAGGCTATAAGGAGGAATAAAACCTGATCACTTTTGTATCCAAAACCAATACTCTTCTTCCTCCTGCCTTTGCCATTGAATCAAAAGCAGTTTATCTACATCACAGAGAGGTCATACTAATCACAATCTCGAGTAGAAATATTCTCTTGTATCTTGGGAAACTTGCGAATAAAACTTTTAAGGAAATTCCCAAGGCAAGCCTCGGTCCCAAGGCAAGCCTCAGAACACCTATTTCTTTTCATTGCATTCTACTATTGTTTGCTTGTACTGCCACTTTTGTTCATATTTTCAGTGTTGGTTGTTATTTTGATTCCCCTATTTCTACACATACAAATTATGAACTTAATTAATTTAATATATTTTTTCACAAAGTTTAATTTGATATATTAATAGAATAAATTACGTGTAAATAAATATTTCTTAGATTGTAAATTTCTAAAATAACATATTTGGATTATAAATAATTTTGAAATTTAAAGCATACATTAAAGATAATATTCCACTAATTTATATTTGTCAAATACATATTGATGGCTTTATAAAAAATATCGCTAGTAATTATTTTTACTTCTTAATATCTTAAAATATTTTGATTTTTTGTCGTATAACAATTGAAAATATTGTTTTTGAAACATAGTAAATTATATATTAAATATCATAAATAACTAATTTATAAACTATTATTGGTTATAATTAATCATATATTTTATTATTTTCTGATCTAGCCATTCAAATAGATATATTCTATAAAAAATTAGTTTTAAAATAATATTCTCATGTTTAAAAGAAGAATACATGAAACATAATATTTTATTAATCGATACATTTTAGAGTAAAGGAAATAGGTATAAGGATGAATCTTCGAAAAAAAATTAGCCTGAAGGACAACATGTTTTTTTGGACAGAAGGATAATTCTAATTATAACTAGAATTCTATATGTGTAAATCTTTATTGATAGTTGGAATAAAAATAAAATCTTTTGATCAGACCGCGAAGTTTCAAAAATACCCTTAGTGCAAACAAGAGGTCGGGAGTTTAATCACACAAAGAACAAATATTAATATTTATTTTCGAATGAAAACCTTGAAATGTAACTAAGTTTACAAGTTTGAAACTCTGTTCTGACCAAAAAAAATGTAATTTTTTCTTTATATATTTCAATTTATTTTTGTCAAAACTATGTAGAAATTTTAAATTAAGTGTTTTATAAGAAATTTTTACATGCGCGTGCATAAATTCTCGTTGAATATAATGCTAGTTATAACTGGTATTTTACATACTGTAGAAAAAAGAATATAACTCTTATTATAACTAGAATTCTCTCATTTAACCCAAAAATAAAAATTGATGCTTTCAACTTAAATTTTTCCACAGTTTGTCATTCTCACGAATTCCCCCTCTTGAATAAATGTAAATGAATTTTGTAAAGATATATTACTGTTATTTCCGAAATTTTATGTTTTGAAATATTAGTTTCTAGTTTGAAAATAAATTGAAGTAATATTTAAGTATTTTAAGAACTTATATATTAAATATAATATTTTACAGATGTACGTGTATAGCAAAATATTTGCAAGAAATTATTCATGTTGCAAATTGTTTTTTGAAATATTCTATTAAATAATGGTAAAACTGAAGAATTTTGAGACCACTTATTAATTCTAGGAGTTTTCTCCACTCTCCATTACTCTCTTAAGTCTAGATATTTTATTTTAATTTTAAAATCCAACAATTTATCGCTTCACAATTATTCTAATAAAGTTCTCACACTATTTTACATTCAAATACCTACTATTTTAAAATATGTACAATCATTTGCATATCTTTTCTATATCCTCTCCCAACATCTTACATTAATACACATATATTTAAATTAGTTACATAATTCAAACTTTAAACTAATTAATAAACTCAGTCAGTTAATATATTTGTTGTTTTACATTCAAGTCTGTATATTTAACAAATCATTTAATCTAAAATTTAAACTATTTAAAAATAAATTCAATAAACTAATATCCATCGATTCATATAATAAATCCTGAATATATGAGAATTTTAATATATATATATATATGTACTATTTATATATATGATAAAGTATGATAAAATTATTAGTTTTACATATATAAAGTTATTTAAATCACATAACATAAAATGTATACATGACTAACATTAACGATAATTCTTTTGACTTCTAATTCATTTATCTCAAAAAAATTACTGTGCATCACAACATAATTTTCGTTTTTAACCATCTTTAACGGATAAATTTATATTTTACAGCATTACGATGTGAATGCACATATTACACCGATAAAATTTAGATTTTCCAGACCTTATCACTTTAATTGTAATCTTAAACTTACCCAACTCATAACTCAACAAAATGCTACATAATAAAGATTATGTAAACATTCTCACTTTCGTCATGAGATTAAACTTATCCAACTCATAACTCAACCAAATGTTATATAACATTATTTTACAATTATCAAAGTTGAAAACACTGCCCTCCTACAACAACATGAAATCTATGGTTAATTTAAAGCTAAATTATTGAAAATTGAATACTAAACAAGGAATGGTTTCACATGCAGATAAGTTGGCTGTAAGATGCTCTTCTCAACAATAAATATGTAAAAAGCTCTTCTCGATTTTCTCCAACTTTTTTTACATTCAACTTCGTATATTAAATTATTAAGTTAATTGTTGTGACGCCCCACCTCTATACCCACGCTAGCCAAGAACACTCCGGAGTAATGCTGTCAACTAGCACGGAGAATGAGGCTGTTGAGGAGCGACCATCAATGTAATTGCTTATCACACGGTGGCTATAAATAATCTTCGGAAACAAACATAGAAATAATCATATCACAAATCAGTCACAGACATCCATATCACAAAGGCGGAAGAAGATATGAATATATAACTAACACATGAAAGTGTACATCAGAGTAGTGGTCAGTAAGTCCCACGATAATACAAAAGAATAGCAACACGTGCTATACAAAAGAATACAACTATGAGTCTATATCTCAAGTGTATACCACAAAAACTGCTAATCTAAACAGTTAGCCAAAAGTCAGAGTGATGAATCCCTGGGAAGAAGTCAAGCAGAAGCACCTGTAACATCTCGGTCTGACCCGAGTATTATTTAAGAAAATAATAAACAGGTCAGTCTAGCTATAAATATCAGATGGCATGATATAACATAAAAGATATGGCATAAACATAAACATCCATAATGACATACCACTATAAGTATGTAAATAATGATCAACAGAAGATCAATCAATAAGAGATAATCAATATCACAAGAATCATCTCAAAGATTCGAAAAGGGCATCATACCCCAAACTTGTACTCATAACAAGTCAATGACATAAATTCTAGAAATCAACGCAAGAAGTCCAGAAATCATAGAAAAGAGAAAGAGGCCTATCACATGACGGTCCGAAGACCAAGGGGAGCTACCCCACATGTGTGAATGGAATCACACAGATTAAGGTCCAGACTAACCAAAAAGCAAAAAGGTATGTGTGAGTGGAATCACACAAGTGGTGTCTAGTCTAACCTCGCAACAAGAGACATCGCACAGTTGCTAGTCTAAATCATCAGAATGATCGTCATGATCAACGAGAAGTGTCAATTACACTAAGCTAGTAAATATAGAAGTTTAGCTTCATGTCCCATAACCACTTGCTTAACTTAAATATTTATGAACAAACTGTAAATCTTCACTAATAAAATTGTCACAAGAGGTTCAATCGAACAAGTCCAAGAATTAACCGACGAAGTGAACGCAAGTGTTTCATACCACTTGTTTTACTAAGTCGTTTAATTAGATTTCTCATCCGAGTGAGGTAAAGGTTTGTATATACTAATAGATTGGAAAACGGTTAAGAAAAGAGCTTTGTTATTAAAAATAGAGTTGAAATTGTTTGTTAAAAGAGTTTTGATATTTACTACTAGTATTGAAACCTTTATATTATAAAGTGACAAAACACAGAAGCAATTGTAGAAACAATCAGTCACAAAAATCGCATACGGAGATGTGAATAAAATCCAAGGAAATCAGCTCAATGTTTTTCAGATAAGATCCCCTACGGAGGGGGGGTCCGGGGGGGTGGCAACCGCCCAAGGTGGGGGTGCGGGGGCAACGCCACCGCTTACGGGGTTCGACCTGCCCGGTCAGGTCGCGGGGGTCCAGGGGGCAGCGCCCCGACCAAAACGGTACGACCTAGTGAAGACAAAATGAGGTCTAACGACCTAACGACTCAAGGGTCATACGACCTAACGGCTGCGACCTAGGGGTCTAAGGGGTCAAGCGACTTAGTGGTTGCGACCTAGAGGTGTTCGCAACCTAACGATGACTCACGACCCAACATGGCCGACTTAACAGAGGTCGCGACCTAACAGGATAACTCGTGACCGACTTAAGAGTTGCGTGGCTGAAGGTTTCCACGACTTAAGGGTTGCACGACTTAAGAGTTGCACGACTTAAGAGTTGCACGACTTAAGAGTTGCACGACTTAAGGGTTGCACGACTTAAGGGTTACACGACTTAAGAGTTGCACGACTTAAGGGTTAGGCCAGGAGCGACCTAACGAGATAAGGTCCAACGACCTATCGGGATAACTCGTAAACGACCTATGGATGAACGACTTAACTCCGAACGAGCTAAAAATGGCCAGAACGACCTAGGGTTAACTCGTGAACGACTCACGACCTAGGGACGAACGACTTAACTCCGAACGACCTAAAAATGGCCAGAACGACCTAAGTTTAACTCGTGAACGACTCACGACCTAGGGACGAACGACTTAACTCCGAACGACCTAAAAATGGCCAGAACGACCTAAGTTTAACTCGTGAACGACTCACGACCTAGGGACGAACGACTTAACTCCGAACGACCTAAAAATGGCCAGAACGACCTAAGTTTAACTCGTGAACGACTCACGACCTAGGGACGAACGACTTAACTCCGAACGACCTAAAAATGGCCAGAACGACCTAAGTTTAACTCGTGAACGACTCACGACCTAGGGACGAACGACTTAACTCCGAACGACCTAAAAATGGCCAGAACGACCTAAGTGCAGAAAATTCACCAAAACGCTAAAAATTGGAGTTTTTCGCCAATCCAATCCAAACCAAATGCAAATGTGCATGCAAAAGTGATAGGGAATCATTCCCAACAGTCCAATATAGTTATAGACTAGATTTGTGAGATAAAAATCTCACCTTTGCACCAAATATCAATGAAAATGAAGTTTTAAGCAAGCAAGAATCAATCCTTCTTCTATCTAAGCACAAGAAGCTTGAATCCAATGTCTTCTTCTTGAATTTGGAGTAGAAAGATGGATTGCAATTGAATTTGAGTTTTGGAATTTTAATTTCCCATTCCCTCCACCATTAATGCCAAAGCTTGATTAGTTAGGAAATTTATGAAGAGTGAGGAGAAGAGGGTTGGAACTTGGGCTTAATAGGCTAAACTAACCCAAAGTCCAAAGCGGGAAAAGTTAGTGAAATTTCACTAACTCCAAACCTATCGATGTTTATACTTAAAAAAGTTGTAAACGACATTTCGAACTCAATGGAAGTGGTCTCGAGTCCTAATTTGACCGTTTGCAAAAAGTAGCTTTTCGGACCAAAATCCGATTAACGAGTTAATATTTAAATAAAATATTTAAATACAAACTCGATAAATATGCGGGTTGTTACAGACTCCCCTCCTTAAAGAAATTGCGTCCTCGCAATATATATATATAAGATGGAAATAAAAAGTAACAACCATAAAAGCATACTAACACAAGAGGAATTTTGAAATAAGAAGTTCACCTCAAGGAGCAGGAGTAAGCAAGTCCGGATGTGTACGCTCGATGAATTCTCTGGATTCCCAAGAACAATCCTTAGGATTTGAGGACCATTGAACCTTCACAAGCGGAACATCTTTATTCCGAAGTCGTTTAACCTCAGAAGCTATAATTCGAATAGGATGCTGCTCATAAGTTAAATTCGGCGAAACTTCAATTTCTTCCACAACAGCAGGCTCAAGAATAGAATCGGAATCCCGAAGGCATTTCCGTAATTGAGAAACGTGAAATACATCATGCATAGCAGAAAACTGAGCCGGCAATGCAAGGCGATAAGCCATGGAACCAATACGTTCAGTGATAGGAAATGGCCCAATATATCGAGGCGCTAACTTCCCCGATCGACTGAAACGTACAACACCCTTCATAGGTGAAACACGAATAAAAACAGGATCCCCAACAGAAAATTCTAATTTCCTTCTTCGATTATCGGCATAGGATTTTTGTCTACTCTGGGCTTCTTTCATCCTATGCCGAATAAGTTCAATCTTTTCTGTGGAATCACGAATAAAGTCTGGACCTAAAACTAGCTTCTCACCGGCCTCAAGCCAACAAGAAGGAGATCGGCATGGCCTTCCGTAGAGTGCCTCAAAAGGTGCCATACCAATACTAGATTGGAAGCTATTATTATAGGAAAATTCAACAAGTGAAATATGATCTTCCCAACTTCCACCAAAATCAAGCACACAAGCACGAAGAAGATCTTCAAGAGTTTGATTAACACACTCGGTTTGTCCATCGGACTGGGGGTGATAAGCGGTGCTAAAATTAAGCTTCGTTCCTAAAGCTTTTTGAAGACTCTTCCAAAATCCACTAGTAAACAATGGATCACGATCGCTAACAATAGAAGTAGGAACTCCATGCAATTTTACAATTTCCTTGACAAATAGTTTGGCCAAAAGAGGAACGGTTCGGATAGACCGAACCGGAATAAAATGGGCGGATTTAGTAAGTCTATCAACAATCACCCATAAGCTATCATGACCCGAACGAGAACGGGGAAGGCCATCTATAAAGTCCATGGAAATTTGATCCCACTTCCAAATTGGAATTTCTAAAGGTTGCAATAACCCACCAGGCCTTTGATGTTCGGCCTTGACAAGTTGGCAAGTCATGCAACACTTAACAAAGTTAGCAATATCAGATTTCATTCCCTCCCAATAATAAAGTCGCTTCATATCAGCGTACATTTTACTACTACCAGGATGAATGGTGAATTTAGAACGATGGGAATCTTCTAAAATATCTTTACGAAGATCTCCAATATTTGGTACGATAAGTCTACCAAATTTTCGAATGCCGCCACGAGAATCAATATCAAAGTCTTTCAAACCTTCAATATCAATTTTATCCTTAACATTTTTGCCAAGAAGAGCCAATTCAGAATCTAGCCCTTGAGCTTCAAGAATGCGGTCTAAAAGAGAAGGATGAGCCTCAAGGCTACATAAAACAAGCGATGAGCATAAATCGGATACGCGCTCTCGAATCTCACAAGTGGATAAGATCTCGAGATCGTTCCATTCGGATATCATCATAGAAACAACTGCTTGTTGCTTACGGCTAAGAGCATCGGCGACACGATTACCCTTACCGGGGGTATAAAGAATATCAAGATCATAAGGTGCAAGGAACTCAAGCCAACGCTGTTGACGTAAATTAAGTTCTTTTTGAGAAAATAAATATTTCAAAGACTTATGATCCGTGTAAAGAATAAATTTCTCTCCCAATAGATAATGACGCCACATTCGAAGGGCGAAAACAATAGTCGCGAGCTCTAGATCATGTGTGGCATATCTAGTCTCGGCCGGCTTCAATTGCCTAGAAGCATAAGCAACAACACGTTCTTTTTGCATAAGAACGGCACCTAGACCAACGTGACTAGCATCGGTATAAACAACAAAATCTTGATTCCCCTCGGGAATAACAAGAATAGGAGCATCGGAAAGGAGTTCTTTCAATTTCTGAAAAGAGGCTTCACATTTGTCCGACCAAATGTATTTAACTCCCTTCTTAGTCAAGCCAGTAAGAGGCACGGCAATCTTAGAAAAGTCTTTAATAAAACGACGGTAATAGCCCGCCAATCCGAGAAAACTACGAATCTCTGTCACACTCTCCGGTCTCTTCCAATCTTGAATCGCTTCGATCTTTGAAGGATCCACGGATATCCCGGATTCGGAAATAATATGACCGAGAAACTTCACACGAGATTGCCAAAAGTGGCATTTAGAAAATTTCGCCTTTAATTGATTACTCCTAAGCGTTTCCAATACAATCCGAAGATGTTTCTCATGTTCCTCCTCGGTTTTTGAATACACAAGAATATCATCAATAAATATGAGAACAAACCGATCGAGGAAATCTTTGAAAACTCGATTCATGAGGTCAACGAAATAAGCTGGAGCATTCGTTAACCCAAATGGCATAACAAGCCATTCATAAGATCCATATCGAGTACGGAATGATGTCAAAGGAATGCTATCCTCAGCGATACGAAGCTGATGGAAACCGGTAGCCAAGTCCAATTGTGAAAAGACCCTAGCACCACTAAGCTGATCGAATAGATCATCAATCCGAGGTAAAGGATATTTATTTTTAATAGTAAGATCGTTAAGCTTGCGATAATCAACACAGAGCCTCAGAGTACCATCAGATTTCTTTACGAAAATAGCCGAAGCTCCCCAAGGCGAGGAACTAGAGCGAATAAATTGCCTCGTCTCCAACTCAGATAATTGTTTACGCATCTCCTCATTTTCCTTATTGGACATGCGATAGGGAGGACGAGTAATAGGTTGAGCTCCAGAAACAAGATTAATTCTGAACTCAATTGCTCATTTAGGTGGTAAACCTAAAACGGGCTCGAATATGTCGGAAAATTCACGAACAACATGAATACGAGAAATAATAGCATCTTCATCATCATCATCGTTATCACGAGGATTTAAAGAATATAAAGATGCCACCAAACAGGATTCTGAATCTTTAAGATTAACAGAAATCTGATTAATAGATAGTGGATGTCGGAGATGAATAGTCCGTTCAGGACATAGGATATGGGCTTGATAACGGTTAAGCCAATCCATTCCCAAAATTATTCCAAAGCCTAAGTAACGCATGACATGCAAATCGGCTAGGAAAGAAAAATCGCAAAAAATAATCTCCACATCTTTACAAAGCAAACTAAGAGTTGCGGATCCACCAACAGGATTCGCAATTTTTAAAGAAGTCATCAATGCAGTAACACTTAAGGAAAAAGTGTCTACCAGTTCCTTTGATATAAAAGAATGGGATGCACCCGTATCAAAGAGAACTCTAATAGGTTGATCATGAAATAAAATAATACCATCAAGAATGGAATGAGAAATACCTTGGCCACGAGATGTGTTGCCAGGGGCTTGAGCCACATTCAATTTTCCTTCCTTCTTGCCTTTACGCTTGAGGCATTGATGTATGTAATGATCCGGGCTCTTACAATAGCGACAAGATTTGGGCTTAGAGCACTTATTCGCATAATGATCCCTAGACCCACAGTTGAAGCAACTCGCACCACTAGGAGAAGGAGACTTTGCCGCAGGGGTTGCCTGCTTACCCTTTTTGTTGGGATAAGGACCCTTGAATTTGTTTGGCCTCTTCTTGTTGTTGAAGTTTGGTTTAGCGCCTTCCACTTCAACATCACTCTCTCTATCAGCCTCTTCAAGACGAAGAGCGATATCGACGAGTTGATCAAATGCGACTTCTAGTTTCAGGAGCAGTGGCTTCTTAAGATTCTTATTTAAGCCATAAACGAACCTCTGGTTCATCTTCAATGGGGTGTTGATGTATTCGACCCCATATTTGGAAAGCGACTCGAAGGCTGCGACGTAATCAGTCACAGAGGATTGACCTTGAACAAGGTCTATAAAACGTCGAGCCAAGGTTACTTTCCCAGCTTCTGGTACAAACTTTAACTCGAAGCGTCCCTGAAATTGCTCCCAGGTGAGATCCGCTTCATTAATTTCTGAAATAAGGAGTTCGTACCAGTCCAAAGCTCTCTCCTGGAGCATGCTGGAAGCCACCTGAACGCGGTGGAGATCGATAAGGTTCATGCGAGAAAAGATTCGATCGCATGATTTTAACCAAGCCTGGACCTCGATGATATTTTCCGAACCTTTGAAGGGCTTCCCACCCAAGTTGGTGTAATCGCTGCACAAGCGTGCAAATCCCGACTTTGGGTGAGTAGGTTCCGAGTTAGCTCCAGCTGCTTGAGCATTAGTTACTAAATCAAGAAGCTGTTGAGCAGTCATAAGAACTCCATCCGGAGGAGCAGCACCAGATGATCCAGTTCTGGGACGGCCTGGTCTAGACATTCTCTTCCTTAAAGAAAGAAAGAAGAGAAGGAAGAAGGTTATTTACCAATGAACATCAAGCAATCTTGATAGATAAAACAAGGAATCATAAAGGAAATAGGATGAATCGGTACGAAGACTCGAATTAATCCTATGGTATGACTCCTAAGATAGACCTAGGACGATGATCCTTGTTAAGTTATTCTACATTGTTCCGAAGTTTGGCTCTGATACCAAGCTGTGACGCCCCACCTCTATACCCACGCTAGCCAAGAACACTCCGGAGTAGTGCTGTCAACTAGCACGGAGAATGAGGCTGTTGAGGAGCGACCATCCATGTAATTGCTTATCACACGGTGGCTATAAATAATCTTCGGAAACAAACATAGAAATAATCATATCACAAATCAGTCACAGACATCCATATCACAAAGGCGGAAGAAGATATGAATATATAACTAACACATGAAAGTGTACATCAGAGTAGTGGTCAGTAAGTCCCACGATAATACAAAAGAATAGCAACACGTGCTATACAAAAGAATACAACTATGAGTCTATATCTCAAGTGTATACCACAAAAACTGCTAATCTAAACAGTTAGCCAAAAGTCAGAGTGATGAATCCCTGGGAAGAAGTCAAGCAGAAGCACCTGTAACATCTCGGTCTGACCCGAGTATTGTTTAAGAAAATAATAAACGGGTCAGTCTAGCTATAAATATCAGATGGCATGATATAACATAAAAGATATGGCATAAACATAAACATCCATAATGACATACCACTATAAGTATGTAAATAATGATCAACAGAAGATCAATCAATAAGAGATAATCAATATCACAAGAATCTTCTCAAAGATTCGAAAAGGGCATCATATCCCAAACTTGTACTCATAACAAGTCAATGACATAAATTCTAGAAATCAACGCAAGAAGTCCAGAAATCATAGAAAAGAGAAAGAGGCCTATCACATGACGGTCCGAAGACCAAGGGGAGCTACCCCACATGTGTGAATGGAATCACACAGATTAAGGTCCAGACTAACCAAAAAGCAAAAAGGTATGTGTGAGTGGAATCACACAAGTGGTGTCTAGTCTAACCTCGCAACAAGAGACATCGCACAGTTGCTAGTCTAAATCATCAGAATGATCGTCGTGATCAACGAGAAGTGTCAATTACACTAAGCTAGTAAATATAGAAGTTTAGCTTCATGTCCCATAACCACTTGCTTAACTTAAATATTTACGAACAAACTGTAAATCTTCACTAATAAAATTGTCACAAGAGGTTCAATCGAACAAGTCCAAGAATTAACCGACGAAGTGAACGCAAGCGTTTCATACCACTTGTTTTACTAAGTCGTTTAATTAGATTTCTCATCCGAGTGAGGTAAAGGTTTGTATATACTAATAGATTGGAAAACGGTTAAGAAAAGAGCTTTGTTATTAAAAATAGAGTAGAAATTGTTTGTTAAAAGAGTTTTGATATTTACTACTAGTATTGAAACCTTTATATTATAAAGTGACAAAACACAGAAGCAATTGTAGAAACAATCAGTCACAAAAATCGCATACGGAGATGTGAATAAAATCCAAGGAAATCAGCTCAATGTTTTTCAGATAAGATCCCCTACGGAGGGGGGGTCCAGGGGGGGTGGCAACCCTCCAAGGTGGGGGTGCAGGGGCAACGCCACCGCTTACGGGGTTCGACCTGCCCGGTCAGGTCGCGGGGGTCCAGGGGGCAGCGCCCCGACCAAAACGGTACGACCTAGTGAAGACAAAATGAGGTCTAACGACCTAACGACTCAAGGGTCATACGACCTAACGGCTGCGACCTAGGGGTCTAAGGGGTCAAGCGACTTAGTGGTTGCGACCTAGAGGTGTTCGCAACCTAACGATGACTCACGACCCAACATGGCCGACTTAACAGAGGTCGCGACCTAATAGGATAACTCGTGACCGACTTAAGAGTTGCGTGGCTGAAGGATTCCACGACTTAAGGGTTGCACGACTTAAGAGTTGCACGACTTAAGAGTTGCACGACTTAAGAGTTGCACGACTTAAGAGTTGCACGACTTAAGGGTTGCACGACTTAAGGGTTACACGACTTAAGAGTTGCACGACTTAAGGGTTAGGCCAGGAGCGACCTAACGAGATAAGGTCCAACGACCTATCGGGATAACTCGTAAACGACCTATGGATGAACGACTTAACTCCGAACGAGCTAAAAATGGCCAGAACGACCTAGGGTTAACTCGTGAACGACTCACGACCTAGGGACGAATGACTTAACTCCGAACGACCTAAAAATGGCCAGAACGACCTAAGTTTAACTCGTGAACGACTCACGACCTAGGGACGAACGACTTAACTCCGAACGACCTAAAAATGGCCAGAACGACCTAAGTTTAACTCGTGAACGACTCACGACCTAGGGACGAACGACTTAACTCCGAACGACCTAAAAATGGCCAGAACGACCTAAGTTTAACTCGTGAACGACTCACGACCTAGGGACGAACGACTTAACTCCGAACGACCTAAAAATGGCCAGAACGACCTAAGTTTAACTCGTGAACGACTCACGACCTAGGGACGAACGACTTAACTCCGAACGACCTAAAAATGGCCAGAACGACCTAAGTGCAGAAAATTCACCAACACGCTAAAAATTGGAGTTTTTCGCCAATCCAATCCAAACCAAATGCAAATGTGCATGCAAAAGTGATAGGGAATCATTCCCAACAGTCCAATATAGTTATAGACTAGATTTGTGAGATAAAAATCTCACCTTTGCACCAAATATCAATGAAAATGAAGTTTTAAGCAAGCAAGAATCAATCCTTCTTCTATCTAAGCACAAGAAGCTTGAATCCAATGTCTTCTTCTTGAATTTGGAGTAGAAAGATGGATTGCAATTGAATTTGAGTTTTGGAATTTTAATTTCCCATTCCCTCCACCATTAATGCCAAAGCTTGATTAGTTAGGAAATTTATGAAGAGTGAGGAGAAGAGGGTTGGAACTTGGGCTTAATAGGCTAAACTAACCCAAAGTCCAAAGCGGGAAAAGTTAGTGAAATTTCACTAACTCCAAACCTATCGATGTTTATACTTAAAAAAGTTGTAAACGACATTTCGAACTCAATGGAAGTGGTCTCGAGTCCTAATTTGACCGTTTGCAAAAAGTAGCTTTTCGGACCAAAATCCGATTAACGAGTTAATATTTAAATAAAATATTTAAATACAAACTCGATAAATATGCGGGTTGTTACAGACTCCCCTCCTTAAAGAAATTGCGTCCTCGCAATATATATATATATATAAGATGGAAATAAAAAGTAACAACCATAAAAGCATACTAACACAAGAGGAATTTTGAAATAAGAAGTTCACCTCAAGGAGCAGGAGTAAGCAAGTCCGGATGTGTACGCTCGATGAATTCTCTGGATTCCCAAGAACAATCCTTAGGATTTGAGGACCATTGAACCTTCACAAGCGGAACATCTTTATTCCGAAGTCGTTTAACCTCAGAAGCTATAATTCAAATAGGATGCTGCTCATAAGTTAAATTCGGCGAAACTTCAATTTCTTCCACAACAGCAGGCTCAAGAATAGAATCGGAATCCCGAAGGCATTTCCGTAATTGAGAAACGTGAAATACATCATGCATAGCAGAAAACTGAGCCGGCAATGCAAGGCGATAAGCCATGGAACCAATACGTTCAGTGATAGGAAATGGCCCAATATATCGAGGCGCTAACTTCCCCGATCGACTGAAACGTACAACACCCTTCATAGGTGAAACACGAATAAAAACAGGATCCCCAACAGAAAATTCTAATTTCCTTCTTCGATTATCGGCATAGGATTTTTGTCTACTCTGGGCTTCTTTCATCCTATGCCGAATAAGTTCAATCTTTTCTGTGGAATCACGAATAAAGTCTGGACCTAAAACTAGCTTCTCACCGGCCTCAAGCCAACAAGAAGGAGATCGGCATGGCCTTCCGTAGAGTGCCTCAAAAGGTGCCATACCAATACTAGATTGGAAGCTATTATTATAGGAAAATTCAACAAGTGAAATATGATCTTCCCAACTTCCACCAAAATCAAGCACACAAGCACGAAGAAGATCTTCAAGAGTTTGATTCACACACTCGGTTTGTCCATCGGACTGGGGGTGATAAGCGGTGCTAAAATTAAGCTTCGTTCCTAAAGCTTTTTGAAGACTCTTCCAAAATCCACTAGTAAACAATGGATCACGATCGCTAACAATAGAAGTAGGAACTCCATGCAATTTTACAATTTCCTTGACAAATAGTTTGGCCAAAAGAGGAACGGTTCGGATAGACCGAACCGGAATAAAATGGGCGGATTTAGTAAGTCTATCAACAATCACCCATAAGCTATCATGACCCGAACGAGAACGGGGAAGGCCATCTATAAAGTCCATGGAAATTTGATCCCACTTCCAAATTGGAATTTCTAAAGGTTGCAATAACCCACCAGGCCTTTGATGTTCGGCCTTGACAAGTTGGCAAGTCATGCAACACTTAACAAAGTTAGCAATATCAGATTTCATTCCCTCCCAATAATAAAGTCGCTTCATATCAGCGTACATTTTACTACTACCAGGATGAATGGTGAATTTAGAACGATGGGAATCTTCTAAAATATCTTTACGAACAAGTACATGTAATACGCCTAAAATCTTCCAACTCGTATCCTGAGCTCCATAGCATCCTAACCTGAATCTATATGCTCGGGTCAATCTGTAATACTCTGTCTGACCCAAGCATTATAATAAAATAGCACCTTAGTCAGTCTGGAAAACCAATGTGAGAAAACACACTCAATTTGAATTTTAACTGTTACCAAAATACTTGGAAAACAACGGTATCTAGTAAGGTCACGCCATACATAAATACGATAGGTTTTTAACCTTCGATAACCAAAACATTTTATTTCAAAATCATCTGATATAATAATTAAAATAAACTTTAAAGTAGCTGAAATGCTTGCAACTCATGTTTCAGCATAGTTGGGCACATCTAAAACCGTGCAGATCATAGTGGATATTGGATTCGATACAATGACAAGGCTATTAGGGTACCTCCAGCCACACTTCACCTCTAGAAAAATGTACCGAGATGGAACCTATCGATCCCTGCCAACACAAGATCGACCTATCCCTTACTGGATAGTACCGAATATGATCACCACCAATGGGCCTCGAAATGCATACAAATGAAAGTGATGATAAATGTCCACTCTAAATGAGTGATGATCATACCCTAATGGGAGCGACCCACATAGCCTTGCTGCATCTCCCCTGTATTAGTCATTCTCGGTTGATGAGGCTTGTCGCTACATTTTACCTTAAGAACAACATTCATATTTGGAATGGTAACACCGCCTTTTAGGCAACGATGCAATGATAGTGTTCATCCATATAGGTTGTTCTAGGTCTAAACAAACCGAATCTCCTTCAAGATCACCATCTCCTTTATCTTTGAGATCTCACAATTCATAATGCACAAATCGGATCGAAGTGGTTTTCGGATAATTAAATATGATCATGGTCTTTTCGAAATGATTAACAAAATTGGCCAGATTTGATAGTCGGTTATTTAACTATCAAATTACACATATAAGCAGCCACTATGCACAATTTTATAAATCCTTCAAAACATTCATTTCAAGATTTCTTTACAAAGATATATATTCAATTCTCTTCCAACATTCATTTGAAAACAATTTCAAATACTTATCCATAACATGATAATTTTAAACCATTCAACACTTAGAAATATTTCCGAATTCAATTTATAACACTTCAAAAAATAATTCTATATAAATCATTTCACACTTAACATATTTTCCAAAACCCTGTTTTCAATACTTATGAGAATATTTATAGGTAGATTCCACAAATCATTTTAATATCAAATTTAGAATATATTTCATAACTTATCTTATAAATTTCCAAAATTATTTATAAATTTCTTTTTACAAATTCCAAAATCGATTAAACTCTTTCATATGCCCAGTCAATAACTTATAACTACTTTTATGAATTCAGATTCATTTTCGAAGTTCCCATATTTCAACATTTTGGAAATTCCCTTTTCTCCCAAAATCCCTTATAAGATTCCTCTCATCAAAAACATATCAGTTAAATAAATCTCATTTACAAATATCGAGAGGGTTTATAAATATATTTTAATCATTTCAAAACCCTATATATATGATAAGTAGTTTTAAAGAATAATAATTTATTTTCAAAACACGTTTAAGTAATTATTTAAAATATCAAAAAAATTTAAATAAACATCGATAACTAATTCCTAATTCATTTTTAAATAAAACTAGTCGATTTACAAAGCTTATTATAAAAAATTTAATTTGTTTCAATAAATATTAAATATTTGAATAATTCACTTTCCGAAATATTTCAATACTAAACAGTTTTAAACCACATAATTTAATAAATAAAACCTCTTTATAAAACAAAACTTAACTTCTCGATAAAAATTTATTTTTAAAATTCAACATAAGAATTCTTATATTTATGTATCTCTCTCAATTTATCCCAAATCGATTTTCATTTCTAATTTCACAACTATTTCCAAATTCCAAAATAGAATTCACTATCTTTCCCTAAAACCGATTTTCGTATCTCACTTTAAATTCACACGATGAATTTATATTTCCAACTTACCAAATGATAATCATTTCACTTCATTTACAAACGTCATTTATAAATTTATAAACTCATTTCCAGTTGTTCTCTGTTGATAACAGATTTATATTTAACAAATCCTATTTATAAATAGGTTTCTATTTAAAATCCGTTTAGAAATCTATTTCTTATAAAATCCAAACTAAATTCCAAAACCGCATCAAACCTCGATTTCAACTTCCATTCCGTATTTTAAGAATCTCATTTAAAAATCCATTATTTTAAAAATCCTCAATTTAAAATTCTCAATTGAAACCATTATACAAAATAGCTAAATAAATATCCAAAATCAATTTATTTATTTTATCCAAATCAATTCTTTTTTTATAATCCAAAAATTCAATATAAATATTGTGAAATTCCAAATCGCCTTTGAATTTCCTTTTTAAATTCAAAAATATTATTTATGGCATTTATAATACCAAAATCAGGGCTAGTGCTACTATACCATCCAATAATTCAAATCACAACATAATCTATAACAGATTATTCTAACACGTCATATATCACCATATATGAAATTAAAAACAACATTTTGAGGAATCCAGTTGAATCCCTCCGACATGTCTCCCTGCAATCACATACATTGTATAACATAAAATAGTAAAAATAATCGTGCTTCGAGGCGGGATATCGCAATAAAAAGGATCATTTGCTATTATGCAGGGCGCATAGTGTCTCATCCGCTCCATTCGACGGGAATATACCCAACTACTAATATATATACTAATGTATATAATATAACATACACTGATAATAATTTATAAATTTGGATCAATTCATCCAAACAACCAATAAATAATTTAACATTTTAAATTAAAACCAGCAGTCCAAAACGAGTGAGATTTACTCACATTTATATTCTGTTGTCGCCTAAGCATTCCAGTTTGGAACTAAAACTAGATGATGTTCGATTTTAGCCCAAAATACAATAGTCTCCAAATCCATCTAAACCGGTTTCATTATGAAGCTCTCATTGATATTAGCGCAACGCAAAAGGTTTCGTCACAATCGGACCTCATATGAAAGAGTTATGAATTTTAGAAGTAATTGATATTTTTAAATTAATTAAAATAAACTAGTTATAAGTTAGAAATATTTACATTACTACCATCTTCAACTTCCTCCACCCAAATCATGCACAGACCATACTCGCGTGCACCTCTTCCCACTGACACAGAGCATCGCTCTGCTAAACGATAAACCGCGTTCGCCATTGAATTCCTCTCGTTGAACCTGACCCATCCATCCCTAAAAAATCAAGCTCGGCCTTACCCTGCAAATCGTGACCGAGCCTCTCTCGCCTTCATCTAGATACAGGTCGCGATGACCAAAAGGTGATTGGAGTCCACCAATTCGAGGCCGCTTATACACCTTCCTCTCACGAACCCAAATATGAACTCCAAAACTCAATCGATCACAACAGAGATCGATTACTCAAGCCCTAGATGTCCAACCTCACGTTGCTCCACTATTCGAGCTACTGCCCCTCATCAATACATGACTACTACCTAAAGCACATACCAAACTGAAGATCTACTAATAAGGAATCCAAAGATTCTTATTTTGATTTTTGTCACCGAGTATAAAGTGAGATATAAATTTTTGAATTTTTTTTTTCTGTTCTCTACTTGAAAATGCAGAGGAGGGAAACGCATTTTGAAGAAAAGGATAAGTACGAGTAGGGTGGCTGATGTAGGTGCACCTGATAAGAAAGAAGGAGGCTGTGTAGTAAATCAGATAAAAATATATTATTTAAAATCCAAAATATCTAGATATTTAATTCCGAACCTCGATCGAGGTGTACCGCCTGACGTTCTTAATGTTATACCCTTATTTCGAACGCAATGGAGCAAGTTTTGAGATCTAATTCGATTGTATGGAGAAGATAGCTTTTCGAACCAATTATAATACTAAATTTTTGATATTAATTTCAATGCTTTTCTATCCCGTACGACCAAAAGGTGAATCCAATCGCCGTGAAATTTGAAATCCGATAATAATACACTATTACAGATCCAATGGAATTTGTTTCGTTGAATTACAGGACTGTGTCTCGGATCGCTATTTTAACGCGTCAATTAAATCGAAAATTTCAAAAATTGGCGAAATGTAGTTGAAATTCCAGTTATAAAAAACTTACTAACTCAATTCTAATTCAAATAGAGTTTATATCAACATTAGAAATCATTTTGATTCATATTCAACTCAAATTTCAATTATTCACCATTTCTATATTAGATAAATCACTGTATTTGAAATTTAATTTCATTCCTTGAATACAACCAATTAATTCCACATTCAACTCAATTATATTTTGAATTCAACATTTAAACAAATTTAAATATTCAAAATCGAATGACTGAAAAATCTGGGTCTTTACATTCCTCCCCCTTAGAAGGGTTTCGTCGCCGAAATTGCCAAGGTAAATGCTCCAAACCCATTAACTTTTCCAAACCCACTTAGTTAAAAATCGACACTTCACTTTTCTAAATCTTTAGACCTACCTTCACTAACTAGTTTCCAAACATTCATCAAAACCCTTTTGTTGCACGTTAAAGTTTCAAATTCAATTATAGTTAACAAAAATTTTCTAACACCCTAAATTTCCAAAAAAAAATTGGCAGAGTCTCTCTTGTACAGAGAGCCTTTTGCAATTTCACAAATATGATAAAATGATATACACTGTTCTTCTGGTCGGAAAACGCAATGTGTATCACTATTTTTATTTTTTGCGCGCTAACTTCATAAGCGTAACTTATTTTAGCCTTATTAAGCAAGTTCACTCAATTTATATGCAATTGCGCAACCAAAATCTAGCCAAATGGTCTTCTTATACCTGTACTTACTCAAATAAAACCCATAAGTACACAAAACATGAAATTTAACAACATTCCATTTATTTAACTAGTTAAACATGTCATTTGCATAAGCCAAACATGTTCTCTATGCATTTATAAGCAATTACAAGGTTCTAGCATGAAATTATCCACTTTCAGTCGATTTATATAACTTTTATTCGATTTCTAATAATCAATAAGAAATTTATTTGCCTCAATACATATTTGCATACATTATATTCATATCCATTTTAAATTGATTCTAAATCAATATATTCACTTTCCATCGAATCACAAAATTTTGTTTTCTCCCGTTTACATCAAAAGATAAATTTTTCCATGCAAATTCGGTGATATTCATTTAATAAGATACCCACTTCAGTTTGTAAGCCAATTTAAATTGCTTTTGAATTAGTTTATCCATGTTTATGGATTCACATTCAATCTATTCACAAAATCTTGTTCACTTCATTTTATACTAACGACGTTTCATTCCATGTCAATTTATTTATGAATCACTTCATAAAATTAATATTAATGTGTATTATAACCTTTTATACATGACTTATATTCATTTCCACTTTGACGTTTAATTCCATACTCAATTTTATTTACATAACATCTAAAAACCATATTCAATTTATTTACGCTTAAATTGAATTTGTTTATAACTTAAGTTATCAGCATTTCAATCCATTTCTATTTTATTCGATAACATTTCATAATATATTTAATTTGCTTACATATAAGACGAACTCCGTTTATGACTCACGTTCCATTTCCAATATTCAATTTACTAACTAATTCATCTAATTAGTTACTTCTATTTTCCACTTCACAATTAGATTTTTATTTCAAAATCACTTCATTTAGTTGGCTTGAGTATAAATCCATTTTATAATTCAAATTTGGTTTTCCAATTCTTCACCAAATATACAACCATTTTATTTTGGTTTTTCTATTCCACTTTTCCAATTTATAAGTTGTATAACTTATTTTTTCACAAGTATATAAATTCTATACTTGAGTTGATTCCATCCAAACTTATAACTTATATTTATATAATCATTTTACAACTCAAATTTATATTCAACTATATTTGATATTCTATCAAATCCAAATCAAAATTTATTTCTTAGCTTAAGTTAAATCTCAGTTCATTCAATCCACTTTTACTAATTCAAATTGTTTAACTTGCATAAGTAAACTTTTAATTTCATTTTGAAATTCACATTTTCACTACTTATTCATATTATTTCCGACTTATAAATTCAAAAACTTATTTTTTTCGATTTCACAAAACCTTCAAATGAATAACCCAGAATTTAACCACCCGGAGTTTTTTCAAATCATTTTGAAATCATAATATATGTATAGTTCTTTTGGTTTCACAGACCATTTCTTTGGAATCTTCAAAATCAATTTGGTTTTATCCAAACAAACTCCCTTTGAAATTTTCAAAACAAAACTTGTTTCCAACAAAAATCTCTATACCAATTTACTACGGTAGCAATCCGTCACTTAGAAACTCAAAAATGAATACTGGTGATGCTGCAGTCATTACTAGGATTATTTTCCAACGGCTGAAGTCAGTTCAGTGCTTTATCACTTCCAAAAATCCATTTCAAACAAATTTTATTTTGAAAATATTTCAAAAATAATACTATTTTTATTTTCACAACACTTTGGAAAATATTTTCCAAACCTTCCGGGATTTAAAGTCTCCAAACTCTGGTCCGAATCCATTTTTGTTCTAACTTATGTGCATAATTCATTCTTATACAATTTCAATTTGATTATATAAAACAATTCAAATTTTATAACCTGATTTAGATTATAATAATAACAACCAAACACATCAATCATATATACTATAATAATTTTGGGTCATTCCTTTTATATCAAAATATAGCTGGGTAAAATTATTTCATTTACCCACTTCAAATCCATACCGTGTCGGTTTACCATGTTTAAGTATTTAGAAACTCCTATTTATTTTATGGTGTCCCACTACATGACCAGAACTTATAAGTCACTCAACAGATAAATCAACACAGTATAAAACATTTTATATTCCAACAAATATGCGCTCATATCGATAATATAGCCAAACTCTTTCTAGGGTACTACTGAACCCTACCTCTAATGAGTAATCCCCACCAAAGCCTAGGTTTTCACTCAACCTAAACTCTGATTCCAAATGTAGCAACCCGTCGTTCCATACCCTTTGAACTGACACTAAATCACACTTGTCAATTACAAATTGTCTTAAAAGGAAAATAACTATGAGAAAGAAGGAGGATAGAAGAAGAAATAGAAGCTACAATACAGAATCTCACAATCGCAGTGGAATAAAATATATTATATAATAACAGATCTTTATACAAAGAAACTGTAACTGTAATATACATACAATCATCAGGGTACAACAGTCAACAATCAATCTGGAAAGTTATAATAACTTTTCCTCACATGTACTGAATATACAGCATAAAATACACAGCAGAAATGAACAAGAACGTGTAATACGCCTGAAATCTTCCAATTCATCTCCTGATCTCCATAACATCCTAAGTAAATCTATAATACTCAGTCTGACTCAAGCATTATAATAAAATAACACCCGAGTTAGTCTTGAAAACCAACGTGAGAAAACACACTAAATTTGAATTATTACTGTTATCAAAATCCTTTGAAAACAAAGGTATCTCATAGGACCATGCCACACATAAATACGACGGGTTTTAACCTTACGATAATCAAAACATTTTATATCAAAATCATCTGATATTATAATAGTGTCTATAGAAAATAAACCAAAAAATAGCTGAAATGCTTGCATCTCATGTTTTAGCATAGTTGGGCACATCTAAAAATGTACAAGCTCATAGTGGATATTGGATTATATACAATGACATGGCCAGTAGGGTACGCCTGTCATAGTACACATCTAGAAAAAAGTACCGAGATCGAACCATCGTTCCCTGCCAACATAAGACCGACCTACCCCTTAATGGATAGTAATGAATATGATAACCACCAATAGGCCCCGAAACGCATACAAATGAAAGTGATGATAAATGTCCACTCTAGATGAGTGATGATCATACCCTAATGGAAGCGGTCCACATAGTCTTGCTGCATCTCTCATGTTTTAGCCATTTCTGGTTGATGAGGCTT
The DNA here is from genome assembly GCA_030765085.1 of Allium cepa. Lineage (NCBI taxonomy): Eukaryota > Viridiplantae > Streptophyta > Magnoliopsida > Asparagales > Amaryllidaceae > Allium > Allium cepa. The sequence continues at coordinate 84,024,127 of CM060931.1, read as the reverse complement.
GAGGCTACATTTTACGTAACAGCCCGGTATTTCCAGCCATTCGCAGTCGCACATGTCGGACTTGAATTGCTCAAAATACCACATTGTAAATAAATTTGGAGAAAATGAAATACAAATCACAGAATCACAGACATAGAACAAACAGAATACTTCGTAGCGGAATATAAAATACCTAGTAGCTCATGAAGCTACTACGGCAGAGTCTCAAACCAAATACATAATACAGTTTGAAAACAAAATAATAGAAATCCCAAATACATAGAAATTCACTAATACATGAGATAAACTAGAATAGCTGAAACAAAGAGTAGGTATAAATGTAGATAAGCAGAAACTCCAGCAAAGACCAGCTCCAGAAAGAGAATCCAAAGCTGTGAATACTCAAGTTGACCCAAGCGTAAAGTAAAACACAAAACACTCGAGTCAGGACAATATATACTTATATAATGTAAATCAACTCAAGTGAATTAGTAGAAATGCACGATAACTTAAAGGATGCTTCGGATCGCCCATCCTTTAAGGATCAGTTAAACCATAAAATACATCCCGTGGTTAAAATTTCAAAAAAAAAGTATTTTATACTTCGAAATCAAATATCATTTAAAAATCCAATATCATTCAAAATCCATTTCAAAATATCAAAATATCATATCTTCCAAACCACATTCCTTTTTATTTAATTTAAATACCATTTCAAAACACATTTGAAAATAGTTTATATTTCGAAACAAATTACTTCATTTTAAATCATTAAAATGAAGATATTATATTTAATAATTAAATTATTAAATTTACAAAATTTTAATCTTTCAAAGTTCATTCATTCACTTAAATTTATTAAAATAATGAAAATTCAACTTTCGCAGCATTTAGAAAATGCTACGGAAAGTCACGTTTAAAACAGTTCAATTTAACAAAAGATAGCATTTAAAATGCTATAATAGGGTTACATTAGTTTTAAATAAACTTAGTTAAATTCAACCATTATAACATTTACAAAAATGCTATAATATCCTTTAATTAAATTGAGCCATTTGATTCATTATTATCAACTACATCATTTACAAATGTTGTATTATCCTTTACGTTAGAATTAATAGCATTTTAGAAATGCAGTAAATTAACTTCAAATATTCAGTATAATTTCACAAACAATTATATTTTTATTTAAATCATTTTTAACTTATGAAATCATATAATTTCACTTTTAAAACAATCATTCAAATACCCTTATATTCATGATTTTATAAAGTTAAATCTCCATTCAAAATCAAAATTTAATAGAAATTCACTTATTAAATTCCAACATTAAATTTTAAATTCATTAAATTAAATTTAACTTAACACTTAAGTTTAAATTTTCAAATATAACTTAATTTCATTTTTATTTACTTAACTTAAAATTCACTTTTAAGCCAAATTTACAAATTTCCAGTTTTAGTTATATTTCAAAATTTCAACTTAAATATTCATTCATTTCACATTTTAACTTAATTCAAAAATCATTAATATATTATAAAATCATTTTAAATTCATTTAATTCAAAATATCATAAATTTATCATATTTTCATATTTAATTTAAATTCCATTTATCACCAAATTATAATTTCCAAAATAACTTACATTTCAGATTTTCTAACTTTACCATTAATTTATTTCACTTATAAATTTCAGAAAGTCAATAATGCTTTACAAAAATCATTTTTAATCAAATTTAAATCAAAATATTATAATATTTACATTTCTAAAATATTTGAAATTTTTTAGAAAAACATATTTTAACAACGGGTCTGTATTTCAGTTTCTAACTTAGGTAAAGTGATACGGGTAGTATATCATTTTAACCCGTAATTTACAAAGAAAACCCGGGTATGATCATTTTAAACCCGCAATCCCAAGTAAATGAAAATAATTGAAAATCATTCAGGCCTATCATTTCAGCCCATAACGATTTTCTCCTATTCTAAAGTCCGTTCGGGTATGTATCATTTCAACCCATAGTGATTCTAATCTAAAGGGAACTTGCAGTGTGATAAACTGATAAAAAAATAGAACAGCATAATATAACAGTAACATATGATATAACAGGTGTTCAAGCATGGGTAAACATCATAAAATCATAACATAGCAGGTGCAATATGATAATGCATTTTACAGATTCAGAAGGGGTCAATTTACTAGTTATGTACATATTGCCTGGTGAGAATAACTCACCCGTTCAAACCTGGAGATCGCTACCAAAGCACACACACTGACGCAATGAAGGCACGATAATACGGACAAGACTTGAGAGAGTGGAGAGCCAAAGCTATATGTCTTGATAACATATGCACACAACAATACATACATACATAAGTATTCAACACAATATATAATCAAATAACATAAGAATCAACACCCAAAGCAATATCCATTTGCTTTGCATTTGCTCTCTACCTCATGTACGTCAGTTATGCAGGTGTTTAGCTCGGCCTAGGGGTGCTATAGGTCTGGTTTGGGTGTGCAAGTGGTCAGCCAACATTTGTTTTGAAGGTGAATAGGTCTAGGTGTACAAGGCTACAACATAAGGCAAATAACATCACATCTTGGCTATATTTTGGTTCGTCCAAAGGTCATGGCTCACGGATAGTGGCTCTAGGAGGCGGGGAGTGACGTGGAAGAGGGTGGAGGTCAGGCCAGAGGTTGTGGTGGTGGAGGTAGTGGCGGCTAGAGGTTGAAGAAGGAGGTGTTGGCAAAGGTGGCTCATCTAGTGTATATAGTGATGGTTTTTGATGGATTTTGTGGTGATCTATGCCTTGGGATGGCTTGGCCTGAAGAGGAGGGATAATAGGATGGGTGATGGTCAGAGGAAGGGGGTGGTGATGGTCGGCAATAGCCTGGTTGAGGAGGAGTGGAGGCATGAATGTAGAGAACATATGCAAAATTCAATAGAAAGTAGAAAAAAAAACAAAGAAGAAAAAGAAGGTTTTTACCAAATCTCTTCAAGCAAATGGCCGCAAAATTTTTTGTGGTTTTGGGAAATATTTTTCTCATGAAAAATGATGAAGAATGCAGCCGAAAGAAAGTAGAAAAGGTACGGCCAAAATCATAAAGAATGGAGGTTGAGAAAGTGAAAGGTCGGAAGACAAAAGGACCCTGGAATTTTAAGAGTTTAAACCTTTTCAAATTACTTTTAATTAATTTATATAAGTTTATATTACTGAAAATAATAATATCTTCAGTCAAAAATTCGAAAGTATAACAAAATATAAAATATATATAAATATTTATTAATTATATAAGGTTAAAATAAGAAAATAGCACAAAATTGCAAACTAGTCTAGAAAAATGGAAAATAAACAGAATGAACTTTGGAAAATTTATATGGACTTGTAAAAATATTTATAAAAAAGATAATAACATAAAATAAAAATTCATTCACAAAATAAATACATAAATTTTAATTAAATATAATTTAAATGAAGAAAATAGCTGAAAAATATAAAACAGCCTTTAAAAATAGGAAATAAATACAGTAAATTTTGAAAAAAAATAATTATCACTTTAAAAATATTAAAAGAGAAAATATACATAAAATAAAATATTAACCAATATTTGAATAAAATATAACAAAGAAAATACGATTTATATAATTTAAAATAGACAAATTGCAAAATAAAACAAATTATACTCAAAATTGAAATACACATAACTTTCACAATTTAAATCCGTTTTCAATGAAATGAAAAGTAGCATTCAATTTATTAAATCTATTTTCATAATAAAAGATAAAATTTGAGAATTTAAATATTTAAATCTGAAATTTAAAAGTCAAGGTTTGACCAGTTTGAACAGAAATTCATCTTTAGTAAAATATCCAATTTATACCGGTTTGAAATTATAATTCACATAATAATCAACACTTATATTTAAAAATGAAATGCTTGAAATAAAATAAGTTTAAAAATAATTTCAAAATAAAGTAAAGTCAAATATTAAAATATATAAAAAAAAATCTAGGGTTGTTACATTTTACCTTAAGAATAACATTCATACCTGGAATGCTAACACTGCCTTCCAAGCAATGATGCAATGATAGCATTCATCCATACAAATTGTTTTGGGTCTGAACAAACCAAATCTCCTTCAAGATCACCATCTCCATTGTCTTCGAGATATCACAATTCATAATGCACAAATCGGATCGAGGTGGTTTTTGGATAATTAAACCCGATCTTGGTCTCTTTCAAATGATTAACGAAATTGGCCAGATTTGATAGTCGGTTATTCAACTATCAAATTACACACATAAGCAATCACTAGGGCCAATTTTATAAATCTTTCAAAACGTTCATTTGAAAATATCTTTACAAAGATATATATTTAACTCTCTTCCAACGTTCATTTGAAAACAATTTCAAATACTTATCCATAACAAGATACTTTTAAACCATTTCAACACTTATAAATATTTTTGAATTCAATTTATAACACTTAAAAAATATTTCTATATAAATCATTTCACACTGAAAACAATTTCCAAAACCCTCTTTTCAATACTTAGGAGAATATTTATAGGCAAATTCCCCAATCATTTTAATATCAAACTTAGGAAATATTTTATAACTTATCTCATAGATTCCCAAAATTATTTATAAATTCCTTTTTACAGTTTCCAAAACCGATTATACTTTTTTATAAACCCAACCAATAATTCGTAACTTATTTTATGAACTTAGATTCATTTTCGAAGTTCCCATATTTCAACATCTTGGAAACTCCCTTTTCTCCCAAAACCCCTTATAAGATTCCTCTTATCAAAATCATTGTAACAAGCCTCATATTTGACGATTTCATATTTAAATGTTTTATTTAAGCGTCGTTAGTCGAATTTTTGGATCCGAAATGTTACTTTTTGCAGATGGCCGAATTAGGACTCGAAACCACCTCCATTGAGTCCAAAATGGCGTTTGCGATCTTTTTGAGTATAAACATTGATATGTTTGGAGTAAGTTGAATTTTGCTACTTTTTCTAGTTGGGTTTTGGGTTTAGGTTCAGCCCATTAGCTAACTAAATACCCTAGCTCAGCCCATCTCTTTCCATTCACTCATTTTCACCTCCAAACTTAAGCTAAAACTGAAAATGGGGGAAAGGAAGAGGAATTAGAAGTTCCAAGTCCTAGTTTCTTCTTGCAACTTGAATTCTTGCTCCAAAATCAAAGAGAAGCTATTGGTAAGCCTCTTCTTCATCTTCTCCAACTCTTCTCCTCTTCAATTTCAAAAAGTTTCCTAAACCTAATTTGGGAAAAATGTGTTTTATTCTTAAATTGATGCTTGTAGAGTGAAGTGAAGAGTAGTTAGTCTCCTTCTTGTGTTTGTGCTTCTTATCTTTGTTTGTGTGTAAAAAGGTGAGTTTTGAACTCGCATCTTTATCTCTTGTTATCATGGGTGATTGGTATGAATTCCTATTACTTATTCATATGCATTTGGTTTTTGTTTGGATTGGTTTTATGAATATTCCAATTCTTGGGTTTCAAAGTCAAATTTTTATGAACGTTCTCTTATGAATGTTTTGATCATGCTTTTCGAGGTGTATTGATGAGCATATAGGGTCGGGTTGTCGTTGGTATAAACCCTTAGCGCCATTAATAGTCCGATTGCAAAATTGGGAAAATTTTGCACATCATTTGGGTAGGATGGAAACAGCCCAGGTTGCAGGGTCGGCCGACCGAAGACCCTGTCCGGTCGACCAAACCTGTATCTCAAAAGTTTCCAGGATCAGCTCCGGCCGACCGAAAATCCTGTTCATTCGACCGAACCTGCTGTTTTTGCCCAAATTGTTTTCTTGGGTTGATTTTTCCAACTTTTAGTGATTGGTGATTATTTGATTGTTGTTATTATCTATTATTGCCTTTGATGATTTCTTTTTGATTTCATACATGGATTTTTATAAAATGATCCTCCCAAATCGTATTAAAAGCTCGCTTCTCCAATTTATAATTTCTATTTAAAACGCACACACACACAATTTCGCACTTCGAGGGAAGTGGAAAGGAGATTAAATGGTTAGGTAAAACATGGACCATGAATCCGTGAGTTTATCTTTCCGATTAATTCCCAACCTATTCGATTGATCGTTTTGACCTTCAGGTCTGGTTTACCAATGAAATGAGGTGAACTTTGTACTGCTTTGAGTATGAAATTGACTGATGGATAGTAAACTATTTAGTGCGAACGAGTGGTTATGGGACTCACGTTAACACTTTTTGGATTCCTTTTCGAGAGTTATGACACATTCCGCCAGATAGTGGTGTCCAGTACTAGGCCTCCGGACCTTCACCACTACGGTTTGTTGCCTTCGGGTATGTTGCCTTCGGGTATGTCGCCTTCGGGTTTGTACCTTCGGGTTTGTACCTTCAGGTTTGTTGCCCTATAGTATCGCTTTCAGAGTTGGTCTTTATGAGCCGCTCGAGTGATATTGGGTTTGGAGTCTTCGGACTTATGGATCCTTGTTTATACAATACTGAGCTCGAGCAATCTTATGTTTCATTGATATTATGTTCCCTTGGTATCGCCCTTCGGTGTTGGTCTTTTTGAGCCACATGATATATAGCGGTTACCTTGCGGAACTTGTGTTACCTTCATTGGTACTTGTTATTTGCCATTTGGCTTGCTTTGGGATATTTTTATCCTCTGTTTATTTGAGATGCTGATGATGTGAGGCTTGTTTTATTATGTTCATCTTTTGTTAGATGATTGTGTTATCTCCCTTAGAGATATTTGTTATACCTTGTAACCTTGCAGCTTTATTGTTGTTCAGTTTATTTAACTGATTTGTTTAGCTAGACTGACCCGTGTATTTTATACTCGGGTCAGACCCAGATGTTTCAAGTTAGGTGCTTTTGGACTTAGCCTATTTTGCTTCCGCATGGACTACTCCGCTTGTTCCTTTTTGTTATAGCTTTGTGTAGTCCTTTTTGTTGTAACTCTGATATATGTATTCTTTTGGATTCGTATGTATATTGTAGTTTGTTATACCACTTGACATGTATTATTTTGTATACTCTGTTATGTATTAGTATATGTGTAGATGATGATCTATTGTTCTGTGATGTATATTGCATTTGATTTGTTATATTCTGTTCTGATAGATCCTCTCGCCACCTATGGTTTTGTTTTAAGTATTCATTGGATATGTCGATCTGCTAGGTAGGGCAATTGTCGATGTATTCAATAGATAGTTAAAGCAAGGCTATAGATGGTCGCTCCTATCCAGCCTTATTCTCCGTATTAGCAGACAGTATTATCTTCTAATACTCTTTGCTAATTTGGGTATAGAGGTGGGGCATCACAGTGTGGTATCAGAGCGAGGTTCAGAACAAAGTATGATAAACGCAGAATAGAAGCACATATTATGGTACATCAAAGTGTTATAAGTGATACAAATCTTTGAGTTATCGTGTCTCTCTATTCCTTCTACCATCAAAGGTTATATAGAATTTGGGAATACGTCTAGGAATGCATTTATTCCGTAGTATTCCATATTGTAACATCTACCATGTGAATAATCTTGTTCTTATCTTAACTTTAAGCGTATGGCTGGAAGAGGCAGGGGACGACGTTCGGATGCTGGGCAATTCAGTGGCTCACGTCCGGATGGTGTTTATATGTCTGCCGATCAGTTTTTGGAGTTGTTTAGGAGCACTCAGCCTCCAGTTCCTCCTCGAGTTTCTCCACCTCGCAAGTCCGCATTTGCACGTCTGTGCAATGATTTTTCTCATCTTGGAGGAAAGCCGTTTAAGGGCTCCGAGTCTGTTCTTGAAGTCCAAGCTTGGTTTCGCACATGCGAGCGTATTTTCTCTCGCATGGATCTTTCTGATCACGATAGAGTTCTTGTAACTTCTATCTTATTACAAGAGCGTGCTCTTGATTGGTATGAGCTTCTTGTAGACGAAATTGATGAGTCTACTCTTTCTTGGACTCAGTTTCGGGAGTGATTTGAACTCAAGTTCGTTCCTGAATCTGAAAAAGTTTTATTGACCCGTCGCTTCCTTGAGTTGAAGCAAGGGAAATCTTCTGTTTCTGAGTATGTTGCATCATTCGAGGCTTTACCTAAGTATGGTCTTGAATTCACTATCACTTCTTATAAGAAGAATCTGAAGTTTGTCTCTGGTCTTAAGAAATATCATAAGAAATCTTTGTTGCTCCAGCTTAAGCTTTCTTTTGAGGAGTTGGTTGATTCTGCGCTTCGTCTTGAAACCGTCGAGAAGGAGTGTGATAGTGGTGAGGATGTGGAGGTTTCCAAGAACCCCAACAAGAAGCCGTTTCCATTTCAGAAGAAGTCTTTTCCTTCTAAGAAGAAGAAGACTGGTGGTTCTAGTTCTCAGCCTCAGTCTTCTAGAACACCTTTCATTCGGAAGTGTTTCAATTGTGGTTCTCCTGATCATATGATTCGAGTTTGTTCCAAGCCTCTCTTCTGCCGTTATTGGAAGAAGGAAGGTCATCATGTTTCCACTTGCCTACTGTTTCGGCTTGTCCCAAGTCTAGCAAGCTTTATGCTGCTAAGGCTTCTGAAGGCCTTTCTCAACCCAAAGGTATATCTCCATCTATTTTGCAAGGTTCTATTTTATTTCATGATCATAGTATTCGAGTTCTTTTCGATACGGGTGCATCACATTCCTTCGTATCGAAGAAGCTCGTTGATGATTTATCCTTGGATGTTTATTGTTTGGTTACTTCTTTAAGGATTGCGAATCCTATTGGAGGATCCGCGACCCTTAGTATGCTTTGTGATGATGTTGAGATTGTTTTATCTGGCTTTTCTTTTCATGTGAATCTGCACGTTATTTCTTGTCTGGGATTTGATATGATTTTGGGAATGGACTGCCTAGTGAGATATAACGCCAGGATTATTTGTTCGGAGAGAATTTTGTATCTTCGACATCCAGATTCGCCTACTCAGTTATCACTTGTTCTTCGTGATGTGGATAATTCCGAAATGGATTTATGTTCTCTTAAACCGCGAGATGATGATGATATATCTCGTATTCCTATTGCTTGTGACTTTTCTAATGTTTTTGAACATGTTTCGGGTTTGCCACCCAAGCGGGCAATTGAGTTCCGCATTGATCTCATTCCAGGCGCGCAGCCAGTTAGTCGTCCTCCCACGAGGATGTCTACAAAGGAAAATGAGGAACTCAAGAAGCAGCTTTTAGAGCTTGAGTCCAAGCAGTTGATTCAGTCCAGTTTTTCTCCGTGGGATCCGCGGTCGTCTTCGTGAAGAAATCCGATGGAACTCTTAGGCTTTGCATTGACTATCGCAATCTTAACGAGTTAACCATTAGGAATAGGTATCCATTGCCTAGGATCGATGAAATGTTCGATCTATTGAGTGGTGCTAAGGTCTTTTCTCAGCTTGTCCTTGCCACAGGTTTTCATCTGTTACGAGTCGCGGAGGATAGCATACCTCTTACAGCTTTCCGCACTCGATATGGTTCTTTTGAGTGGCTCGTTATGCCGTTCGGTTTGACGAATGCTCCTGCTTTCTTTGTTGATCTCATGAATCGGGTATTTCGGGAATATCTCGATAAGTTCGTCCTTGTGTTTATTGATGATATCCTTATTTAGTCTAAGTCTGATGCTGAGCATGCTAATCACTTGAGAATTGTCTTGAGTACTCTCCGTCATCATCAGCTTAGAGCCAAATTCTCCAAGTGCCAATTTTGGGAGAATAAGGTTAAGTTCTTAGGCCATGTTGTATCTTCCGATGGGATTTCTGTCGATCCCTCAAAGATCAAAGCCATCCAGAATTGGAAGAGGCCTGAGAATGTTCATGAGATTCGTAGTTTCCTTGGATTGGCGGGTTATTACCGTCGGTTCATTAAGGATTTTTCCCATGTTGTGCTTCCTCTCACCAGCCTTACTCGGAAAGGCATTCGTTTTATTTGGTCCGACAAGTGTGAAGCTTCCTTTAAGACATTAAAGGAACTTCTCACTAATGCTCCTATTTTGGTGGTTTCCGAAGGGAATCAGGATCTTGTTGTCTACACCGATGCTTGTGGTAGTGGTCTCGGTGCTGTTCTTATGCAGAGGGATATGGTAGTTGCTTATGCTTCCAGGCAACTTCATCCGAATGAAGTTCGCTATGCCACTCATGATCTTGAGTTAGCCACCATTGTCTTTGCCTTGAAGATTTGACGACACTACTTATTGGGAGAGCGCTTCATTCTCTATACCGATCATAAATATTTGAAGTATTTGTTCACTCAAGAGGAACTCAATATGAGACAACCGCGTTGGCTCGAGTTTCTTGCTTCCTATGACTTTGATATCCAGTATACCCCTGGAAAGGGTAATCGTGTTGCTGATGCGCTTAGTCGCAAATATTCGGCTGTTATTTCTATGATGCTTGCTGAATGGGATATTCTTGAGACTCTATCTTTTTGTGAAATTCGTGATCGAGGTTCATCTTCTGATTCTCCTATTCTATTATTTAATTTGGGAGCTCGACCCATTTTGTTGGATCAGATTGCCGATGGTCAGCGGCGTGATCCTGATTTGTTGCATCTTATTCAGCTTTGTGAGTCTGGATCCTATGATGAGGCGTTGCGAGATTTCAGCATTGATTCTCATGGGTGTCTTCGCAAGAAGAACCGTCTTTTTATGCCTTCTGATTTTGAACTTAGGCATGACATTCTTGATGACTGTCACCGTTCTAAGTATACCATTCATCCTGGTAGTAGTAAGATGTATGCAGAAATGCGTCGTCTTTATTATTGGGAAGGCATGAAGCGCGATGTGGCGAATTATGTGAGTAATTTCATAACCTGTCAACGTATTAAGGCCGAACATCAGCGTCCTTCGGGTCTTCTTCAGCCTCTAGAGATTCCATTGTGAAAATGGGATCAGATTTCTATGGATTTCATTGATAGCCTACCTCGTTCGAGATCGGGCCATTCTAGTATCTGGGTTATTGTTGATCGCCTCACTAAGTCTTCTCATTTTATCCCTATTAAGTCTAATAGGACTGCTTCACATTTGGCTAAGTTGTATGTCAAGGAAATTGTGAGACTTCACGGTGTTCCTAGTTCTATTGTGAGTGATCGTGATCCCTTATTCACGAGTCATTTTTGGAAGAGTCTTCAGCAAGCTTTGGGAACAAAGCTTAATTTCAGCACAGCTTCTCATCAGCAGTTTGACGGATAGACTGAACGAGTAAATCGTATCTTGAAAGATCTTCTTCGTATTTGTATTTTTGATTTCGGTGGTAGTTGGGAGGATCACCTACCTCTTGTAGAGTTCTCCTACCATAATAGTTTTCAGTCTAGTATCAGTATAGCTCCTTTCGAAACTTTATATGGAAGGCCATGTCGATCACCTTCTTGTTGGTTGGAATCTGGGGAGAAGCTTATTCTTGGTCCAGATTTTGTTCGTGATTCTTCCGAGAAGATTAATCTTATTCGGTTGAGAATGAAAGAGGCATAGAGCCGCTAGAAATCATACGCGGACAGCCGTCGGAAGCCTCTCGAGTTCTCGATTGGTGATCTTGTCTTTATTCGTGTTTCTCCTTTGAAGGGGGTTATGCGTTTCAGTACGATTGGGAAATTGGCTCCTCGCTTTATAGGACCATTTTCTATTACTGAACGTATTGGCCCTGTGGCTTATAGAGTTTCACTTCCAGCTCATTTATCTGGCATTCATAACGTGTTTCACGTCTCTCAACTTCGGAAGTGTCTTCGGGAGTTCGATTTTGTTATTGATTCTCCTGATTTGCAAGAGCTTGAGATCTCACCGGACTTATCTATTGTACAGCAGCCCATTCGCGTTCTTGGCACGGAGGTGCGACACGTTCGGAACAAGGACGTGCTGCTCGTTAAAGTTAATGGTCTGCTAACCCCAGTGACTGTACTTGGGAAACCAGAGAGTATATCGAGCGATCTTATCCGGGTTTTCTATATTTGCTTGGCAATGGTGAGAATATCTTTTCGTCTCAAGCCTATTTCCTTTTCTTTTGAATGTTGTATGTATGTAGTTGTTACAAGTATCGTCTCTAGGAATTGCGCGGACGCAATTTTGTAAGGAAGGGAGATCTGTAACAACCCTCATATTTAACGATTTTATATTTAAATGTTTAATTTAAATATAGCGTCGTTAGTCAGATTTTTGGATCCGAAATGTTACTTTGTGCAAATGGCCGAATTAGGACTCGAAACCACCTCCATTGAGTCCATAATGGCGTTCGCGATCTTTTTGAGTATAAACTTTGATATGTTTGGAGTAGGTTTAATTTTGCTACTTTTTCTAGTTGGGTTATGGGTTTGGGTTCAGCCCACTAGCTAACTAAATACCCTAGCTCATCCCATCTCTTTCCATTCACTCATTTTTACCTCCAAACTTAAGCTAAAACTGAAAATGGGGGAAAGGAATAGGAATTAGAAATTCCAAGCCCTAGTTTCTTCTTGCAACTTGAATTCTTGCTCCAAAATCAAAGAGAAGCTATTGGTAAGCCTCTTCTTCATCTTCTCCAACTCTTCTCCTCTTCAATTTCAGAAAGTTTCCTAAACCTAATTTGGAAAATATGTGTTTTATTCTTAGATTGAAGCTTGTAGAGTGAAGTGAAGAGTAGTTAGTCTCCTTCTTGTGTTTGTGCTTCTCATCTTTGTTTGTGTGTAGAAAGGTGAGTTTTGAACTCACATCTTTATCTCTTGTTATCATGGGTGATGGGTATGAATTCCTATTACTTATTCATATACATTTGGTTTTTGTTTGGATTGGTTTTATGAATATTCCAATTCTTGGGTTTCAAAGTCAAACTTTTATGAACGTTCTCTTATGAATGTTTTGATCATGCTTTTCGAGGTGTATTGATGAGCATATATGGTCGGGTTGTCGTTGGTATAAACCCTTAGTGCCATTAATCGTCCCATTGCAAAATTGGGAAAAATTTGCTCATCATTTGGGTAGGATGGAAACAGCCCAGGTTGCAAGGTCGGCCGACCGAAGACCCTGTCAGGTCGACCGAACCTGTATCCCGAAAGTTTCCAGGATCAGGTCCGGCCGACTGAAAATCCTGTTCGGTCGACTGAACCTGCTATTTTTGCCCAAATTGTTTTCTTGGGTTGATTTTTCCAACTTTTATTGATTGGTGATTATTTGATTGTTGTTATTATCTATTATTGCCTTTGATGATTTCTTTTTGCTTTCATACACGGATTTTTATAAAATGATCCTCCCAAATCGTATTAAAAGCTCGCTTCTCCAATTTATAATTTCTATTTAAAATGCACACACACACAATTTCGCACTTCGAGCAAAGTGGAAAGAATATTAAATGGTTAGGTAAACCACGGACCATGAATCCGTGAGTTTATCTTTCCAATTAATTCCCGACCTATTCGATTGATCGTTTTGACCTTCGGGTCGGGTTACCGATGAAATGAGGTGAACTTTGTACTGCTTTGAGTGTGAAATTGACTGACGGATAGTAAACCATTTAGTGCGAACGAGTGGTTATGAGACTCACGTTAACACTTTTCGAATTCCTTTTCGAGAGTTATGACACATTCCGCCAGTTAGTGGTGTCCAGTACTGGGCCTCCGGACCTTCACCGCTACGGTTTGTTGCCTTCGGGTATGTTGCCTTCGGGTATGTCGCCTTCGGGTTTGTACCTTCGGGTTTGTGCCTTCGGGTTTGTTGCCCTATAATATCGCTTTCGGAGTTGGTCTTTATGAGCTGCTCGAGTGATATTGGGTTTGGTGTCTTCGGACTTATGTATCCTTGTTTATACAGTACTGAGCTCGAGCAATCTTATGTTTCATTGATATTATATTCCCTTGGTATCGCCCTTCGGTGGTTGTCTTTTTGAGCCGCACGATATATAGCGGTTACCTTGCGGAACTTGTGTTACCTTCATTGGTACTTGTTATTTGCCTTTTCGCTTGCTTTTGGATATTTTTATCCTCTGTTTATTTGAGCTGTTGATGATATGAGGCTTGTTTTATTATGTTAATCTTTTGTTAGATGATTGTGTTATCTCCCTTAGAGATATTTGTTATACCTTGTAACCTTGCAGGTTTATTGTTGTTCAGTTTATTTAACTGATTTTTTTAGCTAGAATGACCTGTGTATTTTATACTCGGGTCAGACCGAGATGTTTCAGGTTAGGTGCTTTTGGACTTAGCCTATTTTGCTTCCGCATGGACTACTCCACTTGTTCCTTTTTGTTATAGCTTTGTGTAGTCCTTTTTGTTGTAACTCTGATATATGTATTCTTTTGGATTCGTCTGTATATTGTGGTTTGCTATACCACTTGACATGTATTATTTTGTATACTCTGTTATGTATCAGTATATGTGTAGATGATGTATTGTTCTGTGTGTATATTGCATTTGAGTTGTTATATTCTGTTCTGATAGATCCTCTCGCCACCTATGGTTTTGTTTTAAGTATTCATTGGATATGTCGATCTGCTTGGTAGGGCAATTGTTGATGTATTCAATAGATAGTTAAAGCAAGGCTATAGATGGTCGCTCCTATCCAGCCTTATTCTCCGTATTAGCAGACGGTATTATCTTCTAATACTCTTTGCTAATGTGAGTATAGAGGTGGGGCATCACAATCGTATTTGTTAAATGAACCCCGTTTACAAATCTCGAAGGATTTATAAATAAATTTCAATCCTTTCAAAAACCTTTATATATGATAAGTATTTTCAAAGAATAATAATTTATTTTTAATACACATTTAAATAATTATTTAAAATATCAAAACACTTTAAATAAACATCGATAACTGTAATAGCCCGCCTTTTAGGACGGTTTAAATCGACGATAAACCATACACATCAGACTCAAACCGTTTGAAAATAGGATTGTTATAGGGTAAATAAGAAAAAGAAGAGAAAGAAAGGAAAATAGAACACGGAATCTCACAGCGGAATGAAAAAAATATATTAATCAAATAAACATTTCATGAAGCTATTTTACAAATAATATTTGATTACACTTCTACAATACATAATCAGAATACATACAACAGTTATAAATAAACAATGCAGCGGAACCACATGATGCAGCGGAATAAATAAAATAAGTAATATAATATAAACTTCCTCTTCGTCCTCCAAAAGCCGTCTTCGATACACTAAAAAGCTCAGACTGACCCGAGTGCAATGAAAAGACAAAAACACTCGAGTCAGAACTAAAAGATTTTATGTAAGTTAAATCAATAGTAAATAAATATGAGTGCAACGGCATCAAAGATGTTTACGGGGTTTGACATCTCCTATCTAGTGTCTAACGTGCATGCAATAACTTAAGAGGTGTTCGGGATTCCATCTTCTAAGGATCCATTAAACTATCCACATACATAGTATAATACACAATTATAATAGTGTCTATAGTAAAGTAAAGCATTAAAATAGCGCTAAGGCATTACACGTATCTACCTTAACATATTTTTATATATTCCGGTAGTCTATATAGTACCATAATTCCTCTGTAAACTGGAGGGCCATTAGAGGGCACTCTATAGGTACAGTACAAACCAAATTCGTAGAAGGCGTGATAAGGCATGTGACAAGGCACGCGAGGCAATGCTCAAGGTAGGAAACTATGGTTTTGCGGATCTAGATTAGTGGTAATGCATAGCAACTATTACCGCCTACCTTGGAACACACTCTCAAAATAAAATCGAGGGGTGGCCACCAAATCAATCACAAAGTCATAATATGGTATCGAAGATCAGAGGTGCGACCTCACTTGGCATGACATGGCTTTTGTTTTAGCCAAATCAAGCTGACTCACAGGAGTCGGGGCTACGTTAATACCTCATATAGAATCATTCGCCAAACCATTCTACTTTTTTTGGAATCTCCACCACATACACAGTTGTTAAAGTGGTTTTCGGTATTGGCAGAGAGTACGACAATATCCGATCTCAGTCTCTTTAAAAACCAAACGCTTATTTCAAACGTTGGATGGTTCTTTTACATTTCCAAAATCAAATCATAATTGATATCAAAATATCATATTCAGTTCAAGCCATATCACTTTGAAATCATATTCACTTTTGAAATCATATCCACTTTTGAAATTATCAATAAGATAGGTTAACTAAATCATCATTTCAAAATCATCATATTCATTCAAATATGCCATTTAAATCCCAACTTAGGTTATAACATCATTTGACCATATTTGCTTTCAAATTAAGGATTTATGTATAAACATTTCCACTTTACACGGTCTAAAATTTAGAAAATAATTTTGGATAGTTATAAATATACTGTGCATAGATTTAAAATACTTTAAATAGATTTCAAATAGATTTACAATAGATTAAATAGATTTGAAATAGATTAAATAGATTTAGAATATATTAAATAGATTTAGAATAGATTAAATAGATTTAAAATAGATTAAATAGATTAATTAGTTTAAAGTAGTAAATAGGTTAAATTAGGTTAAATAGATTAAGATAGATTAAAAAAATAAAATTATTTTAAATTGATTAGAATAGTTGAAAATAGATTTAAATTAGTTTAGTAGTTTGAAAACCTTAAAATTAGGATTTTAAAATTAATAGACCTTTAAATGTTTATATTAGAATAATTAATTTGTAATTAATATCAAAATTAAACCATTTCTTCCTTTTCAACACATCTGGACCTTGTCTAGCTTTTAATTCAACTAACTAAACTAGTTTTTAAATTCAGATTCTCATTAAACCATTTAATCAATATCAATTTCAAATCCATGTCTGAATAATCAATTTAAACCACTTCAAATTAAATACGTTTCAAAGTTATATTCAAACAATTTCAATAACTCAATTTCGATAAATTTCATTTATATTTCAAAATACAACTTTGAAATTTCCATTTTAATTCTTTAAACAATTTATTTAATCAATTCCAATTTTAAACATTTAAAGCTTGGATTTTGAAAATAATTTAGTTTATACAAATCAAATTTTATTTCAAAATTTCATTTAACTGAATTCAAATTTTAAGGATTTAAAATCGGTTAATTTAACCAATCCATTGTCAATATATGATTCTCTACCCTATGGTCAAGTGATACAGATATTTATTATTTCAATCCGCAATTATTTTATATTTACGGATGTATAACCCAACTTCCTAAATTTAATTACAAATTCATGAAATCGCTTGAGTCTATCATTTCAACTCGTAATGATTTCTCCCTAATCTATCAAATCGTTCGGGTATGTATCATGTCAACCTATAGTGAACTTGCAGTGTTATAACAATATAAAAATATAACATCCAGTCATCCAATATCAACAATCAAACATACATCACAATCACCATTCAATCAACCAATAAATAACATCAATTAACTTATTATTATCAACAGGTATTCAATTGACAATTAAATTCAATATTAATTTAAATGATGATTAAATGTAATAAAAGCCATATTTAATTGGAATAACAATTTAAATATACTGAACGTCAAAAAATCAATTCCTAATCACATCATAAATTTAAATTAACTAACATAAGATAATCTAGTAGTTGTGTGTGGATCAAAAAACCCACCTTTGATCTCAAATTGATTTGAAATCCAAAATAAAGCCTAAAATTCAACAGTCTCAGAATTCATCCAAACTAGTTCCGTAATGTCCGAAATTCCGATATGATCCCAATGGAATAAACTGCTCGTGAATCAACTTCATATGCAAAAGATATGATAGTTAGAACATTACATGATTCATATTAAAATAAATAAAATAGATGAGAATAATAAATACGTACTCACCTGTAGCAACCCAAAATCTAAGCTATAACAATTAATTAACGAATAAATGAAATGATAAAATAACTTGTGAATTTATTAGAACTGAGCGATGCAGTTGCATCATTGTTTCCACGGTAATATTCTGGCTAGTTTCCATATATAGAATGTCAGAATCCAAGCTAATATGAGCAAGATACGAGATGAACAAGAAATCGAAAAAAATTGTTGGACTAGGTCGACCAAGAGGTTGACCGGCTAGTCAACCTAGGAGGAGGGGCAGTCGGCTCGCCTTAGGTAATGAAAGAAGGAATATTTCCTTCTTTCCTGTAATGTTCGTGGCCAATTTCATACGTCATTTTCGTTATTTCAGCTCATCGGGTCCTTCGTGCTTCCATCTGATGGATCCTATTCCGTCTATTATGTGGATGCATCATATTCAATCGTTAAATCTAACGGCTTGAGATCTACTTCTACCCCTATAAATAAGACCGTAGACCTAACACTTTTTCTCATCTAAGATTTCCTCCAATTGGGTTCACCTTTTCAGGAAGGACCCAAAATGGAATAATTTTCCAAGGAGGAAATCGTTTTAAATAAAAATATTTAACAACCCCAAGTGGATCTAGAAGACCTAAAGGGAAGAGCTAAGGAAAATAGGTGAGTGATTGTAATTATTTCAGATCTCTTTAAGTAATTTGAAATAATAGGATTTCCAATAGTTGTAATTTTACTACAATTTTTGGAATAACCATTTTAGCAGTTTTATTTACAGTTATTTTTCGAATTATGTTCAATCTGTTTCTCTCTAGCTATTCTTTTCCGTTAATTTCAGCTTATTTCTATTAATTATAGTATTTCCATTTATCTATAGTTTATTTACAATAATTTAGTTTATTTACTATTATTTATGCGTTATTTACATCTTCTTCCTACATTTTGGATTTCCTTCTATTTTCAGTTTTCTTTTATTTCTCCTTCTTCTTCGCGTATGGATTAGAACAGATTAAACACGAATATGGATTATAACTATAAGAATACTAAAATAACGAAAGATAAGATGTAAATTGTAAAGACTTTAATAAAAAAGGAATTAAGATTGAAATTGAGCCTAACTATGGTATTAATGTTAGAATTGGACTAATTAAAGATAATTAGCCTAGTTATGACTTTGAATTATAACTAAAAAGAGTATAAGATAAAAGAGGCTTATTTTCACACTTAAACCTTGGATTAAGTAACAAGCATGATTATAATGTAGGTTATAATAAGAAAAATAACGGAATGAGGCTTATTTTAAGACTTAGGATAAACTAATAAGCAAAATAGTGAAGATAATAATAAAGGCCTATTTAAATAATTTATCTAAGTTAATAAGCAAAGATGAAAGTAGGACCTGTACTAAAAAGCATTCCCTATTAGACAAAATGGTGGTCTCACATTAGCATGAAGTGAGATGAAGGCACTCTTATGCTAATAATGGTAGTAATTGGTCAAATGAAAGTTCAAATTATGGGGATTTGGACAAGGGGCACAACTAGATATTGTTTGGATGACGTGTAATGATCCCGGATTTCTACTAAGTTTAAATTGATAATTAATTTAATTTTTGAATAAAAATTGTGAAATTAATTGGTAAATTTATTTGAGTTTTTCCAAATTCAACTAAAAATATGTGTTTTATAAGTTGATTGAGAATACAATTTTGGGTATATCTGAATACCGCAAATTTAAATAATGAATTTGAATTGGGATTTATAAATAATGTAAAGATATTTGAATTTAATCTTACGAAATGGATTTTAAAAGTTTTGTAAATATAATGAATGAATGCAAAATGTAAAATAAGACAATAAGTATTAAGTTAAAAATAAATATTTAAGCTAGAAATAGAAACAGATGTATATAAGATAAACCATGAAATATGAAGTAACACGTTAGCTAAAATCTAACAACATATTAAAATAGAAATTTATTTATATTATAAAGTAATAAGACAAAGCAAAAGAAAAGAAAGAAAATATAAATATTTTTTAAATTTCAAAAGAAGACGGTAATATTATATATTCAAGTCTGAACAAATATATATAGATAAGTATGTAAGCTTGGGAAATAAGACAATGATAATTAATACAAGTATCTTTTTCCACCAAAGCAAGATTTTCAGCAACCAAAGTTAAGAGAAATACCAGCTTAGTCAAACAAGCAAAGAAATATCTCTGATCTTATATTGTACAAAAACAAAATAATGTCACCCTATTGTACAAACAAAAATATAATCACCTGTACACCTCTTTTATTTATATCAACTTTTCATTTCTATTCGTCCATCAAGACTGAGTAAACCTGAAGTAATATCATCTCAAAAACATAAAAAAAAATTCAACTTTAAACAACAATACAAATTTATATAAGCCAGAGATCAAGAGAAAGGATTCAGCCAGGAATTCAAAGCATGGTTCAAAGAAGTACTCTGTTCATTTTAAAATCAAGGTAAGTAAACATTCAACTTTAAAAATTTAAATTTGTATATTTGATTTATGATCAGTCTGTGCTTTGATGTATATGCTAAATAAATAGTCCTATGTGGTTCTGTTGTTCTAAGAAAATGTATATGGTTTGTTCTCCAGTATTTCTAGTTCTAAGCAAAGAAAAGCAGAAAAGATTTAATACTTCTTCATATAAAACATTATAAGCTTAGGATTTTAAACTAAATAAGTTTGTTTAAACTTAAAATCATAGCCTGGAAATTATTTGAAGCTTGACAGTGTAACATGGATTCTGTATATTCAATTTTACATAAAAGGAAATCATATGTTAAATTCGAATATTTTAATTTGTTGATTTGATTATAAATCTTGAATAAACATTCAAAAATAAGATTTTTCAAACAAAAATGATGATTTTTAGATAAGTATACAAGGTGCAGTTCATAAATGAACTAAAAAAACTTTTTTTATCAATTCCGGATGATCAAGCAAATCTTAGATGTTGAAATTTGTTTTGAAGCTAGCTTGATGATTTACAAAGATATGAAAAATATTAAAATAATTTTCTATTGCATGAATTGAAGGGACGAGACAAATGTAGGGTTTTTGGGTTCGTTTTCGACGATGGGGTTTAGTTGGAGATTGCGCCGGCGATGTTGCATCGGGGGACATCAGAGCGGTGGGGAAAGAAGGAGGTGAGGTAGCCGAAGCTTTGACCAAAGTGGCAGCGTTGTTGGTGGCTTGTGGCGGTCAAGCGAAGCAGTTTTCTGATGATTGAATGTTATTCCAGTATGGGATAGATGGCAAATTTTCGAGTTCGTCGTCGTTACCAATCGCTGTGTTGTTTGAAGGCTTGAACAGATAATCGACGATATGTTGAAGGTGGCTGGGTTGGTCAGAGTTCATCTGAACTCTGGTGCATGTGCACGATCATCCTGTGTGTGTCAGCATTGGTTTTGGGTTAAGTTCGTTGCGTCGAAGATCGTCTCGGGTAGATGGAATTATGCCACGAGTTCGTTTCAGGGAGATTCGAGTGTGTTATAATAGTCTTGAAATTTTAAAACTGAAAACAAAGTTTAAAATAAAAAGGGGAAGAAAAGGCTAGTCTCGGGTCAAACTCGAGAAAATTGAGAAGATGCTCGAAAATTTCAAGCGTTCGCTCGGGTTTGTGGGTTTCACGTGAGCGTTTCAAACAGGTTTTCAAAAATCAAATTAACTTTTTTAGCATTTTCTAGATTAATCCTTTTTAACATAATAAATGTTAGATTAGAATTAGTTTAAGGATTAAAAAAATAAAATTTATTTTAACTTAATAAAGGTTAAGGTATTTTATTTTACACCTATTATTTTAATCCTTAAGTTAATTAAATAAGTTTAAATAATGAAACTAAATAGTTAGATTGATTTTAATTACTATTTAACCTTTGGATCTTAAAATAATTTATGATAAGTTAGTTTCAAAGATTATATTTCAAAACCAGTTTTCAAAGGTTGAAAACTTTAAAGATAAATTATTCTATCTTTTAATTAATCAAAATCTAAAATTAATTTACAATCAAGTTATTAATTAAAGGATAATCAATTAATGTGATTAGTTAATTAAGGTAGATAATTTGAGATTAATTAATTTAAAGAATAATTAATTATGTGATTAATTAATTAAGGTACTAAATTTAAGAATAGTTAATTAAGTAAAGGTTAATTAATAAATGGTTAGAGAGTAATTGATCAAATTAATTTGTAAATAATTAATATTAATTAACCAGGATTAGTAAATTATTTATAAGTAATTAACCTGATTTAAGTTGATCAGTTGATTAATAAATCTCACTTATGAATGTTTTGGATTCTTTTGAATGTTTGAATGTTTTGAAATTCCTCATTTGTGATGCTTTGTATTCTGTTTCATACTGTAAACTGTGATGTGATTTGTTCATATGTGATGTAATTTTATTCATTCATGATGTAACTTATTTATCTGTGAATCTGTGTATATAGATAAGCGTTATTGGAATATACCAGTTATCGATATTGTTATGATTTAATCCATGATGATTGATGTCGTTGCACTATTGTGTAAAACCCCTGGACTACACCATACACATGCAAATATGGATTGCACAAGGAAAACGGCTAAGTCATAGATTTTTAACAATTTTGAAGATTGAATTCTTGAATCCAAAATAGTTTTGGGATTGGAAATTGAGTTGGAATTTTGAAAATGAGTTTCAAAAATAAAAGTTATTTTAAATAACTTGATTGAGTTTTGAAATTTAAATAATTTGATTTAAATTTGAATTCAATATTTGAAATTGAATTCAATGATTTGGAAATTATGGTCTAAAAAGATTATACAAGTTGTAGAGATGTTTATATGGATTTTTTGACCATTTAAAAAGTATGGTTTTGGAAATTTAAATTTAAATCCAAGTTTTATACTTGAATGGCTATAACTTATGTAAATTATAATTAGTTTTTCCCAAAAAAAGAACTATTTGTTTCAAATAATAATAGCTTTCATATAAAGAAAGGATTTCCAATTTGTATCGAAAGATTTCAAGTTTGAGATGAAATTGTAAATATGTTTGGAAAAACTATGAATTAACCTTTGTGAAGATGATTAAACCTTGTTTTGAAATCGAAAAGGATTTTAAATGGTATATCTTTCATATAAAAGATTTGAATTGGAAATGGTTTGAAAGTTATGAATTAACTCTTTAATTTAAGATAGGATAAGTTTATCCAATTTGAAATGAAATTGTGTTGAAAAGCCGTGAGTGAACCTTTGTGGAAAATTGGTGAACTTTGCGAAAGAAATCTTTTTGTTTAAAGGATTTGAAATGGTAATTTGTTTAAACCATTTGAAAAGAATGTTTTGGGTTTTAAGTTGTGATTTAACGGAAATCCCATATCCATATGTTTTTAAATATTGCGCTCATTCGGTTTAGCCGAGAGAGGACCTTGTGTCATATAACACATTCCGAATAGTGATACGACGTTATGGATTGCATTTGAAGACCGGTGGTGAAGACCGGGTGTTTGCGAGAACGATAGGATAACCAATCGATTGTCTCTGCACCGAGTAGCTACGGTATAGAGATTCCCTCGGTGATGGGAAGTCCGATCAGGATTGTGAATACCCGAATTTGCAAGGGCTTCTTCCTTTATTGGACGAAGTGCCTTCGGTTCTGTTCGAACCCGGAACAGACTTGTATGGTTGTATGTCTGACATTACACTTTGAGATATAAAACTGATTTCTTTCAAATACATATATGTTGGTGGCGGAGAATTTATTCTCTTAGCTTAACACTCTTCTCTGAGACGTACGAGCTCGGAGGTTATGTAGTTGAAGGTTATCAATGATATATTCCCAATTTGGTAGTGTGACATGCTAAGTACTGCTATGTGCTGTTGATCATTTGTTGATCATTTGTGATCAAAGCATGGCTTTTGTATAAAGCGTAGCTTTGTGGACGAGACTACATCAGGACCTCACACCCTGGAAATGGTCGAAACATGAAAGATGCGGCAAGGTTATGAGGGTCGCGCCCTTTAGTGTGTGTCATTCCCTTCTGGAAAAGGGTCGTATCATGGTATGGAGCCCAGATACTTAACTCATGTGGTCACTACAAATCTATTACTTTGTGATTGCTTTGTGGTTATTGGTTGAGAGGCGCCTAGGGTAAAGGTCCTAAAGGACCGGAGGATGGCATGCTCGAGTAGTAGTTACCTAGTTACAGAGGTAACCCGGCCTTGTGTTGGCAGAGATCCGGGTAAGTTCTCGGCACGTCCCGCCAGAGGCGTACCCATGTGGTAGTTGGAAGTTCCTTAGCCTGACCATTTGTTGGAAATTCATACAAAACAATACGCGCCCTGTACAGTTTTAGTTGTATAACCTGCCATGGAATGTGGCGGTAACCTGCTATTGAACGTGGTAGCAATAGTAGGCATACAATAATGGTTGTATGCTGGCTAAGATCAATATTATATTTTCGAAATGTTTTCTGCACTATGCACTAATAATTATATTGAAAAGAATTTGCATATCAAGCATGTTTGACATCATAAGGAGAAATCTCCTCCAATTCTGCGTTTGCATTGTGTGTGTGGCGAGAGGCCTTGTGGTAGTTTCATTTTCCAAAAAGCATTGCGGATTTATTTTAAACTCTTTTGTTGTTTGTTTTAAAAGATAAACTGTTTTGTTTGCTCATACCAATCCCATGACTGACCTGGAGTTTATTGTTCCCTTCCTAAACTCTGGGTGCCCGTAATTTTCCCACATGGGCAGTCTAGATTTGGGTTTTTCAGATAGTCAGGTTTAGTTGATTATCTGGAGCTAGTTCAGTCTTTGGATCAGGACTGCACTTTCCTATATTTGTGCATCGTTATAGGGAGTTCGAGCTACTTCTGGATTGGTGCTTTGGAGATGAAGTTACAGTTCTGGATTCTATTCCTCTTTCTCTCTTGAAGACCATATTGGAGATATTGTTCCGCTATTAGTGTTATCTTTTCTTTCCGCTGCTATTATCTTGTATCATATCTCTGATGTTTATTGATATTCAATGTATCATACATTTAGATCAGATATTTTATCAATGTTGTATATCAAATGTGTTATTTATCTCTTTCGCTGTGTTGTACTCAATGTGTTATAAGCTTCGGCGAACCAGATTCGACATTTGGACCTGTGGCGTTTGAATACGAGTGTCGTATTCGGTGCAGACTTTCGAAGGTTGACTAAGGGCCGTCACATTTGGTATCAGAGCTGAAGGTTGAAACTTTAGTTCAGGAGTATAACACATTAGGTAGGTCATTAGAGACAGGGTGAAGTATACCCTAGAATGAGTATGTCCCTAAGATATCTGTTCGAACGCCTCAGTAAATTCTCTTACTATCCATTGATAGTAAGTATGAGTGCCAGAAGAGGACGAGATAGGGGATAGGGAGTACCACTTCAAATGGTCAATACCCTGCGACAGTGGAAACAACTTTCTCTATCAATCTCCTTTGATTCGATTCCAAATTCTTTTGATTGCTTCGTAGCAGCTACAAGAAGAAGCTTCGGTGTGATGGTGGCCCTACGAATCGTTGTAGAAAATCCTTACTTTGTATCTTCATCGGTTTCTTATCAGTTTTTTTTCGATTTAAACTTTAATGAATTGGAAATTTGGATTTGAAATTTTTAAATAAATTAGAAAATTTAAATTGAGTTAAATTGGTTAATAGAATATGAAGCTAAATTTGAATTGAATCGATAAAACGATATCGGTTAAAACCAAATTTGAAATTCTGTTGTAATTTCTTGTGTAGACTGAACCCCAAAGAGGGACATGTTGGTATACACTTTAGGGGTGTTCCCACCTTAGTTGGAATCTACATCTTGTGCTTGAGAAATTGTAGAAGATTGAATCTATCTATCTATTCCCTGGGGTCTGATATATTTTATGAATGGTTAGTTGCCCTTCGAACTAACCAGTGCCCCTGCATATTCATAGATTTGGTGACCCGAGTATCTTGTGAAAAATTGAATGAATTTGTTCTCATATTGGCGATATTCTGATTGGGTAAGCCAAATGCAGAATTGATATCTAGTTTGATTTGGAAAGATATTTCTCTATCTTTTATCTATACTTTTTGTTGTTTCCCTACTTTCAAATTTTGGGGACGAAATTTCTTAAGGAGGGGAATTTGTAACGATCGCAGATTTTTACTAAGTTTAAATTGTTAATCAATTTAATTTTTGAATAAAAATTGTGAAATTAATTGGTTAATTGATTTGAGTTTCTCCAAATTCAACTAAAAATATGTGTTTTATAAGTTGATTAAGAATAGAATTTTGGGTATATCTGTATACCGCAAATTTAAATAATGAATTTGAATTGTGTTTTATAAATAATGTAAAGATATTTGAATTTAATCTTATGAAATGGATTTTAAAACTTGTGTAAATATAATGAATGAATGCAAAATGTAAAATAAGACAATAAGTATTAAAGTTAAAAATAAATATTTAAGCTAGAAATAGAAACAGATGTATATAAGATAAACTATGAAATATAAAGTAACACGTTAGCTAAAATCTAACAACATATTAAAATAGAAATTTATTTATATTATAAAGTAATAAGACAAAGCAAAAGAAAAGAAAGAAAATATAATATCTTTGAACTTGCAAAAGAAGACACTAATATTATATATTCAAGTTGAACAAATATATATAGATAAGTATATAAGCTTGGGAAATAAGAAATGATAATTAATACAAGTATCTTTAGCCACCAAAGCAAGATTTTCAGCCACCAAAGTTAAGAGAAATATCAGCTTAGTCAAACAAGCAAAGAAATATCTCTGATCTTATATTGTACAAAAACAAAACAATGTCGCCCCGTTGTACAAACAAAAATATAATCACCTGTACACGCTTTTATTTCTATCAACTTCTCATTTCTATTCGTCCATCAAGACTGAGTAAGCCTGAAGTAATATCATCTCAAAAACTTAGACAAAATTCAACTTTAAACAACAATACAAATTTATATAAGCCAGAGATCAAGAGAAAGGATTCAGCTAGGAATTCAAAGCCCGGTTCAAAAGAAGTGCTCTATTCATTCCAAAATCAAGGTGAGTAAACATACAACTTTAAAAATTTAAATCTGTATATTTGATTTATGATCAGTCTGTGCTTTGATGTATATGCTAAATAAATAGTCCTGTGTAGTTCTATTGTTCTGAGAAATTGTATATGGTTTGTTCTCCAGTATTTCTATTTCTGAGCAAAGAAAAGCAGAACAAAGATTTAATACTTCTTTATATAAAACATTATAAGCGTAGGATTTTAAACTAAATAAGTTTGTTTAAACTTAAAATCATGGCCTGGAAATTGTTTGAAGCTTGACAGTGTAACATGGATTCTGTATATTCAATTTACAGCAAAAGGAAATCATATGTTAAATTCAAATATTTTAATTTGTTGATTTGATTCTAAATCTTGAATAAACATTCGAAAATAAGATATTTTTTTTTAAAATGATGACTTTTAGATAAGTATACAAGGTGTAGTTCATAAATGAACAAAAAATGCTTTTTTAACAATTCCGGATGACCAAGCAAATCTTAGATGTTGAATTTTTTTTGAATCTAGCTTGATGATTTACAAAGATAGGAAAAATGTTAAAAAAATCTATTGCATGAATTGAAGGAATGAGACAAATGCAGGGTTTTTAGGTTCGTTGTAGACGACGGGGTTTAGGTGGAGATTGCGCCGGCGACGTTGCATCGGGGGACATCGGGGCGGTGGGGAAAGAAGGAGGTAAGGTAGGCGAAGCTTTGATCAAAGTGGCGACGTTTTTGGTAGCTTGTGGTTGTCAAGCGAAGAAGTTTTATGATGATTGAATGTTATTCCAGGATGGGATAAATGGTGAATTTTTGAGTTTGTCGTCGTTACCAATCCCTGGGTTGTTTGAAGGCTTGAACAGATAATCGGCAATATGCTGAAGGTGGCTGGGTCGGTCAGAGTTCATCTGAACTCTGGTGCATGTGCACGATCATCCTGTGTGTGTCAGCGTTGGATTTGGGTTAAGTTCATTGCGTCGAAGATCGTCTCGGGTAGATGGAATTATGCCTCGAGTTCATTTCAGGGAGATTCGAGTGTGTTACAACAGTCTTGAAATTTTAAAAATGAAAACAAAGTTTAAAATAAAAAGGTGGAAGAAGAGGCTAGTCTCGGGTCGAACTCGAGAAAATTGAGAAGATGCTTGGAAATTTCAAGAATTCGCTCGGGTTTGTGGGTTTCACACAGCGTTTCAAGCAGGTTTTGAAAAATCAAATGAAGTTTTTAGCGTTTTCTCGATTAATCCTTTTTAACATAATGAATGTTAGATTAGAATTAGTTTAAGGATTAGAAAAATAAATTTTATTTTAACTTAATAAAGATTAAGGTATTTTATTTTATACCTATTATTTTAATCCTTAAGTTAATTAAATAAGTTTAAATAATGAAACTAAATAGTTAGATTGATTTTAATTACTATTTAACCTTTTGGTCTTAAAATAATTTATGATAAGTTAGTTTCGAAGATTATATTTCAAAACCAGTTTTCAAAGGTTGAAAATTTTAAAGATAAATTGTTCTATCTTTTAATTAATCAAGATCTATAATTAATTTATAATCAAGTGATTAATTAAAGGATAATCAATCAATGTGATTAATTAATTAAGGTAAATAATTTGAGATTAATTAATTTAAAGAATAATTAATTATGTGATTAATTAATTAAGGTACTAAATTTAAGAATAGTTAATTAAGTAAAGGTTAATTAATAAATGGTTAGAGAGTAATTAATCAAATTAATTTGTAATTAATTAATATTAATTAACCAGGATTAGTAAATCATTCATAAGTAATTAACCTGATTTAGGTTGATCAATTGATTAATAAATCTCACTTATGAATGTTTTTGATTCTTTTGATTGTTTGAATGGTTTGATATTCCTCATTTGCGATGCTTTGTATTCTGATTCGTGCTGTAAACTGTGATGTGATTTGTTCATATGTGATGTAATTTTATTCATTCGTGATGTAACTTATTTATCTGTGAATCTGTGTATATAGATAAGTGTTATTGGAATATACCGCTTATCGATATTGTTATGATTGAATCCATGATGACTGATGTCGTTGCAATATTGTGTAAAACCCCTGGACTACACCGTACACACATAAATATGGATTGCACGAGGAAATCAGCTAAGTCATAGATTTTTAACAATTTTAAAGATTGAATTCTTGAATCCAAACTAGTCTTGGGATTGGAATTGGAAGCTTTTGAAAATGAGTTTCAAAAATAAAAGTTATTTTGAATAACTTGATTGAGTTTTGAAATTTAAATAATTTGATTTAAATTTGAATTCAATATTTGAAATTGAATTCAATGATTTGGAAATTATGGTCTAAAAAGATTATACAAGTTATAAAGATGTTTATATGGGTTTTTTGACCATTTAAAAAGTATGGTTTTGGAAATTTAAATTTAAATCCAAGTTTTATACTTAAACGACTTTAACTTATGTAAATTGTAGTTAGTTTTTCCCAAAACGAGAACTATTTGTTTAAATAATAATAGCTTTCGTATAAAGAAAGGGTTTCCAATTTGCATCGAAAGATCTCAAGTTTGACATGAAATTGTAAATAAGTTTGGAAAAACTATGAATTAACCTTTGTGAAGATGATTCAACCTTTTTTTGAAATCGAAAAGGATTTTAAATGGTATATCTTTCATATAAAAGATTTGAATTGGAAATGGTTTGAAAGTTATGAATTAACTCTTTAATTTAAGATTGGATAAGTTAATCTAATTTGAAATGAAATTATTTTGAAAAGCCGTGAGTGAACCTTTGTGGAAATTGGTGAACTTTGTGAAAGAAATCTTTTTGTTTAAAGGATTTAAAATGGTAATTTGTTTAAACCATTTGAAAAGAAAGTTTTGGGTTTTAAGTTGTGACTTAACTGAAATCCCATATCCATATGTTTTTAAATATTGCGCTTATTATTTGGTTTATCTGGGAGAGGACCTTGTGTCATATAACCCATTCCGAATAGTGATACGGCATTATGGATTGCATTTGAAGACCGATGGTGAAGACCGGGTGTTTGCGAGAATGATAGGATAACCTATCGATTGTCTCTGCATTGAGTAGCTACGGTATAGAGATTCCTTCATTGATGGGAAGTCTAATCCGGATTGTGAATACTCGGACTTGCAAGGGCTTCTTCCTTTATTGGACGAAGTGCCTTCGGTTTTGTTCGAACCTGGAATAGACTTGTATGGTTGTATGTCTGAAATTACACTTTGAGATATAAAACTGATTTCTTTCAAATACATATCTGTTTGTGGCGGAGGACTTATTCGCTTAGCTTAACACCCATCTCTGAGACGTAAGAGCTCAGAGGTTATGTAGTTGAAGGTTATCAGTGATATATTCCCAATTTGGTAGTGTGACATGCTAAGTGCTGCTATGTGTTGCTGATCATTTGTTGATCATTTGTGATCAAAGCATGGCTTTTGTATAAAGCGTAGCTTTGTGGACGAGACTGCAGCAGGACCTCACACCTCGGAAATGGTCGAAACATGAAAGATGCGGCAAGGTTGTGAGGGTCGCGCCCTTTAGGGTGTGTCATTCCCTTCTGGAAAAGGGTGGTATCATGGTATGAAGCCCAGATACTTAACTCATGTGGTCTCTGCAAATCTATTACTTTGTGATTGCTTTGTGGTTGTTGGTTAAGAGGCGCCTCGGATAAAGGTCCCAATGGACCAGGGGATGGCATACTCGAGTAGTAGTTACCTAGTTACAGAGGTAACCCGACCTTGTGTTGGCAGAGATCCGGGTAGGTTCTCGGGACGTCCCGCCAGAGGCGTACCCATGTGGCAGTAGGAAGTTACTTAGCCTGACCATTTGTTGGAAATCCAAACAATACAATACGCGCCCTGTACGGTTTTAGTTGTATAACCTGCCATGGAATGTGGCGGTAATCTGCTATTGAACATGGTAGCAATAGTAGGCATACAATGATGGTTGTATGCTGGCTAAGATTAATATTATATTTTCGAAATGTTTTCTGCACTATGGACTAATAATAATATTGAAAAGAATTTGTGTATCAAGCATGTTTGACTATCATAAGGAGAAATCTCCTCCAATTCTGCGTTTGCATTGTGTTTGGCGGGAGGCCTTATGGTAGTTTCATTTCCCAAAAAGCATTGCGGATTTATTTTAAACTCTTTTGTTGTTTGTTTTAAAAGATAAACTGTTTTGTTTGCTCATATCAGTCTCATGACTGAAATGGAGTTTATTATTCCCTTCCTAAACTCTTGGTGCCTACAGTTTTCCCACACGGGCAGTCTAGAGTTGGGTTTTTCAAATAGTTAGGTTTAGTAGATTATCAGGAGCTAGTTCAGTCTTTGGATCAGGACTGCACTTGCTTATCTTTATGCATCGTTATTGGGAGTTCGAGCTACTTTTGGATTGGTGCTTTGGAGATGGAGTTACAGTTCTGGATTCTACTCCTCTTTCTCTCTTGAAGACCATATTGGAGATATTGTTCCGCTGTTAGTGTTATCTTTTCTTTCCGCTGCTATTGTCTTGTATCATACCTCTGATGTATATTGATATTCATTGTATCATTCAGTTGGATCAGATATTGTATCAATGTGGTATATCAAATGTATTATTTATCTCTTCCGATGTGTTGTACTCAATGTGTTATAAGCTCTGACGAACCAGATTCGACATTTGGATCTGCGGCATTTGAATACAAGTGTCGTATTTGGTGCCAATTTTCGAAGGTCAAGTCAGGGCCGTCACATGACGGGCCAATACCAACAGCATTTCCCCAATTTTTCTTTAGACACGGCGTTTCACATAATCCTGAAGTGAGATGAGGGGCACGTTTATGTTGGAGCACAAGTAATATGAAGAACCAAAAAGTGGCAATAGGTAGAGCATGATGGTGGTAGTTGCGCGTGTGACATCCATTTCGGTGCTCAGTAATCGTTGTGAGTTCCAAGCACATACGAATGTGTGCCTTTCGCAGGCACTAGTACCTTTTGTGTAGGGAGCTATATAACGTCTAGTCCATAATAAATACTTTATGCGTCTTTCGTAGATGCCATTTCATTATGTGTGTGGAGTTATCTAACGTCTAGGCCATAGTAAGATCTATGGAGTAGCAGGCCAATTAAAGGGGTAGAATCAGGATTTCAGCCAAATTATAGGATTAGGAATTCAACCTAACCAAAACAGCAATCAAGGATATGTGCAAACAATCAAAGTTAACTAATCATATTTAATAGTTAATTCGTATTTATTTCCAGCTTATTCCTTCTTCTATTTCCTTTGTTTCTTCTTATATAGTAGAACTGTTGTAAAGCCTATTACCATTACTTTACTTAAAGATTCTAGTAATTACTATAATTCACCAAACTTTTAGTCTGACCCACTCCTCTATTTTCCCCTTTTTCCCCATAAGCAATCAAGGAAGAGGAGAGTATGTTACAGTTGCTTAGAGGTCTCTTTATAGGAGATTCCACTATGTACTTCCACTTCTTTTATTTCGGTGTTTTGTTCTTTACTTGTACTGGCACAAGTTGGGCAATAGTTGTACTCTAATTTTTAAGACTATGGTTTTCTTTGATTTCATTAGACATATATGTATGGTATTTTGACACGTGATGTATTTGATATTTTGTGACTTATTTGGTTTCTAAAGCAATTATGAAATTATGTTCTAACTAAGTTATAATTTAAATTGTTTCCGCTAATGTTACCTATTTCTGTCTTATGAATCTTAGTCTCTGCTAGTTTTAGTTTATAGCTACAACGCACCATGCCCTCTAGTGTGTCCTTGTGGGTATGCTAAAGGGTGTGGGGTGTTTCATTTGGTATTAGAGCCTAAGGTTGCAGGATTCCTAAAAATTTGTTTTACAAGAAAATTTATTTTTCAAAATAACTTGTTTTAAAATATTTTTCGAACAAAAACTCTTAGAAATAGTTTGCAAGTAATAAAGAATAGTTTCTTTAAAAATCCCCTCAAAGGTCCAATGCAATCTCCTTTCGACTCTTTCATAAATCATCTCTCTTTCTTTTAATAGAATGGAGGATGCCCCAAACCTTCCTGAGGGCATTCCAGTACCAGCTTGGTTTCGTACGTATCTACCAGCCATGACTCTAGAGGTGCAGGGCCAAGCAACCATCCCAGCAGCAGCGGGTGGGAATCCCATTAAGCCACTTGCAATAGTTAATTTTTTTAGGCTCTATAAGGATTTTGCAAGTATGGGTGGAAAGACATTTTCCGATACAGAGACTTTTATAGAGGTGAGGGCCTGGCTTAGGGACACTGAGAGGATATTTAGCTTATTGGGATTGGAGGACCGGTAGCTGGTTTTGCTAGCCTCTTGGCAGCTGAAAGATGAGGCTTCTTATTGGTAGGAGGTTGTTGAGTTGGAAAGAAGAGAAGTATGTTGGAATGGGTTTAGGCAGAGGTTTTAGAGGAAGTTTCTATCTCAAGCAGAAGAGAGTGATCAGTTGTGTAACGACCTGGGATTTTGACAGTATATTTTAAAAAATATTTAATCTAATTTAAATGAAATACAAGCTTTTCAATTTTATAAACTGATGGAATCTTGATCATTTAGCAGTTATATATGCTTTGTAAAGAAAGTTTTGATTTGAAAACTTAAAATAAAATCTTTTAAAAATGTTTATAACAAAATCTGTCTTATTTAATAAAAATCAAAGATTCTATATTTTTAATATTTGATACATATGAATATATAATGGTAGTCTGTAAATAATAATGTTTAAAAATAGGCAACCATATCAATATTAAACATGAATATTAAAACATAAGTATAAAACATAATTATAAAATATAAGATATAAATAGAAATATAAAAAATACAAATTGATGTTATAAATCAAATGCTTGAAAATTAAATTACAAATAGAATACAACTAATATAGTCAAAATAATAATTATATTAACTTTACTCAAACATATAAGATAAGTTAAAAAGAATAACCTGTAACATATGTTTATACAGCACAAAATCTTTAACAAAGACTATATCAAGCTGTTGTAAAATTATGTATGCATAAGAAAACAAAGTATTCACATCAAAAATAAACAAATATCAACCCATATTAAATAAATGTTAACAAAAATGAAGACATGCATTAATTAGCACAACAAATGGTCATTTTAGATTTACAAAGGAGATTATCTCAGTACAAATATAAGGCCAGTCGAAATTTCAATATCATTTCATATTGTAGCAAAAATTAATACAAAAATTCTTGTTTGGTCGAACATGTAAGGTTGTCCATATATAACCTACTCAAAGCCATTTCTATTTATATATCATACTATTTTAGTTCGTTCCCATATTTTAGGAACTTAAAAGAAAACCTGAAAAGAAAAAGAAGAGAGGAAAATAAACATTCTTTCCTTGCAACTCAAACAAAATTCAAACAGCAAAAAACTAGGGAAGCTTTTTGGAAATTCAACCGCAGCCTTTCAACAAAATCTTTGCTTTCCGTTTCAACTAATATTTGGGTGAGTAAACATTCAATTTTTAAAGTTTAAGTTGGTAATTAGTTCCTGTATATCTTGTGTTGCTATATATTGTAGTATGTGGTTCTACAATGCTTTCTGGAAATATGTGATGATCTCCAGTATTCTTAAAGTTATGTGCAAAGAAGTGAAAGAAAACTAATATTCTTCATTTAAACCAATTTAAACTTAGGAATTGAAGCTAATTTAAGTTTATTTATCTTAAATCAAAGATCTGGAAACTCGTTTGAAGTTTAACAGTATGATATATATACTGTTTAATCAAGTTACAGTAAATAGAAATCAAAAACTAAAATTCGAATGTTTTAATTTTAAAATTTGATCCCATATCTTGATTTAGCATACAAAGTTAGGATTTTTAAGATAGAAACGATGACTTATAGATCAATATTGAAGGTGCAGTTTGAATATGAATAAAAGTTAAATTTTTGTCAATATCTGTTGATTCAATTAATTTTAATTGTCGAAATTTATTGTGATGCAAGCTTGAAGATGTACTAACATAGGAAAAATGCTAAATAATTTTTCCAATGCAAGGATTTTGGGGTCGATTCAAATTTAGGGTTTAGGATCGTGTTTTTCTATGCTCTGATCAAATCTTATTTTCGGCACCATAAGATGATCGAGTATCTCGAAATTCTGGGTGAAGGTAGAGGAGTGTTAGGCTGAGTTATAGCCGGAGTTGCATCGCGTCAGATGGTCGTCGTTGGTGGGCCGAGAGGAGTTTGTTCGGTGCGTTCATGTAGCTGGTTCGAGCTACAGGCGAAATTTTGTTTTCGATCAATTCGTGATAATTTTGGTTTTGTTTTCGAAAGAGAGGGCGAATTGTGGTTTATGGGCGACAGTGGGGGTTTCCGGAGGTGCGGCGAACCACCGTGCATGTGCACGGTGGCGTTTGTGGGGGCTGATTTTGGTGACGTGATCGTCGCGTGAAATTGCTCGAGTTTAATTGGGATTTACTTCGAGCTCGACCCGGGCGCGTGCATGTTTGTATCATACTGCAGTTACATTTTAGCTAAACTTAAACTAAAATAAATAAAAAAGAAGAAGAAGAAGAAGAAGAAAGAAAAGGTAGGAGTAGAAGAAGAGGAGGAGAGTGAGACGTGGGGAAAAGTAAGGGAGGACTCGATATTTACTGGAGTGAATGAGGTGCTTTCCTCGGGTTTGTGGATATTACCTTAATACTATAAGTATTTAGATTAACAAAGTTCAACATTAATTAAGTAAATAATGATTGGTTAGTTTTAGGTTAATATTTTATTTAGAGTTTATTAAAAGAAGGTTTGTAAAGGTAAGATAATTAATTTATATAAGGTAATTAAAAATGTAAATTAACTTATACTTGTAATTAAATTACTAACTTTAATTAAATTTGTAATTAGAAATTGATCTTGTGTTTAAATCAATTTTAAAACTTAAGAATCTAAATTAATTACTTAAAGTTAATTAATAAATAAATCGTAGTTAACTTAAGTGATTAATTAAGGATTAAATGATAAATTAATTAATAATAAATGATTAATTAAATAATTAGTGATAATTAAATAAGTAATTAACTTTTATGTAATTAATAAATTAAGGTTAGTAATAAATAATTAAGAATTAATTAATTAAGTGAGTAATTAAGAAATAATTAATAAATTAATAAATCGATTAATATAAATTAATCAAGTTGGATTAAAATGATAAATTAACCTAATTAAACTATATTGATGATTCTAGTCTGATTGACTCTGATATCTGTTTGATGATATTCTGTGATATGTTTTGATATATTCTGGATATATCTGTGATGACTGTGTATGATTTATCTGTGATATCTGTTATGTAAATTCTAAGTATCGATTTAAACTGTTAAGATTAAGTAGACAACTTGGCCCTTAAAATGGCGTTTGGATTTCGATGAGACCGGGATCAGGTATCAATTCGATATTTCGATAACCACATTGATCCAAATTAAATGGATAGCTCGTGATATCTCAATTGGAGATCAAGATGGTGTTTCAGAATGCAAGGGTTATCGTCGTTAACTCTGAGTGTGATTCCAAAACGAGTGTAATGAGATAATGCCTTCGGTTTCGTTCGAACCCGGAATGAACTTGTATGGATTGAATGCTTTCAGCACATCGTCAAGCAGACGTTGAGCATTCTAAGAGATATGTTCTTTAAAGCTAATCGCAGCCTCAAGCCTCATCAACCGGGAATGGCTAAAACAGGGGAGATGCAGCAAGGTTAGGTGGGTCATGCCAAAGCAGGACGAGGTATACCCCAGTCTAGATGTCCCTTTATTTTACCTGTGTGGGCTGTTGTTGGCCACAACTGCGGGGTTATCTTGTTCGGGACTGTTCAGTAAGGAATGGTTCCGGCCTTGTGTTGTAGGGGGTCGGGAGTGATCCCCGAGACGGTGATCTAGGCCCCGTACTGTGACGGGCGGTACCCCAGTAGCCCTGCCATTGTTGGAAACCCATTTTCTCTACGAGACCCTACGGTTTTTATTTGTATTACCCATTTTCGTGGCTAGTAGCTGGAATTTAATCATGTAACAATTTCGGCTATTTTCTATTTACTTGAAAACCCTAGACACTATTATAATATCACTGAATTTCTTATAAAATGTTTTGGTTAGCGTGAGGTTCAAACTTACCCGTATTTATGTGTGGGATGTCTTATGTGATACCTTTATTTTCAAATGGTTTTCAAAGTTAAACAACTTTAACCCATTTACTCACACCAGACCCATGTCTGACCCGGAGTTTATATTTTTTTTTTTTTATAAACTCTTGGGTACTCAAATTTTTATGAGTAGCCAAGTGATAGGTATTTGAAGTATTGATTTTCTGGAGGAGCTTTGGAGAAGAAGACCAGACGTATGTATCTATCTATATAGTTCCGCTGTGTAGTTAGTGTATGCTGTATTTTGGATGTATGTAACGACATATATGTATATGACAGTTCTGTTGTATGATATTGTATAACTCTGATATATGTATAACTATGTTATAGTTATGTGATGTAATATATTTTGTTCCATTCCGCTGTGAGATTCTGATGTTGTTATTCTTTCTTTCTATTCTTTTCTATTTCTATCCCTTTCTTTCTTGATGACGATACGTCTTTCTGGGGTTAGAAAGGCGGGTCGTCACATCTGGTATCAAAGCGCTAGGTTGAGCGAGTACCTAGGCACTTGAGTAATATTTATCTTGAGAGTGCGTATTTGTATTTTCATATAATTATATATGCATCTATCTAAATTTGTTGAGTTACCTGTCCAGATGGCCATCATGAGTTCTGGAAGAAGAGGTAGAGGTAGGGCCAGTACTTCGACAGATAATGGACGTAGTCAAAAAACTAATGAGGCTGTAAATCCAGTACCGCCTCAAGTTAGTTTTGCCGCTTTATGCAAAGACTTCAACAATCACGGAGGCCAACCATTCAAAGGTTCAGAGTCGATAATTGAAGTCCAAGCCTGGCTATGCTATTGTGAGCGCATCTTTAAGAATATGAAGTTGTCAGATGAACGGAAAAGAGAAATAGCATCGTGGCAATTGCAGGGTGGTGGAACAGCCTGGTGGGATGCAACAGTAGCAAATATTTTTGAGGATGACATTTCATGGGACAGATTTAAGGAGCTATTTGAGGAGAAGTTTATGCCAACAGTAGGGAAAACTCAATTATATCAGGATTTTCTGAATTTGAAGCAGGGCAACATGTCTATTTCGGAGTATGAGACTAAATTCAATGAACTTTCGTGTTATGGACCAGGGCTCATTGATAATCCCCTCAAAAAGAATGAAAAGTTTGTGCAAGGATTGAGGCCTGAATTTCATGAAAAGATGACGGTTCTTTTGAAAGGATCTTTTGTCGATTTGATTGATATGGCATTGAGATATGAGAATTTGATGAGTAAGAAATCAGTGGCACTAGTTGCAGCTTCAAGAGGGAATTTCACTAATCCAAATAAGAGAAAGTTCAATCCTAACTGGAGGAAGCCGAGCAAGAAGAAGCCTGGAAATATTAATGAACCTCGCAAATGCTATGTTGTAAAACAAGGACATTTGGCAAATAAATGTCCCAGAAAAGGATTCCAGCAGCAGCAACAGCAAACGCATTATAGTGGCCCAGGATCAGCTATGGTTCAGAGATCGTTGTGTTTCAATTGCCATCAGCCTGGTCACATGATCAAGAATTGTCCACTTCTGCAGAGGGCGCCTCAGAATAAAGTCTTTGCTTTGGAAGCCGCTCCATCTTCTTCTTCGAAAGGCAAAGGGGTTTTGGAAGGTACTTTACTTTTAGATGGCAAATATAGTAAAGTTTTGTTTGATTCAGGTGCTTCTTTGAGTTTTATTTCTCTAGAATCTGTAGAGAAGTTCTTTCTTACCCCTAGTTCTGTAGACTGTCCTATCTTAGTATCTAATCCTTTTGGAGGGGTAACCAAATTAGATACGATCTGTAAGGACTTGAAGAATTCATATCTATCCCATAGTTTTTCTTGTGACCCGTATGTGTTGAATTTTAAGGGATTTGATCTTATTTTGGGAATGGATTGGCTTGATAAATATAGAGCAGTTTTGAATTGTGATGAGAGAACTGTTTCATTGGAAACCGATCTGGGTAGAATTGCCAGAGTGTCGTGTGATAATTCTAGAATTCACTTGAGTAGTCTTATTCATGGAATTGAGACTTTTGAAGAGAAGATTGAAGATATCGATGTGGTACAAGATTTTGCTGATCTATTTGAAGAAGTTAAGTGTCTACCACCACATCGAGAAATAGAGTTTCGTATTGATTTGATTCCAGGAGTAGTGCCGGTGATTCAGCCCAGTAGGAGAATGGCTCCAAGGGAGAGGGAGGAGCTAATTAAGCAGACTCGGGATATTTTGGAGAAGGGGTTGATAAGGCCCAGTTTTCTTGTTACGGCTCTGCTGCGGTGTTTGTCACTAAATCGGATGGATTACTAAGGTTCTGTGTGGATTATAGAGAATTGAACAAGGTGACTATCCATAATAAATATCCTCTTCCTCGCATCGATGTTCTCTTTGACCAGTTGCATGGTGCTTCTATCTTTTCTCAACAAGATCTAGCTTCAGGTTTCCATCAGTTGAGGGTAGCTGAGGACAGTATTCCCTTGACTGCATTTAGGGGACCAAATTGTTTCTATGAGTGGTTGGTTATGCCTTTCGGGTTAACCAACGCTCCTCCCTACTTTGTTGACCTGATGAACCGAGTCTTTCGGGATGTGTTGAATAAGTTCATGCTGGTATTCATTGATGATATCTTTGTTTACTCCAAATCTGAAAAAGAGAATAAGCAACATTTGAGGATTGTATTGGGAACTCTGAGGAAGCATGTGTTGAAGGTGAAGTTCTCGAAGTGCCATTTCTGGAAATCGGAAGTTAAATTTTTAGGGCACATTGTTTCTGGTGAAGGTATTTCTGTAGAACCAGCAAAGGTTGAAACTATTTTGGAATGGAAATAGCCGGAGACACCGACGGAAGTTCGCAGTTTTCTAGGATTGGCTTGCTACTACAAGAAATTTATCAAGGATTATTCCAAGATTTCTTCACATCCGACTAAGCTGACAAGGAAGGGAGCAAAATTCAAATGGACACGCCAGTGTGAAGAAGCTTTTTAGGAATTGAAGACAAGGCTAACTAGTGCACCAGTGCTTGCTATTCCGGATGGGAAGAACAAATTCGAGGTTTATACTGATGCTTGTATGGTTGGATTGGGAGCAGTTATGATGCAGAATGGAAGGGTAATTGCCTACGCGAATCGGTAGTTGAAGCCACATGAGAAGAATTACGCTATGCATGATCTTGAATTGTAAGCCATTGTTTTTGCTTTGAAGATCGGGAGACATTATCCTTTGGGGGAGAAATTCGAAGTGTTCACGGATCACTAACCGTTGAAATATCTTTTCTCTCAAAAAGATCTTAATCTGAGACAACAACGATGGGTTGAATTTCTGGCATCCTATGATTTGGATATTCTATATACCCCGGGAAATGCGAACGTTCTAGCTGATTCTCTTAGCGGGAACACGGTCCTATCTCTTTTGAAAGTTGTTCCATCTCTTATTGAAAGGATTTCGAGTAAGCAAGCATCTGATAAGATGTTGAGAAGAATCATCAAAAGAGTTAGGAAGGGTCTGTGTCCCAGTTTTGAAATTGATGGCCAAGGAACATTAAGAATCAACGGGAGAATTTGTGTTCCGAATGATCGGGATCTGAAGCGGGAAGTGTTGTCTGAGATTCATCACTCCAAATTGAATATTCATCCAGGAATCTCGAAGATGTATAAGGATATGAAGAGAGTCATTTGGCGGAAGGGCATGAAGGAAGATGTAGCTGCTTTCGTGAATAGTTGTGCCATTTGCCAAAAAGTTAAAGGTGATCAACAGAAGTCAGCCGGATTATTGCAGCCTTTAAAAATTCCAGATTGGAAATGGGAAATGATTTCGATGGATTTTATCGATGGTTTGCCTGGACCCAGGAAGGGAAACGATGGGATATGGGTTATTGTGGATCGTTTAACTAAAAGCGCCAATTTTATTCCCGTTAAGGCAACTCGTGCTGCAACTTCTCTAGAAAAAATTTTCTTGAGGGAGATAGTCAGATTGCATGGTGTTCCAGTCAGTATAGTAAGTGATCGTGATCCTATTTTCACAAGAAAATTCTGGGAGGCTCTGCTATCAGCATTGGGGACAAGTTTGAGATTGAGTACAGCCTATCATCCTTAGACGGACGGACGGACGGAGAGGCTTAATCAAATTCTTGAGGATATGCTGCGAGCTTGTGTTTTAGATTTTGGAGGATCGTGGGAAGACCATCTTCATCTAGTGGAATTATCTTATAATAATAGTTACCAAGCGAGTATTAAGATGGCCCCATATGAAGCTCTATATGAAAGCCCGTGTAGATCCCCATCTTGTTGGATTGAATCGAAAGATCGTCTTGTGCTAGGGCCCGATCTTATTCAAGAAGCTTCTACGAAGGTTGAGCTTATCAAGAAAAGGATGAAAGCTGCTCAAGATCGTCAGAAGAAATATGCCGATAAAAGACGAAGACCATCGGAATTTGAGATTAGAGATCTGGTTTTTATCAAAGTTTCCCCAATCAAAGGTGCTATAAGATTCGGAAAGATGGGAAAACTAGCTCCAAGATTTATAGGACCATTCAGAGTGTTGGAAAGAATTGGAGCTGTAGCTTATAGAATTGAATTGCCAAAGCGGATGTCTGGGATTCATAATGTGTTTCATGTATCGCATTTGAGGAAATTTGTTCATGATCCATCACTGGTTGTAGAACCAATAGTTCAAGAAGATTTAGAAGTGGAACCCAATTTTACTGCGGTCAGAAATCCAGTTCGGATTGTGGATCGAGACGAGAAGCAACTCAGGAACAAAGCGGTGAAACTTGTCAAGGTACAGTGGAGTGAGGATCCCAGAGATTGTACCTGGGAAACTCTAAATAGTTTTAGGAATGCTTATCCAGATTTGTGTCCGGATAACTAGTGAAGTTTGTTAGGGTAGACTGTTTGATTGTTTGCTATTGTATGGATGATATGTATGTTTGGATTCTTAATATAAAAGCTTTTGAATTAACTGTTGTTTTAAATTTCAGGGACGAAATTCTTTTAAGGGGGGAGGAATGTAACGACCCGGGATTTTGACAGTATATTCTAATAAATATTTAATCTAATTTAAATGAAATACAAGCTTTTCAATTTTATAAACTGATGGAATCTTGATCATTTAGCAGTTATATATGCTTTGTAAAGAAAGTTTTGATTTGAAAACTTAAAATAAAATCTTTTAAAAATGTTTATAACAAAATCTGTCTTATTCATTAAAAATCAAAGATTCTATATTTTTAATATTTGATACATATGAATATATAATTGTAGTCTTTAAATAATAATGTTTAAAAATAGGCAACCATATCAATATTAAACACGAATATTAAAATATAAGTATAAAACATAATTACAAAATGTAAGATATAAATAGAAATATAAAATATACAAATCGATGTTATAAATCAAATGCTTGAAAATTAAATTACAAATAGAATACAACTAATATAGTCAAAACAATAACTATACTAACTTTACTCAAACATATATGATAAGTTAAAAAGAATAACCTGTAACATATATTTATACAACACAAAATCTTTAACAAAGACTATATCAAGCTGCTGTAAATTATGTATGCATAAGAAAACAAAGTATTCACCTCAAAAATAAACAAATATCAACCTATATTAATTAAATGTTAACAAAAATGAAGACATTCATTAATTAGCACAACAAATGGTCATTTCAGACTTACAAAGGAGATTATCTCAGTACAAATATAAGGCCAGCCGAAATTTCAATATCATTTCATATTGCAGCAAAAATTAATACAAAAATTCTTGTTTGGTCAAACATGTAAGGCTGTCCAGAGATAACCCACTCAAAGCCATTTCTATTTTATGTATCATACTATTTTAGTTCGTTCACATAATTCAGGAACTTAAAAGCAAACCTGAAAAGAAAAAGAAGAAAGGAAAATAAACATTTTTGCCTTGCAACTCAAAAAAAATTCAAACAGCAAAAAACTAGGGAAGCTTTCTGGAAATTCAACTACAGCCTTTCAACAAAATCTTTGCTTTCTGTTTCAACTAATATTTTGGTGAGTAAACATTCAATTTTTAAAGTTTAAGTTGGCAATTTGTTCCTGTATATCTTGTATTGCTATATATTGTAGTATGTGGTTCTGGAATGCTTTTTGGAAATTTAAATATGTGATGATCTCCAGTATTCTTAAAGCTATGTGCAAAGAAGTGAAAGAAAACTAATATTCTTCATTTAAAACAATTTAAACTTAAGAATTGAAGCTAATTTAAGTTTGTTTATCTTAAATCAAAGGTCTGGAAACTCGTTTGAAGTTTAACAGTATGATATATACACTATTTAATCAAGTTACAGTAAATAGAAATCAAAACCAAAATTCGAATGTTTTAATTTTAAAATTTGATCCCATATCTTGATTTAGCATACAAAGTTAGGATTTTTAAAATAGAAACGATGACTTATAGATCAATATTGAAGGTGCAGTTTGAATATGAATAAATGTTACATTTTTGTCAATATCTGTTGATTCAATTAATTTTAATTGTTGAAATTTATTGTGATGCAAGCTTGAAGATGTACTAACATAGGAAAAATGCTAAATAATTTTTCCAATGCAAGAATTTTGGGGTCGATTCGAATTTAGGGTTTGGGATCGTGTTTTTCTACGCTCTGTTCAAATCTAATTTTCGGCACCATGAGATGATTGAGTATCTCGAAATTCTGGGTGAAGGTAGAGGAGCGTATGGCTGAGTTATAGCCGGAGTTGCATCGCGTCACATGGTCGTCGTTGCTGGGCCGAGAGGAGTTTTTTCGATGCGTTCGTGTAGCTGGTTCGAGCTAGGCGAAATTTTGTTTTCGATCAATTCGTGATAATTTGGGTTTTGTTTTCGAAAGAGAGGGCGAATTGTGGTTTGTGGGTGACAGTGGGGTTTGCCGGAGGTGCGACGAACCACCATGCACGTGCACGGTGGCGTTTGTGGAGGCAGATTTTGGTGACGTGATCGTCGTGTGAAATTGCTCGAGTTTAATTGGGATTTACTTCGAGCTCGACCCTGGCGCGTGCGTGTTCGTATCATACTGCAGTTACATTTTAGCTAAACTTAAACTAAAATAAAAATAAAAAAAGAAGAAGAAAGAACAAGTAGGAGTAGAAGAAGAGGAGGAGAGTGAGACGCGGGGAAAAGTAGGGGAGCACTCGAGATTTAGTCGAGTGAATGAGGTGCTTTCCTCGGGTCTGTAGATATTGCCTTAATACTATAAGTATTTGGATTAACAAAGTTCAACATTAATTAAGTAAACAATGATTGGTTAGTTTTAGGTTAATATTTGATTTAGAGTTTATTAAAAGAAGGTTTGTAAAGGTAAGATAATTAATTTATATAAGGTAATTAAAAATGTAAATTAATTTATACTTGTAATTAAATTACTAGCTTTAATTAAATTTGTAATTAGAAATTGATCTTGTGTTTAAATCAATTTTAAAACTTAAGAATCTTAATTGATTACTTAAATTTAATTGATAAATAAATGGTAGTTAACTTAAGTGATTAATTAAGGATTAAATGATAAATTAATTCATAATAAATGATTAATTAAGTAATTAGTGATAATTAAATAAGTAATTAACTTTTATATAATTAATAAATTAAGGTTAGTAATAAATAATAAAGAATTAATTAATTAAGTGAGTAATTAATAAATAATTAATAAATTGATTAATATAAATTAATCAAGTTGGATTAAAATGATAAATTAAGTTAATTA
This sequence comes from Allium cepa, assembly GCA_030765085.1. Taxonomy (NCBI): domain Eukaryota; kingdom Viridiplantae; phylum Streptophyta; class Magnoliopsida; order Asparagales; family Amaryllidaceae; genus Allium; species Allium cepa. Next base: position 83,979,387 of record CM060931.1, on the reverse strand, counting down.
AACTATATTGATGATTCTTGTCTGATTGACTCTGATATCTGTTTGATGATATTTTATGATATGTTGTGATATATTCTGGATATATCTGTGATGACCGTGTATGATTTATCTGTGATATCTATTATGTAAATTCTAAGTATTGATTTAAACTGTTAAGATTAAGTAGACAACTTGGCCTTTAAAATGGCATTTAGATTTCGATGAGACCGGGATCGGGTATCAATTCGATATTCAGAAAACCACATCGATCCAAATTAAACGATAGGTCGTGATATCTCAATTGGATATCGAGATGGTGTTTCAGAATGCAAGGGTTATCGTCGTTAACTCTGAGGGTGATTCCAAAACGAATGTAACGAGATAATGCCTTCGGTTTCGTTCGAACCCGGAATGAACTTGTATGGATTGAATGCTTTCAACACATCGTTAGGCGGACGATAAGCATTCTAAGAGATATGTTCTTTAAAGGTAATCGCGGCCTTAAGCCTCATCAACAGGGAATGGCTAAAATAGGGGAGATGCAGCAAGGTTAGGTGGGTCATGCCCAAGCAGGACGAGGTATACCACTGTCTAGATGTCCCTTTATTTCGGCTGTGTGGGCAATTGTTGGCCACAACTGCGGGGTTATCTTGTTCGGGACTGTTTAGTAAGGAATGGTTCCGGCCTTGTGTTGTAGGGGGTCAAGAATGATCCTCATTACGGTGATCTAGGCCCGGTACTGTGATGGGCGGTACCCAAGTAGCCCTGCCATTGTTGGAAACCCATTTTCCCTACGAGACCCTACGGTTTTGATTTGTATTACCCACTTTCCTGGCTAGTAGTTGGAATTTAATCATGTAACAATTTCGGCTATTTTCTATTTCTTGAAAACCCTAGACACTATTATAATATCATTGGATTTCCTATATAAAAAATTGGTTAGCGTAAGGTAAAAACTTACCCGTATTTATGTGTGGGAAGTCTTACGTGATACCTTTATTTTCAAATGGTTTTCAAAGTTAAACAACTTTAACCCGTTTACTCACACCAGACCCATGTCTGACCCGGAGTTTATATTTTGTTTTTCATAAACTCTTGGGTACTCAAATTTTTATGAGCAGCCAAGTGATAGGTATTTGGAATATTGATTTTCTGGAGGAGCTTTGGAGAAGAAGACCAGACGTATGTATCTATCTATATAGTTCCGCTGTGTAGTTAGTGTATACTGTATTTTGGATGTATGTAAGGACATATATATATATATATATATATATATATATATATATATATATGACAGTTCTGTTGTATGATATTGTATAACTTTAATATATGTATAACTATGTAATAGTTATGTGATGTATTATATTTTGTTCCATTCTGCCGTGAGATCCCGATGTGGTTATTCTTTCTTTCTATTCTTTTCTATTTCTATCCCTTTCTTTCTTAATGATGATACGTGTATCTGGGGTTAGAAAGGCGGGTCATCACAAGTTGGAACGGTTTATTGGCTGGAAGCAAAGGAGCTCATCTGTAAAGAAGTACATCAATCAATTTAACGAATTGTCGCCATTTGGAATGGAGTTGGTAAATACACCGCACAAGAAGGCTATGAAGTTTGTGAAGGGATTGAATCAACCTCTTCAAGGGTTATTGCTAACTCACGTGTCGATGGTAGTTAATTATGAGTCATTGGTATAGATGGCGCTCATGTCCGATACAATCAAGGAGGGAGGGTCCAAAGAGGTTGTTGTCAAGACGGAAGGTCCAAAGAAGAAATGGTGGAATAACAATAAAGAGAAGAAGAAAGGTGGAGGCCATCAGAAGCAAATCAAGAAGGTTATAAAGTGCAATGGCTAAAGAATTGTTGGACATATCGCCAAGGATTGCAGGTAAGATAAGATGAAGGGAAAGTGCAATGCTTACGGACAGCCTGGCAATACGAGTAGGAATTGTCCCCAGAGAGCAGGGCAAGGGATGAGTGCACTAGCAGTGCAGATTTAGGCGGTAGATGCAACACCGTCCAATAGCGTTCCAGAGAGAGATAGGAAAGTCACCGTGGAAGGTTTGATTTCAATTTCTTATTTTCCGATTCGGACTATTTTCTATTCTGGAGCATCACACTCTTTCATCTCTAGTTCTTTGGAAGATTGTTTGCACTTAGACAGTTCTTTAGTAGTAGACCCCATTGTATTTTCAAACCCCATAGGAGGATCGACACACTTGTCTATGGTTTGTAGGGGTTTGAAATTTTTTATCCTAGGCATAGAATTTGATTGTGACACCTGTATTAAGATTCTCGGGGTATGGGATGATTTTGGAGATGGATTGGCTATCCACATATAGAGCTATATTAGACCGCGAGAGGAAGACTAGAGACATGCAGCGGTAGGACTCTCAAGGTTTCTTGCAACCCGCAATTGTGATATCCCGGAATTTTTGGAAATATCAATTTAATAATCTTTATTTAAAATTAAATTGATTTGATAATATTGATTAATAAAATATGAATTGGTTTAATAATCTAATTAAATAAATATTTAATTAGTGGTTTTATTTTTTAAAAAGCTAAATAAATGTTTCTATTTATAATGTATATATATTTGTATATATATTATTGATAATCTTTGATTTGGAATTTAATAAATAAATAAATAAAGTTTTGTTTTCAAATTCTAATAATATATTTAATAATTTGGAAATTATGATTTAAATTAATATTAAGCTTTTCAAAGTTATTTAATTTATAACTATATGGTTTGTAAATACTTAAGGTAAATGTTAATTGTTTAAAATTTATATCTTAGCTTAATTTTTAAATTTAAATAAAAAGTTTGATTCATTTCCTTAAAATATAACTAGTTAAATATGAATTGAAAATAGAAGTTTAAAACACAATTTACATATGGTATTAATTCATTTAATAACAGAAGTAATTTATAATCTCTTTTATAAGTTATTTAAAATTATCAAATTTGTTATTTGCAAATAATAATTATAATACTTAGGTTTTATCACCATAAATAATTTTTAATGAATATAGAATTGTTATTTTTAAAATTTATAAGTAGTTATATATGTATAGATATAACTTGATCCTTAAATTTTATTTTTATAACCTAACTTGAATTTGAATTTAAAGTTTTAAAATTCAATGTATAGGTTTTATATTTGTTTGGATTTTAAAATATTTATATAAACTTTTATTTATAAATATAATTGGTTTTTGTTTCTTCTAAAATTATTTATACATATATAGATACTAATTAACTAATTCATTAAGCTTGATTTTGTAGTAATCTTTTATTAATATTTAAAATTAACTAATTAAATTATGAGACAAGTGTTAACATATTGAATAATCAAACAACATGTGTTAATGTATGAATTAAACAATATGACAAGTGTCATGTTTGAATTATATTTTCTTTTTGTTTTTTTAAATAATTCAGCCTTTATAAACCAATTTTCTTCCCCTTCACTCTTTTTCCTATCTTTTATTCTAAGTTAAGAAAAACTTAAGAAAATCTGAAATCATCTCTAAAACCAAAAACATATTCAAATCAGTAAGTAACACTCCTCAAACCAAAAATGTAAATCACTAAAACCTGTAATCTCATCAATTCAACAACCTGTAGTTCAGTTTCAAAATTCAATAATACCCCTTCAATATACTGGAAATCATCAGCATGCAAGCAAAACTGTAGATCAATGTCAAATTCAAGCCCGCATTTCTTTTCAAACCTGGAATCCTGCATGCATGTGGTTTTCAAGTTTTCAAATGCAAGAACATGTCAGTTTCAGGATTTTATAAATAATGCTCTGTGCTTCTGTTTCAGGTGAGTAACTCTTTCTAAAACTTAAAGATAAATCTGATTATTTGATTTATGCCTAAAATAAGTTGTATTTGTATATATATGTTGGAAAATTCCTGTGTATTTGTGATGTGTGATGCATGTATGATTGTGAATGCCTGTAGAACATCTCTGTTCTAAATTTCAAGCCCAGTTTTCAATTTAAAATCATTTCTCTTGATCCATTGATTGTTAGGAATTAGGACCCAAACAATATCTGTTTGTTTGATTTTAAAATAAGTTTTAAAATTATCTAAGTTAAACAAAATTCAAATTTGCTCTGAGATTAAAATTAATCAGGAAATCAAGTCTTTGTAAAAATTCAAATATGTTAATTTTGCAATTCAGGTATATAAACAAAATCCTTAATCTAAGACACGACTTTTAAGAGTAAAATCATAATTTTTAATTTGGGTTTGACTGAGCAAGTGAGGGTTGATCAGAGTTTGGTTTTGGAGTGGTCTCTGGCGATCTAAGTGGATTAGGAGGTCGAGTTCCTGTCTGAAGGAAGAAGGATGGTCGGAGATTGTAGGAAAAATATCAGAATGTCGATTAGAGGTCGGTGGTGATGAGGGGAGGCCGTTGATGTCTGTAAACCTAATTTTGGGTGTATGGATGGTTTTGCTTCAGAAATCAACCTCTGGTAAATCGAGTTTCATGAAATTCTGGGAGATGGAAGTTTGGGCAATGGCGAAGTCGTGGCCGGAAGTGGAGGCATTCCGGTGGTCGGAATTGTGGTGATAGTGGTGTTTCCAGGTTTGGAGGTAGGTTCTTGTTTGGGTTTCTGTTACTCGATTTTTGATTCGAGCGTGTGGTGAAGATTCGGTGATCGTGGGTTAATTTGGAGATGGTCGTTGATTTTTTAAGTACATCGTGGATGATCGGGGAGCGGAGGCTGGTCTGTGCATATGCACAATGCATATCTGGGTTTGGTGAAGTTTAGTGGATGGTTAGTATGGAGTTTTGTCGTGAGGGATTCTCGTGTAAATGATGAGTTTGCTCGAGTTTGTATGAGGTTAGACTAGAAGTAAATTTTAGGTGGCTTGGGGAAGAGTTGATAACGGTTTTAGAAACCTGTTCTATTTTAAAATTTAAAACAAAAGTTTTAAATTATAAAGGAAGGATTTAAACAAAGTTTAAATCTGAATTTTAAATCTGAATTCAAATTGAATTTGAATCTTAGGTTTTGAAAAGAAAATAAAGCTTATAAATTCAAATGTTGTAATTAAGTTTGAATGTTAAAGTATTTTATAACATGTTTTTACAATCTGAAATATAAGATTTAAACAAGATTTTAAATCTAAGTTTAAAAATCTGGATTCAAAAATGAATTTGAACCCTAGTTTGAAATAGAACAAAGTTTTTGGATTTAAATGTTTTAAAACAACTTTGAATGTTCTAAAATATGGCATGAAGTTTAAAAATGAATTTGGTTTAATTTTTTAAATTTCTTTTATAAGACAAATATATTCATTAACATGTAATACAAAGGTTTTTGAATTGTTTTAAAAGCCTTGTTAATGTTAAAATTGTTTTCATTTTAAATCTTAAATTTAAAATGGAATTTAATAGTAAATTTAAAGCAAATTGTTTTTAAAATACTTTGTTAATGATAGTTAAATCATTAATAAGACTCAGGTTTATCTTAAAGTTGATTAGGCCTTAATGATTTATAATTCATTAAATTATTAAGGTAATTAAGATTTGTAATTAATTAATTTTAATGATTTGGGTTAATTAATTAAGTAATTAAGGGTTTATTTATTTAATTAATTAAACGAATAAGTTAATTAATATTAATCAAATTGTAACTAAGAATTAAATAAGATTCGATTTTAATTTAATGATTTGAAATTCATTAATCAAGTAATTAAAAATTAATTAAGCAATAGATTAACATTTAATTAATTATATAATTAGAGATTAATTAATGGGTTTTATAGATAATTTAATTTATAATTAATAATGATTAATCTCAGTTCATTACTTTAGAAAAGTAATTAAAGATCTGTTAATGGTTAATGAAGAAATGAAGATCATTAACATAAGATTATTTAATAATTAATTAATGTGATTAATTTTAATAATTAATCAGATTAATTAATTTAAAGATAATCAATTGTGAATTGTTTAAGTAATTACTTAGTTGAAAGTAATTAAGAAATTAATTACTAAGTGTAATTAATTAAGTTTATTTTGATTAGTTTAAGTTAATTAATTAAGTTAATTAATTTAAAATAATCACCGGACAATTTAAGAAGTAATTACTCAATGTAATTAATGAAGAATAATTACTTAGTGAAGTAATTAAGAAGACAATTACTGGATGTAATTAAATTGAAGGATAAATAGGTAATGGAAGAGTTTTGGAAATTTATTACTTTCTGTAATTAATATGAAGAATAATTACTTAGTGGAATTAATTAAAAATTGATTACTTAGTATAATTAATTAAGAATAGATTAATAAAGTTATTTGAAGATAATTAAGAGGTGTAATTAATTAAGGGTAATTAATTATTTAACGAGATAAATCTAGGCTGATTAATAAATATAATTAACTAAAGATTAATTATTAAAGATGATTAATTAAGGAGTAATTAATTTATCAAATGAAGTAATTAAAGGTAGTTAATTACTGAATGTGATTAATCAAGAATGATTAATCAATATGGTTTAATTGATGATTAGGTACTTAATGTAATTAATTTAAATAGGGAAATTATAAATCAAAATAATTATGGATCATTAATTAACATAATTATTGATGTAATTAAGGATTGATTAATTAATATTAATTAATCAATAATAAGTGATCAATGAAGGAATCAATTAATGCAATTAATTAAGGATTAATGTAATTATTTATAATTAATTAATTAATGAAGCAATTACAGGTTAATTACTGAATTTGGTTTGGAATAATTAATTTGTGAAATTAATTAAAGGCTAATTACTTTAGTGTAATTAAAGGTAAATTAATCAAGAGTGATTAATTGAGGTGAATTATTTAAGGGTAATTAATTATTGATTTGTAATTAATTAAGAGTTTTGTAAGCAAGATTTATAATGGTGAAGTAACTAATTTAATTTACTTTAAATTAATTAGAGAAGAAGTAATTAATTTAATTCATTTTAAATTAATTATAGAATTGTGATTAATAAGTCATTGCTTATGAATGCTGATTGATACTGACTGCCCTGAATAGTTGAGATCTCAGATATGAGATAAGTGACGTTGTGTGATATAGGTGCTTTGGTTGCATTGTGATGATAATATGAATTATCTTTTTATGATGATAATATGAATTATCTGTTTGTAATGATAATATGGATTATCTGTTTATGATGATAATGTTGATTATCTATTATGATTCTGTCAATTATCTATCTGTGTGTATATAGATAATATTGAATTGAATTGTTTTAAACTTTAAAACAACTTGGACCTAAAAGATGGCGGTTTGGATTTCGATGAGACCGGGATCGGGTTTGCTACATTACAGTGTAATAGGTGGTTCTCGCTTTGCGTTAGGAGGCGAACGGGAGACTCTTACCCCTACATGCCCCCGGGGGTAGTATAAGGCCTTGCGTGGTTGGTTGCGAGTCGAGAGGCTGGCCGTAAAAGCAAACCCGAGGTACCAATGTGAGCCACGGCGAGGCTGGGATGGTTGAAAAGCCTACCAGTCGAGTGAGCCGATGTCGATGGTTGCAAAGCCTAGACTATCACAGTTGGTATCAGAGCACTAGGTTGAGTGAATACCTAGGCTTTGGAGTGATTTCTTTCTTGAGAGGGCGTATTTGTAATTTTGATATATATATATATATGTATTATTTCTACATATTTGTAGGGTTACTTGTTCGGGTTTTTCCAATATAAGTTATAAAGGTAGATGAGGTAATGGTGTGTATAACGCGACTACCATTGGTTAACGTTTGAATTTTTGAGGTTGGAAGTATATTAGTCGAGACTGTAGACCTAATACCATCTCGAGTGAGCTTTACAGTAGTATAAGGATTTCATCGATTTCTAAAGGTAGCCTGTTAAGGTCCGGAGTCCATCTTTGAAGTTGGATGAGTAGAGTTTGGATCTATTGGTTAGGCAGAAGAGAGTGATAGTGTCTTGATACCTTAGGAAATAGTAGCTGCGCGATGAGACGCAGTGACTATGGATTGTCTCCGAAGATGTTTCCTTTGGAACGAGTTAAGGAAGTAGGTCTGCTTCGATGTTGTGGCTGAGTTCAGCAGGATGTTTCTGTTTGGTTTGAAGTCCGAGTTTGTCGAAGAGCTTTGGATTAGGAATTCTTTGGCACCTGTGTCAGCAATGCAGCTTGGAGTGTTATGTGTGCTGTCAAGGAGATCTTCTAGTTTAGTAATTTTTCTAGAGGTGGAGTTCAGAAGCAGTAGAGTGGATCCATTTCTTCGATGGATTGGCTAGACCAGCGTAAGCTGTTCTGGTTGGTAAAGAGAGAGCAGTTTTTCTTTGGAACTAGGCTGGGTTGATCACAAAAGTGACTTGCGATAGTTTGAGTGTTCTCTTGTGTTTTCAGAGATTTTTCTGGATGTCTTCAGAAAGTTAGAGTTTTTTCCGCGTCTAGAAATTTATTTTTCTTATCGACCAGGATTCCAAGAGTGGTACCGGTGGTTCAACTAGTTGAAGGTTGGTTTCTTGAGATGGAGTTTGGTGAAGCAGCTTAGGATCGGAGGAACTTCTGAGTTTTCTCTTGGTTATCAGAGATTTTCTGGGTTATGTTGTCCAGTTTGTGCTCGTGTTCGTCATCGGCATTCTTTTCTACTCCAGATCAGAGTTGTGCAGCGGAAGCAATTTGGGAATGCATCTGCTTTTCTTTTTCGGATAGGAGAAGTTTGTTTTCTTATGATGATTGCAACGACCCGTAGATTTTAATAGTTTTAAATGGTTTTATTTAACGTAATTAATTGAAACTTTTGAGAAATTTTATATAATAATATTTTGAGATAAAAATTTAATATTTGGATTACGTCCAATTAAACATAGTAGATTTTAAATTTTCAATTTATTTTATCAAAGTTTATTCCATTGTGAAATTCTATTTAATTCAAGCCGGCTAATAAATTGCTTTAATAAATATTACAGAATCAATTTCTTTAATAAATATTGCAGAATCAATGCACAGATGTTATCAATTTCATTTTTATGGTGGTATGTTCCTTTACGTTTCCTATCGGTTAAATTATAAATAATTTGCTTTGATGGGTCAGCTAAATCAAAGCAACGTGACCGTTGCTATTTATTTCTTTTATTAATTTCTATAATTATATTCACCAAATCAAGGGTTGACCGTTACTTGGCTTTCAAATTTTGGACTCTGCATTCAAAAAGAAACGTATAATATAATAAGTACTTCATATTTATTTTTAGTACGTTTCACAAAATTTTCTCTGTCCGTTCTTTTCTATTAAATATATACTTGCAGCTGTTATCAATCCATCGTTTCAATTTATTATATGGTCTGTTACTCTGCCTTTTCAGATTTGAACGTGCAGTTGGTGGCATTAAAAGTTGCTTTAATTATCCACTGAATTATCGTGACCATCCCACTACTCCATATTTATTCCTGTACGTTTTATCTTCGCTTAAATTTCTCTGTCCATTCCTTTTTCCATTTTAATATCCTTGCCTTTCCATACTCACGTGCTTTCCAATCAAGCAATAAATTGTTTAAATATCCACCTTATCAACTTGACCATTATTATTGCATCAAACTAGTATATAATTCAAATCTATCATTATTCTACCGTTTCTTCTTTAATAAATTATGTGTAATAGTATATCATAAATGGACAGCTCATTCTCCACCCATTCATTTATCCTACTCAATTAATAATGGAATATAAAGTTATATATTTAGTATACAATTCAAACAACCGTTACCATTCATACCTCCTAAATTCTAGCGATTGACCCCTCTATTTCCATGATTCCAATTTTAGTTGCTGGATTACTCATTCCTACCGTTCAACTATATTAAATATTTATAACGTGTAGTCTCTGAGTTTATTTAGCTTCATTTTTTCTTCCTCTCTGTTGCTTCTTGAAAAAAAAAGAGTTTTTTCCCTTAAAATGCTAAAACACATATGATGGAAAAATGAAAAAGGACCAGTTCTTCTTCTTATAGCTTCGTCAAGCCTCCGCCACCACAGCTCGAACCACCTGTCAAGAGCCACAACCTACTCCATGCCTCCTCCCCTCATCATCCATATTTTTATAATGGTATGCGTATCAATATTGCAATATATGTTTCGTTTTTAAATGTTTACATATAGCATGAATATGTACTAGTACTATATATAGTCTATTTTGTTTAATGGATATGTTATACAAGCTGTGTTTTCTTTTGTCTAATGGATTTCGAAACTTATAATAAATATTATTGCATTAGTTGTTGTTTTCAACTTCCTGCAACACTTTGTTTTTTTTATTATAAATTTTAGCTTGCTGCAATTCTCTTTTCATCTATATTATTGTATTCTATTATCTAATATATACATTTTGTCTAGTTATATATATTATACTATAAGGTGTATATATATAAGTTTCCATAACCCATTATAATATTTAGCTATGTATATAAGATTGGACCTGTTATATATGAAAGCATTGGTTATAGCAATTAAAAATATGCAAAAGAATTTAACGTGGTGATATTTACTTATGAATAGAACAAGATACGTACCACCATTTGTATCATCGTCTCTCTCCCCATGTTTTTATTATATATATATATATATATATATATATATATATATTCTTTCTTCATTTTTTTCTCTTTTCACTCCTTTCATTTTATAGCTTTTAAATAAATTAACAAACGCTTTGGAAGTTTTTAAACGCTGTACATGATAAATTTAATAAGCAGTGGTGCTTTACGTGATTTATAGCCAAAAAAATAAATTGATAATTTCATACATTTCTAAACTGAAAATAATAAATATATGATGCGATGGAATTCGAATTTTCATACGTCGTGCCATGAGCTAGTCTTAAATTTAAAAGAGGTATGATATATCAATCGCTTACAAATAAGACGAAGATAACGTCCTAAATTAACTTTTAGCAAATTGAACGTTACTGTCGTTATTAAGAAACCAACATACTGTGTCATTTGATTATTCGGGTACAAATAATATGTTACTTTATTCATTCCATCAAATTCATTTCACACCACATTATTTTAAATAAATTGCTACTCTTCTACTGAAATTTATCCAAAAATTTAATAAAAATGATCCGACGGTGTATTAGCCTTCTGGACTAATCCCTGAATTCCAAATGTTGGATCCACTTTGCGTTTTATTTTTTTTTTCTCTTTTTCCATAAAACATATATAAAGAATAAAGTTTATATTTGTTTTCTGATGTTAGTTGAAATGTAAATATTGATTTTTTAATAGTATATCTATATATATAAGCTACTTTTGTTGTTCGTATATAAATGGTATTGTATGTGCATTTTTATGAAATAACGCCCAATGTATATAATTTTATAAAAGAATTCATTTGTTATGTCAACTAAATATATGTTACATTTGGTTTATATAAATATATCATAACTGATGTTGACTTCTTTCATTATACTCTTTCTTATAGCTAAAATTTGTCAGTATTGTAACCTAGCACATGATTAATATTAGTCTGTTTATATAAGTATTTATTTCAAATTTCATATTGTATATATGCTTGATTCTAATTTATGTGTTTTAAATAAAAAAAACAATGATTTTGGAAAATATAAATACATATATATTTAATTTAATTTAATATATGTTGAATTTAGAATATGACTTTATATATATAGTTATATATAGTGTTATATATATATATGAGTCCACTCATACCATTATCTTCGCCGATCCCGTTCTGACTTGTTCCATCAATTCTTGTTACCAGCTTTGGTCGTTGAATTCGTGCCGATTTTGCTTTGCTTCGATTCATAATTCAAATTTCAGTGTCTGTAGCAGTATGCATATCCGTGTCATCTTCTGTATTCTCTAGGCTCGAGAGGTGAGTAATCACTCACGATTAACATTCTTTTATTCATTAAATTTGTTTCAATTGAAACGACAAATGAAATATGCTGCTGTAGTTATTTAAATTTGTTATATACGCTATTATCTGTAACTGCTCACCTGCGGGATATGACACCATATCCTGTTGTTTATATTATATTGTTATTGATGATATACGCCTGTTATTTTATTGTATTTTCTGTTATCACTCTGCAAGTTCCCTGTAGTTTAGAAATCACTATGGGTTGAAATGATACATACCCGAACAGACTATAGAATAGGAGAAAATCGCTATGAAATGATAAACCCAAGCGATTTTCATTTAATTGAATTTGGGATTACGGGTTGAAATGGTATCCACCCGTATATATTTAGTATACGGATTGAAATGATAAATATCCGTAGCACTTGACTATATGATAGGAAATATATACAGACACCGTTGGTCCATATAAATATTTTGAAAATAATTTCTATAATTTTGGAAAGAAATATATGGTTTAATAAATTTGATTCCAAAGATATTATATGAATGAAAATTGTATACATAGATTTAGTAGTAATATTTGATTTAAATTAGATTGATTTAATACACATAATATGGTTAAGTATTTATGTAAATCTATATTTCAAATATATTCTCTTATTATAAATTGAATAATTAAGATTGGGGGATAAATTTGGGTTTATAAAAATTGTATTTAAATAAGGATTTATTTAACTAAATCGATTTGAAATTTTTGAATGGGAAATTTAAAGGGTATGATTTTATAACTAGATTTTTGATTTAAGTGATTTAATTAATATTTCACGTTTAAATAAATTAAAGAAAATATTGAGTAAAATGTAATTTAAGGTTACTTAAATGATATTGAATCTAATAAGGGAGTATTTCAAGACTAAATAATAATGAGGTTAAATCGAGATCTATATGAAACTGTTATATAGAACATTTAAATATTAAAGCCTTGAACTATATTGGAATTTAAATGGTTTATATTGAGATTCGGATCTGTATTTGAAATCAACGTAGTTGAATTTGTTATTTAGCAACTAAATTGAATTAAAATGAAAATTTAGGTTGAACTAAATTTGAATTTATTATTTAGAAAACTAAATTGAATGAAAATTTAGATGAAACGTTGAATGCTTAAAGTTTTGAAATATATGGAAATATAAAGGGGTATTTGTGATTATAAATCCGAATTTGAGATCGATAAAATTTAAGTGGTTATTTTAGAAATTGAGTTGAATTTAAATTGATAAACTGAGATTGAATTTAATTTGAACGGGAAGGTCGGGTTGATGTTGGAACGATTTTTTAAGTTGAGGAAATTGAAAATACTTTACCGTATAAATTATTTAATATATATAAATAAAATCTTGGGAAATATAGAGATATTTGAAGTGAAAATGAAATTTGGTTTTGAAGTATAAATTAAGCTGAAATGACCACGGTGTTATAGTGTATATTTCTACCTTGTAGAAAGTTCCATGGACCCTTAGTGGATGGTTATCCCAAAAATCCTTTAAGTTGATTGTATTTCAGTTGATATTTCACTTGAGTTGGATTTATTGATATAAAAATATTAATCCTGACTCGAGTGTTTTATGTTTTGCTTTACGCTCGGGTCAGATTGAGTGATACAGCATTTGAGACTCACCTTTGGAGTTCGGAGCTTCATTTGGAAATCCAACTATCGATTCAGATTCCAGCCTTTCCAGTTGATTGGTTCAGAGAAGTCATCTGTTGCATTGGAGACTTCACTGCATTTGAACTATTCGGTTGTATTTTTCTAACTCTGATATATATAGTAGCTTCATGAACTACTATTCTTTATCTATTCCGCTGCATTATATTGCTATGTGATCTGCGATTGATTTATTTACTGTATATTTTAAGTTTTGCCAAATTTTAATTAACTATTCGGTATTTTGAATTATTCAAGTCGGATATGTATGGTTTTATTGTCGATTTGAATGGTCCAAAATAGCGGCTTGTTACAGTCGGTATCAGAGCTTGGCTCTAGGCAAAACATAGCATATATGGTAAATTTATTTAGAGAATCACTTTCGCTCGAGTTGAATCTCTTCCTTTTGACTCGATTTCCTTTGAATTTTGGAATGTCCCTCGGTTCAGAAATTGATTCTGTCTCTCCCTATTTATATTCGTTTGATTTCGGAGTATCCCATAACTCCACTGAATGATTTGTAAAGGGGGTGAAAACTCCTTTTCAATTGGCATTGACTCATCGAAGATTTCTGTATCCTCGGTTTACGATGCTGCTATATCTCGTTATGCCGAATTCTATATCTCTGGCGATCGATTGTCGAATTGCCTCAGAATTCTACACCGATCTAATTTTGGAATCACGGTTGACCGGTAAAGGTCGCCCGCGATTTATAGAAGTATGTCCATCTTCTCTTTTGCAATTTAATTATCTCATCTTCAATCGAGTCTATCTTCGAGTCAGGATTCTATTGATTGGAGTTCCTCTAAATTAAATCGCTATTATTGCTTTTAAATCCATTCTTGAATCATCCTTTGAAAATCGGGTTTTGTTTGTATTTTTGAAATTGTTTATACCGGAATTTTATTTTGATAACTATGATTTTATTCTATATATAAAAGTGAAAATGTAACCCTATATGTAAAAGTTTTGAAAGGATTTGAAATTTTGAAAATTTATAGAAATTGATTTATATAAAAATGATTTATAACTGTAGAGTTAAATTTGAAATTCGAGAATTGAATCCATTATTTTGAAATTGGTTTTAAGATTTTGGAAAAAATATAAACATAATACGATTTAAAAGTATTTTTCCGAATGAGAAATGTTTCAAATGAGTTCCAATGAATTCCAATAATTTTGAAGAAATTTAAAAGAAGTTTTCACGAAAATAGAAGTCCAGAACTCACTTACGTCGCTGGAAAATAATTTCGGAGATGGGTGCATGCATCATCGACATTGATTTTCGAGTTTCAGAGTGGGGGAGAGGCCACTTTAATAGCTTCGCTATGCAAGTGATTTTGTAAAACCGTTTTTGATTTCAACTTCCAAAGTATAATTTGATATTTTAGAACGATATAAGTATATATTTGAAACAATATAAAATGAGACCGGTGTTCAGTCCTCGAGTTTCAGATTTAATAATTGATTTATTGATTTATTGTTGATTTTCAACTCTTGAATTGAAAATTTGATTTCCCTAACTATTTTGAATGTTCGAACACTTCCAAATCGAGATTAAATTTTCAAAGCTAAGAAATTTCGAAGAGTATAAAATGTTTGATAAAGAATATAAATTTAGTTTTGAAATGTTTTGAAAAAAAAAAGTTGAATAATGGTTTTCAGAAAGGTAAATTGGATATTTCACATAAAAATAGATAATTTAAAAGTTTTTTAAAAAAAGGGATAATTATAAATTTGGAAACCATTTTGAGTATAATTTATTTTGGGAAAATATTTGGTTTTGAAATTAAATTGGAATTAAAAACCAGTACCTATATGGAGATTTTTGAAAATGAATTTGTTTGACTTGAATTATTTTAATTTGGAAAATGGGATAATTTTCTAAACCTATTATTTTGGGAACTTTGAAATTTATATATTTAATTTGGAAGAAAATTTGGTGAAATCATATATGATTTTGAAACTGAATTGATATTGAAATGATTTGAAATTTGAGAACCTTATATTATTAAGCACTTGATTTGGGAGTGGTCGAACTTATATAAAATGGATTGTATAAGTATGAAGTTGATTTGAAATCTATTGATTTGAAAGGTACTCAATTTGGAAAGAGATTTTATATAATCGAAGTCTATATAAGTATGAGTTGATCTACTATTTATTTTGGAAAGTATTCGATTTGGGAAAAATGGAATCCTATATACATGGACTTTATATAAGTACGATATTTGAAAGTGATTTGAAAAGGTACTATATGATATTTATTTTCGAAGTAAAGATATGGAAAGTGCCTTCTGCTTGATATCCGCTTTGTGGCCACATCGTGGATTCATTCTATCGATATTATTCTCTCTGATTTTTGGTTTTTCGGATGTAATACTCGAGTGTTCCCACCATGGCGTAACCCTATTTTTTTCTCTCGCGACTGCATAGCGCAATTACCTGGCTGAGTCTGGCCTAGGGGTACGGATTGTTTCCTGGGGGATCCAGGCGTAACCATTGTGTATCCTGCAATCTGTGTAGGTCGCGAATAGTAGCGAAACTGCGTGGCAGAGACAGCCTATGGATACGAATTGTTTCCTGGGGGATCCAGGCGTAACCATTGTGTATCTGCGAACCATGGTCGGACAAAGGTTTTGGTTTGGTTGTTTTGTTTGGATTGTACTTTCCATATCTGTTTTAAAGGTTTTTCAAGTATTTACACTGGGTGTTGAAACAAGTCTACTAAGTACTTGAAGAATTCTAGCTTTGCGCCTGATCAACGCATGGCCAGAGTCTGCAAGAACAAGGATAAACTTGTTGAAACATCGAGTTATAAAAGTATTTTTGAAAGGAAAATTTATTTCAATATAATAGTATTTTATTATAAAAGTATTATTATAAAGGTATTTATTATAAAAGTATTTTTCCCAACAAAGAAATGTTGAATTAATATTTGAAATTTAAATTCTTATGGTTCTAGATTAATTATTCATGCCCGATACTATTCCTAGCATTTACCTTATCTGCTCAGTTTAGTTATTCACCTTGATTCTGTTTTCCAAATCTACTTTCCTTCCTTGTTGGATATATCCTTTAAAAATATTGTTTAATTATATACTACATGGTCTAATAGAAATTTCAGTGTTATAAACATTTTACAAGTTATTTATCTAAAATAAAACATATTTAAAAAAAGATTTGTGATCTAATAATAATATTTGGAAGGTATCTTGAAACAAAATAAAAATTTATGAATTTTGGATTTAATATTTCAATCGCTTCTTTGGAAATATAAGTAATAATGTAAATAATTGTTTTCAAAGGAGTTAGAAAAGTATTAAAGAAAATTAAATTTCAAATGAAGTTATCAAATAAATATTTCAAATAAAATTTATATAGTTTTAAATTAATTGTTTATCTTGTCTTTCAATCTATTTTATTTCTGGTTATTCTATTCTCCTACTTCCTACCTTTTTGGGGACGAAAAGTTTTGAGTGGGGGATAGTGTAACGACCCGTAGATTTTAATAGTTTTAAATGGTTTTATTTAACGTAATTAATTGAAACTTTTGAGAAATTTTATAAAATAATATTTTGAGATAAAAATTTAATATTTTGATTACGTCCAATTAAACATAGCAGATTTTAAATTTTAAATTTATTTTATCAAAGTTTATTCCATTGTGAAATTCTATTTAATTCAAGCTAGCTAATAAATTGCTTTAATAAATATTACAGAATCAATTTCTTTAATAAATATTGCAGAATCAGTGCACAGATGTTATCAATTTCATTTTTATGGTGGTACGTTCCTTTACGTTTCCTACCGGTTAAATTATAAATAATTTTCTTTGATGGGTCAGCTAAATCAAAGCAAAGTGACCGTTGCTATTTATTTCTTTTATTAATTGCTACAATTATTTTCACCAAATCAAGGGTTGACCGTTACTTGGCTTTCAAATTTTGGACTCTGCATTCAAAAAGAAACGTATAATATAATAAGTACTTCATATTTATTTTTAGTACGTTTCACAAAATTTTCTCTGTCCGTTCTTTTCTATTAAATATATACTTGTAGTTGTTATCAATCCATCGTTTCAATTTATTATATGGTCCGTTTATCTGCCTTTCAGATTTGAACGTGCAGCTGGTGGCACTAAAAGTTGCTTTAATTATCCACTAAATTATCGTGACCATCCCACTACTCTATATTTATTCCTGTATGTTTTATCTTCGCTTAAATTTCTCTGTCCATTCCTTTTTCCATTTTAATATCCTTTCCCTTCCATACTCACGTGCTTTCCAATCAAGTAATAAGTTGTTTAAATATCCACCTTGTCAACTTGACCGTTATTATTGCATCAAACCAGTATATAATTCAATTCTATCATTATTCTACCGTTTCTTCTTTAATAAATTATGTGTAACAGTATATCGTAAATGGACAGCTCATTCTCCACCCATTCATTTCTCCTATTCAATTAATAATGGAATATAAAGTTATATATTTGGTATATAATTCAAACAACCGTTACCATTCATACCTCCTAAATTCTAGCGATTGACCCCTCTATTTCCATGGTTCCAATTTTAGTTGCTGGATGACTCATTCCTACCGTTCAACTATATTAAATATTTATAACGTGTAGTCTCTGAGCCTATTTAGCTTCATTTTTTCTTCCTCTCTGTTGCTTCTTGAAAAAAAAAGAGATTTTTCCCATTACAATGCTAAAACACGTATGATGGAAAAATGAAAAAGGACCAGTTCTCCTTCCTATAGCTTCGTCAAGCCTCCGCCACCATAGCTCGAGCCACCTGTCAAGAGCCACAACCCAATCCATGCCTCCTCCCCTCGTCATTCATATTTTTATAAACGGTATGCGTATCATATTGCAATATATGTTACGTTTTTAAATGTTTGCATATAGCATGAATATGTACTAGTACTATATATGGTCTATTTTGTTTAATGGATATGTTATACAAGCTGTGTTTTCTTTTGCCTAATGGATTTTGAAACTTATAATAAATATTATTGCATTAGTTGTTGTTTTCAACTTCCTGCAACACTTTGTTTTTTTATTATAAATTTTAGCTTGCTGCAATTATCTTTTCATCTATATTATTGTATTCTATTACCTAATATATACATTTTATCTAGTTATATATATTATACTATAAGGTGTATATATATAAGTTTTCATAACCCTTTATAATATGTAGCTATGTATATAAGATTGGACCTGTTATATATGAAAGCATTGGTTATAGCAATTAAAAATATACAAAGGAATTTAACGTGGTGATATTTACTTATGAATAGAACAAGATACGTACCACCCTCTGTATCTTCGTCTCTCTCCCCATGTTCTTATTATATATATATATATATATATATATATATATATATATATATATATATATATTCTTTCTTTTTTTCTCTTTTCACTCCTTTCATTTTATAGATTTCAAATAAATTGACAAACGCTTTGGAAGTATTTAAACGCAGTACACGACAAATTTAATAAGCAGTGGTGTTTTACGTCATTTATAGCCAAAAATTTTTTTTGATAAGTTCATACATTTCTAAACTGAAAATAATAAATATATGATGCGATGGAATTTGAATTTTCATACGCCGTGCCATGAGCTGATCTTAAATTTAAAAGAGGTATGATATATCAATCACTTACAAATAAGACGAAGATAACGTCCTAAATTAACTTTTAGCAAATTGAACGTTACTGTCGTTATTAAGAAACCAATGTATTGTGTCCTTTGATTATTTGGGCACTAATAATATGTTACGTTATTCATTCCATCAAATTCATTTCACACCACGTTATTTTAAATATATTGCTACTCTTCTACTGAAATTTATCCAAAAATTTAATAAAAATGATCCGACGGTGCATTAGCCTTCAGGACTAATCCCTGAATTCCAAACGTTGGATCCACTTTGCGTTATGTTTTTTTTTCTCTTTTTCCATAAAACATATATAAAGTATAAAGTTTATATTTGTTTTCTGATGTTAGTTGAAATATAAATATTGATTTTTAAATAGTATATCTATATATAAGCTCCTTTTGTTGTTCGTATATAAATGGTGTTGTATGTGCATTTTTATGAAATAGCGCCCAATGTATATTATTTTATAAAAGAATTCATTTGTTATGTCAACTAAATATATGTTACATTTGGTTTATATAAATATATTATAACTGATATTGACTTCTTTCATTATACTCTTTTTTACAGCTAAAATATGTCAGTATTGTAACCTAGCACATGATTAATATTAGCCTCTTTATATAAGTATTTATTTCAAATTTCATGTTGTATATATGCTTGATTCTAATTTATGTGTTTTAAATAAAAAACAATGATTTTGGAAAATATAAATACGTATATATTTAATTTAATTTAATATGTGTTGAATTTAGAATATGACTTTATATATATAGTTATATATAGTTATATATATATATATATGAGTCCACTCATACCATTATCTTCGCCGATCCCGTTCTGACTTGTTCCATCAATTCTTGTTACCAGCTTTGGTCGTTGAATTCATGTCGATTTTGCTTTGCTTCGATTCATAATTCAAATTTCAGTGTCTGTAGCAGTATGCATATCCGTGTCATCTTCTGTATTCTCTAGGCTCGAGAGGTGAGTAATCACTCACGATTAACATTCTTTTATTCATTAAATTTGATTTCAATTGAAACGACAAATGAAATATGCTATTGTAGTTATTTAAATTTGTTATATATGCTATTATCTGTAACTGTTCACCTACGGGATATGACACCATATCCTGTTGTCTATATTATATTGTTATTGATGATATATGCCTGTTATTTTATTGTATTTTCTGTTATCACTCTACAAGTTCCCTGTAGTTTAGAAATCACTATGGATTGAAATGATACATACCCGAACAGACTTTAGAATAGGAGAAAATCGTTATGGGTTGAAATGATAAACCCAAGCGATTTTCATTTAATTGAATTTGGGATTACAGGTTGAAATGCTATCCACCCGTGTAAATTTTGTATACGGATTTAAATGATAAATATCCGTAGCACTTGACTATATGATAGGAAATATATACAGACACCATTGGTCCATATGAATATTTTGAAAAAAATTTCTATAATTTTGGAAAGAAATATATGGTTTAATAAATTTGATTCTTAAGATATTATATAAATGAAAATTGTGTATATAGATTTAGTAGTAATATTTGATTTAAATTAGATTGATTTAATACATATAATATGGTTAAGTATTTATGTAAATCTATATTTCAAATAGATTCTCTTGTTATAAATTGAATAATTAAGATTGGGGGATAAATTTGGGTTTATAAAAATGGTATTTAAATAAGGATTTATTTAATTAAATCGATTTGAAATTTTTGAATGGGAAATTTAAAGGGTAAGATTTTATAACTGGATTTTTGATATAAGTGATTGAATGAATATTTCACGTTTAAATAAATTAATGAAAATATTGAGTAAAATTTAATTTAAGGTTACTTAAATGATATTGAATCTAATAAGGGAGTATTTCAAGACTAAATAATAATGAGGTTAAATCGAGATCTATATGAAACTGTTATATAGAACGTTTAAATATTAAAGCCTTGAACTATATTGGAATTTAAATGGTTTATATTGAGATTCAGATCTGTATTTGAAATCAACGTAGTTGAATTTGTTATTTAGCAACTAAATTGAATTAAACTGAAAATTTAGGTTGAACTAGATTTGAATTTATTATTTAGAAAACTAAATTGAATGAAAATTTAGATGAAACGTTGAATACTTAAAGTTTTGAAATATATGGAAATATAAAGTGGTGTTTGTGATTATAAATCCGAATTTGAGATCGATAAAATTTAAGTGATTATTTTAGAAATTGAGTTGAATTTAAATTGATAAACTAAGATTGAATTTAATTTGAATGGGAAAGTCTAGTTGATGTTGGAATGATTTGTTAAGTTGAGGAAATTGAAAATACTTTACTGTATAAATTATTTAATATATATAAATACAATTTTGGGAAATATAGCGATATTTGAAGTGTAAATGAGATTTGGTTTTGAAGTATAAATTAAGCTGAAATGACCACGGTGTTATAGTGTATATTTCAACCTTGTAGAAAGTTCCATGGACCCTTAGAGGATGGTTATCCCAAACATCCTTTAAGTTAATTGTATTTTTGTT
This sequence comes from Allium cepa, assembly GCA_030765085.1. Taxonomy (NCBI): domain Eukaryota; kingdom Viridiplantae; phylum Streptophyta; class Magnoliopsida; order Asparagales; family Amaryllidaceae; genus Allium; species Allium cepa. The sequence continues at coordinate 83,957,600 of CM060931.1, read as the reverse complement.
GATATTTCACTTGAGTTGGATTTATTGATATAAGAATGTTAATCCTGGCTCGAGTGTTTTATGTTTTGCTTTAAGCTCGAGTCATACTGAGTGATACAGCATTTGAGACTCACCTTTGGAGTTCGGAGCTTCATTTGGAAATCCAACTATCGATTCAGATTCTAGCCTTTCCAGTTGATTGGTTCAGAGAAGTCATCTGTTGCATTGGACACTTCACTGCATTTGAACTATTCGGTTGTATTTTTCTAACTCTGATGTATATAGTAACTTCATGAACTACTATTCTTTATCTATTCCGCTGCATTATATTACTATATGATTTGTGATTGATTTATTTATTGTATATTTTAAGTTTTGCCAAATTTTAATTAACAATTCGGTATTTTGAATTACTCAAGTCGGATATGTATGGTTTTATTGTCGATTTGAATGATCCAAAATAGCAGGTTGTTACAGTGATTGTGAGTGGAGTTTGTTCTTGATCTTGGTTGATCTTGGAGGATCATTCTGGTGGATTGGGTTTGGTCCAGTTTGTTTCTTAGGACATCAGCAAGGGTTGAGCTGATCAGGAAGGAAGTAGGCAGCCCAGGATCGTCTGATGAGTTTTGTGGATCTGAATCGGAGATCTGATTTTGGATAAGTTTTCTCCGTTTTAGGAGCTATAAAATTTGGTAAGTCTGGTAAGCTAGCCCCGAGGTGTTTTGGATCTCTTCTGTGTTCTGTTATAGATAAGTGTTTAGTCTTCTGGATTGAATTGCCAGTTTGGATAACTGGGATTCATTGTGTTTCACGTATCTCTGAGGGAGTACATGTGTGATTTGTTTCTGGTTTTGGAATCAGTTGTTCTAGGAGATTTGGTTGTTGAGTCAGACTTGTATGTAGTCTAATTTCTTGTTTAGTTTGGTAGATCTAGATGAGTAGGAAATTTATAGCTTAGTAGTGTTGATTATTTGGATTCTGTAGAGCGAGTATCCCGGTGTTATACTTGGGAAACTCGAGACAATTCTATTCAGAAATTTTGTCTGGATAGTTAAATTTGTTTGTTTGGGTGAATTAGTTGCTATGGTTGTTAGGATATGGTTGATAATATGTGCTTGTGTTTTAAAATTTAAATCTTTAATGAGATTATTAAATTACCTTTGTTTTAAATTTCAGGGAAGAAATTCTTTTAAGGGGGAGGAATGTGATATCCCGGAATTTTTGGCAATATCAATTTAATAATCTTCATTTAAAATTAAATTGATTTAATAATATTAATTAATAAAATATGAATTGGTTTAATATTCTAATTAAATAAATATTTAATTAGTGATTTTATTTTTTTAAAAGCTAAATAAATGTTTCTATTTATAATGTATATATATTTGTATATATATTATAGATAATCTTTGATTTGGAATTTAATAAATAAATAAAGTTTTGTTTTCAAATTCTAATAATATATTTAATAATTTGGAAATTATGATTTAAATTAATATTAAGCTTTTCAAAGTTATTTAATTTATAACTATATGGTTTGTAAATACTTAAGATAAATGTTAATTGTTTAAAATTTATATCTTAGCTTAATTTTTAAATTTAAATAAAAAGTTTTATTCATTTCTTTAAAATATTACTTGGTAAATTTGAATTGAAATAGAAGTTTAAAACACAATTTACATATGGTATTAATTCATTTAATAATAGAAGTAATTTATAATCTCTTTTATAAATTATTTAAAATTATCAAATTTGTTATTTGCAAATAATAATTATAATACTTAGGTTTTATCACCATAAATAATTTTAATTAGTATAGAATTGTTATTTTTAAAATTTATAAGTAGTTATATATGTATAGATATAACTTGATCCTTAAATTTTATTTTCATAACCTAACTTTAATTTGAATTTAAATTTTTAAAATTCAATGTATAGATTTCATATTTGTTTGGATTTTAAAATATTTATATAAACTTTTATTTATAAATATAATTGGTTTTTATTTCTTTTAAAATTATTTATACATATATAGATACTAATTACTAATTCATTAAGCTTGATTTTGTATTAATGTTTTATTAACATTTAAAATACAACTAATTAAATTATGAGACAAGTGTTAACATATTAAATAATCAAACAATATGTGTTAATGTATGAATTAAACAATATGAAAAGTGTCATGTTTGAATTATATTTTCTTTTTGTTTTTTTTAAATAATTCAGCCTTTATAAACCATATTTTCTTCCCCTTCACTCTTTTTCCTATCTTTTATTCTAAGCTAAGAAAAACTTAAGAAACTCTGAAATCATCTCTAAAACCAAAAACATATTCAAATCGGTAAGTAACACTCCTCAAACCAAAAATGTAAATCACAGAAACCTGTAATCTCATCAATTCAACAACCTGTAGTTCAGTTTCAAAATTCAAAATTAATACCACTTTAACATACTGGAAATCATCAGCATGCAAGCAAAACTGTAGATCAGTGTCAAATTCAAGCCTGCATTTCTTTTCAAGCCTGGAAGCCTGCATGCATGTGGTTTTCAAGTTTTCAAAAGCAAGAACATGTAATTTCAAGATTTTATAAATAATGCTCTGTGCTTCTGTTTCGGGTGAGTAACTCTTTTTAAACTTAAAGATAAAACCGGTTGTTTGATTTATGCCTAAAATAAGTTGTATTTGTATATATGTTGGAAAATTCCTGTGTATTTGTGATGTGTGATGCATGTATGATTGTGAATGCCTGTAGAACATCTCTGTTCTAAATTTCAAGCCCAGTTTTCAATTGAAATCATTTCTCTTGATCCATTGATTGTTAGGAATTAGGACCCAAACAATATTTGTTTGTTTGATTTTAAAATAAGTTCTAAAATTTATCTAAGTTAAACAAAATTCAAATTTGCTCTGGCAATAAAATTAATCAAGAAACTCAAGTCTTTGTAAAAATTCAAATATGTTAATTGTGCAATTCAGGTATGTAAACTAAATCCTTAAACTAGGACATGATTATTAAGAGTAAAATCATAATTTTTAATTTGGGTTTGACTGAGCAAGTGAGGGTTGATCAGAGTTTGGTTTTGGAGTGGTCTCTGGTGATCTAAGTGGATTGGGAGGTCGAGTTCCTGTCTCAAGGAAGAAGGATGGTCAGAGATTGTGGGAAAAATATCAGAATGTCGATCAGAGGTTGGTGGTGACGAGGGGAGGCCGTTGATGTCTGTAAACCTAATTTTGGGTGTATGATCGGTTTTTTTCAGAAATCAACCTCTGGTGAATCGAGGTTCATGAAATTCTAGGAGATCGAAGTTTGGGCAATGGTGAATTCATGGCCAGAAGTGGAGGCATTCTGGTAGTCGGAATTGTGGTGATAGTGGTGTTTCCAGGTTTAGAGGTAGGTTCCTATTTGGGTTTCTGTTACTCGATTTTTGATTCGAGTGTGTGGTGAAGATTCGGTGATCGTTGATTAATCTAGAGATGGTCGTTGATTTGTTAAGTTCATCGTGGATGATCGGAGAGGAGAGACTGGTCTGTGCATATGCATAGTGCATATATGGTTTTGGTGAAGTTTAGTAGATGGTTGGTATGCAGTTTAGTCGCGAGGGATTCTCATTTAAATGATGAGTTTGCTCGAGTTTGTATGAGGTTAGACTCGAAGTAAATTTTAGGTGGCTCGGGGAAGAGTTGATAACAGGTTTTAGAAACCTGTTCTATTTTAAAATTTAAAACAGAAGTTTTAAATTATAAAGGAAGGATTTAAACAAAGTTTAAATCTGAATTTAAATCTGAATTCAAATTGAATTTGAATCTTAGGTTTTGAAAAGAAAATAAAGCTTATAAATTCAAATGTTGTAATTAAGTTTGAATGTTAAAGTATTTTATAATATGTTTTTAAAATATGAAATATAAGATTTAAACAAGATTTTAAATCTAAGTTTAAAAATCTGGATTCAAAAATGAATTTGAACCCTAGTTAGAAATAAAATATAGTTTTTGGATTTAAATGTTTTAAAACAACTTTGAATGTTTTAAAATATGGTTTGAAGTTTAAAAACGATTTTGGTTTAAATTTTTTAAATTTCTTTTATAAGACAAATAGATTATTTAACATGTAATACAAAGGTTTTTGAATTGTTTTAAAATCCTTGTTAAAGTTAAAATTGTTTTCATTTTAAATCTTAAATTTAAAATGGAATTTAATAGTAAATTTAAAGCAAATTGTTTTTAAAATACTTTGTTAATGATAATTAACTCATTAATAAGATTTAGGTTTATCTTAAAGTTAATTAGGCCTTAATGATTTATAATTCATTAAATTATTAAGGTAATTAAGATTTGTAATTAATTAATTTAATTAATTAATGATTTGGGTTAATTAATTAAGTAATTAGGGGTTTATTTATTTAATTAATTAAGGAGTAAGTTAATTAAGATTAATCAAATTGTAATTAAGAATTAAATAAGATTTGATTTTAATTTAATGATTTGAAATTCATTAATCAAGTAATTAAAAATTAATTAAGTTATAGATTAACATTTAATTAATTATATAATTAGAGATTAATTAATGGGTTTTCTAGATATTTTAATTTGTAATTAATAATGATTAATCTCAGTTCATTACTTTAGAGAAGTAATTAAAGATCTATTAATGGTCAATGAAGATCACTAACACAGATTATATAATAATTAATTAATGTGATTAATTTTACTAATTAATTAGATTAATTAATTTAAAGATAATCATTCGTGAATTGTTTAAGTAATTACTTAGTTGAAAGTAATTAAGAAATTAATTACTAAGTGTAGTTAATTAAGTTTATTTTGATTAGTTTAAGTTAATTAATTAAGATTAATTAATTTGAAATAATCACCGAATAATTTAAGAAGTAATTACTCAATGTAATTAATGAAGAATAATTACTTAGTGAAGTAATTAAGAAGATAGTTATTGGATGTAATTAAATTGAAGGATAAATAGGTAATGGAAGAGTTTTGGAAATTTATTACTTTGTGTAATTAATATGAAGAATAATTACTTAGTGGAAGTAATTAATAATTAATTTCTTAGTATAATTAATTAAGAATAGATTAATAAAGTTATTTGATGATAATTAAGAAGTGTAATTAATTAAGGGTAATTAATTATTTAACGAGATTAATCTAGGGTGATTAATAAATATAATTAACTATAGATTAATTATTAAAGATAATTAATTAAGGAGTAATTAATTTATCAAATGAAGTAATTATAGGTAGTTAACTACTGAATGTGATTAATCAAAAATGATTAATCAATATGGTTTAATTGATGATTAATTACTTAATGTAATTAATTTAAATAGGGAAATTATAAATCAAAATAATTATGGATCATTAATTAATATAATTAGTGATGTAATTAAGGATTGATTAATTAAGATTAATTAATCAATAATAAGTGATAAATGAAGGAATCAGTTAATGTAATTAATTAAGGATTAATGTAATTAATGAAGTAATTACAAGTTAATTACTGAATTTGGTTTAGAATAGTTAATTTGCGAAATGAATTAAAGGCTAATTACTTGAGTGTAATTAAAGCTAAATTAATCAAGAGTGATTAATTGAGGTAATTTATTTAAGGGTAATTAATTAATTGATTTGTTATTAATTAAGAGTTATGTAAGAAAGATTTATAATGGTGAAGTAATTAATTTAATTTACTTTAAATTAATTAGAGAAGAAGTAATTAATTTAATTCATTTTAAATTAATTATAGAATGGTGATTAATAAGTCATTGCTTATGAATGCTGATTGATACTGACTGCCCTGAATAGTTGAGATCTCGAATATGAGATAAGTGAGGTTGTGTGATATGGTTGCTTTAGTTGCATTGTGATGATAATATGAATTAACTGTTTATGATGATAATATGGATTATCTGTTTATGATGATAATATGCATTATTTGTTTATGATGATAATGTTGATTATATATTATGATTTTGTTAATTATCTATCTGTGTGTATATAGATAATATTGAATTGAATTGTTTTAAACTTTAAAACAACTTGGACCTAAAAGATGGCGTTTTGGATTTCGATGAGACCGGGATCGGGTTTCCATATTTGGATATCCGAAAACCACATGGATCCAAATTAATGATAGGTCGTGAATCTCAAGTGAAGATGAAGATTCAGAGTGCAAGGGTTATCGTCGTTAACTCTGAGGGTGATTCCAAAATGAGTGTAACGAGATAATGCCTTCGGTTTCGTTCGAACCCGGAATGAACTTGTATGGATTGAATGCTTTCAGAACATCGTCAGGTGGACGATGAGAATTCTAAGAGATGTGTTCTCTAAAGGTAATCGTTGCCTCAAGCCTCATCAACCGGGAATGGCTAGAACAGGAGAGGTGCAGCAAGGTTAAGTGGGTCATGCCCAAGTAGGATGAGATTTACCCCTGTCTAGAAGTCCCTTTATATTCGGCTGTGTGGGGTAGTTGATTGCAACAACTGCCGGGGTTGTCTTGTTCAGGAATATTCAGTAAGGAATGGTCCCGGCCTTGTGTTATAGGGGAGTTAGGGTGGCTCCTCGGTACGGTGATCTAGGCCACGTACTGTGATGGGCGGTACCCCAGTAGCCCTGCCATTATATGGAATCCAGTCCCCAATAAGTGTCGTACGTTTTAAATGTGCCCAACTATGTCAGAACGTGATATGTAAGCATTCCAGCTATTTCTGTATTTTACTTGATAACCCTAGACGCTATTATAATATCATTGGATTTCCTATCAAATGTTTTGGTTAGCGTAAAGTAAAAACTTACCCGTGTTTATTTGTGGGGAGTCTTAGGTGATACCTTTTATTTTCAAAGGATTTTTAAAGTTAAGCAACTTTAACCTGTTACTCACACCAGACCCATGTCTGATTCGGAGTTTATCTTCTGTTTTCTTAAACTCTTGGTTACTCAAATTTTTACCTGTAGCCAAGGGATTTAGGTTAGATTTGACGAATTGTGGAGGAGAAATGGAGTAGGAGGCTTCTGCATTGTAGATATATAGTTTCCGCTGCGTGTTCTCTGTGTTGGTATCTCGTTGTTGAGTTGTATTGAGTTGTAATAACTAGACAGGTGTTTATAATTGTCTAGTATGTGATGTATATGTTGTGTATCTCTGATTGGTGTTGTCTATTATGTAATACTTATGTTATTAATATAATTTATTCGTTCCGCTGTTGAGATTCTGGTGTTGTTTCTTCTTTCTCTTCTTTCTTTTATCTTTTCTATTATTTTCTTTCTTAAAGATCATACGATTTTCTGTGGAGAAAAAGTCGGGTCGTCGCAGCAAGGGTCGGTTATGTTGATCTTCCTTTATTCCCTCGATTCATCATCAGCAGAGTTAGATTCAGTTCCTGTCGTCGGAGATTTTCCAAACGTCTTTGAGGAGCTTAGGGGGACTACCCCTAAAGAGAGATATTGAGTTCAGGATTTATTTGACTGATAATGGTAAGCTGGTAGTGAGGCACACGGCACCTAAGAAGAGGAAGGAATTGAGAAAGCAAGTTCGTGAGCTTTTGGAGAAAGATTTAAAAAGAAGGAGCACAACGGAGTGGGGAGCGCCAGTCGCCTTCGCTACTAACGCGAATGGTTCCCTTTGACTTTGCGTAAACTGTAGAGAATTAAATAAGCTCACAAAGAAGAACCGTTATCCACTTCCTAGGATAGATGATCTTTTGATCGGTTGGTTGCTCTTCAGTATTCTCTGAGGTTGATTTTAGCCACTGGATTTCATCATCTTAGGGTTGCTGATGATAGCATTGATAAGACCGCATTTAGGACACCCAGTGGATTCTTTGAGTGGTTAGTCATGCCTTTTGGGTTAACCAACACTCCAGCTTATTTTGTAGATTTGATGAGCCATGTTTTTAGAGATGTACTAAACAAGTTCGTGGTCGTATTCGTGGATGACATTTTGGTGTTTTCCAAGAGTATAAATGAGCATGTTGTTCATTTAGAGAAGGTTCTTCGCACACTCTGTAATCACCAGTTGAGGGCTAAGTTTTCAAAATGTCACTTTTGGAGAGGAGGTACGTTTCTTAAAGCATGTGGTCTAAAAGGAAGGTTTGGTTGTTGACCCCGCTAAGGTGATTGCAGTACAAGATTAGAATGCTCCTAAGAATGTTGCTGAAGTTAGAAGCTTCCGAGGATTGTCTGGCTATTATAGAAGTTCATTAGAGATTTTTCTAATATCTCATCACCACTCATGCACCTTACTACGAAGAATAAAGCATTCGTATGGGATGTGCATTATAAGGATTCCTTCACGAAGCTTAAGAGAGCTCTTACTAGTGCACCAGTCTTAGTTTTACCTGATGGAGCTAAACCTTTTACAGTATACACTAATGCATGTGGGACGAGTCTAGGAGCGGTGTTGATGCAAGAAGGGAGGATAGTATGTTATGGGTGCGACGAACCATCTCCTCGACCATCAGAAATCGACATTAATACATCCACGGTACTAATGTGCCATAAATCCAAGTGTTGGGGAGACGGATTATCAAAACTGTAAAAGAAAATAAAGATAGAAGATAACACAGTAATAGAACCTCGCATCGCATTCAACATTTTAATCATACATAAATGATCATAGTCAAATACAAATCCAGCGGGATAGTTATAACTGTCTATCCTACATATGCTGGAAAATACATACTACATAGCACAGCAGAAAATGGGTAGATATCTAAATAAGGTACTTCAGCTTCATAGTTCCAAAAGGCTTCTCCAAAATGCTCCCCAACATACTTCAAAATGCTCCTAAGGTATCCTGACTACACGACTGCCCGAATAATAGGGCACCCAGAGTTTAAAGGGAAAAACAAACGCTGGGTCAGTCATGGTACTGGTGTGAGAACTCAAAATACGATGTTTTGTTTTGAAAACAAAAAGGTATCTCATAAGACCACGCCGCACATAAACACGGAACGGTTTTTTACCTTTAGATAACCAAAACTCTTTACTACATAAAATTTGGGGATATTATTTTTAAGGACATTCTTTGAAAACAATTTCAAATAAACTTATTAATCTTAACCGAAATTGCTATCATTATTAAATTCCAGTATACTAGGTTCTACAAACAAAACCGTAAGTTCTTATTGGAGAATGGATTTCCATACAAATGACCAGGTGAAGGAACTACCTTCTGATGGGTACACCTCTAGATGGATTCCCCGCAGACCATCACAAAGAATCCTTTGCCGATACAAGACCGGCCTATCTCTGTAACTAGATAGTACCGAATATATCATCCCCCGGTCGTTACTGACCTTTATCCGAGAGCACTCTTCGCATACATCCACATTAATTTACATCCCGAACGTCATAGTTGGAAGAAATATATCTAGAAGGGGAAGATCATACCCTAATTTGGAATGACCCACTTAGCCTTGTTGCATCTAACCCTGTTTCGGTCATTTTCGGTTGATGAGGGTTGAGGCTACGATTACCTTTTCACATAGCACGTCTTCTTTCACTTTGAATGCCACATTGTCATTCCACATTCACACGACTGATTTGTACAAACGTATAACTTCATGAGCTCGTATATCTCGGGAAAGAGTGTTAAGCTAAGAAAATGTGTCTTCTCCGCCAACGACTGATATAAGAGACCAGTCATTGTGATTTAGAATGCAAGGTCAGACACTCATCCATACAAGTTCATTCGAGGACCAAACAAAACAGAAGGTACTTTCCTCAGTCATTACTAGGCGAGAAGTCCTTGTGCTTCTGAGATTTTTCATAAAAAGAGACCACTACTACAATACAGTGAATGAGGAGTTTATCCCCATTAATCAACAAGTAGTACCTCGTTATTATTCTCTAAATATCTCTGTCTTCAAACATCTTCAATCTTCGAACACATAAATTAGTTCGAAGTGGTTTTTGGATAGGAATCACCCAAATCCGACCCTAGTTCCTTCGAAATCCAATCGTCGACAAAAAATGATGTAATAAGGTGATTGTTTTTCGATTCATTCATTTTTCTTTACCAAAATATCTTTGAGAGATATACATTTTCAAAATATTGTTTAGTGAATACAAAATCATTTAAACCTCTTTTTTAAATATTTCTCAAATCATTTTTAAAGAGTATATTTTGAGAAAATAGGATTACATAAATTATTCTACTTTTATCCAAAATCAACTTTCATATTCAACGAGTGTTATGGGAGGAATAATGGTGAGATCACCTTTTAAATTCCACGAATAGGATAGGTTCCCTCTTTGGATTTTAATAATGAGTATAAGAAGATTATTTCAATAAAATCCAAATTGAGCATCCAGGCTTTCCTTTCGATACGTCCCACCCCTCGTCTAAAAGAGAAAACTAAGGCCGTGTAAGTTCAGGGCACTGGTTGCTCCATCTCTAACCTTAGTTACACATCTTGTTTTCACTTTTAGATCTCACCGACGGGACAAATGTACTAGTCGTTTCCGCATACTCATTTTCCCTTTTTTTTAAATCACTTAACTATTTGTTTGACCATCTTTTAAATATTGTTAAATTGTTCTAATTTCTTTTAAAATTCTTTATTGTTCACTTAAAACCATTTACTAAGGATTTAGGAAATAATTGTTAAGTTTCAACCTTTATTTCAAAAGTTATTGACTAGCGTTGTAAAAAGTGTTGCAAATAGTGTTACAAAAAGTGCTTTAAAAGCTATATTCTTCATAACGACTTTTCTTTCATTTAGAAAACCCTATTTTAAACTTAAATCACTTTTTTAAACATTTTAGAAGTCTTTTAGAATTTATTTCATATTTTTAAAATGATTATTTTATCAATTTCCAACTTTGGTCATTTAGCGCAAAATTAGATTTTTCTTGAAAATTGATTTTACCATATTTAAAAATATACAAGATGAAATCTTGATTTTATTTTTCTATGAAAGATATGGATATAAGGATTCGAAAAATTCTTACTTCGAAGGACTCCGAACTATATTCCACTTCGTATGTTCATTTGAATTTTTGACGCGAAAACACGAACTACCGTTACGTGACGCGTCAAATTTTAGGTGTATTTAGAGATTAATATCCAAACTTTATCGAGACAAGTTTAAACACTTAGAAATCATTCCTAAAGCATATTCAAACATTTTTCAAAGGTATAAATAATTCCATATCATATTTCAATTCTTTTGGAAAGTGATTTGAATGTGATTATACGCCATGTAAACCTAATGTTTCAACATATATATTCAATATACAACTAATAAACATCCAAAATAGAGTTTATAACCATTTTAACATATTCTAACATGTCACATGAACTTGCCAAACAATTTAACAATCTTTTTATTATGATGTCACATGATTGTCATTTATGTACATATTTGCTTGCTAACTTTTGCAAATGACTTAAACGTGGTTGCTTTCTTTTTCAAAAACTTATCAAACATCATTATTAACATCCAAACAATATTTATAACTTGCGAAACATCATATAAACATTTCCTACTTAATAATTTAGAGTTCTCATCTTTTGTTGCTTTCAAACTAGTTTTAAAATTTTCTAACTTTGCTAAAATTTGCCTAAAGCTCTTAGAACTTGCTAAACTTCCTCGTACTTTCCTTAGGAGGTCATGACCATGCTTGAAGGGAAAAATGTGCTCGGTCAAATAGAGGAAGGGGGCGTGAGCAATAAGTGGGGGAAGGAGGAGTTTCGAAGTGTTCGGATGGAGCTTTGTTGATATTTTTCTTTGTTTTATTTTTAGAAATATTTTGACATTATTTAATCATGGAAAGAAGCCATTAAAGGATGTAAGAGAGCTTAAGAAAGTGGAAAAGAAATGGTGAAAAAGTGAAGAAGAAGATGATGGTTATTTATAGAAAATATTTGAGATTAAAATATAGGTTCGTGTTTTTACTTAAATAACCTTCCTTAAGAATGAAGTAAACTTATTTAATTCAACACTTACCATCCACATCACATACACTTTTAAAATTCAAACACTTATGAGTTAAGTAAAGAATGAGAATGATTACTTTACTTTATGTCACATGTGATGTGACATGTGTTTTGTCTTTTTTAATTTACTTTTGCTAATTACCTTCTAGAATTTTATAAGTGCGATTATTAAAAGTAATCTTTTTTAGTTATTTGTGAACTGCCTTTATATGTTAACATATTTATTAAATTGTGTACATAAAGGTGCAACAACTTCAAATCGACAAAACGTTGATTTTTGACAAAATGTTTTATGGTTATATTTTGACGTTTTAGTTAAACTATTTATTTATGTAAACCAAATTTAAAAATAAATTTGTATAGTGCTATTTATAAATATAAACACTCATAAATAAATTAAAATAATTTATTAAACCATTTAAACTTACTTTCTTGAAATCAGGATTTTGTCACTTTTGTCGATATAAGCAAATGTTAATATTTTTATGTATACCTCTATTTCCAAATCCCATCTAATATTGTTTGAATCATAAAACATTTTTTATTTTATATTTAAAATCACTTTAAATATTATATTTTGAAGTAGTTAAATTATGGGTCGTTACATTCTCCCATACTTAATTGGATTTCGTCCTCAAAATTATGTAAGACGAAAATGGATTAAAAGGAAATATATATTCAATAAGATGGAATTTATACAATAAGTGACTACACCACAGGCAGTGAGTACACTCAAACAATAGACAAAGTCTATACATCGATCCTAAACTAGGGATATGCTTTTCTCATGCTATCTTATTTTTCCATATGCAATCATCAGCATCCCCGCTCCATTGAAATTTGACCAATCGTACTATCTTCCTTCTTTATCATTTTTCTTTTTGATCCACTATTCGAATGAGCTTTCTAATAACTGGTAAGTTTGGTTCTATCTCCAAGTCATCATGGGCAGTCGTTTCTATGATTTGTTCTGAGTTATATACATGCTTCCGTAAATATGATATGTAAAAAACATTATGTACACCAGACAATCTTTCAAGCATTTGTATTCAATAAGCTAGCGGTCCAATTCATTCGAGAATGGGAAAAGGTCCAATATATCGAGGTGTGACGACCGGGGGATGGCATACTCGTGATAGTTGGTTACCTGGTTACAGAGGTAACCTGGCCTTGTGCTGGTAGAGATCCGGTTAGGTTCTTGGGGCATTCCTCCAAAGGCGTACCTATTCGGTGAAGGAAGTTCCTTAGCCTGACCATTTGTTGGAAATCCAATCATCCAATACGAGCCTTGTATGATTGCAGTTGTAGAACCTGCCATTTAACATGGTAGCTATAGCAGGCATATTATAATGGTACGTATGCTGGCTAAGATTAATATTATACCTGCAAATGTTTTCTGCACTATGCATTAATAATAATATCAAATGGATTTTCACGTATCAAGCATGTTCGACTATCATAAGGAGAAATCTCCCCCAATTTTGCGTTTGCATTTTGTTTGGCGAGAAGATTTATGGTAGTTTCATTTTCCAAAAAGCGTAGCGAATTTCTTTCTATTTCCTTTGTTTGTTTTTGTTCAAAATAAAATAGTTTTTTTTGCTCCCACCAGTCCCATGACTGACCTGGAGCTTATTGTTCCCTTTCTAAACTCTAGGTGCCCACAATTTTCCACACAGGCAGCATAGAGTCAGGTTATCAATAGATAGCAGATGTGGATCTAGCAATCTTTGGTTAAGCGAATGCATCGGATTTGCTTCACTTCGGGATGATGGTGATTCTCGCTTCTTGGTTTGGTGTTTTGGAGCTTTGGCATTGAAGATTTTGTTTTCCGCTGCAGTTGCTGTCTTATTATTTCCACTCTTATATCTATCTCTGATATATGTTGATCATTCCATTTGTATCATTGTTGTATCAAATGTTTTGTATCAATAAAAAATTCATTTTGTTTCCGCTATGTTGTTATCACCTAATGTTGTTATAAACTCCGGCGAACAAGACTCAACGTTTGAATCTACGGCATTCGAATACGGGTGATGTATTTGGGTGTCGATTTTCGGAGGACGAGTCAGGGTCATGAGAAGTGGTATCAAAGCTAAAGGTTGATTAAGAACTTTAGCTTTGGAGTATAACACATTAGGTGACTCATTAGAGATAGGGATATAAATGCCCTAGAATGAGTATCCCTAAGTTATCTTGTCCGTATACCTCAGTAAATTCTCTTACTATTCACTGATAGTGAGAATGAGTGTAAGAAGAGGACGAGGTAGGGGACAAGGGAATACCACTATAAATGGTCAATACCCTGTAACAACAAGGAACAACTTTCTCCATCAATCTCTTTTGATCATCATTCAATTTCAATTCTTTAATGAATTCCTGGCAGCTCCAAGAAGAAGCTTTGGTGTGGGAGTGGCCCTAGGAATCATTGTAGATAAGTTCCTATTTAGTATTCTCTTCATCAGTTTCCCTCATCTTTTCGTTTTAACTTTAATGAATTTGAAATTTAAATTAAAATAAATTCGTTAACAAAATATAAAGCTAAATTAAATTGCAAAGATCAGTGTCCATTTATATATTCTTTGGGGTCAAGATACATTCTACGAATGGTTAGTTATTCCTTTGGACTAACCAATGCCCCTGCATATTTCGTAGACCTGATGACCCGAATACTTCGTGAAGTATCGAATGAGTTCGTTCTCGTATTTATTGATGATATTCTGATTTGTAAGCCAAATATAGAATTAATATTTAGTTTGATCTGGAAAGCTTTTTCTCCATCTTTGTGTGTTCATCTGATTCTTTGGCTGTCTTCCTGTCTAGCAAATTTCGAGGATGAAATTTTCTTAAGGGGGAATCTGTAATGATCCTGTTTTTAAGTCAAATTTAATTTGGCAATTAACATAAATTTTTGGGTTTATTTGTGTATTATTTGAATTTTTCCAAATTAAATAAAATAGGTGTTTGTTTTGTATTATAAATTGATTTTATATTGGATTTGAAAAATTGAAATTCAAAAAATAAATATTTTAAGAAATAATTTGAATTTGGAAACTGTATAATTTAAAATTAATAAAAAAAAATTTTGGAATTATAATATATATATGTTGGAAGTTATGTTTTAATTCAATATAACAATTTTCTAAAATTTAATTAAAGTTAAAAATGAACATTTTCAACAATAATATTTATTTATATAAATTTAAGTATAATAACTTAAGTTTAATTTTAAATTTACACATAACTAAATGTAATTTGTATATAAATATATACATTTAAATACATAACATAAATTAATATAAAGATAATGCATAAATTAATTAATTTAAAAAGGGTTTAAACATTAAAAATATATTCTTATAATACTTGTAAAATAATTACAACAAAGATTAACAAGCGTAATCATCTCATCATAAGTAAACAAGTGTTGGAATTTTAAACATGGAATTTAACATTTGTAAGTAAAAATTAACATGCATGGATCCAAGTGCCATTTTTGGTTTTATTTTTCTTTTTATTTTTGAAATTAATAATAAAGGGAAATCAAAGTTATATATGTCATAAGCTCCTTCTCTCAATTGGTTCAAAACTAAAGAAAAGCAAATATAAAAAACCTGAAAATAAATTCAAAATAAACAACTATAAATCTGAAGCATCTCAAACAAGCTAACAATTCAAAGCTCAACTCAATATACAAATCAAGATTCAAGTTGCTGTTTTAGATCAAATCAATATACATCAACAAAGATTCAACTGAAACAATCAAGCTCAGATCAACATCAGAACAATTTCTAGATTTAAAGATTTAAACCTGTTCTCTATTCCAAAAATCAAACCCTGTTCAAGTCTTCAACTAAACTGAAAGTCCAAGATCAAGTCAGAGTAAATCAAGTTCAGATCAAAGTACATCAAGTTTAACATAGTAACATCAGATCAAGAAATCAAAACATTTCCAAATTTTAAAAAATTCAAACATTCCAGGCTCTGTCTTTCTCTGCTTCTCTGTTCCAGGTGAGCAAACTCACATGATTCCGCCTTTATACTTTAATGTATGTTTCATACTTGATGTACGATGAAAAAGGAATTGCTTGATTAGTTTATAAATGTGCCTACATGCTTGTATTTAGATATAAATATGTGTGTGCAAGCCTGTATATAGTAATCACCCTTTTGTTTTTAGGTCACAGGTTTCAAATCTGTTTAAATATTCAAAATCTCCTTCCCTAAGTTCTTTTAGGCTTGATCTCTAAATGAAAAGTGAGTATAATGATGTAATACCAATTTTTAAAATGGTTTCAAGTATATTTATTGAATAAATATTTTATAATTGGAAATTACAGTAAAATCATTATAAATCGAAAAAATCGAACATTTCAATTTTATGATCTGATTACATAATAAATTCGAATTATGAAATGATGATTTTAGATGAAGATCTCATGATTTTTAAGCAAGTAGATGTTGCAAATTTTCAAGTTGAACGAGAAGTATGTTTTGGCTAAATTCCGACGATCGACGATGAACTAGGTGTCGTACTTGTTGTTGAAAGTAGCTGGGTTGCTGGTGATCGTCAGAAAAATAGTGGATGATTTTATAATGCACCGTGGTGGCGCAGTGAAGCTGTTTTAGGGTTTTGTGTGCAGTTTTGGGTTGTCATGTTCTAGAGGCTATTGTGTCGACTTGGATATCAGGAGACGATCGCAGGTGGGGGAATGGGTGCATGGTTTGTTGACGAAACTCTGGTCACGGTGGCTAAGTTTCTAATGGTCGAAGGTGGCAATTCGAGGAGGATTTATGCATCCGTTTTGGGTTTAGGATGGTCGTGTAGCTCGTTTTCAGGTGAGTTCATCGGAGCTGGGTGGTCAAGTGAGTCAATGAGGTCATCGTCGATGTGTCGATGACCGCGGTGCCGATCGGAGGTGGCCAGTTCGGTCATGCACGTGCACGCGTGCGGTTGGGTGTCAGGGTTGTTGATTGATTAGGGAAGATGGAGAAAACTCGAATGAGGTCTCGAGGAATTTGGTTGATGGCTCAGGTGGGCATACGGGTCCATTCACGTGTATCAAACTGTTAACAGGTTTTAAAATTTAAAACAGAGTTTTAAAAGAAAAGGAAAAAAATAGATTTGCTTGGGTTATTGCTCGAAGAAATGGGGTTGGGTCTCGGGTTGAAACCCGAAGTCGTCTCGGGCTTGTGTTGAAACAGTTTTTAATCTTTAAAATAAAACAAGTTTTCAAATTTTAAATTTAATCAAGTTTTAAACAATTTCTTAATTAACAATAAATTTTTTATACTAGTTTTGTTAATTAGTTAAAGTTTTAAAATAATTATTTTAATTAATTAAGTTCAACTGTTTTAATTATTTATTTTAAATGAATTCTTAAGTTTATTTTAAAATAAATTTAAATGGTATATTTATAGTTAAAAGATGATGGTTTCAATTAACTTAAGTATTTTGAGTTACATTCATATGTTTAATTTTAAGGACTATTTAAATAAGATTTTAAAGATAAACGGTTTATCCTAAATAATGATTTTGATTAACTTTAAGGGTTTAAGTTAAATTTATATGATTATGTTAATTTATTTCAAAGGTTATTTAAAATAGGATTTAAATGATGGTTATAAAATTAATTAAGATAAATGGGTTATCTTAAGATTAAAGGATAACTAGTTTGAAATTTAATGATAATTACTTAATTAAAGGTTAATTAAGTATTAATTAAGGATAAATTAATTTGTTTAATTGGTTATGATTTAGGTAATTAATGACGAGAAATTAAAGGATAATTACTTAATGAAATTAATTAATTATAATTACTCAATGTAATTATTTGTGATTTATTGATATAAGTGATTAGGGGTAATCACTCACTGTAATTAATTAAGGATAATTAATTAAATGATAATTTATTTAAGGGTTAATTAATTAATGTAATTAATTAAGGATAATTCATTAAACAAGAATTAAATAACTAATTATTTAATGATTAAAGGTTGATTAATTTATTAATTAAGGTTTATTAATTAATAATTTAAGGTTAGTTAATTTATTATTAAAGGTTATTAATTTATGTAAATTAATCAAAGGATTAATTAGTTATGTAATAAACTTAAGGATAATTAATTAATTAATTAATTAAGGATAATTAATTAAGATGGATAATTAAGGTTGATTGCTTAATTTCATTAATTAATATCCAATGGGTTGTAATTAATAATGTTAATTAAGAAGGATCATAAAAGATTGATTTATTGGTTTAAATTAAATTGATTATAGATAATGTGAAAAATTAATCTTTCTTATGGATGATTGGATTGTACTGAATGGCTTAAATTGTTTGATATCTTTGATATGTGATGTTCTGTTATATGATTGTTTTGGATTAAGTTGTAAACTGTGATTTATTTATTTGTGATGATAATACTTGTTTATCTGTAAATGAAATATAAGCGTTAAAGGATCATATCGCTTATCGATATTGTTGTGCTTGAATTGATGATGGTTGTGATATTTTATTGTTGTGTGTAAAACTCCTGGACTACACCACACACACACAAATATTAATTTCATGAGGAATTGGTTAAGTCACAGATATTTGAATTTAATATTATTTTATTTAAAATGATGAAACGGTTTGAAAAGTTGAATTTTAAATCCAGTTGGTTTAGAAGTGAAATTGAGTTAAATATGAAAAGCTTTTGAAAAGGAAGTTTGAAATTAAAATTTAGTTTGAATATAATATGTCTTGTTAAAGTTTGAAACTAAAATAGTTTAATTTGAATTTGAATTCAAGATTTTGAAATTGAATTCTATATACATATATATTTGAAAACTATGATTTAAAGGGTTATACAGGTTATGTAGTAGATTTTAAACCCTTTTTAAAAGTGTTTTAATAAATTATTTTGGAAATTTGAATTTAATTCAAATAGAACTTGTTGGGAATACGGCAGTTCGCTGATTTTCTAATGTATACTTTGAAAGGCTATAACTTGAGTAAATATAATCGGATTTTCCCAAAATGAAAAGCATTTGTTTTCAAATGATAATAGCTTTCATATAAAGAAAGGATTTCCAATTTTTTGAAAGGATTTCAAATTGAAATTGAAATAGTTTTGAAAGCTACGATTGAATCTTTATTAAAGATGGGTGAACTTTGTTTTCAAAGTGAAGAGGATCTTAAAGGTTATCTTTTATGCAAAAGATTTGAAGTGGAAATTTGTTTAAACCATTCGAAAGGAAAGGTTTTGACCTAACTAAGATTCCAATATGTCCATATGTTTTTAAAACAAGCGCTCATTATTTGGTTTAGCCGAGAGAGGACTATATGTCGTAAAACCCATTCCGAATTAATGATACGACGAATTGGATATCATTTAAAGACGGTGGTGAAGACTGAGTATTTTCGAGAACGAAAGGATAACTTACCGAATGACTCTGCACTGAGTTGCTTCGGTATAGAGATATCCATATGTGATGGGGAGTCCGATCGGGATTGTGGATACCCAGAATTGCAAAGGCTTCTTTGAAGTGCCTTCGGTTCCATTCAGACCCAGGATGGACTTGTATGGACGTATGTCTGACGTTAAACTTTGAAATGTAAAGCGGGTTCTATCAAATACATTTCTGTTTGGTGGCAGAGGATTTATTCTCTTAGCTTAACACCCTTCTCCGAGACGTACAAGCTCAAAGGTTATGTAGTTGATGGTTACTAGTGACATTTTCCTAATTTGGTAATGTGGCATACTAAGTGCTGTTGATCATTTGTTGATCGAAGCATGGTTTTTGTGAAAAGCGTAGCTTTGTGGACGAGACTTCGTCAAACCTCACAACCTAGAAAGGTCGAAACAGGAAAGATGCAGCTAGGTTATGAGGGTCACGCCCTTTAGGGTATGTGCATTTCCTTCTAGATAAAAAGTGGTATCATGGTATGGAGCCCAGATATTTAACATATGTGGTTGTTGGAATTTGTTGGTGTAGAGGTACCTCGGATAAAGGTCGATGACGACCAGGGGATGACATACTCGTGACAGTTAGTTACCTAGTTACAGAGGTAACCCGGCCTTGCGTTGGCAAAGAGCCCGTTAGGTTCTCGGGGCGTCCTTCCAGAGGCATACCCATTCAATGAGGATGTTCCTTAGCCTGACCATTTGTTGGAAATCCAATCATCCAATATGAGCCCTGTACGGTTTTAGTTGTAGAACCTGCCATTTAACATGGTAGGTATAGTAGGCATACTATAATGGTATGTATGCTGGCTAAGATCAATATTATACTTGCAAATGTTTTCTGCACTATGCACTAATAATAATATCAAATGGATTTTCACGTATCAAGTATGTTTGACTATCATAAGGAGAAATCTCCTCCAATTGTGCGTTTGCATTGTGTGTGTGGCGGGAGGCCTTATAGTAGTTTCATTTTCCAAAAAGCATAGCGAATTTCTTTCTATTTCCTTTGTTTGTTTTTGTTCAAAATAAAACTATTTGTTTTTGCTCACACCAGTCCTATGACTGACCTGGAGTTTATTGTTCCCTTTCTAAACTCTAGGTGCCCACAATTTTCGACACGAGCAGCCTAGAGTCAAGTTATCAACAGATAGTAGATGTGGATCTAGAAATCCTTGGTTAAGAACATGCATCAGATTTGCTTCACTTCGGGATGATGGTGATTCTCGCTTCTTGGTTTTGTGTTTTGGAGCTTTGGCATTGAAGATGTTGTTTTCCGCTGTAGTTGTGGTCTTATTATTTCCACTGTTATATCTATCTCTGATATATGTTGCTCATTTCATTTGTATCATTGTTGTATAAAATGTTATGTATCAATAAAAAATTCATTCTAATTTCGCTGTGTTGTTATCACATAATGTTGTTATAAGCTTCAACGAACCAGACTCAACGTTTAAATCTGCAGCATTCGAATACGGGTGATGTATTTGGGTGTCGATTTTAGAAGGTCAAGTCAGGGTCGTGACAAGTGGCTAAGTTTACAGCTCTTCCAAATCTTACTACTCTCATTGGAGAGACTTTCAAAAAGACTGAATCTCCAATTGAGAATTTCATATTTCTACACCTTCGGTCTGCATAACTCTTCAGTCTACTTTGGGCTTCTTTTCGCTTCTCTCTAATCATATCAACTTTCTCTGAAGCTTCTCGTATCATTTCTAGGCCAAGCACTAACCGATCTCTGGATTCTGTCAACATGCTGGCGATTTACATGGATGACCATACAAAGCTTCATACGGTGCTATGCCGATACTAGTTTGATAGCTGTTATTATAAGAGAACTCTACTAAATATAAATGATTCTCCCACAAGCCTCCAAAGTCTAGAATACATGCACTTAAAAGAACTTCTAAAACACAGTTGACTCTTTCCGTCTGTCCATCAGTTTTGGGGTGATATGTAGTGCTTATACTCAGCTTGGTTCCCAAAGCTGTCTGTAGTGCTTCCTAAAACTAACTATTGAAGATTGGATCATGATCGCTTACTGTACTTCTAAAAACTCCATGCAATCGAACAATCTCCTTCATATATACATACATACATACACACACACACACACACACATATCTGCAAGGCTTGTTGTAGTTCTTGTTGGCTAGACTGAAATAAAGTGTGCACTTTTGTTTAATTGGTCTATGATAACCCAAATGCCTTAATTTCATTTCCTTTTTCGGGGTAAGCCATCAATGAATCCATTGATATTTGATCCCAATTCCAAGCAGGAATCTCTAAAGATTGAAGTAATCCTGCCATCCTTTGCTGGTCACTTTTGATTCTTTGGCAATTTTCACAATGGCTGACATAGATAGATATGTCCCTCTTCATAATTTTCCACCAAAACGTATGCTTCATGTCCTTGTACATCTTATGAATTCCCGGATGAATGCTAAGTTTGGCTGTGTGGCATTCAGCTAGCACTTCTTTCCTAAGATTTCCAATATCTAGAGCACAAATTCTTCCATTTGACCTCAATACTCCAAGATTATCTATTTTAAAGCTTGAATTATATCCTTGATGTATATTCCTAACAGTCTCCTTGAGAAATAGGTCCTCCTTTTTTTGCTGGCGATCTTTTCTAGGAGAGTTGGAGTAACTACCAATAAGAAATAGTAGCTGATTTTCTAATCAATGCATCCGCTACTAAGTTGACTTTCCCGGTTGTATGTAGAATATCTAGATCATATTACGTGAGAAATTCTAGCCAGCGTTGTTGTCTCATGTTCAAGTCCTTCTGGGTGAAAAAATACTTCAAAGATTTATGGTCCATGAAGAGTTTGAATTTTTCACCTAAAAGATGGAATATTATTTACTAAGTTCAATTCAAATTTTTATCAAAATAAACTATGAGAGATTCTTACCCAGCAAATGATGTCTCCATATCTTTAGAGCGAACACAATGGCTAATAATTCTAAGTCCTGTGTTGCATAATTCTTCTCATGTGTCTTCAGCTTTCTACTTGCGTAAGTAATCACCTTCACATCCTGCATTAAAACTGCACCAACTCCTTTTCCACAAGCATCTGTATAAACGGTCAATCCACTATTTCCATTTATAATTGCTAAAACTGGAGCAGTTGTCAACCTCTTCTTTAGTTCCTGGAATGCTTCTTCACACTTAGGAGTCCAGATAAATTTAGCATCCTTCATTTTCAACTTCGTTAGGTGATAGGCAATCTTAGAGAAGTCTTGAATGAATCTTTTGTAACATCCTACCAAATCTAAGAAGCTACGAATCTCTTTAGGAGTTTGTGGCTCCTTCCAATCTTAGATAGCTGCAACTTTCCCTGGATCAACTGAAAGTACATCCCTTGATATTATATGTCCAAGGAATCTTACCTCCTTCTCCAAAAAATGGCACTTTGAGAATTTGGCTTTAAGCACGTTATTTCTCAATATCTCAAGCACAGCTTCTAGATGTCTTGCATGTTCTTCTTCTGTGTTTGAGTAGATAAGGATAACATCAATAAATACTAACATCAATTTGTTTAGCACGTCTTTAAACATTCCATTCATAAGGTCAACAAAATAAGCGGATGCATTAGTTAGCCTAAAAGGCATAATCAACCACTCATAGAAAGTTTTCGGACCTTTGAATACAGTTAAATGGATGCAATCTTCTGCGATCCTTAACTGATGGAATCCTGTAGCTAGGTCCATTTTAGAGAAAACTTAAGCTCTATGTAGCTGGTCAAACAAATC
Organism: Allium cepa; assembly: GCA_030765085.1. Classification (NCBI taxonomy): domain Eukaryota; kingdom Viridiplantae; phylum Streptophyta; class Magnoliopsida; order Asparagales; family Amaryllidaceae; genus Allium; species Allium cepa. The sequence continues at coordinate 83,934,459 of CM060931.1, read as the reverse complement.
ATCTATTTGAGGTGGAGGATACTTATTCTTAATGGTTTTTTTATTTAGATCTCGATGGTCTACACACAATCTTAAAGATCTATCCGACTTAGCAACAAAAACTACGGCCGATCCCTAACTTGAACGGCTGGGTCTTATCAGTCCTTTGTTTAATAGCTCTTGGGTTTGGATGTTCAACTCATCCCTTTCTTTCGGAGCCATCCTTCTATCTTGTTGTTTAATTGGCATCACACCAGGAACTAAATCGATGTGGAATTCGATTCCTCGATGTGGGGGAAAACTTTATACTTCCACAAAGACATCTATAAATTCTTTTACAACGGTTATTGTTTTTAATCCTGTCTGGGATGTACTAAAGCGTAAAGAAAACTATCCCTTCTTGGACTAGTACCTTCACAAGATATTTCTATGATTTTTTCAAAGACGGTCCTTAAAGATATCGTTCTATTTTCGCAATCGAGTACAGCTTTGTACTTAGCCAACCAATCCATACCGAGTAAAATTTCAAATCCAATAAAACCTAAGACAAAAAGATCGAAAGGAAAGTGATGGGGAGGATAGGAAATTGGGATTTTTCACAGTGCATACAAAGATTAGTGGAACCTTCTATAGGATTCGTTACGCAGATAGGGTCGTCAATAATTTTAGGTTCAACTTCTAATTCTCTAAAGTTGTTTTAGAAATAAAACAATGAGAAGCTCCTGTATCAAATAATAGTCTAACTAAAGCATCTTTGATAAAAATATTACCTTCCAATACTCCTTTTCCATTTACATCTTTGGATGTTGAAGGCTCATCCTTGATAGCATAAACTTTGGCTTGTTCTCCTTTCTTCATTAGGGGACAATCCTTTATCATGTGTTCTGATTGATGACAATTATAACAGCTCTTGGTGCTGATCCTTGAGTTCTGGTTTTCTACAATGAGTTGATAGGTGGCCCTTTTTTGGCAATTTAGGAAATGGCATCTTTAAAGTGGTTATCCTGAGATCCTCCTTTGGATTTTCCCTGTCATGGCTTCTTGCCATTGAACTTCCTCTTCTTCCAGTTATTGTTGTTGCCTTCTTGTACTACAGGTGGATCTATCTTATCCAAAGCTTTATATCAGTATCCCATGTCTATAAAGTCTACAAATGGTTCTTTCACATGCCCAGTCATTCTGACATGGTATTGCTTCTTCATTCCAGAAATAAACTTTCCATTCTTTTTGAAGGGCGTATCTATCAATCCAGGCCCAGAACGAGATAATTTGTTAAACTTGTTAGCATAATCCTCAAACGACATATCCTCCTCTAGTTTAAAATCCATAAAATTTTGGTGAGGATGGGATTTTCCTGTTGCCGGCATATATTGCTCCTCCGGAACTTCTTTCAATCGTTTCCATGAGAAACCATCTTCTGACTCATTCTGAGTAATAGGTTCCCAGCAAACTAGAGCTCCATCTTGTAGTTTCCAAGAAGCTAAGAATCTCTTCTGCTCATTTTCAATATTCAGTCCTTCGAAAATTCTTTTACAAGAGCGGATCCAAGCTTGTACTTCGATGATGGTTTCTGTTCCTTTGAAAGGCTTACCACCACTGCTGGTTAGTTCTTGCATAAAGTTGCAAAGTTAATTTGGGGCTGTACCGGAACTACTACTTCCTCGACCACTGTGGCTGCAGGAGTTTGACCATTTGTGGTATTATTTCCTCCCCTACCTCGTACTCTTCTTTTACTCATTTTCTACAATCTGTATATAGTATGAAAATGATCTTTAGGGTATGTAGATGAGATGTCTTATGGAATGCTATACATTATGAATATACTTATTCAAGTTAAAAGTTTTAATTATGCGCTCTCTCAAACTAACTTATTCTAGGGCATTACTAACTCTATCTCTAATGAGTCATACCCCAATAAAGCCAAGGTTCTCGCTTAACCTTCAGCTCTGATAACAATGTGATGAACCGTCTCCTCGACCCTCATAAATCGACAATAATACATCCACGGTATTCACGTGCCGTAAATCCAAGTGCCGGGGAGGTTGATTATCAAGGGTGTAAAAGAAAATATAGATATAAGATAACACAATAATAGAACCACACATCGCATTCAACATTTTAATTATACATAAATGATCGGAGTTAAATACAAATCCAACGGGATAGTTATAACTGTTTATCCCTAAATATGCTGGAAAATACATACTACATAACATGGCGGAAAATGAGTAGATATCTACATAAGGTACTTCAGCTTCATAGCTCCAAAAGGCTTCTCCAAAATCCTCCCCAACATGCTCAAAAATGCTCCCAAGGTATCCTGACTACATGGCTGCCCCAAAAATAGCGCACCCAGAGTTCAAAGGGAAAAACAAAATCCGGGTCAATCATGGGACTGGTGTGAGAATTCAAAGTACGATGTTTTGAAAACAAAAAGGTATCTCATAAGACCAGGCTGCACTTAAACATGGAACCGGTTTTTTACCTTACGATAACCAAAACTCTTTATTACGTAAAATTTGGAGATATTATTTTTAATGATATTCTTTGAAAATATTTGCAGATAAACTTACTAATGTTATCCGAAATTGTTTCCATTATATACCAACATACTAGGTTCTACAAATAAAATCATAAGTTCTTATTGGAGAATGGATTTCCGTACAAATGACCAGTTAAAGGGACTACCTACCGATGGGTGCACCTCTAGATGGATGCCCCGTGGACCATGACAAAGGATCCTTTACCAACACAAGACCAGCTTATCTTTGTAATTAGATAGTATCGAATATATCATCCCTCAGTCGTTACCTAGCTTTATCCGAGAGCTCTCTTTCCATACATCCACATTAGATTACATTTCGAACGTCATAGCGGGAAGAAATATATCTAGAAGGGGATGATCATACACAAATTGGGAATGACCCACTTAGCCTTGCTGCATCTAACCCTGTTTTGGTCATTTCTGGTTGATGGAGCTTGAGGCTACGATTACCTATTCACATAGCAGATCTTTTTCACTTTGAATGCCACATTTCCATTCCACATTCACAAGACTGATTTCTACAAACGTATAACTTCTTGAGCTCATATGTCTCGGGAAAGGTTTTTAAGCTAAGAGAAGGTGTCTTCCATGCCATCGATTGATATACATCTATACAGACCACTCATTATGATTTAAAATGCAAGGTCAGACATTCATCCATAAAATTTCGTTCTGGGACCGAACGAAACCGAAGGTACTTTCCTCAGCCATTACTAGGCGAGAAGTCCTTGTGGATCTGAAATTTTTCATAACAAAGAGACCACGACTACAATATAGTGAATCAGGAGTTTATCCCCAATTAATCAAAAAGTAGTCCTTTGATATTATTCGTCTCAATATATCCATCTTCAAACATCTTCAATCTTTAAACACATAAATTGGTTCGAAGTGGTTTTCGGATAGGAATCACCCAAATCCGACCCCGATCCCTTCGAAATCCACTCATCGATAAAAATGATGTAATTAGGTGATTGTTTTTCGATTCATTCATTTCCTTTACCAAAATATCTTCAAGAGATATATATTTTCGAAATATTCTTTTAGCGAATATGGAATCATTTAAACCTCTTTTTTGAATATTTCTCAAATCATTTTAAAGAGTGTCTTTTGAGAAAATAGCATTATAGAAATCATTCTACTTTTATCCAAAATTATCTTCCGTATTCAACAAATGCCATGGGCGAAATAACAGTGAGATCACCTTTTAAATTCCATAAATAGGACAAGTTGCCTCTTCGGATTTAATAGTAAGTATAAGAAGATTATTTCTATAAATCCAAGTAGAGCATCCGGGCTTTCCTTTCGATATGTTCCACCTCTCGCCTAAAAGAGAAATTTAAGCCAGATAAGTTCAAAGCACCGGTCTTCCCATCCCTAACCTTAGTTACACACCTTGTTTTCACTTTTAGATCTGACAAGTGGGACAAATGTATTAATCGTTTCCACATGCTCATTTCCCTTTTTTAAATCACTTAACTATTTGTTTAATCATCTTTGAAATAATGTTAAATTATTCAAATTTCTTTTAAAATGCTTTATTATTAACTTAAAAACATTTACTAAGGATTTGGAAAAGGATTGTTAATTTTCAGCCTTTATTTCAAAAGTTATTGAAAAGCGTTGCGAAAAGTGCTGCAAACAGTGTTACACAAAGTGCTTTAAAATTTATATTCTTCAAAACAACTTTTATATCATTTTGAAAACCATCTTTTCAACTTAAATCACTTTTAAAACATTTCAAAATATTTTTAGAATTTATTTCATATTTTTAAAATGATCATTTTTTCAATTTTCAATTTTGGTCATTTTGTACAAAAAGTACATTTTTCATGAAAATTGATTTTTCCATATTTCAAAATATACAAGATGAAATCTTGATTTTTTTTTTATAAAAGATATGGATATAAGGATTTGAAAAATTCTTACTTCAAAAGATTCTGAACTATATTCCACTTCGTATGTTCATTTGATTTTTTGACGTGAAAACATGAACTACCATTACGTGACGCGTCAAATTTTAGGCGTATTTTGAGATTCATATCCAAAATTTATCGAGAAAAGTTTAAACACTTGGGAATCATGTCTAAAGCATATTCAAACATTTTTCAAAGGTATAAATGATCCATATCATATTTCTTTCTTTTGGAAAGTGATTTTCGTGTGATTATATGTCGTGTAAACCCATGACTTGTTTCAACATATATATTCAATATACAACTAATAAACATCCAAAACAAATTTTGTAACCATTTTAACATACTCTAACATGTCATATGAGTTTGCAAATCAATTTAAAAACTTTTTTATTATAGTGTCACATGATTATCATTTATGTACATATTTGCTTGCTAACTTTTGCAAATGACTTAAGGGTGGTTGTTTTCTTTTTCAAAAACTTATCAAACATAATTTTAACATTTAAACAACATTTATAACTTGCAAAACATCATATAAACATTTCCTACTTAAAAATTTAGAGTTCTTACCTTTTGTTGCTTTCAACCTAGTTTTAAACTTTTCTAACTTTGCTAAACTTCGTCTTAAGCTCTTAGAATTTGCTAAACTTCCACGTACTTTCCTTAGGAGGTCATGTCCAAGATTGAAGGGAAAAATGTGCTCGGCCAAATAGAGGAAGGGGAGGCGTTAGCAATAAGTGGGGAGAGGAAGAGTTTTGAAGTGGTTCGGACAGAGTTTTGTTGATATTTTTCTTTGTTTTATTTTTGGAAATATTTTAGCTTTATTTAATTATGGAAAGAAGCCATTAAAGGATGTAAAAAAGCTTAAGATAGTAGAGAAGAAATGGTGTAAAAGTTTAGAAGAAGAGGATGGTTATTTATAGAAAATATTTGAGATTAAAATATAGATTTGTGTTTTTACTTAAATAACATTCGTTAAGAATTAAGTAAACTAATTTAATTCAACACTTACCATCCACATCACATCACACTTTTAAAATTCAAACACTTAATAGTTGAGTAAAGAATAAGAATGATTACTTTACTTTATGTCACATGTGATGTGACATGTATTTTGTCTCTTTTAGTTTGCTTTTGCTAATTACTTTCTAGAATTTTCTAAGTATGATTATTAGAAGTAACTTGTTTAGTTAATTGTTAACTGCCTTTATATGTTAACATATTTATTAAATTGTGTACATAAAGATGTAACAACGTCGCGACAACTTTAAATCGACAAAACGTTGATTTTGATAAAATGTTTTACGAACATAATTTTACGTTTTTCTTAAAATATTTATTTATGTAAACCAAATTTAAAAATAAATTTATATAATGTTATTTAAAAATATAGACACTCATAAATAAATCAAAATAATTTATTAAACCATTTGTACTTACTTTCCCAAAATCAGGAACTTTTCACTTTTGTCGATATAAGCAAATGTTACTATTTTTGTGCATATTTCTATTTCCAAATCCTGTCTAATATTGTTTGAATCGTAAAACCTTCAATATTTTATATTTAAAATCACTTTAAATATTATATTTTGAATTCGTTAAATTTTGGTCGTTTAATGGGAGTAGGCAGTTGAGGACGCATGTGAAGAACTACCCTACCCATGATTTGGAGTTTGCAGCTATAGTTTTTTACGCTCAAGTCTTGGAGGCATTACTTGCTTGGAGAAAGGTTTAAGCCTTTCACCGACCATAAGTCATCAAAGTAGCTATTCTCATAGAAGGATTTGAACTTGAGACAACATCGGGATGGATTTTTTAGCATAGTATGACTTTGAGATAGCTTATACCCCTTAATACCCCTGGTAAGGGCAATGTGGTTGCAGATGCGTTCAGTAGGATGAAAGCAAACCTTAATCCTTTGTTCGTAGAGCGAAAGAGCCCGGAGTTTATTTCTACTTTTGATTTTATGCCCTCTATGGACATTATCCCTGGATTGCTAGCTACACTTGAGATGAGGCCTACCCTTGTAGATCAGATTGGTTCGAGGTAGCGAGAGGATTAGGAACTTATGGATGTGATGGATAGGATTAGAAAAGGAGAGGTGTCTAGACATCTCCAACGTTATTCCATTGATAGCAAAGTGTGGCTTAGAAGAGATAGAAGGCTTTGTGTTCCCCGCGCCGGTGACTTGTTGAAAGCGGTTTTAGAGGAAGCGCACCATTCTCATATGACTATTCATCCGAGTGGTGACAAGATGTGCAGGGACATAAAGAGGATGTTTTATTGGAATGGCATGAAGAAGGATGTAGCGGAGTTTGTAGCTAATTATCTTATATGCCAAAGGGTTAAAGAGGAGTAACAGAAGCCCAGTGGATTACTTCATCCCTTGGATGTACCTGAATGGAAGTGGGACATCATTTCAATGGACTTCACGGCATTTGGGTAATTGTGGATCGCTTGACTAAAAGTGCCCATTTCATTCCGGTTAAGGGTAACCGTATGACATCTTATTTGGCATCCTTATATGTTCGTAAAATAGTCCGACTTCATGGAGTTCCCTCTAGCATAGTGAGCGATAGAGACTCTATTTTTACTAGTGAATTTTAGAGAAGCTTGCAAGAGGCTTTAGGGATGCAGCTTAGATTGAGTACGACCTATCACCCTCAGACTGACTGCCAAATGGAGAGAGTCAATAAAGTGCTTGAGGACTTATTACGGATGTGCATTTTGGATTTTGGGGTAGCTTTGTAGGATCATCCTCCATTGGTGGAGTTCGCGTAAAATAACAGCTAACAAGCAAGCATAGGAATAGCACCATTTGAGGCTTCAAATGGGAGACCTTGTAAGTCAACTTCATGTTGGATGGTGCCTACAGAGAAGTTGCTACTTAGGCCTAACATGATTAGGAAGACATGGGAGAAGGTGGATTTGATTCGACGGAGGAGAAGATAGCTCAAGATAGACAAAAATCTTATGAGGACAAGTGGAGGAGGGACATCGAGTTTGAGGTTGGAGACTTAGTTTTTATTAAGTATCTTCGCTTAGGAAGGTGGCAAGGTTTGGATCGAATGGAAAGTTAGCCCCTAGATTTGTAGGACCATTTCCTATCTTAGAGAGAATTAGGAAGATGTCATATCGAGTAAAGCTACCGGAGAGGCTCACAGGATTGTATGATGTTTTCCGTGTTTCGCACTTGCGAAAGTGCTTACATGACTCAGCGGAGGTTGTAGAACCTAGTCTGTTAGAGGAGTGGAAGTAGAAAGGGAAGCGCCAGTTCGACATATTCCTACGAAGATCATTGGATGAAACGCCAAGCGACTTAGGAACAAAGAAGTTCCGTTAGCAAAGGTGCGATGGGGAGATGATGTTGTAGACGTTTCATGGAAGACAGTAATGACCCGATTTCTCAACCCCGAAAATCGACATCAATACGTCCACTGTATCGAATGCCGAACAATCGAATGTCGGAAAATCGAATCATTAGGGTTAAAGAAGAAGGAGGTAGAAGAAGAAATAGAAACAGTTATCATAATCTTACAATCGCAGCGAAACAATATATAATAGATAAATGATTAATATTTAAACAAAAAGAACTATATCCGTTTATACATTACATCATCAGAGTACAATACAATCAACAGCACAATTTCGGACGGTTATAAAATCTCATCGTTCCATGATGAATATACAGCTTACACTGTATAGCGGAAATATAAATCTATTGGAAATACGCCTCGTCATCCAGCTCATCTCCTAAGCTCCACAGCAGTCCATCCAGAATCTGTAGTCCATAATACTCAGTCTGACCCGAGCATTATAGTTAAATAACATCCAAATCTGTCTGCAAAACCAACGAGAGGAAACACACTCAATTGGATTATTAAAGTTTTCAAAATCCTTTGAAATCAAAGGTATCTCGTAAGACCACGCCACAAATAAACATGTCGGGGTTTTACCACGATGACCAAAACATTTCTTATAAAATCCTCCGATATTATAATAGTGTCTATATACAAATACTTATTCAAATAGCCGAAATTGTTACATTCATTAAATTCCAGCTACTGGCCACAAAGTGGGTTCTATAAAAAAAAACGTAAAGGCACGTAGGAATAATGGATTCCATCAATGGCAGGGCTACTTGGGGTACCGCCCGTCACAATACGTGGTCTAGATCAGCGTACTGAGGATCCACCCTAATCCACTGCATCATCAGACTGGAGCTACCCCTTACTGGATAGTCTGAATATGTTCAGCCCGCGGTTGGGATCAGCAACCGCCCGCATATCCGAAATAGATGGACATCTAGACAAGGGTGGCCGTACCCTAATTAGTTGCTAGCCACTTAGACTTGTGTGCACCTCCCCTCTTGTACCCATTTCCCGGTTGATGAGGCCCGAGGCTATGTGTTACCTTTTTAGCACATATTCACTTAGAATGCTCATCCCTCCTAACGATGTTCTAAAAGAATTCGTCCATACAAGTCTGTTTCGGATTCGAATGGAACCGAAGGCACTACTCCTGCTACATCAATTTTGGAATCACCTTCAAGATTAGTAGCGTTAGCCCTTGCACTTCACTGCTCCATCTTCGGCTCCAAGCTCTTGTCTTCCTCACGAAAACGTTCATCGAAGTGGTTTTCGGGAATTTAATCCCGATCCCGGTCTCTTCGAAATGTTGAGCGCATTGGCCGATATTGATAGTCGGTTATTTAGTTATCAAATAACATTCACAAACAACCATCAAATTTAAATAATTTTCCAAATAATTTATTTTGTAATAACTTCGCAAGCTAGTTTCCATACTTCAACCCTTTGAAAACACTTTCAAACCACCTTTTTCTCACGGAATAAATTTCCCAAATAATGTTTATTTCCACTGAAAATCACCAAGTCCAAATATTTTAGATTTTAAAATAATTTAAACCAATTTATTCTAAAATATAGTTTAAAACATTTAAATTAAAACTACTTAAATACTTTATTCAAAAATATATACTTTAAAAATATTTAAAATAAAACTACTTTATAAAAAATAAAAATAATTTTTAAAATAAAAGTTAAGCCAAACTAAATTTTAAAATAAGAGTTACGAAATTCTATACAAGTTTTCAAATAAAATTTTAACCAAACTATCTTTAAAATAAAACTATTTTATAAAATATAAATATGAATAATTATCTTTTTAAAACATAATACCAATTAACCCTTTAAAATAATTACTACTATAACTAATTTAATAAATATTTACCATTAAAATTTTAACAACTTAATAATAATTTCTTAAAAACATTCCTTTAAACAATTTTAAAACTTTAACTTATACTTAAAATTCTGTTTTGAAAACGTACTTGGCTTTCTAAGGAAATACACTTCTATTCCACACCTTTAAAAATAAACCACTATTATTTTTAAAATAAATTACCCATTCCATTATAAATTCCCATCATGAATTTATACTTCCCATTATCCACTAATATCTTATTCCACTTTATAAACCCAGTTTATAAATTCCATAGTCTCATCTTCTTATAAAACACAATTTCAAATTCTGAGTGAATTTCCAAATCGATTTTTAGATTTTACTCCATTTTAAAATAAATTCCTTTACTTACTCAATTTTATTTCAAAACCCATTAATTTCAGATTTAACTTCTTTATTATGATTTAGAATCTTATTTAAACTGAAAACACCAATTTCATATTTATTTCAAAATTCTTCTTTTATTCCTTCCTAAACCATTTAAATCCTGAATTGAAAAATAAATCTTTTATTCCTTTAAATAATATCACTTAAGTTTAAAAAAATTCATTTATTCTCATTTATTCAAAAATCTCCTTTCTCATACTTTGGAATTTATTTATTAGAATTAGAAAAAAAATCAACTTTTATCTTTTTCTTCATCATTCTTTAATTTATCCAAATTATCTATGATTATTTTACTTAAAAATTCTCTCTTTTATTTTCTTTTCAAAAATCCAATCTATACATTTTTGATAACTCAGTATACCCAAATATTATTAAATCAAACATAGCATTCAATATTTTCAATCACCACTATAATCTATCTCGGATTATCAAATAAATCATATCATAAAATATTAAAACTAATCTAAATATTTTGAGGAATCCATTTGGATCCCTCCAACCTGTTTCCCTTCATCCACATATGTTAGCACAATATAAAATACCAATTCCACTTCGAGGTGGAATATCGCAGTATATGCGGTCATTCGCTATTATGCGGGCGCATAGGGTCTCATCCGCTATATATCGCGGGAAATCAATCAATCCAATATATACTATATATAATACTATATACATACTATCACATCCAGACATTTTATGTAATCAATCAATAATTTAAATTTTATTATTTAAATTTAAATGGAATCCAAATGAATGAGATTAACTCACCTTTGATTGTTTGCAATCCAATCCAAACCGGCTATTTCCTCCACGATTATAGACCTTGTAACAACATTATATGGTTTATTAATACTGTGAAAAATCGAAAAATCAATTTATCATTTATTAATTTAATTTACTAAATTTCAAATGATTATTAACCTAACTTAGTTACAGTTCATTTTATGCCCAATTTATAAATTTAATGACAAGTTATATATATTCTAATTCCTTAAATAAATATACCAATTACTTAAAGGTTGACTGATTCCTATATATACAATTATATACTTTTCTGACCAATCATAAATTTCAAAGCCGGGTATATGTGTTTCCTGATTACTCAGATATCCTACTAAATACCTTATTGTTAAATTTGAAAAAAAATTCCAGATCTATATACATATTGGTTAAATAAGTAAATAGATAAAAATATGCATAATTCTGCTACATGTATATATATTTATTTTACTGACTAAAGAAAGAGTTTTTGTTTAAATCCTACTTATGAAATCATTTCCCAATATATCTACATATATGTGTATTTAAAACAAAATTCTACTTTTTAAATCCTACTGTATTTTTTTTCATACATATATATACATATATCTATGCACAGAATTAAACCAAAACATGCTCACCTCAATGACATAAAAATTTGAGAAGCCCAAGCCTTGCCCAAAATCAAACGCTGCCTTCCTATTGAGTGTGCTGCCCTCTAGAGCTGACGAACGTCGCCAAACAATTTTGAATCCGAGACCAGAACATGCCTCGTCCCCATCGCGATCGACTCCGAATCAACATCACTGCTTGATCTCGGCCACATGCGCTTCCCACCCTAACCCCGCGACCTCAATACTCGAGCCACCACAATCCAACGCGAGCTTCCCAAATCGACAACTTTCTTATCATCAGAGTAAGACCCCACCATCGCGATACCACACCGTGCGTGCGCAAGCTCGCTCACACCCTCCTCAAAAACCCTATGTCGACCGGAGACAATTTGTGGAAGTCGTGACCCAGAATGATTCGTTACTCCCCACAGTCGATTTCGAAAAAGAGAGGGCTCGACTTATTTTTGAACTGAAAGAGAGGCTGCCATAATTATTTTCTGTTTTGAACTTTTATTTTTATTTTGTTTTTAAAGATAAAAGTCAAGCTCGGTTTTGTTTTTTGTTTTTTTAAAATGCTAGGCCGTTCAAAACTTCGGAAAGAAAAATGACGCGTGCAATACCAACGAACACGTGTTTGAAGGCAGGACATGTGTCCCCCTGAGATGAAGGCTAAAAAGTTCTGTTATTGATATATAATATAATAAATATTAAATTTAAATTCAAATTCAAATTGTTTCGATTAACGTAGCTCACAATCTCGATCTCCAATCGAGTCGTACCGCTAGGCGTATATAATGTTAAACCCATATTTCGAATGCAATGGAAAAGATTTCGAGTCCTAGTTTGATCATATGGAGAAGATAGCTTTTTGGACCCAATTATTATATTAGATTTCCGATATAGTTTCAGCGCGTTTATATCGTATGCCCACCCAAAAACTCCAATCACCATGAAAATTGAAATCCAAAAATAATATATTATTACGGATCCAATGGAACTAGTTTCGTTGAATTCCGAGACTATGCCTCAGAAGGCTTTTTAAATATCAACTTAAACTATATATTTTTAAAACTGAACAAAATACTTTCAAATTCAGATTTAAAACTTTCTATTATCTTCAGTACCATAATTATAAATTCTCTAAGTCTTTGAAATATTTTTAACCAGCTTAAAAACCAAGATTTCACTATTTTAACTGATTTCCAGTAATTAAATTTAATAATTTATTTGCCAAATTCATAGTGATATTTGAAATTCAAGTAAAACCAACCTCAACATATTTAAAATCAATTAAATATTCGAATTTCAAATATTTAGAAATTTTGAGTCATCGCATTCCTCCCCCTAAAAGAATTTCATCTTCGAAATTACTAGTTAAGAAGAATGGCCCAATACCCGTTCATCTATTTTTCCCAAACAACTAGTTTTTGACAATACCCAAAACAATCTTTTTATTAATGACACTATCACACTTACTAACTTCCAAAATTCGTCCACAACTTCCAAACAATATTATTTACTCAACAATTAAAATTAAAATTAAAATCCAAATTTTAAATTATAAAAAATTTCTCAAACTTTTCTAGCTTCCAAAAATTTCGAAAAATTTCGCCAGCGTCTCTTTTGCGCGGCTAGATCGGTACAACTACAAAATGTCTCTACGGGCCCCTATGAAAACTAAAAGCCAAGTGGCTAGACCAGAAAACCATCAAATTTCATACAGAAATTTAAATACTTACCTTTTTGTCGGTTAATTCACATTTACCTTTTGTAATCAAAAATCCCAAATTATCTCTTGCCTTAAAAACACATGTATCCTACTTAGCAATCATACCAAATCATAGAATCCAAATTCACTTTATTCATTTCTTTCAAAATTTTCAACATTTTCCCCACTTAAGCCCGTACGATGCACATGTATCATACGTACGCAATACCAAATCCGAACGTTCGCTCGATCACACAATTTCATTTCCGAACTAGTATCGTCCACCCGACTTCCTAATGCGGACTCAGATCTGGTTTTTTGATCAAAAACTGTCACTCTCCTTGCATAGCCGCAAATTATGATAGAGAATTTCTAGAATCAATCGAAAGCCATATCCAGAGTTCGCCGTCGAAAATTAAGTTAAAAATCCCAACTCGGATTGGTATAACAACCTCGAAATTTTATGCTCGAATCTGGATCAAATCGCTATGCGAATAAAGTAATATACGTACATCTCACGTATTTATTTCCAATTGATAATTAGCTATATCAATTCTCTTTTATTCGCATACATTTTGATTTCTATCCACTTATTTACAATTATTCTTTTATGCATCCTTATTAAACCTTCGTCTATTAACTTAGAATATTTTCCAATACCAAATTTTTACTTAGTATATTTCTCAATTCCAATTTTTACTTAAGAATTTGCCATCCATTTCTTAAGTTCAAGATAAACATTTTACACTTAAATATTTATTTCTACTTCATTACTGAAGTTATATATCCATTTATATTCAACTTTGCACTTTCAATTTCATTTGAATTCAATTTACCCTCTAAATTTTAAATATTGAATTCTATTCACCTTAAACCATATTTAATTTTCTTTAATTAGTTCCACTTACTAATTTATCACTATCTCAACCCATTTTTACTTCCTAATTTTTATTATTTCAGTTCACTTTGAACTAGTTCTACAACTTCTCTTTACTTTACACAATTCAAATATTCAGTTTCAATCTGAATTTTTAAGTTTCGATAAGTTTTTCAACTTATTTATATCCCATCCACAATCTCTTGAATTTACTTTATTTAATTAACTTGCTTTACTAACTTATTTTATCATCACATTTACTTGAAATTGTAAATTCATTTATTCATTCACAAATTTATTTCTACCTTAATAAATTTTATTTAAGTAACCATTTTATTAAGCTATTTTGATTCATTTCCTCAAAGCTCTCCTTTAATTAACTTAATTTAGTTAAATCCTAATTCTGTTCAAATTTTAAAATTCTATTTAATTTACCAGTCTTTTTACTTCATTTATTTGACTTACTTTGCTATCTTATTGCATTGTCACATTTTACTTTAATTTAACTCCTTTTTAAGTTAAATTTTTCTATTCTAGAAAATTTCCAAATTTTACTAGTTGTCAAATCCATTTACATTTCCATAAACATTTCCATTTTATTTCCAGAGTTTAAACAATTGCTTAAATATTCCAAATATTTGAAACTAACTCAAGAGTTTTCAACAGTCACTTAAGTACTTTAAATCATTTTGAAATCAATTATATCCAAAATTCTTTGGTATCAAATTAGCTCTTGAATTTTAAAACCAAACCCATTTTTACAAACAACTTCAATTTAAAACCTTTTGGCAGCAATTCCTCTTTTGGAAACTCAAAAATGAACCTCGATGGCACTGCAGTCATCACCGAAATTTATTTTCCGGCGACCGAAAAGGGTTCAATGCTTCATAAACATTTTCCAAATATTTTTAAATCCCAAATCTTCCCAGATTTCAAATCCAATTCTAAAATATTTCTCAAATAATATCGCCATTATTCCTCCAAAACCTTTGAAAGTTACTTTCAAAACCAATGGAATTTAAACTTTCTCGAAAATTCCAGGTTCCAAATTCTATCAATCTATATTCAAACATTACTCCATAATTTTATACCATTTCAATTATGAATCACTTTTGTAACTCACATTTACAAAATAAATCCTATTATATGAAATAAATTTATTAACTTTGGTTATGTTTTTCAATTCCTTATTTAATTTGTACACAATAATGATAATAATTTAATATTATCATTCCCGAACAACAAAGCAACCAAATACTATAATATTTTATAAAAATTATTTCTTTTATATACAAAAATAATTTGGGGTAAAATTATTTCATTTACCTATTTTAAAACAATACGGTGTCAGTTCATCTTGTTTAAGAGTTTAGAAATCCATATCGATGTCATGGCATCCCATATACCGACCAGAATCCATAGACACTCAACCGACAAGTCAACATAATATAAAATAGTTTTTTATATTCACTAACAAATACACGCTCATATCTATTAATACACTCAAACTCATTCTAGAGTACTACAGACTCAATTTTAAACGAGTAATTCCACCAGAGCCAAGGTTCTCGCTTAACCTCGCACTGATACCAACAGTAACGACCCGATTTTTCGACGCTCGAAAATCGACATCAATACCTCCACTGTATTGAATGACGGACAATCGAATGCGGGAAAACTGAATCATTAGGGTTAAAGAAAATGGACGTAGAAAAAGAAATAGAAACAATTATCAGAATCTCATGATCGCAGCGGAACAATATATAATAGATAAATGATTAATCTTTAAACAAAAAGAACTATATCTATTTATACATTACATCATCAGAGTATAATACAATCAACAACACAATTCAAGACGATTATAAAATTTTGTCCTTCCAAGCTGAATATACAGCTTATATTGTATAGCGGAAATATAAATCTATGGAAATGCACCTCGTCTCCAGCTCAACTCCTAAGCTCCAAAACAGTCCGTCCTGAATATATACTCTACAATACTCAGTCTGACCCTAACATTATAGTTAAATAACACACGAGTCTTCTGGAAAACCAGCGTGAGAAAACACACTCAATTGGATTATTAAAGTTTTCAAAATCCTTTGAAATCAAATGTATCTCGTAAGACCGCAATGCAAATAAACATGTCGGATTTTTACCTTACGATAACCAAAACATTTCTTATAAAATCCTATGATATTATAATAGTGTCTATATACAAATACTTATTCAAATAGCCGAAATGGTTACATTCATTAAATTCTAGCTACTATCCACAAAGTGAGTTCTACAAACAAAACCGCAAAGGCACGTAGGGAGAATGGATTTCCATCAATGGCAGGGGTACTGGGGTACCACCCGTCACAGTACGTGGTCTAGATCACCGTACCGAGGATCCACCCTAATCCCCTGTATCACAAGACCGGAGCTACCCCTTATTGGATAATCCGAATAAGTTCACTCCAAGGTTGGGATCAGCAACCGCCCACACAGCCGAAATAAAGGAACATCTAGACAGGGGTGACCTTACCCTAATTGGTTGTTAGTCACTTCGCCTTGTGTGCACCTCCCATATTTTAACCATTCCTTGTTAATGAGGCTGGAGGCTATGCGTTACCTCTTTAGCACACATTCACTTAGAATGCTCATCATCCTCCTGACGATGTTCTGAAAGCATTCATCCATACAAGTCTGTTCCAGGTTCAAACGGAACCGAAGGCACAACTCCTACTACATCCTTTTTGGAATCACCCTCAGGATTAGTAGTGATTTGCCCTTGCACTTCACTGCTTCATCTTCGGCTCCAAGCTCTTGTCTTCCTCATGAAAACTTTCAAACCGGATCGATGTGGTTTTTGATAATTTAATCCCGATCCCGATCTCTTTGAAATGATCAACGCATTGGCCAATGTTGATAGCCGGTTATTTAAGTATCAAATAATATTCACAAACAACCATCATATTTAAATAATTTTCTATATTATTTATTTCAAAATAACGTCGAAAATTATTTTCCATACATCAACCCTTTTAAAAAAGTTTCAAACCACCTTTTTCTCACGGAATAAATTTCTCAAATATTGTTTATTTCCACTGAAAATCACCAATTCCAAATACTTTAGATTTTAAAATAATTTAAATCATTTTATTCTAAAATATACTTTAAAACGTTTAAATTAAAACTACTTAAACACTTTATTCAAAAATATGTACTTTAAAAATATTTCAAATAAAACTACTTTATAAAAAATAAAACTAATTTTTAAAATAAAAGTTAAGCCAAACTTAATTTTAAAATAAGAGTTACGAAATTCTAAACAAGTTTTCAAATAAAACTTTAACCAAACTATCTTTAAAATAAAACTATTTTATAAAATATAAATATTAATAATTATCTTTTAAAAACATAATACAAATTAACCCTTTAAAATAATTACTACTCAAACTAATTTAATAAATATTTACCTTCAAAATTTTAACAACTTAAATAATACTTTCTTAAAAACATTCCTTTAAAAAAATTTAAAACTTTAACTTATACTTAAGAATCTGTTTTGAAAACGTACCAGGCTTTTTAGGGAAATACGCTTCTCTTCCACACCTTTATAAATAAACCACTACTTGTTTTTAAAATAAATTACCCATTCTTTTATAAATTCCTATCGTGAATTTATACTTCCGATTATCCACTAATATATTATTCCACTTTACAAAACCAGTTTGTAAATTCCATAGTCTCATCTTCTTATAAAACACAATTTCAAATTATGAATCAATTTCCAAATCGGTTTTCAGATTTTACTTCATTTTAAAATAAATTCCTTTACTTTCTCAATTTTATTTCAAAACCCATTAATTTCAGATTTAACTTCTTTATTATGATTTAGAATCTTATTTAAACTGAAAATACCAATTTCATATTTGTTCCAAAATTCTTCTTTTGTTCCTTCCTAAACCATTTAAATCCTGAGTTGAAAAATAAATCTTTTATTTCCTTTAAACAATATCACTTAAGTTTAAAAAAATTCATTTATTCCCATTTATTCAAAAATCTCCTTTCCCATACTTTGGAATTTATTTATTATAATTTTAAAAAATCAACTTTTATCTTTTTCTAAGTCATTCTTTAATTTATCCAAATTATATATGATTATTTTACTTAAAAATTCTCTCTTTTATTTTCTTTTCAAAAATTCAATCTATACCTTTTTGATAACTGAGTATACCCAAATATTATTAAATCAAACATAACATGCAATATTTTCAATCACCAATATAATCTATCTCAGAATATCAAATAAATCATATCATAGAATATTAAAAAAAATCTAAATATTTTGAGGAATCAAGTTAGATCCCTCCAACCTGTTTTCCTGCATCCTTAGATGTTAGCACAATAAAAAATACCAATTGCACTTCGAGGTGGAATATCGCGGTATATGGGGTCATCTGCCATTATGCGGGCGCATAGGGTCTCACCCGCTATATAATGCGAGAAATCAGTCACTCCAACATATATATATACTTCTACATATATATATATATATATATATGTATGTATGTATGTATGTATGTATGTATGTACTATCACATCCAGACATTTCAACCAATCAATCAATAATTTAAATTTTACTATTTAAATTTATATGGAATCCAAATGAGTGAGATTAACTTACCTTTGATTGTTTGTAAACTAACCAAAACCGGCTATTTTCTCCACGATTATAGACCTTGTAACAACATTATATGGTTTATTTGCTCTGAAAATCAAAAAATAAATTTATCATTTACTAATTTAATTTACTAAATTTCAAATGATTGTTAACCTAACTTACTTATAGTTTCTTTTCTGCCCAATTTATAAATTTAACGACAGGTTATTTATATTCTAATTCCTCAAATAAATATACCGATTACTTAAAGGTTGACTGATTCCTATATATATATATATATATATATATATATAATTATATACTTTTATGACCAATCATAAATTTCAAAGCTGGGTATATGTGTTTCCTGATTACTCAGATATCCTACTAAATACCTAATAGTTAAATTTGAAAAGCAAATTTTTTTTCCCAGATCTATATACATATTGGTTAAATAAATAAATAGATAAAATTATGCATAAATCTGCTACCTGTATATATATTTATTTTACTGACTAAAGAGAGAGTTTCTGTTTAAATCCTACTTATGAAATCATTTCCTAATATATCTACATATAAGTGTACTTAAAACAGAATTCTGCTTTTAAATCCTACTGTAAAAAAATTTCATATATATAGACACACACACACACATCTATGCATAGAATTAAACCCAAAACATGCCTACCTCACTAACACAAGAATTCGAGAAGCCCAAGCCTTGCCCAAAATCAAACGCTACCTTCCTATCGAGTGCGCTACCCTCTAGAGCTGACGAACGTCGCCAAACAATTTCGAACCCAAGACCAGAACATGCCTCGTCCCCATCGCGATCGATTCCAAATCAACATCACTGCTTGATTTCGGTCACATGCGCTTCCCACCCTAACCTCGCGACCTCAATGCCCCAACCGCCACAATCCAATGCGAGCTTCCTAAATCGGCATCGCTCTTATCATCAGAGCAACACATCGCCATCGCGAGACCACACTCCGTGCGTGCAAGCTCGCTCACGCCCTCCTCAAAATCCCTAAGTCGACTAGAGACAATCTGAGGAAGTCGCGACCCATAATGATTCGTTACTCCCCATTTTCATAGTCGATTTCGAAAAAGAGAGAGCCCGGCTTATTTTCGAATTGAAAGAAAGGCTTCCATAAATATTTTCTAGCTTGAACTTCTATTTTGATTTTGTTTTTAAAGATAAAAGTCAAGCTCGGTTATCTTTTGTGACGACCCAGAATTTTTGAATGTTTGAAATCAAAATATTTAATTGATTTTAAATATTTAAAAGTTAATTTGTAACTTGAAGTCAAATATCACCATTGATTAGATAATTTAATTATTAAATTAAATAATTTAAAGTTGGGTAAAATGTTGAATGTGGAGTTTTAAGCCTTCTAAAAATAATTTGAAGGCTTGTAAAATTTATATCGATAGTACTGAAGATAGTAAAAGTGTTGAAATTGAATTTGGAAGTGTTTTGTTAAGTTTTGAAATTTTATCGTTTAAATCGATATTTAAAAAAGCCTTCCGAGGTGCAGTCTCGGAATTCGACAAAACCAGTTCCATTGGATCCGTAATATTGTATTATTATCGAATTTCAATTTTTGTAGTGTTTGGAGTGATCGTTGGCCATACGATAAGTAAACGCGCTGAAAATTAAATCGAAATTTAATATAATAACTGGGTTCGAAAAGCTATCTTCTCCCTACGATCGAATTAGGACTCGAAACCTTTTCCATCGTGTTCGTAATAGGGGTATAACATTATAAATGCCTGGTGGCATGCCTCGATAGGAGTTCGCAATTTTTAAGCCACGTAATCGAGACGTTTTGGATTTGAATTTAAATTTTATATATATATATATATATATATATATATATATATATATATATATATATATTCCCATACAACCCAACATTCAGCTGCCTTGCTTTCAAATCAAATCTTTTGCCTTCAAATCACTACAGCTCCCTCAAATCACTGTCCCCACTCGTTCACGCAACCTTCATTTCACTTCAATCTTCTATAACATGCTTCCCTCCTCCTTTTCTTTTTATAACCCAAGCAGATCACTTCGAAAGGATACGAACGAAGAGACGAACCATGGCCGAAAAAATCTACAACCCAAATCAATTCATATTCACTAAAATAGAAAAATCGAGAATCGCGATAGCCTGCAGCTCGAGAATGAGGAGCCTATAGTTTGTGGTTAGTGTTCGACTTGAGTCACGATTTCAAATTCAACTAGGGCTTGCGATTTCTAGGAATTGGAGGGTCGTGGGTTCATAGGGATGGCAGAGTTAGAATCATGGTGGGATGGAGCACTTATGGCCGTGGATTGGAGGGTTTCGATGATCTGAGATCGTTCGCGACCTGATGACAGTTGTCGCGACTAACCACACGCACGCGCGTGCTGAAGGTCGATTGCGAGGCGATGGTCAAAAGCGAATTCGACTTCGATGGAGGCTCGAGATGTACTCACGATGATCGACGGTGGGAGCCTCACGGCTATGGGGTGTTGCACGATGAAGGCAATTCGACTTGAGGAGTCGTCGATCTGATTTTGGTCGAGCAGCCTCGTGGATGTCGTCAGCATATTGGTGAGTTCTCGCATGATTTATGATTGCACATTGTTCGCTATTTCAATTCTAGTTATATTGTTAGCTTCGAGTCGAACGATTTGGAATTTATCTATGTAGTCAAGCAGAAACTTTTAGTCAGGAATATATTGACAAGGTTCAAAGAAATATTTATATAAAATTTAAAACAGAAAACTGGAAAATTTAATTTAAAACTTATGAAGGCAGAAATTTTAAATTTTAAATCTACTAGTTATTTAAAAAAATATAATAATAAGATTTAATTTACTAGACTTGATAAAATAATTTATTGAGAGCGTTTAATTTATTTAATCAACTTATTTAATTTTTATAAATTGTTAAGGAAGATTAGTTAAAACTAAAATAGTTAGTTAATTAAATCTATCTAATGGGGGTTTATTTGTTCGATTTATTCGAATATTAAAAAATCATCTAATATTATATAGGGTCTGAATCCTGATGGAAATAAGCTGGTTTGGGGTGGATTGCAAATTTAAAAGCAAAGGTGAGTTAATCTCACTCTTTTGGATTTTTATTTATATTTAAATGGTTAAATTTAAATAATTAGTTGAATGGTTGAATTGATTTGATGTGCTATATTATAGTATATAATACATCTTGGAATGATTGATTTCTCGCATTATATAGCGTATGAGACCCTATGCACCGTATAATAGCGGATGATATTATATTAAACCCATATACCGCGATACTCCACCTCGAAGTGGAATTGGTATGTGCTAACATCTGTGAATGCAGGAAAACAGGTTAGAGGGATCCAACTGGACCTCAAAATTATTTAGATTGTTTAATATTCTGTGTTATGAATATTCGATATTCTATGATGAATATTATTGATAATTGGAATATTGAATGCTAAGCTTTACTTGAATATATTTTGGTACACTAAGTTATCCAAATGTATAGAATTGGATTTTTGAAAAGAACATAAAAGAAGAGAATTTGTAAGTGAAATAATTATGAGAATTTAAATAAATTTAAAAATGAACTGGATAAGAATAATAGTGGTTTTAAAATTATAATAAATAAAATTCTGTGTATGAAATGAGGATTTTGAATAAACAGGAATATAATGAATTTAAACTTGAGTGTCAATATTTAAAAGAATAAAATATTTACTTTAAATTTAAGATTTAAATTATCGGAAAGGATAAAGAAGGAATTTGGGGAAAACTGAAATTGGTATTTTTCAGTTAAAGATTTAAGGGAATTTATTTTAAGGTAAAGTAAATTGGAAATCAATTTGGGAATTTACTTAAGGGTATAAAACAGGGATTTTTAAAAGAGAACTGAGACTTGAAAATTTATAAACTGGGTTTATAAAAGCGAAGTGATATATCAGTGGATATTTGGAATAATAAATTCACGATGGGAATTTATTAAAGAAATGGTAAAAAATTCTAAAAATAAATAGTGATTTATTTTTAAAAAGATGTGAAGAGAAGTATATTTCCCTGGATAGCTTAGTACGTTTTCAAAGTACATTTTTAAATATAAGTTAAAGGCTTTAATGTTGTTTTAAAAATCATGTTTTAGAAAATTTATTATTTCTAAATGTTTAAATTCTAAAGTAAATATTTTTCAAAACTATTATCGTAGTAGTTATTTAAAAAGGGACTTGGTATTTTGTTTTAAAAAGAGAAAATCTAGTTTAATATTTTATAAAGTAAATATTTTATAAAGTAACCTCATTTTTAATATTCCAAAAGCATATATTTTTAATAAAGTATTAAAGTAGTTTTCAATGTAAATGTTAAAATATATTTTATAATAAAGTTTTTGAAATTATTTTAAAAATCTAAAGCTTGTACTTGGTGTTTTTAGTGGAAATAAATATTTGCAAATTTATTTCATGAAAAAAGTGTGATTTGAAAACTGTTTCAAAAAGGTTTGAAAATAGAAATATATCTTGTGATGATATTTTGAGATAAATAAATAATTTGGCAAAATTATTTATGGTTAATGGTTGTTGTGAATGTTAATTGACAGTTAAATAACCGACTATCAATATTGGCCAATGCGCTGATCGTTTCGAAGAGACCAGGATTGGGATTAATTTCTCGAAAACCACTTCGATCCGGTTTGCACGTTTTCGTGGAAAAACGAGTTCGGAGTTGAAGATGGAGCAGTGAAGTGCAAGGCCCAGTCGCTACTAATCCTGAGGATGATTCCAAAATGGATGTAGTAGGAGTAGTGCCTTTGGTTCCGTTTGAACCCGGGACGGACTTGTATGGATTGAATGCTTTTAGAACATCGTCAGGTGGATGATGAGCATTCTAAGAGATGAGTTCTCTAAAAGGTAACGCTTAGCCTCAAGCCTCATTAATCGGGAATGACAGAAAATCAGGGGTTATCAAGCAAGGCTAGGTGGGTAGCGCCTATTAGGGTGAGGTCATCCCTGTCTAGATGTCCCTTTTTTTCAGCTTAGTGGTGCGGTTGCTGATCCCAACTTTGGAGTGATCTTACTCGAGATTATCCAGTAAGGGGTAGTCCCGGTCTTATGTTGTAGGGGATTAGGAGTAATCCTCGATACGGTGATATAGGTCACGTATTGTGACAGGTGGTACCCCAGTGACTAGTCATTAGTTGGAAATCCATTCTCCCTACGCGCCTTTTACGAGTTTTGTTTGTATTACCCACTTTGTGGCTAGTAGATGGAATTTAATAATGTAACAATTTCGGCTATTTTAATAAGTATTTGTAAGTAGACCCTATTATAATATCAGAGGATTTTATAAGAAATGTTTTAGCTATCGTAAGGTAAAAACCCAACATGTTTATTTATGGCGTGGTCTTACGAGATGCTTTTGATTTCAAAGGATTTTTGATCTGGAGGAATTTTTTGGAGACAAAGATCAAGAATTCAATGGTTCAAGGAAGGGGATAAAAATACAGGATATTTTCATAGAGTTTCTAATGGGAGAAGGAGATCTAAAATGATTTGTAGTGGTATGTGTGGTGATACTAAGATTAGTAAGCAAGATGATTGGAACAGAGCTTTTATTGACTATTATAAGAGAATTTTTGGGAGATGTAGAGATAACAGAGTTGATGTTGATTGGAAATTGCTTTGCCCTAATAATGTTCATCTTTCAGAATTGGATGGTAAGTTTACAAAAGAAGAAGTTTTTTGTGCTTTGAATGAAATGCCTTGTGACAAAGCTTTTGGGCCTGATGGGTTCCAAAAAATTTTCTTTAAAAAATATTGGAGTTGGATGAAGAGAGATATTATGAGTCTTTTTGAATGTTTTGAGGCAGGGAATCTAAATTTGGAAAAACTAAGCTATGAGAATGTGGTTCTTATCCCAAAAAAGAAAGCGATTTAAGTCTTGCTGACTTTAGACCTAGTAGTTTATTAAATAGTACTTTTAAATTGATTACTAAAGTACTTTCTAATATACTAAAGAACAAGATGAATTTGTTAATTGATAAAGCACAGACTGCTTTTATGAAAAGTAGATCTATATTGGAGGGAGCTGCACTTGTTCAGGAAGTTGTTTCTTTCTATGCCCGGAATTCTATTTCATATTGTCATGGTCCAAATTTCAGCATTCGAAAATCGACACCCGTACTCCACTTGTATTTAAATGCCGTAGATCCAAACTTCGAAATTTGACTCGTGCCAGAGCTTATACACATTAGTACAACACAGCGGAAGAAAATGAATAATATATAGATATACAACATTTGATACAATATCCACATACAATGATGATACAATAGATATCAATACTATCAGAGATGCTAGAAACAGCAGTGGAAAGATAATGTCTTTAATGCCAAACTCCAAGAACTCCTTCTCCAATCCCAAGCTAGCTCGAACCCTTATCAAGTTGCACAAAGATAAGAAAGTTCGGTCGTGGATGCTGAAGTGTAGCAAAAGCGATCCACAAATCCAAAAGGCTTCGAAGGCTATCGAATCAACTCCTACAATTCGACTATCTGGAAAACCCAACTCTAGACTGCCCGTGAGGAAAATGGTGGGCACCCAGAGTTTAGGAAGGAATCAATAAACTCCGGGTCAGTCATGGGACTAGTATGAGAAAACGAAAACAGTTTTATTTTCAAAACAAACAAAAGATTTTAAAATTTGAAATCCGCAATGCTTTTTGGAAAATGAAACTACCATAAGGCCTCCCGCCAACACGCAATGCAAACGCAGAATTGGAGGAGATTTCTCCTTACGGTAGTCAAAAATGCTTGATACGCGAAAACCATTAGATATTATTATTAGTGCATAGTGCAGAAAAACCTTTCGAAAGTATAATATTAATCCTAGCCAGCATACAACCATTATTGTATGCCTACTACAGCTTCCATCAAAACAGTGGGGTGCCACCATAAGTAGATGGCAGGTAATACAACTAAAACCGTACAAGGTGCGTATTGGATGAAAGGATTTCCAACAAATGGTCAGGCTAAGGAACTTGCTATTTCCACATGGAAACGCCTCTAGAGGGACGCCCCGAGAACCTTCCCGACTCTCTGCTAACACAAGGCCGGCTACCCCCTTCCCAAGGAGTAAAATCTAGGATATGCCACCCCCGGTCGTTTGCGACCTTTATGCGAGAGCTCTCAACACCAACAACATCACACAGTAATAAATATACTGCAGTGTCCACATGAGTAAGTATTTGGGCTCCATACCATGATACCACCCTTTTCCAGAAGGAATGGTCATACCCTAGGGGAGCTACCCCTGAAACCTTGCCGCATCTTTCCTGTTTCGACCATTACCGGTTTGTGAGGCTCGATGAGGTCTCGTCCACAAAGCTACGCTTTTTCACAAAGCCATGCTTTAATCAACAAATGATCAACAGCACTTCGTATGCCACATTGCCAGATTGGGAATGTATCACTAGTAACCATCAACTACATAACCTCTGAGCTCGTACGTCTCAGAGAAGGGTGTTAAGCTAAGAGAATAAATCTCCGCCACCAAACAGAAATGTATTTGATAGAAATCGGTTTTACATCTCAAAGTGTAATGTTAGACACACATCCATACAAGTCTGCTCTGGGTTCAAACAGAACCGAAGGCACTTTCGAAGAACCCCTTACAAATCCGGGTATTCACAATCCCGATCGGACTTCCCATCACTTAGGAAATCTCTATACCAGCGCGACTAAGTGCAGAGACAATCGACGGGTTATCCTTTCGTTCTCGAAAATGCCTGGTCTTCACCACCGGTCTTCAAATGTTATCCATATCGACGTATCATTATTCGGAATGGGTTATATGACACAAAGTCCTCTCCCGGCTAAACCAAATAATGAGTGCAATATTTAAAAAACATATGGATATAGGATTTCAGTTAAGTCACAACTTAAAAATCCAAAGCTTCCCTTTCAAATGTTAAGCAAATTACCATTTCAATCTTTAAACAAAAGATTCATTTCACAAAGTTCACCTAGTTTCACAAAGATCAATTCATAGATTTCAAAACAATTTCCATTTAAATTGGATTAACTCATTAAATCTTTAAATCGAAGGTTTAACTTATAGCTTTCAAACCGTTTCCAAGGATTTATTCATAACTTAGAAGACCATTTTGTTATTTTAGACTTGAAATCTTTTCAACACAAATTGGAAGTTCATTTCTTATATGAAAGCTTTTATTATTTGAAAACAAATAGTTTTCGTTTTAGAAAAATCCGATTTCATTTATACAAGTTAAATCTTTAGGTCAAATTTAAATTCCCAAAACATCACATTTAAAATGGTTTAAAACCCATATAAACCCATTTATAAGTTGAATAACCTTTTTTAAACCCTAGTTTCCAAATCATAGAATTCAATTTCAAATATTGAATTCAAATTTAAATCAAATTATTTAAATTTCAAAACTCAATCAAGTTATTGAAAATAACTTCTATTTTTGAAATTCATTTTCAAAAGCTTTCAATTCTAACTCCAAAACTATTTTGGATTCAAAAATTCGATCTTTAAAACTATTTCAAAATCTGTGACTCAACCCATTTCCATGTGCAATCCATATTTATGTGTGTATAAGTGTGGTCCAGGGGTTTTACACAATAAAAGTGCCACATCATCAATCAACACGGATTCAAATACAGCAATATATATTTGATAAGCGGTAAAAACTATAACGCTTATATTTTGATAAGCGGTATAAACTATAACGCTTATCTTTTATTCACAGATATATATATATATATATATATGTATGTATGTATGTATGTATCTATATATCAGGTAATAAATTACATCAAACACAGCTCAAATCAAAATAGAGCATCACAATTAGCAATATTAACCAATTCAGTCATCCAATAGAATCCAAACATGCATAAGCAAGATCAGCTAATTGTTTGATTAATTCAAATCAGATTAATTACTTATGAACTACTAATCCTGGTTAGCTAATATTAATAAATTACAATTCACTTTGATTAATTATTCGTTAATCATTTATTAATTAACCATCTCTACTAGTAATAATGTAAATTCAATACACATGCTTCAACCGTGTCTTTTTGGAATTCCTAAATTGCCCTTGCATTTCCCCTCAGCCCTCACGCTTCTATCCCATTTTCATTACCCATTCGTATAAACGGCTGTCTCTCCAAATTCGACTACGTTCTCGAATTCAATTCCTTAACATCGTCATCCCATTCATCACCATCATCTGATCTCCAAAAATCAGTTTCTCCCACTTGCGAATCATTGGTGCTAACATCCCCAGAGATATTACATCCGCGTCTAGGGATTGACGGCCGTCAGATATTGCTCATCTTTGTTATCACTTTCTGCTTTTAATTGAAGGTATATTTCTTTATTTTTGGTTTTTATTAATCTGATCTGATCTGTGAATAGTGAAAATAAATTATTTTTGGTCCTGCTCTGATTTATGAATCTACGGCGTCGTTACACTTTTTTCATCTGATTTTTTATTCACAAATACCCTTCCTCCTGCAATCTGTTCCTCCACAAACTGCGATTAGGGTTATTAAACATACTTTCATTGCCTCATTGGCTTCAAGAAAACCTAAATCGTTACATTGCGATTAGGGTTGGTTCATTAAACTGCGATTTCATATCTTCTTCGATTCCGATTATCGACTGAGATTTGTCTGTTAAACTACGACTACTAATCTGTTGTTATCTCAAACTTCAACTATCGACTAAGCATACGACTAATTTGGATTTACTGATTCAACTCAAATAAAGAAATGAGCACAACCATTGTATATAAGACATCTGTAAACTTCAATCTTGGATAAGCATTCGATGATTTTCATTAACTCCTTTGGATTTTTTTTCCTAACATATTGATATTTATTGATGACTTTGGGATTATCTTGATGTATAACTTTCGTTTCTTTATTTTTTAAATGAATCTTTATTTGTTCATCGACTTACAATGCATATGTGCATGTTCATAAACTCAGGTAACTATTTGTTAACTTTTGTGAGCTCCTTCATATTTTTAGTAGTATTTGGTTTTCTTAAAGGTTTATCTATTACAATTGAACTAGGGTTATATTTGTTTCCTAATATGTGATATTGATTATAACTTTGGGATTTTTTATTTTATATGGATTTTTCTTGATGTATAATTTCTATGATGTTATTTTGCAATGAATCTTGCTCTGTTCATCAACTTACACCATATATATTTGAAACTTGAAATGAACTGATAGAATTTGGAGATTTATGAGAATGACTTTGATAAATTTAAATTGTCCCCCTGTGTATTGTTCAGTATAAACGTTCAAGATTTATTAACAGTAGCATGTTCACCTGATGATTATAAGTATAATAAATGAGTTTGTATTATATCCAAAAAAGTGAACACTTTTACTCTATAGTAAGAGAGCAATGGTGATGAAATCATTAATTTTAGTACTTCACTTATGAACATCACTATAATCTAACTCAAGTAACAATAATAAAGAAATCTTAATGGCGCTTGATTTATATATTATGTGGATGGAATTTGGAAGAGAATAACTGACGATGATAATCTACCAGGCTAACACGTTTAGATGCTATGAGAAAATGATGTCGAGCCTGTATATATGATATAATACTCTTTTTCGTATCTGTTCAACTGATACTTTTTAGTGTTTCAACCATTCACATGTTATCATGATGTACTAGATTGTAGAAAGATAGCATTGGCTATTTTATTTCACTTTTCCTTTTTTCTTGCACTGATACAAAAAAATTCGATTTTGTACAGTGGTAAAGGATGAAGAGGGTTTCCCTAATTTTTCTCTTGTCAACAAAGTTATAGGTTTAGCTGTGAAACTTGCTGTGGGAAAAGAGCATACTGTAAGCATAGCTCAACTTTCATTTTGTTTGATAAGAACTTTTGTTCGCACCATGTTTTTAAAATGAACTGCACCAGACTGTGTTGGAATTGGCAGAGCAGATGAGGTTACTCATCTGATGTAATTAAATCCAACAGGAAATGTACTCAGTTTTGAAATAGAAATCAGTTCACTACATCAAGAAAGTAGTCACCGTAATTTTGCTTTTATTTTGTTTTGATAACAAAGAGTTACAGATAGGATGTAATCCTACCATTTGCACAAAATGTTTTCTATACTCTTTTTTTATTTTATTGACATTAACTGTATACTAATTTAAATCATTATAGTCCCAATATTTACATATGTGTGAGTTTACTTTTCACATTTGTAATCCACATTAGCTTCACATTTGGTTAGCCTAAAAAATAGATTTTTGAAAATATGTAAAAATAATATTATTTTCAAATAATTAAAAAGAGAACAATAATACAACACTTTTGGATTCAGAAGCAGAAAATGAATATCAACTAATGCAACTTCTAGACAAATGTAGGATGCGAATAGAAAAGTTTAAATTAGACAACAATTGTAGACCTATCTGCTTTACAAGTATATCAACTTTATGGTGGTAAATTTAGCTAAATTAATAGGAAGGTTAAAGCCTGTCAATCTCAGGAGGTTCCCATCTGACATTCTTCAAGTATAATGTGCAGTCAATGAAGTTCTCAGCATAAGAGTGCTTTCAAAATTGTACGGTCTAAAGTGTTAGAACAAATATGATTTAAGTAAACTAAAGTAAATGAAGCAATGGAATATGATTCAAATTATATAAGATGTTGAAATAAAGTTTCAGTGTACCTCATAGTTGATATGGTATAGAAAAGGAGGGGCATCAACGATTAAGGCAATGAAATATCTGATACTGATAAGGCATTGTCTTGATTCAGAAGACAATATCTAAGTCAATGAAAGTTATTAACTATGGTTTTCAGTTGCACAAACTGAATTCACAATTATTTAGGACTAACTGGTGTTGCCCATATTTGTGGATAATGAAATGTGTGAACACCTATTCAAATATTGAAATAATTCATCATGATTGAGGAAACAAATACGAAATTAGAGCTAATAGGGGCAAATATTGGAAATCACATGTTGCAATGATGTACTTAACACTTTTAAGTCAATGTCAAGTGGAAAAACAAAGATGATTATTTTAAACTCTAGCAAAATACATAGAAAGAATTCCATATTCCATGCAATAGACTTTAACTTACAAATCTAGGCATTATTTCAAGCTCTAGATTTTTTTTTTCAAATACTGATCCTTATCTGATAGCTCTTAAAGACATTACTATCTCATTTATTTGATTAATCAGTATATCACTTGACTACTTTATGCTTATCCATTTTAGCCTATTTTGTTTCTGATTCCTCCACCATATATCAGTATATCCTTTGGTGTTTACAGTCCATCATTTGAATTTTTCCCTCCCTGTAGTTAGCATATTGTTCAGTAGTTTTTGATAACTTCATACAGAATACACCGATGATTATCAGTATGTTTTATAATCTTGCTCTTATTTTGAAAGAAACTATCAGCCTGTTATTATTAGAATACACTATTGATACACTGCTATTATTGTTATAATGATTAATGCCAATGAAATTCATGGCTTCACATCCAGGAATTTATTATCCTTTTGCTGATTCAATTTTATCTTTCTGCCTTGATTTAGGTAGCTAATATTGAATGTTTTGTTCTGAGTAAATGGTGAATTTAACTCTATACAACTAAACTTATCCACTTTTAGCTGCTTTCATTTATTTTTAGAAATGCTTTCCCCTGTTAAATGAATCAGCTTGGCTGCACATGCATTGATTAAATACATAACCAATTTAGATAAGTAAATAGGGGAAGCTACATGCTTGATCTATATAATATGCAATCAATTTTGACTATTAGCTTTGACTAACAAAAGTGATTTTACTATTAATTTGATAAGTAAATAGCGAAAATTCCATTGATAAGTAAAATTCCATTGATAACGAGATGGATTGGCAATTAATTAAATGGAAAGTTCATAATTAAATGAACAAATTTTAAAGAAAGTGTAAATTTTCTCAAATAAGGAAATCTATCTCCTCTAAGATTTATTTTGTCCAATCACTGGATAAATTTATTATCAATCTTCACTGTGATTTTAGAAAGTTGGGATTTATAAGAAGAAATAATTATGGTCTGCTTTGTTTTAACTCTATTACTTAAACATGTCGGCTTCTAATCCTACAAACATTTTTATCTTTATTAAGCAAAAAAGACCAAAAAATATTATGAAATAAAAGAAAGAGATAAAAGGTTAAAAAAAGGTAAGAGACAGAGAAAGGAACAAATAATATTGGGTAAATTTCAGGTTTTATTGACCATGCAGGAGGTTGAAATTGTAGGGGAAAACAGAAATAAATTACTGACAATCAAATAGCAGGTGGCCATGCAATCATTATTTATTGGCCAATAACATAAAGTGTTAAAAAATAAGTGAATTTGAAAAGAAAACAGAAAGTGTAATAGAGTTTGTACTAGAATTGAGTATGCATGACATGGGTTGTTTGTGTTGAGCCCTAAGCTTCATATCAGATAAAAGATTTGGTGGATCTTAATGGATCAATTTTTCAATGAATTTGCAGTAACGGTGTGAGGGTTTCTTTAACTCATTATTACTTTCATATGTAAATATTCAGTAATCATTTGATTCAATTATTTATTCCACATGTTTTTATCTCTTCAGTCTTCTATTTGTTTTTGTTGGCAATATGGAAATTAGCTCCAAAATAAGGAATTAAAAGGCGAACAGTTTATCAGAGTGAATTTTTGTACATCGTTCCTTTATTTTAGGAAATAATTTTAGTTGATTTTCTTCATCGGTCACTAGGTTTTTGCAGAAATAGCATCTTTATGTTTTCTCCATTCTTACATCATGGACCAAAATTTTATTTCCTAAAATAAAATAAAATAAAAAGAATTCATAGTTGACCCAAGTTATCTTTGATTGTAGTTGATCTTATTTATTTGTATATTATCAGAACCCATTGAATAAGTTAAATGTTGTAAGATAGCATGCATATTTTTTTTAGTTTTGTTGGGTTTATTCTCATATTGAATTTGAGTTAACAATCAGTGGTTGATTACTTGAAAGTGAAAGGTGGCATATTGAAATAATATGCAAGATAAGATTATTATTTACTCGTTAATAATAATATTAATTAACACTTAATTATAATTTATCAACCTTTAATTATTAAATAATTATCCTTTAATTATTTAATTAACCATTTAATTGATTATCTTTAATTAATTAATTTAACCCTTAATTAATTACGATAATTGACTATCCCTAATCTTAAATCAATGTTTATCCCTTGATTAATCCATCTTTAATCACTAATTAATTTCTTTTAATTAAGTAATTATCTTTAAGTAATTAACTACCTTTAATTACTTATACTAATAAATTTTCATTAATTAATTACACTAATTAATTAATCCTTAATTACAAATTAATTAACCTTATATTAAAAATTAATTATCTCCAATAAATTTAAAAAAATAATTAATTAGTCCTTAATTAATAATCGTCCCTTAATTACTTTCATTAATGAATTAACCTTTAATTATTCTCAAATTAATTAGTTACCTTAATTAATTAACCTCGTTAATTTATTATTCTTTAAATAATTAAACAATTAATTCTTTACTTAAGTAATTGTTCTATAACTACTTGATTAATTAACCTTTAATCAATAATTAATCAACCGTGATTTGTAAATAAAACAACCTTTTATCATTTAAATAATTAACCTTAAATTATTTAATTATCCTCTAATTAATTAATTAAATTTTTAATTCTTAATTAATTGCTTTAATTAATTAATCCTTAACTATAAATTAATTAACCTTTTAATTAATAACTAATTAGCTAATTATCATCGACAAAATAAATTAACTTAACCTTTAAGTTAATAATTAAAAATATTTGATTGACTCCTTAATTACATTGTTAAGTTTTATTTAAATTAAACTCTTGTAAAATATAAGTTTAAAGCAATTTAAACTCAACTAATTTTAAATATTTTATTCCAAAACCTTTAAATACCATTTAACTTTAATTTTAAACCTTTAAATCTTGTTTAAAACTTGTTTAAAATTTTGAAAACTTGTTCATATTTTCTTTGAAACCTTATTTAGTTTAAATCTACTTTGAAACTTTGTTTAAATTAAAATTTACTTTTTAACTTTAAAAAAACTATTTATTTTCAAGCCTGAAACATATTTCTTCCTTTTTAAATTTTGAAATCTGGTAACGGATCAAACACCGAGCCCTTTCTTATTTCACTCGAGCCCATCTTCGAGTTACTCACGTCATCCCCCATTCTTCGAGTTAACCCATCAACATTCACGAGCCTGTTCCGAGATCTTTCCTACTTCCCAAACCATCGAAAGCAACTGACACGAACGGCATTACGTGCACGTGCACCAACGTCCTCCGATCAACTTGGCCATCATCCACAACTCACCGATGATCGACTCGAGCTCACCGACTCCACAAAACCCTCAATTATTGACGAACTCAAAATCTAGTCGTTTAGCCCATACTGGAATAAGCTAGACCACCAAAAAAACACTCGCCATACCATCTCAAGCCACCAGAAGCCAAGAAACTCAAGTCAGAGAATCGTCGATCTTCCTTCTTCCGGTTGCCACTGGTGTGATTGATTCCAGTGCGATAATGAAGCAATGGCAACACATCATTTCAACGCAACTAAAACATAAGATAAACCCTAGATCGATCTTATCTACCATCCACAACGGATTATAAATTCATTTCGCATTTTTCTGATGATCCCTAGCCTTCCAACCACCTACGGCCTTAAGCTCGAGATCAGGAAAAAACCCAATCACCAGAATTCGTCAGTTTTGTGTTTTTCATTCAATTCGAAAATTTTATCTCGAACTAAAATTAAAAATCTTGATTCACCCTTTAAAATTCATGATTTTACAACTCGAATCAGTTTATAAATTTAACCCAACAAATTTCGAATATCAATTTTCTGACTTTAATTTACTTTCACTGTAATCTCTTGTTTTCTGTATTATTGTTAATTATTTATACTTTCAAAGGTTTTCAGAAAATTGAATAGGGTGATTGCATCCAAATTTCATTTAAATATCATTACTCAAATCCTTTTATAGTTTTAGATATGAATTTTCTTCTTATATTTGTTAACCTATTACTTGAACAGAGTATCAACAAACATACACAGGTAAATCTACATAGATATATACATGTAGACAATTTTTCCACAACAACTTGAATAATTCATCATATATTAACCATAGATAACAGATTAAAACATAAATTAGGTCAATCTTCTTACTTACCACCTGAGAATAGAGACCAGAGTATTGCCTGGAATGAAAAGATTTGGGCCTGGAATCGGAACTTGGATTTGTTTTGCTGAGTTTCTTAGGATTTAAATTTGAGTTTAATGCCTGTCACCTGCTTCAATTTCCAGTTTATGAATTGAATCAATCTCCATTTTCTTCAGATTTTTGAAGTTCTTGTTTTTCTTTTCTTTTCTCAGTTCCTTCTATAACTGATTGATATGATTGTTTAAATTTTTTTTATTACTGATTACTAACATCAAATTCAAATTTAAAAAAAAAGAAATTTACTTGCCTTCAATTATCTGAGTTGATCTTGCATTTATTTCCTGGCCAAAACTGCAGCTCTGACCCTTTTGCATTAAGTAGAACTTGCATTTGATTTTTGATTTGCTTGCTAATTGCTTCCAGATTTTTGAAGTTGCTTGATCATGTTGAACTTTGTTTCAGGTTGATTTTTTTCTTTTGATCTAAAACTGAATTCATCTTTGATACTACTGTTTGATTCAGGCTTTAATTGGGATTTTGTTTTCAGATTTTGAGAGTAGCCTGGTTTTAGTTTTCAAGTTTGAGAAATGATGATGATGATCACCCTTTTTTGATTTATTTTTATTTATTTTTTTCTTTAGGTGTTGAGATTTGAGCTGCCCAAATCTATGTTACCGTATATTTCAGATTTGGTGAGAAGTTAAAATATTGCATATGGGGGAGCTCAAAAGTTTCTATAATTTTAAATTTCATTATTTTATTCAATTAAATATAGTGAATGCCATTTGTAAAAATCATCATGATTATGAAATCTAAACACTTGTAAATTTTATACTTACAAGTATGTTTGATATTTATAATTTTACAAAGACAAAAGAATTTTAAAAATAAACTTTATATCATATTCACTTAAGTTTTTTATGTACATAAGCTTGCATTTTACATCTTCATGCTAATAACACTTAAATATAACTTTATATTATTTTCACATTCAATCTTTAATTTAGTTCAACATATTTATACACTTATATATTTATATAATTTACATGCATACATTTTTTAATTATCTATTTATTTTTTACAACTTTTAAAAGAAAAGAAGGATTTAAATTTTTTGATTTCATGCTAACAAATAGTCATATTTATTTATATATGAAAATTTAACTTAAAAAAATATTTGGAAAATTAATACATCTTCCAAATATATTTAATATTTTAGAAAACAAACCATCATTAGCTTTTTAAAGATTTTAAATTCTACTTTATTTTTATTTTATTTTTAAATTCAATTTTTGTTTATAAAATACTTATTCTTATATTTTAAATCAAATTGCTATTTATCTTTAAACCAATGTCTACTTTTAAAAATCTAATTTTATTTATAAAATTACTTATCCCTAAATTTTAAACCAAATTCTACTTTAAAATCTAAAATTTTATTTATCCTAGAAATTTTCTAATTAATTCACAACATATTTTCAGAAATTAATTTAATTGCCAAATTAAATTTGGTAAATTTTCAGGAATGTTGCAGATTCCCCACTAAAAAAAAAAAATTCGTCCCCGAAATTTTGAAGGGAGACGAGAAAGAATAGATGATAGATAAGGAAATGATTGATCGGATCAGATCGAAATATTTATTCCGCATTCAGTTTACCAAATCAGAATATCGACAATATGATAACAAACTCATACAATTATTTCGCAAGATACTCGGATCCACCGGTCTATGAATATGCAAGGGCATTGATTAGTTTGAAGCGATAATTAACCATTCGTAGTATATGTCTAGACCCAAAAGAACGAACAGATGGATTCAATTCAAGTTGAAATATCCCAAAGTATATATAATTTGTCCCTCTTCAGACTTTGATATTCACAAGAAATTACAATAGAATTTCAAATTTTGGTTTAATCGAAATTGTTTTATCGATACAATTTATTTAACTTTATATTTTCGTTATCCAATTTATTTCAAATTATATTTCAATTTTGCTGAAGTTAAAAACGAAAAACTGATAGAAATTTGACGAAGAGAATACGAAATAGAGACTTATCTACACGATTCGTAGGGCTACCATCACACTGAAGCTTCTTTCTGGTGCTGTCACGAAGCCATCAAAAGAATTGAAAAGACGAATCAAAGGAGATTGATAGAGAAAGTTAATTCCACTGTCGCTCGGTATCGACCATTTTTACTGGTATTTCCCTATCCCCTATCTCGTTCTCTTCTCACACTCATACTTACTATCAGTGAATAGTAAGAGAATTTACTGAGGCATTCGAACGGATATCTAAGGGATTACTCATTCTAGGGTATACTTCACCCTATCTCTAATGAGTCACTTAATGTGTTATAGTCCTAAGCTAAAGTTTTCAACCTTCAGCTCTAATACCAAAATGAAATAGTCTAGGCTTTCCAACCATCAACAGTGGCCAATCTCGTCTGGTAGGCTTTTTGTAACGACCCAGAATTTTTAATAATTAAAATTTGAATATTTAATTAATTTTAAATATTAATAAGTGAATTTATAAGTCGAATAATTTTTTTTCGATTTATTGGATTTAATTGAATAATTAAATCAATAATTTAATATGTTAAATTATGGAAATAATTGAAAATTGAGTTAAATATGATCGAAAATGATTTGTAAAATTTTATTATATCATATGGGAGTTAGAATGATATTTTAGAACTTTTAAAATCGAATTAAAAGTTAATTTGTGAAAATTGAATATTTTAATATTAAAATCGACTAGTGAAAATAGTCAATTTTTGAACAGTCTCAGAATTGAACGAAACTAGTTCCATTGGATCCGTAATAGTTAGTTATTACCGGATTTCAATTTTCGTGTCAATTGGAGCTATCGTTTGATCGTAGCAGCTCGAAACGCATCGAATTATTTTTAATTTTAATTTAGCGAGTTAAAATAGCCATTTTTCAAAAAGTGTCGGATTTCGACGAAACTAGTTTCATCGGATCCGTAATGTGATATTATTGTAAGGTTTCAAATTTCAAGTCGATTGGATTTACCATTTGTCCGGTACAAATTAAAACGCCTAGAAATCGGTTTAAATCGGTTTAATTTAAATTGAGCGTTTATAGCCATAACTCGCACAGATGTCCGAATTAGCTTTCGAAACCTGTTCCATTGTGTCCGGAACACGGGGTAAACCCTAGGAACGCCAGTTTCGGCGCGTAAATCGGAGTTTGTAAAACCCGGATGAATAGTGATTAAAAAATTTCCTATAAATATACCTAAATTCACAAATTTTATAAGAAAATAAACAAACCCTAAATCTAAACGTGGCCGCCATTTCTGAATTCGATGGCCAGAATTTCATTTCGATTCTCCTCAAAAATCTTCAAATCTACTCAACGATTCAAGAATCTTTCAACTGCAACTTTGTAGAGCATCACGAGCTCTACGTTCTCAACGGTTATGATCGTCAATGGCGTGACGAATTGGCGGCAAATCAAGGTGGAAGGGGGCCGGCTGCGCACGCAAAACGAGACACATGTGGTGGCCGAGTTCCACTGTACTTCAGCCGAGTATGGAGCTTGGCATGCTCTTCGACATGGAGCTACCTGATCGACGTATCGTCGAGTGAAGTGGCCGTGATAATTAACCCTAACTTGATGGTTGTGGGTTCGGTTTGTGTACGTGAGTGGCCTGTAGATAACGCGTGGGGAAGAAGCTTTGTGCACGGCCAGATTTGCATGTGTGATGGATCAAGGGCTATGATTGATTATGGTTAAGAAAATTTAAATTAAGTTGTAATTTTTATATAAAAATTTGTGTAAACTTCAAAAATCAATAACTTTTTCATACGAGGTCGAAAATGCGCGAAACCAGTTGCGTTGGAATCGTATGGACGAGCACTACGCGATGAAGTTGGATTGGAGTCGTTTGGAGTCAGTGAGAATTTTGGGTAAAATTAAACGTCCGTTTAATTTTATTCGAAATAAATCGCTAAAACGGAATTTTAAATCAAGGTGAGAACTTCTCACTCAATCGAATCAGTTTCGATTTTATTTTAAATAGTTAGATTTAAAATTATTGAATGCGTGTTTGAATGATGATTAATATCTATTGATTGTTAAAATAGACATTATGCGCCGTTAGTAAGCGGTTGTTATTTATTAAAAACATATACCGCGAATATTTCATAAACAGTGAAATTGGTATTATATATAATAGCAATATATATATATATATATATATTGGCATATGTATATATTGGAGTTATTGATTTCCCGCATTTTTGTTTAGCGGATGAGACCCTATTACGCCGTTATTAAGCGGATAATATTTTAAATCCCATATACCGCGATAATTTCGTACTGGAGCGAAATTGGTATTGTGCTAATGTTTGTGGATGCAGGAAAACAGGTTGGAGGGATCCAACTGGATTCCTCAACAGTATTTATTAGATTTCAGATATTTTGATATTTGATGGACTATTATATCGATATATGATGTCGTTGTAGTCGTGATTGACTATTTGGTGTGTAGCATCATTGGACCCAGATTTTGGGATTTTAAAATGACTTTTAAAGTGCTTTTTGAAAATATACTTTATTTTTGGAATTGATCCATTATAAATAAATAAACGTTATAATTTTTAAAGTTATAAAAATTATGATTTTGAGAAATATAGTTAAAAGCTGATTTTTGAAATTATGGAGTTGATAATTTTATAAAATAGTTTAAATTGGGAAATTTGAATTTATTGTGAAAAGTTTAAATATAGGTTTTATAAAATTTAATTATTTTATAAATCAAGAGAATGATGAAATTATAAAGGAAATTAAAGGTGTTTTAAAGAATAATATAAATTGATTTATATTAAGAGATTTATAAATGGATATTTATAAATTGAAATATAGACATTATAAAACGAGTTTTTATAAGTGTTTGAATGAAATGAAATTGAATTTCATAAATGAATGAAATTTATAGAATTATAAATGGTAAAGTTATAAATGAAATTTATAAATAGTAAGATTTATAAATTTATAAAGTTATTAAAAGAATGGTTTTGGATAAATAATTTAAATCTTATAAGTTATAAGATTTATAATTATGAGGTTTAAAAGAACGATTTTGTAAATAATCGTTTTTATAAGCATTTAACTTATAATGTGAACTTTTGGTTTATAATCGAGTTATAAATCGAATAGGTTAATAAAGAAGATGTATAAAAAGGAAGTTTTTATAGAATAAATAGAAATGGAATTGATGAACGTTGTTTTATAAATTCACAAACAACTTATTTTGATAAGTGAATTGTGGTAACTTATAAATGGAGTTATATTCACGTTTTAGACAGTGAATAATCCTTTAAGTTAAAATAAATTGAATAAAAGGATGAAATTGTTAACGAAGTTTATTCACATTTTTGAATAGTGAATAACACGTTAAAGAAAATGTTTTGGATTTGGTGTTTTAAATAGAATTAAAACGATCTAACGATGTTTTAAAATGTGTTGAGATTCGAAACCATAGATTTCAACATTTATTGTTGAAATAGACGTTTTCGAGAAATAAAAGGAAATAGTAGACTATAACACTGTTGTTATAGTAAATGATTTCCGAAAGGAAATGTTTTGTATAGTATTGGGATTTATATATCTATTTTCGAATCCCTATACTGGTGATTTTGGGTTGTCGTAACGATGTTCTACGCAACATTCGTTTTGGCCCAAATAAATATGTTTAAGAGAATGATTTCCTTAAAGAATGAAATATGTACTTAATTTTGATTTAAGTATATTGGATATTTTCCAAGTGTTGAAAATAAATAAAATTTGTGAATTACTTATGAATGTATAAGTATGGAAATGTTTTCCAATATAAGTGAATATTTTGAGAATTTATCTTTTTGAAGATAAATTGAAAAGAAATATTTAAAATGAATAATTGAAATCGAATATTCATAGATATTTTGGATTATAAATTCACTAAGGAATTTATAAAAGAAAGGGAAATTTGTTTAAAAATAAATATTGATTTATTTTTGAAGTGTGAAATTATATATCTAGTGAAGATATTTTGGAAAATAAATAATTTGGAAAATTATTTGGAATCTGGTGATGTGTGCATATCCATTGA
The DNA here is from genome assembly GCA_030765085.1 of Allium cepa. Lineage (NCBI taxonomy): Eukaryota > Viridiplantae > Streptophyta > Magnoliopsida > Asparagales > Amaryllidaceae > Allium > Allium cepa. The sequence goes on along the minus strand of CM060931.1, from coordinate 83,893,309 downwards.
TAGTTCAATAACCGACTATCAATATTTCCCTTTGAATGGGTATTTGATGTGATTTGTTTGAATGTGAATGCTACACTTATTTTTGAATAAGCGCTCACTATTCGGGTTAACCGGGAAAGGACCATGGGGTCGTATAACCCATTCCGAATATGTGATACGTCGTTATAATTGCATTGAAGATCGGTGTTGAAGACCCGGTATTTGCGAGAGCGATAGGATGACCTGTCGATTGTCTCTGCACTGAGTTGCAGCGGTATAGAGACTCCCTAAGTGATGGGAAATCCGATCAGGATTGTGAATATCTGGATTGCAAGGACTTCTTTGTAAGTGCCTTTGCTTTTGTTCGAGCCCGGAACAGACTTGTATGGATTGTGTGTCTGACATTACAAGTTGAGATATAAAGCCGATTTCTTTCAAATATATTTCTGTTGGTGGCGAAGAATTTATTCTTTTAGCTTAACACCTTCTCTGAGACGTACGAGCTCAGAGGTTATGTAGTTGAATGTTATCAGCGATATATTCCCAATTTGGTAATGTGACATGCTGAGTGTTGCTGTAAATGATCATTGTGTTGATTATTGTGATAGGATCGTTTATTTGATCGTCTATCTTGGTGATCATTGTGTTGATCATTTGTTGACCCAAAGCATGGCTTTTGTATAAAGTATGTTTTTGTGGACGTGACTTCGTCGAACCTCACACCCCGGAAATGGTCAAAACAGGAAAAATGCGGCAAGGTTATGAGGGGTAGCTCCCTTTAGGGTATGTACATTTCCTTCTGGATAGAGGTGGTATCATGGTATGGAGCCCAGATATTTAACCTATGTGGTTACTGCGAATTTATTACTTTGTGGTTGTTGGTTATCGGGATCCCGTGAGAAAGGTCGTTTACGATCGGGGAATGGCGTGCTCGTGTCAGTAGTTACCCAGTTAGGGGTAACCCGGCCTTGTGTTGGCAGAGTTCCGGTTTGGTTCTCGGGGATGTCTTTCCAGAGGCATTCTCATGTGGCAATGGGAAGTTCCTTGGCCTGACCATTTGTTGGAAATCCAAAGAAACAATACGAAACTTGTACGGTTTTAGTTGTAGAACCTGTCATCTAATATGGTAGCTATTAGTAGGCATAATATAATGGTACCTATGCTGGCTAAGATTTATATTCTACTTTCGAAATATCTTCTACACTATGCACTAGTAATAATATCAAAATCAGTTAGATTTTAAATTCGTATCAAGCATCTTTGACTAACATAAGAAGAAATCTTCCCCAAGTCTGCGTTTGCATTGTGTGTGTGGCGGGAGGTCTTATGGTAGTCTCATTTTTAAAAAGCATTGCGAATTGAATTTTTTTTTTAAAAAAAAAAATATTCCTCTATTTTAATTTTAAAGAAAAATAAACTGTTTTGAGCTCTCGCACCAGTCACATGACTGACTTGGAGTTTATTGTTTTCCTTCCTAAACTCTGGGTGCCCACCAATTTTCACACGGGCAGTCAAGAGTTAAGGTTTATCAGGATATTCTGGATATTCTGGAGTTGCTGGAGGCAAGCTGGATGGCATGGCGTATTACTTATATAGTATTTCTTTTCCGCTGCACTGTTGTTGTTTGATATTGTATACTCTGATGATATGATGTAATGAAATGAAATGTATAAAATGTAATAACTGATATAGTTCTTTGTTTAAAGATTATTCATTTATTATTATATGTTGTTCCGCTGCGAATTGTGAGATTCTGATGTTGTTCTGTTGTTTTCTATTCCGTTCTATGTTCTCTATTCTCTTTTTCTTCTATTTTAAAATTTTCTATTTTCTTTTCTTTTTCTTCCCTCTCTTCTTTTTTTCTTTCTTCTTCTTTTCTTTTTCTTAAAACCATAACATTTCGGGTTTTTGGCCTTCGATTTCTCGACAGTCGATAAAGTGAGTGTCGATGTTGAATTTTCGAAAGTCGAAAGTTCCGTTTGTTACATCAACCATCCCAGCCCCGCCATGGCTTTCACTCGTACCCTACCCTTGCTTTTACAGCCAGCCTTTCGACTGTCATGCCTTACTGCTAACCAGCCCCTTAAAGAGGACATGTGGGGGTAAGAGTCTCCTACTCGCCACCAAACAAAATGCGAGAACCCCACATAACGTTTCACCCAGATAAGCAAGGTCAGTCGTGGATGCTGAAGTGTGGCAAAAGCGATCCACAAATCCAAAAGGCTTCGAAGGCAATCGAATCAATTCCTACTATTCGACTATCTTGGAAACCCAACTCTACACTGGCCATGTAGAAAATGATGGGCACCTAGAGTTTAGGAAGGTAACAATAAACTCTCGATCAGTCATGGGACTGGTATGAGAAAACGAAAGCAGTTTTATTTTTAATACAAACAAAAGATTTTAAAATTTTAAATCCGCAATGCTTTTTGGAAAATGAAACTATCATAAGGCCTCCCGCCCACACACAATCCAAATACAGAATTGGAGGAGATTTCTCCTTATGATAGTCAAAAATGCTTGATACGCGAAAACCATTTGATATTATTATTAGTGCATAGTGCAGAAAAACCTTTCGAAAGTATAATATTAATCCTAGCCAGTATACAACCATTATTGTATGCCCACTACAGCTGCCATCCAAACAGTGGGGCGCCACCATAAGTAGATGGCAGGTAATACAACTAAAACCGTACAAGGTGCGTATTGGATGAATGGATTTCCAACAAATGGTCAGGCTAAGGAACTTCCTATTGCCACATGGGAACGCCTGTGGAGGGATTGCCGGAGAACCTACTCGGCTCTCTGCTAACACAAGGCCGGCTACCCCCTTCCCGGGGAGTAAAACCTAAGATATGCCACCCCCGGTCGTTTGCGACCTTTATGCGAGAGCTCTCAACACCAACAACATCACACAGTAATAAATATACTGCAGTGTCCACATGAGTAAGTATTTGGGCTCCATACCATGATACCACCCTTTTCCAGAAGGAATGGTCATACCCTAGGGGAGCTACCCATGAAACCTTGCCGCATCTTTCCTGTTTCGACCATTACCGTTTTGTGAGGCTCGATGAGGTCTCGTCCACAAGGCTATGCTTTTTCACAAAGCCATACTTTGATCAACAAATGATCAGCAACACTTTGTATGCCACATTACCAGATTGGGAATGTATCACTAGAAACCATCAACTACATAACCTCTGAGCTCGTACGTCTCAGAGAAGGGTGTTAAGCTAAGATAATAAATCTCCGCCACCAAACAGAAACATATTTGATAGAAACCGGTTTTACATCTCAAAGTGTAATGTTAGACACACATCCATACAAGTCTGTTCTGGGTTCAAACAGAACCGAAGGCCCTTTCGAAGAAGCCCTTGCAAATCCGGGTATTCACAATCCCGATCGGACTTCCCATCACTTAGGAAATCTCTATACTGGCGCGACTAAGTGCAGAGACAATCGACGGGTTATCCTTTCGTTCTCGAAAATACCCGGTCTTCACCACCGGTCTTCAAATGCTATCCGTATCGACGTGTCATTATTCGAAATGGGTTATATAACACAAGGTCCCCTCCAGGCTAAGTCGAATAATGAGCGCAATATTTAAAAAACATATGGATATAGGATTTCAGTTAAGTCACAACTTAAAAATCCAATGCTTCCCTTTCAAATGTTAAGCAAATACCATTTCAATCTTTAAACGAAAGATTCTTTTCACAAAGTTCACCTAGTTTCACAAAGATCAATTCATAGATTTCAAAACAATTTCCATTTCAATTGGATTAACTCGTTAAATCTTTAAATCAAAGGTTTAACTTATAGCTTTCAAACCGTTTCCAAGGATTTATTCATAACTTAGAAGACCATTTTGTTATTTTAGACTTGAAATCCATTCAACACAAATTGGAAGTTCATTTTTATATGAAAGCCTTTATTATTTGAAAACAAATAGTTTTCGTTTTACAAAAATCCGATTTCATTTATACAAGTTAAATCTTTGGGTTAAATTTAAATTCCCAAAACATCACATTTAAAATGGTTTAAAACCCATATAAACCCCTTTATAAGTTGAATAACATTTTTTAAACCCTAGTTCCCAAATCATAGAATTCAATTTCAAATATTGAATTCAAATTTAAATCAAATTATTTAAATTTCAAAACTCAACCAAGTTATTGAAAATAACTTTTATTTTTGAAATTCATTTTCAAAAGCTTTCAATTCTAAATCCAAAACTATTTTGGATTAAAAAATTCGATCTTTAAAACTATTTCAAAATCTGTGACTTAACCCATTTCCACATGCAATCCATATTTATGTGTGTATAAGTGTGGTCCAGGGGTTTTACACAATAAAAGTGCCACATCATCAATCAGCACGGATTCAAATACAACAATATATATTTGAAAGCGGTATAAACTATAACGCTTATATTTTGATAAGCGGTGTAAACTATAATGCTTATCTTTTATTCATATATATATATATATATATATATATATATATATATCACAGGTAATAAATTACATCAAACACAGCTCAAATCAAAACAGAGCATCACAGTCAGGAATATCAACCAATTCAGTCATCCAATAGAATCCAAACATCCATAAGTAAGATCAGCTAATTGTCTGATTAATTCAAATTAGATTAATTACTTATGAACTACTAATCCTGGTTAATTAATATTAATAAATTACAATTCACTTTGATTAATTATTCTTTAATCATTTATTAATTAACCATTAATAATAATATTAATTATCACTTAATTATAATTTATCAACCTTTGATTATTAAATAATTATCCTTTAATTATTTAATTAACCATTTAATTGATTATCTTTAATTAATTAATTTAACCCTTAATTAATTACGATAATTGACTATCCGTAATCTTAAATCAATGTTTATCCCTTGATTAATCCATCTTTAATCATTAATTAATATCTTTTAATTAAGTAATTATCTTTAAGTAATTAACTACCTTTAATTACTTATATTAATAAATTTTAATTAATTAATTACATTAATTAATTAATCCTTAATTAAAAATTAATTAACCTTATATTAAAAATTAATTATCCACACCACTTTTTTCCTCCCATGGCCTCTCCCCCTCGTCCTTTTTCTCCTTCTTTCCCGCTTCTCTCTTCCACCTCCATCCCTTCGTACCGTCCGTGCAACTCTTCTGTCCCGTCTTTCTACTTTCGACCGCCTGACCCCCCTCCTTTTCCTCCACGTCCGGTCAATCAATCTTGTCCTGTTGAACCCCGTCCTATCCTTCCAACCCCATCTCTTGTCTCAGGTTCATCTTGTTCATCCTTTTCTGCTTCCCATTCGTTGTCAACTTCATCGTCTCAAACTTTACCCTGGTGTTCTCTTTTCAAATCTAGGCCTCGCAATGCAGGTAAATTCTCTCCTGTGAATTTTCCTTTAGTTTATGATGGGGAAGCCATTGTTCCTCCATCAGAGGTCATTCAAGCTGGTAATGAGGTACGGGGGCAGTACCTTGTCGGTTTCTTCCTTGATAGACCTCTGCCCTACCTTGTTGTCTTGAATCATCTAAAGAGGGTGTGGAAACTCAAAGGCTCTATTCATGTCAAGTCTGATGGTAATTTGTTCCTCTTCAATCTATCCTCTGATGAGGATAGAAGGAAGATCATCCAGTCAGATCCTATAATTATGAGGAACAAATTGTTTATAGTAAAGGAATGGGATCCCACCATTGGAAATAGTGTAAGTACCATTAAAACTGTTCCAGTATGGATAAAGTTGTCCAACATCCCCCTTTATTGCTGGTCACATTTAGGCATTAATTGGTTAGCAACAAGACTAGGAAAATTTCTCTGTATGGATGAAGCAACTGAAAAGTTAGAGAGGATTGGGTATGCCAAGTGTATGGTTGAGGTTACTGCAATGTTTGAGTTACCTGAGTCATTTGCAGTAAAGTTGTTGGATGGAACTACTCAATTAGTTAAGGTTGATTATTTGTGGAAACCAAAGATTTGTAGTTTATGTAAGGAATTTGGTCATGACATGCAGAACTGTATGATTCAGGGAAAATCTAGTGGAACGAATGAGGAAGCATCCAAGCATGAACATTCTGGTGATATTATGAATGATAAACAGAACAAGAAGGAAAATTCTAAGGTTGAAGATAAGGAGAAAGTAGGAAGGAGGAATGGATGGAGAAGGGTACCACTAAGGAAGGTTAGGACCAGTGACAATGATAAAAGGTGTGTTGACGATAAAGAAAATGGAAAGGTAATTACCACTGCTCTTCCAGTGATTGGTAATGTTGCTGTGGAGGACAAGCCAGATGATACAATGGATAATACTGAAGTTGTGGCAACTGAGGATCCAGAATTACTTCGCGCAGATTCCGTGCAAATTGATGATATACCCGAAGCAATCATGTGCCATAACCCTTTTAATTCTTTGCGCTGTCCTGAAGTGGGTGAGAACTCTAAGGGAAATATGGATGGTATAAATGTGTTAGGTGAGTTTATTTCACCGGAGTTATTGCCATTAAATGCAAAGTCGGCCCAGTTAAAACAGAAAACTGACATATCTCGAGTGAATGGAAACAAGAAAAACATTCCCACTTGTATTGAAGATAATGTTTTGGTGTATTGTAGTTCTACTGTACAACCATGCAAAAGCAGCAACGTATCACATGCAAAGGTGTCTGCCTCTGCAAAATCCTTGCAGTGTCATGAGCATGAATTCATGCAAACCATTGAATCTTCCATCCTTTCTCTTTTCCCTCTCTCTGCATCTGAACTTTTGCCATCTCTGCCTGCTTCGACTGCCTCCCCTTACACTTTCATCGGATCCCTTCCAGGATGGATCTCTCCCCCTGCTGATCCACCCTCTGATCTCCCCAGACCCACAAAGTCCCCCTCTCTCCCTGCTAAGTTTAAATCAGCAAGAATTGATCCTCCTTCAACAAGGAGTAGGGCAGGTGTGTCCCATCTCTCTCTATAGTTATTCATGTTGAACAAAATTGCTGCTTGGAATATAAGGGGTGCCCATAACTCTGAGAAGCTTGACCATGTTAAAACAATCATCCACGACCATAATATCAAAATGTTTGCCATCCTGGAAACCAAGCTGTCTCTTCCTTTATCCATCAGAGCAGCTAACTACATTAACCCATTATGGGAATACAACCACAACTTGAATGAAGCCTCTTATGGTCGAATCCTTGTTGTTCATGATCCTTCTTTTTTCTCCCTCAATCTCATTCTTTCCACCATGCAAATGATGCACTTCCATGTTATCTTCCTGCCTTCCCAGCTTTCCTTCTATATAACCTTTATCTATGCTCACAATGATGTTGCCTCTAGGCAACCTCTTCTCAACATTCTCCCTTCACTTCGACAAAACACCCATCCTTGGATTGTTCTAGGGGACTTCAACTGCTGTTTGAACCTAACTGATAAGGTTGGTGGTCTGCCTCTGTTGCCTAGGGATATTGCCCCATTAAACATTTCTATATCTGATGCTGACCTTCAACCTGTTGTTAGAAATGGTGTTCCCTTTTCTTGGAACAACAGAAGCCGTTCTGGTGCTCGTACTTTCTCCAATATTGACCATACTTTTTGTAACGCTGCTGCTATCTCTAGTTGGCCTTCCCTCTCGACTTTCATGCCTCACCCAATCTTGTCTGACCATTCCCCCATCATCCTTACCCTTTCTTGTATGGCTAATGGAGGAAAAAGAGCTTTTAAATTTTATAATGCTTGGGTCTCTGACCCCGAGTATAATAATATAATATCATCATCTTGGTCTATTAATGTGTATGGCAACCCGATGTTTGTTCTATGCAGGAAATTGAAAGCAACTAGGATAGCTCTTCAGCACTGGGCACATAAAAAGTATGGAGATGGTACTCAACAAATCAATAACATCAAAATTCAGCTGAAGCTTGCTCAAGATATGCTTAATGAAGATCCCACCAACCGTATCCTTGCTAATAATGAATCCAATCTCTTTCTACAGCTCAATGAAGCGCTTAAAACTGAGGCTAGTATGAGGAAGCAGCAGTTACATCAGAAGTGGGTTGCTGAAGGGGATAGAAACACTAAATTTTTCCATGCTTCAATCAAAGACAAGCGTGCTAGAAGCTATATCTCCACTCTCTGGGATGAGGAAGGAAATCTTCTTACAACTGCTGGAGAGATAGACAGTTATCTCCTTCATTCCTTTACTTACCAGCTTGGTAACGGATCTAGCTTTAATCCTCATCTTGATGATCTCAATAATATTCTCCTACCCAAGTTACAAAATGATATGAAGGTCATGCTTGTTGACAAAGTAACTGATAATGAAATTAAAAAAGCTTTATTTTCCTTAAAATCGACCTCCTGCGGAGGGCCAGATGGTTTCAACACTGTTTTTTTCAAGCATAGCTGGGAAATAGTGCAAAATGACTTTTTGGCAGCGGTTCATAACTTTTTTGAGAAATTTAAAATGTTGAGGGAAGTTAATGAAACTAACCTCGTTCTTATACCTAAGGTTAAGCCCGCAATTAATGCTGCTTCCTTCAGACCGATTTCTTGCTGCAACATAGTTTATAAATGCATATCTAAAATCCTTGCTGCTAGGCTTGTTCAAGTTCTGCCAACAATAATTTCCCCCAATCAAGCTGCCTTCATTCCTGGTAGAAACATATTAGACAATGTTTTGTTAGCTCATGAGTTAATTAATGGCTATGGCAGAAGCCAGATTTCTCCACGTGCTATGATGAAGCTTGACTTAAGTAAAGCCTATGATAGTTTGCAATGGTCTTCTATTGTTCGAATAATGTCAGCAATGCGATTTCCTAAGGTGTTCGTCGCCTGGGTGTATGTGTGCATTTCCACTCCTACGTACTCTCTGAGTTATAATGGGTTATCTAATGGGTACTTCAGAGGGAAGCAAGGTGTGAGGCAGGGGGACCCAATTTCTTCTTATTTGTTTATCATTGTTATGGAGGCTCTCACCTGCATGCTTTCCTCCAAGTATGAAGACAAAAGTGTTGCATACCATCCGAAATGTCAGTACCTTTCCATTTCATCCCTATTTTTTGCCGATGATATAATGATCTTCACGAAGCCGTCTGAACAGTCCATTCAGCATATCCACGATATATTGAACAAGTTCCACAGAGCCACTGGCCTCAAGCTGAACACTTCCAAATCCCATATTCTGATTGCTGGTTTATGCAGCAATGAGAGGAACAGAATTGAGGATCTTTCTGGTTTGCAACCAATGTCTAATAGCATGACTTATCTGGGTCTTCCTTTGTGTACGTCGAGAATCTCCAAATCTGCTTGCCTTCCTCTTTTTGAGAGAATCACAAGACGGTTGTCGTATTGGACAACTAAACTTCTATCCTTCGCTGGACGTCTTGTGTTGATTAAAGCTGTTTGTTTTTCTATGACTGTTTTTTGGGCAAGAAGTTACATTCTTCCATCCAAGCTTCTCCACATGATCAGAGCTGCAATGATGAGATTCCTATGGACTGGTTCCATTCACAATAGGAAAATTATACCTGTTTCATATTCAATCTTGGAAAAGCCGATAAGAAGAGGTGGCCTTGGTATCATTAACATCAAACAGTGGAATATTGCTGCTATTAGCACTCATGTAAATGCCATATTAGTGAAGAAGGACAGTCAATGGGTGAGGTGGACATGGAGATATCATATAAAGGAAAATGACTTCTGGTCTATGGTGGTTGCTCAGGGTAGTAGCTGGATTTGGCGGAAAATTATGTGCATAAGGCCTCTTTTACTTCCCATTCTTAAATTCAGTTTAACCCTTAACAGTAATGTGAGCTTTTGGAAAGATCCTTGGGTTAAAAATGGCTGCATCTTAGCCAATCTGTTGACTGCTCAAGATTTGCAGCAATCCGGTATTGGTACTAATGCAAAGGCAATTAATTATATAATTGATGAGAAGTTGTGTGCTCCGAATACTAGTAATCATTCTGTTAACACCCTGTGGAGAAGCTTGGCTAACCGCAAAGTTATAATAGAAAATGAACATGCTCTTTCCTGGTGTGGGAAACCGCATAGCATCAGATTAGTTTACAATCACATTGCTAACGTAGACGAGTTGCCTGCTTGCATTTGGGTCAAAGTTGTTTGGACTGCGTATTCGACTTCCTCTGATAATGTGATTCTTTGGAGAGCTATTAACAAAGCTATGAAGACAAGGGATAAGCTTATTGCTCTAGGCATGAACGTGGATGACCTCTGTGTCTTTTGCAATGCATCACCTGAATCGGTTGATCACATTCTTTTTGAATGCAGCTTTCTTGTTAACATGTGGATGACTGTCATGAATAAAGCTGGAGTCGTTGATATGCATGGTATCTCCTCTGCTGACTGGAATGTCCTACGTAAAGCTACTAGGTGGCGACCTAGTAGATGGGATATAGTGTTCTACGTGCTAAAAGTTTATATACGCAATGTATGGTTGGAGAGGAATACGCGTTGCTTCAAAAATATGGCATTGTCAGCTTCGAGCTTTTGGATTAAATTGATGAATGAGATAAAGTGTGGGTTACGTGATTCTGGTCATTGTTTCTCCCCCCATCAAAATGTCTTGTGGGGATAGCCTGATGCTTCTTCTTGTGCTTGGGTTTATGTCTTGCATTTGTGGGGTTTTGTTCTGTGGTGGTTCCTTTTTTTTGTAGGTCTTTGCTTTCTGTTGTTCTTCTCTTCCAATTTTGTTTTCCTTCTTCTGTTGTGTGTGTGTGTTTGTTATCTTCTTTTTTCTTATTTATAAAAATCTGGTAGGGGTCCAGTCAACCCCGCTGTCTTCTCCAAAAAAAAAAAAAATTAATTATCCCCAATTATTTACAAAAATTAATTAATTATTCCTTAATTAATAATCGTCTCTTAATTACTTTCATTGATGAATTAACCTTTAGTAATTCTCAAATTAATTAATTACCTTAATTAATTAACCTCATTACTTTATTATTCTTTAAATAATTAAACAATTAATTCTTTACTTAAGTAATTGTTCTATAATTACTTGATTAATTAACCTTTAATCAACAATTAATCAACCTTGATTTACAAATAAAACAACCTTTTATCATTCAAATAATTAACCTTGAATTATTTAATTATCCTCTAATTAATTAATTAATTTTTTAATCCTTAATTAATTGCTTTAATTAATTAATCCTTAATTATAAATTAATTAACCTTTTAATTAATAATTAGTTAATTTATCATTGACAATATAAATTAACTTAACCTTTAAGTTAATAATTAAAAATACTTGATTGACTCCTTAATTACATTGTTAAGTTTTATTTAAAATAAACACTTCTAAAATATAAGTTTAAAGCAATTTAAACTCAACTAATTTTAAAATATTTTATTCCAAAACCTTTAAATACCATTTAACTTTAATTTTAAACCTTTAAATCTTGTTTAAAACTTGTTTAAAATTTTGAAAACTTGTTCATATTTTCTTTGAAACCTTATTTAGTTTAAATCTGCTTCGAAACTTTGTTAAATAAAAATTTACTTTTTAACTTAAAAAAAAACTGTTAATTTTAAAGCCTGAAACATATTTTCTTCCTTTTTAAATTTTGAAATCTGGTAACGGATCAAACACCGAGCCCTTTTGTATTTCACTCGAGCCCATCTTCGAGTTACTCACGTCTTCCCCCATTCTTCGAGTTAACCCATCAACACTCACGAGCCTGTCCCGACATCTTTCCTGTTTCCCCAACCATTGAAAGCAACTGACACAAACGGCATCACGTACACGTGCACCGATGCCCAGACGTCCTCCGATCAACTTGGCCATCATCCACAACTCATCGATGATCAACTCGAGCTCACCGACCCCCCAGAACCCTCAATTGTCGACGAACTCAAAATCTAGTCATTTGATCCATACTGGAATAAGCTCGACCACCAAAAAACACTTGCCATACCATCTCACGCCACCAGAGGCCAAGAAACTCAGGTCAGAGCATCGCCGATCTTCCTTCTTCCGGTTCCTACTGGTGCAATTGATTCCAGTGCGATAATGAAGCGATGGCAACACGTCATCTGAACGCAACTAAAAATAAGATAAACCCTAGATCGATCTTATCTACCATCCACAATGGATTATAAATTCATTGCTCATTTTTCTGATGATCCCTGGCCTTCCAACCAGCTACGGCCTTAAACTCGAGATCAGGAAAAAACCCAATCACCAGAATTCGACAGTTTTGTGATTTTCATTCAATTCGAGAATTTTATCTCGAACCAAAATTAAAAATCTTGATTCACCCATTAAAATTCATGATTTTACAACTCGTATCAGCTTGTAAATTTAACACAAGAAATTTCGAATATCAATTTTCTGACTTTGATTTACTTTCAGTGTAATCTCTTGTTTTTTGTATTATTTTTAATTATTTATACTTTCAAAGGTTTTCAAAAAATTGAATCAGGTAATTGCAGCCAAATTTCATTTAAAAATAATTACTCAAATCCTTTTATATTTTTAGATATGCATTTTCTTCTTATATTTTTTAACCTGTTACTTGAACAGAGTATCAACAAACATATACACAAGTATACACTGGTAAATCTACATAGATATATACATGCAGACAATTTTTCCACAACAACTTGAAGCATTCACCATATATTAACCATAGATAACAGATTAAAACATAAATTAGCTCAATCTGCTCACCTGTCACCTGAGAACAGAGACCAGAGTTTTGCCTAGAGTGAAAAGATTTGGGCCTGGAATTGGAACTTGGATTTGTTTTACTGAGTTGCTTATGATTTTAAATTTAAGTTTAATGCCTGTCACCTACTTCAATTTCCAGTTTATGAATTGAATCAATCTCCATTTGCTTCAGATTTTTGAAGTTCTTGTTTTTCTTCTCTCAGTTCCTTCTGTAACTGATTGATATGATTGTTTAAATCTTTGTTTTCGTTGTTGATTACTAACATCAAATTCAAATTTTTAAAAAAAGAAATTTACTTGCCTTCAATTATCTGAGTTGATCTTGCATTTATTTCCTGGGCAAAACTGCAGCTCCGACCCTTTTGCATTAAGTAGAACTTGCATTTAATTTTTGATTTGGTTGCTAATTGCTTCCAGATTTTTGAAGTTGCTTGATCATGTTGAACCTTGTTTCAGGTTTTTTTCCTTCTTTCGATCTAAAACTGAATTCATCTTTGATACTACTGTTTGATTCAGGCTTTGATTGGGATTTTTTCTTCTTCAGATTTTTAGAGTAGCATGGTTTTAGTTTTCAAGTTTGAGAAATGAAGATAATGATCACCCTTTTCTGATTTTTTTCCATTTATTTTTTTCTTTGGGTGTTGAGATTTGAGCTGCCCAAATCTGTGTTACTATATATTTCAGATTTGGTGAGAAGTTAAATTATTGCATATGGGGGAGCTCAAAAGTTTCTATAATTTTAAATTTCATTATTTTATTCAATTAAATATAGCGAATGCCATTTGTAAAAATCATCATGATTATGAAATCTAAACACTTGTAAATTTTATACTTACAAGTATGTTTGATATTTATAATTTTACAAAGACAAAAGAATTTTAAAAACAAACTTTATATCATATTCACTTAAGTTTTTTATGTACATAAGCTTGCATTTTACATCCTCATGCTAATAACACTTAAATATAACTTTATATTATTTTCACATTCAATCTTTAATTTAGTTCAGCATATTTATACACTTATATATTTACACAATTTACGTGCATACATTTTTTTAATTATCTATTTATTTTGTACAACTTTTAAAAGAAAAGAAGGATTTAAAAAATTTGATTTCATACTAACAAATAGTCACATTTATTTATATAAAAGAATTTAACTTAAAAACAATATTTTGAAAATTAATACATCTTCCAAATATATTTAATATTTTAGAAAACAAATCATCATTAGCTTTTTAAAGATTATAAATTCTACTTTATTTTTATTTTATTTTTAAATTCGATTTTTGTTTATAAAATACTTATTCTTATATTTTAAATCAAATTGCTATTTATCTTTAAACCAATGTCTACTTTTAAAAATCTAATTTTATTTATAAAATTATTATCCATAAATTTTGAACCAAATTCTACTTTAAAATCTAAAATTTTATTTATCCTAGAAATTTTCTAATTAATTCACAACTTATTTTCAGAAATTAATTTAATTGCCAAATTAAATTTGGTAAATTTTCAGGAATGTTGCAGATTCCCCCCCTAAAAAAAAATTTCGTCCCCAAAATTTTGAAGGGAGACGAGAAAGAATAGATGATAGATAAGGAAATGATTGATCAGATCAGATCGAAATATTTATTCCGCATTCAGTTTACCAAATCAGAATATCGACAATATGAGAACAAACTCATACAATTATTTCACAAGATACTCGGGTCCACCGATCTATGAATATGCAAGGGCATTGATTAGTTTGAAGCGATAACTAACCATTCGTAGTATATGTCTAGACCCAAAAGAATGAACAGATGGATTCAATTCAAGTTGAAATATCCCAAAGTATATATAATTTGTCCCTCTTCAGACTTTGATATTCACAAGAAATTACAATAGAATTTCAAACTTTGGTTTAATTGAAATTGTTTTATCGATACAATTTAATTAACTTTATATTTTCGTTATCCAATTTATTTCAAATCATATTTCAATTTCGCTGAAGTTAAAAACGAAAAATTGATAGAAATTTGACGAAGAGAATACGAAATAGAGACTTATCTACACGATTCGTAGGGCTACCATCACACCGAGGCTTCTTTCTGGTGATGTCACGAAGCCATCAAAAGAATTGAAAAGCGAATCAAAGGAGATTGATAGAGAAAGTTATTTCCACTGTCGCTCGGTATTGACCAATTTTACTGGTATTTCCCTCTCCCCTATCTCGTTCTCTTCTCACACTCATACTTACTATCAGTGAATAATAAGAGAATTTACTAAGGCATTCGAACGGATATCTTAGGGATTACTCATTCTAGGGTATATTACACCCTATCTCTAATGAGTCACTTAATGTGTTATAGTCCTAAGCTAAAGTTTTCAACCTTCAGCTCTGATACCAAAATGAAATAGTCTAGTCTTTCCAACCACCGACAGTGGCCAATCTCGACTGGTTGGCTTTCACTCGTACCCTACCCTTGCTTTTACTGCCAGCCTTTCGACTATCATGCCTTACGGCTAACCAACCCTTAAAGAGGACATGTGGGGGGGTAAGAGTCTCCTGCTCGCCACCAAACAAAATGCGAGAACCCCACATCACATTTCACCCAGATAAGCAAGTTCAGTCGTGGATGCTGAAGTGTAGCAAAAGAGACCCACAAATCCAAAAGGCTTCGAAGGCTATCGAATCAATTCCTACTATTCGACTATCTGGAAAATCCAACTCTAGACTGGCCATGTAGAAAATGATGGGCACCTAGAGTTTAGGAAGGTAACAATAAACTCTGGGTCAGTCATGGGACTGGTATGAGCAAACGAAAACAGTTTTTTTTTAAAACAAACAAAAGATTTTAAAATTTGAAATCCGCAATGCTTTTTGGAAAATGAAACTATCATTAGGCCTCCCGCCCACACACAATGCAAACACAGAATTGGAGGAGTTTTCTCCTTATGATAGTCAAAAATGCTTGATACGCGAAAACCATTTGATATTATTATTAGTGCATAGTGCAGAAAAACCTTTCGAAAGTATAATATTAATCCTAGCCAGCATACAACCATTATTGTATGCCTACTATAGCTACCATCCAAACAGTGGGGCACCACCATAAGTAGATGGCAGGTAATACAACTAAAACCATACAAGGTGCATATTGGATTAATGGATTTCCAACAAATGGTCAGGCTAAGGAACTTCCTATTGCCACATGGGAACGCCTGTGGAGGGATTCCCTGAGAACCTACTCGGCTCTCTGCTAACACAAGGCCGGCTACCCCCTTCCCGGGGAGTAAAACCTAAGATATGCCACCCTCGGTCATTTGCGACCTTTATGCGAGAGCTCTCAACACCAACAACATCACACAGTAATAAATATACTACAGTGTCCACATGAGTAAGTATTTGTGCTCCATACCATGATACCACCCTTTTCCAGAAGGAATGGTCATACCCTAGGGGATCTACCCCTGAAACCTTGCCGCTTCTTTCCTGTTTCGACCATTACCGGTTTATAAGGCTCGATGAGGTCTCGTCCACAAAGCCATGTTTTGATCAACAAATGATCAGCAGCACTTTGTATGCCACATTACCAGATTGGGAATGTATCACTAGAAACATCAACTACATAACCTCTGAGCTCGTACGTCTCAGAGAAGGGTGTTAAGCTAAGAGAATAAATCTCCGCCACCAAACAGAAATGTATTTGATAGAAACCGGTTTTACATCTCAAAGTGTAATGTTAGACGCACATCCATACAAGTCTGTCCTGGGTTCAAACAGAACCGAAGGCACTTTCGAAGAAGCCCTTGCAAATCCGGGTATTCACAATCCCGATCGGACTTCCCATCACTTAGGAAATCTCTATACCGGCGCGACTAAGTGCAGCGACAATCGACTGGTTATCCTTTCGTTCTCGAAAATACCTGGTACTCACCATCGGTCTTCAAATGCTATCCATATCGACGTGTCATTATTCGGAATGGGTTATATAACACAAGGTCCCCTCCAGGCTAGGTTGAATAATGAGCGCAATATTTAAAAAACATATGGATATAGGATTTCAGTTAAGTCACGACTTAAAAATCCAAAGCTTCCCTTTCAAATATTAAGCAAATACCATTTCAATCTTTAAACAAAAGATTCTTTTCACAAAGTTCACCTAGTTTTACAAAGATCAATTCATAGATTTCAAAACAATTTCCATTTCAATTGGATTAACTCATTAAATCTTTAAATCAAAGGTTTAACTTATAGCTTTCAAACCGTTTCCAAGGATTTATTCATAACTTAGAAGACCATTTTGTTATTTTAGACTTGAAATCCATTCAACACAAATTGGAAGTTCATTTCTTATATGAAAGCCTTTATTATTTGAAAACAAATAATTTTCGTTTTAGAAAAATCCGATTTCATTTATGCAAGTTAAATCTTTGGGTTAAATTTAAATTCCTAAAACATCACATTTAAAATGGTTTAAAACCCATATAAACCCCTTTATAAGTTGAATAACATTTTTTAAGCCCTAGTTTCCAAATCATAGAATTCAATTTCAAATATTGAATTCAAATTTAAATCAAATTATTTAAATTTCAAAACTCAATCAAGTTATTGAAAATAACATTTATTTTGGAAATTCATTTTCAAAAGCTTTCAGTTCTAACTCCAAAACTATTTTGGATTCAAAAATTCGATCTTTAAAACTATTTCAAAATCTGTGAATTAACCCATTTCCACGTGCAATCCATATTTATGTGTGTATAAGTGTGGTCCAGGGGTTTTACACAATAGAAGTGCCACATCATCAATCAGCACGGATTCAAATACAGCAATATATATTTGATAAGCGGTATAAACTATAACGCTTATATTTTGATAAGCGGTATAAACTATAACGCTTATCTTTTATTCACAGATATATATATATATATATATATATATATATATATATATCACGGGTAATAAATTACATCAGATACAGCTCAAATCAAAACAGAGCATCACAATCAGGAATATCAACCAATTCAGTCATCCAATAGAATCCAAACATCCATAAGTAAGATCAGCTAATTGTCTGATTAATTCAAATCAGACTAATTACTTATGAACTACTAATCCTGGTTAATTAACATTAATAAATTACAATTCACTTTGATTAATTATTCTTTAATCATTTTTTAATTAACCATTAATAATAATTTTAATTAACACTTAATTATTATTTATCAATCTTTAATTATTAAATAATTATCCTTTAATTATTTAATTAACCATTTAATTGATTATCTTTAATTAATTAATTTAACCCTTAATTAATTACGATAATTGACTATCCCTAATCTTAAATCAATGTTTATCCCTTGATTAATCCATCTTTAATCATTAATTAATTTCTTTTAATTAAGTAATTATCTTTAAGTAATTAACTACCTTTAATTACTTATATTAATAAATTTTAATTAATTAATTACATTAATTAATTAATCCTTAATTACAAATTAATTAACCTTATATTAAAAATTAATTATCCCCAATTAATTACAAAAATTAATTAATCATTCCTTAATTAATAATCGCCCCTTAATTACTTTCATTAATGAATTAACCTTTAGTAATTCTCAAATTAATTAATTACCTTAATTAATTAACCGCATTACTTTATTATTCTTTTTTTTTGGCAAGGCCGACGGGGTTGGATGGTCCCCGACCACTTTATTGCTGCACCAAATAGAACATTACACAGTTTACAAAGATCATAGAAAACAGGGGGATACATGGCACAAAAAGCACAAGGGAAAAAAAACAACAAAAGAAAAAAAAAACAATAAAAGAAAAAAATCACTGACTGTAATCACAGCAGGGAAAAGATCCCAGGATCAAAAGAGAAGGAGAGTAGACTTAAGTCATTGATAATTTCTTTCATAATCCACTGCCTGAGCACTCCATCAGTTTTGGCATTACTTGCATCGAACACTCTATTATTACGTTCCCTCCAAACAGAGCTGATGAAACTCTTCAGCACCGTGTTGAACACCCTCTTTCGCTCACTTTTATTTCCCGTACTCATATAAATTCTTTCCCACTCCACCCGATTGTCATCAGAGACATTAGTCCGCTGAAGTTTAGCCATGATGCATAGCCATAATTGCTTAATAATAGGGCACTCAAAATATAAGTGTTCAACAGTTTCCGCTTGCTCACTACAGAATATACAGTCAATGTTGACATTCATCCCCATGCATGCTAGTTTAGTCTTGGTGAGAATAGCACGATTCAGGATTTTCCAAAGCATGAAATTATGTCGCATTTTACTGTCATTGCTCCAGGTTCTTCTCCACCATCTCCATGTTGGGCAGTTACTATTCTGCATGATAGATTCATATGCTTCTCCAGTTTTGAAAATTGTCTTGTTTTTACCCCATACCAGTTTATCATAAGTAGTTGTTACTGGTTTAAACATGCCAATTTTGTTCCAAAAGTTTTGGATCCTACTATTTGAAGATACCCTACGTGTAGATTGAAGACTGTAAATAACATCACTAACCTTAGTAGCCAGATGAATCCCAGTTTGCTGTATTTCATTGTACGTTAATTGACGCCGCAGAATGAAACCCACATCTAACCAAGGATCCTCCCAAAAACTGACGGTATGAATAGGATTCTGTTCGTCGACGGAAATTCTATCGGTTTAGAAAACCGTCGAACGAATTTAGAAATAAAAATAACCGCAAGCGCACGGTGTACGAATGTAGCACGCGGCGAATACGGGTCGATCCGCAGGGAATTGTTAGAGTTTAAAAAATCTATTCAATCAAATTAGACCAAATGGAGGAGAAGTTGTTAACTAGAAATAAAATGAAGCTAAAGCTAGAGTTAAAGTTTGATTTAAGAACTATTGAACTAGAGAACAATTTAGGGATAAATCCACTCCCATATTTTTGTAAATCAACAAACAATAGTTTATGATCTCTAGTTTTGGCATTAAGTGAAATATTGTTGTATTTATCATAAGTATGGTTTGTTTATGTTATTAATTAACATAACTCAAACCATGAAACTATAATACAATACATAAACCACTTATCTATTCTAATGAAAATGAAGCCAAAGCAAAAGCTAATTTAAGTATGATCTATTTACTATTGTAATTAGTAACATAGATCATCAAATTTCATTTTTACTTTCATTTCAAAATCAAAAATGGATTAGCAAATGATGTTGCAAATTGTGTTTATGTTGAATAAGAATAGCTCATTTGCATAAACAATATAAGCTATCAAACCCACTTGTATAAACTTGCATCAAAACTTACTTCATGAAGCATAGACCAAAAGAGATCATAAATCATAAAATGTTGATATTACATAAAGTTAGAGAGCTTCATCACCCCTAAATTGAAGGAGTTTAGCTACTCATTTGTGGCATTAAAGCAACACATGTAAGTTTCAACATTAAAAAGAAAAGAGAATAGAAAATTAGCAAAGAAAGCAAAGAGATTAGCTACTAACTACTTGCATAAATGTAAATCTAAGCTATGAGCATAAAGAGAAAGAGAGCATAAAAATAAACATTAACAATAAAATAAAGAAAAACATGTAGAAAAGAGAGAAGAAAGAGGCTTGAAAGCCATTTTTATTTCATAGAACATTGAGCTTACACTTGATTTATTAATTTCCTAAGTAAATGAAAGAGTAGAAGATGATCTTCATGTACATAAGAGGGCTATTTATACATGCATAAAACCCTAATTCTCTTTTTAGGGAGCTTCCCAAAATACCCTTGAGGTGGTGTAGCCTCCAAGTAATCATTAACATTCACTAATACCCCACTTAATATGTACATGAAGCTTTAAGTCCTTTTAGCATGTGCTTAGCTTCTAATTGGAAGTTAGGTAAGTGGGTGGGGTCCTCCATGACCTTGAACTTGAATTATTTCCTCTTCATTCCTTTGTATTTCCTTGTGCATGCATGTATCTTCATATAAGCCTCTTCCATATGCATCCAAATTCCTATAAAAATAATCAAAAAATGTCCAAGTAAAAATTCTTACATTGACATATGCACAAAAATGACCGTTTTGCCCCTGAATGATGATGAAAATATGATGGTTTGGAAATAATTGAATTTTGGTTTTAAACATGTTAAAATGCCCAAATATGATGATTATTTAAATAAAAAGAGATAAAATATGGATGTAAATATATGCACAATTACGTGCACATCAAATACCCCCACACTTATCTTTTTATTCGTCCTCGAATAAAGGAAAACTAAGATAAATCCTTTTTCGTAGGGAGCACGATTGCATTGAGCGTATGCAACAAGCCGTTAAACCTCTGAGTGTCCCCAGTAGGACGAGTGTTGTCTCGTGAGGGTTTTCAGCGGATACTACCCACAAAATCCAAATGCAGGATGAAAATATTTGCAAATTGCAAGATTTATTTACAAAGAGATGAATGCGAATTTTTTGGAAATATTTACAAATGAAGGATTTATTTTTAAATTGACACGAATAAGTTAAATACAAGTTTTGGTCATTGTCTTGAAAATTTAAGTCATTTACTCGTCAAAATTTCCAATAAAAATCAAGTTGTCATGACAGATAGACCATAGTTTGGCTAGTTGTTTCGGTTGATAACAAAATGTAATTATGAAATGGATCCTTAGTTGATTATCAAAGTTTATTAAAGTGGTATTTTCATTTCTTTTCAATAACAAGTTAGGTCAAACAAGTTAAAATAGTGTTAGGATTTCAATTGCTTGCTCTCTCATTATTTGCAACAAAAATTACACACCTAGCTCAGGTGAACTGAGGCCAGATATACCACCCATGCACTGCCTTTCGGGCTTATGTGAGGGGAGTACAGAGCATGGCGAGTGTACACACTTTCGTGCATACACCTATCGACCGTAGGTGGTTTTTATTAAGTCTGTTCTTTTTTTTAATATGTGTTTCATACATGCATAACCGTGAGGACTTTTAAATGAGTATGAAAGCACATAATCAAAGATTACAAGTAATTCACCCATGCATAACCGTGAGGACTTTTAAATGAGAGTGAATACTTTGGATTTTATTATTTTGTTTTTTTATATATATATATTTTTTTAAGAGAGAGAGAGTTTTGCAAAATCATCTTAGCACCATTTAACTTAGAAGACAAAAATGTTATAGCCTTTACTTTAAATTTACCACTTTTTAAACAACGATTTTCAATTAGAACATACTTCATAATTAACATAAATGAACCTTCCTATATACTTGTAAAACCATTGTTATTTGTAATCAAACTTCATTTTTATTTTTGTTAAGACAAATAAATTTTCAAAAATTTCAATTTATTAACCAAAACTTATACTTATCCCATAGTGTTTCTTCAAAAATAAATCAAAATGGTAAAAAGAAAATGTTTCTGAGATTTAGGAGTTTTGAGATTTCTTTTTTTTTTGAAGAAAATGAAAATTCAAAAATGCCATGAAAAACTAAAAAAAAAATGAAAATGAGACTCCCTCCACACTTAATTTTGATTGTGTCCCCACAGTCGATGCATGATATAATGAGTGTAACGGGGGAAAATATGTACATATTTACAAAAGAGGGTTAACATTCTTACTAGACGTAGCTTGGCTCATGAAGGATCATGAGCTCCTCCTCTTGGTAACCGGGAAATTCCAAGAAGGGTTTCAAACGATGACCATTGACTTTGAAAATCGATCCATCCTTTGGGTTTTCTATTTCTATGGCACCATGTGGAAAAACAGTTCATACCACAAATGGTCCGGTCCACCTTGATTTAAGTTTCCCAGGAAATAAATGAAGTCTCGAGTCATATAAAAGAACTTTCTGGTTAGGCGAAAACTTTTTCCTTAGGATTGATTTGTCGTGAAAAACTTTGGTTCTTTCTTTGTAAATTTTCTCGTTTTCATACGCGTCGTTCCTAAGTTCTTCTAGTTCGTTGAGTTGTAATTTTCGATTTTCGCCAGCTTCTTCATGATCAAAGTTTAAGTTTTTTATTGCCCACAACGCTTTGTGTTCAATTTCAACGGGTAAATGGCAAGCTTTACCATAAACTAAACGAAAAGGGGACATCCCAAGGTTAGTTTTAAAAGCAGTACGGTAAGCCCAAAGCGCGTCGGTCAATTTCTGAGACCAATCTTTTCGATTTTTATTTATAGTTTTCTCCAAGATTTGTTTTATTTGTCGATTTGAAACTTCAACTTGGCCACAAGTCTGAGGATGATATGGAGTGGATAACTTGTGGGTTATCGAGTATTTTTTTATTAAAGTTTCAAAAGAACGGTTGCAAAAATGGGTTCCGTTATCACTGATTATTGTGCGAGGTGTGCCGAACCTCGAAAAGATGTTTTCTTTAAGAAATTTCACAACAATTCTGTGGTCATTGGTTTTGCAAGGAACGGCTTCGACCCATTTTTAAACGTAATCGACAGCGAGAAGGATATACAAGTTTCCAAAGGAATTGGGAAAAGGTCCCATAAAGTCGATACCCCATACATCAAAGATTTCGATCGTAAGAATGGGGTTTAAAGGCATCAAATCTCGTCGAGAAATTCGTCCAAGCATTTGACATCGATCACAAGTTTTACAAAATTCAAACGAGTCTTTGAAAAGAGAAGGCCAATAGAAACCACACTGAAGCACTTTTTCTGCGGTTTTTCGAGGACCGAAATGTCCACCGCACGCTTGATCGACGGAAATTCTATCGGTTTAGAAAACCGTCGAACGAATTTAGAAATAAAAATAACCGCAAGCGCACGGTGTACGAATGTAGCACGCGGCGAATACGGGTCGATCCGCAGGGAATTGTTAGAGTTTAAAAAATCTATTCAATCAAATTAGACCAAATGGAGGAGAAGTTTTTAACTAGAAATAAAATGAAGCTAAAGCTAGAGTTAAAGTTTGATTTAAGAACTATTGAACTAGAGAACAATTTAGGGATAAATCCACTCCCATATTTTTGTAAATCAACAAACAATAATTTATGATCTCTAGTTTTGACATTAAGTGAAATATTGTTGTATTTATCATAAGTATGGTTTGTTTATGTTATTAATTAACATAACTCAAACCATCAAACTATAATACAACACATAAACCACTTATCTATTCTAATGAAAATGAAGCCAAAGCAAAAGCTAATTTAAGTATGATCTATTTACTATTGTAATTAGTAACATAGATCATCAAATTTCATTTTTACTTTCATTTCAAAATCAAAAATGGATTAGCAAATGATGATGCAAATTGTGTTTATGTTGAATAAGAATAGCTCATTTGCATAAACAATATAAGCTATCAAACCCACTTGTATAAACTTGCATCAAAACTTACTTCATGAAGCATAGACCAAAAGAGATCATAAATCATAAAATGTTGACATTACATAAAGTTAGAGAGCTTCATCACCCCTAAATTGAAGGAGTTTAGCTACTCATTTGTGGCATTAAAGCAACACATGTAAGTTTCAACATTAAAAAGAAAAGAGAATAGAAAATAAGCAAAGAAAGCAAAGAGATTAGCTACTAATTACTTGCATAAATGTAAATCTAAGCTATGAGCATAAAGAGAAAGAGAGCATAAAAATAAACATTAACAATAAAATAAAGAAAAACATGGAGAAAAGAGAGAAGAAAGAGGCTTGAAAGCCATTTTTATTTCATAGAACATTGAGCTTACACTTGATTTCTTAATTTCCTAAGTAAATGAAAGAGTAGAAGATGATCTTCATGTACATAAGAGGGCTATTTATACATGCATAAAACCCTAATTCTCTTTTTAGGGAGCTTCCCAAAATACCCTTGAGGTGGTGTAGCCTCCAAGTAATCATTAACATTCACTAATACCCCACTTAATATGTACATGAAGCTTTAAGTCCTTTTAGCATGTGCTTAGCTTCTAATTGGAAGTTAGGTAAGTGGGTGGGGTCCTCCATGATCTTGAACTTGAATTATTTCCTCTTCATTCCTTTGTATTTCCTTGTGCATGCATGTATCTTCATATAAGCCTCTTCCAATATGCATCCAAATTCCTATAAAAATAATCAAAAAATGTCCAAGTAAAAATTCTTACATTGACATATGCACAAAAATGACCGTTTTGCCCCTGAATGATGATGAAAATATGATGGTTTGGAAATAATTGAATTTTGGTTTTAAACATGTTAAAATGCCCAAATATGATGATTATTTAAATAAAAAGAGATAAAATATGGATGTAAATATATGCACAATTACGTGCACATCAGATTCGTATTCAGTAGAACAAGTGGAAGAAAGTGTTCCTTAATCTTGAAGATGCTCTGCCAGGTCCAGCTCAAGTTCTGTGGCTTGAGCATGTTCCACAAACTCCTTCCCTTTATCACATTTTTGTCAGACCACTTTGCCCAAAGGCTTTCAGAACAATTGTAGTATGTGTCGATATGTTTCGCGAAGGCAGCCTTGTTCCACTGCTTTAAATTAAGAATACCAAGACCACCTTTGTCCATTGGCCTCTCAATTCTGCTAAATTTAATGGGTGCTATATATCTTCCAGTTGTCTTGCCAGTCCAAAGGAATCTCATGATTGCACTTATGATCATATTAATTAACTTAAAGGGGAGTATGAAGGTACGAGCCCAGTATACTTGCATTGAAAAAATCACAGACTTAATTAGAGTCAATTTACCAGCTTGACTAAGCATCCTGGTGGTCCAGCTGTTAAGCCTCACCGTTATCTTCTCAAATAGAGGAAGACATTGGGCAGTAAAGATTCTTGACATTGCTAGCGGTAGACCTAAGTATGAGACTGTATCTGTGTTGTGTGACAGGCCAGTAAAATATGCAATTTGATTGCATTGTTCAGCATGAAGACCAGCAGTAATGATTTTAGATTTTCCAATATTAACTCTCAGCCCTGTCATGTTGAAAAATTGATCAACAGTAAGCATTATATTCGTGACTGTGCTAGTATCAGGAGAGCAGAATACAATTAAGTCGTCCGCAAACATAAGTGCAGTGATCAGTGGTTCTTTGCATGCAGGATGAAGTTTGAATCTACCCTGATTATGCTGTTTTTCGAACAACTGCGTAAGAAGCTCCATAACCAAAATGAAAACATAAGCAGAAAGAGGATCTCCCTGTCTAATTCCTTGCTTAGAAGTAAAAAAGCCATTCATATATCCATGATATAAAATGCGGTGGGAAGTTCATATACCCCATTATTCTCACAATACTATCCCATTGTAACATGTCAAAAGCTTTCATAATATCAATTTTCATCATTGCTTTTGGAGGAGAATTCTTACGTTTATAGCCTTTAATAAGTTCATGCGAGAGAAGAACATGATCCAGAATATTCCTACCAGGTAAGAAAGCAGCTTGGTTTTTGGATATAATATTTGGTAAGACATTTCTTAGTCTTGATGCAATAACTTTTGAGATGCATTTATAAATAGTGTTGCAACAGGAGATAGGGCGATATTCATTCACACAGTGAGCATTCTTCTGCTTGGGTATCAGAGCTATGTTCGTATAGTTAAATGACCTGAAAAGTTTACTTTTCATGAAGAATAGAAGTATGGCATTGATAACATCAGTTGAAACAATAGACCAGCATGAAGTAAAGAAGTAGGCATTCAACCCATTTGGGCCTCCACACGAATTGGAGTTAAGTGAGAACATAGCTTGTTTAATCTCTTCATGGGTAACTTCATCGCATAGCAAGGTATAATCTTCTGGACTTAGTCTAGGCAGGATTGCGTCAGGGATCTATTCAATATTAGGACTGAAGTTGCACTTGTTGCTGTACAGATCAGTGAAATGATGAACAAAGGCTTCTTGGACATCTTCAGTTTTGGAGTGCAGTACACCATTCGCATCGTAGATAGTAGCTATGTTTTCTTTTCTCTGTTTATTCTTGAGAGTAGCATGAAAGTAGGCACTATTTTTATCTCCCTTTTCTTTCCACTTTATTCTCGACTTCTGTCTTACCATACCAGTCTCAGTAGCTAATGCTTCATAGTATTGTTGAGTCAAGTAACTTTCAGTTGTAGCATGGTTAGCATTATTCACATCAGACATCATAGCAATTTGAGCTTCCATCAGTTTTTCTTTTATCAGAGTACTCATTTTCTCACCATTTCCATATTTTTGGAAGGCCCATTGTTTCAAGACCACCTTTATCTCTTTAATTTTTTCCTGCAAAACAAACAAATGTGTACCAAATTTAGGCTTGTTCCATGTTGTTATCACGATTGATTTAAAATCAGGTTCAGAGACCCAAGAATTAAAAAATTTAAAATTTGATTTTCCCCTCTTGTCCGCTTCACGTAGGTGTACAATCTGAGGTGAGTGGTCAGAAAGGAGAGGAGGAGGAAGGTGATTGAAAAGAAGAGGCCATTTGGATAGGGCTGATTGATTGGAAAAGGTGTGATCTATCCTAGAGAATGTTCTACAACCATGTCTCCTCTTATTGTTCCACGAGTACGACAAACCAACAGTTTTGACCATTATCAGTTCAGCGTCAATAAGAGTATCAGCAAGTGGTTTAATTTCATTAATAGATAGCGGGCAACCACCTACTCTATCAGAAAGTGAGAAGCTACAATTGAAGTCCCCCATGATAATCCATGGGTGGGTGGACTGCCTGAAAGATGGAATGGTCGAAAGGAACATAGTTCTAGACGCAGCAGAGTTGTAAGCGTAAACAAAGGAAACAAAGAAGGTAGAGTTATCAGAAAAGTCAGTCGCTTGACAGTGAATTAGTTGGGGAGAAGAAAGGATGGGGGTAAGTTGTATTGATTTGGGATCATATAGAATCAAAATTCTACCATACGGTGCGTCATTCAAGTTATGTATGAATTTCCAGTTAGGATTAATGAAAGTAGCCGCTTTGTCAGTCCTGTTTTGATCCAACTTCGTTTCAAGAATAGCTAAGATTGTCAGTTGATGAGTTATGATAAGCTGTTTACACTGTTCCTGTTTGATAATTAGGTTTGCACCACGAATGTTCCATGCTCCGATGCGTGACATCATTGGATAACACGCGCATTAAGTAATTCTATCTTCATTCTCCTGGTAACCGCCTGATTAGAGGACAGGTAATTAGGAATTGTAGCTGAAAGGGGAGTAACTTCATGGTTTTTTGTTTCATCAGGCAAGGGGGAGGAGGCTTGACAAGTTTCAGTAGGGGTGGGTAGCATAGATATGACAGAGGCTATTATTGGTGGAGGGGCTTTGTAAGCTGAAGTTGGTTGAATTTTGGAGTAACAGTGTTGAGTGGTAGGTTGGGAATCGTGTCAATTCCTGGGTTCATGGATTTTGTGGTTTGAATATTGGTCTGATATGAAGTGCATGCTTCATATTCGTTGTGCACGCTTTCTTTCAGCAGTTTATTTTTCTTTAGTTTGCGTTTCTTGTTGCTGTTTGGTTTTCCTTTTCTACCAGAGGTGCTGTTTTTATCACATTTTTGACTATCATTGCTTGTTTCAACTTGCTTGCATCCTTCATTGCTTTTCACTGATTGTTGTATTTCATTCTCTGTTCGCTCTTCATCATGTTTCACTTGAAAAGAATTAATTCTCAAATCCTCTTCCAAATTAATATGGTTCACATCTTCATTTTGTTCCTCTGTTACATTGTTTCCAATTGCTTTCTGACCTTGTTTATCATATTCCACACATTCTTCAATTATTTCATTCATGTTCTCCTCCTCTTGCAGATTAAGGAGCGCATCAAAACTATTGAATATTAAAAAAATTTCTACTGTGTTATTTTCTCCATTTGTCTCCACTTCTACCGGACTATTTTCTTTATCCACTTGATTTATTGCATTCTGTACGTTGGCAATAATTTCTTCATTTATGTTTTCACAGTTGTTACTTTTATCACCACTTAAAACATTATCTTGGTCTTCACTTTTCTTCTCTTTCACATTTTTGCTTATCTCTTTGCTTGTTCCATCCTGAACTATATTATTTCCTTTTTCCACCAACTCTGGCTTTTTGTTGATCACTCGTTGCCAAACTCTGTTGTTTCAATGCATAACCGGTTTGACAAATCTATTATCACGGGGTATCACTAATGCCTCATCCTTTTTTTCCTTACTTTCATTCCTGTATATTTCCTTTCCTTTGTTACTTTGACTATTCTCCTCACCATCACATCTTTCTGTTTTATGTCCAAAATTTTTGCATATTACACATACATCTGGCTTCCACTGATATTGAACATAGATCGTTTGATAACCCCCCTCAACCAACTTAACCATAAACTCATCAGGAAGTTATCTGTCTGGCTTGACTTCAATTAAGCTCTTCGCATAGCTTAGCCGTTCTTGCTTCTCCGTCATTTCGTCCATACACAACATCCTCCCCAGGTGACTACTAAACCAGTTAATTCCAATTGGCGACCACGCAAAAATAGGTAGGTTATATATCTGTACCCAAACTGGGACTGCAGAAATAGATCCAGGTACATTACTAATTGCTGCATCATATGGTTTAACTATGAACATTTTATTATTCATAATTATAGGATCACTTTGTAAAATCTTAACTCTATCTTCCGAACACGTAAAATTAAATAAAAAGATGCTTCCATCAGACTTGGCAGTAACCAAGCCTTTTAACTTCCAAATCTTTTTAAGCTTACTGATAACTGCTGTATAGGACAAAGGTTTGTCTAAGAAGAAACCAACCAGTGTTTCATTTCCATAGTACAGCTCCTGCTTCAAGAACTGCTTGCGTTGGAATTAAAGCATCATCTTCATACTCTGGTTTCATGTCAACGGGGATGTACTTCCCCGCATTTTTTGGTTTGTGCTTAAATAGAGAAGTCCATTTTCGTTCACACTGATTAGAAGTAGGAGGAAGGTCAGATAGGGAAGAAGTGGATTCGAGAAAGTGATGGGTTGGAATTGGATCTGGGTGAACAAGCGGTGGCATCAAAGCGGGAACTGGAAGAACCGAGGGTAGTAAGCGTGGCTGAGAGTTGAAAGACTGGTCAAAAGAGTGCGTCGTGGGTGGTGCTGAAGAGGATGAACGGCGGTGGTCATCGGTCACTACGGCTGCGGCATGGGGAGGGACGTTAGTGGTGTCAGAAGGAGTGTGGGAAGGTACTACAGGGTTGACTAATTGGTTATGGGAGAGGACTACGGAAGCAGGCATGAGAGGACTGAAAATTTTGGGGCCAAGGAAACTATGAAAATTCGTTAAATAAAAAAACTTTGGGGCCAAGGAAACTATGTTTCTCCTGGCCTTTGGTTAGACTGGTTTTATAGTGCCCAGAGTAATAATTAAACAATTAATTCTTTACTTAAGTAATTGTTCTATAATTACTTGATTAATTAACCTTTAATCAACAATTAATCAACCTTGATTTACAAATAAAACAACCTTTTATCATTCAAATAATTAACCTTGAATTATTTAATTATCCTCTAATTAATTAATTAATTTTTTAATCCTTAATTAATTACTTTAATTAATTAATCCTTAATTATAAATTAGTTAACCTTTTAATTAATAATTTGTTAATTTATCATTGACAATATGAATTAACTTAACCTTTAAGTTAATAATTAAAAATATTGATTGACTCCTTAATTACATTGTTAAGTTTTATTTAAAATGAACTCTTCTAAAATATAAGTTTAAAGCAATTTAAACTCAACTAATTTTAAAACATTTTATTCCAAAACCTTTAAATACCATTTAACTTTAATTTTAAACCTTTAAATCTTGTTTAAAACCTGTTTAAAATTTTGAAAACTTTTTCATATTTTCTTTGAAACCTTATTTAGTTTAAATCTGCTTTGAAACTTTGTTAAATAAAAATTTACTTTTTAACTTAAAAAAACTATTTATTTTAAAGGTTGAAACATATTTTCTTCCTTGTTTAATTTTGAAATCTGGTAACGGATCAAACACCGAGCCCTTTCGTATTTCACTCGAGCCCATCTTCGAGTTACTCACGTCTTCCCCCATTCTTCGAGTTAACCCATCAACACTCACGAGCCTGTCCCGAGATCTTTCCTGTTTCCCAAACCATTGAAAGCAACTGACACAAACGGCATCACGTACACGTGCACCGATGCCCAGACGTCCTCCGATTAGCTTGGCCATCATCCACAACTCATCATGATCGACTCGGGCTCACCGACCCCCCAGAACCCTCAATTGTCGACGAACTCAAAATCTAGTCGTTTGATCCATACTGGAATAAGCTCGACCACCAAAAAACACTCGCCATACCATCTCAGGACACCAGAGGCCAAGAAACTCAGGTCAGAGCATCGTCGATCTTCCTTCTTCCGGTTCCTAATGGTGCAATTGATTCCAGTGCGAAAATGAAGCGATGGCAACACGTCATCTGAACGCAACTAAAACATAAGATAAACCCTAGATCGATCTTATATACCATCCACAATGGATTATAAATTCATTGCTCATTTTTCTGATGATCCCTGGCCTTCCAACCAGCTACGGCCTTAAACTCGAGATCAGGAAAAAACCCAATCACCAGAATTCGACAGTTTTGTGATTTTCATTCAATTCGAGAATTTTATCTGGAACCAAAATTAAAAATCTTGATTCACCCATTAAAATTCATGATTTTACAACTCGAATCAGTTTGTAAATTTAACACAAGAAATTTCGAATATCAATTTTCTGACTTTGATTTACTTTCACTGTAATCTCTTGTTTTTTGTATTATTGTTAATTATTTATTGTGACGACCCGGTATTTTTAACACTTTCAATTGGAATAATAAATTGAGTTTAAATATTTGACAGGTTAATTTTAACTTGAATTCCACATATCATTAATTACTTGTTATTTTAAATTAATGGATTTAAAAATATTGTATCTTTGTTTTTTTTTGTTAGTATATAAGTGTGAAGAAATATATATTTATATAATATCAAGAGAAGCTTGTCGCGTATATTATATAATATCAAGGTACAAATATCTAACGAAAGAAAATGGCGTAGAAGAGAAGCTTGTTGCATACAAAAAAAAACACTGCAATTACCTCCGCTACATATACCTTCAGTTGTTTCTTTTTCCCATTCATTCGAACCCATACTTAAAAAAAAATCGAAATCGAATAAGGGCCGAAGCCGAGTTTGCTTGAATTCCCTAATCTTAGTAGTCCTCAGAGAAAAATTTTGGCGAACTTGAATTCGAGTTGAGGGAAGGTGCGCGCTTACGAAAGGGATAAGAGCTTCCGAGCAAATCAATGAAGTTAGCTCGATTCGAGGAAAGGAGTTCTTGCGTTCGATGTTGCTGCCGAATTCGAATCGTTTGGGAAAGGGCTCGACCTAGAGTGATGAACAAGCGGTGGCGTTGGGAGTTTGGGGCGAGGCCGATGTTGTGTGAAGGCTGTCGCATCGACTAGAAGCATTGATGTTCGCGATGGTGTGTTCGAGAGCATGCGATGGGATAAGGGTTTTCAAACGAGGCTGAGGCAATGGTGAAGACGCCTCGACAAATTGCAGTGCAGGTATAGGTTTTTATTTTTATTTTATTTTACTAACGATATTCGGTAAAAAAAGAATATATACATAATAATAATAATAAGAGGATATGTGATTTATTGGTAAATTTGGAAGTTTAATTTAGTTGAAATCTGTAACCGAAAGGAAAAAGGGATTTACAGTAAATCAAAGTATGATTCAAACAGAAGTATATATACATATTTACAGTTAAGATTTTGGGAAAAGGGCAGGAATTTTAAAGGCGTGAGGTTTGTATAAAAATGGGTTCAAAATCTATATGGAATATTTTATGAGTATATATGTAAGTTTATATAAAAATTAGACTTTTGTAGTGGTATAATTTAAGTAAAGTAAAATAAATTAAAAATACATTTACACATTTTTATCTACTAGTTATTTTAAATAGTATTTGGGAGGTTAACTTATTGGATTTATTTTTGGAACTTAAATTTTATTTATGAACGGGAAAATTGGGTTAATTAAATTTATTTAAGGAAAAATTAAGTGTTTAGTTAATTATAATATTAATAAATTGTATGATGTTTGTTCAAGGTTAAAAATCATGGAAACAAGCGAGTTTGGAAGGGTTTTCAAACGATGTATTTTAAGTTGAGTAAATCTCACTCTGTCTGGTTCTTATTTAAATTTATATGGTTAAATTTAAATAATTGGTCGAACGTTTTGGTTGATTGGATGTATACTGATGATGATGTGATTTTGATTTTAATTGATTCTCGAGTTAATTGTGGGTTGACTCGAAGTATATGGGGTTTTAAATTGTTTTAAACTTAAATCATAAATAAGACAATGATTCCATTGTAGACTTAGAGAGGGCATGATGTGTTGTGATTCATTAAATTAGTAGGGAATTTGAAATGAAAATTGATTGATTTAATTAATTAGTGATTTGGCTTAACTAATTTAGTAACGAATGAGTTGAGTTAATTAATTAAGGTTCAAGTAAACTAATTAAGTGTAAGTAATTCAGAATAATAATCGAATGGTGTGTCAGTTAATTTCTTAATGAAATTAACGAAATAAAATTTGTTTTGCGGAAGAAAGAAAGAGATTAAATGAGATAATTAATTAAGGAGTAAGTAATTTATTTAATGAAGTAAATAAAAGATAATTAAATATAGGTAGAGGTTGTTTGAGAAGGATTAATATCGGGGTTTAATTAATGTAATTAATTTGGATTGGGATAATGGAAATGAAATTGGAACTCATAATTTATATAATTAAGGATGTAATTAAGGACAAATTAATCAAAATAAGTGACTTATGAAGTTAATTAATAAGTAATTAAGGATTAACGTAATTAAAATAGTTAATTAATTCATGAAGTAATTAAGATTACCTATTGACTTTGGTTAAGAATAATTAAAAATAGTGAAGCTAATTAAAGATGATTACTTGAATGTAATTGAAAGATAATTAATCCAGGGTGATTAATTAAGATGAATGAGGATGGGTTGACCAATAAATTAACTTGGAATTTAATTAACGTTGAATGACGGGATATAGGTAATTAAGACTTGAAATTCAATTGAGTAAATTGAATTGTTTTGTATGTGATGGATGATTGATTGGTATTGGATGTTTGAACGTGGGTATCTCTGATATGGATGTTGTTTATTTCAATTGAATAACTTGAGATAGGATAACATGAGTTTCGAAGAGACCGGGTCGGGTATTTGGGAATACCCGAAACCCTCTTCGAATTTGTTTTAAATTAATTTCTTAAATCAATAGGATGGAATGAATTGATTTAAGTGAATTAGATTATTTTATCAAAGTTTGATACTTAGAAATTTATATATGAAATAAGCATTATCTATAGCAAATTGTGAATTGGTAAATTAATATAAGTTACCCCGGGTTATATAAATTGATTGCTTTGGTATTCCATGTTAGTTGAGTTTACTCACGCTGGTTTCCAGCCTGACCCGGGTGTTACTTTGGTGTAATGCTCGGGTCAGACCGAGTATTACAGATTTTCAGGTAGGTACGTTCTGGAGCTCAGGAGGCGAGCTGGATGGCTACAGCGTATAGAGTATTTCCGCTGTATTTATATTATAATTAATCTGAGATATGATAATTGTATATATTCAGTGACTGAAATGTATGTGAAACTTTGATGTATATTAAATGTAATCGACAGATATAGTATTCTTTAGTAAACAGTTATTATTTATTATTATATTTTATCCGCTGCGAATGAGAGATGTTTAGTGTGTCTCTTCTTCTTCTTCTATCTCTTTCTTCTTTTTCATAACTATCTGGAATTTTCGGGTTCGAAAATTCGGGGTCGTTACATTTGGTATCAGAGCTGAAAGGTTAAGCGAGAACCTTGGCTTTGGTGGGGATTACTCATTAAATAGAGTCTGTAGTATTCTAGAATGAGCTGAGTGTATATATATGAGCGCGTACTTGTTATTTTCTTATATAAAGGTTTTAAATGGTTTTATATAAAAGTATATTTTGATATATAAAACAATATTTCCTTCTAATAAATATTAAGGTGATTGGGTGTTAAATTATTGGAATTAAGTTAAGAAGGACTATAATACAACCAAATTAAAATTTAAATTAATTAAAAATGAAATTCTAGAATTAGAACTCAGAAATTAGAATTGTTTGAAACTTCAAATGAACAAAGTTAAATTTGGTTTAAAAAGGTTAAACCAATCTTTGAGAATTTAGCTCGAATTATGTAATTCAAGATGGTTTAAATTTGAAGTTGGAATTGAACTCATTCAAATTGAATCCGATTTGAATTAATTGGATTTGGGATGGAAGATGTATAAGTTCAAAAATTTAATGGAAGATTTGAATTGGATTGAATTGAAATGATTGAAATTGAAGTGGGTTCAATTGAATGTATACTAGTCCAAAGTAATTAGAATAATCTTGGAATTGTAAGTAAAGTGGAATTGGTTTAAAATCAAAAAGGAATTTGAAATATAGATTGTAAATGTAATTATAAATTGAAATAAACTTCATAAATAAATGAGATTATAAGTTGAAATAGAATTCCGGAGAATATTTGAAAATAAAGTGAGTTGAAATTCCAGAGTAATGTTTAAATATGAATTGGATGGATGAGGAATTTGGAATTTTTGGGAAAAATTTAGAATTCCTTTGAATTTGGAAGTGGTTTCCAAAGGTATTGGAGAAATAATAGTATTATTTCGTAAATATTTTTGGTGTTGAATTGGAAATCTGGAAGATTTGAAATTAAAAATATTTGGAAATGTTTTTAAAGAAATAAAAGCATTGAACTCTTTCGGTCACTGGAAAATAACGTCGGTAATGACTGCATCATCATCGATGTTTATTTTCGAGTTTCTAAAAGAGAAATTACTACCAAATTGTTTTAAATTGGGATTGTTTGTGAATTGGGTTTGATTTTGAAATTCAAAGGGATAATTGAATTCGCCAAAGAATTTTGGATATAGTTGAATTCTAAGGTGATATTGAAATTTGGAAATTTGTTTAAACTCTAGAATCTTGATTAAATGTTTATGGAATAATAAAAATATGTCGGCTAAATAAAATGTATAATTCTAAGTTAAAAGTAAATGTGAATGTAATTGATATTAAATAGAAGGTGTAAAATTGAAATTATACTTAAGGTTGTAAGTTTAATAATCAAATGGAATTTGATCTGAAATTGGAAGGAAATTGAGAATCAATTCAATTTGAATTGGAATGAATCAAGTCCAATGGAAATTGGAGTTAATTAAATTGGGATTGGGTTAATTTAAATGGAGTGGAAATTTAAATTGAATTGTTTGGGAAGTGAACAGTTTTGACTCTAGACCATTTTCAATGTAAATTGTTTTAATATAAATAGTTTTAAATCTATTTTCTTATCTATTTACTATACAACTTTCTTTTTAAAACCTAAACTGGTTTTGCCACTACTTTTGGAACTCTTTAACTATTTTACAACTGTTCTATAAACTAATTGTTAATTTTCAACTAAGTTATGAATTAATTTCTATTTTACAACTATTTCGCAATTATCTAAGATTTCTATAACTATTTAACTATTTTCCAACTCTTTTACAATTAGTCAATTATTCTACAACTATTTTGAAAACTATTGATTATTTTTCAACTACTTATCTATTTTCAAAATTTTCAAGCTATTTCCTAAATATAAACTGGTCGGAGTTCAAACTGTTATTGATTAAATACCCAACTGGGATAAGAATTGAGGTAATAATCCAAATGAGGATTAAGGCAAATGTGAATAGAAAGGAAATTGATATTGGAAAGAGTAATCAAATGTGAATATTTGATTTTGGATAAACAAAGTTATATCTTTGTTATATATTTTTCCCTTGTTGAATCTATTGCTGGAAGAAAAGGATTTTGGAAGTGTTTGAAGTATAAAAGGAATTTTATACGAGTTTAAAGTGATCCAAGGTTTTAAAAGTTATATATATCTGTATATATAAAGGATCTTACGAGGATTTTGGAAAAGGTTTTGGGAACCTTTGGATTTGGAAAGGCTTTTGATTTTTGGGTAAAATCAATATTGAATTTGGAAAGCCTAGTTTGAAGAATTATCGATTTTGGGATAATCGATTTTGTGTAAAGGAGCTTTGATAAAATTCATACTAGGTGTATGATTTGAAAGATACTATATGTGTATAGTATAAAGTGTTTTGATGATAGCTCTGGGGAAAAAGGCGCTCCCTTGGAATGGACTTCTCAGGAGTGCCACCGGGTGGTGCTGCCTTGAGCCCCTAGGGGGGGTTCTAAAGTTGATCCTGTGAGGAGTCCGGACAAAACTAGTTCCTGAGGATTATGAGTTGAGTTTACCATAGCGTAAGTCGTGTGTGCCGCGGAGAGCCAACAGTTACATGGACTTTTGTTGTGACTGCAACGTAACCCAGGATGTAACTGCGACCTATGGTAACATTGCGAAAGTCGTGTGTGCCGCTGAGAGCCAACAGTCTGCGTTTGAGTTTATCTCGGTAGACTGCGACCTATGTAGGAGTGGAGAAGTTTCATTTCGACAGCGAAAATCAGAGTGCCGCGGAGAGCCTGCAGTTACATGGACTTTTGCTACGACGGCAACGTAACCCTGGATGTAACTGTGATCTGTTGTGTGGGTTCAATTGCGTAATCGAGAGTGCCGCGGAGAGCCTGCAGTTACATGGACTTTTGTTGCGACTGCAACGTAACCCTGGTATGTAACTGTGACCATGGAATGGGGGTGATGATTTTCAGAGCATCCTCACTAAAGATATTTCCTCTATTTTCAAAAAAAAAATGTTTTCGATAATTTCAACAAAATTGTTTTCCAAGTATTCCCACTGGGTGTTGAAAACGAGTTTACCAAGTACTTATAGATTTTCAGTCCTACGCCTGATCAACGTATGATTGAATTTCTGTGAGAACAAGGATGGACTGGTTGAGACATCGAGTTATGAGAAATATTTTATAAAAAGCTATTTTAATTGTATTATCCGAATTTAAGGCATTTCTAAATCTTCAAGTAAAAAGGGAATCCAAACTGGAATTATAAAACAAAACTGAACTCAGGAAAAATTTAATGAAGTGATTTTTGTAAATTAAGTTGGAGGGAAGCTAATCAGCTAAATAAATTATTTAATGGAGTATGTTGATAAAAATTTAACTCGGTTAACTAAAATGGATTGTAAGTTGATAAGGGAGTTTGGAAATGAATTCGAATTATAGATAGAATTCGACTTGGATTTGGTAATGAATTAAATAAGAGGTGTTGTAAAAAAATAAAATAAAGTTGGCTTGAAAGGGTGATGGTTTGACTTGCAAATAAAATTCAAGTGATTTGAATAATATATAGTGTAATTTGCAAGTAAATTTTGATAAAATGGAAGTGTTGTTGAATGAAATAAAAGCGAATTATAATAGAAATGGTTTGGGTTGCACACAAAACCCAAGTGAATAAAAATAAATTGAGAATGACCATGTATTAATAAAATAAATTCGAAATTGAATTAAATAAGTAAATTTAAAATTTAAAATGGGTAACTGGGATTATAAAATAAATGGATGAAGTCTGATTGAAGAAAAAAACTAAATCAAAGTTGTGATTGGAATTGGATTATCACATCGAATTTGAGTTCGGTAGCATATCAATTTGAAGTATAAATGAGTTAAGTATGTGTTGGATATTACTTTGATGAATTGAGAAGGTGAATTAAATTTAAAATTAAAGTGGATGGGCTAACTAAATTTAATGGGATTTGATTTGATGAGAATCAAATTTAATGGAAGTGAACTTAAGTAGAGGTGGAAATAGATTGAAGTAATTAACCTAAGTTTAAAATTTATGAAAGCTTGGCTTCGAATAAGGATAAAAGCCCATTGAATAAAAGCTCGGTTTAAATTAATTTGGGAATGGTTAGTATTACACAAGCATGAAATGTGTCCAGCTAAATAAAATGATTGTGAATAAATTAAAATGGAATTGAATTAAATAAAATTGAGTTGGAATCAATTTTAATTGGTTATAAAGCTTAAGTAATTATTTATTCACATGGATATTAAGAAATTGCGTAGAAATGATTGTCATTTAACGTAAATGAGATTTAATTAAATTCTATGAATTAGTGGAAGCAAATATAATTGAATTTTGAATCAATTGAAGTGAATCTGAGCTTGATTGGGTTAAAAATAAATTGAATGTAAGAACTTGAGTAGTAAACCATTAAAACTGAATGAAAGGGTATATAAATTGGTTGAAAACAATGAAATTAGTTTTGAAATCATATAAAGTGCTTGTGGAAGTTATTTAGAATGCATTTCTTTTAGAATTGATGTGTTGTAGTTGTTTAAGCAAGAGAAATGTTATAAACTTCATATATATGGCACTTACATATTTAAATTGAGTAAGTACAGGTACCTGAAGACTGTTTGGTTGGTTTGGATTGCGCTAATTGCTTAAATTAATAAGCTACCTGCTTAAAATGCTAAATAAGGTACGCCTACGCAATACAAATAGGAAATATGAACTGTTTTTGCTTTTTCCGACCGGGTGGGTCGATGTATATATATATTTATATCTCTTGTCAAATTGCAAAAGCTCCTCCATAGAAAGGAGACTCTGCCAAAATTTTCTGAAAATTTTGTGAGTTAGAAAATTTTTGAAAATTTTTGGGAAATTTTATTTTGTTAACAACAAAATAATTTCAAATGGGAAATTAAAGTAAATTAGTAGATGAAACTACTATGAGTCAGTTGTAAATGAAGTTAAGATTCAATGCTCAAATTAAAAATGAATTGAATTCATATGAAAATGGGAAAGACTACTTTAAAATAGGTATGAAACGAATATAAGAGAATGTATAAATTGATTTGTAAAGTTTCGATTGGATATTTTTGCTAAGTGAGATATGCAGGTATTAAAGAGAAAAGAGAAAATTGGATTTGATTCCAAAAGATAAATTTGAATTGCCCGACAATAAGGTATGTATTTAAAATTCTGTATGAAATTGGATTGGGTTTTGATGTAGCCACTTGGCTTTTGTTTTCTTTGGTATTTGGGAGCCCGCAGAGGCCTTTTGTAGTAGTACCGAGCTAGCCGCACAAAGGAGACGCTGGCAAAAAATTTCGGGAATTTAGGGAGTTAGAAAAATTTTGAGAAAATTTTGATAATTCAAAATTGGTTTTAAATTGAAATTTAAATGATTAAACAAAAGGGTATTGTGTGAAACCACAAAAGATTTTAGGAAATTGGTTTAGGTGACAGTGGGCCTTAATAAAAGGTATGTTGAATTGTGGGTTTAGGAAATAATAAACGGGTATTGGACCATTCTTCCTATCTAGTAATTTCGGGGACGAAATTCTTTTAAGGGAGGAGGAATGTGACGACCCGGTATTTTTAACAATTTCAATTGGAATAATAAATTGAGTTTAAATATTTGACAGGTTAATTTTAACTTGAATTCCACATATCATTAATTACTTGTTATTTTAAATTTATTGGATTTAAAAATATTGTCTTTGTTTTTTTTTGTTAGTATATAAGTGTGAAGAAATATATATTTATATAATATCAAGAGAAGCTTGCCGCGTATATTATATAATATCAAGATACAAATATCTAACGAAAGAAAATGGCGCACAAGAGAAGCTTGTTGCATACAAAAAAAAACACTGCATTTACCTCCGCTACATATACCTTCAGTTGTTTCTTTTTCCGATTCATTCGAACCCATACTTAAAAAAAAAAATCGAAATCGAATAAGGGACGAAGCCTAGTTTGCTTGAATTCCCTAATCTTAGTCGTCCTCAGAGAAAAATTTTGGCGAACTCGAATTCGAGTTGAGGGAAGGTGCGCGCTTACGAAAGGGATAAGAGCTGCCGAGCAAATCAATGAAGTCAGCTCGATTCGAGGAAAGGAGTTCTTGCGTTCGATGTTGCTGCCGAATTCGAATCGTTTGGGAAAGGGCTCGACCTAGAGTGATGAACAAACGGTGGCGTTGGGAGTTTGGGGTGAGGCCGATGTTGTGTGAAGGCTGTCGCATCGACTGGAAGCATTGACGTTCGCGATGGTGTGTTCGAGAGAAGGCGATGGGATAAGGGTTTTCGAACGAGGCTGAGGCAATGGTGAAGACGCCTCGACAAATTGCAGTGCAGGTATAGGTTTTTATTTTTATTTTATTTTACTAACGATATTCGGTAAAAAAAGAATATATATATAATAATAATAAGAGGATATGTGATTTATTGGTAAATTTGGAAGTTTATTAAACCTATTTAGTTGAAATCTGTAACCGAAAGGAAAAAGGGATTTACAGTAAATCAAAGTATGATTCAAACAGAAGTATATATACATATTTACAGTTAAGATTTTGGGAAAAGGGCAGGAATTTTAAAGGTGTGAGGTTTGTATAAAAATGGGTTCAAAATCTATATGGAATATTTTATGAGTATATATGTAAGTTTATATAAAAATTAGACTTTTGTAGTGGTATAATTTAAGTAAAGTAAAATAAATTAAAATACATTTACACATTTTTATCTACTTGTTATTTTAAATATTATTTGGGAGGTTAACTTATTCGATTTATTTTTGGAACTTAAATTTTATTTATGAACGGGAAAATTGGGTTAATTAAATTTATTTAAGGAAAAATTAAGTGTTTAGTTAATTATAATATTAATAAATTGTATGATGTTTGTTCAAGGTTAAAAATCATGGAAACAAGCGAGTTTGGAAGGCTTTCAAACGACGGATTTTAAGGTGAGTAAATCTCACTCTGTTTGGTTCTTATTTAAATTTATATGGTTAAATTTAAATAATTGGTCGAACGTTTTGGTTGATTGGATGTATACTGATGATGATGTGATTTTTATTTTAATTGATTCTCGAGTTAATTGTGGTTTGACTTGAAGTATATGGGGTTTTAAATTGTTTTAAACTTAAATCATAAATAAGACAATGATTCCATTGTAGACTTAGAGAGGGCTTGATGTGTTGTGATTCATTAAATTAGTAGGGAATTTGAAATGAAAATTGATTGATTTAATTAATTAGTGATTTGGCTTAACTAATGTAGTAACGAATGAGTTGAGTTAATTAATTAAGGTTCAAGTAAACTAATTAAGTGTAAGAAATTCAGAATAATAATCGAATGGTGTGTCAGTTAATTTCTTAATGAAATTAATGAAATAAAATTTGTTTTGCGGAAGAAAGAAAGAGATTAAATGAGATAATTAATTAAGGAGTAAGTAATTTATTTAATGAAGTAAATAAAAGATAATTAAATATAGGTAGAGGTTGTTTGAGAAGGATTAATATCGGGGTTTAATTAATGTAATTAATTTGGATTGGGATAATGGAAATGAAATTGGAACTCATAATTTATATAATTAAGGATGTAATTAAGGATAAATTAATCAAAATAAGTGACTTATGAAGTTAATTAATAAGTAATTAAGGATTAACGTAATTAAAATAGTTAATTAATTCATGAACTAATTAAGATTACCTATTGACTTTGGTTAAGAATAATTAAAAATAGTGAAGCTAATTAAAGATGATTACTTGAATGTAATTGAAAGATAATTAATCCAGGGTGATTAATTAAGATGAATGAGGATGGGTTGACCAATAAATTAACTTGGAATTTAATTAACGTTGAATGACGGGATATAGGTAATTGAGACTTGAAATTCAATTGAGTAAATTGAATTGTTTTGTATGTGATGGATGATTGATTGGTATTGGATGTTTGAACGTGGGTATCTCTGATATGGATGTTGTTTATTTCAATTGAATAACTTGAGATAGGATAACATGAGTTTCGAAGAGACCGGGTCGGGTATTTGGGAATACCCGAAACCCCCTTCGAATTTGTTTTAAATTAATTTCTTAAATCAATAGGATGGAATGAATTGATTTAAGTGAATTAGATTATTTTATCAAAGTTTGATACTTAGAAATTTATATATGAAATAAGCATTGTCTATAGCAAATTGTGAATTGGTAAATTGATATAAGTTACCCCGGGTTATATAAATTGATTGCTTTGGTATTCCATGTTAGTTGAGTTTACTCACGCTGGTTTCCAGCCTGACCCGGGTGTTACTTTGGTGTAATGCTCGGGTCAGACCGAGTATTACAGATTTTCAGGTATGTACGTTCTGGAGCTCAGGAGGCGAGCTGGATGGCTACAACGTATAGAGTATTTCCGCTGTTTTTTTATTATTAATCTGAGATATGATAATTGTATATATTCAGTGACTGAAATGTATGTGAAACTCTGATGTATATTAAATGTAATCGACAGATATAGTATTCTTTAGTAAACAGTTATTATTTATTATTATATTTTATCCGCTGCGAATGAGAGATGTTTAGTGTGTCTCTTCTTCTTCTTCTTCTATCTCTTTCTTCTTTTTCATAACTATCTGGAATTTTCGGGTTCAAAAATTCCGGGTCGTTACATTTATACTTTCAAAGGTTTTCAAAAAATTGAATCAGGTAATTGTAGCCAAATTTCATTTAAAAATCATTACTCAAATCCTTTTATATTTTTAGATATGCATTTTCTTCTTATATTTGTTAACCTGTTACTTGAACAGAGTATCAACAAACATATACACAAGTATACACGGGTAAATCTACATAGATATATACATGCAGACAATTTTTCCACAACAACTTGAAGCATTCATCATATATTAACCATAGATAACAGATTAAAACATAAATTAGCTCAATCTGCTCACCTGTCACCTGAGAACAGAGACCAGAGTTTTGCCTAGAATGAAAAGATTTGGGCCTGGAATTGGAACTTGGATTTGTTTTATTGAGTTGCTTAGGATTTTAAATTTGAGTTTAATGCCTGTCACCTGCTTCAATTTCCAGTTTATGAATTGAATCAATCTCCATTTGCTTCAGATTTTTGAAGTTCTTGTTTTTCTTTTCTTTTCTCAGTCCCTTCTGTAACTGATTGATATGATTGTTTAAATCTTTGTTTTTATTGCTGATTACTAACATAATATTCAAATTTTTAAAAAAAGAAATTTACTTGCCTTCAATTATCTGATTTGATCTTGCATTTATTTCCTGGCCAAAACTGCAGCTCCGACCCTTTTGCATTAAGTAGAACTTGCATTTGATTTTTGATTTGCTTGCTAATTGCTTATAGATTTTTGAAGTTGCTTGATCATGTTGAACTTTGTTTCAGGTTCATTTTTTCTTTTGATCCAAAACTGAATTCACCTTTGATACTACTGTTTGATTCAGGCTTTGATTGGGATTTTGTTTTCAGATTTTGAGACTTGCCTGGTTTTAGTTTTCAAGTTTGAGAAATGAAGATGATGATCACCCTTTTTTTATTTTTTTCTATTTATTTTTTCTTTGGGTGTTGAGATTTGAGCTGCCCAAATCTATGTTACTGTATATTTCAGATTTGGTGAGAAGTTAAATTATTGCATATGTGGGAGCTCACAAGTTTCTATAGTTTTAAATTTCACTATTTTATTCAATTAAATATAGTGAATGCCATTTGTGAAAATCATCATGATTATGAAATCTAAACACTTGTAAATTTTATCTTTACATATGTATGTTTGATATTTTTAATTTTACAAAGACAAAAGAATTTTAAAAATAAACTTTATATCATATTCACTTAAGTTTTTTATGTACATAAGTTTGCATTTTACATCTTGATACTAATAACACTTAAATATAACTTTATATTATTTTCACAT
Organism: Allium cepa; assembly: GCA_030765085.1. Classification (NCBI taxonomy): domain Eukaryota; kingdom Viridiplantae; phylum Streptophyta; class Magnoliopsida; order Asparagales; family Amaryllidaceae; genus Allium; species Allium cepa. The sequence goes on along the minus strand of CM060931.1, from coordinate 83,848,909 downwards.
TCAATCTTTAATTTAGTTCAACATATTTATACACTTGTATATTTATACAATTTACATTCATACATTTTTTTAATTATCTATTTATTTTGTACAACTTTTGAAAGATAAGAAGGATTTACAATTTTTTATTTCATACTAACAAATAGTCACATTTATTTATATAAGAGAATTTAACTTAAAAATAATATTTTGAAAATTAATACATCTTCCAAATATTTTTAATATTTTAGAAAACAAACCATCATTAGCTTTTTAAAGCTTTTAAATTCTACTTTATTTTTATTTTATTTTTAAATTCAATATTTGTTTATAAAATACTTATTCTTATGTTTTAAATCAAATTGCTATTTATCTTTAAATCAGTGTCTACTTTTAAAAATCCAATTTTATTTATAAAATTACTTATCCCTAAATTTTAAACCAAATTCTACTTTAAAATCTAAAATTTTATTTATCCTAGAAATTTTCTAATTAATTCACAATTTATTTTGAAAAATTAATTTAATTGCCAAATTAAATTTGGCAAATTTTCAGGGATGTTACAGATTCCCCCCTAAGAAATAATTTCGTCCCCTAAATTTGCAAGGCAGACGAGAAAGAATAGATGATAGATAAGGAAATGATTGATCAGATCAGATCGAAAAATTTATTCTGCATTCGGTTTACTAAATCAGAATATCGACAATATGAGAACAAACTCACACAATTATTTCACAAGATACTCGGGTCCACCGGTCTACGAATATGCAAGGGCATTGATTAGTTCGAAGGGATAACTAACCGTTCGTAGTATATGTCTAGACCCAAAAGAACGAACAGATGGATTCAATTCAGGTTGAAATATCCCAAAGTATATATAATTTGTTCCTCTTCGGACTTTGATATTCACAAGAAATTACAATAGAATTTCAAATTTTGGTTTAATCGAAATTGTTTTATCGATACAATTTATTTAACTTTATATTTTTTTATCCAATTTATTTCAAATCAAATTTCGTTTTCCTAAAGTTAAAAATGAAAAACTGATAGGAATTTGACGAAGAGAGGAAATAGAGACTTATCTATATGATTCGTAGGGCCACATCACATCGAAGCTTCTTTCTGGAGCTGTCATGAAGCCATCAAAAGAATTGAAAAGACGAATCAAAGGAGATTGATAGAGAATGTTATTTCCACTGTCGTAGGGTATTGAACATTTGTACTGGTATTTCCCTGTCCCCTATCTCGTTCTCTTCTCGCACTCATACTTACTATCAGTGAGTAGTAAGAGAATTTACTAAGGCATTCGAACGGATATCTTAGGGATTACTCATTCTAAGGTATACTTCACCCTATCTCTAATGAGTCACTCAATGTGTTATACTCCTAAGCTAAAGTTTTCAACCTTCAGCTCTGATACCAAAATGAAATAGTCTAGGCTTTTCAACCATCGACAGCGGCCAATCTCGACTTGTAGGCTTTTCAACCATCCCAGCCCCACCGTGGGTTTCACTGGTACCCTGCCCTTGCTTTTACTGCCAGCCTTCCGAATGTCACGCTTTATGGCTAACCAATCCCTTAAAGAGGACATATGGGGGTAAGAGTCTCCTGCTCGCCACCAAACAAAATGCAAGAACCCCCCATCACGTTTCACACTGATAAGCAAGGCCAGTCGTGGATGCTGAAGTGTAGCAAAAGCGATCCACAAATCCAAAAGGCTTCGAAGGCTGTCGAATCAATTCCTACTATTCGACTATTTGGAAAACCCAACTCTAGACTGCCCGTGTGGAAAATGTTGGGCACCCAGAATTTAGTAAGGAAACAATAAACTTCGGGTCAGTCATGGGACTGGTATGAGCAAACGAAAACAATTTTATTTTTAATACAAACAAAAGATTTTAAAATTTTAAATCTGCAATGCTTTTTGGAAAATGAAACTACCATAAGGCCCCCCGCCCACACACAATGCAAACGTAGAATTGGAGGAGATTTCACCTTATGATAGTCAAAAATGCTTGATACACGAAAACCATTTGATATTATTATTAGTGCATAGTGCAGAAAAACCTTTCGAAACTAAAATATTAATCCTAGCCAGCATACAACCATTATTGTATGCCTACTATAACTACCATCCAAATAGTGGGGCGCCACCATAAGTAGATGGCAAGTAATACAACTAAAACCATACAAGGTGCGTATTGGATGAATGGATTTCCAACAATTGGTCGGGCTAAGGAACTTCCTATTGCCACATGGGAACGCCTCCGGAGGGACGCCCCGAGAACCTACCTGGTTCTCTGCTAACACAAGGCCGGCTACCCCCTTCCTGGGGAGTAAAACCTAAGATATGCCGCCCCCAGTCGTTTGTGACCTTTATCCGAGAGCTCTCAACACCAAAAACATCACACAGTAATAAATATACTATAGTGTCCACATGAGTAAGCATCTGGGCTCCATAGCATGATACCACCCTTTTCGAGAAGGAATGGTCATACCCTAGGGGAGCTTCTCCTGAAACCTTGCTGCATCTTTCCTGTTTCGACCATTACTGGTTTGTGAGGCTCGATGAGGTCTCGTCCACAAAGCTACGCTTTTTCACAAAGCCATGCTTTGATCAACAAATGATCAGCAGTACTTCGTATGCCACATTACCAGATTGGGAATGTATCACTAGTAACCATCAACTACATAACCTTTGAGCTCATACATCTTAAAGAAGGGTGTTAATCTAAGAGAATAAATCTCCGCCACCAAACAGAAATGTATTTGATAGAAATTGGTTTTACATCTCAAAGTGTAATGTTAGACACACATCCATACAAGTCTGCTCTGGGTTCAAACAGAACCGAATGCACTTTCGAAGAACCCCTTACAAATCCGGGTATTCACAATCCTGATCGGACTTCCCATCACTTAGGAAATCACTATACCAGCGCGACTAAGTGCAGAGACAATCGACGGGTTATCCTTTCGTTCTCGAAAATACCTGGTCTTCAACACCGGTCTTCAAATGCTATCCATATCGACGTATCATTATTCGAAATGGGTTATACGACATAAGGTCCTCTCCCGGCTAAACCGAATAATGAGCACAATATTTAAAAATTATATGGATATAGGATTTCAGTTAAGTCACAACTTTAAAATCCAAAGCTTTCCTTTCAAATGTTAAGCAAATTACCATTTCAATCTTTAAAAAAAAGATTCATTTCATAAAGTTCACCTAGTTTCACAAAGATCAATTTATAGATTTCAAAATAATTTCCATTTCAATTGGATTAACTCATTAAATATTTAAATCAAAGGTTTAACTTATAGCTTTCAAACTGTTTCCAAGGATTTATTCATAACTTAGAAGACCATTTCTTTATTGTAGACTTGAAATCCTTTCAACACAAATTGGAAGTTCATTTCTAATATGAAAGCCTTTATTATTTGAAAAAAATAGTTTTCGTTCTCGAAAAATCCGATTTCATTTGTACAAGGTAAATCTTTGGGTTAAATTTAAATTCCCAAAACATCACATTTAAAATGGTTTAAAACCAAAATAAACCCATTTATAAGTTGAATAACCTTTTTTAAACCCTAGTTTTCAAATCATAGAATTCAGTTTCAAATATTGAATAAAAATTTAAATCAAATTATTTAAAAATTCAAAACTCAATCAAGTTATTCAAAATAACTTTTATTTTTGAAATTCATTTCCAAAAGCTTTCAATTCTAACTCCAAAACTATTTTGGATTCAAAAATTCAATCTTTAAAACTATTTCAAAATTTTTAACTTAACCCATTTCCACGTGCAATCCATATTTGTATGTGTATAAGTGTGGTCCAGGGGTTTTACACAATTAAAGTGTCACATCATCAATCAACACGGATTAAAATATAGTAATATATATTTGATAAGCGGTATAAACTATAACGCTTATATTTTGATAAGCGGTATAAACTATAACGCTTATCTTTTATTCACACACACACACACATATATATATATATATATATATATATATATATATATATCACAGGTAATAAATTACATCAAACACAGCTCAAATCAAAACAGAGCATCACAATCAGGAATATCAACCAATTCAATCATCCAATAGAATCCAAACATCCATAAGTAAGATCAGCTAATTGTCTGATTAATTCAAATCAGATTAATTATTTTTGAATTACTAATCCTGGTTAATTAATATTAATAAATTACAATTCATTTTGATTAATTATTCTTTAATCATTTATTAATTAACCATTAATAATAATATTAATTAACCCTTAATTATAATTTATCAACCTGTAATTAATAAATAATTATCCTTAAATTATTTAATTAACCATTTAATTGATTATCTTGAACTAATTAATTTAACCCTTAATTAATTACGATAAGTGACTATCCCTAATCTTAAATCGATGTTCATCCCTTGATTAATCCATTTTTAATCATTAATTAATTTCTTTTAATTAAGTAATTAACTACCTTTAATTACTTATATTAATAAATTTTCATTAATTAATTACATTAATTAATTAATACTTAATTGCAGATTAATTAACCTTATATTAAAAATTAATTATCTCCAATTAATTACAAAATTAATTAATTAGTCCTTAATTAATAATCGTCCCTTAATTACTTTCATTAACGAATTAACATTTAATTATTCTCAAATTAATTAATTACCTTAATTAATTAACCTCATTAATTTATTATTCTTTAAATAATTAAACAATTAATTCTTTACTTAAGTAATTGTTCTATAATTACTTGATTAATTAACCTTTAACCAATAATTAATCAACCTTGATTTATAAATAAAACAACCTTTTATCATTTAAATAATTAACCTTAAATTATTTAATTATCCTCCAATTAATTAATTAATTTTTTAATTCTTAATTAATTTCTTTAATTAATTAATCCTTAATTATAAATTAATTAACCTTTTATTTAATAACTAATTAGTTAATTATCATTGACAATATAAATTAACTTAACCTTTAAGTTAATAATTAAAAATATTTGATTGACTCCATAATTACATTGTTAAGTTTTATTTAAAATAAACTCTTCTAAAATATAAGTTTAAAGCAATTTAAACTCAACTAATTTTAAAATATTTTATTCCAAAACCTTTAAATACCATTTAGCTTTAATTTAAACCTTTAAATCTTGTTTAAAACTTGTTTAAAATTTTGAAAACTTGTTCATATTTTCTTTGAAACCTTATTTAGTTTAAATCTGCTTTGAAACTTTGTTTAAATAAAATTTTACTTTTTAACTTAAAAAACCTGTTTATTTTAAAGCCTGAAACATATTTTCTTCCTTTTTAAATTTTGAAATCTGGTAACGTATCAAACACCGAGCCCTTTCTTGTTTCACTCGATCCCATCTTCGAGTTACTCACGTCTTCCCCCATTCTTCGAGTTAACCCGTCAACATTCACGAGCCTGTCCCAAGATCTTTCCTATTTCCCAAACCATCGAAAGCAACTGACACGAACGACATCACGTACATGTACATGATGCCCAGACATCCTCCGATCAACTTGGCCATCATCCACAACTCAGCGTTGATCGACTCGAGCTCACCGACCCCCCAAAACCCTTAATTGTTGACGAACTTAAAATCTAGTCATTTGACCCATACTGGAATAATCTCGACCGCTAAAAAACACTCCCATACCATCTCAGGCCACTAGAGGCCAAGAAACTCAGGTCAGAGCATCGCCGATCTTCCTTCTTCCGGTTGCCACGGTGCGATTGATTCCAGTGCGATAATGGAGCGATGGCAATACGTCATCTGAACGCAACTCAAACATAAGATAAACCCTAGATCGATCTTATCTACCGTCCACAATGGATTATAAATTCATTGCTCATTTTTTCGATGATCCCTGGCCTTCCAACCAGCTACCTTAAACTCGAGATCAGGAAAAACCCCAATCACCAGAATTCGACAGTTTTGTGTTCTTCATTCAATTCGAGAATTTTATCTCGAACCAAAATTAAAAATCTTGATTCGCCCATTAAATTCATGATTTTACAACTCGAATCAGTTTATAAATTTAACACAAGAAATTTCGAATATCAATTTTTCGACTTTGATTTACTTTCACTGTAATCTCTTGTTTTCTGTATTATTGTTAATTATTTATACTTTCAAAGGTTTTCAAAAAATTGAATCAGGTAATTGCAGCCAAATTTCATTTAAAAATCATTACTCAAATCCTTTTATATTTTGAGATAGGAATTTTCTTCTTATATTTGTTAACCTGTTACTTGAACAGAGTACCAACAAACATACACACAAGTATACACAGGTAAATCTACATAAATATATACATGAAGACTATATTTCCACAACAACTTAAAGCATTCATCATATATTAACCATAGATAACAAATTAAAACATAAATTAGATAAATCTGCTCACCTGTCACCTGAGAACAGAGACCGGGGATTTGCCTGGAATGAAAAGATTGGGCCTGGAATTGGAACTTGGATTTGTTTTACCGAGTTGCTTAGGATTTTAAATTTGAGTTTAATGTCTATCACCTGCTCCAATTTCCAGTTTATGAATTGAGTCAATCTCCATTTGCTTCAGATTTTTGAAGTTCTTGTTTTTCTTTTCTTTTCTCAGTTCCTTCTGTAACTGATTGATATGATTGTTTAAATCTTTGTTTTATTACTGATTACTAACAACAAATTCAAATTTTTTAAAAAAGAAAGTTACTTGCCTTCAATTATCTGAGTTGATCTAGCATTTATTTCCTGGCCAAAACTGCAGCTCCGACCCTTTTGCATTAAGTAGAACTTGCATTTGATTTTTGATTTGGTTGCTAATTGCTTCCAGATTTTTGAAGTTGCTTGATCATGTTGAACCTTGTTTCAGGTTTTTTTCCTTCTTTCGATCTAAAACTGAATTCATCTTTGATACTACTGTTTGATTCAAGCTTTGATTGGGATTTTTTTTTCAGATTTTGAGAGTAGCATGGTTTTAGTTTTCAAGTTTGAGAAATGAAGATAATGATCACCCTTTTCTGATTTTTTTTCCATTTATTTTTTTCTTTGGGTGTTGAGATTTGAGCTGCCCAAATCTGTGTTACTGTATATTTCAGATTTGGTGAGAAGTTAAATTATTGCATATGGGGGAGCTCAAAAGTTTCTATAATTTTAAATTTCATTATTTTATTCAATTGAATATAGTGAATGCCATTTGTAAAAATCATCATGATTATGAAATCTAAACACTTGTAAATTTTATATGTACATATGTATGTTTGATATTTATAATTTTACAATGACAAAAGAATTTTAAAAATAAACTTTATATCATATTCACTTAAGTTTTTTATGTACATAAGTTTGCATTTTACATCTTCATGCTAATAACACTTAAATATAACTTTATATTATTTTCACATTCAATCTTTAATTAAGTTCAACATATTTATACACTTATATATTTATACAATTTACATTCATACTTTTTTTTTATATATTTATTTTGTCTTTTAAAAGAAAAGAAGGATTTAAAAATTTTGATTTCATACTAACAAATAGTCACCTTTATTTATATAAGAGAATTTAACTTAAAAACAATATTTTTAAAATTAATACATCTTCCAAATACATTTAATATTTTAGAAAACAAACCATCATTAGCTTTTTAAAGCTTTTAAATTCTACTTTATTTTTATTTTATTTTTAAATTCAATATTTGTTTATAAAATACTTATTCTTATATTTTAAATCAAATTGCTATTTATCTTTAAATCAATGTCTACTTTTAAAAATCCAATTTTATTTATAAAATTACTTATCCCTAAATTTTAAACCAAATTCTACTTTAAAATCTAAAATTTTATTTATCCTAGGAATTTTCTAATTAATTCACAATTTATTTTCAAAAATTAATTTAATTTCCAAATTAAACTTGGTAAATTTTCAGGAACGTTACACATGTACTATTCTTAAGCTTGATTTTGTTAAGATTGATACAGTAGATTGGAGATTTATAATTGACTTATTGTGAGCCAAAGGTTTTAGTGAGACATGGATTTCTTGGATTTCGAGAATTCTTTACTAAAGTAAGTCTAATATTTTTGTTAATGGTGTAGATGCTATTATCCCGCCTTTTGGCAAGGCCGTGATACAAAAAGATTGATCGGAAAACCAAAGATAATTAACCTCAATGATTGGTTATACATTGCTTCACCATGGATATCGATGAATTTCGTCCGAGCCCACATCAGGCTACGATTGGTAGAACAAGGCAAGCAAAGTCATGGGAACCAGCGTTCCAAATTTCAGGTTAATCGGAGGTTGTATGAACGAGATATGATCAATGCAAGTTAGCCAAAGTATGTCGTTCGAACCCATCAAAAAGTTGAGGAGATGCTCATTTCGAATCCATAGGATTTGTATCCATCACTGCCTGTCAAGTTCGAATCCATCAGGCTCCATGTGCTTTGAATCGATCGGCAGGATATTGATCACTTCGAATCGATCGGTTCGAATCCATCAGGTGGGCATCCCCTCAGCACGTTCGTATCATGCTAAAGCATTGTTTTGTATCCATCGAGACAAGAGCACTTCGAATCCACCACCAACCCTACTTTGAATCGATCGGTCTCGTGCCCAAGCACTGCTTCGTATCAATCGTCTTCGCATCCATTAGATTCGAATCCACGGACAACCACTCGTTCGTGTCCACCGAGTCAGCTAGCTTGGATGACATGTCATTAAACGATACAAATGAGGCGAAGATCATGGATGCAAAGCGGTCGACTCGGAGAAAAAATAGGATCGACGCGAGGAGTGCGTGCCACGTCACCAAAGAACCACGTGACAAGGTCGATTCGAAGGTATCGGTTCGAACCGATGGATTCGAACCAAGCAGCCAACTGAAACATATCAAATCGAATCGATCGTATCTTTCAAACCACGAGGCCAAATGCAATAAAATTTTCACAGTAGCTTCCATACAAGGTAAAGGTTGTTCCTGCCAAGTTTCAGCTCGATTGGATCATATTTTGATGGATTCGAAATCACTTCGTATCGATCTCAGATCGAGTCGAAACTTGGTGGGGTCGGTCGCGTGGGCCCACTCACGTGCCAGAAAAAGTCGCCCTAAGTTTGAGCGAGATCTGGGCCACCTACGCCTATAAATAGAGCCCCTGGTCATTAAGAAAAGGGGATCTTCGGGACCTTTGGCCATTCAACGTCCAGACTCTGCCGGATTCAATTCCATACTTCATTATTGCTGTTGTAATCAGATTTGAAAGCTATCATAAGTTGTAATCTGCTGTAATCGATTGAAATCATCAAGTGAATCAATAAAGACATAAGCTTCAGAGTGGACGTAGGCAAGATCGCCGAACCACTATAAATCCTGTGTTTGTGATTGTTATTTGTGAATTATTGTGATTATTATTTCTTAGATCTGAGTTCTATATTGATTGTTGCTGATTTGTGTTCGTAAACGGGTTCTTTCACGATATGGGGTGTTTGTGACCAATTTTGGCGCAAACATTTTGGTGCTTTCACTGAGAAAAGATGATTCGGGATAATTTGAATTTGAAGACTTAAGAATTTAGATCTATGAACCATGATGAGACAAACAAGTAAGAAACAGAGGCCAGAGAGAAGTGAACACCAAGGAAGTCAAGAGGCTTCTTCAGGAGCGAATCAACCGTCGATCTTCATCACTAGGGACGAGGTGGAGACAATGATGAAGAAACAAGAGGAGTTGATCCAGAGTTTATTTCAACAGATAGGACAGCTTGGAGCACAGAATAGAGAAGCAGATGGAGTTTGAAATGGAGCAAGACCATCCGACGTAGCACCTGAACTAGGGGGCACGCACATGGAGAATGTTGATCCAGTCTCGGAGAGAGAGAGAGGAGCATCTGCGCAACCTGGGAGTAGCAGAGGAGTGAACGCTCAGTCAAGAGGGCAGATCCCAGAGTTCCCTCGTGAACTTGGGGGACAGGTTGAAAGTGATGAACGAAGATTGCGTCTCGGAGAAAATAACAGATTGGCGGAGATGGTTAGAAGAGCTATGAGAGGCGGTTTGGTAAACAAAGATTTGGAGGATGTTAATAGGAGTCCTTTTACTCCAGCAATCAGACGAGTTAGGAACCCACCAGAATTCAAGTTGCCATCGTTGGACATGTAAAATGGAAGAACGGACCCCACGGTTCATCTGACGAAGTATATGAGGCATATGGAAGTGCTAGGGGCATCATAAGAGGTTATGGCCCGGTGCTTTCTATTGTACTTGGCGGATATTACAGCGTTATGGTTTAGACAACTAAAGAGTGGATCTATCGGAACATGGAATGATTTAACTGAAAGATTTATGAGGCAATTCAGGGTTCACATTACAAGACCCAAGAATGTGATGACTTTGGCAACCCTAAAGCAGAAAACCGGAGAAACTTTGAGGAGTTATCTAACGCGATTCAATGCAGCAGCAGCTTCGGTGGATCGAGCAGATCCATCTATGGTTGTGATGGCAGCTGTGTCCAGAGTAGCTGACGGCACAGAGTTCAAAAATTCATTGACTAAAGATCCACCTGTGGATCTAGGGGAATTCTACGACGAGGCAGAAAAGTTTTTACGATTGGAAGATGCAAACACCGAAAGAGAAGAAGGAGAAGGAATTTATATTTTTGCAATCAAAGGAGGAAACCCCCTGGAGAAAGGTGTAGAAACTAGCAAGGGAAAACGAAAGGCTGAGGATAATAATGACAGGTCAAAGCGGCAATGGAGGGAACCACGATTCACCACTTACACTGAGCTGAATGAGAGTCTGGAACTAATTTATCAGGATACCAAGGAGCAGGTTCCGTATCGTAAACCAATGTGAAGGGATCCAATCTCTAACGAAAGAAAATCAGATACGTTTTGTGTATTTCATGGTTTAAACGGTCATGACACTAATGATTGTAGGCATCTGAAGGACGATGTGGAAGGGCATATCAGGAACGGTATGCTCCTTCAGTATGTGAGAAGGCGAACTCCAGCAGTGGAACCAGAGCGACCACTGTCTACATCAGCTAGAGGCGACCCTGAATCAAGGCACCGTTTGATTATCAATTGATTGAAATAACGATGGACAAGTCGTAAGCTTCCTACTAACACGATTAAATCATTTACACATGTATGAGATCATGAACGATCCTCAGGAATGCTCTGAATGATCATTGACCGTTTCGTAGTGGGAACTTACACTCTGACATCCTTGCTTTGCTTTTGTTTCGTTTTGATTTGAACATATAGAGTTTGTTTGTTTGGACATTTCGATTTTAAAACTCATCAGTTGAATGGATTTTTGGTTCGGATAATTCTGAAATGGATAAGATACTTACACAAGTACGGGGTCACGAACGGTCCTTAGGCAAGCTCTGAGATGATGATATGCCGCCCTGACAAACGATCCAGGGACCCACTCGAACGTGAACCTGGTATCAACAATACTAAGCCCCCCCGGGCACACTTATTCGCCTCCAATAGGTACACAAACGATCCAGGAATTCACTCGAACGTGACCCTGGCATCGATAACACCAAGCCCTTCCGGGCACACTTTATCGCCTCGAACGGCACCCGACCGCGAACGGTCACAAATTCGCCTCGAACGGCACACGATCGCAAACGGTCACAATTCGCCTCGAATGGCACCCGACCTTGAATGGCCACAACTCGCCCCGAACGGCACAACTCACCTCACCTCAAATGGCTCGATCATGAACGGTCGTCATTTGAGGTCCGCCACTTGACCGCGCATGGTCGCATTTCACGTCAAACGGCTCGATCCTGAACGATTGTCATTTGAAGTTAGGCGCTTGACCATGAACGGTCGCACTTCATCTCAAATATCTCGATCCCGAACGGTCGTCATTTGAGGTCACATAAAACTGTAAATTCCTTTGCAGGACATCAACAGGATACGAACATCCAGCTTATAGCATTACAAAACACGCCTTCCTACCGCAAGGCATATTTTGGGGGCAAATGTTATCCTGCCTTTTGGCAAGGCCGTGATACCAAAAGATTGATCGGGAAACCAAAGATAATTCACCTCAATGATTAGTTATACATTTCTTCACTATGGATATCGATGGATTTTGACCGAGCCCAGATCAGGCTACGATTGGTAGAACAAGGCAAGCAAAGTCATGGGAACCAGCATTCCAAATTTTAGGTTAATCGGAGGTCGTATGAACGAGATATGATCAATGCAAGTTAGCCAAAATATGTCGTTCGAACCCATCAAAAAGTTGAGGAGATGCTCATTTCGAATCCATCTGTCTGTCAAGTTCGAATTCATCAGGCTCCATGTACTTCGAATCGATGACATTCGAATCGATCGGTAGGATACTGATCACTTCAAATCGATCGGTTCGAATCCATCAGGTGGGCATCCCCTCAGCACGTTCGTATCCATGCTAGAGCATTGTTTTGTATCCATCGAGACAAGAGCACTTTGAATCCATCACCAACCCTACTTCGAATCGATCGGTCTCGTGCCCAAGCACTGCTTCGTATCGATCGTCTTCACATCCATCAGATTCGAATCCATGGACAACCACTCGTTCGTGTCCACCGAGTCAGCTAGCTTGGATGACGTGTCATTCAACGATACAAACGAGGCGAAGATCATGGATGCGAAGCGGTCGACTCGGAGAAAAAATAGGATCGACGTGAGGAGTGCATGCCACGTCACCAAAGAACCACGTGACAAGGTCGATTCGAAGGTATCCGTTCGAACCGATGGATTCGAACCAAGAAGCCAACCGAAACATATCAACTCGAATCGATCGTATTTCTCAAACCACGAGGCCAAATGCAATGAAATTTTCACAGTAGCTTCCATACAAGGTAAAGATTGTTCCTGCCAAGTTTCAGCTCGATTGGATCATATTTTGATGGATTCGAAATCACTTCGTATCGATTCCAGATCGAGTCGAAACTTGGTGGGGTCGGTCGCACGGGCCCACTCACGTGCCAGAAAAAGTCTCCCTAAGTTTGAGCAAAATCTGGGCCTCCTACACATATAAATAGAGCCCGTGGTCATTCAGAAAAGGGGATCTTCGGGACCTTTGGCCATTCAACATCCAAACTCTGCCGGATTCAATTCCATACTTCATTATTGCTGTTGTAATCAGATTTGAAAGCTATCATAAGTTGTAATCTGCTGTAATCAATTGAAATCATCAAGGGAATCAATAAAGACATAAGCTTCAGAGTGGACGTAGGCATGATCGCCGAACCACTATAAATCCTGTGTTTGTGATTGTTATTTGTGAATTATTATGATTGTTATTGCTTAGATCTGAGTTCTATATTTATTGTTGCTGATTTGTGTTCATAAACGGGTGCTTTCACGATATTGGGTGTTTGTGACCAATTTTGGCGCAAACAGCTGCAAAAACATTAGTTCTAAAAAAGGGTTGAGACAAGGTGATCCTCTTTCTCCTTTGTTGTTTGATTTAGATGCTGATGTATTTACACAGTTATTGAAAGTTAGTTGCAACAAAGGATTGGTTAAAAAAATTAGGAGGTGTAACAACCCGTATTTTACGTATCGAAAGATCGTAAAACCGTTGTGATTAGGTCATTAGTGTTGTTAAGTCGTCCAGAGTTTTAAATCAACCAGAGGTTAAGTCATCCAGAGGTTAGGTCGTAGAAGATCTTGAGTGTTGAGCAACCTAAAGATAAGGCAGAGCGACCCAAGGAAGTCGGCGACTTAAGGGTTTAGGCGACCTAAGGAGTTAGATTGTGTGATAGCTTAGATTGAGTGATAGCTTGGGTCGTATAGTAGCTTGGGTCGTATAGTAGCTTAGGTCGTTGGAGTGACTTAAGGAAGTTAACGAACTAGTAGTTAGCGGGTTAAGGGGTTTAGCGACCTAGTAGTTAGCGGCTTAAGGGGTTTAGCGACCTAGGAGTTAGCAGCTTAGGGGAGTAAGCGACCTAAGAGAATTAGTGCCACAGGAAGTTAGCGGCATAAGAAGCTAACGACTTAAGGAGGAGAGCGACCTATGTTAGATGACGTGTTGAAGTTAGGTCATAAACGACCTAACTTAGATTCTGTGTAGTTAGGTCGTGGACGAGATAAGGCTTAGGTCGTAGGTCGCATGAAGGCGAAGGTGTTAGGTCGCGTAAAGAGTTAAGTCGTTAGGTCGGCAATGCTGTTAAGTCGTTAGGTCGGCAACATCGTTAGGTCGTGTTTGTGTTAGGTCGTATATGTGTTAGGTCGTTGAGTCGCGTGATGGCTTGAATGTTAGGTCATGCATATACTCGAGTTGATAGGTCGCAGGTCGTGGGTTTTCTTTAAGTCGTGAGCAACTTATGGGTTCGGCCTATAAATACACGGGTTAGCTTCATTTTTGGGATCCGGATTTTGAAGCGACGAAGTTCTGCCATTTTGTGAGCTCGAGTGCTACACTTCTTCATTTCATTTCTACACTTTAATCATGTGCTTCCTTCCATCCAAATCGAAGATCCAAGAGCTTAGATTCAAGATCTCCATCCATCGAAGAGGGATTTCATCGTTTGAAGCGAAATTTTGGCAGGATGAGCTAGATCCTTCACTATCCAGATTTGGAGTGTGTTGCTTTTAAGGTGTTTAGGTGATTCGGTGAGTGGTGGTTATCTCTCACACGGACCCAAAGGAGTATATTGGATTGGTGGCTTGATTTTGTGTTAAAAATAGTGATTTCATGCATTTTCGTAAACCTATGTATAGATCCATGGTTCATGAAGATTTGACATCCATTATAATACATGTTAGCCAATGCAAGTTCATCCATCAAGTTGTAGAGATATTATTCATGATTATGCTTGTTAGATTTAGACTCTTTATTTACAAGATTGCCATTTTTGTTATAATTGCTTTTAGATCATGTTTGAATGCTTAATTACTTGGATTAATGATTGACTTGATTGGTTGTTATAAATTAGTTGATTAGTGGTTGGATTTGGACAAGTTGGTCGGAGATGATTCAAAGGCTAAGGGGGAAGCTCTTGAATAGAAAAGCTGCACGTGGCATATGTAGTGGATGATAAAGCTCATATGGAAGGATTTGATGATGATGTTAAGATGGAGCTTTTCTATGAATGAGATGAGGCGAGGCATGATGTGAGGTAGCTTTGGTACAATCCAGACGGGATCATTCCAAGCATGTTGATAACTCGAGGGATGGTTCGAGTTTGTGGATAATGGTTGGCTCGAGAGGCGCTTGAGCTAGTATGAGAATAGTCGTCGAGGAGGATGACTAGAAGGCTGAGATTTCATCGTTATTGAAGGTTCTAGCAGACTCAAAGCAAGAGTACGCTGGGCAGATTCGATAGTCCCAAAAGACTACAGTTGGTGGTCGAGTACTCTGGGCAGATTCGATAGTCCTAAGCACGGGCTGCAACGACGTGCGGATTTTGTCTAGAACCGGGTTTACCATTAGCCCTTGACGGACGGTTGAAAGAAAGGTGCCGGTCATTCAATTAACGATGGTATCGAAGCAATGATAACAGTGATAGCCAGAGTCATGGATGTTTGAATGTTTTAGTTGTATCGTCATTCGGTCTCAAGAGGCTGTTTTTCGGGTGCTTATCTGATCTTGGTTTAGGCCTTGGGGTTCTGTATTTGGAAAACATCGACCTTGACTCGAGTGATAATTGCTTTACTTTAAATGTCTGATTTGCTATGTTTACTTCTTCTAGTGTGTCTGGGTGCTATCACTGTAGAAAGAGGTGGAGTGGGAGGGTTAGGTTCCTATTCCTTTTACCTTTATGCTCTTTTGGTATGTTGTTAGTTAATTTACCGCTCACTAAGACTGTTGTCTGACTCAAGGTTTTATGTTCAACTCTTATTGCCTTAGGCTGTTCATCCATTTTGGGATGGGCAGACTAGGTAGCAGGTGACAGGTGTTGTTCTTAGTGACCAACGACGCTGATGACGAAGACGAGCTGGGGGCTTGCATATTATTTTCTTACTATATGTATTGGATGTTCCGCTGTTTGTATATTCTCTGAGTGATATGTTGTGAGGCTTGATGTGTTGACTATTCAGATTTTTGTATCAAACTACTATGAGGCTTATTTGACAAGATTCTGTTTTGTGGAGCTTCGCTATATATATATATATATTATTGTATTTTACCCATGCGCTGTGAGTAATACGATAGACTCCGCTGTTTTTACCTTACCTTGATGATCGTCCATGCTTGCCTGGCACACTTTACAGCGCACTATTTCCTTGTTTAGTGCAGGAGTCATAGGCGGTCGTCACATTTTGTATCAGAGCTTTGGTTAATCGATTTTAGCCAATGCTCGCTGACGTAACTACGTATGTGAGACGTAATTGTATTTTTATGGATGATTACTATATATAATATAGTGGCTTAGAAGGATTTGAACCTCTTATGCAGTTGTTTCTCAAGGTGCACTAATCATTTTTTATAGATATTAAGAATGAGTCGAAGAGGGAGACCAGCTGCTAGGGAAGGCCGTGCTGCTGAGGGGGCTGCTGAGTATGCTGCTATGTTCGAGGCTATGATGACTTTGATCATGAGGAGGATGCCAGCTCCGGGGCCAGCAGTAGATGTTGGGGTTCAAGTTCAAGCTCCAAGACCGATGGATTTTGCAAAGTTGTGTAAAGACTATACTGCTCTAGGAGGGAAGGTTTTCTTGGGAACAGAGTCAACCATTGAAGTCCAAAGATGGATAGATGCTTGTAGAAGAATCTTTGGTGATTCGGGAATTGAGGATGCAACCAAAAGGAAGCTCGCATCAAGATAGCATCAGAGGAGAGCTTCTGACTGGTGGAACTCTATCACCATTGATACTCCGGAGGAAGAAATTACTTGGGTGCAATTCCAAGCCAGATTTGAAGCTGAGCTCAAAAATCTGTTCTGTCCAAGAAGTTTGTGGAGCTCAAGCAAGGAGGAAGACCGGTTCTTGAGTATGTTTCTGAGTTTGTAGCCTTGTCCAAGTATGCCCGGTCGTATATTGAATCTCCATATCAGAAGAACGAGAAGTTTGTGACAGGCTTGGACATTTATCTAGGGAGGCAGTTGGTGGATCATCTGGACGATCCGTTTGAGAAGCTTGTGGAGAAGGCTCTCAGGCACGAGAATCTGTTTCCTAAAGAAGGATCTGTTGTTGCTGTGACCAAGGAGGAGTCTAAACCACAGCAAGGTGGAAACAAGAAGAGGAAGCAGCGGCAGCAGAAGGGTAAGGATGGCCAGAAGAAGCCGAATGGCGAAGTGACCTGCTACAATTGTCAGCAGAAGGGCCATTTCACCAAAGATTGCAAGAATCCATAGTTGCCAGTGAAGTGCCATAACTGTGACAAGCCGGGGCATATCAAGAAGAATTGTCCAGAACAAAGGAAGGACAGGCAGATTGTGCAAGCTTATGCTTTGGGGGCTGTGCCATCATCTTCAAAAGCTCCTACTGCAGAAGAGATAGGAAAGAGTGTGGTGGTAAAAGGTACCTTTTCCATTTGTGGTGTTCCAATTAGAGTGTTATTTGATATTGGGGCGTCGCATTCTTTTGTTTGTAATGAACTTGTATGCCAGTTGGGTTTAGAACCGGATATTGTTGATAGACCATTGGTTGTGACTAATCCAGTTGGGGGTTCGTCCTGTCTGTGTATGATATGTCGTGATCTGGTTGTATCGAGTCATGATTGCTCTTTTGTTTGTGATTGTTTTGTTCTAAACTTTGCGGGGTTTGGAATTATTTTGGGTATGGACTGGCTTATGAAGTACGCGGCAAAGGTCGATTGTAAAAGGCTAGAGGTGACAGTCGAGAATGTGGAAGGGCGAAAGGTTGTGATACGATGTAAGCATGAGGAAGGCGTCTTCATGAGCTTCATGTATTCGCTGGTTGTTCCACGGGATGGACTGTCATCGGTGCCAGTCGCAAATGGATTTGAGGATGTCTTTGATGAGGTCAAAGGGTTACCGCCGCATAGAGAGATCGAGTTTCGCATCGATCTAGTTGAAGGAGCCAGACCTGTTGTGATGCCTCTTAGGCGGATGGCGCCTAGGGAACAGCAAGAGTTGAAGGTGCAAGTTGATGGTCTTTTACAGAAAGGATTCATTCGGTGTAGTGTGTCCGAATGGGGTGCAACAGTTGTGTTTGCAACCAAAGCAGATGGATCGTTAAGGTTGTGTGTGGATTATCATGAGCTGAATAAAGTGACTAAGAAGAACATGTATCCATTGCCGAGAATAGATGACTTGTTTGATCAGCTTCACGAAGCCAAGGTGTTTTCTCAGATGGATTTGGCAACGGGATTTCACCAATTAAGAGTGGCAAAGGATAGTGTGCCGAAGACTGCTTTCAGGACACCGTTTGGTTTCTTTGAGTGGCTGGTAATGCCGTTTGGATTGACCAATGCACCAGCATATTTTGTGGATCTTATGAATAGAGTGTTCAGGGATCAGTTGAACAAGTTCGTATTAGTGTTCGTGGATGATATTTTGATTTATTCCAGTAATGAAGAAGAGCACAAGACGCACTTGCGTATTATTTTGGAAACCTTGCGGAAACATCAACTGAAGGCTAAGTTTTCGAAGTGTCACTTCTGGAAGAGCGAAGTGAGATTCTTAGGCCATATTATCTCTGAAAGTGGAATAGAGGTTGATCCCGCCAAGGGGCAGCAATCCAGGATTGGGTTAGACCTAAGAATGCATCTGATATGAGAAGTTTTCTTGGATTAGCAGGATACTATCGTCGATTTATCAAAGACTTTTCCAAGGTAGCTGCACCATTAACAGGATTGACGAAAAAGAACCAAGTATTCAGATGGGACGCTAAGTGTGAGCAAGCTTTCGGAATCCTGAAAGAGCGACTAACAAGTGCTCCTGTTTTGACTATTCCAAGTGGAAATGATGAGATGGTGGTTTACACCGATGCATGTGGTACTGGACTTGGAGCAGTGCTGATGCAGAAGGGTAAAGTTGTTGCGTATACAAGTCGACAACTGAAGCCACATGAAAAGAATTATCCGACTCATGATTTGGAGTTGGCGGCGATTGTATTTGCTCTGAAGATGTGGAGACATTACCTATTTGGAGTTCGATTCGAGTTTTTTACAGATCATAAGTCGTTGAAGTATCTTTTCTCCCAAAAGGATTTGAATCTTCGACAGCAACGATGGCTAGAGTTTTTGGCATCATATGATTTTGGTATAGCCTATACTCCGGGAAAGGGTAACCCAATGGCAGATGCGTTAAGTCGAAGATAGGCAGGATTGGGAGCCATGTTTTCAGAATGGAAGAGTCTCGAGTATTTGGCTGGATTTGACTTCAGGCCCAGATGTGAATTGGAACCTGAGATGTTGGCAAACTTATCGATAAGACCTACTCTTATGGAAAGGATTGGCGAGAGCCAAAAGCGAGATGATAAGCTTGTCAAGATTATCCGTGATTTGGAATCTGGGTTGGACCCAGAGAAGGATAAAGTATCCGAGGTCGATCGAGAGGGTTGGCTTCGGAAGCAAGGACGACTAGTTGTTCCCGATATAGATGAATTGAGAGATGAAGTTCTAAAGGAGAGTCGTCACTCGAAGTTGACAATTCATCCAGGTGGAAATAAGATGTATCGGGATATGAAAAGAACCTATTACTGGGAAGGTATGAAGAAGGATGTTGGAAATTTTATTTCCAAGTGTATGAACTGCCAGTTGGTAAAAGCCGAGCAGAAGAAGCCTAGTGGATTGCTTCAGCCACTAGAAGTCCCTACATGGAAGTGGGAGCAAATATTGATGGATTTTATCGATGGGTTACCTAGAACAAGAGCGGGAAATGAAGGGATTTGGGTCATCATAGATCGTTTGACTAAGAGTGCAAGATTTATTCATGTTCGATCAACTAGGACTGCATCGAAGTTGGCTGAGCTGTATGTTAAGTGGATAGTTCGATTCCATGGTATTCCGAAAAGTATAGCGAGCGATCGAGACCCATTGTTCACCTGTGGATTTTGGAAGAGCTTCCAGGAAGTTTGGGGAACCGAGTTGTGTTTGAGTACAGCTTATCACCCCCAAACAGATGGTCAGACCGAGAGAGTCAACCGAGTTTTGGAAGATCTCCTCAGAGCATGTGTTTTGGACTTCGGAGGATCATGGGAAGATCATCTTCATTTGGTGGAATTTTCGTATAATAACAGTTACCAGTCAGCATTGGTATGGCGCCGTATGAAGCATTGTATGGAAGACCGTGTAACTCCTCGGTATGTTGGTTGGAAACGGGAGAAAAGTTGAAACTTGGGCCAGAAATGATTCAACAGACTTCGGATTGCATAGAGATCATTCGGCAATGAATGAAGGCAGCCCAAGACCGTCAGAAAAGTTATGCCGATAAGCGTCATAAGGATTTGGAGTTCGACGTAGGTGATATGGTTTTTGTGAAGATTTCTCCACTGAAGAATGTTATTCGATTCGGGAGGAAAGGGAAATTGACTCCGAGATTTGTTGGACCATTCCCGATCATCGAGCGAATTGGAAAGCTCACCTATAAATTGGAGTTACCAAAAAAGATGTCGGGTGTGCACAATGTTTTTCATGTATCGTATCTACGGAAGTATGTGCACGACTCGAATACAGTGGTTTTTGCTGATAGCTGTGAAGATTTTGAGGTTAATCCAGTTGATAAGAGACCTCGTAAGCCGCTTCGTGTTGTGGAAACTAACACGAAACAGCTTAGGAGGATGGTAGTTAGGTTGCTCAAGATAAAATGGAGTGATGATGTTGACGACTGTACATGGGAGGTGGAAGAGAGGATAAAGGCAGCTTATCTTGAACTCTTCGAGGTATGACCATAAGATGTCGTGTCATCTCATGACATTGTAACTTGTTCTAGTCTTAGAATTCTGCATGGTAGGCTAGTAATTGGATGCATGGTTTGTAGGTTGCTATGGATGGTAGGCATGCAGAATAGTTTTTGGTTCTTGTTTGTTTGGAATTTTGGGGGCGAAATTCCTAAGGAGGAGAGAATGTAACGACCCGTATTTTACGTATCGAAAGATCGTAAAACCGTTGTTATTAGGTCGTTAGTGTTGTTAAGTCGTCCAGAGTTTTAAGTCAACCAGAGCTTAAGACGTCCAGAGGTTAGGTCGTAGAAGATCTTGAGTGTTGAGCGACCTAAAGATAAGGCAGAGCGACCCAAGGAAGCCGACGACTTAAGGGTTTAGGCGACCTAAGGAGTTAGATTGTGCGATAGCTTAGATTGTGTGATAGCTTGGGTCGTATAGTAGCTTAGGTCGTTGAAGCGACTTAAGGAAGTTAACGACCTAGTAGTTAGCGGCTTAAGGGGTTTAGCGACCTAGTAGTTAGCGGCTTAAGGGGTTTAGCGACCTAGGAGTTAGCAGCTTAGGGGAGTAAGCGACCTAAGAGAATTAGCGGCACAGGAAGTTAGCGGCATAAGAAGCTAACGACTTAAGGAGGAGAGCGACCTATGTTAGATGTCGTGTTGAAGTTAGGTCGTAAACGACCTAAGTTAGATTCTGTGTAGTTAGGTCGTGGACGAGATAAGGCTTAGGTCGTAGGTCGCGTGAAGGCAAAGGTGTTAGGTCGCGTAAAGAGTTAAGTCGTTAGGTCGGCAATGCTGTTAAGTCGTTAGGTCGGCAACATCGTTAGGTCGTGTTTGTGTTAGGTCGTATATGTGTTAGGTCATTGAGTCGCGTGAAGGCTTGAATGTTAGGTCGCGCATATACTCGAGTTGATAGGTCATAGGTCGTGGGGTTTCGTTAAGTCGTGAGCGACTTAAGGGCGAGCGACTTATGGGTTCGGCCTATAAATACACAGGTTAGCTTCATTTTTGGGATCCGAATTTTGAAGCGACGAAGTTCTGCCATTTTGTGAGCTCGAGTGCTACACTTCTTCACTTCTTTTCTACACTTTAATCTTGTGCTTCCTTCCATCCAAATCGAAGATCTCAGAGCTTAGATTGAAGATCTCCATCCATCGAAGAGGGATTTCATCGTTTGAAGTGGAATTTTGGCAGGACGAGCTAGATCGTTTGCTGTCCATATTTGGAGTGTGTTGCTTTTAAGGTATTTAGGTGATTCGGTGAGTGGTGGTTATCTCTCACACGGACCCAAAGGAGTATATTGGATTGGTAGCTTGATTTTGTGTTAAAAATAGTGATTTCATGCATTTTCGTAAACCTAAGTATAGATCCATGGTTCATGAAGATTTGACATCCATTATAATACATGTTAACCTATGCAAGTCATCCATCAAGTTGTAGAGATATTATTCATGATTATGCTTGTTAGATTTAGACTCTTTATTTACAAGATTGCCATTTTTGTTATAATTGCTTTTAGATCATGTTTGAATGCTTAATTACTTGGATTAATGATTGACTTGATTGGTTGTTATAAATTAGTTGATTAGTGGTTGGATTTGGACAAGTTGGTCAGAGATGATTCAAAGGCTAAGGAGGAAGCTCTTGAATAGAAAAGCTGCACGTGGCATATGTAGTGGATGATAAAGCTCATATGGACGGATTTGATGATGATGTTAAGATGGAGCTTTGCTATGAATGAGATGAGGCGAGGCATGATGTGAGGTAGCTTTGGTATAATCCAGACGGGATCATTCCAAGCATGTTGATAACTCGAGGGATGGTTCGAGTTTGTGGATAATGGTTGGCTCGAGAGGCGCTTGAGCTAGTATGAGAATAGTCGTCGAGGAGGATGACTAGAAGGCTGAGATTTCATCGTTATTGAAGGTTCTAGCAGACTCAATGCAAGAGTACGCTGGGTAGATTCGATAGTCCCAAAAGACTACAATTGGTGGTCGAGTACTCTGGACAGATTCGATAGTCCTAAGCACGGGCTGCGACGACGTGCAGAGTTTTGTCTAGAACCGGGGTTACCATTAGCCCTTGACGGACGGCTGAAAGAAAGGTGCCGGTTATTCAATTAACGATGGTATCGAAGCAATGATAACAGTGATAGCCAGAGTCATGGATGTTTGGATGTTTTGGTTGTATCGTCATTCGGTCTCAAGAGCGATGTTTTCCGGGTGCTTATCTGATCTTGGTTTAGGCCTTGGGGGTTTGTATTTGGAAAACATCGACCTTGACTCGATTGATAATTGCTTTACTTTAAATGTCTGATTTGTTATGTTTACTTCTGCTTAGTGTGTCTGGGTGCTATCACTGTAGAAAGAGGTGGAGTGGGACGTGTAGGTTCCTATTCCTTTTACCTTTATGCTCTTTTGGTATGTTGTTAGTTAATTTACCGCTCACTAAGACTGTTGTCTGACTCAAGGTTTTATGTTCAACTCTTATTACCTTGGGATGTTCATCCATTTTGGGATGGGTAGACTAGTTAGCAGGTGACAGGTGCTGTTCTTAGTGACCAACGATGCTGATGATGAAGACGAGCTGGAGGCTTGCATATTATTTTCTTACTATATGTACTAGATGTTCCGCTGCTTGTATATTCTCTGTGTGATATGTAGTGAGGCTTGGTGTATTGACTATTCAGATTTTTGTATCAAACTACTATGAGGCTTATTTGACGAGATTCTATTTTGTGGAGCTTCGCTATATATATATATATATATATATATATATATATATATATATATATATATATATTCTATTGTATTTTACCCATGCGCTGTGACTAATACGATAGACTCCGCTATTTTTACCTTACCTTGATGATCATCCATGGCTGCCTGGTACACTTTACAGCGCACTATTTCCTTGTTTAGTGCAGGAGTCATGGGCGGTCGTCACAGGAGGAGTTCGTGAAGGGAGGTATTAGCTCTTTGCATGACGGAGATGACAATTATCTTTAGTGATTCCAGTTGTAAGTATATAGCAGCTTTGAAATTCATTTTGTATGCCTTTGAAAGTCTTTTTGGACTGCAAATTAACTTTCACAAGAGCTTTGTTATGGTTTTAGGGAAGGATAATGATGATGCAAAGTTAGTTGCTAATATGCTTAACTATTAAGTTGGAGAATTTTCTCTTTCTTATCTCGGATTCAACATTAGACCAGGTAGACTGCACAAAGACGATTGGTATATGTTAATTAATAAAGTTGATACAAGACTTGCTAGATGGAAAGGTAGTTCATTATCAAAAGATGGTAGACTTGTTTTGGTTAATTTAGTCTTACCTTCTCTTCCACTGTATTGGTTTTCATTTTATAAATGTCCTCTCTAGATTAATAAGAAGATTGACTCAATTAGAAGAAATCTCTTTTGGACTGGAAAGAAGGAGACTAAAACTTTATATTGTTTGATTACTTGGGATCAAGTGTGCGAATCAGTATGTCAGTGAGGTTTGGGGGTGATAAATTTAGATGCTATGAATACTTCAGTACTTTGTAAGTGGTTATGGGATATGGTTAGTTCAAAGTCTTCTCTCTGGAAGGATTGGAAATTAGCTACACAATATGATATTGTTTTCTCATAGCTATTGATGGCAGAAGATGTTCCATATTTTGGAAGGACATTTTGAGTTTTTCTCAACTGTTTAAAATTGGTTTGAAGCTGATGGTTAATGATGGTTGTAAATCTCTTTTTGGCATGACAGGTGGTTGATTCCAATTTCACTGGCAGTTGACTTTAATACTCTATATGAACTAGCCGTGGATAAATATAGCTCTGTTGCTAAAATGTATGATTGGAATGCTAATGGTTTCAAATGAAAATTGCCTTTTAATCGAATAATAGAAGTAATAGCTCTTTTTCAACTTATAAATCTCATTCAACTTGTGGATAAGTACTGTTTAAAAATGGTAGGGATGAGTTTATCTGACAGTCTGATAATGAGAAGGAGTACAAATTAAGAAATATGTATCAGTTTGTTAATTTTTTGGGTAGAAAATTGTTGGTTACAAAAATATAAGGAAAGATAAAAACGTGCCAATAAAAATAAAGATTCTCATATGGTCTATTATTCATGGCAAGCTTAACACAATGGAGATGCTGAAGAAGAAAAGACTGATGGTGCAGGATAAATGTTTGTTCAGTGGTGAAAATGTTGAAAGCTATATTCATCTCTTCTGTGATTGTGATGTAGCCTTTTATATATGGACTAAATGTCTGGTACGTCTACATAACGATCTTGTTCGGAAAGAATATATTAGAGATTAGTTTTATTTTTGGGTTAAGTTGATTGAAGAGCTTCCAAATGATGAGTCAAAATATAAATTCATTTTAGCTAATTTTGATTTTTGTCGGATTCTATGGAATGATAGGAATAAAAGATGTTTTAATGGCATTGCAAACAGTTCTAATAGTATTCTTTTTCAAGTTCTAAAGTTTGTTTATATTTGAATAGGAATTGAAGAACGCTAGGCTGTTGATTGCATTGAAGGTTCGGTGGCTTGTAGGGTTAGCAAGAGAAGGAATGATGTTTGAGGAAGTGCTGATGTCTAGTGGCTAGTAGTGTCTTCCTTTTGTTTTTTTGATCACCTGCGTGTGATTGTGTATATGGGTTTTTTGGGTTCTGCTTGTGTTGTTAACTATTTTGTAAGTAAAACGGTTTGTATGGTTCATGTGGTTATGTGTTGTTGAGGTGATGTAACAGTACTTGGTACTTTTATGTTAATATAGCAGCAAATATGGCATGGTATATCCACTACCATTTTTATCAAAAAAATAATTAATTAAAAAATAAATGAAATGATAAAATAACGTTGTGAAATTATTGAAATTGAGCCGTGGAAGTTGCATCATTGTGTCTGTGATAATTTTCTAGTCAATTTCCATACATAGAACGTCAGAATCCGAGCTAATATGAGTAAGATTCCAGACGAACAAGAAATCGAAAAAAAATACATATACATTTACATTTACATTTACATATACATATACATATACATATACATATACATATACATATACATATACATATACATATACATATACATATACATACATACATACATACATACATACATACACACATATATTGGGCTAGGTCAACCAAGAGTACCTAGGTCGACCGGCCGATCGACCTAGGAGGAGGGGCAGTCAACCGCCTGGTCGACCCGCCTTGGGTAATGAAAGAAGGAATTTTTCCTTCGTTCATGTAATGTTCGTGGCTAATTTTATATGTACTTTTCATTTTTTTCAGCTCATCTGGTCCCTTTGTGCTTCCATTTGATGGCTCATATTCAGCCTGTGACATTGTTGCGTCCTATTCTATCCCTAAATCTAACGGCATCTACTCCTAATAGACCCTAGACCTAACACTTTTTCTCATTCTAAGGTTTCCTCCAATTGGGTTCACTTTTTCAGGAAGGACCCTAAACGAAATAATTTTCCAAAGAGGAAATCGTTTTAAACAAAAATATTTAACAACCCCAAGTGGATCTAGAAAGATTTAAAGGAAAGAGCTAAGGACCAGAGGTTAGTGATTCTAATTATTTTAGATCTCATTAAGTAATTTAAAATAATACGGTTTCCAATAGTTGCAGTTTTATTACATTTTTGGAATAACCTTTTTAGCAGTTTTATTTACATTTTTTTAGAATTACTTTTAGTCTATTTCTTTTTAGTTATTCCTTTCAGTTAATTTTAGCTTATTTCTGTTAATTATAGCTTTTTCATTTATTTACATTTTATTTACAGTATTTTAGTTTATTTACTGTTATTTATGCATTATTTACATCTTCCTATGCTTCGAATTTTTTCTATTTTCAGTTTTCTTTTATTTCTCCTTCTTCTTCGTGTATGGATTAGAATAGATTATATGCGAATATGGATTAAAATTATAAGAATACTGAAATAACGAAAGATAAGATGTAAATTGTAAAGACTGTAATAAAAAAGGAACTAAGACTACAATTGAGCCTAATTATGATATTAATGTTAGAATTGGACTAATTAAAGATAATTGGCCTAGTTATAACTTAGAATTATAACTAAAAGGAGTATAAGATAAAAGAAGCTTATTTTCACACTTAGACCTTGGGTTAAGTAATAAGTATGATTAGAACATAGGTTATAATAAGAAAAAAAATGGAATGAGGCTTATTTTAAGACTTATGATAAATTAATAAGCAAAGATAGTGAATATAATAATAAGGTCTTATTTAAATAATATATCTAAGTTAATAAGCAAAGATGAAAGCAGGATCTGTACCAAAAAGCATTCCCTATTAGACAAAATGGTGATGTCACATTAGCCCGAAGTGAGATGAGGGCACGCTTATGCTAATAATGGTAGTAATTGGTCAAATAGAAGTTCAAATCACGGAGGGTTTGGACAAGGAGCGCAACTAGATATTGTTTGGATGACGGGCCAGTAATAACAGCGTTTCCCATAATTTTCTATGGACGCGGTGTTTGACATAATTCTCAAGTGAGACAAGGGGCACGTTTATGCTGGAGCATAGGTAATAAGAAGATGCAATAGGTGGAGCAACAGGTAGCATGAGCATGGTGGCAGTTATGCGTGCGACTTCCATTTCGGTGCTCAGTAATCGCTATGAATTGCAAGCTCTTAAGTATGTGTACCTTTTGTAAGCACCATTGCCTTCTGTGTAGGGAGCTATATAACGTCTAGTCCACAATAATACTTTGTGCATCTTTTGTAGACACTATTGTACTTTTTGCATCTTTCATATATGCTATTACCTTATGTGTAGGGAGTTATATAGCGTCTAGTCTGCAGTAAAGTCTATGGAGTAGCAGGCCGATCAGAGAGTAGAATTACGATTTCAGCCTAATTATAGGATAGGATTTCAGCCTAACCAAAATAGCAATCAAGGATAAGTGCAAATAATCAAAGTTAACCAATCATATTTAATAGTTAATTCGTATTTATTTCCAGCTTATTCCTTCTTCTATTTCCTTTGTTTCTTTTTATATATTTGAACTATTGTAAAGCTTATGACCTTTACTTTACTTAAAGAATCTAGTAATTACTATCATTCACCAAACTTTTAGTCTAACCCACTCCTCTATTTTCTCCCTTTCCCCCCATAGGCAATCAAGGAAAAGGATAGTATGTTGCAGTTGCCTGGAGGTTCTTTGAAGGAGATTCCACTACGTACTTCCACTTCTTTTATTTCAATTTTTTGCTTTACTTGTACTGGCACATGTTGGGGAATAGTTGTACTCTGAATTTTGAGACTATGGTTTTTTTGAATTCTAAGACATATATGTATGGTATTTTGACACGTGATGTGTTTGGTATTTGGTTACTTATTTGGTTTCTAAAGCAATTATGAAGTTATGTTCTAAATAAGTCATTATTTAAATTGTTTCCGCTGTTTTTAACTATTTATGTTTTGTGAATCTTAGTCTCTACTAGTTTTAGTTTATACATACAACGCACCACGCCTTCTAGTATGTCCTTTTGGTTATACTATGGAGTGTGGGGTGTTTCATCACCTCTCTTTTACACATCTACGCCTTCGACCCTAATTCACGTTTGAGATAACGCCACGAATACTGCTCTTTGACCACGAACACTAATCCAATTACTCATTTGACTACCGATCCAACTACGCCACTCGACCGCATGCCCTGGGCCGCCCACCCCTAGTCGTGCGCGACCACCTCGGCCCCATCTTAGCCTTCCATCGCTGCCGCCTATGGTTGCCAAATCTTGCGAATTATGACCCCTAGGTGATAAGCTAACCGTATGGATGAGCTTGTCTCGACTCCCTCTATGCTCCAGTACCCCTTGATCGTCCCATCGACGAAGATCCGTCGTTAAACAAGGTGATGACCTATGGACAAGCGAGAAAAAATCACTAATTTCCACCCAAACGATGATTCGATTCGAGAAACGAGTCATTGTAGTGAATTACGCTTGTCGAGAGATTCGAAACAATATATAATATATTAGGGTTTGGAGTAGTTTAAATCTTGAAATTGATTTTTGATTTAAATTTGGATTTGGGAAAAATAGAGTTTCTACCATTGAGAAGGAGAAGCCAGAGAGAATTGTACATACAGAGATGAGAAATAAATAGGTTGCTAGGGTTTAGATGGATCTATTTATACGAAAAAAGCCCGGTAAGAAAAATGAACATGTATCGAATTGGTACGAACGACAATAACGACCCGAAAAGCCCGTTCTGCCTCTAAAATGAAAATAGGTCATCCCATATATCAAAATAGATGTTTTTGATATTTTTAAACTCAATGGAACAGGTTTAAAGTCGTCATTCCATCATATATAGAAGCTGGCTTTAAAATCAACTTATTTCATATTAATTTTAATTAAATTGATTTCTACGCATTTTGAGTCTGTACGATCAAACGACATGTCCAATTGCCATGAAACTTGAAACCTTACAATAATTCACTGTTGCGGATCTAATGAAACTCGTTTCGTCAAAATCCGAGACCGTGGCCAAAATGTCTATTTTCAAGTTAAATGAATAAATTATTATTAAATTGATTAAATCACTTTTTAATTTCAAATTTAATAACTAATTTTTTTATCATTTTTGATTACACCTTTACAATAAAAAATTTTTGGCATGGCTGACGGTTTTATAGTGGACCGACCACTTTTATTACGAACGTAATAAAGTTGAAGTACAGGAGTAAGGTAGAGACACCTTAGCTACTATGATAGATAGAAATAAAAAATACAGCACAGGAGTGTGACAGACTTGTCACAGCTACATGATATAAATAACTAGACTAGTTCTCCTCCGCAGAGGAAGAATAACCAACACCCTCGACAACCCGGGTAGAATCCAGAGGACCACACCACTGAAGACAAAAGTAGGGGCGGAAATGAGTAGCAAGAGAAGGATCATAACTGTCAACGTCAGAGGAGTAAATAAAAGATCGATCCCAGGCAGTGTTAGCTAGGATAACTGAATTTATCTTAGCATACGAACCATCCAAATCAAGAACCAAGGAATCACCAGAAATTCTGTAATAGAGGCATCGAAGGTCCAATAGATCATCAAATACATATCTAAAGTAGGAGTCATCCACAGGGTTGAATCTCATATCTGAATGACGATCAACCTAACAATGTTCAGTCTCGGCCCAAACAACGACAGGCGGAGAGAGATTCGGCTCAGCAGACAGAACAAAAGGAACATTAGCAGGAACTGGGGACGCAGGCCGCACTAAGGAAAGAGAAGGACCAGGGGCAGGAGCAACCAGAGAGACTTTGGGAACCCATTTCCTAAGTGGAGGCCGAGGTAGAGGGATCATAGGCGCAGCTGCAGATACATCAGAGTGCAAGAAAGCAGAGGCAACATGGCCAAAAGAGTGACAGGAGGAACAAATGTCAGGGACCCATCCATAACGAACACGAACATCCACCACGTGACCAACAGCTAGATGTACAGGAATAAAGGTTGGAAGCAGCTTAAGGGGAGAAATCTCAATCAGAGCCTTGGCATAAACAAGCTTATCAAGCGGAAATGTATTAGAGTCAAAACAAATCAATTTACCAACATTGCATGCAAGCCAATTCAAACCAAGCAGAGGTTGTAGAGCAGATGGGATTTGAGAGAAATAAACCCAAACAGGGACAGATAAAACTTGTTCACGAGCACTAGCAACCGTCGGAGTCTAGGGGGTAATAATAAATGGCTGACCATCAATGAAGGTTGGCTCAGACTCAAGAACACGTCTACGTTCCTCAGGGGAGGAGAACAAAAGGTAGTACAAGGAATCAACCAACTTAACTCTAAGACCACCTTGTAGTCTCCAGGTCCTACGACAAACAGCAGCCGCACCATGAAGTCGATGTTTAGGGTCCAAAAAGAAACCAACTACGTATCTTGACCAAAAGTCCAAACCGGCTTCCATTACACTGGGGGGAGGTATCTTCACTCCGTTTTCCTCAACGATTTCAAAATCAACTGGTTCATAAACTCCTGCGTTACGGGGCATTGATGTAAAAAGGGAAGACCAAGATTTGGAAACATATGGGCAAGGAGTAGGAGGGCGACACTCCTCAACACCTGAATTGGCCTCAGGATTAGGGTAATGTGCAACAATGGGAGAAGAGACCGCGTGCATGATATCACCAGGAGTTAATTTATTGAGCACAGGGACTACATTGGTATTGACATTATGCCGTACAGATGGATTACCACTAGCTGAACCAAATTTGGAGCAATCAGGCATAGCCGAATGATGCCCAGGACTAGCCTCTACAGAAGGTAGATCAGGAGTAGCGTCACCCAAAGGGGAAGCCAAACATTTAGCACTGATTATAGGTTCAGAACCCACTGCTGCATTGATACAAACACTTGACTTGCAATATTCAGGCACAACAGACTCAACCAAGTCAGAGACATCACCAGACATACCTCCTAATACACGGTCCTTAACCAATGAATCCGAAACTTGGTGTCCCAAAACGCAACTGGGCTTATCAATGACACTCACATTGGATCCGGTCATTGGGAGGATTAGCGATATTCCTGATATTGACGAAGTCGTATACCCCACAGATAAACTGGCTGCTTCAGCTATAGCATCACTCGAGCAAGGGCTGGTAGTTAGAACTAGAGGGGACAGATTGTTTGCACGGAGGGGAGGAAATTCTCGGGACGAGTGAAGGTCAGGTCGAGCGGCATCATCAACATCCATGGTTCTATAACAACGGCCAGAGCGAGTAGAAGAGGGGGAGGGGAGACGCTGAGAAAAGAGAAAGGGAGGGGATGAGGACATGAAGGGGGCGGGAGAATCGGAGAGAGGCACTCAAATTCACAGAGACGAAGAAGAAAGATACGCGACCACAGGGAATCGCCTGGTGCCCATTATTATGTTTTTTACTTAATTGATTTCTGTGTTGTAAACTTTGGGGCCAAGGAAACTATGTTTCTCCTGGCCTTTGGTTAGACTGGTTTTATAGTGCCCAGACCACTTATGTCTCATTATTGTGGCCGCTGGGAATCGATCCGGTGCCACTACAACACAATGTAGCAACATCCACTATGTCGAAACCACTGGACCACTAGAACTGGACCACTAGAACTTGACACCTTTACAATATTTTAGAACAAATAAATATATATATATATATATATATATTTCAATTCAGTGTTAAATATTACACTAATTACAGTGTTCAGTTTCAACTGTAAATAAAATCCAATTAATTATATTCTAATTACAATAAATTGATTTAATTTGATTTCAATCTTTTTTATTCAATAAATTTTTAATTTATGGATATGCTTAACATTTGTTTACATCTTATTGCATTAATATTCTACAATTATCATCTTAATCCATAGTAACGTAATATTTAATTAAACTTATTACAATTTATTTCCAATTGATTTTCAATGAATTAAATGGTGAATTTATAATTAAACCATTACTATAACTTACCAATTCAAGCACGTTTCTATGTTTGTTGTTATCAAACAAAACAAATGAATCACATACTAATTTATTATCCCATATTAACCAATTCCAGTTAACTACGAGCAATTTTACTATTTAAACACAGCATTAGACTTATTTGCTCGTTTATAATTTATAACCAAATTTTATGTTTACAATCATTTCAATTAATTGAAATTGCATTGAAATGGTTATTTGTTAACTTACATTAACATTATTACATTTCATTCTAGTTATTTTTCTCTTTATTAAAACTTAAATTTTTAATCTTTCACAACATTAAACTCCAAAACTTATTTAATTAATAAATTTAATTATCAAAAATTAAGGGTCGTTACACTCTTCCCCACTCAAAATTTTTCATCCTCGAAAAGGGAAAATAAGGAATTAAGGATTTAATATATTTTATTCAAAGTACTCGATTTATAAAAAGTTAATTTACATAACTTAATAACTTAAATGAAATACATAGATTTATAAACAATTAAATCCTTTCATATTCAGGTTCGATAAAGGTTTGAAAACATCTTTACTTTCAAAAAAAATTTCTAAGTCCAAAATTCACGGAAAATTTTGGCAAAGTCTTCTTTGGACGGAGAGGTTCGGGAGAAATAATAATATCAATAATAAATATTTGTTTATATCATATTTCAAAAAAAAATCGCAAACCACAGGAAAACAATATAATATCGCTATAAAGCCGTAGTCTAAAAATGTACCTATTTGTCGGGCAAGCAACACTTATTTATGAAACTAAAAGCAGTAGGTCTTGCTTTCATAAACCTGTATTTCACTTATATAATCCAAAAGAGTTAGAATTATGTAAAAGAGAAATATTTAGTTATTTCAATCAATAGCAAACAAACCAACACAACATAACAACAATCACTTGCAAACAAAACCATACAATCATCATATGCAATCAAAATAATCAACCATCCATCCATAACAACCAAAACAAATGGTTTGTTCGGGTTTAGAAACTTTTAATCATAATGATAAATAAACTACTAAGTATATCACACACTCACGGTCTTAGATAAAACTTAATAGATTATTCACACATCCTAAACAACTTAAAGTATCACCTCTAAAATGCCCCATAAGCCAAACAGCCAAGGATTCCAAATATTATTTAATTTTATCCTTATTAATCTTGTTTCACATCATTTAATGTTCATTTTTTTCATACAATGCTATTTTCATTACTTTACATCCATTTACATACATAATATTTTAAAATGTAAGTTTCTTTGCAATTCTAATTCACCATTTTCATTTACGTTGACTTCCTTTTATATCAATATTCATTTGTGAATCAACCAAAACTTAAAAAAATTAATTCCTTTTCTTTTCACTTTTATTTCTTTCATATATAGTATTCACTTTACCTATTTACTTTAATTATAATAGGCTTCAAACATCACTTAAATTTATAATTATTTACTTACATTATTCATCTTTTTATTAATTATAATTACTAGCATTTTAAATTATTAACTTAGGTTTATAACATTCTTATACATCTAAATTCTTCATTTATAAACATAATTCCATTTAACACTTTGATTTCCTAAGTTTTACTTGTGTAATATTCTATTACATATTTCTATTAACATTTCAACTATTAACATTTTGGTGAGTTATATATATGTCTTTCAGAATGAAATTGAATGTTGCATAAGTTTATCTTATTCATTTTAGTTAACAAAATGCTCAATAGTTCCATTTTATTATTTTCCATAGCTACAATTTACAAATTTTCAATTTCTTATATATACCATTAACCACCTAGCATCCAAATTTTCTAATCTCCTTTTTTAGAAGTTTCCAACTGTTAAATGGTTAAGATTTCATTCATTACGATAACTGAAATTTCTATTCTACAGAAATTTAAGAACTAAATATCGGGTTCCAGTTCCAAATCATTTTAATATATATGTATATATATATATATATATATCCTTTATATATACCAAACAAATTTTCAAAAATTAAATCTAAGATTTGTTTATCAAAAAAATTGTGTAGTAAAACTACTACAGTGGTCTTCCCACCTTGAAACTCGAAAATGAAAGTCGATGATGCATGCACTCATCACCGTAATTATTTTCCAACGACAGATAGGTGAGTACAGACTTAATTTCTTCCAAAATCCCTTGAAAACATTTCTTTCAAATCATATTGAAATATTTATATCATAAAATACTTCCAAATAATATTAATATTATATTCCAAAATCTTTCGAAACAAATTTTGAAAATCCCGGAACTTAAGTTCTCAAATTTTTAGCTTGTATTCATTATATTTACAATCCCATTTGGCAACTAATATTTATAAATTTTCACTTCCTGGTATATAAACAAACATATCCCATACAATTATATACGTTTATAAAGATTATTATTTTAATACAAAATATAATACTAGGCAAAATATTTCAATTACCTATATTTCAAAACAAATATTGTGTCGGTTTGCCTTATTAAGTGTTTAGAAATCTCTATCGATGTCATAGCGTCCTATGTACCGACCAAAATTTATAAATACTAAACAAAACAAATTAACATAATACAAAACCCTTTATAACACTATAAGTACGCACTCTCATATATATACACTCAACGACTCATCCTAGTGTATTACTACCCTATCTTTAACGAGTCAGACCCCATTAAAGCTAAGGTTATCGCTAAACCAAATCTTTGATACCAAATGTCACGGCCCGCCTTTTTGGACAGTTTAAATCAATGATAAAAAACACATGTCAGGCTCAAACCATTCAAAAGGGAGGATTGTTTAGGGGTAAAGAAGATAAAGAAAAGAAAAGAAAGGAAAATAGAATCTCATAGCGGAATGACAAAATATAATAATCAAATAAATAGCTCATGAAGTTATTTTACAAATAACATTTGATTGCACTTTTACAATACAGAATCAGAATACATACGACAATAATAAATAAATAATGCAGCGGAATGACATATGCAGCAGAATAAATAAAATAAATAAATAGTACTAAATCTTTATCCTCCAAAAGCCATCTTCGATACACTGAAAAGCTCAGACTGACCTGAGCGTAATGAAAAGACAAAACACTCGAGTCGGAACTAAAAGATCTTATGTAAGTTAAATCAACAGTAAATAAATATGAGTCCAATGGCGTCAGAGAAGTTTACAAGGTTTAACATCTCCTATCTAGTGTCTAACGTGCATGCAATAAGTTAATAAATGTTCGGGGTTCCGTCTCTTAAGAATCCGTTAAGCTATCTACATACAT
Organism: Allium cepa; assembly: GCA_030765085.1. Classification (NCBI taxonomy): domain Eukaryota; kingdom Viridiplantae; phylum Streptophyta; class Magnoliopsida; order Asparagales; family Amaryllidaceae; genus Allium; species Allium cepa. Next base: position 83,813,305 of record CM060931.1, on the reverse strand, counting down.
AGTACAATGCTATTATAATAGTGTCTACAATAAAGTAAAGTATTAAAATAGCGTTAAGGCATTACCCATATCTGCTTTAATACATTTTTATATATTCCAGTAGTCTATACAGTATCGTAATTCTTCCATAAACTAGAGGACTGTGAAAGGGCACTCCATAGGTATCGTACAAACCAAACTCGTAGAAGGCACGACAAGTCATGTGACAAGATATGCAATGCAATGCCCAGGATAGGATACTACCATTTTGCGGATCCCGACTGGTGGTAATGCATAGCAGCTACTACCGCCCACCTCGGAAGACACTCCCAAAATCAAATCGAGGGATGGCCACCGAATCAATCATAAAGTCATAATATGGTACCGAAGAAATGTGTCCAATCAAAGGTGCGACCTCACTTGGCCCGGCATGGCTCCTGGTTTAGCCACATCAAGCTAACTCATGGGAGTCAGGGCTGCATTAATACCTCATACAGAATCATTCGCCAAACCATCCTACTTTATTCTGGAATCTCTACCACGTACATAGTTGTTAAAGTAGTTTTCGGTATCGGCAGAGAGTATGACAATATCCAATCTCGATCTCTTTGACAACCTAATGCTTATTTCACACATGATGCTTCTTTTACATTCCCAAAATCAATTCATAATTGATATCAAAATATGATATTAAATTCAAACCATATCACTTTGAAATCATATTCACTTTCGAAATCATATTCACTTTTAAAATTATCGATAAGATAGGTTAACTAAATCTTCATTTCAAAATCATCATATTCATTCAAATATGTCATTTAAATCCCAACTTAGGTTATAATATCATTTAAACGCATTTGCTTCTAAATCAAGGCACAATCTAAAATTTAGAAAATATTTTGGGATAGTTATAAATAGTTTAAATAGTTTAGCATAGTTTGCAAAGATTTAAAATAGTTTAAATTGATTTAAAATTGATTAAATATATTTAAAATAGATTTAAAATAGATTAAACAGATTCAAAATAGATTAAATAGATTTAAAACAGATTTAATAGATTAAAAATAGATTAAATAGATTTAGAATAGATTAGATAGATTTAAAATAGATTAATTAGTTTATAGTGGATTAAATTGATTAAGATAGATTAAATTAAATTATTTTAAATTGATTAAAATAGTTTATAATAGTTGAAAATAGATTTAAATTAGTTTAATAGTCTAAAGACCTTATAATCAGGATTCTAAAATAATAAATCTTTAAACAGTTTATATTAAAATAATTAATTTGTATTTAACATCAAAATTAAAACATTTCTTCGATTTCAACTAATCAGGACCTTGTCCAGCTTTCGATTCAACTAACTAAACTGGTTTTTTAAATTCAGATTCTCATTAAAACATTTAATAAATCGATTTCAAATCCATGTTTGAGTTATCCATTTAAACCACTTCAAATTAACTACATTTCAAAGTTATATTCAAACCATTTCAATAACTCAATTTCGATAAATTTCATTTATACTTCAAAAATTCAACTTTGAAATTTCCATTTTAATTCTTTAAACAATTCATTAAATCAATTCCAATTTTAAACATTTAAAGCTTGGATTTCAAAAATAATTCAGTTTATACAAATCAAATTTTATTTCAAAATATTGTTTAACTAAATTTAAATTTTAAGGATTTAAAATCGTTTAATTTAACTAATCGTATATAATTCTTTACCCTATGGTCAAGTGATACAGATTATTATCATTTCAATCTGCAATTATTTTATATTTATGGATATATATATCATTTCAACCCACAATCCTGATTTTAATTACAATTTCATGAAATCGCATGAGTCTATCATTTCAACTCATAACGATTTCTCCATAATCTATCAGATCGTTTGGGTATGTATCATTTCAACCCATAGGGAACTTGTAGTGTTATTATAATATAAAAATTTAACATCCAGTCATCCAATATCAACAATCAAACATACAACACAGTTACCATTCAACCAACCAATAAGTAACTTCAATTAACTGATTATTATCAACAGGTATTCAGTTGACAATTAAATTCGATATTAATTTAAGTGACGGTTAAACGCAATAAAAATCACATTTAACCGCAATAATAATTTAAATATACCAAACATCAACAATAGTTTCTAATCACATCATAAATTTAAATTAACTAACATAAGACAATTTAGTAGTTGTGCATGGGTCAAAACACTCACATTTGATTTCAAATCGATTTATAATCCAAAATAAGGCCCAAAATTCAACTATGTTGAAATTCGTCCAAAATAGTTCCTTTAATATCTGAAATTCTGATACAGTCCTAGCGGAACAAACTACGCACTAATCCGAGTTCGTATGCAAAAGATATGATAGTTGGAACATTACACGATTCATATTAAAATAAATAAAATAGATTAAATTAATAAATATGTACTCACCTTTCTTTTACACGTTTGCACCATTGCGTAAACCTAATCCGTGTTTGAGATATCTGAGCCGCCACGAACTTTTCTCTTTGACCACGAACGCTCGTCCAATCACTCAACTAACCACCGATGACCTAAGCCACTCGACTGCGCGCTCTTGGCCGCCTACCCCCGACCGTGCGCGACGACCTCGGCCCCATCTCAGCCTTCTACCGTTGCCACCTATGGTAGCCAAATCTGGTGAATCATGACCCCTAGGAGATGAGATAACCGTATGGATGAGCTTGTCTCAGCCCTCTCTATGCTCCAATTCCCCTGATCATCCCGTCGATGAAGATCCGCCGTTAAACAAGAAGATGACCTATGGACGGCAGAGAACAAATCACTGATTTTCACCCAAATGATGATTTGATTCAAGAAATGTGGCGACCCGACTTTTTCTCTCCAGAAAATTCGTATCATCATGAAGAAAGAAAGAGATAGAAAAGAGAAAAGAAAGAGAAGAAAGAAGAACACAACATCAGAATCTCAACAGCGGAACGAATAAATTATATTAATGACATAAAATATTACATAGTTTACAACCACTATTAGAGTACACAAGATATACAACACATACTAGACAGTTATAAACACCTATCTAGTATTTACAACATAATACAACTCAGAAACAAACACAGATCACACAGCGGAATACTATATATCTAATGCAGAAGCCTCCTGCTCCATAACTCCTCCAATATTCGTCAAAGCTAACCTGAATACCTTGGCTACTCGCAAAAATTTGAGTACCCAAGAGTTTAAGAAAACAAAAGATAAACTCTGGGTCAGACATGGGTCTAGTGTGAGTAACAGGTTAAAGTTGCTTAATTTTGAAAAACCTTTTAAAAGAAAGGTATCACGTAAGACTTCCCACACATAAACATGGAAAAGTTTTTACCTTAAGCTAACCAAAACATTTGATAGGAAATCTAGTGATATTATAATAGTGTCTAGGATTTTCAAGTAAATAAGAAATAGCCGAAATTGTTACATTATTAAATTCCAGCTACTAGCCACAAAAGTGGGTAATACAATCAAAACCGTTGGCACTTATTGGATTTTGGATTCCATACAATGGCAGGACTACTGGGGTACCGCCCGTCACAGTATGTGGCCTAGATCAACGTACCGAGGAGTACTCCCACTCCCCTGCATCACGAAGCCGGACCCATTCCTTACTGAACAGTTCCGAACAAGACAACCCCGCAATTGGTGTACACTAACAACTACCCACTAAACCGAATAAAAAGGGACCTCTAGGCAGGGATCAATCTTGCTCTCCAGTGGGTGCTACCCACGAAGCCTTGCTGCACCTCCCCTGTTTTAGCCATTCCCGGTTGATGAGGCTTGAGGCTACGATTACCTTTAGAGGACACATCTCTTAGAATGCTCATCGCCCGCCTGACGATGTTCTGAAAGCATTCAATCCATACAAGTTCGTTCCGGGTTCGAACGAAACCGAAGGCATTATCTCGTTACACTCATTTTGGAATCACCCACAGAGTTAACGACGATAACCCTTCACCATCTCGAACCTATAAGTACTATTCCGTCAACTCATTACGGAATCACCCACAGAGTTATACTGACGTATAGCCCTTACACCTCGAGTCTTCACTTGCTTCACTTGGATACACAACCTAACGTTTAATTAGAGTCGATGTGGTTTTCGGATATCCAAATATGGAAACCCAATCCCGGTCTCATCGAATTCCAAAGCGTGTCTTTTAAGGCCATGTTGTTTTAAACCTTTAAAACAATTCAATTATCTATATACATAGATAGATAAATCACAGATTCACAACAGATAATCAATATTATCATCATATCAACTAAACCATATTATCATTATTCAAAAAGATAATCTATATCAACATCACCATGCAAACGATGCATCCAAATCACTCAACATTATCTATCTCATATCTGAGATTCTAACCATCCAAAGCAAACAACACTAACCAACCATATAAGCAATGATTTATAATCACACCAAAATAATTAATTTAAAATGAATTAAATTAATTATATCATTCAAATTAATTTAAAGTAAATTAAATTCATTACTTCATCAATATCAACTTGCTCATATTAATATTGATAATTTATCAATCAATTAATTAATCATCATCCAATGATTAATTTTAATTAATCATCCCTGATTAATTAACCCTTAATTACATTCAAGTAATTATCCACTAATTAATTTCTCAAATTAATTATATTTATCCAAATACAGTAATTAACCTTTAACTACTTCCTTAATTAATTACCTAAATTAATTACCTTTAATCACTTATTATTGATTAATTAATCTTAATAAATCAATATTAATTACATCATTAATTATAATAATTAATGATCTTCTAATTACATTTTCAAATTAAATTAATCACATTAAGTAATTTAATCTTTATTTAAATCATAACTGTTAATCACCCTTGATTAACTCCATTCAGTAATCAACTACCCTTAATTACTTTACCAAATAAATTAATTACCCATTAATTAATTATTCCTAATTAATTCTTTGATTAATTTACAAGTAATTATACTCAAATTACTTTTATCAACAAATCACCTTCAATTAATTACATATAGTAATTACTCATTAATTACTTTCCTTAGTAACTTTTCTTCATTTAATTACATTAAGTAATTATACTTCACAAATCATCAAACGATTAATTTAAATTAATTAAACTAAATTAATTAACTTAAACCAATCAAATTTAAACTCAATTAATAAGTAATTAATTCCTTAATTACTTACATAAGTAATTAAACTAAATAATTTACACAATTTGATTATCTTTAAATTAATTAAACTAATTAATAATTAAAATTAATCACATTAATTAATTATTAAATAATCCTTAGTTAATGATCTTCATTAACTATTAACAACTCATTAATTATTTTCTAAAATAATTAACTTATTTTAATCATTATTAATTACAAATTAATTAATCATTAATTAATCCATTAATTAATCCCTAATTAATTAAATAATTAAGTGTTAATTAAAACTTAATTTATCCATTATTACTTGTTTAATTAATTATTAATCATTAATTAAAAACTAATTTTATTTAATTAATTATTCTTAATTACAAGTTAATTATTCAATGAATAATTAATCTTAAACCCTTAAGATTAAACCTTAATTACTTTAAGTAATTATTTATTTCATTAATTTATTAAGTAAATAAATTATTCCTTTAATTACTCTAATAATTAAATGAAATATAAAACATTAAATTATTGCTTAACTTTAACAAGTTTAAATTCAATCTCAAACCTTAATTGTTAAACAAAACTTTTATTATAAAAGAAATTTCACAAAGGTCAAAACTGTAAAGACCCGTAAATCCGTACTCCTTGAATAGACACTAATCTCCTTTGTTTAATTCAAGATGAACGAAAATACGAACCCTTAGGGGTTTAAGAAAAAGAATTTAAGAAAAGAGAAGAGAAAAAGATAGAAAATTTAGATAGGGAAAAGAAGATAGAACGTTTTTAAAATAGAAGAAAAGGAGAATAGAATGGAAGATTAGAAAATAGAGAGAAGAGAAAATAGAATAGAGAAGAGATAGAAAATAGGACGGAATTTTAATAGAGAACATAGAAGGGGAAAGAAAAATAGAACATAATTTTAAAATAGAACGGAACAGAAAGCAAACAGAACAACATCAGAATCTCACAATTCGCAGCGGAACAACATATAATAATAAATGAATAATCTTTAAACAAAGAACTATATCAGTTATTACATTTTATACTTTACATCACATCATATCATCAGAGTGTACAACAACAACAACAAACAGTGCAGCGGAAAAGAAATACTATATAAACTAGTAATACGCCATGCCATCCAGCTTGCCTCCAGCAATTCCAGAATATCCAGAATATCCTGATAAACCTTAACTCTTGACTGCCCGTGTGGAAATTGGTGGGCACCCAGAGTTTAGGAAGGAAAACAATAAACTCCAAGTCAGTCATGTGACTGGTGTGAGAACTCAAAACAGTTTATTTAACTTTAAAATCAAAATAGAGAGATATTTTTAAATTCAATTCGCAATGCTTTTAAAAATGAGACTACCATAAGGCCTCCCGCACACACACACAATGCAAACGCAGAATCGGAGGAGATTTCTCCTTATGATAGTCAAAGATGCTTGATACGCATTTAAAATAACATTTGATATTATTACTAGTGCATAGTGTAGTGGAAAATTCATTTCGAAAGTAGAATATAAATCTTAGCCAACATACGACCATTATCGTATGCCTACTATAGCTACCATCCAAACAGTGTTGCGACACCATAAGTGAATGATAGGTTCTACAACTAATACCGTACAAGTTTCGTATTGGGAATTGGATTTCCAACAAATGGTCAGGCCAAGGAACTTCCCATTGCCACATGAGAATGCCTCTGGAAAGACATCCCCGAGAACCAAACCGGAACTCTGCCAACACAAGGCCGGGTTACCCCTAACTGGGTAACTACTGACACGAGCACGCCATTCCCCGATCGTAAACGACCTTTCTCACGGGATCCCGAAAACCAACAACCACAAAGTAATAAATTCGTAGTAACCACATAGGTTAAATATCTGGGCTCCATACCATGATACCACCTCTATCCAGAAGGAAATGTACATACCCTAAAGGGTGCTACCCCTCATAACCTTGCCGCATCTTTCCTGTTTTGACCATTTTCGGGGTGTGAGGTTCGACGAAGTCACGTCCACAAAAACATACTTTATACAAAAGCCATGCTTTGGGTCAACAAATGATACACAATGATCACTAAGATAGACGATCAAATAAATGATCCTATCACAATAATCAAAACAATGATCATTTCAGCAACACTCAGCATGTCACATTACCAAATTGGGAATATATCGCTGATAACTTCAACTATATAACCTCTGAGCTCGTACGTCTCAGAGAAGGGTGTTAAGCTAAAAGAATAAATTCTCCGCCACCAACAGAAATATATTTAAAAGAAATCGGCTTTATATCTCAACTTGTAATGTCAGACATACAATCCATACAAGTCTGTTCCGGGCTCGAACAAAACCGAAGGCACTTGCAAAGAAGTCCTTGCAATCCGGATATTCACAATCCTGATCGGATTCACCATCACATATGGATAACTCTATACCGTAGCTACTCGGTGCAGAGTAAATCGACAGGTCATCCTATCGCTCTCGCAAATACCGGGTCTTTAACACCGATCTTCAATGCAATTATAACGACGTATCACATATTCGGAATGGGTTATACGACCCCATGGTCCTTTCCCGGTTAACCCGAATAGTGAGCGCTTATTCAAAAATAAGTGTGGCATTCACATTCAAACAAATCACATCAAATACCCATTCAAAGGGAAATATTGATAGTCGGTTATTGAACTATCACTGGATATGCACACATCACCATTTTCCAAATTATTTATTTTCCAAAATATCTTTACAAGATATAAAATTTCACACTTCAAAAATAAATCAAATATTTATTTTTAAACCAATTCCACTTTCTTTTATAAATTCCTTAGTGAATTTGTATTTCAAAATATCAATGAATATTCGATTTCAATTATTCATTTCAATTTTCTTTTCAATTTATCTTCAAAAGATAAATTCTCAAAATATTCACTTTATATTGGAAAACATTTCCATACTTATTTATTCATAAGTAATTCACAAATTTTATTTATTTTCAACACTTAGAAAATATTCAATATACTTAAATCAAAATTAAGTATATATTTCATTCTTTAAGGAAATCATTCTCTTAAACATATTTATTTGGGCCAAAACGAATGTTGCGTAAAACATCGTTACGACGTCCCAAAATCACTAGTATAGGGATTCGAAATTAAAATAGATATATAAATCCCAATACTATACAAAACATTTCCTTTCGGAAATCATTTACTATAACAACAGTGTTATAGTCCATCATCTCCTTCTGTTTCTCGAAAACGTCTATTTCAACAATAAATGTTGAAATCTAGGGTTTCGAATCTCAACACAATTAAAACTTCGTTAGATCGTTTTAATTCTATTTAAAACATCCAAATCCAAAACAATTTCTTTAACGTGTTATTCACTATTCAAAAACGTGAATATACTTCATTAACAATTTCATCCTTTTATTCATTTTAATTCAAAGGATTATTCACTATTCAAAAATGTGAATATAACTCCATTTATAGGTTTCAACAATTAACTTATCAAAATAAGTTGTTTGTGAATTTATAAACAACGTTTATAAATTCCATTTCTATTTATTTATAAAAACTTCCTTTTTATAAATTCTTTTATTAACCTATTCCAGTTTATAACTCAATTATAAACTAAAAGTTCATATTATAAGTTAAATACTTATAAAACGATTATTTTACAAAATCGTTCCTCTAAACTTCATAATTATAAATCTTATATCTTATAAGATTCAATTATTTATCCAAAATTCATTCTTTCAATAACTTTATAAATTTTATAAACCTACTGTTTATAAAATTCCATTTATAACTTCACTGTTTATAATTCTGTAAATTTCATTCATTTACTAAATTCATCTTCACTTTATTCAAACACTTATAAAAACTCGTTTTATAATGTCTATATTTCAATTTATAAATGTCCATTTATAAATCTCTTAATATAAATCAATTTATATTATTCTTTAAAAACATCTTTAAATTCCTTTATAATTTCCCATTCTCTTGATTTATAAAATAATTAAATTTTATAAATCCTATATTTAAACTCTTTATAATAAATTCCAAAATCTCAATTTAAACTATTTTAAAAAATCATTAATCCATATTTTCAAAAATCACCTTTTAACTATATTTCTTTAAAATCTTAATTTTTATAACTTTAAAAAATTATAACGTTTATTTATTTATAATGGATCAATTCCAAAATATAGTATAAAAGTATACTTTCAAAAAATCACTTCAAAATCATTTTAAAATTCCAAATTTGGTCCAATGATGCTACACACCAAATAGTCAATCACGACTACAACGATATCATATATAAATATGAAAATCCATCAAATATCAAAATATCTGAAATCTAATAAATACTGTTGAGGAATCCTGTTGGATCCCTCCAACCTGTTTTCCTGCATCCACAAACATTAGCACAATACCAATTTCGCTCCAGTACGAAATTATCGCGGTACATGTTCTTATTAAATATTATCCACTTAATAACGGCGTAATAGGGTCTCATCCGCAAAAAAATACGGGAAATCAACAACTGCAATATATACATATGCCAATATATATATATATATTGATATTATATATAATACCAATTTCACTGTTTATGAAATATTCGCGGTATATGTTTTTAATAAATAACATCCGCTTACTAACGGCGTATAATGTCTATTTTAACAATCAATAGATATCAATCAACATTCAAACATGCATTCAAATATTTTAAATCTAACTATTTAAAATAAAAATCGAAACTGATTCGATTGAGTGAGAAGTTCTCACCTTGATTTTAAATTCCGTTTTAGCGATTTATTTCGAATAAAATTAAACGGACGTTTAATTTTACCCAAAATTCTCACTAACTCCAAACGACTCCAAACCAACTCCATCGCGTAGTGCTCGTCCATACGATTCCAACGCAACTGGTTTCGCGCGTTTTCGACCTCGTATGAAAAAGTTATGAATATTTGAAGTTTACTCGAATTTTAATAACTAAAATTACACATTAATTTATAATTTTTAACCTCAAACTCATCAGGACCCTCCATTTCATCTTGCATCAGATCTGGCCGCCCATCCCCTTCTCCCTCTCACGTTCTTCTTCTCCAGGTTGAGGCCGCAACCACCAACCCATGAACAAGCAACTAGGGTTTAACATTGCAAGCTCATTTCTCGACGAAATCACATCAAACCACCTGCAAATCGAAGCTCTTCGCGAGAGCTACCTCCACCACCCATGGCTTGAAGCTCGGCCCCCTATATGGCCTTGAATTGCGTGCAAAAATCTGCAGGTTCGGCCCACCATAGCTCCTCCTACGTTGCACCATTTCCGATCATCACCGTATGGAATCGAAGCTCTCGTCGAGCTCTACGACTTTCGTGTTGAACACCTTGGCTAAATCTTTGTAGATTGAGAGAGATTGAGGGAGAAGTGAGAGACAATTCTGGCCATTCATTTGTTAGGTGGCGGCTAGGGTTTTAGATTAGGTTTTTATTATTATTTTTTTATTATGAAGGGTGTGGGTGTGTATTTATAGAGAAACGATCGACACTATTCATCCGGAAATTCCGAACTCCGATTTACGTGCCGAAACTGACGTACCTAGGGTTTATCCCGCGTTCCGGACACAATGGAACAGGTTTCGGAAGCTAATTCGGAAGTATGTGCGAGTTATAGCTGTAAACGCTCAATTTGAATTAAACCGATTTAAGTCGATTTCTAGGCGTTTTAATTTGTACCGGACAAACGGTAAATCCAATTGACTTGAAATTTGAAACCTTACAATAATATCACATTATGGATCCGATGAAACTGGTTTCGTCAAAATCCGAGACTTTTTGAAAAATGGCTATTTTAACTCGCCAAATTTAAATTAAAAATAAATCGATGCGTTTCGAGCTGCCACGCTCAAACGATAGCTCCGATTGGCACGAAAATTGAAATCCGGTAATAACTAACTATTACGGATCCAATGGAACTGGTTTCGTTCAATTCCGAGACTGTTCAAAAATTGACTATTTTCACTAGTCGATTTAAATATTAAAATATTCAATTTTCACAAATTAACTTTTAATTCGATTTTAAAAGTTCTAAAATATCATTCTAACTCTAACATGATAAAATAAAATTTTACAAATCATTTTCAATCATATTTAACTATATTTTCAATTATTTCTATAATTTAACATATTAAATTATCGATTTAATTATTCAATTAAATCCAATAATTCAAATTAAAATTTATTCGACTTATAAATTCACTTATTAATATTTAAAATTGATTAAATATTCATATTTTAAATTAATAAAAATCCTGGTTCGTTACAAAAACAAATTTCTTTTAAAATTAAAACCATTTAAATTTTTACATTATCAATCAAATTTGGTTTAAACACTTAAATTTATAAAACTTAAATTCATTTTAAACCAATGATTCAAAATTAGATTTGAATCAAATTTAAAATTTATTTAAACATTACTTCATATTTCAATTTCAAATTTAAATTCAAATTTCTTTTAAAAACATTTAAACAATAAACTCTTTTAAAGTTATTTTAAAGCAAATTTGAATTTAAATACCTAATCATTTCCAACTTTAAGATTCAATTCAACTTGAATCTATAATTTAAATTAGATTTAAAACTTAACTGAAATCTTTGCTTTATATTTCAAATTCCAATTTAAAATTCGAAACATAACAATTACTAAACCTCAATAACTAGCTCGAGCTGACTCAAGCAACTCGAGTAACAATTTCTTTCAAATTCATCTTAAAATCAATTAAAAAAAATCAGGTTTATTTCAAATCCCTGTAATTTACAGGTTTACCCACCCTGTAACAAAATAAACACTCGAGACTCATCTAAACTTCTTCGAGTTCCCAAACCAATTGCTTCGAGCAAAACATAATACAACCCCAGTAAACACAAACCCCCTTCTCCCCTAAAAATCAACTGACACGCCATTAACCTCGTGCACCTGCACCTCCGCAGCGACCATCACCGACCCATCGCGACCCCCTACGTAAGTCAACAGCCATCCCCCGACTCCATTCCGATCATCAAACTAACTGCAAACCCCAAAAATCGATTTTAAGCATTCGAGCTCAAAATACTGTAACAATGGACAAATCTGAATTCGCTTCAATCAACCAAATTTGATCACCAGAGAAACTATAACTCCGGCCACTTCTCATTCCATACTCCATCTATCATCATCTTGAATCACGAAGAACTCGGTTGCCTCAAGAAGTTTCAACGATCAAATTTACTGAAGAACAAAAAACTAGGTTTAACTACTATGATCCCAAATTCCTACTGCCTTACTGCATTAATTCCTCAATTATCATTTTTCCTCAATTCTCCTATCACCATTCTATCATCAGGAACATCACTGGCCACCAAATCTTCTTAGATCCACAGAATCAACCCAAATTATGATTTCTGGTTAAACCAGAATTCCTAAATCAAAAACAAACTAAAAGTTCTAATTTAAATTTTAAAATTCGAGTTTTTGATCAGGTAACATATTGATAATCTTAAATCAAAGAATTTAAAGGATTGAATTCTTGTTAATAACAGAATTACTCTGTTGTTCAGTGTTTTTTTTTTCTAGAGGCCACACTGTTTTATTATATATATTTTTTAGTGACACTTCTGGTTTGTATTCATACTTGATAAAACTTAAAACTTAGTTATGTTACACAACTTTTTTTTTTCTTAAGTCATAGACCTAACATAGATTAGATCTAAAGTATAGGATATTAAGAAAATCAAAGGTCTAGAACTTAAGTACAAAAACATGCATTCACAATAACATGCATCATAACCTTCATTCAGTAACATACACACATTCTTGTTTCCAGAGTAAATAACAACTAATTTTATACTTAAATTTATTAAATATAAATTGTTACTCACCTGGTATAAGAACAGAGCACATGGTTGACAGCTTCAGATTTTACTTTTGTTTTGCTTATGCATTTTGAACCTCAACTTGGTTTATAAACTGCAGATTCTTTTAAAACATCCATTTTACTTACTGCAATGCTTCCTGATCTATATGCATACTTATTTCCAGGTGAACGCATGCAGGCTTCCAGAGAGAAGATGTACGCAAGTTTGAATGTTGATTTCAATTAGAGGACTGCAGGCTTTAGTTGATGTTGAAAAGAACTGCAGGTATTTGAGTTGAGACTTGAAGTTATAGATGAACTTCAGGTGCATGCAGGTTTGTACCTTTTTTTTTACAGAAAAGAATTTGCAAATTGATTGCAGGTTTGGATGTTGTTTCAAAACAAAAGAAGAGGAAACTGCAAGTCTTATGAATTTGTAGAATTGGATTGCAAATTTGATTTATTTTGGTAAGTGGAAACATGGGTTTTGATTTGAAGATGAAAACTTTAGATTTTCATGGCTGAAGATCTTAAGTTTTTGAAAAATAAAAAAAATGGAAAGGAAGAATGATTTTAGAGGAAATGTATTTGTATAAGTATATTTTGATTTTAATAGAAATAAAAATGAAAAGAAAATTTAAACATTACACTTGTTCACATTTTAACATTTGTCACTTAAGTTTATTATATGACTAACACATGTCAATTTGTATCTTAAGAAACTTACACATATAATCTAAGTATTTTTAATTTAAATTGAATTTTAAAAAATTTGTCTTAATCATTATTTCCTATGTATATATAAATGAATTTTATTTCTTCTTTTATAGAAAAACTAAACAAAATAATTTTACAAATAAAAGCTTATTCAAATACTTTTAAGTATTTATTCATTAAAAAATTAAATTCAAACTTTAAATTAACTTATCAAATCAAATTTTAATAATCAAATTACATATATAAATGCATATATAATTCTATTAAAATTAAAAACAACAATTTTATTCCTTACAAAATCTATTTATGTTCATAAGAACTTAAGTATTATAATTTTTATTTAAAAATAACAAATTAAGCAATATCAAAAAATTTGTTAAAAGAGATTATAACAAACTAAAATCATTTGTAATTTACATTGTAAATTCTTATATATATATATAAATCCCAAGTAATATAAAGTAAAACTTAGCTTTCATATTTATCTAATTTAAATTCATATTTTTAAGCTAAATAAAATTTTTAAAACAAATAAGATTTGTCATAATATAAACCATAAAATTATTTATTACATTTCTTTGAAAAGCCAATTCCTAAATCAAATTTTTAATTTGCTAAAAATAAACTAGAATTTGAAAATCAATTCATTCACTAAATTCAAAATCAAAATTTATCAATTTACAATATATACAAAAATATATATTATAAACAGAAAACAATTTACTTATTTAAAAAGATAAGATCTTTCAATTTAAATATTTATTAAAACATGATTATTAAATCAAATTCCAAATCTGTTATTAAAATTATCAGTCAAATTAAATTTATAACACAGATTATTAAATTTATATTGCCCAATTTCCGGGATATCACATTCCTTCCCCCTTAAAAGAATTTCGTCCTCGAAATTTAAAAGCAAAGGTAATTTAATAATCTATCTTAAGATTTTATCTTAACATACAAGCATATATTATCAAACATATGCTAACAACCATAGCAACCAATTCAAACAAAACAAATTTAATTATCCAGAAAAATTCTAGATAAAATTTTCACGAGTTTCCCCGGTATAAATATCGGGATACTCGCTCTATAGAATCTAAACAATAAATACTATTAAGCTATAAAGCTCCTATCCAACTATATCTACCAACAAAACAATATGTCGGACTACAGACGAGTCTAAATCAACAATCACATCCTCCTGAACTGCTGGTTCCACAACCATAGATAAACCATACACATACTCCCTCAGAGATACGTAAAACACATCGAATCCCAGTTATCCAGCTGACTATTCAACTTTGAAAATCAAACACCAATTCTCACAAGAACACAGAAAGATCAAAACATTTCGGAGCTGACTTACCTAGTCTTACTCAATCTTATAGCTCCTTAGATCAGTGAAAACTTCCTCAAAATCAAATCTCCGACTCAGGAATCCAAATTCCTTCGTCTCTTACCCACAGAACTCTTCTGATGATCCTAGGCTGCCTTCAACTCTCCTGATCAGCTCAACCTTTGTTGATGTCTCTAGAAACAACTGGACCAAAACAATCCAACAAAATGATCTCCTCAAGATCAATTCCAATCCAAGAACACCAACTCTACTCCACAAACATCAGAAGATTAACTTTCTTCTCTTATCCGGAAAAGATAAAACAAAAGCACTTCCAATGTGCTTCCGCTGCCCAACTCTGATCTGAAGCAGAAGAAAAACTCGAGCACAAACTGGATAACACATTACAGAAATATGGTGCAACATATCCATAAAAGAAAACCCAGATGCCCCATCTGATCCAAAGCTGCTTCATTAAACCTTTGGTATCACTCCTAGAATCCAGTCGATAAGAAAACTCAGCCTCTAGGTACGGACAAACTTCTCATAGCTCAAGAGATCACTCAAACTATCGTAAGTCACTTTTGCGATCAATCCATCCAACATCCAAAGAAAACTGTTCTCTTTTTACCAATCAGAACAGCATACGCTTAACTAGCCAATCCATCGTAAAAATGGAATCTTCTCTGCTACTTCTGAACTTCTTCAGAAAAACTGCTAACCGGAAGACTTTCTTGCCAGCACCCAGAATACTCCGGACTGCACTGCTGACACCAATGCCAAAGACTTCCTAAACTAAATCTCTTCGAGAAACTCGGGCTTCAAACCGGACAGAAACATCCTGCTGAATCCAGCCACAACATCGAAGCGGACACACCTCTTTAAACTTGTTCCAAAGAAAACTTCTTAGGAAACAATCCATATTTATTGCATCCCATCACGCAGCTACTAATTCCTAGGGTATCAAGATACCATCATTCTCTTCTGCCTAACCGACAGATCAAAACTCTACTCATCCAATTCAAAGATAGTCTCCGAACCTTAACAGGTTACCTTCAGAGATCTATGAAATCTTATACTCTGCACAACTCACTCAAGACGGTATTAGGTCTACAGTCTCGACAGAAACACTTCCAACCTCAACACTCGAAACTCTAACCAAAAGCAGTAGTTGTGTTACACACCCACTACCTTATCTACCTTTATAGCCCATATTGGAAAACCTGAACAGGTAACCCAAAAAATAGGTAGAAGTAATTATATAAATATATATATAATAAAACTACAAATACGCTCTCTCAAGATAGACACCACTCAAGAGCCTAATTATTCGCTCAACCTAATGCTCTGATACCAACTGTGGCGACCCGACTTTTTCTATCCAGAAAAGTCATGTCATCATGAAGAAAGAAAGGGATAGAAAAGAGAAAAGAAAGAGAAGAAAGAAGAACACAACATCAGAATCTCAACAGCGGAACGAATAAATTATATTAATGACATAAAATATTACATAGTTTACAACCACTATCAGAGTACACAGATATATAGCACATACTAGACAGTTATAAACACCTGTCTAGTATTTACAACATAATACAACTCAGAAACAAACACAGATCACACAGCGGAATACTATATATCTACCGCAGAAGCTGTAACGACCCAGAATTTTTATTAATTAAAATATGAGTATTTAATTAATTTTAAATATTAATAAGTGAATTTATAAGTCAAATAAATTTTTATTTCAATTATTGGATTTAATTGAATAATTAAATCGATAATTTAATATGTTAAATTATAGAAATAATTGAAAATAGCGTTAAATATGATTGAAAATGATTTGTAAAATTTTATTTTATCATATGGAAGTTAGAATGATATTTTAGAACTTTTTAAATCGAATTAAATGTTAATTTGTGAAAATTGAATATTTTAATATTTAAATCGACTAGTGAAAATAGTCAATTTTTGAACAGTCTCAGAATTGAACGAAACTAGTTTCATTGGATCCGTAATAGTTAGTTATTACCGGATTTCAATTTTTGTGTCAATCGGAGTTATCGTTTGATCGTGGCAGCTCGAAACGCATCGATTTATTTTTAATTTAAATTTGGCGAGTGAAAATAGCCATTTTTCAAAAAGTCTCGGATTTCGACGAAACCAGTTTCATCGGATCCGTAATGTGATATTATTGTAAGGTTTCAAATTTCAAGTCAATTGGATTTACCGTTTGTCCGGTACGAATTAAAACGCCTAGAAATCGACTTAAATCGGTTTAATTCAAATTGAGCGTTTATAGCCATAACTCGCACAGATGTCCGAATTAGCTTCCGAAACATGTTTCATTGTGTCCGGAACGCGGGGTAAACCCTAGGAATGTCAGTTTCGGCGCGTAAATCGGAGTTCGAAATTTCCGGATGAATAGTGTTCGTTCGTTCGTTCTTCTATAAATAGACCCACAACCTTCATAAATAAAAAAAAAATTAATTAGGTTATGAAACCCTAGCCGCCTCTAACATTATCTAAGGCCAGAAATTCACAAGCTTCTCCTCTCAATTACTCCCAATCCATTCATTGATTCAACGAAGCTTCAACACGGAAGTCGAAGAGCATGAGGAGAGCTAGAGATCTATACGGTTGAGATCTGAAACGACGTCGGATGGTGGGAGCTAGGGGAGGCCGACGCCTACAGCTCACGCACGCAATTCTAGGATGGAGGAGTGGCCGAGTTTCATGGTACTGGGGCCGAGCATAGTGGAAGTTGGGGGCTTCGATTTGCAACTCCCTGATCGAAGTTTCGTTGAGTGTTGGAGGAGCAAATTAAAACCCTAGTATTTGAATATGGGTTCATGCTTGCGTGCTCCTTCCTGGAGATATTTGCGTGATGAAGGAGAAAGGGGGGGGACGGTCCAGATGAGGGGATTGCAGATCCAATGGCTGATGTAGCATAGGTTAAAAGTTTTAAATAAATGTTGTAATTTATATGCTTTATAAACTCGTGTAACTTCAAAAATTCGTAACTTTTTCATACGAGGTCGAAAACGCGCGAAACCAGTTGCGTTGGAATCGTATGGACGAGCACTACGCGATGGAGTTGGTTTGGAGTCGTTTGGAGTTAGTGAGAATTTTGGGTAAAATTAAACGCGCGTTTAATTTTATTCGAAATAAATCGCTAAAACGAAATAAAACCAAGGTGAGAACTTCTCACTCAATCGAATCAGTTTCGATTTTATTTTAAATAGTTAGATTTAAAATATTTGAATGCATGTTTGAATGATGATTGTTATATATTGATTGTTAAAATAGACATTATACGCCGTTAGTAAGCGGATGTTATTTATTAAAAACATATACCGCGAATATTTCATAAACAGTGAAATTGGTATTATATATAATAGCAATATATATATATTGGCATATGTATATATTGGAGTTATTGATTTCCCGCATTTTTTGTTTAGCGGATGAGACCCTATTGCGCCGTCTATTAAGCGGATAATATTTAAATCCTATATACCGCGATAATTTCGTACTGGAGCGAAATTGGTATTGTGCTAATGTTTGTGGATGCAGGAAAACAGGTTGGAGGGATCCAACTGGATTCCTCAACAGTATTTATTTGATTTCAGATATTTTGATATTTGATGGATTTTCATATTGATATATGATATCGTTGTAGTCGTGATTGACTATTTGGTGTGTAGCATCATTGGACCCAGATTTTGGGATTTTAAAATGATTTTAAAGTGATTTTAGAAAGTATACGTTTTATAAAATAATTTTTGGAATTGATCCGTTTTAAATAAATAAACGTTAAAAATTTTAATGTTATAAAAAATTATGATTTTTGAGAAATATAGTTAAAAACTGATTTTTGAGAATATGATGCTAATGATTTTATAAAATAGTTTAATCGGGATTTTAGAATTCATTGTGAAAAGTTTAAATATAGGATTTATAAAATTTAATTATTTTATGAATCAAAATGGTAAAATAATAAAGGAGATTAATGACGTTTTAAAAGGATAATATAAATTGATTTATATTAAGAGATTTATAAATGGATATTTATAAATTGAAATAGGGACATTATAAAACGAGTTTTTATAAGTGTTTGAATGAAGTGAAAATGAATTTCATAAATGAATGAAATTTATAGAATTTTAAACAGTGAAGTTATAAATGGAATTTTATAAACAGTAGGTTTATAAAATTTATAAAGTTGTTGAAAGAATGAATTTTGGATAAATAATTGAATCTTATAAGTTATAAGATTTATAATTATGAAGTTAAAAGAACGATTTTTGTAAAGTAATTGTTTTATAAGTATTTAACTTATAATATGAACTTTTAGTTTATAATTGAGTTATAAACTGGAATAGGTTAATAAAA
The DNA here is from genome assembly GCA_030765085.1 of Allium cepa. Taxonomy (NCBI): domain Eukaryota; kingdom Viridiplantae; phylum Streptophyta; class Magnoliopsida; order Asparagales; family Amaryllidaceae; genus Allium; species Allium cepa. The sequence continues at coordinate 83,793,738 of CM060931.1, read as the reverse complement.
GAATTTATAAAAAGGAAGTTTTTATAAATAAATAGAAATGGAATTTATAAACGATGTTTTATAAATTCGCAAATGACTTATTTTGATAAGTAAATTGTTGAAACCTATTAATGGAGTTATATTCACGTTTTTGAATAGTGAATAATCCTTTGAATTAAAATGTATAAAAGGATGAAATGTGTTAACGTAGTATATTCACGTTTTTGAACTGTGAATAATATGTTAAAGGAAATGTTTTGAATGAGATGTTTAAATTGAATTAAAACGATCTAACGATGTTTTAAAATGTGTTGAGATTCGAAACCATAGATTTCAACATTTATTGTTGAAATAGACGTTTTCGAGAAATGAAAAGGAAATAGTGGACTATAACACTGTTGTTATAGTAAATGATTTCCGAAAGGAAATGTTTTGTATAGTATTGGGATTTATATATCTATTTTAATTTCGAATCCCTATACTAGTGATTTTTGAGTCGTCGTAACGATGTTTTACGTAACATTCGTTTTGGCCCAAATAAATATGTTTAAGAGAATGATTTCCTTAAAGAATGAAATATATACTTATTTTTGATTTAAGTATATTGAATATTTTCCAAGTGTTGAAAATAAATAAAATTTGTGAATTACTTATTAAATAAGTATGGAATTGTTTTCCAATATAAAGTGAATATCTTAAGAATTTATCTTTTTGAAGATAAATTGAAATGAATAATCGAAATCGAATATTCATAGATATTTTGGATTATAAATTCAATATGGAATTTATGAATGAAAAGTGGAATTTGTTTAAAAATAAATATTGATTTATTTTTTAAGTATTGAAATTAAATATCTAGTGAAGATATTTTTGGAAAATAAATAATTTGGAAAATTATTTGGAAACTGGTGATGTGTGCATGTCCAGTGATAGTTCAATAACCGACTATCAATATTTCCCTTTGAATGGGTAATTGATGTGATTTGTTTGAATGTGAATGCTACACTTATTTTTGAATAAGCGCTCACTATTCGGGTTAACCGGGAAAGGACCATGGGGTCGTATAACCCATTCCGAATATGTGATACGTCGTTGTGAATTGCATTGAAGATCGGTGTTGAAGACTCGGTATTTGCGAGAGCGATAGGATGACCTGTCGATTTACTCTGCACCGAGTTGCTCCGGTATAGAGTTCTCCATATGTGATGGTGAATCCGATCAGGATTGTGAATATCCGGATTGCAAGGACTTCTTTGTAAGTGCCTTCGGTTTTGTTCGAGCCCGGAACAGACTTGTATGGATTGTATGTCTGACATTACAAGTTGAGATATAAAGCCGATTTCTTTCAAATATATTTCTGTTGGTGGCGGAGAATTTATTCTTTTAGCTTAACACCCTTCTCTGAGACGTACGAGCTCAGAGGTTATATAGTTGAAGTTATCAGCGATATATTCCCAATTTGGTAATGTGACATGCTGAGTGTTGCTGAATTGATCATTGTGTTGATTATTGTGATAGGATCGTTTATTTGATCGTCTATCTTAGTGATCATTGTGTTGATCATTTGTTGACCCAAAGCATGGCTTTTGTATAAAGTATGTTTTTGTGGACGTGACTTCGTCGAGCCTCACACCCCGGAAATGGTCAAAACAGGAAAGATGCAGCAAGGTTATGAGGGGTAGCACCCTTTAGGGTATGTACATTTCCTTCTGGATAGAGGTGGTATCATGGTATGGAGCCCAGATATTTAACCTATGTGGTTACTACGAATTTATTACTTTGTGGTTGTTGGTTTTCGGGATCCCGTGAGAAAGGTCGTTTACGATCGGGGAATGGCGTGCTCGTGTCAGTAGTTACCCAGTTAGGGGTAACCCGGCCTTGTGTTGGCAGAGTTCCGGTTTGGTTCTCGGGGATGTCTTTCCAGAGGCATTCTCATGTGGCAATGGGAAGTTCCTTGGCCTGACCATTTGTTGGAAATCCAATTCCCAATACGAAACTTGTACGGTTTTAGTTGTAGAACCTATCATTCACTTATGGTGTCGCAACACTGTTTGGATGGTAGCTATAGTAGGCATAGTTCGAAATGTCTATGTTGGCTAAGATTTATATTCTACTTTCGAAATGAATTTTCCACTACACTATGCACTAGTAATAATATCAAATGTTATTTTAAATGCGTATCAAGCATCTTTGGCTATCATAAGGAGAAATCTCCTCCGATTCTGCGTTTGCATTGTGTGTGTGTGCGGGAGGCCTTATGGTAGTCTCATTTTTAAAAGCATTGCGAATTGAATTTAAAAATATCTCTCTATTTTGATTTTGAAGTTAAATAAACTGTTTTGAGTTCTCACACCAGTCTTGTTAAGCTTTGGGCTATGTGATGGGGGGTTCTCGCTTCGCGGTTAGGTGGCGAACAGGAGACTCTTACTCCCACACATCCTCTTTTAGGGGGTTGGTTAGGTGTAACCTGAGACAGTCGAGAGGCTGGCTGTAAAAGCAAGTTTGGGATACCAGTGTAAGCCACGGTGGGGCTGGGATGGTTGAAAAGCCTACCGGTTGTGACTGCTGTCGACGGTTGAAAAGCCTAGATCTTTACAGTTGGTATCAGAGCTTATGGTTAAGCGACAACCATGGTTCTGTTGGGTATTACTGATAGAGTCAGCGGTACTCTAGAATGAGTTTGAGTGTAATAATAGCTATGAGAGCGTATTTGTTAGTGAATATAAAATTGTTTTATATTGTGATGATTGGTTTGTTGAATGGTATATAGATTCTGGTTAATACGAGTAATTAACGTTGTTGATAGGAATCTCTAAACACTTGAATAGAACAATTCGGCACGATATTGATTTTAAATTGGGTAAATGAAATAATTTTACCTTGATTATATATTTTATATATAAAGGAATAATTTTTCAGAATTATTAAAGTGTATGTAAGTTGATTGTTTGGTTGTTTGAATAATCTAAATTAAAGAATAATTGTATAAGTATAAAGAATTATAAGAATTGAATTATAATTAAAATGAATTACAATTGTGAAATAAACTTATATATGAGAAGAGAAACTATATGAATATATTTATGAATATGAGTTGTAAAAAAAAATGAATTTAAAGTTAAATGGAATATAACTTAAGTGATATGGAATGAAGTTGATATTAGTATCAAAGTAAATTAATAAAATTAAGTGATAGATATGAACTTGAGTTATGTAAATGAAATTCGATTTTGTAATTGAATTGAATGAATGGATTGAATATTAATCAATTAAATGTGAATAATTGATATGAAATAATGAATGTAAGTGTTAATTCATTAAAATCTAATGTTATTAGAAGTTGAAAGTTTGAATGAAAATCAATTAATTAAACCAAACTGAATGAATATAAGCAAAGGAATTTGGTTGCAATTAATATACATTGATTGTTATATGATTGTTAGTTGATTGTATATAATTCATTAAGTGTTAATGAAATTGAAAGCTAAAGTAATTGGAATTCAATTGGAAGTTAAGTGAATATTAAATAGAATTGAATTTGTTTTGGAAGTGAACCAACTTGAATATGAATTAGTGAATATAAACTAATTGAGAATGAATGTTAGTAAAAACATCCAATGTTAAAGAATCTAATGTGATTTAAATTGAAAACCAATTCATTAATATTAACGAGAATATGAATGAATATTTATTGGTTATGGATGTTAGTTGGATGATAGTTGGTTGATGTTTGCATTTGTTGTTTGTTTACATTTGCTATGTTGGCATATATAGTAATTATGTTGCTATATGTTGTATATTGATACTATTTCCATATATGCATGATTCTCATGTTGTTTGTTGAGTGATTAGTAGGTGCAGATCGCGTTTGCTTCGCATTTGGAGCTCGCTTTCGTGCTATATTAGCCATATATGCTTGCTAATAAAATATAAGGTACATATCTCGGATTACATACCGTACTTTTACACTTTTTTCCCTTCGGGATGCCTCATTACATGATGAGATGTATATTTGTGATATATATACTGTCATTTTTTTTTCGGATCGAGCCGCGCAAAGGAGACTATGGCGAATTTTTCCGAAAATTAAAGGCGTTAGAAAATTTTTGAGAAAATTGGAAAATTTTGGAAACTTTAAACTTTGATTTGAAGTTGAAAGTTAAACAATAGTAGTTGTTTTTGAAAAGATAACTAAGTATGATTTGGAAAACTTAGTAAAGATTTGTAAGAAGTTTAACTATGAATTTTGGGAAGGTTAATAAATTCTGTAATTTTTCTTACTTGTAATTTCGAGGACGAAATTCTTTTAAGTGGGGAAGATTGTAACGACCCAGAATTTTTATTAATTAAAATACGAGTATTTAATTAATTTTAAATATTAATAAGTGAATTTATAAGTCAAATAAATTTTTATTTGAATTATTGGATTTAATTGAATAATTAAATCGATAATTTAATATGTTAAATTATAGAAATAATTGAAAATAGCGTTAAATATGATTGAAAATGATTTGTAAAATTTTATTTTATCATATGGACGTTAGAATGATATTTTAGAATTTTTTAAATCGAATTAAATGTTAATTTGTGAAAATTGAATATTTTAATATTTAAATCGACTAGTGAAAATAGTCAATTTTTGAACAGTCTCATAATTGAACGAAACTAGTTTCATTGGATCCGTAATAGTTAGTTATTACCGGATTTCAATTTTCGTGTCAATCGGAGTTATCGTTTGATCGTGGCAGCTCGAAACGCATCGATTTATTTTTAATTTAAATTTGGCGAGTGAAAATAGCCATTTTTCAAAAAGTCTCGGATTTCGACGAAACCAGTTTCATCAGATCCGTAATGTGATATTACTGTAAGGTTTCAAATTTCAAGTCAATTGGATTTACCGTTTGTCTGGTACGAATTAAAACGCCTAGAAATCGACTTAAATCGGTTTAATTCAAATTGAGCGTTTATAGCCATAACTCGCACAGATGTCCGAATTAGCTTCCGAAACCTGTTCCATTGTGTCCGGAACGCGGGGTAAACCCTAGGAATGTCAGTTTCGGCACGTAAATCGGAGTTCGGAATTTCCGGATGAATAGTGTTCGTTCGTTCTTCTATAAATAGACCCACAACCTTCATAAATAAAAAAAAAATTAATTAGGTTATGAAACCCTAGCCGCCTCTAACATTATCTAAGGCCAGAAATTCACAAGCTTCTCCTCTCAATTACTCCCAATCCATTCATCGATTCAACGAAGCTTCAACACGGAAGTCGCAGAGCATGAGGAGAGCTAGAGATCTATACGGTTGAGATCTAAAACGACGTCGGATGGTGGGAGCTAGGGGAGGCCGACGCCTACAGCTCACGCACGCAATTCTAGGATGGAGGAGTGGCCGAGTTTCATGGTACTGGGGCCGAGCATAGTGGAAGTTGGGGGCTTCGATTTGCAACTCCCTGATCGAAGTTTCGTTGAGTGTTGGAGGAGCAAATTAAAACCCTAGTATTTGAATATGGGTTCATGCTTGCGTGCTCCTTCCTGGAGATATTTGCGTGATGAAGGAGAAAGGGGGGGACGGTCCAGATGAGGGGATTGCAGATCCAATGGCTGATGTAGCATAGGTTAAAAGTTTTAAATAAATGTTGTAATTTATATGCTTTATAAACTCGTGTAACTTCAAAAATTCGTAACTTTTTCATACGAGGTCGAAAACGCGCGAAACCAGTTGCGTTGGAATCGTATGGACGAGCACTATGCGATGGAGTTGGTTTGGAGTCGTTTGGAGTTAGTGAGAATTTTGGGTAAAATTAAACGCGCGTTTAATTTTATTCGAAATAAATCGCTAAAACGAAATAAAACCAAGGTGAGAACTTCTCACTCAATCGAATCAGTTTCGATTTTATTTTAAATAGTTAGATTTAAAATATTTGAATGCATGTTTGAATGATGATTGTTATATATTGATTGTTAAAATAGACATTATACGCCGTTAGTAAGCGGATGTTATTTATTAAAAACATATACCGCGAATATTTCATAAACAGTGAAATTGGTATTATATATAATAGCAATATATATATATTGGCATATGTATATATTGGAGTTATTGATTTCCCGCATTTTTTGTTTAGCGGATGAGACCCTATTGCGCCGTCTATTAAGCGGATAATATTTAAATCCCATATACCGCGATAATTTCGTACTGGAGCGAAATTGGTATTGTGCTAATGTTTGTGGATGCAGGAAAACAGGTTGGAGGGATCCAACTGGATTCCTCAACAGTATTTATTTGATTTCAGATATTTTGATATTTGATGGATTTTCATATTGATATATGATATCGTTGTAGTCGTGATTGACTATTTGGTGTGTAGCATCATTGGACCCAGATTTTGGGATTTTAAAATGATTTTAAAGTGATTTTAGAAAGTATACGTTTTATAAAATAATTTTTGGAATTGATCCGTTTTAAATAAATAAACGTTAAAATTTTTAATGTTATAAAAAATTATGATTTTTGAGAAATATAGTTAAAAACTGATTTTTGAGAATATGATGCTAATGATTTTATAAAATAGTTTAATCGGGATTTTAGAATTCATTGTGAAAAGTTTAAATATAGGATTTATAAAATTTAATTATTTTATGAATCAAAATGGTAAAATAATAAAGGAGATTAATGACGTTTTAAAAGGATAATATAAATTGATTTATATTAAGAGATTTATAAATGGATATTTATAAATTGAAATACGGACATTATAAAACGAGTTTTTATAAGTGTTTGAATGAAGTGAAAATGAATTTCATAAATGAATGAAATTTATAGAATTTTAAACAGTGAAGTTATAAATGGAATTTTATAAACAGTAGGTTTATAAAATTTATAAAGTTGTTGAAAGAATGAATTTTGGATAAATAATTGAATCTTATAAGTTATAAGATTTATAATTATGAAGTTAAAAGAACGATTTTTGTAAAGTAATTGTTTTATAAGTATTTAACTTATAATATGAACTTTTAGTTTATAATTGAGTTATAAACTGGAATAGGTTAATAAAAGAATTTATAAAAAGGAAGTTTTTATAAATAAATAGAAATGGAATTTATAAACGATGTTTTATAAATTCGCAAATGACTTATTTTGATAAGTAAATTGTTGAAACCTATTAATGGAGTTATATTCACGTTTTTGAATAGTGAATAATCCTTTGAATTAAAATGTATAAAAGGATGAAATGTGTTAACGTAGTATATTCACGTTTTTGAACTGTGAATAATATGTTAAAGGAAATGTTTTGAATGAGATGTTTAAATTGAATTAAAACGATCTAACGATGTTTTAAAATGTGTTGAGATTCAAAACCATAGATTTCAACATTTATTGTTGAAATAGACGTTTTCGAGAAATGAAAAGGAAATAGTGGACTATAACACTGTTGTTATAGTAAATGATTTCCGAAAGGAAATGTTTTGTATAGTATTGGGATTTATATATCTATTTTAATTTCGAATCCCTATACTAGTGATTTTTGAGTCGTCGTAACGATGTTTTACGTAACATTCGTTTTGGCCCAAATAAATATGTTTAAGAGAATGATTTCCTTAAAGAATGAAATATATACTTATTTTTGATTTAAGTATATTGAATATTTTCCAAGTGTTGAAAATAAATAAAATTTGTGAATTACTTATTAAATAAGTATGGAATTGTTTTCCAATATAAAGTGAATATCTTAAGAATTTATCTTTTTGAAGATAAATTGAAATGAATAATCGAAATCGAATATTCATAGATATTTTGGATTATAAATTCACTATGGAATTTATGAATGAAAAGTGGAATTTGTTTAAAAATAAATATTGATTTATTTTTGAAGTATTGAAATTAAATATCTAGTGAAGATATTTTGGAAAATAAATAATTTGGAAAATTATTTGGAAACTGGTGATGTGTGCATGTCCAGTGATAGTTCAATAACCGACTATCAATATTTCCCTTTGAATGGGTAATTGATGTGATTTGTTTGAATGTGAATGCTACACTTATTTTTGAATAAGCGCTCACTATTCGGGTTAACCGGGAAAGGACCATGGGGTCGTATAACCCATTCCGAATATGTGATACGTCGTTGTGAATTGCATTGAAGATCGGTGTTGAAGACCCGGTATTTGCGAGAGCGATAGGATGACCTGTCGATTTACTCTGCACCGAGTTGCTCCGGTATAGAGTTCTCCATATGTGATGGTGAATCCGATCAGGATTGTGAATATCCGGATTGCAAGGACTTCTTTGTAAGTGCCTTCGGTTTTGTTCGAGCCCGGAACAGACTTGTATGGATTGTATGTCTGACATTACAAGTTGAGATATAAAGCCGATTTCTTTCAAATATATTTCTGTTGGTGGCGGAGAATTTATTCTTTTAGCTTAACACCCTTCTTTGAGACGTACGAGCTCAGAGGTTATATAGTTGAAGTTATCAGCGATATATTCCCAATTTGGTAATGTGACATGCTGAGTGTTGCTGAAATGATCATTGTGTTGATTATTGTGATTGGATCGTTTATTTGATCGTCTATCTTAGTGATCATTTGTGTTGATCATTTGTTGACCCAAAGCATGGCTTTTGTATAAAGTATGTTTTTGTGGACGTGACTTCGTCGAGCCTCACACCCCGGAAATGGTCAAAACAGGAAAGATGCAGCAAGGTTATGAGGGGTAGCACCCTTTAGGGTATGTACATTTCCTTCTAGATAGAGGTGGTATCATGGTATGGAGCCCAGATATTTAACCTATGTGGTTACTACGAATTTATTACTTTGTGGTTGTTGGTTTTCGGGATCCCGTGAGAAAGGTCGTTTACGATCGGGCAATGGCGTGCTCGTGTCAGTAGTTACCCAGTTAGGGGTAACCCGGCCTTGTGTTGGCAGAGTTCCGGTTTGGTTCTCGGGGATGTCTTTCCAGAGGCATTCTCATGTGGCAATGGGAAGTTCCTTGGCCTGACCATTTGTTGGAAATCCAATTCCCAATACGAAACTTGTACGGTTTTAGTTGTAGAACCTATCATTCACTTATGGTGTCGCAACACTGTTTGGATGGTAGCTATAGTAGGCATAGTTCGAAATGTCTATGTTGGCTAAGATTTATATTCTACTTTCGAAATGAATTTTCCACTACACTATGCACTAGTAATAATATCAAATGTTATTTTAAATGCGTATCAAGCATCTTTGACTATCATAAGGAGAAATCTCCTCCGATTCTGCGTTTGCATTGTGTGTGTGTGCGAGAGGCCTTATGGTAGTCTCATTTTTAAAAGCATTGCGAATTGAATTTAAAAATATCTCTCTATTTTGATTTTGAAGTTAAATAAACTGTTTTGAGTTCTCACACCAGTCACATGACTGACTTGGAGTTTATTGTTTTCCTTCCTAAACTCTGGGTGCCCACCAATTTCCACACGGGCAGTTAAGAGTTAGGTATATCAGGATATTCTGGATATTCTGGAGTTGCTGGAGGCAAGCTGGATGGCATGGCGTATTACTTATATAGTATTTCTTTTCCGCTGCACTGTTTGTTGTTGTTGTTGTACACTCGGATGATATGATGTAATGAAATGTATGAAATGTAATAACTGATATAGTTCTTTGTTTAAAGATTATTCATTTATTATTATATGTTGTTCCGCTGCGAATTGTGAGATTCTGATGTTGTTCTTGTTTTCTGTTCCGTCCTATTTTTCTATTTCCTCTATTATCTTTTTCTTCTATTTTAAAATTTCCTATTTTCTATTTTCTCTTCCCTCTTCTTTCTACCTTCTTTTCTACTTTTTCGTTTCTTAAATTCTTTTTAAAACCCATAACTATTCGGTTTTTCGGCAACGAAAAATCGAAACGTTACAGAAGCCTCCTGCTCCATAACTTCCCCAATATTCGTCAAAGCTAACCTGAATCCCTTGGCTACTCGTAAAAATTTGAGTACCCAAGAGTTTAAGAAAACAAAAGATAAACTCTGGGTCAGACATGGGTCTGGTGTGAGTAACAGGTTAAAGTTGCTTAATTTTGAAAAACCTTTTAAAAGAAAGGTATCACGTAAGACTTCTCGCACATAAACATGGAAAAGCTTTTACCTTACGCTAACCAAAACATTTCATAGGAAATCCAGTGATATTATAATAGTGTCTAGGATTTTCAAGTAAATAAGAAATAACCGAAATTGTTACATTATTAAATTCCAGCTACTAGCCACAAAAGTGGGTAATACAATCAAAACCGTTGGCACTTATTGGATTTTGGATTCCATACAATGGCAGGACTACTGGGGTACCGCCCGTCACAGTATGTGGCCTAGATCAACGTACCGAGGAGTACTCCCACTCCCCTGCATCACGAAGCCGGACCCATTCCTTACTGAACAGTTCCGAACAAGACAACCCCGCAATTGGTGTACACTAACAACTACCCACTAAACCGAATAAAAAGGGACCTCTAGGCAGGGATCAATCTTGCTCTCCAGTGGGTGCTACCCACGAAGCCTTGCTGCACCTCCCCTATTTTAGCCATTCCCGGTTGATGAGGCTTGAGGCTACGATTACCTTTAGAGGACACATCTCTTAGAATGCTCATCGCCCGCCTGACGATGTTCTGAAAGCATTCAATCCATACAAGTTCGTTCCGGGTTCGAACGAAACCGAAGGCATTATCTCGTTACACTCATTTTGGAATCACCCACAGAGTTAACGACGATAACCCTTCACCATCTCGAACCTATAAGTACTATTCCGTCAACTCATTACGGAATCACCCACAGAGTTATACTGACGTATAGCCCTTACACCTCGAGTCTTCACTTGCTTCACTTGGATACACGACCTAACGTTTAATTGGAGTCGATGTGGTTTTCGGATATCCAAATATGGAAACCCGATCCCGGTCTCATCGAAATCTAAAGCGTGTCTTTTAAGGCCAAGTTGTTTTAAAGGTTTAAAACAATTCAATTATCTATATACATAGATAGATAAATCACAGATTCACAACAGATAATCAATATTATCATCATATCAGCTAAACCATATTATCATTATTCAAAAAGATAATCTATATCAACATCACCATGCAACCAATGCATCCAAATCACTCAACATTATCTATCTCATATCTGAGATTCTAACCATCCAAAGCAAACAACACTAACCAACCATATAAGCAATGATTTATAATCAAACCAAAATAATTAATTTAAAATGAATTAAATTAATTATATCATTCAAATTAATTTGAAGTAAATTAAATTAATTACTTCATCAATATCAACTTGCTCATATTAATATTAATAATTTATCAATCAATTAACTAATCATCATCCAATGATTCATTTTAATTAATCATCCCTGATTAATTAACCCTTAATTACATTCAAGTAATTATCCACTAATTAATTTCTCAAATTAATTATATTTAACCAAATACAGTAATTAACCTTTAACTACTTCCTTAATTAATTACCTAAATTAATTACCTTTAATCACTTATTATTGATTAATTAATCTTAATAAATCAATCTTAATTACATCATTAATTATAATAATTAATGATCTTCTAATTACATTTTCAAATTAAATTAATCACATTAAGTAATTTAATCTTTATTTAAATCATAACTGTTAATCACCCTCGATTAACTCTATTCAGTAATCAACTACCCTTAATTACTTTACCAAATAAATTAACCACCTATTAATTAATTATTCCTAATTAATTCTTTGATTAATTTACAAGTAATTATACTCAAATTACTTTTATCAACAAATCACCTTCAATTAATTACATATAGTAATTACTCATTAATTACTTTCCTAAGTAACTTCTCTTCATCTAATTACATTAAGTAATTATACTTCACAAATCATCAAACGATTAATTTAAATTAATTAAACTAAATTAATTAACTTAAACTAATCAAATTTAAACTCAATTAATAAGTAATTAATTCCTTAATTACTTACATAAGTAATTAAACTAAATAATTTACAAAATTTGATTATCTTTAAATTAATTAACCTAATTAATAATTAAAATTAATCACATTAATTAATTATTAAATAATCCTTAGTTAATGATCTTCATTAACTATTAACAACTCATTAATTATTTTCTAAAATAATTAACTTAATTTAATCATTATTAATTACAAATTAATTAATCATTAATTAATCCATTAATTAATCCCTAATTAATTAAATAATTAAGTGTTAATTAAAACTTAATTTATCCATTATTACTTGTTTAATTAATTATTAATCATTAATTAAAAACTAATTTTATTTCATTAATTATTCTTAATTACAAGTTAATTATTCATTGAATAATTAATCCTAAACCCTTAAGATTAAACCTTAATTACTTTAAGTAATTATTTATTTCATTAATTTATTAAATAACTTAATTATTCCTTTAATTACTTTAATAATTAAATGAAATATAAAACATTAAATTATTGCTTAACTTTAACAAGTTTAAATTCAATCTCAAACCTTAATTGTTAAATAAAACTTTTATTATAAGAGAAATTTCACAAAGGTCAAAACAAATTTCTTTTAAAATTAAAACCATTTAAAATTTTACATTATCAATCAAATTTGGTTTAAACACTTAAATTTATAAAACTTAAATTCATTTTAAACCAAAGATTCAAAATTAGATTTGAATCAAATTTAAACTTTATTTAAACATTACTTCGTATTTCAATTTCAAATTTAAATTCAAATTTCTTTTAAAAACATTTAAACAATAAACTCTTTCAAAGTTATTTTAAAGCAAATTTGAATTTAAATACCTAATCATTTCCAACTTTAAGATTCAATTCAACTTGAATCTATAATTTAAATTAGATTTAAAACTTAATTTAAATCTTTGCTTTATATTTCAAATTCCAATTTAAAATTTGAAACATAACAATTACTAAACCTCAATAACTAGCTCGAGCTGACTCAAGCAACTCGAGTAACAATTTCTTTCAAATTCATCTTAAAATCAATTAAAAAAATCAGGTTCATTTCAAATCCCTGTAATTTACAGGTTTACCCACCCTGTAACAAAATAAGCACCCGAGACTCATCTAAACTTCTTCGAGTTCCCAAACCAATTGCTTCGAGCAAAACATAATACAACCCGAGTAAACGGAAACCCCATTCTTCCCTAAAAATCAACTGACACGCCATTAACCTCGTGCACCTGCACCTGTGCAGCGACCATCACCGACCCATCGCAACCCCCTACGCAAGTCAACGGCCATCCCCCGACTCCATTCCGATCATCAAACTAACTGCAAATCCCAAAAATCGATTTTAAGCATTCGAGCTCAAAAAACTGTAACAATGGACAAATATGAATTCGCTTCAATCAACCAAATTTGATCACCAGAGAAACTACAACTCCGACCACTTCTCATTCCAACTCCATCTATCATCATCTTGAATCACGAAGAACTCGGTTGCCTCAAGAAGTTTCGGCGATCAAATTTATTGAGGAACAAAAAACTAGGTTTAACTACTATGATCCCAAATTCCTACTGCCTTACTGCATTAATTCCTCAATTACCATTTTTCCTCAATTCTCCTATCACCATTCTATCATCAGGAACATCACTGGCCACCAAATCTTCTTAGATCCACAGAATCAACCCAAATTATGATTTCTGGTTAAACCAGAATTCCTAAATCAAAAACAAACTAAAAGTTCTAATTTAAATTTTAAAATTAGAGTTTTTGATCAGGTAGCATATTGATAATCTTAAATCAAAGAATTTAAAGGATTGAATTCTTGTTAATAACAGAATTACTCTGTTGTCCAGTGTTTTTTTTCCCAGAGGCCATACTGTTTTATTATATATATTTTTTAGTGACACTTCTGGTTTGTATTCATACTTTATAAAACTTAAAACTTAGTTATGTTACACAACTTTATTTTTTTTTTCTTAAGTCATAGACCTAACATAGATTAGATCTAAAGTATAGGATTTTAAGAAAATCATGGGTCTGGAACTTAAGTACAAAAACATGCATTCATAATAACATGCATCATAACCTTCATTCAGTAACATACACATATTCTTGTTTCCAGAGTAAATAACAACTAATTTTATACTTAAATTTATTAAATATAAATCGTTACTCACCTGGTATAAGAACAGAGCACATGGTTGACAGCTTCAGATTTTACTTTTGTTTTGCTTATGCATTTTGAACCTCAACTTGGTTTATAAACTGCAGATTCTTTTAAAACATCCATCTTACTTACAGCAATGCTTCCTGATCTATATGCATACTTATTTCCAGGTGAAGACATGCAGGCTTCCAGAGAGAAGATGCATGCAAGTTTGAATGTTGATTTCAATTAGAGGACTGCAGTCTTTAGTTGATGTTGAAAAGAACTGCAGGTATTTGAGTTGAGACTTGAAGTTGTAGATGAACTTCAAGTGCATGTAGGTTTGTACTTTTTTTTTACAGAAAAAAATTTGCAAATTGATTGCAGGTTTGGATATTGTTTCAAAACAAAAGAAGAGGGAAACTGTAGGTCTTATGCATTTGTAGAATTGGATTGCAAATTTGATTTATTTTGGTAAGTGGAAACATGGGTTTTGATTTGAAGATGAAAACTTCAGATTTTCATGGCTGAAGATCTTAAGTTTTTGAAAAAGAAAAAAATGGAAAGAAAGAATGATTTTAGAGGAAATGTATTTGTATAAGTATATTTTGATTTTAATAGAAATAACAATGAAAAGAAAATTTAAACACTACACTTGTTCACATTTTTACATTTGTCACTTAAGTTTATTATATGACTAACATATGTCAATTTGTATCTTAAGAAACTTACACATATAATCTAAGTATTTTTAATTTAAATTGAATTTTAAAAACTTTATCTTAATTCATTATTTCCTATGTATATATAAATGAATTTTATTTCTTCTTTTATAGAAAAACAAAAAAATTATAAATAAAAGCCTATTCAAATACTTTTAAGTATTTATTCTTTGAAACATTAAATTCAAACTTTAAATTAATTTATCAAATCAAATTCTAAATAATCAAGTTACATATATAAATGCATATATAATTCTATTAAAATTAAAAACAACAATTTTATTCCTTACAAAATCTATTTATGTTCATAAGAACTTAAGTATTATAATTTTTATTTAAAAATAACAAATTAAGCAATATCAAAAAATTTGTTAAAAGAGATTATAACAAACTAAAATCATTTGTAATTTACATTGTAAATTCTTATATATATATATATATATATATATATATATATAAATCCCAATTAATATAAAGTAAAACTTAGCTTTCATATTTATCTAATTTAAATTCATATTTTTAAGCTAAATAAAATCTTTAAAACAAATAAGATTTGTCATAACATAAACCATAACGTTATTTATTACATTTCTTTGAAAAGCCAATTCCTAAATCAAATTTTTAATTTACTAAAAATAAACTAGAATTAGAAAATCAATTCATTCACTAAATTCAAAATCAAAATTTATCAATTTACAATATATACAAAAATATATATTATAAACAGAAAACAATTTACTTATTTAAAAAGATAAAATCTTTCAATTTAAATATTTATTAAAACATGATTAGTAAATCAAATTCCAAATCTGTTATTAAAATTATCAGTCAAATTAAATTTATAACACAGATTATTAAATTTATATTGCCCAATTTTCGGGATATCACAAGAAACGAATCATTGTAGTGAGTTATGCTCGTCGAGAGCTTCAAAACGGTAGATAATATGTCAGGGTTTGAAGGAGTTTAAATCTTGAAATTGAATTTTGATTTGAATTTGGATTTGGAAAAAATAGAGTTTCTGCCATTGGGAAGGAGATGCCAGATAGAATTGTACATATAGAGATAAGAAATAAATAGGCTGCTAGGTTTAAAAAGGATCTATTTATAACAGCCCGAATTTTTGTACCATTTGAGCCGACAATAAACCTGACATGTCCAACTCAAATTGCATGAATAAGTGGATCTTCAAGGGGTGAATAAGAAAAAAAAGATAGAATAGAATTTCACATGAATGGAATAATATATATATATATATATATATATATATATATATATAATATTGAACAATATCGTTACAGTAGAATTTTTTTTAAAGGTACATATATCAGAGTCTAACCTAAATTCAGCTTGGACGGTTATAAACATCTGTCCTTACAAATGCCAACAAACATAAAATAACTGCAGCGGATAATAGAATACGTCCATACATAGATGAATATCTCCAGCTCTCCTCTGGAAAATCCAACCGTCTTCACTAAACCTGAAACTACTCGGATCTAACCCGAGTATTGAAAATACCTAGATCGGGCTTGATAAACCAGCGTGAGAAACTCAAATACAAATGAAAGTGTCATGTATCAGCCTTTAAATAAAATCCTTTGAAAAGAAAGAGTATCTCATAAGACCACGCCAACACATAAACACGGACTAGTTTTTACCTTATGATAACTAAATCGCTTTTTATGTATCAAAACATTTGATATTATATCTGATGACATATCTTTGAAAACATTGCAGATAAACTTATTAATCTTAGTCGAAATGGTTTCCCATATAGCATTTCGAGGCTATTCATTACACCAATACAAACAAAACCGCATGTTCTTATTGGAGAATGGATTCCATAAAAATGACAGGGTAAGGGACTATCTTTCGACAGTACACCTCTAGTGGGATGCACCTAGGGTCGAGATCCTCAGCGCCTAAACTAACACAAGACCGGCCTGCCCCTCACTCTAGATAGTACAGAATATGTCATCATCCCGGTCGTTACCAAATTTTAATGGGTACCCGATTTATACATTCACCACATACTTAGACATGTGTAGAGTAAATCTAGAAGAATGATGACATCTCTTAATTGGGAGCGATCCACTTAGCCTTGCTTCTTTTACCATGTTTTTTTCATTTTCGCGTGATGAGGCCTGAAGTAAACGATTACCTTTTCACATAGCACATCTTCTTCATTTTGAATGCCACATTGCCATTTCCATTAACTACTAATTGCCTTCCACAGAAATAAAACACTTGAGCTCATACGTCTTAAGGAGGGTGTTAAATTAAGAGAAGTTGCCTTCCCGCGTCCGTAGATGTATGTTTGTAAAAACCAATGTACATAATCTCAAAAAATGCACTGTCAGACACCCATCCATACAAGTTCGTTCTGGGACTTGAACGAAACCGAAGGTACTTTCCTCGGCCTTTACTAGGTGAGAAGACTTTGTTTTTCTGTGGCTTTTCATAATAAAGAAACCATGCAAAAAAAGTAAATCGGGATATTATCCCCAATTAATCAACAAATAGTCCCTCGTTATTATTCGTCTCAATATCTTCGTCTTCAAACATCTTCAATCTTCAAACACGTAAATTGGTTCGAAGTGATTTTCGGATAGGAATCACCCAAATCCGACCCCGGTTCCTTCGAAATCCAATTATCGATAAAAGATGTTAATTTCATAAGTGGATATCAATCATCAATCAATTACTTCATCTTTTATAAAATATCTTTCTTAGATATATTCTTTTCAATTTATTACATTTTCTCTTCGAGTTTATATGGAATCATTAAGCCTCATTTATTAAATCATTTGATTTATTTAAACCTTTCTTAAATCCTGAAATAATTCCAAATCATTTTCTCTTTTACTTAGGAAAACCTTTCCAAATCATTCACTAAATCTTAATCAAAAATTTCTTTCATTCTAGCTATAACTTTTAACTTAGGAAAAATATTCCTAAATCATTCATTAAATCCAAATCAAAGATTTATTTCATTCAAGTTATAACTTTTAACTTAGGGACAATATTCCCAAATCGTTTATTAAATCTAAATCAAAGATTTCTTTCATTCAAGCTATAACTTTTAACATATGTAAAATATTTCCAAATCATTTATTAAATCTTAATCAAAATTTCTTTCATTGAAGTTATAACTATTAACTTATGGACAATATTCCCAAATCATTCATTAGATCTAAATCAAATATTTCTTTCTTAACTTCAAAACATAGTCTTGCAAATCAAAGATTTTCATAACATAGCACTAGTGCCACCTTAGATATGATAAATTTCACCTTCAAGGACTAGTGGCAAGTAATCCTACATCATGAATATCTTTGTCTTCAATAATCTTTGTCTTCAATATGTTTTATTTCAAAAATTAATTTAAGTGGTTTTCGGATAGGAATTACCCAAATCCGATCCTAGTTTTTCGGATAAGATTCACCTAATTCTGATCCCCGGTTCCTTCATACCAATCATCGAATAAAAGGTGTTAAGTGGTTAATTAACAATCAAAGAACATTCAATTAATTTGTTTCTTTTCTTTTATCTTGGAAAAACTTAAATATGATCTTTAAGAGCATCCAGGTTTTCCTTTCGATATGTTCCACCCCTTGTCTAAAAAGAAAAAATATAGGCCAGGCAAGTTCGGGACACTGGTTGGTCCATTCCTAGCCTTATTTAAACACCTTGTTTTATCTTCTCAGATCTCACAGTTGGAAAAAATGTACTAATCGATTCCGCATACTCGGTTTGTTATTACATTCAATATTCTTCACTTTTTGTTTAAGTGGTATAAACAATTCCTCTTAACCATTTATTCAAACTCTTATTCATACTTCCAAATCATCTTTACATTACTTAATTATTCCTTTAAAATCATTCAAAAAATATTTAGAAAAGAATTGTTAAGTTTAAAACTCCACTTCAAAGGTTATTTAAAAATGCTACGAAAAGCGTTGCGAAAAGTGTGCAAATAGTGTTGCAAATAGTGTTTTAAAAGTTACATTCTTCAAAATGACTTTTATATCATTTAGGAATCCATATTTTCAACTTAAATCTCTTTTAAAACATTTTAAAGGATTTTTAGAATTTATTTCATATTTTTAAAACATTTAAAATATCAATTTTAAACTTTGGTCACTTTATCGCAAAAGCGCAATTTTTCTAGAAAATTGTTTTGGACATATTTAAAATGTACAAGATGAAATCTTGATTTTCTTTCTTTATTTCATTAACCATATTTAAATGTTTATAACATTTCTAACTCATTTTAAAACTATTTTTAAAAGTTTAAGCATTCCATACACACCATTTCATTTTCAAAAGGAAAGTGATTTCCTTTGTGTTTATTGACGTGTACTAACATGACTTGGTAAAACAATTTCACAATCATATCAAACAATCGATGCTAGATGATCAAAGAATATACGAGCATCCATAGCAATCATAACACAATATCAAACATGTATATATATAAATAGAGATGCCAAATAGAGTTTCTTGCCATAAACTAAAGCGGTTAACTTCCTACCAACATTCTAATCAACCAACACTTCACTAACTACTCCATACTCATTTTAAACGCTAGAAAATAACACCTCTTCCTTCTAATAGCTTGGTCAAGGCTTGAGATGGAGATTGGCCGAAAGGATAGAGAAGAGGCGATAGAGCTTTGAACTTGAATTCTCAAAATTAGACCCAAAAAATAGATCATTTCCTATCTAGTTTTTGACCCTATTACTCACAAAATTTGAAAAAGTGGTTTACTATAAAGTATTTCAATTTATTTTCTCATGAATTTGAAAAAAATAAACATGACTAGTTATGAGGAAGTTATGATCAAAAGAAGAGGAGGTGTTCTTTGATTGACAAAAAATAAATCCCAAAAATACACTTCAAAGAATTGAGTTTCAGGTATAGCAAACCTCAAAAGCGAAAAAAGTGATCAACATAAAAGTTGTACCCACTGAAATTTTATATGGTTTCAAAAAAATACTTTCCAAATTTGGATCATTTATTATCAAGCTATGATCAAAACAAAATGGGCTATTCTCTAGCATAAAATTTGGGCCAGAGAATGCACTGGAAAGAAGTGGATTTTTGACATGGTTATGTTTAAAATGAGACAAAGCGGTCAACATGAAAGTTGTAGCCACTGGAAAAATACATGATTTGAAAAAGGAACTTTGCATTTTGGTTCTGTTTTGAAAAAGTTACAACCAAGAGAAGAAGATGTAAAATGAAGAGGAGTTTGATTTGAAGAGAATGAACATTGATTTCTTTTGAATATTTTGTAAATATTTGACGTAATTTCTTTCTAATTTTTTCCTATAGCTTGGAAGACATTAAAAATAAGCGGAAGAAGATAAAGAAGCTTGAGAAAAGAAGAAGAAGAAGAAGAAATGTGAATGAAAGTGAATAAGGAGGTGGGAATTTATAGGAAAACAAAGAAGTGGTAAATTTACCAAAATAACCACCTTACCAAATTACCAAACTATCTTTACTACAACCTAAAACAATCTCCAGTTTTCAATACTAAACATTATCTTTCACATCCTTACTTTACGTCTTAGTTATTTAAAGATTAAGTAAAGAAAAATAATTATTTTATTGGATTTTAATGTGATTTGGATTTAATGTGTATTTTTAACTTTTCTTAAACTAACTTACTTTTCTTAATGATGTTCTAGAAGTTCTTTAATTATATTTAGTAAAAGTAAACATGTTTTTTTATTAAATGTGTAATATATATGTTAAAACATGTTAACAAAGGTGCGATAACATCGTGACAATTTATTTTGAACAAAAAGTTAATTTTCGACAATACGTTTTCCGGTCATATTTTGACGTTTTTGTTAAACTATTTATTCATGTAAACCAAACTCCAAAATTGATTTATTATTATATTGAAATAATTAAAACAAGTATATTTGACTTATAAAATAATATCCATATCTATTTATAGAAATACGACATCTATTTATCGATATGCGACGAAATTTGACAAATTTTATAAAACAAGTTTTATATATTTATCAAACCATTATAAATTAAATTACTATTATTATCAAATGAGTTTAATATCCATTATATATATATTTAAAAGAAATTATTTATCCTTTAAATAAATTTCTTGAATATTTATCCAACTTTATCGGAATCCGATTTTTGTCAATTTTACAACGGAAATCCAAAATCTTTATTCAATATCAAAAATAAGTTTACCATTCTTATTTATCATATAAAACTTGATTGTTTAAGTTTGATAATACTACATTTGAATATATATTCCATTTTCAAAGTGGTAAATTATGGGTTGTTACACTATTTATACGAACAAAGTCCGATAAGAAAAATGAACACGTGTTGAATTGGTACGAACGACAATAACGACCCGAAAAGCCCATTCTTCCTCTAAAATGAAAGTAGGTCATCCCATATATCAAAATAGATGTTTTGGATATTTCTAAACTCAATGGAATATGTTACAAGTCTTAATTCAATCGTATATAGAAGTTGGCATTAAAATCAACTTATTTCAAATTAATTTCAATTAAATTGATTTCTACGCATTTCGTGTCCTTACGATCAAACGACGGTCTGATCGCCACGAAACTTGATGCCATGCAATAATTCACTGGTATGGATCCAATGAAACTAGTTTCGTCGAAATTCGAGAAAGTGGCCAAAATGGCTATTTTCATATTAAATAAATAAATTATTATTAAATTGATTAAAACAATTTTTAATTCCAAATTTAATAACTAACTATTTTTATCATCTTTTATTACTTAGACATTTATAATAATTTGCTTTAAATATACATATCAACTCAGTGTTAAATATTACACTAATTACAGTGTTCAGTTTCAACTGTAAATAAAAACCTATTAACTAAATTCTAATTACAACAAACTGATTTAATTTGATTTCAATTTTTTTATTCAATCAATCATTACTTTATGGACATAGTTAATATTGGTTTACATATTATTGCATTAATATTCTACAATTATCATCTTAATCCATATTAACTTAATATTTAATTATACTTATTGCAATTTATTTCCAATTGATTTGCAATGAATTAAATGGTGAAATTATAATTTAACCATTGTTATGGCTTATCAATTCAAACACATTTCTATATTTATTGTTAACAAACAAAACAAATGAATTCACATACTAATTTATCATCTTATATTAACCAATTCCAATTAACTACGAGCAATTTTACCATTTAAACACAACATTTGACTTATTTACTTATTTACAGCATATAACCAAATTTTATGTTTACAATCATTTCAATTAATTGAAATTGCATTGAAATGGTTACCCAATTACTTACACTAACATTACTACATTCATTCTAGTTATTTTTCTTGTTATTAAAACTTAAATTTCTAATCTTTCACAACATTAAATTCCAAAACTAATTTAACTTATAAATTTAATTATCGAAAATTATGGGTCGTTACAATAACTCAATTCCAACTAATTTTTAAATAAAACTAATCGATTTACAAAGCTTATTATAAAAATTTGAATTCATTTCAACCAATATTAAATATTTGAACAATCCACTTTTCAAAATATTTCAATACTAAACAGTTTTAAACCACATAGTTTAAAAGTAAAATCTCCTTTTAAAACAAAACTTAATTTCTCAATAAAAATTTATTTTTAATATTTAAAACAACCATTCTTATATTTATAAATCTCTCTCGATTTATCCCAAATTGATTTTCATTTCTAATTTCACAACTATTTTCAAATTCCAAAATAGAATTCACTATCTTTCCTTAAACAGATTTTCGTATCTCACTTTAAATTCACACGGTGAATTTATATTTCAAACTTATCAAATGATAATCCTTTCACTTTATTTATAAACATTGTTTATAAATTTATAAACTCATTTTCGGTTGTTCTTTGTTAATAACAGATTTATATTAAACAAATCTCATTTATAAATCAATTTCAATTTAAAATTACATTAGAAATCTATTTCTTATAAAATCTAAACTATATTCCAAAACCGTATCAAACCTCAATTTCGACTTCCATTCCATATTTTAAGAGTCTCATTTAAAAATTATTTTTAAAAATCCTTAATTTAAAATTATCTATTGAACCATTGTACGAAATAGCTAAATAAATATCCAAAATTAATTAATTTATTTTATCCAAATCAATTGTTTTTTATAATCCCAAAATTCAATATAAAAATTATCGAATTCCAAATCGCCTTTGAATTTCCTTTTTAAATTCAAAAATATTATCTATGGTATTTATAATACCAAAATTAGGGCAAGTGCTATTATAGCATCCAATAATTCAAATCACAACATAATCTATAACAGATTATTTTAACACATCATATATCACCATATACGAAATTAAAAATAACATTTTGAGAAATCCAATTGGATCCCTCCAACCTGTCTTCCTACAACCACAGATGTTATATAACATAAAATAATAATAGTAATCCCGCTTCGAAGCGGGATATCACAATAAAAAGGGTCATCCTCTATTATGCGTGGAACATAGTGTATCATCCGCTCCATTCGACGGGAATATACCCAACTACTAATATATATAATATACATCCAACTGATAATAATTTATAAATTCATCCAAACAACCAATAAATAATTTAACATTTTAAATTAAAACCAGCAATCCAAAATGAGAAAGATTTACTCACATTTATTTTATATTGTCACCGAGGCGTTCCAGTTTGGAACTAAAACCGAACGACGTCCAATTTAAGCCTAAAATTCATTAATCTCCAAATCTGTTCAAACCAATTCCATTGCGAAGCTCTCACTAATACTACCGCGCCACAAATAGTTTCATAACAATCGGACAACGTATGAAAGAGTTATGAATTTTAGAATTTATGGAACATTTTTAAATTAATTAAAATAAACTAATTATATGTTAGAAATATTTACATTACCGCCATCTTCAACTTCCTCCGCCCAAATCCTGCACAAACCATATTGCGTGCACCTCTTCCCATTGATATGGAGCATCATTCAACTAAACGACGAACTGCCTTCGCTGTAGATTTGCTCTTGTTGAACATAACCCATCCATCCCCAAAAACTCGAGCTCGGCCTTACCTTGCAGATCGCAACTGAGCCTCTCTCACCCTCATCTGTATCCAGTCGCAGTGACCAAAAGATGATCGAAATCCACCAATTCGAGGCCACTGATGCGTCTTCCTCCCATGAGCCCAAATATGAACTCGAAAAATCAAATCGATCACCACAGAGATCGATTACTCAAGCCCTAGATGCACAGCCTCATGTTGTGTAACGACCTAATATTTTCAACCATTCGCATCCGTACATGCCGGACTTGGATTGCTAAAAATATCAGATTTTTAATTTATATTTGGCACAACTCAGCATATACAGTAAATAAATAAATCACAGAATTACAAACACAGAGTAATATAACAGTAATGTAGCGAAATAGATAAATAGTAGTTCATGAAGCTACTATATAAATATCATAGTAAGAAATAAAATACAGCGGCATATCTCAAATACAATCGAGTCTCGAATACAAACCGATGACATCTCTGAACAAAGAAACTAGAAAATCAAAAAGTAGACTCGATAGTTGGATCTCCAAGCAAAGCTCCAAACTCCAAAGGTGAGTCTCAAATGCTGTATCACTCAGTCTGACCCGAGCGTAAAGCAAGACACAAAACACTCGAGTCAGGTTTAACATTCTTATATCAGTAAATCCAACTTCAAGTGAAATATCAATTGAAATACAAGTAACTCAGTGGATGTTTGGGATAACCATCCTTTAAGGATCCGTGGAACAACCTACTACGTAGTAATATACGCTATCAACAACCAAACGTTATCACAACACCGTGGTCATTTCAAAATAATTTATACTTCAAAATCAAAATATCATTTCCATTTCAAATATATCTACTTCCAAATTATAGCACTTTCAATGTTACAACACTTTTGAAACCCAAGACACTTTGAAATCATAAATCTTTGGAAAACCATAACTTTGAAATCATAACTTCCACCACTTAAACAGTTGAGATATATTATATAAAATAGTTTATATTAAATTAATTAGTATATTAAAATAGTTTATATATTAAATTAGTTTTACATTAAAATAGTATATTAAATAATTTATAAAGTACAATATTTATAATTTTCCACAAATTTCACAAATTGGTTCAAATCAACTTGATTTCCAAATTCAAATTTAATCCACTCGTAATTTATCAATTTCAATTCAATTCAATTTTTAAATAAACAATTTCAAACTATATCGATTTCAAATACAGGTTTTAGCCACAAATTAAACCATTTAAATTCCAATATATTTCAAAGCTTTTAATATTCAAAAATAAATTTAACATTGTCATATAGATTTTGATTTAACTTCATTATCATTTAGTCTTCTAATATTCACTTAATAAATTCAATATCATTTACATAACCTTAAATTTCATTAAACTAAATATTTCCTTCGATTTATTTAAAACTTGAAATATCCATTTAATCACTTTAATTCAAAATTATGTTAAAAATCATATCTTAAAAACGTCAAATTCAATAAGTTTCAAATCGATTTAATTAAACAAAATTCTTAATTAAATACAATTTCAAATCAATTTCAAATCTGTCTTCTCAACCTTAATTTATCAAAACCATTATAAACTCTATATTAAAATACAATTTAAATGAATACTTAACCATATTATGTTTAATAAAATCAAACTTTATTATTAACTTATTTTATATTAAAACAAATTTATAGATAGAATAAAAATCAAGAATATAACTATATATAAAAAACATTTATATAATATCTAAAATGAATATTTATATAAAACCATATATTTCTTTCCAAAACAATAGAAATCATTTTTAAAATATTTATATATAGACCAACGGTGTCTGTATTAAAATTTCTTTTCTATGGTAAAGTGATATGGATATTTAAAATTTCAATCCACGATTTAAATATATACGGGTATATATCATTTCAATCCGCAATCCCAAATTCAGCTCAAAAGAAAATCGCTTGGGTTTCTCATTTCAACCCATAACGATTTTCTCATATCCCGTAGATCATTCGGGTATGTATCATTTTAACCCATAGGGAATTCTAAACTAACTGGGAACTTGCAGAGTGATAACAGATATAATAATAGGCATATATCATCAGTAAATAAGTAAATATAAACAATAGGATGTGGTATCATATACCATAGGTGAACAGTTACGTAAAATAACATATATAACAATTTAAATAACTACAGCAGCATATTTCAATTGTCGTTTCAATTGAAATAAAATTTAATAAATACAAGAACGTTAATCGTGAGTGATTGCTCACCTTTCGAGGCTAGAAATATTTGACACTGAAGTTGAGTTACAAAATCCAGGCACGAATTCAAAACAAATAAGGTTGGCACGAGTTTGACGAGCAAAGCTGATAACAAGGATTGATGAGACGAATCAGTCAGTATGATAGAAACAGAAAAATGTATATTATCATCATTATTATTTTGTGTGTGTATATATATATGTGTGTGTGTGTATTTAAACTCAATCTTATATACATACTAATATATACAAACATTGTATACTAATATATATCAAAACCGTTTCAGACAATACACAATACTGTAACAATAGTATATATAAAAATATATAAGCCAACCTATAGACAAACTTACACAATCCAAAACTAATGTTTTATATATAAAATCAGTATAAACATATATATAGAAACAACTCTATAATAAACATATAATACTTTTCGTAGATAATATGCCTATGACTAGTAATTGTATATACATATTAGAATGGAAATATATACATAAATGCGATTAGAGATAAATGCCTCAGTAAACCTATATGCAAATGTCTAGATTGATGTGTATATATATAGCTTCCAAAATCAAAATACTATTATATAAACTTTGAAACTAATTTATATTATAGCCGAAACCGCCAATATAAATTATAACATAACGTATATATATATAATAACTTAAACTCATGCATATTAAAATCAAAATCAATGTATAAACCATAATAAATACAATATTCTTAACATATTTCGTACGTATAAACTGCACTTATAAAATATTTGAAAAACACAATTTAGACTCACTTATACTTACCGTAACCACTT
Organism: Allium cepa; assembly: GCA_030765085.1. Taxonomy (NCBI): domain Eukaryota; kingdom Viridiplantae; phylum Streptophyta; class Magnoliopsida; order Asparagales; family Amaryllidaceae; genus Allium; species Allium cepa. The sequence continues at coordinate 83,766,689 of CM060931.1, read as the reverse complement.
ACATTCCTTCAAACTTTAATTATATATATTTACATATTACATCCATATGTGTATAAACTAGACTCATGTGTTCCTATATGCAAACTTGTTTATACAACTTCTTATATTTTGTATACAGCGACATGTCACAAAATACTTACTTACACTTACACATATACATCTAAATCCAACTGCAACTAATACAAGTTTGCATAAAACCTCATGTGAACAACAAAAACTTACATATACTACCAAATATATATATATATATATATATATATATTACACACCACTTTAAATCAAAAATCAAAACAGATATATATATATATATATGTATATATATAAGTTTATACATATCAAACAGATATATATAAATATGCACATATATAGTACTTATAAAACATACCCTGAAACTATGCAAGCTCAGTTGTTTGGGTTCATGGCAAGGCAAAAGGTAATGAGAAAGTCTCGACCATGGTGGAAAAAAGGGGAGCTCGGCTAGGGCCTGCGTTGCTGATGATGCCAGGGGACAGTGGAGGAGTGGCGAGTGGAGGAGGGAAGACCGCGGCTATTGGGGTGGTCGGTGCTGTGGGTTGATGACTTGGGGGGACGAGGCTTGCGTGCCTTGGTGATAGGTTCGACACTGAGAGGAAGAGGGGGAAAAGCTTTGATAAGAAAAATAAATAAAGGGAAGGAGAACACAAGGAGGTGAGCAAATGAAATAGTTTATGGGAGATGATGTTATAAAGGCAAATAAGGATATCAACCATACAAACAATGAACGTAACGTATACAATTAAATGAAACAAAACGTACACAAATAAATAAAAGGGTATGGGATGGCAACGGCCATACGTTGATTTAGAAAATAATAATTAGAGCAATTAATATTTGTGTGTAACATGTTTCAATATTTGAAACCGAAGGAAAGTGAAAAGTTAAAAAGTGGTACCATTACAATGGACCGTTATCAACGTTTCCATCGTGTATTGGTTCTCAAAATATTGAAATAAATATACCGTAGAGATCAATACGACGAGACGATCAAAAGAGTATATAGATATCAGTGGTACGATCATCCTATCAAAAGTTGATAATCGGTACTGATTTACGTTGCTATTCCGTACGGAAAAATCCAAACAAAGCTAGAAACGTTCGAATTTCGCGAAATGAATTTCGCAGTCTAATGCAGAGTGTTCTAAATAAATTTTCTCATGTTGACATATTTAGGTTTCAGAGAATATTTTATTATCATCCATTTTTAACTAATTTAAATTGAAACAAAATTACTCAATAAAATAAACTTTAAAATTATTAGATGAAAATTTTCCAATTGCTTTGTTTAAATAGACGTATTCCAAATAATAAAAAAATTTCCAATTTTATTTTTTATAATTTCACAAAATTTCAATTAATTTAATAAATAAATTCACTAAAAATTTTGGGTTGTTACACGTTGCTTTATTGTTCGAGCTGCTGCACCTCATCAAGACATGACTACAACCTAAAGCACATACCAAACTGAAGATCTACTAATAAGGACACCTAAGGTTCTTGTTTTGATTTTCTTATTAAGTGTAAAGTGAGATATAAATTTTTGAAATTCATTTTTTACGTTGCTTTATTGTTCGAGCTGCTGCACCTCATCAAGACATGACTACAACCTAAAGCACATACCAAACTGAAGATCTACTAATAAGGACACCTAAGATTCTTGTTTTGATTTTCTTATTAAGTGTAAAGTGAGATATAAATTTTTGAAATTCATTTTCTTTTTTTTGTTCTCTACTTGAAAATGAAGATGGGGGAAACGTGTTTAAAATAAAGGGGTAGATACTAGTAGGGTAGCTTATGTAGGTGCAGTTGAAAAGAAAGAAGTAGGCCGTGTAGTAAAATCATATAAAAATATATTATTTAAAATCAAAAATATCTAGATATTTATTCCAAACCCCGATGTAGGCATGCCGCTTGGCATTTCTAATGTCATAACCCTATTACGAATGCAATAGAACAAGTTCTGGGACCTAATTTTATTGTATGGAGAAAATGGCTTTTTGAACATAATTATAATATTAAATTTTCGATATTAATTTCAACGCGTTTCTAGCCCATACGACCAAATGGTGAATCCAGTCGCCATGAAATTTAAAATCCAATAATAATACATTATTATGGATCCAATGAAATTAGCTTCATCGAATTTCAAAATTGTTCCTGTAACAACCCAAATTCCATTGGTCCGGATTTTTTGCAAAAATGCTAAAAATCCAGCCCACTGAATCTCGAGTTGGGCATCTAATATCCTGCAAATAGGAAAAGATAAATATATCAGAGCTTAATTAATTATCTCACAGCAGAATTGACTAAAATATAATAGTAAGTAAATACTCACCCAAATAATAACACTTTCTAAACGTCGTAAAGCTTAAAGTCTCTCCCATCTACCTAATCTGTAGGATGTTATGAGAAGGAGGTCGGAACAAAAGTTTTAGTGAATGGATAAATTATATACATTTTCTTAATTCAACATATATCATTCTATCTCCATTTACTCTTATATTAGGTTTATTAGGTTACAATACTCTTCCCTTTATTCGTGAACCGTGCTCCATAGTAGATTAAAACCTAATAACTAATATATACATATATGTAGCTATATGCACAATGATCGTATCGGTCCAAGGTACTACCCATAGTACCTTTCGTATCCTTCTCGTAAAGGACTCCATCGTCTTGCTCCTATAGCGCTCTATGACTACACCCACAAAGGACAGCTTCATGAGGCCTATAATACAGATGTTCCAATGTCTACTATGAAAACGTAAAATTGCATCCGCACTAGTCTATACTAATGCTCAAACATCCACAAGGTACAACCCAATGCATACATTGAGGACTATACGTAATCGTTCTATCTACTCTCTGAATCCCAACAACAAGGTCTACTTTGTATGGAACTTGGTAAGGGATTTCCTATACATATAAAGGACAGCTTCGTTAGCCTACAATACAGATATTCTAGTTGGTCTGTCTCTTTTCTCATCATGGCTGTGGCCCCACGCAACCACCCCTCGACTAATTGAAAGACTTCTAAAGCGTTAAGTGGTCATGCCCTACTGCAAACAATCTAACATCCAATTGGCAGTTCCCCTCCATCCCATGTCTCGATAGTGAAAGAATCATTGACCTGTTGGTTTAACTCTAGTCATTTTCGAAATTGCTCTTGATCTTGATTGAAAGTGACTACTGAGTGGCTAGTTATCACTTAGGATCGTGTAATATGGAATGTATTATAATCTAAATGAGAAAACGGATAATAATAGTAAAGTAAATAAGAATAAGCACAGCAGAAGTTTTTATACTGGTTCGAACTTCTCGTTCTACGTCCAGTCCCAGACTTCCCTTTGGAATTTCTCACAATAACCCCTCACTTAACCCGAAGGAATAGGTAAACAATAATTGAGCAACCGATCGGGATTTTTCTGCCTTTAACAACCGAAAGATGACTTTTACCGCCTGAACAACCGAACATGATTTCAACAGTTTCAATAAAATTGTTTTGACACTTTCTTTTCTTGATAACATAGATTTGTCTTTGATAGTACACCCTTCCAATAATCTTTTCCTCAAGTATATATTTGTGTGTATAAAGATTTAGAAAGGAAAATATTGCTTTGAATCGAAGAATAAGTTAATTAATTTAGAGATTCAAGCAATAAATATAAATTGTGATTGCTTGTAGAATGTAGAGATAGTAGAGAGTATGATCGGAAAACAAAATAAAATTCGATGATTTTAGAAGGAATCTCATGTATTTATATAGTAGATAAACAACTACAACTATTCATGAAGAGTTTTGATCAAAAGATGCAACCAAAACTCTTCAAATTGGATCGTATCTCTTGGAAAATGGAAGTGTCTATTCAGAAAAATAGCTGTTAGAATAGTTCACTCGACTGACCCAAAATGACCAGTCAACTAAATATTCAAAGTTGGTGTAAACAAAGCGTATATGTGCAACTGAACAAGTTTAGTCGACTGGTCATTTTTGGTCAATCGACTGACCTAGTTGTCAGTGCACAGTTCACACATTTTTTAAAGAATTTGAATTTTAAAACAACTTTGATTTTGCGTAAACTACTTGAGGATAGATTTTAACAATTCTAAGACTAAAAAACTTCAACAAATAAACATACTATACTCGGTTTCGAAGTCTTGTCTCCTTTGTAGTTTTAGTATCATATCTCTTTCTCATTTTGTCGCTTGATCAGATAGTCTCATCACTGATTTGTTTAAGATCTTTGTCATGAATCAAAACTTATGATTCAACATTCTCCCCTTTTTGATTGATGACAACCTATTTTAGATGATACTATATTTTAAGAAATATATAATGAAAGTTATATATATATATCCCTGAATATCTGGCAACATATCTAATCCTGCAAGAAATAGTTAGTCGTACAAATTTCTCCCCCTTTGTCATCGACAAAATGGAAATAAACAATAATTTCATCATTGAACAAACACCATAACAATCATAGAAAAATAATGTTTCAAATTGTACCGAGCTACGTATACAAGCTCATAAAAATAAACAGTAGTATAATGTTTGAAATAAATAAAGATAACTTACTACCATCAAGAAATATCAACATCACTCATCGGAGTCATACTTTGTTTCTTCTTCCATTTGCATTGGTCCTTTTCCTCTTGAAGAACTTTCTACAAGTTGTCTGCCACCCCCATTTCCACTTGTGTCAGAACTTGTGTGTTCTTCGGATGTAGACCAAGTAAACCGAGGAGCTGGACGTTTACCCGGACCATGATGTGAAGTGTCCGTAGTTGTGGAAGAGGAACAAGAGATTGCATCCCATAAAATCCCGAAAAAGATTTTAATTTTGTCAAATTTCTTGTTGATCTTCTTGTCAAGATTTTTGATATGAGAATTCAAAATGACTTGATTTCGCACAATTTGATCAATGGATTCTCGGGTGCTTTGGGATTGAGTTGGTGTACGAATGTCATCTCTTTGTTGCTGTGGAGTGGCAGTTTGACTAGGTCATGATTGCAAGTCTTGAAAAGACATGATTGTGATAGGTTTAGGAGGCAATTTCATTAGACTTATTGTGCGGCTATTTAAAGTTTTAGGAATGGAGGTATCGGATTCTGAAATAGGAACTTGTAGGTGCATAAGTAGCTGCATAATATACTCACCGTAATAGATGATGTTTATTCGACCTTGGTTAAATGACAAGAACTCGTCAAAAATAAGCTTAGGCCAATTGATTTTGACATCTCTCCAAATTGCATACAACGCCCTAAAATTTTTCGGATATACAAGCTCATAAGAAGCATTACGAGGAAGAATTGTACGCATTAAGGCTCGATGCATAATTCGAGCTGTAAGGCATAAGGCAATAGATTTTAGTTTAGTCATGTCATCTTCCAAAAACCTATGGCTTACTTCATCTCGTTCGCCTATAGGAACATTTAAATCTTCTAAAGGAATACCATTAGTTGGTGTGTGGAGTATGTGTCCAATTCTCTCTGATGAGAAGAATATATGTTGACCATAAACTAAACTCCATATGCAATTGTCATTATTTCATGGATTTTGATGACCCAAATTTAAATTTTCATAAAAGAGTTTTACCACATTATGATTAATTTTGAGATTATTCTGATTGTGGCCAAGAAGAGATTCTAGATGACTTCTTCTTGCAAGCTCTTGAATTCTAGACGAAGCAAAGTCTGAAAAAACAACAAAAGATCCTTCGAGAAAGCATGATTCCTTCATTTTGTTCCATCTTTGGAGAGCTGTAGCATAACAAAGCCATTGATTCCAGTGTAAATTGGCTTAGAGGAAGAGGTAGAGGCTTTTCTAGATCTTTTAGGTTGTCTTGGAACCATTTGAAATTATAATTGAGTAAAGGAATTTGAAAATGTTGGGTGCTAGAGTTTTGAAAATATGAAGTGAGAAAGTAGAAGTGAAGAGTGAAAAAGAAGAAGGTGAGTTAAAGGGGTAAAAAGGTAGGTAAAATAGTGCTAACATGATCAGACCTGTTATTCAATCGACTGATCAATATCCCAAAACTGTCCGTTTCATGATTCAGTCGACTAGCCAAAAACGTTCAGTCGATTGAATGCTGTCTGAAAGTTCTCTGTTTCCATATTCAGTCGACTGGTCAAACTTTTTCAGTCGACTAAATTCTCATTTTCAGAATTTTGTAGTATATTTTACAAAAAAATATATATTCGATATATTAAATAATGCATACAAATAAGAAGGAAATTAAAAAAAAGAAAGAAAATAAATTATTTTGATGAAGGAGTGGATGGAGACTTCGAGTTATCTGGTTCAACCTTCGTCTTCTCTTCATATGGTCTTAATGGAGACCAACGATTTCCACGCTCCCATGAATTTGGAGACACAGGTGGAGGTTGTGGTGACTAATCCCATGGATTCCGAGAAGAAGAGGTTGTAGGTTGATGAACAGAAGATGAAGATGACCCGCATAATTTCAATCCAAGTTGCTCCAGAAAGTTAAGTCATCTTGAATTCATCTTCTGTTCATAGTACATTTCACGTTGAATTGCTATTGATTCCCTTTGATAATGATGTAAATCATCAATCTTTTGCTTTGTTTGTGGAGAACCAAAGAATAGAAAATGATGTTCCTTCTTTTTTTTGGAGTATGGACACTGATAGTTTGACGCTCTGGCCGGTTCATGATATGGTGTAGGTGTAGGTAAATTTGATGATCCAAAGGTAGGTGACGAGAAATCAACAGAGGAATATGCAGAGCCATTTAAGGAGTTTTCTTGTGAAGACATTGTAGTAGAAAGAATTATTATAGGATTAAAGCAAATTAGATGGAAGGATAAACATAATTTTTTTGAGGTATATATAAGTGAAAATATAGTTAAATATGGATGGATTAACGGAACCTGAAAAATAATTAGAGGATGAAAACAAAGCACAATTTGCATGGTTGAGAGTTATTCATGAGAAAGCTGAAAATAGACAAGGAAAAAGTATAATAGAATCAGTTGTGAAACAACAAATGGTGAAATGGCAGAGACATAGGATTTCCAAACTAGAGGTGCTGAGTTCAAGTACCAGCAAAGTAAAAAAAATACAAAAATTATTATAGAAATTTTATAATTCTTTTAAAGAAATTATACCTAGTTCTCTTCTTAGTTTTATTAAACAATTTTCATTGAGTGGTTTAGTGAAAATATCAGCTAATTGATTTTTAGAATTTATAAATTCTAAATTTATTAAATCCTTATCAATATTATCGTGAAGAAAATGATGACGAATGTCAATACGTTTAGTTCGTGAGTGATTGACAGGATTTTTAAATAAATTTATTGCACTGGTGTAATCAAAATATATTTTAGATTTGTTTAATTTTATATCAAAATCTTGCAATGTTTATTGAATGTAGACTACTTGAGCACACGCTAAAGCTGCATATATATATATATATTCTGCTTTACATGTTGATAGTGAAACACAGTTTTATTTCTTGCTAAATCAAGACACTAAGGATCATCCAATGAAATGACAAGTTGCACACTTTTACTATCTGTTCGACTTCCTCCAAAATTAGCATCACTATAGGATACTAATTCAAAAGGACATTCTTTTGGATAAAACAGTCCTAAATCGTTGGTCTTGCTAAGATAACGAATTATACCTTTTACTGCTCGCATATGTGATTCTTTAGGATTTGCTTGAAATCAAGCACATAAACCACTCATCATAATGTCAGGTCGACTAGCAGTTAAGTAAAGTAATGATCCAATCATGCTACGTTATAGTTTATGGTCGACACTCTTACCATTTTCATCTCTGTCGGGATGTATAGTTGTACTCATAGGAGTCGGATTGGCAGAAGTGTTTTCCATACCAAATCGCTTAATTAGATTATTACGATACATTTCTTGATTAATAAAAATGCCATTTTGCAATTGTTTGATTTGTAGTCCCAGAAAATATGATAGTTCTCCCATATGTGACATTTCAAATTCATTTGTCATGATAGTCGAAAATTCCTAACATAATTTTACATTTGTTGAACCAATTATAATATCAGCAACATATATTTGTATAATTAAAATATCTTGTTTAGTTTTCTTAACAAATAAAGTTTGAACAACTTTTCCAATTTCAAAACTAGATTCAATTAGATAGCTTTTAAGTTGGTCGTACCAAGCACGAGGTACCTGTTTTAAACTATATAAAGCTTTCTTAAATTTATATACGTGATTTGGAAATTTTTCATGAGTAAAGAGAAGGGGTTGTTCAACACATTTTCTTTTATATATCCATTTAGAAAAGCACATTTAACATCCATTTGATATAATTTATGATTACGGAAAAATGCAAAAGTTAATAGAATACATATAGCTTCTAATTTCGCGGGCAGGAGCAAATGTTTCTTCATAATCAATTCCCTCTTCTTGATTATATCCTTGTGCTACTAATCTAGCTTTATTTCTAGTTATGTTACCTTGTTCATCAACTTTTTTTTGAAAACCCATTTTGTACTAATGACGGATAGATCACTTAGTCTAGGAACTAGTTTCCAAACTTCGTTTCTTCAAATTGGTTTAGCTCTTCTTGCATAGCTATAATCCAATAGTCATCAGCGGAGGCTTCTTTAATATTTTTAGGTTCTATATTAGAGAGAAAAGCTATATGGCCAATTTTATTTAATTGATGTCTTGTTCTTACATTTTAATTTACTTCTCCAATTATATTTTGAATATGGTGATCTCTAAGAATTCTTGGAGGAGATCTTGTTACGTTATGAACAATGTTATCATTTTCTCTAGTGTTATTATTTTGAAAAATAATATCATCATCTTCTGAATTATTTGTTAAAATTTAATTTGAATTATTTTCCAAGTTTTTAATTTTAGAAGAAATTTTGACATTTTCATCGAATGAAACATGAAGAGTTTCTTCGATTACTTTAGTTCTTATATTAAAAACTCGATAAGCTTTGCTTCTTTCTGAATATCCTATGAATATTCCTTCATCGGATTTTGGATCAAACTTGCCAAGCTGATCTTTAGTGTTAATTATAAAACATTTTGAACCAATAACTTTGAAATATGATATATTATGTTTTCTACCATTTCAAAGTTCATATGCAGTATTTTTTGTTAAATATTGAATAGAAACACGATTCAAGACATAACAGGCAGTTGCAAAAGTTTCTGCCTAGAAATGCTTAGGTAAAGTGCTTCCATTTAATAAATTTCTTGCACATTCTTGTAATGTTCTATTTTTTCTTTCTACAATACAACTCCGTTTTGTTGTGGTGTTCTAGGAAAGAAGAAATTACGATTAATTCGTTTCTTGTTACAAAAATGTTCAAAAGCTTCATTTTCAAATTCACCTCCATGATCACTTCTAATATTTTTAACTTTTAAATTCTTTATATTTTGAATTATTTTTACAAAAAATTTAAAATTATCAAAAGTATCACTTTTATGTCTCATAAAAATAGTCCATGTATATCTTGGAAAATCATCTACAATAACAAACACATATCTATTGTGAATAATAGATTGAACTTGAGTAGGTCCTAAAAGATCCATATGTAGTAGTTCAAGTGGTTGTGTTGTAGATATGATTTTCTTAGATTTAAAAGAAGATTTTGTTAATATTCTTAACTGACATGCATCACAAATGTTATTAACTTTGAATTTCATATCAGGTAGTTCTTTAACTAGTCTATTTTTAGCTATTTTATTAATAGTATTAATATTTATATGACAAAATCTTTTGTGTCACAGCCAAGAATCATTCTCTGTAGCTACTAAACACATGTTTGTGTTATAATTCATATTCATATTTAAAATATAAATATTTCTATCTCTTATACCTTCAAAAATTAAATTTTGATTTTTATCAGAAATGTTTTATTTATTTTCTGAAAAGGATATATTAAAACCTTTATCGCATAATTGACTTATGCTAAATAAATCATGTTTTAAGTTTTTGACTAATAAGACATCGGTAATGAGAGGAGATTTAGAGATACCGTTATTGCTCACATCGCCTTTGTCGATGATACAACCTTTTGAATTATCTCCAAAAGTGACTGATCCTCTATTTGAGTAGACAATGTTTGTTAACATGCCCTTATTACCAGTCATATGTTTCGAGAAACCGCTATCTAAAATCCATTTTCCTCCCTTTTTAAGTGGTACCTGCAAAAAATAAAAACTAAGTTGGCACCCACTTTTCTTTTTAGGGTCCTAAGAGTTAGGTCTTAGGAAACCAAACCCAAGAAGGCTTAGACCTTTATAAATATAATTCTCATTTTTACGAACTGTTTCCATAAATGTTTTGATATTCTTATTCCTAATTAAGTTATTATATTTTTTAGGAATCTATATTTTAATAGTTTTAATATTTTTAGATACTGTTTTCTTCATATCTTTCTTAATTTTGTTATTAAATTTATTTTTAAACTTTGCAGATTTCTTTGGATTTTCAATTTTCTTATATCCTAGTCCCATTTTATTTGAAGTAGACTTAGAAATTTCTATTATTTTAGAAAGATTTTATCGTCCTTTATTAAAATTAGAAATATTTTTATTAAAATCTTCTGACTTACTTTTTATATTAGATTTTTCTAACTCTAATACTTTAGAGTTAGATTTTAAACCATTACTTTCAACTGATAAATCATCATTTTTATTTTTCTGAATTTCTAATTCTTGAGTTATCATAGAAAGTTGAGATGTTAAATTAGAATTAGATTCTTGAGATTTTTCAAATTCTTCTTCCAGAATTTTCGTTTCATCACTTAACATACTAATTTCTAATTCAGATCGATTTAGTTTTCCTTGTAACTTCTTATTTTGCATTTTAGTTTGTTTTACAAAATCCACTAGTTCTGAATTAGTTTCAACCAGATCATCAAAATTTAATTCACTTACATCATCACTTGTAGCCATGAAGCATACATTTGCTTGCTCTATGTCACTGTCACTGTCACTCACTGATGATGAAGAAGAATCTGAATCATCCCATGTTACTGAAAATGCTTTCTTCTTGATTTTGTTCTTCTTGAATTTATTTTTCTGTTTCTCTAGACAATCGTTCTTCATATGATCCTTTTTATGACATTCACGACACTCCATGACAGAAGATGATGGTTTATTGTTATTACTGTTGTTGTTAGAGTTATTTTTGTAACTCCTGAACTTGTTATTCATTTTGAATTTCAAATTTTTTTTGAATCTTTTAGCAATAAGTGCCATAACCTCTTCATCTGAGTCAGAATCATCTTTTTTCTGCTTGAAATGCTAGATTCTTATTATCTTATGATGGAACTTTCTTTGCCTGCAAATTCACTTCATATGACATTAGATTTCCTACTAACTCTTCTGGTTTCATAATGGAAAGATCGTTTGCTTCTTCAATAGCTAGAACCTTTCTTTCCCATTCATCCGTTATAGAGTTTAGGATTTTTGATACTATATCAAAGTTAGAAAAAATTTCTCCTAGTGCCAATAGTGGGTGATATATATCTTGAAATCTAGAGTACTTGTCATTTATAATTTCATTTGATTTCATTTTGAAATTTGACTTTGTATGACTTTATTAGATCCTTCATGAGTTACCTTTAGAATTCTCCATATCTCGTAAGCAGTTGTACACATATTGACTCTATTAAATTCATTTTTATCTAATGCATAAAATAACATGTTCATTGCTTTAGCATTTGAAGTAGCATCAGTTTTTTGTGCAGCAGTCGAAGTTGAAAAATCTTTTGTTGGCATGGTATATTCCTTTTGGGTAATATTACAGGTTTTAAAACCATTAGCTTGCATATATATTCTCATTCTAGTTGACCATTAATTATAATTCATGCCATTGAATAGTGGAGGTCGTGCAGTAGATTGACCTTCAATAAAACTAGTGTTAGTGACAGTGCTTGTGCTGGCGTTTTTTCCATATTAGCAAAATAAATTACCAAATAACTATGTTGGGTTATAGGATGTCTAGCTCTAATACCAAATGAAAGTGACTACTGAGTGGCTATTTATCACTTAGGATCGTGTAATATGGAATGTATTATAATCTAAATGCAGAAAAAGATAATAATAGTAAAGTAAATAAGAATAAGCACACCAGGAGTTTTTATACTGGTTCGAACTTCCCGTTCTATGTCCAGTCCCAGACTTCCCTCTGGAATTTCTCACAAAAACCCCTCACTTAACCCGGAGAAATAGGTAAACAACATCTGAGCAACCATCATGATTTTTCCGCCTCTAACAACCGAAAGATGACTTTTACCACTTGAACAACCAAACAGGACTTCAACCGTTTCAAAAAAATTGTTTTGACACTTTATTTCTTGATAACACTGATTTGTCTTTGATAATACACATTTCCTATAATCTTTTCCTCAAGTATATATTTTGTGTGTGTAAAGATTTAGAAAGGAAAATATAGCTTTGAATCGAAGAATAAGTTAATTGATTCAAGGATTCAAGCAACATATATACATATTGATTGCTTGTAGAATGTAGAGATAGTAGAGAGTATAATCAGAAAACAAAATAAAATTCGATGATTTTAGAAGTGAATCTCATGTTTATACAGTAGATAAATAGCTACAACTATTCATGAAGAGTTTTGATCAAAAGATGCAACCATAACTCTTCAAATTGGATCGTATCTCTTGGAAAATGGAAGTGTCTGTTAAGAAAAATAGCTGGTAGAATAGTTCAATCGACTGATCCAAAATGACCAGTCAACTGAATATTCAAAGTTGGTGTAAAATAAAGCGTATCTGTACAACTAAACATGTTCAGTCAACTGGTCATTTTTGGTTAGTCGACTGACCAAGTTGTCGGTGCATAGTTCACACATTTTTTAAAGAATTTGAATTTTAAAACAACTTTGATTTTGTGTAGACTACTTGAGGATAGATTTTAACAATTCTAAGACTAGAAAACTTCAACAAATTAACATACTACACTCGGTTTTGAAGTCTTGTATCCTTTGTAGTTTTAGTATCATATCTCTTTCTCTTTTTATCGCTTGATCATATAGTCTCATCACTGATTTGTTTAAGCTCTTTGTCACGAATCAAAACTTATGATTCAACATTGATGCTGGTCGATATCCGCATGCGACTATCCTTCACCTTACTTGCAACTACTGGGCATACGTACTCCGAACACCAAGCTCTTCTGACTGTCTATAAAGGTCAGCTTCGTTAGGCCTACAACGTAAATGCAGTCAAGGCATACTCTCTTGATGGAACACCTAAAAACCTGCCTCTGGGGATGCAGCTTCATTAGGCCTACCCAAAGTGCCATCCTAGAGTATCCTTACGTCACTTTGAAGTCTTATACTTCCTTCTAGCCCAAAAATTTTAAGTTGGACGTGCTTCTCCATTGTTGGAATCCGTGATGAACTGCTTCTTTAGGCGCTTCATCCTTTGGGCTGCTCCAAACACAATTCGATTCTTTTATGAGACCCTAAGTCTAATCTTTTAGTTTGCATTTAGGTTGAAAGTGTGCTATGGATCATGTAATATGGATATATGATAATATAGAGTGTAGTGATGACAGCTATACAGTAAATAGTGCGAAATATAAAAGCAGTATAATAAAATGACAACAGGAATTTGTATACTGGTTCAGAGCTCCGTCCTACGTCCAGTCCCAGACTCCTTCTGGAATTTCACTAAAACAATAACCCACACTTAATCTGGAGAAACGGGTCTATACAAGCCTTGAGCAACCAAACAAGGTCCTGAGCAGCTGAATATGATTTTCGCCTCAACAGCCAAATAGGACTTCACGTGCCTGAGCAGCAGAACAAGACTTTAACAAATACAAAATATTGTTTGACTTTTTGTGTTCTGATAACACGGATAAGTTTGTTTATAGTACACCCTTCCTATAATCTTCTCCTTGAGTATAAATATATATATTTGAAGTTTATGATGAATAGAAAGGTATAATATTGCTCTTAATGTAGAATATTTAAAAGCATTGTTGCAAGTAGATTCAAGAGAGTTAGATAAGAAAGATAAGAAAATTCGGTTGTTTGGAATCAAGTTAGAGTATGTATTTATAGATGTTAGAAAGCGGCAACTGTTGACGAAGAGTTCTAGTTGAAGTGTCGCGTCAAAATATTTTCGTAGAGATTCGTAACTCTTCATAAATAGTCGCGTCTTTTTAGAAAATAGCTGTTGGGAATTCAGTGAACTGAGCCTTTAGGTCGGTCGACTGGATATTCAAATGTATTGTTTGTTTATTTGTGCACCTGTGCATGTTGCACAAAAATTGACAGGTCAATCGACTGACCTACTAGGTCAGTCGACTGACCTAGTGATTTCTGTGCAATTTGCATAGTTTTCACAGGCTAACATACACACACACACACACACACACACACACACATATATATATGGTTTTAAAGAAAAACTTTGTTAATATATGTGTATTCTATGATTATATGTATAGATTATTAAGAAGATTATATATAAGCTAATATATACTTTAAACGAGGACAGATCTTAACAAAATTGACCTAAGAATCAAAAACAAGACAACATAGAAATTGATGCACTGATTTTGATGTCTTTTCTCCATGTAGTTTATATTCCCTTTTCGTCGTAGCAGTCGTCAAATCTGTATGTCGTAGTGATAGCTTTGTGTCATGAAACAAAGCCAAGTCACAACATTCTCCCCCTTTTTGATTGATGACAACCTGTAAATAGATATAGATTTTGATTGTATATATATAAATATAAATACTTACTCCATCTGAATCTTTGACGATCTACATCCTGCATTCTTAATGTTAGTGATAAAAATTCTCTCCCTTTGTCATCGACAAAAAGGAGTAAAGAATATAAAAGTAAGATGTATAGATAGATATTATGAAGTAACTGAACATTCATACATTACAATATCATAAACAAGAATCATGAAATAATACAAAAAGAGTGGCTATTTAGTACAAGCCATAATGTTGTGAAATAAAAGACGAATGTTTTTAAAGAAAAATAACTCCTTACTCAATTCTATGTTTACCCCTATCACCATGCGATGTTTGGCCACCACTATCGCCTCCATTTCCATCGTTGTCGCTACTAATTGCTTGATCATCGGAAGAGGAAGACCAAGTGAAGACGGGGTTGCTTACCTGGATCACCTAGTGTAGCCGTGGAAGTGCCGGATGAACATAAGATAGCTTGGTATAACTTTGTGAAAAATACTTCAACTTTATCGAGCTTTTTGTCAATTTTAGTGATATGGGATTGAAGAACTTGTTGGTTATGGCATATCATGGAAATAGACTCATTTGGAGGAAGGCCTAGATTAGGAATCAAAATTTCTTCTTGTTGATGAATAGTTGATCATTGGCGAGTTGGGCGGTGAGATGCTTCGCCTTGTTGTTGTTGTGGTTGATCTTGAGGTAATTGTCGTTGTGTCCATTCTTCAAAAGTAATGATAGAAGGAGGTCGAGCAGCTGGTAGCTTCATTAATGCTAAAGTACGAGAGTTTAAGTACTCGACCGTAGAAACCCATGAGTCAGGTTCCGGAATCTCACATTCTTTTAGCAAGCGCATAATATACTCACCATAGTAGATGACATCCATTCAACCATTGTTGAAGCTTAAGAATTCATAAACAATTAACCGAAGCCAATTAACTTCGATGTTTTCGAAGATGGCGTATAAGGCTTTGAAGTTATGTTCATAAACAAGTTCATAACTTCGGATTCGTGGAGTCACGGTTTTCATTAATGCACAGGGTATAATTCTAGCTTTTGGACTTTAGTCGGTGCATATCGTCTTCCAAAAATAAATGACTTATACGTTCACGAACGACCATATCATAATCAACATTGCTCGGATCAATACCATCATTTTCAGATCTTAAAATGTGAGCCATTCGATGTAACGAAAAAAATATCGGTTTTCCACAAACTAAACTCCGTACACAACCTTCTTGATTTTGAATGTTTTGGTGACCTAAATTAAGATTAGTATGGAATAGCTTGACCATAATTTGGTTTATTTTATGCTTATTTTCATTAATATTAAAAAAAGACTCCAAATTGCTTCTTCGAGCCAATTCTTGTATATGGTATGGAGAAAATTGGCAAATTTTATAAACGAACCTTTAAAGATACGAGAAACTAGTATTCTCCTCCATCTTCTAACTGCGGTATCATCGTAGAGCCATTGTTGGATTTGCTCATTGGAAGGAGGTTGGAAGGATGAAGATGCTTGTCCTTTTCTCCTTAGAGCCATTTAATTTGATTGTTTGGAGGTAAAAAATTAAGTTTTTGAAGATCTAGGTTTTTGAAAAGTTGAATATCTGAAATGGGAGTGAAGAGTAAAAGGGAAGATGAAGGTTAAAAGGTGAAAGTTGGGTGGGTAGGATCAGTAATTTTGGTCAGATCCACGAATCGGTCGACTGAATCAGTTCTTCGGTCGACTGAACCTAAAATTTGAAATTTTGAACTTCTAGTTCAGCCAACTGAAGGCCTAATTCAGTTGACTGAAACTTGGATATGTAGGATTTTTTGTCTAGTCCAACTGGCTGATCCTATGTGACAGCCAATTGAGACTGGTTATAAAAAAAATTTATTACAGTGTCAGTCGACTGATACACTGGTTCAATCGACTGACCTGTGTGAATTTTCCCAATTACCTTTATTTTGAGTAATATATATACGAAGCTTGTAAATTTATTTATTCGAATATTAGAACAGCATATATGTTGATAATTGAAGGAAAATGGTTTATTCAAAAAATATTATACATACTTTAGTCAAATTATTCGAAAAATAACAAATAATAACAACTACTCTTATTTTGAAGGGCTAGGAGTCTTGTAGCCAGTAGCTGTTTGTGACGAACATTTGATGCTTCATTTTGATCCCATGAGTTTGGTAAGACCGATGGTCGTGGCGGGGATGAAGTAGAGGGTCGTCGAATAGCCGAAATGGCGTGTTCGTCTATTGGATGAGATGATGCACCGCAAAATTTCATAACAATGTGTTCTATAATTCCTAGACGTCTCGAGTTGATCTTTTGCTCGTAATATATTTCACGCTGAAGCATCAGCGAATCTTGTTGATAGTGATGCAAATCACTTATTATTTGTTTAGTGTTTGAAGAGACGTCAAACATCATCTTCTTCCCTTACTTTTTCTCCGGAGTATATTCGTTATGATCATGATAGGTAGAAGGTGATGTAGTATGATGGACGGGAGTTTTTGATGATTCGGTAGAGGCTAGAATTTCAATGGAGTCAGTCGATTGTAGAGAGGTTGATATAATGATAGTTAGTTTGTACTTTTGTTAGTTTGTATGAAATCAGAGAATAAGTATACCTATTTATATACTAATGTTGAGAATAAAGAGGATGAAGTGAATGGTTTGTATTGAATTTTGCTATAAAAAGGTTGTTAGTTAGAAATGTTGTTATTTCTTTGGTATTCTGTTATTGTAATATGTAGAAAATATATTTATAAAGGTAAGTTTTATACATAATTTAGTGTATAGTTGTCACCATACAATAGAGTCCTTGACCTGGGCTGTAACGAAAATTAGCAATAACTCAGGTGGTTGAGACATCTAGGCTATTCACAACAGGTCATAGGTTCGAGTGTCGGCATGGTCAGAAAAATGAATTGTAAAAAAAATTATTTTTTGAGTTTTTAGTCATAATTTCATATTTTATCACTTATACATCTTTAATTGATATTATACCAAGTTCTTGATGTCGTTTTATAAAGTTTCTTTCTAACAATGGTTTAGTAAAAATATCAGCTAATTGATTTTCAAATGGAACGTAGACTGAATTTGTTAGATCTTTTTGTATATTTTCGCGTAGAAAGTGATGTCTAATATCTATATATTTAGTTTTAGGGTGATTTACTGGATTTTTGGATAGATTTATTGTACTAGAATTATCACAGTAAATTGTTGATTTTGATAAATTGACTCCGAAATCTTTAAATGTCTGTTGCATATAGATTGCTTGTGCGTAATCTAATGCTGCAGAAATATATTCTGCTTCACAAGTTGATAGTGAGACATAATTTTGTTTCTTGCTAAACCATGATATTAACGACTTACCAATGAAGTGACATGTATCGCTTATACTTTTTCAATCCATTCGTGATCCTCTGAAATCAGTATCGCTATATGACACTAACTCAAGCGAGCAATCGTTTGGATAGAAAAGTCCGAAATCTGTAGTATTACTAAGATAACGTAATATTTGTTTTACAGCTTGTAGATGTGATTCTTTTGGGTCAGCTTGAAATCTTGAACATAGACATACACTCATTAGTATATCCTGTCCACTCGCTATTTGGTATAGTAATGATCCTATCATGCTACGATATAGTTTTTGGTCTACACTCTTGCCATTATCATCTTATCAAGATGTGTTGTTGTGCTCATGGGTGTTGGTTTGGCAGAAGTGTTTTCCATTTCGAATCATTTTATAAGATTATTACAGTATTTTTCCTGATTTATAAGTATTCCATTTGAAACTTGTTTTCTTTGAAGACCTAGAAAATACGATTCTTCCATATGGAACATTTCAAAATCACTTGTCATTATTTCAGAAAATTCATTATATAATTTATTATTAGTTGAACCAAATATAATGTCGTCAACATATATTTGAACTATCAAAATACCATTTTTAGAATGTGTTATAAATAAAGTTTGATCTACTTTTCCTATTTTGAATCTTGATTCAATTAAATATCTTTTAAGGCATTCATACCAAGCATGTGGTGCTTGTTTTAAACCATAGAAAGCTTTCTTATGTTTATAGACATGATCTGGATATTTTTCATGAACAAATAAAGGGTGTGTTCAACAAAAACATATTCTTTAATATAACCATTTAAAAATGCACTTTTAACATCCATTTGATAGAGTTTAAAATTATGAAAACATGCGTACGCCAATAAGATTCATATTGCTTCTAGTCTAGCGACTGGAGCAAACGTTTCGTCGTAGTCTATTCCTTTTTCTTGGTTATACCCTTGTGTTAATAGTCTCTCTCTTTTTTAGTTATATTTCCTAGTTCATCTACTTTATTTTTATAAACCCATTTAGTTCTAATAACAGTCTGATCGGTCGGTTTGGTACTAGTTCCCAACCTTCATTTCGTTCGAACTGATTTAGTTCTTCTTGTATAGAAATAATTCAATTTTCATTGGATAATGCTTCCTTAGTATTCTTAGGTTCTATAGTAGAAAGAAAAGATACATAACCCATTAAATTTAGTTGATTTCTAGTTCGAACATTTGAATTTATTTCTCCAATTATATTTTCTA
Organism: Allium cepa; assembly: GCA_030765085.1. Classification (NCBI taxonomy): domain Eukaryota; kingdom Viridiplantae; phylum Streptophyta; class Magnoliopsida; order Asparagales; family Amaryllidaceae; genus Allium; species Allium cepa. Next base: position 83,747,338 of record CM060931.1, on the reverse strand, counting down.
TAGGATGATTTCATAAGATTCTTCGAGGAGATCTTATTGTATTAGTAATATTTCTATTTTCTAAATTATTAACAGTAATATTTCTATTTTCTAAATTATTAACAATGTTTTCATCTTCTCTAGAATTATAAACAATATCTTCATCTTCTCTTAATTTGTTTATTATATTCGTGTTATTATTATGTAAATCATCGTCATCTTTCGTATTTGAAATATGTTTAGAGTTCTCAACAAAAGATATATGGAGTGTCTCTTTAATAGTATTAGTTCGTGTATTGAAAATTCGATAAGCTTTGCTTCGATTCGAATATCCAAGAAATATACCTTTATCGCATTTTGAATCGAATTTTTCAAGCTGATCTTTGGTATTTAATACAAAAAATTTTGATCCAAATATTTTAAAATAAGATATGTTAGGTTTTCTACCGTTAAAAAGTTCGTAAGGTGTATTCTTAGTAAGGGGTCTAATAGAAACGGGATTCAATACATAACAACCAGTTGCAACGGCTTCTGCCCAAAAATATTTTGGTAATGTGCTTTCGTTTAGTAAGGAAATATTCCTTCTTTTTTACAATAGTTATTAAACAGTTCGTTTTTGAATTCACATCCGTGATCACTTCTGATATTTTTAATTTTGGTACCTTTTAAATTTTGAATTCGTTCAACAAATGTTTCGAAATTTTCAAAAGTATCACTTTTATTTTTCACAAAGATAATCCATGTATATCTAGAAAAATCATCAACTATTACAAATACATATTTATTGTGATTTATGGATCGAACTTGAGTAGGTCGAAATAAATCCATATGAAGTAATTCAAGTGGATGTAATGTCGAAATGACTATCTTAGATTTAAACGAAGATTTAGTTAATTTACCAAATTGACATGCGTCACATATATTATTACTTTAAAACTCATCTTTGGTAATCATTTTACGAGATTATTTGTGGAAATTTTATTTACAGTTTTGAAATTGATATGACAGAATCGTTTGTGTTATATCCAGGGATCATTTTCTTTGGCTATTAAACACATGTCTGAGTTGTGATTAACTTTCATATTCAAAATATAAACCTTTTTATCTCTATTTCCTTCGAAAATAAGATTCTGATTTTGATCAACATTTATTTTCAAAAAAGATATTTTGAAACCTTTATCGCATAAATGACTTATACTTAATAGATTATCTTTTAGATCCTTAACTAATAAAACGTTTGTAATAAGAGGTAAATTAGATGTACCGTAATTGCTCACATCGCCTTTGCCGAGGATATAGCCCTTGGAATTATCTCCAAAAGTGACAGAACCTCCATCTGAGAATGTAATATGTATTGACATATCTTTGTCTCATGTCATGTGTTTTGAGCAACCACTATCGAATATCCATTTTCCTCTCTTCTTGAGTGGGACCTGCAAAAAATATGAGATAACGTTGGTACCCCCCTTTTTAATAAGGTCCTAGGAGTTAGATCTTCGGAAACCAAACCCAAGTGGGTTTAGTATCCCTTTTATAAATATAATTCTTATTATTGTGAATGTTTTCTATGAATGACCTAATATACTTATTCCTTATTAACTTGTTATTAGTTTTAGGCACCCATGTATTTATAGTTTTAGAAACTAGTCTTGTTGAAGATATGGTTGTTTAATTAGACTTAACATTGTTTAAATTACTAGATTGTGAATTATTGACTTTGTTCTTATAGCCTAAACCATTTTTTTTGTTAACAGGTTGTGAATTTTCAATAATTCTAGATAAACTTTATCTGCCTTTATTAAAATTTGAACGTTTTTAGTGATTCCTTCTAGTTTGGTCTTTAGACTTGAATTTTCTAGTTCTATCATTTTAATATTAGTTTTTAAATCATGATTTTCAGAAACAAGAAAATCATTCTTTTCTTTTTGAGTTTCAATTTCTTGACTCAATAAAATCAGTTGAGAATTAACATTTGAAAGCGATTCTGGAGTTTTCTCAAGTTCTTCTTCCAATACTTTCTTCTCGACTTTAAGCTTCTCTTTCGAATTCTGCCTTATTTTGATTTTCATCAGCCTCTTTATATTTTCTTTTGAGACTTTTTAAAGTATCTAACAATTCTGAGTTTATCTCTATCATATCATCAAAAGTTAAATCACCAATCTCATTATCTTTGGCCATAAAGCATACGTTGGCTTGTTTATTACCACTGTCACTCTCACTTTCGGAAGAGGAAGAAGAGTCTGAATCATCCCACGTAACTGAGAAAGCTTTCCTTCTGAATTTTTCCTTCCTTTTCTTGTGATATCCTTTCTTTTGATCGGACAGTCCTTTTGTATATGCCCATTTTTGTGACAGTTAAAGCACTCCAGACTTGATGAAGATGGTGGTTTATTGCTTTTTGAGCTTCTCTTGCCATTATTTCTGTTTCCTTTTCTATACTTCAAGAATTTCTTGAAGTTTTTGGCAATAAAGGCTAGGTCGTTTTTGTATGAATCCGATTCTTCTTGTTCTGCATGGAATGCTATATTCTTTTCATCTTGAGCTTGAACTCATTTAGCCTGCACATTCACTTCATAGGACATTAGATTTCTTATTAACTCTTCCAGATTTATTTTGGAAATATTGCTCGCTTCTTTAATAGCGAGAACTTTTCTTTCCCATTCTTCCGTTAAAGAGTTAAGAATTTGGATACAATATCAAAATATGAATATTTTTCTCCTAGTCCTACTAATGAATGGTAGATATCCTGAAATCCTGAATATAAATCATTTATAGATTAATTTTCTTTCATCCTAAAGTTTTGAAACCGACTTTTGAGCATGGATATTTTGCTTTGTTTGACCTTATTAGTTCCTTCATGTGTAACTTCGAGTGTGCGCCATATTTCATATGCAGTATTGCACTTGCTAAGATGGTTAAACTCATTTTTATCTAAGGCACAAAACAACATATTCATGGCTTTTGCATTTGTCGTGGCATCTAGTTTTTGTGTATTTGTCCAAGTAGAATACTCTTCAGTGGGAATAACATATTCTATCTGAGTAATATTCCATGAAGCAAAACCATGTGCTTGCATATATATTTTCATTTGTGTGGCCCAATAGTTATAATTCATGCCATTAAATAGTGGTGGACGTGTAGTGGATTGTCCTTCAATGAAGCTAGTGTTAATGCTAGTGCTAATGTTAGTTTCCATATTAATAGTGTGAGGAACCAGTTCTTTGACTTACGAAAACTGACATCAACACGTCCACTGTATCAACTGCCGAGCAATTGAATGCTGGAAAACCGTACCGTTATGGTTAAAGAAGAAGAAAAAAATAGAAGAAAAGAGAAAAAGATAGAACATAACAAAAAGAAATAGCAGAACAATATCAGAATCTCACAATCGCAGCGGAACAACTATAATAGATAAATGAATAATCTTTAAACAAAGAACTATATCAGTTATTACATTACATCACACTACATTACATCATATCATCAGAGTGTACAACAACAAACAGCGGAAAAAATATTATATACTAGTGAATACGCCATGTCATCCAGCTTGCCTTCAGCAACTCCTGAATTCTAGAATATCCTGATAAACCTGACTCTAAACTGCCCGTGTGGAAATTGGTGGGTACCCAGAGTTTAGGAAGGAAAACAATAAACTCCGAGTCAGTCATGGGACTGGTGTGAGAACTAAAATAGTTTATTTTTAAAACAAAGTACAGGATAATTTTAAAAAAGATTCGCAATGCTTTTTATAAAATGAGACTACCATAAGGCCTCCCGGCACACACACACGATGCAAACGTAGACTTGAGGGAGATTTCTCCTTAAGATAGTCAAAGATGCTTACTACGCAAAATCAAATCATTTTGATATTATTATTAGTGCATAGTGTAGAAAAAATCATTTCGAAAGTAAAGACATAAATCTTAGCTAGCATAGGCACCATTATATTATGCCTACTATAGCTACCATATTAAATGGCAGGTTCTACAACTAAAACCGTACAAGGTTCGTATTGTTTCTTTGGATTTCCAACAAATGGTCAGGCCAAGGAAATTCCCATTGCCACATGGAAACGCCTCTGGAAAGACGCCCCAAAAATCTAACCGGATCTCTGCCAACACAAGGTCGGGTTACCCCCCTAACTGGGTAACTACTGACACGAATATGTCATTCCCCGATCGTAACCGATCTATATCCGAGGATCCTCGATTTCCAACAACCACAAAGCAATAAATTTGCAGCAACAACATAGGTTAAGTATCTGGGCTCCATACCATGATACCACCTCTATCCAGAAGGAATGACATACACTAAAAGGGCGCTACCCCCAAATAACCTTGCCGCATCCTTCCTGTTTTGACCATTTCCGGGGTGTAAGGTCCGACGAAGTCTTGTCACAAGGCCACGCTTTATATAAAAGCCGTGCTTTGATCATCAAATGCTCAACAGCACTTCGTATGCCACATTACCAATTTGGGAATGTATCACTAGTAACCATCAACTACATAACCTCTAAGGGTGTTAAGCTAAGAGAATAATTGCTCCGCTACCAATGGAAATATATTTGATAGAAACCAGCTTTACATCTCAAATCGTAACGTCAGACACACATCCATATAAGTCCGTTCCAGGATCGAACGGAACCGAAGGCACTTACAAAGAAGTCCTTGCAATCCGGATATTCACTAATCACGACCGGACTTCCCATCACAAAGGGTAATAAATTTATATATCGGAGATCAGCTTGATGCAGAAACATTCGACGTTAATCCTTCCGTTTTCACAAATATCCGGTCTTCAACACCGGTCATCAAATGCAATCCATAACGACGTATCACATATTCAGAATGGGTTATACGACCCGAAGGTCCTTTCCCGGCTAACCCGAATAGTGAGCGCTTATTCAAAAATAAGTGCGGCATTCAAATTCAAGCAAATCACAACAAATACCTATTTAAAGGCAAATATTGATAGTCGGTTATTTAACTATCAATAGGCATGTTCAACATCACCAGATTCCAAATAATTTTCCAAATTATTTACTTTCCAAAAATATCTTTACAAGATATATATTTTCCACGCTTCAACTTTTGAAAATAAATTTTCAAATTACTTTTCACCTTTACCACTTTTGAAAACAAATTTCAAATCCTTTTTCTACACGGGATATACTTTCATTTCAAAATGGTTCATTTAAACCAATTAAATAAATCCTTACCGATTTACTTTATATTTACGTTCCAAATCCGTAAATTTATTCCCACACTTCAAAAATAAATCAACGTTTATTTTTAAACAAATTTCCCTTTCTTTTATAAATTCCATAGTGAATTTATAATTCCAAAATATCTATGAATATACGATTTTCAAATCGATTTTTAATATTCATTTTCAATTTATCTTTAAAAGATAAAATCTCAAAATATTCACTTCATATTGGAAAACACTTCCATACTTATTTAATAATAAGTAATTCACAAATCCATTTATTTTCAATACTTGGAAAATATTCAATATACTTAAATCGAAATTAAGTATATATTTCATTCTTTAAGGAAAACATTCACTTAAACACATTTATTTGGGTCAAAAACGAATGTTGCGTAAAACATCGTTACGACGACCCAAAATCACTAGTAAGTGATTCGAAATTAAAATAGATATATAAATCCCAATACTATACAAAACATTTCTTTTCGGAAATCATTTACTATAACAACAGTGTTATAGTCCACCATTTCCTTCTATTTCTCGAAAACGTCTATTTCAACAATAAATGTTGAAATCTATGATTTCGATGTTTGATACATTTTAAAACATCTTTTTAAAATAATTAACTTCATTTTATAATATCCTTTCCCCAAAGCATATCAATTTTATTTAACAATATATTCACTGTCCAAAATCGTAAATATACTTCACTAACCAAATTCAATATTTTCTACACATTTTATCAAGGATAATTCGCTATCCGAAATCGCGAATATATCTCCTTTAATAACCTTCTGTATTAAATTTATCAAATTCAATTGATTTTGAATTTAGAAACAATGTTTATAAATTCCATTTCTATTTATAAAAACTTCAATTATAAAATCCCTTTTTTAAATCAATTTAATTTATAACTCAACTTTATACCCAAATCCGATTTATGCGTTAATTATTTATAAATCTTTTATTTTACAAAATCTGTTCATTTCCTAACTTCACAATTTATAAATCTATAAATATTATCCACTTGTGAAATCCATTCATACTTCATTTTAAAACTTAATAAAACTCGTTTCACAATTCCTATATTTTTAATTTATAAATATTAATCTTAGAAATCTTTTATATAAACCATTTATAATAATTCAAAAATCTCAATTTAAATAAACCAATCCTTTTAATAATTTACAAAACGTTATTTAAAACTTATATAACTCCAAAATTTTACTTAAGTATTATTTTCCAAAAAATATAACTTTTATAACAATAAAATTATAATGTTTATTTATTTTAACAATTCGAAGTTTAATAAAACGTATACTTTCAAAAATCACTTTTAAAATTCTTTTTAAAATCAAAAATCATTATTTTAAAACTTCAAAAATGAATCTGATGATGCAACAACACTAAATAGTCAATCATGACATCCAAATATCATATATCGATATGATAATCAAGAAACATCACAATCTTTATAATCAAATAAATACTGGTGATGAATCCAGTTGGATCCCTCCAACCTATTTCCCTGCATCCACAAAGATTAGCACAATACCAATTCCGTTCCAGTACGGAATTATCGCAGTATATGGGATTTATAAAATATTATCCGCTTAATAGACGGCGCACTGGGGTCTCATCTGCTAATAAAATGCGGGAAATCAACTCCAAGTACATAAATAATACCAATTTCACTTTTCAGTGAAATTATCGCGGTATATGTTTTTAATAAATAACATCCGCTTACTAGCGGCGTATAATGTCTATTTTAACAATCAATAGGTAATAATTTATCATCCAGGCATACAATCAACAATTTTAAATCTAACTATTTAAAATTTAAATCGAAACAATTCGATTGAGTGAGAAGTTCTTACCTTTCTTTCAATTCAGTTTCAGCGTTTTATTTCGAACAAAATTAAACGGACGTTTAATTTTACTTAAAATTTAAACTATCTCCAAACGACTCCAAACTAAATGTATTGCGTAGTGTTCGTCAATACGAACCCGTCGCAATTCGTTTCGTGCGAAACGGACCTCGTATGAAAAAGTTATGATATTTTAAAGTTTACTCGAATTTAAATATAAACAAATTACAATTTTTTATAACTTTTTAACCTAATTTAGATCTCGACCGTCCAAAATCCCTTCAGGAAATCAAGGCCGTTGCACGCACACATCTTCCCTCTTCGTTACCCAGGCTACTGAACGCAATTTTGAGCCCATGCCGCCCTCGTTCAAGAAATTCTCGTGACCTCTTGCTTCAATTCCACGACGATCAACGAGCTTCACGTCGAAGCCCTCGCCCTACTCCATTTTTGGCCAAGAGATGTTGAAGCTCGCCCCAAATTAAAATTGGAAAACGTGCGCAACCGGCCTGACTTCAAGGTGAAAATCCCACCACCACGTCGCTCCGATGATCATCATCACCGTATGGATGCAAAGATCTCGAGGAGATCTACAACTTTGTAGTTGACAACTTTTTGAATCAATGTGTAGGTTGAGAGAAAATTGGAGGAGAAGCACGCAAATTTCTGGCCGTTGAATTATAAGTGACGGCCATGAAACCCTAGCTAGGTTTATTTGCAAAATGAAGAAAGCAAGGGCTTTTATAGAAAAAACGACTAACACTATTCATCCAAAATTTTCCGAACTCCAAATGAAGCGTGCCGGCTGGCGTTTCTAGGGTTTACCCCATGTTCCAAACAAAAGGGATAGGTTTCGGAGGCTAAATCGATCATTTTTGCGAGTTACGGAAATAAACGATCAATTTTAAATTAAACCGATTAAACGATTTTCTATGCGTTTTGGCTTGCCCCGGACAAAAAGAAAATCCGATTGACACGAAATTTGAAACCATACAATAATATCACATTACAGATCCGATGAAATTAGTTTTGTCAAAATCCGAGACCGTTTGAAAAATGGCTATTTTAACTCGTAAATTAAATATTAAAATATTCAATTTTCACAAATTAACTTCAAATTCAATTTTAAAAGTTCTATAACATCATTATAACTCCATCATGATATAATAAAATTTTACAAATCATTTTCAATCATATTTAACCCAATTTCCAATTATTTCTGTAATTTCAACTATTAAATTATCGATTTAGTTATCAAATTAAATCCAGATATTTGAAAAATAATTTATTCGACTTATAAATTTCACTTGTTAATATTTAAAATCAATTAAATATAAAAAAATTAATTGACAGAAATTCTGGGTCGTTACAAATAGATTACCAAATAACTGTTTTACACTCTGATACTAAATAAAAGTGTGTTATGGATCGTGTAATATGGATATATGATAATATAGAGTGTAGTGATGATAGCTATACAGTAAATAGTGCGGAATATAAAAGTAGTATAATAAAATGACACCAGGAATTTATAGTGTTTCGGAGCTCCATCCTACGTCCTGTCCTAGACTTCTTTTGGAATTTCACTAAAAAATAACCCTCGCTTAACCCGGAGGAACAGGTCTATACAACCCTTAAGCAGCCGAACAAGGATCTGAGCTGCGGAATAGGATTTTCGCCTCAGTACTCGAAGAGGACTTCACACGCCTGAGCAACAGAACTGGACTTCAACAAATACAAAATATTGTTTGACTTTTTTGTATGATCGATTTCACCCTAGAGGGGGGATGAATAGGGTGATATTATTAATCATAAAAATGAATTGCGGAATTTTATATAAAAATATTTTCAACACAGATATATCAGAATAGCAGCACAGATAACAGCAGAATAATAAATGAAGAAATAGAACAACACATAATTTACCCAGCTTCGACAACACCCTGCCTACGTGCTGCCCCCAAGGTTTCTACTAAAAATTAAGCAGACAGACGCTTACACACGTAAAATCGCGACACCCGCTATTGCTAGCCTTAACTCTACGCTCAAAACCCAACCATAACTCAGCCACTAGTTCTCGAACTACACCACCGTAGCTCGTCCCCTAGTCACATGACTAGTAATTACAATGTTTGAAAAGGAAAAATACAACTTTAAAACAATTTAACGAATTAAAAACCCTAATTATCTAACGCCCTTAATTAACAAGGCCGTCCCAATAATAATAAACGAGTCTTCCTTTTATCTCTTTACTTTTTTAGGCCGACTTCCTGTAATTCAATGGCTGCTTCGTTCCTTGAGAAAATTAGGGCTTTCTTTGCTGTCAAGCTCCGAAATCCAATGTTCAAAAATTGGCATCAAATACCTCACTTGTATTCGGCTGTCGAAAATTCAAACATCGAACTCCAGTCGGATAGAGCTTATAACAACATTAGATGAATATAAAAACAACGGAAACGAAATAAATATCATGCATTACATCACAAATACAACATCATCATAATATCCATTACTACATCAGAGTATCATAATACGTATGTCACAACTCCAAATAGAACATCATAATAGAACAACAAGTGATTATATGCCAAAAAGTCTTCAAAGGAATGAAGCGATAGTGAACTTCCAAATCTAAGCACCTTGGGATCCAAAAGCTTTCGAAATATCTTCAAGGTAAAAGCCTCCAAAAACCGATAGCCTCAAAAATACAGCTAACACCAAACCACGGAAAACCTGCTACTAGGCTGCCCGTGTGGAAATTATGGGCACCCAGAGTTTAGAAAAAACAATAAACACCGGGTCAGTCATGGGACTGGTATGAGTAAACAAAAATATTTGCTTTTAAATAAAACAAGATTTATATAAAGAAAATTCGGTATGCTTTTGGAAAATGAAACTACCATAAGACCTCCTACCACACACATAATGCAATCGCATGATTGGAGGAGATTTCTTCTTATGATAGTCAAATATGCTTAATAAGGGGAAAATTCTTTGATATTATTACCAGTGCATAGTGTAGAAAACTATTTTGAAAGTATAATATTAATCTTAGCCAGCATACCACATTTCGTCGTATGCCTACTATCGCTACCATGTTTTGTGGCAGGTTCCCACCACGCTGCATGGCAGGTTATACAACTAAAACCATACAGGGCTCGTATTGTTTCTTTGGATTTCCAAAAAATGGTCAGGCTAAGGAACTTCCTACTGTCACGTGGGTATGCCTCTGGAGGGACGTACCGAGAACTTAACCAGTTCTCTGCCAGCACAAGGTCGGGTTACCTTTGTAACAAAGTAACTACTACTCGAGTATGCCACTCCCCGGTCGTTTGCGACCTTCATCCGAGGGCCCTCTACTACAAAACAACAACCACACAGTAAATGAGATTGCAGAAACTACATAGGTAATGTATCTGGGATCCATACCATGATACCACCTTTTTCCAGAAGAAAATGACATACCCTAAAGGGTGCGACCCTTATAACCTTGCCGCATCTTTCCTGTTTCGACCATTTTCGGGGTGTCAGGTCCGATGAGGTCTGGTCCACAAAGCTGTGCTTTACACAAAAGCCATGCTTTGATCACAAATGATCATTAACACACAGTAGCACTTAGCATGCCACACTACTAAATTGGGAGTACATCGCTGATAACCTTCAACTACATAACCTCTGAGCTCGTACATCTCAGATATGGGTGTTAAGCTAAGAGAATAAATTCTCCGCCACCAACAGATATGTATTCGAAAGAAATCTGCTTTATATCTCAAAGTGTAGTGCCAGCCATACCACCATACAAGTCTGTTCTGGGTTCAAACAGAACCGAAGGCACTTCGTCCAATAAAGGAAGAAGCCCTTGCAAATCCGGGTATCTACAATCCCGATCGGACTCCCCATTACATGTGGAGATCTCTATACCAGGGTCACTCAGTGCAGAGACGTTCGATAGGTTATCTATCGTTTTCGAAGACACCCGGTCTTCACCACCGTCTTCAAATGCTATTCATTTCGTCTTATCACTATTCGGAATGGGTTATATGACACAAATGTCCTCTTCCGGCTAATCCGAATAGTGAGCGTTCAATTTTAAAACACGTAGATATATCAGTTACAAAGATTCATATTCAGGGTTCGATGTGGGTTTCGGATAACTAACTGAAATCTGACTCCCTGTCGCATCGAAGTTTAAATGTTGTTTTGCGGGCAAAGGGTTTTCACATACACACAGAGACAAATCACAAATCAAAGTTCAGCACAGAAATTCATATCATACAGTATTACAATCACAACAGAAATATCAATCAGTACACAACATTTGACGATAGTCAATCATCTTCAATTAAGGTGAAGGTGATTTAAATGGATTAACCACATAATTATTTTTATTAATTATTTTTAAATCAATGATTAATTATTCTTAACTATGAATTAATTAAGTCTTAATTAACTTTATTAATTAATTTTCTAAATTAAATAAATTCTTCATTGTTAATTAATTAAATCTTAATTACCCTTATTAATTAGTCTTTAATTAATTAATTATCCATTACAAAGTAATTACAAATCATTTATTGTTTAATCATTATTTAATTATTATAAATAAATTTGTTTTAAGTTAACACCTTAAATATTTGATTAACTTCTCAATTATTTTATTAAGTTAGTCTTTTTTAAAACAACCTTATTTAAAGATATATGTTTAAAAAATCTTTGAACTTAATTAATTTCAAATAATTATTTCAATACCATTAACTTCACATTCCACTTAACAAACAATCATCATTTTATAAAGAATGAATTTAGAAATCAATTAGACTTATATTTTTAAAATTTAAAAACTAGAAATTCTTTTTCAAACAACCAACCCGAGGCTATCTCGAGTCACACCCAAGCAAAAGTGCTCATTACTTCGAGTTTTACCAAGATCGACCCGTGACAATATTTTTTCCACTTAAATTCGTCTAAGTACCAAACCTACCCGGCATACACAAAAGTTTCCTCGAGATAGAACTCGAGCTAATACGCGAACTTCATGAATGCTACTTCGAGTCGCAATGGTTCTTCCCCTATGCCATTTCCACTAACCCAAACTGGCGCCGTGCACATGCACAGCACCTCGCCGACGCTCCGGCGAATGGTACTTCCTCCGGCATGTCACAAATCACCACCACACTCGATAATAACGGTTGATTCGATGCTAAGGGCCCCAAAACGAAATCGAGCTTCCAGTTCGAAACTCGAACACTTAAGCTCGCCAAAACCGACTTCAACATGACCAACCCGGCCATCGGAACCGTCGCGCTTCCGTCCACGCCTCCGTCTATGACTCAAGAACACCCCTCTAAATCTGGCCACACTCGATGCATTGACGAGTGCGCACGAGCCTAAAAACCCGATCGCTCATTTCACTGACCTTAAACCCTAAAATCGCTTCTCCCATCATCTCCTACAATAGAAAATTTATTGAACATTTTTCCTGACTTCACTATCATACACAAATAGCTTCGATCAAAAACTCCACATCCAGTATGTTTCCGATCGCCAGAAATTGATCAAAACCCATTTTGATCAGCTTCAAACTGCTCTTAACTTACACAACTAAAAATCACCATTCTTGTTCTAAAAAATCCTATCTTGCACTGTGGATTCAAGTTATGAAATTGAATCAGCAATTCATGACACTCGAGTATATCATATATTTAAAATTTACTCTGTAAAACTAAATTTACAGAGGCAAAACTTCAAAAAAAATATACAGCAAAGCACAAAGTTATTTATGAAATAGATACACAGGTTTAAGTACTAAAATGGTACATTTACTACAGTCAAAAACTTGAACAGAGAACAACTTCTGTTTTTGGATAGCTCCTACTTGATTTCCTTTTTAAATCTTCTTGCCTGATTATTGTTCAAATCTGTAAAATGGAAGTGCTTACTATTTTTTCTCTGGTATGCTAAGTTTTTTTGATGAAGAAAAATGGAATAAGAAGATGTTTATATATAGAAAGAGTTACAGAAATAGGTGTTTACTTAAACAAGCAAGTTCTGTTTTTAATCTAAGATTTTTTCCTTTCTTTCTTTGGCCAGACAACAATTTCAGCTGAAATGATTTAGAGATATTATCGAATGACCTTATTTTTATGCTAGCATTAAATGCAAGTGTCCTTCATACTTACATCCTTATTCCATTTTTGTATGTACATAGATACTTTATTTTTATATATTTTTCTTTTCTTGCCTTGCACATCTACTTCACAGGCAACATACACCCCATCTTTCCTGGTTTTGTTTTACTTTATGCCTTATATAAAGTTGTTGTAGTTATTGTTATAAATTTTAACTTAGGTTGCATACACACAAACTCACTTGTTTCTAGCATAAACCCATGTTTTTATTTTTATTCTTAAGCTTAACTATCAAACCCTTTATGCCATATTTACTTTATTACAAATACATTACCCATTAGAGATATTAGCTTTATATTAATACATATTATTTAAATTACATAGATATATTTTTATAAGTTCAAATTATTTTTTAAAACGTTTATTATTTCAATCAAAAGCAGTTGAAGTTTTATTCATATAAATTAACATATATTTTATTTCTTTTGAACTTTTCAAATTAAATTCCAAAAGTTCAAATAAGTTACCAAGTCTAAATTAATAAATTTTGGGATGTTACAGATATCCCCCCTTAAGAAAATTTCGTCCTCGAAATTTGAAAGAGAAAGAAAAGCAAACAAAGAATATACGGATTCAGAAAAGGATAGAGAAATGGCTTACCAGTTTAAGCCGAGATATCCACTGTGCATTTGAGATATGATTTCTGCATATTATTTTTAGTTTCCCAAGTGCAGTCCTTTGGATCGCCAATCCACTGTACTGTAACCAGTTTTACAATTTTGTTTCTCAATCACTTTTCATCACGATCTACAATCTTTATTGGTTCTCTATTAACTGTTAAATTGGGAGTGATTTCGACATCCTGTTGAGCAGCTTCTTCAATAATACTATCTGGATCATGCACACACTTCCAAAGATTAGAAATGTGGAACACATCATGCACGCCAGATAATCAGCTAGGCAGCTGCACTCGATAGGCTAAAGAACCGATCCTTTCTAGGATAGGAAAAGGAAAAAAATACCGTGGTGCCAGCTTACCAGGTTTCCCGAACCTTAATATACCTCGCATTGGAGATACTTTGAGAAAGACAGAGTCTCCAATCTGGAATTCTAAAAACCTTCTTCTGCGATCACAATAGCTCTTTTGACGACTTTGAGCCGTTTTCAATTTCTTCCGTATAGAATCAACTTTTTCTGTGGCTTCTTTAATAATATCCGGTCGAAGGACGGGTCTATCACCTGCCTCAATCTAACATGTAGGTGATCGACACGGACGACCATATAAAGCCTCAAAAAGAGCCATCTCTATATTGGCCTGATAGCTATTGTTATAAGAGAATTCAACCAGATGCGAATGGTCCTCCCAAGACCACCAAAATCAAGTATACAAGCTCGCAATAGGTCTTCTAAGATTTGGTTAATCCTCTCAGTTTGCCCATCAGACAGTGGGTGGTAAGCAGTGCTGAAATTCAGTTTTATTCCCAATGCGTCTTGAAATGCCTCCCAAAACCTACTAGTGAAGACCGGGTCATGATCACTCACTATACTACTAGGAATGTCGTGAAGACGGACAATTTCTTTCACATACAACTCGGCTAAACTTGCAGCTATGCGGGTAGATTTCACTGGCAAGAAGTGGGCTGTCTTAGTCAAACGGTCCACAATAACCCAAATTGCTTCGTTGCCTTTACGAGTACGAGGCAAACTGTCAATGAAATCCATCGATACTTGGTCCCATTTCAACTTGGGTATCTCTAAAGGCTGAAGTAAACCCGCCATTTTCTTTTGATCGCTTTTGATTTGTTGGCAAGTAGCACAACGACTCACATATATAGATATGTCCCTTTTCATCGTCTTCCACCAGAAAGTTCTTTTGATATCTCTATACATCTTGTTAACTCCTGGATGGATGCTGAATTTAGATTTGTGACATTCGTCCAAAACTTCACGTTTTAGTTCAGGAATGTCCGGGACACAAATCCTGCCTCTCATCCTTATAACTCCATTATCATCAATTCCAAAACTGGGATCTTCACAATGATATATTCTTTTACAAATTCCCCGAAGGAACGTGTCTTCTTTTTGCTTGCTGGCGATCTTTTCAAGGAGAGTAGGAGTAATAACAAGATATGCAAGAATTGCATGTCTCCTACTTAAAGCATCGGTAACTACATTGGCTTTTCCGGGCGTATATTGAATATCTAGGTCATAAAATGCCAGAAATTCCAACCAACGTTGTTGTCGTAGATTTAGATCTTTCTGGGTGAAGAGATATTTCAAAAATTTATGGTCGGTGAATAATTCGATTTTTTCACCTAGAATAAAGAGAGTTCAATAAGTATATTGTTAAGTTGAGTTAAATTCGTAAATTGCTAGGAAAGCTGAAAAGATTTTTACCCAGAAGATAATGTCCCCATATTTTCAAAGCGAAGATAACAGCTAAGAGTTCCAAATCATAGGTTAGGTAGTTTCTTTCATGAGGATGTGATTGTCTACTCGCGTAGGCAATTACCTTCCCATTCTGTATTAATACCACACCTAAACCATCACCATAAGCGTCTGTATAAACAGATAATCCCTTATTCCCGTTGATAATAGCGAGAACAGGAGCTGTGGTTAATCTCTTCTTCAACTAGCTTCGTCACATTTCAGAGTCCAATTGAATTTTACATTCTTCATCGTGAGCTTAGTCAACGGACTAGCCATCTTAGAAAAGTCCTGAACAAACTTCCGGTAATAACCTGCTAAACCCAAAAAGCTTCGAACTTCTTTTAGGGTAGTGGGTTTCCTCCAATCAAGAATAGTGGAAATTTTGCTAGGATCAACAGAAATTCCTTCATTAACAATATGGCCGAGAAATTTAACTTCTTTGACCCAAAATTGGCATTTGGAAAATTTTGCGAATAAAATATTTCTCCTCAATATCTCCAAAACGATTCTAAGATGCTCGGCATGCTCCTTTTCGGTCTTGGAATAGACCAAAATATCATCAATAAATACGAGCACAAATTTCTTCAATACCTCCCGAAACACACGTGTCATAAGGTCCATGAAGTATGTTGGAGCATTGGTTAGCCCAAAAGGCGTGACTAACCATTCATAAAACATATTGGGACCCCTAAAAGCGGTCAAATGGACAGAATCTTCGGCGATTCCTAATTGATGGAACCCTTGGCTAGATCCATCTTCGAAAAGAAAAGAGCGACGTGCAATTGATCAAACAGATCATCAATTCTAGGTAGTGGAAATTTATTCTTGATAGTCAGCTTATTGAGATCGTGGTAATCCACACACAATCTCAAAGATCTGTCCGATTTAGCAACAAATACAACGGCTGAACCCCATTCAGAAACACTAGGTCGAATCAACCTTTTTTCTAGTAAATCATTAGTTCGCTTGACTAATTCAACCCTTTCCCTGGGCGCCATCCTACGACTTGCGTGAACGACAGGACAAGCATTGGGTACTTGGTCAATTCTAAATTCTATATCTTGATGTGGAGGTAAGGATTTCACTTCTTCGAACACGTTTGGAAAATCTCTAACAATGGGTATGGACTCCAGACTGGGTTCGGGATAACCCAAGTTATACATCAACACTTCTCTTTTAGGACTAGGGTCCTCACAAGAAAGCTCAATGAAATCTCCAAATTCGGTTTTAATCGAAATCAATCGATTATTGCAATCCAATTTGGCTTCATATTTTGCTAACCAATCCATTCCGAGTAAGACTTCGAATTAGTTAAAATCAAGGACAAAGAGACCGATAGGGAATTGGTAAAAAGAATACGAGATAGGAACGTCTCTACATCGAAGTCAAAGGTTCGCAGGACCTCCAACTAGATTCTTTACGCATATAGGCTCTTCAACAAAATCAGGTTCAAGATTTAATTCATTAATAGCTTACTGAGAGATAAAACTATGTGTAACGCCCATGTCAAACAGAACTCTAATAATGCTATCATAAATAGTGAGATTACCTTCCAGAACTCCTTTCCACTTTTCTGCTTTAGGAGATGCAGGTTTGTCTTTGACTGTATACACCTTTGCTGCCTGAGCTTACTTCATGGTTGGCCAGTCTTTAACCTAGTGTCCCAATTTCTGACAATAATAACATTTCCTGGGTTTTGCTTGAACGGATTGATTGACTTGTCTCTTAGGCTTCGTAATCCTGCTCGAATAATGGCCATTTTCTAAGCAATTAAAGCAAGTAACATTCTCTGCGTGCTTTCCTGGTTTCTCTTCTTTTTCTCCTTACCCTGCCATGGTTTCTTGCCTCCAAATTTCCTCTTCTTCCAATTTTGATTACTCGAATTTCCTTTCTCCACCGGGGCTTCTTGCATATCAAGTGTAGCATATCTGTACCCTATATCAACCAAATCTGAAAAGGAATCTTTGAAATAGACAGTCATCCTTTCGTGGAACTTCTTATTCATCCCACGAATGAACCTTGCATTCTTCTTTAAAGGAGTATTCACCAATTCTGGACCGAAATGAGACAATTCATTGAATTTGTTTAGATACTCCTCGAATGACAAACTCCCATGATTTAAGTCCATGAATTCCGGGTACATTCGAGAAATTCCAGTCAAGGGCATATAACGCTTCTCAAATACTTCTTTAAATCTCTCCCAAGTAAACTCGTCTTCTGGCTCATCCACAGTAACTGTCTTCCACCATGCTAAGGCTTCTTCTTGAAGTTACCAAGAAGCTATGAGTTGCTTTTGATCGTCTTGTAGCTTTAGCCCTTTAAAGATTTTTCACATGATCTGATCATGCTTGGGCCTCGACAATCGACTCCTTGCCGGTGAACGGCTTTCCACCAAGCCTTGAGAAACTCTTGTATAAATCAGCCAGATTCGACTGATGCTGAGTAGGTATTGCTGCTTCTTTTGTTGGAGAAACTTGGTTAGGTGCTGTGGCATTCCCTTGCCCCCCAGCCCTTCCTCTTCGTCCGCTCATTCTTACTATCTGTAATTAGTAAGAAAATTGATTTAGATATTCGGACGAGATATCTTAAGGAATATCAGCAGTTAAAGGAAGTAGACTTAAGAAAATTTAGGGTTTCGGTCTCAGTTATGCTCGTTCTGGGGTATACTTCACCATATCTCTAACGAGCCATCTAATGTGTTATACTCCGTAGCTAAAGTTCTTACTCAACCTTCAGCTCTAATACCACATGTCAAGCTCCGAAATCCAATGTTTAAAAATCGACATCAAATACCTCACTTGTATTCGATTGCCGAAAATTCAAACATCGAACTCCAGTCGGATGGAGCTTATAACAACATTAGATGAATATAAAACAGTGAAAACAAAATAAATATCATGCATTACATCACAGATACAACATCATCATAATATTCATTACTACATCAGAGTATCATAATTCATATGTCACAACTCCAAATAGAACATCATAATAGAACAACAAGTGATTATATGCCAAAAAGTCTTCAAAGGAATGAAGCGATAGTGAACTTCCAAATCTAAGCACCTTGGGATCCAAAAGCTTCTGAAATATATTCAAGGTAAAAGCCTCCAAAAACCGATAGCCTCCAAAATACAGCTAACACCAAACCATGGAAAACTTGCTACTATGCTGCCCGTGTGGAAATTATGGGCACCTAGAGTTTAGAAAAGAACAATAAACTCCGGTTCAGTCATGGGACTGGTATGAGTAAACAAAAATAGTTGCTTTTAAATAAAACATGATTTATATAAAGAAAATTCGGTATGCTTTTGGAAAATGTAACTACCATAAGACCTCCCGCCACACACATAATGCAATCGCAGAATTGGAGGAGATTTCTTCTTATGGTAGTCAAATATGCTTGATACGGGAAAAATTCTTTGATATTATTACTAGTTCATAGTGTAGAAAACTATTTTGAAAGTATAATATTAATCTTAGCCAGCATACCATATTTTGTCGTATGCCTATTATAGCTACCATGTTTTGTGGCAGGTTACCGCCACACTGCATGACAGGTTATACAACTAAAACCGTACAGGGCTCATATTGTTTCTTTGGATTTCCAATAAATGATCAGGCTAAGGAACTTCCTACTGCCACAGGGGTACGCCTCTGGAGGGACATCCCGAGAACTTAACCAGTTCTCTGCCAACACAAGGCCGGGTTACCTCTGTAACTAGGTAACTACTACTCGAGTATGCCACCCCCCGATCGTTTGCGACCTTTATCCGAGGGCCCTGTACCATAAAGCAACAACCACATAGTAAACGAGATTGCAGCGACCACATAGGTAAAGTATCTGGGCTCCATAGCATGATACCACCTTTTTCCAGAGGGAAATGACATACCCTAAAGGGTCCGACACTCATAATCTTGCCGCATATTTCCTGTTTCGACATTTTCGGGCTGTGAGGTCCGATGAGGCCTCGTCCACAAAGCTATGCTTTACACGAAAGCCATGCAATGATCACAAATGATCAACAAATGATTATCAACACACAGCAGCACTTAGCATGCCACACCACCAAATTGGGAGTATATCGCTGATAACCTTCAACTACATAACCTCTGGGCTCGTACGTCTCAAAGAAGGGTGTTAAGCTAAGAGAATAAATTCTCCACCACCAACAGATATGTATTTGAAAGAAATATGCTTTATATCTCAAAGTGTAGTGTCAGACATATCACCACACAAGTCTGTTCCGGGTTCGAACATAACCGAAAGCACTTCGTCCAATAAAGGAAGAAGCCCTTGTAAATCCGGGTATCCACAATCCCGATCGGACTCCCTATCGCATGTGGAGATCTCTATACCGAGGCCACTCAGTGAAGAGACATTCGATAGGTTACCTATTGTTTTTGAAGACACCCAGTCTTCACCGCCGTCTTCAAATGCTATTTATTTCGTCTTATCACTATTCGGAATGGGTTATATGACACAAAGGTCCTCTCCCGGCTAATCCGAATAGTGAGCGTTCAATTTTAAAACAAGTGGATATATAAATTACAAAGATTCATGTTCAGGGTTCGATGTGGGTTTCGGATAACTAATTGAAATCCAACTCTTGTCGCATCGAAGTTTAAATGCCATTTTACGGGCAAAGGGTTTTCACATACACACAGAGACAAATCACAAATCACAGTTCAGCACAAAGCAATTCACATCATATAGTATTACAATCACAACAGAAATATCAATCCAGTACACAACATTTGATGATAATCAATCATCTTCAATTAAGGTGAAGGTGATTTAAATGAATTAACCACATAATTATTTTTATTAATTATTTTTAAATCAATGATTAATTATTCTTAACTATGAATTGATTAAATCTTAATTAGCTTTATTAATTAATTATTCTCTAATTAACTATCTTAATTAAATAAATTCTTCATTGTTAATTAATTAATCTTAATTTCCCTTATTAATTAGTCTTTAATTAATTAATTATCCATTACAAAGTAATTACAAATTATTTATTTTTTAATCATTATTTAATTATTATAAATAAATCTGTTTTAAGTTAACACCTTAAATATTTGCTTAACTTCTCAATTATTTTATTAAGTTAATCTTTTTTAAAACAACCTTATTTAAAAGTATATGTTTAAAACATCTTTGAACTTAATTAATTTCGAATAATTATTTCAATACCATTAACTTCACATTCCACTTAACAAACAATCATCATTTTATAAAGAATGAATTTAGAAATCAATTAGACTTATATTTTAAAAAATTTAAAAACTGGAAATATTGCTTCAAACAACCAACCCGAGGCTATCTCGAGTCACACCCGAGCAAAAGTTCTCATTGCTTCGAGTTTTACCAAGATCGACCCATGATAAAAAAATTCCACTTAAATTCATCTAAGTACTGAACCTACCCGGCACACACAAAAGTTTCCTCGAGCTAGAACTCGAGCTAATACGCGAACTTCACGAATACTACTTCGAGTCCCAATGATTCTTCCCTCATGCCATTTCCACTGACCCAAATTGGCGCCGTGCACATGCACAGCACCACGCCGACGCTCCGGCGAACGGCGCTTCCCCCGGCATGTCACAAATCACCACCACACTCGATAATAACGGTCGATTCGACGCTAAGGACCCCAAAACGGAATCGAGCTTCCAGTTCGAAACTCGAACATTCAAGCTCGCCAAAACCCACTTCAACACGACCAACCCGGCCACCAGAACCGCTGCGCTTCCATCCACGCCTCCGTCTATGACCCAAGAACACGCCTTCCAAATCTGGCCACACTTGATCCATTGACGAGTGCGCACGAGACCAAAAACCCGATTCTCATTTCACTGACCTTAAACCCTACCTACAATAGAAAAATTATTGAACATTTTTCCTGACTTCACTATCATATACACTAGCTTTGATCAAAAACTCTACATTTAGTATGCTTCCGATCGCCAGAAGTTGATCGAAACTCCCATTTTGATCAACTTCAAACTGCTCTTAACTTACACAACTAAAAGTCACCGTTCTTGTTCTAAAAATCCTATCTTGCAGTGTGGATTCAAGTTATGAAATTGAATCAGCAATTCATGAAACTCGAGTTTATCATATATTTAAAATTTGCTCTGTAAAACTAAATTTGCAAAGGCAAAACTTCAAAAAAAATATACAGCAAAGCACAAAGTTATTTATGAAACAAACACATAGGTTTTAGTTTTAAAATGGTATGTTTACCCACACTCAAAAAATTGAACAGAGAACAACTTCTATTTTTGGATAGCTGCTACTTGATTTCCTTTTTAAATCTTCTTGCCTGATTGTTGTTTAAATCTGTAAAATGGAAGCGCTTACTATTTTTTCTCTGGTGTGCTAAGTTTTTTTGATGAACAAAAATAGAATAAGAAGATGTATATATATAGAAAGAGTTACAGAAATAGGTTTTTACCGAAACAAGCAAGTTCTTTTTTTAATCAGAGATTTTTTTTTCTTCTTTCTTTCTTTGGCCAGACAACAATTTCAGCTGGAATGATTTAGAGATATTTTCGAATGACCTTATTTTTATGCTAGCATTAAATGCAAGTGTCCTTCATGTTTACATCCTTATTCCATTTTTGTATGTACATAGATACTTTATTTTTATATATTTTTTCTTGCCTTGCACATCTACTTCACAGGCAACATACACCCCATCTTTCCTGGTTTTGTTTTACTTTATGCCTTATATAAAGCTGTTGTAGTTATTGTTATAAATTTTAACTTAGGTTGCATACACAAAAACTCACTTATTTCTAGCATAAACCCTTGTTTTTATTTTTATTCTTAAGCTTAACTATTAAACCCTTTATGTCATATTTACTTTATTACAAATACATTACCCATTAAAGATATTTGCTTTATATTAATACATATTATTTAAATTACATAAATATATTTTTGTAAATCCAAATTATTTTTTAAAACGTTTATTATTTCAATCAAAAGAAATTGAAGTTTTATTCATATAAATTAACATATATTTTATTTCTTTTGAACTTTTCAAATTAAATTCCAAAAGTTCAAATAAGTTACCAAATCTAAATTAATAAATTTTGGGATGTTACATTTGCTCTATAAAAAATGCGGCCTCTTCCATTGTGTAACGACCCAGGATTTTAGTAATTAAAATTTGAATATTTAATTAATTTTAAATATTAAGAAGTGAAATTTATAAGTCCAATAAATTTTATTTCGAATAATTGGATTTAATTGAATAATTAAATCGATAATTTAATATGATAAATTATGGAAATAATTGAAAATTGAGTTAAATATGATTGAAAATGATTTGTAAAATTTTATTTTATCATATTGGAGTTAGAACGATATTTTAGAACTTTTAAAATCGAATTAGGAGTTAATTTGTGAAAATTGAATATTTTAATATTTAAATCGACTACTGAAAATAGTCAATTTTTGAACAGTCTCAGAATTGAACGAAACCAGTTTCATTGGATCCGTAATAGTTAGTTATTATCGGATTTCAATTTTGGTGTCAATCGGAGTTATCGTTTGATCGTAGCAGCTCGAAACGCATCGAATTATTTTTAATATTAATTTGGCGAGTTAAAATAGCCACTTTTCAAACAGTCTCGGATTTCGATGAAACCAGTTTCATCGGATCCGTAATGTGATATTATTGTAAGGTTTCAAATTTCGTGTCAATCGGATTTACCGTTTGTCCGGTACAAATTAAAACGCCTAGAAAATCGTTTAAATCGGTTTAATTTAAATTGAACGTTTATTGTCATAACTCGCACAGATGTCCGAATTAGCTTCCGAAACCTGTTTCATTGTGTCCGGAACGCAGGGTAAACCCTAGAAACGCTGGTTACGGCGCGTGAATCGGAGTTCCGAATTTCCGGAATGAATAGTGTCCATCGATTTTCTTATAAATAGCCCCCTCACTCAAATAAAAAAAAAAACTAAAACCCTAGCCGCCGTATGCAATTTCGAAGGCCAGAAACTCACGATCTTCATCCCCAAATCTCTTCAAATCCAAGCATTAATTCAACAATCTTTCAACATGAAAGTTGGAGAGGGAAGTGAGAGCTACAATCTGAACGGTTGTGATGTAAAACGAAGCAACGTGGAGGGAGCAGGGGAGGCGCGTTCGTGGGTAGGTCGCACGCGTTTTGAGGGGGCTGGGGACCACCGAGCTCGAAGCCCTTTATGCCGAAGGTGGAGCGCGTGACGAGCTTCGTGTTGCAAGTTGCTGATCGTGTTTTCGTCGAGCGAGGAAGTGGCGATATCTAAACCTAGTTTGTAGATTGGGTTCGGCCTATTTACTGATGCTTGCGTGAACAACGAAGAAGAAAGGGAGAAGATGATGTGCGGTCTTGATGTTGCAGGCAAGGGATCCTACGGTCCAGATTAGAGTTAGGTTAAGAAAATTTAATTTATGTTGTAAATTAAGTTATAAATTTGTGTAAAACTTATAAAAATCATAACTTTTTCATACGAGGTCGAAAACGCGCGAAACCAGTTGCGTTGGAATCGTATGGACGAGCACTACGCGATGCAATTGGATTGGAGTCGTTTGGAGTTAGTGAAAATTTCGGGTAAAATTAAACGTCCGTTTAATTTTATTCGAAATAAATCGCTAAAACGAAATTGAAATCAAGGTGAGAACTTCTCACTCAATCGAATCAGTTTCGATTTTATTTTAAATAGTTAGATTTAAAATATTTGAATGCATGTTTGAATGATGATTGTTATCTATTGATTGTTAAAATAGACATTATGCGCCGTTAGTAAGCGGATGTTATTTATTAAAAACATATACCGCGAATATTTCATAAACAGTGAAATTGGGATTATATATAATAGCAATATATATATTGGCATATGTATATATTGGAGTTATTGATTTCCCGCATTTGTATAGCGGATGAGACCCTATTGCGCCGTCTATTAAGCGGATAATATAATAAATCCCATATACCGCGATAATTCCGTACTGGAGCGGAATTGGTATTGTGCTAATGTTTGTGGATGCAGGAAAACAGGTTGGAGGGATCCAACTGGATTCCTCAACAGTATTTATTTGATTTTGAATATTTTGATATTCATTGATTATCATATACGATATATGATATCGTTGTTGTCGTAATTGACTATTTGGTATGTAGCATCATTGAACCAAATTTTGGGATTTTAAAATGATTTTAAAGTGATTTTTGAAAGTATACGTTTATAAACTATTTTCGAAATTGATCCATTTTAGATAAATAAACGTTATAATTTTTAAAGTTATAAAAATTATGATTTTGAGAAATACGGTTAAAGATTGATTTTTGAGAAAATATGGGTTAATGATTTTATAAAATAGTTTAAATCGGAATTTTTGAATTTATTGTGAAAAGTTTAAATATAGGATTTATAAAATTTAATTATTTTATAAATCAAAAAGGATGAAATTATAAAGGAGATTAAAGATGTTTTAAAATAATAGTATAAATTGATTTTATAAAGGATTTATAAATTGATATTTATAAATTAAAACGTTTGAATTATAAAACGAGTTTTTATAAGTGTTTGAATGAAGTGAAAATGGATTGCATAAGTGAATGGAATTTATAAAATTATAAACGGTGAAGTTATAAATGAAATTTATAAATAGTAAGATTTATAAATTTTGTGAAGTTATTAAAGAATGGTTTTGGATAAATAATTGAATCTTATAAGTTATAAGATTTATAATTATGAAGTTCAAAGGAACGATTTTTGCAAACAAATAAATTATAAGTATTTCACTTATAATATGAACTTTTAGTATATCATTGAGATATGAATTGAGATAGGTTAATAAAGGAATTTATAAAGGAAGTTGTGGTAAAATAAATAGAAATGGAATTTATAAACGTTGTTTTATAAATCCGTAAACGACTTATTTTGAGAAGTAAATTGTTGAAACCTATTAATGGAGTTATATTCACATTTTTGACTGTGAATAATCCTTTAAAATGAAATGTATAAAAGGATGAAAATTGTTAACGTAGTATATTCACGTTTTTGAATAGTGAATAATATGTTAAAGAAAATGTTTAGAATGTGATATTTTAAATTGAATTAAAACGATCTAACGATGTTTTAAAATGTGTTGAGATTCGAAACCATAGATTTCAACATCTTATGTTGAAATAGACGTTTTCGAGAAATAAAAGGAAATGGTGGACTATAACACTGTTGTTATAGTAAATGATTTCCGAAAGGAAATGTTTTGTATAGTATTGGG
Organism: Allium cepa; assembly: GCA_030765085.1. NCBI lineage: Eukaryota > Viridiplantae > Streptophyta > Magnoliopsida > Asparagales > Amaryllidaceae > Allium > Allium cepa. Next base: position 83,721,424 of record CM060931.1, on the reverse strand, counting down.
ATTTATATATCTATTTTAATTTTGAATCCCTATACTAGTGATTTTGGGTTGTCGTAACGATGTTTTACGTAACAATCGTTTTGGCCCAAATAAATATGTTTAAGAGAATGATTTCCTTAAAGAATGAAATATATACTTAATCTCGATTTAAGTATATTGAATATTTTCTAAGTGTTGAAAATAAATAAAATTTTTGAATTACTTATGAAGTAAGTAAGTATGGAAATGTTTCCCAATATAAAGTGAATATCTTAAGAATTTATCTTTTTGAAGATAAATTGAAATGAATAATTGAAATCGTATATGCATGGATATTTTGAAATATAAATTCACTATGGAATTTATGAATGAAAAGGAAGTTGTTTAAAAAAATAAATATTGATTTATTTTTGAAGTGTGAAAATTATATATCTAGTAAAGATATTTTTGGGAAATAAATAATTTGGAAAATTATTTGGAATCTGGTGATGTTGTGCATATCCATTGATAGTTCAATAACCGACTATCAATATTTACGTTTGAAAGGTATTTGTTGTGATTTGCTAAATTTGAATGCTACACTTATTTTTAAATTATTGCGCTCGTTAGTTGGATTACCCATTCCGAATAGTGATACGACGTAATGGATAGCATTGATGACCGGTGTTGAAGACCGGGTATTTGCGAAAGCGATAGGATGACCTATCGATTGTCTCTGCATTGGGTAGCTCCTGGTATAGAGATTCCCTAAGTGATGGGAAATTCGATCGGGATTGTGAATACCCAGATTGCAAGGGCTTCGTAAGAAGTGCCTTCGGTTCTGTTCGAGCCCGGAACAGACTTGTATGGATTGTATGTCTGACGTTACAAATTGAGATATAAAGCAGATTTCATTCAAATATATTTCTGTTGGTGGCGGAGAATTTATTCTCTTAGCTTAACACCCTTCTCTGAAACGTACGAGCTCAGAGGTTATGTAGTTGAAGGTTATCAGCGATATATTCCCAATTTGGTAATGTGACATGCTGAGTGTTGCTGTAAATGATCATTGTGTTGATTATTTGTGATAGGATCATTTATTTGATTGTCTATCTTGGTGATCATTTCTATGATCATTTGTTGACCCAAAGCATGGCTTTTGTATAAAGTATGTTTTTGTGGACGTGACTTCGTCGAGCCTCACACCTCGGGAATGGTCAAAACAGGAAAGATGCGGCAAGGTTATGAGGAGTAGCGCCCTTTAGGATGTGTGTATTTCCTTCTGGAAAAGGGTGGTATCATGGTATGGAGCCTAGATACTTACTCATGTTGAAAACACTTTATGATTGTGTGAATTGATTGCGAGCGCTCGGTGAAAGGTCCCAAAGGACCGGGGGATGGCATATTCGGTCAGTTGTTACTCAGTTATGGGTAACCCGGCCTTGTGTTGGTAGAGATCCGGTTTGGTTCTCGGGGACGTCCATCCAGAGGCATTCTCATGTGGCAATGGGAAGTTCCTTGGCCTGATCATTCGTTGGAAATCCAATTCCCAATACGAAACTTGTACGGTATTAGTTGTAGAACCTGCCATTTACTTATGGTGGTCACCACTTTTTAGATGGTAGCTATAGTAGGCATAGTTCGAAATGTCTATGCTGGCTAAGATTTATATCTTTATTTTCGAAATGAATATTTTTTCCTACACTATGCACTAGTAATAATATCAAATGTTCTTTTTAATGCGTATCAAGCATCTTTGACTATCATAAGGAGAAATCTCCTCCGATTCTGCGTTTGCATTGTGTGTGTGCGGGAGGCCTTATGGTAGTCTCATTTTTAAAAGCATTGCGAATTGATTTTAAAAATATTCCTCTATTTTGATTTTAAAGATAAATAAACTGTTTTGAGTTCCCACACCAGTCACATGACTGACTCGGAGTTTATTGTTTTCCTTCCTAAACTCTGGGTGCCCACCAATTTCCACACGGGCAGTCAAGAGTTAAGGTTTATCAGGATATTCTGGATATTCTGGAGTCGCTGGAGGCAAGATGGATGGCATGGCGTATTACTAGTATATAGTATTTCTTTTTCCGCTGCACTATTTGATGTTGTTTGTTGTTGTACACTCTGATGATGATGTAATGATGTAATGTATAAAATGTAATAACTGATATAGTTCTTTGTTTAAAGATTATTCATTTATTATTATATGTTGTTCCGCTGCGAATTGTGAGATTCTGATATTGTTGTGTTCTGTTCCGTTCTATTTTCTATTCTCTTTCCTCTACTTTCTATCTTCTTATCTCTTCTTCTATCCTTTTTCTTTTTCTTAAACATTGATAATTCGTATTTCTGTTCATCTTGAGTTAATCTATGGAGATTAGTGTATATTCAAGGAGTACGGATTTGCGGGTCGTCACAGGTGGTATCGGAGCATATGGTTAAGCAACAACCATGGTTCTGTTGGGTATTACTCATTAGAGATAGAGTCAGTGGTGCTCTAGAATGAGTTTGAGTGTAATAATTGCTATGAGAGCGTATTTGTTAGTGAATATGTAAAATTGTTTTATATTGTGATGATTGGTTTGTTGAGTGGCATATGAACCTTCGTCAGCACGGTCTGTACAACTATGCCGAAGGGGTTTTATAAACACTTGTATAGAACAATTCGACACAATATTGTTTTAAAATTTGGTAAATGAAATAATTTTACCTTGATTATATTTTATATATAAAGAAATAATTTTTTTTTAAGAATTATTAATGTATATAAGTTAATTGTTTATTTGTTTGAATAATCTAAATAAAAGAAGAATTGTATAAGCAATTGAATTATAAGAATTGAATTATAATTAAAGTGATTTACAATTGTGAAATAAACTTATATATATAAGAAGTGAAACTATATGAATATATTTATGAATATGAGTTGTAAATGAAAATGAATTGGAAATTGAATTGAATAAATGGATTGAATGTTAATCAATTTAATGTGAATAAAGTTGATATGGAATAATGAATATAAGTGTTAATTCATTGAAATTTAATGTTATTGGAAGTTGAAAGATTGAATGAAAATCAATTTAATTAAACCAATTGAAAGAAAAGGTGTTAAACCAAATTGAATGAATATAAGCAAAGGAATTTGGTTGTAATTAATATACATTGGTTGTTATATGATTGTTAGTTGATTGTATATAATTCATTACATATTAATGAAATTGAAAGTTAAAGTAATTGAAATCCAATTGAAAGTTAAGTGAATCTTAAATAAATTGAATTTGATTTGGAAGTGAACCAACTTGAATATGAATTAGTGAATATAAACTAATTGAAATTGAATGTTAGTAAAAACATCCACTGTTTATGAATCAAATATGATTAAATTGAAAATCTATTTCATTGAATATTAATGAGAATATGAATGAATATTTATTGGTTATGGATTATAGTTGGTTGATGGTTGAATTGATTGCTTTTATTGCATTTGCTATGTTGGCATATATAAGTTATTATGTTGCTATATGTTGTATATCGATACTATTTTCATATGTGCATGTTCTCATGTTGTTTGTTGAGTGTTTAGTAGGTGCGGATCGCGTTTGCTTCGCATTTGGAGCTCGCTTTCGCGCTATATTAGCCATATATGCTCGCTAATAAAATATAAGGTACATATCTCGGATTACATACCGTACTTTTATACTTTTTTCCCTGCGGGATGCCTCATTACTTGATGAGATGTATATTTGTGATATATATACTGTCACTTTTTTTTTCGGATCGAGCCGCGCAAAGGAGACTATGGCGAATTTTTCCGAAAATTTAAGGCGTTAGAAAAAATTTGAGAAAATTGGAAAATTTTGAAAACTTTAACTTTTATTTGGAATTGAAAGTTAAACAATAGTAGTTATTTTTGAAAAGATAACTAAGTATGATTTGGAAACTTAGTAAAGTATTGTAAGAAATTTAACTATGAATTTTGGAAAGTTAATAGATTCTGTAACTTTTCTTACTTGTTAATTTCGAGGACGAAATTCTTTTAAGGGGGGAAGATTGTAACAACCCAGGATTTTAGTAATTAAAATTTGAATATTTAATTAATTTTAAATATTAAGAAGTGAAATTTATAAGTCAAATAAATTTTATTTCGAATAATTGGATTTAATTGAATAATTAAATCGATAATTTAATATGCTAAATTATGGAAATAATTGAAAATTGAGTTAAATATGATTGAAAATGATTTGTAAAATTTTATTTTATCATATTGGAGTTAGAACGATATTTTAGAACTTTTAAAATCGAATTAGGAGTTAATTTGTGAAAATTGAATATTTTAATATTTAAATCGACTAGTGAAAATAGTCAATTTTTGAACAGTCTCAGAATTGAACGAAACCAGTTTCATTGGATCCGTAATAGTTAGTTATTATCGGATTTCAATTTTGGTGTCAATCGGAGTTATCGTTTGATCGTAGCAGCTCGAAACGCATCGAATTATTTTTAATATTAATTTGGCGAGTTAAAATAGCCACTTTTCAAACAGTCTCGGATTTCGATGAAACCAGTTTCATCGGATCCGTAATGTGATATTATTGTAAGGTTTCAAATTTCGTGTCAATCGGATTTACCGTTTGTCCGGTACAAATTAAAACGCCTAGAAAATCGTTTAAATCGGTTTAATTTAAATTGAACGTTTATTGTCATAACTCGCACAGATGTCCGAATTAGCTTCCGAAACCTATTTCATTATGTCCGGAACGCGGGGTAAACCCTAGAAACGCTGGTTACGGCGTGTGAATCGGAGTTCGGAATTTCCGGAATGAATAGTGTCGATCGATTTTCTTATAAATAGCCCCCTAACTCAAATAAAAAAAAAAACTAAAACCCTAGCCGCCGTATGCAATTTCGAAGGCCAGAAACTCACGATCTTCATCCCGAAATCTCTTCAAATCCAAGCATTAATTCAACAATCTTTCAACATGAAAGTTGGAGAGGGAAGTGAGAGCTACAATCTGAACGGTTGTGATGTAAAACGAAGCAACGTGGAGGGAGCAGGGGAGGCGCGTTCGTGGGTAGGTCGCACGCGTTTTAAGGGGGCTGGGGACCACCGAGCTCGAAGCCCTTTATGCCGAAGGTGGAGCGCGTGACGAGCTTCGTGTTGCAAGTTGCTGATCGTGTTTTCGTCGAGCGATATCTAAACCTAGTTTGTAGATTGGGTTCGGCCTATTTACTGATGCTTGCGTGAACAACGAAGAAGAAAGGGAGAAGATGATGTGCGGTCTTGATGTTGCAGGCAAGGGATCCTACGGTCCAGATTAGAGTTAGGTTAAGAAAATTTAATTTATGTTGTAAATTAAGTTATAAATTTGTGTAAAACTTATAAAAATCATAACTTTTTCATACGAGGTCGAAAACGCGCGAAACCAGTTGCGTTGGAATCGTATGGACGAGCACTACGCGATGCAATTAGATTGGAGTCGTTTGGAGTTAGTGAAAATTTCATGTAAAATTATTCGAAATAAATCGCTAAAACGAAATTGAAATCAAGGTGAGAACTTCTCACTCAATCGAATCAGTTTCGATTTTATTTTAAATAGTTAGATTTAAAATATTTGAATGCATGTTTGAATGATGATTGTTATCTATTGATTGTTAAAATAGACATTATGCGCCGTTAGTAAGCGGATGTTATTTATTAAAAACATATACCGCGAATACTTCATAAAAAGTGAAATTGGTATTATATATAATAGCAATATATATATATTGGCATATGTATATATTGGAGTTATTGATTTCCCGCATTTGTATAGTGGATGAGACCCTATTGCGCCGTCTATTAAGCGGATAATATAATAAATCCCATATACCGCGATAATTCCGTACTGGAGCGGAATTGGTATTGTGCTAATGTTTGTGGATGTAGGAAAACAGGTTGGAGGGATCCAACTGGATTCCTCAACAGTATTTATTTGATTTTGAATATTTTGATATTCATTGATTATCATATACGATATATGATATCGTTGTTGTCGTAATTGACTATTTGGTATGTAGCATCATTGAACCAAATTTTGGGATTTTAAAATGATTTTAAAGTGATTTTTAAAAGTATACGTTTATAAAATATTTTCGGAATTGATCCATTTTAGATAAATAAACGTTATAATTTTTAAAGTTATAAAAATTATGATTTTGAGAAATACGGTAAAGATTGATTTTTGAGAAAATATGGGTTAATGATTTTATAAAATAGTTTAAATCGGAATTTTTGAATTTACTGTGAAAAGTTTAAATATAGGATTTATAAAATTTAATTATTTTATAAATCAAAAAGGATGAAATTATAAAGGAGATTAAAGATGTTTTAAAATAATAGTATAAATTGATTTTATAAAGGATTTATAAATTGATATTTATAAATTAAAACGTTTGAATTATAAAACGAGTTTTTATAAGTGTTTGAATGAAGTGAAAATGGATTGCATAAGTGAATGGAATTTATAAAATTATAAACGGTGAAGTTATAAATGAAATTTATAAATAGTAAGATTTATAAATTTTGTGAAGTTATTAAAGAATGGTTTTGGATAAATAATTGAATCTTATAAGTTATAAGATTTATAATTATGAAGTTCAAAGGAACGATTTTTGCAAACAAATAAATTATAAGTATTTCACTTATAATATGAACTTTTAGTATATCATTGAGATATGAATTGAGATAGGTTAATAAAGGAATTTATAAAGGAAGTTGTGGTAAAATAAATAGAAATGGAATTTATAAACGTTGTTTTATAAATCCGTAAACGACTTATTTTGAGAAGTAAATTGTTGAAACCTATTAATGGAGTTATATTCACATTTTTGACTGTGAATAATCCTTTAAAATGAAATGTATAAAAGGATGAAAATTGTTAACGTAGTATATTCACGTTTTTGAATAGTGAATAATATGTTAAAGAAAATGTTTAGAATGTGATATTTTAAATTGAATTAAAACGATCTAACGATGTTTTAAAATGTGTTGAGATTCGAAACCATAGATTTCAACATCTATTGTTGAAATAGACGTTTTCGAGAAATAAAAGGAAATGGTGGACTATAACACTGTTGTTATAGTAAATGATTTCCGAAAGGAAATGTTTTGTATAGTATTGGGATTTATATATCTATTTTAATTTTGAATCCCTATACTAGTGATTTTGGGTTGTCGTAACGATGTTTTACGTAACATTCGTTTTGGCCCAATAAATATGTTTAAGAGAATGATTTCCTTAAAGAATGAAATATATACTTAATCTCGATTTAAGTATATTGAATATTTTCTAAGTGTTGAAAATAAATAAAATTTGTGAATTACTTATGAAGTAAGTAAGTATGGAAATGTTTTCCAATATAAAGTGAATATCTTAAGAATTTATCTTTTTGAAGATAAATTGAAATGAACAATTGAAATCATATATGCATGGATATTTTGAAATATAAATTCACTATGGAATTTATGAATGAAAAGGGAAGTTGTTTAAAAAAATAAATCTTGATTTATTTTTGAAGTGTGAAAATTATATATCTAGTAAAGATATTTTTGGGAAATAAATAATTTGGAAAATTATTTGGAATCTGGTGATGTTGTGCATATCCATTGATAGTTCAATAACCGACTATCAATATTTACCTTTGAAAGGTATTTGTTGTGATTTGCTAAATTTGAATGCTACACTTATTTTTAAATTATTGCGCTCGTTATTCGGATTACCCATTCCGAATAGTGATACGACGTAATGGATAGCATTGATGACCGGTGTTGAAGACCGGGTATTTGCGAAAGCGATAGGATGACCTATCGATTGTCTCTGCACTGGGTAGCTCCTGGTATAGAGATTCCCTAAGTGATGGGAAATTCGATCGGGATTGTGAATACCCGGATTGCAAGGGCTTCGTAAGAAGTGCCTTCGGTTCTGTTCGAGCCCGGAACAGACTTGTATGGATTGTATGTCTGACGTTACAAATTGAGATATAAAGCAGATTTCATTCAAATATATTTCTGTTGGTGGCGGAGAATTTATTCTCTTAGCTTAACACCCTTCTCTGAAACGTACGAGCTCAGAGGTTATGTAGTTGAAGGTTATCAGCGATATATTCCCAATTTGGTAATGTGACATGCTGAGTGTTGCTGTAAATGATCATTGTGTTGATTATTTGTGATAGGATCATTTATTTGATCGTCTATCTTGGTGATCATTTCTATGATCATTTGTTGACCCAAAGCATGGCTTTTGTATAAAGTATGTTTTTGTGGACGTGACTTCGTCGAGCCTCACACCTCGGGAATGGTCAAAACAGGAAAGATGCGGCAAGGTTATGAGGGGTAGCGCCCTTTAGGATGTGTGCATTTCCTTCTGGAAAAGGGTGGTATCATGGTATGGAGCCCAGATACTTACTCATGTTGAAAACACTTTATGATTGTGTGAATTGATTGCGAGCGCTCGGTGAAAGGTCCCAAAGGACCGGGGGATGGCATATTCGGTCAGTTGTTACTCAGTTAGGGGTAACCCGACCTTGTGTTGGTAGAGATCCGGTTTGGTTCTCGGGGATGTCCATCCAGAGGCATTCTCATGTGGCAATGGGAAGTTCCTTGGCCTGATCATTCGTTGTAAATCCAATTCCCAATACGAAACTTGTACGGTATTAGTTGTAGAACCTGCCATTTACTTATGGTGGTCACCACTGTTTAGATGGTAGCTATAGTAGGCATAGTTCAAAATGTCTATGCTGGCTAAGATTTATATCTTTATTTTCGAAATGAATTTTTTTTCCTACACTATGCACTAGTAATAATATCAAATGTTCTTTTTAATGCGTATCAAGCATCTTTGACTATCATAAGGAGAAATCTCCTCCGATTCTGCGTTTGCATTGTGTGTGTGTGCGGGTGGCCTTATGGTAGTCTCATTTTTAAAAGCATTGCGAATTGATTTTAAAAATATTCCTCTATTTTGATTTTAAAGATAAATAAACTGTTTTGAGTTCCCACACCAGTCACATGACTGACTCGGAGTTTATTGTTTTCCTTCCTAAACTCTGGGTGCCCACCAATTTCCACACGGGCAGTCAAGAGTTAAGGTTTATCAGGATATTCTAGTTATTCTGGAGTTGCTGGAGGCAAGATGGATGGCATGGCGTATTACTAGTATATAGTATTTCTTTTTCCGCTGCACTATTTGATGTTGTTTGTTGTTGTACACTTTGATGATGATGTAATGATGTAATGTATAAAATATAATAACTGATATAGTTCTTTGTTTAAAGATTATTCATTTATTATTATATGTTGTTCCGCTACGAATTGTGAGATTCTGATATTGTTGTGTTCTGTTCCGTTCTATTTTCTATTCTCTTTCCTCTACTTTCTATCTTCTTATCTCTTCTTCTATCCTTTTTCTTAAACATTGATAATTCGTATTTCTGTTCATCTTGAGTTAATCTATGGAGATTAGTGTATATTCAAGGAGTACGGATTTGCGGGTCGTCACACATTGCTTCTTTGTTCGCTCTAAAATTAGGGCTTTTGTAGTTGAAGAAGCCTATTGTTTGTTTGTCGATTTCAATAAGTTTTCAACTGATTTGCGCACAGCTCCTTCAAATTTGAGTCGGGTTCGAATGATGCTCAAATTGGTACGTTGTCTCCTTTTCAATTTATATTACTCTTGACTTTGATTCGAGTTCCTTATTGATTTTATACTCTGTGATATTGCTTGAATTTGAATGCTTTCTTAGGCCGATGATGATTTGGATTTTATAGAATTCGAACCCCTATATTTTCGTTCGTATATTTTATACGAATTCGTCAAATAATTTAGCTTGAATTCATCTTGGCCACTGATTTTCGCATGGATGATGGTGATGATTTCTGACTTTGTCACTTCGTATATTTTTGATTTTACTTGATACTCAGGGCTTCGAATTGCCTTGCTCACCACGATTTCGAATTCTTTTTGACTTCGGCCTTCGTGGTTGAACTTTCTGCTGTTGGTTTCTGACTTGTTCCAATTTTTGTTTTCTGCTTCATATAGTTTTTCAACATCACCTAACTTTGGCTTTGACTTCTGTTAGCATTGGCTTTGACTCGACTTGATAATGATTCTGTTCATCTCTGTAACATGTTGGAATTTGACTTTGATTGTGTTTGTGATTGACTTTGGCCATTTGAAAATATTTTGATTTCTGGACGTTGTTTATGATGAAGTGCTACTTTGATAAATTACCACTTGGATTTGTGAAAATAAGAACTTGTTCGACACACTGTTGACATTGGCCAGTTGATACTATTTTGATTTTGGCACTGTCTTGATTTTGTAATTCACTATCTTATGTTTGCATAGTAGGTTGAACTGGTACATATTGTTTACTTTGTAGTTGTACATACGCCTTGTAGAGATGTTGCATTCCTAGTTTGCATTGAGCTGCACTGCACTGCATATTTATCACTCTCTTCATATATATTGTACCTGTTATTGCTTTGAGGTAGATCATATTGTATTTATGTCTTTTGTTTAGGTTGTATTTGATTTGGTCTTGTTTTCTGGTCTGGTTCACTTTGACCAGTTGGCCGAGTTTGCATTGCATATATATGTGTCCATATATGTCTTTTTGAAATTGCTTCACCATTGGCCGTTGACATGTGTTCATGTACATTTGGGTCCGGTCTCTTTAACATTGACTTTGTACATGTCGTGCTTGTATTTGCAGTGGGTTGCATTGTTCTCTTATTCATTTGTATCTAATGTTGGTCTGACTTGAACTGATCATTGAAGTGCATTGCCTTGCCTTTGTACTTGGATGGTTTGAACTTGATGGTTGGACCTATTGTGTTCTTACTTTTACACCTTCTGTTTTGTGCTGATTTTTTTACTAGTTTGTAACCTCACTTGCATACCGCTCCATTTGGCAGATCCTTGTGTACCTGTGCATAAAATATTGAACTGGTCGAGTTGCTCTGACCAGTTGACTGTGATTTGTTACGCTCTATACTTCAGTTTGGTTGCCATGTATGTGATGCATGTTTTGTTGACTTTGCTTGTTGCCTAGTCAACATGTATATATACATACTTTGATCATAGCATTCACATGTACATTTGAGTTGAACCTGTGTTGAATCCAGCTTTAAAGCTCGGGTTTGACCTTGTGCTCATGTCATGATTTTATTTGTATTTCACTTGAGTTGAACCCGTCTTTTAATTGGGTTTGACCTTGTGCTCACCTGTTCCTGTAATTTTATCAAGTGTATATATCGGTGTGCACGACCTTGTGTCATTTACAGTGATACACTATGGACATCACAAGCTGTACGTGTATGATGAGTTCAAATTTAAATGATGACGAACAACCCAAATGTGACGCCCCACCTCTATACCCACACTAGCCAAGAACACTACGGAGTAGTGCTGTCAACTAGCATGGAGAATAAGGCTGTTGAGGAGCGACCATCCATGTGATTGCTTATCACACGGTGGCTATAAATAATCTTCGAAAACAAACATAGAAATAATCATAACACAAATCGGTCACAGATATCCATATCACAAAGACGGAAGAAGATATGAATATATAACTAACACATAAAAGTGTACATCAGAGTAGTGGTCCATAAGATCCACGATAATACAAAAGAATAGCAACACGTGCTATACAAAAGAATACAACTATGAGTCTATATCTCAAGTGTTTACAACAAAAACTGCTCATCTAAACAGTTAGCCAAAAGTCAGAGTGATGAATCCCTGGGAAGAAGTCAAGCAGAAGCACCTGTAACATCTCGGTCTGACCCGAGTATTATTTAAGAAAATAATAAACGGGTCAGTCTAGCTATAAATATCATATGACATGATATAACATAAAAGATATGGCATAAACATAAAATATCCATAATGACATACCACCATAAGTATGTAAATAATGATCAACAGAAGATCAATCAATAAGAGATAATCAATATCACAAGAATCTTCTCAAAGATTCGGAAAGGGCATCATACCCCAAACTTGTACTCATAACAAGTCAATGACATAAATTCTAGAAATCAATGCAAGAAGTCCAGAAATCATAGAAAAGAGAAAGAGGCCTATCACATGACGGTCCGAAGACCAAGGGGAGCTACCCCACATGTGTGAATGGAATCACACAGATTAAGGTCCAGACTAACCAAAAAGCAAAAAGATATGTGTGAGTGGAATCGCACAAGTGGTGTCTAGTCTAACCTCGCAACAAGAGACATCGCACAGTTGCTAGTCTAAATCATCAGAATGATCGTCATGATCAACGAGAAGTGTCAATTACACTAAGCTAGTAAATATAGAAGTTTAGCTTCATGTCCCATAACCACTTGCTTAACTTAAATATTTACGAACAAACTGTAAATCTTCACTAATAAAATTGTAACAAGAGGTTCAATCGAACAAGTCCAAGAATTAACCGACGAAGTGAACGCAAGCGTTTCGTACCACTTGTTTTACTAAGTCGTTTAATTAGATTTCTCATCCGAGTGAGGTAAAGGTTTGTATATACTAATAGATTGGAAAACGGTTTAAGAAAAGAGCTTTGTTATTAAAAATAGAGTTGAAATTGTTTGTTAAAAGAATTTTGATATTTACTACTAGTATTGAAACCTTTATATTATAAAATGACAAAACACATAAGCAAGTGTAGAAACAATCAGTCACAAAAATCGCATACGGAGATGTGAATAAAATCCAAGGAAATCAGCTCAATGTTTTTCAGATAAGATCCCCTACGGAGGGGGGGTCCAGGGGGGTGGCAACCCCCCAAGGTGGGGGTGCGGGGGCAACGCCCCCGCTTACGGGGTTCGACCTGCCCGGTCAGGTCACGGGGGTCCAGGGCGCAGCGCCCCCGGCGGGGTGCAGGGCAGCGCCCCGTCCAAAACGGTACGACCTTGTGAAGACGAAATGAGGTCTAACGACCTAAAAGTTAAGGGTCCAACGACCTATAGGTTCACGCGACCTAGGTGGAATGCGACCTACGAGATAGGCAAGTGGAACGACCTAAAGATGAATGGGTCGAACGACCTAACGTGAGCACAGGTGAAGCGACCTATCGGTCCAACGACCTAAGGGGAAAAGGCAACCTAGGTCTAACGACCTAACTGCTCACGACCTAAGGGTCTAAAGGCCACGCGACCTAGAGGAAAATAAGGTTAAGCGATCTAAGTGGGTTCGCGACCTAACGACATAAACAGTCGAGCGACCTAACGACAAAAAGGGGCGAACGACCTAATAGGTGCGCGACTTAAAGCCATCACGACCTAACGACCTAACAAAGTCATACGATCAAGTGGTTTCCAACGACCTAATGGTGCAACGACCTAAGGCCAAACGACTTAAGGGTTCCAGCGGAGAGCGACCTAAAGGAGGCGCGACCTAAAAGAGCCGCGACCTAAAGGAGGCGCGACATAAAGGAGGCGCGACCTAAAGGAGACGCGACCTAAAAGAGGCGCGACCTAAAGGAGACACGACCTAAAAGAGGCGCGAGCTAAAGGAGACGCGACCTAAAAGAGGCGCGACCTAAAGAAGACGCGACCTAAAAGAGGCGCGACCTAACTCAAACAAGCATTTTGATGACCCAGAGTCATACCGAGCGACCTAGATCCAAACGACCCACGACCTAGCGACCTTGCGACCTACGACCTAACTCCGAGCGAGCCAAATCCGGGCAGAACGACTTAAATGCAGGAAATTCACCAAAACACTAAAAATTGGAGTTTTTCGCCAATCCAGTCCAAACCAAATGCAAATGTGCGTGCAAACATGATAGGGAATCATTCCAAATAGTCCAATATAGTTATAGGCAAGAATTGTGAGATAAAAATCTCACATTTGCACCAAATATCAATGAAAATGAAGTTTTAAGCAAGCAGGAATCAATCCTTCTTCTATCTAAGCACAAGAAGCTTGAATCCAATGTCTTCTTCTTGAATTTGGAGTAGGAAGATGGATTGCAATTGAATTTGAGTTTTGGAATTTTAATTTCCCATTCCCTCCACCATTAATGCCAAAGCTTGATTAGTTAGGAAATTTATGAAGAGTGAGGAGAAGAGGGTTGGAACTTGGGCTTAATAGGCTAAACTAACCCAAAGTCCAAAGCGGGAAAAGTTAGTGAAATTTCACTAACTCCAAACCTATCGATGCTTATACTTAAAAAAGTTGTAAACGGCATTTCGAACTCAATGGAAGTGGTCTCGAGTCCTAATTTGACCGTTTGCAAAAAGTAACTTTTCGGACCAAAATCCGATTAACGAGTTAATATTTAAATAAAATATTTAAATACAAGCTCGATAAATATGCGGGTTGTTACACCAAATAACTGAGGCAAATAATATTTTCAAAATCACTTTTTATTTTATACTACAAAAATATTTTATTTTCAATTTTACCGTGCCAGTATATATTTTTACATATTGCTCAGATGCTGGATTCAATCTGAAGATTAAATACAAGTGAATGAGCGATATGTAGTGAGGACAATTATGTAAATGATAAATTATGATGCAATCGAATTTGTATTGTAATTGAAAATTATATATATATATATATATATATATATATATATGTATGTATGTATGTATGTATGTATGTATGTATGTATGTATGTATGTATGTAAGTTTGTATGTATGTAGTGAGAGCTTGAATTTGTACTATTCAAAATTGTAACAAATATTTGTTTGAATAAAATATTTGTTTGAATTTAAATTCAGTGTTATTTATTTTATTCAACAAATATTTATTTAATCTATGAAAAAAATAGTACATTAACAAATACACTTAAAATGAATATACATATATATATATATATGTTTATTATCATCAAACAAAAATAATATACTCGCATATTCAACAATCTCTCCCTTTTGATGATAACAAACATATATTTAAGATTTTGAATTTGTCAAATGTATTTGATCATTCAATTTTCTCCCACTATTTGATTGCTTCCTCTCTACACAAAGTTTCCCTTCATATATGCATGTAAATAAAAATATGCAAATAAGCCTAGATGCAAATAGAAAATATTTGACCTTTATTTGTCAAAATCTTAACTTTTCTCTCCCCCTTTTGTTATCAGCAAAAGAGTAATAGTGTTAGAAAAATAGAAATAAAGTGATAGATATTAATACAATATTAAAAACTCAATCCAATATAAATATTAAATTTCAATAAAAAGTCAAACAAAAATCATAAATACTCCATTTGACGCATATTCCACTTTAGAATGATAGGAATAATGTCATAATATAAAACCATATAGTTGTGTCTATTTGTGGTATGTTTATATCAGGAATTTGAATATCTACTAACCATGCATAACCATTAGGACTTTTAAATGGGACTAGAATCAACTTGTCTATTTAATAATCAATTTTTCTGAGATGCGTTCCATACATGCATAACCGTAAGGACTTTTACATGAGCATGGAAGCACATAATCAAAAATTCAAAGTAATTAACATATGCATAACCGTGAGGACTTTTAAATGAGAGTTAATACTTTGGATTTTTTTTTAAAAATTATCAAATGAAAAACGAATGATTTCCTGTTTAAAATACCACATATTGACAAACTATATTGATTTTGATGAGTGATGGTCGTTAGAAATATGATTGAAATAGAGATGGTCATAGAGTTTTTACCAACAAAAAGTTTTTATAACTCTTGTTCAAATTTCTAAAGAAACTTACTAAATATACTATCTCAAGTTATGATATATGATTAATATCAACACTCATCATTTTTTCAATCACTATTTATCTTTTCGATAGTTAGTAGGGAGTCAGATTAGTCAATGTAATCATTTAAGATCAAATCCAAAAATAATTATAAATTCAAATTTTGTAAGATGACTAATCTGAAACAAGGTCAAAAATGATTTTCTAGAAGGGGTTTTATAAGAAAATTTCTGTTATTTGAAAAATTATTTGAAATGAAAAATATGCAGATATTTTATTTGAAAAACGATGCAATTACTAAATGTTTCAACATAAATCACGTTCCACTAAAAAAAATTATATCAACTAGATTACCGGTGTAATTTGCATCTAAATTTTTCTTTCACTCGAGATTATGATTAATTGAATGTTATAGACCAGACTGTAAAGTTTCAACAAATTTCTTAAAATAATTTTAACAGCTTTTAAATGAAGTTCTCTTGAATTTGAATTGAAGTCGTGCAATCGATCACACAATAACCATAGTGTCAGATCCCGAAGCAATAAGATAAGCAAATGTATCCACGTGTATCGTGAGTAATCAGCAATCATCATTAGTATAAACAAATCTATAGTCCAAAGATGATTGGTCAATATTTCGAATAAGTCAGAATCAAAATAGTCATTCATTTCATCATTACATTACTGGCTGATTTAATTTAGATTACGGTGCAGATTACCACATTTAATATAGCATTCAAAATAAGTATACCGTTGCCTATTTTACCTTTAAGATAATTTTTCATTATTGCCCATTGTGATTCTGTCACCTTTATACTAGGCTAAGGAACTTTAATTTGTCGCCCATTGTGTTTTTGGAACAGCCAGAGTCTAAATAATACTATTATTATTTCTTAGCCTGCCGCCACACCTACATGTTAAAAGATTTTTGTGACATATTGTAACAACCCTGCATTTTGTGATTATTTTAATTGTGTATTTTAATTATCTTATTTGAATTCCTGATTTAAAAACATTATTTCATTTAACAAAATGAATAAATTTTGTTATTTTAAATATAAATTTTGATTTGTATGCGAATTATAATTTCAAACATGAATAAACTGAATATTTTCATAAAATATGAATTTAGTCAATATGGTCAAACTTTTACTTTTAAGTTTAAAATTTAAATATTTCAATTTTTGAATTTTATCTTTTATTATGAAAATAGATTAAATTTCAAGAATACTACTTTTCGTTTCGTTGTAATCCAATTTATATTGTGAAAGTTATGTTTTTTACAATATTGTGTGTAAAGTGTTTTAATTAGCAAAATTGTTTATTTTAATTTATATAAATAATATTTTGTTTGTCAAATCTTGTTCTAATTTGTGTAATTTGTGTATCATGACATGTTATGCATATATTTTATTTTTAAAACATTTTATAAGTGTTGTTATAATTTTCAAATGTAGTCGTCCATTCTCCTAAGCATTGTCGTGACTTCCCTCTTCATTTCACGTGAAAACTTCTCATTTCCTTCATTTGTTCAGCCATCCTATTTCTGAAGAAAAAAATATGGAAGGCAATGGCCTCTCTCCTTCCTTCTTTTCCTCTTTTCTTCTTCTTTCTTCATTGTTTTGCCTAGTTCATTCATATTTGCTTGGCATCACCTCTCTCCTTGCTGACACCTTCCTCCTCCACCTTCCCATCCACGGCCTACACCACCATCACCTCCTCCCAAAGCCATGCCGTGAGCCCTTAGGCCAAAACCCCACCGTCCAAACTTGTAGAACCATGAACAAACCATCCATTCACCAAATCCCTTCATGTTTCTTGCCTTATCACCTCTGCCACCCCCCTTAGCCACCACCACCAGCCTCTTCACCACCTCTGGTCGCAACTCCAGCCACCACCGGACCTGCTCATGCCAAGGCCGAGCCCAATACATGACTGGCCGAACCTAAGTGACGCACCCAAAACTCCTTTTTCCTTGACCATTTGTATTCCATATGTTATAACTTCCACCCCTTTATTTCTTGCTTGCCGTGCCTTTATTGATTCATACCGTAGCCATAACATAGCCATGGCCGATCACTTATGACACCTAGGCCGAGCTTAGTGTGCATGTGACAAGCCATGTTGCCATGGTCAAGCGAAGTTGATGAAAAAGGTAGGTGATGTTCTTTGTTAATTCAAAATTCCAATTGTTTCAATATATTTTGTATTGAATTCATATGTTTATATTATCTTGTTTATTTATTATATACAAGATCATCATCTAGGCTCCCATTCATTCAAATCAAAAGTCGTGTTATATCATGCTTGTCGTGCCTTTGGAATCGTTTTGTGTTTCGTAGTGGTCTTCAGCTTGAAAAAGTGAGTCTTTCTCACTCCGACATTTCTACTTATGAATAGTGAATTGATGACAAGTGTTTAGTAAATTAAAAACATTATGCAAGTTTATGGTGATCATATGATATGCTATTCCATGTTATTACCATGTTAACTCTGTTAATTATCACCTGACATATGATATATGACAATATATTATGATATTGACATTGTTCATATTGTTTATGCATATATTCACACTGCAAGTTTCCTGTAGAATAGAATCACTATAGGTTGAAAATGATACATATCCGAACGGACTTTAGAATAGGGAAAAATTGTTATAGGCTGAAATGATAGGCCTGAGCGATTTTATTTATTTTTATTTACTTGGGATTGCGGGTTTGAAATGATAGAACCCGGGTTTTCTTTGTAAACTACGGATTGAAATGATGTATATCCATATCACTTGACCTAGGTTAGAAATTATATACAGGCCCCGTGGTATTTTTTAAATGATTTTTATGTAGATATGTATTTTTAAAATATGAAATTTTGATATAAAAATATATGTTTTATGGTTTTGTGAAAGTTAAATATTAAGTTTTGAATTTATGAATTTAAGGATGAAAATTTGAAGTAAATGTGATTTTCGACTTTAAATTATATTTTAAAAACGTAAGTTAATAATGGAAATTAAATTTAAAAGTTTTGTAATGATATTTGAAGTAAAATGTTAAGTTTTTGTTCAAATTTAATAAGTAAATAAACAGTGAAATTTTGACTAATAAATGAATTGAATTTTTAATTGGATATTTAATTTTAAATTTTATTGTGATAAATCATATGTTAAAAGTATTTAAATGTGAAATTTCAAAGTCTATAAATATGTTTTATAAATTTAAATAGAATTTTTTTGAAGTTTTATTGTTTTTGAAAAGTTATAATAAAATCTTGAATTTTATTAATAGCATTTCTAAAATGCTGTAGTTTTACGACAGCACTTTAAAATGTCGTTGTTTTGAATATAACTATGTTTGAAATAACTAAATATCTATTATGGCATTTTATAAATGCCGTTATTCTTGAACTAAACTATTTTGGAAACTATAAGCTACGATAGCACTTTATAAATGCCGTCGTTGCTATAATTTGTCAATGTTTTGAAATGTTCTAGATTTTAACACTGTTTGAGTTATATTTTAAAGTGTTAAATGATTTAACTTTTGGAAATTGATTATTTGTGAAATATAAGGAGTTTTGAATATAATTTAATATTTTAATTTTAATTTTTAAGGAATTTAAATTGAATTTGAATTTAAATATGGTTTACTTGGTTATGTGTTTAATGGAAGGAAATGTAATGTGATAAATGAATTTTTGAATGGAATTTTGAAATGTATTTTGTAATGATATTTGAAATAATAAATGAATGACATATTTGATTTTTAAATGATATTTAAAATTGAATATTTGAAATTGAATTCAAATAATGATTTGATAATGAAGTTTTGAAGGATATAATATTTTAATGATTTTGAAATGGTTTTGAATGATATTATCTTTATTTGATAAAGAATGTTAATTTAGAATGATATTTGATTTTGATAAATGAATATTTGAAGTTTATATTTGTATGAAAGGATATTTGGTTTACTTGTAATTCTAGTTTATTTAAAAGATATTGAATTTATGAAATGAACATTTCAAAACTAAGTAATAATGAAGTTAAATTTGAGATATATGAAATTATAAAATTTAGTTTTGAAATAAGGTATATTTAAAGTTTTTGATTGATGGTTTGAATTGAATTAAATTGGAAATTTAAAATTTAGGTTTAATTGAATAAATTTGTAAAATGTAAAGAATTAAAGGAACGTTCTATGATTTCAAGTGTATGATTTCGAAATGTTATGATTTCCAAAGTGTAATGACTTCAAGTATTTTGGTTTCGAAAGAGTTATAACTTTGAAAGTATTATGATTTTTGAAAGGTGAATATATATTTGAAATGGAAATGATATCGTATTGATTTGAATATAGTTTTGAAATAAAAATGATTTTGGTTTCTAAGTATAAACTATTTTGAAAGGGATATAGTTTTGAAATGAAATGATTTGATTTTTTGAAGTATAAACTATTTTGAAATGACCACGATGTTATAATAATGTTTGGTTCTTAAAGATACTGGGATCGGAAGTTGTCATACTCTCTGCCAACTCCGAAAACAACTTTAACAACTGTGTACATAGTGGAGATTCCAGAATGAAGTAGGATGGTGGTGACGTTCTTGATGTATGTTACATGGACCCGACTCCCGTGAGTTGGTTTAAGGTGGCTAAAATGGGAGCGATCTCGGGCCAAAAGGGGTAGCTCCTCTGGTCAGACGCACTTCTTCGACACTATACTCTTACTTGTGGTTGATTTGATGGCCATCCTTCGATTTTGATTGGGAGTGTGTTCCGAGGTGGGCATAGTGGCTGCTACATTACCGCCAGTCCGTGTGCGTAATTGGTATATCTACCCTAGCATTTCCTCGTGTGTCATGTCACCTACCATAGGGAGCCTTACTACGAGTTTCTATTTGTGTCGTAATATGGAATATCTTCTCATAGTCTCCCGATCAGGAGATATGTAGGTACATTATAGACTATTGGCACTATTATGTGTTAAGGGCTATATGGGTAACCCCTTAACGCTATTTTAAAGTAAGTTTATTTTACTGTAGACATTATTATAATAGCGTGATATTATTACATAGTAAATAGTTTAACGAATCCTTAAACGATGGACGGTCCCAAGCATCCTTTAAGTTACTGATGCATTTCTATTACTGTTCACTTGAGTTGATTTGCAGTTCATAAGTATTTATGTCCTGACTTGAGAGTTCTGTGTTTTGCTTTATGCTCGAGTCAGATTGAATGATTCAGCATTCAAGACACACCTTTGGAGTTGGAGCTTTGCTTGAAGATCCAGCCATCTATTTTTCTTTCTATATCCAGTGATTCCAGTGATGTATTGTGATTTGCACCTTATGTATCTTGTTACTCTTTTGTTGTATCTTGTTTAAGTCTAGTGTATCTTATGTTTATATAGTAGCTTTATGAACTACAATCTCTTAAAGTTGTTGCATTATTATTTACTGTGTCTGTGATTTGTGATTATTTATTTACTATATATTCTGAGATTTTCCAAATTTTATTTACAACGTGGTATTTTGAGCAAATTCAAGTCCGACATGTGCGGATGCGAATGGTTGAAAATATCGGGTCGTTACAGTTAGTAACAGAGCTTTGGTAGCTCTAGGCAAACTCGGCATGTATAGTAGGTGTATTTACAGAATCACTTTCATTCGAGTTTAAGTCTCTTCCTTTTTTACTCGATTCCTTTGAATTTTGGAACACTCGTTGCGGTTCCAAAATCCATTTGTGTCCACTCACTATTCATCTTCTTTTGATTCTGGAGTATTCCGGAACTTCACTTCGAATGATCTTTATAATGAGTCGACGGCTCCGCCAATCTCAAATTGATTTGTAAAGGAGTGAAACTCCTTTACAACAGCATCGATTCACCAAAGATTTTATATCCTCGGTTTAGATGCTAGTATCTCTTATAATTCCAAACTCTATCTCTTGAGATCGAATGTTGATTTACCCCAAAAATCCACATCGATCTTATTCTTCAAACCACGGTTGACCCGGTTAAGGTTGCCCGCTATTTGTATAAGCTTATCCATCTTCCTATTCTGTTATGTAATTATCTTATATTTGTTTATATTTCATCTTCAAATCATTTTTGAAGTGTATTCGTAAAATAATATTTAAAATGTATTATATATTGTGTTGTTTGAGTTGTTGATGTCGATTTGGGCTTCTAATCGATTTGTCTAATCAACGCTATCGATAAGATTTCCAAAACACTTGAACAGAGTAAATTGAAAAAATATGTTTTTTTTCAAATTTAGTAATGAAATAACTTTTTTAACTATATAATAAATTTTTCTGGATTTTATTTAATTGGTTGTTAAGAAATAATAATTGATTTTATATATCATTATCTCTTGTTTTATATATAAATAATTGAACTAAAAAACATGGTTATAAATTTATTTGTAAATTTAAAATGAATTTAAAACAAGAATTTGAGAATATAATTTCCGATAGATTTCAAACCTTGTATTTAAAGTTTTAAAGGATATATTATTTAAAGTATTTTCGAATAGAAATTTGTTTCCAAAGAATTTTAAAGTTTAAAATTAGTGCTCTTCTCTTTGTCACCGGAAAATAGCTTCGTCATGACTGCAGCATCATCGACATTCATTTTAGAGTTTCAAAGTGAAGAGACTGTTATCTAATCTTTCTACAGTTTTGTTTTGGGAAATTTAATTGAATTGAATTTCTAAAATAAGACTGGATTTATAACATATGCTGATATATGATTTAAATTTGAATGAATATATATAGTATATGTGCATTTATTTATCTCTAAATAGTTTGGAATTTATCGAAAATTTAATTCCTAAATTTTATCTTGAAGGAGATTTTCAAGTATAATTTCAAGATTTGGATAAATATTCTAGCATGAAATGATTAAATTAGAAAGTTTTATTTGTATAATACACAATTTCATTTCAACGTAACTTACCTAGATTATGCAGAAGTTGAATATGTAATTGGATAATATAAAATATAAAAAGATTTTTATAAATAAAATTTGAGTAGTTATAATAAATGTTATACACTTTAATTTTTGTTATAAAAAGATTAAAAGAGGTAAATAGAAAAAGGGTAATGGAATAACTTACAATATAAAATGATGTTAAAGGAATAAGAATAAAATTAAAGCAATTATAATAAGTATAAATATATTTAACATAGGTGATAAAATATATTGAGAGGAATAAATAAAATTATAATTAGGAGTAAAGAAGAATTAATTTATTTAGAACATTATGAGTATAATAAATGAGATTTTTCAAATCCATGATTTTAGAGATTGTTAACTTAAGATAATTGGATGATAAGATAATGAAATTTGAGATGGTTAAGATTTATTTAACTTATGAAAAATTAATTTTCAATTTAAGTTGAAATTTTCATGGTTTTAAAATTTATTATCTTATTTTTGTTCTCAAACTATCTTTTGGTTGTCCTTATTTCCCTTATCTTGCTACAGAATGGAGAGGCTATTGCTAATACCAGTCTGTTTAGAAATCTTTCTATACTCTTTGATAATCTTTGGTATCCATCTGTATCTGAGCACTGCATACCATCCATAGACCGTCGGTCAAGCGGAAAGGGTGAATCAGATTCTAGAAGATTTTTTTCTTGTTGTGTTCTTGATTTTGGAGGATCTTGGGAAGATCATCTCCACCTTGTCGAACTTACCTATAACAAAAGTTATCAGGTATAATTTCAATCTTCTTATCATCTTGTCTTAATCCGATTTCATTCTATCTTTTCCTGTGCTTTCCCGTACCTAATACCTATTCAGGGACGAAAAGTTTTGAGTGGGGGAGAGGGCGACAACCCTGTATTTCATGATTATTTTAATTGTATATTTTAATTATTTTATTTGAATTCCTGATTTAAAAACTTTATTTTATTTGATAAAATGAATAAATTTTGTTATTTTAAATATAAATTTTGATTTGCATGTGAATTCTAATTTCAACCATGAATAAATTGAATATTTCCAGAAAATATGAATTTTGGTCAATATTGTCAAACTTTGACTTTTAAATTTAAAATTTAAATATTTGAATTTTTGAATTTTATCTTTTATTATGAAAATATATTAAATTTCAAGAATAATGCTTTTCGTTTCGTTGAAATCCGATTTATATTGTGAAAGTTAGCTTTTTACAATATTGTGTGTAAATTGTTTTATTTAACAAAATTATTTATTTTAATTTATATAAATAATATTTTGTTTGACAAATCTTGTTCTAATTTGTGTAATCTGTGTAACATGATATGTTATGCATATATTTTATTTTTAGAACATTTTAAGTGTTGTTATAATTTTCAAATGTTATTTGTATATTGTTTATATTTTTAAGGTCTAGTTTCAATTATTAAGCTATTTCTTATTTATTTTATATTTTTCCTTAAAATAATTATTAAATTTTATTTTCATTTTATTTTGTTTTCATTCTATATTATTTACTGAATTTTTATTTAGTTATTTTTATCTAAAAGAAAATAGATATACAAAGAGACTTAAACCTTTCATTTTCCATTGACTTTTCATATACTCGCCTTTCCATTTTCCAACTGCCTTTTCATTTTTCCTTGTAGCCGTCCATTCTCCTAAGCATTGCCATGACTTCCCTCTTTATTTCACGTGAAGACTTCTCATTTCCTTCATTTGTTCGGCCATCCCATTTCTAAAGAAAAAATGGAAGGCAATGGCCTCTCTCCTTCCTTCTTTTCCTCGTTTCTTCTTCTTTCTTCATTGTTTTGCCTAGTTCATTCATATTTTCTTGGCCTCACCTCTTTGTTTGCTGACCACCTTCCCATCTACGGCCTACACCACCATCACCTCCTCCCAAAGCCAGGCCATGAGCCCCTAGGCCAAAACCACACCATCCAAACTTGTAGAACCATGAACAAACCATCCATTCACCAAATCCCTTCATGTTGCTTGCCTTATCACCTCTGCCACCCCCCTTAGCTGCCACCACTAGTATCTTCACCACCTATGGAAGAAACTCCATCCACTACCAGACCCCACATGCCAAGGCCGAGCCCAACACATGATTGGCCGAACCAAAGTGATGCACCCAAAACTCCTTTTGCCTTGACCATTTGTATTCCATATGTTATAACTTCCACCCCTTCATTTCCTGCTTGCCATGCCTTTATTGATCCATACCCTAGCCATAATACAGCCATGGTCGAGCACTTATGACACCTAGGTCAAGCTTAGTGTGCATGTGACAAGCTATGTTGCCATGATCAAGCGAAGTTGATGAAAAAGCTAGGTGATGTTCTTTGTTAATTCAAAATTCCAACTGTTTTAATATATTTTGTATTGAATTCATATGTTTATATTATCATGTTCATCTATTGTATACAAGATCATCATCTTGGCTCCCATTCATTCAAATCAAAAGTCATGTTGTATCGTGCTTGTCGTGCCTTTGGAATCGTTTTATGTGTCGTAGTGGTCTTCAGCTTGAAAAAGTGAGTCTTTTTCACCCTGACATTCCTACTTATGAAATAGTGAAATGGTGACAAGTGTTTAGTAAATTAAAAATTTTATGCAAGTTTATGATGATCATATGATATGCTATTCCATTTTATTACCATGTTAACTCTGTTAATCATCACCTGACATATGATATATGACGATATATTTTGACATTGACATTGTTCATATTGTTTATGCATATATTCATACTACAAGTTCTCTGTAGACTAGAATCACTATGGGTTGAAATGATACATATCTGAACGGACTTTAGAATAGGGAAAAATCGTTATGGGTTGAAATGATAGGCCTGAGTGATTTTTATTTATTTTTATTTTCTTGGGATTGTAGGTTAGAAATGATAGAACCTGGGTTTTCTTTGTAAACTACGGATTGAAATGATATATTCCTGTATCACTTAACCTAGATTAGAAAATTATATACAGACCTCGTGGTATTTTTAAAATGTTATTTTATATAGATATGTATTTTTAAAATATGAAATTTTGATTTAAAAATATATATTTTATGGTTTTGTGAAAGTTAAATATTAAGTTTTGAATTTATGAATTTAAGGATGAAAATTTGAAGTAAATGTGATTTTTGACTTTAAATTATATTTTAAAAATGTAAGTTTATAATGGAAATTAAATTTAAAAGTTTTGAAATGATATTTGAAGTAAAATGTTAAGTTTTTGTTTAAATTTAATAAGTAAATAAACAGTGAAATTTTGACTTAACAAATGAATTGATTTTTAATTGGATATTTGATTTTAAATTTTTTTGTGATAAATTGTAACGACCCATAGATTTTAATAAACTTTATAACGTACTTAATTTGATTTTTGAGAAATTTTAAACAATAATATTTTAAAATAAAAATTTAGTATTTGAAATACATTCATTTTATTTTTGTAAATAGTAAATTTTCATCTGATTTTATCAAAGTTTATTTCATTGTGAAGTTCTATTAAATTCAAGTCAGTTAATAATTGCTAATAATAAAATATAAAAATAAATTTTGTTGTTTGTATGTCATTGATACTATTTAAGCAAGTTAATTTATAACTCTTATATGTAAACAACAATTCTATAAATGTATTTAAGTTACTGTAAAAATAATCCAATTATTTTAATTATCTTATGTGTAAACAACATTTCTATAAATGTATTTAAGTTACTGCAAAAAGATTTCAATTGTTCTAATTATCTACCCATTAATTATGTTCCGTTCTTTTCCTTGTTGCCTTTTTCATTCCTTGATTTTGGTGCCATTGGCTTCAATAAACGTATCATATTCAGTACAAAATTTGTATGTATATATATATATATATTCCTTACCTTACCTGTGTCTTTTCTTTGTCTGCTCCTCTTCTTTACAAAGAAAATTATAAAGTGCATTAAATAGCTTTTGAGCTGAAATCAAGGGGATTGAACTGTTGCCATTATTTTTTTTATATATTTCAGGTTCTCTTTTGCTTTCGGAAAGAAATATACGTTGCCTTCTTTGTGTATTATTCCACCTGCTTAATTTTTGTGTGTGTTTCTATTATTTCTTTTTTCACTTACCTGAAGCATTTATTTTGACACTTCAATCTCCTTCCGTTTAATTTTTTTTTCAAAACTTCATATCCAATCAAATTTATTGCTTTAATAATCTTTCCTGAATCAATGCTTCTAACCGTTGCCATTTCATTGCAGCAAATTATTCATTACTTTACATTTATATCAGTACCTTTAATTGTGACAGTTAATTTCCCTTCGGTTTTAAATTTTGAAACGTGCTGCACACGCATATCAATTGCTTAATTATCCGCGTCAATCAAGTGTTTATGTTATTTTTCATTTATTTTATTGCCAACAGTACAAATTCAAACGGTCATCTAGCTTTATTACTCCCTTTATCTTTTGTTCTGCACGATCACTTGAAGAAACATATAACGTACGTACGTTTTTTTTTCGTTATTTGATTTGGCTGCAGCTCATATTTTATTTGCGTGTATAAATCGACGTGAATATTTATTACCTAAAATCCTCACCTGCTACTTTATATTTATTATTATGTGATATGTTTCTCAATTTATGCCTATTCGTTTTTCCTACATTACTTGTTTTAACCGCTGAAATATTTTTAACCTTTTGACAGTTCAGTTTTTCCACTCTACCCATTTTATATATTTCTTTTCTCCCCCCTCTCCCTGTTCTCTGCTTTCAATATGAATTTTCCAAATCCAACTCCATATTTCACTCGAAAAGGAAAAAAATTTAATAAAAATAAAAGCATCGCTGCTTCATCTTTTGCCGCCTGGATCTCGTTGCCTTCGCCAATTCCAGAACAAGCCTTCTGCTTCCTTCACCCTCATTTATATACTTATATAAGTAAGTAAGTTGTTTTAAAACTTATTTTGGGTTAATTTGCAGTTTTGTTATCAAGATTTGCATGCTTTTGTTATAGTATATTTCATTTTATCAAATCTTTTTATATGGGGTTATAAGTTGCTTCTTCTTTTTTTGTATGATGCGTGTGTTACATATAATAGTATAGTATATTATATCATAGTATATTTTATCACTGTTTTTTATGATTTTAGAGTACATATATAATTTACTATATGTATATGTTAGTTCTAGATCAAAATACGTTAGTATATATAGATATAACTCAGAGCTTTCTATTTTGGGTTAGTATATGTACAAACTTATATTTTGTTTTGCGTGTGAGTTCTATCTGTTATATGTATAAAGGTAGTATATATTCTATTTTCGTTTATATGAATACTTTGCTTTCTAATTTTATATATACACGTTTTAATATTATATATATAAACTTATATAAATCGTAAACATGTCTGTATACAAATTTTACCAGTCCTGATGTAATAACCCGTAAATTTCAACCCTGAAAATTCCAGATAGTTAGGGAAAAGAAGAAAGAGAAAGAAGAAGAAGAAGAAGAAACAGAAACAACAAAACATAGAAATCCTCACATTTGTAGCGGTTCAAAATATAATATCACATAAATAACAGTTTTATAAAGAAGAACTGTATCAGTACATTTATGTTATTATACATCAGAGTTACAACCATTATCAATTACTAGTCAGTTTAAAACAACATGTCCTAGTTATACAATTATAACATATACAGCGGGTGCGCTCCATATCTTTCTGCTATCCAGCTCGCCTCTTGAACTCCAGAACGTCCTTACCTGAAAAGCTGTAATACTCGGTCTGGCCCAAGCATTACATCAAAGTAACACCCGGTTCATGCTGGAAACCACCTTGAGTAAACCCATCTAACATGGAATACCAAAACATACAACTTATATAAACTCGGGGTAACTCGGGGTAACTTGTATCAATTTACAACTTCACAAGTCATTATAGAAAATTACTTACGTCACACATCAATTTCTAAGTATCATAACTTAGATTAAATGGTCCAATCACTTTAGTCGTTCCATTTCATTTTATTGATTCCACACATCAAATTATAAAGAATCGAAGTGGTTCTGGGTATTTACTAATACCCGACTCCGGTCTTTTCGAATCCAATGTCATTTTAACCCAACTTATTCAAATGGATCACAATTCAAACTTCAAATACAGGGTGTCATCTATGCATATTAACTCATCATCGATGATAACCACATTATCTCAGTTTAACCCAACATATCATGTCACGTAGCATCACAAATCACATATCCGAGATATCAATCAATCTACGGCATTCAATATTATTCAATTATTCATAAGCAAGATAAATTAGTCATACCATTCTAATTAATTTGAACAAATTAAATTAATTACTTCAATCACCCTTAATCCAGCTTATTTGACAGTAATTAATTACAAATAAATTAATTAATCAACTTTTAATTATCCATTTTAATTAGTCATCCTTGATTAATTATCTTTAATTACATATAGTAATTATTACACCAAGTAAATAATCCTTAATTACTTCTCCTAAGTGATTAACCCTTAATTACCTTCCATTAAGTAAAATTTCCTTATATTAATTACATCCGTAATCATCCAATAATTACTTCACTAATTACATCTTATTAATTACCTTAGGTTATTATACTTAACCCAACATCAAAAAATTATACCTCACAAATTACTTCAATTAATTACACTTAATAATTAATTCTTAATTACTTCTCTTAAATAATTAACCCTTAATTACTTTTATCAAGTAATTATACCATTGGTTAATTAATTACATTGATTAATTACATAGATTAATTTACCCTAAATCAATAATTAGTCATAACCATTAATTATTCCTTTACTAATAATAGTAACTCTTCTATTTCCAATTTATTAACCATTAATTAAGGCTTATTTATTTGTTAATAAAACTTTAATAATTTAAAATGATAAATCACTTATCTTACTCACCTTCTAAATTATTATTCTAATTCTTACATAATAAATCTTTAAATTTAAAATAACTTTAAAAGCTTTGAGTTTAAGCAAAATTTATAGCATTGATCTTTTGATTGAACAATTTACTTATGTGATTAATTTAACTTAAATACTTTCTCAACTTAAATTAACAAAATATTTAATAATCAATTTACCACTTACAATAGTTAAAATACTGCATTTGTTAAGACTTAGCTAACCTCTGATTAAAACCCAGATCAAAACCCGAGTATTCTTCACACCAACATGAGTTAAAACCCAAGCTTCACTCTATGATCCTGATTTCAAGCCTAACCTAATATTTCTCGAGAACGAACTCGAGTAATAACGATCCTTATCCAAAACCTGACACGTTCGTGACGTGTGCACTTGCACGACCACGCCGATCGTCACTCGTCGCCGCCAATAGCACACACAAGTCGCCGGAGACCTTCCCCATGCATTCCATCACCTAGAACCCACAACCCATTCCAAAATCAAATTTTAGCGAGCTCGAACCCATCGGCTTCAACCTGGAACACACACCATCATCAGAAAATGTCTTTACGCCGCCTAAACAACCCACCATTGGCCACGATCCTTTGACCAGAGAAACTTAATTGACCAACACTGCCTTTCCTCCTGGACCGGTCATCTCTAATGCTCTACCGACGTTGAACTCTCATCATGAACTACGTCGTTCAAAACTAGGTCACAAATCCTAGATCACCTCTGTGCCGTCTCAACAATGGACTATTGGTCCAGTCACCATTTTTGCCAAGGCCGTCCATTCCTTCGCCACCTTCGGCAATGGTCCCGACCCCCAATGCTACTTCGATCATCAGAACAGACCCAAAACGCACTTTCTGATAAACCTCGAATTTCTCATTCAAAATCAAACTTAAAAATTTTGATTTAACATTTAAAAATCTTAGTTTTCTAAATCGATATGGATCGTAAACTTGAATCAAAGAATAGACATATCTGAAATTAATCATATTTCAAAGTTTACACTGTTTTTTTTCCTCTTAATTTCCAGAAAATATTTAAACCTATTATACTTAATTACATGTTTAGAATTTAAATCTTGAAAATCCAAGTGTACTTTGTCTAAACATCATAAACCATAAAAGTTTTGAGGAAGAGAGGATGATTTTTGAAATTGTTTTGAAACAATCAAAAAAACAGAGGTACTTATGTATGTATTCAGGCATGCCTACTTAATAGATCTATGTTTATAAACATACAAGTACTATTTACATCCATGCACGCAACTACCACACATTAATTCATCTATCCATAACTAACAACCATTCTTCCATACATGCACATCAATTTAGAGTTATTTTCATCATCAATTTAGGCATACACAAATTTTACAGATGATTTTATCTTAAAAGAAATTTAAAGTCTACTCACTTTTATGTAGCTTGAACAGAAAACAGAGAGCCCTGATCTGAATTATCTTTGTGAAAACTGGAACTTAATTGATTTGCTTGATATTGTTCTTCCAGGTTGCATGCTTGAGGAAATTTCAGTTTGATATTGGAAAGGTTACAGTTTTGAAAAGATTACAGAGCTTTAGCTTTTATTTGAGGATGTGACAACAGGATTGCTTGCAAAATTTCAAGTTTAAAACTGTTTTACAAGGTTGAACTGTTTGAGATGATCTATAAATTGGAGTGCTCATCAGATTCTATTCATATTTCATTTGGTTTGCATTTGTCTTGAGAAAAGGTTTCAGGTTTTGGAAAAATTTCAGGTTTTTGATGTGATCTACATGTTTTGTGTTTTTCCCTTTTTTTCTAAAAAAAAATAAATTTTCAAAAGAAAATAAATGCCACTTGTTAACTAATGTTATAGAATGTTTTACAAGTGTCTTCTTTTGAGTTCAATGTCTAACACATGTTCTTAAAAAATAATAATAATAAACAAATTTCTTAATTTATAAATGTTTTTAAATTTATCCTAAATCAATTCCTTATTTAATTTAACATGAGAGTTTTTATTATAATGTATATACCCTTTATATTACTTATATTATGTTTATTTATTTATATTTTTAATATATATGTGTGTGTAAATTTATACTTATACTTCTCTTTTATTTGCATTTATATGAACTTTGAGAAAATAAAATTTTGAAACTAAATAAATAAATAGTCATATTCTTATATATATATATATATTCAAATCCAATTTCATTTCAATATATTTATCTTTTGAATTTTAAATTCAAATTCTTATTCAAAATTCACTCACAATATATGTTTATCCTTTGAATTCCAATATTCTAATCCAAATTCAAATCCAATTTAAAATTTAATTTAAATTCAACTCAAATATAAATATATATACAAAACACAAATTCAAATTGGTAAACAGATATTTTACTTAAAATCTATTTATATATAAAAAAAAATAAAACATTATTATTATTGTTTTGAAATCAATTAATTTTATCAATATTAATTAATTATAAAGGAGATTATCACATTTATTTGTTCAATATTTTCAGAAGTCAAATTAGATAACTATTCAATTATCTAATGCCTGAAAATCAGGGTTATCACATTCCTCACCCCTTTGAATCTTTTCGTCCTCGAAAAGGAATGAAGCCAAAATTTATTAAATATTTAAAACCAATTACAATATTCTTTGATCAATTTAAAACACTTTTAAAATCTGTAATACTTGCCCAAAATAGTTTTATAAAAATACTTTTTTTTATAACTCGATGTCTTAACCAGTCTATCCTTGTTCTCCTAGAAATTCGGTGATACGTTGATCAGGCATAGGACTGAAAATCTATAAGTACTTGGCAGACCCATTTTCAACATCCAGTGAAAATACTTTAGCAAATAATTTTATTAAAAATATAAAAAGCAGTTTTTGAAAATAGAGGATATATCTTTGGTGAGGATGCTCTGGAAATCATCACCCCTATCCATGGTCACAGTTACATCCATGGTTACATTGCCGTCGCAGCAAAAGTCCATGTAACTACAGGCTCTCAGCAGGCTCTCAGCGGCCTCTCGATTACGCCATGGATCCCACACAACAGATCACAGTTACATCCAGGGTTACGTTGCCGTCGTAGCAAAAGTCCATGTAACTACAGGCTCTCAGCGACCTTTGATTTTCGCTGTCGAAATGAAACTTCTCCACTCCTACATAGGTCGCAGTCTGCCGATATAAAATCAAACGCAGACTGTTGGCTCTCAGCGGCAGACACGACTTTCGCTATGTTATACCATAGGTCGCCGTCTACCGATATAAAATCAAACGTAGACTGTTGGCTCTCAACGACACACACGACTTTCGCTATGGTATTCTCTACTCATAATCCCCAGGAACTAGTTTTGTCCAGACTCCTCAGAGGATCAACTTTAGAACCCCCTTGGGGCTCAAGGCAGCACCATCCAGTGGTACTCCTGAGAAGTTCATTTCAAGGGAGCGCCTTTTTCCCCAGAGCCATCATCAAAACATTTTATACTATACATATATAGTATTTTCAAATCATACACCTAGTATGATTACAAAGCTCCTTTACTCAAAATCGATTATTCTCAAACTAGGCTTTCCAAAATCAATATTGATTTTACCCAGAAATCAAAAGCCTTTCCAAATGCAAAGGTTCCCAAAACCTTTTTCCAAAATCCTTATATGATCCTTTATATATATAGAGATATATATAAAATCCTTTATAAAAATCTTTGGATCATTTTAAACTTGTACAAAACTCCTTTTATACTTCAAAACACCTTCAAAATCCTTTTCTTCTAGAAGTAGATTCAACAGGGGGAGTTTTATTTTATAAAACAAAGATATTTACTTTGTTTACTCAAAATCAGATATTCAAATTTGATTACTCTTTTAAATATCATTTTCATTCAAATCCGTACGATGTACACATATCATCCGTACGCTATATCAATCTGATCGCTCCCTCGACCACACAAATTTCACTTCCGAACTAGTATCGCCCACTTGACTTCCTAGTGCGGACACAGATCTGGTTTCTTGATCAGAAATCGTCATTCTCCTTGCACAGCCTAACTATGATAGAGAATATCCAGAGCCAATCAACAATCCATATCCAGGTTCGCCGTCGAAAATCGAGTGAAAAATCCCACTCAGATCGATATAACTATCTCGAAATTTTATGCTCGAATCTGGATCAAATCACTATGCGAATAGAATAACATACGTACACCCTACGTATTTGTCTTATTGGTTATTAGCCAATTAATTCCATTTCTATTCACATTTACTTTGATTTCATTCTCTTACTTACAATTGCTTCAATCCATTTGGATTATCACCTCTATTCTTATCTCGATTGGGTATTTAACCAATAACAGTTTGAACTCCGTCCAGTTTATTTAGAAAATTGCTTGAAAAGTTAAAGAAATAGATAAGTAGTTGAAAAATAATTACTAGTTTGTAAAATAGCTGTAAAATAGTTCAGTAATTGTAAAATAATTGGAAAATAGTTAGATAGTCATAAAAAATTTAAATAATTGCAAAATAGCTATAAAATAGTAATTAGCAGTTGAAAATAGTAATTAGTTTATAGAATAGTTAGAAAATTGTTAAACGGTTTCAAAAATAATTGTAGAACAAGCATACGATAGTTTGGCTTTTAAAAGAAAGGTTGTTTATATAATGAATAACTTGGAAAAATAGGTTTATATTAAAACAATTTATATTAAAATAAAATAGTCCAGAGTCAAAACTGTTCACTTCCCAATCTCCATTCTTAACAATTCAATTTAAATTTCCTCTACCATTTAAATTAACCCACTTCCAATTTAAATAACTTCAATTCCCATTGAAATTGATTCTATCCCAATTCAAGTTGAATTAACCTCAGCTTCTTTCCAAATTTAACTTTATTCAATCTTGATCTCAAATTCTACTAATTCAAATAAATTTCAATTGAACTGTTTCAAATTTCAATTTATTTCAACTCCAGTTTGAATTAATCCCAATCTCAAATTCCATTTCCAAATCAAGTTGAATTATTCTCGACTTCCTCCCAAATTCAATTCAAATTCCATTTGAATTTAAAACTATTCAACTTTAATTACAATTTCAAATTATTCAAATCTATTCGGACTAATTTCAAATTGAACCCTCTTCAATTTCAAATCGTTTCAAATTAATCCAATTCAAATTTTCCATTTAAATCTTATACTCATACATCTTCACTCACAATTTCAATTAATTCAAATCAAATTCAATTTGAACTAATTTCAAATTTCAAATTTAAACCAACTCGAATTATATAATTCGAGTTAATACTTCAAATGTTGATTTAATTCCTTTAAATCAATTTACCTTTTTATCCCAATAATGGGTTACCATACTCCATTTCTCATTCATTTAAACAAATCCAATTCACAACTTAAAGATTATTAATAACAATAGGATGATATCATCCAATTCATTTTAAAACATCCATCAATTTTCAATTTCTAGATCTCAAACCCATTTTGAGATCACACAAACTCCCAATTCAGATTAACTATTTAACTTCCCAAATTTAATTCCAATTCCATCTTGAAATTCCCAAATCATGTTGTTCATTCCAACTTATTTAATATTTTTTCCAAATTAAACTCAATTTACTTAATTCAGTCAAATTCACACAATTTGAATTCCTTTTCAAATTTCAAAATTCTTTCCCATCTATAAGTTCAAAAACTTATCACTTTGGGTTTTCATATCTCATTCCTAATTTAAAACTCAATATTTAGAGTTTATCTCAAACCACCTTTGATATTATGTATAACCACCTATATACATATTACTTTCTTTTACATACCAAGTTATACTTTAAAATTTTAAACCACCTTTAGTTTTTA
Source organism: Allium cepa (assembly GCA_030765085.1). Taxonomy (NCBI): domain Eukaryota; kingdom Viridiplantae; phylum Streptophyta; class Magnoliopsida; order Asparagales; family Amaryllidaceae; genus Allium; species Allium cepa. Next base: position 83,685,931 of record CM060931.1, on the reverse strand, counting down.
ATTCAAAACAAATTTCTTTAAATTTTCAAACAACTCTTGTTTGAAATAGGACTATTACATTCAAATGCATTAAATAATATTATTTATTTATTTTCTTTAAATTAATTGCATCATCAATTAATTCCAATTAATCACATTCGGTAATTAACTTATTTCTTAATTATCTTCATTAAGTAATTGTCCCTCAAATTACTTGCCTCTAGTTACTTCATTAAGTAACCCCTCTTTATTTATCATTTCCAATTATTATCCATTAATTAATCTCATTAAATAAAGTTTAATTAATTACATAAATTAACTGATTATCCTTATCCTTAAAACTTTCCCGAATACAAGATTTAATTTCAGCTTGAATTCATTTCAAACTTAACTTTATTTCATTTCAGTTTGGTTGTATTTCTAATACCACTTAATTTAATCCCAATTCCAGATTTTACTTTGGTTGTATTATATTACTTCTTAATTTATTTCAATAATTTAACAACCAATTTCCTAACCATTTGTTAGTAAGAAATATTGCTCTATATATCAAAATATATTTTTATATAAAATCATTTAAAATCCTTATGTAAGAAAATAACAAGTACGCTCTCTCATAAATATATACACTCAACTCATTCTTAGGGTACCACTTACCCTATCTTTAATGAGTAATCCCACCAGAGCCAAGGTTCTCGCTTAACCTCGCTCTGATACCAAATGCAACAACCCGGAAATTTCGATCCCGAAAATTCCAGATAGTTAGGGAAAAGAAGACAGAGAAAGAAGAAAACGAAGAAACAGAAACACCAAAACACATAAATCCTCACATTTGCAACAGTTCAAAATATAATATCACATAAATAACAGTTTTATAAAGAAGAACTGTATCAGTACATGTATATTATTATACATCAGAGTTACAACCATTATAAATTACTAGTCAGTTTAAAACAACATGTCCTAGTTATACAATTATAACATATACAGCGGGTACGCTCCATATGTTTCTGCTATCCAGCTCGCCTCCTGAACTCTAGAACGTCCTTACCTGAAAAGCTTTAATACTCGGTCTGACCTGAGCATTACATCAAAGTAACACCCGGGTCAGGCAGGAAACCAGCGTGAGTAAACACATCTAACATGGAATACCAAAACATACAACTTATATAAACCCGGGGTAACTCGGGGTAACTAGTATCAATTTACAACTTCACAAGTCATTATAGAACATTACTTACATCACACATCAATTTCTAAGTATCATAACTTAGATTAAATGGTCCAATCACTTTAGTCATTCCATTTCATTTTATTGGTTCCACGCATCAACTTATAAAGAATCGAAGTGGTTCCGGGTATTTACTAATACCCGACTCCGGTCTCTTCGAATCCAATGTCATTCTAACCCAACTTATTCAAATGGATCACAGTACAAACTTCAAATACAGGGTGTCATCTATGCATATTAACTCATCATCGATGATAACCACATTATCTCAGTTTAACACAACATATCATGTCACGTAGCATCACAAATCACATATCCAAGATATCAATCAATCTACGGCATTCAATATTATTCAATTATTCATAAGAAAGAAAAATTAGTCATACCATTCTAATTAATTTGAACAAATTAAATTAATTACTTCAATCACCCTTAATCCAGCTTATTTGACAGTAGTTATTTACAAATAAATTAATTAATCAACTTTTAATTATCCATTTTAATTAGTCATCCTTGATTAATTATCTTTAATTACATATAGTGATTATTACACTAAGTAAATAATCCTTAATTACTTCTCCTAAGTAATTAACCCTTAATTACCTTCCATTAAGTAAAATTTCCTTATATTAATTACATCCGTAATCATCCAATAATTACTTCACTAATTACACCTTATTAATTACCTTAGGTAATTATACTTAACCCAACATCAAATAATTATACCTCACAAATTTCTTCAATTAATCAATTCCTTAATTAATTACACTAAATAATTAATTCTTAATTACTTCTCTTAAATAATTAGCCCTTAATTACTTTTATCAAGTACTTATACCATTGGTTAATTAATTACATTGATTAATTACATAGATTAATTTACCCTAAATCAATAATTAGTCATAACCATTAATTATTCCTTTACTAGTAATAATAACTCTTCTATTTCCAATTTATTAACCATTAATTAAGGCTTATTTATTTATTAATAAATCTTTAATAAATTCAAATGATAAATCACTTATCTTACTCACCTTCTAAATCATTATTCTAATCTTACCTAATATATCTTTAAATTTAAAATAACTTTAAAAGCTTTGAGTTTAAGCAAAATTTATAGCATTAATCTTTTGATTGAACCATTTACTTATGTGATTAATTTAATAAATTAAGTACTTTCTCAACTTAAATTAACAAAACATTTAATAATCAATTTACCACTTACAACAGTTAAAATACTGCATTTGTCAAGACTTCGCTAACCTCTGATTAAAACCCAGATCAAAACCCGAGTATTCTTCACACCAACACAAGTTAAAACCCAAGCTTCACTCTATGACCCTGACTTTGAGACTAACATAATATTTCTCGAGAACGAACTCGAGTAATAATGATCCTTATCCAAAACCTGAAACGTTCGTGATGTGTGCACTTGCACGACCACGCCAATCGTCACTCGTCGCCGCCGATAGCACACACAAGTCGCCGGAGACTTTCCCGTGCATTCCATCACCCAAAGCCCACAACCCATTCCAAAATCAAATTTTAGCGAGCTCGAACCCATCGGCTTCAACCTAGAAAACACACCGTCATCAGAAAATGTCTTCGCGTCGCCTAAACAACCCACTATTGGCCATGATCCTTCGACCAGAGAAACTTAATTGACCAACGCTGCCTTTCCCCCTGGACCGGTCATCTCTAATGCTCTACCGACGTTGAACTCTCCTCATGAACTACGTCGTTCAAAACTAGGTCACAAATCTTAGATCACCTCTGTGCCATCTCAACAGTGGACTATTGGTCCAATCACCATTTTTGCCAAGGCCGTCCATTCCTTCGCCACCTTCGGCAATGGTCCCGACCCCCAATGCTACTCCGATCATCTGAACATACCTAAAACGCACTTTCTAATAAACCTCGAATTTCTCATTCAAAATCAAACTAAAAAATTTTGATTTAACTTTTAAAAATCTTAATTTTCTAAATCGATATGGATCGTAAACCTGAATCAAAGAATAGGCATATCTGAAATTAATCATATTTCAAAGTTTACATTGTTTTTTTTCCTCCTAATTTCCAGAAAATATTTAAACCTATTATACTTAATTACCTGTTTAGAATTTAAATCTTGAAAATCCAAGTGTACTTTGTCTAAACATCATAAACCATAAAGGTTTTGAGGAAGAGAGGATGATTTTTGAAATTGTTTTGAAACAATCAACAAAACAGAGGTACTTATGTATGTATTCAGGCATGCCTACTTAACAGATCTATGTTTATAAACATACAAGTACTATTTACATCCATGCAAGCAACTACCACACATTAATTCATCTATCCATAACTAACAACCATTCTTCCATACATGCACATCAATTTAGAGTTATTTTCATCATCAATTTAGGCATACACAAATTTACAGATGATTTTATCTTAAAAGAAATTTAAAGTCTACTCACTTTTATGCAGCTTGAACAGAAAACAAAGAGCCCTGATCTAAATTATCTTTGTGAAACTAGAACTTAATTGATTTGCTTGATATTGTTCTTCCAGGTTGCATGCTTGAGGAAATTTCAGTTTGATATTGGAAAGGTTTCAGTTTTGAAAAGATTATAGAGCTTTAGCTTTTATTTGAGGATGTGACAATAGGATTGCTTGCAAAATTTCAAGTTTAAAACTGTTTTACAGGGTTGAACTGTTTGAGATGATCTATAAATTGGAGTGGTCATCAGATTCTATTCATTTGGTTTGCATTTGTCTTGAGAAAATGTTTCAGGTTTTGGAAAATTTTCTGGTTTTTTATGAGATCTAGATGTTTTGTGTTTTTCCCTTTTTTTTCTAAAAATAAATAAATTTTCAAAAGAAAATAAATGCCACTTGTTAACAAATGTTATAGAATGTTTTACAAGTGTCTTCTTTTGAGTTCAATGTCTAACACATGTTCTTAAAAAATAATAATAAATAAATAAGTTTCTTAATTTATAAATGTTTTTAAATTTATCCTAAATCAATTCCTTAGTTAATTTGGCATGAGAGTTTTTATTATAATGTATATACCCTTTATATTACTTATATTATGTATATTTATTTATATTTTAATATATATATATGTGTGTGTGTGTGTGCGTAAATTTATACTTATACTTCTCTTTTATTTGAATTTATATGAACTTTGAGAAAATAAAATTTTGAAACTAAATAAATAAATAATCATATTCTGATATATATATTCAATTCCAATTTCATTTCAATATATTTATCTTTTGAATTTTAAATTCAAATCCCTATTCAAAATTCACTCACAATATATGTTTATCCTTTGAATTCCAATATTCTAATCCAAATTCAAATCCAATTTAAAATTTAATTTAAATTCAACTCAAATATAAATATCTATACAGAACACAAATTCAAATTGGTAAACAGATATTTTACTTAAAATCTATTTGTATATAAAAAAATAAAACATTATTATTATTGTTTTGAAATCAATTAATTTTATCAATATTAAATAATTATAAAGGAGATTATCACATTTATTTGTTCAATATTTTTAGAAGTCTAATTAGATAACTATTCAATAATTTAGGCGTGAGCATGAATTTTTTAGGTCTGCATATGTTATACTTGTTAAGTTATTCATATTCTAAGATATGTATTAAGTATATTATTAAGTACGCTTAAAAGCTTGTACGTAAGATGAGTACAGACTTTAGGTAAATGTAGGCGTTTTAGATAAATTGCGTTTTATTCTAAAACAATGGATTTTGGAATGTGTGTGCATATATATATATATATATATATATATATATATATATATATATATATATATATATATATATATATAAAATATGTTTAAGAAATCGTTGTGGGAAATAGCTTAAGTATAAAAAAATCTTTGATTTTTAATGCTTAAGTTAAGAATGATGATTTAGAAATTTTTTTATTTTTTTTATTTTTGTCTTAAATTAGAATACTGAATATGTATTAATAATATGTCTATTTTCAATTATGTCAAGCTGATCCTAATCGTTCCATCGATTCCTCATTATCGGTTATCCGTCGTGCCTATTTTCTTCATCGAATCATATCCATCTAGCGTTGCTTTGGAATTCATAGCTCGTTTCCTTGTCAAATTTCTCTAGCCTCGAAAGGTGAGTAATCATTCACGATTAACGTTCTTATATTTATTAAACTTAATTTAAATTGAAACGACAATGGAAATATGCTGCTGTAGTTATTTAAATAGTCATCTATGCTATTATCTGTAATCGTTCACCTGTGGGATATGACACCATATCCTGCTGTTTATATTATATTTTTATTAATGACATATGCCTGTTATTATTATTTTTCATATCTGTTTCACTCTGCAAGTTCCCCATTAGTATAGAATTCACTATGGGTTGAAATGATTCATACCCGAACGGACTTTAGAAATGGAGAAAATCGTTATGGGTTGAAATGATAGACCCAAGCGACTTCATTGGATTGAATTTGGGACTATGGTTTTGTAACAACCAGGTATTTTCAACCATTCGCATCCATTATAAGTGCATAGGCAGACACTCATGCCGGAATTGAATTGCTCAAAATACCATGTTGTAAATAAAATTTTGGCAAACCTCAGAATATACAGTAAATAAAAATCACAGATCTCAGACATAGAGTATATAAAAATGCAGCGGAAGAAAAAGAGATAGTAGTTCATGAAGGTACTATATAAAATATAAGATACATCAGAGTTAAATAAGATACAACAGAAGAGTAACAGGATACATCAGGTACAAATCAGATACATCACTGAACCACTGGATACTGAAACAAAATAAATGGCTGGATCTTCAAGGAAAGCTCCAACGCCGAAGGTGAATATTGAATGCTAACTCAATCAATCTGACCCGAGCGTAAATCAAAATACAAAACCCTCGAGTCAGGACATAAATACTTATAAACTGTAAATCAACTCAAGTGAACAGTAACAAAATGCATCAGTAACTTAAAGGATGCTTGGGACCGCCGATCCTCTAAGGATCCGTTAAACTATTTACTATGTAGTAATATATGCTATATACGGTAGTGTCTAATCAGTAAAGTATAATCATATAGAAAATAGCGTTAAGGGGATGGTGAACCTTAACGCGGTCGGATCTTTAAAACCAAAATCGTAGTGGGCTCGATATAAGGATATGACACGGCACGCGAGGCAATGCCAGGGTGGATCCAACTCCCGTGAGTTTGCACTCCTGGACCGGTGGTGACGGCAAGCCAGCAGCTTCCGCCCACCTCGAACAATACCCCTGAATCAAAGTGGCGCCACATATCGAATCACAAAAGTAATAAAATGGTTTCCGATGGAGCATGCTCGATGAAAGGGTGCGACCCTTTGTGTAGCCCGGTATAGCTCCTGTTTTAGTCATATATGCCAACTCACGGGAGTTGGGTCCACGTAACATATACCTCGAGAACGTCGCCACTATCCTACTTCATTCTGGATTCTCCACCGCGTACACAGTTGTTAAAGTGGTTTTCGGTATTGGCCGGCTATAAGACAATATCTGATCCCGGTCTCTTGAACAACCAATCGTTATTATAACCCGTAGTTATAACTTTAAAACAATATTTTATACTTCAAAATAGAATATCCTTTTCAATCCAAATCTTTATCAAAATAAAGATTAAATCATTTCCAAAACCATTTCAATATATCATCGTAAAATATCTTTCAATTCAAATATTTATCAAAATAAATATCAAGTCATTTCTAATCATTCCAATATGTTAAATTTTCATACCCATCAACACTACCTTTCAAATCATTTTAATATATCAAAATATCGTATATTTTCAAAACATCATTCATTTCAAAACAGTTTATATTCCAAAAATTCTTTTTTTATCATTTCAATGAAGTTATTATGTTTAATAATTAAATTATTAAATTTCCAAAAATTTCAACTTCCAAAGTTTATTTATTCACTTAAGTTTATCAAAACCGTGAAAATTCACTTTTCGCATCATTTAGAAAACTTCTACAGAAAGTTACATTCAAAACAGTTCAATTTAACAAAAGACAACATTTTAAAATGTTGTAATAGGGTTTACTTAAATTTAAATAAACTTAGTTAAATTCAAAAATTATAGCACTTACAAAAATTGCTATAATAGCTTTTAATTCAATAGCTTTTTAGTTCATTATCATCAACTACAGTATTCACAAATGCTGTAATATCATTTACATTGTAATTAAAAGGATTTCAAAAATGCAGTCAATTAACTTCAAATATTCAATAAAATTTCTCAACCAATTATACTTTATTTAAAACATTTTCAACTTACAAAATCATACTTTTTTTTTATAAACATCATTTAATTTTTCTTAAGTTCATGATTTTATAAAGTTAAATTTCCATTCAAAAATCAAGATTTAATAATAATCCACTTATTAAAATGCAATGTTCAATTTTAAAATCCATTACATTAAATTTAAATTTACACTTAAGTTCAAATTCTCAAATATAACTTAGTTTTATTTTTATTTCCTTAACTAAAAGTTCACTTTACGTCAATTTCATAAATTTCCAATTCTAGTTATATTTCAAAGTTTCAACTTAAAATATTTATTCATTTCACATTTCAACTTTATTAAAAATCATAAATATGATAAAATTCATTTTAAATTCATTTAAATTCAAATTATCATAAATTTATCATAATTTCATACTCAATTAAATTTCCAATTAAAATTAAATCAAAATTTCCAAAATAACTTACGTTCAAAATTTCTAACTTTTTCATTAATTCATGTCACTTACAATTATTCAGAAAATCAATAATATTTTACAATAATCCTTTTTTTTATTAAATTAAAAATCAAAATATTATAATAATTAAATTTTTAAAATATTTAAAATTTTTAGAAAAACATATTTTAACTACGGGCCTGTATATAATTTTCTACGCTAGGTAAAGTGATACGGGTAATATAACATTTCAACCCATAATTTACAAAGAAAATCCGGGTTTTATCATTTCAAACCCGCAATCCCAAGTCAAAATGAATAATTTAAAACCATTCAGGCCTATCATTTCAGCCCATAGCATTTTTTTTTCTAACAGGGAACTTGCAGTGTGATCATATACAGAAATAATATAAACAAGGTCAATATCACAATATACAGTCATATATGAGATGTCAGGTGAAAATTAATAGTTTTAACATGGTAATATTATGGTAATAACATGGCATAGCATATCATATGATCATCATTAACTTGCATAAACATTTTATATTACTAAGAACTTGTCATCAATTCACTTTTCATAAGTATAAATGTCAGAGTGAGAAAGACTCACATTTTTCAAAGCTAGAGACCAAAACAACATAAAAGCATGACTCCAAAAGCACGACAAGCACAATTGCACGACTTTTGATTTGAGTTGAAAGATAGCCAAGATATGATTTTGTATCAACAACCCAAAACAACACAAACAAAATAATATATAAACATTCAACATAAAATAACATTGAAACAATTTTGAAACACAAAGCAAAATAAACAAGATAGATTGGACCTTGCTTCAACCACTACAATGCTTGGCCTAAGGGACACTTATGCTTGGCTATGATGATGCTTTGGCTCAGGTATGACATCATATAGGTCAGGTTTAACATCATATAGGCAAGGCAACAAGTGGAGATGAAGGTGTAGTGGTGCAACATAAAGCATATATAGGGTCAAGGTTAAATAAGTTGAGTTTTTGTGACATTCTTGGCTCAGCCATGGGCATGTGGTGGCTTGGCCATGCTTGTACAGGTCTGGACAATAGCTGGAGCAGCGGCCAAAGGTGGTGGAGTGGCTGGTGGTGGTGGCTAAAGGGTGGCCAAAGCAAGATATGGAGGGTAGGTGATGATATGTGTGGTCTAGGCAATGTTTTAAGGAGTTTTGTGGAAGTTTTGTGGTGCTAGCTTCAATGGATGGGCACGGCTTGGTCATGGTCTGATTTCCAGAGGGTGGTGGGTGATGTGGCAGAGGGTGGAGGTCAGGTCAGATGTAACAGCCCTAGATTTTCATATATTTTAATATTTGGCGTTATTTTATTTTGAAATTATTTTAAACTTATTTTATTTCAAACATTTCATTTTTTAAATATAACTGTTGATTATTATGTGAATTATAATTTCAAACCGGTATAAATTGGATATTTTACTAAAAGATGAATTTCTGTTCAAACTGGTCAAATCTTGACTTTTAAATTTCAAATTTAAATATTTAAATTCTTAAATTTTATCTTTTATTATGAAAATAGATTTAATAACTTGAATACTGCTTTTCGTTTCGTTGAAAACGGATTTAAATTGTAAAAGTTATGTACATTTCAATTTCGGGTATAATTTATTTTATTTTGCAATTTTATCTATTTTAAATTTTTTAAATAATATTTTCTTTGCTATATTTTATTTTAATATGTGTTAATATGTTATTTTATATATATTTTGTCTTTTAATATTTTTTTAAAGTGATAACAAAATTTTTCAAAATTTACTGTATTTATTTCCTATTTTTAAAGGCTGTTTTCTATTTTTCTGCTATTTTCTTCATTTAAATTATATTTAATTAAAATTTATATATTTATTTTGTGAATGAATCTTTATTTTATGTTCTTATCTCTATTTATAAATATTTTTCATGTACATAAAAATTTTCCAAAGTCATTGCATTTATTTTCAAATTTTCTAAACTAGTTTTCATTTTCTGTGCTATTTTCCTAATTTAGTCATATATAATTAATATTTATTTATTTATATTTTGTTTATTTGTGATATTTTCGTAATTTAACTGAATTTATATATATATATTTCAGTTATTTAAAATTATAAAAAGAAATAAGAAAATTTTGAAAGGTTTTGTGACTTTTTATTTCTTAAGGCTCTTTGTATTCTCACCTTTTCAACTCCAGCCATTACTTTTCATTCAATTGGCTGCCTTAACTCATTTCTCCAGCCGACTCCTCTATCATTTCACGTGATTTTTCTTTCTCAAACTCTGAAAAAAGTACGGCCTCTCCTATGTGAAAAGCTGGGTAAAAATTTTCTTCTTTTCTATGCAACTTCTACTTGTTTTCTTATGATTTTGCACTTGTTTTCTCACCTTCTATGCTCAGCTCCTCCTTCCTCCTCCACCTTGGCCTCTTCCACCACCACTACATCTGGTCATCACCTCCTCCAGCCCAGGCCCAAGCCATGGCCGTGCCCCTTGATGAAGAAGACCCACCTAAAAATGAACAAAACTCCACCTAAATGTTCATAGCCTAGCCTAACTTGTTCCACCACCTCTCTCCATCACTTTGGACGACCATACACCACCACCACCAGCAAATTCCTGACCTGAACCCACTGCCACATCATTCTCCAGCCCACTACAGACCTGACCGTGCTCTCCTTGGCCTTGGCCGAGCCCTCTAGTGCATAGGAATCCATGATATTTCCCTTGTAGTGTTAGTTCATGCTCATATATCTTTGCTCCATTACTTTTCCATGCTAGGCCGACCTTTAAGAACCCAAACCAGATCCAAACCATGCCTTTAGCCGTGCCATTTCAGATCTGGAGTTGAAGCATAGGTGGTAGAAAGCAAGTGCAAACACTACGGTGATGTTTCGTGTATTCATTTCTAGCGTTGTTTAATTGAATTTGGATTGAAAACTTATGTTATATTTATTTGTTTTGTCTCATGTATCCAAGGAGAATTAATCTTTGCCTCTTCCACTCATCTTTGTGTCGTGTTATCGTGCTTGTTTGGATCTCATTCGTGCATTCGTCGTTGTGTCTCCAGCTCAAAACAGTGAGTTATTCTCACTAGACAATATGTACATATATAACTAGTAAATTGACCCCTTTTGAATCTGTAAAATGCATTATCATGTTACACCTGCTATATTATGATTATATGATATTCACCCATGCTTATACACCTGTTATAACATGTGTTACTGTTATATTATGTTGTTCTGTTATTTTTATCAGTTTATCACACTGCAAGTTCCATGTAGATTAGAATCACTATGGGTTGAAATGATACATACCCGAACGGTCATTAGAATAGGAGAAAATCGTTATGGGCTGAAATGATAGGCCTGAATGATTTTCAATAATTTTCTTTTACTTGGGATTACGGGTTTGAAATGATCAAAACCGGGTTTTCTTTGTAAATTACGGGTTGAAATGATATATTACCCGTATCACTTTACCTAGGCTAGAAAATGAAATACAGACCCGTTGTTAAAATATGTTTTTCTAAATTTTTTTTTAAATTTTTTTGAAATGTAAATATTATAATATTTTGATTAGATTTGATTAAAAATGATTTTTGTAAAACATTTTTGATTTTCTGAAAATTTATAAGTGAAATAAATAGAGGGCAAAGTTAGAAATCTAAAACGTAAGTTATTTTGGAAATTATAATTTGGTGATAAATGGAATTTAAATTAAATATGAAAATATGATAAATTTATGATATTTTGAATCAAATGAATTTAAAATGATTTTGTAATACATTAATGATTTTTGAATAAAGTTAAATGTGAAATGAATGAATATTTATGTTGAAATTTTGAAATATAACTAAAATTGGAAATTTGTGAATTTGTCTTAAAAGTGAATTTTAAGTTAAGTAAATAAAACTGAAATTAAGTTATATTTGAAAATTTTAAACTTAAGTGTTAAGTTAAATTTAATTTAATGAATTTAAAATTTAATGTTGGAGTTTAATAAGTGAATTATTATTAAATTTTGATTTTTGAATGGAGATTTAACTTTATAAAATCATGAATTTAAGGGTATTTGAATGACTGTTTTAAAAGTGAAATTATATGATTTTATAAGCTAAAAATGATTTAAATAAAAATATAATTGTTGATGAAATTATATTGAATACTCGAAGTTAATTAACTGCATTTCTGAAATGCTATTAATTCTAATGTAAATGATAATACAGCATTTGTAAATGCTGTAGTTGATAATAATGAACCAAATGGCTAAGTTTAATTAAAGGTTATTATATCATTTTTGTAAATGCTATAATTGTTGAATTTAACTAAGTTTTATTTGAAACAAATGTAACCCTATTACAGCATTTTTAAAAGCTATCTTTTGTTAAATTGAACTGTTTTGAATGTAACTTTCCGTAGCAATTTCTAAATGCTGCGAAAGTTGAATTTTCATCTGTTTTAATAAATTAAGTGAATAAATGAATTTTGAAAGACTAAAATTTTAGAAATTTAATAATTTATTATTAAATCTAATAACTACGTTTTATGATTTAAAATGAAGTAATTTGTTTCGAAATATAAACTATTTTGAAATGTGTTTTGTAATGGTGTTTAAATTAAATAAAAATGAATGTGGTTTGGAAGATATGATATTTTGAATGATATTGAATTTTGAAATTATATTTGATTTTGAAGTATAAATACCATTTTGAAATTTTTAACCACGGGATGTAATTAATTTATAGTTTAACTGATTCTTAAAGGATGGGCGATCCCAAGCATCCTTTAAGTTATTGTGTACTTCTACTACAGTTCACTTGAGTTGATGGTTTACATTATATAAGTATATATTGTCCTGACTCGAGTGTTTTGTGTTTTACTTTACGCTCGGGTCAGCCTGAGTATTCACAGCTTTAGATTCTCTTTCTAGAGCTGGTCTTTACTGGAGTTTCTGCTTATCTACATTTATATCTACTCTCTGTTTCAGCTGTTCTAGTTTATCTCATGTATTAGTGAACTTCTATGTAATTGGGATTTCTATTATGTTGTTTTCAGACTGTATTATGTTTTTGGTTTGAGACTCTGCCGTAGTAGCTTCATGAACTATTATGTATTTTATTTCCGCTACGAGTTATTCTGATATTTTTGTGTCTGTGATTCTGTGATTGTATTTCATTTGCTCCAAATTTATTTACAACGCGGTATTTTGAGCAATTCAAGTCCGACATGTGCGGATGCGAATGGCTGAAAATATCGGGTTGTTACAGTTGGTATCAGAGCTTTGGTTTTAGGCAAACCTTAGCCTGCGGAGCAAAAACTCATTTAAGATAGGGTAGAAATACCCTAAAATGAGTGAAATCAATCTCAGAATCATTTCTTTGTGAGAGAACGTATTTTCGAAGTATAAAATGATTTCCAAATGATTTTTAAAGGATTTTTAAAGGATTTTCAAAGATTATTTTGGTATAAAAATTTTCTTATTTTGAAATCAAGATATTCTAAACTTCATCCCTTCTGAATCCACCTTGTTTAGTAATCTCTTGGTTAGGATTCTTATCAATTAAGATTCCTTGAACTTTGGAACACTCCCACTTGTTCTGAAATCCAGTCTTGTCCCTGTTTTATTCCTTTGATTTTGGAGCATTCCATAACTCCACTTTGGAATGACCTCTATAAGATTGGTATTCTGTAAATCTTCGAATGATTTGTAAAGGGGTAAAACTCATTTACACTTATCATTGATTCACCAAAGATTTCTATATCCTTGGTTTACGATGCTATCTATCTCCTGCTCTACTCGGATTCTATCTCTGGCGATCAAATGTCGATTTGCCTTAGATTTCCGCATTGGTTATATTCCTGAAGTCACCGTTGACCGGTTAAGGTCGCCCGTGATTTATGTAGGCTTATCCATTTTCTATTTGGTAATTAAATTATCTCATCTTCGTCCGAGCTATCTTCGAATCAGAATTCTATTTGATTAGAGTCCTCTAACTTTGAATTTCTGTTTGTTTGAAATCTATCCTTGAATCATCCTTTGAAAATTTGTGTTTGGTTGTATTTTGAAATTGTGCATACATCGAAATTATTAAGGATGGCCATATTTTTATATATAAAAGTGAAATGTTTTCGATAAGGACTACATACCTTTCAAAATGAAAATTTAAAACTTCGAAAGAATTTGAACTTTTGAAAATTTTATAAGAACTTGATTTATACAAAAATGGTTTATAACTGAAGGTTTCTGAATTTGAATTTCGAGCAATCGAATTCTGGAGTTTTGAAATCGATTTTAAGATTTTGGAAAATATATAATAATAATATGATTTAAAGATATATTTTTTCAAATAAGAAATGTTTCAAATGTATTCGAATGAATTTCAACGATTTCGAAGAGATTTCAAAGAAGTTTTTCAAAGTTAATTGAAGTCCAGAACTCACGTATGTCGCTGGAAAATAATTTCGGTGATGAATGCATGCATCATCGACATTGATTTTCGAGTTTCTGAGTGAGAGGGAGAGGCCACTCTAGTAGATTTGCTATGCGAGTGATTTTGTGAAACCAATTTTGATTTTTGATTTTGTAGTATGGTTTGATATTCGAAAGATATATATATATATATATATATATATATATATATATATATATATATAGACACACACATTTGAAATGATTTAAAGTAAGCCGGTGTTCAGTCCTCGAGATTCAGATTTGTTTTGGTATAACACTATCTTTTGAAATTGGTTTACTGATTTGTTGTTGACTTCCAACTCTTGGATTGAAAATATGATTTCTTCGACTATTTTAAGATTCGAGCACTTCCAAATCAGGGTTAACTTTTCAAAGCTAATATATTTGAAAGGTATAAGTTATTTGATAAAGAATATAAGTGTAGTTTGTATGTTTCAAGTATGAAATAATATGATTTGTATAAGTTGAAACTGTTTTGTTAAGTAAATAAATAAGACTATTTTGAATTATACTAATATGAAATTTAGTTTTGAAATGTTTTGGATAAAAATTAGTTTTCAAATGTTTGAGAAAAATTTGGTTTTAAATGTTTTAACTTAGTAACATCTTTATGAAACTATTTATTTAACAAGTTGGAATAGGTACATAAGTTGTACGTATGCTATTTTATTCGCATAATTAATCTGATCCAAGTTTGAGTACACAAGTTCGAGGTGAATTACACCATTTCGTGTTAGGATTTTTCATTTGATTCTTGATGGCGAATATTTGATACGGATTTTTGGCTTGATTCTAGAATTCTCTATCATAGTATATGGCTATGCAAGGAGACTGATGGCTTCTAGTCGAGAAACCATATCGAAGTCCTCATTAGGAAAGTCGAATGGACAATACTAGTTCGAAAGCGAACTTGTGTGATCGAGCGAGCGATCGAATGTAATGTTGCGAAATGATGACATATGTACATCTTATATCCTTATATACTTGACGTTGAAATTGAAAGTTGTTGGGTTGGATATCTTTGTAATTTAATTGAAAATTTCTTTTATGAAAAACTACTATCAAATTTAAAACCATTTTTCAAAACTATTTTTCTTTTATTCTTCTTAAACAAACTGTTTTATTCTATTTTTTTATACAAACTATTTTATATACAAAAATTGTTCTTAATTAAAAATCTTTTAGTAAGCAAAGATGTTCAATCCCATATGGCATTTCATGCAGCGAAACTTATTTTTTTGAAAATTTTGATCCTTATATAAGATAAACTTTATGTAAGTATAAGATGATTTTGAAAACCATTGATTTTGATAAATGAATAATTAAAGCTTATATTAGTATGAAAGGATATTTGGTTTACCTGTAATTTGAGTTTATTTACAAATAATGGATTTATGAAATAAATATCTCAACACTAAGTAATAATGAAGTAAAATTTGGGATATATGAAATTATGAAATTTAGTTTTGAAATATGGTATATTTAAGCCTTGAAACATATTTAAGATTTAATAGTTTATTTTGTAAATCAAATCTGTATTTGAAATTGATAATATTTGAAATGGTTTTGTTGGAAAACTAAATTGAAACTGATGGTTTGAATTGAATTAAAATTGAAAATTTTAGATTTTGGTTTAATTGAAAAAAATTGAAATGTAAAGAATTAAGGGCATGTTTTATGATTTCAAATATATGATTTCAAAATGTTATGATTTTAAAAGTGAAATGATTTCAAGTATTTGGTTTCGAAAGATTTATAACTTTGAAAGTATTATGATTTTTGAAGTGAATACATGTTTGAAATGGAAATGAATTTATTTGACCTAAATTTTGTTGATTTGGAAATTTGGGTTATTTTCTAAACCTATTGTTTTAAGAAATTTTGAAACTGAATATGTATAACTTGAAAGAAATGATTTGGTGAAATCATATATGATTTTTAAACTGAAATACTGTTGAAATGAATTAAAATTTAGAACCTGTTTTATTTAATACTTGATTTGGGAGCTATCGAACTTATATAAAAATGATTTGTATAAGTAAACCATTGATTTGAGAACTGTTGATTTGAAAGGGTACTCAATTTTGAAAAATGAAATCTTATATAATAGAAATTTATATAAGTGTGATTTGATATACTATTATTTTGGAAAGTATTTGATTTGAAATGAAATCTTATATATATGGACTTTATATAAGTTTGATATTTGAAAGTGATTTTGAAAGGTACTATATGATACATATTTTCGAAGTAAAGATATGGAAAGTGCCTTCTGCTTGATATCCGCTTTGTGGCCACACTGTGGATTCATTCTATCGATATTATTATCTCTCTTTGATTTGGGTTTTTCGGATATGATACTCGAGTGTCCATCGAATTCCACGGCGATCCCCGTGGTCTTATGATCGCGACTACATAGCGTAACTGCCTGGCTGAGTCTTGCCTAGGGGTACGGATTGTTTCCTGGGGGATCCAGGCATAACCATTGTGTATCCTGCAATCTGTGTAGGTTGCGAAGAGTAGCGCAAGTGCCTGGCTGAGTCTTGCCTAGGGGTACGGATTGTTTCCTGGGGGATCCAGGCGTAACCATTGTGTATCCTGCATTCTACTCGTCATCATGGCATAACTCGCAAGGCTGAGAAAGCTTACGGATACGGATTGTTTCCTGGAGGATCCAGGCGTAACCATTGTGTATCTGCGATCCATGGTTAGACAACTGTTTCGGTTTGGTTGATTTGTTTGGATTGTACTTTCCATATCTGTTTTTTTAAATGTGTTTTCATTATTTTCACTGGGTGTTGAAACAAGTCTACTAAGTACTTGGAGAATTCTAGCTTTGCGCCTGATCAACGCATAGCCAGAGTCTGTAGGAATAAAAGTAAACTTGTTAAGACATCGAGTTATAAAAGTATTTTGATAAAAGTATCTTGATAAAGTACTGTACAAAGAATATTTTGATCAGTTATTTTCCCTTCTAAAAATTTAAAATGTTTAAATATTGTTTACCTTGAACCATCAGATTTGAATCAAATGACTATTCATCATATTATAAAATGTTTTAAATGGTATAAAATTTTAATTTAAATGTATAATGGTTTAATCAATGGTTCATCCTTGTCTTTCAACCTGCTTTCCCTCCTAGCTACTTTTTCCCTACCTTCTTTCAGGATGTCTTCCAACCAATTGTTCTTTCTTGTTGTTTCTCCGATTCCTTCCTTTTCGAGGACGAAAAGATTTGAGTGGGGGAGAGTGTAACAGTCCTAGATTTTCATATATTTTAATATTTGGCTTTATTTTATTTGAAATTATTTTAAACTTATTTTATTTCAAAAATTTCATTTTTTAAATATAACTGTTGATTATTATGTGAATTATAATTTCAAACCGGTATAAATTGGATATTTTACTAAAAGATGAATTTCTGTTCAAACTGGTCAAATCTTGACTTTTAAATTTCAAATTTAAATATTTAAATTCTTAAATTTTATCTTTTATTATGAAAATAGATTTAATAACTTGAATACTGCTTTTCGTTTCGTTGAAAACGGATTTAAATTGTAAAAGTTATGTACAATTCAATTTCGGGTATAATTTATTTTATTTTGCAATTTTATCTATTTTAAATTTTTTAAATAATATTTTCTTTGCTATATTTTATTTTAATATGTGTTAATATGTTATTTATATATATTTTGTCTTTTAATATTTTTTTAAAGTGATAACAAAATTTTTCAAAATTTACTGTATTTATTTCCTATTTTTAAAGGCTGTTTTCTATTTTTCTGCTATTTTCTTCATTTAAATTATATTTAATTAAAATTTATATATTTATTTTGTGAATGAATCTTTATTTTATGTTCTTATCTCTATTTATAAATATTTTTCATGTACATAAAAATTTTCTAAAGTCATTGCATTTATTTTCAAATTTTCTAAACTAGTTTTCATTTTCTGTGCTATTTTCCTAATTTAATCATATATAATTAATATTTATTTATTTATATTTTGTTTATTTGTGATATTTTCGTATTTTAACTGAATTTATATATATATTTCAGTTATTTAAAATTATAAAAAGAAATAAGAAAAAATTGAAAGGTTTTGTGACTTTTTATTTCTTAAGGCTCTTTGTATTCTCACCTTTTCAACTCCAACCATTACTTTTCATTCAATTGGCTTCCTTAACTCATTTCTCCAGCCGACTCCTCTATCATTTCACGTGATTTTTCTTTCTCAAACTCTGAAAAAAGTACGGCATCTCCCATGTGAAAAGCTTGGTAAAAATTTTCTTCTTTTCTATGCAACTTCTACTTGTTTTCTTATGATTTTGCACTTGTTTTCTCACCTTCTATGCTCAGCTCCTCCTTCCTCCTCCACCTTGGCCTCTTCTACCACCACCACATCTGGTCATCACCTCCCCCAGCCCAGGCCCAAGCCATGTCCGTGCCCCTTGATGAAGAAGACCCACCTAAAAATGAACAAAACTCCACCTAAATGTTCATAGCCTAGCCTAACTTGTTCCACCACCTCTCTCCATCACTTTGGACGACCATACACCACCACTACCAGCAAATTCCTGACTTGAGCCCACTGCCACATCATCCTCCAGCCCACTACAGACCTGACCGTGCTCTCCTTGGCCTTGGCCGAGCCCTCTAGCGCATAGGAATCCATGATATTTGCCTTGTAGTGTTAGTTCAAGCTCATATATCTTTGCTCCATCACTTTGCCATGCTAGGCCGACCTTTAGGACCCCAAACCAGATCCAAACCATGCCTTTAGCCATGCCATTTCAGATCTGGAGTTGAAGCATAGGTGGTAGAAAGCAAGTGCAAACACTCCGGTGATGTTTTGTGTATTCATTTCTAGCTTTGTTTAATTGAATTTGGGTTGAAAACTTATGTTATATTTATTTGTTTTGTCTCATGTATCCAAGGAGAATTAATCTTTGGCTCTTCCACTCATCTTTGTGTCGTGTTATCGTGCTTGTTTGGATCTCATTCGTGCATTCGTCGTTGTGTCTCCAGCTCAAAACAGTGAGTTATTCTCACCAGACAATATGTACATATATAACTAGTAAATTGACCCCTTTTGAATCTGTAAAATGCATTATCATGTTACACCTGCTATATTATGATTATATGATATTCACCCATGCTTATACACCTGTTATAACATGTGTTACTGTTATATTATGTTGTTCTGTTATTTTTATCAGTTTATCACACTGCAAGTTCCATGTAGATTAGAATCACTATGGGTTGAAATGATACATACCCGAACGGACTTTAGAATAGGAGAAAATCGTTATGGGCTGAAATGATAGGCCTGAATGATTTTAAATTATTTTCTTTTACTTGGGATTACGGGTTTGAAATGATCAAACCCGGGTTTTCTTTGTAAATTACGGGTTGAAATGATATATTACCCGTATCACTTTACCTAGGCTAGAAAATGAAATACAGACCCGTTGTTAAAATATGTTTTTCTAAATTTTTTTTTAAATTTTTTTTGAAATGTAAATATTATAATATTTTGATTAGATTTAATTAAAAATAATTTTTGTAAAGCATTATTGATTTTCTGAAAATTTATAAGTGAAATAAATAAAGGGCAAAGTTAGAAATCTGAAACGTAAGTTATTTTGGAAATTATAATTTGGTGATAAATGGAATTTAAATTAAATATGAAAATATGATAAATTTATGATATTTTGAATCAAATGAATTTAAAATGATTTTGTAATACATTAATGATTTTTGAATAAAGTTAAATGTGAAATGAATGAATATTTATGTTGAAATTTTGAAATATAACTAAAATTGGAAATTTGTGAATTTGTCTTAAAAGTGAATTTTAAGTTAAGTAAATAAAACTGAAATTAAGTTATATTTGAAAATTTTAAACTTAAGTGTTAAGTTAAATTTAATTTAAGGAATTTAAAATTTAATGTTGGAATTTAATAAGTGAATTATTATTAAATTTTGATTTTTGAATGGAGATTTAACTTTATAAAATCATGAATTTAAGGGTATTTGAATGACTGTTTTAAAAGTGAAATTATATGATTTTATAAGCTAAAAATGATTTAAATAAAAATATAATTGTTTGTGAAATTATATTGAATACTCGAAGTTAATTAACTGCATTTCTGAAATGCTATTAATTCTAATGTAAATGATAATACAGCATTTGTAAATGCTGTAGTCGATAATAATGAACCAAATGGCTAAGTTTAATTAAAGGTTATTATAGCATTTTTGTAAATGCTATAATTGTTGAATTTAACTAAGTTTTATTTGAAACAAATGTAACCCTATTATAGCATTTTTAAAAGCTATCTTTTGTTAAATTGAACTGTTTTGAATGTAACTTTCCGTAGCAATTTCTAAATGCTGCGAAAGTTGAATTTTCATCTGTTTTAATAAATTAAGTGAATAAATGAATTTTGCAAGACTAAAATTTTGGAAATTTAATAATTCAATTATTAAATATAATAACTTCATTTTATGATTTAAAATGAAGTAATTTGTTTCGAAATATAAACTATTTTGAAATGTGTTTTGTAATGGTATTTAAATTAAATAAAAATGAATGTGGTTTGGAAGATATGATATTTTGAATGATATTGAATTTTGAATTTATATTTGATTTTGAAGTATAAATACCATTTTGAAATTTTTAACCATGGGATGTAATTAATTTATAGTTTAACTGATTCTTAAAGGATGGGCGATCCCAAGCATCCTTTAAGTTATTGTGTACTTCTACTACAGTTCACTTGAGTTGGTTTACATTATATAAGTATATATTGTCCTAACTCGAGTGTTTTGTGTTTTACTTTATGCTCGGGTCAGCCTGAGTATTCACAGCTTTAGATTCTCTTTCTGGAGCTGGTCTTTGCTGGAGTTTCTGCTTGTCTACATTTATATCTACTCTCTGTTTCAGTTGTTCTAATTTATCTCATGTATTAGTGAACTTCTATGTAATTGGGATTTCTATTATGTTGTTTTCAGACTGTATTATGTTTTTGGTTTGAGACTCTGCCGTAGTAGCTTCATGAACTACTATGTATTTTATTTCCGCTGCGAGTTATTCTGATATTCCTGTGTCTGTGATTCTGTGATTGTATTTCATTTGCTCCAAATTTATTTACAACGCGGTATTTTGAGCAATTCAAGTCTGTCATGTGTGGATGCGAATGGCTGAAAATATCGGGTTGTTACATCAGAGGTGATGGAGGTGGCTATGGTGGTGGTTAAGGTGGTGGTTGAAGGAGATGAGGCAAAGGTGGTCAAACTAGCATTGTTCAAGGGCATTGTTGCATTTTTTTGGAGTTTTGGCACCATGGTGGGCTCGGCCTTGGTTAAGACTAGAGGGGTAGCTGGTGATAATGGCAGGGAAGAGGTGTAGGAGGTGGTGGCCGTGGCTATGGAGGAGAGGCCAAGCAATACACATGAGAAAATAAGGCAAAATATAAGAAAACAATGGAAAAAAAGAAGAGCAAAAAGAAGAGGAAAAGAGGAGCCATTACCAAACCTTTCTTGCCGTGAAAAATGAAGTGGAGAGGAATGTTTTCACGTGAAAATGAGGTAAGAAATGCACAGCTAAAATAAAGAAAGGAACGGTCAAAGGAAATTAAATCTATTAATTGGAAAAGAAACGGAAGAAGAAACGTTAAAACGGTTTTACGTTTCTTTGCTTTCAAACCTTTTAAACTTCCTATATATATTCACATACATATTAAATAACTGAAAACACTTATAAATTTTAGTTAGAATTCAAAAATATAACAGATAAACAAAATATTAATAATTAATTATTAATTAGATATGATTAAAATAAGAAAAATGGCACAGAAAAATGAAAACTAGACTTAGGAATTAGAAATAACTACAATACACTTTGGAAAAATTTTCTTAAATTTAAATACATGTAAAATGAATAAAATAAAGTAAAACACATCAATAAAAGTGAATGTATAAAATAAATTAATAAATTTTAATTATATATAATTAAATTAAGAAAATGGCTTAAAATTGCAGACTAGGCTTTAAACTTTAGAAATAATTTCAAATGAACTTTAGAAAATCTTCATGGACTTGTAAAAATATTTATAAAAAACAAAATAAAATGCATTCACAAAATAAAAAAAATTAATTAAGTAAAATTTATATGAAGAAAATAGCAGAAAATTATAAAACAGCCTTTAAAAATAGGAAATAAATACAGTAAATTTTGGAAAAATTCTATTATCATTTAAAAATATTTAAAAGTCAAAATATACATAATAAAACATATTATTACATATTAAAATAAAATATAACAAAGAAGAAGTAATTTATTCAATTTAAAATAGTCGTTGTTAAATAACCCTATATATGCACAATATTGTAAAGGGTATAACTTTCACAATTTACATCCAATTTCAACGAAACAAAAAGTGGTGTTCTTAGAATTTTATGTACTTTCATAATAAAAGAAAAAAATTTAAATTTTAAACTTTCCAAATTTTAAGTTAAAAGTCACAGTTTGACTATTTTGACCAAAATCAGCATTTCAGGCAAATATTCAACTTACACAAGTTTGGAATTATAACTCATATAAAAAAATCAAGATCATATTTAAATAATAAATTTAATCATTTCAAATAAGTAAAATAAGTTTTAAAACCAAAATCTTACATTAAAAATAATTAAAATATACAATAAAATAATTACAAAATACAGGGTTGTTACAGGGTTGAAATGATATCCACCCGTTTATATTTAGTGTACGGATTGAAATGATAGATATCCGTATCACTTGATCATAGGATATGAAATATATACAAATACCGTTGGTCCATATATAAATACTTTTAAAATAATTTATATGGTTTCGAAAAGAAATATATGGCTTAATAAGTATTTATTCTTAAGATATTATATAAAAATGGTAATTTTATATATAGATTTAGTAGTATTATTTAATTTAAACTAGATTGATATAATATCGTTAAGTATTTATGTAAGTCTATATTTCAAATAGATTTTCTTGTAATAAATTGAATAAGTAAGATTGGGAAGATAAATTTGGATTTATTTGGAATGGTATTTAATCAAAGATTTTATTTAATTAAATCAATTCAAAATTATTGAATGTGAAATTTAAAGGTATGATTTTATAACTGGATTTTTGATTTAAGTGATTTAATGAATATTTCACGTTTAAATACATTAAAGAAAATATTTAGTAAAATGCAACTTAAGTTACTTAAACGACATTGAATCAAATGAGGGAATATCTCAAGGCTAAATAATAATGAAGATAAACTAAATCTATCTGAAATTGTTACATTTAGTTTGAAATGTTGAATATTTAAAGTTTTGAAATATATTGAAGTGTAAAAGGGTATGATTTCAAATTCGGATTTGAGATCGATAAAATTTGAAATGGTTATTTAGAAATTGAGTTGAATTTAAATTGATAAATTGAGATTGGACTAAATTTGAATTTGGAAATTGAGTAGATTTGAATCGTAACTTTGAAAGTGATAAAATTGGAAATATCTATATTTGAAATGAAATGATATTTTGGTTTTGAAGTATAAATTAATTTGAAATGACTACGGTGTTATAATGTATATTTCAACATTGTAGATCGCTCCACAGATCCTTAGAGGACGGTTATCCCAAACATCCTTTAAGTTACCTGTATTTTAGTTGTTATTTCACTTGAGTTGGATTTATTGATGTAAGAATGTTAATCCTCACTCGAGTGTTTTGTGTTTTGCTTTACGGTCGGGTCAGACTGAGTGATACAACATTAGAGACTCACCTTTGGAGTTTGGAGCTTCATTTGTAGATCCAACTATCAATTCATCTTTCAGCTTTTCCAGTTGATTGGTTCAGACAAGTCATCTATTTGTACTGAAGACTTCACTGTATTTGAGATATTCCGATGTACTTTATTTCTAACCCTGATGTATATAGTAGCTTCATGAACTACTATTCTTTATTTATTCCGCTGCGTATTATTTTACTACTCTGTATCTGTGATTCTGTGATTGATTTATTTTACTGCATAAGCTGAGTTTTGCCAAATATAAATTAACAATCTGATACTTTGAGCAATTCAAGTCCGACATGTACGGATGCGAATGGTTGAAAATACCAGGTCGTTACAGTTGGTATCGGAGCTTTGGCTCTAGGCAAACTTAGCATATATGGTAAAATTTATTTATAGAATCACTTTCATTTGAGCTTGAATCTCTTCCTATTTGATTCGGTTCTCCTTTGAATTTTAGAACATCCCCCTCCGTTCCAAATCCATTCTTGTCTTTCCCTATTCGTGTTTCCTAGATTTTGGAGTATCCTATAGCTCCACTGAATGATTGTAAAAGGGTGAAACTCCTTTACAATACCATCGATTCACCGAAGATTTATATATCCTCGGTTTAGATGCTGCTATCTCTGGTTATGCCAAATTCTATAACTGGCGATCGAATGTCGATTGGCCTTGGAATTCCGCATCGATTATATTCCTGAAGTCACGGTTGACCCGGTTAAGGTCGCCCACGATTTATATCCATCTTCTATTTTGAAATTTAATTATCTCACCTTCATTTGAGCCTAGCTTCGAATCTAAATTCTATTTGATTAGAGTTCCTCTAATTTGAATCTCTATCATTGTTTTGAAATCCATCCTTGAATCACCCTTTGAAAAATCGGGTATGTTCGTATTTTGAAATTGTTTTTATATATCGAAATTATTATTTTGATAAGTATGATTTTATTCAATATATTAAAGTGAATTTCCGATAAGGATTATATACCTTTTAAAAATGAAAATTTGAGGCTTTGAAACGATTTCAAATTTTTAAAATTTTATAAGAAATTTGATTTAAATAAAAATGATTTTTATGGAAAGGTTTTGAAATTGAAATTTGAGAGATTGAACTTCGGCATTTTTTAAAATTGGTGTAAGAAAAACATATAGTAATACTATTTGAAAGTATTTTCTGAATAAGAAATGTTTCAAATGACTTCAAATGAGTTCCAATAATTTAGAAGAAATTTCAAAAAAGTTTTCAAGAAAATTGAAGTCCATAACTCACTTATGTCACTGGAAAATAATTTCGGTGATGAGTGCATGCATCATCGACATTGATTTTTCGAGTTTTAGAGTGGAGGTAAGGCCACTTTAGCAGCTTTGTTGTGCGAGTGATTTTGTGAAACCAATTTTGATTTCAAATTATGAAGTATGATTTGATATTCGAAAGATATATATATATATATATATATATATATATATATATATATATATATATATATATATTTGAAACAATTTAAAGTAAGCTGGTGTTCAATCCTCGAGTTTTCGATTGGATTTGATATAACCCTATCTATTAAAATTGATTTACCGATTTATTGCTGATTTCCAACTCTTGGATTTGAAATCTGACTTCACCGACTATTTTGAAGATTCGAACACTTCCAAATCAAGGTTTAATTTTTTAAGCTGAGAAATTTCGAAGAGTATAAAATATTTAATAAAGTATATAAGTTTGGTTTTGTATGTTTAAAGTATGAAGAGTATGACTTAAATAAATTTGAAACTTTTGTTAGGTAAATAATGTGAAAAGGTAAATTGATCTTTTGAGTAGAATAAATAGTTTAAAGGTCTTAAAGGGATAGTTATAAATTTGGAGACCATTTTGAGTATAATTGATTTTGAGAAAAATATTTGGTTTTGAAATTAGATTGGAATTAAAACCAGTACTTATATGGTGATTTTGGAAATGAATTTGATTGACCTAAATTATGTTGATTGGAAACTAGGATTATTTTCCAAACCTATTATTTGGAAATTTTGAAACTGACGATATTAAATATGGAAGAAATAATTTGGTGAAATCGTGTACCATTTTGAAACTGAACTGATTTTGAAACGAATTGAAATTGAGAACCTTATTTTTCTAAATACTTGATTTGGGAATTGTCGAACTTATATAAAGTTTATTTGTATAGGTATGAGGGTGATTTGAAAACTATCGATTTGGAAAGGTACTCAATTTGAAAAGTTAAATCTCTTATAATCGAAATCTATATAAGTGTGATTTGACATACTATGGATTTTGGAAAGTATTCTATATGAAGATGAAATCTTATATATAATGGACTGTGTATAAGTATGATATTTGAAAGTGATTTGAAAAGGTACTATATGATATATATTTTCGAAGTAATGATACGGAAAGTGCCTTCTGCTTGATATCCGCTTTGTGGCCACATTGTGGATTCATTCTATCGATATTATTCTCTCTGATTTTGGTTTTTCGGATGTGATACTCGAGTGTCCTACCGTAGTGTAACCCATGGTCTTTATTTTATTTTTTGGGTAGCGTAATCCGCAAGGCAGAGATTGCTTAAGGGATATGGATGTTTCCTGGGGGATCCAGGCATAACCATTGTTATGTATCCTGCGGTCTACCGGTTTTGTTGTCGTGGCGTAATCCGCAAGGCAGAGACTGCTTAAAGGGTATGGATGTTTCCTGGGAGATCCAGGAGTAACCATTGTTATGTATCCTGTGGTCCACGGGTTTTGTTTATCACGGCGTAACTCGCAAGGCAGTGAATGCTTAAAGGATATGGATATTTCCTAGGGGACCCAGGCGTAACCATTGTTATGTATCCTGCGATCCAGGTGATTTTTTTGGATTGTACTTTCCATATCTGTTTTAAAAAGTTTTCAATATTTTCACTGGGTGTTGAAACAGGTCTACTAAGCACTTGAAGAATTCTAGCTTTGCGCCTGATCAACGCATGGCCAGAGTGTACAAGAACGAGGATAAACTTGCTGAAACATCGAGCTATAAAAGTATTTTCGAAAGAAAATTTTGTTTCAATATAAAGGTATTTTATTATAAAAGTATTTTTCAACGAAGAAATTTTGTATTAATATTTGGGATTAAAATTTTATGGTTTGATTTAACTATTCGAGCCCGATACTATTCTTTTGAATCTACCTTATCTGCCCAGCTTCATTTATTAACCTATATTCTGTTTTCTGAATCTATCTTCTTTCCTTCTTTCCTTCTTTTAAATATATCCTTTAAAATATTGTTTATTTATATACTACCTGGTTTAATAGTAAATTTTTTTAGTGTTTTATATAAATAATTGACCTCATAAATAATTGAATGGATTTAATAAAATGAGTTTAACCAAACTATTAAATATTAATTATTTAAATAAAAAATATATGGTTTTAAATAAATTGTTTAATTTGTTTTCCAAAGTCTAATTTTTCATCTGGTTGTTTCTATTCTCCTACTTTGCTCCTTTTCGGGGAAGAAAAGTTTTGAGTGGGGGAGAGTGTAACGACCCGTAGATTTTAATAAATTTTATAACGTATTTAATTTGATTTTTGAGAAATTTTAAACAATAATATTTTAAAATAAAATTTTAATATTTGAAATACCTTCATTTTATTTTAACAGATAGTAAATTTTCATCCAATTTTATAAAAGTTTATTTCATTGTGAAATTTTATTAAATTCAAGTCAGTTAATAATTGCTAATAATAAAATATAAAAATAAATTTTGTTGTTTGTATGTAATTGTTAATATTTAAGCAAGTTAATTTATAACTCTTATATATAAACAACAATTCTATAAATGTATTTAAGTTACTGTAAAAAGAATCCAATTGTTTTAGTTATCTTATGTGTAAACAACAATTCTATAAATGTATTTAAGTTGCTGTAAAAAGATTTCAATTGTTTTAATTATCTATCCATTAATTATGTTCCGTTCTTTTCCCTGTTGCCTTTTTCGTTCCTTGATTTTGGTGCTATTGGCTTCAATAAACGTATCATATTCAGTACAAAATTTATATATATATTCCTTACCTTGCCTGTGTCTTTTCTTTGTCTGCTCCTTTTCTTTACAAGCAAATTATAAAGCGCATTAAATAGCTGGCTGAAATCAAGGGGATTGAACTGTTGCCATTATTTTGTTTATATATTTCAGGTTCTCTGTTGCTTTCGGAAAGAAATATACGTTGCCTTCTTTGTGTATTATTCCACCTGCTTAATTTTCTTGTGCGTTTCTATTATTTCTCTTTTCTCTTACCTGAAGCATTTATTTTGACTCTTCAATCTCCTTCCATTAATTTTTTTTTCAAAACTTCCTGTCCAATCAAATTTATTACTTTAATAATCTTTCCTGAATCAATGCTTCTAACCGTTGTTATTTCATTGCAGCAAATTATTCATTACTTTACATTTATATCAGTACCTTTAATTGTGACATTTAATTTCCCTTCGTTTTTAAATTTTGAAACGTGTTGCACACACATATCAATTGCTTAATTATCTGTGTCAATCAAGTGTTTATGTTACTTCTCATTTATTTTATTGCCAATAGTATAAATTCAACCGGTCATCTAGCTTTATTACTCCATTTATCTTTTGTTCTGCACGATCACTTGAAGAAACGTATAACGTACGTACGTTTTTTTTTCTTTGTTTGATTTGGCTGCAGCTCATATTTTATTTGCGTGTATAAATCAAGGTGAATATTTATTGCCTAAACTCCTCACCTACTACTTTATATTATTATTTATGTGATATGTTTCCCAATTTGTGCCTATTCGTTTTTCCTACATTACTTGTTTTAACCGCTGAAACATTTTTAACCTTTTGACTGTTCAGTTTTTTCACTCTACCCATTTTATGTATTTCTTTTCTCCCCCGTCTCCCTGTTCTCTACTTTCAATATAAATTTTTCAAATCCACCTTCATATTTCCACTCGACAAGGAAAAAAAATTTAATAAAAATAACAGCATCGCTGCTTTATCTTTTGCCGCCTGGATCTCGTTGCCTTTGCCAATTCCAGAACAAGCCTTTTGCTTCCTTCCCCCTCATTTATATACTTATACAAGTAAGTAAGTTGTTTTAAAACTTATTTTGGGTTAATCTGCAGTTTTGTCATCAAGATTTGCATGCTTTTGTTATAGTATATTTCATTTTATCAAATCTTTTTATATGGGGTTATAAGTTGGTTCTTTTTTTTTTTTTGTATGATGCGTATGTTACATATAATAGTATAGTATATTACATCATAGTATATTTTATCACTGTTGTTTATGATTTTAGAGTACATATATATAATTTACTGTATGTATATGTTAGTTTTGGATCAAAATATGTTAGTATATATAGATATAACTCAGAGCTTTCTATTTTGGGTTAATACATGTACAAACTTATATTTTGGTTTGCGTGTGAGTTCTATATGTTATATGTATAAAGGTAGTATATATATTCTATTTTCGTTTATATGAATACTTTGCTTTCTAATTATATATATGTGTAAATACATTTTAATATAATATATATAAACTTATATAAATCTTAAATATGTCTATTATAAAAATTTTACCAGTCATGCATATATTAATTATGTTATATTATGCTATATTAAAATTGGTTATAGTTTTATATTAGTAATGTGTTTAAGCAGATATATATAACAGTTTTGATTTTTATTATACATTAATGTTTTGATTCTTTAATAAATATATGTATATATTTGGGAGCAGTAGTCTTTTGTCGTGTAAAGAAATTTGTGTAAAAATTTTCTTTAAACTTTAGTTTTGTTTGAGTTAGTGAGGAGTTTTATAAACATTGGTTTAAATAGAAAATAGATGCAGATGTACCCAGTATATATAGGTTAGTGTAAATGAATTTTTAAAACATATAGCATTTGTTTATTTTTGGTTTGAAAAAAAAAATGAGTTGCATCATTTTTTTAAGCTGTACCGATACCTATTGCTTTATATATACAAATTTATGTACATAATGCATATGTTCATATGGAGGCTGATGGATTGTGTACATGCTTATAATAGTTTATTTGTATATGGTCTTTTTAAGTAAGTGATATTAAGTTCTGTGATATATGTTATACTATTTTATATAAATAATAAATTTTTGTTAGTGTTGTAACTCATTGTTAAAGTTAAAATATATAGTTATTTTGTTTTGATCAGCTATTTTAAGTATTATATATATTTGGTTTGTTTTAAAACAGCATCTTATTTTTTGAGGCATCGTCATGAATTTTTTTTAGGTCTGCATATGTTATACTTGCTAAGTTGTTCATATTCTAAGATATGTGTTAAGTATATTTTTAATTACGCTTAAAAGCTTGTATATAAGATGAGTACTGACTTCAGGTAAATTTAGGCGTTTTAGATAAATTGCGTTTTATTCTAAAACAATGGATTTTGGAATGTGTGTGTATGTATATATAATATGTGTTTAAGAAATTGTTGTGGGAAATAGTTTAAGTATGAAAAAAATCTTTGATTTTTAATGCTTGAGTTAAGAATGATGATTTAGAAATTTTTTTATTTTTTTTTATTTTTGTCTTAAATTAGAATACTGAATATGTATTAATGATATGTCTATTTTCAATTATGTATGGCTGATCCTAATCGTTCCATTGATTCCTCATTATCAGTTATCCGTCGTGCCTATTTTCTTCATCGAATCGTATCCATCTAGCATTGCTTTGGAATCCATAGCTCGTTCCCTTGTCAAATTTCTCTAGCCTTGAAAGGTGAGTAATCACTCACGATTAACGTTCCTATATTTATTAAATTTAATTTAAATTGAAACGACAATGGAAATATGCTGCTGTAGTTATTTAAATAGTCATCTATGCTATTATCTATAACCGTTCACATGTGGGATATGACACCATATCCTATTGTTTATATTTTATTGTTATTGATGATATATGCTAGTTATTATTATTTTTCATATCTGTTATCACTCTACAAGTTCCCTGTTAGTATAGAATTCACTATGGGTTGAAATGATACATACCCGAATGGACTTTAGAATAGGAGAAAATTGTTATGGGTTAAAATGTTAGACCCAAGCGATTTTCATTGAATTGAATTTGGGATTACGGGTTGAAATGATATCCACCCATATATATTTAATGTACGGATTGAAATGATAAATATCTGTATCACTTGGCCATAGGATAGGAAATATATACAGTCACCGTTGGTCCATATATAAATATTTTGAAAATAATTTTTATGGTTTCGAAAAGAAATATATGGCTTAATAAGTATTTATTATTAAGATATTATATAAAAATGGTAATTTTATATATAGATTTAGTGGTAATATTTAATTTAAATTAGATTGATATAATATGGTTAAGTGTTTATGTAAATCTATATTTCAAATAGGTTTTCTTGTAATAAATTGAATAAGTAAGATTGGGAAGATAAATTTGGGTTTATTTGGAATGGTATTTAATCAAGGATTTTATTTAAATAAATCAATTTCAAATTATTGAATGTGAAATTTAAAGGTATGATTTTATAATTGGATTTTTGATTTAAGTGATTTAATGAATATTTCACGTTTAAATAAATTAAAGAAAATATTTAGTAAAATGTAACTTAAGGTTACTTAAACGATATTGAATCAAATGAGGGAATATCTCAAGACTAAATAATAATGAAGATAAACTAAATCTATCTGAAATTGTTAAATTTAGTTTGAAATGTTGAATATTTAAAGTTTTGAAATATATTGAAATGTAAAAGGGTATTTTGTGATTTCATATCCGGATCTAAGATCGATAAAATTTGAAATGGTTATTTAGAAATTGAGTTGAATTTAAATTGATAAATTGAGATTGGACTAGATTTGAATTCGGAAATTGAGTAGATTTGAATTGTAACTTTGAAAGTGATAAAATTGAAAATAACTATATTTGAAATGAAATGATATTTTGGTCTTGAAGTATAAATTAATTTGAAATGACTACGGTGTTATAATGTATATTTCTACATTGTAGATAACTCCACGGATCCTTAAAGGATGGTTATACCGAACATCCTTTAAGTTACATGTATTTCTGTTGTTATTTCACTTGAGTTGGATTTATTAATATAAGAATGTCAATCCTGACTCGAGTGTTTTGTGTTTTACTTTACGCTCGGGTCAGACTGAGTGATACAACATTAGGGACTCACCTTTGGAGTTCGGAGCTTCATTTGGAGATCCAACTATCGATTCAGCTTTCGGCTTTTCTAGTTATTGGTTAAGACAAGTCATCGGTTCGTACTGAAGACTTCATTGTATTTGAGATATTCCGATGTACTTTATTTCTAACCCAGATGTATATAGTAGCTCCATGAACTACTATTCTTTATTTATTCCGCTGCGTATTATTGTACTACTCTGTATCTATGATTGATTTATTTTGCTGCATATGCTGAATTTTGCCAAATATAAATTAATAATTTGATATTTTGAGCAATTCAAGTCCGACATGTACGGATTGGAATGGTTGAAAATACCAGGTCGTTACATAAATCATATGTTAAGTGTTTAAATGTGAAATTTTGAATTCTAGAAATATGATTTATAAATTTAAATAGAAATTTTTTGAAGTTTTATTGTTTTTGAAAAATTATAATAAAATCTTGATTTTATTAATAGCATTTCTAAAATCATGTAGTTTTATGACAACACTTTAAAATGTTGTTGTTTTGAACTTAACTAAGTTTGAAATAACTAAATATTTATTACGGCATTTTATAAATGCCGTTATTCTTGAACTAAACTATTTGGATACTATAAGCTACGATAGCACTTTATAAATGTGGTCGTTGCTATAATTTGTCAATGTTTTGAAGTGTTATAGATTTTAACACGGTTTGAGTTATATTTTAAAGTGTTAAATGATTTAACTTTTAAAAATTAATTATTTGTGAAATATCAGGAGTTTTGAATATAATTTAATATTTAAATTTGAATTTTTAAGGAATTTGAATTGAATTTAAATTAAAATAAGGTACTTGGTTATGTGTTAAATGGAAGGAAATGTAATGTGATAAATGAATTTTGAATGGAATTTTGAAATGTATTTTGTAATGATATTTGAAATAATAAATGAATGACATATTTGATTTTTAAATGATATTTGAAATTGAATATTTGAAATTGAATATAAATAATGATTTGATAATGAGGTTTTGAAGGATATGATATTTTAAAGATTTTGAAATGGTTTTGAATGATATAATCTTTATTTGATAAAGAATGTGAATTTGGAATGATATTTGATTTTGACAAATGAATATTTGAAGTTTATATTTGTATGAAAGGATATTTGGTTTACTTGTAATTCAAGTTTATTTAAAAGAAATTGAATTTACGAAATGAACATTTCAAAACTAAGTAATAATGAAGTTAAATTTGAAATATATGAAATTATAAAATTTAGTTTTGAAATATGGTATATTTAAAGTTTTGGATTAATGCTGGAATTGAAATAAATTGGAAATTTGAAATTTCGGTTTAATTGAATAAATTTGTAAAATGTAAAGAATTAAAGGAATGTTCCATGATTTCAAATGTATGATTTCGAAATGTTATGATTTCCAAAGTGTAATGAGTTCAAGTATTTTGGTTCGAAAGAGTTATAACTTTGAATTATTATGATTTTTGAAAGGTGAATATATGTTTGAAATGGAAATGATATCGTATTGATTTGAATATAGTTTTGAAATAAAAATGGTTTTGGTTTTGAAGTATAAACTATTTTAAAAGGGATATAGTTTTGAAATGAAATGATTTGACTTTTTGAAGTATAAACTATTTTTAAATGACCAGGCGTTATAATAACGTTTGGTTGTTAAAGAGACCGGGATTGGAAGTTGTCATACTCTCTACCAACTTCGAAAACCACTTTAACAACTGTGTACGCGGTGGAGATTCCATAAGGAAGTAGGATGGTGGTGACATTCTTGAGGTATATTACGTGGACCTGACTCTCGTGGGTTGGCTTAGGGTGGCTAAAATAGAAGCGGTGTCGGACCAAAAAGGGTAGCGCCTCTGGTTGGACGCACTTCTTCGATAGGATTCTCTTACTTGTGGTTGATTTGATGGCCATCCTCCGATTTTGATTGGGAGTTTGTTTCGAGATGGACATAGTGGCTGCTACATTACCGCCAGCCTGCGTGCGTAATTGGTATATCTACCTGGCATTGCCTCGTTTGCCATGTCACCTACCATAGCGAGCCTTAATACGAGTTTCTATTTGTGTCGTACCTATGGAGTATATTCTCATAGTCTCTCAATCAAGAGATATGTAG
The DNA here is from genome assembly GCA_030765085.1 of Allium cepa. NCBI lineage: Eukaryota > Viridiplantae > Streptophyta > Magnoliopsida > Asparagales > Amaryllidaceae > Allium > Allium cepa. The sequence continues at coordinate 83,651,301 of CM060931.1, read as the reverse complement.
GTACTGTATAGACATTAGCTCTATTATGTGTTAAGGGCTATATGGGTAACCCCTTAACGCTGTTTTAAAGTAAATTTATTTTACTGTAGATATTATTATAATAGCGCAATATTACTACATGGTAAATAGTTTAACGGATCCTTAAAGGATGGGCGGTCCCAAGCATCCTTTAAGTTACTGATGCATTTTTGTTACTGTTCACTTGACTTGATTTACAGTTCATAAGTATTTATTTCCTGACTCGAGTGTTTTGTGTTTTGTTTTATGCTCGAGTCAGACTGAGTGATTCAGCATTCAAGACTCACCTTCGAAGTTAAAGCTTTGCTTGAAGATCCATCCATCTATTTTTCTTTCTGTATCCAGTGATACTGGTGATGTATTCTGATTTGTACTTGATGTATCTTGTTACTCTTTTATTGCATCATGTTTAACTCTGATGTATCCTATGTTTATAAAGTAGCTTCATGAACTACTATCTCTTTTAATTCTGCTGCATTATTATTTACTCTATGTCTGTGATCTGTGATTATTTATTTACTGTATATTCTGAGATTTGCCAAATTTTATTTACAATGCGGTATTTTGAGCAAATTCAATTCCGATATGTGCGGATGCGAATGGTTGAAAATATCGGGTCACTACACCTATTTCTTTTTATAGGTCCATGGTTGTTAGTGGCAATTAATTTTGAAAAATAATTTTGTGGAGACCCATAACTATTTATGTATGTTCCTTTTGGCACCCAAATTTGTTTAACTTTCAAAATTTTATATTTGTGCCTTTTGGAACCCAAATTGGTATAGTTTTCACATGTTTGGATTTATACCAACAATTATTTTGATTGTGTCCAAATTTTCTACAAATTGTGCACATTGAATTGACTTGATTAATTTCATTTCTAACATTTTCAGATTTATTATATCCAAGTCCTTGTCTAACAGTATTAACAGTTTGTTTCCCTAATAGCATATTTGTAACGACCCCGAATTTTTATGAATTTAAATTTATAATTTAAATGAATTTTTGAATTAAATTGTAGAATTGATTATAAATGGCAGCGAGTTTCCACGATTCAAATAGAAAATATATATTAAGTCATATGAATTTGAAATTTTGTATATATATATATGTATATATTGGAGTTTTTCTAAATTCAAATGGTTTGAGTTATTTATTAATAAGAAAATGGTTTCTTTTATAAAGTATTTTTTTTAAATTAATATTGAGTTATTTTGATAAATAAAATACAAGACTATAAGATAAATTAGGAAAAAAAATATAAAATAAGACATATAATACAATATAAGCACAAAAGTAATAAATACACTTAAACTTGAAAACAAAACTTTAACAAAGAATACCAAAATAAAGTATGTATACAAACAAGTAATAAAGTATTTGTAGGCAATATAATATGTACATAAAGTAAAATAAATATCTATTAAACATATAATTAACTCAAACAAAAGTCTTGCCTGGTGAGACCTGGAAGGAAACAAGTAACAAATATAAATATGTATGTAGTAGCTTGCAAAATGAACAGAAGGAAATATAAAGATATATATGTGTATATCTATGAAGCCACAAGACAGTGCAAACACATTGCATACAAACAAATTTAAAATGGGCAAATAAGATCAAGTATATAAAGAAAAGAAACGACACTTAACTATGAAACAAAGTTGTAGATAAATAAGCAAGGCAAGCAAAAGAAAATCTATCAACATAAAGTATAAGCAAACAAGTACAAACAAAACATCTCTAAGTACATACAATATGTTCAGCCATGACCTGATATAGTGCAAAGTAACATTACCTTATTATAAACAAAGATATCACCTGTACAAAGTGATATCAACTAGTAGCTTCTTTCCATACTTCAAACAAAATTCATTTCAGTTCGTTCACTTACAAAAGCTGAGTAAAACTGAAATGAGAAGCAACTTGAACAAAACAAAACAACAATACCAATCAGAGAATCAAAGAGGGAAGCTTCAGCAAATAAAATCTCTAGCCTGTTTCAACATGAATGATCAGCTCTGTTCATCTTCTTTAACAAGTGAGTAACTTTATTTATAAACTTAATTATCTGGTTGCTTGATTTAAGTATGAAGCAGATCATGAATTGGTGTTTATTTATTGGTGAAGTTTGTGTGTGTGAAATATGATATCTGCATGTCAGTATAACCTGAAGTTACCCCTGTACTTAAAGATTTTCAACTCAGGTTTAATTCAAAACTTATTTCCTCTCAATTTACTTGATGTTATGATTTAGGATCTAAGCAAAATAAGTTTGTTTGATTATAAAGTAAATTCTTAAAATTTTGTATTTAAGAAAAATAGAGCAAAACTGCTCTGAAAACCTTAAGATCAGTAAATACTAAATACAAGTGATATTTCCAATATCTTAAATTTTCAATTTAAGAATATGAACTGAATGCTTAATCAAAACTCTGATTTTTAAGACTAAAATTACATCTTTTAGTGAAGGTTTGATTGAGCATTTCTTTGTTAACCAATTTGGGGATTTTGAGTTGCCTCTGGAAATTGGGTGGATCGGTGTGGCTGCGATTCTTCCTGAAGGTGGTGGAGTTTACCAGGGTGGCAGGAAAAATGGGTAGTGGTGGTCACGACGTCGGAGGTGACTACGGTGGTGGTTTTTTTCTTTTTTAACCTAATTTTTCTGGTGCTCAAACATTTGATCGCCACGACTTCGTCGTAGCATCGAGCGTGGCCGGGCTTGAAGGGGAGGTGCCTGGGTTGTAGTCGAGTGTGTAGGCCGAAGTAGTGGCTTTCCGGTGGTGGAAGCGACCGAGGCGAAGCAAATTTGCTGGGGGGTGTTCAAGTTACAGGTTTGCCATGAGATGCTTAAATTCGATCTGAACAATTTAGAGGTGAATCGAGTTTCGATTTCGTATATTGGAGTGGTTTGCGACTTGCCAGAATCGGGGACGATGACCAGAGCGTCGCTGGCCAGTGGTGCACGTGCACGCGTGGGATCGTGCATCTGGGAAAGAGTTTGTTTGGAGAAGGAGATGGGTTGCGTTGCGTACAGGAAGTCTCGGGGAAGATGGTAAATGACGCGAAGGGATACTCGAGTAAATCGAGTAGTTTACTCGAAGCAAAATAGGATGGCTCGGCTGATTGACTAGTTACAGGTAAAAGAAACTGTCTGTGTTTTAAATCTAGAATTTTTTTTATTTTTTTTTATTTTTTTGAAAGCCAGACTCGAACAAGTTTGAAATCCATATTAAAAGATGGATTCAGATTTAACGTTTGCAACTTGGTTTTAAAATAATATAAGTTTTCTAGGAGATTTAAAATGTTTAAACAACCTGAATGTTTGAAGTATACTTTAAAGGTTTGGATTTAAAAATAAATTGTAAATGTAAGGAAGAGATTTAAACAAAAAGTTTTAAATCAAGGTTTAATTTTGTAAATCAAATTTAGTTTGAATCTTGGTTTGTAAATTAAGAATTAATTAATCAAAGTTAAAAATAAATGCATGTTCAGTTTTGAAATTTAAAGTTAGTTAAGCATATAAGTGAATTTAAAAGAATTTGAATTTCAAGGTGAAGTTGGAATGAAAAAAAGGAATTTAAAACAAAGTAAAACCAAAAGAGAAATCTGAATTTAAAACTGGAATTAAAGTCGAGATTTTGAAATTAAGCAAAGTTTTGTAAATCAAATATTTGAATATTAATTAGATATTAATTAATGATTAAAGTGGATTTAATCAGGTGATTAAGCAATAGTTGATTTAAGGATAATATGATAAACCAATTTGGTAATTTATGTGAGAATTATTAATTCGTTAAAGGGTAATTGATTTAATGAAAGTGATTAAAGATTTATTATTAATTAAGGAGTAATTACTTAGTTGTTGCAAATTAATTAAAAATAATTCATTAAGGATAAATTATTGACTAAGCGTTAATTAATGATTAACTAAAAAGATAGTTTATTAAATGTTTGTAATTCATTGATTATTAATTGACCCTAGCTAGCAAATTCATTCATAAGAATTAATCTGATTTAAATTAATCAGATAATTAAATTGACCCTATTCATGGATGTTTGGATTCTATTGGATGATTTGATTGTTTGATATCCCTGTTATATGATGCTTTATGATTATCCTAATTTGTGTTGTGATCTGTGATGTAATTTATTATCTATGATATATAAATATATCTGTGATCTGTGAATGAAGATAAGCGTTATAATTTATATCGTTTATCAGATATATTGTTGTATTTGATCTGTCATGATTGAATGATGTTGCACTACTGTGTATAACCCCTGGACCACACCATACACACACAAATATGGATTTCACGAGGAAATCGATTAAGTCACAGATTTTGAAATGATTTATAAAAATTGAATATTTGAATTCAAATGTTTTGGAAATGGAATCGGAATAAATGTGAAAAGCTTTTGGAATGAAACTTCAAGTTAAAATTTATTTTAATTTACTTGATTAAGTTTTGAAATTAAATAATTCAATTTAAATTTGAATTCGATATTTGGAATTGAATTCGATGATTGGAAATTATGGTTAAAGATATTATAAACAGGCTTGTATGAATTTAAACCATTTTAAAGGTATTATTTTTGGGAATTTGAATTTCACCCAAGGATTTCAACTCGTATAAATGAATCAGATTTCCAAAATGAAAACTGTTGTTTTCAAATGATAAACACTTTTAGATAAGAACCGAGATTCGAGTTAATTAGGGGAATTTCAAGATTGAATAGAGAAATTGTTTTCCAAGTTATGAATGAATTCTTTTTGAAAGCTATGAATTAAATCTGCTTATTTTTAACAGATTTAAAATGATGATTTATTTAAACCATTCGAAATGAAATTGTTTTGAAAGCTATAAGTTAAATCTTCGATTTAATGATTTAACGAGTTAATCAAATTGAAATGAAAATTGATTTGGAAAATCTGTGAATGAATCTTTTGTTTAAAAGATTAAAATGTGAAAATTGTTTAAACCGTTAAAGGTTGTGAAAATGAATCTTTTTGTTTAAAGATTGAAAATGGTAATTTGTTAAGCCATTTGAAGAAAGGTTTTGGGTAATAAGTTGTGACTTAATTGAAATCCCATTATCCATTTACTTTTGAAATATCGTGCTCACTATTCGGTTTAGCCGGGAAAGGACATTTGTGTCGTATAACCCATTCCGAATATGTGATACGTCGTTATGGATAGCATTTGAAGACCGGTGATGAAGACCGGGTATTTGCGAAAGCGATAGGATGACCTATCGATTGTTTCTGCACCGAGTCGCGTCGGTATAGAAACTCCCTAAGTGATGGGAAATCCAATCGGGATTGTGAATATCCGGATTGCAAGGACTTCTTTGTAAGTGCCTTCGGTTTTGTTCGATCCCGGAACAGACTTGTATGGATTGTATGTCTGACATTACAAATTAAGATATAAAGCTGATTTCTTTCAAATATATTTCTGTTAGTGGCGGAGAATTTATTCTCTTAGCTTAACACCCTTCTCTGAGACGTACGAGCTCAGAGGTTATGTAGTTGAAGGTTATCAGCAATATATTCCCAATTTGGTAATGTGACATGCTGAGTGTTGCTGTGAAATGATCATTGTGTTGATTATTTGTGATAGGATCATTTATTTGATCGTCTATCTTGGTGATCATTTCTATGATCATTTGTTGACCCAAAGCATGGCTTTTGAATAAAGTATGTTTTTGTGGACGTGACTTCGTCGAGCCTCACACCCTGGAATGGTCAAAACAGGAAAGATGCGGCAAGGTTATGAGGGGTAGCGCCCTTTAGGATATGTGCATTTCCTTCTGGAAAAGGGTGGTATCATGGTATGGAGCCCAGATACTTACTCATGTTGAAAACACTTTATGATTGTGTGAATTGATTGCGAGCGCTCGGATGAAAGGTCCCAAAGGACCGGGGGATGGCATATTCGGTCAGTTGTTACTCAGTTAGGGGTAACCCGGCCTTGTGTTGGCAGAGATCTGGTTTGGTTCTCGGGGATGTCCTTCCAGAGGCATTCTCATGTGGCAATGGGAAGTTCCTTGGCCGGATCATTCGTTGGAAATCCAAAGAAACAATACGAGACTTGTACGGTTTTAGTTGTATAACCTGCCATGGAATGTGGCGGTAACCTGCTATTGAACATAGTAGCTATAGTAGGCATAAGTGCGAAATGTCTATGCTGGCTAAGATTTATATCTTTATTTTCGAAATGAATTTTTCCTACACTATGCACTAGTAATAATATTAAATGTTTCTTTTTAATGCGTATCAAGCATCTTTGATATCATAAGGAGAAATCTCCTCCGATTCTGCGTTTGCATTGTGTGTGTGTGCGGGAGGCCTTATGGTAGTCTCATTTTTAAAAAAGCATTGCGAATTGACTTTGAAAATCTTTTGTTGAATGTTTTAAAAGATAAACTGTTTTTGTTGCTCACACCAGTCCCACGACTGATCCGGAGTTTATTGTTTCTTTCCTAAACTCTGGGTGCTCATTATTTTCTACACGAGCAGTCTAGAGTTGGGTTTTTCAGATAGTCAGGTTTAGTAGATTATCTGGAGTTAGTTCAGTCTTTGGATCTCACCATTCTTGCTGAGCTTGATGCATCGTTATTGGGAGTTCGAGCTATTGCTGGATTGATTCTTGGAAATGGAGTTGCAGTTATTTTTGGAGTTCTTCCTTGAAGACTATTTTAGAGTTATATTGTTCCGTTGCTAGATGTTGTCATCTATTTTCTTTTCCGCTGCTATTTATTGTATCATATCTCTGATGTATATTGATATCTATTGGATCATCTGTTGTATCAGATATTGTATAAAAGCTGTATATCAATGTATTATTCTTTTATTCCGCTGTGTTATTTACTTAATGTTGTTATAAGCTCCGGCGAATCGGATTTGAACGGTCGAATCTATGACATTCGAATACGATATGAAGTATGGATGTCGATTTTCGAGCGGGCAAAATCCGAGTCGTTACAATATTCAACGATCTTTCACTTTTGGAAAATTTTCCTAAGCTCATTGACGATTGTTGGACTTGTGTTTTGAGGGATACATTTTCATTCAATAATTGTGTGCACTTTTTAATGGAATTTTCTCTCCTTGTATTTTCATTTTCTTTCAAACTCAGAATTTCATTTTCAAGCGATTTAATTTTGATTTTTGATTTTTTAATCTCTTCTTCGAATGTTGGACACTTATCACACTTAGGGATCTTGCTTTGATAGTTTTTAACCAATTTATCAGGATGTTTATTTAAGTCTATCAAAGTATCTATTTGTGATTCAATTTTAGCATATTTTTCCCTAAGTCATTCAAAACAGCCATTTATTTCATGGAAATATATAAGTAATTCTGAGTGAGTAAGTTTTGATACCTTGCTTGGTTCGTCATCATCGCTGTCGATTATATTACCTCGAAGGCACATATCAGCTTTCTCACACTCACTGCTAGTGCTTTTACTATCATCATCACTTGTATTCCATATGGCTATAAAATTTCTCCTTTTTAATTTCTTTTCTTCGTCGTGTCGATTTCGAGGACAATTGGGCCTTATATGTTCGGATTTGTTGCACTTGCGACAGATGATCTCCCATTCTTCTGGGTTGTCTAGTGCTTTAGTTATTTTTCTTTTCAATTTTTAATTTAGAGCTGCATTTCTATATTTGTGATTCCACTTTTTGAATTTCTTCATTAGTAATGTCAGCTCAGCTGCTCCATCTTCATCATCATCATCATCACTGCTGCTTTTTATCAATCCTGTTAAGCATGTTTCTGTGTCTATTATGGAGGATTTCTCATTGCTATTGACTTTTGCACCATATAATGTATCAAAAATATTCCAGATTTCCTGTGCATTTTCACAATGAGAGATAAAATTAAAATTATCTTGATTAATATGATAATATAATATATGCATAGCAAGAGCATTAATCGAGATAATTTTATTGTCTGTTATATCACACCCATTTTCAATAATATCTCAACATTTAACATTAATAGATTTTAAATAAAATTTCATTTTTGATTTCCAATTCAAAAAAATCTGTTCCATCAAAAATAGGAGGGATACTACTTGACTGACCCTTAGCAAAAGCAGCCATTTTAAAAATTCAAATTTGTAAAAAAAAATTGGTCTTTGAAAAATAAACGTTTTAAAACAAAAATGGCTTTTGTACCTAGCTCTAGTACCTCTTATAGGATCGATTTCACCCCAGAAGGGGGGTGAATAAGGTGATACTATTAATTATATAAACTAATTGCGGAAGTTTATATAAAATATTTTCAACATAGATATATCAGAATAGCAGCACAGATAACAGCAGAATAATAAATGCAGAAATAGAACAATACAGAGTTTACCCGGCTTCGGCAAAACCCTGCCTACGTGCTGCCTCCAAGGTTTCTACTAGAAATTAAGCAGTCAGACGCTTACACACGTAAACTCGCAACACCCGATATTGACTAGCCTTAACTCTACGCTCAAAACCCTACCACAATTCAGCCATTGAGTTGCGAATTCTCAAACTACACCACCGTTGGTCGTCCCTTAGTCACACGACTAGTAATTACAAAGTTTGAAAAGGAAAAATACATATATAAAAACAATTAAACGGATTAAAAACCCTAATTATCTAATGCCCTTAATCAACAAGGCCGACTCAATAATAACAAAGGAGTCTTCCTTTATCTCTTTATTTCTTTAGCCCGACTTCTTGTAATTCAATGGCTACTTCTTTCTTGGAGAAAATTAGAGCTTTCTTTGCTCTGTAGAAAATGTCGGCCTCGTTCTTTTGCTTCTTTGTTCGCTTTGAAATTAGGGATTTTGTAGTTGAAGAAGCCGATTGTTTGTTTGTCGAATTCAATAAGTATTCAACTGATTTGCGCACAGCTCCTTCAAATTTGAGTTGAGTTTGAATGATGCTCAAATTGGTATGTGTGTCTCCTTTTCGATTTATATTACTCTCGACTTTGATTCGAGTTCCTAATTGATTTTATACTCTGTGGTATTGCTTGAACTCAATGCTTTCTTAGGCCGATGATGACTTGGATTTTATTGAATTCGAACCCTTATATTTTCGTTCGTATATTTTATACGAATTCGTCAAATAATTTAGCTTGAATTCGTCTTGGCCATTGATTTTTGTATGGATGATGGTGTTGATTTCTGACTTTGTCACTTCGTATATTTTTGATGTTACTGGATACTCACAACTTTGAATTGCCTTGCTCACCACGGTTTTGAATTCTTTCTGACTTCTGCCTTCGTGGTTGAACTTGCTAGTGTTGGTTTTTGACTTGTTCCAATTTTTGTTTTCTACTTCATCTAATTTTTCAACATCACCTAACTTCGGCTTTGATTTCTGGTAGCACTGGATTTGACTTGACTTGATAATGATTCTGTTCATCTCTGTAGCATATTGGAATTTGACTTTGATTGTGTTTGTGATTGACTTCGGCCATTTTGAAAATATTTTGATTTCTGGACGTTGTTTATGATAAACTGCTGCTTTGATAAATTACCACTTGGATTTGTGAAAATATGAACTTGTTCGATACTCTGTTGATATCGGCAGTTGATACTATTTTGATTTTGGCACTATCTTGATTTTGTAATTCAATATTTTATGTTTGCATAGTAGGTTGAGCTGGTACATATTGTTTACTTTGTAGTTATACATATGCCTTATAGAGATGTTGCATTCTTAGCTTGCATTGAGTTGCACTGCATTGCATATTTATCATTGTCTGCATATATGTTGTACCTGTTATTGCTTTGAGGTAGATCATGTTGTATTTATGTCTTTTGTTCAGGTTGCATTTGATTTGGTCTTGTTTTCTAGTCTGGTTCATTTTGACCTATTGGCCAAGTTTGCACTGCATATATATGTGCTCATATCTGTCTTTTTGAAATTACTTCATCATTGGTCGTTGACATGTGTTCATGTACATTTGGGTCTGGTCTCTGTAACATTGACTTTGTACATGTCGTGCTTGTATTTGCAGTGGGTTGCATTGTTGTGTTCTTGCTTTTACATCTTCTGTTTTGTGCTGATTTTGTTTACTGGTTTGTAACCTCACTTGCATACCGCTCCATTTGGCAGATCCTTGTGTACATGTGCATAGCATATTAAACTAGTCGAGTTGCTTTGACTAGTTGACTGTGACTTGCTTATGCTCTATACTTCAGTTTGGTTGCCATGTATGTGATGCATGTTTTTTTGACTTTGCTTGCTACCTGATCAACTATGTATATACACATACTTTGATCATTACATTCATGTGTACATTTGAGTTGAACCTGTATTGAATCCAACTTTAAAGCTCGGGTTTGACCTTGTCGTCGTGTCGTGATTTTATTTGTATTGCACTTGAGTTGAACCCGGCTTTTAATTGGGTTTGACCTTATGCTCACCTGTTCCTTATCAAGTGTATATAACGGTGTGCATGGCCTTGTGTCATGTACAGTGATACACTGTGCACGTCACAAGCTGTTCGTGTATGATCAATTCAAATTTAAATAATGAGGAACAACTCAAATAACTGAGGCAAATAATATTTTCAAATTTTTTTTATTTTATACTGCAAAAATATTTTATTTTCAATCTTACTGTGCCAGTATATATTTTTACAGATTGCTCAAATGTTATATTCAAGTTGAAGATTAAATACGAGTGAATGAGCGATATGTAGTGAGGATAATTAAATAAATGATAAATTATGATGTAATCGAATTTGTATTGTAATTGAAAATTATATATATATATAGCGAGAGCTTGAATTTTTACTATTCAAAACTGTAATAAATATTTGTTTAAATAAAATATTTATTTAAATTTAAATTCAGTGTTATTTATTTTATCCAGCAAATATTTATTTAATTTGTGAAAATAAAATAGTACATTAAAAAATACATTTAAATGAATATATATATATATATATATGTTTATTATCATCGAACAAAAATCATGTACTCGTATATTCAACATTTTTGTGTTCTAATAACACGAATAAGTCTGTTTATAGTACACCCTTCCTATGGTCTTCTCCTTGAGTATAAATATATATTTTTGAAGTTTATTAAGTATAGAAAGGTATAATGTTGCTTTTAATCAGAATATTTGAAAGTGTAGTTGCAAGTAGATTCAAGAGAGTTAGATAAGAAAGATAAGAAAATTCGGTTGTTTGGAATCAAGTTAGAGTATGCATTTATAGATGTTAGAAAGCAGCAACTGTTAACGAAGAGTTCTAGTTGAAGTGTTGCGTCCAAACTTTTTCATAGAGATTCGTGACTCTTCACAAATAGTCATGTCTTTTCAAAAAAAAGATGTTGTAGAAATTCAGTCAATTGAGCCACTGGGTAAGTCGACTGGATATTCAAACGTATTGTTTGTTTATTTGTCCACCTGTGCATGTTGCACAGAAATTGACGGGTCAGTCCACTGACCTACTAAATCAGTCCACTGACCTGGTGATTTCTGTGCAATTTGCACAGTTTTCACAGGCTTATATATATATATATTATATGATTTTAAAGAAAAACTTTGATAATATATATATTCTATGTTTATATGTATAAATCATTAGGAAGATTATATATAAGCTAATATATACTTTAAACTAGAAGAGATCTTAACAAAATTGACCTAAGACTCAAAAACAATATAATATAGAAATTGATGCACCAATTTTGATGTCTTGTCTCCATGTAGTGTATATTCTCCTTTTATCATAGTAGTCGTCAAATCGGGTATGTCATAGTGATAGCTTTGTGTCATGAATCAAAATCAAGTTTCAATATAGGTTGCTTTCTTACTTTGTTGGCTACTTCTAATTATTGTGAGATTATCATAGATCTAATAGGGAATACTGTTAGTATGAGCCATATTCATTATCTTGCTTATTTAACTTAATATATAAATCCTTAAGTTCAAAGAGATAAGCCTCTTTTACCATTTCTATTTTATTTTCTTACTGAATTAATATAAGTTGTTTAAATATGCTTCTACGATTATTCTCTTCTACCATTTCTTACCAATTTATTATAAGTCTCACGATAAGCTTTCCTGTTCTTATTTCCTAATTATAACCTATGTTATAATTCTACTTATAATTGTTACTTTTTCTTACAAGCATTTCTTGTCTGTTTAAGTCTGCCTTCTTTTATTATGATATTGAATTTCCTTTAGTTCTCTAATATTACATAATTCACTTGTCATAATAGTTGCCTATTTAAATAGCCTACGTAGTAAATACAAACTTAGGCTTATTAAATTTCGCAGCTTCCAATTCTTGATAATAATTTTCTTATTACAATTCATATTTTACTTTATTGTCATCTATTTTGGGAAGTAATTCTATTTTTTTTGTTGGTTACGAAAACTATATAATCCACTTCCATGTCCTAATATTGGATAATACTATGAACAATAATCCGTAAACGTAAGATATTTCATTTACTATTTTGGAGTACTAAAAAATACAGCGGTTTCTCTATTCCAAACTAGCTCCCTTTTTATTTCTTTCATTCTTACAGTTACGTTTATTGCTATCTTTTAGATGTTAAGTTTTGGAAATGTATCATATTCTCTGAACTGACCAATTAATCTAATAATTACTCTCAAATTAACTTTTTTCGTTTTAATGCAATTTATTATAGTTTTTCTATAATAATTACTCCCAAATTAACTTATCCCATTTTAATGCAATTTATTACAGTAATTCTATAATAATTACTCCCAAATTAACTTTTCCCGTTTTAATGCAATTTATTACAGAAATTCTATTCCTTAAACTTTTATTATTTTACATCTTCATTTCAGTATTTTCAATCCATATTCGCATTTAATCTATTTAAATCCTTACGCAAGGAAAAAGAGAGAATCAAAGAAAATTAATGCTTGCATAAAATCCAAAACGTAGAAAAAGATGTAAATAAGGCATAGAAAACAGTACACAAATACTAACAGTGTAAATAAACTGCAAGTTTTCTTATATTTCAGCATAATATAATTAATATGATTAATTACCAAATAAAATTTTCTAAACGGGAATCTAACGATAATATATCTTAAACTTAAAAGATATATAAATTAATCCACTCACCCATCGTCCTTTGCTTCGTTTATGCTCCGCTTGGCTCCACAGTCCTTCCGGATCCCCTTCTTCCAAGGTGTATAATATTTTAATTTAGGAGATCTTCTTCCTAGAAATTATTTTCTTTTTAGGGTTCAACACTAGGCAATGAACCCATGGGAGAAATCTAATTGTGAGAAGATAGCTAGGCCTAGGGTCATATTTATGTTGGAGCTTGGGAACCTCAGACTATTGGATTCTTGGATTGAACTTGGAGCCACCACGTCACAAGGCAATTTGTAGCCATCGGATCGAAGAGATAAGCAAGTGGTTGACTGAGCGGTCGACCGTTACCCCTATTGGGTTGACCTCTTGGTCAGCACATATTCGCATTATACTATATGATTTTATTTTTTATTATTTTATTTCATTCGGTTACCTATTCTATTTCGTCCTTAACTTCTTCATATTGGTTCGGATTTTGACGAGTTATATATGAAGACTGATTAGAAAGTCGCCCCAGGTGCAATGGTACAAGTTTCGAAACCATATTCTGAAAATTCTATAATTAGTTATTTTCATCACTTATTGTTATACATTAAATTTTAACCATATAAAAATTCGGGGTGTTATAGTGCACCAGATCGTTATTTTAACGCGTCGATTAAATCGACGAATTCAAAAATTGGCGAAATCACTTGAAATTCCAGTTTTAAAAAAACTTACTAACTCAATTCTAATTCAAATAGAGTTTATATCAACATTAGAATCATTTCAATTCATATTCAACTCAAATTTCCATTTTTCATCATTTTTGTATTACAATAAATCGCTGTATTTGAAATTTGACTTAGTTTTTCGAATTCAACCAATTAAGTCCATAATCAAATCAATTATATTTCAAATTCAACATTTAAAACAAATTTAAATATTTAAAATCAAATGATTGAAAAATTCGGGTCATTACAATATTAATAATGGTAAAGTTATTTATGCACACATACATATGTAAAATATATATACATAAAATGAATTATTTTTATATGCAACATTAAAAATTTATAATTTAATTTTTTTGAGTTAGGATATTAATTCACGCAGAGATACATAGTTAGCGAGGATTAAAAAATCAACTGTACATTTGAACATCGCATATCATTTTAATTTATATTTCGTTTATCATACTATATTTACCATATATATTACGTAATAAAATTGTATCTTTAGTAATAATTAAAATAAAAAAAACTTTGGGGACAGGGAGACTATGTCGCCCTGACCTTTGGTTAAGCCGGTTTTAAAGTGGCCGTGCACTTATGTCTCATACTTGTGGCCGCTGGGAATCGAACCTGTGCCACCACAACAAGATGCAGCAACTCACCTCATGTCGTAAACCACTGGACCACTAGTACTTGACTAAGGACAATTTAATGATGTGGAAAGTCATCAATCAAGCTTTAGTTACCAGATGTTTGTTGAATAGTTATGGTATGACATGCTATGCTGAGTGTATTTTCTGTAATCAAGATGTTGAAACTACTGAGCATCTGTTTTTTGCTTGTCCTGCCCTTCAATACTTGATGGATAAGATAAGCATCATAACTGGTTTTAATTTTACTTGTTCAACATCAAGAATTCAATGGAGTTTAATCTATAAAGCAACAAAGTGGAGAAATGTGCAGGGCAGAGTACTAGCAGTTTGCTTGAAAGTGTGTATGTCTGTTATTTGGAGGGAGAGAAATGCCATAATCTTTGATAAAGTTAAAAGAACTGATGATCTTGTTTGGGTTGAAGTAAGAAACAGAACGAATTGGCAACTGCAAAACAGTGCAAGTGTTTTTCATCAAACCCTGATTGATGCCTGGACTTGATTTGCTTCTCATCCTAGCATTTTCATTGTATTTTCCTGTTTTTTTATTTATCTCTTTCTAATGTACTTTTTTATTGTTCTTTGCAATAAAACTGGTAGGGGTCCAGTTAACCCCGCTGGCTATGCCAAAAAAAAAACAAAAAAAAATTAAAATAAAAGTGCAATTTTCTACAACATTTCCATGTATAACGCACATGTAATACACTACGATTAAGAACATAATCATGTGTGTACTAATACGCATACGCACACATGCATGTCTATGACGATGAGCTTTGGATGTTAAATTACAAAATCAGTCTTGATAAGGATTTCTAATTTTATTAGAATATAACTAAAGAGAAAGCTAATTGCTTTTTATTTACTAAAGTTGTAGGTACTAATAAAATAATCATGTGTGATCCATGGTGTTGTATATGGTAATACTTTAAAAACTAAGTATTCGTACTTTGAACATTGTTAAAATAAAATTTTGATATGCAATGTATGATGTATAAATCATAGATTATGTTTTTTATTGTTTTTTATAACTTTTGTTAAGTGATTTATATATTTTTATATTTGAACGAGAAATCCATTTTATAGTTTTTAATACACATATGTGGTATACAAATTGAAATTGTCATCTCTTAGAAACTATTAGACAAATTATTAAATATTAATTATTTAAATTAATTTAAATAGTTCGTAATGTCCTAAAATTTCGAACACTTCGTATTTAAATATCTGAATTATTTAAATATTTTTATCTATGATTTAATCTGAATAAAAATTATTTTATAACCTTATTAACCCCTTTTAATTAATAACTAATGAAGGAAAACTAATTTTTTCATTTTATTTACAAAAATAAATAGTTCGAAGAAATATAGATAATGTGACCAAAAATCGTTTTGTCGATAAACGACTTTTTGTTTCACAAAATTTGTTCGAATTCTTTGGAATTTGTATAGTAACATATAAACACACTTACAAGTATTAAGTCACCTTAGTTCCTACGCAAATTAAAACATTTTAATTTAGGGGACAAAAGGACCCTTGAGATAAAGCATGCTTTAAGGGAAGTAAGGCATGAAACATGCCACAAATCAAGGTATGAATCAAGAGAGGAAGGAGAAGAGGGGTGTCCTCAATTGGCTAGCCAAGCAAAGGTAGGAGGGGTCATTTGGCCACTTTTCTACTTCTATAAAAGAATCTTCCCAGCTCACATTTGGTTTGCTAATTCCCTAAAGAACATGGCTTCTTTCTTCACTTCCTTTTCTCTTATTTTTTCATAAATTCATAACCAAATCCAAGTAAACTAACCCAAACTCAAGTATAAGCCTTCGGACATCATAGCATCACCTTGTAGCAACTTGGAGCTAGAGATTTGGAGCACAACTCTTCA
This sequence comes from Allium cepa, assembly GCA_030765085.1. Lineage (NCBI taxonomy): Eukaryota > Viridiplantae > Streptophyta > Magnoliopsida > Asparagales > Amaryllidaceae > Allium > Allium cepa. The sequence goes on along the minus strand of CM060931.1, from coordinate 83,634,939 downwards.
AAACCAAGCATGGCCATGTGGAATAATGAGGAAGAAGGAGAATGGATGCGAGGAAGGTTGAATGGTAGGAGGTGTTTTGGTGTCTTAATTGGTAGAAGTAGGAAGTGGGATCTTGTTCTTGTTGTTCAGTTTGAATATAGGTGAGTTTACTCACCATCAAAAATATTACGATGATGCTTGTGTTGTTTGAAATGTATAAATGCTGCTTGAATTTATATTATGATATTGTTTGATTCTTGCTTTGGAAAGCAATGACATATATAAATGTTGTGTATGGATTTGTATGACTTGATTATGAATTATTGCATTAATTTGATATAAAGCACATAAGGATTAGTAGGTGACCGAAGTGATTTGGACTTGGAATGAAAGTGTTCGCATAGCGATAGTCGCTATAAATGCATTTTGAATCCCCTTCCTTCCACCTTATGTTTTAAGCTCTATTTTTGAATGATTTATTTTATTTGTTTTCTACAATTACAGTAGTATAAAAAACAGTAACAAATTAAGTTTGAAAGCTATTTAATTTATAAAAAAAAGTTGTATAAGTTATGGTTTATATAGCGATAGTCGCTATGGATGCACTTCGAAAATACCTGTTTTTTGTAAAGCATAAAATGATATTACTTCAGCAATTTTATGAAATATTTCCAAAGGAGCTTTATAAAAGGTATATAAGTATTTTAAAATAAATTTGAAGTTCAAATATTTTGAAAAGAATTTATTTTGAAAGTTTAAAGTAAGGGTTTTCTTATTTTATATATAAAACATGCTTATTTTGAAAAAGGTTTTTAAATCAATATTAAGTAATTATTTTTAAAGTAATATTTTATAACTTACTCACAGTATTTTAAAATGTATTATATATATGACTTTAAAAGGTATTTATCGTAGATTTGGGTTGTAGTAGACAATATTTCGTAACATTTGTTTTTCACCCTTATTAATTATAATTAATATTAAAATTAGAAATAGAATTAAGATTAAAATTAGGAAAATAATTAGGACGTTAATAAGGAATACTTTAACGATAACATTTAAGTAATGAAGTATTTTGGGTTTGTTTTGATAATGTTAAGTAAAATTTGTCTTTAACCCTTATAAATATGATTAGTTCTTTAAAAGATATTTTAAAAAAATGTTTAAAATAATAAAACAGTTTTGGGTTATTGTGACAATGTTTGAGTAACACTTGTCTTAAACCATTATAAATGTATTAAGATCTTTAAAAGTGATTTTTAAAGATAATGATTAAATGTGAAGTGTTTTGGGGTTTGTAGTAAACAATGTTTTAGTAATATTTGTTTTAAAACCCTTGAATTAATTTAAAGTGGAAAAATATTGTTAAATGATTATGTATGTACTTAGTTCTTTAATAAGGGAATTTTAAAGATAATAACAAGTTTGGAAATCTTTTAACTAAAGATAGAAAATGTATATGTTTAAAATATAAAAGAGAGAAGATGTTTACAGTAATAATGTTTAAGTAACATCCATTTTTAACCTCTTTGATTTCAGTTTAAAGTAAGTAAACTTTGTTAAGTGATTTGTTAATATACTTATACCATTGAGATAAATATAATAATACCTTTTGAAGTATTGAAAGGAGTATAAATAAATAGTGAAGTAATAGAATACAAATACATATTTATTATAGAGAGAAATTATACACACACACACAAGTATCATTCTCAAAAAAACACGCACACTATATAAAAGAAGTCCTAACAAATAAAGGAGTTAATTAATAAAGGAAGTTTTGATTAATGAAAGAAGTTTTATTAGATAAAAATGATTTTTATAATAAAAATGTTTTTAAATTAATAAAGGATAAATTAAAAAGGGATTAAAATTTGTTTAGGCGACTTGACCATGCTTTGTATGATGGATGGTGCTTGTGTGTTTAAATGCTTAGGGGAAATATATGAGATCTAGTTTCCTTATGCAATCATCCTCACTTTTATTGAACTTGAACAAATATTAACCTAGGAACTATCTGGAAGGAACCCAAGATGATGTTATACCCTACGTATAAACTCGTTTTTTCCGTTCCACGACAAATGGTAAGGAAATTTATCTAGATAGGAGAGGATCTCCACCCTTATGTATTGCATGTTTATTTCTAAAAGAACCAAGGTTGAATTAACCGAAAATTTATCGACTGGTTTCGGGGTGTTCGGTAAGTGGGGAGAGTGTACTTAAATGAGATGACTTGAGACCGTAACCACTTCAAAATAATATATATGATCTACGTCGTGATGCTGGAGTCTATATGGAGATTCAAGATTTGATTGAGATGCTTGAACCTATGTAGAGGTTTGTGATCTATTTAGGATATGGGAATACATGTATGGTTCCGAGATCTGCCAGGATCTTGGCATTCATGTGTAGTTGCGAGATCTGTTTGAGTTATGGCTCATATATTAGGATGATGAACGTGACTTCACCATCAGTAATGACAAAAACTAGAATAAGGATGCACAATCCTGGGTTCAGCTAACTCTTTGGGATACATCAACTCCATATCAGAGATATTTCTAATTGTTGGGCCATGGAGTTGTTGATACTTGGTTCAGCATTTTCTACATTTGGGCCAGTTGTGTTTACCTTATAGTACATTCAATAGAGATGTATGGTGCTCAAAAGGATATCTCTGATCGATGTGAAGGAGATCCACCTCACTGTAACGAGGGCATCTCTATGGAGAACCTACAAAATTAGCGAACGAGCCTCAGTGGTTTTGATTGTATAAATAATATTATTATAGTGTGCACTTCACGCACCATAGCCATTTTTCTTACCTATATTCTATACATTATCTATTATATCGAATGTATAACCATTAAATGGTTGGCTCTTTTCAGAGGAAAACCATTATGGTGATTCGATTAACCTCAGAAGGTGCTATTATATGTCATACGTATTTCTTGAGTCTTTCACACCAGACTTTTGTCTAATCCATGGTCTTCTTTTTCCCTTATCTCCATGGATGTTCTTTTGAGCAGTTTGAGGAAAGCAAGTTTTTGTTGATATTCATTGGAGCTCTTGGAGAGGAGCTAGATGATTACCTATCATATTATTTATTTTCACTACATTACTTTATGTGTGTGTGTGTATATATGTATATATATATATATATATCAGCAATTGTAAGGACAAACTATTATAATTGTCTAGACATATGATAATAGTGAGATTAGTAACTCTGACTTGATATGTCTATTAGAGTAACACCACGTACTATCTTTTTATATTATATGCTATTATTCTATTGTGAGATTCTGATGTTTTTTCCTCCTCTTTCTTGTTCCTTCTCTTTTTTTTCGTTTTCTTTTACCCTAACAATCAGTCTTTTCGATCTTTGGATGCTCGGCATATGAATATTGTGGATATATTAGTGTCAACATTCCAGGGTTAAAAAGGGCGGTCGTTACATAGTATGAATCTGTAGTGTTTGATTATAATTAAAATATATGGATTTGAATGTAAATAATAGGAGATAATCAATGATAACTTCATAAATAACTACGAAAATTATAAAATCTAAATATATAAATATATAAATGTAAAATGATGGAAGAATTAATGTAACATTTTGGATAACTATAAAATGATATATATATATATATATATATGGACATAAAACAATCGAAGAGATTGAAGGTGTGGGATGAAGATTTCTATAAGCATTGAGATGGTTTGTAATTTCTAACCCTTCCTTTATTTAAGATAAATAGATTATACATTAAAGTCGTTAACATTGTTTATTATCTATTCTATACAATTTTATATTTGAATGAAAGTATAATTTTACCATTTTGTTATTACGAATGTGTTATACATGCAGATATATTTTTATGATTTATTAGATAAATTAATTGATAAGGGTTAATATTACAGGTAAATAGGCAAAAGGAAGAAGTTGCAAAAAAAATTAGTCTCGGGGATAACAAGTTTGCTTTTTAGTCTGAAGGACACTTTTTATTGTAAACTGAAATTGATAGTTACAACTATCATTCAGTGATTTACACTAAAAAGTGTCATTCGGCCTAAAAAACAAACTTCTTGTCCCTGAAACTAAAATTTTTTCTAACTTTTTCTTTAAACCTAAAAATCCCTTAATATTATTTATTTAAATAGTTTATTCTTAAGATTTTTAACTAATCTGAATATATGGACTTAAATGTAAATTATATATGAAAAATTAGGATAACTTTGAAAATAATAGTAGGAATCATGTAGTGTTGGTTCTTGAATGTAAAACCATGGTAGAGAATTAACAATATATCATAAATAATTGTAAAAATTATAAATTGTATTAGACCTTTAAAATAGAATATCAGAAAATATCTTTAGATAAATAAGGTGAGTTGAGAATAATCCTACAGTCAATGTAAGATCTATAAATTCTTCTACTTTACTATTATTTAATAGATTAAAAAATAAATTGACTAATGTGTAACATGTGTGTTGCACATAGTTGTAAAAGATATTGTCAAATATACATAGCTAAATAATTGATGTGCAATATTATATGCTAATGTTAAGCATATTTTTATGTATATCATGTGTTTCAATCATTATATACATGCATAATAATTTATAAATTATAATTCAATATAAAGTAGTAAGGAGACCTAAAGAGAAGCTTGATTATTATATATACGGTTTTTATTATGAAACATCATTTAAGGAAGAAAATATAAATACGAACTCAAAAGTAAAAAAATTAAAGTTAATGAAATAATGGTAAAATTTATACCTAAATCTAAATGATAGGTCAGAATTAAGGAGAGACTTATTAATAGTCATAGAAATCAAAAACTACAAACAATAATGAATTTATATAAAATGCAAAATTAAAATAACAAGAAACATTAATTCTCAAAATTCATAAGTCATCGATAGTTTCTTCTACTTTACTATTATTTATTAGAATATATTTAATAAATCGTTTTATTAATAATTTAAGTTACATAATAGTAAATTATCGAATATTATATATATTATTATTTAGATTATAAATATGTATGTCTCAATTTAAAATAATTCGAAAAAAAATTCTTTTTGAAATTTTAATAAGTTATATGTTAAGTATGGAATTTAATTAATTTATATGTATAGAAAATAAGTATATAAATAAATTAATAGAAAGATTATATTGTTATTTTCATATCTTTACCTGTCAACAAAATATTTATATTGTTGTAAAATAATTTAAAATAGTGTTTTTCAAATTAAATTATTTACATTTTAAATACCAAATTTAAATAGTTTTGGATACTATTTTTGATAAATATTTAAAATGAAATATATAATGTAAAGTTTGTTTAAAAATAATGTTATTGTTTAAAGTTTCAGCCAATTACATTTTCAATTATATGAAATACTCAAATTAGATTCAGATGAGAGTATCAAATTATATAGATATGTATGTATATAATAAAATATAATCAAGAGCAATATTGTTTTATTTTTGATTTACTGAAATCGTGATAAGCTTAATGACAAATCAATATAGAGAATAAAAGAGAGAAAACTCAGTAAGAGAGAATTAAGGAGAAGAATATATTTTCTTTTATTTTACTATTACTACTGTGTAATCCATGCATTGCACATGATAATGTTGTTAAAAAATAAAATTTTATTTTAATTACTGTTATAATACAATTCTATTATATAACATGGGATAAATTTAACGAGACGGATGAATTAATTAATAATTAAAATGACATGTGACGTTCAGATCTAAGGTAGAGGGTTCAATCCTTACTAACAACATATCCACATGGAAACTAATGTCCTAACCCAAATATATATATATATATATATATATGATTGTTATTTATGTACACATAAACAATTGAAGTTATGTGAAATGCATATTTTTTATATGAATGAAAAAGTAATTTTACCACTTCTATTAATATGAGTATTGAATATATTTTGAATTTTTTTTGAGACTTTATAAATGAATTGCTAAATACTACATAATCAAATTTATTTAAATAATTTATGCAGAGTTGAATGTAGAAAAGTAGAAGAAAATTGAGAAGCGCTTTTATAAAATCCCAATATTTTCAACCATTCGCATCCACACATGTCGGACTTGAATTGCTCAAAACAGCAAACTATTAATTTTTATTTGGCAAAACTCAGCATATGTAGTAAATAAATAAATCATAGAATCACAGGCACAGAGTAATATAAAATAAGCAGTGAAAATAAAAGAATAGTAGTTCACGAATACATAGATAACAGAAGTCTCGAATACATAGAAGTCTCAATACAATAGTCAAATAAAAAAACTGATTATATCAGTGGAGTCAACTGAATAACTGAAAGCTAGATAGATAGATGGATTCCAAGTCGAAGCTCCAACCCCAAAGGTGAATCTCAAATGCTGTGACACTCAGTCTGACCCAAGCATAAAGCAAAACACAAAACACTCGAGTCAGGATTAACATTCATATATCAGTAAATCCAACTCAAGTGAAATATCAACTAAAATACAAGTAACTCAAAGGATGTTTGGGATATAGGTACCCATCCTCTAAGGATCTGTGGAACTATCTACTATGTAGTAATATACGCTATTATAATATGTCTATAGTAAAGTAAAAGTGTTAAAATAGCGTTAAGGCGTTACCCATATCCCCCTTAACACATTTTTATATATTCCCATAGTCTATACAGTACGTAATTCATCCGTAAAATGGAGAGCTATGAGAGGACACTCCATAGGTATGGTAGGGCATGCGATAATGCACTCGAGGCAATGCCAGGGTAGACATACCGTTTGCGTGTACGAACTGGCGGTAATGCATAACAGCTACTACCGCCCACCTCGTGACACACTCCCAAATCAAAGGTGCACCCAATCAAATCACAAAAGCAATAGAATGGCATCGAAGAAATGTGTCTGATAGGAGGAATGACCTCACTTGTCCTGGCGTGGCTCCTGTTTTAGCCGCATCAAGTTGACTCACGGGAATCAGGGCTACGTAAATACCATATAGAATCCTCACCAAACTATTCTACTTCATTCTGGAATCTCCACCACATACACAGTTGTTAAAGTGGTTTTTTGTATTGGTAGAGAGTGACAATATCCGATCCCGGTCTCTTTAATAACCAAATGCTTATTTCACACTATAGTCATTTCATTTCAAATTGTTCATACTTCATATCAAAATATCGTTTACATTTCAAAACCATATCAATTTGATATCTTATTTACTTTAAATTATATTCATTTTCGAAATGTAACACTTTCAAAATTATAACACTATTGAAACCATAACACTTTGAAACCATAACACTTTGAAATCATAACACTTTGAAATCAAAACTCTTTCCACCTAAATAGTTTAGATGTTGAAAATAGTGTGTGTGTGTGTGTGTGTGTGTGTGTGTATATTAAGATACTTTATAAATTAAAATAGTCTATATATAATAAAATACTTTATATAATAAAAGTAGTTTACTCCAATTTCGAAAATCAATTTAAATCATCTTAAATTCTAAAATTCAATTTAAATCAATTCCAGTTTGACCATTTCAATTTAAAGTTCAAAGATACAAGTTTAAATATTCAAACATTTACAATATAAATTTCATTTATATTCGACATTTAACTATAAATTTATTCAAATTGGAAATTATTCCCTTAACCGTCTTAATAACAATTTGTGTGAATTCCAATTTATAAATTTAAATCAATATCAAAATATTCGATCTCAATTTTATTTAAAGTTGAGAATATTCATTAAATCACCTTTTTCAAATCAAGTTATAAATCATATTTTTCGAAATCTCAAATTTAATAAATTTCAAATCAAATTTATTTGATTATAATTCTTAAATAAATACAATTTCAAACCAATTTCTATTTCTAGTTCCAACCTTAATTTATTAAAAAAAATTATAAACTCTATATTTGAAATATAACATTAAATAAATATTAAAACGTATCATTATTAAATCTATTTATATATTTTAAAAATATTAAAATTGCAAGTAAATTCTTAAAATTTATAATTTAAAAAATTAACCTATAATTGTATAATTTCCAAAACATATAATTTTTAAAAATCTAAAATTTAAATCTATATAAAAATATATTTATATATAATATCTTAAAATCAATATTTATTAAAACCATATATTTCTTTCCAAAATCATAGAAATCATTTTTAAAATATTTATATATAGACCAACGGTGTCTGTATATAGTTTTCTATCCTATGGTCAAGTGATACAGATATTTATCATTTCAATCCATAATTTAAATATACATGGGTACATACCTTTTCAACCCTCAATCCCAAATTCAATTCAATGAAAATCGCTTGGGTTTATCATTTCAACATATAACGATTTTTCTTCTATTCTACAAGATCGTTCGGGTATATATCATTTCAACCCATAATGAATTTTATACTAATAGGGAACTTGTAGAGTGAGAACATATATGATGATTATAACATATCAATAACAGGCATATATCATCAATAGCAAATAAAACATAAATAACATATCATGGTGTCAGATGTTATAGTTGAACAGTTACAGATAATAACATATCATATATATAGCAGTTAAATGATTTACAATTCAATTTAGCAGCATATTTCAATTATCGTTTCAAATGAAACTAAGAACGTTAATTGTGAGTGATTGTTCACCTTTCGAGGCTAGAGAGATGAACAAGAATGAGATGAGTTACGAATCCAAGCAGGAATTCCAAAGCAAAGCAAGATTGACACAAATTTGACGAACAAAGCTGATAAATAGGAATTGATAAAATGAATCAGAACCATCTTGATATAACTGAAACAAATATATGTTATAAATTTCTTTAAAACCCAATTTTCTAACACACATTTAAAATAAGATATATATATATATATATATAATTTCAAATCTATATTAAATCCCAACACATAAAGTATCAATATATAGAGGAAAACTCAAATTCACATACACTTACAATAAACTAATGTATAAAAGCGTATATACAAACTTACTTACATGTTATATATCTTAAAACAATATATATATATCATAAAAGTCAATATCAACTTACTTTATTAAATATATGTATAAACTCAAACAATCAAATGTATATACAGTTATATAAACCTACATATACTACAACCAGATTATATACAACTTATATTATATACTAAAAACATATGTTATTAAAACATATCAATATTATCATATAAAACAGACATATATATACTAAATTTCAAAAGAGAAGTAAAGAGATTTGCAATGTTTCCAAAAAAAATTCTTAGACAACAATATATATATATATTAAAGTAAACGTATATATCTAACATCATATACATTAGAACTTAGAGTTTTATGTAACTGGTATAGATTCAAACTTATTACAAAACTGCCGAAAACTATGTATACTAATATAAATTCGTGCAAACAGATAATATAAAAATACTAATATACATATTTATATGCAGACTCACACATATATAACTAACACAGCCTATACACACACACACACATACATAACGACTTAGATCATACTAGAATACATATAATTGCAATCATATATAAACTACAACTGAAACATAACTTATATATGTATATATACTATTATTTAAACTGCAACCCAATGCATACTAACATATAAAAAACAACATATTATATAACTTAGAAAAACTAGCATTTAGGTATTCATATAAACTGTCGTAACAATTTACTTATATAAACCATAATTATCCAAAAACCCAAGTATACATACATATACATACATACATACATACATATATATATACACACACAAACTAACAAATATATAATAACATATATTAAATATAATATATAGGTATACTGATGTAAACCTTTATGTATAACTAACAAATCATATATATCTTTTATATATATATATATATATATATATATATATATATAAAAGAAGAGAAGCTAGCAGTGGGGCAAGCTATTTTGCTGCTCGGAGAGGTGGAGAAAGAAATGTAGAGATGGAAATTCGGTGGCTTTAAGAACAACAAGGCTGTAGTGTAGTTGTCTTTTGGAGATGGGGTGTAGACTCGGAGGGGAAATGGCTGGCGTCTGTCAAAGGGAGAGTGGAGCATGGGAAGAAGAAGGACGATGCTTGCTTTGGGTCGCGTGCTGATGAAATGCGAATCGGAGGAGGACAAGGGTGGAATAATGGTGAGGGTGCCTGGGCTTGCTAGCCGAGGTGGATCGAAGGGGAGTGGATGTGGGATCTCAGGTTATTGGACATGCGGAGAGAGAGAGGCCGAAGTGGTGTTCGAGACGGGCTTGACTGTTGAAGGGTGGTTGTTGGGCTCGGTTTCTAGTGCATGGCAGGGTGGAAAGGCGAGTGCGGATGGTCATGGTGAATGAGGAAGGTGATGGCAGGCTTGAAAGGATTTGGGCAAATGGGGAGTGAGATGAGCTGGCAATATTGTTTGATTATACGCAGATTGTGTAAAATGAAAAAGGAAAGTGAAAAAAATGGAATCGGAGAATATAAACCAAAATAGTGAATAGCAAAGGACAGGAATCTGAATTCAAGAAAAAATAAATGTTAATGACTATTGGAACTTACACGGTGGATAAACGAACAGACAAATGAATTCAAAAAGTTCAAAACTGTACCAAGACGGATGACCATTTCGCAAATTCTGCTACGTATCGGACTTCAAAACACAGAATTGAATATGCTGCAGAGATCAGAACGACGACACAATCAAAATGGTATATAAATATCGGTGGTACGATCATCCTATCACAAGTTGATATTTGATATCGAAAATGCTGCTAAAACGCCAAAATTAAGATAAATGGAGCAATAGGAGTCCAAATTTGATGTAATGAAATATGACGTCCCACTCAGAAGATGATTTACAAATTTATTATATAAAAATATTCAGGTTTGAAATGATTTTATTATCACCAAAAATTAACTGGTTTAAATTTAAATAAAACTACATAAGAAAATAAACTTCCATATTATCTGCTGAAAATTTGCCATTTGTTATGTTTAAATAGACGTATTCCAAATATTAAATTTTTATTTCAAAATTTTATTATTTAAAATTTCACAAAATTTCTAATTAAATACGCTAATAAAACCAATAAAATTAACGGGTCGTTACACTCTTCCTCACTCAAAAATTTTCATCCCCGAAAAGAAAGGAGGTAGGAGAATAGAAACAACCCCAAAAAATAGATTGATATACAAATAAAACAATAATTTCCAAAAGATATAAATTTCAATTATTTTTAAATTGGTTTATAAACTAATTGATTTCAATTCAAGGTATTGTCATTTAGTTGAGTTAGTTTCAATTTATAAATTCTTTCAAAATAAAATTTATTTTATCCATCTTATTTATTTAATCCACTTATTTTACTTAAGTTAATTTCACTAAAATTCAATCTTAATTATTTCTATATTCATATTTATTTATTCATTATCTTATTATTCAATTTATCTCAATTAGCATTTATTACAAACTTTCTTTCAGAACAACAATTATTTGATTTAATTTATTTATTAAATCCATTATTTATAAATTTATTAGTTTTATCTCAAGATACTTTTCAAACATTATTAATAAATCAATAATCATTTACTTTAAGTATGTTTTACTGAACTAATAATTTTTCATGATATTTACAACACTAATAAACCATGTTGTGCATAAATAGACAATATTTTAAACATTTCAAAGTATTAAGAAAAGAGAAAAAAATACCAAAATATCCTTTATATAATACTTTATCAAAATATTTTTGTAACTCAATGTCTTAACAGGTTTATCCTCGTTCTTGCAGACTCTAGTCGTACGTTGATCAGGCGTAAGACTAGAAATCTCCATGTACTTAGTAGACCTGTTTAAACAACCAATGAAAAACACTTAAAAACAGGTATGAGAAGTACCTCTCAAAATCTAATGTCAAATAATGATGATACTATAGTAGTGGCCTGCTGCTGATCCAGTATTTATGCAATGGACACAAAACTTTCCAGAAGATCCTTTTACCTTCCGGAATCTAGAAAATTATCGTAGCCATTTTTTAAACAAGGGACCATCGACCCCTGCTGCAGTGGTATCTGCCGATTCAATGATTTACGCAATGGATGCACTTCCTTCCCGGAAGATCCATAAACAACAGATCTCAGGATCGAAAGCGCCTCCAGTGGGTAAACTAAAGAACCATCTACCCTGCAAAAAAAATTAAGGAAATCATGAGTTTAAGCCTGGACAACCATATCGGTTCAAATCCATTTCTGAATTCACCCAAGTATATTAGGGTTTATAGATCGAATCCATTCCTGGATTCCCCCAGTCCATCTGGGTCGAAGCATATCATACTATACTTCTTCACGGAGGGTACTTCCCCATACCTCTTACTTCAAAATATAACATACCACATACTGTACCCTTTCAAAGTCAAAGCTTCGAATATCACATTGATACAAATTCCATTATATATAAGATTTCATTTCATATAAAGTACTTTCCAAAACTAATAATCTTGAATATATCAAATCATTCTTATATAAAATCCATTATATATAAGCTTTATCTCTTCAGATAGAATACCTTCCAAAATTAATAGTTTTGAAAATCACCTTATAATTATATAAATTCCGCCTTATAAAAGAATCAAAATTTTCCAAAATCAATTTCGCTGTATGTAAAGCCATATAAGATTCAAAATAGAGGAGTCCTAATCGAAGAGAATTCTAATCAAGAAAACAGACTCGGTAGGAAGATATGATAATTAAATTATACAAAATGAAAATGGATAGCCTTATATTAATCGCGGCTGAGTTTAACCGGGTCAACCATGACTTCAAGAATAAGATCGATGTAGAATTCTAAGGCAAATCGGCATTCGATCGCAAGGGATAGAACTCAGGCATAACAAGAGATAGCAGCATCTAAATCGATGATACAGAAGTCTCCGGTGAATCAATGCTTATTGTATAGGAGTTTCATCCCTGTATAAATCATTTAGTGGAGCTATGGGATGCTCCAAAATCAAGAAAACATGAATAGGGAGAGACAAGGATAGATTTCGAACCGAGGGGAACGTTCCAAAATTCGAAGGAATCCGAGTCAAAGAGGAGGAGTGTAACAACCCTAGATTTTTGAATATAAATTTAAATTTGACTTTATTTTGTTTGAAATTATTTTAAATTTGTTTTATTTATGAGATTTCATTTCTAAATATTTTTAAAGCGATAATAGAATTTTTCTAAAATTTACCGCAATTATTTCCTATTTTTAAAGGTTATTTTCTATTTTTCTGCTATATTCTTCATTTAAATTATATTTAATTAAATTTATGTATTTATTTTTGTGAATACATTTTTATTTTATGTTATTATATTTGTTATTAAATATTTTCCAAGTCCATATAAATTTTCCAAAATTTATTCTGTTTATTTTCAAATTTTCTAGACTAGTTTGTATTTTTGTGCTATTTTCTTATTTTTGTCATATATAATTATTATTTATTTATTTATATTTTATATTTTTTTGCATTTTCGAAATTTAAACTGAATTTATTATTATTTTCAGTAATTTAAACTTATATGAAGAAATTAAAAGTAATTTAAAAAGGTTATGACTTTTGACTTTCCTATGGCTCTTTATCTTCCACCTTTTCACATTTAACCTAACTTTTCATTCGTATTGGCATTACTCCTCACATCTTTCAGCCACACATCATTTTTCCTCATTCACGCACTTTCATTTTTCTCATCGCCTTAAAAAAAATTTGGCCATAGCTATTGAGAAAAGTTTGGGTAAAAATCTTTTTCTTTTCTTTTATTTTACTTTTATTCTTCTTTGATAATGATTTGCACTTGATCTCCTTCATCATAGGTTCGGCCACCTCCATCACCATGCCCTACCACCTCCACCATCACCTGGGAACACCTCCATCACCACCTCCTCTCTGGCCAAAACCCAAGCCGTGCCTCCTAGTGGATGATCCATCACCTAAATTCCAACAAAACTACTTCAATTTTGCATAGCCGAGCACAACATCCACTTACATCCACTTCACCACCCATGGCCGCCACCAATACCACCTCCACCACATCTAGCACCACCAGGACACTCTGTCACATCATCCCCTTGGCTGCTATGGTGAAGTCCGTGATCCTAGTTGCCTTGGCCGAGCTTAGTTTGGCCTTGAATCCATGTATGTTGCCTTGTTAGTGTAGTTTCCATCACCACCACTTTGCATCACCTTCAAACCATGATAAGCCGACCCTTAGGAACCCAAACCTGACACAAAACCTTGCTTTATTCCTTTACTACACTTTTGGCCGAGCCCAATATATGCTGGAAGCAAGTGCAAAGCATTTCTGCTTTAATTTATGCAGTCAATTATAGCTCAGTTCATCGTATTTGAATTTGAAAACTTATGTATATTCTATTGTTTTGTTTGACTTGTATTCAAGGGAATTGATACTTTGGCTCTTCCACTCATCTCTGTGTCGTGTTATCGTGCTTGTCTGGATCTCTTTCGTGGATTCGTCGTTGTGTCTCCAGCTCAAACCAGTGAGTTATTCTCACCTGACAATATGTACATATATAACTAGTAAATTGACCCCATTTGAATCTGTAAAAATGCATAACCATATCACATCTGCTATGTTATGATTATATGATGTTCAACCATTCTAAAACATGTGTTATATCATATGTTACTATTATATTATGTTGTTCTATTATTTTTGTCAGTTTATCACACTGCAAGTTCCCTTTAGATTAGAATCACCATGGATTGAAATGATACGTACCCGAACGAACTTTAGAATAAGGGAAAATCGTTATGGGCTGAAATGATAGGCCTGAGCGATTTTGAAATTTATTTCATTTACTTGGGACTGCGGGTTTGAAATGATAAAACCCGGGTTTTCTTTGTAAATTACGGGTTGAAATGATATATTACCCGTATCACTTTACCTAGCATAGAAGATTATATACATGCCCGTAGTTAAAATGTATTTTCTAATTTTTTTTAAAATATTTTAGAAATGTACATATTATAATATTTTGATTTAAACTTAATTAAAAAAGATTTTGTGTAAAATTTTATTGATTCTCTGAATATTTATAAGTGGAATAAATTAATGAAATGTCAGAAAAATTTGGATGTAAGTTATTTTGGAAATTTTGATTTAATTATAATTGGAAATTAAATTAAATATGAAATGATATGTTGAATTTAAATGAATTTAAAATGATTTTATAATATATTAATGATTTTTGAATAAAGTTAAAATGTTAAATGAATGAATATTTAAGTTGAAATTTTGAAATATAACTAAAATTTGGAAATTTCTGAATTTGGCTTAAATGTGAATTTGAAGTTAAATAAATAAAAATGAAATTATGTTATATTTGAATTTTAAACTTAAGATTTAAGTTTAAATTTTAATTTAATTAATTTAAAACTGAATATTGGAATTTAATAAGGGAATTATTATTAAATCTTGATTTTTCAATGGAAATTTAAATTTATAAAATCATTAATTTAAGGAAAATTAAATGATGATTATAAATGTGAAAATGTATGATTTTATAAGTTAAAAATGATTTAAATAAAATATAATTGTTTGTGAAATTATATTGAACATTTGAAGTTAATTAATTGCATTTTTTAAATGCTATTAATTCTAATGTAAATGATAATACAACATTTGTAAATGCCGTAGTTGATAATAATGAACTAAAATGCTAAATTGAATTAAATGCTATTATAGCATATTGTACGTGCTATAATTGTTGAATTTAAATAAGTATATTTGAAATTTAAGTAAATTATGTTACAGCATCTTTAAAATGCTGTCTTTTGTTAAATTGAACTGTTTTGAATGTAACTTTCCGTAGCGTTTTCTAAATGATGCGAAAAGTGATTTTTCACTGTTTTGGTAAACTTAAGTGAATAAATGAACTTTGAAAGGTTTAAAATTTGGAAATTTAGTAATTTAATTATTAAATGTAATAACTTCATTTTTAATGATTTAAGTAATTCGATTTGAAATATAAACTGTTTTTAAATGTGAATTAAAATGGTATTTTAAATTGAATAAAATGAATATGGTTTTGAAATGATATGATAAGTTTGATATTCTGGAAATGAATTGAAATGATTTTGAACTGTTAAACGATATTTGATTTTTGAAATAAATACCATTTTTTAAAATTATAACTACGGGTTATAATAACGATTGGTTGTTAAAGAGACCGGGATCGGATATGGACATACTCCCTGTCGATACCGAAAACTACTTTAACAACTGTGTACGCGGTGGAAATTCCAGAATGAAGCATGATGGTGACGACGTTCCTAAGGTACTTTACGTGGACCTAACTCCCGTGAGTTAGCTTAAGGTGGCTAAAACAGGAGCGATCTCGGGCCAAAGGAGGTAGCACCTTCGGATAGACACACTTCTTCGATACCATTCTATTACTGTTGTGATCGATTGGGTGCACCCTTTGATTTTGGAGTGTTGTTTGGGGTGGGCGTATGTGGCTGTTGCGTTACCACCAGCCTGTGTGCGTAATTGGTATATATATCCTGGCATCGCCTTATGTGCCTTGTCACCTACCATACCGAGCCTTTACTATGAGTTTGTTTTTCTCCCGTAGCCCGTGTGGTATCCTCTGACAGTTCTCGATCTGGAGATGTCGTGATATTTGATGGACTACTGGGACTATTATGTGTGAAGGGTGATTTGGGTAGCCCGGAACGCTATTTAAAAGTATGTTTATTTTACTTTACACACTATTATAATAGCGCAATATTACTATATAGTAAATAGTTTGACGGATCCTTAGAGGATGGGCGGTCCTAGGCATCTTTTAAGTTACTTGTTCTTTATTACAGTTCACTTGAGTTAGTTTACATTATATATGTATATATTGTCCTGACTCGAGTGTTTTGTGTTTTGCTTTACGCTCGGGTCAGCCTAAGTATTCACAGCTTTGTATTCTCTTTCTGAAGCTGGTCTTTGCTGGATTTTCTGCTTATCTACATTTATATCTACTTCTGTTTCAGCTATTCTAGTTTATCTCATGTATTAGTGAACTTCTATGTATTTGAGATTTCTATTATGTTGTTTTCAGACTGTATTATGTATTTGGTTTGAGACTCTTCCGTAGTAGCTTCATGAACTACTATGTATTTTTATATTCCGCTGTGAGTTATTTTGTTTGTTCTGTGTCTGTGGTTCTGTGTATTTGATTTTATTTTCTCCAAATTTATTTACAATCTGTTATTTCGCATCATTCAAGTCTGACATGTGTGGATTATTGTCGATTTGAATGGTACGAAATGGCGGGTCGTTTCAGTTGGTATTAGAGCTTTGGTTTTTGGAAAACCATTGCCTCTACGGAGCAAAAACTCATTAGAGATAGGGTTACCCTAGAATGAGTGGAATCAATCTCAGAATCACATCTTTGTGAGAGATGTATTTTCAAAGTATAAAATGATTTTTAAAATTTTTTCAAAGAATTTCCAAAGATTATTTGATACATAAATTTTTTCTTGTTTTAAAGGATTTTTTAAATGTTTTCTAACTTCCTTTCTTTCGTATCTACCTTGTTAGATTTTCCCTTCCTTTAGGATATTCATCCAAGTGAATTATCTTATCTTATCTTAATTTATCCTTGGCTTTTCTTTATCTTGTCCTAAATTCATTCTTGATATTTTTCAGGATGAATCGAGGAAATGCCAGAGGTAGGGGTCATGGTATTGCCCTAGCTCCTCAACCTGTTGCTCTTATTCGTTTCACTATTCTTTGTAAGGAATTCTCTCAGCTTGGTGGCACCCCATTCACTAGTTCAGAGAGCTCAGCAGTGGTTGCAGAGCCTTGAGAGGATATTTAATGGTCTTGATATTACTGATGCCCAGAAGCGTCAGTTAGCAGCTTGGCAGTTACGTGATTCTACTTAAGATTGATGGGAGTCCGTTATGGCTAACACCGTCGAGGCTGATATCACTTGGGAGTAGTTTAGGTATCCTTTGTGTTGTCCTGAATTTTGTTTGTATTCTTCCTTTTCCTTTGAATCTATTTTAAGATGGTTTTGTATCTTTCTTTCTAGGGAGGCTTTTGTGGCAAAATGGATGCCAGAAACCGGGAAATCTCAGCTTTATCGTGAGTTTATAGATCTTAAGCAGGGTAGCGTGTCTTTTGCTGAGTATGAGAGGAAGTTCAATGAACTTTCCAAGTTCGGTCCTAGCCTGATTAATACTCCTCTAAAGAAGAATGAGAAATTCATTGCTGGTGCTCGTCCAGAGTACTATAGTCGACTTATTTCTCATGTTCATGGTTCTTTCACCCGGCTTATGGATATGACGATTCGCTATGAGAATCCCACATCCAAAGGTCCTGCTGTTTCTAGTGCTCGGTCTTCATCTGCTAATTCCAAGAAGCGTAAGCCTAATTTTCAACAGCAGAAGAAGAATTGGCAGAAGCATTCCGGTTTGGGATCTTCATCATCAGCTCCTGCTTAGAGGCAACCAGTTGATCTCTCCTCCATCACTTGGTTTAGGTGTGATCAGTAGGGGCACTATGCCAATAGCTGTCCTACTTTATCTGGTGCTGCTATTCCTCCACCTACTCAGTTGGCTAGACGTGATCTTTCCCATATCTGTCTCCAGCCTGGTCATTTTAAGAAGGACTGCCCTACCTAGCAGAGGAGTACTCCTTTTGGTATATTTTCTGTCACTTCTACATCATCTCCTGTTCCTCCACCTGCTCCTGCTCCTAGTGATGACCAAGGTACTCTCCAGGTTTCATTTACTTTATTCCATCATCCTGTTCGTGTGTTGTTTGATACTGGTGCTTCACACGGTTTTATTTCTATTGCTTTGTGTGATAAGTTTGACCATCTCCTATCTCCTTAGTATGCTTCTGTTCCATTATGTGTTTCAAATCCTATTGGGGGTCCTTCGAACCTTAATCGGATTTGTCGAGAAGTGAAACTTCTCCGTTCTGATCATCGCTTTTGTGGTGATTTTTATGTTTTAGGCATCGATGCTTCTGATTTACTGCTTGGTCAGGATTGGTTAGTGCGTCATGATGCACACATCTCTTGTAAAACCTGGACTGTTCGTCTTGTTGATGATCAAGGGAATTCCTTGATTATTCGGTGCCACTTGCCTCAGGATTTTGCTGGCAACTTTATTTATTCTCTGGTTCTTCTCCCAGTGATCTTGATTCGACTCCTGTGGTTAGATTATATCCCGATGTATTTGGTGAAGTCACTTCTTTGCCTCCGAAGCGGGAAATTAATTTTCGGATTGATCTTATTCGTGGTGCTCGACCTGTTGTTCTTCCTCCTAGAAGAATGGCACCCCGTGAGAAGGTTGAGTTGGGAAAGAAAATTGAAGACTTGTCTTCCAAGGGTCTGATTAGGCCTAGTTTTTCTGAATGGGGAGCGCGATGGTTTTTTGTCACCAAGTCTGATGGTTCTCTTCGGATGTGTGTTGATTATAGGGAGCGGAACAAGCTCAATATGAAAAACAGATATCCAATGCCTCGTATCAATGACATGTTTGATCAGCTTTATGGTGCCATAGTTTTCTCTCAGCTTGATCTTGCCACTGGTTTTCATCAGATCAGGTTTGCAAAGGATAGCATTCCCAAGGCTGCTTTCCGCACTGATAATGGTTTTTATGGATGGTTAGTCATGCCTTTCAGTTTGACTAATGCTCCTGCTTTCTTTGTTGATTTGATGAATCGTGTTTTTTGTGATGTGCTTAATAAATTTGTGCTAGTCTTTGTTGATGATATCCTTGTCTTCTCTAAGACTAAGGATGAGCATAAGTCGCATTTGAAATATGTTCTAGAGACTCTCAGAAATCATCAGTTGAAGGCTAAATTTTCTAAATGCCATTTCTGGAAGGATGAAGTCCGATATCTCGGGCATATTGTTTCTAGTAATGGAGTTTTGGTTGATCCAGCCAAGATCGCTGCGATCAATGTAAGTCTTTCTTCTTTCTCTTTTTCTTTATCATTTAATAATTCTATCTTTTATGTTGTCCTTATTTTTCCTATTCTATTTCAGGATTGGGAAACTTTAAAGACTCCATCTGATATTCGTAGTTTTATGGGTCTTGCCGGTTACTACCGGAGATTCATTAAGAATTTTACTCGGATTGCTGCACCTCTTACAGCTTTGACCGTAAGAATGCCAGGTTTGCCTGGAGTGATCAGTGTAAGGCTGCATTCGATGAGTTGAAGAGCAAGCTAACTTCCGCACCAGTTCTTACTGTTTCGAACGGAAGTGAGGGATTTATAGTATATACTGATGCTATTCGTGAGGTTTTGGGTGCTGATCTCATAGAGGATGGTAGGGTTATTGCCTACGCCAGCCGTCAGTTGAAAACCCATGAGGCAAATTATGCTGCTCATGATTTAGAGTTTCTTGCTGTTGTCTTTGCTTTGAAGCTTTGGAGGCATCATCTTCTTGGAACCAAGTTTGAGCTTTTCACCGATCATCAGTCTCTAAGATATATCTTTTCCCAGAAGGATTTGAATCAGAGGCAAATTTGTTGGCTTGAGTTTCTGGCTTCTTACGACCTTGATATTAGTATTACTCCCGGTAAAGCTAATATTGTGGTCGATGCTTTGAGTCGGAAGAAGGCTTTGCTGTGTCAGCTTGTTGTTTCTTCTTCTCCTCTTCTGGATCGGATTATGGCTAAGCAAGATGAGGATGAGATGCTCATATTGATGAAGGAGGGTGTTCGTAGCAGAGTTGGTGGTAGTGGTGGTAGTAGTGGTAGTAGTGGAGCTCAGATTGATGATAGAGGTATTTTGAGGATTAATGGCAGGATTTATGTCCCGAATGTTGATGGTTTGAGGCAGGAGTTGCTTCAGGAGAATCACCGATCCAGGCTTTCTATTCATCCTGGTGTGTCGAAGATGTATCAGGATATGAAGAGGCTTTATTGGTGAAAGGGGATGAAGACTTGTCAGCAAGTCAAAGCCGATCACCAGAAGACCCCTGGTTTGCTACAGACTCTTGAGATTCCCAATTGGAAGTGGGAACAGGTTTCCATGGATTTCATCGATGGTTTGCCGAGGACTCGGAGGGGTAATAAGAGTGTCTGGGTTATTGTTGATAGACTGACCAAAGGAGGTAGCACCTCTGGTTGGACACACTTCTTCGATACCATTCTATTACTGTTGTGATCGATTGGGTGTACCCTTTGATTTTGGAGTGTTGTACGGGGTGGGCGTATGTGGTTGCTGCGTTACCACCAGCCTGTGTGCGTAATTGGTATATCTACCCTGGCATTGCCTTGTGTGTCGTGCCACCTACCATACCGAGCCTTTACCACGAGTTTGTTTTTCTCCCGTAGCCTGTGTGGTATCCACAGATAGTTTCTCGATCTGGAGATGTCATGATATTGGATGGTGTAACAGCCCAATTTTTTAAACAAGTATTTTTCACTTGTATTTTAAAAACTTTAGGGTTTATTTAAAGTGGAAAAAAAACAATTGACCAAATTTTTAATTAAATAATAAGATCTCTGAAATTTTGACATGGTTAAGAATTAACTTTAATTTGGAAATTTGGGGTTTTGTCGAAGATGGTAAATAACTTAATTTCTAGCAAAATCAAGTTTTGATTAAGAAAACATTAATAGCTTAGGTGGTTAAGACATCTGGGCTATTCACGACAGGTCACGAGTTCGAGTCTCAGCACGGTCAGAATTTCGAATTTTTTTTTATAAATGAACCGGGTAATTACGCGTTAAAAAGGGCGTGTAAATTTAGGGAATAAATACCGTATATATATAAGATTATATATAAGAAAACGTATAGAATTTTAATCCGTTATTTTTCTCTTTCCAGTAAAATTTACTTCCCAATTTATGTACATATATAATTTGATTTAAATCATTTCCTTAAAATACTAAATATGGAAATTTAAAGTTGTGAAACGGTTAATTTTGTTAAAAGACAACTCCATTTGAATTTTAATAAAAGGAATTTTGTATATATATATATAATATGTGAAAACCAATTAAGTTTGTTAAGTAATAATTTTGAAGAATTTAGTGTATTAATGAACTGTTGGATTTCGCGTTTATAGGACGCGTAAAATTTATGGTATAAGTAACGTAATAAACGTATAAATTTAAAACGTTATTTTTATATAAATCTTGGGTGTTTTGTATTGCGTCAGTTTGGCGCATTTTAAAAATCATATTTCAACATCTATAAGAATTAAAATATCAGTCAGTAGTTTATAGCAAATGTTACTTTTTCCATATAACTTTAAACATATTTTAGTGTTGCCTTGTATGTTCTGACTATTTAGTTGAAATTTAACCTTGCCTATCTTTTCAAATTCTCGCATACCCATTATATCTCTCTGGTTCCTATAATCACGCAAATCTTATTTGCCTATCTATTTCAAATAAATATATTTAAAAAAAAGAAACGTGATGCCGTTTCTTCAATCTACAATCAAATCTCTTGCCTAAATATCATCTTGATGGTCTGCATTCAAAATCACGCCACTATTAAATGGTATCAAATGTTGAAATCAAATTTCATAAATTGGCAGTATAAATTCACGCAGACTTATCCGTTCAAGCTAAAGAAACTGGAAAGAAATCACAATCTTTTATCACTTGCCTCCTTATATTCGTTTCCTTTATCAATTTATCTCTTACGTTTTCTGGTCTACAATATAATTTCAAACCTGCCTACTATATATATCTCTCTGCAAATTTGTTCTTGCCAATATCTTTATCAAGGGGAAACATAAATCACGCAGTCTTATCCATTCAACAAAAAGAAATCTTGCAACCAATCTGGTAACTGATCAAGCAATTTTTGTAAACATTATTTCGTTGCCTATTCAGTGCAAAGCAAATTATAATTGCTTACTGTTATCCACTTTAATCACGCATGCATTTATCACAATTTTCGTGTAACGTTCAAACATGAAGAAACTGGAAATAAATCTCTCTGCCTTCCTTTGTTTTAATACGAAATTTATTGCTTCTCAATCAAGATATGTTGCCACTTTATAAATTTTTCCCCTGCCGTGACCACTTTAAAACCTGAAGCTCATTTATATATACCAGCTATTCCAATTACCTTTGCATCTCCTCTAGCTTGTATTATCTCCTTCTTGCGTACAGAGCTTCAAATCAGGTAATGGTTTTTTTTCTTTGTCTTTTTCTTTTCTTCTTCCAGTTTTACTTTCTTCTTCTTGTTGTTCTCTGTTTCCCTTTTGCCTTGATCGGCTACTTCTCCACCACGTCACGTCCCTCTAAGTTTTCATAACCGAGCTTATATCCCGAACAAGCCCATGGTTAATATATTATAATATTTTTCTAAATTTTTTTAAGTATTTTTGAAATAAAATTTATGTAATTTAACTAAAAATTTGACTTAAGGCTTTAAAATTTTAAAGGTGTTTTGTTTTCTATAAGTTAAATTTTGTAAGTTAATAATTGGTTTTAAAGTGAATTTAAAGATTTTATTTACGATAAATGACATAATAATTAAATTTGATTTAATATGGAGTTGAAATCTAACATAGAAATTTTAATAAAAGTTATTTCCGAAAATGGATATTTTTGGTATAATAAATAATGTACTTTGAATTGATAAAATGAAAGACGGTTGAAATGGAACATTTTGGAATAACTTTTATTCAACTTGAATCATAGTTGAATTGATGTCTAAGTGAATAAAGTTGTGAAGAAAATTTAGTGTATATTAACTATAAAAAGGAAAAAAAATATTATGGAACGGATGTGTTTTGTGCGTAAATAATTGAAAATGTTGTTTTCAAATGGAAAGGTGAAATTTCAATTTATGACTTAACTTGAAAATTTGAAATTTGGTTTTAAATAAAATTGTTAAGTTAAGTAAATAAATGAGAATTTAGTTTTATTTAGGAAGTGGGTATTTTTAAATTAAGTGTAAAGTTATTTGGAAAAATATATATACAAGTTAAGTAAAATTGGGAAATTCTGACTTACAAATGATTCATAGTAAATTTGGATATTTTATTTATAAAATTTATTTTATTTAATCATAAGATAAATGGTATCCAAATGAACATTTTTCTGAAGTAGGAATATGATTTTTAAAGTTAAGAATGGTTAAAAATTTAAATTTTAATGTTTCTGAATTCGACAATGTTTTGAAATTGAAGTGGCAGAGACGTGTTGTAATTAAGAAACAGAGAGAGTTTGCATTGAAGAATAGTTTAGGCAGAGACGCAAGTTTGTGTAAACACATATTTTACAAAACTAGATAAGTTAGGGTATGCCGGTGGAAATAATAATAATAATAATAATAATAATAATAATAATAATAATAATAAAATGTATAATAATAATAAATAGTATTGCCAAGCCTATGAAGTTGGGGTCGGGATGTGGGGTGAGGCAGTCGAGCAAAAGCTGAACCAAAATTTCTTTTATTCTATTCGTTCCAGTTGTTTCAAAATTTTTGCTTTGACCGTAATTTTAAAAGTCGCGTATTTGGTATTTGGATCTTATTTTAGATTTGAATCAAGGCGTGGCATCCACGGAACATAATCGTGCCATTTGTACGATCCTTTATCAAGTGGTAAAATCGTTTGAATCTGATTATCTGCAGTTTAAGGTGAGTATTTCTCACCAGACAAACATACCTATATTTATGTGAATTATCGCAAGTGTATTTGTAAATTATTATTTAAATGTCATCTGTCTGTAATATAACGTATGATGTTAAACCCCATTTTAAATTGACACCTCATCAGTTGTTTATCTGTTGTAATATAGTTGCAGTTATATTATTTAATGCTTATTTACTGTTAAATCATCACTGCAAGTTCCCTGTAAATTGAGATCGTTATAGGCTGAAATGATAGGCCTGTACGATAATTATCTATTCATTTATTTATTTAATTGTTTATTTTTAAATATTTAACTTGGGATTGCGGGTTTGAAATGATAGAACCTGGGGTTTTTGTAAATTGCGGATTGAAATGATATATATCCGTATCACTTGACCTAGGCTAGAAAACTATATACAGACCCGTGGTTTATATAATATATTTATGAAATGTTTTAAAAAAATATTTTTAAATAGAAAGTTTATAATTTTTTGGTTTAAATGTATTTGAAGGATTTTATTTTTTTATTTATTTATAATGATTTTTGAATGAGTCAAATGTTAAATAAATGTTTATGTAAAATTTTGGAGTATAACTTATTTTGGAAAATTATGAATTTTTGTTAAAAGTGAGATTTTAGTTAAGTAAAATAATTGATATTAAGTTTTATTTTGGGAATTTAAAACTTAATGGTTAAGTTAATAAGTTACAGCACTTAAATGGTGTCTTTTGTAAATAGACTGTTTTAACCTATAACTTTAGGTAGCATTTTATAAGTGCTACGGAAACTGAATTTTGATTGTTTTAATAAAATTTATGGAAGTAATCTTTGAAAAAAAAGCTTAAATTTTGGAATATAATACGAATAAATAAAGAATAAGGAATTGACTTTAAATGGTTTTAAATGGAAGAATTTAACTTTTAAATGTGAGTTGAAAGGCAATTAATTCCTAAATAAATTTAATAGATTTAAATGGTATTTTATATTAAATGAAATGACTAATGTTTAAATAAATGATGTTTGAAAGGATATTATGATATTGAAATGTATTTGAAATTTATTTTGATTTTTAAAGTATAAATACCATTTTTTTTTAAGTTGTAACCACGGGTTATAATAACGCTTGGTTGTTAAAGAGACCGGGATCGGATGTCTGGCATACTCTCTGTCGATACCGAAAACCACTTTGACAACCGTGTACGAGGTGGAGATTCCAGAATGAAGTAGGATGGTGGTGGCGTTTTCTATGAGGTAAATACGTGGACCCAACTCCCGTGAGTTGGCATTAGGTGGCTAAAACAGGAGCGATTCTCGGATTAATGAGGTAGCACCTCTGATCGGACGCACTTCTTCGTATGCCATTCTATTACTCTTGTGATTGTTTTGGTGCGCACCTTTGATTTGGGAGTGTTATTCGAGGTGGGCGGCAGCTGCGCGCTGCGCGTTTCCATCGGTCCGGATAGCAATTGGTATATCTACCCTGGCATTGCCTAGTTGTGCCGTGTCACCTACCATAGCGAGCCTTGTACGTGTTTGGTTTTCTCCCGTAGCCCGTGTGATATCCTCTGGTGGCTTCCCGATCAGGAGGGACTATGATATTGGATGGACTACTGGGACTATTACGTGTTAAGGTGGAAAATGTAAAGCCTTAATGCTATTTAAAAGTAAGTTTATTTTAATATAGACACTACTATAATAGCGAAAATATTACTACATAGTAAATAGTTTAACGGATCCTTAGAGGATGGGCGGTCCCAAGCATCCTTTAAGTTACCTGCTCTATATTACAGTACACTTGAATTAGCTTACACTATATAAGTATGTATGTCCTGACTCGAGTGTTTATGTTTTATTTTACGCTCGGGTCAGCCTGAGTTGCAGTTCAGTCATCATCCCGGAGCTAGGACTTCTGTAGATCCTTTCAAGTTGCTGGCTTCTTTCTGTCCGTTATCTTATTTATGAAATCAAGACTTTGGGATTTTTTGGATTTCCTATTTGATGATTTAAACTATATTTGGGATGGAATACTTTGTAATTTGTATTTGTTGAGACTATTTATAGTGGCTTCATGAACCACTAAGTATTTTTAAATTCCGCTGCGAGTATTCTGATTCTGTGACTGTGATTCTGTGATTAATTATTTACTGTATATTTTGAGATTTGCCAAATTTTAATTACAACGCGGTATTTTGAACAATCCAAGTCCGACATGAGCGGATGCGAATGGTTGAAAATATTGGGTCGTTACATTTGGTATCAGAGCTTTGGCTCTAGGCAAAACTTAGAATGTATGGTAAAATTGATTTACAGAATCACTTTCATTTGAGCTTGAATCTCTTCCTTTTAGAATTTTGGAACGTTCCCTGCGGTTCCGAAGTTCATTCGTGTCCCTCACTATTCATTTTCCTTCGATTCTGGAGTATCCCATAACTCCACTTCGGATGATCTTTATAGTGAATTGGTGGTCTCGCCAATATTCTAATAAAGGGGTGAAACTCCTTTACAAGTAGCATTGATTCACCAAAGATTTATATTTAACCTCGGTTTAGATGCTAGTATCTTTGGTTATTCTGAACTTTATTTCTTCAAATCGAATGTAGATTTACCCTAGAAAATCCACATCGATCTTATTCTTTAAGTCACGGTTGACCCGGTTAAGGTTGCCCGCGATTTATATAAACTTATCTGGTTCCTTGTTCTGTTATGTAATCATCGGATCTTCTGATTCTAATTTATCTTTATATCAAAATTCTTTTTGGTTTGAGTCCTTTAAATTTGAATCTCTATCCTTGTTTTGAAAAATTTATTCTTATATTTGGGAAAAATCTAATATTATATATATAAGTATAATTTTCAGAATTTTATAATTTATTTAACTAGTTGTCAAGAGATAATAGTTTTGATTTTATTTATGGTTTTATAGACCATGTGTTTTGTCTTATATAAACAATTGAACTATAAAACTTGGTTATAAATTTATTTGGAAACGGAAATGGATTTAAAACAAGAATTTAAGAATTTAATTGCTGATAGTTTCAAACCTTGTGTTTAAAGTCTTAAAAGGATATATTATTATTTAAATTATTTTCGAATATAAATTTGTTTCCAAAGAATTTTAAAGTTTTAAAAATTAGTGTTCTTCTCTTTGTCGCTGCAAAATAATTTCGGTGATGACTACAACATCATCGACATTCATTTTCGAGTATCGAAGTAAAGAGACCACGTTGTAGTTTTGCTTCAAAAATTTAATTGATTTGAATTTCTAAATATGACTTAATTTATAATATATATAGATATATGATTTAAATTTGATTTGACATATGCTATATGTATGTATTTATTTATCTCTAAAGGGTTTGAAGTTAATTGGAAATTTAATTCATAAATTTATGTTAAAAGGTGATTCTAATGATAAAATAAAGTCAAATTTGGAATGAATATTTAAACTTGAATAATATAGTTGGAAAATTTTTACTTGTATAATTGCATGGCAATATAACTTACCTAAATCATTCAGAAATTAACTATGTAATTGGATAGTGTATAATATAAAAGGATTTTATAAATAAAAATTTGAGTGGTTATAATAAATGTTATAAACTTAAAGTTTCAGCTACAACAAGACAAATAGAGGTAAATAGAAATAAAATAATAATTGAATAATATACAATATCAAATGGTGTTAAAGGAAATTTAGAAATAATTGGAATAGTTGTATTAAATATAATCTACTTAATATGTGCGATAAGATATATTAAGTAGAATATATTTAATAATAATCTGGAATAAAGAAGAATTAAATTTGTTGAATAAAAGATGATTATTATAAATGACTATACAAATTTCTGATTTTAGAAAATAATTGGATAATAAGATAATTAATTTGGAAATAGTTAAGATTGATTTAACTTCTGTAAAATCAAATGAA
This sequence comes from Allium cepa, assembly GCA_030765085.1. Classification (NCBI taxonomy): domain Eukaryota; kingdom Viridiplantae; phylum Streptophyta; class Magnoliopsida; order Asparagales; family Amaryllidaceae; genus Allium; species Allium cepa. The sequence goes on along the minus strand of CM060931.1, from coordinate 83,606,342 downwards.
TTAAATCAATTATTGAATATTAATTAATTTAAACTAAATTTATATGGTTTAGATATTGAGAAAAATATTTGACATAGATGAGAAAAATATTGAGAGAAATAAATTTAATTATAGTTTGGAATAAAGAAGAAACTAAAGGGGAAATTTAGTTTATTTTGGGAAATGGTAAATTTACTATAAAAATTTAGTTAAATTACCATTTCAAATTTGGACTAAAATTAAACATTTTAAATTAGAATGTTATAATACCTTGTGAAAAATTTGAAAATAAAAAATAAAAAAAAATGAATGATTTTTTTTAAGTGTAGGGATATTATACAAGTAAAAATGTAAATAAATAAATGTTAGAATTTTAAGTATAAATAGATGAAATCAATGATTAATTGAATTTTTATTGTTTAGATTAATGATTCTAATTTAAGTTTCAATTTAGTTTTCTTTCAGGTTGTTTCTATTCCCCTACCTTCTTCCTTTTCGAGGACGAAAAGTTCTGAGTGGGGGAGAGTGTAACAGCCCAATTTTTTTAACAAGTATTTTTCACTTGTATTTTAAAAACTTTGGGGTTTATTTAAAGTGGAAAAAAAAACAATTGACCAAATTTTTAATTAAATAATAAGATCTCTAAAATTTTGACATGGTTAATAATTAACTTTAATTTGGAAATTTGGGTTTTTGTCGAAGATGGTAAATAACTTAATTTCTAGCAAAATCAAGTTTTGATTAAGAAAACATTAATAGCTTAGGTGGTTAAGACATTTGGGCTATACACGACAGTTAACGAGTTCGAGTCTCAGCACGGTCAGAATTTCGAATTTTTTTTTATAAATGAACTAGGTAATTACGCGTTAAAAAAGGCGCATAAATTTAAGGAATAAATACCGTATATATATATATATATATATATATATATAAGATTATATATAAGAAAACGTATAGAATTTTAATCCGTTATTTTTCTCTTTCCAGTAAAATTTACTTCCCAATTTATGTACATATATAATTTGATTTAAATCATTTCCTTAAAATACTAAATATGGAAATTTAAAGTTGTGAAACGGTTAATTTTGTTAAAAGACAACTCCATTTGAATTTTAATAAAAGGAATTTTGTATATATATATATAATATGTGAAAACCAATTAAGTTTGTTAAGTAATAATTTTGAAGAATTTAGTGTATTAATGAACTGTTGGATTTCGCGTTTATAGGACGCGTAAAATTTATGGTATAAGTAACGTAATAAACGTATAAATTTAAAACGTTATTTTTATATAAATCTTGGGTGTTTTGTATTGCGTCAGTTTGGCGCATTTTAAAAATCATATTTCAACATCTATAAGAATTAAAATATCAGTCAGTAGTTTATAGCAAATGTTACTTTTTCCATATAACTTTAAACATATTTTAGTGTTGCCTTGTATGTTCTGACTATTTAGTTGAAATTTAACCTTGCCTATCTTTTCAAATTCTCGCATACCCATTATATCTCTCTGGTTCCTATAATCACGCAAATCTTATTTGCCTATCTATTTCAAATAAATATATATAAAAAAAAAAACGTGATGCCGTTTCTTCAATCTACAATCAAATCTCTTGCCTAAATATCATCTTGATGGTCTGCATTCAAAATCACGCCACTATTAAATGGTATCAAATGTTGAAATCAAATTTCATAAATTGGCAGTATAAATTCACGCAGACTTATCCGTTCAAGCTAAAGAAACTGGAAAGAAATCACAATCTTTTATCACTTGCCTCCTTATATTCGTTTCCTTTATCAATTTATCTCTTACGTTTTCTGGTCTACAATATAATTTCAAACCTGCCTACTATATATATCTCTCTGCAAATTTGTTCTTGCCAATATCTTTATCAAGGGGAAACATAAATCACGCAGTCTTATCCATTCAACAAAAAGAAATCTTGCAACCAATCTGGTAACTGATCAAGCAATTTTTGTAAACATTATTTCGTTGCCTATTCAGTGCAAAGCAAATTATAATTGCTTACTGTTATCCACTTTAATCACGCATGCATTTATCACAATTTTCGTGTAACGTTCAAACATGAAGAAACTGGAAATAAATCTCTCTGCCTTCCTTTGTTTTAATACGAAATTTATTGCTTCTCAATCAAGATATGTTGCCACTTTATAAATTTTTCCCCTGCCGTGACCACTTTAAAACCTGAAGCTCATTTATATATACCAGCTATTCCAAATACCTTTGCATCTCCTCTAGCTTGTATTATCTCCTTCTTGCGTACAGAGCTTCAAATCAGGTAATGGTTTTTTTTCTTTGTCTTTTTCTTTTCTTCTTCCAGTTTTACTTTCTTCTTCTTGTTGCTCTCTGTTTCCCTTTTGCCTTGATCGGCTACTTCTCCACCACGTCACGTCCCTCTAAGTTTTCATAACCGAGCTTATATCCCGAACAAGCCCATGGTTAATATATTATAATATTTTTCTAAAATTTTTTAAGTATTTTTGAAATAAAATTTATGTAATTTAACTAAAAATTTGACTTAAGGCTTTAAAATTTTAAAGGTGTTTTGTTTTCTATAAGTTAAATTTTGTAAGTTAATAATTGGTTTTAAAGTGAATTTAAAGATTTTATTTACGATAAATGACATAATAATTAAATTTGATTTAATATGGAGTTGAAATCTAACATAGAAATTTTAATAAAAGTTATTTCCGAAAATGGATATTTTTGGTATAATAAATAATGTACTTTGAATTGATAAAATGAAAGACGGTTGAAATGGAACATTTTGGAATAACTTTTATTCAACTTGAATCATAGTTGAATTGATGTCTAAGTGAATAAAGTTGTGAAGAAAATTTAGTGTATATTAACTATAAAAAGGAAAAAAAATTATGGAACGGATGTGTTTTGTGCGTAAATAATTGAAAATGTTGTTTTCAAATGGAAAGGTGAAATTTCAATTTATGACTTAACTTGAAAATTTGAAATTTGGTTTTAAATAAAATTGTTAAGTTAAGTAAATAAATGAGAATTTAGTTTTATTTAGGAAGTGGGTATTTTTAAATTAAGTGTAAAGTTATTTGGAAAAATATATATACAAGTTAAGTAAAATTGGGAAATTCTGACTTACAAATGATTCATAGTAAATTTGGATATTTTATTTATAAAATTTATTTTATTTAATCATAAGATAAATGGTATCCAAATGAACATTTTTCTGAAGTAGGAATATGATTTTTAAAGTTAAGAATGGTTAAAAATTCAAATTTTAATGTTTCTGAATTCGACAATGTTTTGAAATTGAAGTGGCAGAGACGTGTTGTAATTAAGAAACAGAGAGAGTTTGCATTGAAGAATAGTTTAGGCAGAGACGCAAGTTTGTGTAAACACATATTTTTCAAAACTAGATAAGTTAGGGTATGCCGGTGGAAATAATAATAATAATAATAATAATAATAATAATAATAATAATAATAATAATAATAATAATAAAATGTATAATAATAATAAATAGTATTGCCAAGCCTATGAAGTTAGGGTCGGGAGGTGGGGTGAGGCAGTCGAGCAAAAGCTGAACCAAAATTTCTTTTATTCTATTCGTTCCAGTTGTTTCGAAAATTTTGCTTTGACCGTAATTTTAAAAGTCGCGTATTTGGTATTTGGATCTTATTTTAGATTTGAATCAAGGCGTGGCATCCGCGAAACCTAATCGTGCCAATTGTACGATCCTTTATCAAGTGGTAAAATCGTTTGAATCTGATTATCTGCAGTTTAAGGTGAGTATTTCTCACCAGACAAACATACCTATGTTTATGTGAATTATCGCAAGTGTATTTGTAAATTATTATTTAAATGTCATCTGTCTGTAATATAACGTATGATGTTAAACCCCATTTTAAATTGACACCTCATCAGTTGTTTATCTGTTGTAATATAGTTGCAGTTATATTATTTAATGCTTATTTACTGTTAAATCATCACTGCAAGTTCCCTGTAAATTGAGATCGTTATAGGCTGAAATGATAGGCTTGTACGATAATTATCTATTCATTTATTTATTTAATTGTTTAATTTTAAATATTTAACTTGGGATTGCGGGTTTGAAATGATAGAACCTGGGGTTTTTGTAAATTGCGGATTGAAATGATATATATCCGTATCACTTGACCTAGGCTAGAAAACTATATACAGACCCGTGGTTTATATAATATTTTTATGAAATGTTTTAAAAAATATTTTTAAATAGAAAGTTTATAATTTTTTGGTTTAAATGTATTTGAAGGATTTTATTTATTTATTTATTTATAATGATTTTTGAATGAGTCAAATGTTAAAAAAATGTTTATGTAAAATTTTGGAGTATAACTTATTTTGGAAAATTATGAATTTTTGTTAAAAGTGAGATTTTAGTTAAGTAAAATAATTGATATTAAGTTTTATTTTGGGAATTTAAAACTTAATGGTTAAGTTAATAAGTTACAGCACTTAAATGCTGTCTTTTGTAAATAGACTGTTTTAACCTATAACTTTAGGTAGCATTTTATAAGTGCTACGGAAACTGAATTTTGATTGTTTTAATAAAATTTATGGAAATAATCTTTGAAAAAAAAAGCTTAAATTTTGGAATATAATATGAATAAATAAAGAATAAGGAATTGACTTTAAATGGTTTTAGATGGAAGAATTTAACTTTTAAATGTGAGTTGAAAGGCAATTAATTCCTAAATAAATTGAATAGATTTAAATGGTATTTTATATTAAATGAAATGACTGATGTTTAAATAAATGATGTTTGAAAGGATGTTATGATATTGAAATGTATTTGAAATTTATTTTGATTTTTAAAGTATAAATACCGTTTTTTTTAAAGTTGTAACCACGGGTTATAATAAGCTTGGTTGTTAAAGAGACCGGGATCGGATGTCTGGCATACTCTCTGTCGATACCGAAAACCAATTTGACAACCGTGTACGCGGTGGAGATTCCAGAATGAAGTAGGATGGTGGTGGCGTTTTCTATGAGGTAAATACGTGGACCCAACTCCCGTGAGTTGGCATAAGGTGGCTAAAAGAGGAGCGATTCTCGGATTAATGAGGTTGCACCTCTGATCGGACGCACTTCTTCGTATGCCATTCTATTACTCTTGTGATTGTTTTGGTGCGCACCTTTGATTTGGGAGTGTTGTTCGAGGTGGGCGGTAGCTGCGCGCTGCGCGTTTCCATCGGTCCGGATAGCAATTGGTATATCTACCCTGGCATTGCCTAGTTGTGCCGTGTCACCTACCATAGCGAGCCTTGTACGAGTTTGGTTTTCTCCCGTAGCCCGTGTGATATCCTCTGGTGGCTTCCCGATCAGGAGGGACTATGATATTGGATGGACTACTGGGACTATTACGTGTTAAGGTGGAAAATGTAAAGCCTTAATGCTATTTAAAAGTAAGTTTATTTTAGTATAGACACTATTATAATAGCGAAAATATTACTACATAGTAAATAGTTTAACGGATCCTTAGAGGATGGGCGGTCCCAAGCATCCTTTAAGTTACTTGCTCTATATTACAGTACACTTGAATTAGCTTACACTATATAAGTATGTATGTCCTGACTCGAGTGTTTATGTTTTATTTTACGCTCGGGTCAGCCTGAGTTGCAGTTCAGTCATCATCCCGGAGCTAGGACTTCTGTAGATCCTTTCAAGTTGTTGGCTTCTTTCTGTCCGTTATCTTATTTATGAAATCAAGACTTTGGGATTTTTTGGATTTCCTATTTGATGATTTAAACTATATTTAGGATGGAATACTTTGTAATTTGTATTTGTTGAGACTATTTATAGTGGCTTCATGAACCACTAAGTATTTTTAAATTCCGCTGCGAGTATTCTGATTCTGTGACTGTGATTCTGTGATTAATTATTTACTGTATATTTTGAGATTTGCCAAATTTTAATTACAACGCGGTATTTTGAACAATTCAAGTCCGACATGAGCGGATGCGAATGGTTGAAAATACTGGGTCGTTACATTTGGTATCAGAGCTTTGGCTCTAGGCAAAATTTAGAATGTATGGTAAAATTGATTTACAGAATCACTTTCATTTGAGCTTGAATCTCTTCCTTTTAGAATTTTGGAACGTTCCCTGCGGTTCCGAAGTTCATCTGTGTCCCTCACTATTCATTTTCCTTCGATTCTGGAGTATCCCATAACTCCACTTCGGATGATCTTTATAGTGAATTGGCGGTCTCGCCAATATTCTAATAAAGGGGTGAAACTCCTTTACAATTAGCATTGATTCACCAAAGATTTATATTTAACCCCGGTTTAGATGCTAGTATCTTTGGTTATTCTGAACTTTATTTCTTCAAATCGAATGTAGATTTACCCTAGAAAATCCACATCGATCTTATTCTTTAAGTCACGGTTGACCCGGTTAAGGTTGCCCGCGATTTATATAAACTTATCTAGTTCCTTGTTCTGTTATGTAATCATCGGATCTTCTGATTCTAATTTATCTTTATATCAAAATTCTCTTTGGTTTGAGTCCTTTAAATTTGAATCTCTATCCTTGTTTTGAAAAATTTATTCTTATATTTGGGAAAAATCTAATATTATATATATAAGTATAGTTTTCAGAATTTTATAATTTATTTAACTAGTTGTCAAGAGATAATAGTTTTGATTTTATTTATGGTTTTATAAACCATGTGTTTTGTCCTATATAAACAATTGAACTATAAAACTTGGTTATAAATTTATTTGGAAACAGAAATGGATTTAAAACAAGAATTTAAGAATTTAATTGCTGATAGTTTCAAACCTTGTGTTTAAAGTCTTAAAAGGATATATTATTATTTAAATTATTTTCGAATATAAATTTGTTTCCAAATAATTTTAAAGTTTTAAAAATTAGTGCTCTTCTCTTTGTCGCTGGAAAATAATTTCGGTGATGACTACAACATCATCGACATTCATTTTCGAGTATCGAAGTAAAGAGACCACGTTGTAGTTTTGCTTCAAAAAATTTAATTGATTTGAATTTCTAAATATGACTTAATTTATAATATATATAGATATATGATTTAAATTTGATTTGACATATGCTATATGTATGTATTTATTTATCTCTAAAGGGTTTGAAGTTAATTGGAAATTTAATTCATAAATTTATGTTAAAAGGTGATTCTAATGATAAAATAAAGTCAAATTTGGAATGAATATTTAAACTTGAATAATATAGTTGGAAATTTTTTACTTGTATAATTGCATGCCAATATAACTTACCTAAATCATTCAGAAATTAACTATGTAATTGGATAGTGTATAATATAAAAGGATTTTATAAATAAAAAATTGAGTGGTAATAATAAATGTTATACACTTAAAGTTTCAGCTACAACAAGACAAATAGAGGTAAATAGAAATAAAATAATAATTGAATAATATACAATATCAAATGGTGTTAAAGAAAATTTAGAAATAATTGGAATAGTTATATTAAATATAATCTACTTAATATGTGCGATAAGATATATTAAGTAGAATATATTTAATAATAATCTGGAATAAAGAAGAATTAAATTTGTTGAATAAAAGATGATTATTATAAATGACTATACAAATTTCTGATTTTAGAAAATAATTGGATAATAAGATAATTAATTTGGAAATAGTTAAGATTGATTTAACTTCTGTGAAATCAAATGAATTAAATCAATTATTGAATATTAATTAATTTAAACTGAATTTATATGGTTTAGATATTGAGAAAAATATTTGACATAGATGAGAAAAATATTGAGTGAAATAAATTTAATTATAGTTTGGAATAAAGAAGAAACTAAAGGGGAAATTTAGCTTATTTTGGGAAATGGTAAATTTACTTTAAAAATTTAGTGAAATTACCATTTCAAATTTGGACTAAAATTAAATATTTTAAATTAGAATGTTATAATACCTTGTGAAAAATTTGAAAATAAAAAATAAAAAAAATGAATGATTTTTTTTAAGTGTAGGGATATTATACAAGTAAAAATGTAAATAAATAAATGTTAGAATTTTAAGTATAAATAGATGAAATCAATGATTAATTGAATTTTTATTGTTTAGATTAATGATTCTAATTTAAGTTTCAATTTAGTTTTCTTTCAGGTTGTTTCTATTCCCCTACCTTCTTCCTTTTCGAGGACGAAAAGTTCTGAGTGGGGGAGAGTGTAACAGCCCAATTTTTTAAACAAGTATTTTTCACTTGTATTTTAAAAACTTTGGGGTTTATCTAAAGTGGAAAAAAAAATTGACCAAATTTTTAATTAAATAATAAGATCTCTGAAATTTTGACATGGTTAAGAATTAACTTTAATTTGGAAATTTGGGGTTTTGTCGAAGATGGTAAATAACTTAATTTCTAGCAAAATCAAGTTTTGATTAAGAAAACATTAATAGCTTAGGTGGTTAAGACATCTGGGCTATTCACGACAGGTCACGAGTTTGAGTCTCAGCACGGTCAGAATTTCGAATTTTTTTTATAAATGAACTGGGTAATTACGCGTTAAAAAGGGCGCGTAAATTTAGGGAATAAATACCGTATATATATATAAGATTATATATAAGAAAACGTATAGAATTTTAATCCGTTATTTTTCTCTTTCCAGTAAAATTTACTTCCCAATTTATATACATATATAATTTGATTTAAATCATTTCCTTAAAATGCTAAATATGGAAATTTAAAGTTGTGAAACGGTTAATTTTGTTAAAAGACAACTCCATTTGAATTTTAATAAAAGGAATTTTGTATATATATATATATAATATGTGAAAACCAATTAAGTTTGTTAAGTAATAATTTTGAAGAATTTAGTGTATTAATGAACTGTTGGATTTCGCGTTTATAGGACGCGTAAAATTTATGGTATAAGTAATGTAATAAACGTATAAATTTAAAACGTTATTTTTATATAAATCTTGGGTGTTTTGTATTGCGTCAGTTTGGTGTATTTTAAAAATCATATTTCAACATCTATATGAATTAAAATATCAGTCAGTAGTTTATAGCAAATGTTACTTTTTCCATATAACTTTAAACATATTTTAGTGTTGCCTTGTATGTTCTGACTATTTAGTTGAAATTTAACCTTGCCTATCTTTTCAAATTCTCGCATACCAATTATATCTCTCTGGTTCCTATAATCACGCAAATCTTATTTGCCTATCTATTTCAAATAAATATATATAAAAAGAAAAGAAACGTGATGTCGTTTCTTCAATCTACAATCAAATCTCTTGCCTAAATATCGTCTTGATGGTCTGCATTCAAAATCACGCCACTATTAAATGGTATCAAATGTTGAAATCAAATTTTCATAAATTGGCAGTATAAATTCACGCAGACTTATCCGTTTAAGCTAAAGAAACTGGAAAGAAATCACAATCTTTTATCACTTGCCTCCTTATATTCGTTTCCTTTATCAATTTATCTCTTACGTTTTCTGGTCTACAATATAATTTCAAACCTGCCTACTATATATATCTCTCTGCAAATTTGTTCTTGCCAATATCTTTATCAAGGGGAAACATAAATCACGCAGTCTTATCCATTCAACAAAAAGAAATCTTGCAACCAATCTGGTAACTGATCAAGCAATTTTTGTAAACATTATTTCGTTGCCTATTCAGTGCAAAGCAAATTATAATTGCTTACTGTTATCCACTTTAATCACGCATGCATTTATCACAATTTTCGTGTAACGTTCAAACATGAAGAAACTGGAAATAAATCTCTCTGCCTTCCTTTGTTTTAATGCGAAATTTATTGCTTCTCAATCAAGATATGTTGCCACTTTATAAATTTTTCCCCTGCCGTGGCCACTATAAAACCTGAAGCTCATTTATATATACCAGCTATTCCAAATACCTTTGCATCTCCTCTAGCTTGTATTATCTCCTTCTTGCGTATAGAGCTTCAAATTAGGTAATGGTTTTTTTTTCTTTGTCTTTTTCTTTTCTTCTTCCAGCTTTACTTTCTTCTTCTTGTTGTTCTCTGTTTCCCTTTTGCCTTGATCGGCTACTTCTCCACCACGTCACGTCCCTCTAAGTTTTCATAACCGAGCTTATATCCCGAACAAGCCCATGGTTAATATATTATAATATTTTTCTAAAAATTTTTAAGTATTTTTGAAATAAAATTTATGTAATTTAACTAAAAATTTGACTTAAGGCTTTAAATTTTAAAGGTGTTTTGTTTTCTATAAGTTAAATTTTGTAAGTTAATAATTGGTTTTAAAGTGAATTTAAAGATTTTATTTACGATAAATGACATAATAATTAAATTTGATTTAATATGGAGTTGAAATCTAACCTAGAAATTTTAATAAAAGTTATTTCCGAAAATGGATATGTTTGGTATAATAAATAATGTACCTTGAATTGATAAAATGAAAGACGGTTGAAATGGAACATTTTGGAATAACTTTTATTTAACTTGAATCATAGTTGAATTGATGTCTAAGTGAATAAAGTTGTGAAGAAAATTTAGTGTATATTAACTATAAAAAGGAAAAAAAATTTTATGGAACGGATGTGTTTTGTGCGTAAATAATTGAAAATGTTGTTTTCAAATGGAAAGGTGAAATTTCAATTTATGACTTAACTTGAAAATTTGAAATTTGGTTTTAAATAAAATTGTTAAGTTAAGTAAATAAATGAGAATTTAGTTTTATTTAGGAAGTGGGTATTTTTAAATTAAGTGTAAAGTTATTTGGAAAAATATATATACAAGTTAAGTAAAATTGGGAAATTCTGACTTACAAATGATTCATAGTAAATTTGGATATTTTATTTATAAAATTTATTTTATTTAATCATAAGATAAATGGTATCCAAATGAACATTTTTCTGAAGTAGGAATATGATTTTTAAAGTTAAGAATGGTTAAAAATTTAAATTTTAATGTTTCTGAATTCGACAATGTTTTGAAATTGAAGTGGCAGAGACGTGTTGTAATTAAGAAACAGAGAGAGTTTGCATTGAAGAATAGTTTAGGCAGAGACGCAAGTTTGTGTAAATACATATTTTTCAAAACTAGATAAGTTAGGGTACGCCGGTGGAAAAAATAATAATAATAATAATAATAATAATAATAATAATAATAAAATGTATAATAATAATAAATAGTATTGCCAAGCCTATGAAGTTGGGGTCGGGATGTGGGGTGAGGCAGTCGAGCAAAAGCTGAACCAAAATTTCTTTTATTCTATTCGTTCCAGTTGTTTCGAAAAATTTTCTTTGACCGTAATTTTAAAAGTCGCGTATTTGGTATTTGGATCTTATTTTAGATTTGAATCAAGGCGTGGCATCCGCGGAACCTAATCGTGCCATTTGTACGATCCTTTATCAAGTGGTAAAATCGTTTGAATCTGATTATCTGCAGTTTAAGGTGAGTATTTCTCACCAGACAAACATACCTATATTTATGTGAATTATCGCAAGTGTATTTGTAAATTATTATTTAAATGTCATCTGTCTGTAATATAACGTATGATGTTAAACCCCATTTTAAATTGACACCTCATCAGTTGTTTATCTGTTGTAATATAGTTGCAGTTATATTATTTAATGCTTATTTACTGTTAAATCATCACTGCAAGTTCCCTGTAAATTGAGATCGTTATAGGCTGAAATGATAGGCCTGTACGATAATTATCTATTCATTTATTTATTTAATTGTTTAATTTTAAATATTTAACTTGGGATTGCGGGTTTGAAATGATAGAACCTGGGGTTTTTGTAAATTGCGGATTGAAATGATATATATCCGTATCACTTGACCTAGGCTATAAAACTATATAAAGACCCGTGGTTTATATAATATTTTTGTGAAATGTTTTAAAAAATATTTTTAAATAGAAAGTTTATAATTTTCTGGTTTAAATGTATTTGAAGGATTTTATTTTTTTATTTATTTATAATGATTTTTGAATGAGTCAAATGTTAAATAAATGTTTATGTAAAATTTTGGAGTATAACTTATTTTGGAAAATTATGAATTTTTGTTAAAAGTGAGATTTTAGTTAAGTAAAATAATTGATATTAAGTTTTATTTTGGGAATTTAAAACTTAATGGTTAAGTTAATAAGTTACAGCACTTAAATGCTGTCTTTTGTAAATAGACTGTTTTAACCTATAACTTTAGGTAGCATTTTATAAGTGCTACGGAAACTGAATTTTGATTGTTTTAATAAAATTTATGGAAATAATATTTGAAAAAAAAAAGCTCAAATTTTGGAATATAATATGAATAAATAAAGAATAAGGAATTGACTTTAAATGGTTTTAAATGGAAGAATTTAACTTTTAAATGTGAGTTGAAAGGCAATTAATTCCTAAATAAATTGAATAGATTTAAATGGTATTTTATATTAAATGAAATGACTGATGTTTAAATAAATGATGTTTGAAAGGATATTATGATATTGAACTGTATTTGAAATTTATTTTGATTTTTAAAGTATAAATACCATTTTTTTTAAAGTTGTAACCACGGGTTATAATAACGCTTGGTTGTTAAAGAGACCGGGATTGGATGTCTGGCATACTCTCTGTCGATACCGAAAACCACTTTGACAACCGTGTACGAGGTGGAGATTCCAGAATGAAGTAGGATGGTGGTGGCGTTTTCTATGAGGTAAATACGTGGACCCAACTCCCGTGAGTTGGCATTAGGTGGCTAAAACAGGAGCGATTCTCGGATTAATGAGGTAGCACCTCTGATCGGACGCACTTCTTCGTATGCCATTCTATTACTCTTGTGATTGTTTTGGTGCGCACCTTTGATTTGGGAGTGTTGTTCGAGGTGGGCGGCAGCTACGCTCTGCGCGTTTCCATCGGTCCGGATAGCAATTGGTATATCTACCCTGGCATTGCCTAGTTGTGCCGTGTCACCTACCATAGCGAGCCTTGTACGAGTTTGGTTTTCTCCCGTAGCACGTGTGATATCCTCTGGTGGCTTCCCGATCAGGAGGGACTATGATATTGGATGGACTACTGGGACTATTACGTGTTAAGGTGGAAAATGTAAAGCCTTAATGCTATTTAAAAGTAAGTTTATTTTAATATAGACACTATTATAATAGCGAAAATATTACTACATAGTAAATAGTTTAACGGATCCTTAGAGGATGGGCGGTCCCAAGTATCCTTTAAGTTACTTGCTCTATATTACAGTACACTTGAATTAGCTTACACTATATAAGTATGTATGTCCTGACTCGAGTGTTTATATTTTATTTTACGCTCGGGTCAGCCTGAGTTGCAATTCAGTCATCACCCCGGAGCTAGGACTTCTGTAGATCCTTTCAAGTTGCTGGCTTCTTTCTGTCCGTTATCTTATTTATGAAATCAAGACTTTGGGATTTTTTGGATTTCCTATTTGATGATTTAAACTATATTTGGGATGGAATACTTTGTAATTTGTATTTGTTGAGACTATTTATAGTGGCTTCATGAACCACTAAGTATTTTTAAATTCCGCTGCGAGTATTCTGATTCTGTGATTGTGATTCTGTGATTAATTATTTACTGTATATTTTGAGATTTGCCAAATTTTAATTACAACGCGGTATTTTGAACAATTCAAGTCCGACATGAGCGGATGCGAATGGTTGAAAATACTGGGTTGTTACAGATGGACTACTAGGACTATTATGTGTGAAGGGTGATATGGGTAGCCCAGAACGCTATTTAAAAGTATGTTTATTTTACTCTAGACACTATTATAATAGCGCAGTATTACTATATAGTAAATAGTTTGACTGATCCTTAGAGGATGGGCTGTCCCAGGCATCCTTTAAGTTACTTGTTCTTTATTACAGTTCACTTGAGTTAGTTTACATTATATATGTATATGTTGTCCTGACTCGAGTGTTTTTTGTTTTTCTTTACGCTCGGGTGAGCCTAAATATTCACAGCTTTGGATTCTCTTTTTAGAGCTGGTCATTGCTGGAGTTTCTGCTTATCTACATTTATATCTACTTCTGTTTCAGCTATTCTAGTTTCTCTCATGTACTAGTGAACTTCTATGTATTTGGGATTTCTATTATGTTGTTTTCAGACTGTATTATGCATTTGGTTTGAGACTCTACGTAGTAGCTTCATGAACTACTATGTATTTTTATATTCCGCCGCGAGTTATTCTGTTTGTTCTGTGTATTTGATTTTATTTTCTCCAAATTTATTTACAATCTGTTATTTCGCATCATTCAAGTCTGACATGTGTGGATTATTGTCGATTTGAATGGTATGAAATGGCGGGTCGTTACATGGAGATTCAAGCTCGAAAGAAGGTGATTCTGTAATTAAATTCTACCATATATGCTAAGTTTTGCCTAAAACCAGAGCTCTGATATCACATGTAACATCCCAACCATTCGCATCCACACATGTCGGACTTAAATTGCTCAAAATATCATATTGTCAATTTTCATTTGGCAAAACTCAGCATATACAGTAAATAAATAAATCACATAATTACAGACACAGAGTAATATAAAATAAGCAGCGGAAACAAATGAATAGTAGTTCATAAAGCTGTTATATATATATATTACAGAATTTAAACAAGATACAACAGAAGTATCGAATACATAGAAGTCTCAATATAGCTGCCAAATAACAAAACTGAATATATCAATGGAGTCAACTGAATAGCTGAAAGATGGATAGATATATAGATCTCCAATCGAAGCTCCAACTTCGAAGGTGAGTCTCAAATGCTATGACACTCAGTCTGACCCAAGCGTAAAGCAAAACATAAAACAATCGAGTCAGGATTAACATTTTTATATCAATAAATCCAACTCAAGTGAAATATCAATTGAAATACAAGTAACTTATGGATGTTTAGGAACTTATCCTCTAAGGATCCGTGGAAATATCTGCTATGTAGTAATATACGCTACTATAATATGTCTATAGTAAAGTAAAAGTATTAAAATAGTGTTAAGGCGTTACCTCCCCCTAACACATTTTTATATATTCCCATAGTCTATACGATACCGTAATTCCTTCGTAAACTGGAGGGCTATCAGAGGGAACTCCATAGGTATGGTGTAAACCAAACTCGTAGAAGGCGCAATATGGCATGCGATAAGGCACTTGGGGCAATGCTAGGGTAAATATATCGTTTGCGTATCCGGACTGGTGGTAACGCATAGCAGCTACTACCGCCCACCTCATGACACACTCCCAAATCAAAAGGTGCACCCAATCAAATCACAAAAGCAATAGAATGATATCGAAGAAATGTGTCTGAAAGGAGGAATGACCTCACTTGGCTCGGCGTGGCTCCTGTTTTAGCCGCATCAAGCTGACTCATAGGAGTCAGGGCTACGTAAATACCATATAGAATCGTCATCAAACCACCCTACTTCATTCTGGAATCTCCACCACGTACACAATTACTAAAGTGGTTTTAGATATTGGCAGAGAGAATGACAATATCCGATCATCTGCCAATATCCGGTCCTGGTCTCTTTAAAAACCAAACGCTTATTTTACATCGTGGTCATTTCATTTCAAATAGTTCATACTTCATATCAAAATATCATATACATTTCAAAACCATATCAATTTGATATCATTATTCACTTTAAATAATTTCATTTTCACAATCTAACACTTTCAAAATTTGTAACACTTTCGAAATCATAACACTTTGAAACCATAACATTTGAAATCATAACACCTTGAAATCATAACTCTTTTCACCTAAAAAGTTTAGATGTTGAAAATAGTATATATATTAAAATACTTTATAAATTAAAATTGTTTGTATATAATAAAATACTTTATATAATAAAATTAGTTTACTCCAATTTCGCAAATTAATTTAAATCATCTTAAATTCAAAAATTCAATTTAAATCAATTACAGTTTAACCATTTCAGTTTAAAGTTCAAATATTCAAGTTTAAATATTCAAACATTTACAATATAAATTTTGTTTATATTTCAACATTTAACTTTAAATTTATTCAAATTGAAAATTATTCCCTTAACCGTTTTAATAACAATTTGTTTGAATTCCAATTTATAAATTTAAATCAATATTAAATATTAAATCTCAATTTTATTTAAAGTGGAGAATATTCAATAAATCACATTTTTCAAATCAAGTTATAAATCATATTTTTCAAAATTTTAGATTTAATCAATTTCAAATCAAATTTATTTGATTATAATTCTTCAATAAATACAATTTCAAACCAATTTATATCTCTAGTTCCAACCTTAATTTATTGAAAATTATTATAAACTCTATATTTGATATATAACTTTAAATAAATACTTAAACATATTTTTAAATTTATTTATATATTAAATCTATTTATATATTTTAAAAATAGTAAAATTGCAAGTAAATTCTTAAAATTTATAATTTCAAAAATTAACCTATAACTATAAAATTTTCATAACATATAATATTTAAAAATTTAAAATTTAAATCTTTGTAAATATACATTTAAATATAATATCTTAAAATCAATATTTATTAAAACCATATATTTCTTTCCAAAAGCATAGAAATCATTTTTGACGTATTTATATATAGACCAACGGTGTCTGTATATAGTTTTCTATCCTATGGTCAAGTGATACAGATATTTATCATTTCAATTGGTAATTTAAATATATATGGGTATATATATCTTTTCAACCCAAAATCCCAAATTCAATTCAATGAAAATTGTTTGGGTTCATCATTTAAACCCTTAATGATTTTTCTTCTATTCTACAAGATCGTTCGGGTATGTATCATTTCAACCCATAGTGAATTCTATACTAACAGGGAACTTGCAGAGTAAGAACATATATGTGAAAAGTAGTGCGGCTTAAGGATCTTAAGGCTAATTTAACACTAGAGGGGGGAGGGGGTGAATAGTGTTTAATGGATTCAAAGACTTATATGGAATAATTTAAAAATTATGATATAAACAAATGCAGAACTTAATCACAAAACAATCACAAAATCAAACACAGATGTAGTAAGTAAAAAAAAAAGCTGTAAAAGGAAAGAATACACCGGATGTTATACTGGTTCAGAGTTACCTTACATCCAATCCTACACCAAGGCAAACACCTCTACAGAATTTTATTATACCAACGTCGAGATTGTAGTCCTCAATTTCTAAAGGCCTTAAGGTACCCTCCTGCCTTCGAGTTCGGGGCAAACTCTTTTGATTTATGGGACACAAGATCATCTAATTGATTTCTAGGCACAACCACACCTTATAGAGAGACTCGATAAACTTTTGATTACAAATTGATCCTATATCTCTTTATAGCACTTTAATCTTCGAGAGAGGGTAGAGAATCAAACAAGAATGAGATTTTAATTTGATTCACTTGAGAATTCGGCAGAGTTTTGGAATGATCTTAAAAATATATATATTTTAGAATATGGATTTGGAGAAGGAGAGAATAAAATAAGAAAATAATTAGTTAAAAAACTCGTTTGTGAAGGCTATTTATAGACCATTAACGATCATAACCATTCATGAAGAGATTTAAACAAATAAACACTTCTTTTGAAAATTGAAACTTTTGAATTTAATGACCAACATGTCGACATGAGGTATCCCATGATGTCGACGTCCTTTAGTTAAAAATAATGTAAAATTTGTTTTGAAAATTGTATTGGAAGGAAAACAAGATAAAATGGTTCTGGAGTAAAATAAACTAATATTCCTATGTTTTAAAATAAAGAAGAGTAGAAAAATATATTATTAGATTGTACATATAAATTTTCTTTTAAATCTCAAGTGTGTATATATATCATAAAGAATATTTAAAAATCAGAAGATAATTTTAAAAACAAACGAAGTTTAAAACAAGAGTTTATTTAAAAACAAAAACAAAGAATATTTTAAGGCTAAAACATCTTGAAAAGTAGTTTTGAAAATAATTTTGAAAAATCATTTTGAAGTAGTTTTGCAAGCTTTTTCCTGCGGAATATCTCATCAGATCAGGACTCAAGAACTTGTACAAAGCCAGGATGTTCGTGGGTTTGTAAGATACTTGTCGTAGGTTTGTAAGCTACTTGTCATGGGTTTGTAAGCCACTAAGAAGGTAGAAATGGGTTCCATCCCAAATGTAATTTGAATGAAGATTTCCATGCTATTATGAAGTTTTAACAAAAGTAGACACTTATCTTTAAATCTTGATCTTGATACTCATGAGTCTTCTAACTTAATTTCTTCATTCTTGATCTTTATACTATACAGTCTTCAATAATCAGTACCTGCCTTACATATATCCTGCATAATAACATTCATATATTTCTAGACAATATTGTTAGTATATAAGTTATAATAATATAAGTTACAAAGGTTGCTGTCATCAAAACCACTATCTCCAGTTCCTAACAATTTCCCCCTTTTAGATGATGACAACCTTATAAAATATACTTACCACTTCAATCATAACATAACTCCCCCTTACACCAACAGTTCCCCCTTACTCTAAGCTTACTATTTTATATAACTTCTCCCCCTTTGTCATCAACAAAAAATAACCTATAAACCTTGAAAATAATAGAAAATGAGATTAAAAAACATATGACATAAGAATAATAACATGTATGAGTGAAATATAGCATCCTTAGTTAAACGGAATTCAAGATTTTATAAACAAAAGATTGTTTTTAGAAGAACATTAATTATATATAGAAATTAACAAACCAGTATACAATCAAGAAATGAAAAAATGCTTAACGAGGACCCTTAACTAATGGTGATTTATGGACCGAACAATTTGGATAGTGGAGACAAAAGTTTCCATGTTGTTCGACCAAATTCCCATTAGCATCAAAAAGGACTTCTCCAACACAAACCACGCCATCTTCGTCCATCTGAACATCCAGATTCGACAGAGGATGTTCTTATTCTTGATCCTCTTGTGGTTCTTCTAGAGGCTCTTCATCTTCAGAATCCTTGTGATGATTCTTCGATGACAATGGGATTAGCATGGTTATTCGTAAGGAAGTTTTGTAAATTCCTAAGGATTCTGCTTTTCCTGTCTTTTTCTCTAGCCATTCGTAGTTGACTCACATGAATTTCCATCATCATTTGAAGCAAATATTTCATCTTCTCTTGTAATTTGATGACTTGTACGTGTGTGGAATGTTGAAAAGGACCAGAATAAGGAGAAGTGGGTGAAAAAGTTTCATTATTAGAAGAGAAAGCCATTTACTGTTTTAGAAGTTTATTACAGAGAATAGAATAGAGAAAAGGAGTAAAAGTCGAAATATATAAATATATAACTTAATAACTAATTTTAGAGGGAAATTTAAATTTGAAAATCTCAGCTTATATGTCGACACAGGGGGATGGGTCATGTCGACATGCCGGGTTCAATTTTTGAGAAATTTTTATTTGTATTAAATATTAACTATACTTGTATTATTTATAATGTATATTTCAATTAATGAAAATATACCTAATTCTCTTCTAAATTTAGTAAAGTTTTTTTAATGGTTGGGTTAATATATCAGCAATTTGTTTTTCAATATTAATATATTTAAGTGTTATGACTTCTTTACTTATATTATCTCTAAGAAAATGATGTCTAATCTATGTGTTTTGTTCTAGCATGATGAGTTGGATTCTTAGATAGGTTTATTGCGCTAGTAGTATCACAATAAATTGGTGATTAAGTTATAGTTAGTCCAAAATCTTTTAAAGTTTGTTGCATATATATAACTTGAGAACAAGCCAAAACAACAGATATATATTATGCTTCAATTGTTGACAAGGATACAGTGTTTTGCTTCTTACTAAACCAGGAAATCAGAGAATGTCCTAGAAAGTGACAAGTTCCACTTGTACTTTTTCGGTCTGATTTACAACCAGCGTAATCAGCGTCACAATATGAAATTAAATCAAATTCATCATTTTTAGGGTAAAATAAACCCTAATCTAAAGTACGTTTTACATATCTTAAAATTATTTTAACAGCTTTTAAGTGAGTTTCTTTAGTTCGAGACTGGTAACTTGCACAGAGATAGACACCATGTATGATGTCAAGACGACTTGCTGTTATATAAAGCAGCGAACCAATCATTCCCCTATATAATTTTTGATCAACATCTTTTGATTTATCTTCTTTACTAAAGCTACATTAGTTGTCATTGGAGTTGGTTTCCCACTAGAAGTGGTCAGTCCAAATTTATTAATTAAATCATTAGCATAGTTTTCTTGATTAATGAAAATTCCTTTATCTAATTGTTCGATTTGAAGTCCTAAGAAGAAACTTAGTTCTCCCATGTGACTCATTTCAAATTCTTTAGTCATTATGTATGAAAATTCTTTATTCATTACGTTATTTGTTGATCCAAATATTATATCATCTACATATATTTGTATTAATTGAATATCATTTTTGTTTCTTTTAATAAAAAGAGTTGTATGTATTTTACCATTTCAGAACCAGATTGTAATAAATAAGACCTTAGTCTTTCATACCATTCTCAAGGAGCTTGTTTCAGACCATATAAATCTTTCTTTAATTTGTATACATGATTTGGAAATTTATTATCTTCAAAAAGTGGAGGTTGTTCAACATAAACATCTTCTTTTACAAAACCATTTAGAAAAGTACTTTTAACATCCATTTGATATAACTTGAAATTATTGTAGTTTGCGAAAGCAAGTAGAATCCTGATATCTTCTAGTCTTACTACAGGTGCAAAGGTTTCGTCATAATCAATTCATTCTTCTTGACAATAACCTTGCATGACTAAACGAGCTTTATTTCTCACGACCTCACCAAGTTCATTCATTTTATTTTTATAAATCCATTTTTTTCCAATTATACTTTTATCCTCAGGTCTAGGAACAAGTTTCTAGACATTATTTTTGGTGAAGTAATTCAATTCTTCTTGCATAGCAAGAACCCATAAATCATCAGATGATGCTTCCTTTGTATTTTTAGGTTCAATAGTTGATATAAAAGCTGCATTACTCATACAATTTAGTTGATTTCTTGTTTTAACTATAGATTCAATATTTCCTAGTATATTTTCTACATGATGATCTTTTAATAGCCTAATTCTTTTATTAGGTTGAATGATTTCACAATTAGTTTCATTAGGTTCATTATTTAAAGTTACAAAATCTTCTTCAGCTTCTATTTGTACCGTATTTTTAAAATTTTCATTAAAAGATTCATGCATTATTTCTTCAATAGTGTTAGTTCTTAAATTATAAACTCTAAATTCTTTACTTCTATTAGAATATCTGATGAAGATACCTTTGTCGGATTTAGGTTCAAATTTATCTAAATTATCTTTTGTATTAAGAATAAAACACTTACTACCAAAAAATTTAAAATAAGCTACTATGGGTTTCTTCCTATAGCGTTTTATTAGTTAATGGTCAAATTAAAATCCTATTTAATATATGACAAGCTATAGCGACTGCTTCAGCCCAAAAGATTTTAGGTAAGTTACTATCAGAAAGCATTGTTCTAGCACACTCTTGACTCGTTCTATTCTTACATTCTACCACTCCTTTTTGATGTGGAGTTCTTGGAAAAGAGAAATTATGAGTAGTTCCTTTTTGATTATAGAAATTCTCAAAATTTTCATTTTCAAATTCTCCACCGTGATCACTACGAATAGTTTTATTTTTAAAGAAAGTTGATCTTGAATTCTTTTAGCAAAATTTTTAAATAATTCAAAAGCATCACTTTTAAATTTAAGAAAAATTGTCCAAGTATATCTAGATTAATCATCTACAGTTACAAAAACATATTTATTGTGATTAATTGATTGAACTTGAGATGGACCAAATAAATCTAAATGAAGTAATTCTAGAAGTTTAGAAGTAGAAATCATATCTTTTAATTTAAATGAACTTTTCTTACGTTTTCCTAATTGTCAAGAATCACATATACTATCTACTTTAAAGTTAACTTGGGAAGACCTCTAACAAAGTTAAGTTTTGATAACCTATATAATAGTTTGAAATTTAAATGACCAAATCTTTTATGCCAAATCCAAGGGTCACTTGTATTAGCCAAAAGACATAAGTTATCATTTGAAACTTTCATACTAAGGATGTAAATATTTTTCTTCCTAATTCCTTCAAAGATAATATTTGACTTATTATCTTTGATGTGACACTTATAGTTCCCAAATTTAATTTTAAACCCTTTATCACATAGTTGACTTGTACTAAGCAAATTATGTTTTAAATTCCTAACTAGGAAAATATCAGAAATAATAGGAGTTTTAGAATTACCGACATTGCAAATACCAACCACATATCCTTTTGAGTTATCTCCAAAGTTGACCAATCCACCATCTTCGTATATAATGTCATTGAGCATCTTGGGATTTTCAGTCATATGCCTTGAACGACCACTATCAAGCATCCATTTATCTTTCTCAATTTGCACAATATGTCCATTGGTTGTTGATTCTTCAAAACCCATGTAACATGTTTATTCCTGCATAACAAACCAATTCAGTAGATAACTTGATTTTTCATCAAAACTATATGCAAACTTATGATACTTTGATGAAATGCATAAATTCACACTAGTATTAATAAAATTTCCTAAAAATACCTTTTTTAACTTTCCATGTTTTAGATTATAAAACTATGAAAACCTATGCTTTGATACAAATTGAAAGGGAGTGCGGATTAAGGATTTTAAGGCTAATTTAACACTAGAGGGGGGGTGAATAGTGTTTAATGGATTCTAAGACTTATATGGACTAATTTAAAAATTATGATATAAACAAATGCAGAACTTAATCACAGAACAATCAAAGAATCAAACATAGATGCAGAAAGTAAATAAAAATTAGTAAAAGGAAAGAACACATCGGATTTTATACCGGTACGAAGTTACCTTACATCTAGTCCTGCACCAACGCAAACACCTCGTATAGATTTTTATTAACCAATGTAGAGATTACAATCCTCAATTTCTAAAGGCCTTGAGGTACCCTCCTGCCTTCGAGTTCAGGGCAAACTTCTCGATTTACGGGACACAAGATCACCCAATTGATTTTCAGGCACAACCACATCTTATAGAGAAACTCGATAAACCTTTGATTACAAATTGATCCTATAACTCTGAATAGCACTTTGATCTTTGAGAGAGGGCAGAGAATCAAACAAGAGTGAGATTCTAATTTGATTCAATTGAGAATTCTGTAGAGTTTCGGCACGATCTAAAAATATAAAAAATTTAGACTATGGGTTTGTGGAGAAGGAGTGAAGAAAATAAAAAAATAGTTAGTTAAAAAATTCATTTGTGAAGGCTATTTATAGACCATTAATGGTCATAGCCATTTGTGACGAGATTTAAACGAATAGGCAATTCTTTTGAAAATTGAAACTTTTGAATTTAACGGCCACCATGACAAAAGGGGTTATCTCATGAT
This sequence comes from Allium cepa, assembly GCA_030765085.1. NCBI lineage: Eukaryota > Viridiplantae > Streptophyta > Magnoliopsida > Asparagales > Amaryllidaceae > Allium > Allium cepa. The sequence continues at coordinate 83,582,919 of CM060931.1, read as the reverse complement.
GTCGACATCCCTTAGTTAAAAACAATGTAAAATTTGTTTGGAAAATGATATTTAAAGAAAAACGATAAAATGATTCTAGAGTAAAATAAAATAATTTTTATATGTTTTAAAATAAAGAAGAGTAGAAAAACATATTTTTAGAATGTATATATAAATTTGATTTTAAATCTCAAGCATATATACATTATAAAGAATATTTAAAAATCAGATGATAATTTTAAAAACAAACAAATTTTAAAACAAGAGTTTCAAAAAAAAGAATATTTTAAGGCTAAAACATTTTGAAAAGCAGTTTTGAAAAACCATTTTGAAGTAGTTTTGCAAGCTTCTTCCTGCAGAACATCACATCAAGACTCGAGAACTTGTACAAAACCAGGATGTTCGTGGGTTTGTAAGCCACTTGTCGTAGGTTTGTAAGCTACTTGTAGTGGGTTTGTAAGCCACTAAGAAGGTTGAAATGGGTTCCATCCCCAATGAAATTTGGAATGAAGATTTCCATGTTATTATGATGTTTTAACAAAACTTGACACTTATCTTGAAATCTTGATCTTGGTACTCATGAGTCTTCAAACTTGATTTCCACATTCTTGATCTTTATATTGTACAGTCTTTAATAATCAGTACCTACCATATATATATATATATATATATATATATATATATATATATATCCTATATAATAACATTCATATATATCTAGACAATAATGTTAGTATATAAGTTATAATAAAATAAGTTACAAATGTTGTTGTCGTCAAAACCACTATCTCCAGTTCCTAACAATATGATGATTATAACATATCAATAACAGACATATATCATCAATAGAAAATAAAATATAAATAACATATCATGATGTCAGATGTAACAGGTGAACAGTTATAGATAATGGCATGTTATATATATAGCAGTTAAATGATTTACAGTTCAACTTCACATCATATTTCAATTGTCGTTTCAAATGAAATCAAATTTAATAAATATAAGAACTTTAATCGTGGGTGATTGCTCACCTTTCGAGGCTAGAGAGATGAACGAGAATGAGATGAGTTACGAATCTAATTACGAATTCCAAAGCAAAGAAAGATTGGCATGAATTTGATGAAAAAAGCTGATAAATAGGAATTGATAAAATCAATCAGAACCATCTTGGTATAACTGAAACAAATATACGTTATAAATTTCTTTAAAACCAGATTTTAAAACAAACATTTAAAATAAGATATATATATATATATATATATATATAATTTCAAATCTGTATTAAATCCCAACACATAAAGTATCTATATATTGGAAAACTCAAATTCACATATACTTATAACAAACTAATGTATGCAAACATATATACAAACTTAATTATATGTTATATATTTTAAAACAATATATATATATATATATATCATAAAAGTCATTATCAACTTACTTTATTAAATATATGTATAAACCCAAACAACCAAATATATACAGTTATATAAACCTACACGTACTACGACCAGATTATATACAACTTATATTATATACTAAGAATATATGTTATTAAAATATATCAATACTAACATATAAAACGGACATATATATACTAAATTTCAAAAGAGAAGTAAAGAAACTTGCATTGTTTCCAATTTTTTTCTCAGATAACTATATATGTATTAAAGTAAACGTATATATGTAACATCATATACATTAGAACTTAAAGTTTTATACAATTGATGTAGATTCCAACTTATTATAAAACTGTCGAATACTATGTATACTAATATAAATTCGTGCAGACGGATAATATTAAACTACTAATACACATATTATACATGCAGACTCACATATATATAACTAACATAACCTATATATATACATAACGACTCAGATCATACTAGAATACATATAATTGCAATCATATATAAACTACAACCGAAACACTACTTATATATATGCACACTATTATATAAACTGCAACCCAATGCATACTTACATATAAAAAAACATATTATATAACTTAGAAAAACTAGCATTTAGGCATTTATATAAACCGTTCTAACAATTTACTTATATAACCATAATTATCCAAAAACCCAAGTATACATATATATATAGATACAAACTAACAAATATATATATAATAACATAAATTAAATATAATATATATGTATACTGATGTAAACCTTTGTATATGACTAACAAATCATATAAAATTTATATAAACAACATATACATACATATATACCCTTATATATATAAAAGAAGAGAAGCTGACAACGAGGCACGCTATGTGTACATTTATATTATGTAATATATAAATGAATTATAAAGAAAAATAATTATTATTATTTATGTGTACATTTATATTATGTAATATATATATATATATATATATCTTTATACTTAAATAAAAAAATTATCATTTTTCAGAAGTACTGTATGCAAATATAAATTGTTTTATTTTTTACTATTTAGTAGATGATTAATGAATATTATTTACTTGGATTTATTTATATAGTTCAAATTTAAGACTATATAATTAGTTAAACATATGGGCTTTGATTTAAAATATTAGGAGAGAATTAAGAAGAGTTTCAAAGTAATTTTCAAAATAATAAAATGTAAATGTTCGAAGTTAAAAATAGAATTTTCAATGCAATGCACAATAACTTCATTGAGATAAATGAACTATAAAATAAATTGATTATTACTATTAATATATATAATTATGTTATCCAGTTTGTATGCCTTTATATCTAAATGAAATCAATTTTACTAATTTTTGATGTGACTATTGTATACATATTGAAATTTTCATGTTTTTGGATTTATTTAATGGATGTAAGTATTATCTAATTAAGTTTATTAAATGGTTTAAATTTTGGATTTGTAATTAATTTAGATTTATGGGTTTGAATAAAACATTAGAAGAGAACTGAGAGAAGATTTGTAAATAATTGTATTTTTCTTTATAAAGTGAGTATTTGAATGTAAAATGGTATAAGAAGCTTAGTAGAATAATTATAAAGTGATAAATTATAAAAAAATTGAAAATGTAATTGCTAACCCAAAAAATGGATAAATACCATGGAGTATAATGTAAAAGCACCAGCCTTGCTAGAATAGAGCAAATATTATAGAAAATAATAGAAGAGTAGACGAGATACAGGGATTTTTATACTGGTTTAGCTCTTAACTAAGCACGTCCACTTTATAGCTTTGATTATTGGTTTGATCTTGTTTGAATGAGATTATAAGGTGGTTAAGAAAAAAGTTAGTCACAAGTACAGGGGTTAGACTGATTCTAAGTCCTAGATCGCCTAATGTAGTTGCCTTGATGACTATGGGGTAGAGGAAAGAGTTGGAGAATATATGGAGATCCCTCGTAGTGATAGCAGAATCTGGATCATGCTTTAGTTGCTCTATGGTTTGCATTAATAAGGGTAGAAGCTATATTGGGTCAGAAGCTCGCTATTAACCAAGTCCAGAAGTCGGCCCACACTTGCACTGGAATGTCCATGGACATCCGAGTTAAAACCTTAACTTGGTATCGAGTTAAGGGTCCATGACTTGGTACCGAGTTAACGAATGAAGTGATAAGTCATTTCTAACTTAGTCCATGTTCTTTTATGTTTTGATGAAGATGTTCCAACCTCTTTTCCACTGTTTTGACGTGATTCAAGCGATCTTTTTAATCATACTCGAGTTATCCTGACTTGTATGATAGCATCCCATCAATCTTCAGATTGGTCATGCTAACCTTGGAGAAAAAGCTTGATGTGGACTCACATGGACTACATTGATGATGTATGAAGTTTTGATAGATTTTGGGGGAAGATCCTTAACTCGGTATCGAGTTAAGAGATCTTAACTTAGTGTCAAGTTAAGAGATCTTAACTCAGTGTCGAGTTTAGGTGTTAACCTCAAACAATGTCAAACTCCTCCAAACCTCTTGTGATGATCCGCCTTTTCGACCCTCAAAGATTGACATTAATACATCCTCGATATTCATGCTGAAAATTCAAGTGCTGGAGAGGCAGATAATCGATGGTGAAAGAAAATAAAATTATAAGAAAGAACAAAATAAATTCTAACATCGCATTAGCCAACTTTAGTTATACATACAGATAATACATACAATCACTCTTAAAATGAGGTATCATAGTCGTAGCAAAGAAAACAAAATCTGGGTCAGTTATTGGGCAGGTGTAAGAAAACTCAAATTACAGATATTTTGAAAACAAAGGATATCTCATAAAATCACGCCGCACATAAACATGGAACGGGTTTTTACATTATGATAACTAAAACATTGCTGGGTAAAATTCTTTGATATTATAATAATGTTTAGATATAAATACTTATTAATCATAGCTTAAATCGTTACATTTATCCAATTCTGGCATACTAGGTTCTACAATCAAGTCCGAAGGCACTTATTAGAGAATGGATTCCATACAATGGTAGGTAAGGGACTACCTTCGATATAGTACATTTCTAGAGGAATGTATCAAGGATCAACACTATGATCTCCACATCTGGCAAGACCGACCTACCCCATTTTGGCTAACACTATGACCTGGGTAGTACTGAATATGACATCATCCAGGCGTTTCCAACCTTTACCGGGATCCCATAGCATACACAAAATACTTGAATATAAAGAAAAAGCTAGAAAGGTTATGACCATATCCTAATGGTTGCGAACCACATAGCCTTACGTCATACCCCGTTTAAGCCATTTTTGGGTGTGAGGCTTGAGGTACATTTACCTTTTATAGAACGTATTCTACTTTGAATGCCATAATTTCATTTCAAATATCGCATGATTGATTTTCATAAAAGTACAACCTTTGAGCTCCTACATCTCAAAGAAAGGTGTTATGTATAAAAGGGGTTACCTCCTAACCACCAACAAATGTACGTTTGTAAAAATCAATGTACGTGTAACTTAGGAATGAAATGTCAGACACTCGTCCATACAAATTGTCCATGATTAAGACAAACCAAAGGCACTTTTTCTACTACATCTCATTTCACCCTTAGGATTAGTAGCAAGTAGTCCTAGCATTGAAGATTCCAAATGAAGATACTATGACCACCATATATATGATATGGGAATTTCAACCAAGGGTGGGTGGCAAGTAGCCCTGTGTTATGAAGATCTCCATCTTCAAAATCATTGTCACTATCTTTTAAACATGTATATTGGTTCGAAGTGGTTTTCGAATAGGAATCACCTAAATTTGATCTTCGTTTCCCCAAACCAGTTATCGATAGAAAGAGGTTAAGTATTGTAGGTGATTATTATTCCTTTAATCATTATCTTTTCTACCAAGTAAAATGTCATCTTGAGATATATACCTTTAAAACATTTCTTTTCACTGTATACGGGATTGTTAAACCTCTCTTTAACTTTGGAAATGTCATAATATCTCCTTTAAATTACTTAGAAATTGGTGTCCATTCTTTTATGGAAAATTTATGTTAATTATACCCAATACCAATTTCTGTATTCTACTTATGATATGCATCGAATAATGGTGAAATCACCTTTTAAATTCAGACGGATAGTACAGGTTCCCTCTTCGGATTTTAGTATGGGTTTATCTTTCAGGAAGACGCTAAATCTCCTTTTCTTTTATCCTTTGAAAATGTGGTTTGAGTAATCAAATTTACTATCCCCTCCGTCGGGCCAGTCCGGATAGCTAGAGCGGAACCGAGACATTGTTATCCAATATTAAGTCTATGGACTATCTCTCTATCATCCATAAGGAAATCTAGTTATTTGATCAACTCAAAACCATTAAAATTTGTTGATTTATTATTCGAGAACATTTCCAAAGATTTGCGAAAAAAATCCCAAGTTAAATCTTTGAAACACCCCACACCCCTTAGTATACAAAAAAAGGGCACACTAAAAGATATTGTGCGTTGTAGGTGTAGCTAAAACTTTACAGAGATTGAGATTCACAAGAAAAAATAAATAAAACAGCGGAAACATTTAAAACAATAACTTATTTATAAATCAAACTTCATAAAATAAGTAATAACCAAAATAAGTCTCAAAATACCAAATACATATGTCTTATGAAAAACACCATCTCGGTAACAATATTAGAGTACATAAATAAAACAATCCCTCTCAACAGTACCAGTACATCCAAGCTAAAATAAAAAGAAAATTGGAACAGAAGAAAAGGAATACATGAAGAATCTCTGAGAATGTCACTTCTAGAAAGCTGAAAGTCTACTGCCCTTGTCTCTGATAGCCAATAGCGGAAAAGTGGAAAATAAAGGAGTAGGTCAGACTAAAAGTCTGGTGAATGAAAGTAATTACTAGTTTTTTTAAGCAAGATAAAGATAATAGACTTTACAACAGTTCTAGTTATAAAAGAAAAAAAGGAAAAGATAAAGTTGAAATCAAATATGGTTTAACTTTTTTTTGCTTAAATAGTTTCGATTGTTTCGATTATTTGCACTTGTCTTAGATAGCTGCTTTGATCAGGTTGAAATCCCAATCCTAGTTTAATTAGGCCGAAGTCGTGGTTCTACCCTTTGATTGGCCTTCTATCACTATTGTGGCACTATTAGCCAGTCCCATCCTGTGGGTCCCACGGCAAGGACGCCTATTTAGCACTTTGGAACTCAATAGCGACTTATATCCCTACACTGAGGCCGCATGCTCGGTCACCACCGGCTCGCGCTATCTATTGCTCCCTCTTTGGACCTCTTTTCTATCCTAAACAGCATAAGCGTGCCCAGCTTCACCTAAGTGTGTTGTGTGACCACCGGTTCCTAATTAAAGTCGAATGCTGCTAATACGGGTCCTAACAAACAAAATCTAGTTGCACTCCTTGTGCAAATCCCCTTATTTGAGCTTTTAATTATTGATCCATTGTCTACCCTAATCAGCGTAAGTGTGTCCCAAGGGGAATATTGCCGGCATGGATCCTACTTCTTAATTATTGACCAGTTATCTACCCTAATGTAACGACCCGTAAATTTTCGATAATTAAAATAGCTAATTTAATAAGATTTCGTGATTTAATGTTAGAAAAAAATTGTAAGTCGTTTGGAATAATAATAACTAGAATGAAATGCAACAAGATTATATCTAAGTTAATTATTTATGAATTGAATAAAATCCCAAATCAATTGAAATGTTATGTAGTCAAAGGTAATTGAATGAATTTGTATTGTATAGGTAATTGTGACACTTGTTTGTAAATAATAAACTTATAAGAAATTAAAAGTTAACGGTGATAATTATTTAAGTTACCTATTCATTTAGTTGGTCGAATTGAATTTGTGAACCAATTGCAATTGAAATGAAAGTTCATATATTAGTTGAGTGCATTATCTCTAACTGTGGATTAATAATAATGTAGAGTTCATTTGATGTAATATAGTAAATCGACTGATAATGAAATTTTTATTTAAAAATCCAATGTTGAAATCCGTCACATATTGAACAATTAAATTGTTTAAATTTAATATTTGGAATTTATTGAATAAATTGAATAAGAGGAATTGAATAACTGTTTAATGAAAATGGTTGTTCTATAATTTGAATTTGTTAAATTTTACAAGTTATTTTGAATATTTCAAAAGAAAGTGATTTAAGAATAATCAAATTGGTTTAAATTTAATATTACAAATGTTTGAATAATTAAATTCCGGATTTGATACGATTAATTTGATATTGAAATTCAATATATGAAAATAGAGTGAACAATTGAAATATGGTTTAATATGATTCAAATTGGTTCCCAAAGGGAATGTAAGTTATATCGGGATTATAATAGAGTTAATAAGATTTTAAAATTGAAATTATTGGATAATTGAATAACGGGTTTAATATGATTAAAAATGATTCGTAAAATTTTATTTTATCATATTGGAGTTATAGTGATGTTATAGAACTTTTAAAACTTAATTTAAAATTTATTTGTGAAAACTGAATATTTTAATATTTAATTATCGACTGAAAAATAGCCAATTTTCGAACAGTCTCGGAATTGGACGAAACTAGTTCCATTAGATCCATAATAGTTTGTTATTACCGGATTTCAATTTTCGTAGCAATCGGAATTTTCGTTTGACCGTGGCAGCTCGAAACGCATCGAAATTGTTTTAATATTAATTTGGCGAGTTAAAATAGTCATTTTTCAAACGGTCTCGGATTTCGACGAAACCAGTTTCATCGGATCGGTAACGTGATATTATTGTAAGGTTTCAAATTTTGAGTCAATCGGATTTACCGTTTGTCCGGGGCGAGCCCAAACGCACAGAAATTTGATTAACCGATTTAATTTCAAATCGATCGTTTATTGCCGTAACTCACACATACGATCGAATTAGCCTCCGAAACATGTTCCATTGTGTTCGGAACATGGGGTAAACCGTAGAAACGCCTGCCGGCACGCTTAGTTTGGAGTTCGGAAAATTTTCGGTGAATGGTGTTTTTGCAATTTTCTATAAAAGGCCCTCCATTTCACAATTTGCAAACAAAGGCTAGGGTTTCAGCCCTTAGCCGCCACTATAGAGATGAATGGCCAGAAATTTCGAAACTTCTTCCTCATTTTCCTCTCAATCCATCAACAATTAGAAAAAACTCTCAACTACAAAGTTGTAGAGGGCATCAAGATCTAGCTATCCAACGGTGGAGGTCGGAAACGGAGCCACGGATTGACGGCAAAACGCGATGGAAGCAGCTGCGTTTTTCACGCAAATCGAGGCAAGGGGGAAAGCCGACCTAGGCCACACTCTGGCCGATGGTGGAGCTCGTGGTGGCGAACAACGTGGCACTCTCCGATCGTCTTCAAGTTGTTCGGTTTGGTCGTGAAAATTGCGGGAAGAACGGCGGCTGATGGGTTTGTTTCTTGCGTTCAAACCTGGGTATTCAACGTGAAGAGGAAGAAGATGCAGCAACGGCTCAGATCTGAAGATGCAGAAATCGATGGCCAGGATGCAGTTGAGGGTTTGATATTTAAAATAAAAGCTGAAATTGTATATTTAAATTCATATAAACTTTAAAATAGCATAACTTTTTCATACGAGGTCGAAAATGTACGAAACTTTTTGCATTGGAATCGTATCGACGAGCACTACGCAATGGAGCTGGTTTGGAATCATTTGGAGATAGTGAAAATTTTGGGTAAAATTAAACACTCGTTTAATTTTATTCGAAATAAAACGCTGGAACTACATTGAAATCAAAGTGAGTGTTTTATAACGCTCACAACGTACTCAATATCTTTATGCTAGTTAAATTTGACATTATGAAGTGTTAAGAATTTTATTTGTCATTGTTTGATAAATTTAATTGTCGTATAGATTGTCATTTGAATTAACCGTTGAAAATTAAATTGACCGTTGAAATTGAAATTGAATTGCGATAAAATTGCCTGACATTGATAACTATGAAATTGCTATGAATTATATTGTCTATTGGATGATTTATTTCGATGGATGCTATTGGCTGATATTTAAATGTTTGGATGTTTATTGCTTATGTATAACCTGTTATGCATACATATGACAATATGATTGATTTAAGTGATATATATTCATCCCTGACATTTAATTGAAATAAATAATTACTTGGCCATAGGATAGAAAATTATATACGGACACCGAATTGGCTAAATTAATAAGTTTTAAAATCGTCGATTTGAAATTTATTAAATGTTTTGATTTAAAAGTTATAAATAGAAATAAATTTATAGAAATCTAATTTATCGAAAAATTGAGTTTGGAATGTTGAAATAAATTTTGGTTAAAAGAAATTGTTAGATAATATAAGTCGAGACTTTGAAAAAAATTAGGATTCGATTGAATTTCGAAAATTGATTTGTTTAAAGATTTAACCTTAATTCGAGCTTTGAATATTACTAAGCAAAAGCGATATAAAAATGATATTTTGAAATCGAGCTTGGAATTGAATCATATTCGAAATTGGATTTAAACTTGAATATTATTGGAAATTTTTTTTAAGTATTATAAATTGATATTGTGAAAAATCAAGCTAAAAATCGATATACATTGGAATTGAATAAGTTGAAGATGAATGTAAAATTGAATTAATTTGAAATCAAAGTTGACAATGATTTGAATTGAAATTGAAATTGAATCGGTAGAATGAAAATTGAAATTGTTTTGAATTGGGAAGTTATAATTGAAATGGTTTGGTTTTGAAGCTGTTTTATTTTGTTTTCCAAATTACTCAGTTTTATAAACCATTTTGAATACTTAAACTATTTTAATCTATTTTAAACCTACTTAGCCCAGTTTAAATTATTTTAAACTAATTTATCTGTTTCAAACTCATTTTAAGATTTTAAGTATTTTAAGTATTTTAATTATTTAAAACTACTTTTAAACTACTTAAAACTATTTTCTAAAATTCTAAGCTGGTCAATAAGGTGAAATGTTTATATTTAAATCTTGAATTTAAATACGAATTGGGTTAAATGAAGTTGCAACCTAAATTGAAATTCGAAATGATGTTGAAAACGAAATGAGACATTGATGCGGAAAATGATTTTTGAAAGGGAATCTTACATTTGAATAGATACGATGATATTTGAAATAGATTTGATTTTTGAAGCAAATATGATATTTTGATATCAATTATGAATCGATTTGAAATGTAAAAGAGCCAACGGTGTAATAATACGTAGTTATTTAAGAGACCGGGATCGGATATGGACATACTCTCTGTCGATACCGAAAACCACTTTAATAACTATTATACATGGAGTGTTGATCCAAAATGAAGTGGATGGTTTGGTAAACGTGTTGACTGAAGAAAGAGAACGATTATTGGATGACCCATGACATGACTAAAACAGGAGCCGCGCTGGGCCATTGAGGTTCGCCACCTCTAGCGGACACGCTTGTTCGATACCATTTCTATTACATTTGTGATTCGATTTGGGTGCACCCCTTGATTTGGGAGTGTTGTTTCGCGGTGTTGGGGTAGCTGCTGGCTATGCTCAACATCAGTCTGGATCACGCAACTACTAGTATCCTAGTTGGTATCGCCTCATGTACCTTGTCATACTGATTATCCTATTCGCGACCACTACTTACGTTTTGTGTTATACCTATGGGGTACCCTCTGATAACCACCAGTTTACGGTGGGGCTTACGGTGCTGTATAGACTATGGCATTATAAAAATGTGTTAAGGGGGATTATGGTAACGCCTTAACGCTATTTTGATACTTAATATTACTGATAGGCATTATCTACTTAGCGTACATTACTACATAGTAGATAGTTTAACGGATCCTTGAGAGATGGAAAATCCCGTAACATCTCTTAAGTTATTGCACGCACGTTGACACTGGATATGAGATGTCAAACCCCGTAAACATCTCTGACGCCGTTACACTCATATTTATTTACGATTGATTTAACCTTCATAAGGATATTTAGTCCTGACTCGAGTGTTTTGTCTTTTCATTACGCTCGGGTCAGTCCTGAGTTTTCAGATTTTTGAAGATCTATTCTGGAGGACGAAGACGAAGATTTGATACACTATTACTATTATTATCTGTGCATCATGCTATTTGCTGCATTATTTAAATTGTTTTGTTGTATATGTATAACTCTGATAAATGTTGTATAAATAATTGTCAAAGTATAGTAAACAGCACATGAACTGTTTATTTGACTATTATATTTTATCGTTCCGCTGTGAGATTCTGTGTTGTTTCATTTCCTTTATTTCTTTTCTTTTCATTTCTTATTTACCCCAATAATTATCTGCACTTTTGAATGGTTTGGAATCGACATGTGAATTTGATCGTCGGTTTAAACTGTCCAAAAAGACGGGTCGTTACAGTTGGTATCAGAGCTTTGGTTTAGCGATAAACCTTGGCTCTAGTGGGGAATAACTCATTGAAATTGAGGTAAACTATATGAATGAGTTGAGTGTATATGAGAGAGCGTACTTGTTATTTGATATAAAATGGTTTTATATTGTGTTAACTTTGTTCCGTTGATATTTATGAATTCTTGTCGATACTTGGGACGCCAAGGCGTCGATAGGAATTTCTAAACACTCGAATAGGACAAATCAACACAATATCGTTTTGGAATATATTTTATATAAAAGAATTATTTGAATATTTATTCATTTTGATTGAATTGATTGTTAGGAGATGATAATATTAGATTATTATCGTTATTGTTTGATCAGTCAATATTTACAACAATTGATTAAATAACAATGGATTTAGGAAAATGAAATCTTGTAAACACAATTGATAATGAATATAAATGAATTTTAACTTGGATTTGGGAATTTAAATTCCGGTGTTTGAAATTGACTTACAAGAATTTGAAAAATATAATATGAGTATTATATGGTAGTATAATTGAGTTGAAATTGTTTTCGGGGGATTTTTTTTTTTAATGATAAGTGTTATATTCCCTTCTCATGACGCTAGAAAATGATTTCGGTGATGAGTGCACACATCATCGGCGTTTATTTTCGAGAGTCCAAATGGGGGAGACCACTTAATAGCTTGTCTAAACCTTGTTTTGATTCAAATTTTATTTTATTTTGTATTCTCTATAGTATGATTTGATATATAAATTATATAAGTATATATTATTTCAAAACTTGATTTGAAATGAAACCGGGATTGGAATTCTTAAGTCCTTTAATAATTAATGATTTTTTTTAAAATGATTGAAATGAATTTAGACTTGAATCCTTAAGGAACTTCTGAATTGTGAAATAAGAAATGAACCTAAGAGCTAAGTGAAAATATCAATTGAAGTATAAATCCTTAGAATTAGGAAATTATGAACTTAAAATAAAATTGAAACTGTAAAACTCGCATAGTATTAAATTTCATTCTATAGAATAGATATAACTTACCAAAATATTTAAGAAGTTCAAAAATGTTATATGAATTGTTAATTGGATAATGTACAAGTATGGGTTTGAATAATGAAATATGCGTTTAATTAATGGTTTGCAAATATGAATAAAATTGTTAGTAAATAATTGGAATTTAAATTAACTTTTAAAGGTGATTCACAATTATGTTAATATAAAATGGAAATACTATAAGTGAATGAATAAAATTTAAAATTAACGAAATATAAAATTGGTAAATGGAAACTAATTAAATTTGAATATAACTAAATGTCAATAAACTTGGAAGTGTGTGAAATTAAAATTGACTTGGAAATGTATAATTGATTTAGTGTAGATTTTGGATGGATGTTAATGTTTGATATGCATTGGTTGTTAGATGGATGATAATTGATTAAGTAGAATTCATTAGTGTTAATGGAATTGAATAAATGGAATAAAATTTTAAAATAATTAAATTCAAATTTGAAGCAAAGTGAAATTAAATATAATTGAATTCAATTTTAATTGAAGCAAATTGACTTGAATTTAAAATGTGAATGAAACGAACTTGAATAAACCGGAAACAAATTGAATGTAAACCTATTGCATGGATGAATAAGAAAATAAATGACTTTGTGTTTATGATTGTTCTTTAGAAAAATTTGAAGTTTTGATGGTTTGTACTTTGAAATAATAAAAGCAAAATTTGGAGAGAAAAAAATCCAAAATTGTCCAATATATGCTGAAACGAAAACAACCATTACTTTTAATGGCTGAACGGAATTCGACGGTCTTGGACTTTTCGAAAAGCTTAGAAACTATAGCATAACTTTTATTTAGAGTGTCTTGAGAAAATTCCTTCGTCTACTAGGTTAAAAACTTGAATGTTACTCGCTGTCCTGTGTAAAAATAAGTAAAATCAGTAGTATACACTCTTAGTATTTTCGCCATACCTTTTGACTGGTTTTTCGGATTTTGATGATCTTGAACTTTATGGAAAGCTAAGAACTTAAGCTAAAACTTTTGTTTTAAGTGTTTTGTGTTTTGATGTCGGTTATAAGGTCGAAAATGTGAGTGAACGTCGCTGACCTGCGCAATTCATTGCCCAGGCTGAGGCGTATCCTCTAAGTAAAACGGCCATAATTTTTGAACGTATGGTCCGAATTCGATAATTTTGGACATTGCGAAAAGCCTGAAATGAATGAAACAACTTTTATTTAGATTCCGTTGCCGAATTTTATCGTTTAGGTGACCTAAAACAAGGATTTGTTTGCTGTCCTGAAATTGGAATCTCAGTTTTGAAGCTAAATATGTTATATATATGTTGTGTAGGCTAAGTATATCGATCTATCTTTATATGAATGGTTCTAACTTAGTTATTGAGTGTTTAGTAGGTGCGAATTTCACTTTCTTCGCATTTGGAGCTCGCTTTCGCGCTATATTAGCCGTATATGCTCGCTAACAATATATAAGGTACATATCTTGGATTACATACCATACTTTTACACTTTTTCCCTGCGGGATGCCTCATCACTTGATGAGATGTATATTTGTGATATATATACTGTCATTTTTTTTCCGATCGAGCCGCGCAAAGAAGACTCTGCCGAAATTTTCCGTAAAATCCGGGTGTTAGAAAATTTTCAAGTTTTAAAAATTTTTATAACTTGTTTTGATTACTAACTTTTAAAGTTAGGAAGCCGTTTGGAGTAACTTAGTGGAAGCGTAGTTATGACTTTATAAATGGAATTTCATTGTTTATAAGTGGATAATTTTTAATAAAATATATCAAATGTTGAATTCTTTACTTAGTTCCTTTTCCCTTCTTTTTCCTTTTCGGGGACGAAAAGTTTTGAGTGGGGGAGAGTGTTACGACCCGTAAATTTTCGATAATTAAAATAGCTAATTTAATAAGATTTCGTGATTTAATGTTAGAAAAAAATTGTAAGTCGTTTAGAATAATAATAACTAGAATGAAATGCAACAAGATTTTATCTAAGTTAATTATTTATGAATTGAATAAAATCCCAAATCAATTGAAATGTTATGTAGTCAAAGGTAATTGAATGAATTTGTACTGTATAGGTAATTGTGACACTTGTTTGTAAATAATAAACTTATAAGAAATTAAAATTAACGGTGATAATTATTTAAGTTACCTATTCATTTAGTTGGTCGAATTGAATTTGTGAACCAATTGCAATTGAAATGAAAGTTCATATATTAGTTGAGTGCATTATCTCTAACTGTGGATTAATAATAATGTAGATTTCATTTGATTTAATATAGTAAATCGACTGATAATGAAATTTTTATTTAAAAATCCAATATTGAAATCCGTCAAATATTGAACAATTAAATAGTTTAAATTTAATATTTGGAATTTATTGAATAAATTGAATAACGGGAATTGAATAACTGTTTAATGAAAATGGTTGTTCTATAATTTGAATTTGTTAAATTTTACAAGTTATTTTGAATATTTCAAAAGATAGTGATTTAAGAATAATCAAATTGGTTTAAATTTAATATTACAAATGTTTGAATAATTAAATTCCGGATTTGATACGATTAATTTGATATTGAAATTCAATATATGAAAATAGAGTGAATAATTGAAATTTGGTTTAATATGATTCAAATTGGTTTCCAAAGGGAATGTAAGTTATATCGAGATTATAATAGAGTTAATAAGATTTTAAAATTGAAATTATTGGATAATTGAATAACGGGTTTAATATGATTAAAAATGATTCGTAAAATTTTATTTTATCATATTGGAGTTATAGTGATGTTATAGAACTTTTAAAACTGAATTTAAAATTTATTTGTGAAAATTGAATATTTTAATATTTAATTATCGACTGAAAAATAGCCAATTTTCGAACAGTCTCAGAATTGGACGAAACTAGTTCCATTAGATCCGTAATAGTTTTTTATTACCGGATTTGAATTTTCATAGCAATCAGAGTTTTTGTTTGACCGTGACAGCTCGAAACGCATCGAAATTGTTTTAATATTAATTTGGCGAGTTAAAATAGTCATTTTTCAAATGGTCTCGGATTTCGACGAAACTAGTTTCATCGGATCCGTAACGTGATATTATTGTAAGGTTTCAAATTTCGAGTCAATCGGATTTACCGTTTGTCCGGGGCGAGCCCAAACGCACAGAAATTTGATTAACCGATTTAATTTCAAATCGACCGTTTATTGCCGTAACTCACACATACGATCGAATTAGCCTCCGAAACATGTTCCATTGTGTTCGGAACATGGGGTAAACCGTAGAAACGCCTGCCGGCACGCTTAGTTTGGAGTTCGGAAAATTTTCGGTGAATGGTGTTTTTGCAATTTTCTATAAAAGGCCCTCCATTTCACAATTTGCAAACAAAGGCTAGGGTTTCAGCCCTTAGCCGCCACTATAGAGATGAATGGCCAAAAATTTCGAAAATTCTTCCTCATTTTCCTCTCAATCCATCAACAATTAGCAAAAACTCTCAACTACAAAGTTGTAGAGGGCATCAAGATCTAGCTATCCAACGGTGTAGATCGGAAACGGAGCCACTGATTGACGGCAAAACACGATGGAAGCAGCTGCGTTTTTCACGCAAATCGAGGCAAGGGGGGAAGCCGACCTGGGCCGCACTCTGGCCGATGGTGGAGCTCGTGGTGGCGAACAACGTGGCACTCTCCGATCGTCTTCAAGTTGTTCGGTTTGGTCGTGAAAATTGCGGGAAGAACGGCGGCTGATGGGTTTGTTTCTTGCGTTTACAAACCTGGGTATTCAACGTGAAGAGGAAGAAGATGCAGCAACGGCTCAGATCTGAAGATGCAGAAATCGATGGCTAGGATGCAGTTGAGGGTTTGATATTTAAAATAAAAGCTGAAATTGTATATTTAAATTCGTATAAACTTTAAAATAGCATAACTTTTTCATACGAGGTCGAATATGCACAAAACTTTTTGCGTTGGAATCGTATCGATGAGGACTACGCAATGGAGCTGGTTTGGAATCATTTGGAGATAGTGAAAATTTTGGGTAAAATTAAACGCTCGTTTAATTTTATTCGAAATAAAACGCTGGAACTACATTGAAATCAAAGTGAGTGTTTTATAACGCTCACAACGTACTGAATATCTTTATGCTAGTTAAATTTGACATTATGAAGTGTTATGAATTTTATTTGTCGTTGTTTGATAAGTCGTATAGATTGTCATTTGAATTAACCATTGAAAATTAAATTGACCGTTAAAATTGAAATTGAAATTGAATTGCGATAAAATTGACTGACATTGATAACTATGAAATTGCTATGAATTGTATTGTCTATTGGATGATTTATTTCGATGGATGCTATTAGCTGATATTTAAATGTTTGGATGTTTATTGCTTATATATAACCTGTTATGCGTACATATGACACTATGATTGATTTAAGTGACATATATTCATCTCTGACATTTAATTGAAATAAATAATTACTTGGCCATAGGATAGAAAATTATATACGGACACCGAATTGGCTAAATTAATAATTTTTAAAATCGTCGATTTGAAATTTATTAAATGTTTTGATTTAAAAGTTATAAATAGAAATAAATTTATAGAAATCGAATTTATCGAAAAATTGAGTTTGGAATGTTGAAATAAATTTTGGTTAAAAGAAATTGTTAGATAATATAAGTCGAGACTATGAAAAAAATTGGGATTCGATTGAATTTCGAAAATTGATTTGTTTAAAGATTTAACCTTAATTCGAGCTTTGAATATTACTAAGCAAAAGCGATATAAAAATGATATTTTGAAATCGAGCTTGGAATTGAAGCATATTCGAAATTGGATTTAAACTTGAATATTATTGGAAAATTTTGTTAAGTATTATAAATTGATATTGTGAAAAATCAAGCTAAAAATCGATATACATTGGAATTGAATAAGTTGAATATGAATGTAAAATTGAATTAATTTGAAATCAAAGTTGACAATGATTTGAATTGAAATTGAAATTGAATCGGTAGAATGAAAATTGAAATTGTTTTGAATTGGGAAGTTATAGTTGAAATGGTTTGGTTTTGAAGCTGTTTTATTTTGTTTTCCAAATTACTCAGTTTTATAAACCATTTTGAATACTTAAACTATTTTAATCTATTCTAAACCTACTTAACCCAATTTAAATTATTTTAAACTAATTTATCTATTTCAAACCCATTATAAGATTTTAAGTATTTTAACTATTTTAATTATTTAAAACTACTTTTAAACTACTTAAAACTATTTTCTAAAATTCTAAGCTGGTCAATAAGGTGAAATGTTTATATTTAAATCTTGAATTTAAATACGAATTGGGTTAAATGAAGTTGCAACCTAAATTGAAATTCGAAATGATTTTGAAAACGAAATGAGATATTGATGCGGAAAATGATTTTTGAAAGGGAATCTTACATTTGAATAGTTACGATGGTATTTGAAATAGTTTTGATTTTTGAAGCGAATGTGATATTTTGATATCAATTATGAATCGATTTGAAATGTAAAAGAGCCAACGGTGTAATAATACGTAGTTATTAAAGAGACCGGGATCGGATATGGACATACTCTCTGTCGATACCGAAAACCACTTTAATAACTATTATACGTGGAGTGTTGATCCAGAATGAAGTGGATGGTTTGGTGAACGTGTTGACTGAAGAAAGAGAACGATTATTGGATGACCCCTGACATGACTAAAATAGGAGCCGCGCCGGGCCATTGAGGTTTGCCACCTCTAGCGGACACGCTTCTTCGATACCATTTCTATTACATTTGTGATTCGATTTGGGTGCACCCCTTGATTTGGGAGTGTTGTTTTGCGGTGTTGGGGTAGCTGCTGGCTATGCTCAACATCAATCCGGATCACGCAACTACTAGTATCCTAGTTGGTATCGCCTCATGTACCCTGTCATACTGATTATCCTATTCGCGACCACTACGTTATGTTTTGTGTTATACCTATGGGGTACCCTCTGATAACCACCAGTTTACGGTGGGGCTTACGGTGCTGTACAGACTATGGCATTATAAAAATGTGTTAAGGGGTATTAGGGTAACGCCTTAACGCTATTTCGATACTTTATATTACTGATAGGCATTATCTACTTAGCGTACATTACTACATAGTAGATAGTTTAACGGATCCTTGAGAGATGGAAAATCCCGTAACATCTCTTAAGTTGTTGCACGCACGTTAACACTGGATATGAGATGTCAAACCCCGTAAACATCTCTGACGCCGTTACACTCATATTTATTTACGATTGATTTAACTTTCATAAGGATATTTTAGTCCTGACTCGAGTATTTTGTCTTTTCATTACGCTCGGGTCAGTCCTGAGTTTTCATATTTTTGAAGATCTATTCTGGAGGACGAAGACGAAGGTTTGGTACACTATTACTATTATTATCATCTGTGCATCATGCTATCTACTGCATTATTTAAATTGTTTTGTTGTATATGTATAACTCTGATAAATGTGGTATAAATAATTGTCAAAGTATAGTAAACAGCTTCATGAACTGTTTATTTGACTATTATATTTTATCGTTCCGCTGCGAGATTCTGTGTTGTTTCATTTCCTTTATTTATTTTCTTTTCTTTTCTTATTTACCCCAATAACTATCTGCACTTTTGAATGGTTTGGAATCGACATGTGTATTTGATCGTCGGTTTAAACTGTCCAAAAAGACGGGTCGTTACACCTAAACAGCATAGCGTGTCCCATGGGGAATGCTGCCGGTACGGGTCCTATTTCTATCTTTGCTTATTAACTTAAATATAAGTTCTAATATAAGCCTCTTTTGCTATCCCTGTATGCTTACTTATTAACTTAAATATAAGTTCTAAAATAAGCTTTTTCTGTTCACTCTCTGTGTTATAATTTTTCTTATTAACTTAATCCAAGGTCTAAGTTTAAAAATAAGCTTCTTCTGCAATTTCTTCTATGTTCTCTTTTTTGTTATAATTACATGTTATAACTATGCTTGCAAATGTCTTAAATTTACCTATTTCGGTCTATGTCCAATTTACTATAGTTCTTATTTTACATCTAATTTTTATAAATTCAGTGCTCTTATATTTTAGTCCATATTAGCGAATTATTCTCTTTTAATTATTCCATTCGTGTAAAAAGGGAATTAAATAGAACTAACATCTAAAGATAAATCCCAACATAGAACAGATGTAAATAAAATATAAATAATAGTAAATAACTGCAAATACTGTAAATAGCTATAAATAATTGGAAAAACTATAATTAACAATAAATAATTGCAAATAACTGAAATAGAATAGCTAAAAGAAAATAGATTGGAAAGCAAGTCTAAAATTTACCTAAAAATAAACTGTAAATAAACTTGCGTAAAGGTTATCACAAATTTGTAGAGAAACTACAACTAATGGAAACCGTATTATTTTAAATTACTTAAAATACTAAAATAATTACTTAAACACTCATATGTGTTCCTTAGCTCTTTTCCTTGGCCTTCCCAGATCCACTTCTAAGGTACAAAATATTTGAATTAAAAAGATCTTCTCCTTGGAAAAATATTCCTTTGAGGGTCCAGTCACAGGCAATGAACCAAGATGAAGAAAATCTAAATGAGAAAAATAGCTAGGCCTAGGGTCTTATTTATAGTGTCGCTTGTGGATCTCAAAACATTGGATTTGAAGATTAAATCTGGTCCAACCACGTCATAAGCTCACTGGGAACCGTAGGATGGAAGCAGGAACGCACAAGATGGAGTAGAAATGGAAAAATGACGTGTTCGAATCGAACTGGGTGAAGGTACATACAAAAGGCAAGGCGGGTCGACCTACCAGTCGACCCACACATGCTAGGTTCGACCTATAGGTCGACCTAGCCATAGTGAGAGTCGACCTTCCCCATTGTTTTTTTTCTTCTTTTCTTATTTTTTGAATTCTTCTTACCTTCATATCTTCTTCATTCAAGCTCGGATTCTCACAATCTATAAATGGAATTGACCAGAAAATTACCACAGACACAGTGGTGCAACTCCCATGTCTCAATTTTGATAATTTCACAAACTTATTTTATTAACTCATTAATTAATTATTATAGCTTAAATTTTGGCTTGTTATATTCTTCCCTCCTTAAGGGATTTCGTCCCTGAAATCTCTAAGGATAGAAGAATGAAATAAATGTTTTCATCAGAGTTTTACAACCAACAACTCAACATCATCCATTATATCCATTGTCCTTAAGTTTTTCTAAATGCATTTTATGATACATATGCAATTAGGTTAGTGTCAATGTCCCTAACTAATGCAAAAGATTAGACGGTCTCCTGATTCAGTCGACCTCCTTTTATGCAATCATGTCTATGCCATGTATCCAAATGAATGCAATTTCCTAATGTTAACTGGTAGTTCTATATGCGTGCTACAATCATCATCCAAATGCAACAATCATGTAATAATCATCCATTTATAGCAACCAAGGAATAAAATAAAAATAAAAATGCAAATGTGCACACATCCATATGCATATGCTCTAGTGTCCTAGTTAGGCAGATCCCCAAGAGATAATAGTGCCTAGTGTAAGTTTATGCATCCATTGGCATCCACTAACAACCACTAGTATCCATCATACATAACATGTTCGAAGAACACGTTTTCATCAATTCCTACCATCCATAAGTTAAATCCTAAGTTCTACCCTCCCAAAGGATAATAAAGGAAAGAACCTATTCAAAACTAAAGATGGAAATAGAAATTCAAAGTTTATTATCAAAGAGATATGGACAAGAGGCACTTATTCTTTCCTAATTAAATCAATCTTCTCTGAAGTCTCTCTAACACTATCGGGACCAAATAGCAATCTCTCTGTAGACTCTAACCAACACAAAGGCGACTTGCATGGTCTTTCATAAAGAGATTCAAAAGGTGTCATTCCAATGCTAATCTGAAATCTATTATTATAAGCAAACTCTACTAAGGGAAGATGCTCCTCCCTAGCTCCTCCAAAATCAAGAATATACATCCTCAACCATGTGGGTCTTACCATCTTACTAATATCACTTTACTATTCTTCTAAAGTTTACATACATGAAGCGACAATTCTAGGTTCTCACTAGTGTCCAATACACCTTATGGAAACTTCTATTAGTACTTCTAAAAGTAATCACTGCTATGTCCTTCATCGCCTTACACTTTTTCCATCACACATGGAAAATGGTTCCTATCTACTCCACATTTGAAAGTTTGCTTTGGTATTTATCATTCCATTTCAAAAATTAAAGCTTCTAAACTTTTAAAATATCAAACCCCAAATTTCTTGTCTTAAAAAGTGCTATTTTCAAATTTTCATTAAATTCAAAGATACTTGGTTACTTAACATTTTAACTTTATAGACTTTCCTTACAGCCTTTTTGAATTTATTTTATTCCCCAAACCTAGTGAGAAAAACTTACAAATTCTAAGTTCAAAACTTATTCCTCTTTTTTCTTTTAAAGACCTTTATAGCTTTCCATATAAATTTGGATTTTTAAATTTAATACTAAGTTTTTCTTCCAAAAGTTTATTTACCTTTTCACCAGAGCAATTTTTTTAAAATGTTCTTACATGTTTTCAAAATATTTTCTTTCCATAGATTTTCAATTTTGCAAAAACTGGAGTAGACAAGAACAATTATTTTATTAAAAACTCCTTAACTTTCCAATTACTTAACCTTGGAGGAGTTCCTAACTACAAATCAAGACTTCCTACAAAGGCCCACTATAATATATCTCCTAACCAACTCTATCTTTAATTATTACACTTCTTATTGTAGCTAATGTTTTATACCTTAATATATTGGAACAACTTTCTTAAGAAAATATTAACGCTAAAACATTTTATGAATAATTTAAAAGAGGACATCATGTTTATGTGAAATTACAAGGAACTTATTTTATACTTTTCAAAATAGGCTATACAAAATATAGTGCTTCGCATACCTTATATATCGCTTTTACGTATTCCTTATAACTTGCACAAAACATCTTTATTCGTGATTTGGTTTGATAGAAAATTTTATCATTATTCATTTCATTCCAATAGATTAAAATATGTTTAATCTATATTCTCTTACAATAGACAATTTCTATGAAATTTATTAATTTCCTAATATTTAACTTACACTTTTCTTTTCAGGAAAACTCATTTTAAAAATAGTTTTAATATATCCGTAACTAAAACATTTCCTCATACTTACTTGAATAATAAGTGTAATTACAAAACATTTTTTATTGCTTAGAAATTATTTTCAAAATACATTTTTATTTTGGTCAAAACGGATGTTGCGTAAAACACCGTTACTACAACCTAAAAATACTAGTGTATGGATTTAACTAAAATAAATAATAATAAATCTCGCACTCTATGTAAAAAATATTCCCTTGGGAGTCACCTACTATAACAATAGTGTTATAGTCTATGCTTCCCTTATTTTTCATGAAAACATCTATTACAACAATAAATGATGTAACCTATATTTTCGATACATAATACACTCTAGGTTTTTATATTTAAGATTTTTGTTTACCTACAAAGAAATTAGCAAGCTATATATGCTCTATAATTCTTCAAAAAGAATTTCACTTTTAACAAAATCATATAAAAACTAATTTAAATCTCATACCACTTTTTTTTTCAAAAACCCAATATTTACTTTCTCAAAAACATTGACAATTATATTTTTCAACTTTCCAACTCTAACAATTTCATTTTATTAAACATAAAGTGGATTTCTTCTTACTACCCTAGGAGTACTCTTCTTAAAATTTGGTAATCTCATTTCCTTACTAAAGTGTTTTGTTCCTATTCCTCTTTTATGCTTACATTTATTCCAAGGAGCTACCGTTAAATCCACTTATCTGAAACAATTATAATTTTTGCAATTATCTACATATGGGCATTCTAACTGAATCTACAGTACATCTCCAATCTTTGCCTACCACTCTTTGGATTTTCACAATCCAAACCTAAATGTATGAAACTATTTCTCAAACTCTTTCCAAGCGTTGACTTTCTCTATGCCTTAAGAAACACACTTCCTTAAGCATGACACTTAAGAATTTTGCCTTCCACTGATGAATGCGAAGTGCACAAAGAACATCCTCTAGATGAATAGCATGCTCTTCCATACTCTTGGAAGACTCTAAAATGTCATCCACGAACTCTACTACGAATTTATTTAGGACATCTCAACAAAACATGGCTTATCAAATCCAAAAAATATGTTGGGGCATTGGTTATCCCAAATGGCATAACCAACCACTCAAAGAATCCATCGGGTGTCCTAAATGTTGCCTTACCGATGCTATCATCAGCGACTCCAAGCCGATGAAATCCAGTAGCTAAATCAAGCTGAGAAAATGCTGAAGAGCAAACTAACTGATCGAAAAGATCATATATCCTAGGAAGTGGATAATGGTTATTCTTTGTGAGCTTATTCAACTCTCTATAGTCTACGCAAAGTCGAAGGAAATCATCCGCCTTTGTAGCAAAGACGACTGGCGCTCCCCACTCAAATATACTCCTCCCGATGAAGCCTTTCTCCAATAGCTCACGAATCTTCTTGCTTAACTCCTTCCTCTCCTAAGGTGCCATGTGTCTCATGGGTAATGCCACTGGTTTAGCATTGTCATTTAAATAGATAATGTAGTCGATCTCTCTTTTTGGGGGTTGTCCCCTGACCTCCTCAAAGACGTCTGGTTGATGACTAGAACTGAATCTAATTTTGCTAATGATGAATCGAGGGAGTAACGAAAGCTCAACATGATTGGCCTCTGTGGGTCACAAGAAATCTCGAGAGTCCTACCGCTGTATGTCTCTAGTCTAACGACTCTCCTCTCGCAATCTAATATAGCTTCATAAGTGGATAGCCAATCCATTTCCAAAATCATCTCATACCCCGAAAATCCTAATATGTAGGTGTCACAGTCAAACTCCACACCAAGTATAAAAGGTTTCAAACCCCTACAAATCATATACAAACGTGTCGATCCTCCTATGGGGTTTGAAAAAACTATGAGGTCTACTACTAAAGAGATATCTAAGTGCAAACAATCGACTAGAAATGAAAGAGTGTGAGGCTCCAGAATCAAAAAGAGTCTGAATAAGAAAATCTGAAATAGAAATCAAACCTACTACACAGACTTTCCTACCTCCATTTAATCCATTACTAGAAGGTGCTGCATCCAAAGCCTATACTTGTAAGGTAGGTGCGCCTGCTCTTTGTCCCGTTCTCCGAGGACAAGCTCTACTATGGTGACCTGACTATCCACAACTACAACACCATCCCTTCATCATCTTATTCTTACAGTCCTTTGCGTAACGACCAACCAGTCCACAGCTATTGCATTTCCCTACTTTTCTTGATCCGCTTTTAAGGTCCTCAATCTTTCCTCTTGTCCTTTTCCTTCTTACTCTTCCACCACAACTTCTTAGAGCTTTTTGACTTAGGAACCTCTTTAAGCTCTCCCTTCAACTGCCAAGATGTAGCCTGGACTATCTGTCGATCCTCCAATCCTAACATCCCAAACATTTGCTCTGTGTCCTTCAACCTAGATCGTGCCTCCTTAGAATCCTCTGTGCCAGAAAACTTTATACCTTCTAGACTAGCGAAGTCCTTGCATAGTTATAAAAACATTCTTTTATACTTGAAAAACTATTTCTATAATAAGAGTTTCTTTCTGAAAATTACTTTCAGTTTGAAGATATGGTAATTTAAAAATAGGTTACTTTTGGAAAAATATTTTATTTTTAAAACAGGTTTTAGGAATCTTATAACATTTGGCCTTGATGCCAAGTGAAACACCACACGTCCCTTAATATACCCAAAAATGGCACACTAAAAGAAGTGGTGCATTGTAGGTATAGCTAAAACTTTACATAGACTAAGATTCACAAGATAAAATCAATAAAAGAGTGGAAATGTTTAAAACTTATTTATAAATCAAACTTCATAAAATAAGCCATAACCGAAATAAGTCTCAAAATACCAAATGCATATGTCTTATCAAAACACCATCTCAGTCACAATATCATAGTACATAAATAAGACCATCCCTCTTAACAATACCAGTGCATCCAAACTAAAATAAAAAGGAAACTGGAATAGAATAAGAAGAATACATGAAGAATCTCTAAGAATGTCACTCCTGGAAAGCTGAAAGTTTACTGCCCTTGCCTTTGCTGGCCTATGGGGGGAAAAGAGGAAAATATAGGAGTGGGTCAGACTAAAAGTCTGGTGAATGAAAGTAATTACTAGTATTTTTAAGCAAGATAAAGATAATAGACTTTGCAATAGTTATTGTTATAAAAGGAAATAAAGAAAAAGATAAAGCTGGAATCAAATGTGGTTCAACTATTTGCTTTGCTTAGATAGTTTTGATTGTTTCGATTATTTGCACTTGTCTTAGATAGCTGCTTCGATTAGGCTGAAATCCCAATCCTAGTTTAATTAGGTTGAATTCCTAATTCAACCCATTGTATTTATGTTGTGCCACTCTGATTTAGTCCCATCCTACGGGTCCCACAACAAAAAGACAACTGTTTAGCACTTTAGAACTCAATAACGACTTATATCCCTACACTGACGCCACACGGTTAGCCACCACTGGCTCGCGCTAGCTGTTGCTCCCTCTTTGGACCTCTTGTCTATCCTAAACAGCATAAGCGTGCCCAGCCCCACCTAAGTGTGTTGTGAGACCACCAGTTCCTGACTAAAGGGGAATACTACTGATACGGGTCCTAACAAAAAAAAATCTAGTTGCGCCCTTTGCCTATATCCTCCAATTTGAGCTTCTGATTATTGACCATTATCTACCATAAACAGCATAAGTATTTCTC
This sequence comes from Allium cepa, assembly GCA_030765085.1. NCBI lineage: Eukaryota > Viridiplantae > Streptophyta > Magnoliopsida > Asparagales > Amaryllidaceae > Allium > Allium cepa. The sequence continues at coordinate 83,556,172 of CM060931.1, read as the reverse complement.
AAAGGGAATGTGTAACAACCCGCATATTTAACGATTTTATATTTAAATGTTTTATTTAAACATAGCGCCGTTAGTCGGATTTTGGTCCGAAAAGCTACTTTTTGCAAACGGCCGAATTGGAGCTCGAAACTACCTCCATTGGTTCCAAAATGGCATTTGCGATCTTTTTTAGTATAATCTTTGATATGTTTGGAGTTTGTGAAATTTTGACCCTTTTTCTATTGGGTTTTGGGTATGGGTTCAGCCCCAATCTCCACTTAACCCTCTAACTCAACCCCTTCTCTTCATTTCGTCTTCTTTCATTTTCATTTCTCAAGTAAAACTGAAAGTGGTGAAAGGGAAAAAGAAATAGAAATTGTAAGCCCGAGTTTCTCCTTTGTAACTTGATTTCTTGCTCCAAAATCATAGAGAAGCCATAGATTGAAGCTTGTTGGGTTGAAGTAGTGTTTAGTTGGTCTTCTCCTTGTGTTTTAGCTCCTTCATCTTCTTTGTTTGTGAGGTTAAAAGGTGAGTTTTGAAATCACATCTACTTCTCTTGATTTCATTGATGTTGGGCATGAGTTCCTAACAAGTATGCATGTGCCATTGTTTTGGATTGGAAAGAATTTGCATTTCAATGAAAATAGGGCATGAAGTGCAAACCATCAGGTTCGGCCGACTGAACCAGAGGCCCGGTCGACCGACCTGCTATTCGACACTTCCCTGCCTTTGTTTTGGAAGTGCAGGAATTTGGCTTCGGCCGACCGAGCCCTGTAGCCGGTCGACCGACCTGCTCATGTCGAGTTTTTTTATTTCCTGCATCTGGCCAGCCGACCGAGCCCTGCAACCGGTCCACCGACCTGCTCATGTTTTGCCTGTTTTGCCTAGTTTTGCATATTTTGATTTGTTTTCCAAATTTTATCGATTCAAGTTGCTTCTTAGTGGTTGTTATTGCCTCTTTGACTTTGATAACTTATTTTTGACTTCATCCACGGGTTTTTATAAAATAATCTTTCTAATCATATTAAAAGCTCGTTTCTCCAATTTATAAATTCTATTTAAACACACGCACAATTTCGCACTTCGAGCGAAGTGGAAGGGCGATTAAATGGTTGGGAAAAACACGGACCATGAATCTGTGCGTTTATCTTTTCGATTAATCCCCGACCTATTCAATTGATCGTTTTGACCTTCGGGTTTGGTTTACTGAGGATATGAGGTGAACTTTGTACTGCTTTGAGTGTGAAATTAACTAATGGATAGTAAACCGTTTAGTACGAACGGGTGGTTATGGGACTCATGTTACCACTTTTCGGATTCCTCTCTGAGAGTTTGTGACACATGCTGCCTTTGGGATAGTGTCTTCGGACTGTCTCCTCTGGCTTGTTGCCTTTAATATCGCTTTTGGAGTTGGTCCTTTGCCCTGACTCGAAAGATATTTGGGGTTGTCGGTTACCTTTAGTATTGCTTTCGGAGTGGTTTCTTCACCACCGCTCAAGAGATATTGGAGTGGTTTCTTCACCACCGCTCAAGAGATATCGGAGTGGTTTCTTCACCACCGCTCATGATGTTTCATTTATATGTATATTCCCTAGGTATTGCTTTTCTATATTGGTTCTTTGGAGCCACACGAAATATAGCGTTTACCTTGTGGAACTCGTATTTATCGGTATTTGTTGTTTGCCTTTATGGCTTGCTTTGGGATATTCTTATCCTTTGTTTCTATATGTTGCCGATGATATGAGGCTTGTTCTATATGATTCATCTTTCGTTAGATGATTGTGTTATCTCTTTAGAGATATCTATTATGCTTTGTAACCTTGCAGGTTTATTGTTGTTCAGTTTATCTAACTGATTTGTTTAGCCAGACTGATCCGTGTATTTTATACTCGGGTCAGACCGAGTTGTTTCAGGTTAGGTGCTTTTGGACTTAGCCTATTTTGCTTCCGCATGGACTGCTCCGCTAGTTTCTTTTTGTCATAGCTTTTTGTGTAGTCCCATTTTTGTAACTCTGATATATGTATTCATCTGGAACTCGTCTGTATATTGTGGTTTGCTATACCACTTGACTTGTATTATTTTGTATACTCTGTTATGTATTCAGTATATGTGTATATGATGGTTTACTGTTCTATGATGTATATTACATTTGAGTTATTATACTCTGTTCTGATAGATCCAACAACCTATGGTTTTGTTTTAAGTATGCATTGGATATGTCGATCGGTTTGGTATGATTATTGTCGACGTATTTAATGGATAATTAGAGCAAGGCTATAGATGGTCGCTTCTATCCAGCCTTATTCTCCGTATTAGTTGACGGCATTACCCTGTAGTGTCCTTGGCTTGCGTGGATATAGAGGTGGGGCGTCACAGCGTGGTATCAGAGCCGAGTTCAGAACAAAATATGATAAACACATAATAGAGCACACATTACGATACATCAAAGTGTACAAGTGATACAGATCCTTGAATCATTGTGTCTCTTTATTCCATCAAGGTTAGATAGAGTTTGGGAATACGTCTAGGAATGCATTTTATTCCGTAGTATTCCATAATGAAGTATCTACCTTGTGAATAATCTTGTTCTTATCTTACCTTCAGAGTATGGCTGGAAGAGGCAGAGGACGACGTTCGGATGTTGGGCAATCCAGCGGCTCACATTCGGATGGCGTTTATATGTCTGCCGATCAGTTTTTGGAGTTGTTTAGGAGCACTCAGCCTCCAGTTCCTCCTCGAGTGTCTCCACCTCGCAAGTCTGCCTTTGCACGTCAGTGCGGTGATTTTGCTCATCTTGGAGGAAAGCCGTTTAAAGGCTCCGAATCCGTTCTTGAAGTCCATGCTTGGCTTCGCACGTGCGAGCGTATCTTTTCTCGCATGGATCTTTCTGACCATGATAGAGTTCTTGTAACTTCTAGCTTATTACAAGAGTGTGCTCTTGATTGGTATGAGCTTCTTGTAGCCGAAATTGATGAGTCTACTCTTTCTTGGACTCAGTTTAGGGGACGATTTGAACTCAAGTTCGTTCCTGAATCTGAAAAAGTTTTATTGACCCGTCGCTTCCTTGAGTTGAAGCAAGGGAAATCTTCTGTTTCTGAGTATGTTGCATCATTCGAGGCTTTATCTAAGTATGGTCTTGAATTCATCAGCACTTCTTATAAGAAGAATTTGAAGTTTGTCTCTGGTCTTAAGAAGTATCTTAAGAAGTCCTTGTTGCTCCAGCTTAAGCTTTCTTTTGAGGAGTTGGTTGATTTGGCACTTCATCTCGAGACTGTCGAGAAGGAGTGTGATAGTGATGTTGATGTTGAGGTTTCCAAGAACCCCAACAAGAGGCCGTTTCCAATTCAGAAGAAGCCTTTTCCTTCTAAGAAAAAGAAGACCGGTGGTCCTAGTTCTCAGCCTCAGTCTTCTGGAACACCTTTCGTTCAAAAGTGTTTTAATTATGGTTCTCCGGATCATATTATTCGAGCTTGTCCTAAGCCTCTCTTCTACCGTTATTGCAAGAGGGAAGGTCGTCGTAGTTCCACTTGTCCCATTGCTCCGAATAATTCTTCATCTGGCAAGTTAAATGTAGCGAATGCTTTTGGAGGTCCTTCTCAATCTAAAGGTATATCTCCATCTATTTTGGAAGGTTCTATTTTATTTTATGACCATAGTATACGAGTTCTTTTCGATACTGGTGCTTCACATTCTTTCGTATCGAAAAAGCTCGTTGATGATTTATCTTTGGATGTTTCTTGTATGGTTACTTCTTTAAGGATTGCGAATCCTATTGGGGGATCCGCGACCCTTAGTTTGCTTTGTGATGATGTTGAGATTGTTTTATGTGGTTTTTCTTTTCGTGCGAATCTGCACGTTATTTCTTGTCTGGGATTTGATATGATTTTGCGTATGGACTGGCTAGTGAGATATGATGCCAGGATTATTTTTTCGGAGAGGATTTTATATCTTCGACATCCGGATTCACCTACTCAGTTATCTCTTGTTCTTCGGGATGTGGATAATTCCGAGATGACTTTATATTCTTTTGATTCGCGAGATGATGATGATATATCTCGTATTCCTGTTGCTTGTGACTTTTCTGATGTTTTTGAGCCTGTATCAGGTTTGCCACCCAAACGGGCAATTGAGTTCCGCATTGATCTCATTCCAAGCGCGCAGCCAGTTAGTCGTCCTCTCACGAGGATGTCTACAAAGGAAAATGAGGAACTCAAGAAGCAGCTTTTAGATCTTGAGTCCAAGCAGTTGATTCAGTCCAGTTTTTCTCCGTGGGGGTCCGCGGTTGTCTTTATGAAGAAGTCTGATGGAACACTTAGGCTTTGCATTGACTATCGCAAGCTTAACAAGTTGACCATTAGAAATAGGTATCCATTGCCTAGGATCGATGACATGTTCGATCTATTGAGTGGTGCTAAGGTCTTTTCTCAGCTCGACCTTGCCACGGGTTTTCATCAGTTACGAGTCGCGGAGGATAGCATACCTCTTACAGCTTTCCGCACTCGATATGGTTCTTTTGAGTGGCTCGTTATGCCGTTCGGTTTGACGAACGCTCCTGCTTTCTTTGTCGATCTCATGAATCGAGTATTCCAGGAATATCTCGACAAGTTCGTCCTTGTCTTCATTGATGATATCCTTATTTATTCTAAGTCTGAAGCCGAGCATGCTAATCACTTGAGAATTGTCTTGAGTACTCTTCGTCGTCATCAGCTTAGAGCCAAATTCTCCAAATGCCACTTTTGGGAGAATAAGGTTAAGTTCTTAGGCTATGTTGTATCTTCCGATGGCATTTCTGTCGATCCCTCAAAGATCGAAGCCATCCAGAATTTGAAGAGGCCTGAGAATGTTCATGAGATTCGTAGTTTCCTTGGATTGGCGGGTTATTACCGTCGGTTCATTAAGGACTTTTCCCGTGTTGTGCTTCCTCTCACTTGCCTTACTCGGAAAGGAATTCGTTTTGATTGGTCCAACAAGTGTGAAACTTCCTTTTTGACATTGAAGGAACTTCTTACTAATGCTCCTATTCTTGTGGTTCCCGAAGGGAATCATGATCTTGTTGTCTACACCGATGCTTGTGGTAGTGGTCTCGGTGCTGTTCTTATGCAGAAGGATCGGGTAGTTGCTTATGCTTCTAGGAAACTACGTCCGAATGAAGTTCGCTATGCCACTCATGATCTTGAGCTTGCCGCCATTGTCTTTGCCTTGAAGATTTGGTGACATTATTTATTGGGCGAGCGCTTCATTCTCTATACCGATCATAAATCTTTGAAGTATTTGTTTACTCAGAAGGAATTCAATATGAGGCAACAGCGTTGGCTCGAGTTTCTTTCTTCTTATGACTTTGATATCCAGTATACCCCTGGTAAGGGTAATCGTGTTGCTGATGCGCTTAGTCGCAAACATTCGGCCGTTATTTCTATGATGTTTGCCGAATGGGATGTTCTTGAGACTCTATCTTTTTGTGAAATTCGTGATCGAGGTTCATCTTCCGATTCTCCTATTCTATTATTTAGTTTGGGAGCTCGACCTATTTTATTGGATCGTATTGCCAATGGTCAGCGGCGTGATCCTGAATTGTTGCATCTTATTCAGCTTTGTTAGTCTGGATCTTGTGATGAGGCGTTGCAAGATTTCAGCATTGATTCTCATGGGTGTCTTCGTAAGAAGAACCGTCTTTTTGTGCCTTCTGATCTTGCACTTAGGCATGACATTCTTGATGACGGTCACCGTTCTAAGTATACCATTCATCCCGGTAGTAGTAAGATGTATGCGGATATGTGTCGTCTTTATTATTGGGAAGGCATGAAGCGCGATTTTGCGAGTTATGTGAACAATTGCATAACTTGTCAGCGTTTCAAGGCCGAGCATCAGCGTCCTTCAGGTCTTCTTCAGCCCCTTGAGATTACATTGTGGAAATGGGATCAGATATCTATGGATTTCATTGACGGCCTACCTCGTTCGAGATCAGGCCATTCTAGCATTTGGGTTATTGTTGATCGACTTACCAAGTCTGCTCATTTTGTCCCTATTAAGTCTAATAGGACTGCTTCGCATTTGGCTAAGTTGTATGTCAAGGAAATCGTGAGACTTCACGGTGTTCCTAGTTCTATTGTGAGTGATCGTGATCCTTTATTCACGAGTCATTTTTGGAAGAGTCTTCAGCAAGCTTTGGGAACAAAGCTTAATTTTTCTACAGCTTATCATCCGCAGTCTGACGGACAGACTGAACAGGTGAATCGTATCTTGGAAGATCTTCTCCGTATTTGTATTTTTGATTTTGGTGGTAGCTGGGAGGATCACCTTCCTCTTGTAGAATTCTCCTACAACAATAGTTTTCAGTCTAGTATCGGTATGGCTCCTTTCGAAGCCTTATATGGAAGGCCATGTCGATCACATTCATGTTGGTTAGAATCTGGTGAGAAGCTTATTCTTGGTCCAGATTTTGTTCGTGATTCTTCCGAGAAGATTGATCTTATCCGGTTGAGAATGAAAGAGGCACAGAGCCGCCAGAAATCCTACGCGGATAACCATAGGAAGCCTCTCGAGTTCTCGATCGGCGATCTTGTTTTTATTCGTGTTTCTCCTTTGAAGGGGATTATGCGTTTCAGTGCGACGGGGAAATTGGCTCCTCGCTTTATAGGACCATTTTCTATTACTGAATGTATTGGCCCTGTGGCTTACAGAGTTTCACTTCCAGCTCATTTATCTGGTATTCATGACGTGTTTCACGTCTCGCAACTTCGGAAGTGTCTTCGGGAGTCGGATTCTGTTATTACTTCTCCTGATTTGCAAGAGCTTGAGATCTCACCGGACTTATCTATTGTACAGCAACCTATTCGTGTGCTTGACACGGAAGTGCGACACCTTCGGAACATGGACGTGCCGCTCGTTAAAGTTCAATGGTCCGCTAATCCCAATGACTGTACTTGGGAAACCAGAGAATTTATTGAGCGATCTTATCCTGGTTTTCTTTCTTAGCTTGAGAACGGTGAGTATGTCTTTTCATCTCAAGCTTATTTTCTTTTCTTTTGATTGATGGTATGTAGTTGTTACAAATATCGTCTCTAAGAATTGCGGGGACGCAATTTTGTAAGGAGGGGAGATCTGTAACAACCTACATATTTAACGATTTTATATTTAAATATAGCGCCGTTAGTCGGATTTTGGTCCGAAAAGCTACTTTTTGCAATGGCCGAATTGGAGCTCGAAACTACCTCCATTGGTTCCAAAATGGCGTTTGCGATCTTTTTGAGTATAATCTTTGATATGTTTGGAGTTTGTGAAATTTTGACCCTTTTTCTATTGGGTTTTGGGTTTGGGTTCAGCCCCAATCTCCACTTAACCCTCTAACTCAACCCCTTCTCTTCATTTCATCTTCTTTCATTTTCATTTCTCAAGTAAAACTGAAAATGGTGGACGGGAAAGAGAAATAGAAATTGTAAGCCCTAGTTTCTCCTTTGTAACTTGATTTCTTGCTCCAAAATCATAGAGAAGCCATAGATTGAAGCTTATTGGGTTGAAGTAGTGTTTACTTGGTCTTCTCCTTGTGTTTTAGCTCCTTCATCTTCTTTGTTTGTGAGGTTAAAAGGTGAGTTTTGAACTCACATCTACTTCTCTTGATTTCATTTATGTTGGGCATGAGTTCCTAACAAGTATGCATGTGCCATTGTTTTGGATTGGAAAGAATTTGCATTTCAATGAAAATAGGGTAGGAAGTGCAAACCATCAGGTTCGGCCGACCGAACCAGAGGCCCGGTCGACCGACCTGCTATTCGGCACTTCCTTGCCTTTGGTTTGGAAGTGCAGGAATTTGGCTTCGGCCGACCGAGCCCTGTAGCCGGTCGACCGACCTGCTCATGTCGAGTTTTTTTATTTCCTGCATCTGGCCAGCTGACCGAGCCCTGCAACCGGTCGACCAACCTACTCGTGTTTTGCCTGTTTTGCCTAGTTTTGTATATTTTGATTTGTTTTCCAAATTTTATCGATTCAAGTTGCTTCTTAGTGGTTGTTATTGCCTCTTTGACTTTGATAACTTATTTTTGACTTCATCCATGGGTTTTTATAAAATAATCTTTCTAATAATATTAAAAGCTCGTTTCTCCAATTTATTAATTCTATTTAAACACACGCACAATTTCGCACTTCGAGCGAAGTGGAAGGGAGATTAAATGGTTGGGCAAAACACGGACCATGAATCTGTGCGTTTATCTTTCCGATTAATCCCCGACCTATTCAATTGATCGTTTTGACCTTCGGGTTTGGTTTACTGAGGATATGAGGTGAACTTTGTACTGCTTCGAGTGTGAAATTAACTAATGGATAGTAAACCGTTTAGTGCGAACGGGTGGTTATGGGACTCACGTTACCACTTTTCGGATTCCTCTCTGAGAGTTTGTGACACATGCTGCCTTTGGGATAGTGTCTTCGGACTGTCTCCTCTGGCTTGTTGCCTTTAATATCGCTTTTGGAGTTTGTCCTTTGCCCTGACTCGAAAGATATTTGGGGTTGTCGGTTACCTTTAGTATTGCTTTCGGAGTGGTTTCTTCACCACCGCTCAAGAGATATTGGAGTGGTTTCTTCACCACCGCTCAAGAGATATCGGAGTGGTTTCTTCACCACCGCTCATGATGTTTCATTTATATGTATATTCCCTAGGTATTGCTTTTCTGTATTGGTTCTTTGGAGCCACACGAAATATAGCGTTTACCTTGTGGAACTCGTATTTATCGGTATTTGTTGTTTGCCTTTATGGCTTGCTTTGGGATATTCTTATCATTTGTTTCTATATGTTGCCGATAATATGAGGCTTGTTCTATATGATCATATTTCGTTAGATGATTGTGTTATCTCTTTAGAGATATCTATTATGCTTTGTAACCTTGCAGGTTTATTGTTGTTCAGTTTATCTAACTGATTTGTTTAGCTAGACTGATCCGTGTATTTTATACTCGGGTCAGACCGAGTTGTTTCAGGTTAGGTGCTTCTGGACTTAGCCTATTTTGCTTCCGCATGGACTGCTCCGCTATTTTCTTTTTGTCATAGCTTTTTGTGTAGTCCTATTTTTGTAACTCTGATATATGTATTCATCTGGAACTCGTCTGTATATTGTGGTTTGCTATACCACTTGACTTGTATTATTTTGTATACTCTGTTATGTATTCAGTATATGTGTATATGATGGTTTACTGTTCTGTGATGTATATTACATTTGAGTTATTATACTCTGTTCTGATACATCCAACCACCTATGGTTTTGTTTTAAGTATGCATTGGATATATCGATCTGTTTGGTATGATTATTGTCGACGTATTTAATGGATAATTAGAGCAAGGCTATAGATGGTCGCTCCTATCCAGCCTTATTCTCCGTGTTAGTTGACGGCATTACCCTGTAGTGTCCTTTGCTAGCGTAGGTATAGAGGTGGGGCGTCACAGAATGCTACCGATATGGGTCCTACTTCTTAATTATTCACCACTTATCTACCCTTAACAGCATAAGCGTGTCCCAAGGGGAATGCTGTCGGTACGGGTCTTACTTCTATCTTTGCTTATTAACATAAATATAAGTTCTAAAATAAGCTTTTCTTTTGTCTCTAATATGACCTATGTGTTATAATTTTTCTTATTAACTTAGCCCAAGGTCTAGGTATAAAAATCAGCTTCTTCTGCTATTTCTTCTATTTTCTCTTTTTGGTTAGAATTACATGTTATAACTATGCTTGTTAATGTCTTAAATTTGCCTATTTCAGTTTATGTCCAATTTATTACAGTTCTTTTTTTTTACATCCAATTTCTGTAAACTCGGTGTTCTTATATTTTAGCCAGTTATTCCATTTGCATAAAAAGGGAATTAAAAAGAATTATCATCTACAGATTAAATCCCAATGTAGGATAGATATAAATAAAATATAAATAACACTAAATAAGTGTAAATACTGTAAATAACTGTAAATAATTGGGAAAACTATAATTAACATTAAATAATTGCAAATAACTGAAATGAATAGCTAAAAGAAAATAGATCGGAAAGAAAGTCTAAAATTTACTTAAAAATGAACTGTAAATAAATTTGCATAGAGGTTATCCCAAAATTGTAGAAAAACTACAACATTGGAAACCTTATTATTTTAAGTTACTTAAAAATCTAAAATAATTACTTAAACACTCACCTTTGGTCCTTAGCTCTTTTCCCTGGCCTTACCCGATCCACTTCTAGGGTGTAAAATATTTTAATCAAAAAGACCTTCTTCTTGGAAAAATATGCCTTTTAGGGTCCAGCCTTAGGAACTGAACCCGGATGGAGAAAATCTGAATGAGAAAAAAAGTTACGCCTAGGGTCTTATTTATAGTGTTACCTGTGGATCTCAGACCATTGGATTAGAAGATTAAATCTAGTGCCCACGTCATAGGCTCCTTGGGAACCATTAAATGGAAGCATGAACGCATAGGATGGAGTAGAAATGGAAAAATGACGTGTTCGAATCGAACTGGGCGAAGGTACGTACAAAAGGCAAGGTGGGTCGACCTACCTGTCGGCCCACACATGCCAGGGTCAACCTATAGGTCGACCTAGCCATAGTGAGGGTCGACCTTAGGGTCGAACTTGCCCATTATTATTATTATTATTATTTTCTTCTGTTCTGATTTTCTGAATTCTTCTTTCTTTCGTATCTTCTTCATTCTAGCTCGGATTTTGACAATTTATATATGGAAATTGACCAAAAAATTTACCATGGACACAATGGTGTAACTCCCGTGGCTCAATTTCGATATGTGAAACTTTTTTTATTATTTAATTAATTCTTTAATTAATTATTATAGCTTAAATTTTGGGTTGTTACAATCTTAGTTTCAAAATTTACCTAAAGTGCTGCAAATAGTGCTTTAAGCTTCTTTAATCAAAATGATAATCTCATTACACGTATGTCCATTTTAATAACTCAAATCCTTTTTAAACCTTTTAATATATATTTATGGAATTTATTTCATACTTTTAAAGATTTAAAAATATCTATTCGCAAGATTTATCACTTTGGTTTCTGAACTGCCGAAATGCTACGTTTTTGAAGACTTGATTTGAACATATCTCAAAATTTACTAGATGAAATCTTGATTTTCTTATTTTGTTTGAAACCATATTCATTATGGTCTAGAAAATTCTTGTTGCAAAGAATTCTAACTCATAATTCATTCTACCAGTCTATTTAACATTTTAGGTCGTGAAATCGTGAACTGCCGAAACGCGACGGCTTACTTTTCCTCCATTTTCCAAACTCTTTCAAACTTTGCCGAAATGAGTTTTAATGTCTATAAACCTTTTATAAATCATTTTAAACAAATTTAGAAAGGTTTAACAATGCCATATATACCATTTCATTTTATAAAGGAAAGTGATTCCTTGGTGTAAACTTGACGTGTATTATACCATGAATCATTTCTACATCAAACAAATATATAATCAACATCCAAAACCTGCTGATCAAACATAGAAAACATCCATATAAAACATGTCATATCATCAAATAATTTATAAATTTAATATTAGAGTTTCTCGCTTAATATCCTTTTGATATAACTTTAAATCTATTATAGCTCCGCTATTCCGGAACCTGAGCTGACAAGTATTTCACTAAGAGTCCTAGGGGTTCGGTCTTAGGCTTGCAAGGGTGATGGGATGTTTAGATGGGTATGACCTTGGTAGGAGAAGAAGGAGAAGATCGTTAACTCGATCTCAAACACGAAGCGGTATATCTCTCTATATTTTATGACTTATTTGATAGACATTCGATGCTATTTTTGAATTTTCCTAAGAGGCAATGGAAGCCATTAATGTAGGAGAGGAAGAAGGTGAAGAAGCTTAAGAAATGAAGAGATGAGATCGCGAATGAAAGTGAAGCTGGATGGCTTGTATTTATAGACAAAAATGTAAGAAAATATCATGATATTTCTTTTGCTGCACATCACCATTCCATCACCCTCCTCCGTGATCTACTCCTCCAAACCATACCGACTCATATGCCATACCTATGTGCTACCCATGTGTGTATAGGTGATGGAGAGTTTTGTTTGTTTTGGTTGGGAAATATCATGATATTTGTAAAAAAAATTATGATATTTATATTATTTTACCACCAGTAAATATGAAATGTAAATGGTAATTCTTAAGTGTTTTCATATGTTCATGGATGTGTATGTGTATGTGTGTGTGTGTGTGTCTGCGTATGTTAAATATAACCTATAACATTGCACAACTTCTCAACATCGAATCGTCATGAATTCCAATTCTGGTTTTCAGTCATATTTTAACTTATTTGTTAAACAATATATACAGTAAAAAAAGTTTGAAAATAATATTTCTATTATTATTTAATAATCCAAAAGGCCTCATTTGATTTTAAAATAATTATTAAATCATGTAAACTCAATTTGAATTCAAAAATCAAATATTTGAAAATGATGATATCATTGATGATGTCATAAAAACATTTTATTTTCAAAAATAAAATAAATAATTTTATTACATATTCTTACTTATATGGATAAATAAGTGTGTGTATCCAGACTCGTTTGCGATTTTTGATGGTTAAAAAAATAGTTTATCGAGAAAATGATTTTTAGTCAGTTTATCGTATTTTTTCGAAGAATATATATTTTCCACTTACTTATTCAAAATAAGATTACTGTTATTAATGATTGTTCATAACAATATACTGTGTGTTGTAAAACCTTACTTCTGAATATTTCTAAACTAAATATTATTTTCCAAAGTGATAAATTCATGGATCGTTACAGACTTCCCCACCTAAAAGAATTTCATCCTCGAAATTTACGACAAGAAGAAGAAAGCTCATAAAGGAATATATTAGACATGATGGAATACAAAGATATGATAATGACTCACCACAGGCGGTGAATACAGTACATCGATACAATATGCAAACTAGCATCAATCCTAACTCAGGATAAACTTTTTCGATTCTATCCTCAATTTTCCAAGTGCTATCTTTAGCATCACCACTCCACTGGACTTTAAATAATCTCACAGCCTTTCTCCGTAATCACTTCTCATTACGATCCACAATTTAGTTAGGATGTCTGATAATAGTTAAGTTTGGTTCCACTTCTCAATCTTTGTGGCCATTTGTCTCTATGATTTGTTCTAAGTCATACACATACTTTTGCAGATGAGATACGTGAAAAACATTATGTACACCTGACAATCATTTTGCTAATTGTACTCGATTGGCTAGTGGGCCAATCTACTCAAGAATGGTAAAAGGTCCAATATATCGAGGTGCTAACTTCCCAGTCCTTCCAAATCTAACCACTCCCCTTACTGAAGAGATTTTCAAGAATACAAAGTCTCCAACTGAGAATTCTAAATTTCTATGTCTTTGATTGGCGTAACTCTTCTGCCTACATTAAGATTCCTTCAGCTTCTTCCTGATCATATCTATCTCCTCCAAGACTTCTCGAATTATATCAGGACCAAGTACTAACTGATCTCTAGTTTCGATCCAACATGCTGCTGATCTACATTGATGACCATACAAAGCTTTATAAGGTGCTATATCAATACTTGCCTGGTAGTTGTTGTTGTTGTAGGAGAATTCCATAAGATGAAGGTGATTTTTTCATGAACCTCGAAAGTCTAACATGCAAGCTCTTAGAAGATCTTCCAACACTCGGTTTACGCTTTCAGCTTGCCCATGAGTTTGGGGATGATATGAAATGCTTATACTTAGCTTCGTTCCTAAAGCTGTCGGTAATGCTTCCCAGTATTAACTGGTCAAGATCGGATCTCAATCACATACGTGCTAGTTGGAACACCAAGTAATTGAATGATTTCCCTCATTTATATTTCTACAAGGCTTGGGGTAGTTCTTATTGGCTTTATTAGAAAAAAGTGTGCACTTTTGGTCAATCGATCTATGATAACCCAAACGCCTTCATTTCTCTTCCTCGTTCGAGGTAAGCTGTTAATGTAATCCATTGATATCTGGTCCCACTTCCAAGTTGGAATTTCAAGAGGTTGAAGTAATCTAGAAGTCTTTTGCTGAACACTTTTGATTTGTTGACAATTTTCACATTTGCTAACATTAATGGAGATGTCCCTCTTCATACCCTTCCACCAAAATGTCTGTTTCATGTCTTTGTACATCTTGTCAGCTACAGGTTGAATATTTAGTTTGTATTGATGGCATTTAGTCAATACTTCATATATAAAGTTGTCAACAATGGGAACACAAATTCTTCCATTTAACCATAATATCATATGGTTATCTACTTCCAAACTTGAATTTTGTCCTTTACTTATCTCTAATCTTCATTAGACGTGGATCTTCGTTTTTCTTATTGGAAATTCTCTCTAGAAGAGTTGGAGTCACCACTAAATAAGCTATAACCACATGCTTTCTACTTAACTCATCTGCTATTATGTCATCTTTCCCGGGTGTATATAAAATATCAAGACCATACGGTGCGAAAAATTCTAGCTAACGTTGATGTCTCCTTTTTAAGTCCTTTTGAATGAAAAAATACTTCTAAAATTTGTGATCTGTAAAGAGATCGAACTTTTCACCTATTTAAAGGAATATTATTTACTAAGGTATATTAAAGTTTATTAAAATAAACCATAAGGAATTCTTGCCCAATAAATAAATCCTCTACATTTTTAATGCGAACACAATAGCTAATAAGTCTAAGTCGTGTGTTGCATATTTCCTTTCATGAGTCTTCAGTTGTCTGCTTGCACAAGCAATAACTTTTCCATGTTGCATCAGAACTGCACCTACTCCTCCACAAGAATCAGTATGTACAATTAAATTGCCACTTTCATCAGCAATATCTAGGACTGGAGCACTGGTTAACCTTTTCTTCAACTCATTAAATGCTTCATCGCATTTGAATGTCTAGTTAAACATAACATCCTTCATAGTCAACTTTGTTGGATGGGAGGAAATCTTTGGAAGTTTTGAATAAACCTCCTGTAATATCATGCCAATCCTAAGAAGTTGTGGATATCTGTCAGAGTTTGTAGCTGTTTCCAGTCTAGAATGGTTGTAGTCTTCCCTAGATCAACCGAAATCCCATCCCTTGACACAACATGCCAAGGAACTATACCTCTTTCTCCCAGAAGTGGCATTTTGAGAATTTAGCTTTTAGCACATTCCTTCTTAATATTTCTAGTACAGTTTCTAGATGCCTTTCATGTCTTCCTCTGTATTTGAATATATAAGAATATCGTCAATAAATACCATTTCGAATTTTTAAGTACATCTCTAAATACTCTATTCATAAGGTCTACAAAATAAGCGGGTGCATTGGTCATCCCAAAAGGCATAATTAACCACTCGAAGAAATCATTCAGACCTTTGAATGTAGTTAAAGGAATGCAATATTCTTCTATCCTTAGTTAATGGAATCCTATAGCCAGGTCCATTTTAAGACTCTAGCACCACAGAGTTGATTAAACAAGTCATCTATATGGGGGTAGAGGATACTTGTTCTTAATCATTTGCTTATTTGGGTTTCGATAATCTACACAAAGTCTTAGGGAGCTATCAGTTACAATGAAACCTACCGCTGCTCCTAACTTGAGCTACTAGGTCTAATCAACCCTTTCATTAACAACTCATCAGTTTGATTCCTTAACTCATCCTTCTCTTTTGGAGCTATCCTTCGATTGTGGTGTGTAATAGGCCTTGCACCAAGAACCAAGTCAATATGGAACTTAATTTCCCGACGTGGGGGCAAACTTTTCACTTCTTCAAAAACATCCTGAACTCATTAACAATCGGTATTTCTTCTATAAGTTTTTGAAACAAGTTGAGTGCATACATGTAACTATCCCTTACTAGACTAGGATTTTCACATGTTAATTTAAAATGTTCACCTATTTTTCTTTATAATAGCACTATCCTTTTAACACACAATCTAGAATAACTTTATACTTAGACAACCAATCCATACCAAGTATAATCTAAAATCCAATAAAGTCAAGGACAATTAGGTTACATGAAATTTTTTGAGACAGATGGGTAACTCGTACTTTTTCACAAACCGTACCGAGATTAGTTGTACCACCTATGGGATTAGATGCACAAATAGGGGTAAGTAATATTTTTGGGGTAAGTTGAAAAGTTATCAACCAATTCCTTGAAAATAAAACTGCAGGAAGCCTTTGTATCTAATAATACTCTAACTAAATTTTCACTAGTATAGATATCACCTTCTAAAACTCCCTTTTTCGTCGTATTGGTGGAAGTAGAGGGTTCATCTTTGATAACAAAAACTCTGACATGCTCTCCTTTCTTTATTATTGGGCAATCCTTTATCAATGTCCATGTTGGTAACAATTGTGGCAGATCCTTTTCAGAATCTTTATAGGTGTTGGAAAGATGGCCCTTCTGTTGGCAATTAAAATAAGTAACATCTTTCAAACGGTTTTTCTGAGATCCTCCTCCCGACTTTCCATGCCATGGCTTCTTCCCTGAAAGATTGAACTTTCTCTTCTTTTAATTGTTGCTGCCGCTTTGAGTTATAGGCGGATTCTTCTTCCAAGATTTCATTTTAGAAACGGTTTTATAACATAATTAACTGAAATCTTGCTTGATATCATGATAGGATGGTCGTATCATTGGTATCTGTGTACTGTTCTGCTCGTCCCGTCGTGCTGATCCCCACAGTTTATTCATTTGTGCAATTCGGTGTCCGGTACACAGCGAAATCCACAAAATGATTTGCCGTATCGATTCAATATTTTGACTTTTGGGTTTTCTTTTGTCTTTTTATTTTCTACCATGTCAATCAATTGCCATCAGCTAGCCATTGATATTCCCAGAATCTAATTATGACTGACGCTATTCCCCATGCCAATTTATTACATGGTGGTTCGTTCATTTACTTTGGTTCGTTCATTTCCTTTGTTCTGAAATAGAAATATAATATACAATTCCAATGCTCTCACCTTTTGCTATCCCATCTCTTTAATATTATTTGTTGTCATTAGCTCTCCCTCTCTCATTCTTTCCTATCGTTCTGTTCTTCTGCATAAAAGGAAAGTATGAATGTGTATATATATAAAGATAACATAAAACTAAGTTATCGTATTATCTGTTGCTCGCCTGTTGCTCCTATTGAATTCATGCAAATGAAATATATATTGCTTTCATCTATTTTGGAAAAACTAGGATGCTCGCCTATCCTCTTCCTCCACATCCATGCGCACTACCACCCATGCGCCTCATCCTGACAACATGTCAACTGCCGATCTCCTTTTCTTCTCTGCCCTACCACACTAGCAGTATCGAAAGCCCAACAAGGCCAGCTGAGACTCCACCTCACTCCTCTCCTCTTCTCACCACCGACCATCTTCTTGCAACCGCCACCACTTACCAAACCCATAAACTCCATCCCCTCGACGTGTGCAGTCTCTCCCCACCATGCTAATGCATGCAAGTAGGCAGCCGCTTTACCATCCCATGACAGCTGAGCTCTGCCCACTTTTCCCTGACATTTTCGCATCCATATACCACTTCAACGCCGAGCACGACAGATCCAAGTTCCATATCCACCTGTAGCCACCAACGGCCACTCACCATGCTCCGACCCACCATGCTTGCTACGTCCAAGCATAAACGTAGCAGCAGTTCGGTTCCTTTTCAAATTTATATATTTATATCAAGGGAGAGGCGTATATATTTGCATGTAAGTTTTGTTCGGTCCTTAACTTTACTTCACCTTTTTTTGGCTGTCATTATATATATATATATAGCTACTTATGTATAGGTATTTTGTTACGTATATAAAAAGAAGTGTTTTAAGAAACAACGATGTTAATATATATAGAGATTTGGTTTATATGTGTTTTATTCGTCTTATTTAATATTGATTTTTAAATTGGTATATCTAAGATCTGCGTGAGATATATATAGGCTGTGAAAGTTAGACTAAGGGTTTTTACATGTGCGTATATATTTATATATTGAATTTATATATATCGGTTTGAAGTATTTATTTCCTAAGATGTTTTTACTTGCAACAGTTATACGTGTACCAATAATATATTTAGTTTTAAGAAATAACTTCATTTACTGTACATGTAATATATAAAAAATGTGCGTCAAAAATGTATAGTGATCTTGAAATGCTTATAGATTTTGACTTTGACATATGTACATATGTTTAAGTTTAATATTGATTTTCAAATATATGTTGTATAGAATTTTTTATATACGTGTTTAAATTTTAGACTTTAAAATATATAGCTAGATATATATATATATATAATGGTTTCATCAATCTCTGGTCCATCTTAATTTACCTTCTCAATATTGAATTTTTCACAGTAGTTCCTAGCTTGTCGATGTCCCGCTAGTTCGTATTCGTATCTGTGTGCATGTCTGCGTTATCTTGTTTGCCTTCGTCATTCTCCAGCTTGGAAAGGTGAGCAATCACACACAATTTGCATTCTTATACTTAGTAAATTTGATTTCACTTGAAATGGCAATTGAAATATACTGTTAAATTTGAATTATTAAATATTTGATTGTTATATATGATATGCCATTATCTGCAAATTTTCACCTATGATATATGACACCGTATCCTGTTATGTATATTTTATTTTATTTATCACTGATGATATATGCATATTGTTGATATTATTTATTATCATATTTGTTCTCACTCTACAAGTCCCTATTATTTTAGAATTTCTTATGGATTGAAATGATACATACCCGAACGATTTGTAGAATAGGGAAAAATCGTTATGGGTTGAAATGATAAACCCAAGCGATTTTCATAAATTTTGAATTTTGGGATTGCGGGTTGAAATGATATATACCCATAAATACTTAAATTGCAGATTGAAATGACAAATATCTGTATCACTTGATCATAGTATAGAAAATTATATACATATACTGTTGGTCTATATTTGAAATGATTTCCAAATTTTGAAAGGAAATATCTGGGTTTTAATAAGTATTGTTTTTTTTAAATACAATATTTATAAATGTTAGTTTATATATGTCTAAAATTTAGATTTTAAAAGTATATGTTTTGGAAACTTTAAATTTATAAGTTAGTTTTGAAAATATAATTTTTTAGATTTTACTTATAATTCTACTATTTTAAAACATATAAAAATAGATTTAATATAAAATAAATTTAACAATATGATTTAATTTTAAAAAAATAATTTAAGTAGTATATTATATATTTAGGTATTTATTTAAAATTGTATTTTTAAAATAGATTTATAACTTTAATAATAAAGGTAGGGAAGATGAATTAATTTTGACCTGGAATTTAAACTGTTTAATAATTGAATTTAAATAAGAATTTATTTAAACATATTGATTTTGAAATTTGAAAAATATGATTTATAACTTGATTTGATAAAAAGTGATTAAATGAATATTCCCAATTTTAAATAAAATTGAGACCGAACATTTAGTATTGATTTAAATTTATAAATTGAGATTTTATTCAATTGTTATTAAAATTACTAAGTGAATAATTTCCAATTTGAGAAATAAAATTTAATGTCGAAACATAAATGAAACCTATATTGTAAATATCTGAATATTTAGACGTTGAATCTTATTGGAATTGAAATGATGGTTCAAACTTGGATTTGAAATCGATAAAATTAGAATGGTTTATTGAGAATTTGAACTTAATCTTTAACCCTTTGAATTGAAATGGTTAAATTGGAATTGACTTGCATTGGATTTTGGAATTTAAGATGATTTGAAGCGACTTGTGAAATTGGAGGAAACAAATTTTATTATATAAAGTATTTTTAATATATATAAACTATTTTAATTTATAACTATTTTAATATATATACTAATTTCAACATCCAAATCATTTAAGTGATAACTATTATGATTATGGAAGTGTTATGATTTCCAAAGTGTTATGATTTCAAAAATTTTATGATTTCCAAAGTGTTATGATGTCAAAAGTTCTATGGTTTTGATAGTGTTAAAATTTTGAAAAGTGTTATGATTCTGAAAATGAATATTATTTAAAGTGAAGAATGATATCGAATTGATATGGTTTTGAAATGAATATGGTATTTTGATACGAAGTATGAATTAATTGAAATGAAATGAACACGGTGTGAAATGAGCATTTGGTTGTTAAAGAGACCGAAATCGGATATTGTCATGCTCTCTGCTAATACCGAAAACCACTTTAACAACTGTGTACGTGGTGGAGATTCCAAAACGATGTAGAATGGTTTGGTGGCAATTCTATATGGTATTTACGTATCCCTGACTCCCGTGTGTCAGCTTGATGTGGGTAAAACAGGAGCTATAGCGGGCCAAGTGGGGTCATTCCCTCGATCGGGGATTTTTCTTCGATACCATTCTATTGTTTTTTGATTTGATTGGGTGCTCCCTTTGATTTGGGAGTGTGTCACGAGGTGGGCGGTAATAGTTTCTGTACATTACCACCAGTCCGGATCCGCAAACCGTATATCTATCCTTGCTTTGCCTCACGTGCCTTGTCATATGCCCTATCGTGCCTTCTACGAGTTTGTTTTGTGATGTACCTATGGAGTGCTCCCTGATGCCCATTTTCTAGTGGAGTTTACAGTATCCGTATAGACTATGGCATTATATAAAATGTGTTAAGGGGATTACAGGTAATGCCTTAACGCTATTTTAGTTTACTTTACTATAGACATATTATAATAGCGTATATTACTACATAGTAGATAGTTCCATGGATCCTTAGAGGATGGAATCCCAAATATCCTTTATGTTAATTGTATTTCAGTTGACATTTCACATGAGTTTAATTTATTAATACAAGAATGTTGATCCTGCCTCGAGTATTTTGTGTTTTTCTTTACGCTCGGGTCAGACTGAGTGTCACAACATTTGAGACTCACCTTTGGAGCTTTGTTTGAAGATCCATATATATATTATATATATATATATATTCATCTTTCATCTATCCAGTTGTTTGTTTAGACGTGTCATCTGTTTGTGTTCGAGACTACATTGTATTGGAGATATTCTGTTGTATTTTATTTCAAACTCTGTTGTTTTTTTATAGTAGCTTCATGAACTGCTATTTATCTATTCCACTGCTTATTGTCATATTACTCTGTGTCTGTGATTCTAGGATTGATTTATTTACTGTAAATGCTGAGTTTTGCCAAATATAAATTAGCAATTTGTTGTTTTGAGCAATTCAAGTCTGACATGTGCGGATGCAAATGGTTCAAAATATCGGGTCGTTACATGTACCCATATCTACCAAATCTACAAAGGTTCCTTTTACATGAGCGGTCATCCTGTCCTGATATTGTTGCTTCATTCCAAAAAAAACAATTCATTTTTCCTTAAAGGAGTATTCATCATTCCTGGCCCAAAGCAGGATAATTCATTGAACTTGTTTAAATATACTTCTATGGACATTTCTCCTTAATTTAGATCCATAAAACTTCTATAGAAGCAGGATTTCCCAATAGTGGGCATGTATTTTTCATCGAAGACTTCTTTGAATCTTGCCTGTGAGAAATTATCTTTTGAATCAATTAGATTGATGGACTCCCCCCAGGCTAGAGCCACATCCTTTAATTTCCAAAAGGCTAAGAACCTTTTTCGATCATCATTGATGTTTAATCCTTTAAAGATTTTCTCACGTGATCGAAGCCAAGCCTGAACTTTAATAATAGATTTCATGCCTAAAAATGTTTTTCCTCCCAAACTAGTATAATCTTTGTATGGTGCAGCTAAGTTAACCTAAGGTTGCATAAGAACTACTACTACTTCAATTGCCGCTGCATTTGGAGTTCGATTGTTGGTAGTCATTGTGCTATTATTTTCCCTTTTGCCTCATCTTTAGATTACTCATTTCCTACTATCTGCATATAGTAAGAAACAATTTTAGAATCCATAGATGAGATCTTCTTAGGGAATGGGTATAAAATACCCGAACACATTTTTTTTGGGATTAAAAGTACAATTATGCACACTCATTGACTAAACTCATTCTAGGGCGTTACTAGCCTATCTCTAAGGAGTTGACCTGTAACATCCCTGAAATTTTAGTTAAAATAATTTGATAAGTAATTTAATTTTTGAAATTAAGTTGTGAATTTAACTGTAAATTAATTTGAAAATTTATTAGAATAAACAAAATTAATTGATTTGAAATCCAATGGATTATAAATAGAATTTAAAAGTTTTTAGATTTATAAAAGATATGTTCTGTAATATATTTATAAATTTAGTTTAAATTAAATCTTGGAACTAAAATTCAAAATAATAAAGATTTTTTCCAAATTGTATTAAATAGATATTTTGATTGAGAAGCTATATTTTTAAAGATAATAAGAAAATTGTTTTCTAATTTTAATATACATAATATGTATTTTGGAAGTTATGATTTAAATTCAATATAATTTAAATTTATAAAAGCCATTTAAAGACTAAGTTCTAATGTATATATATGTATACATGTTTGTTTGTTTATATAGATAAATACTTATTTAAAGATATAATAGTTTGAAAATGAATAAAAGTATTTAATACTTTCTTTTAAAATTATATATACACATAAGGAAATATATTACATAATTTATTTTAAATAAGATTTAAAACTAAAAATATAAATAAAATGAAACAAGGGTTTTAAATATAATTTAAAATTTAATTGAAGTAGGGATATAAACATAAAATGAACAGTTTAAGACATTTGTAAGCATTTCAATAAAAGGATTAACAAGTGTAAAATAAATAAACATCAAAGAAACATGTGGCATGCTATTTCTTTTAATAAGTAAATCAAAAATGTATGAAAAAGAAAAAAATCAGGTTTCTTAATCTCTTTCAACCCTGAACAAAACAAAGAAGTAAAACCTAAAAATCACACTAACAAAGCAGATTAAAGAAAAAAGATCAAAACCTGAAAACCTGAAAATAAAGAGAGAAAAAAAAGAAAACAAAATCAGATACAACAACAACTTCAGTTCCAAACTGAAGCAAGTTCAAAATCAAAGCTTGATCAAGAAATCTGAAAATCAAACTCAAGTCAAAACAGAAAAAGAAAAAAAAGAACCTGAAGGCAAGCAAGCGTGAGATCTAAACTCAAGTTTTAAAGTCTGCAGCAAAATTCCAGCAACTCAAACACCTTCAACACAATTCAAACCTGAGAGCAAGATCAATTTCAGATTTTCAAACTTGAAACAATTTCTAGACCTAAACCACAAAAGCATGTTCTTTCCTCTGTCTTCAATTTTTTTTCAGGTGAGCAAATCCCTTAGCCTGCTATGTTTTTTTATGCTTGGATTTGTCTTTGAAGTATGTATGGATTATGGTTGAATGACTGTGTGGATTGGTTTGTATGCTTTATATATATGTGAAAAAAAACCGGGTGTATATTAGTGTGCTGGCAAAACAACATGCCTCTGTTCCAGGTTTCAAACCTTACTTAAAAATTTAAAAATCATTCCAACACAAAACATATTAAGATTTTATTGTTAAATGGATTATGTTTATATGGGTATAACATTATTTATAAAAATGTAAATAAGCAAAAAAAATTAACAGATAGTTTGTTGGAAATTAAAATTTCACAGTAATGACCTTTAATGGTGAAAATTCAAGTGATTTAATTCCTTTTTCTGATTATACAATCTAATTTGTACTCGGGAGTGTTGAATTTTAAAAATAAAATTTTGAATTTATTTTCAAATTTAAGTGGGAATATGGGTTTGAACAGAAAACACCTATTGGCCAAATTCCGGCGATTAGAATCGAATTGAGCAACGAGATTAATGGTGAGGGAAGCTTGCATGTTGATGATCATTAGAAAAACATTTATAACAGGGCATGGTAGCGGCACAATGGATATGTAGGGTCTAAGGGTTCGTTTAGAATGAGGGCAAAGGCGAGATTGGTGCGACGTCTTCGAGAGGCTTTAGGGGATCGGACCAAAGGGAGGAGGATTGTGAGTGAGTGTCAAATTTTTGGTCGAGTTCGCATGAGTTTCGGTTGTTGGAATCATAGGCGAGAGGTGATTGCGTTGATGAAGTTGGGTTGCAGTCGATTCGAAAAGCCAAATTTCGATCCTTCGTCAAAATTGACGATCTGGGTGATGGAAAAGCTTGCGAAATTGATCGACGACACGTAGAGGCCATCAGGGGTGGTCGGAGAAGACTGTGTCGTGGGTACACGTGCATGCGTGTGCACTTGAATCTAGGCTGATGTAGTGTTTGGGAAGGAGGAAGATTAAGCTCGGGTTATAGCTCAAGATTGTAGGGGATTTGCATCGAAGTATCGTGGGGATCAAGTTTTCTCAGGGATTGTCTCGAGTTGAAAGGGATTTGGCTTGAGTTTTTTAAATGTGTTACCAGATTTTATGTTTCCAGTTCTAAATCACAGACATGTTTCCAGTTTATAGTACAATAATTTTTTTTACAAAGTAAATTTTACCTACACGAAGTTTTTAAAGTATATTTAAACTAAATAAGATTTCAAAGAAAATTAATAAATCAAGTTTCAAAATTTAAACCATTTTAAAAAAAAACAAGACTTCAAGATTAAAATTTAAAATGGGCAAAGTTTAAGGTAATTGTATTTAACCAGATTTTCAAATAGATCTTAAAAAAAGAAAATTGATGGCTTAATAAATTAAAGGAGGATTGATGGAGATTAATAAATAAATCAATCAAGAGTTAACCTATTTATGGGGATTAATCACTTAATTTATTAATGTGATTAAGGATAATTAATTACTTAATAAATATTTTTAATTATGAGTAATTAATTAATGATTAAAGTCGATTATCAATGGATTGAAGAAAATTTAATTAAATGATAATTAATTAAGGTGATTGATTAATTAAGATAGTTAATCTGGGAATAATTAATTTAAAAGTTAATCAAGTAATAAAAGTGATTAGGAATGATCACTTAGGTTAATTTAATTTAGAATAATTAATTAAATGGTAATCAATTAAGGGTTAATTACTTAATGCAATTAATTTAAGATTAATTAAGGAAAATAATTTTAAAGATAAATTTATTTATGAAAGTAAATTAAAGATAATTACTTTGTAATCGAACAAAGGATAATAACTTTGTGTAATTAAATTAAAGCTAATTATTTCGTGAAATTAATAAAGAATAATTAATTAATTAAATGATAATTAATCAAATGGTGATTAATTTAGGTAATTAATTTAAGGATAATTAATTAATTCAAAGTTTAATTAATTAATGGAGAATGATAATTAATTGAGGATACATGATAATTAGTTAATCAAAGGTTAAATTAATTAATTAAAGATAATTAATTAAATGGTTAATTAAATAATTAAAGGTAAAAAATTTAATAACTAAAAGTTGATGAATTATACTAAAGGTTAATTAATTCATTACTAAAAGTTAATTGATAAATGACTAAAGGATAGTCAAACCAAAATGATTATAATTAATTAACCAGGATTAGTATTCACAGGTAATTAATCTGGTTTGAAGTAATCAGACAATTAACTGCTCTTATTTATGGATGTTTGGGTTCTATAGGATGATTGAATTTTTTGATACCCTGATATGTTCTGTTTTGATTTGAGCTATGTTTGATGTAATTTATTATATGTGATATATACCTGTGATCTGTGAATGAAATATAAGCGTTACGATTGGTTTGTACCGCTTATCAAATATAAGCGTTATAGTTTATACCGCTTATCGAAATATATTGTGTATTTGAATTTGTGCCGATTGATGATGTTGCACTTTTATTGTGTAAAACTCATGGACCACACTATACACACACAAATATGGATTTCATGAGGAAATCAGTCAAGTCACAGATATTTGAATTTAATATTTTGAAATGGTTTTAAAGTTTGAATTCTGAATCCAATTGGTTTTTGAAATGAAATTGTTTTGAAAGCTATGAACGAACCTTTGTGAAAGATAGTTAAGCTTTGTTTTGGAATCGAAGAGGATTCTAAA
Source organism: Allium cepa (assembly GCA_030765085.1). Taxonomy (NCBI): domain Eukaryota; kingdom Viridiplantae; phylum Streptophyta; class Magnoliopsida; order Asparagales; family Amaryllidaceae; genus Allium; species Allium cepa. Next base: position 83,530,199 of record CM060931.1, on the reverse strand, counting down.
TGGTGTATCTTTTTAAAATGGGAATTGTTTTGAAAGTTACGAATGAATCTTTGAAAATTGTTTTAAAAGCTTTTGGAAAGGAATTTCAAAGATAAAAGTTATTTTTGAATAACTTGATTTAGTTTTGAAATTTGATTAAACTTTGAATTCAAAATTTGAATTGAATTCTATGTTGAGAATTTATGATGTAAAAAGGTTATACAAACTATAAAGGTGTTTTATGGGTTTTTAAAACATTTTAAAAAGTATGGTTTTGAGAATTTGAGTTAAACCCAAGTTTATATTTGAAAAGCCTTAACTCGTGCAAATATAATTGGGTTTTCCGAAACGGAAATGAGTGGTTTCAAATAATAATAGCTTTTATATAAGGAAAGATTTTCCAAATTATGATGAAAAGATTTCAAGTTTGAAATAGAATGGTTTTGAAGCTATAAATTGAATCTTTGTTTTAAAGAATGGTGAAGTTTGTTTTCAAATTAAAAAGGGATCTGAAAAGCATATCTTTTGTATAAAGGATTTGAATTGGAAAGATATTAATGAATCTTTGTGAAAGATTAGTGAACCTTAAAATTGAAAAGGGTCTTAAAAGATAAATCTTTTGTTTAAAAAATTTAAGTATGGAAATTGTTTAATCCATTGAAATTTTTTGAAATGAATCTTTTTGTTTAAAAGATTGGAAATGGTAATTTGTTTAAACCGTTTGAAAGAAAAGCTTGGATTTTAAGTTGTGACTTAACTAAAATCCCATTATCCATATGTTTTTAAATATTGCGCTCATTATTCGGTTTAGCCGAGAGAGGACCTTGTGTCATATAACCCATTCCGAATAATGATACGACAATATGGATAGCATTTGAAGACCGGTGGTTAAGACCGGATACTTTCGAAAGTGAAAGGATGACCTGTCGAATGTCTCTGCACCGAATGGCCCCGGTATAGAGATTTGAGCACCCATTGTGATGGGGAGTACGGATATGATTAGAAATTATCCGGATTGCAAGGGCTTCTTCAGAAGTGCCTTCGGTTCTGTTCGAACCCGTAACAGACTTGTATGGATGTGTGTCTGACATTACACTTTGAGATGTAAAACCGGTTTCTATCAAATACATTTCTATAGAGGAGATTTATTCTCTTAGCTTAACACCCTTCTCTAAGACGTACGAGCTCAGAGGTTATGTAGTTGATGGTTACTAGTGATACATACCCAATTTGGTAATGTGGCATACGAAGTGCTGCTGATCATTTGTTTATCAAAGCATGGCTTTCGTGTAAATCGTAGCTTTGTGGACGACACTTCATCGAGCCTCACACCCCGGAATGGTCGAAACAGGAAGAATGCAGCAAGGTTATAGGGAGTAGCGCACCTTAGGGTATGTGCATTTCCTTCTGGATAGAAGTGGTATCATGGTATGGAGCCCAAATACTTAACTTATGTGGATATTGCAAATGTATATTACTTTGTGATTGTTGGTATTGAGGATCCTCGGATAAAGCTTGTTTACAACCGGGGGATGCATACTCGTGTAGTAGTTACCTATTTTTGTAGAGGTAACCCAGCCTTGTGTTGGCAGAGATCTGGTTAGGTTCTCGGGGCGTCCCTCCAGAGGCGTACCCATGTGGTAATGGGAAGTTCCTTAGCTTGACCATTTGTTGGAAATCCAATTACCAATACGCGTCTTGTACGGTTTTAGTTGTAGAACCTTCCATCTAACATGGTAGTTATAGTAGGCATACTATAATGGTACGTATACGGGCAAAGATTAATATTATACTTTCGAAATGTTTTCCACTATGCACTAATAATAATATCGAATGATTTTCGCGTATCAAGCATGTTTGACTATCATAAGGAGAAATCTCCCCCAAGTGTGCGATTGCATGGTATGTGTGCCGGGAGGCCTTATGGTAGTTTCATTTTCCAAAAAACATTGTGGATTTCAAATTTAAATTCTTTTGTTTGTTTTAAAGATAAACTGTTTTTGTTTGCTCATACCAGTCCCATGACTGACCTGGAGTTTATTGTTCCCTTCCTAAACTCTGGGTGCCCACTATTTTCCACACGGGCAGTCTAGAGTTGGGTTTTTTTCAAATAGTAGATATCGAATTAGTAGCTTTTAGATTTCTCTTTGGTATTCTTTAGAGATCTTGGATATTGGAGTCTTTGGATTCACATACCAGTCTTGCTCATCTTGGTGAAACATGATGGTGGTTCGAGCTAATGGCTTTGGAGCATTGGATTAGAGTTGCAGTTTGATATTGGAGTTATCTCTTTTGCCATTCTTTTTCCGCTGTTGCTTATTGTCTCTGATATTTCTTGTATATATCATTTTGATATCATCATTGCATATCTCGATATTGTATCATTGGAATTGTATATGATATTCATTTCTTTCTATTCCGCTGTGTTGTCATACTTGATGTGTTATAAGCTCCGGCGAACCTGGTTCGACGTTTGGATCTGCGACATTTGAATATGAGTGTCGTATTCAGTGCCGATTTTCGAAGGTCGAGTCAGGGTCGTTACATGACCTCACCAAGGCTTAGATGTTCGCTCAACCTAAGCTCTGATACCAACTGTAACGACCTGCCGTTTCGACCCTCGAAGATCAACACTAATACATACTCGGTATTCACGTGTGAAAAATCAAGTGCCGAAGAGGCAGATAATCCGGGGTAAAAGAAAATAAAGATAGAAGAAAGAAAAAAATAGGTTCTCACATAGCATTTAACAACGTGTAATTATACATATAGATAGCACATAAAATCACTCTCAAAATGAGATATCAAAGCCATAGCACGTACTAACCCAGCTAGGGACAGTTATAACTGAATGTCCCTATAGGAGCTAGTAGATACTAATAAATAATACAGGAGAAATATAAATAAATAAATAACTATCTACAAAGGATCCTCGAGCTTCATACTCAATGCTCCTCCTAAAATGCTTCAAGCTACCTAACTACATAGTTTTTCAAAATAATAGGCAGCCAGAGTTTATGGGGAAAAGAAAACAAAATCAGGATCATTCATGTGCCTGGAGTGAGAAAACTCAAAATATGGGTATTTCGAAAAAAAATGGTATCTCATAAGACCACGTCGCATATAAACACATATGGGTTTTTATCTTATGACAACCAAAACATTGCTACATAAAATTACATCATATTATAATAACGTCTACATACAAATACTTATTGGCCATGGCCGAAATTTTTACATTTATTAAATTCTAGCATTCTAGGTTCCATAATCAAGTCTAAAGACACTTATTGGAGAATGTATTTCATACCAAGCAGGTAAGGGAAAACCTTCTGTATAGTACATTTCTAGAGGAATGTACCGAGGATCAACATTATGGTCCTCTACATCTAGAAAGACCGACCTACCCTTTTTTGGTCAATACTATGACCTGGATAGTACTAAGTATGGCATCACCTCGGTTGTAACCAACCTTTACCAGGATCCAAGGGCATACACTATATACTTGACATAAAAAGAGCAATCTAGAAAGGTGCAGACCACATTCTAATGGTTGTGAACCACATAGCCTTACGACATACCCATTTTAAGCCATTTCTAGGTATAAGGCTTGAGGTAACGTTTACCTTTCATAGAACATTTTCTAATTTAAATGCCACATTTCCATTTCCAATAACACACGATTTATTTCCACAAAAGTACAACCTCTTAGTCCATATGTCTCAGAGAAGCATGTTAAGTATAAGAGGGGTTACCTCCTATACCATCAATAGACGTACGCTTGTAAAAAACAATGTACGTGTATCTTAGGGATGAAACATCAGACACTCGGCCATACAAGTCCAAGAATAGGACAAACCGCAGGCACTTCTCCTACTACATTCCATTTGGGAATCACCCTTCGGATTAGTAGCGAGTAGTCCTTGCGTCGAAGATTCCAAATGAAGATACTACTACCACCATATATATGATATGTGAATTTCTCCCGAGGGTCAATGGTAACAGCCCTACATTATGAAGATCTCCATCTTCAAAATTGTTGTCTCCAACTTTCGAACATGTATACTGGTTCGAAGTGGTTTTCAGATAGAAAACACCCAAATCTAACCCTGGTTTCTTCGAATCAATTATCGATAAAAAGTAGTTAGGTATTGAGGGTGATTATCATTCCAATAATCAATATCATTTCATCAAAGTATAATGTCTTCCTAAGATATATCTTTAAAACATTTATTTTCAGTGTATATGGGATTGTTAAACCTCTCTTTAACTTAGGAAATATCATATTATCTCGTTTAAATTACTTAAAACACTATTTCCATTCTTTTGGGAAGATTTTATATTAATTATACTCAATACCAATTTCCGTATTCAACCCGTACTATTCGTCGAATAATGGTGAAATCAATTTCACCGGATAGTACAAGTTCACTCCTTGGATTTTAATATAAGGTTTATCTTTCGGGAAAAATCTAAATATCTTGTTCGTTTATCTTTTTAAAATATGATATGAGTAAATAAAATTTACTATCCCCTCAGTCGGGCCAGTCCAGATAGCTAGAGCAGAATCCAGATATTGGTTGTTCAAGCACAGGTCTAGAGACCATCTCTCTGTCACGCATAAGGCAGTCAAGTTATTTGATTAGTACTTAACTCTTTAGAATTCTTTATTTACTATTTTAAAAACATTTACAAAAGATTTGGGAAGAAAATCCTAAGTTAAATCTTAATTTCAAAAGTTACCAAAACCACTACAAAATGTGCTGCGAATAGTGTTATTAAGCTTCTTTGATCAAAATGCTAATTTCATTCCACATATATCAATTTTAATAACTCAAATCCTTTTTAAAATATTTTAAAATATTTATGGAATTTATTTCAGATTTTTAAAGATTTAAAAATATCTATTTTCAAGATTTTACCACCGTGGTTTTCGAACTGCCAAAACGCGACGTTTTTGAAAACTTGATTTGGAGATATCCCAAACTTTACTAAATGTAATCTTGATTTTATTTTTTTTGTTTGAAAACTATCTTATTTCAAATAATTCCAATCATATTCCATTCTACACGTTCGTTTTAGTTTTTAGGTAGTGAATCGCGACCTGTCGAAACGCGATGACTTATTTTTACTTCATTTTTCAAACTTTTTCAAACTTTGCTGAAGTGAGTTTCAATGTTTATTAAGCAATTTTAAATCATTTTAAACTAATTTAAAAAGTTTTAACAATGCCATATATACCATTTCATTTTATAAAGGAAAGTGATTCCTTGGTGAAAATTTGACATGTATTGTACCGTGAATCATTTCTACATCAAACAAACATATCATCAACATCTAAAACATGACGATTAAACATAAAAAACATTCATATTAAACATATCATATCATCATAATATTTATAAATTTAGTAGTAGAGTTTCTCACTTGATATCCTTTTGATCTAACTTTAAATCGACTATAGCTCCACTATTCCAAAACCAGAACTTACGAATCTTGCACTAAGACTTCTAGGGATTCAGCCTTGGGATTGCAAGGGTAGTGGGATGCTTAGATGGGTATCGCCTAGGTAGAAGAAGAAGGAGAATATCACTAACTCGATCCCAAACTCGAAGCGATATATCTCTCTATATTTTTGACTTATTTTGATAGAACTTCAACATTATTTTTGAATTTTTCTAAGAGGCTATAGAAGCATTAATGTAGAGGAATAAGAAAATGGAGATGCTTAAGAAATGAAGAGAAGAGAGTATGAATGAAAGAGAGGATGGATGGGTTGTATTTATAGGCAAAAATGTGATAAAATATCATGATATTTCTTTTGCCACACATTACCATTGCATCACCCTCCTCCATCATCCACACATCCAAATCATACGCTTCCCTATGTGCCATACCCATGTGCTACCCATGTGTGTACAAGCGATGGAGAATTTTATTTGTTTTGATTATGAAATATCATGATAATTATAAATAAATATCATGATATTTATATTATTTTACCATTAATGAATATGAAATGTAAATAGTAATTCTTATCTTTTTTCGTATGTTCATAGATGTGTATATGTGTATATGTATGTTACATATAACCTATGACGTTGCAGAACTTCTCTACATCAAATCGTCACGAATTTCAATTCCGATTTTCTGTCATATTTTCACCTTTTAGTTAAACTATATATATATATATATATATATATATATATATATATATATATATATATATATATTGGTAAACAAGGCTTGAAATAACATTTCTATTATTTTTTAATAATTAAAGGGCCTCATTTTATTTTAAAACAATTATTAAATCACTGAAACTCAATTTAAATTAAAAAATCAATTATTTGAAAATGATGATATCATTGATGATGTCATAAAAAACATTTTATTTTCAAAAATGAAATAAATAATTTTATTACATATTCTTGCTTATATAGATAAATAAGTGTATGTACCCAGACTTGTTTGCAATTTTTGATGGTTAAAAAAAAGTACATAGAGAAAACGATTTTCTATCACTTTATCGATATTTTTCCAAAGAGATTATTTTTGTAATTACTTATTCAAAATAAGATTACCATTATTAAGAATTATTCAAAACAATATAATTTGTGTTATAAAACCTTATATTTGATTATCTTTAAATTAGATATTATTTTCCAAAGTGATAAATTCATGGGTCGTTACACCTCTTATTTGCCTCTTCTAAGTGTACTAGTGATGTTTCAAATCGTTTCATCTTCCTTTTGACATTTTAACTCCTATTGATTTCTGCTCGGTTGGAACATAATTAAGATTTACCCCACATAGTATGGTTTCGTTCTAAACAAAGTGTGCTCTGAAACAAGGTATGTCTTGAATGCTATCTTATAAGGTTCAATCAATTGTTGGATTCCGTCTCGAGATAATATCCTTAACTTGTTGACTTCCGACTAGCTATTTGCTTTGATTTCGATTTGAATTCCAATTCTCTATAAAAAATGTTGCAATCCTTGCTCTAAAATTTACTTATGGCATTAAGTCGGCGTAGATCAATTATGGTGAGTTGGAGCTAGCTCAAGTTGAGTCAGTAAACTCGATGCCGAGCCAAGCCTTAACTCGTCCTGAGTTACGGACTTGGAAAATTTTCCTTGCTTATACTACTCCACTTAACTACTCTCTCCATGTGCATTATTTCCAAACCAAGATTGCGTTTCCTCCTACCAATTCAAACTTTAACTCCACCGCTATTCATCCTCCAGCTTCGCTGCTAAGCGTCGCCGCCTCCAAGCTACTCTCGTCATCGCATGAGTCTGCCTCCATCACTGAAAACTTCTGTATATAGTCTCGGATCCTGGTTGTTGAAACCCTAAGTCAGTCTTTGCTTCCACCTTGGATTTATACGTTGGCTATGGTGTATTCATGCTTGAGTGATGATGGGGATGATGATTGGCTCTAGCTGATTGCAGTTTTTATGATAGAGATTATTGAATCTAAACTTGGTATGTGAGTGATAAAGCTAGGGTTACTCATGTTAGATCTGTACGATTTGGGAGACAAACTATACATCTTAATTTAATCCATCTCTTTTTCATGGAAATGACTAAAGCTAAATCATCGAATTGATTTCGATTTGGTGATTTGCTTTTGATTTGGATGCATCAGATGACTTCATTGCTTTACATTTCTTCATATCCAGTGTTCTTGAAGAAAGGACTTTCCGTGTTGCTCCAGACAATGGGTCCATTATTGATCATTGATCGATAATGGGTACATATAGAAAAATGATTTCAAGGGATGATAAGGATTCTATTTCAACATGAGTGAGCTACCTACATGGTATGGCCTATTTGTGGTGTTCGGGGCACTGGACTCTTTCCATATAGATAACACACTACACCTACCATAGCCAACACTTGGAATTTGATTGGTTAGCACATGTCGACTTCCTTTGGATTTCAAGCATTAATCACATAGGAATTTTATTAGAAATACAATGTACTAGACCGCCATTAACAAGTTTTATTATCTAGAATGATCGTCGCATCGCAAGTCCATTGATGGGTCATCCATGACTTCAGAAGTTGAGTCGACAATTTCCCCCGTTTCTCCGTCCATTCCTGTAGGGTCAAGTCAACCTGTAACTGTTGATTTCTATGGACCGCTAGTTCTGGTAGGACCTGTACTTGACCAGTTGCATCTCGAGTTAAGAACTCTAACTAACCCTCTGGAGCAAGCACCTTTAATCCTGGCAGCTAAAATGCTTGGCGATATATGCGTATAGCACGATATCTCCAAATTTTCATCTGCCTACTCAAGCCAAATTTACACATAATCCTCCTGAAGGCTTTACTTCTTGTATTCGATATATGTGCTTTAGTGTTGTCATGCCACTGTTCAATCGGTTCTTATCCATGGTGCTTTAAGATTTAGGATTGGCACGGTTTCAAATTCATTCGAATGGTTACACACTCTTAAGTTCCCTGTACATCATATTCATCGCCATGCTTGGGCGACCCCCAAAGCTAAATGTACTTGTATATTTCCTATACTTCAACAGGAGACAGGACTACCCATGCTTTATAATTATTGAAGCTTGGAGGGGATGTAAGCCGACAAAGTGTTACGTTTAGCCTTCAAGAACAAGTTCTTCTTCGTCCGACATCCAGAGGGCTTCAACCTCTTTTGGTTATCTGGAAGTAAGTCCTTATTCCTTTGAACTTGTCCAAGTGATTTTCTAGTTTCATAACCTTCATATGTCTTATTGCAGTCATCCCGTGGAAAGAAAGTAAAGAAAAGCTCAAAGCAATACTTAAAACCCTTAGGGTTGTGAGAGCTTCCATGTGCACAGTGAAGTTCCTTTTGACCAATGAAAAACTCAAGCATTTGACTTGCTTCATCTTGATAGGTTTGTTGTAGATGATGAGCCCTCAACTTTGATTGGCCCTTAAGACATACTCATTCTTTAACCCACGCTCATGACTCTGACGAGGAGGCTTAAGAAGACATGCCTGGTCCGTCAAAGGAAGCACAACCCAAGGAGATTCCCAGAGATGATATGGACTTACCCTACGGAGAGGGAATTGTGAGGGATAGGGATGAGGCCTATAGGAAGTCTCCGATTCTTGAGGAAGAAGATGAAACGTTACATAGAAGATATACGAAACAACCGATGTATGAAGAAGGAGAGGAAGAGGGTTGAGACGGTGATGACGACGACTCTTACGTCTTCAAAGAGAGAGATGAATCATTCGACAGGTCGTTGGAGATGAGCCTTGATCTTCTCAAGCTGCCTTCTCTGGACTTGTTAACCACCAAGGGATTAAGCCCCAAACATCTAATTTCCCCTCCTTAAGAACAACCTGCTATTGAGACTCCACAGTCTACCGAAGGTCAAGCTACCGGGACTCTCGTTGGAGATACATCTTCTTCAGATTTCATGAGAGACGTCACCATCTATATAGATGAACATGGGATATCTCCATTAGTGAAATAATAGCTGAGATCGGCTTGAAAATTGACATTTATTCAAGCTCATTTGTGAGTAGTGGTGAATACACTATGATTTTTAAACCCTGCCGATACGGTTAGTATAGTATATAAGGGGTCGTCAGCACTACACACTTCATTTTAGGATCACAAACACAAATCTTTATATCACGTTAAGTTTCTTAGTTCGAGTATTAACTTCATTATTGTTTTCGGTTTCAAGTGCCATAGGATGTGGGTTAGACCATCAGTTATGTCAAGAAACCATTTCCTGCAAAAGTAAAACTTTTGATCTGGCTTAATGCCCTCCTCATGAAATGGATGAGGAGAGAAGGAAAAGGAAGGAGGATGAGGCTTGCCACCTGGAGCGAGAGTGCGAGATGGGAGAGAAGAGAAAATGAGATGATGAGAGTAGTGTTTTCAGTAATATACACAAGCGCCAAATGGACTTTCAAGATCGCTGCGGGCCTTCTTTACCGATTACTCCTCCCTACACTATGCTTGGATTGCTGAAATAACAACAATTCCATCTTCTCAAGCAACAACCGTTGTTATGGCCCTCACTTCTTCCAAATGAACCAAGAAGTTCGTGCTTCCATCGGGTCCATCCATATTCAAGCTACCTTTCCAAATCTATTCTTGAAGGGAGTCAAGTTTAACAAGAAAATAAAGACCCTTAATAGGGCCACTTCTCTTAGCAATCTAAAGATAGTTCATGACGACTTGAAAGCTAGGTGTGACATACAACATTTAGTGAAGGATCCTTTGTATGTAAATCGCATCAACTATCAGGAGATCCTCTCGTTTGAGGCTGAAAGGAAAGACCATGCCAACGTGATCAAAGATTATGATGATGAATAGTTTTGTTGAAGATTGAGAGGGACATAACCCTAAAAGGAAAGACTTCTAGTGACAAGCTGTTGACGAAGGTAAATCGAGCTTAAGATAGAGCCATTATTGTGATAAAAGATCAATTACAAGATGCTCATATTGAATCTAGAAAACTAAAAGAGCAGCTTACTGAAGCATAAAACACCATTAAATCTCGGAACCAAACTATTGTTGGTCATCCTACTATCACTGCTAAGAAAGCTGCTGAGCTCACTCATGTCGAGGAGAATGCGTGGTTGGTGAAAGAGAAGGAAGAGGCTGCATCTGGCAAACTGGCGGAGGAGATCGAGCATCTAAGCACCAAGTCAAAACTACGATAGAAATACAATGATGCGATAAGCCAAATGAACGCCAGTATGCTTCATCTTTATATTAGCTCCATGGTGAATAAGGGAAGCTTGAAATTGCTTGGTAATAACCATCCTTGGACTCTTGTCATGGTATGGGAGGAAGTATTGATCAGGTCTGAGGAGGCCAAGGATATGCGCTCTAAGGAGGAATTGAAGGTTGCTTACCTCCGCTTGAGGATGTAGACTTCTTATTCATCGATAGAGAGATCCTTAAGGAAGAGAGGAAGAAGGAAACTATCGATGCTGTAACCAAATCTCTTGTTGGCCCAATCTCTTCGGATCAGCACCAAAAACTTGTTCATACTTCTCAAGTGCAGATGGCGACCATCCCCATATCCATGGCTATTATTTCTAATGCTGCTCACGCCAATGCAACTTTCATAGCCTTGGGTGAGCCATGTTATTTTCCAACTGTAGTGCAACCTTCAAAGATGGGGACGAACGATGATGCCTTCGCGATTGAAGTTCATAACCAAACCCCGAGTTCAGATATTTCTCTTGTCTCTCCTATACTCCAGACACGTCAATTTACTCCGGAATACCTTTCTAAATTGTGCATCTATCTTTCCTAACTTGTAGGTCAGCCAACTCTACCACCTCCTCCTCTTGCCGTTCAGGTTCAAGACATGTTGTTATTTTCACTACTTCCATCACTATCTCTATGACGTCTTCCGGCATAGTTCCTATCTCCAGCTCCATGCCTGGGCCCGATTTCAAATAGATAGCGGTATTACAAAACTTAGAGGGCATCTCAGCATCTACAGATGAAGAGGTAGTGATTACCAGCGATCCCAGCTGACAGATAAGATGACTATAGTGGAGAGACTGGAGGAGGAAAAAAAGGGATGTAGATGAAGAACGAAAAGGAAGAGCAGAAGTGTAGGGCTCTCACTACACTACCATCACGCTATAGATGTTGAAGGAGGGGAGTTCGACTATCGGAGGGTCAGAGGTGTCTGGCCACCTCCGGCCCCCCATTAGGAGGAGAGACTAACAAGGATAGCAGAAAGAAGCTCCCAATTCACCCAAGTAAGGGCATTAAAGGTAGAGGGAAAGGTGGAAAGAAATTGGAATGAGATCGAGCATAGGTGGAACAGGGCACTCATTCTCTTTTTATGTGCTTCTATGGTGTTAAAGTATGTACAAGTACAGAGTCTATACTTAGCCACTTTTTTCTTTTGTTGTAATGTTAGTAACATATATACTTTCTTTTTTATGTCTGAAACAGGATGGTATTTTGCAGCTACGTCCCCCGTTGTTTAATATTGTACATGAAATGATACAAGTAATAAAAAATATTATCATTTCCATTGTAATATATTCTATGTACTTTCTATATTCTATGTACTGTGCCTATTTATATACCACTATGTATGTACATAATATGATTGCCTGTCTTGTAATTTCCATATTATATACTGTTGTATTATGTGATGTGATGCGTTTATTTACCACAATTCCGTGCACGTAAATTTGTAAGTAGTGTGACTTGAAGTTGTTTTGTGTACTACTTTACTTAGCTTTATTGTGGTTGCAGGAAGTGATTTTTATCCTAACCTAGTGTTAATGTGTTGTGCGTCCCTAGGTCAATTAGGCTAGTTATTTCGAACACTTGATACAAAACCAGATGCTCTAGCGGCTCTCTAGTTGGCCTTAGTCCAAAATGTATTGCAGTTTCTATCTTTGGGAACTTTTAATTTGAATGTTCGACTCTAAGCACCCCATACTTTGACTGCGGTTGATTCTCTCTAAGCTCGGTATTGAGGTTCATAGTGATTGGTTGTTTTATCTCAATCAATCTTTTAAAGTCTGTATCCGAATGGATATCTTGGACTAAATCCATGAATACTATATCTTCGTTAGGATTACTCATTTCCATAACTGTAGTATTAAACAAGTTCATAAAGGTTCTTAGTGACTCATTTTGTGACGATTCATTTTTTCGATGGTTTAAATCGACAATAAACCACACGTCTAACTCAAACCATTCAATAGGGAGGATTGTTGTGACGACCCGGAAATTTTTAACATTTGAAATTGGAAATATTTAATTGATTTTAAATATTTGAATGATGGTTTAGCTTGAATTTCAAATATAACTATGGATTTGGCAATTAAATTATTAGATTTAATCTTCGAAATTTGGGTAAAATATTAAATCCTCAATTTTATGCTGATTAAAAATAATTTAAAGGCTTGGAAAATTTATATTGATAATACTGGAGGTAATAAAACTTTTAAAAGTGAATTTAAAAGCAGTTTGTTCGATTTTGAATTTATATCGTTTAAGTCGATATTTTAAAATAGCCTTCCGAGGCGCAGTCTCGGATTTCGACGAAACAAGTTCCGTTGGACCCGTGATATTGTTTTATTATCGGATTTCAAATTTCATAGTGATTGGAATTACTGTATGAGCGTACGATATTTAAACGCGCTGAAAATTAAATCGAAATTTAATTTAAAAGTTGGCTTCAAAAAACTATCTTCTCCATACGATCGAATTAGGACTCGAAATCTTTCCCATTGCGTTCGGAATAGGGGTATAATATTATAAACGCCTAGCGACATGTCTCGATAGGGTATTGGAATTTTAAGTCATATTAAAACGAGATATTTTCAATTTAAAAAAAAATTAAATCAAAACAAAGAAAAAAAGCGTAGCCGCCTCCTTTCTTTATACATCATGTTCCTTTCTCTTCAAATTAGTTCAAATCGAAATCAATTCAAATTTAGTTGCAAGCCATATCTTCTGCAACACGCCATTTATTTCCAATATTATAACCGCATATTCTTCAGTTCAAAAAACAAAATTCGTGTTACTGCTTTCCCTTTTCCCTGGAGTACGAAACGAATGAAATCATAAATCGAAGTCACAGCTTTGAAAAAAATCGTTTGTGAGCTCTGTTCTAGGCGTGCGCTGGAGGGGCGATGCCGATGGAATCGCGAGGAATGGCGGGGGGTTGGGTGATTTCGAATCACTTCCAAGATGGAGGGGCCGCGAGGGTTGGAGCAGGCACGATCGCGAATGGCAAGGTGGCCATAGGTGTAGGTGCACATGGTAGCTAGGGTTTGGGAGGGTCTCAAAATCGCGTGCGCATGGGTGACTGGAAGCTGGGGTCGCGGTAGTGGAGGCTGCGCGGTAGGAATGGCATCAATCGGTGGAAATAGTCGCGACTTAGAGGTGTTGTTTTTCCTGTAGTTCGACTTCGACGTGGTGGTTGGTGTTTGGGAAGGTATATGTGTCGATGTTAGTAGAGGTGGAGCAAGCAGTGGAGTCGCTGGTGACAGCGAGGCAGTGTGATGGCATGAATCTTTTCTGCTGTGACTCGATGTTGCTGTTAGTTTAGGGTTCGAGAGTGCGATGGTTGTAGCTATTGAGGCGAGGGCAAGGTGATGATTTTTTTCTTCAGTAAAATTTAATTTATATATATCTATACATTTTACAGGAAAAATATATAATAGAAAAAAAAAGATAAATCGCAGTGAAGTATATAGGGAATTATTTTCAGTTATTTACATTAAACAAAAGATTAGTTTATACGGATAAAATTTGATAATGGAAAGATTATATAAAGATTCGACTTTTAAAATCTATATGGACTATTTTATAAATATTATACATATTTAGTTTCTAAATGAAAATACTTATATCCATTCTAAACTTACTAGTTTATTTTTAATTAAAGTATTATAGTGATTAACTTGTTTAAAAAAATTAATTAATTTATATTAGTTCCCAAAGATAATTTATTTTAGGTAATTGATTGAGATTAAATTATTCATTTAAAACCAAAATTTTAATTTTAATTAAATTTATCAAATAGGAATTTAATTATTCGATTGATTCAGAATATTAATAAAAATCTCGATTGTTTATACAAGGTCTATGAATCTAGAAAACGAGTCCGAATGGAAAATGGATTGCCTGCATAAGTAAAGGTGAGATCTTCTCACTCAAATTATAATAATTGAAAATTTTAGTTATTAATTGATTATTGAATTGTGATAGTTAAATTTAAAATTGTTGATTGTGTGCTTGAATGATAAGTTATTATCAGTTAAGTAGACCCTATGCGCCGTGTTTGCGCCAAAATTGATCACAAACCCCGAATACCTTGAAAGCACCAGTGTATGAATACAAATCAATGATATTCAAACACAAATCTCAGATCCCAACAAATATTAAACAGCAATCCAAAAGTAAAGAACAGAGACACAAGTTTATAGTGGTTCGGGTATCTCCGGCCTACGTCCACTCCAAAAAATTTTATCCTTTTATTGATTATCCTTGATGATTACAGATGATTACAGCGGTTACAAAGTCCATAACTTGAAATAAATAACAGTAATGATGCTATGGAGTGATTCTGGCAGCGTCCGGGCGTGCTTTCTCTCTCCAAATTCTCCGACCCCTTTTCTGAATGACCAGGGGCTCTATTTATAGGCGTAGGAGGCTGATATTTCTCCTAAAAATCCAATAGACCGTTTCTAGCACGTGAGGGGGCCCATACGCCCGAAATCTAGAGGTCCGGGCCCACATCAGGATCGATTCGAACTCCATTCGAATCGATCAAGAAATTATCCAATCGAGCTGAAATTTGGTGAGAACATTCTTCAACATGTATGTAAGCTCGTGCAAAAATTTTTATTGCATTTGGATCAACGGTTTGGAAGATATGATGGATTCGAATTTGGGGTTGTCCGTTGCCTGTCGCCTTCGAATCCGTGCTTCGAACCCATGTTTCGCATCCATCCGAAGCGCGTGCGTATCGATGATGTGGCGCTATTTATCTGGGTCGATCCCCCTTTTCCTCCGAGTTTACTGGGTCGAATCCTTCTTTTTCTCCGAGTTTTACTGGGTTGAGTCCATGGATTCGAGGTAGTGGATTCGAAGACGTTCGTTCGAATCGATCGGGGTATCTCATAGTTGATCGATTCGAAGTTGCCTCAACAAGGTGGGTTCGAAGTAAGTTAATGGGATGGAGTCGAAGTAACCTGCCCTGATGCGTTCGAAGGTCTTTTACCTGATGGATTCGAAGGAGCCTAGGTTGCCATCTGCCATCGATACGAATGTATCGATTCGAAGCATGCCGTTCCTATCCTAACCGATGTGAACTTCACTGAGCCGAATCCATGATGATCGATACGAAGTCCTTCATCGAGTCGAACAAACACCTGATCGATGCGAAGTCATTGATCGAACCCGTGCCTATCGATGCGAACGTATCGATTCGAAGCAATTCCTGTGTGCCGTGCCTTCGATCGATTCGAACCTGATGGGTTCGAAATTAACAAAATCCTTGATGGGTTCGAACAGCCATGCCCTTCCTACCTTGCATCGATCATAACTCCTTCATATGAACTATGATTAACCTGAAATTTGAAACATAGCCTTTCCTAATCCTTATCATCATCTTTAATTAATTTCGTCCTGATCGGAGTTCAACCAAATTTTGACGATATCGATCGTAGCCTTGATTCCATCTGATCTCCAATCCTGATATCCATCATTCTTTGCCAATTTGTTGATATTCCAGTTTTGACCAAAAATGGGATAACACTTTGCCCCCCAAAAAATGCCTTGTGATAACAAGGCGTGTTTTGAATAGTTCCAAATCCAATATCCAAAGTCCATAGCCATATCGCCAGAGTATGCCATCCTCGACTGCTTCGAGCCAATGCCCAACTCCAAATCCCATAACCAAAGCCTTAGCCAATTCCATATCCATTCGAACTCGACAGCCGAGTCCTAATCCATCCTTATCCAATAGCCAATAACCAGATCCGAGACCTTTCCTGGTCGATATCCGAATCCATAACCTCTCCGGGTTCTTGCCAAGTGTAATCCACACCAGACGACCGTGGTCCAGTGTCCCTAGACGTTGAGCTAACCTCTCCGGGTTCTTGCCAAGCGTAATCCAAACCTGACGACCGTGGCCCAGTGTCCCTGGACGTTGTGCAATGCCGTGGCTTAAGTCCTAAGCTGAATCCTGGTCTCTCCGGACCCTTGTTGAGCGTAGTCCATACTCAATGACTTGAAACAATAATCGATAATATGGGGCCTAAGTCCTAGGCCGAATCCTGGTCACTCCGAACCCTTGCCGAGCATAGTCCATGCTCGATGACCTGAATGAGTCAATTTACCATGTTCGGGCAAAGTGACTCACCCCTTGCCAGGCATAATCCATACCCGACGACCATTTATCAAAAACCAGATGAAAATCCAATCAAAATCCAACCCAAAATCCAAATCCAAACCAGAAAACCAAAAATCCAAAGCAGCATTCAAAATCAAAAACAACCATCCAAAGAAAAACCCAAATCAAAAAGCAAGCAAAACCAGGATTTCAATCCGAACTCCAAACCCAAATCCAACAAGAAAAGCAGTATCCAATCAAAAAGCAAAAGATAAATTTCACAAACCACAGCATCGCAGTTCATCGTCATTCAGAGCATGCCTAGGGGCTATCTCCGTCCCCATACATGTGTAAACGACTTAGTTGCTTGCCAGTAGTTTGCTACTTATTTCACATTATCCTGATCAATGGATGATCAATCGACCATCATCCCTGGACCTCACATCATCACGGCGTGAGGTGGTTGGTGGTTGCTCCTGCTCCTCCGCTGCGTTCCGAGTTCCGACATATTGCTGTAACTGTCCATTCCTCACATGCTCCTCGATTATATCCTTTAAGTGCCTGCAGCTGTTGGTATCATGTCCATCTAAATCATGGAAGAGGCAGTGCCTTCCTGATGTCCTTTCCCATTCTGATTGTTCTCTCCTAGCCGGCCTCCGGTAAGGAAGGCGATTCCGAGTATCCAGGTATATCCGCTCCAGCGTTTCGTTCATTCCTGTGTATGTAGAAAACTTTGGATCCTTCGATCGCTTCCTAGCGTTTCCAGAATCATCGTCCGACTTCCTCTTCCCTTTGTCTTTGTCCAAACCTTTCCTGGACGGTCCTACATCCTGAGTGGCATTAACTGTCCAAACCTTTCCTGGACGGTCCTACATCCTGAGTGGCATTAACCCTTTGCACCTTTAAATCCGTACTCGCGTCTTCCTGTCGAAGGAACCTTTTTGCGTCGTGAAAGAATTCGTCGAGATCCTGTGGGGGATCTCGTATCAGAGATACCTTGAAATCCGAGTCCTCCCTGACTCCTGATACTGCTTCCACTAAAACCATCGATGGATCAGGCCGATCCACCGAAGCGACTGCCGCACTGAATCGAGTTAAAAAGCTCTAAGCGATTCATCCATCCTTTGCTTCACCGATGTCAATGTCATCACATTCTTCGGCCTCTTGACGTGAACCCGAAACTGTCCCAAAAACTTTTCCACCAATTCCCGCCAAGTCCTGATAGATCCTTCTCCCAGCTGCCTAAACCACATTGCAGCTAGGTCCGTCAGATACAAAGGGAAGCATCGGGCCATTACTTCCTCCGATGCCCCCAGCACCTCCATGTGTCTGGTGTACCTCATCAAGTGACCAGTTGGATATGCCTTACCATCATATACCTCCATGCTAGGTAGCTTAAACTTAGGTGGATTCTGAGCCATCCATATTTCCCGAGCAAACGGACTCCTATTCACTCCTTCCAAGTCTCCGTTGGTCAAACCACCTCGCACAGTTCTTCTGATGATTTCTACTAATCTTGTATTGTCGGCTGGGGGTTGCCCCCATGCCCCCGAGGGAACTCTGGCACATATTCCTCGTGTGGTTCACTAGCAGCAATGTTAGCTCTAGCTTGTTGAACTCCTTCCAAAGGTCCTCATGTGTTGGATCCCGAGGGCCTGCCCCCAAGCCCTTGTTGATTGCCTTCTGGCTCCGTATCTCGTCCTCCATTGGGTTCCACGACCCTAGTCCCCTATCCTGCATCCATAGCGGCTGTAGCTGTTCCTAGGTTCTGCATTCCTGCAGCTCTCATTTGCTCAAAGAAAGTCTTCATCATTTCCTTTTGGCTCTTGAACAATCTCTCCTGCAAAGAATTCGTCATAGCTTCCATTTCGACACGAGTTATGTAGATTGAAGCCTGTCCTTCCCCGGCTACGGAGGATGCTTGTTGACTTCCTTCCTGTTGGCTTCTCTTAGCCCTTTGTCTTCTACTATTTTGCCTAGTCATTGTCCTTGAATACAAACTCTTTAAAATCTTCAAATCCAACTTTCAAATCCGACGTAGCGGGTGTTAGTCCTTCTCAGTGAAAGCACCAATGTGTTTGCGCCAAAATTGGTCACAAACCTCGAATACCGTGAAAGCACCAGTGTATGAATACAAATCAATGATATTCAAACACAAATCTCATATCCCAACAAATATTAAACAACAATCCAAAAGTAAAGAACAGAGACACAAGTTTTATAGTGGTTCGGCTATCTCCGGCCTACGTCCACTCCAAAGTTTTTTACCCTTTTATTGATTATCCTTGATGATTACAGATGATTACAGCAGTTACAAAGTCCAGAACTTGAAATAAATAACAGTAATGATGCTATGGAGTGATTCTGGCAGCGTCCGGGCGTGCTTTCTCTCTCCAAATTCTCCGACCCCTTTTCCGAATGACCAGGGGCTCTATTTATAGGCGTAGGAGGCTGATATTTCTCCTAAAAATCCGGCAGACCGTTTCTAGCACGTGAGGGGGCCCATACGCCCGAAATCTGGAGGTCCAGGCCCACATCAGGATCGATTCGAACTCCATTCGAATCGATCAAGAAATTATCCAATCGAGCTGAAATTTGGTGAGAACATTCTTCAACATGTATGTAAGCTCCTGTAAAAATTTCATTGCATTTGGATCAACAGTTTGGAAGATATGATGGATTCGAATTTGGGGTTGTCCGTTGCCTGTCGCCTTCGAATCCGTGCTTCGAACCCATGTTTCGAATCCATCCGAAGCGCGTGCGTATCGATGATGTGGCGCTATTTCTCTGGGTCGATCCCCCTTTTCCTCCGAGTTTACTGGGTTGAATCCTTCTTTTTCTTTGAGTTTTACTGGGTTGAGTCCATGGATTCGAGGTAGTGGATTCGAAGACGTTCGTTCGAATCAATCGGGGTATCTCATAGTTGATCGATTCGAAGTTGCCTCAAAAAGGTGGGTTCGAAGTAAGTTAATGGGATGGAGTCGAAGTAACCTGCCCTGATGGGTTCGAAGGTCTTTTACCTGATGGATTCGAAGGAGCCTAGGTTTCCATCTGCCATCGATACGAATGTATCGATTCGAAGCATGCCGTTCCTTCCCATCCTAACCGATGCGAACTTCACTGAGCCGAATCCATGATGATCGATATGAAGTCCTTCATCGAGTCGAACAAACACCTGATCGATGCGAAGTCATTGATCGAACCCGTGCCTATCGATGCGAATGTATCGATTCGAAGCAATTCCTGTGTGTCGTGCCTTCGATCGATTCGAACCTGATGGGTTCGAAATTAACAAAATACTTGATGGGTTCGAACAGCTATGCCCTTCCTACCTTGCATCGATCATACCTCCTTCATATGAACTCCGATTAACCTGAAATTTGAAAAATAGCCTTTCCTAATCCTTATCATCATCTCCAATTAATTTCGTCCCGATCGGAGTTCAACCAAATTTTGACGATATCGATCGTACCCTTGATTCCATCTGATCTCCAATCCTGATATCCATCATTCTTTGCCAATTTGTTGATATTCCAGTTTTGACCAAAAATGGGATAACATGCCGCATAATAGCAGATGATATTTTTATAAATCCCATATACCAGATATTCCACCTCGAAGTGGAATTGGTATTTAATTATTGTGCTAACGTCTGTGGATGCAGGGAAATGGGTTGGAGGGGTCCAATTGGATTCCTTACAAATAGTAATTCTAATTTATATTTTGTGATATATCTCGGTAAATTTTTTGTATCTACGAGTCGGTGAATGAAGATAAGCATTATGGATTATACTGCTTATCGATGTTAATATGATTGAATCTGTGATGGTTGATGTTGTGCACTATTGTGTTAAACCCCTGGACTACACTATGCACACACGAATATGAATTGCACGTGGAAATCGGTTAAGTCACAATTTTTTTGAAATAATTTTAGAATTGAATTTTTGAATCTAAATGGTTATGGAAATAAATCGGATTTAAAGTGGAAAAACTTTTGAACAAGAATTTCAAAAAATAAAAGTTATTTTTGAATGACTTAATTTAGTTTTAAAATTTGTTTCAAATTTGAATAAAAATTTGAAATTGAATTCTATGTTGTAAGCTTATGATTTCAAAAAGGGTATATAAGTTTACATGAACTTAAACCATTTCATAAAGTGTTGCTTTGGGAATTTAAATTAACCCAAAGATTTTAACTTGTATAAATGAAATCGGATTTTTCCGAAATAAAAAACTATTTGTTTTCATACGGCATAAGCTTTCATATAAGAAATGAATTTCCAATTTATATTTGAGGAAGTTCAAGTTGAATTGAAAATGGTCTTCCAAGTTATCAATGAATCTTCGGAAACAGTTTTGAAAGCTATAAGTTAAACCTTTGATTTAAAGATTAAATGAGAAAATCCAATTGAGGTGGGAATTGCTTTGAAATCCGTGAATGGATCTTTGTGAAACTGGGAGAACTGTGTGGAATAAATCTTTTTGTTTAAAAGATTTGAAAAGGTAATTTGTTTACACCATTTGAAAGAAAGATTTGAATTTTAAAGTTGTAACTTAATTGAAATCCCATATCCATATGTTTTTAAATTTGCGCTCATTATTCGGTTTAGCCGGGAGAGGACTTTGTGTCATATAACCCATTCCGAATAATGATACGTCGATATGGATAGCATTTGAAGACCGGTGGTGAAGACCGGGTATTTTCGAGAACGAAAGGAACCTGTCGATTGTCTCTGACTGAGTCGCGCCGGTATAGAGATTTCCTAAGTGATGGGAAGTCCGATCAGGATTGTGAATACCCGAATTTGCAAGGGCTTCTTCGGAAGTGCCTTCGGTTCTGTTCGAACCCGGAATAGACTTGTATGGATGTGTGTCTGACATTACACTTTGAGATGTAAAGCTGGTTTCTATCAAATACATTTCTGTCGGTGGTGGAGATTTATTCTCTTAGCTTAACACCCCTCTCTAAGACGTACGAGCTCAGAGGTTATGTAGTTGATGGTTACTAGTAATACATTCCCGATTTGGTAATGTGGCATGCTAAGTGCTGCTGTGTGTTGAGGGTCATTTTTTGATCATTTGTGATCGAAGCATGACTTTGTGAAAAAGCGTAGCCTTGTGGACGTGACTTCGTCGAGCCTCACAACCTGGTAATGGTCGAAACAGGAATCGTGGCAGCAAGGTTACTTGGGGGTAGCTCCTCCTGAGTGTATGACCATTTTCATCTGGATAAAAAGTGATATCATGGTATGGAGCCCAGATATTTACTTATGTTGATTTTTTTATAAAAAGTGGTATCATGGTATGGAGCCCAGATACTTTACTCTGTGGTTGTTGGATTGAGGGCCCTCGGATAAAGGTCGGTAACGACCGGGGGATGGCATACTCGTTCAGTTGTTACCTAGTTACAGAGGTAACCCGGCCTTGTGTAGCAGAGATCTGGTTAGGTTCTCGTGGATGTCCCTCTAAAGGCGTTCCATTTTATGTGGGAAGTTCCTTTGCCTGACCATTTGTTGGGAATCCAATCATCCAATGCGAGCTCTTTACGGTTTTAGTTGTATAACCTACCATTTACTTATGGTGCTCACCACTATTTAGATGGTAGCTATAGTAGGCATGGTGCGAAATGCTGGCTAAGATTAATATTATACTTTCGAAATGTTTTCTACACTATGCACTAATAATAACAATATCAAAGAATTTTGCGTATTAAGCATGTTTGATTATCATAAGGAGAAATCTCCTCCAATTCTACGTTTGCATTATGTGTGTGGCGGGAGGCCTTATGGTAGTTTCATTTTCTAAAAAGCATAGCAGATTTCTTTTTTTATTTTCTTTGTGAAAATAATTGCTTTTGAGATCTCACACCAGTCCCATGACTGACTTGGAGTTTATTGTTCCCTTCCTAAACTCTGGATGCCTATAATTTTCCACACGGACAGTCTAGAGTCAGTTTATCGTTATTCTAGAGCGAAGTCAGAAAAGAGATGATGTGGAGATCAAGAGCAAGTTGGACAGCGAAGCGTATCATTAGTATATGTAATATTTCTTTCCACTGTTTGTTGTTGTACACTATGATATTGTAATGTGATGTACTGTAATAACATATACAGGCCTTTTGTTTTAAAGATATTCATTTATCTATTATATGTTGGCCACTGCGATATGTGAGATTCTGTTATTGTTTCTGTTTCTTCTTCTATCTTCTTCTTCTTTAAACCCTAACGGTTCGGTTTTCCGGCATTCGAATGTGCGGCATTCGATACAGTGGACGTATTGATGTCGACTTTCGGGCGTCGAGGAATCGGACATGTTACATGTGGTATCAGAGCAATTGGTTTAGCGATATCCTTGGCTCTGTTGGGTGTTACTCATTAGAGATAGAGTCAGTAGTACTCTAAAATGAGTTTGAGAGTATCAATAGATATGATCGTGTATTTGTTAGTGAATACGAAATTGTTTTATATTGTGTTGATTGGTTTGTTGAGTGGTATATGGATTCTGGTCAATACGAGTAATTAACGTTATTGATAGGGATCTCTAAACACTTGTACAGAACAAATTCGACACCATATTGTTTTAAAGTAGGGTAAATGAAATAATTTTACCCAGATTATTTTCGTATATAAAAGAAATAAATTTTCTGTGAATTATTGTAATATATGGTTGCTTGGTTGCTAGGAAGCGATAATATTAAATTATTATCATTGTTGTATGAGGAATTGAAATCAAAACCAAAAGCTAAGAAAATAAAAATCCCAATGGGATTTGTAAATGTAAATTGTAAATGAGATTTGTAATTTGAAATAGAATCCCAGAGAAATATTTGGAAATGTTCTTGAAAATATTTGAAATTCGGGAAGTTTGGGAATTAAATTCCCTTTGGGACTAGAAATAGTTTTCAAGGGTTTGGAAAAATGTTTTTGGAGGGATAAAAGCTCTAAACTCTTTTCGGTCATTGGAAAATAATTTCGGTGATGATCGCGACATCAGCGGTGTTCATTTTCGGGTTTTCAAGAGAGGAATTGCTACCAAATTGTTTTAAATGAAGTTGTTTGGACAATTTGGGTTTGGTTTTGAAATTCAAAGGATAATTTGAATTGTTTTCAATAATGGTTTTGGAAAAGGTGGAAAGACTCTGGAATTTTATTAAAAATAGTTATGGAATAATAAATAAGTTAGAAAACTTAGAAAAATTCAGATTTAAATTAAAATTAAAGTTAACTTGAGTTAATTTGAATAAAGGTGAATTTGAGAAGTCTTATAAGACTAAGATGATTGGAATAAAATTATTAATATGGAAAAAAATTGTGATTGAATGAACAAATTTGCAATTGCAAGCACATGAATGTGAAATTGAATGTTGAAATTCATTTCGAATTTGTAAGTAAATAGAACTGGAATTGGAATTGAATTTGGTTTGTATTAAATAAAGTGAAATATTGAAATAAAATTAGTAAATAAAACTAATTAAAGGAATGACGAAATTAAATATGATTTGAAATGAATCAAAATTCAATAATTGTAAAAGAAAGTAAATATATTAATAGAAGCGAATAAAATTGAATTTTTAATCAATTGGAATAATATGAGTTTTTAAAATGAATTGAATGTAAGAAAGTGGGTTGTAAACCCTTCAAATTGAATGAAAATGGTATATGAATTAATTGAAAATAATTGAATTAGTATTAAAACTATATAAATTGCTTATGGAAAAGTCTTAGCATGCATTGCTTTTAGAATTCATGTGTTTAACTATTGCAAATAAGTGAAATGTTGTTAAACTTCATATATATGACACTGACATGTTTTAGTTGAGTAATTATAGGTTCAGGGAAGTTGTTGGGCTGGATTTGATTGCGCAAAATGCTAATTAAACAAGCCGCTTGCTTAAAAATTCTAAATAAGGTACGCCTACGCAATAAAAATAGGAAATATGAACTGCTTTTGTTTTTTTCCAACCAGGTGGGTCGATGTATATATATTTATATCTTTTGTCAAATTGCAAAAGCTACTCCGTACAAAGGGAACTCTGGCGAAATTTTCAGAAAATTTTGGGAGATAGAAAAAAAAATTGGGAAAATTTTTTGTTAGCGACAAACGATTTCAGATTGGAAATTGATGTAAATTAGTGAATGAAACTAATTTAAAATAATAATATGATTCAGTTACAATTGAAAGATAAAATTCAATATTCAGAGTTGAAGATAAATTGAGTTCATATGGTAATGGGAAAACAATTGAATAGAAGTAGATATGAAAACTTCTGTAAGAAAATGTATAAAATGATTTTAAAGGCTATGAATGGATATTATTGCTAAGTAGGATATAAGGGTATTATAAAGAGAAAGGAAAATTGGTTTTGATTTCTGAAGATAAATTTGAATTGCTTGACAAAAAGGTATGTGTTTCAATTTCAATATGAAATTTGGTGATTTTCTTGTCTAGCCACTTGGCTTTTTGTTTTCTTTTGAAATCTGGGGCCTGCGGTGCCATTTTGTAGTCGTACCGAGCTAGCCGCGCAAAGGAGACGCTGGCGAAATTTTTCGAAAATTTAGGGAGTTGGAAAATTTTTGAGAAAATTTTGAAAATTTGAAATTTTGAATATAAATTTGAATTTTTAAAGAAAACAATATTGTTTGGAACTCATGATTGAAGTTGGAGAGTTAGTTGAATTAATGATGAGTCTTAAACAAAAAGATTTGTTTTGGGCAAGATGATAAAACTATTTGGATTAGGAAAAATAATAAATGGGTTAAGGATCATTTTTCTTAACCAGTAATTTCTGGACGAAATTCTTTTAAGGGGGGAAGGATGTGACGACCCGGAAATTTTTAACATTTGAAATTGGAAATATTTAATTGATTTTAAATATTTGAATGATAGTTTAGCTTGAATTTCAAACATAACTATGGATTTGGCAATTAAATTATTAGATTTAATTTTTTGAAATTTGGGTAAAATATTAAATCCTTAATTTTATGCTGATTAAAAATAATTTGAAGGCTTGGAAAATTTATATTGATAACACTGGAGGTAATAAAACTTCTACTAGTGAATTTAAAAGCAGTCTGTCCGATTTTGAATTTATATCCTTTAAGTCGATATTTTAAAATAGCCTTCCGAGGCGCAGTCTCGGATTTCGACGAAACAAGTTCCGTTGGATCTGTGATATTTTTTTCTTATCGGATTTCAAATTTCCTAGTGATTGGAGTTGCGGTGTGAGCGTACGATATTTAAACGTGCTGAAAATTAAATCGAAATTTAATTTAATAGCTGGGTTCAAAAAGCTATCTTCTCCATACGATCGATTTAGGACTCGAAACCTTTCCCATTACGTTCGGAATAGGGGTATAATATTATAAACGCCTAGTGGCACGTCTCGATAGGGTATTGGAATTTTAAGTCACATTAAAACGAGATATTTTCAATTTAAAAAAAATTAAATCAAATCAAAGAAAAAAAGCATAGCCTCCTCCTTTCTTTATACATCAAGTTCCTTTCCCTTCAAATCAGTTCAAATCGAATCAATTCAAATTTAGTTGCAAGCCATATCTTCTGTAACACGCCATTTCTTTCCAATATTATAACCGCATATTCTTCAGTTCAAAAAACAAAATTCGTGTTACTACTCTCCCTTTTCCCTGGATTCGAAACGAATGAAATCATAAATCAAAGTCACAGCTATGAAAAAAATCGTTCGCGAGCTGTGTTCTAGGCGCGTGCTGGAGGGGCGATGCTGATGGAATCGCGACGAATGGCAGGGGTTGGGTGATTACGAATCGCGCCCACGGTGGAGGCGTCGCGAGGTTTGGATCAGGTGTGGTCGCGAATGGCAAGGTGGCCGTAGGTGTAGGTGCACGCGGTAGCTAGGGTTTGGGGGGTCTCAAAATCGCGTGCGCATGGGTGACTGGAAGCTGGGGTCACGGTAGTGGAGGTTGTGCGGTAGGAATGGCATCAAACGGTGGAAATAGTCGCGACTTGGAGGTGTTGTTCTTCCTGTGGTTCGACTTCGACGTGGAGGTTGGTGTCTGGGAAGGCATACGTGTCGATGTTGGTAGAGGTGGAGCAAGCAGTGGAGTCGCTGGTGATGACGAGGCAGCATGATGTCTTGAATCTTTTCTGCTATGACTCAATGTTGGTGTTAGTTTGGGGTTCGAGAGTGCGATGGCTGTAGCTATTGGGGCGAGGGCAAGGTGATGATTTTTGTCGTCTGTAAAATTTAATTTATATATATCTATACATTTTACAGGAAAAATATATAATAGAAAAAAATAAGGTAAATTGCAGTGAAGTATAAAGGGAATTATTTTCAGTTATTTACAGTAAACAGAAGATTAGTTTATATGAATAAAATTTGATAATGGAAAGATTATATAAAGATTCGACTTTTAAAATCTATATGGACTGTTTTATAAATATTATACATGTGTAGTTTCTAAATGAAATACTTATATCCATTCTAAACTTACTAGTTTATTTTTAATTAAAGTATTATAGTGATTAACTTGCTTAAACAAATTAATTAATTTATATTAGTTCCCAAAGATAATTGGTTGAGATTTAATTATTCATTTAAAACCAAAATTTTAATTTTAATTAAATTTATCAAATAGGAATTTAATTGTTTGATTGATTTCGAATATTAATAAAAATCATCAATTGTTTATACAAGGTCTATGAATCGAGAAAACGAGTCCGAATGGAAAATGGATTGCCTACATAAGTAAAGGTGAGGTCTTCTCACTCAAATTATAATAATTGAAAATTTCAGTTATTAATTGATTGTTGAATTGTGATAGTTAAATTTAAAATTGTTGATTGTGTGCTTGAATGATAGGTTATTATCAGTTAAATAGACCCTATGTGCCACATAATAGCGGATGATATTTTTATAAATCCCATATACCGCGATATTCCACCTCGAAGTGGAATTGGTATTTAATTGTTGTGCTAACGTCTGTGGATGCAGGGAAACAGGTTGGAGGGATCCAACTTGATTCCTCACAAATAGTAATTTTAATTTATATTTTGTGATATATCTCATTGATAAATTTATTTTATCCACGATTCTGTGAATAAAGATAAGCGTTATGGATTATACCGCTTATCGATGTTAATATGATTGAATCTGCTATGGTTGATGTTGTGCACTATTGTGTTAAACCCCTGGACTACACTATACACACACGAATATGGATTGCATGTGGAAATTGGTTAAGTCACAGTTTTTTTGAAAGAATTTTTGAATCCAAATGGTTTTGGAAATAAATCGGATTTAAAGTGGAAAAACTTTTGAAAAAAAAATTCAAACAATAAAAGTTATTTTTGAATAGCTTAATTAGTTTTAAAATTTGTTTTAAATTTGAAATTGAATTCTATGTTATAAGCTTATGATTTCAAAAAGGGTATATAAGTTTACATGAACTTAAACCATTTTATAAAGTGTTTCTTTAGGAATTTAAATTAACCCAAAGATTTTAACTTGTATAAATGAAATCAGATTTTCCCGAAATAAAAAACTATTTTTTTTCAAACGGTGTAAGCTTTCGTATAAGAAATGAATTTCCAATTTGTATTTGAGGAAGTTCAATTTGAATTGAAAATGGTCTTCCAAGTTATGAATGAATCTTCGGAAACAGTTTGAAAGCTATAAGTTAAACCTTTGATTTAAAGATTAAATGAGCTAATCCAATTGAGGTGGAAATAAATCAAAATTATTAAGAATGAAAGACGGGAATAAACCTTTGAATTCCTACGACATGTCTTTCATTCCACAGAAAGACGCATCATTATTAAGAAAGAAAGAGATAGAGAAGAGAAAAGATAGAAAAGAAAGAACTAAACAACATCAGTATCTCACAACGGAACGAATAAATTATATTACATCACATAAGATATTACATCGGGTCATAGGGCTGGTGGTAACACATCGTAGCTATGATTTCCCACCACGTCCAACACCACTAAAATCAAATAAAGGTGCATCTATCAAGCCAACATTAATATAGTAATACAAAGAGGTGTGTCCGCTAGGGCTAACTAGCCCACTTGGCCTTGACAAGCCGCCTTATTTTAGTCATTTCAAATTAGCACAAGTGATGGGTCATCCATCGTCGTTCTCTTTCTTCAAATCTGGAAAGGCCGCCAATTCAAACACTTCATTCTGGATCATCCACCACGAAAACAGTTGTTAAAGTGGTTCCAATATTGACAGAGAGTATGCCAATAAGAAGCCCCTGTCTCTTTAACAACCAAACATCATTTTTCATACCGATTAGTTCTTTTACATTTCGAAACCGATTCATATTGATCTCAAAATATCATATTCAATTCAGAATTTCGATCATTTTAAAATACCATAGTTACTCAAAATATGTCATTTTCACCTGAAACTATCATTTCAAATTCCAACTTAGGTTATAACCTCATTTGACCACATTTGCATTTTAATCAACGATTTAAATACAAACATTCCAACTTTGCATGGTTTGAAATTTTAGAAAATAGTTTAAATAGTTATAAATAATTTAAATAGTTTAGAGATTTAAAACAGTTTAATATTAAATGTTTTGAGTATTGAAAGTGGTTTACATAGTAAAATAGTTTGGAAAATCGAAATAATTTGAATATTAAAAAGATAGATTTTAAACAATTTATATTAGAATAATTTATTTTGAATATAGTATCAGATCGAACTGTTTCCTTCTACTTCAACAAATTTGGACTCCTGTCCAAATTTCAAATCAACAAACACAATTTACAACCTTTCAATTCAATTGACTCAATTTCGATTAATTTCAATTCAGATTACTTCAATTTTCGAAACATTTAGTTTTAACCTTAAATTTAATTCAATGATCTAAAATTCCAATTCCATTCTTATTTTAAACCATTTCAATTCATATCGGTTTCAAGTCCAATTTCAATTTACTGATTCAAACCCCTTAAATCAATTTAAACTTCATTGTTCAATTTAAGGTTCAACTTACAAATAATCAATTTTTAAAATTAAAGTCATATATTGATTATAACTTCACATTACAATTTAATTCGTTAAAAAAAATTCTTTAACCAATTTCGATTCCAACATTCCAAAGCTTGAATTAGAAATAATTCAATTCATATAAATCCATAATTTATTTTCTTTAAAACAAAATCCTTTAACCAAAACCAAATTCAAAATTTAAAACTATTTAATTTAACCAATCCGGTGTCCATATATAATTTTCTATTCTATGGCCAAATGAATAGTTATTCAATTTTTAATTTCGAGGATGGATATATATCATTTCAATCCAAATCAAAATGTCATAGGTATATATCATTTCAACCTGTTTCTTAATTTATTCAAAATAACTCAAATAACAGTTTATATGTTGTCACTTAATATACAGAGTGATAATAGGGCAATATAAAAATGAATAAAAATCCAAACCTCCAAAATGTCAACAAATAAACATCCATCGCAGTCAACATCCAGAATAGACAATAAATCACAACAATTAACTGGTTATCAATATCAGGTATTTAACTAGCAATTCAATTTCACTATTGATTTAAATGGCAATTTAATCTAATAAAATTCAATTTGGAATAAAATGTCAAGTTATCCTACCAAACAGCAACAAATATTCTTATCACTTCATAAATTTAATTCAACTAACATAAGAAGATTTAGTATTGCATGAGTGGGTTAAATCACTCAATGTTGATTTTAGCCAACAAAATCCAAACACAAGCACAAAATCCCAGTAGTCTTTAAATTCAACCAAATCAGTTTCATGTTTTTCAGAATTTAAATGTGAATCCAACAGAAGAAATTGCGCATGAATCGGAGTTTATATGCAAAATATATTCATGTTATAAGAAATATTATTAAAATAATAATTAGTACATGTTTAATAAAAAAGGTAAATACTTACGTTTTCTCAAGATGAGGCTTCAGGCAATGATGGAAGAATAAACAAAGATGAGGGCAGGATATGTAGGAAAAATAAAAAAATAAAACTCATGTTTCATAAAAGAAATCTTTTGAATTTGCAAGAGACCTTCTAAATTTGAAAGCTCACGTTAAAATGATTTGAGTAAAGGAAGATTTAAAATGGATATCTGAACATAGAAAATGAGGCGGTGAAAAAAAAATGAAGGAACAGGTTGAAACGTGAAATTTTTATGATAAGAATATACCTTCAGCAAAGAAAAATTTAAACTAAATAAATATGAGATGTCAAGAGAGAAAAAACGTAAAAAGGAGAAATAAAGTAGCAGGTCAATTAATAATAAGGAAATGAAAATGGAGGGACAAAAATGAATGTCACATTTTGTTTTTAAAGCTTCAGGAAATGAGGTTGAAAAACAAAAGTAAAGGTACAAAAATAAATATGAATAAACTAGGTATTGGAATAAATTAAGTAAGAAAAACCTTTTTAAAAGTGGCAGGTATTAAAAAAGGTGAAGGAAAGAATTAAAAACATGAAAAGTAATTCACGTTTGCGAAATGAAAAAAAAACTTCGGACAATGTAAATGGAAAGGAGTAATGGAATAGAGGAAACAATGAAAAGAGTGTGACAATTATTAATTAGAAAGTGAATGAATAGACCAACTCTACACTGTAAACAAACTTTTGGAATTCAAATTTCAAAAACATTTGTTCACTTAGTTAATTTTATTAACCCTAAACATGCCAAACTTGATATCCATTAAAGATTTAATTAACACACAATTAATAAAAATAAATTCTCTACACAAATTTGTGTAATTAATTAAGAGATATACAACATCAAGAACTTTCCGTTTCTCTCTCTATAATTAGATTGGGAATTTAAACAAACATGTTAACATTTCGATGGAATGTTTTACTAGGAATGCATTAACATAAATGAGGTAATATAAACAAGTGTATATTACAGATACTCATACACACATCTTTATTTCCACTTATAGTTTACATTCATAAATAAAAGGTATGAAAATAATCGCACAAGGAGGGAAAAATTAGAGGAGTGGGGGTGGAAAGGTCAATTACGTTGTAATGTCTAAGTGAAAAGGAAATAGTCAGGTGTAAATCTATTTTACCCCATTAAAGTCTCCAATTAACATTTAATCAATACTGTGACGACCCGGATTTTTCGACCAGTTTAAATTGTGGAAAAATCCATCCATTCTAAAACTACTAATGAAAAATACCAACTTAATATACAATATTTGATGAATATTCGACACTATTAAATGTATAGGATACAATTTCAATTGTAAAAGTTATCAAAGTAATCAATTTAATCTACTAGGTATGTTTTGATGCATACCGAATACAGATATAAGTACCTAACGCTGCACAACTCTAGTGAGAGCGACAACTGTTCATTTCTGCAATTTCAATAAACTTATCTAATGCAAAGTAAAATAGTAAGCAGAAAAGAGATATCAACTGACGACAATTAGAAAACAATAAACAAAAAAAATGTTATGCTATTATTGGGGCTGCATCACTACCACTTGTGACTGCCTGCGTACCCCTATCTAGTTGGGTACCCAACTAGATACAGGATCAAGCCAGCATAGTTTTTCTACCGCAAATAGGACTCATGGAGCCTACGATGCAACAAACAAATATGCAACTCCCAAAACAACGCATTTAAGCTTAGTCTTTAAATTTAGATTTTCAAAATCCAATTAACTTTACGGAAATTATCTCTTTGGACTTTATTCCTGAATTCTTATTTCAAAAATTTTGAAATAAATATTTTTTTTTATTCAAACTAGTCATTTACTTCGGGATCTGAAAACAAATCGCTTTTTGAGAACGATATCAATATACAAGCATACAAAACTATATGCTACCTGATCGGGAGGTTTCTAGCCATAACAAAGCAACTGGGTCCCATCCTTCATACGATCGATAAATAAGTACGTCCCTCTATTCCAAGAACATATTATACCAAAAAAGTATGCCCGCTTTTTAGCTACGAGTAACACGAATCATCGGTAACATAAAAAATCACTTTATATCCCGAAGTGGCAAAATCGTTTACACTAATAATTACAAATACTTCAAATCTGCAATAATTTTCATTTCTAAATCCTTTCAAAAATCATCTTAAAATCTTCGAGTTTAGTCCTCGAAATTCTTTCCGTTTCATAAAATATTTTTATAAAACCATTCTTATATAAATCACTTTTTTATAATATAACTTCAAAATATTCATTAACAAACATTTCTATTTCTTTTAAAGGGAAAACATTTCATAGCATTTCCATTTGAAAATCAATTTTCAAAACAATTCACTAAACTGAAGTGAACCAAATATTACCGCTAAACATCTTGTAGTCAAATTGTGAAATAAATCACAAAGTGTGATCCTACAATTATTTTTTATCCAGCCCATGCATATGGATAATTAATTTCTCATAAATTGGTCGACCAAAGTCAACAATCAATAAATAATAAGTAATGCTCATAAAATGGACGAGCCTAATTCAAACAATTAATTAATGAAATAAACACAACAATAAATTGTAACGACCCATAAAATTTTAGCAATTTTTAATTGGTATTTAACGTATTGAATTGGATTTTGAGAAATTATTAATAATAAAATTTTGAAAAAAGAAAAGAAAATATGTTATGTATATTAATGATTTGTAGTGCGAGCTGTGTACATATATTTTAAAGTTTGGTTGTGGTTATACCTATAAGATCTAGTACAAAAACTTTATAAACTATTATTTATACTATAATATAAGTTAAGTTCGATGTAAATTGGATAGCATAGTTCATTTCTGTTGGGTATAAATATCAATAATGTGGGTAATAAATTTACGGTCTCCTTTTGCTTTTCAGAAAGATGTGTTAATTTTAAGTATATTGAGTATGTTCCATATATACTTATTTTGGAAAACCACTGTATATATGTATGATGGTCTATTTAAAGTGTATATATAGTAAAGCATATTTATATCGAGTTTTATTTTATTTATATGTGTTATAATAGCTATATATATATATATGTTAGTCTTGATACTAGTATATAGTTTTACTAAAGTTTGATTTCTAGTCATGTTAAATATATATATTTGATTTTGGGTTTTTGTGTCACCATTTCCAGTTTATTTTAGTGCATATTTAGTATATCTATACATATGTTGTCAGCTATAAATACAATAGTTAATGGTTTCATATATCATATGAACCGAAGAAGAAGAGAAGTATACACTATATTTAACTACATATATGAAGTATATGTTTTAAGGGTTGATTTAAGGTCTGCGTTAAAATTGGTAGTCTGCATGTTTGTTATGTACAAAGATAAGCATATATGAATTCATTCATACGTAGCCTTTACATTTTGAAAGAATATACATAATATTAAATGAATATTGATTTTTTTTAATATTATATATAAGGTTACCTTCATCTTCATTTGTCTCATTTTCATTTATTTGTGTACGTTTTCGTTTTAATTATTATACACATCATGGTTCCTTTTATAAATTCATCTCCCATAAATAGTTTATTTCTTTCCCCCTTCATCTTCATTTGTCTCGTATTCATTTATTTATGTACGTTTTCATGTCAATTATTGTACACATCATGGTTCCTTTTATAAATCCATCGTTTCAGTTTATTTTATGGTCCGTTACTCTGCCTTTTCAAATTTGAACGTGCAGCTAGTGGCATTAAAAAGTTGCTTTAATTATCCACTGAATTATCGTGACCATCCCACTACTCTATATTTATTCATGTACATTTTATCTTCGCTTAAATTTCTCTGTCCATTCCTTTTTCCATTTTAATATCCTTGCCTTTCCATACTCACGTGCCTTCCAATCAAGCAATAAATTCTTTAAATATTCACCTTATCAACTTGACCGTTATCAAACCAGTATATAATTCAAATCTATCAATATTCTACCGTTCTTCTTTAATAAATTATATGTAACAGTATATCATAAATGGACAACTCATTCTCCACCCATTCATTTCTCCTATTCAGTTAATAATGGAATATAAAGTTATATATTTGGTATACAATTCAATCAACCGTTACCAGTCATACCTCCTAAATTCTAGCGATTGACCCCTCTGTTTCCATGGTTCCAATTTTAGTTGCTGGATTACTCATTCCTATCGTTCAACTATATTAAATATTTATAACGTGTAGTCTCTGAGCCTATTTAGCTTCATTTTTTTTCCTCTCTGTTGCTTAAAAAAAAGAGATTTTTCCCATTACAATGCTAAAACACATATGATGGAAAAATGAAAAAAGACCAGTTCTCCTTCCTATAGCTTCGTCAAGCCTCCGCCACCACAGCTTGAACCACCTGTCAAGAGCCACAACCAACTCCATGCCTCCTTCCCTCGTCATCCATATTTTTATAAACGGTATGCGTATCGTATTGCAATATATGTTTCGTTTTTAAATGTTTACATATAGCATGAATATCTACCAGTACTATATATAGTCTATTTTGTTTAATGGATATGTTATACAAGCTATATTTTCTTTTGTCTAATGGATTTCGAAGCTTATAATAAATATTATTGTATTAGTTGTTGTTTTCAACTTCCTGCAACACTTTGTTTTTTATTATAAATTTTAGCTTGCTGCAATTCTCTTTTCATCTATATTATTGTATTCTATTATCTAATATATACATTTTATCTAGTTATATATATTATACTGTAAGGTGTTTATATATATAAGTTTTCATAGCCCTTCGTAATATGTAGCTATGTATATAAGATTGGGCCTGTTATATATGAAAGCATTGGTTATAGCAATTAAAAAAATGCAAAGGAATTTAACGTGGTGATATTTACTTATGAATAGAACAAGATACGTACCACCATCTGTATCTTCGTCTCTCTCCCCGTGTTTTTTTATTATTATATATATATTCTTTCTTTCTTTTTTTTCTCTTTTCACTCCTTTCATTTTATAGCTTTTAAATAAATTGGCAAACGCTTTGGAAGTATTTAAACGCACTACATGATAAATTTAATAAGCAGTGGTGTTTTACATCATTTATAGCCAAAAAAATTTTTGATAAGTTCATACATTTCTAAAATGAAAATATAAATATATGATGCGATGGAATTTGTATTTTCATACGCCGTGCCATGAGCTAATCTTAAATTTAAAAGAGGTATGATATATCAATCGCCTACAAATAAGACAAAGATAACGTCCTAAATTAACTTTTAGCAAATTGAACGTTACTGTCTTTATTAAGAAACCAACGTATTGTGTCATTTGATTATTTGGGTACTAATAATACGTTACTTTATTCATTCCATCAATTCATTTCACACCACGTTATTTTAAATAAATTGCTACTCTTCTACTGAAATTTATCCAAAAATTTAATAAAAATGATCCAACGGTGTAATAGCCTTCAGGACTAATCCCTGAATTCCAAACGTTGGATCCACTTTGCGTTCTGTTTTTTTTTCTCCTTTTCCATAAAACATATATAAAGTATAAAGTTTATATTTGTTTTCTGATGTTAGTTGGAATATAAATATTGACTTTTAAATAGTATATCTATACATATAAGCTACTTTTGTTGTTCGTGTATAAATGGAATTGTATGTGCATTTTATGAAATAGCGCCCAATGTATATTATTTTATAAAAGAATTCATTTGTTATGTCAACTAAACATATGTTACAATTGGTTTATATAAATATATTATAACTAATGTCGACTTCTTTCATTATACTCTTTCTTACAGCTAAAATATGTCAGTATTGTAACCTAGCACATGATTTATATTAGTCGGTTTATATAAGTATTTATTTCAAATTTCATATTGTATATATGCTTGATTCTAATTTATGTGTTTTAAATAAAAAAAAGAACAATGATTTTGGAAAATATAAATACATATATATTTAATTTAATTTAATATGTGTTGAATTTAGAATATGACTTTATATATATAGTTATATCTAGTTATATATATATGAGTCAACTCATACCATTATCTTCGCCTATCCCGTTCTGACTTGTTCCATCAATTCTTGTTATCAGCTTTGCTCGTTGAATTCGTGTCGATTTTGCTTTTCTTCGATTCATAATTCAAATTTCAATGTCTGTAGCGATATGCATATCTGTGTCATCTTCTGTATTCTCTAGGCTCGAGAGGTGAGCAATCACTCACGATTAACATATTTTTATTCATTAAATTTGATTTCAATTGAAACGACAATTGAAGTATGCTGCTGTAGTTATTTAAATTTGTTATATATGCTATTATCTGTAACTGTTCACCTGCGGGATATGACAACATATCCTGTTGTTTATATTATATTGTTATTGATGATATATGCCTGTTATTTGATTGTATTTACTGTTATCACTCTGCAAGTTCCCTGTAGTTTAGAAATCACTATGAGTTGTAATGATACATACCCGAACAGACTTTAGAATAGGAGAAAATCTTTATGGGTTGAAATGATAAACCCAAGCGATTTTCATTTAATTGAATTTAGGATTACTGGTTGAAATGATATCCACACGTATATATTTAGTATACGGATTGAAATGATAAATATCCATAGCACTTAACTATATGATAGGAAATATATACAGACACCGTTGGTCCATATAAATATTTTGAAAATAATTTCTATAATTTTGGAAAGAAATATATGGTTTAATAAATTTGATTCTTAAGATATTATATAAATGGAAATTGTATATATAGATTTAGTAGTAATATTTGATTTAAATTGAGTTGAATTTAAATTGATAAATTGAGATTGAATTTAATTTGAATGGGAAGGTCGGGTTGATGTTGGAACGTTTTGTTAAGTTGAGGAAATTGAAAATACTTTACTGTATAAATTATTTAATATATATAAATACTATTTTGGGAAATATAGAGAAATTTGAAGTGAAAATGAGATTTGGTTTTGAAGAATAAATTAACCTGAAATGACCACGGTGTTATAGTGTATATTTCTACCTTGTAGAAAGTTCCATGGACCCTTAGAGGATGGTTATCCCAAACATCCTTTAAGTTATTTGTATTTCAATTGATATTTCACTTGAGTTGGATTTATTGATATAAGAATGTTAATCCTGACTCGAGTGTTTTGTGTTTTCCTTTACGCTCGGGTTAGACAGAGTGATACAGCATTTGAGACTCACCTTTGGAGTTGGAGCTTCGTTTGGAAATCCAACTATCGATTCAGATTCCAGCATTTCCAGTTGATTGGTTCAGAGAAGTCATCTGTTGCATTGGAGACTTCACTGCATTTGAACTATTCGGTTGTATTTTTCTAACTCTGATATATATAGTAGCTTCATGAACTACGATTCTTTATCTATTCCGTTGCACTATATTACTCTGTGATCTGTGATTGATTTATTTAATGTATATTTTAAGTTTCGCCAAATTTAAATTAACAATTCGGTATTTTGAATTATTCAAGTTGGATATGTATGGTTTTATTGTCGATTTGAATGGTCCAAAATAGCGGTCGTTACAGTTGGTATCAGAGCTTTGGCTCTAGGCAAAACTTAGCATATATGGTAAATTTATTTACAGAATCACTTTCGCTCGAGTTGAATCTCTTCCTTTTGACTCGATTTCCTTTGAATTTTGGAATGTCCCTCGGTTCCGAAATTCATTCTGTCTCTCCCTATTTATATTCGTTTGATTCCGGAGTATCCCATAACTCCACTGAATGATTTGTAAAGGGGGTGAAAACTTCTTTTCAATTGGCATTCACTCGCCGAAGATTTTTGTATCCTCGGTTTACGATGCTGCTATATCTTGTTATGTCGAATTCTATATCTCTTGCGATTGAATGTCGAATTGCCTCAGAATTCTACACCGATCTAATTTTGGAATCACGGTTGACAGGTAAAGGTCGCCCGCGATTTATAGAAGTATATCCATCTTCTATTTTGTAATTTAATTATCGCATCTTCGATCGAGTCTATCTTCGAATAAGAATTCTATTGATTTGAGTTCCTCTAATTCAAATCTCTATCTTTGTTTAAAATCCATTTTTAAATTATCCTCTGAAAATCGAGTATGTTTGCATTTTTAAAATTTTTTTTATATATCGAAATTATTATTTTGATAACTATGATTTTATTCTATATATAAAAGTGAAAATGTTTTCAATAAGGATTATATACCTATTTATAAAACAATTAAGAAATGCTATTCTATATAAAAGGGTTTTAAAAGGATTTGAAATTTTGAAAAAATATAAGAAATTGATTTATATAAAAATGATTTATAACTGAAGTGTTAAATTTGAAATTCGAGAATTGAATTCCGGTGTTTTGAAATTGGTTTTAAGATTTTTGAAATTATATAATAATACGATTTGAAAGTATTTTCTGAATAAGAAGTGTTTCAAATGACTCAAACGAGTTCCAATGATTTCAATGAAATTTCAAGGAAGTTTTAAGAAAATAGATGTCCAGAACTCACTTTTTTGCTGGGAAATAATTTCGGCGATGAGTGCACGCATCATCGACATTGATTTTCGAGTTTCAGAGTGGGGGAGAGGTCACTCTAGTAGCTTTGCTATGTGAGTGATATTGTGAAACAAATTTTGATTTCAAATTTCGAAGAATAATTCGATATTCGAAAGATATATGTATATATATTTAAAACGATTTAAAGGAAACCAGTATTCAGTCCTCGAGTTTCGGATTTGATTTGGTATAATCCTATCTATTTATTGTTGATTTTCAAGTGTTAAAGTTGGAAATTTGATTTCCCTAACTATTTTGAATGTTCGAACACTTCCAAATCAAGATTAAATTTTCAAAGCTAAGAAATTTCGAAGAGTATAAAATGTTTGATAAAGAATATAAATTTGGTTTTGAAATGTTTTGAAAAAAAATAGTTTTGAATAATGGTTTTCAGAAAGGTAAGTTGGATATTTCAAATAGAAATAGATAGTTTAAAAGTTTTTAAAAAAAGGATGATTATAAATTTGGAAACCATTTTGAGTGTAATTGATTTTGGGAAA
The DNA here is from genome assembly GCA_030765085.1 of Allium cepa. Classification (NCBI taxonomy): domain Eukaryota; kingdom Viridiplantae; phylum Streptophyta; class Magnoliopsida; order Asparagales; family Amaryllidaceae; genus Allium; species Allium cepa. The sequence continues at coordinate 83,490,359 of CM060931.1, read as the reverse complement.
ATATTTGGTTTCGAAATTAAATTGGAATTAAAAACCAGTACTTATATGGTGATTTTGGAAGTGAATTTGTTTGACTTGAATTATTTTAATTTGGAAAATGGGATAATTTTCTAAACCTATTATTTTGGGAACTTTGAAATTTAGATATTTAATTTGGAAGAACATTTGGTGAAATCATATATGATTTTGAGCTGAATTGATATTGAAATGATTTGAAATTTGAGAACCTTATATTATTAAGCACTTAATTTGGGAGTAGCCGAACTTATATAAAATGGATTGTATAAGTATGAAGTTGATTTGAAATCTATTGATTTGAAAGGTGCCCAATTTGGAAAGAGATTTTATATAATCGAAGTCTATATAAGTATGATTTGATATACTATTGATTTTGGAAAGTTTCGATTTGGGAAAAATGGAATTCTATATATATGGACTTTATATAAGTACGATATTTGAAAGTGATTTGAAAAGGTACTATATGATATATATTTTCGAAGTAAAGATATGGAAAGTGCCTTCTGCTTGATATCCGCTTTGTGGCCACATCGTGGATTCATTCTATCGATATTATTCTCTCTAATTTTTGGTTTTCCGGATGTAATACTCGAGTGTTCCCACCATGGCGTAACCCATGGTTTTTTTTCTCTCGCGACTGCATAGCGCAATTGCTTGGCTGAGTCTGGCCTAGGGGTATGGATTGTTTCCTGCGGGATCCGGGCGTAACCATTGTGTATCCTACAATCTGTGTAGGTCGCGAATAGTAGCGAAACTGCCTGGCTGAGATAGCCTAGGGGTACGGATTGTTTCCTGGGGGACCCAGGCGTAACCATTGTGTATCCTGCACTCTACTAGTCATCATGGCGTAACTCGCAGGGCTGAGAAAGCTTACGGATACGGATAGTTTCCTGGGGGATCCAGGCATAACCATTGTGTATCTGCGAACCATGGTCGGACAAAGGTTTTGGTTTGGTTGTTTTGTTTGGATTGTGCTTTCCATATCTGTTTTAAAGGTTTTTCAAGTATTTTCACTGGGTGTTGAAACAAGTCTACTAAGTACTTGAAGAATTCTAGCTTTGCGCCTGATCAACGCATGGCCAGAGTCTGCAAGAACGAGGATAAACTTGTTGAAACATCGAGTTATAAAAGTATTTTCGAAAAGAAAATTGGTTTCGATATAAAAGTATTTTATTATAAAGGTATTTCCAATAAATAAATTCTTAATTTAATACCATTTCAACTAAATCCCAATTTATCTTCCTAACCTCAATGTATCCAAATTATTTGAAATATAAATTTTGTATTAATATTTGAAATTGAATTTTTTTTTTGGCTTGAAATTAACTATTCGAGCCCGATACTATTCTTTTGAATCTACCTTATCTGCCCTGCTTTATTTATTCACCTATATTCTCTTTTCCGAATCTATCTTCTTTCCTTCTTTCCTTCTTTTGAATATATCCTTTAAAATATTGTTTATTTATATTCTACCTGGTTTAATAGTAAAAAAAATTAGTGTTTTATAAATAATTGATCTCATAATTAATTGAATGGATTTAATAAAATGATTAATCCATTAAATATTAATTAATTTAAAAAATAATAAAAAAAGTATATTGTTTCAAATAAATTGTTTAATTTGTTTTTCGAAGTCTAAATTTTTCATCTGGTTATTTCTATTCTCCTACTTTATTCCTTTTCGCGGACGAAAAGTTTTGAGTGGGGGAGAGTGTAACGACCCATAAAATTTTAGCAATTTTTAATTGGTATTTAACGTATTGAGTTGGATTTTGAGAAATTATTAATAATAAAATTTTGAAAAAAAAAGAAAATATGTTATGTATATTAATGATTTGTAGTGCGAGCTGTGTACATATATTTTAAAGTTTGGTTGTGGTTATACCTATAAGATCTAGTACAAAAACTTTATAAACTATTATTTATACTATAATATAAGTTAAGTTTGATGTAAATTGGATAGCATAGTTCATTTCTGTTGGGTATAAATATCAATAGTGTGGGTAATAAATTTACGGTCTCCTTTTGCTTTTCAGCAAGGTGTGTAAATTTTAAGTATATTGAGTACGTTCCATATATATTTATTTTGGAAAACCACTGTATATGTACGATGGTCTATTTGAAGTGTATATATAGTAAAGCATATTTATACCGAGTTTTATTTTATTTATATGTGTTATAATAGCTATATATATATATATATGTTAGTCTTGATACTAGTATATAGTTTTACTGAAGTTTGATTTCTAGTCATGTTAAATATATATATTTTATTTTGGGTTTTTGTGTCACCATTTCCAGTTTATTTTAGTGCATATTTAGTATATCTATACATATATCGTCAGCTATAAATACGATAGTTAAGGGTTTCATATATCATATGAACCAAAGAAGAAGAGAAGTATACACTATATTTAACTACATATATGAAGTATATGTTTTAAGGGTTGATTTAAGGTCTGCATTAAAATTGGTAGTCTGCATGTTTATTATGTACAAAGATAAGCATATATGAATTCATTCATACGTAGCCTTTACATTTTGAAAGAATATACATAATATTAAATGAATATTGATTTTTTTTAATATTATATATAAGGTTACCTTCATCTTCATTTGTCTCATTTTCTTTTATTTGTGTACGTTTTCGTTTTAATTATTGTACACATCATGGTTCCTTTTATAAATTCATCGCCCATAAATAGTTTATTTCTTTCCCCCTTCATCTTCATTTGTCTCATATTCATTTATTTATGTACGTTTTCGTTTCATTATTGTACACATCATGGTTCCTTTTATAAATCCATCGTTTCAGTTTATTTTATGGTCCGTTACTCTACCTTTTCAAATTTGAACGTGCAACTGTTGGCATTAAAAGTTGCTTTAATTATCCACTGAATTATCGTGACCATCCCACTACCCTATATTTATTCCTGTACGTTTTATCTTCGCTTAAAATTCTCTGTCCATTCCTTTTTCCATTTTAATATCCTTGCCTTTCCATACTCACGTGCTTTCCATTCAAGCAATAAATTGTTTAAATATCTACCTTATCAACTTGACCGTTATCAAACCAGTATATAATTCAAATCTATCATTATTCTACCGTTTCTTCTTTAATAAATTATATGTAATAGTATATCATAAATGGACAGCTCATTCTCCACCCATTCATTTCTCCTATTCAATTAATAATGGAATATAAAGTTATATATTTGGTATACAATTCAAACAACCGTTACCATTAATACCTCCTAAATTCTAGCAATCGACCCCTCTATTTCCATGGTTCCAATTTTAGTTGCTAGATTACTCATTCCTACCGTTCAACTATATTAAATATTTATAACGTGTAGTCTCTGAACCTATTTAGCTTCATTTTTTTCTTCCTTTCTGTTGCTTAAAAAAAAGAGATTTTTCCCCTTACAATGCTAAAACACATATGATGGAAAAATGAAAAAGACCAGTTCTCCTTCCTATAGCTTCGTCAAGCCTCCGCCACCACAGCTCGAACCACCTGTCAAGAGCCACAACCCACTCCATGCATCCTTCCCTCGTCGTCCATATTTTTATAAACGGTATGCGTATCATATTGCAAGATATGTTTCGTTTTTAAATGTTTACATATAGCATGAATGTGTACTAGTACTATATATAGTCTATTTTGTTTAATGGATATGTTATACAAGCTGTGTTTTCTTTTGTCTAATGGATTTCGAAACTTATAATAAATATTATTGCATTAGTTGTTTTTTTCAACTTCCTGCAACGCTTTGTTTTTTTATTATAAATTTTAGCTTGCTGCAATTCTCTTTTCATCTATATTATTGTATTCTATTATCTAATATATACATTTTATCTAGTTATATATATTATACTATAAGGTGTATATATATAAATTTTCATAGCCCTTTATAATATGTAGCTATGTATATAAGATTGGGCCTGTTATATATGAAAGCATTGGTTATAGCAATTAAAAATATGCAAAGGAATTTAACGTGGTGATATTTACTTATGAATAGAACAAGATACGTACCACCATCTGTATCTTCGTCTCTCTCCCCATGTTTTATTTATTATTATTATATATATATATATATATATATATATATATTCTTTCTTTCTTTTCTCTTTTCACTCCTTTCATTTTATAGCTTTTAAATAAATTGACAAATGCTTTGGAAGTATTTAAACGCACTACACGACAAATTTAATACGCAGTGGTGTTATACATCATTTATAGCCAAAAAAAAATTGATAAGTTCATACATTTCTAAACTGAAAATATAAATATATGATGCGATGGAACTTGAATTTTCATATGCTGTGCCATGAGCTGATCTTAAATTTAAAAGAGGTATGATATATCAATCGCTTACAAATAAGACAAAGATAACGTCCTAAATTAACTTTTAGCAAATTGAACGTTACTGTTGTTATTAAGAAACCAACGTATTATGTCGTTTGATTATTTGGGTACTAATAATACGTCACTTTATTCATTCCATCAATTCATTTCACACCACATTATTTTAAATAAATTGCTACTCTTCTACTGAAATTTATCCAAAAATTTAATAAAAATGATCCGACGGTGTATTAGCCTTCAGGACTAATCCCTGAATTCCAAACGTTGGATCCACTTTGCGTTCTGTTTTTTTCTCTTTTTCCATAAAACATATATAAATTATAAAGTTTATATTTGTTTTCTGATGTTAGTTGAAATTTAAATATTGATTTTTAAATAGTATATATATACATATAAGCTACTTTTGTTGTTCGTATATAAATGGTATTGTATGTGCAATTTATGAAATAGCGCCCAATGTACATTATTTTATAAAAGAATTCATTTGTTATGTCAACTAAATATATGTTACAATTGGTTTATATAAATATATTATAACTGATGTTGACTTCTTTCATTATACTCTTTCTTACAGCTAAAATATGTCAGTATTGTAACCTAGCACATGATTTATATTAGTCTGTTTATATAAGTATTTATTTCAAATTTCATATTGTATATATGCTTGATTCTAATTTATGTGTTTTAAATAAAAAAAAGAACAATGATTTTGGAAAATATAAATACATATATATTTAATTTAATTTAATATGTGTTGAATTTAGAATATGACTTTATATATATAGTTATATATAGTTATATATATATGAGTCAACTCATACCATTATCTTCGCCTATCCCGTTCTGACTTGTTCCATCAATTCTTGTTATCAGCTTTGATCCTTGAATTCGTGCCAATTTTGCTTTCCTTCGATTCATAATTCAAATTTTAGTGTCTGTAGAAGTATGCATATCCGTGTCATCTTCTGTATTCTCTAGGCTCGAGAGGTAAGCAATCACTCACGATTAACATATTTTTATTCATTAAATTTGATTTCAATTGAAATATGCTGCTATAGTTATTTAAATTTGTTATATATGCTATTATCTGTAACTGTTCACCTGCGGGATATGACAACATATCCTGTTGTTTATATTATATTGTTATTGATGATATATGCCTGTTATTTTATTGTATTTTCTGTTATCACTCTGCAAGTTCCCTGTAGTTTAGAAATCACTATGGGTTGAAATGATACATACCCGAACAGACTTTAGAATAGGAGAAAATCGTTATAGGTTGAAATGATAAACCCAAGAGATTTTCATTTAATTGAATTTGGGATTACGGGTTGAAATGATATCCACCCGTATATATTTAGTATACGGATTGAAATGATAAATATCCATAGCACTTGACTATATAATAGGAAATATATACAGACACCGTTGGTCCATATAAATATTTTGAAAATAATTTCTATAATTTTGGAAAGAAATATATGGTTTAATAAATTTGATTCTTAAGATATTATATAAATGGAAATTGTATATATAGATTTAGCAGTAACATTTAATTTAAATTGAGTTGAATTTAAATTGATAAATTGAGATTGAATTTAGTTTGAATGGGAAGGTCGGGTTGATGTTGGAACGTTTTGTTAAGTTGAGGAAATTGAAAGTACTTTACTGTATAAATTATTTAATATATATAAATACTATTTTAGGAAATATAGAGATATTTGAAGTGAAAATGAGATTTGGTTTTGAAGTATAAATTAAGCTGAAATGACCACGGTGTTATAGTGTATATTTCTACCTTCTAGAAAGTTCCATGGACCCTTAGAGGATGGTTATTCCAAACATCCTTTAAGTTATTTGTATTTCGGTTTATATTTCACTTGAGTTGGATTTATTGATATAAGAATGTTAATCCTGACTCGAGTGTTTTGTGTTTTGCTTTACGCTCGGGTCAGACTGAGTGATACAACATTTGAGACTCACCTTTGGAGTTTGGAGCTTCGTTTGGAAATCGAACTGTCGATCCAGATTCCAGCCTTTCCAGTTGATTGGTTCAGAGTAGTCATTTGTTGCATTGGAGACTTCACTGCATTTGAACTATTCGGTTGTATTTTTCTAACTCTAGTATATATAGTAGCTTCATGAACTATGATTCTTTAACTATTCCGCTGCACTATATTACTCTGTGATCTGTGATTGATTTATTTAATGTATATTTTAATTTTTGCCAAATTTAAATTAACAATTCGGTATTTTGAATTATTCAAGTCGGATATGTATGGTTTTATTGTCGATTTGAATGGTCCAAAATAGCGGGTCGTTACATAAATGATAATTGATGCTTCATTCTATTAAATATTTATAACACTTTATTTTACCTTGGGTGAAAACGGTTTGATATTTATTTTGGAGCATCTAGGATTTCCCTTCGACATGTTCCCTCCCTCGCCCAAGTTTCCTTGGATCTCACAAGCGAAACACATGTACTAGTCGTTTCCGCATACCCCATTAATTATTTAACTTCTAAATTTTAAATTACTTAATTAACCATCAGAAAATAATATCGATCAAGGAAATCAAACCATTGTTTTAGAAAACAAAGTAAATAAGCATTCAACAAGGGTTTTCATACAACACCTAACACTTAAAGTTCTTTCAACTTAGCAATGGTTTTAATGAACTTAAAATAAGATATAACTTACTTTGGATTTCACTCCGTCAAACTTAAAGGCAAGGAATTTGAGATCTAACGCATACTTCCTACCATGCTTCGAAACTAAATGAAAATAAGTCTGAATTCCTCCTTCCTAATGTTTGACCAAGGCCTAAAATGGAGATTGGCCGGAAGTATAGAGAAGAAGTGGTAGAACTCGAATTTGAATTCTCAAGATTTAGATCCAAAAAATATGTCATCTTCTCTCTTGTTTTTGACTCCATTACTCTCAAAATTTGAAATACTTGTTAACTGAAAATTTGTTTCAAATTCTTTTCTCATAAATTTAAAAAAAACAATCACTTGATTTGGATTATTTTTAGGAAGATATGGTTAAAAGTAAAAGAGCTATTCTTGGATTCACAAATATAAAGCCTGGAAAATGTACTTCAATGAATTGTATTTCAGGTGTCGCGAACCTCAAAACTAGGAAAAGAGATCAAATAAAAGTTATCGCCACTAGAATGATATATCGTTTGAAAAAATTATTTTCTTAATTTGGATCAGGTATGACTAAGTTATGATTAAAACGAAATGGGATATTCTCCATCTTAAAAACTAGGCCAGAGAATGCACTGGAAAGAAGTGGATTTTTGACAAAGTTATCTTTAGAATGAGACCAAGTGGTCAACATAAAAGTTGTAGCCACTGGAAAAGTACTTGGTTTGAAAAAATAATTTTGCATTTTGGTTCATATTTGATGAAGTTATGGCCGAGAGAAGAAGAGCTAAAATACGTAATAAAAAGGAGTTTGATTTGAAGATGATGAACATTGATTCCTTTAGAATATTTTGTAAAATTTTGACATTATTTCTTCCTAATTTTCTATGGCTTGAAAGCCATTAAAGAGAAGAGGAAGTAGGTGATGGATTTTGAGAAAAGAATATGAATAAAATATGAATAAAAGTGAAGAAAGAGGTGGGTATTTATAGAAAAAGAATGTAACGACCCATAAAATTTCAATGATTTAAATTTGTTAATTTGATAAAGTTTTGGTAATTTAATATTGAAAGAATGAAAAATTTGTTAATTAATAAGGAGATAATAACTTAAATGAAAAGTAACAAGGTTAACCAAAGTTAATTGTTAACTATTTGAATGAAATTGCAATAAATGAAATAATGTAAAATAGTATAACTTGGTTATAAGTTAAATGTAAGTAACAGATGTAAATGTTGATTTATTAATATAAATCTGCGTAATAAATGGGATTAAATAGGATTAGTGTGATATGAGTTGGTATAATCGTTGTTGACCAATAATGAACATTTCTTTAATGACAATTAATATAATAACGGAAAGTGTGAAAGTATAAATTTCATAGAAACGTATTGTATGTATAAAGTAATAAATTGGTACTAGAATGGAATTCAAATTAATTGAAATAGCGGGAATAATATAATTTGTTATAAATGAAACATAGGTAAACAAATATAAGTATTGAATTAATATATGTTAGTTATTTAAGGGGTTGAATAAAATTGGTAATCAATTTGCAATTAAAGGTAATAATGTTGATATAAGCTAATAAATAAAAATTTCAATGCAATACCGATTAATTTAAAACAACTATAAGGTTACAATTGATTGAAATTAGTAAATGGGGAAATAAATTCAAAAGTTATATTAATTAATGAAATAATACGTAATAAATTGCAGTTTGATCGAATCAATGCTAGATAAGTAATTATAATAATTGTTAGCTGATAATTAAGTATGAATGTGAGAAAATTTGGCAATAGTGCAAAATTTAATCATTTACCCATTCACTTAATGCATTGAATTAGATCTAAATCAATTGCAACATTTGTTTGTTAATAATAGCTTATAAGGGAAGTTTAACGTTAATGGTAATGATTAGTAAAGTTTAACCATTTATTTAGTGTATATTTTTTTGGCAAAGCCAGCGAGGTTGACTACACCCCTACCAGATTTATTGCAAACAGAAAATAAAGATTCAAACAAGCTTTGAATCAAGCTAAAAAACAAAAAAAAATACAGGAAAACAAAAGCAAACAACTAGTCAGCCCAAGCTTGGATAACGCCAACAGGGTACTGCCTATTGCTCCTCTGAAGTTGCAAGTAGACCCTATTCTTCACTTCAAACCAGAGAGTATCATAAGTTTTCGTCAAATTCTCAAAAATTCTAGCATTCCTCTCTGACCATATCACATCATAATAGATTTTCAAGCAAACAACCAAAGCACTAACCTCATCATTCCTCCTTGCAGCAGATTTATGTATTATATTCCAAACAGAGGCAGAGTAGGCAGTTGTAAGATCAAACCCAGTGGTACAACTGATTCTACTCCTCAGAATAAGTAGTGCTGAGAAATCAAAGAAAAGGTGCTCAACTGTTTCATCACACATATCACAATATACACAACATGTGCACACAGTCAATCCATACCTGTTCAAAACATCCTTAGTCATCAAGGCATGACTAACAACCTTCCACATCATCAAACTCTCCCTAGGCAAAGATTCTTTGGTCCATAAAACATAGTACCACCTAGCAGCTGGAAGAGGATTAGGTGCAGTTAAGTACATGTACACAGTGGCAACAGTGTGCACCTTCTGTCCCCAGGTTACAAAAATGGAATGATCAGCACACTTGAAACAATTCATTATTTCCTTCCACAATTGCCTTATCATTTGATTGTTATTATAAGGCAGCAGCATATTGCTATCAAATAAATAATCAATAGCTTTTGCATCACTATGAATACCAGTTTGCTGTATCAGGGGATGCTCACAAACTTTTGATAGAATCAGATCCTTCCTTACCCATGTGTCATGCCAAAAACTAACAGAAAGGTTAGATTGAAGATGAATTGTACCATAGGTAAGAAAACATCCCTAAGTTTGAGCAAATTCCTCCAATTCGAGCTGCAATTCTATGGAATATCCATACACCAGAAATTTCTTCTCTTAATATTGTACTGCCACATCCACCTAACCCATAAACTGTCTTTCTTAATAATAAGATCATCAAAATGTTTACTAAATGCAGCAGTATTCCACTTCCTAACATTGATGATTCCAAGACCACCCAACTTCATAGTGGTCTCAAATAAGGAAAAGGAGCAAGGAATTAACTTAGTGTTGTGTACACTTCCAGTCCAGAAGTACCTATTCATGGCTGACCTAACTAACAGTAAAAGCTTAGTAGGTACGATAAAAAAACGTGCCCAATAGACAATGGAAGGAAAAACAACAGCTTTAATAAGAACAGGCCTACCACATTGAGAAATATGCATGTTGCACCAATTGGACATGACCTTTGTTATTTTATTATAAAGGATTAAACAATCAGCAGTAGCTATTCCTTTAGTTATTAATGGTAGGCCAAGATAACTCATATCAGATGCCATACAAGAAAAGCCAAAAATCTGATAAAGTACAGCAGCATGATCATCAGTCACTCCAGCAACAAGCATGGAAGATTTAGATTGGTTAATTGAGAGGCTAGTCATGAGATAGAAAGACTGTAAAGCCTTCATCAACCCAGAAATTGATGAGAACTCAGGCTTAGTAAACAACATGACATCATCAGCAAACATGATGGAAGTTATTTGGAGGTTGGAACATTTTGGGTGATACTTGATAAACTTATGTGTATAATTATATTTAAGAATCACAGTTAATACTTCCATGACCAGGAGAAAAGGTATGAAGAAATAGGTTCACCCTGACGTATTCCTTTCTTACTACTGGAAAAACCAACAGGCCTTCCATTAATTACAACAGAGAAGGCAGGAGTGGAAATGCATACGTACACCCAAGACACAAATAGTTTTGGAAAATCCATCTTTGCCATTATTCTAACAATAGAAGCCCAGTGTATTGAGTCATAAGCTTTGGAAATATCAATTTTCAGAGCAGCATCAGGAGTCACATTGCTTCTACAATAACCATTTAATAAATCCTGAGCAAGCATCACATTGTCAAGAATATTCCTGGATTGAATGAATGTAGCTTGGTTGCTAGAAACAATAGAAGGCAAGACAGAAGCAAGCCGATTTGCTAGAATTTTGGAATTACACTTGTACACCACATTACAACAAGATATAGGCCTGAATGAGGAGACACTAGTAGGTGGAGTGACTTTAGAAATTAAGACAATATTTGTGCAATTGACTTCCCTCAATAATTTGCATTTGTTAAAAAAGTTATGAGTAGCTTGGCAAAACTCATGACCAAGCACACCCCAAGTGGATTTGAAAAAGGTAACATTTAGTCCATCTGGTCCACCGGCCGACTGCTAGTTCATAGAAAAAAGGGTGGATTTAATTTCTTCATCAGTAAAAGACTTTATAAGAGAAGCAACTTCAAACAGGGAAATACTTGGCAAGTCAAGTGTTGAAATAAGGTCTATGTCAGGATAGAACTCCTCGGCATTGCCAAGAAGATTTGAAAAATAATCAATAATTGCTTTGTCAACAGTTTCAGGGGTTGAACATAAGGTGCCATGCTCATCAGAAATACAGAAAATATTCTCGTTGGCATGCTTAACCTTTAAAGAGTCATGAAAGAATTTGGCATTCCTGTCACCATCCTCAAACCATTTGGTTCTCAATTGCTGCCATTTCATACTAGCTTCCAGGAGAAGAGCATCATTAACTTCCTTGAATAATCTACCTTCCTCTTCTGCAGCACTAATATCATCAGGATGCTCCATCATTTTATCTTGGCAAACCTTCAGTTGTTCCTTCAAGGTGTTAGATAACAAGCTTCCAGTACCAAAGGTGATGGCAGCCCAAACTTTAATTTCTTGCTTTATACTTTTTAACTTCTTATAAAACTTGAACATAGGATTACCAAAACAATTAAAATTAGTATTTACCTGTGTTACTATAACATGAAAATGGTCGTGCTTAACCCAAGCATTAAAAATTTTAAAACTTCTCTTTTCTCTTCTTAAATGAGAACCAAATGACAATATCAAGGGGGAATGGTCAGACATGATTGGTTGAGGAAGATGGACAGACAATGAAGGCCAGAAATGGAGAGCTTGAATATTACAAAAAGCATGATCAATTGTAGTGAAGGTTCTGACACCACTACAACTACGATTATTCCAAGAGTAATTTTCCCCATTCTTATTAACCAAAATAAGATCAGATTCAATGATAGCAAGATTCACGGGAGCAATGTGAATAGGAAGAAAAGGAGAACCACCACATTTGTCCCCCAAATTTATACAAGAGTTGAGATCCCCAAAACAACCCAGGGATGAGAATTTTGTCTTAAAGGAGGTAATGATTTTAAAAAAAAAGATTCCTGGAAGTTGCAGAATTATCCGCATAAACAAATGTAACGTAAAAGGAAGATAGGGATTGAAGAGCAGAGGCATGAAAATGAATGGATTGTCTTGTTTGCGGCATTGGAGATAGAGTGATGACAGTGGGATCGTATAGGACAAGAATTCGGCCATAAGAAGCAGATTCAAGATTATGGTGGAACACCCACTGAGAATTGATATATCTAGCTGCTTTAGAGGTTAAGGTTTGATTTATCTTAGTTTCAAGAAGACCAACCACACATAAATCATGCTTAAGAATGAGACTTTTCACCTGATCAAGTTTCAATTTGCCATGGGCACCTCTGATATTCCATGCTGCAATATTTTTATTCATTGATAAGATTTGGGAATAAATTTGATAGATTTCTTCTCTTTGCAGAAAGAGCCCTTGTTTCAATTTGCCTGCATATCAGAGTCCTAGGGGAAGGATGCTCAGTGATGGAAGGTTTAGGGGAGGAAAGATCATGAGGTGGATCTGAAGAAAGAACAGGAGAGGGAGTGGTAATTGGCCATCCAGGTAAGTCAATTGAAAAGTTATATTGTGTAGTTTGAGCAGGATGATCCATCATAGTATTATTATGCATGGAAGTAATTAATTCCAAGACTTGAGATTCAAAAGAAGTGCACCATTTACTGTCAAAGTTTGAGACAAGGTTATCATCATTTTCATGCATAACAGCAGTTACATTAGTATCACCATTTTCATGCACATCAGCTGTTACATTGGAATCACCAATATCATGCACTACTGCAATCATTTCTCTCTTATCCTTATTACTGCATGCAGATTTACCTTTCAAAGCCAGTGCATGCAACACAACATTAGAATTTTGATTTTTTTTCTTTACTTTCAAAGACTTGCCCATCCACATTGCAATCTTTGTAAGGGAAAAGGTCAATACATTATCCTCACATACCACATCAGCTGGAATTTCACCTTCTTCCACTTCAACATCTTCTGATAGGGAATGTTCATCTGCTTGAAGCAGGTTATACTTGTTAGAGGTGTCAACACTACAAGCATGGCCAGTACAGTGCATGAATTCACAATATCAAGTTTATTCATATTTTCCTCATTTCCATTTAAAGCATTCTTTCCTTTCCCACTTGGCATTTTTAAAATTGTAACTTCCACTTCTTCACGCATATACCCTTTTTTCCTTTATTATTATTAACTTTTTGCCAAACTTGTTTCACTGATACCTCTTTAGCAACTTTTTTCATTGGCCTCTCTCTGTTCTGTGCTTCCTCACTATTATTTAATTGCATTGTATTATGACATATATTAGCATTTACTTCACATGATGCTTTCTTGCATTTATCCAACAAATGTCCAAATTCCTTGCATAAAGTACAAATAGCAGGCTTCCACAAATAATCAACTTTAACAATCTGCTCAGATCCATCAAGTAACCTGACAGAGAAATTATAAGGAAGTTCATGATTTGGGCTTATCTCCACTAAACATTTAGCATAAGATATACGCTCAAAATTTTCAGCTGATGCATCCATACAGAGAAGCTTTCCAACCCTTGAAGCAAGCCAATTTATACCAAGTGGCGACCAGGCATATAATGGAATATTAGATAATTTGATCCATACAGGAACAGATTTGATACTGCTACAACTGTTACCTATATTTTCGTCCCATGGCTTAACAATAAGCAGTTTATTCTTCATCACAACTGGGTCAATTGCAATATATCTTCATCATAACCTATACTTATTTAGTATATTTAATATAAAACGGGTAATCAATTGCAATATATTTGAATTAAATATTACGTTAATGTAAATTAGGGTAATAATTGAGAATAACGTAAATTATATTCAGTATATGATAATTAGTTAAATATAACATAAACTTAAGTGTAAATTTAAGATTATGATAACAATTATTATAAAATACCAAATTAATTGGTCAATGAATTTATTGGAAATCAAGTTCATTTAAATGTTAAGTAAATGAAGGGTAAACAATAGGAACTAGGTATAGAGTAATAATGGACTTAGTATAAAGATTGCAACTAATCAAATCAAAGTTATTTGGAATTTATTACAATTAATTGGAACTCAAATTTTAATAAATGAATTTATTTTATTACGGTTAATTGAAATGAAGATGGAATGTTAGAATATTAATGTAATGATTTTGAATCCACTGCTAATCTTTTTCCCATTTGATAGCAATGAATTGAATAACAGAATGAAAAGTCAATTAAATGGAATTATTGGTAATTTAATTTATAATTTCTGAATTTTATGGAATTTAAATTAAATGCCGAAATTGTTAAATTAATCAACTCTAATTTGACATTTAAATTTGTTTAAATCAATGTAAATGATTGGGAAATTTGAAACGCTAAAAATTGTCAATTATTGAATTGAAACTGAAATTTTGATTTAATTAATTAATTTTTAATTTATTTAATTAACTAGAAAATAGCCATTTTGGCCACTGACTCAGATTTCGACGTACCCAGTTTCAACGGATCCGTAATGGTGAATTATTATAGGATTTCAAGTTTCATAGCGATCGGACTTGTCGTTCGATCGTACGGACCTGAAACGCTCAGAAATCAATAAAATTGAAATCAATTTGAAAAAAATTGATTTTAGCATAACTTCTTCATACGATGGAATTTGGACTTGAAACCTATTCCATCGCGTTTAAAATGCTTTAAAACATCTATTTTGATATACGAGTTGACCCAATTTCGTTCCGGAGTCAGAACGGGCCTTGCAGACCATTTTATCGTTCAACGCGTAAACAAATCATGTCCATCTATTCTTTTTCAACTCTATCTGTATATAGCCTGTTATAAACCCTAATTCATTTCTTATTCCTCATTTCTGTATGTTCTATTAGCTCCTCTTTCCAATGGCTGCAAACCCTAATTCCCGAATACAAATTCCAAATCAAATCCAAAACCAAAAATTCAAACTCTCCAAACAATATCAAATTTTATATAGATTTGAAGCTCTTGACGAGCGCATCTTAGATATAAGGTTCGTTTTTCGATTGGAGTCACTGATTGTCCAGAAATTGAAGATGTATTCTCGACCGTCCGTTCATTGTTGATCAACTACAACCGATCGTCGTTTAAATGTTATGGGACTGTGGAGATCATCGGACGCAACTCATCGGTGAAATTGGTTTGTCAATTCAACGGTCAGATCAAGCAAATTAATTCGATTAGGGTTCAATTTCACAATGGCGACTGCGCGATTTTTGGGTCGATTGATCGACGATGGGGGGGACTGAGCACTGACCGGAGGACGCGGCGTCGTTCTGGCATTGAAGCGTGGCCGAGGCGGACCTCGGCGGCAATCGCGATCGGTGTTGAACGGCGGTGGCCTGGTTTGTTTTTACGTTTGATTCTGTCAAGGTGCGTGCGAGGGATTACAGTGCTCGGTGATGTGGCCGAAATGGTGAGGGTGCTGTTGTTTACTTATTTATTTATTTATTTTTTGATTTCAAACGTTTTAACTCGAATAACTTTTACGTACGAGGTCCAATTCATGTGTGGTTTTCCCCGCTAGGTTCGTATTGGAATTTCGGACATTTTGATGTTGGTTTTGACGAATTTGGAGACTATTCAATTTTTGGGTTTAAATTGGATTTAAATTCAAAAGGTGAGCGTTTTAATCCACTCACAACTTCTATAATTTCTTATGGTCATTAAATTTAATTTATGTTGTGATTATGAATTTATTTATGACTGTTTTGTATATTTTAGTCATCATCTCAGTTAATTGCATTTATTTAAACCAAATCGTTATTTAATTATATTGAATATAACTGCCAGTTAATTACTTGTATATATTATCAGTTATATATTGATATTGATTGATTTTTTTGGATGATGATTGTGATGGATGTATGATTTATGATGGATGAATGGATGTTTTATTTTATATCGTTATAAACTGCAAGTTATTATGCACTTTATTTCATTGGGGATTTCGGTTTGAAATGACATAACCATAATTTTTATTTTAAATTACAGATTGAAATGATCAATATCCGTATCATATGACCATAGGATAGATAATTATATACAGACACCGTGGTCTATATATAAAAGTATTTTGAAAGGATTTCTATGGTTTGTAAAGAAATATATGATTTTTTAGATATTGATTTGGATATTTTATAATGTTCTTTTATATATAGTTAAATTTTTTGTTTAATCTATGAATAAAATTTGTTTAAAGTATAAAATAAGTTTACTAATAAAGTTTGATTTTATTTAAAAAAAATTATGGATAAGTATTTACTTAAATTATATTTTAATATAGAGTTTATATTGATTTTTATAAATCAAAGTTGAGAAGATAGTTTTGAAATTGATTGAGATTTTATCTAATTAAGAATTATATTTAATAAGAATCCATTTTGAACTTATTGAAATTGAGATTTTAAAAGAATATGGTTTTATAACATAATTCAGGCTTAAGGTGATTAAGTGAATAAATTGAGGAATATTCAGTTTTGAAATTTGAAGTTTTATTTAAAGGACATTGGTTTTGGTAAGAAAATATTTCAAAACTAAATAAGAGTAAAAGTGAAATTTGTATATATATGAATTATAAAATTTAGTTTTGAAATATTAAATATTTAAGCTTTGAAATATATTAAATTTAAAATTTAGAAATTCGGGTTGTTTGGAATTGATTTGTGAAATTTAAGAGACTGGTTTGTTTTATAAAATATTTTAATATTTAAATCCATGTAAGGGTGGAAGTTATGTTTCAAAGTTATTAATTTCAAAGTATTACGTTTTGGAAGTGTTAGTTTTTAAGTCTTCGGTTTTGAAATTTTATAACTTTGAAATACTATGATTTTTAAAATGCTATCATATTGATTTGTTTTTGAAATGGAAATGATATCGTATTTATATGGTTTCGAAATCGATATTATATTTAGGTTTTGAAGTATAAATTATTTTGAAATGACCGCGGTGTTATAATAACGTTTGGTTGTTGAAGAGACTGGAATCGTAAGTTGTCGTACTCTCTGCAAACTTCGAAAACCACTTTGAAAACCATGTACACGGTGGAGATTCCAGAATGAAGTAGGATGGTGGCGATGTTCCATTAAGGTATATACGTGGACCCGACTCCCGTGAGTTGGCATAAGGTAGCTAAAACAGGAGCGATTGACGGGCTAATGAGGTAGCTTCTTTGATCGGACATATCCCTTCGATATTATACTCTGACTTTTGGATTGATTCGCCGGCCACTTTTGATTTAAATTTAGGGGTATGGCTCGAGATGGGCGGTGCTACGTGCTACGCGTTACCACCGGCCCGGAAGCGTAATTAGTATATCTACCCTGGCATTGCCTAATTGTGCCGTGTCACCTACCCTAGCGTGCCTTGTACGAGTTTGGTTTTATCCCGTAGCCCGTGAAGTATTTAGGGTAGTCTCCCGATCTAGAGATGCGCTGATACTGGATGGACTACTGGGACTATTACGTGTTAAGGTGGAAAATGTAAAGCCTTAGTGCTATTTAAAAGTAAGTTTATTTTACTACAGACATTATTATAATAGCAAAATATTACTACAGAGTAAATAGTTTAACGGATCCTTAGGAGATGTGAATCCCGAGCATCTCTTAAGTTACTACACTCACGTTAGACACTAGATAGGAGATGTCAAATCCCGTAAACATCACTGAAGTCATTCCACTCATATTATTTACTGTTGATTTAACTTACATAAGATCTTTTAGTTCTGGCTTGAGTGTTTTGTCTTTTCAATTCGCTCGGGTTAGCTTGAGCATTTCAGGATTTGAAAGACCGTATTCTGGAGGACGAAGACGAAGATTTATTATTGTTCATTATAGTATTCCACTACACCATTTTATTCCGCTGCATTATTAATATCCTCTGGTATGTGTAACTCTGATATGTATTATATAAGTTAAATCAAATATTTTGTAAAACAGCTTTATGAACTGTTTATTTGATTATTATATTTTGTCGTTCCGCTGCAAGATTCTATTTTGTTTTTTCTCTGCTTTTTCTTATTTACCCCATAACAATCTGCCCTTCTGTATGGTTTAACTCTGACGTGTGTGGTTTATCGTCGATTTAAAGCGTACGATAAGGCGGGACATTACATCTGGTATCAGAGCTTTGGTTTAGCGATAAACCTTAGCTTTGTGGGGTCTGACTCTATATTAATAGGGTAGTAATACCCTATGATGAGTCGCTGAGTGTATATATATGAGAGAGTATATTAGTTAGTGTTATAAAAGGTTAATGGTCCTCAAATCCTAAGGATTTCTCTTGGGAATCTAGAGAGTTCATCGAGCGAACACATCCGGACTTACTTTCCCGTGCCCTTTGAGGTGAATTTCTTATTTCAAATTTCTTTTGTGTTGATATGCTTTCATGGTTGTTACCTTATATTTTCTTCTTAAATATTGTGAGGACGTAATTTCTTTAAGGAGGGGAGTCTGTAACAACCCGCATATTTTATGATTGAATATCTAAATATTTTTGTTTAAATATTTTATCGTTAGTCGGATTTTAGTCCGAAAAGTTACTTTTTGCATACGGTCGAATTAGGACCCGGGACCCCTTCCATTGAGTTCAAAATGCCATTTGCGACCTTTTTGAGTATAAACTTTGATATGTTTGGAGTTAGTGGAATTTTGCTACTTTTTCACTTAGGGCTTTGGTTTGGGTTGAGCCCATTTACCCCACTTATTAGCTCAGTCCCAACCCTCTTCTCTTCATTACTTCATTTCTAATTCCTAACATTCAATCTTCAATGAAAATGGAGAGTGGAATGGGAAACTAAAACTCCAAGCCCTAGTTTTCATTTGCAAATCATGTTCTACCTCCAAATCCAAAGAGAAGCTATTGGTAAGCATCATCTTCTTCTTCTCAACTCATTCTCCTTCCAATCTCAGAAACTAAACCTAACTTTGGGAATGTTCTTCTTTTGTGCTTAGATTCAAGATCATTTGGGTTGTGTTGAAGTGTGGTTGATTCTTCCTATGCTTTCAAGCTTCTCCTTCATTGATTTTGTGAAAAGGTGAGATTTTTATCTCACATCTTTGTCTATAACTATCTTTGATTGTTGGTTATGAATTCCTAACACTTATTCATGTGCATTTGATTTTGATTTGGATTGGTTTTGTGAATATTCCAATTTTTAGTGTTTTGGGTTCAAATCTTTAAAGATCCCAACTTTGATGTTTGAACATATTTTTGGTGATACATCGAGGAGCCAATAGGACAGGGTAGCTGATAGACGTAATCCCCTAGCGTCCGTGCTCGACCGGTTGCAAATTGAGTGAGAGTTTGAACTTCTATTAAATAGGGTAGGAATTGTAGAAATTGCAGTTCGGCCGACCGAACCCCCTAGATCGGTCGACCGAAGCTGTAGCCGAAACATTCTGGGCTATTTCGGTCGGCCAACTCATGAAGTCCGGTCAACCGACCTGCTCCTATTTCCTTATTTTGCCTATTATGCTCATTTTGCTTTGCTTTTCCAATTTTTAATAGATTCTTCTTCTCCGATTAGTTGTTATCACCTTTGTCGACTTTGATAACTTCTATTTTTGGAATTTTTGAGTATTTCCCTTTTGATGGATTCGGAATCGATTATTTTGGATTCTATTCTCGTCTTCGAATGTGAATTTTAGTGATTGATTGTTTCTACAATCATTTTTGTGATTTGTCACTTTTAAAAATATAAAGGTTTTCAATACTAGTAGTAAATATCAAAATTCTTTCATCAAAATGATTTCAACACTATTTTATTACAAAGCTCCTTTCTTAAACCGTTCTCCAATCTACTAGCATATACAAACCTTTACCTCATTCGTATGAGAAATCTAATTAAACGGTTTAGTAAAACAAGTGGTATGAAACGCTTGCGTTTACTTCGTCGGTTAATTCTTGGACTTATTCGATTGAACCACTTGTGACAATTTTCGAGTGGAAATCTACAATTTGTTCGTAAATATTTAAATTAAGCTAGTGGTTACGGGACATGAAGCTAAGCTCATATATTTACTAGCTTAGTGTAATTGACACTTCTTGTGATCGATGATGATCATTTTGTGATTTAGACTAGCAATGTGCAATGTCTCTTTGTCTGCGAGGGAGACTAAACCCCGTTTTTAGTGGAGCTTCGGCTCAAAATTAATGGGTAGCAACCATGGAATAGCTTTCCGTTTTAGTGATACACGTGTTCATACTCCCGTTTTGTGATAGGCCTCCCCCTTTTTGTGATTTCTGGATTTCCATTGATGATTTCTAGAATTTATGTTTAACCAATTTTCGTGATTTAAATTGATAAGTTTTATCAATATTTGCGCATTGGTGAATTTGTGTTTCATTAACTTTTGTGATTGACATTGATATAATTGTCAATATTTAAGGTTTGGTAAATAAAAATAAAGAGTATGAAATTCTTTTTGATCTTTGAGAAGATTCTTGTGATATTGATTAATCTCTTGTTGATTTTAAATTACATACTTATCACAATATGGCTTTATGGTTATCATATTATTTTTTTCATATCTCTTATTCTATATCATTTCATCTGATATTTATAGCTAGACTGATCCGTTTATTATTTTCTTATTAAATAATACTTGGGTCAGACCGAGTTGTTACAGGTGCTTCTACTTGACTCCTCATCTGGGATTATTATCCAGACTTTTGGCTAACTACTTATATTGGTAGTTTATTTTGTTATATACCATTGAGAAATAGACTCCTTGATGTATACATATTCTTTTGTCTAGCACTTGTAAATATTCTTTTGTGATATTGTGGATCTTGTCTGACCACTACTCTGATGAACACTTTTATGTGTTATATATTCATATCTATTTCCGCCTTTGTGATATGGATGTGTGTGACTGATTTGTGTTATGTTTATTTCTATATTTGTTTCCAAAGAATATATATAGCCACTGGGTAGTAGCTTTGAGTTTGTATCGGTATGTCGGATTTCCTCCAGAAACCATATGCATGTTGTACTATATGACATATCGGTGCTCGCACAAAGCAATTACGCGGATGGTCGCTCCTCAACAGCCTCATTCTCCGCGCTAGTTGAAGGCATTACCCCGCAATGTCCTTGGCTAGAGTGGGTATAGTGGTGAGGCGTCACAGTTGTTATACCCTCTGCCAACTCCGAAAACCACTTTAACAACCGTGTACGTGGTGTAGATTTCAGAATGAAGTAGGATGGTGGCGATGTTATATTAAAGTATATACGTGGACCCAACTCCCGTGAGTTGGCATAAGGTGGCTAAAATAGGAGCGATTGACGGGCTAATGAGGTAGCTCCTTTGATCGGACACATCCCTTCGATATTATACTCTGACTTTTGGATTGATTCGGTGGCCACTTTTGATTTTTATTTGGGGGTGTGGCTCGTGGTGGGCAGTAGCTGCGCGCTACGCGTTACCACCGGCCGGAAGCATAATTGGTATATCTACTCTGGCATTTCCTAGTTGTGTCGTTTCACTTACCCAAGGCGCCTTGTACGAGTTTGGTTTTCTCCCGTAGACCGTGGAGTATTTAGGGTAGTTGCTCGATCTGGAGATGCGCTGATACTGGATGGACTACTGGGACTATTACGTGTTAAGGTGGAAAATGTAAAGCCTTAATGCTATTTAAAAGTATGTTTATTTTACTATAGACATTATTATAATAGCGAAATATTACTACATAGTAAATAGTTTAATGGATCCTTAGGAGATGTGAATCCCGAGCATCTCTTAAGTTACTGCACTCATGTTAGACACTGGATATGAGATGTCAAATCCCTTAAACATCTCTGACGTCATTCCACTCATATTATTTACTGTTGATTTAACTTACATAAGATCTTTTAGTTCTGACTCGAGTGTTTTGTCATTTCAATTCGCTCGGGTCAGCCTGAGCATTTCAGGATTTGGAAGACCGTATTCTAGAGGACGAAGACAAAGATTTATTATTATTTATTATAGTATTCCACTACACCATTTTATTCCACTGCATTATTAATATCCTCTGCTATGTGTAACTCTGATATGTATTGTATAAGTAAAATCAAATATTTTGTAAAATAGCTTTATGAACTATTTATTTGATTATTATATTTTGTCCTTCCGCTGCAAGATTGTATTTTGTTTTTTTTCTTTCTCTGCTTTTTCTCATTTACCCCATAATGATCTGCCCTTCTGTATGGTTTAAGTCTGACGTGTGGTTTATCGTCGATTTAAAGCGTACGATAAGGCGGGACATTACAAAGAAAGAAGTGGTAAATTTATGAAAATAACCTCTTACCAAATTACTAAACTATCCTTACTTCAACCTAAAGCAATCTCCACTTTTCAATACTTAACATCATCATTCACATCCTTACCTTTTGTCTTATTCACTTAAAGATTAAGTAAAGAAAAGTAATTATTTTGTTGGATTTTGATTTGATGTGATTTGATGTTTACTTTTCTTATTTTTGTTAATTGTTACTTACTTTTACGAATGACATCTAAAAGTTTTCTAATATTATTTAGTAAAAGAACACTTATTTAGTTATTAAAATGTGTAATATATATATGTTAAAACATGTTAACAAAGGTGCGATGCGTTGCAGCAAATTATTTCGAACAAAATGTTAATTTTCGACAAAACGTTTTAGGTCACATTTTGACGTTTTTGTTAAACTATTTATTTATGTAAACCAAACTTCAAAATTGATTTGTTATTATATTTAAATAATAAAACAAGCATATTTGACTTACAAAATAATATAAAATAATATCCAAATCTATTTATAAAAATATGACATCGATTTATCGGTATGCGACGAAATTTGTCAACTTTTATAAAACAAGTTTTATATATTTATCAAATCATTATACATTAAATTACTATTATTATCAAATGAGTTTGATATTTATTATATATATTTAAAAGGAATTATTTATCTTTTAAAAAAAAATTCTCGAATATTTATCCAACTTTATTAGAATCCGAATTTTGTCAATTTTATAATGGAAATCCAAAATATTTATTCAATATCAAAATAATTTCACAATTCTTATTTATCATATAAAACTTGATTGTTTAAGTTTGAAAATTCTACATTTGAATATTTAAATAAATTAAACATTCCATTTTCAAAGTGGTAAAATTACAGGTCGTTACATTCTCCCCTACTTAAAAGAATTTGAAATTACAATGATGGAAAAATATAAAGAAAAACAAACAAATGACGAAAGTTAAGCACACCAAAAATAGTAATATCACCCATAACCCCGGTCAGAGGTACGGTGCCTTATCCTATCCATTTTATTTATCAAATTAAAGTAGTTTCATTTTTTAAAATTCCTAGATTGATATACTAAATCTAGATGAATTTTACTTACACACCTAACCTAAGCTCTGATACCACGTGTGACGACCCGAATTTTCAGACCAATTAAAATCATCGAAAAATCCATCTATTCTAAAACTACTAATGAAAACAACCAACTTAACACACAATATTTGATGAATATTCAACACTATTAAATGTATAAGATACAATTTCAATTGTAAAAGTTATCAGAGTAATCAATTTAATCTACTATGTATGTTTTGATGCATACCGAATACAGATACAAATACCTTATACTGCACAACTCTGATGAGAGAGACAGCGGTCCATTTCTTCAAACTCAATAAACTTGTCTAATGCGGAATAAAATTGTAAGCAGAAAAGAGATACCAACTCACGACAATTAGCAAACAATAAATAGAAAAAATGTTATGTTATTATTGGGGCTGCATCACTACCACTTGTGACCGCCTACGTACGACTATCTAATTGGGTACTCAATTAGATACCGGATCAAGCCAACAGAGTTCTCCTACCGTAAATAGGACTCATGGAGCCTATAATGCAGCAAACAAATATGCAATTCCCAACACTACCCATTTAGGCTTAATCTTTAAATTTAGATTTTCAAAATCTAATTAACTTTATGGAGATTATCTCTTTGGATTTTATTCCCAAATTCTTATTTCAAAATTTTTGAAATAAATATATAATTTTTATTCAAACTAGTCATTTACTTCGGGATTTGAAAACAAATCACTTTTTGAGAACGATATCAATATGCAAGCTTACTAAACTATATGCTACCTGAATGGGAGGTTTCTAGCCATAACAAGGCAACTGGGTCCCAGCCTCCATACAATCGATAAATAAGTGCATCCTTCTATTCCAAGAGCAGACTATTTCAAAAACATATGTCGACTTTTTAGTTACCGGTTACCCAAATCATCGGTAACATAACAAATCACTTTATATCTCGAAATGGAAAAATCGTTTACACTAATAATTAAAAATACTTCAAATCTATAATAATTTCCATTTCTAAATCCTTTCAAAAATCAGCTTAAAATCATCGGGTTTAGTTCTCAAAATTCTTTCCGTTTCATAAAACATTTTTATAAAACCATTCTTATATAAATCACTTTTATATAATATAACTTCAAAATATTCATTAACAAACATTTCTATTTCTTTTAAAGGGAAAACATTTCATAACATTCCTATTTGAAAATCAATTTTCAAAACAATTAATATTACCGCTAAACCCTTATAGTCAAATCGTGAAATAAATCACAAAGTGTTATCCTATAGTTATTTTCAACTCAGCCCATGCATATGGATAATTAATTGTTCATAAACTGGTCGAGCAAAGTCAAAAATCAATAAATAATAATTAATTCTCATAAACTGGATGAGCCTGATTCAAACAATCAGTCAATGAAATAAACACAACAACAAATGATAATCAATGCTTCATTCTATCAAATATTTATAACACTTTATTTTATCTTGGGTTAAAATAGTCTGATATTTATTTTGGAACATCCGGGATTTTCCTTCGACCTGTTCCGTCCCTCGCCCAAGTCTCCTTGGATCTCACAAACGAAACACATGTACTAGTCGTTTCCGCATACCCCATTAAGTATTTAACTTCTAAATTTTAAATTAGTTAATTAACCATCAAAAAATAATATCGAGTAAGGAAATCAAACCATTGTTTTAGAAAACAAAGTAAATAAGCAATCAACAAGGGTTTTCATACAACACCTAACACTTAAAGTTCTTTCAACTTAGCAATGGTTTTAATGAACTTAAAATAAGAAATAACTTACTTTGTCAAACTTTAAGGAAAGGAACTTAAGATCTAACGCACACTTCCTACCATGCTTCGAAACCAAATGAAAATAAGTCCACATTCCTTCTTCCTAATGCTTAGCCAAGGCTTGAAATGGAGATTGGCCGAAAGTATAGAGAAGAAGTGGTAGAGTTTTGAACTTCAATTCTCAAGATTTAGATCCGAAAAATAGGTCATCTTCTCTCTTGTTTTTGACTCCATTAATCTCAAAATTTGAAAAACTTGTTAACTGAAAAGTTATTTCAAATTCTTTTCTATTAAATTGAAAATAAATAATCACTTGATGTTGATTAGTTTTTAGGAAGATATGATCAAAACAAAAAGAGCTATTCTTGGATTTACAAATATAAAGCCCAAAAAATGTACTTCAAAGAATTGAGTTTTAGGTGTAGCACCTCAAAACTAGAAAAAATGATCAACATAAAAGTTGTATCCACTGGAATGTTATATGGTTTGAAAAAGGAATTTCTTAATTTGGATCTGTTATTATCAAGTTATGATCAAAAAAATTGGGTTATTCTCTGTCTCAAAAACTAGGCCAAAGAATGTACTGGAAAGAAGTGAATTTATGACATTGTTAACTTTAGAATGAAACAAAGTAGTCAACATGAAAGTTGTAGCCATAGGAAAAGTACATTATTTGAAGAAGAAAAATTGCATTTTGGTTCTATGATGAAGAAGTTATGGCCGAGAGAATAGAGGTAAAATATGAAGAAAAAAAAGGAGTTTGATTTGAAGAGGATGAACATTGGTTTCTTTTGAATATTTTGTAGATATTTTACATTATTTCTTCCTAATTTTCTATGGCTTGGAAGCCATTAAAGAGAAGAGGAAGAAGGTAAAGAAGCTTTAGAAAAGAAGAAAAAATATGAATGAAACTGAAGAAGGAGGTGGGTATTTATAGAAGAAGAAAGAAGTGGTAAATTTACCAAAATAACCTCTTACCAAATTACCAAACTACCCTTACTTCAACCTAAATCAGTCTCCACTTTTTAAACACTTAAAATCATATTTCACATTATTTCACATCCTTACTTTATGTCTTACTCACTTAAAGATTAAGTAAAGAAAAGTAATTATTGTTGTTGGATTTTGATTTGATGTTTACTTTTCTTACTTTTGTTGATTCTTACTTATTTTTTTACTAATGACTTCAAAACGTTTTTTAATCTTATTTAGTAAAATTAAACATGTTTAGTTATTAAAATGTCTAATATATTTGTTAAAACATGTTAACAATGGTGAGATAATGTTGCGGCAACTTATTTCGAACAAAACGTTGATTTTCGACAAAACGTTTTACGGTCACATTTTGACGTTTTTGTTAAACTATTTATTCACGTAAACCAAACTTCAAAATTGATTTGTTATTATATTTAAATAATTAAAACAAGAATATTTGACTTATAAAATAATATCCAAATCTATTTGTAAAAATACAACGTCGATTTATCAGTATGCAATGAAATTTGTCAACTTTAATAAAACAAGTTTTATATAGTTATCAAACCATTATAAACTAAATTACTATTATTATCAAATGAGTTTGATATCGATTATATATATATATATATATATATATTTAAAAGTGATTATTTATTTTTAAATAAATTTATCGAATATTTATCCTACTTTATTGGAATCCGACTTTTGTTGATTTTACAATGGAAATCCAAAATATTCATTCAATCTCAAAAATAAGTTTACCGTTCTTATTTATCATATAAAACTTGATTGTTTAAGTTTGAAAATTCTACATTTGAATACTTAAATATATTTTCCAATTTCAAAGTGGTAAAATTACGGGTCGTTACAAATACCGTATGAGATTTCAAACCTAAATAATCCTTTTTTGATATAATTAGATCTAAAACATAAGTTTATATTTAGGTATAAACATATATGTAGTAAACTAACATTAGATATTGAAACATGAACTGAATTAATTGGAAATAAATCACCCAATTTAAATTTATTTCAATATATTTACAATTAACAACTTCCCTCTTTTTAATTAAAAGATTCCAATCACATTAATTGCCATTGATTTTTTAGGTTAAATTTATAAAAAAGAAATGAGACAATTAAATTTCTTTTTATAGTAATTTAATGCATTTATGAAATTATTGTATACAAACAAAATTTATTAATTTCTTATTAAATAATTGATTTGTAATCAATCTTTCAGCTACCACCATTTTAAATAAATAAACATATGATTTCTTCTTTAATAAAGGAACATAAATTATTCTTCTTTTTTAACATTTATTATTCCAATCAATTGGAATTTACATTCATACGGTCATTTTTTTCCTTATTAAACTTTACAAATATATCCAAATTAAATTTTACAACTATATTCCAAATTAGAGACAAACATTTATTTTCTTCTTTAAAACATTAACATTTAATGTTTCAAATCTTATTGTTAATATGCAAATCAAACGTTGTTTCACATTCAATTGATTTGAGTTATCATCTTTTAACTTATTAAAATTTGTTATTTAAGGATTTTATCTTAGATTATAACATACATCTAAAATAATAAATCATAAAAATTTATTTGTAACCACTTTTATTCAATAATTATATTAAATATAACACTTCAGAATGGTTGAAAATACGGGTCGTTACACATTTGGTCCTTGGAAAAGGCCAGATAAAGACATTGCATCTTTTGGCTATGTCGTGCGAAGTCTGAACTTTTACAAGAATTTGCCTGCCAACTCATCAAAGGTAGAAATGGATCTTGGTGGGAGTCTAGTAAACCACAAAGAAGCAATACCTTCCAGGAAGATAAGCAAACATCTATAATGGATAGCATCCATTGCCCTAGCTCCATGCATATGCCAAGTGTACTTGTACAAGTGTTATTTGGGGTCCATCATCCCGTTGTATGATGACTTAATGGGCATTGTAAACTTCTTGGGGTACTCTTCCCTTAAAATATTTTCAGTAAACGGAGTTTGGCTTAGTGAAGAACCCCAATCGTCATCCTTCCTACCCTTAGTTTCTTCCATCAAGCGTTTATCCATGTCCATAATGAATGCCTCGCTAGTTCGGTAGTCCATAGGTCGACTGTCAAAAGCTACGCCAAGCATTTGACTCTACAAATAGCCTTGGTTTTCCAACTGAGGTCCAGCTTCTCCATTCTTCGGGAGAACCACTCCTGCATAATTCCATTGGCATGCAGTTGGCTTTATAGCGGCTATTTGAACTTCCTTTCCGGCATTTTACCTGCCTACGTCAAGCAATCAATTCCAGTCCTTCAGCATCAAGTTGTATGTCATCTTCAAAATCAAAGAAAAGCGTTGCAATATTCCCTTGTGTTGCCTTCACTCCAAGGTTGGGGTTTGCAGCAGGTTGTCCTCCACTGGGAGGGTTACTTCCATTACCTTGAATAAAAATCCTAGTCGCTCCACCAACTATCTAATTTTTCTTTTACTTTCTACCCCTCTTATTCAAGCCTGAGATGGTGAGTTCCCCTATTCTATAGCCTCTGCTGTTTCTGACCTAGTCCTTGGGGCAATTGGTGGTTAGAGCGCTAGCAAAACATCAATCTTGTCCATAAGGGCCTTTTAACTATCAGCCATCTTCTAGTTAAGTAGATTAACCATCTGGTTAAGCTCTCCTCTGCTTACAACCTCCTATTAAGCAGAAGTATCTAATGCTAGGTTTCCAGCATTAATCTCCGTTCGATGATTGTTAGCGTTGTTCACTTCCATTTTCTAGAGATTGGTTTCATCAACAACAAGTGTTTTCCTAACAGATCTTCGAGATGTTGTCTTCCTCTTAGGAGCTATTATAATAGCAAATCTCCAACCTTCTCTAAGAAAATTTTCCTGATCCAACCTCTGGATCTATCCAATCCACAGTAGATAGCTAGATCAATGTCTGGGCTTTTTGTTCTAAGTGAAAGCAAATGTTAATCCAAAAAAAAGGATCAACACCCTAGAGTATAATGTGAAAGGACCATCCTTGCTAGAAAAGAGCAAATATAATAGAAAATAACAAAAGAGTAAATGAGACACAGAGATTTTTATAGTGATTCGGTTATTAACTTAGCGTACATCCACTTTATAGCTTTGATTATTGGTTTGATCCTGTTTGAATGAGATTACAAGGTAGTTGAGAAAGAATTAGTCATAAGTACTGGGGTTATGCTGGTTCTAAGTCTAAGAATTGCCTAAAGTGGCTACCTTGGCGACTATGGTGTAGAGGAAAGAATTATAATTGGGGATCTCGCGTAGTGATAGCAGAATCTATATCCTGTTTTAGCTGCTCTATGGTTTGCATTTATAGGGTAGCAACCATATTGGGCCAGAAGCTCACTATCAACCGAGTCCCGAAGCTGGCCCACACTTGCGTTGAAAATTCCAAGGACATACGAGTTAAAACCTTAATCCGGTATTGAGTTAAGGGACCTTAACTCCGTACCGAGTTAAGGGACCTTAACTCCGTACCGAGTTAAGGGACCTTAACTCGGTACCGAGTTAAGGAACAAAGTGATAATTCATTTCTGACTTTGTTCATGTTCTTCTATGTTTTGATGAAGATGTTCCAACCTCTTCTCCCTACTTTTGACGCGATTCAAGTGATATATTTGATCGTACTTGAGTTATCCTGACCTGTCTAATATCATCCCATCAATCTTAAGATTGGTCATGCCAACCTTGAAGAAAGTGCTTGATGTCGACTCACATGGATTACATTGATTATGTATGAAGTTTTGATGGAGTTTAGGGAGATCCTTATCTCCTTAACTTGGTGTAGAGTTTAGGTGTTAACCCCAAACAATGTCAAACACCTCCAAGTCGCTTCTAAGCACACTTGTGAAGTTTGAAGTCGTTTCATCATTGTTTCGATGTTCTAACTCATACTGATTTATGCTCGGTTAAAAACCCAATTAACAAAAATATTTTGAGATAATCAAGGAGAATGGAGAAAACTCCTAGAATTAATAAGAAAGCTAGAAATTCTTCTATTTTATATTATTTAATAGATATAAGAAATCAATACTTAGATAAACATATAAATTAATTAATTTAATATATTAATAGAATAAATTATATGTACTTATAAAATTATATATTTTGATTATAAAATAATTTGAAATTTATAACATGAAGTATAATATTTCACCGGTTTATATTTTTTAAATAAATATAGTTGAATTTGTAAAAAAATTATCATTATTTTTTTGAATTTTAATATGTTCGAATGTTATGCTTTTTGTAATAAACTATATTAAAATATTATTTTTGAATAGTTAAAACAACCTTATATTTTTTTAAATAATCATGCATTTCATTATTTTTGTATTCTAACTATTTAAAATGATATATATTGTACCAAATTAGTTTTACATTAGTATTTCTAAAATTAAAAAGAAGTAGTTATTGATTCTCCTCCTTTTGATCAATCATCTTTTCATAGTAGCAGCTACCTTACCTCCAACCCATACTCCAATCTTCTCATCATCCTCCCTTCTTACTGCTGCTTCCTTGTCACCTCCTAGACCTGCCCCTGCCACATCTTCTCCACCTCTTCCAAAACATGATCCATTTCCTCCTCCTCTATCCTTCTTTTTTCCTTCCCTCGCCACTTGTTCTAACTCCTCTCTTCCTTATGCAACATCCTCTGTTCATCCTTCCAATGGAATATATTAATAGAAATGGACTTCTCTTTTCAAAAACAATCTACGTAATGCAGGGAAGTACATCCCTATTGATATGAAGCTTGTCTTCTTTGTGACAACCTTGTAGCGCCTCCTAATGTTGTTGCAACAGGTTCTAATTTGTGGAGTGCATTCTTGGGGTTCTTTCTTGATAAGCCATTGTCATACGCTGTAGTAGTTCAGACATTAAAAAATCTAGAAGCTAAAAGGATCAATCTAAGTTAGATCTGATGGCTTTGTCTTTCTGTTCCTATTGTCTTGTGAAGAAGACAAAACTGGGATTCCCCATGGAGATCCAATTGTAATGTGCAATAAGCTATTCATTATAAAGCCATGGGATCCCGTTGTTGGAAATGTTTGTGGTAGCATCTTCTCTAT
The DNA here is from genome assembly GCA_030765085.1 of Allium cepa. Lineage (NCBI taxonomy): Eukaryota > Viridiplantae > Streptophyta > Magnoliopsida > Asparagales > Amaryllidaceae > Allium > Allium cepa. Next base: position 83,458,698 of record CM060931.1, on the reverse strand, counting down.
TCCTGTCTGTGTTCAGTTTTATAGTATACCCATCTTTGCTTAGTCACACTTGTGTATTAACTGCCTAGCTTGTAGGCTTTGGAAACTACTATGTATGGATGAGTTAACTGAGAGGCTTGAGAGGTTGGATTATGCCAAATGCATGATAGAGGTTAATCTAGAAAAGAGATTGTTAATAGCTTTTATGTTAAACTTGTAGATGAAGGAACTCAAAAGATTGAGGTTAGGTATGTTAGGTATCTCTGATAAGCTGATATATGTACTAAATGTAAGATTTTCGGTTATTGTTTACAAAACTGTGACATGACTGAATATCAAGGTGAGCAGCCAAAGGTGAAGCAAGATTCTAGCACGCTATGAAAAAAAATTACAAAAGGAGGAGAAAAACATTCAATCGGTGGGTACTCAAATAGACCGAGATGTGAAATTGACAATACTTCGAATAAAGAAAAAACTGCTTACCAGCCTAAGAGGACCAGAAAAATCACCACTGGCGAAGTGGAAGTGGAAGGTAGACGATGAAGGAAATATACCAAAGATTCGGGAGCCGCCGTGAAAAAATGGATTGTGCTTTATTAAAGAAGTATATTAGATATGGAATGTTCGAGTTCTGTAATGAAGAGCGAATATATTTTGTAACTTTGGGCTTCGGCCTTTTACTATAGCAATAAAGGTTAACAAATTTTCAAAAAAAAAAAAATTACAAAAGGAAAAACTACTACCAATAAGTCAATTTGTAGGGAAAAAACAAAGTGGCAGGTATTAAATAAGTAACGAGAGAGAATTAATGTGCAGGATGTTCGAATTGCTGATGTATCAAGTCATATAAATAATGTTGAAATGGTTGGAGATGACAAGGAAATTGAGGATGGAGAGATTATTAGTGAAGGGCAAGGAAGTGAGGAGAATATGATTCTTGAAACCTCTAACGATTTGGAGAAAGTAGTTGAGGAAAAATCTACTTTCCACACGTAATAAGTTTCAGTTACTTGATGTAATGGATGAAAAGATGGTTTAGTAAAAGATGGCCCTATGCATGATGTTCAATACTTGTGATCTGCAAAAAGAAGTAGTTAATATGAATAGTAACAAGTTTGCCTCCTTAGTTGACTTTATTTCTATTGCCAATGAATATGAAGCTGGTTTTGCTGATACCCTTCATAATAATAATGACTCTATGCTCCAAAATAATTTTTTCACTCCCAGTAACTATAGTGTTTCTAGCATTTTATTTAATTTAGATGCTACAATAAATTCACAAGCTATGCATGTGCATGAGAAAATCCAAAATCACATCATTAATGCTTCCACTCTTGACTCTTTAATTTCTCTAGATGACCTTGTTCATGAAATAACCCTCAACTAGAATAATAAGGCCCCAAACAAACAAACCTTCAATGCATGCATGCATGCATGCAAACGTAATGTCAATTTCAACATATACTACTCCAATTGAAACGCGCAATGAAAATTTACCTATATAACCTGCTACATCTCATTTGGCCTCATCTACTAAAGCTCCATATGATTACATCTATTTGCCAACTGGTTGGAAAGACCCCCTTCTTTCTCTTTTTCCACTACACTCCTCAACCTTCCTTGTCACTGTCCCTTCATCTCTCTAATTCTATTTGTTCTTCTGTCTATGTCAAAAAAAAGGAAAAACCACATGAGAGGCAAATCACTTGAGAGTTATTTAAATGTTAGTGCTAACACCCCTTCAACATCAACAATCCCTAAGACTAAAGAATTCAAGACTCCTGTAACAAGGAGCAATAAGAATAAGCTTCTCATCAACCAACAGTTTACCTAATGATACACAATATCGAAGCATGGAATATTAGAGGAGTGCACTGTGACATTAAGCTTGATAATGTTTGGTGTTAACCCAAAAATGGATCAACGCCCTGGATTGAGTGTGAAAGCACCTGCCATGTTTATCAAGCAAATAAAATAGAAAAACAATAGTAGATCGTAGAAAATGTGAAGGAACAAGAAGATTTTTATAGTATTCGGCTGTTAACGAAGCCTATGTCCACTTTATAATTTTCTACTAATTGACTTCAGTGGAGTTACAATATGATTGAATCTCCGAAGTTAGATTAAATCACGAGTGCAAGAGTTCACTAGAGAATCACAGTGAACCCTTAGGTAACTGTTGTGTGGGAGGAGAAAAGTGAAGAATAGTTGCTGCAGATTTCCAACAGCTAGTCCATAAAATCCTTTTTATGTTGCAGGTAGGATTGTATCTATAGGGGTTGGAGAGCTATTGGTCTAAGCCGCATTGCCAAAGACCTAAACATGACAATACATAGGTGCTCCAAAAGTTTCACAATGATCCAACTTAATGCGATGGATCGCTAGCTATCCATAAAGCATGGATCGCTAGCGATCCATGTACTTAAGGGATTTTTATATCATTTCTTTTGGGTTGCATTCCTTGCCTTCTATAGATGCACCCTATGTAATATGGTAACTAGTTGCTTTGTTTTGATGGTGATTCATATATAAGTTGTAATGAACTATGACTGAAATCGGCTGGATGCTCACTTCTTGAATTAACTTGCTTGGAATATTCTGAAACATGGCAGACATCCCTAGGAAGGATATTGAAACATGGCACAAGAAGATTGGAGGGTCCATGAGCAAGCATTATGGATCACTAGCGATCCATTGCCTTAGCTTTTTTGATATCTTTCTTCTTGGGTCCTCTTCATTTTCCTCTGGTCTTCTTGGTTGACCTTGGGAAGTTTTGACTTGTCGTAGATGTTCTAGTTCCTATTTAATTCCATTGGGTTAAAAACTTAGTTAACATTTTCCTCCTAGAGTATGCTTCTATTGGAAATAAGGCATTCTCTAGAAGTAATGCTTTTGAGTTCCCATTTAGTGAGGTTCAGATGATCGTGTTAAGACCATCATGTGAATTTGGCTTTGGCTATTCAGTCGTCTGTCGAGTTCTGTGTGAATTGTTGTTGCCTGTAACAATGAATCAATTTTGACCCCCCTCCCCTCCCCAAACATTCCTAATGCTTTCAAATAACACGTGAATAATGCTTAGCGAGTTTGGAAATAATTAACTGCAATTTGATGGATCACTAGTGATCCAAGGACTTAGCATATTTTTTCGGAGTAACTTCCTACTAAACTGTGCTCGAGCCAACCTTCTTTCTTTTCATTCTTGCCCTTGCTATCCAAGCTATCTTTCTTTATGAGCCGATTCAATCTTTCGACCAAACTCTAGCTTGCTTACACCACAACCTTTGTCAATCTTCACTGCTGTAGCTTTCTACCTCTGAACCTACTTGCCTTTGCCGTCACCTTGAGCTATCCCCTAATCGCCACCTACTTGGATCTTCGCCAACCTAATTCACCTAGATCGACACTGACCTTGTTCACCATAGATCGTTAATAATTCGAGATTAGCTATATTTGCCTTTTGACATTACGTGGATGACATGGATTTTGTTGTTTATTTAGCGATTTGGTGATGAAGTGTGTAATATAGAATTTGAGTTGATTGCAATTTTATGGAAAAAGATAGTAAATCAAGTCTTGAATTATTCATAGAACGAAGCCCGAATTTTGCCACGGTACATAACTTGTTTTGATATCTTCGTCCATTGAGTCAGAATTAACTTGCATCGAGTTACACTGTTAATTTGGCATGACTTCTTATAGATTAATTTGGTTTTTCCAAGAGGTGATAATAACTTAGGGTAGTGTCTCGTATGTAGCTTTTGCTATTATCGCTTTCCAGAAAACTAAAATCGACTTATGTTGAGATACTTAATTCAGACCCATTGATCTACAATTGCCCACTTTGGGTTAGTCCTATCATTGCACAGTTGGCGTTCCTAGAATAGGAAGAGCTTTCCGTGTCATTTCATATAGCAGATCCGTTATTGATCGTTGAACAATAATGGGTAAGTTTGGGAAATAACTTTAATAATGATACGAAAAGCTCTTTTCTTTCTTCGTTGCGGATGAACTATCTACATAGGATAGAGTGTTTGTAGTGTTCAGGACACAAAGCCCATACCACATAGATAACACATTGCACTAGTCCCAATCACGCTTGAAATCCCATGTTTTGGCATAAATTGATATTATTTTGAAATTCAAGTGTTTAGCATAGAGGGACTTTTAGTTATAAATAGAATTACCTGACCATATTAGATACAAGTTCTGTTGTATAGAATGAAGCACCCATCATCCCGTCGTAAAACCAGTGAAGGAAGTCCCGCACTCTCAGAAGCCAGACGGACATCAGTTATGCCTTCACAAATGGTTTCAATAGTGCCTACTTCTTCAGCACGACTAGTTGAATAGGTCAATTAGTTCTAGTCGGTCTGGTTGTAGATCGAACTCCTCCAAACTTTAGAGTTCTACTCAACCCTTCGAAGAGAGCTTCCTCCATAATCTTTGCTAAAATTCTGCATAACATTTGTTTACAGCATGGCATTCCATATGGTGACGTACGACTTCCATCGAAAAATGAGTTTGCACATATGCCACCTTCGAGGTATACCGCTTGCCATCGTTACATGTGCTTGAATAGAGTAGTACCCCCCTTCAATAACATTTTGAGAGAGGCTCTTCTAAACTTAGGTATTGCTCCATTTCAGATTCATCCCAATGGATATGTGATTTTGACTTGCCTTTGCGTTTTATTTATGCAAACATTTAATCCTGCCCTAAGCTTGGATGAGTTGAGATATTTCCTCTCATTCAAGAAGAGAGACGAATGTCCATCCATCGTGATCATCGAGGCTCAAAAAGCCGCAAAACCGTGCTGCAACTTCAAAGTAATCTGCCATATTCAAGACCCGATATTTTTCCGTTAAGTTTCCTAAGGGATTTAATCGTCTTTGGATGACGGGGGAAAGTCTTCTTTTTTACTCATTGAAATTTAATATGTTGTTATGGGATTTCCAATAGACTGAATACCCCTTACAGTTATTCCAAGACTAAACAAAGATCCACCTCTTGAACCTATTTTCCATACTCTGAAGGTCATGGATGCTAAGGAGAGATCAGTCAACTTTTTACTAACAGGCAAGAATTTGCTACGGTACAGATTCTTGCCTCCTGAGAGATCTACCATAGCTGTTGAAGTTCTATCTCCTTCCCGTTCTAGGATTCAAACATGCTCCACTTCTTCATTGCGTGACTCCGAAGCGGGCGATCTACCAAAGGGAGAAGGTCCATCCAACAGATCAGATGAAGATATTCATAAAGGAAATGTGTTACGGCCGAAGCCAGTTACCCGATTAGGATGCCCTCGATCCCAGAGGAGGGAGAAGAGGAGTTCAAGCAACGTAAGGGTAAGGCTGTGGTGATCACAAAAAAGGAGGAGGGTGAAATTGAGAGTAGTAGGAGCTATGATTCCTCTACTAATGATGATGAATTCGATGCGAGTTCCACTGAGGGAATCTTCGAATCATGCGATGAAACTTCGGTAATGAGTCTTATTCTCTCGGATTCTCCGCCCCAAGAGATTCCTGCTAAAGATGCTCCTCCAACAACCGAACGACTTCATGGTTCTCCACCCAAGGAAACCGCTATAAGCTTTGGGGACTTGAGCAATGTTTAAGTAGACATCAATGAACTCATGGGAGATGATTTTGAGTTCGAGGGATTGTCTTCTCGCCCCGATCATGTTGTGTCTAGAGTTAGCCTGATTCGCACCGTGGTGGCTTCCCGATCCATTTGTGAAGTCCTTTTAGGCCGCCTATGACACGTTATACATTTCACTAGGATCACATACACTTACATATTCATTATTTAAGTTCATTTCCTGTCGCTAAAGTTCTTCATTTATTTTTTATATTAGGTATCATGTGAGGCTATGGACATTCTGAGGACCATGAACAATTTACCGACACACGACGCTGGTCAGTCGGACTTCAAGCCAAATTTACTAACATACAATGCTAGTCAAGATGGACATCAAGCCGCCATCAGCCTCGGGAAACTAAAGATGAGCGCAGAAGGAGCAAAGATTTGGAAGCCAAGATCTGTAGTCGGGACGATAGGGATTGAAGTAGAGTTCATAGGAGTAGTTATGAGAAGAAGAAAACTCCCGATGACCAGGAAGAGGCATCCAAGAAATCGAAGGTGGATCATGGCTCCCGTCCTTCCAAGCATCAAGCGTTTGCCCCGGCTCCAGTCTCTGTTGGAATTGAAGTTCCGACTTCTACTGTTTATGCCTCCCCATCAACCCAGGCCCCGTAAACTCACATAATGTATGCTTGTAGTTCTTGATGCACCATAGGAGGCCATCTTCTATTCTTCCATCTATTTCCCCTAAGCTTAAAGCTTCACTCCCTGGATGGTTTCTAAAGGGTGCTAAATTTGAACGTGACCTGCACCCAATCCATAAAGATTCTTATATGCCCCAAATCCAAGCGGTTCAAAGCGATTTGGATCTAGCCAAGGGATGGATGAAGGTATGTAAGCAACTGGCGAACAAAAACCGTAACGAATACTAGGAAATTCTTTCCATTGAGTCAGAAAAGGATGATTATGAGAAGATGTTAATGAAATGTGATGCCAGAATGGATCAATTAATAAAGGAGACTGACGTTGCACTCCGAGAGAGTAAAAGCAATGCCAGCTTGCTGAAGTAATTGAAAGAGGCCTACACCCGAATTGAGATCATATTCCGAGACAAAATCAAGAAGGCCCATGCGAATAGCTGAAAGAGGAGCTTGAAGCACGTGATGAGATCATCTTGATTATGCTAGAATGAAGGAATCCCATGAAAAGACCATTTTTGGTCAGACCCAAATGATTGCTTCACTCCAGGAACGAATCGCGCAGCTTAATGCCGAGAAGACCCAAGTTGAAGTTGAGAAGACTACCATGACAGCGGACTACTTGGAGCTGTAGAATACTTTCGAAAGGAAAATGGAGAAAATGGACGACGCCATCTTGAATTTATACATTTACTCCTTACTAAATCAAGACAGCCTCAGCTATATGGGCCCCAAACTCCCGCATACTTTTGCTATAGTTTGGGAAGAAGTTCTATTCTTTTGAGAGAATGGGGATGTATACATGGAGCAAGAGTTGGAAGATGCCTATCTCAACGAAGAGTCGAATAAGGCTTTGGTAGTGGGTTGGGAGATTATTCGGATTGAGAGGGAACAGGGGGCTGCCGATGCTACTGCAAGTACAACTGCTAAATTTCTATCAAAGCCTTTTATTTTTAGGCTTGGTGACTCATCAAAGAAGCCTCGTGATTAGTTAGAAATTATTTTGAGTTCATCCGGTACTACTTTGTTGTCTGCCCCTTCAGTTGCTATCTCGGAAGCCTTGGGTGGTCCCGTTCACCAAAGATCGGCAACCATCCAAAGAAGGAGAAGTTGGGGAGTATGACGTCGAAATTCTTGGCCACTCTTTAGATGCTGGTAACCTTCTTGTTTCTTCCGAGTTTGAGAATTTCCAGCTCATGTCGTAGGAACAAGATGAATTAAATGCTTTCATTTTTGATCTAATAGGTATGTCTTCTTTGCCAACTAAACTACCAATTTCTTTGGTCTCGGGGCCTGCTTCTATTTCGACTGCCTCGATGCTTATTTCTATAGTTGCTTTTATTGCCATGACCGTGTTTGGCTCATAACCAGGGCTGGAATCGAAGAAGATTGCTGCTTTTCCTGGCCTGAACGAACCTTATGTATCTCTGGAGGATGATTCGATAGCAGCTGGCATTCAAAAGTAGGCAGACCAAGCTGGCCAGCTACGTAAAACCAAACAATGGTTGGTGACAGTTAAGATGGAAAAAAGTGAGGAGAGGAAGTCTTCGAGGAGCTCCCGCAAGTCCCGAAAGCACAAGACCAAAGGGGAGCCCTCCAAGGGGGTCGAAGAATATGAAGGAGATGTTGGCACAGAGGCGATAATTGATATTTCAAGCAGTGATACAACTCTGGGTGGGATTCTGAGAAGAAGTGAAAACTTCTGACCAAAGGTGGGAAAGGAAGTTGTAGAAAGAAACATTGACAGGCTCGAATAACAATGGAGTCGAATGTTGGGACATTCTGATTTGTATAATTCGTGTTTCGTACAAGTGGAGAGTCTGTACATATTACTTTTGTTGTTGTAGCATCTATATTTTTATTTTTGTTGGCCGATATTGTGTGGGTACGGCCCCACTGTTTGACTTTGTACAGAAAATGTTATAAGGAATGAAAAGATTAATGTTTCAACCATCATCTCTTCTGTGCTCTTCCTTATTTGTCATGTAGTTAACTTTCTCTTACATTACTTATATATGCACATGGCACGATTGGTTGTCCTGTAATTTCTATACCTTATATCGCCATGTCATGTTTCTGGGTATGTGATGCCTTTATTTCTATGATTTTATGTAAGACGTATGCACCTTTTTTCTACTTTTATAACTGGATCCGTTGTGATTCCCAAAATTCTTTATTTGGAAAAACGGTTTTGTGGAGTAGTTTTTCTTTCAACTAAATGTTGGTATGTGTGCCCTCTACTTTATAAGGTAATTTTCTTCGAACATTTGACAAATGACCGATTGATCCAAGCGATCCCTCTGGTGTTTGTAGCCGAATCTACCTTACAGTTCCTATCTTCAGGAATTTGTGACTTGAGTGTCTCGACTCTGAGGATTTTGTCGATCAATGTCTGAATTCTTTGTATTGTAACAGCCCGCGCGTCACTAAATGCAGATATTGTCCCCAACTTAGTCACCTCCGCCTCATAGGCCAAGCCAAGGTGTGGGGTTTTGTTCCTCAAAAGGCCTCAACCTTTTTATGGGGTGAAGGATTTGGTATATAAGCACCCACTACATAGTGTTTTTCCGCGATGTGGACTATTATTCCCATTTTGAAGGGGTGTTACAATCTTCCCCCTTTAGATCCCAATGCTCTCGTTGGCTCATGAACACAACGCAAGCGTCATGGCTGTAATACGTACAAATCACAATTTCGGCTGGGTATGGCTCTAATACCATTGTGACACCCCTTCAAAATGGGAATAATAGTCTCACATCACGGAAAAAAACTATGAAGTGGGTGTTTATATACCAAATCATTCACCTCATAACAACGTCGAGGCCTTTTGAGGAACAAAACCCCACACCTTGGCTTAGCCCATGAGGCGGAGGTGACTAAGTGGGGATAATATCTGCATTAAGTGAGTTGAGGGCTGTTACAATGGTATCAAGTTGTGACACCCCATCTTGACACCTAAAATTTGATATGCATAAAGTTCAACAATTATAATTTAATCTGGAAAAAGAATTATGCAATTTGAATTATGTATGAGAAAGTTATGATATCTCAAAGTTGTACCTAGACAGTGTTTTCACTGTAAAAATCTGGGCAAAAACATGCTGCAAATCAATGTTCGGCAACATATTTCTATAAGCTACATACATCAAAATGACCTCAAATTAGATATGCTTAAAGATCAGTACTCATACTTGAAACTAGAAAAAGAATCACGATATTTGAACAAGCTATGAGAAAGTTATAATGTCTCAAAGTTGAACCAAATAATATTTAGATTCCTAGTTGTGTGATATTGTTGGACCCGTGCCAATTACTTTTGACAGTGGGAGTGGATTCTTCTTAGTCCTGCAATATGTGAGTTTCCCAACATTTCCTAGATAATAACGATACTTAAGAATGTGCACGGCTTATGAAATACGCAGCTTTTAAGAGTATGCATGGCCTATGACACGGGCAGCTTTTAGAAGTGTGTGTGGCTTATGGGGTGCGTGACTTTTAGGATCGATATGACCTATCGATCCGGAACAGTTTTGAATTTCTCAACACTACCAACTTTCAAGTAACATGAGGAGTTCATATTTCTAGAGCATGGTTTCATGGCTCAAGAAGTAAATGTGCATCTTATGGGGGAGCTCAGCTTTGATTTAGGTCTTCCCAATGTTTTCAGAGCAACACTAGTTCTTAGAAGGCAGGGATCGAGTTTCGTCGATCAAACGCTTTAAGTAGATCTACTTTTGTTGACTCAGTGGGTAGGTGGGGGTACTTGAGTGTGGTTCCACTACCTCAAGCAGCGATTGAATGGTTTTGAGTCGATTTGACCCCATCAACTTAGCAGATTACTTTTGTGAACAAAATTTTATTGGTTCAGAAAGCGAAGCAGTTTTATTAATAAAAGTTGGGTAAGTTCTGCCTATTTACAATGCCTTCGGTATTTCGAGATGGTTTATTTGTAGGAAATAGGAAATACATAAGATAGTCTTAGATAAAGTAACGATACAACAATTTGCTATTCCAAGCTCGGGGTATTTGGGTTCCATCTACAGTTCCTAGCTTGAATGTGCCATCCCCTAGCTTCTGGCCAATCACATACGGCCCTACCTAATTTGGTCCAGATGTTCCTCATACAGGGTAGACCCGTTTTAGGACAATGTCTCCCACTTCAAAAGTGCAGTTACTGACTTTGGAATTAAAGAATCGTGCGAACCTTTTCTGGTGAGCAGCAGTCCTTAACTCGACTTCTTCCCTCTTATCATAGATCTTATCAAGTGACTCGAGTAAGAGCTGGTCGTTCTGTTTCTGATTGAATTTTTGCCTTCGATGAGAGGGGACTTCTAGTTGGATTGGGATCATTACTTCTAAACCATATGCTAGGATGAATAAGGAGCGCTCGGTTGTAGATTTGTGCGTTATCCTATAAACCCATAGTGTGAGTGGAAGTTCATCAACCTAATTTCCTTTAGCTTTAGCTAGCCGCTTCTTGATAATAGACTTGATTGTCTTGTTTATTGCTTCCACTTGCCCGTTTTTCTATAGATGTGCAACAGCGGAAAAGCTTTTCTCAATACAGAAGCTTTTGCAAAAGTTTTTGAACTCGGTGCTTTCGAATTGAGTCTCATTGTCGGTGACGATTATTATAGCACTCCAAACCTGCAAATAATATTTTAGTAATAAAATTAATAACTTTATTTATGGTAAATTGGCCAGCGGTTCCACTTCGACCCATTTGGTGAACTCGTCAAAAGCGACTTTAGCATATTTGGCTCCTCATTTGGCCATTAGTAATACGCCAATCAAATAAATCCCTAGATCACAAACGACCATGGGCTGACCATATGTGTTAGCTCTGTCGAAGGATTTATTTTGATCTTGCTGAATCTTTGGCATTGGTCACACAGTCTAGCATAATCTGCTGCGTTGCAGTTTACTATTGGCCAAAAATACTCATATCGAAGGACTTTTTTTGCGAGGGTTTGCCTCCTAGTTTGATCTCCGCAATCGCCTTTATGTACTTCCCTAAGGATTCTTTAGGCTTCGTCATTGGTCATACACCTGAGCAAGGGCGGTAGAGAATCCCCTTTGGTGGAGCGTCCCATCTTGTATTACAAACTGCAAGACCTTCCGAAGGAGCTTTTTCCATTAATTCTTGTCTACAGGAAGTGTTCGGTGTCATCCACATTTTCGGTTCTTCAGTTGTTTCGAAAATTCAATCTATATCCATCTCGCTTATGTTTGGAGTGGTCAGAGTTTTGACTGGGACTAGCCCCAAGGTTTGAGATACTCCGAAACTGGCTAGTTTGACTAAATAGTCTGCCTTCATGTTTTATTCCCTTAGGAAATGAGTTATGGTGTAATTTTCGATTTCATTCAGCAATTCATGCACTTTAGATAGATACGGGGAAAGGTTCTCTCCTCGAGCTTGGTATTTGCCTTTCACCTAATAGACGACTAGCTGAGAGTATCTATAGATGTGTACAGACTTTATCCTGAGTTCCTTCACAATTTTCAGCCCAGCTGTCGGTGCTTCATACTTCGCTTCATTATTTGTTGTAAGGAATTCCAAGCGTAAGATATAGCAAATGGATCGCCCTTCGGGAGTTTCAAGCACTACTCCTTCCACCCAAGCAGAAGTTGTTAGATGCACTATCGACAAACAATTTTCAACATGTTTCCACTTCTTTGTCTATTTCTTCTTTGTTATCTCATAACATAAACTCGGTAATGAAGTCTGCCAACGCCTACCTGTTTATCTCCCTTTGGGGATGGTAAGTAAATTTGTACTGAATCAACTTGATATTCCATTTAATAAGCTGCCCAGAGGCTCGGGGTGGTACAATACTTGCTTCAGGGTTGATCTATTAGTACTTTGATTGGATGTTCTTGGAAATAAGGTCATAACTTTATGGATGCAATTAAGGGGCAATATGCAATTTCTCCAATTTCGAATAGTTCTTCTTGGCTCCCTTGAATTGCTTACTAATGTAATATACAGGTCATTGGATCTTAACTTCTTCTCGTACAAGCATGACACTTAATGCATGGGGCGAGACTGCTAAGTAGATAAAAAAATATTCTCCATCTACTAGGTTGGACAGGATTGGTAGTTTCCATATGTCGCAGCAGCTCTTCGAACGCAGTTTGGTAAGTTTGATTCCATTCGAAGTTCTTTTTTCTTTTCTTTAGCGCATCAAATAACGGTACACAATTATTGGCTGCTTTTGAGATGAACCGGCTTAACGTTGCAACTTTTCCATTCAAGCTTCGTACCTCCTTCTTGTTTCTCGGGGCCTTGACTTCCCGTAAAGTAGTAATTTTTTGGGATTTGCTTCAATGCCTTTGGCGCTCACAATGAATTCCAATAACATTCCAGAGGCTACCCTGAAGTGACATTTAAGTGGATTGAGTTTCATTTCATATCTGTAGAGTATTCCAAACATTTCAGCGAGATTGTCCAAGCGATTTGCAGCTATACACTATTTAACCAACATATCATCTACAAAAACTTCCATAGTCTTCCTGATCTTCCGTTTGAACATGGCGTTCACCAGTCATTGGTAGGTTGCCCCAGCATTCTTTAAGCCAAATAGCATTACTTTGTAGCACTATAATCCCAGATTAGTAAGAAACTAGTATTTTCCTAGTCAAGTTCATGCATCATGATTTGGTTGTACCTTGAATAAGCATCCATGAAGGCAGTAGTTATGTCCAGCTGTCCCATCCACATGTTGGTCGATTTTAGGCAGAGGAATGTTGTCTTTTGGGCAAACTTTGTTTATGTCTAAATAGTCGATGTAGGTTCACCCTGTTTCATTGGACTGCTTGACTAAGACCGAGTTAGATACCCATTCGGGGTAGTTGCATCGCGGATAAAATCATTCACCATTAGCGTGTCCTCTTCTTCTCTCAGCACTTTGGACCGTTCAAGTTCTAGGCTGCGTCTCTTCTGCTTTACTGGTATATACTTAGGATAAATATTAAGTGCGTGGCATGCAATCTCTGGCAAAACTCTGCACATAACGGAATGTGCCCAAGCAAATATATCCAAGTTGACGCAAAGAAATTTGATGAGTTCTAGTCACATATTGTTTCCAAGATGTGATCCAATTTTCAGGACCCGTGTTGGGCCATCCATCTCGACCAGGATAGACACCATCAATTCTGTCGGTGCTGGCCGTTCCTCCCCTGAACTTTTCTTTCTAGGGTCCAAAGCCATATCGAATCAGTTATGGTCCCCAAGCCAGGAATGGCTCTATAGTTTCTATTTAGTAGGTTCATGAATGTGGAGAGCTTTCCCCACATTCTTCCCCATTTATTTTCTTCTAGAATAGTGTAGTTCTGCAATGTAGCACTCTCTAGTGGCACTTTGGTCTCACTTGATCACCCTAACTCCATTCTCTATTGGAAATTTCATGGTTAAACATCATTGAACTAAAGAAGTCCTGACATCTTCTAAAGCGGGCCGACCCAAGAAAGCACTGTATGCGGATATTTAATCAATAATCACAAAAGTTTGGATGAGAATGGCTCTTTGGTCACCTTCTCCGAGTTCTACGGGTAAATCGATTGTCCCAATGGGTTGTTTAGGCTCACATATGAATCCCTAGATCTTTATCCAACAGACAGATACGTCTATCACACCGATCTTCATTTGATCAAATGTGTGTTTGAAAAGGATATTCACTGAACTTCCACTATCCACCAATACTCGTTGAACGATGACCGGTCCAATTCCTACTATCACAACTATGGGGTCAAGGTCGAAGCTTCTTTTTCTTTAGTGTCTCGATTCTAGAATGTTATGTCGTTGTTCAAGGTCCTCTACTTCTTGACTGGAGTTCCATCTTAGATCACAAAGCACAAATCTTTCATAATGTGCCTTAGTGAGCTCGCATATTCCCCCATTTCTCCCCATCTCTTCTATGAGGGATGAGGTCCTCCAAATTTTGTTCCAATAATATGTCTCTGGTTAGTCCATCTGGATCACTCTTCTCTGTTTCTAGCTTTGTTTCCTCAATCTTTGGGAACTTGGAGTACTGCGGTTGGTCAAGATTTTGCGACTTCCTCACATACTGTTGAAGCTTGTTTTCCCGAATCAGTTATTCAATCAGGTTCTTCAAGTGACGACACTTATATGTGTTTTGACCGTGTGTTTCATGGAAATGGCAGTACTTTCTGGAGTGCTTTTGTTGTTCAGTGGCTTCATTTTTAGGTGGCTTCTTGTACTCCTCTGTCCTTTGTGTTGCAAGTTAGATGTTCTCTTGAGTATTGTTGAGCAGGGTGTAGTCTTCGAATCTGAAGCCTTTATGTCGCTTGCTACTTCCATTTCGCTTGTTGGAATTCTGATTCTTCCTTTTCTGATTCTCTCCTTTCTTGCATTTCCCTGGGTGGTCCAGGAGGTATTTGCATCTTGGTTCACCACCATGCCATTCTACCCAACACTAGTTGGTTGTAGATTAGTAGGTTTTCCTTCTAGCTCTTTTGCTTCTTCCAGTCTCAAGTGCTGGCTTTCCTTTCGGTTAAAGTCCTTCCTAGTGATAGGTTTCTTCATTTTGATCCATTTCCCAAATTTAGTGTCGGGATGGATGGCGTGGCCCGGAGCCATGAAGACCATATCTTTATTTTAATTACTTACATCAATGACCGCGGTTGTAAACCGACTCATGAAGGATTTCAAAGATTCGTTTCGTCCGTAGAACATGCCCGATAAGAACATCACGTCTTTTGGTTGCGTTGTGTGAAGCCTAAAATGATCAAGGAATCTTGTTGCTAATTCATCGAAAGTGGAGATGGATTTAGGTGGGAGCCTGGTAAACCACATGGAAGCGATTCCCTCTTGGAATGGAAAATATCTAAACCGAACAGCATATGAGGCATTTGCTCCATCCAAGTACCAATATAAAAGTGAGGTTTTGGGTTCTGGTTCCATTGTAAGATGGAATAGTTAGCATAGTGAACTTTTTAGGATATCGTTCATTCAGAATGTCATTGGTGAAGGGAGTCCTGCTTGGAGTGGATCCTCGTTCATCATCTCTTATATTCTTACTTTCGTCCATTAGGCGCTTGATCATGTCCGTGATATATGCCACGGATGTCTGGTAATCCATGGGTTGGCTGTCAACGACTATACCAAGTGTTTGATTTTGCAAACGGTTTGGTAAGTGGACTGAGGCCTATGCTCTCCTGTCTTTTGGAGAGCCACTCACTTGGAGTTCCGTTGGCTTGCGGTTGGTCGCATAGGGGAAGTTTGGACCTCTTTGTCGGTATTGAGTACATTAGTGTTTTCTTTCAACTCGTCGTCGTTAAGTTGTTCTCCATCTTCAAAGTTGGAGAGATCCACAGCTATATCTTCATATGGGTTTTTTTTCCTCGGATTCAAATTCATGGCGGACTGCTTTGCAATTGGTGGAGTGCTTGCATTTCCTTCTATGGTGACTCCTGTAGCTCCACCTACTACACTTTTTTTCTGCTGCTTTCTGTTTCTCCTATTTAGGCCAGAAACGGAAAAGTTTTCCTGCTCTATGGTGGCTGTAGGCTCTAATATCTTTCTTGAAGCATCCAGTGGTTACAAGGTTAGGAGGGAATTTACTTGTTCCATAAGAGATTTTTGGCTATTCTCCATCTTTTGATCAATATCATCAACCATCTAGTTTAACTCACCTCTAGTGACAACTTCATGTAGGAAAGAAGATCTCGGCATCTGATCTCCTTTGTTGGCACAGTTGACTTCAACTTGCCAAGGATTGGTTTCCTCTATAGCTATTACAGCTCCTATGGATCTTCCTGAAGTAGTTCTCTTTCTTCCTGGTACCATTGATTCTCAACAGAAAATTTTCTAAGCAGAGATTGAGGATCTAACTTTTGAACCTACCTAATCCAAAGTAGATAGCTAGATCTGAGCTTGAGTTCAACTCTCGATGAAAGCATCCAAATATTAAATCAAAAATGCATCAACACCTTGGATTGGGTGTGAATGCACCAAACTTGTTTACCAAGGCAAATAATAGAAAAAGCAGTAGTTGATCACAAAAAAGTAAAGGAACAAGAAGATCTTTATAATGGTTCGACTATTAACGAAGGCTACATCCACCTTACGATTTTATAGTAACTAACTGCAGTTGCAAGTGGAGTTAGATTACAATATAATTGTATCTCCAAAGTTAGATTAAGCCATGAGTGCAAGAATTCACTGAAGAATCACAGTGAACCCCTAGGTGACTGTTGTGTGGGAGGAGAAGAGTGAAGAATAGTTTTGTAGAGTTCCAGCAGCCAGTCCAGAAGATTCTCTTTATGTAGTAGGTTGGGTTGTATTTATAGAGGTTGAAGAGCTATTGGGCTAGGCCTCTTTGCTAGAGAATTAAATATGGCAATATGAAAGTGTTCTAAAAGTTTCACAGCGATCCAACTTAATGTGATGGATCACTAGCGATCCATAAGGCATGGATCATCAAGGATCCATGTACTTAAGGGATTTTTGGATCATCTCATTTAGGTTGCATTTCTTGCCTTCTACATATGCTCTCCATGTAATATGGTAACTAGTTGCATTGTTTTGATGGTGATTCATATACAAATTGTGTTGAACTATGGCTAGAATCAGTTGAAAGCTCACTTCTTGAACTAACTTGCTTGGAATATCCTGAGACTTGGCAGACATCCCTTTGAAGGATATTGGAACATGGTTAAAAAGATTGGAGGGTCCAAGAGGAAGCATTATGGATCGCTAATGATCTAGGTGATGGATCGCTAGCGATCTATCGCCTTACCTTTTTTGACATCTTTTTTATTGGGTCCTTCTTTTCATTTTCCTCTGGTCTTCCTAGTTGATCCTTGAGATCTTTTAACTTGTCGTAGATGTTCTAGTTCCTGTTGAATTATGTAGGGTTAAAGACATGGTCAACATTATGATTTCAATATACTTTAGGATTGAATGATCATGAAACCTTAGATCTGAATAGATGAAACATATTGATTTGATTGAATAGAAATCAAAGGAAAGTAAATGAATTAGCGGAAGCCATACCTGAATCTATAGTTGTTGATTGGAAAAGTATACTTGGTGTAACGACCAGGAATTTTCAAACATTTTCTAATTAAATATTAAAATTATAAAATATTTAAATCTTGGATTTAATGGAAATAAAAATGATTTCGAAAGCTTATTTAAATTATTTTTAAATAATAAGTGATAATGGAGAAACATTACTTTATTATTAAAGTGATTACACTTGTTTTGATAACAATTCTTTTTAATTAACATGTGAAATTATTATCTTGGGAACTATCTTTGATTTTGATGAAATAGTGTCGTTGGGTCCCAAAAATGAGTTGTTTTATACCGACGTGTTTCATGGCAATCGGACATACTGTGTAGTTATGCGAGCTCAAAAACATGTAGTGATTAATTTCAAGAATTAAAATACGATATAACCTAAAAGAAAACTATGTATACAATAGAATCAGGTACCAGGACTAATTTCGATGAGTTTGAAATATGGGTATTTCGCTAGGAATGCCAGTGGGCATGCCTTCTTTGGAATTTGTGATTTTTAGGAGTGAATAGTATCATAGACTTTCTATAAAATGACCCCATTTTTCTTTTATTTCCCAAAACTTAATACATGCCCTAACTCTAGCCTCCAAATCCAATAGCCAAGATTGCTCCTGCCACTAAAGGCCGAATTAGGTGGAGGGTCCAATATGAAATAGTTGCGTCATGGCCTAGGTAGTTCATTGCTGGTGATGGATCGTCGAAGGTCGCGCAAGGTAGCGAGAATCTGAGATGTAGATGGTGGCAATTTTGGGTTTTTCAAGGAGCTAGAGGCAATGGTAATAGGCGAGGTTGGTTGCGTTGGGTCAGGGATGGCGAGGGCTACCTTTGGTGAATGTGCGGCGATGGAGATGTTGGGTGAGAAAATGTGGCGACGAGGTTTTAAACAAGGCAGCATGGGTTGTGAGCAAGGTAAATAAGTTAATTACCAACTAATTAAGTGATTAATAAATTAATTGTTTGCACAAAAAATGGACAAACGCCTCCAAGTCGTATGAATTAGTTGATTTTATGTTGTTTCTAGTGATTTGGGTGATTTATGCAAATATGTAAAAAGCAGGGACTAAACTGTAAAAGACACACAGATTTATAGTGGTTCGGCCGGAACGTGCCTACGTCCACTTTATATGTTATTCTCCTTATTCTTTCAGATTACAAGTACAAAGCTTTGTATACAAGTATATGAAAGTTGTTTGAAAGTTCCTTCCGTGCTTGAGCTCTCAAACTTGTCTGCCATTGTTGTACCCCTGCCCCTCTATTTATAGAGTGAGGCTGGAGGCAGGGCTCTTGGATGTATATAGCTGTTGGTGGGCCTGGGCTGAAGCAATGTGGCCTGGCAGTGTTGGTTCGGCAAGGCTTGGTTCGGTGATGGTTGGGGTTGCTTTGGTCCGGTAGCGAGGGCGTTGCTTAGTTTGGTGGTAAATGATCCGGTGGTAGCCCCCCTTGGCCTTGGTTCGGTGGTAAATGATCCGGTGGTAGCCCCCTTTGGCCTTGGTTCGGTGGCATGGGAAGTGAGGTTGGTTCGGTGATGGAGTGGAGGGCCTTTGGATCGGTAGGAGTTGGATTGGTATTGCCTGGAGTGGCCTTGGACCGGCATTGCTTGGAGTTGCCTTGGACCGGCATTGCTTGGAGGGGCGTTGGTTCGGTGGGCATGGTGTGGAGCCGGTCCGGTGAGAGTTGGTTCGGTGGTTGGGAAGGGGCCGGCCGAAACACACCCAACACTTGCCCCCCAAAGGAAGGCATGTGCATGCACATGTCGTGCTTTGCCTTGAGCTGGGATGTTCTCATCCGGCCTCTTGCACCGAACCAACCGGTTCGGCTATTGGTATTTGCTTATAAATAGGGGCCCGACGCCTCCTTTTTTCCCATCAGCCAAACAACTCCTTTGCCGAATCGAAATCTGTGACGAATCAGTGTTAGCCGAATCAGGTGAGGATCTACTTCGCCGAATGAACATTATCTTCAGTTACCGAATGGGCTCGGGGTCCTTGAAGTACCGAATGGACACCCTTAGTGCCGAAAGAACCTAATACCGGACGAGCGTAGAGGCTTTTATTGCCGGATGGTCTTAATACCAGATGAACCTTTGTATCGGCTTTGCCGAATGATACTAAGAGTTCTGGGCGTTCTGACTTATGAGTGAAATTTCAGACTATATACACTTGCTTGTTTATGTCCTCTGTTCTAATAATATGTTTTCCTTTTGTGTTTGTAGGAAGATGTCTCGCAAAGTGGAAACTCGATCAGAAAAAAGAAAATCTACGGATAGACGAGAGTCCCCCGTTGTGCCCCCAGGCCAGCCAGGACCGGAACGTCGTGGACCCACCCCGAGGTCGCTAGTAGACGGGTATGGTCCCCAAGAGCTTCTGAATTCTCCTCCTGATTGCTTCCCGAGCTCTCTCAAAGAGGAGCAACTTGACGTTATCTCTCGCTCCTTTGGGATTGATAGAGCATGCATGCTGTTGCCGGGGGAGGGGGTCATGCCATATAATCCCCCTGAAGGATACTTCGCATATAGCCGATACCATTGCATGTGCGGGGCTATTCCTTCGATCAATGCATGGATAGTCAGCTTCATTACTTACCTGAAAGTGGCTCCTTTTCAACTTCAGCCCAACTCCTATGCCATCTTAGTGTGTCTATTCGTTATCTTTCAGAGGAGATATGGGCGCCCCCTTCTAACCGGGAAATCCGATATCTATATAATCTGAGGGGCTACAAGAAGGGGTCTCCGTACATTAGTTTAGAGTCGGTCGTGTCCTTCAAGCCGGTCTTGGACTTATACTCGAAGTTTACCATGTTTAAGAAGGAATGGTTCTTCGTCAAGGACGACTCCGTTTCTTTTCGCCTTTTCACTTCTGGCTGTAAGTTGAATTCCACTTGTAATTTCTTTGTCCCAATTGCAATGCTTCTTCTTATATGCTTTTATTTCTTGCTGGCGACATGTGGCTATGCGGTCGTGGAGAATGATCGCCTGGTACAGATGGCCGCGGAGATGGAGGCTATCTCTGGAAGGGACAGGTCGGCTTCTTACCTAATCAGGAATGCCACTCTCCTGGAGCACAACCTGATTCTGCCACGTCAATCCGTGGTTAAGCAGAGAGATACAGCCGAGGAAAGGGCTACTAAAGCTAAAGATGGGGCTACTGCGAAGAGCAGCAAGAGGAAGCCTTTTACAAAACATCCAGTTGTCGGAGGTAAGAAGCTCAAGAAGTCCGACGGCCCTTCCCCTAGCACGTGCCCAATGACTCCGGGGGAGGAAGACGTGGAGGAGGATAGAGGTGAAGGCGAAGGAGGCGATGTAGGAGGAGAGACAGAGAGCGGAGACGACAGAGAAGGTGATGGTGGTGGTGATGGCGCCGGGGCCTTGTCTCCTGGGCAAGCATGCGAGATTCAAGAGTGGACGGATGATGCCTTCCGCCAGGCTTTTGAGGGGTTGGAGGAAGGATTAGCCTTGGTGGAGAAATCGAAGAGGTCTGATAAGGCCGGGTCTGGTGCCAGCCTATCTTCTGAGAGTATTTCAGCTAAGGCAACTCCGGCGGTTCAAGGTGAATTCTTAACTCCTTCTTTTAACTTCACACGCTTCTTGAGCCGTAGTTTCATGCATGCTTGTAACACTTGATTTTTTCTTATTCCAGGAATGGGTAAGGTGGCCAAGACATCAGATATTCGGCACCGCCTTGAACAGTATAAGTTACTCAAAGTTTCCGCCAAACCAAACCCGTCAGCTAGCCGTCCTGGAGATGCGGTCAGATATCGCCCTCTTCTCGGAGTTATTGAAGAAGATATGCAAAAGAGAAAGAGGGGCCGATCTTCGTTTGAACCTTCACCTGGCCCTCAGCCTCCAGTCCAGCCTATCCATGATATTACTGAGGAGGATACTGAGCTTATGCCTTCCCCACATCCGTCCGAAAATCCAACCGTCACCCCGATAGACCATCCTGGTTTTGTTCGCAACCCATTTGCCAGCCATCCGGATCTGGACCCGAGTTTTCAGGATATCTCTTTTGACGAGGCCACGGGTGAGCACCTTCTTCCTCGCAACCCCATGGTACGGGTGCTTGATGAGGCTAAATCTTTAGACCTTGATTTGCTTACTAGGATAGTTACCATAGGGGACGAAGCCAAGGCTAATATTGATCGGGTCGCGGAGGAGACCAGGAAGTTGATGGGGAATCATGCCCGTCTGGTCAAGGCTGGAGAGGAGATTGGGAGTGCTAATATTCGGTTGCGGCTAAAGGTTGCTGATTAGGCCAAACAGCTTGTCGATCAAGCCATTCAGATTTCTCAGCACGAGGCAGCCTCCAGGCAGTTGAAGGAGACTATGGAAGAGGCTAGTAGGGCAGAACTACGAAAGATGGAGGCCGCCTGCAAGGAGCGGATTGACATAGCCATTGCTACGGTGGATGAGGTTCGGAGGGCTGATCTCGAGCAGGTAGAGGAGTTATCTGGGAGGCTTGAGGCCACAGAGCTTGCTTATGCCAGGCTAAAGGAAGAGATGGAGGAAATGAGGAGGTCTCCCTAGGCTGACCGCTTGAGATATCGATCGGAGAGGGATGTTTCCATCGCTAAGTTGCTGTCCTCCAAGGCCCGGGTGAGAGAGTTTGAGGAGAATGAAGGGATGATGGACGAGATGTTGCAGGTATGTACTTCCGTACTTGGAAGTAAGGTAATCTATCCTGGATGGATGACTATCCCCGGGTCATGGCCAGGATATATCTCCGGGCTTTAGAGGAGACCAAGGCCGATGCGGATAAGGAAGGTGGAGCGGCATTCAGGATGGATGTGGTTACCGCCCAGTTCTCAAAGGAGGAGAAGGTAGCGGTGAAAGAGGGCATGCAGCTACTTGCTGCGGAGGAAGCCGGTATGCAGTTGGGGGATGAGGACCAAGGAGCGGGTGTTGGTGAGTTTTCCCTTTTTAGCTTTTCATAACTTGATCGTTCGTTGTCGGTTTAATGGACTCTTTTCCTGAATTGGACAGGTGGGGCCTCTGGTCATCATGCTGGGAGCTCCGATCCTGCAGTCAAGTAGATTCGAAGAGCTGGTAGGACGAGGGTGGAGCACGAGCGCAGTTGGTTATTTTATTTGGTCTGCTTGACATTCCTGTACATGCTAGTTCAAAACATTAATGTGCTCTTTAAGTTGTAATTATGTTATTGAACGTCTTTATGTGAGTTTATAACATAAGCCGATTCTGTTATATTTTAAATGCTGTTATTATTTTGAAGTGCTGTATAAAAAACGTAGTTATGCATATGCCTGTGATTCAATTGTGTTCGATGTTAAGCTTTTGCTCGAAATATAATCTCATGTTTTGTAATGTTATGAATAAGTCATAGCTATATGTTTATGTACAAGAGAAAAGAGTACCGCCCTTCATGTTCTGGTTGCAGGGGGTAGCTTTGGACATCTTGTGTAATTGACCATGGATGCGGCTGAGTGCCTTGTCACCCAGTTCGCGGGCTCAGATTCTCGTGAGCGAATGCCTCCTATTTAGTGTCCTGTACTTTGGGGACCGTTATGCAGGATACAAGAAAAGTATTTAAATGGAATGTAAATATAGGAAAAGTAAAACTTCCAGTCATGGAAGGCCGTCGATATGCTTAAGTTCGTGGCAAACGGGTTTTGTGGTCACTTTCCCTAGCTGTGGGTCTTGGAGACCTTTGTCATCCATCTTACGCCTTCGCGGGGAGTTTATCTTTTTTACCACAGCCGCACTTAAGACATATCGGAGCCGAGATCGCGCACAGTAACTACCCGAGCCATTATGGCCCGTAATCGTGGGTATTATTCGATTTACTGTGGCCGGCTAGCGTGGGTGCCGATCGTCAACCGTGAACTACCCCTGGCTGGCCACACCTTATGTTGGGGCTTAAAGTAGGTTCACAGTTGCCGGCGAGTCGAACGCCGTAATGAGCTGCCATCGGCTATAGTCGGCCTTCGTGATGGCTTATAATCGGCTCATTACGGTTGGCTTTGATGGCAGTCGCGAGCAATGAGTTAGCCCGCAGCAGAGGGATGCTGGAGCAAAAGTGTCTCATTGGCGAGTGCATAGAATCGCATAGTACCTGTTGGGTCTTGTCCAGGTGAGGTTGCGCTGCGAAGTTCCAAGTACGGAAATGTCGTTATACATGATTTCGTTCAACAGAAAAGGATAACACTTAACAAGCGGCCAAGATATAAAGGATCAAGTTAAAAAGAGATAAGATTTTTAAAGTGGTTCGGCACGAAAATGCCTACGTCCACTGATTCTCTTTGTTAATTCACTTCATATGGGCAGTACAAGTAAAGAAAAGTATCGACGGAGGTGTTGGATGTTCCATGCCCTCTGGAACACCTCTCCGTCTACTGTTTACAAAATATAAACTCCGTTGTGAAGGTCTTTATGAATTACATAGGGTCCGTCCCAGATTGGATCTAGTGCTCCGGGACGCGGGAAGATCCGCTTGAGGACAAGATCTCCTTTCTGAAAGCTGCGGTGCTTGACTTTAGAGTTGTATTGTGCTGCTACTTTTTGCTTGTGAGTTGCCGCTTTAAGTGCTGCATCATTCCTTTTTTCTTCAATTAGATCCAAAGACATGTGTAGGAGTTCTTCACTCTCTTCTGGGTTGTAGTTGATCCTACGGTGGGAAGGCACTATAGTTTCAAATGGGAGCATGGCCTCCGATCCGTATGCCAAAGAGAAAGGAGTAAGCCCTGTTGATGTTCTGTAAGATATGCGGTAGGCCCAAAGTGCCGTAGGAAGTTCATCCACCCAAGCGCCTTTTGACTTTTCAAGTTTCTTCTTGATTATGGTTTTGAGGATTTTGTTGACAGCTTCGACTTGTCCATTTTCCTAGGGGTAAGCTACAGATGAGAAGCTTTTGTGAATTCCGTGCTCTTGGCACCAGTCGGCGAATTCCTCGCTGTCAAATTGAAGTCCATTGTCCGATATGATTTTGAGTGGAACCCCGTACCTGCATAAAACATTTTTGATCAAGAAGTTAATAACTTTTGCCGAAGATATTTTATTTAGAGGCTCCGCTTCCACCCATTTGGTGAAATAGTCAACTGCTACTATGACATATTTGGCTCCGCCTCGGCTCACTGGCAGTTTGCCAATCAAGTCAATTCCCCATATTGCAAAGGGCCAAGGGCTGGTCATTTGAGTAATCTCGTTTGTTGGTAGTCGAGGAATATTAGCAAATTTCTGACATCTGTCACATCTTTTGACGAAGTCTAGGGCGTCTTTGTTTAAGGTGGGCCAGTAATATCCATATCGGAGTATCTTCTTTGCCAGAGTCTGCCCACCAGTGTGATCTCCGCAACTTCCTCGATGTATGTTGGATAAGATCTCCTTGGCTTCCCTTCCAGCGACGCACCTTAATAAGGGATTAGAGAAGCCGCATCGATAGAGGATGCCTTCTTGTATCGTGTAGCGGGAAGCTTTCCTGAAGATTTTCTTGACTTCGTTACGCCCGTCGGGCAGTGTGCCATCTTGTAAATATTTCCGGATAGGAGTCATCCAAGTTTCCTCTTCGATTGCAGCTATTATGTTCATTATTTCGTAACTTGGAGCTAGTTGCTGTGAGGTGGTTATTGTTCGGGAAGCGGCGCCGTCCTTCATGCTAGCTTGCTTTGCCAGTTCGTCGGCCTCCTGATTCTCTTCTCGAGGAATGTGTTTGATTAAATAGTGATCCAACTGATTGAGCAGCAGCTTGGTCTTCTTTAGATATGCTGCGAGTCGTTCTCCTCGAGTCTGGAATTCTCCCAGTATTTGATTCACAATAAGTTGAGAATCACTATGGAGACATAAAGAACCGACTCCAATCTCCAGGGCAAGTTCTAATCCGGCTATCACTGCTTCGTATTCTGCGTCGTTGTTAGTGGCAGCGAACTCCAACCTTAGGGTGTAGTGCAGCCTCCTTCCATTGGGGGTGATTATCACAACACCTGCCCTCGAGCCTTGTTCATTTGATGCTCCATCAACGAAGAGGTTCCACTTGATATTTTCTGCTACTTCAGATTGCTCCTTACCTTCGTTAGTAGTGAATTCAGCTATTGCTTGTCCCTTGATAGTGGTGCGAGGATGGTAGGTGATATCATATTGACTCAGTTCAATGCACCACTTAAGTAGTCGTCCGGAAGTGTCGGGCCGATGGAGTACTTGCCTTAGCGGTTGATCGGTTAAAACTCTGATGGAATGAGATTGGAAGTAGTGTCGCAGTTTCCGTGACGCGATAAGCAAACAGTATGCTAGCTTTTCAAGTTTAGAATATCTGGCTTCTGCCCCTGTGAATCTCTTGCTTACAAAGTATACGGGTCGCTGTGCGTGGTTGTCCTCCCTCACCAAAGCGGCGCTTAAAGCATGGGACGATACAGCTAGGTATAGGTATAGTTCCTCGCCTTCATTTGGAGTTGAGAGTATTGGTGGTCTTTGGAGGTGTTCGATCAAGTTAAGGAAGGCTGTCGAGCATTCGTCAGTCCATTCGAACTTTCCTTTGTCTTTCTTAAGAGCTTCGAAGAAAGGGATGCATTTGTCGGTTGCTTTATAGATGAACCTGCTTAGGGCAGCCACCTTTTCGTTTAGGCTTTGCATCTCTCTTCGAGTGGATGGTATCTTGATATCTTGCAAGGCCCGGACTTGTTCGGGGTTCGTTTCAATCCCCCTGGCATGGACGATGAATCCCAAGAACTTTCCCGACGATACTCCGAAGGAGCACTATAGAAGATTCAGTTTCATTCCATATTGGCGAAGTACTTGAAACATCTCGTTCAGGTGGTTTATATGATCGTTGGCTTTCCTTGATTTTACCAGCATGTCATCCACACAAACTTCCATAGTTTACCCTATTAATTTTTCAAACATCTTGTAGACAAGGCGCTGATAAGTAGCTCCGGCGTTTTTAAGTCCAAAAGGCATTACTTTGTAGCAGTACAATCCCCGGTCAGTGATGAAACTGGTGTGGTCTTGATCGGGGCGTGCATAGGGATCTGGTTGTATCCTGAGTATGCGTTGATGAAGGATAAGAGTTCGTGTCCGGCTGTGCTGTCCACGAGTTGGTCGATTCGGGGGAGTGGGAAGCAGTCTTTCGGGCAAGCGTCATTTAAGTTGGAGAAATCGATGCATGTTCGCCACTTCCCATTAGCTTTCTTTACCAGTACCGGGTTGGCGATCCATTCTGGGTAGATGGCTTCTCGTTTGAAGTCATTGGCAAGTAAGTTCTTTACTTCTTCCTTGAGGGCTGTTGATCGTTCTACCCCCATGCTCCTCTTTATCTGCTTCACTGGCACCTTGGTGGGGTCGATGTTCAGTACGTGGCCTGCTACGTTTGGAGAGATTCCTGTCATGTCGGCGTGCGTCCATGCAAATACATCCATGTTGTGGCGAAGAAAATTGACGAGTTGATCTTTCAGCTCCGCTCTTAACTGAGACCCGACTCTCAGCAGTCTACTTGGGTCGTGTTTGTCTACAGCTACAAATTCCATAGCCTCTGCAGGCTCGGTGGTGGCCTCCTCCTCTTTGTCCCTGGGGTCTAATTCGTTGAAAGGATCGCTGGTATATTGAAGAGGAGGGTCTTTCTTTAATTGCTATGCTTCTAGGCTTTTCTTGCAGAGAGAAGTCTCTGCATCCTTTCCTTTATCCTTCCTGCGGTTATTGCGAAGCTAAGTTACATAGCAATCTCGAGCGGCGTCTTGATCTCCCTCTATTTCTCCTACTCCGTTATCTGTTGGGAATTTCATCTTCAGGCACCAAGGGGCTAGGACAATTTGGAAGTCAGACAAGGCTAGTCTTCCCAAAAAGGCGTTGTAGGCCGAATGGTTCTCTATTAGTACAAATGTTTGTTTTCGCACAGCGGAGCGGGGATGACTTCCTATTTCAACAAAAAGGTCCAGTTGCCCGAGGGGCACTTTCGCGTCTCCAGTAAAACCATGTAGTGGTTTGTTGCAGGGAGACACATCCTTCACTGACAGCTTCATTCTGTCGAATGCATGCTTGAATAAGATATTCACTGAGCTTGCAGTGTCTACTAAAATTCGGAAAACTTTTAATGGACCGAACCAGGCAGAGATGACCATAGGATCCATGTGTGGGTACCGTCTTCCCTCTAGATCACGCCTACTGAATGTGATGTCGTCACTCTCTTTACGTTTCGGGTGGCGTTCTTTCACAACAGAATTAACGTAGCCTTCAGCGTTTCTAAGTGACTTACCGTATCTTTCCATCTCTGCCCAGCTTCTGTCGGCGATGTGTGGTCCTCCTGATATGGTATGGACTACTATTTTCTCTTGACTAGAGCCGCTGGTGTTGCGATTTCCTCCACCTTCCTCTGGGAGGGGTAACCCTGGGTTTTCATTGGCGAGAGCTGGAGTCCTGCTCGGGCTTTTTACATAGCGTTCCAGTCTCCTCCTTCTAATGTGTTCTTCAATCAAGTCCCGGAGATGGTGGCATTCATTGGTGTCATGTCTGTGGGATTCGTGGAAGCGGCAGAACTTTCCAGATTTGAGTGCGTTATCTGACTCCTTCTTGTGCGGGGGGCGCTTGTATCTAACTTCGTCTTGAGTGGCTAGGAAGATGTTTTCGATCGTTTCATTCAAAGGAGTGTAGGAGTCAAATCTTGGTCCAGGTCGATATAGGCGCTTTTCCCCTTTCTTGCCCCCAGCATTGTCTCTAGAGTCATTTCTCCGAACATCCTTTGTTGCAGCGGAAACCCTGTCTGTGACTTTTTTAACCTGTTGCCCTGACTGCCTCTCAGTGGCAGCGTCTTCAAGTCTCATATACTTTCCAGCTTCATTGAAGAAATCAGGTAAAGTAGCTGGTTTTTCCTTGGTTAGTCTTCTAGCAAATTTAGTATCCAGGTGTACACCACTGCAGAGAGCCAATAGGATAAGTTTCTCGTCGGCATCTTGGACCGCGGCCGCCGCAGCGTTGAATCGGGTGAGATATTGCTGCACTGTCTCTTCGGGTTTCTGCTTGATATTAGATAAGGAATAAGATTCCTTGGATTGTTCCATATGAATGCGGAATTGGCTGATGAATTTTTCTTTCAACATTTCCCATGAGCTGATGGACCCTTCGGGTAGGTGGCAGAACCAGGAGGTAGCTAAGTCTGCCAAGAAGAGTGGGAAGCATTTACACAATACTCCCTCCGTTGCTCCGCTCATGAGCATATGCTGAGTGTATCTCTGTAAGTGTACTATGGGGTCAGAGGTTCCCTTGTAAGGTTCCGTCGTTGGCATTTTCCATTCCCGGGGGTGATGGCAGTTTCAATCTTGCGGGTGAAGGGGCTGGTTACCCTAGCACCTATCCCTCGATCCCTTTTCTCCCGTTGGACGCACTCCCTGAACAATCGCACCATTCTTTCATCAGAACTTGGAGTGGATAAAAATGAGTTTGGTTCTTCCCTGCGGGATTGACTCCGTCCGGATGACCTGTACGGATGGTATCGTTTATCACTC
The DNA here is from genome assembly GCA_030765085.1 of Allium cepa. Classification (NCBI taxonomy): domain Eukaryota; kingdom Viridiplantae; phylum Streptophyta; class Magnoliopsida; order Asparagales; family Amaryllidaceae; genus Allium; species Allium cepa. The sequence goes on along the minus strand of CM060931.1, from coordinate 83,429,958 downwards.
CTGACATTCTCCAATGGCTTCCTCTAGTCTTCCGGGGGCATGCTGGGGTCAGCCACAGTTGGCCCTTGCCTTGATCTTCCCCTACTAGGTTCTGTTCTTAGCACTTCCTCGGGTCCAACTTCGGGCTGGACTTCAGTTCGGCCCCGTCTACTGGTGTTTCCATGGTGAGGTAGCATGACAGGCTCAGCTACATCCGACCCCTGTCTGGTGCCTCCCCTGTTGGGTTCGGCTCCAAGAGTTTCCTCGGGTCGGAATTCGGGCTGAGCCTGGGCTCGGCTCCTACCATTGTTGTTTCTGTCATTAGCCTCTTCGAAGAAGAAAGACCTTTGTCGTCTCCCAGATCCTCCAGACCGGGACTCACCCCATGATTCATTGTTACGGTTGGATTCTTCAGCATCCCTTAAGCGTGACATGAGTTGGTCCACCAAGGCTTCTTGTTGAGATGCGAAGCGGTTAGTTACTTCAGCCACAATCCTGTCCAGATCCGCCCTTGTAATTGGTTGTTCCGTAGCAGGGGCTGTCGGATTTGCCTGATTTAAATTTGCTGTTGGAACTGGACGATTGTCTTGGTCCCTGATCACTGGATCTGGGATACTGCCAGTTGCGACGTCCTTTCCTTTGTTAGCATCTTTCTTCCGTCCGGGAGCCATATTTTCCAAGCAATGAACGATGTTGATAGGAAAAGGGTTGAGTGGGAGAGGCTGAAGCTTCGAGCTCCCTCGCTCTCGGTGAAAGCACCAAAAATGTTTGCACAAAAAATGGACAAATGCCTCCAAGTCGTATGAATTAGTTGATTTTATGTTATTTCTAGTGATTTGGGTGATTTATGCAAATATATAAAAAGAAGGGACTAAACTGTAAAAGACACACAGATTTATAGTGGTTCGGCCGGAACGTGCCTACGTCCACTTTATATGTTATTCTCCTTTTTCTTTCAGATTACAAGTACAAAGCTTTATATACAAGTATATGAAAGTTGTTTGAAAGTTCATTCCGTGCTTGAGCTCTCAAACTTGTCTGCCATTGTTGTACCCTTGCCCCTTTATTTATAGAGTGAGGCTAGAGGCAGGGGTCTTGGATGTATATAGCTGTTGGTGGGCCTGGGCTGAAGCAATGTGGCCTGGCAATGTTGGTTCGGCAAGGCTTGGTTCGGTGATGGTTGGGGTGGCTTTGGTCCGGTAGCGAGGGCGTTGCTTAGTTCAGTGGTAAATGATCCGGTGGTAGCCCCCCTTGGCCTTGGTTCGGTGGTAAATGATCCGGTGGTAGCCCTCTTTGGCCTTGGTTCGGTGGCATGGGAAGTGAGGTTGGTTCGGTGATGGAGTGGAGGGCCTTTGGTTCGGTAGGAGTTGGATTGGTATTGCCTGGAGTGGCCTTGGACCGGCATTGCTTGGAGTAGCCTTGGCCCGGCATTGCTTGGAGTAGCCTTGACCGGCATTGCTTGGAGTAGCCTTGGACCGGCATTGCTTGGAGGGGCGTTGGTTTGGTGGACATGATGTGGATCCGGTCCGGTGAGAGTTGGTTCGGTGGTAGGGAAGGGGCCGGCCGAAACACACCCAACACTAATAAATTCCAAGATGTTCATTAATTTATATCTTTTTCATACCAGTTCAGATTTGGATGAGGTCTTTTGTGTTGGAATCGTATCGATGATACCTACGCATTGGAGTTAGATTCATCGAGTTTGGAGCTAGGGAGATTTTTAGCTAAAATCGAATGTCGTTCAATTCCGGACTATTCGAAACATGTAAGCGTTGGTTAAAACTTGGATGACTTTACGCCCCAGTTATGTATATATTGTTGTATATATAATTATTGTCATATTAAGATATAAATTTTACAACGTACAATGCAAGATATTACTTTTGGACCCCACCTTGTTTTGTAAAACAAGAGACAACATTATTATAGGGTATAATCTCTCTTTTAATCATATATAACATATACCGTGGCCCAAACTACTTGTGTACATGTTTGGTAGTGCATTATAAATGTGTGACGCGATATAGTCGTATTAAATGTGCTTTAAAATCCTTGATATTTGACATTCGTTAAATTGGATATAATATGATATATTATGGAAATATAATGTATATATATTTGGCTACACATGTTTTGGTGTGTTTGACGTAGAGAAATTGGTTTGGACGTTTGTGGAAATTGGAAGTGGAAGTTGTAAATGGTAGAAGAGAAAAGGTCGTGATGGATGCACTTTGAAATCGTTGTGATCAACGATTTTAAAGTTAGCTTTGGAGATATACTAAGGCTTCCTCGTATTTTTAGTAAGTACTATGAGTGTACTTATTATTTGGAAAATATCAAGGTCCAAATATATCACTAATAATCATTTATGGATTTTCAAATTAATGGTTTTAAATTATAAAATAGGTTTTCAATGTTTTAAAATATAGTATAAGTATTTTATAAGTATATTATAGTATATATAGTTTTAGAAAATTTCTAAAGATTTTATTTAATAAATAATTTTTGTATATTATGATATCTTTTAAATTGTTTGTAGTATTTTACTAAATATCTTAGTTTTATAAATAAATTAGTACATGTATACATACATATATCTATCTTTTTAAAGTTATTTTAGTATATTTAGAATTTTTATAAAGGAAGTTTGGTAATTGTAAAAGAATATAATGAGTTTTTGGATTATAAAACTTACGTTATAATGGATGATTTTGTAAAAATTGATTAAAAGGTATATTACCTTGTTTAATAAGTGGAGATGTACTTAGAGCTTTAAATGAATGTTTCAAAGTTAGTGGTAAGTTTAAAAGCGATTTTAGGTTTAAAGTAACGATGTTTGGGCAACATTTATTTTAACCTATCTAGTTATATTTTTGAAAAATGATTAGATCTTTAAATCAGAGGTTTAAAGATATTGAAATAGTGAAATGGTTTTGGGTTTATTATAAACAATGTTTTAGTAACATTTGTTTTAACCCTTGAATAATATTTGAAGTGGTAAAATATTGTTAAATAATTTTAGAAAATACGTAGATCTTTAATAATGGAATTTTAAAGAGGATAACAAGTATGAAATGGGTTTTGGGTTGTTGTGACAATATGTTAATAACATTCGTCTTTAGCCCATTTTGATTATATTTATGAATGTAGATACATCTTTCAAAGGTTGTTTTAAAGATAATCATAAGTGAAGTGGTTTTGGGTTTGGAGTGACAATTTTTAAGTAACAATTTTTTAAGCCCTTTGAAATTTATTTGTGAATATACTTATATGGTTGAGATAAGTATATGAACAATTTGAGAGTATTGAAATGTATAGAAACGAAAAGTGATGTTTTAATTAAATAGTGAAGTTTAATTAATAAGTGATGTTTTATTTATAAAGAGCTATGGATTAAAAATGAATTTTACTAATAAAAGAGGTTTTTTAATTAATAAAGCAAAATTAATAATAAAGGGGATTAAAAGTCAATTATATGACTTAATTATGCTTGTTAACTTGGCCCTCCAGCTTTAACATATTAATGTGCACGAAATAAAGATTGGAACGATCAGGTCAAATTTTGATTTTGACCCTGATATTCAGGCTGTTTTATCTGAATCTATTCTCTTTGGTTTTTTCTTTTTTTCCTTGTTTTCTGTTTGTTTCTCCTTCATGTATTGTTGACACTATGTTTTCTTTTCCTTTCTTTTTTTTATCCTTCCAAAGCATGTTTTGGTATGGGATTTGTTATTATTTTGTTTGTAATTTCTAGCCATATCAATAATCTGGTAGAGGGGCCTAGTTAACCTTTTTTCCTTTGCCAAAAAAGAAAAGTCCATGATAAACTTATTATTTTAATAATTATACGTTTAAAAAGAAATTAAACAATTTTTTAAAGATATATTATTGGTATTTCCAAAATTTTATGTTTTAAAATATTAGTTTTCGAGTTTAAAATAAGTTAACTTAAATTTTGAAATTTAAGAAGTTAGATGCTAAATATAATATTTGATTAATATACCTATACTACATATATATGAAACAAATATCAGTATTGATTTTATGGTATATTTCAAAGATAAATATTGAAGTAATATTTTCCTTTTTGAAGTAATATTAATAAAATTTGTGGTCTTGTGTGTATTCATGTGCATGAGCACCCATATATGTGTATGATGATGAGTTTTAGATGTTAAATTATAAACCGATATTGACAAGAATTTAAATGTAATGGTCAAGGAAAAAACTAACTGTTTTTATTTACTAAAATTATGGACAATAATAGATACTAGGGTGTACCTTATGCATTGCATACCCTCATGTCGTAAAAACATACTATTAATACCTTGAATATTGTTAAAATAAAAATTTTCTTTGCAATGTTCGATATATCTATATGCATGTATTTTTTATTGACTAATTCATATATATAGTATATTTGGAAAAAATATGTTTTACCATTTATTAATAAGAACATGTTATATAAATTGAAATTGTCATTTTTTATAAATTATTGAGGAAGTTAACAAATATTTTTTTCTTGAATTTATTTAAATAGTATGTATTTAAAATTTGTGGTTAATGTAAATACATGGATTTGAACATAAAATATTAAGAGAGAATTTGATGAAAATTTTGTAAATGGCTGTAACAACTATAAAATATAGATATACAAATAAAAAATAATGGAAAGAGTTAATGCAACATTTTGGACAACTATAAAATGATGGTATGGATTCAATAAACAAAGAGAAATAAGGAGGGGCGAAATTTATATAATTATTAAGATTATTTGTAATTTCCAAACCTTTCTATTATTTAACTAACAATTTATGAAAATAAATAATTATGTGCTAAAGTCTTTATTATTATTTTTATATGATCCACATATTGTTATACCCAGTTGTAACAAACTACTATTCGATCCATTCAAACTGACAATCATCCACACATGTCAGACTTGAATTTCTCTAAACAACATATTGTTAATTTATATTTGGAAAAACTTAGCTTACACAGTAAATAATTCAATCATAGAATCACAGACACGGAGTAATATAACAATAAGCAACGGAATAGATAAATAGTAGTTCATGAAGCTAGTACAGAACATCAGGGTTTAAAACTAAACAAACAAAAATCCCGAATATATAGAAGTCTCAATACATAAGAAAATGACAAGCCTGAACATAAAACTAGAAATAACTAAAAGCTGAATAGACATAGACAGATCTTTAAGCAAAGCTTCATGCTCCAAAGGTGAGTCTAAAATGTTATAACACTCAGTCTGACCTGAGCATAAAGCAAAACATAAAACACTCGAGTCAGAATTAACATTCTTATGCAAGTAAATCAACCCAAGTGAAATGTCCTAGTGAAATGCAAATAACTTAAAGGATGATTAGGATTCCATTCCTTAAGAATCCGTGGAACTATCTACATACGTAGTACAATCTGCTACATAGATGATTTCTATAGTAAAGTAAACTATTAAAATAGCATTAAGACGTTACCCATATCCTCTTAACACATTTTATATAAATGTCATAATCTATACATACCGTAATTTCTCCGTAAACTGGAGGGCTATCAGATGGCACTCTATAGTATACGACACAGACCAAACTCATAAAGGGCGTGATAAGACATGTGACAAGGCACATGAGGCAATGCCCAAGGTAAGATATTACGTTTTGCAGATCCGAACTGGTTGTAACACATAGCAGCTACTACCGCCCACCTCAAGACGCACTCCCAAAATCAAAGGTGCACCCAATCAAATCACAAATTAATAGAATGGTATCGAAGAAGCATGCTCGATCGGAGGTGCAGCCTCACTTGGCCTTATGTGGCACCTGTTTTAGTCTCATCAAGCTGACTCGCGAGAGTCAGGGCTGCGTTCATACCTCATATAGACGTCGCCAAACCATCCTAATTCGCTCTGGATTCTCCACCATGTACACAGTTGTTAAAGTGGTTTTCGGTTTTGGTAGTGAGTATGAAAATATCTGATCCTGGTCTCTTTAACAAACAAACGGGTCATTTTCATTTTAAACATTTCATACTTCATATTAAAATATCATATTCATTTCAAAACCATATCACTTTCGAAATCATATTCACTTTCGAAATCATATTCACTTTCAAAATCATATCACTTTAAATCATATTCATTTTCATAATCATAACCGATAATTAACATATATAATCATAACTAATAATTTAAATATAATATATACAACTGGTTATGGTGTCATATGTCAATTAACATCGATAAACAATTTAAGATAATAACATATCATATTCATTAATTTAAATTACTAACCAAATCAAATTTAATAACATATTTCATTCGTCATTTCATGTGAATTAAATTTAATAAATATAAGAATGTTGATCGTATGTGATCGCTCACCTTTCGAGGCTATGAAAAACGAGAATAAGAAGCAAACAAACATGGATAAGCGTGGATCAAATAAGCGAGACAGCGCCAAAGCTGGAAAACTGCTGTAATACGGATCCGAACAACGGCAGCTAGAAAACTGGTGCGACACTGGTCAGGACAACAAAGAAACAAAGCAAACTTAGCTTTAACTTGAGAATCACATATATTACATAACATATATGTGTGTGTGTAACATATATACCTATTCCATTTTTTTTATAGACGAAGAGAAGCTGCTGCTCGGCCGGAAGAAAGCTAGGTGCTGGAGTTGTTGGCTGAGAACAGGACAGTGGCATTTGGCTATAATGGAGGTGATGTTGCATGGGCTCGTGGCTACTATGTGGTGCTCGGTGAAGGCGCATCATGGTGTTGGAGGGATGTAGGAAGGCAAGCCTGGTGCTGGGCATTTGTCGCGCTATGGGATGGGCATGGAAGGCTGAAGAAGGAGTAGGTGGAAGGCTGGGTTGCGGAGCAGAGGTCGACAGGCTTGCGTGGTCAGGGCTCGACCATTAAAGGCTAGGGGTGACTATTGGGGTGATTGCTCGGTGATGGGTGGCAGAGATTGGTGAGAGGCTGAGCTCTGGCAGTGAGACGGAGATGGGCTGTTGGGTTAAGGGTGCAGGGTGTTAGGGCATTGGTTGTTGGAAGATCATGGTGGCTGCTGGAGAGTTGATGGCGGCTGACAGTGCAGAGGTGGATGGGTCGAGTGGAAGGTGGTAGGTAGTGTTGTGGAGAAGGCTGGGAAGATGGTTGTCGGTTTGGGAGGTGGAACTAACGGAGATCGGGTGCGTGAAGGCAAGGTGTGGGTAATTGGCTGTCGGAGGGAAGGCTGTAATGGTGGTTGTACGGTTGCTAGTGTGAAGTATGGGAGGAGGAAAAAGACAGGCGGCCAATGGTTGGAAGGAGGAAGAATATGCAAGAAGATGACAGGTCGCGAATACAAACATGCTTATATAATTTGCTTTATTTATATATACGTTTCTCAAAGCAAATCGAATGCAACCCCAAAGCAGAACGAATGTAATCTGGAAGCAAACAATGCCACCGTATATGTAACGATCTGGGAATTTCAACCATTTTATAACGTAATTAACTAAAATTTTCTTAAAATTTTAAATAATAAAAATTTGAAATAAAAATTTGATATTTGGAATGCGTTCATTTAAATATAGTAATTGATAAATTTTTATTGAAAAATATTAAAGTTAATTTAATTGTGAAATTTAAATTATAAATCTAATCAGTTTAATTGGTGAAATTTAAATATTTTCTAAAACTGAATATTTTTATATAATAAAAATGTAATTCACTTTCTAAGAGAGGCATCGTGATTAGTTTTATCAAATTCGGATTTGTATAGCTCCGTTTGCCTTATTTTCTACGTTTTAGCAGCATTTTCGGTAGCGGAAATTTGAGTTTTTAAAATTTGATCGTATCGCTGATATCTATGTACCGTTTTATTCGCCTCATCATGCTGATCTCCACAATATATATACTTCTTTATTTTGAAGTCCAGCATGCGACGTAAACGACAAACAGTGTCGTATCGGTATCGGAAAATTTTGACTCTTTATTTTCCCTTTGTCTTTCAAACCTCAGCCGTGTACTCCAAGCATCAGTAAATTGCTTTAATAATTTTCAGCTGAATCATGAGGCCTGACCATTCAAGCTCTACAAATTTCCTCACTGTTCATTTCAGAGGTGAAATAGGCACGTTTTTCATGCCTCAACTCAAACTACCATGCTTTCCCTCTTCAAACCCGAGTACCACCACCCAAAAACCCAAAGCAAATCTCGACCAAGCAACCCTCTACTCCTCTGACCCGAAGCACCCCGCACTTCAGATCCAAACAGACCAGCCACCGTCCTACACCCAAAACCCGAAGCCGTACCCCTCTTAACTCCATGCCAATCCGCGCCTTGCCTTGAACTCGAGATTTTCCCTGTATACTCTGTTGGAGTGCTCTATATTTGTCCTTTTATTTTACTTTTTCTTTTCTCTAACCTGGCCGAATGAGATTTATGCAGTGGGATACTAGTACCCATATCACATGTCTATTATGTGATTTCTCCCAGTCTATTATCTGCACGCATATGCCTAGCATATATAGGACTGTTTGGCTATGTGTGTGTGTGTGTTTAAAGGCTTTAACTGCTGCTATCTAGAATTTTTAAAAAAAATTGTCATTACTCTGCATTGATCATTGCTCAACCTCTCCTCTGTTGGTCTTCGATATGCACGAGTATATATATGTTGTTTATGCCATTTATATATAGGTGTATATGTTGCAGCTATTTATGTTTTATTCGTGCCTTCAGTTTATGATCCACTTTGCATATATATAGATCGGTTGCATGGTTTCCTCTGCTGAGCTCATACATAGGTCGTGTGTAGGCTACATATACAGATTTATATATTCGGATGTGATGTGTATATATGTTGATATATGCGAGCAGCACAACCCAAGGAATTCTAATATATTTGGTGCTGCACGTATATATTAATCCATACATATATTATACGTGTGAGCAAAGCAGATGGAAGCTCATATGTTTCGTGCGCATTTGCATTTCTGATAGCTACTGTGTGTGTGTATATATGTTTATATACCCAAATATGTGCCATATATATGCGGCCTATGAAAATATTTTGTATATGTACTACGTACTTTTGAATCGATATCAATTTCTTTCAATTGCCAACAAAATTTACGTGTTATACATCCTTATTCTTTCATATAAAAATATATATATTATACTGTATGAGTATAGTTGCAAAAATCTAGCAGTTGTGTAAACGTGTATTTTGCTCCCTCTATCTCTATGTTGGAAAAAGATTAAATGTGTACCGCATACATTTATATATATGTATACATATATTTGTTTGGTTTCCATCAACTTATCATGCTAAAATCCCATTTTGGTGTTTATTGCAGCAATTTGACTTGGTGCCTGATTTGTGCTAGTGTCTTTTACATCGTTCTGTTCCGTAGTTGTTTCCAGCATCCTTCGACCACGAAAAGTGAGTAATCACTCACGATTAATATTCTTATACTTATTAAATTGATTTCATAGGAAATGACAATTTAAATGTACGGTTAAAATTTAATTGATAGTTATTAACTGTTAAATATGATAAGTTGTTAATTAAATTGATCACTTATGTAAACTAACATCGTTATCTATTTATGGAATACAAATTTAACTTTAACAAAGTTTAACAACAAATCTAAAAGCCTTTTAGATTCTCATGTTAAGGAAATACTCATTTTATAAAAGAAAGTTTTTAAATTTAAAATGATTCAAACAATTTTGAATGTTAAAGTGTATTTTTTTAAATTGACTTGAATTTAAAATAAATTTGGTTTTAAATTCTTTTAAACTTCTTTTACAAAATGAGTATTTCCTTAACATGAGAAACTAAAAGGTTTTTAGATTTGTGTTTAAACTTTGTTAAAGTTAAATTTGTATTCCATTAATCCTCAATTACTTGATTAATTGATTATTTTATATAACGGTTATTATTATCGATCATATTTGCCAGTAATTGTTATTTATTGTTTTCATTCTGCAAGTTCCTTTAGTTTTAGAAATCACTATGGGTTGAAATGATACATACCCGAATGGACTTTAGAATATGAGAAAATTCGTTATGGGTTGAAATGAAAAACCCAAACGATTTTCAGTAATTATTGAAATTTTAGGATTGTGGGTTTAATAATATAAACCCGTAAATTTAAAACTACTAGGATTGAAATAACAAATATCCGTATACTTAACCATAGGATAGAAAATTATATAAGGACACCATTGGTCTATTTTAAATTGTTTTCGAAAGATTTGGAAGGAGATATATGAGTTGATTTGAAATTGCAATAAATACTTTATTTTTATTTAGTAAAACTTATAACCTTAATTGCTTATTTTGGAAATATAAAAGTACGAGTTTAATTTAAAGGTAATTAGTAAAACTTTACTTAATAGTATTATTTTCTAAAATATATAAAATAAGGATTTAAATAGATAAATAAAAAGCTTAATTTATTTTAAACTTGAAAAATTAGTTTCTATTTAATATATATGATATTTTTGAAGGTTCATTTAATTTATATAAAAAAAACTAGATTTTTATAACATAATAAATAAAAGGTTGGAAGAGTACATCGTAATTTGATTAGTAACTTAACTGGTAATTAATTTATTTAAATAAAGATTCATTCAAAACTTAATGATTTTGAAAATGATTTATAACTTGTTGGAATAAAGGTTATTAAATGAATACTTTAAAAAGTTAAATAGTATTAAAATCGAATATTCATTTGACTTAAATTTGTATTTGAGATTTTATTTAAATATTTATAAAGTAAATTTTTATAGATGACCACGGTGTGAAATAAGCGTTTGGTTGTTAAAGAGATCGGGATCGAATATTGTCATACTCTCTGCCAATACCAAAAGCCACTTTAACAACTATGAATGTGGTGGAGATTCTAGAATGAAGTAGGATGGATGGCGAACGATTCCGTATAGTATTTACGTAGCCCTGTGTGACGACTTGGAATTTTCAGATATTTGAAATTGGAGTATTTAATTGATTTTAAATATTTGAAAGTTAGTTTAACTTGAATTCCAAATATCACTGTTTATTTGGCAATTAAAATTTTGAATTTAATTATTGAAAATTGGTTAAAATAGTGAATCTTGATTTTTAAGTTGATTTAAAATATTTCAAAGGCTTGGAAAATTTATATTTATAATATTGGAGATAATGGATGTTTTAAATTTGAATTTGAAAGCGTTTTGTTCGGTTTTAAAAATATATCGTTTAAATTGATATTTAAAAATAGTCATCCGATGCACAGTCTCAGATTTCAATAAAACCGGTTACATTGGATCCGTAATAGTGTATTATTATCAGATTTCAAATTTCGTAGTGTTTGGAGTTGTCATGTGATTGTACAGTAGATAAACGCGCTGAAATTTATATCGAAAATCTAATATAAATATCTGGGTCCAAAAAGCTATCTTCTCTATACGATTGAATTAGGATTCGAAACCTTCTCCATCGTGTTCGTAATAGGGGTTTAACATTATAAACATCTAGCGTGCATCGATAAGAGATTGAGATTTTGAATTGCGTAATTCGAGACGATTTAAAATTTAAATTTGAATATAATATTTGACCAAATTCACATCTAAATTCTTTCTTTCTTTTCTCTAGCCACCCTACAGTGTCTTCTGAAACGTGGCACCTACCCTTTTCTAATCATGTATAAATGTTCCCTTCTCCTCCTTTTTATTCTATCGAGAAAAGAAAATAAAGGTTAAAAAAAACCTTTTTCCCTCTCTCGGTTTTAATTCGCGATCTATAAAAAAATGGCCGACAAGTAATTTCAAATCGATGAAAAATAAATAATCGAACGAATCAACTCTGGTTCGAATCGAAATCAAACGCAAGGGAAAGATGGTGGCATTGACGCGATGGTCTCGAATCAGCTAGTCTTGCGCGTGCGAAGTTCGGGGGTTGTGGGTGGTCCGGTCGTCGATCCGTGGCGTACGGCAATTCTGATCGAAGTGCGAGGTTGGGGTACCAGTAGGCGATGGTGGTTCACGAGGGTTTAGGGAAGCATTGATGTCAGGAATGAGGCATGCGCTGGAGGTGGCTCGAGCAACTAGCGACGAAGGGAGAGGGGCGGCAGTCTCTGGCGATGGTGGGGGTTCGCGAGCAGCTACACGATGGTGATGGCAGTGGGTTAAGGGCATCCTTGTAGTGGCAAGAATGTGTGGGCCGATCGAGCTTCGGCAGACCATGGTGAGTATGCAATCGATTCATGTTTCAACTTATATTTAGTAAAGTATATATTACTACATAATTTACTGTTTTACGTACATAAACACAGAAGGGTTTTTTTTTCTAAATCAAGTTTTTATTTTTACAAAAAAATATATTAGAGAAGGAAGGTTTTAGCAGTAAAGTTAAATATATTCGAGAAGTATATATAAATATGTTCGATAGGATTTTAAAATGTTTAGGGAATTTATAAGAGTTAGATTTTTGAAATCTATAATGTATTTTTGTAAGTGTATGTGTAGTTTTAATAGGATAGTCATTAGGTTAAAATTTAATCATTTGTTAAATAATAAATGTTAATTAACTATTTGATTATTTAAAATCATAAAAAACCGTATAATGTTTATATAACGTCTAAAACCATGGAGAGGCAAGCCGGTTGGATCAGATTGCTAATTAAAAATTAAAAGTGAGTTAATCTCACTCATTTGGATTACCTTTTCAATTTTAATAGTTTAAATTTAAATTATTGGATGGATTGCTTGAATTGATGATTTATTATCTATCTGGATGTGATACTATATATATATATATATATATATATATATATATATATATATATATATATATATTGGAGTGATTGATTTCCCGCATTATATAGCGGATTAGACCCTATGCGCCCCGCATAATAGCGGATGACCCTTTATACCGCGATATCTCGCCTTGAAGCAGGATTGGTATTTTAATTGTTGTGCTAACATATGTGGATGCCGGGAAACAGGTCCGAGGGATCCAACAGGATTTCCTCAAAATGTTGAATTTGTTTTACATTCAGTAATGTGATATATGTGATAATATGTGAGGGATTAAATTGATTATATTGGGAATTGAAATGATTAAATGTTATGGCTTGGTTGAATATATATGGGTATTTGAGAAAAATGAAATATATATAAAGTTTGAATTTTTAAAGGAAATAAAAAGGGGAAATTTTAAATAAAAAACTTATAGTGAATTCAAATAAATAAAAAGTATGAAATTGGGAAAGGGATAAAGGTTAGATTTTTAATCCTATATAATAAATTCAAGGATGTGAAAAATAAGGATTTTGAATAAATGGGAAAAAGGATTTTTATTTAAAATAAGGAATTAAGTAATATTGTTTTGTAAAGTACGAAGAAATATATTTATAAAAATTTAAGATTTGAAATGAGTTTGGGAAAATAAAAGGAGAAAGAGTTTATGAAATTTATAAACAGGGTTTACAAATTAAGTGAAATATTTAAGAGGATAATTTGGAAGTATAAATTCAGGATGAGAATTTTTAAGGAAAGGGTGATTTGCGTAAAAATAAATAGTGGTTAATTTTTAAAAGTGTGGAAATGAAAGTGTATTTCCCTGAAAAACCAAGTATATTTCCAAAGAAAGATTTCCAAGTATAAGTTAGAGGTTTTAAAGAGATTTTAAAAGAATGTTTTAGAAAGAAATTATTATTTAGTGCTTTTAAAATTTTTAAAAGCAAATATTTATTAAGTTAATTATATAAGTAAAATATTTTAAGGTTTTAACTAGTATTATGATTTAAAAGATAATTATTTAATATTTGTACCTTATGGAATAATTTTTATTTTAGATTTGGCTTAGGTTCTACATGAGATGTCATTATAAAATTTCATAACTAGTATTTTAAATAACGTGTTTTAAATATTTTTTATTTTAAGTGTTTTAAAGTATATTTTTGGATAAAGTGATTTAAATTATTTTAAAATCTAAAGTATTTAGACTTGGTGATTTTCAGTGGAAATAAACAATATTCGAAAATTTATTCCACGAGAGAAAAGTGATTTGAAAATTGTTTTCAAAGGGTTGAAGTGTAACGACCCAGAATTTTTATTAATTAAAATTTGAATATTTAATTAATTTTAAATATTTATAAGTGAATTTATAAGTCGAATAAATTTTTATTTGATTTATTGGATTTAATTGAATAATTAAATCGATAAATTTAATATGTTAAATTATGGAAATAATTGAAAATCGAGTTAAATATGATTGAAAATAATTTGTAAAATTTTATTTTATCATGTTGAAGTTAGAACGATATTTTAGAACTTTTAAAATCGAATTAAAAGTTAATTTGTGAAAATTGAATATTTTAATATTTAATAATCGACTGTAAAATACCCAATTTTTGAACAGTCTCAGAATTGAACGAAACCAGTTTCATTGGATCCGTAATAGTTAGTTATTACCGGATTTCAATTTTCGTGTCAATCGGAGTTATCGTTTGATCGTGGCAGCTCGAAACGCATCGATTTATTTTTAATTTAAATTTGACGAGTGAAAATAGCCATTTTTCAAAAAGTATCGGATTTCGACGAAACCAGTTTCATCGGATCCGTAATGTGATATTATTGTAAGGTTTCAAATTTCAAGTCAATTGGATTTACCGTTTGTCCGGTACAAATTAAAACGCCTAGAAATCGATTTAAATCGGTTTAATTTAAATTGAACGTTTTCAGCCATAACTCGCACATACTTCCGAATTAGCTTTCGAAACCTGTTCCATTGTGTCCGGAACGCGGGATAAACCTTAGAAACGCTGGTTACGGCGCCTAAATCGGAGTTCGGAATTCCCGGGATGAATAGTGTTTACGCTTGCTTTTTCTATAAAAGGAGACACACACCCTTCATTTAATAAAAAAAAAAAAAAAAAAACCCCTAAACCTAAAAACGCAGCCGCCAGTTACATAATGGATGGCCGAAAATGCTCTTCCTTCCTCCCTCAAAATCTCTCAATCCATTCATCGATTCACGAAGCCATCAACTACAAAGATGAAGAACACGAGATGAGCTTTCAATCCATACGGATTTGATGGAGTTTGGAGTTGCGTAGGGGAAGCAATAGGGGGCCGACCGTGCTTAGTTGCGCACGACTTTCCATGTAAATGACACAGCCGAGCTTCATGGGGGTCAGGCCGAACCTAGGGGGAGTTGGGGGCTTCTCAATGCAACTACTTGATCGAAGAATCATCGAGTGGTGGAGGTTGAATTTCAAACCCTAGTTGTTATGTTAATGGGTTTGGTTGCGTTTTGTGTTTACTGGATATTAACGTGAAGAGGAAGAAGGGTGGGGGACGGTCTTGATGCACCGGGGAAGGATCTAAGGGCTAGGATGGAAGTTAGGTTTATAATTTTAAAGTATGTTGTAATTTAGTTAATTTAAATTCGTGTAAACTTTGTAAAAATCATAACTTTTTCATACGAGGTCGAAAAAATGCAAACTCAGTTGCGTTGGAATCGTATGGACGAGCACTACGCGATGGAGTTGGTTTGGAGTCGTTTGGAGTTAGTGAGAATTTCGGGTAAAATTAAACGCGCGTTTAATTTTATTCGAAATAAAAGCTAAAACGGGAATTTAAAACCAAGGTGAGAACTTCTCACTCAATCGAATAGATTTCGATTTTATTTTAAATAGTTAGATTTAAAATATTTGAATGCATGTTTGAATGATGACTGTAAATTATTGATTGTTAAAATAGACATTATGCGCCGTTAGTAAGCGGATGTTATTTATTAAAAACATATACCGCGAATATTTCATAAACAGTGAAATTGGTATTATATATAATATCAATATATATATATTGGCATATGTATATATTGCAGTTGATTGATTTCCCGTATTTTTTAGCGGATGAGACCCTATTACGCCGTTATTAAGCGGATAATATTTAATAAGAACATATACCGCGATAATTTCGTACTGGAGCGAAATTGGTATTGTGCTAATGTTTTTGGATGCAGGAAAACAGGTTGGAGGGATCCAACTGGGTTCCTCAACAGTTTTTATTTGATTTCAGATATTTGGATATTTGATGGATTTTCATATTGATATATGATATCGTTGTAGTCGTGATTGACTATTTGGTGTGTAGCATCATTGGACCCAGATTTTGGGATTTTAAAATGATTTTAAAAGTGATTTTGAAAATATACTATATTTTTGGAATTGATCCATTATAAATAAATAAACGTTATAATTTTTAAAGTTATAAAAATTATGGTTTTTGTGAAATATAGTTAAAAAGCTGATTTTTAGAAATACGATTAAAAGTCGATTTTTGAGAAATATGAACTAATGATTTTATAAAATAATTTAGATTGGATTTTTGAATATATGATAAAAGTTTAAATATAGGATTTATAAAATTTGATTATTTTATAAATCGAAATGATGAAATTATAAAGGAATTTAAAGACGTTTTAGAATAATAATATAAACTGATTTATATTAAGAGATTTATAAATGGATATTTATAAATTGAAATATAGACATTATAAAACGAGTTTTTATAAGTGTTTGAATGTAGTGAAAATGAATTTCATAAATGAATGAAATTTATGGAATTATAAACGGTGAAGTTATAAATGGAATTTTATAAACAATAGGTTTATAAAATTTGTAAAGTTCAAAGGAACGATTTTTGCAAATAAATAAATTATAAGTGTTTGACTTATAATTTGGACTTTTGGTTTATAATTAAGATTATAAATCGAATAGGTAAATAAAGAAGATTTATAAAGGAAGTTGTTATGAAATAAATAGAAATGGAATTTATAGACGTTGTTTTATAAATTCGCAAACGACTTATTTTGATAAGTTAATTGTTATAACTTAGGAATAGAGTTATATTCACATTTTGAATAGTGAATAATCCTTTGAAATAAAATGAATAGAAAGGATGAAATTTGTTAATGAAGTATATTCACGTTTTTGAATAGTGAATAATACGTTAAAGAAAATGTATTGAATGTGAATGTTTTAAATAGAATTAAAACGATTTAACGATGTTTTAATTGTGTTGAGATTCGAAATCATAGATTTCAACATTTATTGTTGAAATAGATGTTTCGTGAAATAAAAGGAAATGGTGGACTATAACACTGTTGTTATAGTAAATGATTTCCGAAAGGAAATGTTTAGAATAATATTGGGATTTATATATCTATTTTAATTTCGAATCCCTATACTAGTGATTTTGGGTTGTTGTAACGATGTTTTACGCAACATTCGTTTTGGCCCAAATAAAAATGTTTAAGAGAATGATTTCCCTTAAAGAATGAAATATATACTTAATTCGATTTAAGTATATTGAATATTTTCAAAGGTTGAAAATAAAAAGATTTGTCGATTACTTATTTTTAATAAGTATGGAAATGTTTTCCAATATGAAGTGAATATTTAGAATTTATCTTTTGAAGATAAATTGAAATGGATAGTTGAAATTGTATATGCATGATATTTTGAAATATAAATTCAATATGGAATTTATATGTGAAAGTGGAACTTGTTAAAAATAAATATTGATTTATTTTTGAAGTGTTGAAATTATATATATCTTGTAAAGATATTTTGGAAAATAAATAATTTGGAAAATTATTTGGAATCTGGTGATGTGTGCATATCCAGTGATAGTTCAATAACCGACTATCAGTATTTCCCTTTGAATGGGTATTTGATGTGAATTGATTGAATTTGAATGCACACTTATTTTTGAATAAGCGCTCACTATTCGGGTTAACCGGGAAAGGACCATGGGGTCGTATAACCCACTCCGAATATGTGATACGTCGTTGTGAATCGCATTTGAAGATCGGTGTTGAAGACCGGTATTTGCGAGAGTGATAGGATGAACTATCGATTGACTCTGCACCGAGTAGCTACGGTATTGAGTTCTCCATATGTGATGGTGAATCCGATCAGGATTGTGAATATCCGGATTGCAAGGACTTCTTTGTAAGTGCCTTCGGTTCTGTTCGAGCCCGGAACAGACTTGTATGGATTGTATGTCTGACATTACAATTTGAGATATAAAGCCGATTTCTTTCAAATATATTTCTGTTGGTGGCGGAGAATTTATTCTTTGCTTAACACCCTTCTTTGAGACGTATGTGCTCAAAGGTTATATAGTTGAAGTTATCAGCGATATATTCCCAATTTGGTAATGTGATATGCTGAGTGATGCTGAAATGATCATTGTGTTGATTATTTGTGATAGGATCGTTTATTTGATCGTCTATCCTTGTGATCATTGTGTTGATCATTTGTTGACCCAAAGCATGGCTTTTGTATAAAGTATGTTTTTGTGGACGTGACTTCGTCGAGCCTCACACCCCGTGAATGGTCAAAACAGGAAAGAAGCAGCAAGGTTATGAGGGGTAGCACCCTTTAGGATGTGTCCATTTCCTTCTGGAAAAGGGTGGTATCATGGTATGGAGCCCAGATACTTACTCATGTTGAAAACACTTTATGATTGTGTGAATTGATTACGAGCGCTCGGTTGATAAAGGTCCCAAAGGACCGGGGGATGGCATATTCGGTCAGTTGTTACTCAGTTAGGAGTAACCCGGCCTTGTGTTGGTAGAGATCCGGTTTGGTTCTCGGGGATGTCCATCCAGAGGCATTCTCATGTGGCAATGGGAAGTTCCTTGGCCTGACCATTTGTTGGAAATCCAAAGAAACAATACGAGACTTGTACGGTTTTAGTTGTAGAACCTGCTATGGAATGTGGCGGTAACCTGCTATTGAACATAGTTAGCTATAGTAGGCATACGATAATGGTCGTATGTTGGCTAAGATTTATATTCTACTTTCGAAATTGTTTTACTACATTATGCACTAGTAATAATATCAAATGTTATTTTAAATGCGTATCAAGCATCTTTGACTATCATAAGGAGAAATCTCCTCCGATTCTGCGTTTGCATGTGTGTGTGTGCGGGAGGCCTTATGGTAGTCTCATTTTTAAAAGCATTGCGAATTGATTTAAAAATATTCCTCTATTTTGATTTTAAAGTAAATAAACTGTTTTGAGTTCTCACACCAGTCACATGACTGACTCGGAGTTTATTGTTTTCCTTCCTAAACTCTGGGTGCCCACCAATTTCCACACGGGCAGTTAAGAGTTAGGTTTATCAGGATATTCTGGATATTCTGGAGTTGCTGGAGGCAAGCTGGATGGCATGGCGTATTACTAGTTTATATAGTATTTCTTTTTCCGCTGCACTGTTTGTTGTTGTATGATGTTGTACACTCTGATGATATGATGTAATGAAATGAAATGTAATGTAATAACTGATATAGTTCTTTGTTTAAAGATTATTCATTTATTATAATATGTTGTTCCGCTGCGAATTGTGAGATTCTGTTGTTGTTCCGTTCTGTTTCTTCTGTCCCGTTCTATTTTAAAAAAAAATTCTTCTATCTTCTATTTTCAAATTCTCTTTCTTTCTCTATTTCCTATCTCTTCTCTCTTTCTTTTCTTTCTTTTCTTTTTAAAACCCATAACTTCTCTGTTTCCGGCCTTCGATATTCAGCAGTCGATAAAGTGAGTGTCGATGTTGAATTTTCGAAAGTCGAAAATTTTAGAATGTTACATGAAGTGTAGAAAAGTATTTTGCGAAGATATTTTGAAATAAATAATTTGAAAAATTATTAAGGCCTGATGGTTGTTTGATGTTATTTGATAGTTAAATAACCGACTATCAATATCGACCAATGCGTTGATCGTTTTGAAGAGACCGGGATCAGGATTAATTTCTCTAAAACTACTTCGATCCGGTTTGAACGTTTTCGTGAGGAAGACAAGAGCTTGGAGTCAAAGATGGAGCAGTGAAGTGCAAGGGCTAATAACTACTAATCCTGAAGGTGATTCCAAAATGTTGTAGTAGGAGTAGTGCCTTCGGATCCGTTCGGACACGGAACGGACTTGTATGGACGAATGCTTTCAGAATATCATCAGGAGGACGATGAGCATTCTAAGTGAGATGTGTTCTAAATAGATGGCGCATAGCCTCGAGCCTCATCAACCGGGAATGGCTAAAACAGGGGAAGTGCAGCAAGGCTAAGTGGCTAGCAACCAATTAAGGTAAGGTCATCCCTGCCTAGATGTCTCTTTTTTCGGCTGTGTGGGCGGTTGTAAATCCCAATCGCGGGGTGATCTTATTCGAACTATCCAGTAAGGGGTAGCTCCGGTCTTGTGTAGCAGGGGATCAAGGTGGATCCTCGGTACAGTGATCTAGACCACGTACTATGATGGGCGGTACCCCAGTAGCCCTACCATTGTATGGAATCCAATCTCCAATAAGCGCTTGTACGGTTTTGATTATGCCCAACTATTGTTGGAATGTGAGATGCAAGCATTTCAGCTAGAATTTTACTTTCTATATACATTGTTATAATATCAGACGAATTTGATAAAAATGTTTTGGTTATCGTAAGATAAAAATCCGACATGTTTATTTATGGTGTGGTCTTACGAGATACCTTTGATTTCAAAGGATTTTAAAATTTTAATAATCCAATTAAGTGTGTTTTCTCACGTTGGTTTTCCAGACTGACTCGGGTATTGTTTTATTATAATGCTCGGGTCGGACCAAGTATTATAGAGTACAGATTCTGGATGGACTGTTGTGGAGCTCGAAGACGAGCTGGATGGCGAGACGTATCACACGTACTTGATGTATAATCCGATGTGCATTAAAATTTGTATATTCAGTTTTGAGTGGACAAGTTATCATAATTGTCCAATGTTGTGTTTTTGTTGATGTTGTACTCTAATGATGTAATATATAAAACAGTTACAGATCTTTTGTATAAAAATCTATCATTTATCTATTATACATTATTCCGCCGCGTTTATGAGATTCTGATGTTGTTTTCTATTTCTTCTTCTACCTTCTTTTCTTTCCCTTACGGTCTGGTTTTTCGGGTTCGATTGTTCGGCATTTAATATAGTGAACGTATTGTTGTCGATTTTTGGGCGTCA
The DNA here is from genome assembly GCA_030765085.1 of Allium cepa. NCBI lineage: Eukaryota > Viridiplantae > Streptophyta > Magnoliopsida > Asparagales > Amaryllidaceae > Allium > Allium cepa. The sequence continues at coordinate 83,408,930 of CM060931.1, read as the reverse complement.
AAAAAATTAGGTTGTGATAGTTGGTATCAGAGCTGAAGGTTAAGCGAGAAGCTTGGCTCTGGTTAGGATTACTCATAAAAAATAGAGACCACAGTACTCTTGAATGAGTTTGAGTGTATTAGTAGATATGAACGCGTATTTGTTAGTGAATATAAAAATTGTTTTTATATTATGTTGACTTTTCGGTCGAGTGTTTATGGATTCTGATCGATATGTGGGACGCTATGTCATCGATAGGGTTTTCTAAACTCTTAAATAAGATAAACCGACACAGTATTGTTTTAAAATAGGGTAAATGGAATAATTTTACCCAAATTATTTTTGTATATAAAAAGAAATAATTTTTTCGTAAATTATTATAGTTATATATGGTTGCTTGGTTGTTAGGAAGAGATAATATTTAATTATTAGCATTGTTGTGTGGAAATTAAACTAGGAATTAAAATTATAACCAAAGTTTAGGAATAAATTATATAACAGAATGGGATTTGAAATGTGAATTATAAATGGGGTAAACTCAAACTTCAAGAGAAATATTTGAATAAAAATTGGAAGGTTTTGAAGTTTGAAAATTTGGGAAATTTCCTTTGAGTTTGAAAATGATTTTCAAAGGTTTTAGAGAAATAATAGTAATATTATTTCAGAAATATTTTTGAATTAGATATGAAATCTGGTGGGATTTGGAATCAAAAATATTTGAAAATGTTTTGGAAAGAATAAAAGCATTGAACTCTTTTCGATCGCTGAAAAATAACTTCGGTGATGACTGCAGCATCATCGATGTTCATTTTCAAGTTTCCAAGAGTGGAATTGCTGCTAAAAGGTTTTGAATTGAAGTTGTTTGCAAAACTGAGTTTGGTTTTAAAATTTAAGAGCTAATTTGATACCAAAGAATTTTGGATATAATTGATTAAAAAATGATTTTGAAATACTTAAGTGATTGTTGAAAACTCTGGAGTTGATTTAAAAGGTTTTGGAATGTTTAGGCAATTGATTAAAACTCTAGAACCTTATTTAAAATGTTTATGGAATATAAATAAGTTTGAAAACATAAAAAAATTAGAAATTTGTTTAGAATAAAATTTAACTTGAAGAAGAGTTAAAAATTTAAATAAGGGTGAAAACAATATATGTTGGAAGGTAAGCTAATTAATAGAAGTGAATTAAAAGAAGTTAGCAAATGGAATTTAAATAAGTGGAGAACTTATAGAAGTTTAAAAATTAAATTGTATCGGAATTTAAGTGAATCTAGTTTAGTCAAAGTGAGCTTTGAGGAAAATGATTATTGAAAATAAGTCTATTAAGATTGTGAACAAATGTATAGCGAAGTAAAGGAAATTACATTTGTAAGTGAGTAAAATGGAAGTTGAATATTGGAATTAAAATTGATTTGTGTTAAATAAAGTGAAATGGAAAATTAGTCTAGTTGGACTAAACAAAATAAAGGATTGAAAATAAAATTTGTAAATAAAAAAATTAATTTAATTAGGTAAGAAAATGAATTGGAATTGAATAATGGATTGAGATTTGACCTGAATCATGTTAATAAAATAAAGATTTGAATTTGATTGGGAATAAATAGGTGAAAGGAAGAAAAATTGAATTCAAGTAAAATTGAAGAATTAATTCAAAGTGGACTAAAAATAATAAAGATGTTGAAATGAAATTGTTTGAGATATGAATAAATTAGTAAGTGGATCTAATTAAAGAAATGGTAAATTAAATATGGTTTGGGATAAGGTAAATTAAATTCGAATAGAATTGAAATTTAATTTAGATGAAAATAGACATAAAAGCATAAGTGGTAAAATGAAAATAAATATTTATATTGAACTTAAGAAGAAATAGTGGAATTTTTAAGTAAATTTGGTATTGGGAAAATATTCTAAGTTAATATGAGAATGAAGGTTTTAATAAGGGCATGTGAAATGATAATTGTGAATAAGTGGATAGAAATCAGAAGAAATGTGAATAAAAGAGAATTGATATAGCTAATAATCAATTGGGGGCAATTATGTAGGATGTACGTATATTATTTTATTTGCATAGTGATTGAATCTAGATTCGAGCACAGAATTTCGAGATAGTTATATCGACCTGAGTTGGGATTATTCACCCCATTTCGACGGCGAACCCTAGATATGGATTTTTGGATTGATTTTGGAAATTCTCCATCATATTTTACGGCTATGCAAGGAGAATGATGATTTCTGATCAAGAAACCAGACCTGAGTCCGCGGTAGGAAATCGGGTGGATGATACTAGTTCGGAAGTGAAATTGTGTGCTCAAGTGAACGATCAGATTTGATATTGCGTATGAATGGTATATGTACATCATAAGGGCTTAAGTAAAGCAAATGTTGAAAATTTTATCAAGTAATGAATAAAATGATTTTGGATTCTGTCATTTGATATTATTACTTAGTAGGATATACAAGTGTTTTGAAAGGAAATTAGGATTTTTGATTTCAGAAGATGAATTTGAATTTGAATTGCCTGACAAAGGTTTGTATTTAAATTTGTCATATGAAATTTTTTGATTTTCTGGTCTAGCCACTTGGCCTTTTGTTTTCTTTTGAATCTGGGGGCCCGTAGAGGATTTTTGTAGTTGTACCGATCTAGCCGCGCAAAAAAGACACTGGCGAAATTTTTCGAAATTTTAGGGAGTTAGAAAAATTTTGAAGAAATTTTGATAATTTAAATTTGGATTTCAAATCATAGTTTGAAATTATTGAGTCAATAATATTGATTGAATCTATGAATGGGTTTGGGAAGTTAGTAAAAATGATAGTGTGTCTGTAATAAAAGATGGTTGGTAACTTGTTGAAACTGTTTAGTTTTGGGAAAATAATGATGGGGTATGGAACATTCATCTTAACTAGTAATTTTGGGGACGAAATTCTTTTAAGGGGGGAGGAATGTGACGATCCGGAATTTTTGGATATTTAAAATTAGAGTATTTAATTGATTATAAATATTTGAAAGTTATTTTAACTTGAATTTCAAATATCACTATTTATTTGGCAATTAAATTTTTGAATTTAATTATTGAAAATTGGTTAAAATAGTGAATCTTGGTTTTTAAGTTGATTTAAAATATTTCAAAGGCTTGGAAAATTTATATTTATAGTACTAGAGATAATGGAAGTTTTAAATTTGAATTTGAAAGCATTTTGTTCAGTTTTTAAAATATATTATTTAAATTGATATTTAAAAATAGCCTTCCGAGGCACAGTCTTGGATTTCAACGAAACCAGTTCCATTGGATCCGTAATAGTGTATTATTATCGGATTTAAAATTTCGTTGTGTTTGGAGTTGTCGTGTGATTATATAGTAGATAAACGCGCTGAAATTTATATCGAAAATCTAATATAAATATCTGGGTTCAAAAAACTATCTTCTCCATACGACCTAATTAGGACCCGAAACCTTTTCCATCGTGTTCGTAATAGGGGTTTAAAATTACAAACGCCTAGTGGCACGCATCGATAGGAGATTGAGATTTTGAGTTGCGTAATTCGAGATGATTTAAAACTTAAATTTGAATATAATATTTGACTAAATTCACATCTACATTCTTTCTTTCTTTTCTCCAGCCACCATACAGTGTCTTCTGAAAATGGCGCCTACCCTTTTCTAATCGCATAAAAATGTTCCCTTCTCCTCCTTTTTAATCTACTAAGAAAATAAAATAATGGTTTAAATTAAAAAAAAACTTTTCCCTTACTCAGTTCTAATTCGCGATCTATAAAAAAAGTGGCCAACATAGTAATTTCAAATCGATGAACAATAAAAAATCGAACGAATCAACTCTCGTTCGAATCGGAATTGAACGCAAGGGAAAGATGGTGGCATCGACGTGATGGCCTCGAATCGGCTAGTCGTGCACGTGCGAAGTTCGGGGTTGTGGATGGTTCGGTTGTCGATTCATGGCACGCGGCAGTTTTGGTCGAAGTGCGAGGTTGGGGTACCTGCAGGCGATGGTGGTTCACGAGGGTTTTGGGAAGCATCGATGTCAGGAATAAGGCATGCGCTGGAGGTGGCTCGAGCAACTAGCGGCGAAGGCAGAGGGGCGGCAGTCTCTGGCGATGATGGGGGTTCGCGAGCAGCTATGCGATGGTAATGGCAGTGGGTTGAGGACATCGTTGTGGTGGAAAGGATGTGTTGGTCGATCAAGCCCCAACAGATCGTGGCGAGTATGCAATCGATTCATGTTTCAACTTATATTTAGTAAAGTATATGTTAATGTACTACTGAATTTACTATTTTACATATATAAACATAGAAGGGATTTTTTTTAATTCAAGTTTTTATTTTTACAAATAAATATATTAGAGAAGGAAGATTTTAGCCGTAAAGTTAAATACATTCGAGAAGTAAATATAGATATGTTTGATAGGATTTAAAATGTTTGGAGAATTTATAAAAGTTAGATTTTTGAAATCTATAATTTATTTTTATAAGCGCATGTGTAGTTTTAATAGGATAATCATTAGGTTAAAATTTAATCATTGGTTAAATAATAAATGGTAATTAACTATTGGATTATTAAAATAATAATAAACTGTATAATGTTTATACAAGGTCTAAAATCATAGGGAGGCAAGCCGGTTGGATCGGATTGCTAATTAAAAATTAAAGGTGAGTTAATCTCACTCATTTGGATTACTGTTTACATTTTAATAGTTTAAATTTAAAATATTGGATGGATTGCATGAATTGATGATTTATTATCTATATGGATGTGATACTATATATAGTAGTATATATATATTGGAGTGATTGCTTTCCCGCATTATGTAGCGGATGAGACCCTATGCGCCCCGCATAATAGCGGATGACCCTTTATACGCGATATCCCGCCTTGAAGTGGGATTGGTATTTTAATTATTATGCTAACATATGTGGATGCAGGGAACAGGTTGGAGGGACCCAACTGGATTCCTCAAAATGTTGAATTTATTTTATATTCGGTGATGTATTTATGTGTTAATTTGTGATGGATTATATTGATTATGTTAGGAATTTAAATGATTAAATTCTATGGCTTGGTTGAATATATATGGGTATTTGAGAAAAATGCAATATATAATGTTTGGATTTTTAAAGGAAACAAAAAGGAAATTTTTAAGTAAAACAATTATAGTGAATTCAAATAAATTAAAGGAAATAAATTGGGAAAGGGATAAAGGTTTGATTTTTAATCCTATATAATAATTTCAAGATGGGGAAAAATAAGGATTTTGAATAAATGGGAAAAAGGATTTTTACATAACATAAGGATGTAAGCAATATTGTCTTGTAAAGTACGAGGTAATATATTTTTAAAAATTTAAGATTTGAAATGAGTTTGGGAAATAAAAGGAGAAAGAGTTTATGAAATTTATAAACAGTGTTTATAAATTAAGTGAAATATTTATCAGAGGATAATTTGGAAGTATAAATTCAGGATGGGAATTTTTAAGGAAAGGGTGATTTGTTTAAAAATAAATAGTGGTTTATTTTTAAAAGTGTGGAAAGGAAGTGTATTTTCCTGAAAAACCAAGTATATTTTCAAAGAAAGATTTCCAAGTATAAGTTCGAGGTTTTAAAGTGATTTCAAAAGAATGTTTTAGAAAGAAATTATTATTTAATGGTTTTAAAAAAATTTAAAAGCAAATATTTATTAATTTAATTATATAAGTAAAGTATTTTAAGGGTTTAACTAGTATTATGATTTAAAAGATAACCATTTAATATTTGTACCTTATAGAATATTTTAATTTTAGTTTTGGCTTAAGTTCTACATGAGAAGTCATTATAAAATTTCATAACTAGTATTTATATAAAGTGTTTTAAATAGTTTTTATTTTAAGTGTTTTAAAGTATATTTTTGGATAAATTAATTTAAATTATTTTAAAATCTAAAGTATTTAGACTTGGTATTTTCGACAGAAATAAACAATATTTGGAAATTTATTCCGCGAGAGAAAAGTGATTTGAAAACGGTTTCCAAAGGGTTGAAGTGTAGAAAAATATCTTGCGAAGATATTTTGAAATAAATAATTTGGAAAATTATTAAGGACTGATGGTTGTTTGTGGATGTTATTTGATAGTTAAGTAACCGACTATTAATATTGGCCAATGCACTGATCGTTTCGAAGAGACCGGGATCGGGATTAATTTTCTGGAAACCACTTCGATCCAGTTTGAACGTTTTCGTGAGGAAGACAAGAGCTTGGAGTCCAAGATGGAGCAGTGAAGTGCAAGGGCTAACCGCTACTAATCCTGAGGATGATTCCAAAATGGATGTAGTAGGAGTAGTGCCTTCGGTTCCGTTAGGACCCGAAACAGACTTGTATGGACGAATGCTTTCAGAACATCGTCAGGAGGACGATGAGCACTCTAAGTGAGATATGTTCTAAAAAGGTAACACATAGCCTCGAGCCTCATCAACCGGGAATGGCTAAAATGGGAAAGGTGCGGCAAGGCTATGTGGCTAGCAACCAATTAGGGTAAGGTCATCCCTGTCTAGATGTCACTTTTTTTGGCCGTGTGGGCGGTTGCTGATCCCAACCGTGGGGTGATCTTATTCGGGCTATCCAGTAAGGCGTAGCCCCGGTCTTGTGTAGCACGGGATCAGGGTGGATCCTCGGTACGAAGATCTAGACCACATACTATAACGGGCGGTACCCCAGTAGCCCTGCTATTGTATGGAATCAAATCTCCAATAAGCACCTGTACGGTTTTGATTATGCCCAACTATTGCTGGAATGTGAGATGCAAGCATTTCAACTAGATTCTATTTTACTTTTATTAGACACTATTATAGTATCAGACGAATTTGATAAAAATGTTTTGGTTATCATAAGGTAAAATCCCAACATGTTTATTTGTGGCGTGATCTTATGAGATACCTTTGATTTCAAAGGATTTTGAAAACTTTAATAATCCAATCAAGTGTGTTTTCTCACGTTGATTTTCTACATTGACTCGGGTATTGTTTTATTATTATGCTCGGGTCAGAACGAGTATTATAGAGTACAGATTCCAGATGGACTGCTGTGGAGCTCAGGAGACGAGCTAGATGGCGAGATGTATCACACGTACTTGATGTATAATCCGCTGTGCAGTAAAAGCTGTATATTCGGTTTTGATTTGACAAGTTATCATAATTTTCTAGTGTTGTGTTTTTGTTGATGTTGTACTCTGATGATGTAATATATAAAACAGTTACGGATCATTGTATAAAAATCTATCATTTATCTATTATATATTATTCCGCTGCGTTTATGAGATTCTGATGTTGTTTTCTATTTCTTCTTCTACCTCCTTCTTCTTTCCCTCATGATCTGGTTTTTGGGGGTTTGATTGTTCGACATTTAATGCAGTGGACGTATTGATGTCAATTTTTGGACGTCGAAAAAATCGAGTCATGATACCCTGACTCCCGTGAGTCAGCTTGATGTGGCTAAAACAGGAGTCATGCCAGACCAAGTGGGATCATTCCTCCTATCAGACACATTTCTTAGGAACCACATCTTTTGCTTTTGTGATTTGATTTTGGTGTGCACACCTTTGATTTGGAGTGTGTCTCGAGGTAGGCGGTAGTAGCTGCTATGCGTTACCACCAGTCCAGATACGCAAACGATATATCTACCTTGGCATTGCCTCGCGTGCCTTGTCACATGCCTTATCGTGTGTGACAGCCTGAAAATACGTACCCTTTGAATCAACAATAATCTACACATGTCCGACCCAAAAAGCACAAACTGACAGAAAGTCAAGAGAAAGAAAAGAATAGAGAAGAAGAGAAGAGAAGAAAGAGAGAAGATAGAACCAAAAAAAACAATACAGAATCTCACATCGCAGCGGAAATGTATAATATCATATCAATGATCTTTACAAAGCAGAAACTATATATATACACACATCAATCAGAGTTCAATAATCAATCAATAGTTATCAGCTTGGACAATTATAATAACCCGTCCTCACAATTGCCGATAATATACAACAACAAACAAAGCACAGCGGATAATCAAAAAAAGTACGTGCATATGAAAATGAAGATCTCCAGCTCTCCCGCTGAAGCTCCAAAAGCACCAAATCTAGACATATAAATATACTCGGTCTGACCCGAGCATTGAAAGGGAAGAATGCCCGGATCAGTCTAGTAAACCAACATGAGAAACACACTCAACTAAATTTATTAAATCACCAAACTTTTCCTTAGTTTTTAAATCAAAAGTATCTCGTAAGACACACCCACACATAAAAACGGACATGTTTTTACCTTACGATAACTAAAACATATCATATCAAATCTCATGTTATATTATAGTAGTGTCTACTATATAAAAATAATATTAATTATAGCCGAAATTGTTACATTGATTAAATTCCAGCATATAGACCAATTGGGTAATACAATCAAAATGGCAAACACGTAGTGGAGTTTGGATTTCCATATAAATGACCAGGTGAAGGGACTACCTACCGGCAGTATATCTCTAGAAAAATGTACTGAGGCACAGAACATCTGCCCTCTACCAACACGAGACCGGCCCACCTCTATAACTAGATGGCACTGAATATGTCATCCTCTGGTCGTTACCGACCTTTACCGAGGGCCCTCTAGCATACAAACCACAATAATCAGATACACGACGTCATAGCGTGAAAAGATATATCTAGAAGAGGATGATCATATCCTACTTGGGAATGACCCACTTCCTTGCTGCATCTAACCCTGTTTTGGTCATTTCCGGTTGATGAGGCTAGAGGTAACGATTACCTTTCACAATCACATATCACATCACTTTGAATGCCACACGGCCATTTTCGTTGACTACTAATTGCCTCCCACAAAAATACAACCCTTAAGCTCATACATCTCAAGGAGGGTGTTGAGCTAAGAGAAGTTACCTTCTCCGCCACCACTGATGTACGTTTGTAAAAACCAATGTACGTAATCTATAGAAATGCAATGTCAGACAAACATCCATACAATTTTTACAGGAACAGGACAAACCGATGGTACTTTCCTACCACATCTTGTCGGGAAATCCTTAGGATTAGTAGCGAATAGTCCTCACATTGGATATTTCATAATGAAGAGACCACTGCTACTGGATGTATATTGGGATTTTAACCCCAAACGATCAACAAGCAGTCCCCCACTATACAAATCTGGAATAACAATATCATCAATAAGCAACCTGCACAATCGTCGCATATACGTTGGTTCGAAGTGGTTTTCGGATAAACCGATCCCGATCTCTTCGCACCAACAACGCAAAAGCGTTTCTCAACCTTACACAGCAACTAAGTCTCATAGACTTATCACGTTTCCAACTTTCAACTTGTTATCCTTCGGGCCAAGAAGGAAGCTCGATAGATTGGAGTAATACTCCGCACTATACAAATCAACATCCTCAACACAAAGGATAATCAAGCCTACATAGAAGGCTACGTACTAAGTGTACGACTAAATAGTTCCTACATCAAGTCGAGGAACTAAAATTTTGGCCAAGTTTGATAGTCGATTATTTAACGATCAAAGAAACCAAACAAATACTCAACACCAAAATAATCACTAGGCCCTTTAATTAACCTTTTATTCACTAAACCATTTGCTAAATATTAACTCCAAATTATCTTTAAAAATATATATTCTCAAAACATTTCAACATTGGAAAACATTTCCAAATACTTATTTAATAATAAGTAATTCACAAATCAATTTATTTTCAACACTTGAAAAGTATTACATATACTTAAATGACGATTAAGTATATATTTTATTCTTTAAGGAAAACATTCTCTTAAACACATTTATTTGGGTCAAAACGAATGTTGCGTAAAACATCATTATGACAACCCAAAATCAATAGTATAGGGATGAAATAAGATAGATATATAAACCCCAATACTATATAAATACATTTCTTTTCGAAAATCATTTGCTATAACAACAGTGTTATAGTCCATCATTTCCTTATTTCTCAAAAATGTCTATTTCAACAATGAATGTTGAAATCTATGGTTTCGATACTTAACACATTTTTAAAACGTCTTTAAACCATTTAACTTCAACTAAAATATCACTTTCCAAAAATTTTATTCAATATATTATTCACTGTCCAAAATCATGAATATAATTCCCTGGCCAAATTTAATATTATTTCAACATTTAATTTAAAGGATAATTCACTGTCCAAAATCGTGAATATATCTCCTATACCAAATTCATTACTATTTCACATTTTTATTAAATAATTATCCACTGTCCAAAATCGTGGATATATCTTCTTTAATAAACTTTTATATTTAACTTGTCAAAATCAATTGATTTCGTATTTATAAAACAATGTTTATAAATCAAACTTATATTTTACAAAAACTTCAATATACAAAATTCCTTTACTAATCAATTTCATTTATAACTCAATTATATACCCAAAATCCAAATTATAAGTTAATTCCTTATAAATTATTTATTTACAATTTTCATTCATTTTTATATCTTCACAAATTATAAATCTTATTACTTATAAAATCCGTTTATAACTTCATCTAAAACACTTTCGAAACTCCTTTATTATTTCATCAGTTTGATTTATAAAAATCCAATTTTTATAAATCTTATATATAAACATTTTAAAATAAATTTAAAAATCACCATTTAAACTATTTTATAAAAATCAACTTTATATTTCCAAAAATCAGATTTCAAGCATATTTCTCAAAAACCGTAATTTCAATTATATTTCGCAAACATCACAATTTTTATAACGATAAAAATTATAACATTTATTTATTTAATATAAATAAATTCCAAAATTCAATAAAAGTATACTTTCAAAAATCACTTTAAAATCCTTTTAAATTTGGAAATCATCACTTTAACATTTTAAATTTCCAAAAATAGGCCAATGCTGCAACAGCACTAAATACAACAATCACGGCATCCAAAACATCATATATATATGATAACAGAATATATCACAATATCTGTAAATAAATCGATGCTGGTGAGGAATCCAGTTGGATCCCTCCAACATGTCGCCTACAACAAATATACATATTAGAAATATATGTACAATGTCTTCTTCAAGGCAGACGCGCGTATAAAGGGTCATCCGCTTATACACGGGAACGTATAGGGTCATCTGCTCCACTAGGCAGGTATATATCCAAATATCAACCAATATATCATATATCATCCAAACAATCATCAATCATCATATAACAAATTATTTATCACTTATATAAAAATATCAATGAGTCAGAAAGAGAGAGTTGTACTCACATTGCTTGCAGTCGCAGTTTTAGTGTTTTATTCTGAATAAAATTAAACAGCCGTTTAATTTTACCTAAAATTAACACTAGCTCCAATCAACTCCAAACCAGCTCCATCGCATAGTGCTCATCAAAATGAACTCAACGCAATTCGTTTCATCAATTTTCGACCTCGTACGACAAAGTTACGCTATTTTAAAGATTGTACAATTTAATATAAAAAATCAATTCAATTTCTATTTTTATTTTCTAACCCTTTCTTTAATCATGGCCACTCATCTTTGCAACACCAGATCTGGTCGTGCATTTTCCTTTCTCCTTCTTCCAGTTTACATCGCTCAAAACTGAACCCATGTCGCCACTTTTGCCTCGAATTTTCGAGCCTTCATCTAACATCTTCACGACAATCAGAGGCCGCCGCATCGAAGAGGAACTCGAATGCTATCGTCGCCTGGAGCCATTCTCGACTCGGTCATGACAATGCCTCGAAAATCGTGTGCGAACACGTGGTGTTCAAGTTGAAATTGCCATTGATTTCCTCAACTAAAATTGATCATCCCCGTATGGATTTGTAGATCTCACATAGCTCTATAATTTTCGTGTTGAAGGTTTTTGATAATTGTCGATGGATTTAGAGGGATTAAGGGAAGAAGGAACGAACATTTTTGGCCATTAATATGAAGGTGGCGGCTGCTATAACCCTCGTTAGGGTTTTGGAGAAAAAAGCAAGTTATGACGTCCTTTTATAGAAAATTCGACAACACTATTCATCCCTAAAATTTTCGAACTCCAAATGAAGCATGCCGCCTGGCGTTTATAATGTTTTACCTCCATTCCGAACGCAATGGAATATATATCGGAAGCCAATTAGATCATATTTGAAAGATAGGTTTTCAAATCGACTATTTAAATTTAAAATTCACTTAAACAGATTACTACGCAATTTAGCTTGCCCTGGACAAACCATAAATCCAATTGACACAAAATTTGAAATCTTACAATAATTTAACATTACAGATCCTATGAAACTGGTTTCGTCGAAATCCAAGACTGTTTGAAAAATGACCGTTTCCACTCGTCAATTAAATATTAAAATATTCAATTTCTACAAATCAACTTTTAATTCGATTTTAAATGTTCTCTAACATTATTCTAATATAATCTAATTCAACTTTATAAACCATTTTTATTCATATTTAATCCAAATTTCAATTATTTATGCAGTTTCAAATATTCAATTAACAATTTAATTATCCAATCAAATCTGATATTCGAAATATAAGTTATTCAGCTTATAAACTTTACTTGTGCACATTTAAAATTAACTAAATATGCGAATATCGAATGATAGAAATTCTGGGTCATTACATTCTCCCCTACTTAAAATAATTTCATCCCCGAAATTACCAAGTAAGAAAAAGTTACAAAATAAATTAACTTTTCAAAACAATTCATTCAATTTGTATTTACCAAAATCACTTAAATGTTTAACTTTCCCAAAATCATTCAGTTAAACTTCCTACAATAACTTCTCTAAGTTTTCAAATCCATTCATAGTTATTCTTTCAAAACCAACAAATATCGTTTAACTTTTAACTCCAAAATGAAAACTTAGTTTTCACAAATTTTCCCAATTTTCCCAATATTTTCTAACTCCTTAAATTTTCAAAAAAATTCGCCATAGTCTCCTTCGCGCGGTTCGATCCAAAAAAAATAACAATATATATATATATATATATATCACAAATATACATCTCATCATCAAGGATGAGGCATCCCGAAGGGAAAAAGTGTAAAAGTACGATATGTAATTCGAGATATGTACCTTATATATTATTAGCGAGCATATACAGCTAATATAGCGCGAAAGCGAGCTCCAAAAGCGAAGCAAGCACCATAAGCACCTACTATGCACTCAACAAACAATGAGAAACATGTATATATAAAAGTAATATCAATATACAACATATACCAACAACTATATATGTCAATATAGCAAATGCAACAAAACAACAAATCCAACCATTAAACAACTATCATTCAATTAATCCATATATATCCAATCAATATGCATTCACGTCTTATTAATATTCATTGAATTGATTTTCAATTTAATCACATTTGATTCATTAAAATTGGATTTTCTAACATTCATTTATTCAATTAGTTTACATTCATCAATTCATATTCAAGTTGGTTCACTTCCAAATTACATCAAATTCAATTCTATTCAAATTTACTTACTTCCAATTTGAATTCAATTACTTAGCTTTCCATTTCATTAGTTCAATTTCGTATGGATTTTCTATACAATCAATTAATATCCATCTAACAAACAATGTATATCCAACATTACCAAATTTATTTACTTTACATTCATTCAATTTGGTTCAACACAATTTAATTCCAATTGGTTCAACATTCAATTTACGTTCATTCAATTCTTCAATTCACAACTTCTTAACTTTAGTTTTATTTAATTCTTAACAACAACATTATTAATGCTAATTCATTATACATTTCTAGTGTTGATTCATTTTACAATTAAATTTGAATTTCTTTATATAACTCAAATTCATATTCATTTAACTACTTTATTAATTTACTTCGATACCAAAATCAACTTTATTCAACATCACTTAAGTTATCTTTCATTTCAATTTCATTTACTTTCACTTCCACTATACAACTTAAGTTCATCTCTAATTCATTTCAAATTCTATTTTATTTAACTTTTTACTTAAGTCAAATTTCGTATCACCCTTCAAATACAGATTTTGTTTTTCTTAACAAAATTGTTTAACCATTTTGACAATTGGTTTTACTTACATTTTCTCATTTTATAAGTTATACAACTTGTTTATCAAAACTTTCATTTTCATATTATATAATCACTACGACTTAAGTTTAATTTTCATTCCAATAACATATCTAATCCAATTCAAATCTAATTTAGTTTAACCTTCCTTAGTTAAATTTCAAATCATACATTTTATTATGCTACTCAAATTTTATTTCAACTTTACCAAGTTAAATTTTATACTTCATATTATAAATCCATAACTCATTTCACTTATATTTATCAATTTTAACTTGGATTTTAAATCAAATTTGTTTATCACAACAAAACTTCAACTTCAGTTTATTATTGTTAGCAAATGCATGACACAAAAACTCGAAAATGATACTGATGATGCTGCAGTCATCACCCTTATTATTTTACGGTAACAGTAGTGAATTCAGTGCTTTATATTCTTTTAAAAATTTCTTTTTATTTATAAATCACATTTATAAATCTATACATGTATAATTTCACTATTTCACTTTATATATATAGGATCATTTCAAATTATTTTATCTTATTAAGTTTTATAATAATATAATCTCTTTAACTTTTTGAAAAACAACTTTCAAAATCAACGGGATTCAAATTTCACAAATTCTTAGTTTAAATCCTTTTTTTATTTATAACACATATTGTTTCATTTCTTGCATATAAGATTATTTCACAATTGTAAATCACTTTAATTATAATTACATATTTGTAGTTCATTTTCTTATATAATTTATTCTTTTACAATTGTTGTCTTTGATTAAGATTATTCAAACATCTTTTATTTATCTTATATATATTTACATTTTCAAGTAACCAAACAATCAATTTATATACACTTCAATAATTCTGGAAAATTATTCCTTTATATATAAAATATAATCAAGGTAAAATTATTTCATTTACCTAATTTAAAATAATACTATATCGAATTACCTCGTTTAAGTGTTTGGAAATACCTATCGATAATATGGCGACCCACATACCGACCAGAATTCACAAACAGCTCAACGGATAAGCAAATACAATATAAAACATTCTATATTCACTAACAAATATGTGCTCATATATATAATACACTCAAACTCAATCTAGGATTTTGTTGTCCCTGTCTATACTGAGTACACATCAAAGCTTAGGAATATACAAAATCTAAGCTCTGATATCAGCTATGATGGCCCAAAAATCTGTACCCTTTGAATCAACAATAATCCACACATGTCCAACCCAAAAAGCACAAACTGATGGAAAGTCAAGAGAAAGAAAAGAAGAGAGAAGAAGAGAAGAGAAGAAAGAGAGAAGGTAGAACCAAACAGAACAATACAGAATCTCACAACGCAGCGGAAAATATATAATATCGTATCAATGATCTTTACAAAATAGAAACTATATATATACACATATCAATCAGAGTTCAATAATCAATCAAAAGTTATCAGCTTAGACAGTTATAATAACCCGTCCTCACAATTGCCGATAATATACAACAACAAACAAAGCACAGCGGATAATCAAAACAAGTACGTGCATATGAAAATGAAGATCTCCAGCTCTCCTGCTGAAGCTCCAAAAGCACCAAATCTAGACCTATAAATATACTCGATCTGACCCAAGCATTGAAAGGGAAGAACGCCCGGATTAGTCTGGTAAACCAGCGTGAGAAATACACTCAACTGAATTTATTAAATTACCTAACTTTTCCTTAGTTTTCAAAACAAAAGTATCTCGTAAGACACGCCCACACATAAACACGGACATGTTTTTACCCTACGATAACTAAAACATATCATATCAAATCTCATGTTATATTATAGTAGTGTCTACTATATACAAATAATATTAATCATAGCCGAAATTGTTACATTGATTAAATTCCAGCATATAGTCCAATTGGGTAATACAATCAAAATGGCAAACACGTAGTGCAGTTTGGATTTCCATACAAATGACGAGGTGAAAGGACTACCTTCCGGCAGTACATCACTAGAAAAATGTACCGAGGCACAGAACATCTGCCCTCTACCAACACAAGACCGGCCCAGCTCTATAACTAGATGGTACCGAATATGTCATCCTCCGGTCATTACCGACCTTTACCGAGGGCCTTCTAGCATACAAACCACAATAATCAGATACACGACGTCATAACGTACAAGGATATATCTAGAAGAGGATGATCATATCCTACTTGGGAATGACCCACTTAGCCTTCCCGCTTCTAACCATGTTTTGGTCATTTCCGGTTGATGAGGCTAGAGGTAACGATTACCTTTCGCAATCACATATCACATCACGTTGAATGCCATATGGCCATTTCCATTGACTACTAATTCCTTCCACAAAAATACAACCCTTAAGTTCATACATCTCAAGGAGGGTGTTAAGCTAAGAGAAGTTGACTTCTCCGCTGCCACTGATTTACGTTTGTAAAAACCAATGTATGTAATCTATAGAAATGCAATGTCAGACAAACATTCATACAAGTTGTCCAGGAACAAGACAAACCGAAGGTACTTTCCTACCACATCTTGTCATGAAATCCCTAGGATTAGCAGCAAATAGTCCTCACATTGGATATTTCATAATGAAGAGACCACTGCTACTGGATGTATATTGGGATTTTAACCCCAAACGATCAACAAGCAGTCCCCCACTATACAAATCCAAAATAACAATATCATCAATAAGCAACCTGCACAATCGTCGCATATACGATGGTGCGAAGTGGTTTCGGATAAACCGATCCCGGTCTCTTCGCACCAACAACGCAAAAGCGTTTCTCAAACTCACACAGCAATTAAGTCTCATGGACTTATCACGTTTCCAACTTTCAACTTGCTATCCTTCGGGCCGAGAAGGAAGCTCGATAGATTGGAGTAATACTCCGCACTATACGAATCAACATCCTCAACACAAAGGATGATCAAGCCTACATAGAAGGCTATGACTAAGTGTACGACTAAATTGTTCCCACATCAGGTCGAGGAACTAAAATTTTAGCCGAGTCTGATAGTCGGCTATTTAACTATCAAAGAAAACAAACAAATACTCAGCACCAAAACAACCACTAGGCCCTTTTAATTAACCTTTTATTAATTAAACCATTTGCTAAACATTAACTTCAAATTATCTATAAAAAGATATATTCTCAAAACATTTCAACGTTGGAAAACATTTCCAAATACTTATTTAATAATAAGTAATTCACAAATCAATTTATTTTCAACACTTGAAAATTTTTACATATACTTAAATCACGATTAAGTATATATTTTATTCTTTAAGGAAAACATTCTTTTAAACACATTTATTTGGGTCAAAACGAATGTTGCGTAAAACATCGTTACGACAACCCAAAATCAATAGTATAGGGATTCGAAATAAGATAGATATATAAACCCCAATACTATACAAAAACATTTCCTTATGAAAATCATTTACTATAACAACAGTGTTATAATCCATAATTTCCTTATTTTTTGGAAACGTCTATTTCAACAATGAATGTTGAAATCTATGGTTTCGATACTTAACACATTTTTAAAACGTCTTTAAACCATTTAACTTCAATTAAAATATCACTTTCCAAAATTTTTATTTAATATATTATTCGCTGTCCAAAACCGTGAATATAATTCCCTGACCAAATTTAATATTATTTCAACATTTAATTTAAAGGATAATTCACTGTCCAAAATCGTGAATATATCTCCTATACCAAATTCATTACTATTTCACATTTTTATTAAAGAATTATCCACTGTCCAAAATCGTGGATATATCTTCTTTAATAAACTTCTATATTTAACTTGGCAAAATCAATTGATTTCGGATTTATAAAACAATGTTTATAAATCAAATTTATATTTTACAAAAACTTCAATATACAAAATTTCTTTACTAATCAATTTCATTTATAACTGAATTATATACCAAAAATCCAAATTATAAGTTAATTCCTTATAAATTATTTATTTACAATTTTCATTCATTTTTATAACTTCACAAATTATAAATCTTATTACTTATAAAATCCGTTTATAACTTCATCTAAAACACTTTCGAAACTCCTTTATAATTTCATCACTTTGATTTATATAAATCCAATTTTTATAAATCTTATATATAAATATAATAAATTCAAAAATCACCATTTAAACTATTTTATAAAAATCAACATTATATTTCCAAAAATCAGATTTCAACTATATTTCTCAAAGACCGTAATTTCAATTATATTTCACAAATATCATAATTTTTATAACGATAAAAATTATAACATTTATTTATTTAATATAAATAAATTCCAAAATTCAATAAACGTATACTTTCAAAAATCACTTTAAAATCCTTTTAAATTTCAAAATCATCACTTTAACATTTTAAATTTCCAAAAATAGGCCAATGCTGCAACAGCACTAAATACAACAATCACGACATCCAAAACATCATATATAATATGATAACAGAATATATCACAATATCTATAAATAAGTCGATACTGGTGAGGAATCCAGTTGGATCCCTCCAACATGTCGCCTACAACAAATATACATATTAGAAATATATGTACAATGTCTTCTTTGAGGCAGACGCGCGTACAAAGGGTCATCCGCTTATACACGGGAACGTATAGGGTCATCGGCTCCACTAGGCAGGTATATTTCCAAATATCAACCTATATATCATATATCATCCAAACAATCATCAATCATCATATAATAAATTATTTATCACTTGTATAAAAATACAAATGAGTCAGAAAGAGTGAGTTGTACTCACATTGCTTACTGTCGCAGTTTCAGTGTTTTATTCCGAATAAAAATAAACAGCCGTTTAATTTTACCCAAAATTCACACTAGCTCCAATCTACTCCAAACCAGCTCCATCACGTAGTGCTCGTCGAAATGAACTCAACGAAATTCGTTTCATCAATTTTCGACCTCGTATGACAAAGTTACGCTATTTTAAAGATTGTACAATTTAATATAAAAAATCAATTCAATTTCTATTTTTATTTTCTAACCCTTTCTTTAATCGTGGCCACTCATCTTTGGAACACCAGATCCGGCCGTGCATTTTCCTTTCTCCTTCTTCCAGTTTACATCGCTCAAAACCGAACCCATATCGCCACTTTTGTCTTGAATTTTCAAGCCTTCATCTACATCTTCACGACGATCAGAGGTCGTCGCATCGAAGAGGAACTCGAATGCTATCGTTGCCTGGAGCCATGCTCGACTCGATCATGCCAATGCCTCGAAAATCATGTGCAAACACGTGGTGTTCAAGTCGAAATTGCCATTGGTTTCCTCAACTAAAATCGATCATCCCCGTATGGATTTGTAGATCTCACATAGCTCTATAATTTTCGTGTTGGAGGTTTTTGATAATTGTCGATGGATTTAGAGGAATTAAAGGAAGAAAGAACGAACAATTTCGGCCATTAATCTGAGGGTGGCGGCTGCTATAACCCTCGCTAGGGTTTCGGAGAAAAAAGCAAGTTATGACGTCCTTTTATAGAAAATTCGACGACACTATTCATCCCGAAAATTTTTGAACTCCAAATGAAGCATGCCGTGTGGCGTTTATAATGTTTTACCCTTATTCTGAAAGCAATGGAATATATATCGGGAGCCAATTCAATCGTATTTGAAAGAAAGGTTTTCAAATTGACTATTTAAATGTAAATTAACTTAAACAGATTTCTACGTGTTTTAACTTGCCCCAGACAAGTCGTAAATCCTATTGACACAAAATTTGAAATCTTACAATTATTTAACATTACGGATCCGATGAAACTGGTGTTGTCGAAATCCAAGACTGTTTGAAAATCGACCATTTCCACTCGTCAATTTAATATTAAAATATTCACTTTCAACAAATCAACTTTTAATTCGATTTTAAAAGTTCTCTAGCATTATTCTAATTCAAATATAATCTAATTCAACTTTATAAACCATTTTTATTCATATTTAATCCAAATTTCAATTATTTACGCAATTTCAAATATTCAATTAACAATATAATTACCCAATTAAATCTGATATTCAAAATATAAGTTATTCAGCCTATAAACTTTACTTGTGCATATTAAAAATCTATTAAATATATGAAGATCGAATGACAGAAATTCTGGGTCGTTACATCGCGCCTTCTACCAGTTTGTTTTGCACCATAGCTATGGGGTGCCCTCTGTGTAAACCTCTGGGAGGAGCGTACGTTACTGTATAGACTATGGGAATATATAAAATGTGTTAAGGGTGATATGAGTAACGCCTTAACGCTATTTTAATATTTTTACTTTACTGTAGATATTATATACATAGCGCATTATACTATGTATGTAGATTGTTTAGCGGATCCTTGAGGGATGAAATCCCAACATCCCTTAAGTTATATTGCATTTACTTGACGTTTCACTTGAGCCTGATTTATCTGCATAAGAATGTTAATCCTGATTCGAGTGTTTTGTTTTGCTTTACGGTCGGGTCGGCCTGAGTATCATAGTTATGAAAACTCATCTTTTGAAGCTTGGAGTTCGCTTGGAAGACCTATCTTATCTATTTCAGATTTCTGTTTATTTCTGTTATTTTCAGTTGTATGTCTCAGACTTTTCATTTGTTTTGCAGTAGAGACTTCTGTGTATTAGGATTTTTGATGTATTCTATTTCAGACTGTGTATTTCTGAAGTAGACTTATGAACTACTATTTATCTTTCGTTATTTATTGTAAACTCTATGTTTGTGATTCCGTGATTGATTTATTTACTTCATATGCTAAGTTGTGCCAAATAAATATATTAACAGTCTGTTATTTGGAGAATTCATGTCTGACATGTGTGGATTATTGTCGATTTGAAAGGTTCGAAATGGTGGGTCATTACAATATATAATTTATTAGATATATACACATATATAAATATATATATATATATATATATATATATATATATATATGTATGTATATGTATATTCAAAAGAACTGAAAGAAGAAAGCTGAGAAAGAAAGAATGAAATGGAAGGGAAGCAAGAAAAAATGGAAATGAACCAAATATATTAAATGGTCAAATTATTAAATTCTGGAATATAAAAAAGGAAATGGCTATTGGTTTACACGTCGGATAATGAAAGGTTGCAGGACAATAAAAGGTTCAAACGGGTACTACGGCTAACCGTTTCGCAGATTTCGCCGCATATCGGACGTCGAAATATATAAAGTAATATACTACGGAGAACAGCGCGATAAGACGAACAAAATGGTGCACATATATGAGAGATATGACCATCTTATTAAAAGTCGATTTCGCTGCCGAAACTACTGCTAAACTGTCAAAAATAAAATAAATTGAGCTAGAGCGGTCCAATTTGGCAAAGGAAATACGGCATCTCACTCAGAAAATGATTCGAATTTTTCTTATATAAAAATATTCATATTAAAAAAATATTTTATTTCCATCAAATTAACTAATTTTAAATTTGAAATTTGAAATCTCACAACAGAACAAACTTTCATATTTTCTAACAAAAATCTGACACTTGCTACGTTTAAATAGACGTATTTCAAATATCAAATTTTCATTGCTAAATTTTATTTGATTAATATCAAGGAAAATTAGTTATTTACATTATTTAAAATCATTAAAATTTCTTGGTCGTTACACACCAGTGAAATTTATTTTACACCATTTTGTAATAATGAGTGTAGCATACTTGTTGACATTGTATCTTTATGATTTATTAGGCAAATAAATTGATAATGGTAAATTAAATTTATTTAAGCTATTTATAGTTAAGTTATTTAATTAATCTAATATATGGACTTAAATGTAAATTATATGTGAAAATTGACAGCTTTGAAACTAGTAGTAGAATTCAGAAAGTGTATGCTTTTGAATGTAAAATGGAAGTATAAAACTAATAAAATATTGTAAGGGGTCGGCTATATGGACAAAAAATTAAACATAATTGGTGAAATAAACGATCTAGACCGTTGGATCTCATTGTGTTCATACATGGGGTTGAAATGAGGAGGTAATCCAATGGTTGATTATGTCACCATTTTGTCCCCTAGTAGATTTTCCCATAATGTTGCAAACCATTACAAAAAATAATAAATTATATTTGGTCATTAAAGTAAAAATTAACAATATCTAGAGAATGTTACGGAGAGTTGAGAAAAAATCTTGAATTAATGTGAGAGCTAGATTTGCCTGCCATACTATTATTTAATAGATA
This sequence comes from Allium cepa, assembly GCA_030765085.1. Classification (NCBI taxonomy): domain Eukaryota; kingdom Viridiplantae; phylum Streptophyta; class Magnoliopsida; order Asparagales; family Amaryllidaceae; genus Allium; species Allium cepa. The sequence continues at coordinate 83,386,579 of CM060931.1, read as the reverse complement.
GATAAATAATAGAAAGATGAATGTTGAATGATAATAAATTCTATTATCTTATAGCATATTGATTTACACATTCATTTTCTGATTAAAATAATTAATTCGTTGTTTGTCACTTTATTCACCAATTCTTTTACGCTTTTATTGTTCTTTTATTTTTTCTTCTTCCTTCTTCCAGAATTCATGTCGCATGTCCACCTTCATCAATCTTTTTAATGGATTTTCATTTTTTTATTTTGCATTAAAAAAGAAAGAAAATTATCGCCTTTTGGAAATCATCGTCATAAACAGAGAAAATCAAGTAAACTATTGTTATTAAGCTGAATGATTTAGGGTTTCCCATGTTTATTTATCAAATTTGAATTTAGATCGAAAGTTATTTCACGATGAACTAGTAAATTGAATATGAACTTGGATTAGTTGAAGTTAAAGTGCTATTTTCTAAAATTTATTTGAATTATCGACGGTAGGAAGGTGGTTTGGCTTAGACCAAAATAATTTCATCTGAGGCCTATTAAACATGCTATTTTCCTCGTCCAAAATACCATTAAAATTCCAAATACAAAAGTCAGCTACAAATCACAAATCAATGCAATCGAAACCCTACCGACCTAACTCCCAAAATCAACATCGTTCCACCTCCCTAGTATTTAGAAGCAGTAGCTAGCCTCCTCGATACATGAGGCAATTTCCAAATCAAACGCAGTTGTGATCGGCTCCCTCGGCAGCTGAAGTCACGACTAGTTGCTCTACCTATAATTGCGATTGCATAATTTTTCTTTAGCTTTAGCTTCAAAATTTACAAAAAATTGATCTTTTTGGAAATTTTAAACTTATTAATTTACTATTCAGATCTTCCTTTTGCATTGAATTGAATAAGTGGGTTCATCATTTTGCTTGTATAGAGGTATGCTATTCACTAAATTATAATTTACAGTTGGTATGTCTGTGAGCGCATTGTTAGGTGAAAATTTGGTCTTATTTTAAGTGTTTCCGATGGATGTGCAAGTCAAATATAGTAAGTCTCTTGATATTCAATATGCTAGTCAAAAAGTCAAGTCCTTTCATTTAATATGCTACTCAAAGGGGCAAGTCCTTTTTGTTTAATGTTCCAGTCACAAGTTGAGTAGCAAGTTAAGAGTCTGCATGAGAACAAATATCTAAATAAGAGTTCATTCGAGTCCTTGATTACAAAACCATGATTTTAAATTAAACCAATGACCATTAAAATCCCAATATATTGCTCTTTCTTATACATATACATAAGAAAATGAAAAACAAGGAGGAAGAACTTGGAATCCATTTGTTTCTAGTAGGGGTACATACCTATTTATAGAAAATCTCGGACCTTAGAATCATGTGTCATCTGGGAAAATGTACGGTCATGATTTGTTGATATGGGACATACTCGAGATGACATGGGGAATATTCATTCTTTAAATTCTTTACGATGACATAGTGTAGTCAGTCCAATAGAAGAATGCCACGTGGTTGTTGGGGTGTTGATTTGGGTGTTGTATTCTTCAACACGCAATAGCTCTATCTACAAACATGTGATGGCTCCTTAATTCTTATTAGGTGATAAATTTCTTAAGTTATCAATCTGTGATAGCTCTAAAGTGTACCAATGTGCAATAGCTTCGAAATATCAACCTTCAATAGCTCAAATGATCAACGTACAATAATTTTGGAGATGTCATCCATCGATACCCTAAGTAGTCAAACTTGAGATAGCTCCGAAACATTAGTCTATGATAGCTCCGAAAACTGTGATAGCTCCCATTTTACCTTCTCAAATATTGACCTTGTCCATATCAACTTCATATACCTTCATAGGGTCAACCTGCAATAACCTTACTTGTCAACTATCGATTGCTTTTTCATTGTCAACTTGCGATAGCCTTCCAAACTATTAACTCCCAATAGCTTAATTCTTCAATTTGTGATGGTTTTGACCCTATCAACTTGCAATAGCCCATTGCTTCAACCTAAAATCGCTTATGATTATCAACATGAGATAGCCATTGCTTCAGCCTACGATGGCTTATGGCTATCAAACTTGCGATAGCCTAGTTTTTACAATCTACGATAACTTACATATTTGGGTATAACATTTACTCATCCCACATAAAAGTGGTTTATGCTTTAGTACGAAAATTTTATTCCTCTTAAACTCTTCCTAATTTAAAATCTTTGTATTCTAATAGCTTCTTATCTTGGCCGTATATTTTCCCAATTTTTGTAATCCAATGGTAAGATTACTTTCTTCCCTCTTCTATAAATATTTCGTCTTTCCTATTTCCTCGGTTTTACCAATTCAATCAAAATCATTTATTTTCTTAGATTTGATTTTTTTTTTTTGTAAAATTTAATTTCCAAGACAAGATTTCTGTTTGGTAATCCTTAACTTCTTACATTATCGTTACTTTGATTACTTTTTGTATTATTACTATTGTGATTTTGGTCCCCGCTTTTAAAATTATTAATCAAGATTTTTCACGTGAATCTAGTTGACTTTCTTCATAATTTCTGCTTTGATCTTCTATTTCCATGCTTAGATTAATCATTTTAGCAGTGGATTTTGGTTTCCACAACCCGACCCATTTTAATTTTTTATCACTTCCAGCCGTCGACAGGTTACCTTATTTTTTATCACCTTAATAGGCGATAATCCCAAGAGAGAAAAAACATGCGATAACTCATTTTTCTTATGTTACTCAACTTGCATTAGTTAAATATGTGATAAATCATTTTACTTATTCAATACATAATAAGTCAACTAATGACAACACCTCTCCATTTGTATTAATCAATGTGTGACAACCTATATCATCAACATGTGTTGACTTATATTATCATCACACGATGTCAATGTGCGACGACCTTTTATTTGTTTGTTCAGCATGAAATGATTTTATTTTCTACTCCATTATCTTATTATTCCAAAAATTACTTGTTTAATTATGTTAGATGTTTATTAAATTAACTACACTTAGATTAATTTATATTTGAGTTTTACTTTTTCCCAACTAAGGTTTTATTAGCCTATATGTTTGGTTAAAATGATATAGGTATTATGGATAAAAATTAAAAAGAAACTCCTAGTGGACCGCCAAGTACTCTTAAGCACAAGAAGCCTTCTAAGATCAAACTTTATATCAACTTTCAATCATATTTCTCAAGGCAAGAGGACATTCACTCTCTATTGCAACATTTTTAGATTTTTCGAGTTGAGACCAGAGTTTTGGGTCCTTTTGTAAGGATTGACACTCCTCCTGGGAGATTTTTTGCTTTTCCTCCTGTCCATGTCTGGCATTCTTGCTACCTTCCTTTTAACACCATTATCACTGGAGTCTTATCTTTCTTAAGAATGCGCCTACTTAGCTTAATTTGAATTCCTACAGTTACATTCATTCCACATTTGTGTAATTCAAAGAACTAAAGTTACAAGATTCTACTCCTTTTATTCTTTGTTCCCTTTTCACTCTTCAGGAAGTTAAGTATTAACCCGAAGGCACTGTATATTATTTCTTCACTATTGATAGTAGGTGAATTTCTGACTCAATCAACTAACCAAGGATCGGAGCCATTAATTCTCCTATATAAGATGCTTCTCTCTAGATATTTCCAGGAAATTCTCTATCTCAAGCATGTTGCTTAGCCTTAAAATCTTCTTTATTTTATCAACATTTTTCATTTACTCTTATCCTTTCATTTCTTGTCATTACTTTTAGATTTTGTCTCAGAAGACACTGATCTTAGGGTTTTAGCTAAAATTGATCATCTTAAAGATGTCACTAAGTTTTCTCAAGGAGTTGACTGAGGCTACTTACGGATGAGAAACTAAAGAAGTACTCTTTGGTTCAACAACTTCATTGGATGTTAGATGAGACCCCCAAAATAAAAAGGAACATGAACGGTTCTTCAACTCTTATTGTCTCTAAATTAGAAGTTTTCTCTACAAATTCACCAGTCCAGTGTTCAAACACTAATAGTCCTAGGTACTCCCTAGGTTCTATTCTTTTCCTTTTTGTTTTAAGGAAAATAAAGATTACTTCTTCTCATCTACTTATATTTTCTATGTTTTAGATGTGAACCATGTCGACCCAGCTTCCTTGTCTTCGGGTAAGGATCCCTTAAATTTTTTTATCTCTTCAAAAGCTGTTGGAAGACAACCTCTCCCTCCTATTTCCAAGGTTATCACGTCTGCTTTAGCTTCTACGATGGGAGATATCTTTTCATTGGCTAAGAGTAGGAAACAAAGGTAACGACCCCACCACTATACCCATATTATTAAGGAACATTATAAATAATTTTGTCTAATAATGTGGAGAATACAATTTGTTAAGGATGACCAAATGTAAATATAACTTTAAACTAACGCCGACACGTCATGATTATTGTTTTATTTAATCTTTGGAATAAAATTTGATGTGTTCAGTCTAAGTTTAAAATAAAAAACTCATCGGTTTCTCAGAATCGGAATAGTATGTCATACAAACAATAGTCACAAGTCATAGCAGAATAATATACATCATATACAATACAAACCATGAGTCTAGAAAATAAAATATTAGACTCGCATAATGTACATCTAATATAATTCCCTATCTCAGTTTTTCGTCTCATATACAAAACCCAAAATCCTAAAATGGATAAACTAAAAGTCAACAATGTTTATCTCTGTGCAAGCACAACCACCTAAAGGTCAACCTATCCTATAACCTAAAAAGTCTTGGCATGACCCAAGTATTATAAAATAAACGGGTGATACTATCTCTAAATATCCAAAAGGGTGAGAGCAAGATATAACACAAGAATAAATGATACATAGGTAAATCCAATGTCCAAGATATAACAAGTCACGGGATTAATTTAACTCAGAATTTATCAAGGCATAGAGTTATATATTTAGGTCACAAGCACAGATTAATCATTAAACACAGAATCACAGAATAAATTACAATATTCATATTGCAAAGAGACTAGTTCCATGCCGTGGAAAACAAATAATTGAGGTATCACTTGTACCGATCTAATACCAAAGATCGGTAGCATAGAATCTCGACACGACTATAAGGATCAGGAACATAGAATCTCAACACGATCATAAGGATCGAGGAAAACCAAATCTTGATCAATCAAGATGATCGTGGAAATGACTCGAAAACTGTATATTATTTAATGTGATTATATATACATACATACATACATACATATATATATATATATATATATCTGTGTGTGTGTAAAGAAACCATGAGTATACCTCTTAAGGATCTATCAATCCCACCGAACACCAAAAGATAGTAAACTTTAAAGTGTCAATGATATCACTTCTAGTAATCATGCACGTAGTGAAATTCAAGTACTAGAATCTAGTAAATCTCACTTGTTATGGATACTACCGAAAAACCTGAACTATATTCTCTTAAGGATATATAAGTCCCACCGAACACCAAAAGAAAAAACAACTCTAAAGTGTTAAATACTTCCTAATAGCCATCACAAGGTTTTAACCAAGGCATCCCATACTACCCAGTAAAATTCGAGTACTCACTAATGGGCTAGTAAGTTCCACCCAAACATTCTACTCAATGAGTTATACTATCTTCAGTGAAGCGTTATTCGAGAGCATTTAAACTAATCAATAAACCTAAGTCGATTATTAGTACTCCCTACCTTATAGAATTAAGGTTCTCAAAATATTTTATTTTCCAAATGATTTTTTGAAAGTAAATATGTCGCTCTATCATACTTAAGATGTTTTCCAAAATATCTAACGTAAAAATTACTTTTAAACTTCATATTAAAATCCATAACATTCACTATTTAACAATAAATATATTTCTCTTTAAATAAAATAAACCATAATCCGATTTTTATATCAAAGAGCTTTATTATATATATATATATATATATATATAACATTGTTCTAAATTTCCAAAAATATTTGCATACATATATAAAGTTCACAAACCATATTCCAAAAGCCACTTATGTAAGTACTCATTTATTCTTGAAACCATAAATTCATTTTCCAAACTCATTTTAATATAAAAAATTATTAGCTCGATTTTCCAACAAGTAGAGAAAAAAGAAAGAAAGGAAACAAAAGCAGACAAAGGCATGGAAGACAGAATTGTTGGACCAGATGCTTGGTTCGGCATTCACTAAAATGCCGAACCAAATTTATGGTCCGGCATCCTATGATACGCCGGACCAAATAATTGGTCCGGCACGACACATCCATCACCGGACCAAACATTCGGTCCTGTACACAGGCATGTAGGATCAAATTTTCAGTCCGACAAATAGGAGGCTCTTGAACAGAAGCACCAAACCAGACGAGGAAGAACAACCAAGCCGGACATGCTCCATGGCCCAAATGCCGATCCAAACGTCACTGCCCTGATGTCAGACCAGATTCAGATAGTTATAATCTCCACCTCCACACTTCACAACTCCACTCTATAAATACTAGAGCATCTTAATAACAATGGGGACCGATTTTGGGAGAAAAGAGGAAAAACTCTGTTGAGACTTATTTACTCTAGCTACTTTAAATTTTTACTCTTTCCGAACAAACTTATATTTGTAATCAAATCAAAGAATAATAAGATGGACAGTGGATGTAGGCACATTTTGGCGGAACCACTATAAAACCCTATGTCGTTTACTTTCCTTAACTGTTTTTCGACTTTGAGCTTGTGAATTGTTCTGTGATTACAAAATTATCCCTTAACGTATTGGAACATTAAAAACTCCAAATCACTCAACTTAAATGTGACTTAGCTAAAATCGAACTTAGAGGTGTTTGTTAAATTTTTATGCAAACATTTTTGGTGCTTCCACAGAGATGACACATGGAGAGCCGAACTCTTCTGTCCACCCTCCTTCCAAACCTTAGCTCAACATTAGAACATGGCTCCCTCTAGGTGCAACACCTATAAGGGTAAGTGTGCGGCCATTCCCAGTACACTCAATCTCATCCTGTGTAGTTAATGCCCCGCTATTATCCCGCTATAACCCTGCTATATCTCGTAGCGAATTTCTACCGCTACAATTTTTCCATATAGCCCCAAAATATAGCCTTTCCGCTTTAAGCCCCGCTATTTCCGCAATATCCCGTTATTCCCGCTATATTCCTCTATACCTTCTTTAATAAAATGAATCGAAAATTTTCATTTATACATTATAAAAATTATGAAACTAATTTATTTGATTTAATTTTTAATATTTTTTCAGAAATGAAAATACTCTAATATTCTACTAAATTCAATTATGTTATATAACAGTTTTACTTTTAGTTAAAGTATATTCACACGTGTTTTTATTTAAAATTATTTATGTAATAATTATAAATCAATTGAATGATAATTTTTCATTTAATTACCATTTATATATTTGCGAAAACATTAAGTACGAGTTTTATATGCTATTTTAGAGCCATTCGCTATATCCCGCTATATCCTCGCTATATCCCCGCGATGACTTTTTGCACCCCCACCGCTTTAAATCTGCCGAGTGCTTTAACTGCACAGATCCCATCCAAGAAGATCAATAAAACCCAGCTACCCACTCTCAACCTCCAGACTCAGCTGTCACCCAAGAAGACATGGTTAGGGTTGTGAATGAGATGACTGACCGCTTCGCTGCCCAGCCAAAAGCTTTAGTGGACCAACTCATGACACGCTTAAGAGGCACGAAGGAATCCACTCACAACACTGAATCTCGAAGTGAGTCTCGATTTTAAGAGTCGCGTAGCTGGAACAGATCCCCTCCAAATGAAGAATTCAATCAAGAAGATACAAAAACTCAAAGCCGAGCTGGGACTCAACCCGAAGTTCGTCCTAAAAGAACATCAAGAGCTGGGCCCAGTCAAGGGGGCACCAGGCAAGCACCGACTGTGGATGACCTGTCATGCTTCGAGCCAACCATCGCTAATCCAGCCTCAACCAAAGTTCCAAACGCCATCAATATCAAAGGGAAGCCCCCACTTCTCCTAGGGCTGCCCCAAAATTCGAGGAGAGGATGACATGCATCTTCAGGGAATATCTTAGGCGCGAACAACTCGAAAGAGGGATAAGGGCAAGAGTGTCCAACCCCTTCACCTGGATATAGAAGCAACAACCATGCCTCGAGAATGGAGGATGCCTACTATGGATCCCTACAAAGGCATATCCGACCCAATCATCCACTTGTAGCGCTACACCTAATACATGCTCATGAATGGAGCAACAGAGGGTGTGTTGTGTAAATGTTTCCGCTATTCCTATCGAACTTAGCAACCACATGGTTTTGTCGCCTGCCTCGCGGTTCCTTTAGATCTTGGGAAATGTTGAAGGAAAAGTTCATAAGTCAATTTCAGATCCACGTGGAACAGTCCAAGGATGGCTACTCCTTATCAGACGTAAAACAAAAGGCAGGAGAACCGCTGCAGCAATATCTTACCCGTTTTAACGCTGCTGTAGCAGTTGTGCAAAACACCTATGAAAGGCTTACACTGATGGCGCTGTGCGGAGGCATCCACCCGAATTCAAAGCTAGCAAGAAGATTTACGAAGGAAAATCCCCTAACTCTTCAGGATTTCTTTCATGAAGCTAGAAAGTACATGAGATTAGAGGACGCAGCGGCCCACTTACATAGCGAGCAACCTACAAAAGGTTCTTGCATCAAGGAAACATGGGTGCCCACTCCGAGGGGAAGGGAATAAACCAAAAAAGGAAGGAAAGAATGGCCACCAAGGAAAACCTAGAACTGAAAAAGGCTATAAGCGACGATACAAGCCTGGATCGAGGTTCGATTAATACACTCCTCTGAACAAAACTATGGAGAACATTTACATGGCCACTCAACATGAGTTGAAATACAAACGCCCTCCGAACAAAGAAGCCGCAATTAGAACAGTAAAATATTGCTGCTTCCATGAGTCTCATGGGCATAACACTAAAGAATGCCAGCATTTGCGGGATCTTATTGAGGAATATATCTGAAAAAGGAAACTGGAACGATACGTGCAGAAGGGCACAACTCTCCTACGCCGATTCACGAAGGATCTTGGCAACACCCGGAAGGGAACAATAAGGAGTGAGCGAATACGAGCCGTTCCAACCAAAAGAAGATAATTGTCCACACTATATCTGGAGGCCCACATATAGCCGAGGGATGTGGGGCCAAAATGGGGAGGCATGGAAGATCCTTAAAAGACAGGGGAGGATATGTTCATTCCATAACTAAAGGACGCATCGCTAAACGGAGATAAAAGGTCGACATAAACTTCAACGTTGAAGATTTTCTTGGAAAGCTATATCCACACACCGATCCTATGGTTATCTTCGCCTGGATCGGTCCGGCGGAGGTGCTCCATATTTAGTCGTTATAGGAAGCTCGGTGAATATTTTATTCAAACTTGCATTCAACAAAATGAAGTTATCAATGAAAGATGTATCCCCATGCCATAAGCCCTTGCACGGGTTCATTGGGGAGCAATGATACTGCTTGGACAATGAGACTTGTAAGCTGAGCTAGGTAGTTACCCCCGATCAATCATCTGAAAGCAAACGTTCGTGTTGGTGGACGAGCAACCTACCTACAATGCGTTCATGGGAAGGCCTGCGTTGTCATATTTCCAGGTAGTCTTTGCACCATGGTGTTTGAAGATGAAATTCCCAAATGATAATGGAATAGGAGAAGTAGAAGGCGACCAAGACATGGATCGCGATTGCTACGTGACAGAACTCCGCCAAAACAAGAAGAAGGAAAAAGGGAGAGGCATAGGGGTCGCCCTCTGTGCCAAAAGTGCAGAAGAATAGCAATCAAAGAAGGCCCCTCCTCTCGAATATAGTAGTGACCCATTTAACGAGTTGAACCCCAAAGATAGAAAGGAGGAGGTCAACGCTGGTCCATGGAGGCTATGGAACGTGTGATGGTAGACGAACACGACAAAACAAGGCTTTTAAAGATAGGTTCTCATTGAACCTACGTAAGAACTTGGATGTATTCGCATGGACCCACGAAGACATGGTGGGAATATCCCCAAAAATAGCTTGTCATTCCCTTAATATTGACCCAACCAAGATCCCGATCAAACAAAAGAAAAGAAACATGGGGATAAAATGGTCAACTGCTCTCAACGAAGAGGTGAAGAACCTGCTCGCCAACGGCTTTACCCGTAAAGCCATTTACCCAAAATGGATCTCCAACCCAGTTTCAGTGAAAAAGCCTAACGGGAAGTGGCAGACCTGCATTGACTTCTCCAACATCAATAATGCGTGCCCCAAAGACTTATTTCCTTTGCCCCAAATATCAAAAAATTTGCTTACTGTCTGCTGATAACATCTAGGAAATTATGACACTACTTTCAATCGCACTCAGTTAGAGTTCTAACGGATCAACCTTTGAGGCAAGTTATACATAAAACAAACACGTCAAGGCGCCTGTTAAAATGGTGCATTGAGCTGAGCTAGTATGACATTACATACCACCCGCGCACCGCAATTAAGGGACAAGACTTGGCTGATTTCATAGCTGAGTTCACAATACGAGATAAGGAGGCAGCAGCAAGGGTTGAATAAGCTGTCAAATGGAATATGTTCGTTGATGGAGCATCAAATGAGCTAGACTTGGGGGCAGGAGTCATAATAGTCACACCCCGAGGAAGGAAATTAAGCTATGCAATGAAACTAGAGTTCGCTGCAACAGTAACGAAGCTGAATACAAGGCAATTATAGGTGGCTTAGAAATCATTAAAGAAATAGGAGTTAAGCCGATATATATACATAGCGATTCACAACTAATTATTAACCAGATCCTTGGAGAATTCCAGACTACCGAACAAAAGCTTGCGTCCTACCTCAAAAAGGCCAAAACCCTCCTTGATGAGCTAGACTGCTATGTAATAAAACACATCCCACGAGGAGAAAATTAAAAAGCGGACGCCCTCGACAAACAGGGCTAGCGTAAGAACCAAGCCAATGCCGAGGGCAACCTCCTCATGAGACAATCCACACCAAGTTTCTATTGTCTGCAAATCACAGTGATCGCAGACAATGAGGAGACATGGATGACCCCCATCATCAGATACTTGCAAGAAGGAACCTAACCAGCAAATCAGAACAAAGTCGGGAAAATCATAAGGAGGGCATCCCCTACACCATCTAGAACGGCATACTGTACCGTCGCACCTTTTCTAGTCCACTACTAAGATGTGTCGTCATGAACGAAGCAGAAGATATCCTTAATAACATTCGTCAAAGGAGTTGCGGCGATTACACCGGAGGGCAAACTCTTACTAGAAAGATCCTATGCTATGGCTACTTTTGGCCCGCACTGAACAAGGACATGGCCGAATTTGTTGAGAAATGTGACAAATGCCAAATATTTGCCAAGTTCCCAAGATTACCACCTACTGGTTTAAACCAGATGGTCAGCCCCTAGCCCTTTGCCATCTGGGGAATTGATCTGATCGAGGAACTCCCCATGGATCGAGGAGGAGAAATACGCTACAGTGGTAGTGGATTATTTCACCAAATGGGTGAAAGCGGAGCCTTTGATCAAAATTTCATCTACCAAAGTGGTAAACTTCCTAATACGTAACATTCATGTGCAACTATGGGGTGCCACAAAAGATCATATCGGATAACGGACTCCAATTCGACAGTGAAGAATTCTCCAGTTGGTGCTCTGACCATGGGATTTCCCAAAACTTTTTGGCTGTGGCATATCCCCAGGAAAATGGGCAAGTCGAAGCAGCAAGCAAGGTGTTGAAAACATTGATCAAGAAGAAGCTAGAATATTCCAAGGGGGCAAATGACGAAAAACTGCCTACTACTTAATGGGCCTACCGAACTTCTTACAAGATTGCAACAGGGCACACACCATTCGCGTTGGCATAAGGAGCCGATGCCATGCTCCCCATCGAAACAGACGTCTCTCGCACCAAAGAATGCATTACAATCCGGAAGAAAACGAGGAACTCTTAAACATATCACTCGACTGGATCGAGGAAAAAAGAAACGGTGCCTTTAAAGCCGCCACTCATAGATAGAAGGTGGCAAGGCAATACAACTCTAAGGTGAAGCTTCGAGCGCTGTAAGAGGGAGACTTGGTAATCAAGCAAGTCTTTCTACGACCAGGAGAATTGGATCCAATTTGGGATGGGTCATTTGTCGTTCATAAGGATCTTTATAATGGAGCTTACATCTTGTCAACTGTAGATGAAGAGATGTTTGGAAAGCATGGAATCTCCAACATCTTCATCGCGATTTCTCTTGAGATGTAAAGAAATGTGTGCTGAATGAAACAATAAAAGAAAGACATTGGACGTAGGCATATTTCGGCCGAACCACTATAAAATTTGGTTTCTCGCATTACTTATCTTATTTGAACATTCTTTCATTTAATTATTTATCTGATGACTATTCCTACCATGAGCAATTTTAGGTGCTTGCCGACAGCGGTGAAAGTAAGATAGCCATGATAAGAGGCATGAAACAAGCCTTGGCAGTTCACCACTGACGATCGGCACCCCCAAACTGGCAACGATGAACCAATCATAAGCCACGGATTAGGCACGATTTATAGCTTAGGAAATTCATTATTAGCGTTTTGCTCGCCAACAACTACGAACAGATTATAAACCCCACAATTAAGGAGTGGCTGTAGCTAGGGGTAGTTTGCAATTGACAATCGGCAGTACACATGTCGGCAATGATAAATTGAATAAAACTCATGACACTGGCAATAGCCTGAGTAGTTATCGTTCGCGATCAATAACAGCGCTTTTATGGTTTTTTGTGTCACTGAACACTATAATAATTAATTAAGTTGTAAACAGTTCACAAATAGACGAAGTAGACTATAAAAATCATGCATCACAAAAGTCATTCCAGATAAACATGCAAAAGACAGAAGTTTAACAGTACAATATTAAAATCTTTAAGTACAAAGCTTTTTGTTTGTATATACAAATACTGAACCATTGTACATCCTTCAAAAAAACATGCAGAAAGTGAAATGAAAATTTCCTCTACTATAAAGGAGGAACGACCTTGTCGCTCGGCTTGATCCCGCAGACCATGTCTCTCAGAGTCTCGGGCTGCTCGAGAAAATCGCCCCTCGTTTATGAAGGCCCAACCTTTCTTGAAGAACTCGTTGTACGATGCAAGTAAGACGAAGCATAAGCTTCACATTCTAGGATAAATGATAAAAGAGCTAAAGCGAAAAAAAAGACAAGATACCTGTGGTAATGTGATGTGGATCACCAGGAACCTCAAAATCCGAACCATCCTCATCCTCCACCAGTAACTAATAACCCTTGGCGATGGCTTTGGTCTCTTCCACTGTGAACTGGTTGTTCGCCATCCCAACATCATACACGACTCCTCCCTCCTGCATGACTGCAGCCTTAGTCTTCTCGAAGAACCAAGAGTGGATTCATGCCATCACTTGAGGATAATCATCCATCCACTAAAGGTTCTTTTGTTTCCAAAACATACAATAAGTTTCCTTCAATATCTGGACTGTATCACAAAAGTCGCTGGATTTGTCGACTTCGATCTGGAAAGACACAACCTTATTCATGTACCATTCCTTATCCCTTCTCAACTGGGCTGCTCCACCTTCAACCTATTAATCTCAGTCTGGTATGAGTCGTTTCTTTTTTCCACTCGCCCCGAAACTCCTTCAGCTCAGCCAAAGCTTCCTCCGATTTCTACACCTTACCCTTGAGGGAGCGGATCCTCTCCAGATTCATCTGTCGAGCCTCATCTACTAAGCTGATTGCCTCGTCAATCTGTGCCTTGCATAGGTCGGCGACCTCTCTTGTTGCTTCTTCCTTGGCTTTCCTTATCTCGGATGTGCGAGATGCTTCGACCGCCTCTAACTTAGCTTCCTTCTTCCTGAGCGCCTTGCGAAGATTCTCTACCTCCAAACGCAACTTTACATTGATTCTCCCAAATTCTTTGCTAGCCTTGGCTAAGCGGGACTGGTAATCAACAATATTTCTGGTCTCATCCGTAATCTGGACCATCCTCGTGGTCAAGTTGGCGAAATCAAGAGTCTTTGCCTCATCTAAGATCCAGACTAAAGGATTTCGAGGAAGAAGAAACTCGAGATCAGGATCCACCGGATGGCGACCTACAGAGCCAGGATTAATATCAGGATGACACTCAAAAGGATTCCACATCGGCTGCTGATAATATGAGAAATAGGTATCGACATTGCCATCCCCTAAATCATCAGGTACTTTGTGCACTTCAGGACCCATTGGATTTTGGCGGTGATGCCGAGAAGAAGTTTAGGAACCAGGGGAGGTGGCATCCTTATCCAGACACATCGCATGTTTCTGAGACGATTCATGACTCTCCTCAACACAAATTTGACGAAGTATCCTTAATATTCACTTGCATAGTCTTTTCCTTCTGAAAAGCCATCTTGGAAGAAATGGAAGCCACTTTCATCTGTTTGAACTGCTTGAGCCATCGAGACACTTCATTCCTCTTTGGACTCCGCTTTTTCCCTACAATACAAATAATAACATTAGAACAAAGAAATGGAGAAAGCATAAAAACAAAATGTGCAAGACACTGGGACACTACGAGCTACTTCAACCCCTTAGTGTAAACTGGATCAAGTGCCGGGATGGGGTCTCACTTAAGTAGGGAATACACTAGGATGGGACTCCACATGTAGAAAGGAGGACACACGGCGACTAGGCTTCATTGGATTGAGGAGCAGGTGGAGACTAGGATTCGTCAAAAAACATAAAGTTCTCAAGAAGTATCCCAAAATCCATACAGTATCAAAAGTACCTAAGGAAAGCCCAAATGCCTCGCCAAATCCCGCTCCACCTTGCACTGGAAAAAGCGGCATTCCACCCAAGTCACCAGGAGCTACACTCTCTTGGGGAGGATCGATGATAAAAGTTAGCCCAGGAGCCGGCTCAAGTTGATCTAACTACTCGGGCCACTCCTACACAGCTTTGGCATTCTTCAAGGGAGTCGCACCCAAGCATTCGCTACCTATGATCTCCACATCTGGAGAAGCACGAGCCTCCGATTCTATTACCTCGGAATCTCCCTTCGACCTTTCCTCCTCTTCACTCTCTCCCTCCAAATGAGAACCCTTCTCGTCATCGGGGGAAGGGGCATCCCATATACAAAAAGACATCCCTGAACTGGGAGGACGAACCGCACTCTTCTTACGCCTCAACTTCTTCGAGGCTTCAACCCCATCACCCTCTTCCTTATGAGCCTTGCCTTTATCCACATCTCCTCCTTCTCCTCTAGCTCGCACTGCTTTCTCGGCTGAGATTGGCCTGATCTTGTACACGGATTGTCCTAGGCTGATTAAGTTGTAAAAGCGAAGGGCCGTATCATGGAGTAGGAGCGAGGCTTCCTTCTCGACCACCGGGATAGCAATATTTCTTTGGTCATCTATTTCAAACCTTCATCCTCTGCTGCCTTCACGCAACTTGAAAAATATGGAGCAATAAGGAACTGAATCGACAGAAAGCTTAGAAAAGATAAAACGATGACTTAATGCCAGAAGTGAAAGCATGTTGGTGAACAACATCATCGCGCACAAAGAAATACTCCTTCTTGAACATGCTAAACCTAGAGTATAAATCAAGGGCAGGCTTAAATTTTTGGGTGGACTTTAAGTTGATGAAAGGACTCCCCTTTCGATAAATCCTCACATTATATAAGTATCTGACCTCTCTATGGGTAGGGGGTCTTTGATAACGCTTCATGAATATTAGTTATAAGCATGTCAAGATAGCGTAAGAGTTTGGTTAAAGCTGCATGGGAGCGACTTTCGAGTAAATCACAAAGTTGGTAATCCAATTGGAAAGTAGAGGAATTGCGCCGCACATAAAATGGTACTTACTGAATGCCATATATCCACCTGGAGGATAGTAGGCTCTATTATCCGAGCCGAGTAGTATCATGTCCCGACAAGCCATCCCGAACATAGTAGCTATGGAGTTGAGCTTTTCTATCGTCAGCACGCTGGGGTAACACTCTGAAGGCCTAAAAAGTGTCTGATTAGGAGAATAGCCCCCACCAAAGAATAGGCAGAACTGGGTTATCTGGGAGGATTGACAGAAACGTCAGAAGAAGAAGGACCAGCCCTGGCAGGCTGTGAAGAATGGACCGAAGCTTGTGACCTGATGACATATTCCTACATAAAGAAATAAAAGACAAGCACAAGTCCAACAGAGGTACAATTGCAAATGGAAGTTAAAACATTCACGGGGATCCTCCTATCGTCTAACCCAGTTTAAACCATACTCCTAACCTAACCATCTCAAGAAACTCCACCTTTTGCTCGGCATACCTATGAACTATTTGCTTGGATTATTTGGTCCGGCATTATCCTATACCGAAAGTCGAATGGCATCCCAATGCCGAACCAGACACTACAATCCATCCTTAGCACAACAATCGATCGCATGCCCATAACCAGTCGCCTGGACTTCACCACTTCATCCCTACAATCCCCGTTTACATCATCCGCTTCATCTTCCTCATATACACAGAAATTCCTCGATTGGCCACTATCCTTCGCTGTTTCCCTCCAGTCTAATACTGAACCTTAGGGTCATGACCGTCAACCTGTTCAAACTCCATCGACTCATCATAAAAATTCCATTCATAGATCACATACAATCAAAGCAAAACCCACCATCACCAAGCATGATCCCCTTCTTCACAAAATCCAAAACAAAAAACCCAAAAATCCCAGGCCAAAAGAATGGGTTTAAGAAGGCGCAGAGTTATTTGAATCCAAGCAATATAAAAGAGTTCAAAGCAGACCCCAATCGATCGAAAATAAGTTGGAGAAATTAAATTAAGAAAATAGGAGAAAAAAATAAGGAGAGAGGGTAGTATTTAAAGAGGAAAAAGGAAGGAAGATGAATGGTCGAAAGTTTTTGATCGGTGGAAGAAGCTCGGTGCCAGACTAGATGCTTGGTTCGGCATTCACTGAAATGCCGAATCAAATTTATGGTCCGGCATGTCGGACTAGATGTTCGATCTGACATCCTCTGATATGCTGGACCCAATATGTAGTCTGGCATCCTCTGATATGCTGGACCAAATCCAAATATTTGGTCCGGCATGACACATCCATCACCAGAGCAAACATTCGGTTTGGTTCACAGGCATGCCTGATCAAATGTTTGGTCCAACAAATAGGAAGCTCCAGAGCAGAAGCATCGAATCATACAAGGAAGAACAACCAGGCCAAACAAGCTCCATGGCCTAAATGCTGATCTAAACGCCCCTGTCCAAATGCCAGACCAGATTTAGAGAGTTATAATCTCTACCTCCACACCTCACAACTCCACTCTATAAATACCAAAGCTTCTCAACAACAACAGGGACCGATTTTAGGAGTAAAGAGGGAAAACTCCGCTGAGACTCAGTCACTCTAGCTACTTCAAGATTTTACACGTTTCGAACAAACTTGTATTTGTAATCAAATCGAAGTAAGAATAATAAGATGGACAGTGGATGTAGGCACATTCTGGCCGAACCACTATAAAACCTTGTGTCATTTACTTTCCTTAGCTGCTTTCTGACTTTGAGCCAGTGAACTGTTATATGACTGCAAAAATTATCCCTTAACGTGTTGGAACATTAAAAACTCCAAATCACTCAACTTAAATTGACCTAGCTAAAATCGGACTTAGGGGTGTTTGTCCATTTTTTGTGCAAACAATAACCATTTTATTTAGAAATAAGTTAGGTTTATATTTCCAAAACCAGATTTCCCCAAAATACGTGACCATTTATAATACCAATACTATATACATAACAATTTAAAAAAGTCATTTATGAAAAGAAATAATTTAGAAAATAAGTTTGATATGTGAAACTTAAAATAAACTTTACATTATACTAAAAAGGTAGATATTAGTTTATAATATTCCAAACCTTTAAATCAAAGTGATTCAAAGTCCATAGAACACAAAAGAATGCAGTACAACTAAATCCAAAGTCATCACAAGATTATCGCCATGAATTGGTCCATATAGTTCGACTTTTATATCATCTACAAATCTATTTTTATTGATTTATTCTACTAGCAAATATGAGTTGAAATTGCCTCTATAACATACTATAATCATGCATCCAAAGCATAGCAATAGATAGCAACAAACGGGATGACGAACGGACGGATTAAGGGAAATTTCCTAGAGCTGAACAATCCTAGACAATTAACTACCGAACCATCGGTGGAGCACACCAGTGCACCTGTTGTGGCGATTCCTAGAGCCGTTTCAACTCTAGGAACCCTTTGGTCAGACTTTGATGACAGCTCTTCTATCATAGATTGATACATGGGTTCTAGGGTGTAACTACATTAAATACAACTCAAACATGGCATCGTAATTTTAATTAGAATGTCAATTTTCTAATCTCTAACACTTTCTACATGCAATGATTGTAAATGAAAAAAATTGATTCGATAAAACAGTAGCAATCAATAATAGGAACACCCAACCACACATGCAAATTGATCCGATATAGGTCTCGTGGGATTTAACTCACCCTTACATAGCCTATAGCTTGCTAGATCCTCAGTTGAGCCTTGGTAACTCTTAACTTCACCAAAATTATCTAAGAACTCAAATGAAAAAAACCAACCAGCAAGCAACTAATCAAAAATTATTCCTTTATGGATCTAAAAAATAGAGATATGATTTAGAACATTTAACCATTTATCTTGACTTTATAAGGATTTTTATGAATTAATCTTGAAGAGTTTGCTCTAGATTAGAGTTTTTCTTTTAGCTTTGAGAAACTTATTTTGTTTTCTGCCTAAGAAAAATTGAACGTATAATTCATTCTCAAGTACAAAGGAGATAAGAATTCTTCCTTATTTGCATTAATGGGCTATAATTTACATTAATCCCAATACACATATTTTAGTTAAAAGAATTGACTTTTTAAACTATTTTGACAATGAACACATTTTTATTAAGATGTCTACATATCTCAAATTCTCCTTTTATTTAAGAATAAAAGATTCATACTAAATAATTATACTTATCTAGACTCAAATTCCAATTATCTTTAAATAAAATCTTAAATTCTAATTTCTTTAATATTCTCTAAATTTATAATTTATTAAAATCAACTAACTCTTAATTATATTTTTAAATGATTCTTTACACTTTTAAATACTAATATTTCCAAATTTCACAATTATTTATAATTAATTATTCTAAAAAAAATTCTTTTATAAAAGACTACAAATTCCGAACTATTGATTTAAATTTTCCAAATTAAATAATTATCTGGTTTATTATATTTACTTTAAAATTAGGGTTGTTATAGACTTCCCCCTTAAAGAAATAGCGTCCTCGCAATCTCATTTCAGAGAAAAGTCTGCATAAAAACATATATATTCAAAAGTTTATTCTTTTAAATTTAATTAACACCATAAGAATAAAACATTGTTCTAACTTACATTTTAATTTATAAAATTAGTATATTCTCCTTCCTTATTTTCTAATTGGAAAATAAGTTCACAGAAATATTTTTAACTTCAACTCTTAATTTTTTTAATTAATACTCCAATTAACTCTTTCCAAAATTTATTTTCACAATTTCTTAATTATTCTCTTTTCTACATTTTCCAATTAACTTCCATTTGAATTTAATATAAACTAATTCCAAAAATTTAAAATATTTCCCTTATCTTATCTTACTATAAAAAAATATCAAGCCATAAAATTTTAGTGATTCATTTCATCACTTGGCTGCAAAGTTGATGGCATATAGTATCAATACTGCCTCGCTAGGCACTCCACTTTCTCATAGTTTATTTGATGGCCACATTATCATTTTTAATTATTTTTTAAACTCAATTATTTTCCAAACTTCCAAATTAATTATTTCTCATGTAAAAATGTCTCATTTGATGTTTAGGACCTCCTATCGATAACACGGTGTCCCCCATATCGATAGGAATCCTTCAACAATTTATGGGTAAGTCAACACAATAAATAATCACAAGTTTTCCTTAGTTATATTTATTTTTGTGAGGACCCATGTAACTACCAACCAATTTGTCACTTTGATAAATTGTATTTATTTTTAAATTTATGCAAATAAAAGGACAATAATACAGATAATATTGTTCAAGTGATAATAGTCATAATAATCTTATTTTGAATAAATATTTTCCCTAAAATTTATATCAATAAGATGACATTGTATTTAAATTAATATTTATGAATTTAAATTAAGATTTAATGGTTTAATGATTATTTTAATTATCCAAATAATTATTTTAAAAGATGATAATTCATTTGATTAGTTATAAAGTGATAATGAATCATTTATAATAGTTTTATAAAGATATACATTTGATTTGTAAATATAAGGAAAAATTATAACGCTTTATCGATATAATGGAAGTTTTGTAAATTATTTATAATATTAATTTATATGGTGTTATAATTCAAATGTGATTATTTTAGTTAGTTTAAAATGATAAGGAATTTATTTTTGAATTTTGTTTAGAACTATATGTACGTTAATAAATAAGTGAAAATGTGACCGATAATCGGTTCCCCGGATTTCAACGATTTAACGAACAAAAGTTGTTCAAAGATGTTCGAAGTGTTATGCACCTACATGTACATACATACATACATATATATATCACATGCACATGATAACATGCACATACATACATAAATACATACATACATACATACATATATATATATTTTAAAAATGATTTAATAATTCCTAAGCTTAACCTTTAAGTAACCATAAAGCAAACATCACTTCATTGTACCACACTATCACCTTATATCAACCATCGCATGGCTTTGGGGGGAGCCATGTGCTAGGGGCTCGGGGATCAAAGAGTATGCAGTACATGCTATATTTTCAAACCTATATAAACTACTATTATACATATACATATACATACATATATATATATATATATATACACACACTTACATATAAAACCAACCTCATACATATGCAGAACAACACTCTATAATATAATACACATATATATTAACTTACAATGCTCTACAGATTATATGCTAACCAATATATGTATATAAACTTATTTATATATACACTCATTCGAATGCAAAAATATATATAAAACAAAAATTATTAAACAAACATATATTCAATACATAGATATATAGGCTGTCATCCAATGTAATTCTTTCAGACCTTCGTATATATGCAAACAAAACACTCAAAGTAAGAATATTCAGCCATATATATATATATATATATAAACTTACTGTAACATATACTAATCTTATATATAATGCCTTAAAACCAATAGAGAAGCATAGCAAAAGCACGAGGAGGACAAAGTAGCGAAGAGCGAAGTCAAGCCGCGGGGAAGAGAAAGAAGCATAGAGGGTTCCGAGCATTGGTGGTGGTGGTGGTCGGGAAGGCACGGCATGCAGGAGTGGGGTGTTCATCCATGGAGTGGGAAGCATGGCTTACGGGCTAGGGGAGATGCAATAGGGGCAGAGAGCGTTGCTCGGCATGGGTGCATGGTTGACGTGGCATGTTAAAGGCAGAGGCAGAATCTGGCTTGCGGGGGAAGAGCGGGTGGAGGGGGAGAGGAGATCGAACAGCATGTAGAGAAACAACTGGCTCAGCTAAAATTTTGGAGAAGAGGAATAAAATACAGAGAAGAAGAAGAGTTGTGTCGGGCTTTTTTAAAGAACAGTAACTGAGAAAAGAAAGAAATGAACAGTACAAGTTGAAACATGATCTCCAAGAAAAATAAAAAGAATATGAACAGTGGCAGGTCAAAATCAGAATTTATGGAGATAGTAAAGAAAATAGCCATTGAGTTATACGAGTTGAATGCACAAAGAATTTAAAAGGTCATAAAAACCAAAAGTCATAAAATCAGTACTGATACAGTTACTATTTTCGCGGATTCTGCTATGAACCGGACTTCGAAACACAGAATTGAATATACCATGGAGACAGCCCGACTAGAAGATCAAAACAGTATACAGATATCAGTGGTACGACCATCCTATCAAAAGTCGATATTCGGTATCGAAAATGCTGATAAAATGCCGGAATTAAGATAGATGGAGCAATAGCAGTCAAAATTTGAAGAAATAAAAGATAACGTCACACTCAGAAATTGATTTACAAATTTATTGTATAAAAATATTCAGGTTTGGAAAACATTTTATTATCATCTAGTATTAACTGATTTAATCTGAAATTGAAATTACACAACGAAATAAACTTTCATATTATTTGATGAAAATTTACCATTTACTATGTTATATAAACGTATTCCAAGTATCAAATTTTTATTTTGAAACTTTATTATTTAAAGTTTCACAAAAATTCAGCTAATTACGTTATAAAAACTATTAAAATTTATGGCGTTACAAGTTCTGACTCGAGTGTTTTGTTTTCATTATGCTCGGGTCAATCTGAGCTTTTCATTGTATTGAAGACTATTTTCTGGAGGAAGAAGACGAAAATTCAGTATATTATTACTATTTATAATTATTATTCCAGTGCTTACTGTGTTCCGCTGCATTATTTGTTTATTTCCTGATGTATGTATAACTCTGATTTGAATTGTAAAAGTGCAATCAAATGTCATTGTAAAACAGCTTCATGAACTGTTTATTTGATTATTATCTTTTGTCATTCCACTGCGAGATTCTATGTTTTGTTTTTCCGTCTTTTCTATTATTTTCTTATTTACCCCGTAACAATCCGTCCTTCTATATGGTTTGAGTCGGCACGTGTGTCTGCTTAAAACATACAAAAAGGCGGGATGTTACAATATTATGGCTGTATAATGAATTCAAGGGATGTAATTTAAAGACATTAATGTTTCAATAATGGTTGTAAGATACAATTATTGATATATGTAGGATCATTAAAGAACAGTGGGAGACATGCAACATTCATATGAAGAGATGCATTGATTTAAAGAACGAAAATGACACGGACTTCATTAATCAAACGACCAATTTCACAATAGTTAGTTGACCTATTATTGGATAATTAGTTGATTGATTAATGTGTAATCGGTACACCAATTAATGGTTACCATGTACTACTTTTCATTCTTTTTTTATAAAATCTTATCCACGGCGTATTTTGTGTGATGTGAAAAAGTTTGAAGAGAACTGCAGATTATGTGTAGGTTTTAATAATTATAAACTTCTCAGATTCAATAACTAATCGATAATAAAACATATTTCTTTGTTACATTTTGGTTCATCTTCGAGCGATTGCTTTAGTTTCTCTTAGTTTGTTTGCTCCATAAAATATTGTTGATCGCTTGTACTTGACTCCAATGACTTGTTATCTTCTTTTATAAGTTTTTGTCAGTGCTTTGTGTTTCCTCCTATCGATATAACTCAACCTATACCTATGTACCTCTATCATATGCTTGACATTTCCACATTTATTTTTCCTTTGTCATCAACAAAAGGGGAAAAAATTGGGAAATCAACATGGTACTTAATAAATCTATTTTTATCCTTTCTAACTTTATTTTTATAATAAAGATAAGCAATCATTTTTTGATTAAGTCGTTAAAGCAGTTATTATTGAAATACAAATTCTCAGAAAATTGAATATATTTGTCAAGAATTCCAAAGATCCATAGTGGTTATATCACATTATTTTCACATTTTTAATTTTAAATCCATATGTTTCTATAAACCAGTGACTTTTGATAGAGTTAGGTATATCTATAGGAGTAATTCTGCGATTTATTTTAAATTACTAAGTCTACAATAAAGTCTCGATCGAAATAGAAGTTGTCTTTCCTTCTATTATATACTCCTTATAATATGTTATATTAACTATTTGTTTAATTTAAGTATATTTAATAGAAAAATCATAATATGTTTTGTGACAGTAGTTACAATATGTTGTAATCATGAGAATTTATCATAATAAAACTAAATATATCATTTTAAACATTCGTATTCAGGATGTATCGAGACTGGATACTGATAAATCGGTTGAGACTAAAGTACATACTGCACTCTAAATGTTGTGTTGTAAATTACTCAAGGCTGATGGATGCACCAAGGGGTTAAGTACTAACAATCACTAGATAACTATGGAATGACTCGCTTGATAGGTTTCTGTTGGTTAACATTACTAAGGTCAAACAGAGAATATTGAAGTGATAATATTACACGGTTCTCTCGACTTGAGACATTGAACTTCAATGTGGACAATCCATTTCGACCATGGTTGAATCGTGGCATGTCATGACCATCGAATAAATATCGTTAGGTCGCAGTTGAAGCATCGGAAGTGAAATATTATTCAATAGCGAATTCATCTCCGTGGCTGTATAAGGTGTGTATCACGTTAAATTGTAGTCAACTCAAAAGCAAAGCCTCTAGTCGGAGTAGTTGGTTAATTATATTTATTATTATTGAACCAAGGATTTTGTGTTTGGATTATACAAGTTGAATGTGGACGATATTGGAGTTTTGACCACACCGAAT
Organism: Allium cepa; assembly: GCA_030765085.1. Lineage (NCBI taxonomy): Eukaryota > Viridiplantae > Streptophyta > Magnoliopsida > Asparagales > Amaryllidaceae > Allium > Allium cepa. The sequence goes on along the minus strand of CM060931.1, from coordinate 83,362,065 downwards.
TCCATTAGACCTAATGTGATATAGTTTTGACGAAAAAAATTAGTGTAAATAATCACCACTCCTGGGGATTGCTTAAAATGGTAAAATTGGATTTTACCAAACCATATAAGCGATAAATTCGGCCAAACTACCACACCACTAGCTAAGGTGCGTGTGAACGTTAATATTTGAATTGTTTGATATTAATCGCTGACTAGGTTTGCACCTTATGAATCACACAACAGCAATATTGAATATCCTAAATACTGCATAATTTAAGTAAATTATGTTTGTTGTAAATTAGTTAAAGTGATTAATATTTATGAAAAATTAATTATAGAATTTTATTAGATTTATTTTGATCAATATTTAATATAATATATGTATAAAAGTTATATGTACACATTGATATACGATATCGATATACATTTAAATTAGATTAAAAATATGCAAATAATAACCGGTTAGGAAACATGCGTAGGCCCATTATCCTACTTGTTTGGCCGACTATGATAGGAAGGGAGGGGTGTGATATTTTATTTTAAAATGGGTTTGAATTGGTTTAAAAGAAGAGGTAAAAGTAAGATCGATATCCTCTTTTCTCTCATTTTCTTTTCCTATATATACTCGTTGTCGCCCCATTTTCAAGGTGACTCTTGAGCCTCCATCAACCCTAATCATTGTTGCAAGTTTATGCCATCCTCCCCACTTAATTTTCAATCCAAAATCAAATCAAATTATTTCAATGTATGGTGATCTCTTCGGTTAGTAGATTGCTAAAAAAGACTGAATTTAATTCAAGGAGCAAATATGATTCAACATTCAAGTTGCGATATCAAAGATGCAATATGGGTAACATCTAAACAATAGTAATTAATTTACTTGTCATTTGAATCACACTTTATGTACAAATTAAAAAAAATTATCGCAAATTTATATGTTTGTTTGTTGTCAATTGTATACGTGTGTGTATTAAAATATTATATATGAGTATTTTATTTTTGACTATTCATAAATAAAAAATTCAAAACTAAAATTAATTTTTAAATAATTTTAAAGTTAAATTTGAATCTTATATAATTGTAAAACGTAATATGCATGTGTGTGTATAATTATTTAACATATTTTTTACGACTGTATTTTAATAAATATATGTATGTTGAAAAAAAAATGATTCTCTCTATGTGTGTATGTATTAAACTGAAAATTAAAATATCAATGTATGTATATATGTGCGTGTGTATTATAAAGTATGTTTGAAAATTAAAAAAATAAAATCATATGGAATTGATAAAATTAAAAAATGTTTTCTTTCAGCCCATACATATCAGATTTTAGAAAGAACAATTTTTCCAAAAACATTTTCTTGGCCCAAGTAATATATATTGTTTTATGTTAAAATAATATAACATTACTTATATATTTACAAATTGGAATTTTATGATTTTAAAATATATACGTATGCATTTTCATATATATATAAAAAATTAATATATTGGAGAAAAGGCACAAGGATAAACTTTGAAAAAAATTTAGGCTAAAGGACAACAAGTTTTACTTTTATCTAATTTAAAATTAGTAATTAATATAAATTTTGGAATTAATTTGAATTTTTCAAAACAAATGATATAAGTATTGATTAATATATATATATATATATGAATAGATTTGAATTTGAATTTGAAATGAAATTCAAAAACAAACATTTTAAAAATACTTGGTTTTAAAAATAGTTTATGTGAGATTTTTATTAGTATACAATTAATCTAAAAATCATTTTCTTTCAAGATTACATATATAAATAAAAATAATGCATTTATAAAATAGGAAATACAATTTAAAATAATGTAAAAATAAAAAAACCATATTCGCATGCAAATTACAAATGTAAGCCATTAAGACATTAGATTAACAAGTGTCGAAATATTAACCTATGGTTTAACAAGTGTAATAATGTTATCATTAAGATTTACAAACGTCACTTTTGTTTTTATTTTTGGGAAAATTAATAAAAAAAAGAAAACTAGGTTATATAATATTTCTACTCTCGTCTCTCTCATTTCTTTTATCTTCATTTTCAAAAACAAAGCCTGTACAAACTTGAAACCAGAAAAGAAAAAAGTTTTAAAAAACAAAAGCCTATAAAAAATTCAAACCATAAAAACATCAAAACAAAACAACCACTACAACATTTAAAACCTGAAGCAAATTTCAAACAAATTCAATATTTGAACTCAACAAACATCAAGCATTCCGGATTCAAAAAAAATCAAGTTGAAGATCAGTTTTAAGGTTAAAAAAATCAAGCAGATCAAAAACAAATCCCAGTTTTTCAAATTGACCAACTTCCAGGTTTATAGAATTCTCTGTTCTTCTTTAAAAAGGTGAGTAAACTCTTTTAAAATCTAGATTTGAACTAGTTGCTTGTGATTATGCTTTAAGTTAAGTTATAAAATTGGTTTTATATATATATACACACATACACAAATATGAATATATGTGCTTGTGCATGTCTGTACACATGAATATATGTTCTGTTCCAGGCTTACAGGTTCCAAAACCTGTTTCAAAAATCAAAAGCTCTTTCTCAAATCATTTTTAGGCTTCGAGATCTAAATAAAACATGTTTGTATGATAATGCTTGAAGTTTTAGAAATAAATTTAAGCAAAATAAATTAAAGCTTTTTCTGGAAATTGGAAAATATAGGCAAACCCAAAATATGTTGAAATTTCAAACATCATAATTTCTGGTTTCAGGTATACCATCTGAAATGTTTTCGAAAATAATGATTTTTAATTGAAATCATAATTTTTAAGTAAGAATTCACTGAGATTGGTAAGTTGATCGATTTCAGGTTTTGGGGCAAATTTTGGCGATCGGTGGAAGTGGTGGTCTCGGGATCATGGCTGAGGGTAGCCGGGGGATGGATGAGCTCGGGAAAAATGATCAGGAAAATTCATGATCATCGTGGTGGCCAAACATTGATGATCTTGGGTTTAAGCTCACATTTTGGTATTGCTCGGAGTTCGATAAACTGCATCTTCATAGTGGATCGGAGGTCACCGGACATGGGGGAATCGAAGCATCGGACATTGATGAAGCTTTGGATACATTCACATGATCTCTGATGGCTAGGGGCGGCCATGCGAGGCGATCGTTTGACGATCGTTTTTGTTCCAGTTTGGGGCAGATGGCTTGATTCCAAGTTCGTCAACATTTTGGGTTTCTGGGTAGTCGGTTGGCTAAAGGAGGTTGTCATCAACTTGGCAATAGTCACAACATCGACCAGAGGTGGTCGGAGTGGTGTGCAACATGCACATGATCTAGGTTTGTGTCAGTAGCCTAGTTGAGGAAGAAGGGTGGATGTCTCGAAGTAGTCTTCGGGGGATTCGTGCGCTAGCTCGAGTTTTTGTTCGGGTATTTGCATGTTAGTACCGGGTTTTAAAAACTTAACACAAAAACAAAGTAAAAAATTTTGGGTGGCTCGAGGAAGTCTCGGGAAAAATGGTTCAAAGCTTGGGGAAGTCTCGGGGAGGTCTTGGGTTGTTGTAAAATAGTTTTTAAAATTTTAAAACAAGTTCAAATTAAAAAATGTTTGACTCATTCTTTTGAATCATTGTTTTGTTTTAAGTATGGGATTAGTTTAAAGTTTAAAAGTATATTATTTTAAAATAATTAAGTTTAATTAATTAATTATGTGACATTATTTATAAATAAATTCTTAATTTATTTTAAAATAAATAATGTAATTAAAGAGTTAACTAAGATGAAATGTTTTTAAATTATTAATTAACCTCAATATCTTAAGCTAAATTATGTGTTAATTAAAGATTATAATGATAATTAAGTAATTAATTTAGATAAATAATTTATCTTTTAATTAATTAATTAAAGTTTAAATTAAAGATTAATTAAGGACAATTACTTAACGACAGTAATTAAATGATAATTACTTAAAGGATAATTACTTAATGATAGCAATTAAAGAATAATTAATTAATTTATTAATTGATGATTAAAGGTTAATCAAATGATAATTAAAGGTTAATAATAATTAAGGTTAATTACTAAATAATTAAGATTAATTAATTAAGGGTTAATTAATTTATAATTAAGGATAATTAATCATTAATTAAGGATAATTAATAAAAATAATTATATAATTAATTGATTGATTGGTTATAATCACACGATTAATTAATCTTGCTTATAAATGATTGATTATTATTGAATACCTGGATTGGTTGATATCTCTGATATGTGTTTGTGATACTTTGTGATATAATTGTTTTGTCCAAAGCTATGACATTTGTGATATATTTTTATGTGAGTATGAAAATTGTTGGCCTTTAAACGACATTTGAATTTCGACACGACAGGGAGTCGGATTCCAAATGGTTATCCGAAACCCACATCGAACCTTAATAGTGAATCTTTGTGACTTGTTTATCCACGTATTTTAAAAATAAACGCTCTTTATTCGGATTAGTCCGGAGAGACTTTGTGTCTAAAACCCATTCCGAATAATGATACGATGAAATTGGAGGGCATTTGAAGATGGTGGTGAAGACCGGGTATTTTCGAGAACGTAAAGATTACCTATCGATTATCTCTACACTGAGTTGCTCCAGTACAAAGATCTTCATATGTGATGCGGAGTCCAGTCAGGATTGTGGATATCCGGATTGCAAGGGCTTCTTCCTTTATTGGATGAAGTGCCTTCGGTTCCATCAAACCCAGGATGGACTTTTATGGTTGTATGATTGACATTACACTTTGAGATACAAAGCTGATTTCTATCAAATACATTTCTGTTTGGTGGCGGAGAATTTATTCTCTTAGCTTAACGCCCTTCTCTGAGACGTACAAGCTCAGAGGTTATGTAGTTGATGGTTATTAGTGAAATACTCACAATTTGGTAGTGTGACATGCTAAGTGCTGATCATTTGTTGATCGTAGCATAGGTTTTTTGAAAAGCGTAGCTTTGTCGATGAGACTTCGTCGAACCTCACAACCTGTTTATGGTCGAAACGGGAAGGATGCACAAGGTTATAGGGGTAGCGTCCCTTAGGGTATGTGCATTTCCTTCTGGTAAAAAGTGGTATTATTGTATGGAGCCCAGATACTTAACTTATGTGGTTGTTGGTTGTTGTTGTTGGTGCTCGGATAAAGATCGGTTATGACCAGGGGATGGCATACTCATGTCAGTAGTTACCTAGTTACAGAAGTAACCTGGCCTTATGTTGGCAGAGATCCGGTTAGGTTCACGGAGCATCCCTCCAGAGGCATACCCATTCAGTGAGGAAGTTTTTTATCCTGACAATTATTGGAAATCCAATCATCCAATATGAGCCCTATACGGTTTTAGTTGTAGAACCTGCCATCTAATATGCTAGCTATAATAGGCATACTATAATGGTACATATGCTGGCTAAGATTAATATTATGCTTTCGAAATATTTTTCTACACTATGCACTAATAATATATCAAAGAGTTTTCTCTTGTCAAGCATGTTTGACTTCATAAGGAGAAATCTCCTCCAAGTGTGCGATTGCAATGTGTGTGCCGGGAGGCCTTATGGTAGCTTCATTTTCCAAAAGCATGAACGGATTTCTTTGTAAACTGTTTTTACACAACAACTGTTTTTGTTTACTCGTAATAGTCCCATAACTGACCTAGAGTTTATTGTTTCCCTTCCTAAACTCTAGGATCCCTTAATTTTCCACACGAGCAGCCACTACAAGAAAGTTTGTTATTAATAGCGCCATTAGATAACACGTTACTCTAAAGCGTTATCGTTGAATTTTAATGGTTTGTTATTTTACGTTACATAATGCTTTAGCAAAAAGCGGCCCCAAAACAAAACATCCCACTCCCAAATATTTTGTTTCCCTCCAATCTAAACAAGACCGTAACAGCTTACCCATTTTCAATTTTATCCCAACCCTAAATCAAAACCCACGAAGCAATCTATAAACCTAAATCGAAACCCTGAACATTCTCTATCTTCGGTATCTCTCAAAAACACCCTGAATTCCGTAATGAGCTGATTCGAAGAAGTCAAGCTGTTGTGCGTGTAATTCAATTTGAGGAGTGCGTCTAGAACCCTACATCGGTTTGAGTTATGCATAACTTGATTTTGTTCTTCTGTTTTTTGTTTTTGATTTCATTTGATTTTTTTAACTGTTTAGTAATTATGGATAAACTATTTTTTAAAATCAGCCTAGGACTTTAATCCTTTATTTCCTCAATTTGTGAAGGTTGTAGTAGTATCCTCTTCCCATCTTCATTAATACATGCTTGGCGTTGCATTTTAGTGAGAATATCCTTTTGGTCTCCATTATATAAGTTAGTGTAATAAGATATAGCTTCATTCTATATTTCTTCTGGATTGTACATACACTCTCCATTAGCCTTGATTAACGCTTGTAATTTGTTTGAGTACGTTTGTTTGGACATTTTAGCATGGAAAAATTGTGAAGAAGTATCACCTTGTTGAAGCCATTGTACCTTGGCCTTCAATTTATTACTCCAATGCTTGTATTTTTGTTGATTTTGAAATATGTGTCTTGCCTGCAACTTTAATTCATATATATCCAAATTTTTAGGTTCTTGATCAAATAGTTCTAGCAACATATTGTTCTCCTTCTCAGCTTCAATAAGATAAGTATTTTCTTTTATTCGAACTTTGTTCGATTACTTCAAGTTCTTTTTACATTCTATGAGTTTATTTAGTCATGTATACTTAAAGTCCTCCTATGTGTGCATGTTTAAAGCATCTGCAACACTTTGTTCATACCCGTCGTGTTGAAACTATGAGTTACCATACCTGAAAGGCCTCCCTTTTTGTTTGAATGTCTGAATTAAATACACCAACAAAGAATTATGGTCAGTAGAAAAGTTAGGTAGTACCAATGCTTTCATGAGAAAAAGGATCTAAAATAGAGATAAGTTCACCAATATCTTATCAATATTATTAGCCACACCATTCCTTCCCTAAGTGTAACTAAAACATAAAGCTTTTAATTAGTCATCCCTGAATGTAATTGACTATTATTAAAACTTCATAACTGATGAAATGGAATAGGTGGTCCTTCTCGCTTGTTAGTTGAGGATAAAGAGTTGTTGAAGTCGCCCATAAGTAGTCAAGCGTCGTAGTTTCTTTTGATACAAATATGATTTGTTGCTATAGTCTTTCTTTTTCAGTTTGAATATTGCTTGCATAGAAGGTTGTCAATACAAAACGGAAACCACTAGTATTTGTGATATCCATCAAAATATGTTGTGTTGATTGAAAATCCTTATAAGTTGCCAAACATGCTTGTCCCAAATAAGTAAAATTCCACCCCTACAACCATTGTTACTATTTGTAATCCCATCCCAGTGTGATTGGATTTTTGCACAAAATACTATAAATTAGTCTCATTCAATTTATTTTCCAACAAATCATAAATTTATTTTCCAATAAATCAACTATGGTTGGTTTAAAGTCTGTCAGGAGTAAGAATATGTCTTCTATACATTTGTCAGTATTCATACCTCTAACACTCCAGATGATGATACTCATCTACTACTCATCTACCTTTTGAACTACTCCGTAAGTGTCTGTAACAACCTGCATATTTATCGATTTTTATATTTAAATATTTTATTTAAATATTTTATCGTTAATCGGATTTTGGTCCGAAGCTACTTTTTGCAAACGGTCAAATTAGGACTCGAGACCACTTCCATTGAGTTCGAAACGTCGTTTGCAATCTTCTAAGTATAAACATTGATATGTTTGGGGTTAGTGGAATTTCACCACTTTTTCACTCGAGCCTTTGGTTTGGACTTTTAGCCCATTAGGCCCAAGTTCCACCCCCCCTTCTTCTTCATTGCTTCATTTCATTTCCTAACACTAAAGCTTCAACAAAAATGGTGAATGGAATGAGAAATTAAAACTCCAAAGTTTTTGTTTTATTGCAACTCCAACATTCAACTCCAAATTCAAGAAGAAGACATCGGATTCAAGCTTGTGGTTGCTTCTCCATTTGCCTTCAAGCTTTGTTCTTCATTTTCATTGGGTTTTGGAGCAAAGGTGAGATTTTTATCTCACAAATCTAGTCTATAACTATATTGGACTGTTGGGAATGATTCCCTATCACTTTTGCATGCACATTTGCATTTGGTTTGGATTAGATTGGCGAAAAAACTCCAATTTTTAGCGTTTTGATGAATTTTCTGCACTTAGGTCGTTCTGGCCATTTTTGGTGTTCGGAGTTAGGTCGTTCGCGACCTAACCCTTAGGTCGTTCGCGTGTTATCGCGCTAGGTCGCACTGCCTTGAATTTTCACTTCGGAGTTAGGTCGTTTCACGTTAGGTCGTATGGGGTTTAGGTCGTAGGTCGTTTCTGGCCTTAAATCCCCTCTGCAGCGTTAGGTCGCTCAGCCTTTCCTTGTTAGGTCGTCACCACTTAGGTCGCGACAAATGTTAGTACGTTAGGGCCTTAGGTCGTATGCCTTAGCTCGCATTTGAGCTTAGGTCGTAGGTCGCTAGCTCGTAGCTCGTATTTGAGCTTAGGTCGTAGGTCGCATCACCCTTAAGTCGTTCGACCTGATGCCTCTCTTAGGTCGCGCATCCCTTTAGGTCGCTAGGTCTTAGGTCGCGCATCCCTTTAGGTCGCTAGGTCTTAGGTCGCGCATCGCCTTAAGTCGCTCGACCTGCTCTCACCTTAGGTCGCGCCATCTTTTAGGTCGCGTACCATACTTTAGCTCGTTGTCCCTTAGGTCGCTTGCACCTTAGGTCGGCCTCGTTAGCTCGCAGATCCTCTAGGTCGCGTGGCCTTTAGACCGTAGGTCGTTAGGTCGTAAGACCTTAGGTCGCCTGACCACTTAACTCGCATGACCTAACCCTTAGGTCGTTGGGCCTCGTTTCTACTTAGGTCGCTGCTTCTTATAGGTCGCTCGGCTCCTTAATTTCTTTAGGTCGTTTGAGTGTTGGGTCGCGAACCCATTTTAGGTCGCATGACCTTTACCCTTTAGGTCGCTGGACCACTAGGTCGTGCTCCTTAGACCCCTAGGTCGCAACCATTAGGTCACTCGACCCTATCCCTCTTAGGTCGTTAGACCTCATTTTGTCTTCACTAAGTCGTACCGTTTTGGACGGGGCGCTGCCCCGCACCCCGCCGGGGGCGCTGCCCCCTGGACCCCCGCGACCTGACCGGGCAGGTCGAACCCCGTAAGCGGTGGCGTTGCCCCCGCACCCCCACCTTGGGGGGTTGCCACCCCCCTGGACCCCCCCTCCGTAGGGGATCTTATCTGAAAAACATTGAGCTGATTTCCTTGGATTTTATTCACATCTCCGTATGCGATTTTTGTGACTGATTGTTTCTACAATTGCTTCTGTGTTTTGTCACTTTATAATATAAAGGTTTCAATACTAGTAGTAAATATCAAAACTCTTTTAACAAACAATTTCAACTCTATTTTTAATAACAAAGCTCTTTTCTTAAACCGTTTTCCAATCTATTAGTATATACAAGCCTTTACCTCACTCGGATGAGAAATCTAATTAAACGACTTAGTAAAACAAGTGGTATGAAACGCTTGCGTTCACTTCGTCGGTTAATTCTTGGACTTGTTCGATTGAACCTCTTGTGACAATTTTATTAGTGAAGATTTACAGTTTGTTCGTAAATATTTAAGTTAAGCAAGTGGTTATGGGACATGAAGCTAAACTTCTATATTTACTAGCTTAGTGTAATTGACACTTCTCGTTGATCTTGATGATCGCTTTATGAATTAGACTAGCAATTGCGCGATGTCTCTTTCATTGCAAGGTTAGACTAGACACCACTTGTGTGATTCCATTCACACATACCTTTCTGCTTTTTGGTTAGTCTTGACCTCAATCTGTGTGATTCCACTCACACATGTGGGGTAGCTCCCCATGGTCTTCGGACCGTCATGTGATAGGCCTCTTTCCCTTTTTATGATTTCTGGATTTCTTATGTTGATTTCTGGAATTTATCTCTTTGACTTGTCATGAGTACAAGTTTAGGGTATGATGCCCTCTTTGGATCTTTGAGAAGATTCTTGTGATATTGATTTATCTCTTATCGGTTGATCTCCTGTTGATCATTATTTGCATACTTATAGTAGTATGACAGTATGGATATTTTATGTTTATGCCATATCTTTTATTCTATATCATGTCATCTGATATTTATAGCTAGACTGATCCGTTTATTATTTTCTTATAAATAATACTCGGGTCAGACCGAGATGTTACAGGTGCTACTGCTTGACTCCTCCCCCAGTGATTCACTACTCAGACTTCTGGCTACTTGTTTAGATTAGCAGCTTTTGTTGTTTACACTTGAGATATAGACTCATAGTTGTATTCTTTTGTATAGCACGCGTTGCTATTCTTTTGTATTATCGTGGATCTTTTTAGACCACTACTCTGATGTACACTTTTATGTGATATATATTCATATCTCTTTCCGCCTTTGTGATATGGATATCTGTGATTGATTCGCATGTTATGCTTACTTCTATATTTGTTTCCGAAGATTATTTTATAGCCACCGTGTGATAAGGAATTACATGGATGGTCGCTCCTCAACAGCCTTATTCTCCGCGCTAGTTGACAGCACTACACCGTAGTGTTCTTGGCTAGCGTGGGTATAGAGGTGGGGCGTCACAGTGTCATTTAGCAGGAGCATGTGATTTGGCATTAGATTTGGATGATGATGAAGTCATGTAAGATTTAATGGTAGTAAAATATGCTGACATATCCTCCCTCTCTATCTCTTCAGGAACAGACTCTTCAATTTCATCGGCAACAAGCTCCACAGTGTCATCCAATTTCATTAGCAACAAAGTCCGCAATGTCATCTTCCTGAATTTTATCAAGCAGTTCAGTATTGAGGAAGTTGAATGAGTCAACATTCTCTTTTCCTATTTTGAACTTTCAAGTTTTTCATGTTTATTGGCATCTATTTCAAATACAAATTCTCCATAGTTTGTTGCGTCGAAATATGAACTTGTTCCTTTCCCTTAACTGTCATAGCCTATTTTGTAGTTTGAACTTAGTCACGGTCATTATCTTCCTATGCGTGCACCTTTTCAAGCTGTTAATTTTCCAAAATCGAATTGGTCTTAGATGGATTTATGATTATACATTTCATTCTCTCTCCTACCCTCTCTTTGTCACACACAGAGACACATAGGTATACAGAGACAAACATACACATACACAAACATACCCCAACAAGTACACATTTGTGTGAACACATATTCCGATTCTCAATAACCTCAAATAGAGATATGTTAAAAAATTATGCTTATGAATTGCTTCGTCTTAAATTATGCATGAAATTTGTTATAAATTACAATGGAGAGAATTGTAATGATTGAAAAACTACGCTAGCACACCAACGGACAATACAATACTACACCAACAGCCCATTTTGTAACACTTTTTCGCTTTCAATTTGTAACGGTTATAACCATTACCAATTTCTAACGGTTATTTCTGTTACTAACATTTGTTACGGTTATTACCGTTACCAATTTTGGTAATTTCGTAAATAATTAAATGCAATATGGATAGAATTGTAATTTTATCTTATGTTATTACTTAACCTAATTTTAACGAATAACAGTGTTCTTTCTCTTTCGTTCATTTTAGATTATCGCCAACTAGGTCTACCACCGCCTCCACCGTCTACGGCCTCCTCCAACCTCTTCCGTCGCCTCTGCATCTACAACTTCCTTTATTGTTTGTCCTACCAATTCGAAGAAGACGAAGGAGGATTAGGGTTGCATTCCATTTCAGCAATCACTGCAAACGAATTTTCGACTTCAAATCAGGTAATTACTTTAATTTTAATTTATTTTTTGAAATGGCTGATTATCACTTCAATATATGCTAATAAATAGGTGTTTGAAATTGTTAAAATATCTTAGTTAATCTATTTAAATTGCTTGCCTAAAAACTCAGATCGTATGGTTTATTTACCTAGGAGGCCAAGAATGCTTTCAAAGCTTTACTTGAATCCACAAACATTGGATCTGATTGGACTTGGGAGCAGGTAATATATCTTCATTTCCTCCCTTCCAATTTCCTGATTTCTAATATAGCAAAGAACTGATAGGCTATGAGATTCATCATTAATTACAAGAGATATGGCGCCTTAAAGTCATTGGGAGAGAGAAAGCAAGTATTTAATGAGGTATGTCATATGTGTTGACTAAATGCTGGTAGGTTACGTAGCTGTTCTTTAGGCATTGCTATTGCATTGTGCATACCTCATGACTGCTGATTTATATGATTGATTTTGTTTTCACTTTTTTTTACTCATGTTTAGTTCTTGAGTGAAAGGAAAAAACAAGAAGTTGAGGAAAAACGAACGAGACAGAAAAAAGCCTGCAAAATTTTTATAAAAATGCTAGAGGTAACCTCTATTGATTTTTCTCACTTACTTTTCATGGTAATTACAACAGGAGTCCCAAGAACTGACGTCATCTAGCAAATGGAGGTTCTTTTCATGTTCTTGATCTTTATGTTTTTTTTTTGTTTATTACCTGGAGTAGACCTATATATGTTATATAATACATTTTTGATTATAATCAAATTCAAATATTCCTTTTGGATTATGAATTATAAACTTGTTTTACTTATTTCTTTTTTGTTGGACATCGTAGAAAAGTTGAGGCCATCTTTGAAAATGATGAATGCCATAGAAAGAGTAAGAGACCGGGAGGATCTTTTTGGCACCTATATTGGGGATATCCGTAAGAAGGTTTGAACAACCTCATCTGTGTTTTTTTGGAGTTCTTTTACGTAGAACTATTTGTTTTTGAAAAGGCTGCTTCCTAAACAAGTATGAATCTTAATTTTTATAATATGATAGCGTGGTAAGTTTGCAGAAACATGCATTCGGTGAACAGGTTAGTACCGTTATAAAAGGAAAATTCTATTTGAATACAAATTGCTGTCACAATATTTGACATAAAATTATGTTAACCAAACTTCGTCTGTGTTTTTTTGGAGTTCTTTTACGTAGAACTATTTGTTTTTGGAAAGAATGCTCCCTAAACAAGTATGAAACCATCTTAATTTTTATAATATGATAGCGTGGTAAGTTTGCAGAAACATGCATTCAATGAACAGGTTAGTACCATTATAAAAGGGAAATTCTATTTGAATACAAATTGTCGTCACAATATTTGACATAAAAGATGTTAACCATTAGTAGATCTTCCCTTTATTCTCACCCTACATGCAAAGATAAAGAAATTACATGGTCAATCCTTGTGTCAAATAGCCACTCCCATTTTATAAGGTAATGCTATATGTTACATCAGAATTCCAGACTAAGAACAGACAAAATATGACATCACTAATTTTACATGCCTAGTAGATTGTTGTTTTCAAATGGAAGACACTAAAAGTTCTAATTAGTAGTTGATTTAACCTGCGTAAAATCAGTCTAACAATTTTTACATGTCCCTCTAAGGTCTTCATCAAAGGTTACTCTATACCAAAACTTGATAAATTCCATATAAAAAATGTATCCCCAGTGCACTAGACTTCTCATTATGCAATGTTTTAGAAGGGAACACCACTGAGAATATTTTTTAACTATAGATACATAATATTTCAAGAGGCATTGCCCGGTTTGTGCCCACAACTAGTGGAATAAATTTGTCTTCTTTTACCATGAAACCAAGTCAGGCCTAAAGCCAAAAATTCCTTAATGCAGCCTATATAAGCTCATCATACTTGAAGCGCACTCATCTCTTCATTACGCAATGTTCTGGAAGGGAAAAACCATTGATAATAATTTTAATAATAACTAAATTATATTCCAAATGGCCTTGCCTAGTTTGAACTTGCAACTAGTGGAAACATATTTGTTTTCATTCTCTGTGAAACCAAGTTAACCCTGATGCCATGAATTCTGTAATGTGGTTTGTTCAAACTCATCATACTTGAAGTGTTTATGTTACTCTATATGTCGTTGCTTTTCGCTAGCTTGTTTACCTGCCTCTTTTTCTCTTATTTACTTCACTTAATACTTTTATGGTTAACCACACTAAGGTCTGTTTCTTTGTATTAGTTAAACTATCTATTGTTCACCAATTCCTTCTTTCTATCAACCTACATGATATCAAAAACTTACCCACGAATGGCAGGAAAAGCGAAGGCAGTTGAAAAGCATAAACGAAATGTCGCAGAGTACCGAGCTTTTCTTGAAACTTGTGACTTCATTAAGGTGAAAACCTACATCGGTCTCTACAGTTTGTCAGATAGGATAACCTTTTTTTGTAAATCACATTTTTACAATATCTTAAATGTTCAGGCAAACAGTCAGTGGAGAAAGGTTCAGGATCGTTTGGAGGCAGATGAAAGATGTTCTCGTCTTGAAAAGTTTGACCGGTTAAAGATTTTTTAGGTAAATTACGTTCTTATATATATATATATATATATATATATATATATATATATATATATAAAGTTGCATCAGCTTAGATAATTCAATATTTCACATCTCAGGATTATATAAATGATTTGGAGAAAGAGGAAGAAGAAAAGCAGAAGATTCAAAAGGTGCATGACTTTAATTTTTATTATTATTATTGGGAAACATGGGACTTCAGTGTTCCTCTAGGCCGTTGTCTGCAAATTTTCTCAACTTAGCTGATTATAGTAAAAATATGTTTGATTATGCAAAACACACGATTTCCCCTATTTGGAACAATAAATTAAACTGTAATCCATGTTTCCTTTATCTCATCATTACTATTTATTACTGCTTGCATCAGTCATGATTTTCTTTAAAAAAAAATTTACTGAACTGGTTGTTTATCACTTAATGCTACTGATTACGGCCTTGAATTTCTACTTTGCATGTATAATGGTGGGGCCAAATGAAAATAATGAAAGAGGCATACTGGAAACGATTTTTGTCTATTATTTTATTATTCCTTAGGTTAAAATTAGAGTGGCTGATGAATCATATGAATATGTACTTCAAAAAACACAGTAATTTTGATGATTAACATAAATGAGATAATGATATCAGGGACAACACATTATATTTGGTGTTAACAGTTAATGATAACAGTTAAGCAACACATTATATTTTCATCTTCTATAAGATCTTTTAAACAGTCATTTTTCCACTGCAAAGAAACGTTCTTTGTTTTCAAATTGAAAATATTTGGTCAATTTTTGTTACTAAGTATATGCATATATATTGAACGTGAATCAAGCATTTCAATCTATAATACATACATCAATGCATTCTCAAAGAAATTAGTATTGATGATATATTTGATTAAGAAGTAAGGTAAATAGCATCTCAAAACAAAAGAGCAAATGTGGTTTTGGATGTATATTTTGGCTTCGAAATACAATCACGATATACTTATATATAGTAATAAGATAAACACCATTCTTACCTAATATATGCATTGATATATAACACGATAGATGTTACTTTTTATAACGCCAATAGATAACGCTCCATCCCATAATATTATCCTTTGTTTTAGTTTATTTTACTGAGCAAAGAGTTTAAATAAGTAATGCTTTTTGTATGCAGGCTTTCCCCCAAAATTTGGGTAGCCGCCTGTTTTTTAATTATTTCCTTCTTTTCTCATGTATCTTCTCCTAGCAGCCAAATAACTTTGCTCAAAATAAAAGATCCCCTTTTTTTATAAAACTTCTTCGTCGATTAAACACCCACAATCGAGATTTGATATTGGACTAGTCAACGTCGCTCGAAAGTTAAACTCTACCTTGTGCCTTGCCAGTAATTCAAAGAGACACCATGCTAGAGTTTGCCTATAATTAAAAGAGACACTGTGCTCGAAAGTACAATCGATCGCCTGATTTTCCTTCCTTATGCCTTCTTGGTATATCTACTTGTTTGAATTTTGATCTAATCATTATTCATTTATGTGTTAGGCCTTGGTTTCTCATTGGTACGAGGAGGAGCCTTCACTGAGTTCGGTCCATTCTATCCTAGAGGCGATGGCCGTGGTCTTCGAATTAATAAAAAATCATGGAAAAAAGTTATATTTACTTTATTGAATACATATTTTAAATAGTTATTATATTTTTCAATGACAAAGTTTCTTTTCCTCCCCAATAGTGTCAAATATTCTCTTTGCTGAAACCCCTGTTGGAGTTGGATGGTCCTACTCTAACACAACTTCTGATTGTACTATAGAGGATTTAAAAATAGGTACCATTTCTTCTCTTTTTTGCATTCCAAAACTTCTTGTATTTCCATTTTTAGTATTTCTATGCTAATTGTGTTTTGAATTTTATATTTATAAGCAATGACATGTGCTTGTTCTTGCTTGGATGGTTTGAGAAATTCCCTGAATATAAAACTCGGCACTTGTTTTTGCCAGGAGAGAGCTATGCTTGTATGAAATACTCGCTATTAATTTCTATGTTAATAAACCTGCATATTTATCTTTTTACTAGCTGTAAATTTCCTGCTTCTAATTATCTGTATCATCGTGACACAGTTTTATTTATCTTTTAATTGTTCCTTAACATTATAAGTTTCGTGCTATAGGGCATTACCTACTGTAATTACCTGATGTTCTCCTAGACTACAATAGCCAGTCAGTTGGTTTCAAGTTCAATATAAAAGGCGTTGCTGTAAGAATAGTTTGTGTATAATTTTCTTGTTTTATAAGTATTTATAGTTACACAATGTTCCATTAATTGACAATTTCATAAGAGTAATCCGCCTACAACCCCTATTCATATGTAGTCATGACAATTGCTACCTTAACATATAAATTTATTACAATGTCTTATGTATTTTAACATTTTTATGTCTACAGATTGGAAATCCACTTCTAAAGCTAGATAGAGATGTTCCAGCAACTTACGAGTACTTTTGGTCACATGGTTTGATCTTTGATGAAGTCAGCGTCATAATTATGGACAGATGCGATTTCGAGGATTACACATTTGACGACACTCACAATGTGACTAAAGAGTGCAACCATGCAATTGCAAAGAAAACACCGTAATGGTTTGATCTTTGATGAAGTCAATGGTTATGTACTTGCTTTAATGTTTGTACACTGTAATGAAAAATATATCACATTTCTTTCTGAGCATGCTCTTGTGTTATATTTGCTGATTATAATCTTTATTCGTTTATGAAGATTTAGTTTGATTGCTATTATTAAAATGTAATATATAGGCATAGCTCTTGAAAAGTGTATCTACGATTTTTATAGCGGCATATATGAGCTGTAAAAGAATTTATCAATACCATAACATGTTGATTTAATAGCATGAAATGACCACTATTGAATAAATATTTTATAGCGGCAAAATGGTGCTATAAAGATTTTCAATTCCGTTGAGATTTAGATGTATTATAGCGGCTACAATGAGCTATTGAATAAATATTTTATAGCGGCAAAATGGTGTTACAAAGATTTCCAGTTCCGTTGAGATTTAGCTGTGTTATAGTGGCTACAATGAGCTACTGAATTAACGTACCATAGCGGCGAATTTGAATTATAAAACTAAGCTCAACCATAGCGGCATATTTTGTGTTATAAATATTCAACGGTTTTTTGTAACATGTCGATATACAGCGCTTATCAAACCGCTATGGTTGTGATTAATAGCGGCTATATGCCGCTATAAAAGACACTTTTTGTTGTAGTGAGCCTAAAAACATTTTATCCATGTCCTGGAGCTAACTTGGATAGTAGATTTTAAAAGTCTTTTGGAAGCTGTCGGATTTTGGAAGCTTTGGTTTGGAAATCTTTTGAAGTCATTGGAGTTTGGTTTTGAAGGTTCTTATGCTGGATTCTCGCTCTCGATCTCTTTCTTTTGGAAGACTCTATTGGAGTTATTATAGCCCTGTTGTCTTTTCCGCTGTGGTGTTATCATTTTTTCATTGTATTATGTATATATAGCACTCTGATGATGTTGTATCAAATGTTGTATCCATGTTGTATATGTATTGTTATCAATGAAATTCATTTTGCTTCCGCTGTTTTGTATTCATCTAATGTTGTTATAAGCTCCACCTAACTGGAGTTCGACGTTTGAATTTTCGGCACTCGAATGTAAGTAAGGTATTTGATGTCAATTTTTGTACGTTGGATTTCTTGTCGTGACAAGTGGTATCAGAGCTGAAGGTTGAGTAAGAACTTTAGCTTCGGAGTATAACACATTAGGTGACTCATTAGATATATGGTTAAAAATACCCTAGAATGAGTATATCTCTAAGATATCTCATCCATATGCCTAAATCAAGTTTTCTTACTATTTATAGATAGTGAGAATGAGCACTAGAAGAGGACAGCAAGGGGACGGGGAATTACCACTACAGCTGGTCAAGGCCCTACAACAATGGAAGCGGCTATTCCCACTCAACCTCAGTCGAATCTGGCTAATTTATATCGAAGTTTTTGAAGACTTGGTGGAAAGCCATTCACAGGCAAGGAGTCTGTTATCGAAGCACAAGCCTAGATTCGATCGTGTGAAAGGATATTCAGGGGACTAAAGTTGGACGATGACCAGCTGTGAAAGGATATTCAGGATGACCAGGTGAGCCGAATGATGAATTTACTTGGGATCGATTTAAAGAGGTGTTTGAGCAGCGATATATGCCGTATGTTGGTATCTCCAGAATATACCAGGAATTTACAGACTTGAAGCATGGAAGTTTAATGTTTGAGGAATACTTAAACATGTTTAACGAGCTATCTCGATTCGGTCTGGAGTTGGGGAACACCCCTTTGAATAAGAATGAAAGATTTATTCGAGGGATGAATAAGAAATTCCATGAAAGGATTACTGCCCACGTGAAGGAATCTTTTTCTGATTTGATAGATATGGATCATAGATATGCTATCCTAGATAAGCAGGAAGTTTCAGAGGAAAAAGGTAGTGCAAGCAATTCAAATTGGAAGAAGAGGAAGTTCCGAGGGAAGAAACCGGGGCAAGGCAAAGAAAAGAAGAATAATCAGGAGAACCAAGCGAGGGATATTGCTTTTTACAATTGTCGGGAGATAGACCATTATTCGAACAGTGGTATAAGGCCTAAAAAGCAAGAAAAGAAAGAACATCCTGTGAAGACAATTTAGGGAGCCCGAGAATGCTATTGCTGTCATAAATCTGGACACGTAGTTAAAGATTGCCCAGCAATGAATCAAGCTCAAGTAATGAAGGTGTATGCGATAAAGGATGACCCCTTGACTTCAAAGGCGGATAAAGGAAAAGGATTTTTAGAAGGTGACCTTCTTATTTATGATAGAGTTGTTAGGGTTTTGTTCGATATGGGAACCACACATAGCTTTATCTTCCAACAAACCGTAAATGAATTAAAACTTGAACCCGAATTTGTCGACGAGCCCATTTGCGTGAAGAATCCTGTTGGTGGCCCTGCAAATCTTTGTCTATATTGTAGAAAGGTTCCTATCTCATATTCTTGTCATCAATTTCCTATCAACCTTTTCATTCTCGACTTTAACGAATTTGAAATCTTACTCGGAATGAATTGGTTAACGAAATACGAAGCTAAATTAGATTGCAACAATCGAACGATTTCGGTCAAAAATAAATTTGGGAATTTTATTGAAATTTCTTATAAGGATTTGAGTTCTAAGAGAGATAAGCTGATTTATACTTTGGGATATTCCGAACCTAGTCTGGAGTCTATACCTATTGTCGGGGAATTTTCCGATGTATTCGAAGAGGTTAAATCTTTACCACCACATAGGGAGATTGAATTCAGAATCGACTTGGTTCCCGGTACTCTTCCTGTTGATCATGCAAGCCGCAGGATGGCACCAAGAAAAAGAATAGAATTAGTAAAGAAAACCCGGGTTTGCTAGAGAAAGGATTGATACGTCCCAGAGTTTCCAGTTGAGATTCAGCTGTGGTGTTTGTGGCCAAGTCTGACGGATCTCTGAGATTGTGCATGGACTACCGCGATCTCAATAAATTAACTCTCAAAAACAAATTTCCTTTTCACAGAATCGATGATCTGTTCGATCAGTTGCACGGCGCTCGATTCTTTTCAAAGATGGATCTAGCCCAAGAATTCTATCAACTACGAATTGCTGAAGACTATATTCACTTAACTGCTTTCAGGGGTCCTGACACATTCTACGAATGGTTAGTTATGCCTTTCGGACTAACCAATGCTCCCGCGTATTTCTAGATTTGGTGACTCGTATATTCCAAGAGTATTGAATAAATTTGTTCTTATGTTTATTGACGATATTCTGATCTGTTCTAAAATTGAAGAGGAGCATGCTGAGCATTTGATGATTGTTTTGGAAATATTAAGAAAGAACATTCTATTGGCTAAATTTTCTAAGTGTCATTTTTGGGTCAAAGAATTAAGTTTTCTTACCGAAGAGGGAATTTCTATAGACCCGAGCAAGGTTTCTGCTATCCTAGACTAGCCCACAACTCCAAAAGAAGTTCGAAGTTTTCAGGGTTTAGCCGGATACTAGATAAAATTTGTCTAGGATTTCTCCAAGATAGTCAGTCCGTTAACTAAACTGAATATGAAGAATGCTAAGTATGATTGGACTACGAAGTGCAAAGAAGCATTCCAGGAGTTAAAGAGAAGATTGACCATTGCTCTCATTTTTGCTATTATTAACGGGAACTAAGGTTTATCTATTTATACAGACGCTTGTAGTGAAGGTGTGGGTGATGTTCTAATGCAAGAAGGTAGAGTGATTGCCTACGTGAGTAGACAATTGCATCCACACGAGAAAAACTACCCAACCCACGAACTTGAGCTCTTACCTATTATTTTTGCTTTGAAAATCTGGCGTCATTGTCTTTTGGGTAAAAAAAATCTCTTTCATCCTTCCTAAAAAAAATTAAAAGTTTAACTTAACTTAATATTTATACTTAATAAATCCTCCTTGTTTTAGGTGAAAATTTAGAATTATTCACCGACATAAATAGTATCTCTTTACCCAGAAGGATTTGAATTTAAGGCAGCAACGTTGGTTGGAATTTCTAGCGTCATATAACTTGGATATTTTGTATACGTTCGGAAAAGCCAACGTGGTAGCCGACGCTTTGAGTAGAAGACATGTTGTCCTTGCTCATCTTGTTGTCACTCCTACTCTTCTTGAGAAAGTCGCTAGCAAGCAAAAAGAAGACAAGTTTCTTCGCGAAATTTATGGGAGCATCCTTCCAGGCGAAGATTCCAGTTTTGAAACCAATCATAGTGGAATTATAAGACTGAAAGGCAGGATGTGTATCCCAGACATCCCTGATCTCCAACGAGAAGTTTTGGACAAGTGTCACAAGTCCAGACTTAGTATCCATCCAGGAGTTAATAAGATGTATCGAGATATCAAAAGGACTTTCTGGTGGAAAACAAGAAAAGGGATATATCTATGTATATCAATCGTTATGCTACTTGTCGGCAAACAAAAAGTGATCAAAAGAAAATGGCGGGTTTACTCCAACCATTGGAGATACCTAAGTGGAAATGGGATCAAGTGTCTATGGATTTCATAGAAGGGTTACCACGAACTCGCAAAGGTAATGAAGCAATTTGGGTTATAGTGGATCGTCTAACCAAAACTGCCCATTTATCCCAGTAAAATCCACCCGAAGAGCAAAGAGGTTGGCAGAATTGTACGTGAAAGAGACCGTTCGTCTCCATGGTAACCAAGTAGTATAGTGAGTGATCGTGACCCGATCTTCACTACTAGATTTTGGAAGGCATTTCAAGCCGCACTAGGAACCAAGATGAAATTCAGTACTACTTACTACCTGCAGTCTGACGGGCATACGGAAAGGATTAATCGAATTTTGGAAGACCTTTTGCGTGCTTGTATCATTGACTTTGGCGGTTCATGGAAGGACCATTTGCATCTGGTGGAATTCTCATATACTAATAGTTATCAGGCCAGCATTAAAATGGCTCCTTTTGAAGCATTGTATGGGCGTTCGTGTAGATCACCTACTCGTTGGATTGAGTTAGGTGATAGACTCGTTCTTGGACCAGATATGATAAGGGAAGATACTGAAAAAGTTGATTTTATTCATAATAAATTGATAACTGCTCAAAGTCATTAGAAAAATTATGCTGACCATAGGAGAAGATCTTTAGAATTCTAGATTGGAGATTCAGTTTTCCTAAAGGTGTCTCCAATGCGTGGAGTGCTGAGATTTGGAAAGATTGGTAAACTGGCACCGCGATATATAGGTCATTTTCCTATACTAGGGAGGATCGGTCCTTTGGCATATTGAGTGCAATTACCCAGTTGGTTAATCGGCGTACACAATGTGTTTCATGTTTCTCACCTTCGGAAATATATGCATGATCCAGACTGTATCATTGAGGAGGCCACTCAACAGGATTTAGAGATCATACCAAATCTAGTAGTTAAAAGAGAACCGTTAAAGATAATTGAGAGAGTGAAAAGCAGCTGAGAAATAAAGTGGTGAAACTGGTAAAAGTGCAATGAAGTGACGATCCAAATGACTGTACTTAAGAAACATAGGATAGCATGCAAAATTCCTATCCAAAGTGTAGAGTGGATATTCCAGCTTGATCTGGTAAGCCATTTCTCTATCTTTTTATATGTATTCATATATTCTTTGTAGTCTCTCTCTCTTTCAAATTTCAGGTACGAAATTTTCTTACGGGGGGAGGGGGGATATGTAACATCCCAATTTTTATCAAATTTAAAATTAGTAATTAATATAAATTTTGGAATTAATTTGAATTTTTCAAAACAAATGAGATGAGTATTGATTTATATATATATATATATATATATATATATGTATGAATAGATTTGAATATGAATTTGAAACGAAATTCAAAAATAAATATTTTAAAAATATTTGGATTTAAAAATAATTTATGTGAGATTTTTATTAATATATAATTAATTTAAAAACCATTTTCTTTTAAGATTACATATATAAATAAAGAGAATGTATTTATAAAATAGGAAATACAATTTAACATAATATAAAAATGATAAAAACCATATTCTCATGCAAAATAAAAATGTAAGCCATTAAGACATATAGATTAACAAGTGTTGAAATATTAACCTATAGTTCAACAAGTGTAATAATGTTATCATTAAGATTTACAAATGTCACTTTTGTTTTTATTTTTGAGAAAATTAATAAAAAAAGAAAACAAGGTTATATAATCTTTCTACTCTAGTCTCCTCTCTCTCATTTCCTTTATCTTCATTTTCAAAAACAAAGCCTGTACAAACTTGAAACCAGAAAAAGAAAAAAAAGTTTCCAAAAACAAAAGCCTGTAAAAAATTCAAACCAGAAAAACATCAAAACAAAACAACCTCTTCAACATTTAAAACCTGAAGCAAACTTCAAACATATTCAAGATTTCAACTCAACAAACATCAAGCATTCCAGATTCAAAACAAAATCAAGTTGAAGATCAGTTTCAAGGTCAAAAAAAAAATCAAGCAGATCAAAAAAAAATCCTAGTTTTTCAAATTAATCAACTTCCAGGTTTATAGAATTCTCCGTTCTTCTTTAAAAGGTGAGTAAACTCTTTTGAAATTTGGATTTGAACTAGTTACTTGTGATTATGCTTTAAGTTAAGTTGTAAAATTGGTTGTACATGTATACAAATATGAATATATCTGCTTGTGCATGTCTGTACACATGAATATGAGTTATGTTCCAGGCTTACAGTTCCAAAACCTGTTTCAAAAATCAAAAGCTCTTTCTCAAGTCACTTTTAGGCTTCGAGATCTAAATAAAACATGTTTGTATGATCATGCTTTAAGTTTTAAAAATAAATTTAAGCAAAATTAATTAAATCTTTTTTTGGAAATTTGAAAATATAGGAAAACCCAAAATATGTTGAAATTTCAAACATCCTAATTTCCGGTTTCAGGTATACCATCTGAAATGTTTCCTAAAATAATGAATTTTAAAAGTGGAATCATAATTTTTAAGTAAGAATTCACTAAGAATTGGTAAGTTGATAGATTTTAAGTTTTGGGGCAAATTCTAGCGAACGGTGGAAGTGGTGGTCTCGGGATCGTGGCTGAGGGTAGCCGGGGGATGGACGAGCTCAGGAAAAGTGATCGGGAAAATTCCTGATCATCATGGTGGCCAAACATTGATGGTCTAGTGTTTAATCTCACAATTTGGTATTGGTCGGAGTTCGACAAACTGCAGCTTCATCAGTGGATCGGAGGTCGCCGGACATGGAGGAATCGAAGCATCGGACATCGATGAGGCTTTGGATACATTCACGTGATCTCTGATGGCTGGGGGTGGGCATGTGAGGCGATTATTTGGTGATCGTTTTTGTTCCAGTTTGGGTCAAATGGCTTGATTGCAAGTTCGTCAACGCTTTGGGTTTCTGGGTGGTCGGTTGGCTAGGGGAGGTTGTTGTCGACTTGGCGATAGTCGCAGCATCGACTGGAGGTGGTCGGAGTGGTGTGCAACGTGCACATGATCCAGGTTTCTGTCCTGAGCCTGGTTGAGGAAGAAGGGTGGATGTCTCGAAGTAGTCTTTGGGGGATTCGTGTGCTTACTTGAGTTTTTTCGGGTATTTGCAGGTTAGTACCAGGCTTTAAAAACTTAAAATAAAAACAAAGTAAAAAAATTTGGGTGGCTCAGGGAAGTCTCGGGGAAACAGGTTCATAGCTTGGGGTAGTCTCGGGAAGGTCTCGAGATGTTGTAAAACAGTTTTTAAAATTTTAAAACAAATTCAAATTAAAACATGTTTAACTCATTCTTTTGAATAATTGTTTTGTTTTGAGTGTGGGATTAATTTAAAGTTCAAAAGCAAATTATTTTAAAGTAATTAAGTTTAATTAATTAATTATGTGACATTATTTATAAATAAATTCTTATTTTATCATAAAATAAATAATGTAATTAAAGAGTTAATTAAGATGAAATGTTTTTAAATTATTAATTAACCTCAATCTCTTAAGCTAAATTATGTGTTAATAACAAAGTTTGTTAATTAAAGGTTTTAATGATAATTAAGTAATTAATCTAGATAAATGATTTATCTTTTAATTAATTAATTAAAGTTTAAATTAAAGATTAATTAAGGATAATTACTTAATGACAGTAATTAAATGATAATTATTTAAAGGACAAGTACTTAACGTCAACAATTAAAGAATAATTAATTAATTTATTAATTGATGATTAAAGGTTAATTAAATGATAATTAAAGGTTAATTAAATAATAATTAAGATTAATTACTAAATAATTAAGATTAATTAATTAAGGATTAAGGATTAATTAATTTGTAATTAAGGATAATTAATGAAAATAATTATGTGATTGGTTAATTATAATCACACGATAAATTAATCTTGCTTATAAATGATTGATTATTATTGGATACCTGGGATTGGTTGATATCACTGATATGTGTTTGTTATACTTTGTGATATGAATTGTTTTGTCCTGAGCTATGACATTTGCGATATATTTCTATGTAAATATGAAATATTTTGGCCTTTAAACGGCATTTGAATTTCGATGCGACAGGGAGTCGGATTCCAAATGGTTATCCGCAGCCCACATCGAATCTTAATGATGAATCTTTATGACTTGTGTATCCACGTGTTTTAAAAATAAATGCTCATTATTCAGATTAGCCGAGAGAGGACTGTGTGTCATAAAACCCATTTCGAACAATGATATGACGAAATTGGAGTGCATTTGAAGACGGTGGTGAAGACCGGGAATTTTCAAGAACGAAAGGGTTACCTGTCGATTGTCTCTGCACTGAGTTGCTCCGGTATAGAGATCCCTATATGTGATGGGGAGTCCGGTCGGGATCGTGGATAACCAGATTGCAAGGGCTTCTTCCACTATTGGACGAAGTTTCTTCGGTTCCATTCAAACCCAGGATGGACTTGTATGGTTGTATGTCTGGAATTACACTTTGAGATATAAAGTTGATTTCTATCAAATACATTCTGTTTGGTGGCGGAGAATTTATTCTCTTAGCTTAACACCCTTCTCTGAGACGTACGAGCTCAGAGGTTATATAGTTGATGGTTATTAGTGATATACTTCCAATTTGGTAGTGTGACATGCTGAGTGCCGATCATTTGTTGATCGAATCATGGCTTTTGTGAAAAGCTAGCTTTGTGGATGAGACACCGCCGAACCTCACAACCCGGTAATGATCAAAACAGGAAGGATGCGGCAAGGTTACGGGGGTAGCACCCCTTAGGGTATGTCCATTTCCTTTTGGATAAAAAGTGGTATCACGGTATGGAGCCCAGATACTTAATTTATGTGGTTTTTGGTTGTTGATGTTGGGGCCCCGGATAAAAGTCGGTTACGACCAGATGATGGCATACTCATGTCAGTAGTTACCTAGATACATAGGTAACCAGCCTTGTGTTGGCAGAGATCCGGTCAGGTTCTCGGAGCATCCCTCCAGAGGCATACCCATTTAGTGAGGAAGTTCCTTAGCCTGACCATTGTTGGAAATCCAATCATTCAATACGATCCCTATACGGTTTTAGTTGTAGAACCTGCCATCTAATATGGTAGCTATAGTAGGCATACTATAATGTTACATATGCTAGCTAAGATTAATATTATGCTTTTGAAATGTTTTTCTACACTATGCACTAATAATAATATCAAAGAGTTTTCTCATATCAAGCATGTTTAACTATCATATGGAGAAATCTCCCCTAGTGTGTGACTGCGTTGTATGTGTGCCGGGAGGCCTTATGGCAGTTTCATTTTCCAAAAGCATAAACGGATTTCTTTGTAAATTGTTTTTGTACAACAACTGTTTTTGTTTACTCATACTAGTCCCATGACTGACCCGAAGTTTATTGCTTTCCTTCCTAAACTCTGGATGTCCATAATTTTCCACACGGGCAGCCTAGAAACAGGTTATCCATGTCCTAGCGCTAGCTTGGACAGTAGATTTTAAAAGTATTTTGGAAGATGTCGGATTTTGGAAGCTTTTGGTTTGGAAATCTTTTGAAGTCTTTGGAGTTTGGTTTTGAAGGTGCTTATGCTGGATTCTCGCTCTCGATCTCTTTCTTTTGGAAGACTCTATTGGAGTTATTATAGCTCTGTGGTGTTATCATTCTGTTGTTGTATTATGTATATTTAGCACTCTGATGATATTGTATCAAATGTTGTATCCATGTTGTATCTGTATTGTTATCAATGAAATTCATTTTGTTTCCATTGTTTTGTATTCATCTAATGTTGTCATAAGCTCCACCTAACTGGAGTCCAACGTTTGAATTTCCTACACTCGAATACAAGTGAGGTATTTGATGTCGATTTTCGACGCTGGATTTCGGGTCGTGACAGGCTGAAGAACAAACTTTGAAAAAAAATTAGACTAAAGGACGATGCTAATTATAGTTAGCATTTTGTACAGTGTAAAACTGAATATAACGCTAACTATAACTACCATTTTGTATAGTGTAAAAACTGAATATAACGCTAGTTATAGCTAACATTGTCCTTCAGCCTAATTTTTTTTTAAGTTTTGCCTTCATCATGAAAATGAAACTTATTGTCCTTCAGCTCAATTTTTTTTCAAAATTTGTGCTTATCCCTAATTCCCTCTTTTACTATATAAATGTTTATATATATATGTGTGTGTGTGTGTGTGTTTGTGTGTTTGTTTATGCACTTTTATATGTTAAAAATAAAATGTTTAAAAATTTGAATTTTTAAATAAGGTATTTTTAGACATAGATTTATTTTTAAATTTGAATTCATCCAAAGCTATTTTAAATATTAAATATTTGCATTGGTTTATGTATTTAATTGTATTTTTGTATCTAAATTTATTTTCAAATTTAAATCTATTCAAAGCAATTCTAAATGTTAAACATTGTAATTGCTTTATAAAGTTGAATTTAATTTTATACATAATTATTTTTTATATAATTATATATTTACTATAATGTACATGTAATAATTATAAAAATAAGTATAGTTTGTCTAATAATAATTCTAAAATAATAATAGACCATAAATATCTGTATAAATGAGCTAATATGTTTGCGGTATAAATCTCAGCATTTATATGAGCGAATTAAAACATGTACACAGCATATGTTGCACATGCATTACACGTATGAGCATATTTGTTGCACATGTACACATTATATATCACAAATATAAATAAAGTATTAGTTAATAGACTTGGTAAAAGAATGAATGATCTAATTGACAGTTCACAAAGTGCTTTCATTAAGAGGAGAAATATCATTGATGGTATGACTGTTGTTCAAGAATACATCAATCACTGTTGTAAGAATAATATTATTTATGCGACTCTAAAACATGACTTTGCGAAAGCATTTGATTCCGTGGATTGGGATGTTTTAGTTAATATGTTGCATGCTAGAGATTTCAGTCATAGATGGATTAGCTGGATCATGATTTTACTTAAAACTGGAACCTCTAGTATAATGATTAATGTTATTTTAGGTAATAAAATTTAATCTAAACGAGGTTTGAGGCAAGGTGATCCTTTATCGCCTCTTTTCTTTAACTTAGTCGTAGATATTTTCGCTAAGATAATCAAAAATGCGGTTGATAATGGATCTTTGGGAGTGTCGGTAGTGAAATCTCATGAAATGGTCTGTCTATCCTTCAATTTGCGGATGATACCTTACTA
Organism: Allium cepa; assembly: GCA_030765085.1. Taxonomy (NCBI): domain Eukaryota; kingdom Viridiplantae; phylum Streptophyta; class Magnoliopsida; order Asparagales; family Amaryllidaceae; genus Allium; species Allium cepa. The sequence goes on along the minus strand of CM060931.1, from coordinate 83,333,411 downwards.
TTTACCTCTCAATTGCCTAATCATATTATTACTCTTTAATTTATTTTGTATAGTTTTGAAATTCTATCAGGTCTAAAAAGAAATTTTGATAAAAGTTTGATTTTAGTTTTAAATGATTTTGAAAAGGTTGAAAATTTAGTTGCTAGTAGGCTTAATTGTAAAATTATGATTTTTCCATTTGATTATCTTGGTTTTTTGATTAGGCCAACCAAACTTAAACATCATAATTGATTTATTATAACTGAAAAAATTAAAAATAGGATTTCTAATTGGAACGGGAGATTTTTATCGAGAGCGGGTAGATTAGTTCTTATAAACTCTGTTTTACCAACCCTTCCGATTTATTAGATGTTTATGCATCTTTTTTCAGAATAGGTGATTAACAAAAATGTAACGACCTGTAAAATTAGTGGCTTTATTTATTTAATCAGTTGAAAATTTTGTGAAATTTTATTGTGTAATTTTACTTCAATTCAAATCAGTTAAAATTGATAACAATAAAATGTTTTCCAAAGCTGAATATTTTATACAATAAATTTGTAAACCCTCTTTTGAGTAAGACGTCGTATTTTGTTTTTCAAAATTTTGCATGCTATTGCTCCGTTTATCTTATTTTCGGCAAAATAACAGCATATTCAGTACCGAATATTGACTTTTGATATTTTGCTCGCATCACTAATATCTGTGTACTGTTTTGATCATCTCGTCGTGCTGATCTCCGTAGTATATTCATTTGTGTGGTTCGGTGTCCAGCACGCGATGAAACTCGTAGAACGGTAAATCCTTCCCTCGTCTTCCACGATGTGCCTCCTCACCTCTCCTTCCGTACTCCGCGAGCCAAGCAAGCCTGGTCATAGCCCATCGTCCTCTGTTCTCTAGCACTCAGCGCCTTGCCTCTCCTTCTCTCGTGAGCCCATCAACTCCTCCTACAGTACCCCTCCCACTCCGACGCCGAGACCCAGCAGCAGTCGCCACATCTCCTCCTAGCTCGTGCCTCTTCGCTGTCATTAGCCTCAGCACCTTTGTTGTATATGTATAAGGTATGATTTTATATATATTGGTTGCATGAGTTCTATTTTTTTCTTTTTCTTTTAAAGTATATAAAGTTATAAATGTTTATATTAGTTTTACTGGTGGTAGTTGAAATGTATATATATAATTTGTTTGTTTTAATAACTATAGATAACTCGAAGTATATATATGTAGTTATATTTGTTCATATACTAGCTTACTTTGCTATTATATAGTATAGTATGTCCTTATATATAATAAGTTTACCTATGTTATAAAAATATAAGTCTTATATATATATATATATAGATTTCTGGTTGATAAGCATACTTAATTTTAATATATATGTTAGTTGTACATATATAAAGTCTACGTTGTTTATATATATTTAGTTATATAAGATTTTATTATTAGTTCATAAAGTTGATAATTACGAAAGTTATACAGTTTTTATATTTTATATTCAGTTGTTACAGTATTTATATGCATAAATATTTTTTTGATTTGTGGAAGTTTGCAGTAAAGCATATATATTAGTATGCATAGTATATAATAGTTTGTTTATAGTTTTATTATATAGGTTATGTTATAAAGTTTTAGAGTTCATACAGTTTATAAATTGTATGTTTATCTATAGTATTATAGTATATAATATTATGGTATATCGGATTATTAGTTTATTAGTTTCTACATGTTGAGCTTTTAATATAAAAATTCAAAAACGTTTATTTTATATATATAAGTTGTTGTGTATACACTAGTAGTTGTTTTGGCTACTTGAATATATACGTTACATGTGATATATATATATATATATATATATATATATATGTTATTCTAAATATGTAATTTAAATTGAATATTGGTTTTAAGAAAAATATTAATATTAATAACAGTTATATATTTTTCCATTTATATCGAGCTGATTTGATTCATTCTCATCGATTCATATTTATCAGCTTTGCTCTTTAAATTCATGCCAATTTTGCTTTGCTTAACTCAATTTCAGTGTCCGTATCAGTGTGCGTATCCATGTCATCTTCGTACTCTCTAGCCTTGAAAGGTGAGCAATCACCTACGATTAACGTTCTTATAGTTATTAAATTTGATTTCAATTGAAACAACAATTGAAATATGCTGTTGTTAGTTATTTACATTGCTATATATATGCTATTATTTGTATATGTTCACCTATGACATCTGACACCATTATCTGTTACTTATATTGATGATGTATGCCTGTTATAATATTATTATATATGTTATCACTCTGTAAGTTCCCTGCTAGTATAGAATTCACTATGGGTTGAAATGATACATACCCGAACGTTCTGTAGAGTAGGAGAAAATCGTTATGGGTTGAAATGATAAACCCAAGAGATTTTCATTGAATTGAATTTGGGATTGCAGGTTGAAATGATATATACCCGTATATATATTTCAATTGTGGATTGAAATGAAAAATATTCGTATCACTTGACCATAGGATAGAAAATTATTTATAGACACCGTTGGTCAATATATATATATATTTTGAAATAATTTCAAAGGTTTTGAAATGAATATTTTGGTTTTAATAAATATTGATTTTAAGATATATATATATATATATTATTTTTATAAAGGTTTTAGATAGTGATTTTAAAATTATATGTGTTGAAATTTTAAAGTTATAAGTTAGTTTTGAAACTATAAATTTTAAGATTTTACTTATAATTTTACTATTTTAAAAAATATAAATTAAGATTTAAAATTAATAAGTTTGATAGTAAGCTATAATTTAATAAAGTTGATTTAATTAATATATAATATGTTTAAGTATTTATACTAAATTATATTTTGAATAGAATTTATAATGGTTTTATAAGTTAAGATTTGATTGATAAATTTGAATTATGTGAAATTATATTTAAATAAGAATTATATTTAATTCAAATCAATTTGAAACTTACTAAATTTGAGATTTTTGAAAGCATGTGATTGTATAACTTGATTTTGATTTAAGATTATTAAATGAATATTTCAAGTTTAAATAAATTGAAGGAAATATTTGGTTATTTGAAATTTGAATTTTTATTAAAATATTATTTGAATAATTAAGTAAATATTTCAAAATAAATAATAGTAAAGCGAATTTGATATATATATACATATAAAATTATCAGATTTAGTTTTGAAATGTTGAATATTTAAAGCTTTGAAATATATTGAAATTGAAATGGATTATTTTGTGGTTCAAATCTGTTTTTGAAATCGATATAATTTGAAATGGTTTATTGAGAAACTGAATTGAATTGAAATTGATGATTTGAGAATGGATTAAATTTGTATTTTGGAATTTGAGTTGATTTGGAATCGATTTGCGAAATTTGAGGAAGCTATTTTATTATATAAAGTATTTTTAAATAATATTTAAAACTATTTACATATTTTACTTTATAAACTTTTTTTTGAGAGAAATGTGTGATCCTCCAATAAAAGAGGAGAGCTTTATATATAACATATAATAAGCTGCTGCCAACATGCCTAGCAGGTGACAAGTCTATGTAATAGAACAAATAAAGAAATAAATACCCCTCTAATGAGCTCCGGCAAAGCCACCGCCCATTACACCCTAATACCGAGCTCCGGCAAGGCCACCGCCCAATAATAGGGTGTTAGAGGTACCTAGTAAACTGAACAAGTATCAAAAACCATAGATACTAAAAGACAGCACCATCAAAAGAGACTCTACGTTGCTACCTCAGAAGAGAAAAGCTGATCTCGAATAAGAAATGATCCATAAGGAAGAACTCCAAGAAATGAACCAAAATGAAGAACTCCACTCTAAAGACATGGTATATCAAAAAGAAATGCCAAACGCGATCAGAACACCTACGTATGGCTATCCTGCAAACCTGTACAAAGATGCTAGCTGTCCTGCAAACCTGAAAAGAGAAACTAGCAATCTACCTAATCCAAACCTGTAACAAAACCAGGAAAACATATTAGTATGAATCATATATATGTATATAAATAGAATTTACATACATATATACGAGAATAAATCAAATGTGAAAAATAAAGCAAAGATAAACTAGAACCTACAACTAACAATTCTAAAAAGTAAAGGAAATAAGAACCAAACTGAAAAAGGTAAACAAATAAAAAAACCAGGACTAAAAACAAAAATGTAAAAACAAAAAAATAATACTAGGAACATCTTTAAGGACTTATAATAGGAAGAAAATTATTTGAATCATGTGAACATCATTTAAATTAGGAAAGATATTAATATAAATATTATTAGTGTCAAAATTATTAATGTTATGCTTGAATATATTAATATTATTTCTAACCTTCTTAAAATATTCCTCAAAACAATTATTTTTGGCTAATTTATATTTAGGATTTGAGACCCAATTTAAGCGAAAAGATGAAATTAAAAATATCAAATTATTATAGTGAATATTGTTACTATTAAAAATTCTTTGGTTTATCTCAAACCAAATGTACCAACTAGATAGTGAATATAGTATCAAGCAAGTATCTATTATCCTTACTAAACTTAAATCTAAAAGTGTTCCAATAGAAAAACAATCAGTAACTCTAGAACCAATTTTAAACTCAAAAATATTAAGGGTATTTATAAGAATAAAATGAGTATCCATGCATTTGTAATAAATATGATTAATATCTTCAGAATATGTATTACAAAAATAACATTTATTATCAATGTAATTATTTTTCTTTTTTAAAAATTCTATAGTATTTAATTTACCATGAATGGTAAGCCACATGTGGATTTCAAATTTTGGAGGAGCATTAGACTTCCAAATAAATTTAAAACAATTATCAGATAAAACCGTAAAGTTAATAAATTTTGTAAAAAGAATTAGTAGAATATTTCTTACTCTTATCCCACTTCCAACTAATATAATCATTATCATTGTCAATATTATAAAAATTTAATCTAGCATAAAGCAAATTAAGTTGTTTAAGGGTTGAGCCTGCTAAAATTCTGTTAAAACTGAAAATCCAAGGAGGGTCATTTTCAGAATTAAAAACTTCATATATAAATGCAAATTTAGAGTTACAAATATCATACAATTCTTTGAACTCGTTCTTTAGAGGAGTAGCGAAAATCCAACTATCATGCTAAAAAGATGTATTATTACCTGAGTGAACAATAATATTAACACCTAAGTTGAAAATCTCACTACATTTTAAGATGGATTACCAAAAATAAGATTGTTTACGAGAAATCGAAGGACTAATATGATAAAGATTATTACTGCCATTGTAGTAATATTTAGAAATAATCTCCTTCCAAATGGAATTATCATTAGTATCTCTGAATTTGCATAACCGTTTACCAAGAAGAGATAAGTTCATATTTCGTAAATTAATGACTCCTAAACCACCCTCTTTTTTGGACTTACAGACAGTTTCCCAATTAACTAAACATTTTATACAACTTTTTGGATTTTCACCACTCCAAAGGTAATCTCTTCTAATTTTATCTATTTTATCCATCATCCAATCAGAAAAAGATGAATGGACATCCAATAGATAGGGAGAGCTGATAAAACAAAATTAATTAAAACCAGTCTACCTGCTCTAGATAAAAATCTCCCATTCCAATTAGTAATCCTATTTTTTGATTTTATCAATGATTATTAACCAATCATCATGTTTAAGTTTTGTAGATCTAACAACAATACCAAGATAGTTGAATGGAAAATTCAAAGTTTTACAATTTAATGTATTAGCAACTAAATTTTCAACTTTTCCAAAATCATTTAAAACTAAAACAGAACTTTTATCAAAGTTTATTTTTCAACCTGATAAAAGTTCAAAATTATAAAGAATAAACTTGAGAGCAATAATGTATCTAGGAAGAAGAGAGGAAAAAAGCAAAGTATCATATGCAAATTGAAGGACTGATAAACCATAATTCGAAATATCATTACCTATGTTACGCAAAGAACTATTATTGACTGCATTTTTAATAATCTTAGGAAAAACATAAGCAACTACATTAAATAGAAGGGGCGATAAAGGGTTTCCTTGCCTTAAACCTCTCTTAGATTGGATTTTATTACCTAAAATACCATTTACCATAATACTAGAGTTACCAGTTTTAAGCAAAATCATGATCCAGTTAATCCATCTATTAATAAAGCCTCTAGCATGAAAAATATCTATAATAAAATCCCAATCAACTAAATCAAAAGCCTTAGCAAAGTCTAATTTTAAAATAGCACAAGTAATATTTTTCTTGCAACAATGATTAATGTATTCTTGAACAACTGCCACACCATCTGTGATATTTCTACCTTTTATGAAAGCAGATTGTGAACAGTCGATTAAGTCATTCACTTTTATACTAAGTATATTAGCAAAAACTATAGAAATAATTTTAACTCGACAGTTAATCAAAGAAATAGGCCTAAAATCTTTTAAAGTATTCACATCTACTTTTTTTGTAATAAAATAATATTAGCAAAATTAAATCTACCTAATAGGAGTTTTCCATTATAAAATTCATTAAACATACTAATTAAATCTAATTTTATGACGTCCCAAAAGGTTTTATAGAAGAAAATTGGAAATCCATCTGGACCTGGAGATTTATCACCTGGTAAATCAAAGATGGCTTTTCGAATTTCCTCTTCAGTAGAAGGAACATCTAAATAAGAAAGATTTATATTAAAGACAGCCTGATAAATATCGTTCCATCTAACACTAATTCTATGCTCATTTTTATTACCAAAAATATCTTTATAATAATTTGTGAAAGCCTTACCGAGGTCTCTTTGATCAACTAATTCCACATTATTAACTAAAATGGAGTTAATTGTATTACTACGTTTTCTACTATTTGCCATATTATGAAAAAATTTGGTGTTATTGTCACCTTCATTGATCCGTTGAATTATTGATATTTGTTTCCACATAACTTCCTCTTTTTCAAGCATAGAGTTAAGCTCCTCTTTTAAGTTATTGAGAACATTCCGCTCACCATGACTTAAATGTCTAGTTTCTTCTAACTTATTAAGCTTAAGCATCTCATTAAGAATATTTTCTTTTTAATTTTAATGTTACCAAAAATATTTTTATTCCAATTTTTAAGGAAAAAACTTTATAAATTATTTCAATATAAACAATTTTAATATAAATCATTTTAATATAAACTAACTTAATATAAATCATTTTTAATATAAACTATTTTAGTATACTAATTATTTTAATATAAACTATTTTAACTTATAACTATTTTTATAAACTATTTTATTTTATAAACTATTTTATTATATATATATATATATATATATATTATTTTAATATCTAAACTATTTAGAGGAAAGTGTTATGGTTTCCAAAGTTATGATTTCAAAGTATTATGATTTCAAAATGCTATGATTTCCAAAGTATTATGATTTCTAAGTTATGATTTATAAAGTTGTAACGGCCTAGAATTTCTGGAGTTATAAGCTTATTAAAAATATTTCAAAGACTTATAAAATTTATATTGATAATACTGAAGATAATAAATGAGTTAAAATTGAATTTAATAGTGGTTTGTTCAATTTAAAAATATATCGTTTAAATTGACATTTAAAAATAGCCCTCCGAGGCACATTCTCGAATTTCGAGGACACTAGTCCTATTGGATCTGTAAATTGCATTATTATCGGAATTCAATTTTCGTAGTGTTTGGAATTGTCGTGTGAACGTAAAGGAGGGAAACGCGCTGAAATTTATATCGAAAATCCAATATAATAATTGGGTCTAAAAAGCTATCTTCTCCATACGATCGAATTAGGACTCAAAACCTTTTCCATTACGTTCGGAATAGGGTATAACATTATAAGCGCCTAGGCACGCTTCGATAGGAGGTTAAGATTTTAAATTGCGAAATCGAGACGGTTTAAAATTTAATAAAAATATTTGTATTATTTTGATTGACAATTATATTCACCGTCAGAACTTTTCCCCTTCTTTTCTGTCACTATAGCTTCCCCTAAAAACACGCTAGCCAATTCAAACACGTTTCCGTCATTTATTTTCCCCTTTTCGTTCTTTTTAAAATCACATCCATCTCATTCGAATTCAAAACCGAGAAAATCTACCATTCTTCACAATCTCGTTTTCCATATTCCTTCTTTTACAATTCCTTTAGAGGTAAAAAAGAGGAAGAAGTCGAATTCGGCTCGAATCACCAAGGAGGCCTAGGCGAGCGCTCGTGAGAGACGGCGAGTTCCTCATTCAGACATCAACGATCGATTTTCGCGCACATATGAATTTGCGAGTGGGTTCGGCGGTGATTCGCGGGACAGCATGGAAGGGGAAGGCGCGGCGTAGAAGGGAAGCTTGCGATAGGCATGGCCGATGGTCGTTTGGGGTAGCAGCTACTGATGATAGTCGAGCAGAGGGATTTAGGTTGGTGATGAAGGCTCGAGTGGGTTCGCGCACGCATGATGTCGAGGCCGCAGTCGAGATGCTGACGGCAGGTCGTGAGGGAGGACTGGAGCGAGGTAGTGAGGTATATCAGTTTTGGTTTTTAATTTGATTTGAAATATGTATATATATGTGTGTGTGTGTGTATAGATTAGAAATTTTAATATATATATATATAGTGGATTTTTAAAAAAAAAATCAGATTTTTATTTAAAAAGATATATATGTTAAAGTAGAAATTTTACGGTAAAGAAATTTCTGTTTTGTATTTGCAAGAAAAAGAAAATATAAGTATATCTCGAGAAAAGGAAAAATATACACACATGTTTTAATATATAGGTAGAAAAAAAATATAGATAAGATTTTGAAAATAGAGATTATAAATATTGAAGAATTTATATAAAATTAGATTTGGAATCTATATAGATTTTTAAGCATATACGTAGTTTCAATAAAATAAATATACATTACATATTTTAATTTGGTAGTTTATTATAAAATAATGGATTGGTAATAAATTTATTTAATTAACTTATTAATTTATTTTAGCTACTAAAATATTTTTAAAAGGGACTTTATCAGTTTATATTAAATTTTTAGTTAATTAAATTATTAAATGATAAAATAATTGTCCGATTATTTAAAATGTTAATAAAACGTATAATGTTTGTACAAGGTCCAAGATCGTGAAGAAAATAGCCTGTTTGGACTGGGTTGCAAATTAAAAGGCAAAGGTGAGTTAATCTCACTCAAATTGGATTATTAGTTAATTTATATAGTTAAAATCTAAATTATTGGTTGATCGCTTGAATTGATAATTTATTATTAGTCTGGATGTGATATGTTATATATAGTAGTGTGTGTGTGTGTGTGTGTTGGAGTGATTGATATTCCTACATTATATAGCGGATAAGACCATATGCGCTCCACATAATAGCAGATGAACCTTTGTACCGCGATATCCCTCTTGAAGTGAGATTGATATTTTTATATTGTGCTAACATCTGTGGATATAGGGAAACAGGTTGGAGGAATCCAAGTGGATTACTCAAAATTGCTAAATTTATCTCATATTCAGCGATGTTGTTTATTTGATAATCTGTGATGGATTATATTATTTATATGGGAAATGGAAATTATGGAACTCTATGGTTTGGCAAAATATATTTTGGGTATTTTGAGATATCAAAAGTAAAATATCTATTTTTTAAGGAAAATAAAGGAGAGAATTTTAAGTAAAATAATTATAGTGAATTTGGATAAATTAAAAGAATGAATTTGGAAAAGGATGGAAAAGTTTGATTTTAAATCCAATTAAACAAATTCCGAGTATGGGAAAAGAGATTTTTGTATAAATGGGAATAAATGAATTTTGAAAACTTAAGCGATATTGTTTAACAATAAAAGGATTTATTTTAAATTCAGATGAGTTGGGAAAATAAAGGGGTGATTTTGAAATAAAGTATGAAAGTGGTATTTCAGATTTAAATAAGGTTATAAATTGTAATAAAGGAGTAAATATAGAGTTAATGAATTTTGGAGTTGATTTGGATAAATCGAGTAATAAATTTTAAAGGGAATTTAATTCAGAGAATCAATTTAAAAATCGATTAAGTGTTTTTTGAAAGTAGAGATTAAAAGGAGAATGAGACCATGGAAATTATAAACGAGGTTTATAAATAAATGAAATAAATATCAGTGGATATTTTAGATTTTAAATTCACGGGGGGAATTTATAAAGGAATGAGTAAATCGTTTAAAAAATAAAAGAGTGGTTTTATTTTTAAAGTGTGGAAAAGAAAAATTTACGGGATTGGGACATAAATTAAACTGGAAATAAATCGGGAACGATTTATAAATGACTATATGGGTTATATTGGAATGGAATGTGTATTTTCTTGAAAAGCTAAGTGTATTTTTAAAGAAAGATTTTTAGGTATAAATTAGAAGTTTTAAAGATGTTTCTAAAAGAATGTTTTTAAAGAAATTTTATTATTTATATTGTTTTAAAATTTTAAAGTAAAAATTTATTAATTTAATTATAGTAGTAATTATTTTGAAAGGATAAAGTAGCATTATGATTTAAAGGATAATTATGATATTTATACTGTATTTATTTGTTTGATTTTAAAAAAGTAGTTTTTGGCTAAGTTTTACTTAGAGAATTATTATAGAATTTCATAACTAATATTTTGAATAAAGAATTTAAGTGGCTTTATTTTAAATTTTAAGTGCAAATTTTTTGGATAAAGTGATTTAATTTATCAAAATCTAAATTAAATGAGACTTGATGTTTTTCGGTGAAAATAAAATATTTGGCTGAATGATTGTTTATTTCATAGTTAAATAACCTACTATCAAATTTGGACCCAAATATAACTTCGGAAATATCTAGAAGAAGTACAAGAATTATATGGTATAGTTACCATAAGAGGTGCTATACTATATGTATAAACTCGTTCGTTTTTCTATGACGTTTATAAGGAAATCCGTCCACAGAAACGATTAGGAGGTGATCTCCGATCTTATTTTCGTCTGTATATTTCCTAAAGAACTAGGGTTGAGTTTACTAAGAAATAGCGAACGTTATTTCGAAGAGACCGGGATCGGATTGGTGATCTGAAAACCACTTCGATCTAACAAGTACATTTTCGTGATGAAGAAAGAAGCTTGGAGTCAAAGATGGAGCAGTGAAGTGCAAGGGCTGATCGCTACTGATCCTGAGGATGATTCCAAATGGATGAAGTACTAGTAGTGCCTTCGGTTCCATTCAGACCAAGAACCGATTTGTATGGATGAATGCTATCAGTACATTGTCATTGGCATGCAAGGAGCATTCTAATGAATATTTATGAAAAGGTAACGCTTAGCCTCGAGCCTCATCAACCGGGAATGACTGAAAATCAGGGGATATGCAGCAAGGCTAAGTGGGTAGCACCCAACTAAGGTAAGATTTCCCCCGTCTTGATGTCCCTTTTATTCGGCTGTGTGGAAGATTGCTGATCCCAACCGCCAGGTGATCTTGTTCGGACTATCCAGTAAGGGGTAGCTCCGGTCTTGTGTTGCAGGGAATCGGGAGTGGTCCCCGGTATGCTAATCTAGACCAGGTACCGTGACAGGTGGTACCCAAGTGACTATTCATTAGTTGGAAATCAATTCTCCCTACGTACCCTTTACGGTTTTGGTTGTAGAGCCTAGTATGCTGAAATTTAATGAATGTACTAATTTTGGCTATTTGAATAAGTATTTGTACTTAGACACTATTATAATATCAGGGGATTTTGATAAGAAATGTTTTGGTTATCGTAAGGTAAAAACCCGACATGTTTATTTGTGGCGTGGTCTTACGAGATACCTTTGATTTCAAAGGGCTTTGAAAATTTTAATAATCCGATTGAATATGTTTTCTCATGCTGGTTTTCCAGACTGACTCAGGTGTTATTTTATTATAATGCTCGGGTCAGACCGAGTATTACAGATTTAGGATAAGATGCTATAGAGCTCAGGAGACGAGCTGGATGATGGAGAGGTATATCACGTATCTGACTTATATTTCGCTGTGTATGGTAAGTTGTATAGTCAGCTTTTGCGAGGATAAGCTATTACAATTGTCCGGTATTGTGCTATTGATTTGTGTGTACTCTGATGATGTAATGTATAAAACTGTAATAGTTCTTTTTGTATAAAGATCAGTTATTATCAATTATACATTGTTCCACTGCAATTGTGAGATTCTGATGTTGTTTTCTATTTCTTCTACTACCTCTTTCTTCTTTAACCCTAATGGTTCGTACATCCGTCCAATTTGAGTTGAACAGATGGAGAATATTGTCGACTTAAAGGGGTACGGATTTTCGGGCTATTACAAAAGTATTATGGTCTTAGAAGCTTTATAATTTCGAAAGTGTTACAACTTTGAAGTGCTATGAATTTTGGAAATGGATATATTTGAAATGGAAATGCTATCGTATTTGGTTTTGAAACAAAAATGATATGGTTTTGAAATGAAAATGATATTTTGGTTTTGAAGTATAAACTATTTCGAAATGACCGCGGTGTTATAATGACGTTTGGTTGTTAAAGAGACCGGGATCGGAATTTGTTATACTCTCTGCCAACTCCGAAAACTACTTTAACAACTGTATACGCGGTGGAGATTCTAGAATGAAGTGGGATGGTGGCGACCCAACTCCCGTGAGTTGGCATAAGGTTGCTAAAACAGGAGCAATTGACGGGCCAAGTAAGGTAGCTCCTCCAATCGGACACACTTCTTCGATTGTCATTCTATTACTTTGTGATTGATTTGGTGTGCACCTTTGATTTGGGAGTGTGGCTCGAGGTGGGCGGTAGTGGCTGCTATGCGTTACCACCAGCCCGGAAGTGTAACTAGTATATCTACCCTGACATTGCCTAGTTGTGCCATGTCACCTACCCTAGCGTGCCTTCTACGAGTTTGATTTGTGTCGTACCTATGGAGTATCCTCTAGTAGCCTCCCGATCTAGAGGTATTTATGTACTGTATAGACTATTGGCATTATAAAATGTGTTAAGGGGGAAAATGTAATAACTTATAGCTATTTTAATAATTTAATTTACTTTAGACATTAATATTATAGCATATATTACTACATAGTAGATAGTTTAACGGATCCTTAGAGGATGATTATCCCGAACATCCTTTGAGTTACTTGTATTTCAGTTGTTATTTTACTTGAGTTGGATTTATTGATATAAGAATGTTAATCCTGACTCCAGTTTTTGTGTTTTGCTTTACGCTCGGGTCAGACTAAGTAGCACAGCATTTGAGACTCACCTTTGGAGTTGGAGCTTCGCTTGGAGATCCATCTATATCTATTCAACTTCTAGTTGTTCAGTTGACTCCAGTGATATATCCAGCTTTTGTTATTTGACTATTGTATTGAGATTTCTATGTATTTGAGACTTCTGTTGTATCTTGTTTAACTCTGTTATATACATATAGTAGCTTCATGAACTACTATTCTTTTGTTTCCGCTCCTTATTATTGTAATACACTGTGTCTTTGATTCTGTGATTTATTTATTTACTGTATATGCTTATTTTTGCCAAATATAATTAGCAATCTAATATTTTTAGCAATTCAAGTTCGACACGTGCGAATGTGAATGGTTGAAAATACCAGGATGTTACAAAAATTGATAAAATAAGAAGGGACGTTTTATGGAGTGGGGAAAACTCTAACGGTAGCATTAACTATTTAGTAAATTGGGAAACTATTTGTGAATCCAAAACGGAAGGTGGTTTAGGATTCATTAATTTTCATAACATAAATTGCTCTTTGTTAGGTAACTGGTTATGAAAATTTAAGGATATTAATGATAATTCTATTTGGAAGGAAATCGTTTCTAAATATTACTATAATGGAAGGAGTAATTTACATTAAATTACTCCTACGGTTATATAAGTAAATTGTCTAATTTTTGGAAATCAATTTTAAAACATCGTGAGATTTCTAATCTAGGTACTAATATAATAGTTCATTCAGAAAATAGTACTTCTTTTTGGCATAACCATTGGATATCATTTATTCCTCTTAGAATAGAATTTAAAGAGCTGTTCGTAATTTGCAACTTTAAGAATGCTTTAATTATTGATGTTTTTTCACCCGAAATGATCCCCATTGGAATTTTAGTTTTAATAGAATTTTAGTAGGTACTACTCTTAGGCAACTTTCTTTACTTTATGCTAGATTGAATCTTTATAATATTGATAATGAAAACGATAATATTAGTTGGGAATAAGATAAGAGTAAGAAATATATTTTAATTCTTTTTATAGATTTCTTAACTTCTCGGTTATAGCTAATAACTCTTTTAAATTTATTTGGAAAAAAATGCTCCTCCTAAATCTAAAATTCATATGTGGTTAATCTTGTATGGAAAACCACATACTATCGAATTTTTAAAAAGGAAAAAATATGCAAATTGATAATAAATTTTATTTTCGTAATCTGCAATTAGAAGATTTAAATATGTATACTATGATTGCATGGATACTTATTACATTCTAAATAATACCCGCAAAATATTTAACTTTAGTCTTACAACTAAAATTTCTGATTGTGATTGCTACTAGAATAATTTTATATTTAAGTTTAAAATGGAAGATAGATTTTTACTAGACGCTTTATTCATTATAATTTGTTGGTATATTTGGTTTGAAAGAAATCAAAGAATTTTAATAATAACAATAGTCATTTTAATAAATTGATTTTATAATTTCCTCCTTTTGTTTTAATTGGATATCAAATCATAAATATAAATTAGCTCAAATATTCATTTTAAAGAATATCTTAATAAGGATAGTAATGATATTAATATATTTAAACATAAAAACAATATTTTTGACATTAACAATTATAGTATTAACCTCTTTTTTCAAACTTAAATGATGATTTCACTGTTTATCATAATTTCCTTTTGATTAAAGGATCATAAGTATAGGTTTTATTTATTTATTTCCTTTTTGTTATTGTTTTAGTTTTAGTTTGTTTTGTATTTTAGTTTATAGATCTTTAACTTCTTTTGATTATGGATTCTTTTAGTTTTTTCTCTAATTTTTGTTGTATTCTATCATATTCTCTTTACTTTTGTATCTTTTATTTTATTTCAATAATACATATATATATATATATATATATATGTATATAAATTTTATTAATATACATATATGTGTATTATTTTTAATATTTTCTTTAGCTCCTTTTCAGATATAAATTTGGGCCAGAAATGGTGTTAGATTATTTATACAGATTCACAGGATTGCCAATGGTAGGATTGATGTTTGCAGAAAGGAGTTCTTCTCGGTTCTTCTACATCACCATTATGGTGGTCTACTTTCTGGATGATTCACTCTTCAGCGAGGTGCTCCCTCCAGTGTTACCGTGTCTACAAAGTGGCACTTTCCTTTCCTGATCATTTGCATTTCCTTTCCTTCCGAGTCAGTAGCATGGCATTTCCTTATAAGATGGAGCTGGCTTCTAGTATCATTGACTCTGAGATGCTCCATAGTTTTTTAGGTACTTCAAACACCTCAATACTGGACGGTGACCTTACTAGAGTTTTATGTTGAAGTGTAATGGACGGTGGCCCTACCGGAGCTCATTCTAGGGGTACCTGAGTTATTTTCTTTATTATTTGTATTTTGATTTGCTACCTGCCAGGCATGTTGGCAGCATCTTGTCTTCAGCGATATATACATATTTACATGTGTGCTCTTTCTATTTTAGAGGATCACACATTTTTGTCAAAAATATTAATTTATTTATTTAAAATTTGTTTAGATTGGATCTAAATAAATTTAAACTTAATAGTCCCAAGAAAATCTAAAATTGTAAAAAAAAAATTCACCCATTTAACCTGTTGCGTGTCGGCCCCGTTCCAATAATGGTATCAAAGCTAAATAGCCTATGCGTTCCGAATTAACAGTATTAGTGTTAACTTACTAAAGCCTATTAGTTTAGTAGGTTGTCTAGAAAGGTAGTGTCTAATATAAGGTTATTGGGTATTAAGTACCATGTCTTAGATGGTTGCTGGCCAGACTCTAAAGGCAAGGTAAGCTTAAAGGATATCTCTAATATAAAGTAGTGTCTTAAGGTTAGGTTGTTGGGCTGATTTTCAAAATCTGTTTGAAATTGAAATAAAATTTTAATTTAAAAAGGAAAAATTTAAAATAAGTAAAAAAAGTAATGAATGCTATAAAATAATTTTCAAATTTGTTTTGAAAATATTTTCAAAAGTTATTAACAATTAACTGGATTAATTAATTAAATAACCAATTAAAAAGTTAACTGATCAAATTAAACAACATATATATTGTTATATGTATCTTAAAATGTTTAAGGTAATATATATAGTTTTCAAAATAAATTATAATTAACTAAAAGCTGTTCCAATTAAGGTAAATAAACTAAATGTTAATTAATAAATAATATAATTCATATATATTAATATGTATATGCATGTAACTTTAATGTTATAGTACATATATATTCAATTTGAAATGTTTAAAATGATGAAATAAAATTAAAAAAAATGTTAACTAATCGATTAAATTAATTAAATAAGATTTAATTACTAAAACCAACATAAAATTATACATAAGGTTACTATATAAGTTAATTAAATTATAAAATTTTATACAAGAATTAAGCTTATATGATATGAACGTATCATAAAAGGTGGAACAGTAAGAAACTCAAATAAAATTATGGAATAAACACATCTGTATAGTATGTATACCGTAATTTCAGATGTGGCCGACACTTGAATCGCGAAGGTATTTCATAAGGAATACATTATTCCATATGTTGATATCACTCACTTGAATAAATTAAATATTATGAATATTTAATATAAATGTTGTCATCCATCATTTATATATTGATAATTTATTTGCATACTCTCTGGTTGTTGAGCAAACTCAAGCTAGAGATGTTATGTGTAGTAGTATTAATATTGACTAGATGAGGTAAGATAACTATACGTATTTGTTGAGAAAACTCAGGGTACTATACTATACTCAGTCCATCGCGAAATGGTAGGTACGAGTGAATAATATCTTTCAGTCTGTTGAGAAAACTCAAGGTTGAATGAGATTAGGTTAAATGTTCGTCGACGGAAATTCTATCGGTTTAGAAAACCGTCGAACGAATTTTGAAATAAAATTTACCGCAAGCGCACGGTGTACGAATGTAGCACGCGGCGAATACGGGTCGATCCACAGGGAATTGATGATTTTAAAATTCTATTCAATCAAATTATACCGAAGTCGAGAGTGAATAGCTAGAAATGTATGAAAATAACAAAAACTAGCAAAAGAAAATGATAAAAATATGAGAGTTAAGAGAACAATTTAGAGATAAATCCACTCTCTATATCATATAAATCAACAAAATGAAGTTATGATCTCTCTTTTCTTGTCATTAGTGAATTAGTTGATGTGCTTATCATAAGTATGGTATATTTGTGCTATTAATTAGCTCAATATAAACCATCAAACTATAACACAACCACTAATACACATTTAACTCTCATGAAATATGACAACAAAGTTGAAATAAAAATCTATTTTAAGCATAGCCTATTAACTATTGTTTAGAAATATAGGCTATCAAATTTCAATTTCAACATTCACTTCTTTGCCATAATCATATTTAGATGAAGAGGCAATGTTATGTTTGTTTAAACATAGCCTATTTGTTATAAACAACATAGACTATCAAATTCAAAGCTAAACAACATCATTAAACCACTTCAATCATTCTCATTAAGCACAAAAAGAGAGCATAAACAACAAAATGTTGGATCTACATACTTGAGAGCTTCATTACCCCTAAATTGAAGGGATTAAGCTCTCATATTTGTTATTATATGAACAAATGTAGAAAACAACATTAAACAAGAAGAGAAAAAGAGAGCAAAATGAAAGGAAAAATTATTCTACTTGCATAAAATAAAAGAGATCTACACTACAACATGAAAGTAAATGAACATGAAAAGGAAAGAGCATGTATTAAATTGCATAAAATAAAAAAGATTACATAAAATAAAAATGGCTAAGTAGCCATGAAAAGAGAAAGAGGAGCTTTCATTTTATTTTTGATCTAAACTAAACTAAAGAGAAGGAGGCCTAAGAGAGACTAAGAGAAGAGATACTAAGAGAAGAGATACTAAGAGAAGAGATCATGTTACATGAAACATATGGGTATTTATACATGTATGAAACCCTAATTCATATTTTTGGGGAATACCCAAAATGCCCCTTAGGAAGTGTGGAGGCCAAGTAACCATTAACATGTCTTGATCCCCCATTAAGTGTACATGAAACCATTAAGTCCAAAAGCATGTGCATTAGCCTTTAATTTGTACATTAAGGTAGGTGGGTAGGTGGGGTCCTCCATGTTCTTCACTTTGAATTATTTCCATCTTCATTCCTTTATATTAATTTTGTGCATGCATATCTTCATGAAACCACTTCTATTTGAGATCAATTTCCTACAAAAATATATACAAATTTTCAATTAATTTTTCTCAAAGAAATATATGCACTTAAATGACCGTTTTGCCCCTATATGAAGATGAATATGTGAAAATTTGGAATTAATATGAATTTTGGTTAAAACAAGTTAAAATACCCAATATGATCATTTATTTAATTTAAATATAATAAATATGGTGGTAAAAATATGCACATTTACGTGCACATCAAATACCCCCACACTTATCTTTTTATTCGTCCTCGAATAAAGAAAAACTAAGATAAATCCGTTTTCGTAGGGAGCACGATTGCATTGAGCGTATGCAACAAGCCGTTAAACCTCTGGGTGTCCCCAGTAGGACGAGTGTTGTCTCGTGAGGGTTTTCAGCGGATACTACCCACAAAATCCAAATGCAGGATGAAAATATTTACAAAATGCAAGATTTATTTACAAAGAGGTGAATGCAAATTTTTGAAAATATTTACAAATGAAGGATTTATTTTTAAATTGACAAAAATAAGTTAAATATAGGTTTTGGTTATTATCTTGAAAATTTATGTCGTTTACTCGTCAAAATTTTCAACAAAAATCAAGTTATCATAACAAATAGACAATAGTTTAACTTGTTGTTTCGGTTGATAACAAAGTGTAATTATAAAATGGATCCTTAGTTGATTATCAAAGTTTATCAAAGTGGTATTTTCATTTCTTTTCAATAACAAATCAAATCAAATAAGTAAAAATAGTGCTAGGATTTCAATTGCTTGCTCTCTCATTATTTGCAAGAAAAATTACACACCTAGCTCAGGTAAACTGAGGCCAGATATACCACCCATGCACTGCCTTTCGGGCTTATGTGAGGGGAGCACAGAGCATGGCGAGTGCACACACTTTCATGCATACACTATCGACCGTAGGTGGTTTTTATTAAGTCTTTTTTTTTACATGTGTTACGTACATCATAACCGTGAGGAATTTTAAATGAGTATGGAAGCACATAATCAAAATATTCAAGTAATTCACCCATGCATAACCGTGAGGACTTTTAAATGAGAGTGAATACTTTGGATATTTTTTTTTTATAATAAATTTTTTTTTAAGAGAGAGAGAGTTTTGCAAAATCATCTTAGCACTATTTAACTTAGAAGACAAAAAAAATGTTATATCCTTTACTTTAAATTCACCACTTTTAAAACAAAGATTTTCAATTAGGATGTATTTCATAATTAACACGTATGAATCTTCTTATACACTAGTTAAACCACTATTATTTATAATCAAACTTCATTTTTATTTTTGTTAAGACAAATAAATTTTCAATAATTTCAATTTAATAAACCAAAACCATATATTTATCCCATAGTGTTTCTTCAAAAAAATAAATCAAAATGGTAAAAAGAAAATGTTTCTGAGATTTAGGAATTTTGAGATTTTTTTTTTTTTTTGAAGAAAATGAAAATTCAAAAATGCCATGAAAAACTAAAAAATAAAAATAAAAATGAGACTCCCCCCACACTTAATTTTGACTGTGTCCCCACAGTCGATGCATGATATAATGAGTGTAACGGGGAAAAATATGTACATATTTACAAAAGAGGGTTAACATTCTTACTAGACGTAGCTTGGCTCATGAAGGATCATGAGCTCCTCCTCTTGGTTATCGGGAAATTCCAAGAAGGGTTTTAAACGATGACCGTTGACTTTGAAAATCGATCCATCCTTTGGGTTTTCTATTTCTATGACACCATGTGGAAAAACAGTTCGTACCACAAATGGTCCGGTCCACCTTGATTTAAGTTTCCCAGGGAATAAATGAAGTCTCGAGTCATATAAAAGAACTTTCTGGTTAGGCGAAAACTTTTTCCTTAGGATTGACTTGTCATGAAAAACTTTGGTTCTTTCTTTGTAAATTTTCTCGTTTTCATACGCGTCGTTCCTAAGTTCTTCTAGTTCGTTGAGTTGTAATTTTCGATTTTCGCCAGCTTCTTCATGATCAAAGTTTAAATTTTTTATTGCCCACAACGCTTTGTGTTCAATTTCAACGGGTAAATGGCAAGCTTTACCATAAACTAAACGAAAAGGGGACATCCCAAGGTTAGTTTTAAAAGCAGTACGGTAAGCCCAAAGCGCGTCGGTCAATTTCTGAGACCAATCTTTTCGATTTTTATTGACAGGTTTCTCCAAGATTTGTTTTATTTGTCGATTTGAAACTTCAACTTGGCCACAAGTCTGAGGATGATATGGAGTGGATAACTTGTGGGTTATCGAGTATTTTTTTATTAAAGTTTCAAAAGAACGGTTGCAAAAATGGGTTCCGTTATCACTGATTATTGTGCGAGGTGTGTCGAACCTCGAAAAGATGTTTTCTTTAAGAAATTTCACAACAATTCTGTGGTCATTGGTTTTGCAAGGAACGACTTCGACCCATTTTGAAACGTAATCGACAGCGAGAAGGATATACAAGTTTCCAAAGGAATTGGGAAAAGGTCCCATAAAGTCGATACCCCATACATCAAAGATTTCGATCGTAAGAATGGGGTTTAAAGGCATCATATCTCGTCGAGAAATTCGTCCAAGCATTTGACATCGATCACAAGTTTTACAAAATTCAAACGAGTCTTTGAAAAGCGAAGGCCAATAAAAGCCACACTGAAGCACTTTTTCCGCAGTTTTTCGAGGACCGAAATGTCCACCGCACGCTTGATCGTGGCAAAACGAAAGAACACTCCTTATTTCATTATCCGGAATGCAACGTCGGATGATTTGGTCGGGACAATATTTGAACAAGTATGGATCGTCCCAATAGAAATATTTCACTTGGGACATGAATTTGCATTTGTCCTGTTTGGACCAAGATGAGGGAGTTTCTTTAGTGACTAAGTAGTTCACTATATCAGCGTACCATGGATCGAGAGAAATAGAAAGAAGTTGTTCATCGGGGAAGTTTTCATTGATCGGCAAGGAAGATGGTGCGTTCGAAAGACGAGATAAATGATCGGCTATGACATTATCGGATCCTTTTTTGTCTTTGATTGTAAGGTCGAATTCTTGAAGTAAAAGGATCCAACGAATCAAACGGGATTTAGCATCCTTTTTAGCGAAGAGATATCGAAGCGCAGAATGGTCAGTGTAGACCGTAATGTGTGAACCTATCAAGTAAGGTCGAAACTTTTCAAGCGCAAAAACGACAGCTAGAAGCTCTTTTTCAGTTGTTGTGTAGTTGAGTTGAGCGTCGTTCAAGGTCATACTCGCGTAGTAAATGACATGAAGGATCTTGTTGATGCGTTGTCCCAAGACAGCACCAACGGCAAAGTTTGAAGCGTCGCACATTATTTCGAAAGGAAGATCCCAATTGGGTGCGCAAATGACTGGGGCAGAAATGAGTTCGCTCTTAAGACGTTCAAAAGAAGAGATACAATCAGAGTTAAAATCGAAAGGAACGTCTTTTCCAAGAAGGGTCGTCAAAGGACGGGCGATTTTGCTAAAGTCTTTCACAAAGCGTCGATAAAAGCCAGCGTGTCCTAAAAATGATCGAATGTCCTTAACAGATTTGGGAATGGGTAGACTTGCAATGACATCGATTTTCGCTTTGTCTACCTCAATGCCTTTGTTTGAGATGATATGTCCAAGGACAATGCCTTGTTTGACCATAAAGTGGCATTTTTCCCAATTCAAAGTCAAGTGTTTTTCTTTACATCGATTCAAAACCAACTCGAGGTGATGTAAACATTGAGAAAAAGAATCGCCGAAGATAGAGAAATCGTCCGTAAAGACTTCTAGAAAGCGCTCAATCATGTCAGAAAAGATTCCAACCATGCATCGTTGGAAAGTCGCAGGAGCGTTACAAAGTCCGAATGGCATACGTCGATAAGCGAAGGTACCGAATGGACATGTGAAAGTCGTTTTCTCCTGATCTTCGGGAGCGATTGGAATTTGGTTATAGCCGGAATAACCATCAAGAAAGCAATAGAATTCGTGACCGGCTAAACGTTCGAGCATTTGGTCGATAAATGGAAGAGGAAAATGATCCTTACGTGTTGCGGCATTTAGTTTTCGATAGTCAATGCAAACACGCCAACCCGTTTGAGTACGAGTTGGAATAAGTTCATTCGCGTCGTTTTTTATAACAGTAAGTCCGGACTTTTTAGGCACGACATGAATTGGGCTAACCCATGGGCTATCGGAGATGGGGTATATGATACCGTTATCGAGGAGCTTAAGAATTTCGTCACGAACCACATCTTTCATTTTTGGGTTAAGCCTACGTTGTGCATCACGAGTGGGTTTGGCTTCATCAATCAAATGAATGCGATGTTGGACAATAGCAGGGCTAATTCCCTTAATATCAGTAATGGACCACCCAATTGCTTCTCTATTTTTCAAAAGAATAGAGAGAAGAGAAGCTTCTTGGTCAAGAGAAAGATTGTTAGAAATGATGGCAGGACAAGTTTCGTTTTCACCTAAGTATGCATACTTAAGGTGGGCGGGAAGTGGTTTGAGGTCCAATTTCGGGAGTTTTTCGATTGCAGAATTGGGTTGAGATTCGGACTCAACTTGAAGCGATTCAAAGGGAAGAGTGTGTTCGATCTCGTTGGGGACTTCATGAAACAATTTTTCGTACTCGGCCTCGCGTTCATCGTTAAGATCAAATGTTTCATTTTCAAAGTTTTCATGAATGGCACTAACTTCTAATGTTTGGTCACGAAGTTCGTTCGAGTGGCTTTCAAGATTGAAAATGTTAAGGTCCAAAGTCATGTTTCCAAAAGAGATTTTCATTGAACCGTTACGACAATTGATTAAGGCGTTTGAGGTGGCTAAGAATGGTCGGCCTAAAATCAATGGGATTTGACTCGCAGGGTTTGTCACCGGTTGTGTTTCGAGAACGATAAAATCAACGGGGAATATGAATTGCCCTACTCGAATGAGCACGTCTTCGATTTCTCCCACGGGCTTCTTAATGGAACGATCGGCAAATTGAAGCGTAACTTTCGTGGGTTTGAGCTCACCTAAGCCTAATTGTTCGTAAACGGAGTATGGAATCAAGTTGACACTCGCGCCTAAGTCTATTAAACATTTGTTAATCGTCTTTTCTCCAATTGTACACGAAATCGTAGGGCATCCAGGATCTTTGTATTTAACGGGTATGGATTGGGACAAGACTTCACTCAAACTAGCGGCTAAGAAGACTTTTTTGGGCACTTGAGTGTGTCGCTTTTGGGTGCACAAGTCCTTAAGAAATTTCGCGTAAGTGGGGACTTGCTGAACGATGTCAAGAAGAGGAATGTTAACTTTGACTTGTTTAAAAATTTCCAACATCTTTTCCATTTGGTCCGAGTGTTTCTTTGGTCGAAGACGATGTGGAAATGGAACATGATACTCGGTAGGCGGGTCTACTCGAGTAGTAGAAGAAGAATTTTGATTGTCGTTCGATTCGACGTTTGGCTCCACGTTCTGTTCTGAGTCGTTCGTTGTTTTAGAAGTATCGAGAAAAGTTCCCAGTGAATCATTTGGATTAACGACTTGATTATCGATTTGTTTACCAGAACGGAGAGTTGTGATAGCATTCAACTGGGTGACATTGCTATCTTGAACAACGTGGGCTTGATTTGAATTTGCATTTTGATTTCTGGGATTTGGAAGGGGCTGGCTTGGGAATGTTCCTCGTTCACGTTCACTTACAGACGTGGCTAATTGACTCATTTGCATTTCGAGTTTCGCAATCGATTGGTTTGTGTTTTGCATATATGAAGTCAATAAATTTTGCAAATTGCGTTTGATTGAAGGCTTTGAGTAGTTGCCTTAGCCAACGTTTCAAGAGTTTTCTCAAGCGAAGTTAAACGTTTATTGTCTTGTGGAGGATGAGTAGAATTTGGTGGAAAATTTGGTTGTTGCGGTTGATTAGACGGGCCCGCAAAGTTTGGTTGAAAATTATTGGGCTGAAAGGGAGGATTCGAAGCATTATTCGGTAATGCTTGAAAATTGGGACGAATCGTATTCGTGTTGGGAATGTTTTGGTTCCACGCAAAATTCGGATGATTTCTCCATCCAGGATCGTACGTTGGAGAAAACGGGTCGTTTTTGGTTTTATTGAAAGCATTGATTTGTTCGACGGAATTGGGACACTGATCGGCTATATGATTAGGATCGTTGCATTTATAACACATTGGTTGGGAAGCTTGGTTCGTTTGATTCGATGAGAAAACGTTATCGAATTTTTTAATCATTGCGTCGATCTTAGCTTCCAAAGCAAAAGAAGATCCCGTCGAGTGTGCACTCGATCATGAGTAGATTGATTTTTCGTTCGAGCGTTCCCATTGGGACGACTTTTCAGCGAGGTTTTCAAGAAATTGCCAAGCATCGTCATGATGTTGGGCAAGAAAATTGCCTTGGCACATTGATTCGAGCATGGTTCGTGAGCTGTTTTCGAGTCCATCATATAAGATTTGGCAAATCGTCCATTTTTCAAAGTTATGGTGTGGACATTTTATCAAAAGCTCTTTGAATCTTTCAAAATATTTTCCAAATGGTTCACCCTTGAATTGATGAAAATTTACAATTTCGTTTCGAATTCTACTTGTTTTTTCTAAGGGGTAGAACTTTTTTAAGAAAGCTTATACAAATTCTTCCCACGTTTTAATTGAGTTCGAAGGTAAGCTGTACAACCATTTTTCAGCGTAATCCGTAAGAGCAAATGGGATTAATCGAAGTTTGATTCCGTCATCAGAAAGTTGTTGAAGTTTAATGGTTGCGCAAACTTGTTCGAATTTAGTCAAAAAGATGTATGGGTCATCGTGTTCGAAATTGCCAAATTTTGGAAGCGTGGCAATATGGTTCGAATGGATTTCGAAATGGTTACCCGTAGGGGCGGGTAATGTGATGCAAGATGGAATAGAAACTCTATCGGGAAAGATTCTATCCATAAGAGTTCGAGGGGCGTTTTCGTTCGCCATTTCGGGAGGATTGTCTGTTCGAGTTAAACGGTTTGTAGAAGGGTCACGAATCCAAGTATTCGTTGTTGTGTCACGAGTCCAAGTACTCATGCACAAGTGAAAGTCGAGAGGACAAAGAAATTAGAAACGAGTTTGGAGAATGAAAGAAGATTTGAAAATGTTTTTTTTTTTTTGTTTTTTTTAAAGGGAAAAAAAAACTATTTACCAAGTAAAGTTTATTTCAAAAGAAAAGTTTGATTTTTGTTTTGTTTTTGAATTTTCAATTATTTTTTTTTTTGAAATGATTTTACAAATTTTTTTAGATTTTTGTTTTTGAGTTTTTTTTTTTAAATATGCATGAACTAATGCAACTAAATGAATGCAAAGGACTTAATTACAGTTTTCTGTCCTTAGTAGCTCCTAACCCAAAATTGTATAATCACACTTTGTCTTAAATCAACAAAAATATTTCTCAGCCAGGTAACGGACAGGGGTTATCGGTGCACCACGAATCACCGTAGCAATGCAACCGAAGGTTTAAGTACCTTCAGAGGAACAACCAGTATAATATTTACGAATCACCGTAATTTTTATAATTGGTTATTACTCTGCCGTAGCCTAGACACCAAGAAATAAAATCGTTTGAGTAAAACAATTGTGAAGATACAATTAAGCCCTAAGTGAGCTCGTAACACCCTTAGGTCTAACGTCTAACCTTTATTATTAGTCAAATTCTACGATGAAATGCGTTTGTGGGCTAAGGAAAGGGTGATGAAATCCCTCACCTTATGTGAATTGGGGTATTGCCCTTAGAAAAAAAATAAGATGAGATGAATGCAAAGCAGAAATTAAACGTGAAATTACAATGCAACTAAAATGAAGTTTGTTTTTATTTTTGGATTTTTTTGAATTTTTTTATATATAAATGCAAATGCAAGCAACCAACAATGCACTAGAGATGAAAGCACAATACCAGAGCGTGCAGATTATTAGCAATTTTTTTTTTTTTAGCGGCGATTTTAGCAAAGCAAAGCAATTTTTTTCCTTTTGGCAAGCAATTCCTTGTAATTTTCTGCTTTGACAACCTGAAATGAAAAACAAGATATATTCAACAATTTTTATTGTTATTATTTTTTTTTTGTATGTTTATCAAAGATGAAAAATAAAATAAGCGAAAAACAAAACAATTGAAAATAAAATAAATGAAAAATGAAAATTACAGTGCAACTTGAACTTGTTTTTTTTTTTTTTGATTTTTTTTTTTTTTTAAAAGGAAAGAGCATGTATTAAATTGCATAAAATAAAAAAGATTACATAAAATAAAAATGGCTAAGTAGCCATGAAAAGAGAAAGAGGCGCTTTCATTTTATTTTTGATCTAAACTAAACTAAAGAGAAGGAGGCCTAAGAGAGACTAAGAGAAGAGATACTAAGAGAAGAGATACTAAGAGAAGAGATCATGTTACATGAAACATATGGGTATTTATACATGTATGAAACCCTAATTCATATTTTTGGGGAATACCCAAAATGCCCCTTAGGAAGTGTGGAGGCCAAGTAACCATTAACATGTCTTGATCCCCCATTAAGTGTACATGAAACCATTAAGTCCAAAAGCATGTGCATTAGCCTTTAATTTGTACATTAAGGTAGGTGGGTAGGTGGGGTCCTCCATGTTCTTCACTTTGAATTATTTCCATCTTCATTCCTTTATATTAATTTTGTGCATGCATATCTTCATGAAACCACTTCTATTTGAGATCAATTTCCTACAAAAATATATACAAATTTTCAATTAATTTTTCTCAAAGAAATATATGCACTTAAATGACCGTTTTGCCCCTATATGAAGATGAATATGTGAAAATTTCGAATTAATATGAATTTTGGTTAAAACAAGTTAAAATACCCAATATGATCATTTATTTAATTTAAATATAATAAATATGGTGGTAAAAATATGCACATTTACGTGCACATCATTAAAGAACAAAGGTTGGGAGTTATAAATGTTATAATCGACAAAGTGTTATTCAGCGTCCGCAGACCTATGATTTGTTGAGCAAACTAAAGGTCAGATTCCCAAGGCAGGTGAAACCTAATAGCCACTAAAGAAATCAAAAGATTCCTATGCTTTTCTTAGGGTTTTGAAAAACATAAAAGCCTAGTGGAAGCTTTATTAGAAAAATGAAACGATAACATTTAACATTTTTAATATTGTAATAACATATACTATGTATAAACTAAAATAACCTACTTCAAAAAAATTATGCAAATAATATAATTAATAAAATATTTATCAATTAAAATATACAAATGAATTGAATTAAGATTGACAAATAGAGATATAAAATATACTTACAAATATTGTTTTGCATGTTGCCAGTTTAAGCGTCTACAAGCGCATAATTATACAACTACTAAATACGTTCATAACTTGGTCGCTTGTATGTTTACTTGCCCAAAACTATGTATTGTCTTCTATATGTTTCTAACTCTACAAATAATATAAGGATGTAAATAATTAATCTATATCCAATCATATATAAAATCTATACGGTTAATGGTTGAAATTCGTAATGAAAAAATCCTCAATGAAATTGTTTCATTTGAAATAAGCAAGTAAACCATAGTGTGAGATCATGTACTTAATATGACTAATTAAAGTAAAGACCTTGTACTGTTAGATGTAACACTAAACCAAGAGCTACAAGATGGATATACGAATTCGATCTAAAATATCTGTTTGATCATTTTACATAAGGTGCAACTTGTTTGACATTCTTAAAAATTAAGGTTAACCAAATGCACTTTTGTATAGTGTTTTTGTTTCAATATTGTAGTAAGGGTTTCCTTTTAAATGGTTCGACTATTTAGAAAGGAAAACGAATGTATGAGGGCGAATAGTCGGGATGAAGAGAGTGAATTGTCATTTTTTCCTCATAAAGAGACATCGGAAACAATAATTTCAAAATAATAAATATTTAACAGGGAATGAGATATATGATTTCTTTTCCAATGTATATTCATATAGAAAATTGTTTTCTGTAAGACATATTTCTTGAGTTTAAGAAATTTGATCTGAAAACTCTCGTCTGTGAACTGATTATAGTAAATGAAATAAATAGCCCATATTTAGTAGTTGAATGTAGCTTCGTATTTCATATGCTATTATAGTAAAGGTGGAATAATGGGAGCATACTATAAACAATTTGTAGTGGACGCATCAAGTTACAAAAAAAATTTGTAAACATGCCAAATATTATTTTTGAAATAATAATTGTTTTTAATATTGGCTTAAAATATATAGTTTTAAATGTATTATGAATATTCATTATATGATAAAACTTTTATAATGGTATTTTTTTTCATAACAAAGTTATTTGTTGGCATCAAAATTGACCACCAATGCCCAATTATGTGAAAGCACCGAAATCCAATCCAGTCATAGAAATACAAAGAGAAATAAATGAAGAACAAAAATAAAACAATCAGAAAGCAAGTAAATTAAGACATAGATTTATAGTGGTTCGGCTAACTCCGGCATACGTCCACTCCAAAAAAATTCCTTTTATTAGCTTATACTACTGATTACATTTACAAAACCTATGAAATTCAAGAATAAATTTGGCAGAGTATCGCCTAGGTAGAAGATGAAGAGAAGCGGAATGAAGATCCCCCTTTCTGAAGCCATGTCTGCTGTATTTATAGACGAAACTTTGGCTACAGGGATTCTTATCCATATGGGCCAACCATAGGGGTTTCTAGGCCCAACTGCCAATGAGGAGTGATCGATACTGATCCCTTCATTGGTTGATTCTGGGGCAGCGATCCGTATGGTAGATACTTCATGCTTAGATATGATGGCTCTCCAAATATCATGTTTATTGGATGTATGGAGCTCGTTCTTTTGGTCAATCTTTAGTTCGAACCAGTTTGTAAATTACTCTCCATCGACCCCTTTTGAATATATTATATCGATCCCTACTTATTCATGCTTATCCCTTAAGCTTCTTTATATAATGTCGATCCATCTTGCTTTATACATCTATGCTGACCCCTCTTGCTCTATATAACTATGGTGATCCCTCCATTTCCATAACGCTAGGCCGAACCATCATCCTCTAGAGTATTATGCCCATCCTCCCTCATCCTAAATGTCATGTCGATCCCTTGAGTACTAGCAAGCCATACCGAACCAGTCACCATCACCTTTGTCGATCCCTTTAATACTTCATCTACGTTGACTACCCATCCAACTAACTATGTCGATCCTTCCTTTATGGAGTATGTCAACCCATTTACCATCATCTATGTCGATCCCTCCATCTTGCTAAGCTACTGAACTATACTGGTCCCACCAGATTGAACATGTTGATCCCTTCTATTTGCATTGTGGTATACCAACCCCTCTTTCATGTAGTATGTCCACATCGATCCCTCTACGTTAGAACATAGCGATCCCTTCGTGTCATAGTCTGCATATTTTATTTACCAACTCCATCCAACTTTGGCACCATATAACCAATTGTACTTCACTTTCGGATCCTACAACTGTCACTCTGCACTCATCGGCCTTGATAATCATGACGTTTGTTGGGTTATATCCGCTTGTATACTACCTTACCCAAAGACGGATTAACACTTTACCCCCCAAAACATGCCTTGCGATAGGAAGACGTGTTTTGGATTGCCACAAATCCAAAATTCAAAGTCCATAATCCATTGACTGCCATATTTTCCAATCTAGAATCCAATCCGTTGCCAATCCAATACCTTTATCTCTCCAGATCATTAGCGAAATCCACGACTATTCTTAGTCGATACCCAATTCCGATCCATTTCAAATTCATTAATCAAATCCACAATCTCTCCAGATCGTTTTATCCAAATCCGGGACCGCTTCGGGCCCATATCTGAATCCATAGACCTCTCTGCGTCATTAGCCTAATCTAAATCTTTGATCCCACCGGATCCTTGTCGAGCACAATCCATACTCGACGATTTGAGTAGGACGATCCTGTCACTCTCCGACAAAGCGGCCTAACCTTTGCCAAGCATAGTCCATACTCAACGACCTTGATCTCTTCGGATCCTTACAAAGCACAATCCATAGTTGACGACCTGTTAGGTTTTATTCTCTGGCGTTGACTCTCCGGTCGAGGGCTTAATCCATGGCTGTCCTTTTTCGGCCTCAGTCCAATCGAGGACTTAAACCATAAGGTATCCGTCTTCGGCCTTGATCCCCAATCGAGGACTTAAACCGTGGGATATCCTTCTCCGGCCTCAATCCTCTATCGAGTACTTAAATCATGTATGAATCCATCATGTCGCTCTTCGACGAAGGGACTCGTAACTCGTAGTTATTGCCCCGTC
This sequence comes from Allium cepa, assembly GCA_030765085.1. Lineage (NCBI taxonomy): Eukaryota > Viridiplantae > Streptophyta > Magnoliopsida > Asparagales > Amaryllidaceae > Allium > Allium cepa. The sequence goes on along the minus strand of CM060931.1, from coordinate 83,302,635 downwards.
TCTCCAGTCAGGGCCATAACCGTGAATTGTGTTATTTGTTACATTGACCTAGACTTAAGCATCCCTAAATCCATAAAATAAAATTTCGTACAACCAAAAAACCAAAGTTCGAAGCAAATAAGGAAAAACAAAATTTCACAGACCCGAGCATTACGGTTCATAGTCATCTCATATCATGCCTAGGGACCGTCCTTAGTTCCATACATATGTAAGTGACTTAGCTGTATCATTGCGGAGTTTGTTACTTATTCCATGTCATCTCAATCGATGACAAGTTGATGATAATGCCTTGAACCAATGTCATTTTCGTTCGAGGTGGACGGTGGCTGCTCCTGTTCCACCGTCGCAACCCGAGTCCTTATGTATTGTTGTAACTGACCATTCCTCACTTGTTCCTCAATGATATCCTTCAAATGCCTACAGTCATTTGTATTGTGTCCATCCAACTCATGAATAAGACAATGCCTTCCTAATGCCCGCTCACGTTCGGAGAGTTCCCTCCTTGCTAGCCTTCAATACTAAAGACGTCTTAAAGTATCCAAATAAATCCTTTCCAAAGATTCGGTCAAATCTGCATAAGAAGAGAAATTTGGTTCTCTTCATCGCCTCTTTGACACATTAACTCTATCATTCATTTTCCATTTTCCTTTATCATTCTTGTTTACATCTCCTGATGATCCTCCACTCTGCACAGCATTCACCTCCGATTTGTTTGCTCATGTTGCCAGAGGAACCTTTTTGCTTCATGATAAAATTCCCCGAGATTCATAGGTGGATCCCGCGCCAATGAATCCTTGAACTCCGTGCCATCAGCAATTCCAGATACATCTGTCATCAAAACAAAGGATGGATCTGGACAACCCACCAATGTCGTCGTGGCATTAAACCGTGTCATGAAACTCCTTAAGGACTCTCTGGTCCTCTATTTGAGCGTCGCCGAACTCATCACAATTTTGGGTCTCGAGATATGAACCTAAACTGTCTCATGAACCTTTCGATCAGTTCCGTCCATGTGCCAATAGAGTGCTTTCAACTGTCTGAAGCATAGTGCTGTTATATCTGTTAAGTACAAAGGGAAGCACCACACCATGACTTTCTCTGATATCCTTAGTACTTCCATGTGTCTCACGTACCTTGTCAAATGAACAGCGGCATCCTTCTTTTCATCATAAGTCTCAAGCGTTGGTAGCTTGAACTCTGGTGCATTCCTAGCTTCCCTAATATTTGAAGCGAATGTACTTCTTTTTACATCTTCGAGATCCCTGTTCACTAATCCTCCACGCATAGCTTGCCTTATCATCTCTGCGAACATGTCATTGTCTTTTAATGGTAGTCTCCTATCGCCATGCCCAAGCTACCCCCTGAATCTACGAGGAAATTTCGAAACGTACTCCTCCGGATGAGCATCCACATTCCGATTCACTCCAAGCTCCAAGGGGTCAATCGCAGGTCTTCTAACAGCGCGATCAGCCAAACCCGAGGGCATTCCCCCTGGCCTTTGGGGATTGGTATCGATCCCTCTGGGGGGATCGATGCCGATCTCTCTAGGATGGTAGGGGACCGCCCCAGCTGTTCTGTTCTATTCCTTTATCTATTGGCCCCATTGAAACACCCTACACCCCTTAGCATACCTAGAAGGGCACTAAAAGATGTGGTGCATTGTAGGTATAGCTAAAACTAACAGAGACTAAGATTCACAAGACAAAATAGATAAAAACAACGGAAACACTTAAAACAATAATTTACCAAAAATCAAACTTCATAAGATAGAGTTATAAAACCAAATACATAAGATGTCTCAAAATGCCAATACATGTCTTATGAAAATCAAAACCTCGGTTTCAGAAAAATCAGAGTACAAAAATATCCCTCAAAAAGTACTAGCACATCAAATAAGCTAAAAACTGAAAATGAAGAAAAGGAATACATGAGAAAATCTCTGCTACTGAAGTCTCCAAGTGTCTGTAATCTACCGTCCTTGCCCTTGCTGGCCTATGGGACGGAAAGGGAGAAAATAGAGGAGTGGATCAGACTAAAAGTATGGTGAATGATAGTAATTACTAGTATTCTTAAGCAATGTAAAGATAATAGATTTTGCAACGGTTCTAGTAAAAAAGGAAATAAAGAAATATGAGGAAAGGTAAAGCTGGAAATAAATATGATTTAACTATTAGATTAATTCGATTGAATAACTTCGAATGTTTGCACTTGTCTTAGATAACTACTTTGATTAGGCTGAATTCTCAATCCTATTTTAATTAGGCTGAAGTCCTAATTCTACCCTTTGATCGGCCTTTGCTAATGTATCTACTACGAGCTATACCGGTGCTAACGATAGACGCCAACTAAGCGCTTGGAACTCAATAGCGAATTATATCCCCCGCATCGAGGCAGCACGCTGGACCACCGTTGGGTTCACAGTATCTGTTTCTCCCTCTTTTGACCTTTTAGTTACCATAGATAGCATAAGCGTGCCCTCAACTCACTTCAGGCTATAGTGAGACACCTGTGTCCATAGAAAATAGGGAATGTTGTTGATACTGGTCATTGTCAAACAAAATCTAGTTGCGCCCCTTGTCCAAATCGCCATGATTTGGACTTTTAATTATTGACCTATTATCTACACTAAACAGCATAAGCGTACCCTCATCTCACTTCAGGCTATTGTGAGACATCTTTGTCCATAGAAAATAGGGAATGTTGTTGGTGTAGGTCCTACTTTTGCTTATTAACTTGGTATAAATTGTTTAAATAAGCCTCTACTGTTATTTTTCTATCTTTGCTTATTAATTTATTCTAAGTATCAGAATAAGCCTTTTTCTGTTCCATTTCTAATTATAACCTATATTATAATATTTCTTACTAACTTAACCCAAGGTCTAAGTATAAAAATAAGCCACTTTCTCTTTTTACTCTTCTTAATCATAATTATACATCATAATTAGGCTTAAATTCAGTCCAAGTCCAATTTATTACAGTCTTCACATTTTACATCTTATTTTCTGTAATTTCAGTGCTCTTATTATTTTACTCCTTATACGCATTTTAACCTATTCTATTCCATTCGCGTAACAAGGAAAATAGAAAGAAACTGACAATAATAGAAGAAAATCTCAAACGTAGAAAAGATGTAAATAAAACGTAAATAACAGTAAATTATAAATATTATAAATAATTTTAAATAAATGAAAAAGCTATAATTAACAGTAATTAACTACAAATAACTAAAGAGAATAGCTAAAAGGAAATAGACTGGAAAATAAATCTAAAACTGAAAATAAACTAGTAAAAGGGTTATTCCAAAATCGTAGAAAAACTACAACTATTAAAAACCCTATTATTTTAAATTACTTAAAAATATAAAATAATTACTAATCACTCACCTGTGGTCCTTAGCTCTTCTCTTGGTCTTTCCAGATCCACTTGATGATATTAAATATTTAAATTTAAAGTCTTCTCCTTGGAAAATTATTCCTTTTAAGGTCCTGCCTGAGAAGGTGAACCCAAATGGAGAAAATCTAGAAAGAGAAAATTAGATAAGCCTAGGGTCTTATTTATAGTAGTGTTTGTGGATCTCAAACCGTTGGATTTGGAAATTGAATTTGGTGCAACCACGTCATACACTGGATAGGAGCCGTCGGATGAAAGCACGGACGCACTGGATGAAAGGAAATAACCCAAAATGACGTGTTTGAAGCTTACAGGAATGAAGAATTAAATTCTTTATTCATTCAACAAGGCGGGTCGACCTAGGTGTCGAACGTCCCCTTGCTAGGTCGACACGCCAATCGACCTAGGTGCCGACCTAGCCCTATATATATATATATATATATATATATATATATATATATATATATATATATTCTTTTCTAATTTATTGTTTAATTCGTATCTTCTTCGTTCTAGCACGGATCTAACATTTTATATATGAAAATTAACCAGAAAATTACCACGGACACATTGGTTCAACTCCCGTGGCTTAATTATGATAATTTCACAAAGTTATTTTATCATCTAATTAATTCATTAATTAATTATTATAGCTTAATTTTTGGGTTGTTACACCCATTCCCATGCTTTCGAAACTGATTTCGGTTTTGCACTCCAGCAGCTCCTATGGCTCTGGTCTGTCCGATTGTTGGAGTAGATTCTGCATCATCTTCTCCTGCCTTATCAGCATCCTCTCCTGCATGGCGTCCATCATTGCTTCCATTTCATCCCTGGTGATGTAGATAGATGCTTGAATGACTCTAGCTCCTGAGGAAGCCTCTTGACTCCCTCCATGGTGACTTCTTTCTGGTAGCACTCTCCATATTGATTGCCTAGTCATTGCTTTCTAGATCCAAGTATCCAAGCTTCAAAATCTGCTTTATGCAAGTCTTCTCAGCGGAAGCACCAAAATGTTGGCTTCAAAATTGACCACCAACACTCATTTATGTGAAAGCACCAAAATCCAATCCAGTCACAAAAATATGAAGAGAAATAAATGAATAGCAAAATTAAAACAATTAGAAAGCAAGTAAATTGAAACACGGTTTATAGTGGTTCGGCTAACTCCAACCTACATCCACTCCAAAGATTTTTCCTTTTATTATTTTATACTATCGATTACAGTTACAAATCCATGAAATTCAAAAATAAAATTAGCAAAGTATCGCCTAGGCAGAAGATGAAGAGAAGCAGAATAAAAATCCCTCTTTTCAAAAGCCATGCCTGCTGTATTTATAGGTGAAACTTCGGCTACAGTGCCTTCTTATCCATATGGGCCTACTATAGGGGTCGCTAGGCCCAACTTCCAACGAGGAGGGATCAGTATCAATCCCTTCATTGGTTGATTTTGGAGCAACGATCCCTATGGTAGCTTCTTCATGCTTAGATATGATGGTTCTTCAAATATAATGTTGATTAGATGTATGGAGCTCATGCTTTTGGTCAATCTTTGGTTCGCACCCGTTTGCAAATTACTCTCTACCGACCCCTTTCGAATAAATATACCGATCTCTGCTTACTCATGCTTATGCTTTGGACTTCGTTATATAATATCGATCCACTCAATACATCTATGCCGACCCTTCTTGCTCTATATAACTATGACGTTCCCTCCATTTTCATAATGCTAGGTCGAACCATCATCCTCCAAAGTATTATGTCGATCGCCCGTCATTCTAAATGCCTTGCCAATCCCTTGAGTACTAGCAAGCCATACTGAACCAGGCAACCTCGCCTTTGCCGATCCCACTAATACTTCATCCACGTAGACTATCCATCCAATTAACTATGACGATACTTCCTTATAGAGTATGCCGACCCATTCACCGTCATCTATGTCGATCCCTCTATCTTGCGGAGCTACTGAACTATACCGATCCCTCCAGATTGAACGTGTCTGTAACATCCCGATATTTTCAACCATTCTCATCCACACATGTCGGACTTGAATTGCTCAAAATATCAGATTGTTAATTTATATTTGACAAAACTCAGCATATACAGTAAATAAATCAATCACAGACACAGAGTAATATAATAATAACGTAGCGGAATAGATAAATAGTAGTTCATGAAGCTACTATAAACATCAGAGTTAGAAATAAAATACAGTAGAATATCTCAAATACGCAGAAGTCTCGAATACAAAAAGACGACAGCTCTTGAACAAATCAATTGGAAAGCTGAAAGCTGAATCGATAGTTGGATCTCCAAGTGAAGCTTCAAACTCCAAAGGTGAGTCTCAAATGTTCTATCACTCAGTCTGACCCGAGCGTAAAGCAAACCACAAAACACTCGAGTCGGAATTAACATTCTTATATCAATAAATCCAACTCAAGTGAAGTATCAACTGAAATACAAGTAACTTAAACGATGTTTGGGATAACCATCCTCTAAGGATCCGTGGAACTATCTACTATGTAGAAATATACGCTATTAACAACCAGTCATCATTATAAAACTATGATCATTTCAAAATAATTTATACATCAAAACCAAGATATCATTTCCATTTCAAATTTATATATTTCCAAATTATAGCACTTTCAAAACTAAATTGATAATCTCAAATATAACTTATTTTAACTTCATTATTATTTAGTTTTTAAATATTCACCTAATAAATCCATTATCATTTAAATAACCTTAAATTTCATTAAACTAAATATTTCCTTCGATTTATTTAAAACTAGAAATATCCATTTAATCACTTTAAATCAAAATCAGGTTAAAAAAATCATATCTTAAAACCCTCAAATTCAATAAGTTTCAAATCAATTTAATTAAATAAAATTCTTAATTAAATACAGTTTCAAATCAATTTCAAATTTATCTTCTTAACCTTAATTTATTAAAAGCATTATAAACTCTATATTAAAATATAATTTAAAGAAATACTTAACCATATTACATTTTAGTAGAATCACTTTATTATTAACTTATTTTATATTAAAACAAATTTATACATAGCTTAAAATCAAGAAGTTAACTATATATAAAATAACATTTACATAATATCTAAAATAAATATTTATATAAAACCAATTTCTTTCCAAAAACCATAGAAATCATTTTTAAAATATTTATATATAGACCAACGGTGTCTGTATAAAATTTTCTATCCTATGGTCAAGTGGTACGGATATTTATCATTTCAACCTGCAATTTAAATATATACGGGTATATATCATTTCAACCCGCAATCCCAAATTCAATTCAATGAAAATCGCTTGGGTTTATCATTTCAACCCATGAAGATTTTCTCTTTTCTACAAATCGTTTGGGTATGTATCATTTCAACCCATAGGGAATTCTATAGTAATAGGGAACTTGCAGAGTGATAATAGATATGATAATGATAACGAGCATATATCATCAATAACAGTATAATATAAACAATAGGATATGGTGTCATATCCCATAGGTGAATAGTTGGAGATAATAGCATATATAACCATGTAAATAACTACAATCGCATATTTCAATTATCGTTTCAATTGAAATCAAATCTAATAAATATAAGAACGTTAATCGTTAGTGATTGCTCACCTTTCGAGGCTAGAGAGATTTGACACTGAAATGAGTTACGTATCCAAAGAAAAGCAAGATTGGATCAACAAGACTGATAAATAGGAATAGACGAAATCAAATCAGAACTGGATCGATGAAGATAATTGGTATAGATGAACCTATACATATAACTATATATAACTAAATATAGATAAAAATCATATTCTAAATTCAAATGCATTTCAATTTAAAAAATATATATATATACATGTATTTCAAAATCTGTTGTTTCAATTTAAAAAACATATATTAAACTCAGCATATACATACACATAATATATTTAAAAATAAATACATATATATTATATTCATTTCATCCTAACATATCATGTATACACTTTACAATACTATATTTATACTGCCATATTCAAAATTTGTATTTATAGATTGATTTTAAACATTAGAAATAATATATATTATAAAAAGCCAAACTCATGTATGCATGTTAATAGCACATATACGTAGACACACTGTGCAGCTATAATTAAATATACTATGCAGCCTAATAATATATATACATATACCTAGGTAGACACACTATATAACTACAACTATATACATTTATATTTTATATACGCACCTTCTTTAAACACATATAGTACTTCCTTCTAATCTAGTATGCTCTAACCTACACCTACCCAGCAACGAACATATCTTTATATATTTACTTTTTTTACTAGTTATTATTACTACATATTTAGAAACCAATATATCCATGCATTATAATGTCGATACAAAGGATGAATCTATATGTACTTACAGACAAAGACATATATAAAAAACTCATTCGTATTCAAACTCATATTAAAAAATATATTTATGAACCGATGCAGAAACCTATGTTAAAAATATATACATATATAAATTGCAAATGATAAAACTTATGCAGACCAGCGTATATGAACATATAATGCAGACCCAACACATAAAATATATACACCTTTATAACTTTATAAATTTAAAACTTTATAAACTATAATAATACCACCTGCAATATATATACATAGAACTCATATATACATATGTGAAGAATCAAAACACAACTCTGCATAACCTTTTCAGAAAAACAAATATACTTTCATTTTATAACATGTAGGTTGCACGACATATAGATAACAATTTTATGAATAATAATATAGCTTAAAACTCGACTCAGTCATACATACCATATGAAAACAAAAGGAGGCAACAGCAAGGTGGAGGATGGTCGGTTCACGCAGGGGTGGTGGTGCTTGAGTTGGTGGGAGGATGATTGTCTGGTGGTCAAGGTTGCGTGATGTGGATTTGAGTTGGAGGCGGGCTCAGGTTTGCAGCCGAGGGTTGGAGGCCGATGAGTTTCAAGCTATGGCGGTAGATGAAGCGTAGGGTGGCAAGCTAAAGGGGACGAAGGCTGGAGGATTGCTTGGGTCGGTGGCTTTTGTTGCTTGGTGTTTTGGAATTGGGCTAAGCAGTGGTGTACGGTCTTGGCGAGTTTTGGGGTGGAACTACGGGAGGAGATGCTGGCGATGGTGGGTTGGAGACTCGGCCGAGATCATGATAGGGGAAGTGCGCTGCTCGAGGTAGAAGGAAGGCGGCCGATTAAATGAAGAAGAAAGGAAAAATGAATTTAGGGAAAAAAATGGGGAAAAGAAGGAATTCATTTTACTTGCTGAAGTTAAAATTTACAGAAGAAAAGGATGGAATGAGAAAGGAGAAAGAAACGTGAAATGAGGAAGGGGGTGTCAGGCCACAAATATATAAATATAAAACAAATGAAAAGTTTCTGAGATAAAAGAGCCACAGATAAAAATAAAGTAACATACCACCCTAAAATCAAGCAATGAGAATAGTGAACGTCAATCTGGAATTAAAGCTGAATAATTAAAACAATTGAACAGCACGTTTCAAATTTTGAAACTGAAGGAAAGTGAAAAATCGACATTTACGGCACCGTTGCAAAGAACAGTATATTATTTCCATCGTGTACCGGACCTCAAAATACAGAAATGAATATATCATGGTGATCAGCGCGACGAGACAGACAAGAGAAAACAGAAACATCTGTGTCAGGACCTTACTATCAAAATCCATACGGACACCGATATACGATGCTATTCCGTATGGAAAAATCCAAACGGAGCTAGAAACATCCGAATTTCGCAAAACGAATTTTGCAGTCTGATTCAAGATGTTCTAAATAAATTTTCTCATGTTGACATATTTCGGTTTCGGAACACTTTTAAATTCAACTGTTATTAACTGATTTGAATTGGAATAAAATTGTATAAGAAAATAAACCTCAATATTATTGAATGAAAACTTACCAGTTGCTATGTTAAAATAGACGCATGCTAAATATAAAAAAATTATTTCAGAATTTAATCATTAAAATTTTCACAAAAATTCAATTAATTATGTTATTAAACCATTAAAAAATTTGGGTCATTACACTCTACCTCACTCAAAAGTTTTCATCCCCAAAAAGGAAGAAGGTAGGAGAATAGAAACAACTAGAAAGAAAAATAAATTGAAAGACAAGGATAAACAATTAATTTAAAACTATATAAATTTTACTTGAAATATTCATTTGAAAACTTCATTTGCAATTCAATTATCTTTAATACTTTAAAACTTTTCGAAGCCCATTTGTAAAATTTCTTACTTCCTTTATAAATACCATTATATGTTTAAATAACATATTTATAAATATATGAAAACCATTTGAACATCATTACTTAAATTTACAAAGAAGCTATTGAAAATATTATTAGTTTATCTCAAGATACTTTTAAAATATTCAATAATCATTTATTTTAAATATGTTAAATTTAATTAATAACTCCTAATATATTTATAACACTAATAATTTACTATAAACCATGTAGTATATAAATAAAAAATATTTTAAAAGGATATATTCAAAAGGAAAAGAAGGTAGATTCGAAAAATTGGAATATAGGTGAATAAATAAAGCTGAGCAGATAAGGTAGATTCAAAAAAATAGTATCGGGCATGAATAATTAATTTAGAACCATAAGAATTTCAATTTCAAATATTAATATAGAATTTCTTTGTTGGAAATATTTTTATAATAAAATATACTTTTATATCGAAACAAATTTTCCTTTCGAAAATATTTTTATAACTCGATGTTTCAACAAGTTTATCCTCGTTCTTGCAGACTCCGGTCATGCGTTGATCAGGCGCAAAGCTAGAATTCTCCAGTACTTAGCAGACCTGTTTCAACACCCAGTGAAAATACTTGAAAAACCTTCAAAACTGATATGGAAAGTACAATCCAAACAAATCAACTGAATCATGGATCGCAGATACACAATGGTTACGCCTGGATCCCCCATGAAACATTCGTACCTTTAAGAAATTAATGCCTTGCAAATTTCGCCATGATAACCAAAACCCGTAGACCGTGCATATACAATGGTTACGCCTAGATCCCCCAGAAAACATCCGTACCCTTTAAGCAATCTCTGCCTTGCGGATTACGCAACGACAACGAAACTGGTAGACCGCGGATACAAATGGTTATGCCTGGATCCTCCAGGAAACATCCGTACCTTTTAAGCAATTTCTGCCTTACGGATTACGCTACCAAAACGACCATAGGTAACGCCATGGAATTCGAAGGACACTCGAGTATCATATCCGAAAAACCCAAATCATAGAGAATAATACCGATAGAATGAATCCGCAATGTGGCCACAAAGCGGATTTCAAGCAAAAGGCACTTTCCATATCTTTACTTCGAAAATATGTATCATATAGTACCCTTTCAAATCAATTTCAAATATCATACTTATATAAAGTCCATTATATATAATATTTCACTTTCCAAATTGAGTACCTTTCCAAATCAATAGTGTTTCCAAATCAACTTCATACTTATGCAAATCAATTTTATATAAGTTTGATAACTCCCAAATCAAGTATTTAGTAAAATAAGGTTCTCAATTTCAATTCGTTTCAATATCAGTTCAGTTTTAAAATCATATACGGTTTCACCAAATTAGTTCTTCCAAATTTAATATCTTCAGTTTCATAGTTTCCCAAAATAATAGCTTTAGAAAATAATCCTAGTTTCCAAATCAACACAATTTGGGTGAAACAAATTCATTTCCAAAATCACCATATAAATACTAGGTTTTAAATTCCAAATCTATTTTCGAAACCAAATATTTTCTCCAAAATCAATTATACCCAAAAATGATTACCAACTTTATAACCATCCCTTTAAAACCTTTAAACTATTTATTTATATTTGAAAGATCCAATTTACCTATTGAAAATTATATATATATATATATATATATATATATATATAGTTTTATAAAAGATGTTACTAAGTTAAAAACATTTAAAACTAAATTTTATTCAAAATATTTCAAAACTAAATTTCATATTGGTATCATTCAAAATAGTCTTATTCATTTACTTAATAAAAAGTTTAAAATTAATTTAAATCATATTACTTCTTACTTAAACATACAAAACTAAACTTATATACTTTATTAAATAATTTATACTTTTCGAAATTATTTAGCTTTAAAAATTAAACCTCGATTTGGAAGTGTTCGAACATTCAAAATAGTCAGAGAAATCAAATTTCAAATCCAAGAGTCGGAAATCAGCAACAAATCAGTAAATCAATTTCAATAGATAGGGTTAAATCCGAAACTCGAGGACTGAACACCGGGCTCACTTCAAATTGTTTCAAATATATATACATATATCTTTCGAATATCAATTCATACTTAGGAATTTGAAATCAAAAATTGGTTTCCCAAAATCAATCGCATAGCAAAGCTACTAAAGTGGCCTCTTCCCCACTTTGAAACTCAAAAATTAATGTCGACGATGCGTGCACTCATCACCGAAATTATTTTCCAGCGACATAAGTGAGTTCTGGACTTCTATTTTCTTGAAAACTTCTTTGAAATCATTGGAACTCATTTAAAGTCATTTGAAACGCTTCTCATTCGGAAAATACTTTTCAAACGTATATTATATATTTTCAAAATCTTAAAACCAATTTCAAAATACTGGGATTCAGTCTCTCAAATTTCCAGTTTAAAACCCTTCATTTATAAATCATTTTTATATAAAACAATTTCTTATAAAATTTTCAAAACTTCAAATCCTTTCGAAACTTAAAATTCTCATTTTTAAAAGGTATATAATCTTTATCGAAAATACTTTCACTTTTATATATAGAATATAATCGTACTTATCAAAATAATAATTTTAATATATAAAACAATTCTAAAATACAAACAAACCCGATTTTCCAAAGGATGAATCAAGAATGAATTTCAAAACAAAGCTAGAGATTCAAATTAGAGGAACTCTAATCAAATAGAATTCTGATTCGAAGATAGGTTCGATCGAAGATGAGATAATTAAATTACAAAATAGAAGATGGATATACTTATATAATCGCGGGCGACCTTAACCGGGTCAACCGTGACTTCAAGAATATGATCGAAGCGGAATCTAAGGCAAATCGACATTCGATCGCCAGAGATAGAATTAGGCATAGCAAGAGATAGCAGCATCTAAACCGAGGATATAGAGATCTCCAGTGAATCAATGCCAATTGCAAAGAAGTTTCACCCTTTTACAAATCATTCAAGATTGGCGGGATCGTGGATTTTTATAGAGATCATTCGAAGTGGAGTAATGGAATGCTCCAGAATCAAAAGAATACAAATAAGGAAGAGAAGAATGGATTTCAGAACAAGTGGGAGCGTTCCAAAATTCAAAGGAAACCGAATCAAAGAGGAAGAGTTTCAAGCACAAGCGAAAGTAATTCTGTAATTAAATCTACTATATATGCTAAGTTTTGCTTAAACCCAAAGCTTTGATACCAGTTGTAACATCCCGATATTTTCAACCATTCGCATCCACACATGCCGGAATTGAATTGCTCAAAATAACAAATTGTTAATTTATTATTTGACAAAACTCAGCATATACAGTAAATAAATAAATCACATAATCACAAATACATAGTAATATAATAATAATGCAGCTGAATAGATAAATAGTAGTTAATGAAGCTACTATATAAACATCAGAGTTAGAAATAAAATACAGCAGAATATCTCAAATACGCTGAAGTCTCGAATACAAACATATGACAGCTCTTGAGCAAATCAATTGGAAAGCTGAATCGATAGTTGGATCTCCAAGTGAAGCTCCAAACTCCAAAGGTAAGTCTCAAATGTTGTATCACTTAGTCTAACCCGAGCGTAAAGCAAAGTACAAAACACTCGAGTCAGGATTAACATTCTAATATTAATAAATCCGACTCAAATGAAATATCAACTGAAATATAAGTAACTTGGAGGATTTTTGGGATATCCATCCTCTAAGGATCCGTGGAACTATCTACTATGTAGAAATATACGCTATTAACAACCAATCGTCGTTATAAAACCGTGGTCATTTCAAAATAATTTATACTTCAAAACCAAGATATCATTTCCATTTCAAATATATATATTTCCAAATTATAGCACTTTCAAAACTAAATTGATAATTTCATATATATCTTATTTTAACTTCATTATTATTTAGTTTGGAAATATTCACTTAATAAATCCATTATTATTTAAATAACCTTAAATTTCATTAGACTAATTATTTCCTTTGATTTATTTAAAACTTGAAATATCCATTTAATCACTTTAAATCAAAATCAAGTTATAAAAATCATATCTTAAAACCCTCAAATTCAATAAGTTTCAAATCAGTTTAATTAAACAAAATTATTAATTAAATACAATTTCAAATCAATTTCAAATATATCTTCTTAACAATAATTACTAAAATCATTATAAACTCTATATTAAAATATAATTTAAATAAATACTTAACCATATTATATTTTAATAGAATCAAACTTTATTATTAAATTATTTCATATTAAAACAAGTTTATACATAGCTTATACTCAAGAATTTAACTATATATAAAATAACATTTATATTGTATCTAAAATAAATGTTTATACAAACCATATATTTCTTTCCAAAACCATAGAAATCATTTTCAAAATATTTATACATAGACCAACGGTGTCTGTATAAAATTTTCTATCCTATGGTCAAGTGGTACGGATATTTATTATTTCAATCCACAATTTAAATATATACAGGTATATATCATTTCAACCTGCAATCCCAAATTTAATTCAATGAAAATCGCTTGGGTTTATCATTTCAACCCATAACGATTTTCTCATATTCTATAGATCGTTCGGGTATGTATCATTGCAACCCATAGGGAATTTTATACTAACAAGGAACTTGCAGAGTGATAACATATATGATAATGAGAGCAGACATAATCATCAATAATAGTACAATATAAACAACAGGATATGGTGTCATATCCCACAGGTGAATAGTTAGAGATAATAGCATATATAACAATGTAAATAACTATAGCAGCATATTTCAATTGTCGTGTGACAGCCCGCAAATCCGTACCCCTTGAATCAACACTATTCTACCTCTGTTAACTCAAGTGGCACAGAAATACGAACCATTTGGGTTTAAGAAGAAGAGATAGAAGAAGAAGAAGCTAAACAATATCAGAATCTCACAGTCGCAGCGGAATAAAATATAATAGTAAATATATAACTTTACATAAAATGAAAACTATACCAGTTTTATACATCACATCATCAGAGTATCTCATACATCAAATTTCCAATCAGACAAACCCATACAATCACAGCAGTGGAATATATATATATATGTACAGATAATACGTCTCGGGCTCCAGCTCCTCTCCTGCTCCATAACGTCCTGCCCTGAACATATAATACTCGGTCTGACCCGAGCATTATAATGAAATAACACACGAGTCAGTCTGGAATACCAGCTGAAATAATGCATCCAAATTGATTATTAAAGTTTCAAAATCCTTTTTGAAAACAAAAGCATCTCGTAAGACGACGCCACAAATAAACATTTTGGGTTTTTATCTTACGATAGCTAAAACACTTTTTATAGAAATCCTCTGATATTGTAATAGGGTCTATATACAAATACTTACAAAATAGCCGAAATATTTACATCTATTAAATTCCAGCTACTAGCCACAAAAGTGGGTAATACAAACAAAACTCGTACAAGGCTCGTAGGGAGAATGGATTTCCAACAATGACTAGGCACTGGGGTACCACCTGTCACAGTACGGGGCCTAGATCACCGTACCGAGGACCACGCCCGATCCCCTGCAACACAAGGCCGGACCCATCCCTTACTGGACAGTTTCAAATAAGATCACCCCGCGGTTGGGATCAGCAACCGCCCCACTAAGCCGAAATAAAGTGACATCTAGACAGGGATGACCTTACTCTCCAGTGGGGGCTACCCACGACGCCTTGCTGCATATCCCCTGATTTTCAGTCATTCCCATTTGCTGAGGCTTGAGGCTAAGCGTTACCTTTTAGAACGTTTCACTTAGAATTCCCATCGTCCACCTGACGATGTTCCGAAAGCATCCGTCCATACAAGTC
Organism: Allium cepa; assembly: GCA_030765085.1. Taxonomy (NCBI): domain Eukaryota; kingdom Viridiplantae; phylum Streptophyta; class Magnoliopsida; order Asparagales; family Amaryllidaceae; genus Allium; species Allium cepa. The sequence goes on along the minus strand of CM060931.1, from coordinate 83,287,052 downwards.
CGTCCCGGGTTCAAACGGAACCGAAGGCACTACTCCTACTACATCCATTTTGGAAATATCCTCAGGATTAGTAGCGACTAGCCCTTGCACTTCACTGCTCCATCTTCGACTCCGAACACGTTTTTCCACGAAACGTACAAACCGGATCGAAGTGGTTTTCGAGAAATAAATCTCGATCCCGGTCTCTTAGAAACGATCAATGCATTTGTCCAATATTGATAGTCGGTGATTTAACTATCAATTAACATTCGCAAGCATCCATCACACAATAAATAATTTTCACATTATTTATTTGCCTCTACTATCTTTACAAGATATACTCTCAAATTTCCAAACCCATTTGAAAACAATTCCCAAAATTTCCTCCTTTACCCGGTAAGTCCTTTACCATTTATTCCCATTGGAAATAACCAAGTTTAAAACAATTTGGAATTAAAACAATTAAACACTTTATTCTGAAATATACTTTAAAATATATAATTTTACTACTAGTTATTTACTCAAAACATAATTTCAAAATATTTAAAGTAAAACTATTTTATAAGACATAACTTGATTTAAAATAATGTGTTAGTTAAACTAAATTTAAAAAGTAGAGTTTAAAAGAGATTAATACTAATTCCATAACTTAGGTCAAAGCTAGCTTTTTAAACAAATCCATTTGTAAAAATAATTACTAAGGTATTTATAAATATTACTATCGCTAATTTATTAATAATTACCTTAAAACAATAATTTCCAAAACACTCTTTTAAACAAGTTTGAATTTTAGACTTCCTTTTAATAAAATCTGTTTAAGACTCGAACTTGGTTTTCCCAAGGAACTCATTTCCACTTAAACATCTCAGAAAATCCTTCTTAGAAATTCTGTCGATTTTATTTCAATTCAGATTTAGGTTTTAATATTATAAATTTACTTTCCGCGTTAAAATAACTTCTTACGAAGCTTAACTATATTTGTGTTCCCGAAATTCACTTTCAAAGTATAGGTTTAGGAGTCTTTTCTTTAAATAATTCTATTATAAATTTATTTAGTGAAAACCATACTTAAGGAATTGCTTAATAAATACCTACTTACATTTCAATGGTTATAAATAATATTTCTGAACATTCTAATATGCAATTTATTGCTAATTTAATTTAAAGGGTTTCTTTTGAAATCACATTAAATTCCAGGGAACATTATTATCAAATAACTCCTTCATTATTTTTAACCATTTATAACTTCTTATCCAAGTTTATCACCAAAATTCCATACCTTCACATTTATCAACTAATAAATATTCCAATTATTTATATTTCCAAATTTACAAATTTCCATTCTTCACTCAACCCAGATTCCAGATTGTATTCTTTAAATTCTTTATTTATCAATTTCTTTTTTTTCTTTTAAAATCCCATTTATTTAATTTTATTTTTAATTTCTTTATACATATACTCATCCAACAATACCACAGTACAATTTAATCCAGAGTTATCAATCACAATGTATAAACAGGTTACATCATCAATTATAAAATGATTACTATAGTGTGAGGAATCCAGTTGGATCCCTCCAACCTGTTTTCCATGCATCCACAAATATTAGCACATCACATATATATAAATATCAATCCAAACTGATAACAACAATAATATGCAACCAATCACACAGATATTTAAATATTAATTATTTAAATTAACATGCATCCAGATGTGAGTGAGAATACTCACCTTGAGTTTCGGCGAGCGTTCGAAATTTAAATTAAACCGAACGACGTTCGATTTAGCTCAAATTTCTACTTGCCCGGAGTGATCCCCGAACTGCACCACTGCGTAGTGCTCGACGCTGCGATCCCGGCGCCGCACATTTCGCTGAAATCTGATATCGTACAAACCAGTTATTAAATTTTAAAGTTCTGTATATATATTTAAAACAAATATTTTCTTTTTAAAAAAAAAAATATTACCACAGACGGCAAAAACGAGGCCGCCCTCTCCTCTACTACGCAAGTCCAGGCAAAACACGAAACAAACCCATCTTCGTTCGCTAGGGCTCGAAACCGCGCCGCCTACATCGCGTTTCAACTCGATCGGGAACCACTGCTTGGAAGACCTCTGCGAGCCCCACCTACGGCCCCATCCACGTTGAACTCGATGCCTCCAATTTATCAGAAACTGCGCGCAAACGAAGACGAACGGCGGCTCTTCACGACCCCTTTCCGGCTCCATACGTCGACGATAGGCAAGATCTACCATTGGATGGGTAGATGTCGAGGTGATCTACAACTTCCTAGTTGGGAGTTTCTTCAATCGAAGCGTGGATTGGTCGATAATCGAAGAAAAATAAGAATCATTTCCGGCCATTAAAGAAAAAAGGAACGGCGGCTCACGTTTAGCTAGGGTTTAGTAAAATATAACGTTATATAATATAATTTAATATTATTTTAATCTCGTGCTTCAAATTTTAACGATCAATGCAAACGAACTCCAATTCTCGTGTACCAACAGGCGTTCCTAGGGTTTTTCCGTGTTCCGGACACAATGGAACAGGTTTCGTAAGCTATTTCGGTCATACGAGCGAGTTACAGAATTAAACGATCAATTTTAAATTAAACCGATTAAGACGATTTCGATGCGTTTCGAGCTGCCACGGTCAAACGACAACTCCGATTGCTACGAAAATTAAAATCCGATAATAACTAACTATTACAGATCCAATGGAACTAGTTTCATCGAATTCCGAGACTGTGCCCCGGAAGGCTATTTTAACTCGTCTATTAAATCGAGCGATTCTCAAAATTGTCAAAACCGCTTAAAATTTCACTTTTTAAAATTTTATTAACTTAATTATAAATGATATAAAATATATAATCACATTACAAATCATTCAGGCTCATTCCGGACCCAAAATCTGATTAATTACATTTTAATAATATTAAATTCATCTTTAAATTAATATAAAATTCCAAATAATAACTTATTGACTTCTAATTTCATCCAAGGGTCCAATATTAAAATTCAAACCCAATTAGACCTAAAATAAATTTTAGAATCTAATTTTATATCCATTTACACTCAAAATTACCAATCATCCCAATTTCTGATATTAAGCTATTATTATTCAAATTCCAATTTAATTTCCGTATATGAAATTTAACCAATTCCATCAGCTTAACCAAAATCTTTTATTCCAAAATTCAAATTATAATCCATATTCAACATTTAAAATGAATTAAATGTTCAAATTTGGCGACCCAAAATTTTGGGTCGTTACATTCCTCCCCCCTTATAAAAATTTCGTCCCCGAAATTTGCTATGGTAGAAGAATGCTTTCAGACCTAAAAACAAACTTACTTAGTGAAATCTAAATTTCACTTCGCTCAAATTCACTTTGCCCAGATCCTTTAGTTTCAAATCGAAACTACTAATTCAATCATATTCCAAAATTCTTTATTTTCAATCGTAATTTGAAATCGACTTGTTGCTAATGAAACAAATGCTCCTACACTCATTAACTTAACCCAAACTTCTATAGTTAAAAGCTTATATACAACTTCCCAAAACCCTTTAGCTCAAATCCAAACTCATTTACTTCATTTACTCTAAATCTTTAAATTCTAACGTATTTCAAAATAACTTTCCAAGTTAATAAATTTTTCCCAAAATCCCAAAAATTTTCTAACCCCCAAAATTTTCGAAAATTTTTGGCAGAGTCTCCTTTGTACGTAGGAGCTTTCGCGATATCGTGATACATATAAATATATATACATCGACCCACACGGTCGGAAACCAAAATATATCACAAAATATATATCATTTCCCAATTATAATTGCGTAGGCGTACCTTTTTAGCAAATTTTTAAAGCAAGCGGCTAATATATAATTCATATACGCGCTCCAACTTTATCGATCGCCTCCCGTACCTGTACTTACTCAACAAACTCATCAGTTTTCAAAGATATGAACATTTTAACAACATTTCCAATATAAATTTAAGCTATACGTATCCATTTCATAATCCAATAAAAATTTTGCATGGTTTCATAAGTACACCATATTTTATAACATGCATATAGTTTCCTTTTCTAATGTCAATCCTACTTTATTTCACATAAAGGCTTTACATACAAGTTTCGCTATTTCAATTTATACTTTACCCAATTTCCAAATTGATTCACCAAGCAAATTTCATTTCAATTTGTTACATTTGCATTTCTATTATAACTCTCTTACATTTATACTCAAATCCATTTATTAAGATTTTAGCCCATTCTACTTTCATCCAAACCAACTTCATTTTATTTCACCTGAATGATTTACATTCAAGTTTACTATATACCATTCATATTTATTATAACCAATTCATTTCTATTTCAATATGATTAACATATGCCTTACTTGCATTTCTTTACTTTAACTTACATTCCCAATTTGATTTACAATCAAATTTTATCTTAGACTTGAAACATTTTCATTTCTTTTATGATCCATTTTCATTCATATGCAAAATCACTTAATTAGATTGCATTTATCTAATTAATTTAACACCATCTTTATTTGCTTCCTCAATCAATTCACTTGCATCCATATACAAACTCTTTGAATTTTATTCCAATCCATATCAATTTATTTAAAAATCAATTAAAATTGCTTGTTAAACAACTCAATTCCGAATACATGCAATTTTCATGTCATTCAAGCAAAATAACAACCACTTAAGCTTATAACCATTAAAATTAATTCTACTTAGATTTATATTAATTTTATTCAATTTTGCCTAGTTCACAAGCCAAGTATCCTTATCCCATTGCAATTGTTAAATTAAATTCTCCTTACATTTTTATTTCATTAACCAATTCAAGTTTATATTAATTTCATTCCATCCTGGATTATTTACAATCCATACATCCTTAATTTATCACAATAATTAATTAATACCATTTCACTTGCAATTCAATTTTATTATCTAACAAATTTCATTCAAGAGTACTTAATAAAGCTTATTCACAATCATTTTTTTTTCTCTTTCAAGTTGCTTAAGTTCTTTCAATTTTTCACAACATTTTCATTACTTCCTATACCAATTTTATTTTATTTTCATTTGATTCTCGTCCAAATCAATTCCAATCCATTTACTTGCATTCCAATTTTATTATCTACACAAATTTCATTTAAAACTATTTCATAAGCTTAACCATAACCATCTCACCATGTTCTTAAATGATTTCAATTCCATAATATCTCAATTTATTTCCATTTTAATTTAGTTTACACTAAATTCATCTTCAAGCTTCTTTTTATTTCATTTAGTTTACGCTAAATTCATTATCAAACAATTCCTTTAAAATTTAGTTGAGGGAGGATTTAATTATCCAATATCATTTCAATTAAATTTAATCTTTCCTCAACTCAATTCTTTTCCCATTTAAACTCAAGTTCCACCAAATTTATTTAGTCATCTTGAATTCATACCATTACCTTTACTATCTTAAATAAGAATTAAATTCCATTCATTTCTATTCTTAACACAATTGAATCTTGTTTTTTATTAAATCCAAGTCCATCTCAACTCCATTCAACTGAAGTTAAATCCAATTCAATTCAAATTTTAAATTTTAATTCTCCATATACAAGTTCAAAACTTATTTACAAACTTAAGTTCATTCATCCTTTCATATCTCACTTTCCTTATCTTAATTTACATTCCCTTTAAGATTAAGTTTGAATTCATTATACCATTCAACTATTTCCCATTTGTAATTATAATTCCCTTTTACTTGGGTTTGCAATCTTATTTTCCATTCTTAAGTTCATTAGCTCTTTTATTTAATTTTATATTGCTCATTTAAATCCATTTACTTCTTATAATCACAATTTCAAATTTCATACATGCATGTATCTCTGAATCCTTAAACATACAAATTTCTTTTCAACTTAACACAAATCAATTTAATTCCAATTTCCAATTTATTTAACTTATCCAAATTAAATTCAAATTTATTTTATTTACCTTCATATGCTCAAATGAAATCCATATTCCAGGATAAAATTTCATTTCTTTTTCTTATTAATATAAACTTCACTTAATAAGTTCAATAGTTGATTCATTTTACTTTACACATTATTTAAACAGAATTTCCCAGAATTCAATTACCCGGTTTTATTATAAAACCATTTTGAAATAATAATCAATTCATACCCATTTGGTATATCAATCAAATCTCCAGATTTTCCAAAACAACTTGTTTATACCAAACAAATTTCCTCCCTTGAAATTTCCAAAACAACTGGCATACCCAACAAATCCAAACAATATCATAACCAACCATTTTGGTAGCAATCCATCACTTTAGAAACTCAAAAATGAATTCTAATGATGTGGCCAGCATCATCAGGATTATTTTCCCGCGACTGAAGTGAGTTCAATGCTTTCTTACTTCCCAAATTCATTTCAAAACAGTTCCCATTCAAAAAAATACTTCCCAAATCAATATTCCAATATACCCCTCAAACACTTTAGCAAACATTTCAAACTTCCCCAGGAATTTAAATTTTCAAACTTTGTTTCCAATACATTTAAAATCTTTTCCAAAACTTCCAGGATTTAAATTCTAGTTCAATTCAAATTTAGTTATTCTTCCTTTTATATAATTTATACTTATAGAATTTTATTTGATTATAACCATTTGGAATTTTAGATTAAATTTTTAGATTCTTATTTGATTATAATATTAACAACCAATCAACCAAATATATATATAATAATTTCAAAAAATTATTTCTTTTATACCAAAATATAATTTGGGTAAAGTTATTTCATTTACCCATTTTAAAAACAATACTACGTCGGTTTATCTTGTTTAAGAGTCTAGAAACCCCTATCGATACGGTTGTACTTCCCGCACCGGCTAGAATTCATAAACACTCAACCGATAAGTCAACACAGTACAAAAACAATTTTATATCCACTAACAAGTACGCTCTCATATCTATTATTACACTCAACTCATTATAGAGCATTATTGACTCTATCTAATGAGTAATTTCCCACCAAAGCCTAGGTTGTCGCCAACCTATGCTCTGATACCAAGTGTGACAGCCCGCAAATCCGTACCCCTTGAATCAACACTATTCTACCTCTGTTAACTCAAGTGGCACAGAAATACGAACCATTTGGGTTTAAGAAGAAGAGATAGAAGAAGAAGAAGCTAAACAATATCAGAATCTCACAGTTGCAGCGGAATAAAATATAATAGTAAATATATAACTTTACATAAAATGAAAACTATACCAGTTTTATACATCACATCATCAAAGTATCTCATACATCAAATTTCCAATCAGACAAACCCATACAATCACAGCAGCGGAATATATATATAGGTACAGATAATACGTCTCGGGCTCCAGCTCCTCTCCTCCTCCATAACATCCTGCCCTGAACATATAATACTCGGTCTGACCCGAGCATTATAATGAAATAACATCCGAGTCAGTCAGGAATACCAGCTGATAATAATGCATCCAAATTGATTATTAAAGTTTCAAAATCCTTTTTGAAAACAAAAGCATCTCGTAAGACCACGCCACAAATAAACATGTCGGGTTTTTACCTTACGATAGCTAAAACACTTTTTATAGAAATCCTCTGATATTATAATAGGGTCTATATACAAATACTTATTACATAGCCGAAATTGTTACATCTATTAAATTCCAGCTACTAGCCACAAAAGTGGGCAATACAAACAAAACTCATACAAGGCTCGTAGGGAGAATGGATTTCCAACAATGACTAGGCACTGGGGTACCACCTGTCACAGTACGCGGCCTAGATCACCGTACCGAGGACCACGCCCGATCCCCTGCAACACAAGGCCGGACCCATCCCTTACTGGACAGTTCCGAATAAGATCACCCCACGGTTGGGATCGGCAACCACCCCACTAAGCCGAAATAAAAGGGACATCTAGACAGGGATGACCTTACTCTCCAGTGAGGGCTACCCACGAAGCCTTGCTGCATATCCCCTGATTTTCAGTCATTCCCATTTGCTGAGGCTTGAGGCTAAGCGTTATCTTTTAGAACGTTTCACTTAGAATGCCCATCGTCCACCTGACGATGTTCCGAAAGCATCCGTCCATACAAGTCCATCCCGGGTTCAAACGGAACCGAAGGCACTACTCCGACTACATCCATTTTGGAAATATCCTCAGGATTGTAGCGACTAGCCCTTGCACTTCACTGCTCCATCTTCGACTCCGAACACGTTTTTCCACGAAACGTACAAACCGGATCGAAGTGGTTTTCAAGAAATAAATCTCGATCCCGGTCGCTTCGAAACGATCAACGCATTTGTCCAATATTGATAGTCAGTGATTTAATTATAAATTAACATTCGCAAGCATCCATCACACAATAAATAATTTTCACATTATTTATTTGCCTCTAATATCTTTACAAGATATACTCTCAAATTTCCAGAACCCATTTGAAAACAATTCCCAAAATTTCCTCTTTTACCCGGTAAGTCCTTTACCATTTATTCCCATTGGAAATAACCAAGTTTAAAACAATTTGGAATTAAAACAATTAAACACTTTATTCTGAAATATACTATAAAATATATAATTTTACTACTAGTTATTTACTCAAAACATAATTTCAAAATATTTGAAGTAAAACTATTTTATAAGACATAACTTGATTTAAAATAAGGTGTTAGTTAAACTAAATTTAAAAAGTAGAGTTTAAAAGAGATTAATACTAATTCCATAACTTAGGTCAAAGCTAGCTTTTTAAACAAATCCATTTGTAAAAATAATTACTAAGGTATTTATAAATATTTACTATCGCTAATTTATTAATAATTACCTTAAAACAATAATTTCCAAAACACTCTTTTAAACAAGTTTGAATTTTAGACTTCCTTTTAATAAAATCTGTTTAAAACTCGAACTTGGTTTTCCCAGGGAACTCATTTCCACTTAAACATCTCATAAAATCCTTCTTAGAAATTCTGTCGATTTTATTTCAATTCAGATTTAGGTTTTAATATCATAAATTTACTTTCCGCGTTAAAATAACTTCTTACGAAGCTTAACTATATTTCCGTTCCCGAAATTCACTTTCAAAGTATAGGTTTAAGAGTCTTTTTTTTTAAATAATTCTATTATAATTTTATTTAATGAAAACCATACTTAAGGAATTGCTTAATAAATACCTACTTACATTTCAATGGTTATAAATAGTATTTCTGGACATTCTAATATGCAATTTATTGCTAATTTAATTTAAAGGGTTTCTTTTGAAATCACATTAAATTCCAGGGAACATTATTATCAAATAACTCCTTCGTTATTTTTAACCATTTATAACTTCTTATCCAAGTTTATCACCAAAATTCCATACCTTCATATTTATCAACTAATAAATATTCCACTTATTTATATTTCCAAATTTACAAATTTCCATTCTTCACTCAACCCAGATTCCAGATTATATTCTTTAAATTCTTTATTTATCAATTTTTTTTTCTTCTAAAATCCCATTTATTTAATTTTATTTTTAATTTCTGTATATATATACTCATCCAACAATACCACAGTACAATTTAATCCAGAGTTATCAATCACAATATATAAACAGGTTACATCATCAATTATAAAATGATTACTATAGTGTGAGGAATCCGGTTGGATCCCTCCAACCTTTTTTCCCTGCATCCACAAATATTAGCACATCACATATATATAAATATCAATCGAAACTGATAACAACAATAATATGCAACCAATCACACAGATATTTAAATATTAATTATTTAAATTAAGTAGCATCCAGATGTGAGTGAGAATAACTCACCTTGAGTTTCGGCGAGCGTTCAAAATTTAAATTAAACCGAACGACGTTCGATTTAGCTCAAATTTCTACTTGCCCGGAGTGATCCCCGAACTGCACCTCTGCGTAGTGCTCGATGATGCGATCCCGGCGCCGCAAATTTTGCTGAAATCTGATATCGTACGAACCAGTTATTAAATTTTAAAGTTCTGTATATAAATTTAAAACAAATATTTTCTTTTTAAAAAAAAAACTATTACCACAGACGGCAAAAACGAGGCCGCCCTCTCCTCTACCACGCAAGTCCAGGCAAAATACGAAACAAACCCATCTTCTTTCGCTAGGGCTCGAAACCGCGCCGCCTACACAATGGAACAGGTTTCGTAAGCTATTTCGGTCATACGAGCGAGTTACAGAATTAAACGATCAATTTTAACTTAAAACGATTTCGATGCGTTTCGAGCAGCCACGGTCAAACGACAACTCCGATTGCTACGAAAATTGAATTCCGATAATAACTAACTATTACGGATCCAATGGAACTGGTTTCGTCGAATTCCGAGACTGTACCCTGGAAGGCTATTTTAACTCGTCTATTAAATCGAGCGATTCTCAAAATTGTCAAAACCGCTTAAAATTTCATTTTTTAAAATTTTATTAACTTAATTATAAATCATATAAAATATATAATCACATTACAAATCATTCAGGCTCATTCCGGACCCAAAATCTAATTAATTACATTTTAATAATATTAAATTCATCTTTAAATTAATATAAAATTCCAAATAATAACTTATTGACTTCTAATTTCATCCAAGGGTCCAATATTAAAATTTAAACCCAATTAGACCTAAAATAAATTTTAGAATCTAATTTTATATCCGTTTACACTCAAAATTGCCAATCATCCCAATTTCTGATATTAAGCTATTATTATTCAAATTCCAATTTAATTTTCGTATTTGAAATTTAACCAATTCTATCAGCTTAACCAAAAATTTTTATTCCAAAATTCAAATTATAATCCATATTCAACATTTAAAATGAATTAAATGTTCAAATTTGACGACCCAAAATTTCGGGTCGTTACATGTCGTTCCAATTGAAATCAAATCTAATAAATATAAGAACGTTAATCGTGAGTGATTGCTCACCTTTCGAGGATAGAGAGATTTGACACTGAAATGAGTTACGAATCCAAAGCAAAGCAAGATTGGATGAACAAAGTTGATAAATAGGAATAGACGAAATCAAATCAAAACTGGATCGATGAAGATAATTGGTATAGGTGAACCTATACATATAACTATATATAGACAATAATCATATTCTAAATTCAAATACATTTCAATTTAAAATATATGTATATATATATATATATATATATATCTATGTATGTATTTCAAAATCTATTGTTTCAATTTAAAATACATATATTAAACTCGGCATATATATGTACATAATATATTTAAAAATCAATACATATATATTATATTCATTTCATCCTAACATATCATGTATATACTTTACAATACTATATTTATACTACCATATTCAAATTTTGTATTTATAGATCGATTTTAAACATTAGAAATAATATATATATGTATATATATATATATATATATATATATATTATGTAAAAAGCCAGACTCATGTATGCATGTTAATGGCATATATATGCAGACACACTATGTAGCTATAATTAAATATACTACGCAGCCTAATAATATATATATATACATATACCTAGGTAGACACACTATATAACTACAACTATACACCTTTATATTTTATATACGCACGTTTTTTAAACACATACAGCACATCCTTCAAATCTAGTATGCTCTAACCTACACCTACCCAACAACGAACATATCTTTATATATTTACTTTTTTTGTACTAGTTATTATTACTACATATATAGAAATCAATATATCCATGCATTATAAAGTCGATACAAAGGATGAATCTATATGTACTTATAGACATAGACATATATAAAATACCCATTCGTATTCAAACTCATATAAAATATATATATGAACCGATGCAGAAACCTATGTTAAAAATATATACATATATAAATTGCAAATGATAAAACTTATGCAGACCGGCATATATGAACGTATAATGCAGACCCAACACATAAAATATATACACCTTTGTAACTTTATAATTTTAAAGCTTTATAAACTATAACAATACCACTTACAATATATATACATAGAACTCATATATACTTATTTGAAGAATCAAAACATAACTCTGCATAGCCTTTTCAGAAGAAAAAAATATACTTTCATTTTATAACATGTAGGATGCACGAAATATATATAACAATTTTATGAATAATAATATAGCTTAAAACTCGAATCAGACATACATACCATACGAAAACAAAAGGAGGCAACAGCAAGGTGAAGGATGGTCAGTTCATGCAGGGGTGGTAGTGCTTGCGCAGGTGGGAGGATGTTTGTCTGGTAGTCACGGTTGCGTGTTGTGGATTTGAGTTGGAGGTGGGCTCAGGTTTGCAACCGAGGGGTGGAGGCCGATGGGTTTCAAGCTGTGGCGGTAGAAGAAGCGTAGGGTGGCGAGCCAAAGGCGATGAAGGCCGGAGGGTTCTTGGGTCGGTGGCTTTGGTTGCTGGGTGTTTCGGCAATGGGCTAAGCAGTGGTGTACGTTCATGGCGAGTTGTGGAGTGGAACTACGGGCGGAGGTGGCTGGCGATGTTAGGTTGGAGACTTGGTCGAGATCGTGATAGGGGAAGTGCGCTGCTCGAGGTAGAAGGAAGGCGGCCGATTAAATGAAGGAGAAAGGAAAAACGAATTTAGAGAAGAAAAAAAATGGGAAGAAGAAGGAAATCTTTTTACTTGCTGAAGTTAAAATTTGCAGAAGAAAAGGATGGAATGAGAAAGGAGAAAGAAACGTGAAATGAGGAAGGGGGTGTCAGGCCACAAATATATAAATATAAAACAAATGAAAAGTTTCTGAGATAAAAGAGCCACAGATAAAAATAAAGTAACATACCACCCTAAAATCAAGCAATGAGAATAGTGAACGTCAATCTGGAATTAAAGCTGAATAATTAAAACAATTGAACAGCACGTTTCAAATTTTGAAACTGAAGGAAAGTGAAAAGTCGACATTTACGGCACCGTTGCAACGAACAGTTTACTATTTCCGTCGCGTACCGGACCTCAAAATATAGAAATGAATATATCGTGGTGATCAGCACGATGAGACGGAGAAGAGAAAATAGAAACATCTGTCCTATCAAAAGTCAATACGGACACCGATATACGTTGCTATTCTGTACGGAAAAATCCAAACGGAGCTAGAACTGTCCGAATTTCTCGAAACGAATTTCGTAGTCTAATTAAGGGTGTAACATCCCGCCTTTTCGCACACTTTAAACCGACACACGTGCCAATTCAAAGCATACGCAAGGGCGGATTGTTATGGGGTAAATAAGAAAAACAGAGAAGAAATAAAACAAAATAGAATCTCACAGCGGAAGGATAAAATATAATAATCAATATACAGTTCATGATAACTGTTTACAAAATATTTATTTTACTTATACAATGAATATCAGAGTTACACATACCAATACAATCAATGCAGCGGAAATTTAGAGTGTGGTGCAATACTATAGATAATAATAATACGACTCCTTCGTCTTCGTCCTTCAAAGCTAAAGTCTTCGATCCTGAAATGCTCGGACTGACCCGAGCGAATTTGAAAAGACAAAAACACTCGAGTCGGACTAAAAGATCTTATGTGAGTTAAATTAACAGAAATAAATATGAGTACAGTAACTCAAGAGATGTTCGGGATTTACATCTCCTAAGGATCTGTTAAACTATTTACTATGTAGTATATTGCGCTATTATAATAGTGTCTATTTATAAAATAAACTTACTTTTAAATAGCGTTAAGGGGTTACCCATATAGCCCTTAACACAAATAATGCCAATAGTCTATACAGTACCGTAATACCTCCTGATCGGGAAGCTACCAGAGGATACTCCATAGGTACGACACAAATAGAAACTCGTAGTAAAGGCTCGGTATGGTAGGTGACACGGCACAACTAGGCAATGCCAGGGTAGATATACCAATTGCTATCCAGGCTGGTGGAAACGCGTAGCCGCAGTTACCGCCACCTCGGACTAACTCCCCAAAATCAAAATATAGAAGTGGCCACTGAATCAATCCAAAATCAAAGTATAATATCGAAGAGGAGGGTCCGATCAGAGGAATGACCTCATTGGCCTGAGAATCGCTTCTGTTTTAGCCACCTTATGCCAACTCACGGGAGTCGGGTCCACGTATTTACCTTACAGGAAACGTCGCCACCACCTACTTCATTCTGGAATCTCCACCGCGTACACGGTTAGTCAAAGTGGTTTTCGGTATCGACAGAGAGTATGTCCATATCCGATCCCGGTCTCTTTGTCAACCCATCGTTATTATAACACCACGGTCATTTAAAAATAGCTCACTTTAAAACCAGAATAAACATTTCCATTTAAAATTATGAATACGATATCATTTTAAAACCCAAAACAATATGATATCCTTTATCCCAAATATAAACCTTTTCAAAAATCCAAATGCTTTAAAATTTATAACGTCTGAAAGCCAAATATCCTTTCAAAGCATAATATTTCAAAATTCATAATTTAAAACCATAACTTCTAAAACTTGAATGGTTTGGATATTCAACGGTATATGAATTAAAAGGTTTAACTTTAAATGTTACTTTGTAAAGAAAATAGTTCTCATGGCTTTACAAATACATTTATTTATTAAAGTCTAAATCAAAATTTGTATTATCTCTCTCAAGTTCCAAAACCACTTCAATTTATATATATATATACGTATATCCATTTGGAGTATTAATATTTCAAACTAAAGTTGGATTTTATTCTTTCAACAAATCGAATGTTCTATTAATTAGTCTTGAATATTCACATAAAATCCATAAATAATAAGACTTCAATTTCTAATAATAAAAAATATATATTTTCCCAATTCAAATTATACTAGAATATTCATTTCAATTTATTTTGGGAAAAATCCAATTATAAATATCATATCTTAAAATTTCCAAACTTAACATTTAAACATATGATATAAATTATTAAACTCCATTTTCTTAATTTTCTTCCATTATTAATAAAGATTTTTATACACCTTTTAATTTCAAAATTTTCAACTTCATATGTATATATATATATGGAAGAAAAATATTTATACAATATAAAATTTAAGATTATTATCAACCGTATTCCATCCAAACTATAGAAATCACATTAAAATAGTTATATATAGACCGCGGTGCCTGTATAAAATTTTCTATCCTATGGTCAAGTGATACGGATATTGTGACGCCCCACCTCTATACCCACGCTAGCCAAGAACACTCCGGAGAAGTGCTGTCAACTAGCACGGAGAATAAGGCTGTTGAGGAGCGACCATCCATGTAATTGCTTATCACACGGTGGCTATAAATAATCTTCGGAAACAAACATAGAAATAATCATATCACAAATCAGTCACAGATATCCATATCACAAAGGCGGAAGAAGATATGAATATATAACTAACACATGAAAGTGTACATCAGAGTAGTGGTCAATAAGATCCACGATAATACAAAAGAATAGCAACACGTGCTATACAAAAGAATACAACTATGAGTCTATATCTCAAGTGTATACAACAAAAACTGCTAATCTAAACAGTTAGCCAAAAGTCAGAGTGATGAATCCCTGGGAAGAAGTCAAGCAGAAGCACCTGTAACATCTCGGTCTGATCCGAGTATTATTTAAGAAAATAATAAACGGATCAGTCTAGCTATAAATATCAGATGACATGATATAACATAAAAGATATGGCATAAACATAAACATCCACAACGACATACCACTATAAGTATGTAAATAATGATCAACAGAAGATCAATCAATAAGAGATAATCAATATCACAAGAATCTTCTCAAAGATTCGAAGGGGGCATCATACCCTAAACTTGTACTCATAACAAGTCAATGACATAAATTCCAGAAATCAACACGAGAAATCCAGAAATCATAAAAAGGGAAAGATGCCTATCACATGACGGTCCGAAGACCATGGGGAGCTACCCCACATGTGTGAGTGGAATCACACAGAATGAGGTCAAGACTAACCAAAAAGCAGAAAGGTATGTGTGAATGGAATCACACAAGTGGTGTCTAGTCTAACCTTGCAATGAAAGAGACATCGCGCAATTGCTAGTCTAATTCATAAAGCGATCATCAAGATCAACGAGAAGTGTCAATTACACTAAGCTAGTAAATATAGAAGTTTAGCTTCATGTCCCATAACCACTTGCTTAACTTAAATATTTACGAACAAACTGTAAATCTTCACTAATAAAATTGTCACAAGAGGTTCAATCGAACAAGTCCAAGAATTAACCGACGAAGTGAACGCAAGCGTTTCATACCACTTGTTTTACTAAGTCGTTTAATTAGACTTCTCATCCGAGTGAGGTAAAGGCTTGTATATACTAATAGATTGGAAAACGATTTAAGAAAAGAGCTTTGTTATTAAAAATAGAGTTGAAATTGTTTGTTAAAAGAGTTTTGATATTTACTACTAGTATTGAAACCTTTATATTATAAAGTGACAAAACACATAAGCAATTGTAGAAACAATCAGTCACAAAAATCGCATACGGAGATGTGAATAAAATCCAAGGAAATCAGCTCAATGTTTTTCAGATAAGATCCCCTACGGAGGGGGGTCCAGGGGGGGTGGCAACCCCCCAAGGTGGGGGTGCGGGGGCAACGCCACCGCTTACGGGGTTCGACCTGCCCGGTCAGGTCGCGGGGGTCCAGGGGGCAGCGCCCCCGGCGGGGTGCGGGGCAGCGCCCCGACCAAAACGGTACGACCTAGTGAAGATAAAATGAGGTCTAACGACCTAAGGACTCAAGGGTCTAACGACCTAACGACTCAAGGGTCATACGACCTAAGGACTCAAGGGTCTAACGACCTAACGACTCAAGGGTCATACGACCTAACGACTCAAGGGTCTACGACTCAGCGACTCAAGGGTCCAACGACTCAGCGACTCAAGGGTGAACGACTCAGCGACTCAAGGGTCCAACGACTCAGCGACTCAAGGGTGAACGACTCAGCGACTCAAGGGTCCAACGACTCAGCGACTCAAGGGTGAACGACTCAGCGACTCAAGGGTCCAACGACTCAGCGACTCAAGGGTGAACGACTCAGCGACTCAAGGGTGAACGACTCAGCGACTCAAGGGTCCAACGACTCAGCGACTCAAGGGTGAACGACTCAGCGACTCAAGGGTCCAACGACTCAGCGACTCAAGGGTGAACGACTCAGCGACTCAAGGGTCCAACGACTCAGCGACTCAAGGGTGAACGACTCAGCGACTCAAGGGTCCAACGACTCAGCGACTCAAGGGTGAACGACTCAGCGACTCAAGGGTCCAACGACTCAGCGACTCAAGGGTGAACGACTCAGCGACTCAAGGGTCCAACGACTCAGCGACTCAAGGGTGAACGACTCAGCGACTCAAGGGTCCAACGACTCAGCGACTCAAGGGTGAACGACTCAGCGACTCAAGGGTCCAACGACTCAACTCCGAACGACCTAAAATGGCCAGAACGACCTAAATGCAGAAATTTCGCCAAAACGCCAAAAATCGGAGTTTTTCGCCAATCCAATCCAAACCAAAAGCAAATATGCATGCTAAAGTGATAGGGAATCATTCCCAACAACCCAAGATAGTTATAGACTAGAATTGTGAGATAAAAATCTCACCTTTGCACTAAAATTTATGAAGATGAAGCTTGAAAGCAAGGAGAAGCAATCCAAAGCTTGAATCCAATATCTTCTACTTGAATTTGGAGTTGAATGATGGAGTTGCAATTGAATTTGAGCTTGGAGTTTTAATTTCCCATTCTCTTCACCATTAATGCCAAAGCTTGAGTTAGTTAGGAAATTTATGAAGAGTGAGGAGAAGAGGGTTGGAACTTGGGCTTAATAGGCTAAACTAACCCAAAGTCCAAAGCGGGAAAAGTTAGTGAAATTTCACTAACTCCAAACCTATCGATGTTTATACTTAAAAAGTTGTAAACGACATTTCGAACTCAATGGAAGTGGTCTCGAGTCCTAATTTGACTGTTTGCAAAAAGTAGTTTTTCGGACCAAAATCCGATTAACGATTTAATATTTAAATAAAAATATTTAAATGTAAACTCGATAAATATGCGGGTTGTTACAGATATTTATCATTTCAATCCGCAATTTAAAAGATATAAAATTTTGCGGTTTTATATCATTTCAAACCACAATCCCGAATGAAATGAAATATGCATGATAATTCGCAATTTTACGATACTCAATAAACATCCATCAACATCATCCATCATCCAATCAAAATCATCAAGCAATATCAATCAATAACAATTTATATTTGATAATAGATAACATGTAATAACTGGCAATTTTATTCAGATTAAATTTAACAACTATTAATCTAATAGTTTATATTCAGTAATAATCTATATAACTGTTAACTAGCAGTTTATAGGCAAACAAATAAATTCTAACTATCAATTAATACGCAATAAATAAATTAAATTAACAGTTAAACTTAATAAATGCAATTCAACAAATATGAGTGAAATAAACATGCCAAATACTCATAAATAAATTGCTATTCATTTCTAAAATTAATTTAACAAACATAAAAGCTTCTAGTAGTTGTGAGTGGGTTTTAAACACTCAACTTTGGAATTTAAATCGAATTTAAATTCAATTTAAACTCAAAATTTTGACGGTCTTCAAATCCATCCAAACCAGCGTCAAAACGTCAGAAATTCCGATACGATCCCAGCAAAACAAACCGCGCGTGAATCCGAGCTCGTATGCAAAAGTTATGGAAATTTGAAAAATGGAAAAATTCTGGTCCTGGGTCGACTTCGGGTTCGACTTCGGTGCGCCGCCTCAATTCCCCGGTGCTTGCTTGGAGTTTTCGCCAAAACGACCCGAGTCATTTTCTTCCTGACCCGAAGTTGCTCTAGGGTTTTCTCCCCTGAAACCCGAAGCGCGACCAGAAGCTGCTGCAGATCCGAATTTTTTTTTTTTTTTTAACTGACTGGATCTAGGGTTAGCACCCATTGAAGAAGAAGAGGAGCTTGAAGAAAGTATACGCTCAGATGAAAAGAAATTAGGTGGAGGCTAGGGCTTGTAGCTAGGTTTATATAGAGGGGTTAGAGATAGAGTAGATAGACCGTAGAATGAACGTGCGGAACAAACTATGGCCCAAAAAGCCCGCTATGCCTCCGGAACCGAATTTATTAAATCTATATATCCAAATAGGTAATTTAAAATATTCTGAACGCGATGGAAAAAGTTTCACGTCCAAATTTGATCGTATGAAGAAGTTATGCTGAAACAAAATTTCCAAATTGATTCAAATTGATTTTAATTAAATTTGATTTCAAGGCGTCTCACGCCCGTACGATCAAACGACAAGTCCGATCGATACGAAACTTGAAACCCTATAATAATTCACCGATACGGATCCGATGAAACTGGTTTTATCGAAATCCGAGTCCGTGACAAAAAAAGGCTATTTTTATATTCATTAAATAAATCAAAATAAATTACAAAAATCCAAATTTTATATTATATTCTAAAATTGTCCAAATTTTATTACTTATATAATTTAATCAATTTCAAATGATTTAACAAGCTCGGATGTGAATTAAAATTATAAGTATATCAATTTGCAGTGTTAATTTCTGCACTTTCCTATATTTAAGAATTATAAAATTAAATGCTCAAAACCCCGTATATTAGATTTTAACTTTTATATACTCATTCTTTATCCAAATAGGGATGCCACATACTTTGGTTCATGATTCACAATATTATTCTTAAAGTTCATTTTAAATTTCAGTAACGTAATATTTAACGTTAAATTCCCTTTATTTATGCAATAAGCGCAATTATTGAATTTGATACTCAAATTGATTTATAGATTCTGCTTTCAAAAAATCTATATCAACAATTTGGTCTAATTATAAATAGAATAAGTATTAACCTCATCTTATAGAATTAATTATTGCAATAAATCCAATTTACCATATCTTAAATCCAAATTAATAGATAAAGCTTGATTCCTTTATTAACTCCTTTGGTTTTCAATTAACCTTTTATGGTGAATATAAATTCCAATGTATAATTGAAACCTTATTTCCATTTGATTTCACTATTTCATTAAAAATCCTCATATTCCAGCTAAATTTCAACTAACGTATAAATTAGCTATTTCAATTTCATTTAATTGCGATTATCATACTATAGAAATTAAATTCCATTAAATAAATAAATAAATGTTGATTCCCATCTATTTACATTATATTACATTGGTACTTCTATTTACAACTTAGCTTTGTATAAATGTTTGAATGTAGAATCTTGTCTATTTCACGTATTAATTAAGCCTTAAAAATCAATTAATATTATATCCTTGGTCTAACCTCATTTTACCCATATTTATATTAATATATCCTTTGAATTAGGTAAATTACCATTGATTATCTACCTTAACTTATCAGACTCCACTAACGTAATGGTTAAATATTAATTCCATTTGTAAAAAAAAAACAATCCACAAGATTTGCGTTTCACATTGCAAATGAATTCATAAATCTTGGCTTTCTTTTTCTTTGCTTCTTAAAGGCCAAATCAAACTACCCTATCATCACTAATTTATGGCAATTAATTGCAATTGATTCTCCATTAAACTACATAAGTTATCCAATTGAAACCTAAGTGAAACGTTTATTTATTTAAAAATCCTACTGTTTAAAAGAGTATATCATCTACGGTATAATTTACATTTGACCTGATTTCTCATATATTTCACACAACAGTGAATTCCAATTTCTACCAACATTATGTTTAATATAAATTGGAAATCCAAATCATTGGTATTTCACAACCTTATTGCGTACATTTACGTATAGTTACACTAAGTCCATACACTGATTCATGAATTCATTAATTAATACACAATTTGCCTTTGTTTTCTTATATTAAGTTTATTACCGTTTTTAAGTACATTCATTATCGAACAATATTCATAAAAAAAATTATCTACACTTATTGCATTGGTTTATTCAACGGTCACCAAATGAAACAATCCTACTATTTATTTTAATATTAAATGAATCCCATTCTAGTAAATATTTTATTAATATTCACTAATTCAACATTTATTGGTTTCTTAACATTAACTTTTAACAAAGTGTGACAATTACATTATCCAAAACTATTGTCATAAAAATTAAATTGTTACATTAAATTCCAATTACTATAACAAATTACTACATTTTCTCAAAAAAATCTTAAAGCCTTTTTTTTCTAAATCAGGTTAGAAATTATATTAATTTAACTCATTTAATATTATTAATTTAACGGGTCGTTACAATCTCCCCCACTCAAAACTTTTCGTCCCCGAAAAGGAAAAAGAAGGGAGAAGGAAGAATAAAACATTACATCTTATTTCAAATATTAACTTATAAACAATAATTTACTAAATTAATTTCCTTAAATGAGATATGCCCGTTTTATAGTCATTATAACCTTTTATACTTAAATCATTAAAGTTTGGAAAATATTCAACAAAATTCTAAGTCCAAAATTTACGAAAATTTTTGGCAGAGTCTCCTTTGTACGGAGAGACTCTGGAGAAAATATAATATCAAAATATACAAATATATTACATATATTATCAAAATATTATCCCAACACGGGAAAAATTATAAAATAGCGCTTTAAACGTAATCCAAAACGTACCTATTTGTCGGGCAATACGCTTATTATTAGGGAACCAGAGCAGTAGCAGTGGCTTCCATAGCCTGCATTTCCCTTATAAAATTTAAAAGGTTAAATATTTATTTTAAAGTGAACTATTCAAGTGGATTCAATCATTAATCAACCAAACAATTCAACAACCATCAACCTTACAAACAACATACATACACACACAAAGCAATCATTTAATCCATCAAACAAATAGTTGTTTGGGTTCAAACTTGAAATTTGTATGAAATGAAATTAACTATCAAGTGCATCCTTTACTCAACAGTCTTAGATGGAACAAAGATAGATTATTTATTCATCCTACAACTTCAAGTTCCTTACCCCACAATCATAAATCAAACAATACAATTCAAACCAACAACCAAATTAACTTATTATACATTTATTTCATGCTTCAGTGGTTTGATTTTCTTTCTTTCATTTATGGAGGGATTTCTTTATTTCTTACAATTTTCGTTTTCCATTTATTACAAAATTCATTATATTTGCATTCCAATTTATTGACTAAAGTTTATATCATCTATTTATACTACTTACCTTTACTTATATAGTAAAATTTCCAATTTAACTTAAGTTTATACAATTAATTCTCATTAATAACAGCAAATTTATTGAATACCTTTATTACCTCAAGCTTCACTTGTAAGATTTCCCCTTACATTTTCTTACTAACATTGCAACTTTTATTATATGGTAAGTTATGTATGTTTTAAGAATGTAAGTGAAAATTTACAAGTTTCTTCTCAATTCCTTAAATTAATATATATTTGTTTTATAAATTACAATTTCAACTTACCTTTAATTTCATTCATTTATTTAATGTTGAAGTTTCTATTATATTTAATAGTAGTAACAATTTAATTACCCACTTTCTATTATATTTAATTACAGTAACCCTTTTTAATTACACTTAAATTATTAACCCTTTAACCTTCATTCTTAAAAATAAGGAATTTTATTAATTAATTACTTAGGGTTTACAGTCATTTATATATTACTTACTTTCTATTATATTAGAATAGGGGGAAATTAAGGCGTACTTAAGTTAATAACCCTACAATCAAACTTTATAAATTAAGGAATTTCATTTTTACTTTCTTAAGGTTAAAATCACCTATTAATAATACAACCTTTAATTTTAGTAAAATTCCAATCATCACTTAAGTTAATACCATTAAATTCTTATTTATAACAGTAATTTATTGAATACTTCATTATTTCCAAAAATTCTACTTGCATAATATTCTATTCCACTCTTAATTCACATTTCAACTTTTTATACTTGGTAAGTTATTTATGTTAAAGAAAAAGCAAAAGAACTTATACAAGTTTAATCTCAACCCTTTTAATTCGTTGATTTTCAATAAATCTTTACCATTATTTATCAGTTAAAATTTTAACTTCCTTTATACCTAGCATTAATTTTCTTACTTAAATTAGAGGTTTCAATCCATTTATTACTTACTTTATATTTCCCTAAAAATAATTTAAACCATTAATTAGTGGAAAATTTTAGAATTAAATACCGGGTCAAATTTCAATTTTATTTTAAAAATAATAGATAACTGAGTTCTTACAACTTATATCTCAATTTATATTTAAAACAATTTAAAATTTTAGATAATTTCAAAATAAATCTGCAGTAGAATTTACTACAGTGGCCTTTCCCCTACGAAACTCGAAAATGAAAGTCGATGATGCGGCCGCCATCACCGAAATTATTTTCTAGCGACAGAGAGGAAAGTACAAAATTTATTTTCTCCAAAATCCTCTTTTAAAACAATTCTTCCGAATTATACTAAATATTTATATAAGAAATTACCTATAAACCAAATCATTATATTTCACAAATCCTTTGAAAGAAGATTTTCAAAAATCCCGGACTTAAGTTCTAAAATCTCCAATTTGATTTATTATAATTTCAACTTAGCTTCAATTGTTATAAATATTTTTATTTCCTAACACCCAATCTATAGCAACCAAATATATATATATTTTTATAAAAATATTTTTATATATAGAAAATATAATAGGCAAAATTATTTCATTCACCTATATTAAAAACAAATATTATGTCGGTCTGTCCTATTAAGTGTTTAGAAATCCCTATTGATGTCATAGCGTCCCATGCATCAACCAGAATTTATAAATACAAAGCGGAACAGATTAACACAATATCAAAATCTTTATTAACACTAACAAATACGCTCTCTCATATATATACACTTAGCGACTCCCATAGGGTATTACTACCCTATTAACAAAGAGTCAAACCCTACAAAACCAAGGTTTATCGCTAAACCAAAGCTCTGATACCAACTGTAACATCCCGCCTTTTCGCACACTTTAAACCGACACACGTGCCAATTCAAAGCATACGCAAGGGCGGATTGTTATGGGGTAAATAAGAAAAACAGAGAAGAAATAAAACAAAATAGAATCTCACAGCGGAAGGATAAAATATAATAATCAATATACAGTTCATGATAACTGTTTACAAAATATTTATTTTACTTATACAATGAATATCAGAGTTACACATACCAATACAATCAATGCAGCGGAAATTTAGAGTGTGGTGCAATACTATAGATAATAATAATACGACTCCTTCGTCTTCGTCCTTCAAAGCTAAAGTCTTCGATCCTGAAACGCTCGAACTGACCCGAGCGAATTTGAAAAGACAAAAACACTCGAGTCAGACTAAAAGATCTTATGTGAGTTAAATTAACAGAAATAAATATGAGTATAGTAACTCAAGAGATGTTCGGGATTTACATCTCCTAAGGATCCGTTAAACTATTTACTATGTAGTATATTGCGCTATTATAATAGTGTCTATTTATAAAATAAACTTACTTTTAAATAGCGTTAAGGGGTTACCCATATAGCCCTTAACACAAATAATGCCAATAGTCTATACAGTACCGTAATACCTCCTGATCGGGAAGCTACCAGAGGATACTCCATAGGTACGACACAAATAGAAACTCGTAGTAAAGGCTCGATATGGTAGGTGACACGGCACAACTAGGCAATGTCAGGTTAGATATACCAATTGCTATCCAGGCTGGTGGAAACGCGTAGCCGCAGTTACCGCCCACCTCGGACTAACTCCCCAAAATCAAAATATAGAAGTGGCCACTGAATCAATCCAAAATCAAAGTATAATATCGAAGAGGAGGGTCCGATCAGAGGAATGACCTCATTGGCCTGAGAATCGCTCCTGTTTTAGCCACCTTATGCCAACTCACGGGAGTCGGGTCCACGTATTTACCTTACAGGAAACGTCGCCACCACCTACTTCATTCTGGAATCTCCACCGCGTACACGGTTAGTCAAAGTGGTTTTCGGGATCGACAGAGAGTATGTCCATATCCGATCCCGGTCTCTTTGCCAACCCATCGTTATTATAACACCACGGTCATTTAAAAATAGCTCACTTTAAAACCATAATAAACATTTCCATTTAAAATTATGAATACGATATCATTTTAAAACCCAAAACAATATGATATCCTTTATCCCAAATATAAACCTTTTCAAAAATCCTAATGCTTTAAAATTTATAACGTCTGAAAGCCAAATATCCTTTCAAAGCATAATATTTCGAAATTCATAATTTAAAACCATAACTTTTAAAACTTGAATGGTTTGGATATTCAACGATATATGAATTAAAAGGTTTAACTTAAATGTTACTTTGTAAAGAAAATAGTTCTCATGGCTTTACAAATACATTTCTTTATTAAAGTCTAAACCAAAATTTGTATTATCTCTCTCAAGTTCCAAAACCACTTCAATTTATATATATATATATATATACGTATATCCATTTGGAGTATTAATATTTCAAACTAAAGTTGGATTTTATTCTTTCAACAAATCGAATGTTCTATTAATTAGTCTTGAATATTCACATAAAATCCATAAATAATATGACTTCAATTTCTAGTAATAAAAAATATATATTTTCCCAATTCAAATTATACTAGAATATTCATTTCAATTTATTTTTGGAAAAATCCAATTATAAATATCATATCTTAAAATTTCCAAACTTAACATTTAAACATATGATATAAATTATTAAACTCCATTTTCTTAATTTTCTTCCATTATTAATAAAGATTTTTATACACCTTTTAATTTCAAAATTTTCAACTTCATATGTATATATATATGGAAGAAAAATATTTATACAATATAAAATTTAAGATTATTATCAACCGTATTCCATCCAAACCATAGAAATCACATTAAAATAGTTATATATAGACCGCGGTGCCTGTATAAAATTTTCTATCATATGGTCAAGTGATACGGATATTTATCATTTCAATCCGCAATTTAAAAGATATAAAATTTTGCGGTTGTATATCATTTCAAACCACAATCCCGAATGAAATGAAATATGCATGATAATTCGCAATTTTATGATATTCAATAAACATCCATCAACATCATCCATCATCCAATCAAAATCATCAAGCAATATCAATCAATAACAATTTATATTTGATAATAGATAACATGTAATAACTGGCAATTTTATTCAGATTAAATTTAACAACTATTAATCTAATAGTTTATATTCAGTAATAATCTATATAACTGTTAACTAGCAGTTTATAGGCAAACAAATAAATTCTAACTATCAATTAATACGCAATAAATAAATTAAATTAACAGTTAAACTTAATAAATGCAATTCAACAAATATGAGTGAAATAAACATGCCAAATACTCATAAATAAATTGCTATTCATTTCTAAAATTAATTTAACAAACATAAAAGCTTCTAGTAGTTGTGAGTGGGTTTTAAACACTCAACTTTGGAATTTAAATCGAATTTAAATTCAATTTAAACTCAAAATTTTGACGGTCTCCAAATCCATCCAAATCAGCGTCAAAACGTCAGAAATTCCGATACGATCCCAGCAAAACAAACCGCGCGTGAATCCGAGCTCGTATGCAAAAGTTATGGAAATTTGAAAAATGGAAAAATTCTGGTCCTGGGTCGACTTCGGGTTCGACTTCGGTGCGCCGCCTCAATTCCCCGGTGCTTGCTTGAAGTTTTCGCCAAAACGACCCGGAGCGACCCGAGTCATTTTCTTCCTGACCCGAAGTTGCTCTAGGGTTTTCTCCCCTGAAACCCGAAGCGCGACCAGAAGCTGCTGCAGATCCGAATTTTTTTTTTTTTTTGAATTGACTGGATCTAGGGTTAGCACCCATTGAAGAAGAAGAGGAGCTTGAAGAAAGTATACGCTCAGATGAAAAGAAATTAGGTGGAGGCTAGGGTTTGTAGCTAGGTTTATATAGAGGGGTTAGAGATAGAGTAGATAGACCGTAGAATGAACGTGCGGAACAAACTATGGACCAAAAAGCCAGCTATGCCTCCGGAACTGAATTTATTAAATCTATATATCCAAATAGGTAATTTAAAATATTCTGAACGCGATGGAAAAAGTTTCACGTCCAAATTTGATCGTATGAAGAAGTTATGCTGAAAACAAAATTTCCAAATTGATTCAAATTGATTTTAATTAAATTTGATTTCAAGGCGTCTCACGCCCGTACGATCAAACGACAAGTCCGATCGATACGAAACTTGAAACCCTATAATAATTCACCGATACGGAGCCGATGAAACTGGTTTTATCGAAATCCGAGTCCGTGACAAAAAAAGGCTATTTTTATATTCATTAAATAAATCAAAATAAATTACAAAATCCAAATTTTATATTATATTCTAAAATTGTCCAAATTTTATTACTTATATAATTTAATCAATTTCAAATGATTTAACAAGCTTGGATGTGAATTAAAATTATAAGTATATCAATTTGCAGTGTTAATTTCTGCACTTTCCTATATTTAAGAATTATAAAATTAAATGCTCAAAACCCCGTATATTAGATTTTAACTTTTATATACTCATTCTTTATCCAAATAGGGATGCCACATACTTTGGTTCATGATTCACAATATTATTCTTAAAGTTCATTTTAAATTTCAGTAACGTAATATTTAACGTTAAATTCCCTTTATTTATGCAATAAGCGCAATTATTGAATTTGATACTCAAATTGATTTATAGATTCTGCTTTCAAAAAATCTATATCAACAATTTGGTCTAATTATAAATAGAATAAGTATTAACCTCATCTTATAGAATTAATTATTGCAATAAATCCAATTTACCATATCTTAAATCCAAATTAATAGATAAAGCTTGATTCCTTTATTAACTCCTTTGGTTCTCAATTAACCTTTTATGGTGAATATAAATTCCAATGTATAATTGAAACCTTATTTCCATTTGATTTCACCATTTCATTAAAAATCCTCATATTCCAGCTAAATTTCAACTAACGTATAAATTAGCTATTTCAATTTCATTTAATTGCGATTATCATACTATAGAAATTAAATTCCATTAAATAAATAAATAAATGTTGATTCCCATCTATTTACATTATATTACATTGGTACTTCTATTTACAACTTAGCTTTGTATAAATGTTTGAATGTAGAATCTTGTCTATTTCACGTATTAATTAAGCCTTAAAAATCAATTAATATTATATCCTTGGTCTAACCTCATTTTACCCATATTTATATTAATATATCCTTTGAATTAGGTAAATTACCATTGATTATCTACCTTAACTTATCAGACTCCACTAACGTAATGGTTAAATATTAATTCCATTTGTAAAAAAAACAATCCACAAGATTTGCGTTTCACATTGCAAATGAATTCATAAATCTTGGCTTTCTTTTTCTTTGCTTCTTAAAGGCCAAATCAAACTACCCTATCATCACTAATTTATGGCAATTAATTGCAATTGATTCTCCATTAAACTACATAAGTTATCCAATTGAAACCTAAGTGAAACGTTTATTTATTTAAAAATCCTACTGTTTAAAAGAGTATATCATCTACGGTATAATTTACATTTGACCTGATTTCTCATATATTTCACACAACAGTGAATTCCAATTTCTACCAACATTATGTTTAATATAAATTGGAAATCCAAATCATTGGTATTTCACAACCTTATTGCGTACATTTACGTATAGTTACACTAAGTCCATACACTGATTCATGAATTCATTAATTAATACACAATTTGCCTTTGTTTTCCTATATTAAGTTTATTACCGTTTTTAAGTACATTCATTATCGAACAATATTCATAAAAAAATTTATCTACACTTATTGCATTGGTTTATTCAACGGTCACCAAATGAAACAATCCTACTATTTATTTTAATATTAAATGAATCCCATTCTAGTAAATATTCTATTAATATTCACTAATTCAACATTTATTGGTTTCTTAACATTAACTTTTAACAAAGTGTGACAATTACATTATCCAAAACTATTGTCATAAAAATTAAATTGTTACATTAAATTCCAATTACTATAACAAATTACTACATTTTCTCAAATAAATCTTAAAGCCTTTTTTTTTCTAAATCAGGTTAGAAATTATATTAATTTAACTCATTTAATATTATTAATTTAACGGGTGGTTACACAGGGCGTTCAAATAAATTTTCTCATGTTGACATATTTAGGTTTCGGAACACTATTAAATTCAACTGTTATTAACTGATTTGAATTGGAATAAAATTGTATAAGAAAATAAACTTCAATATTATTTGACGAAAACTTACTAGTTGCTATGTTAAAATAGACGTATTCCAAATATAAAAAATTTATTTCAGAATTTAATCATTAAAATTTTCACAAAAATTTAGTTGATTACGTTATTAAAACCATTAAAAAATTTGTGCCGTTACAGTGTCGATCCCTTCTATTTGTATTGAAGCATATCGTCCCCTCTTTTATGTAGTATGTCCACGTCGATCCCTCTACATTAGAACATGCCAGTTCCTTCATGACATAGCATGCATCATTTATCTACCAACTCCATCCAACTCTGGCTTCGTGTAACCATTTATATTTTACTTTGGGTCCTACAACCGTCGTTCTGCACTCATCGGCCTTGTTAATCGTGACGTCTGTTAGGTTAAATCCACATGTATACTTGCTTGCCTAAAGCCGGGTTAACACTATTCAGTAGAAAATATAGAAGTATCTAAAATTTTACAATTATTTTGGTATTATAGACTAATCCACAATTTTGATAAATGATTCTTTAAGTCATATGACTATAAATGATTATTTAAGTCATATGACTGTGAATCATATGATACTAGTGAATTACATCTCAAAATAATTAAGAGAAAAAATCTCAATCAATGGAAGCAGCATAAGAGTAGTGAACTTTTCAGATTGATACATGTAGATGTATGTAATAATAAGCCTAATGATACCAAAACCATTATACATACTTTGTCAAAATTCACTCATGAATTATCATAGAAATGAACATGTGTATTTGATGTATAGGTAGTGTGTCTATAATAAGTTTATAGAATATAAAAAAGAAGTAAGCAATGTGACATGCAAAAGGAATTAAATGATTCGATTTGATCGAATATGCGAGTATATTGGAAAGAGTTCTAAATGTACCTAAAAATAAATAAAGGCTCAATCTCAAAAGTCACTCCACCATATGATAATGATGTATTGATAAGGAGCAATCAAATTTTATTGAACAAAGTTCAATTGATAATGAGTGAAGTTGAGTTAACTTCTATCTATAAGTTTCGGTATTTAAGAGTAATATATAATGGTTCAAATTAATTTCATCTAAAGAGTAGTTTATGAGATCATACGAGATAAGAGCATATAAGAAACTCCTACATATCCTAGGTCAATGAGTTGACAGACTATGTGAGTCGAAAGAGTACATGCAATACTTATTCATGAGGGATCTTGTGTGGACTACCCCAAAAGGAGTTTGGGACTGATCGTCATTGGATGACCAATTTATGTTTAGAACAAAAGTTTCATAAACGAAAATGTAACGACCCGGAATTTCAGACACTTCGTATTTAAATATCTGAATTATTTAAATATTTAAATCTTGGATTAAAGGTTATTAAAATGATATAATGATCCTTTAACTCCCCTTTTAAATCCTAAATAATGATGGTAAACTTGTTTTGCGAAAATGTTCACAAAAATATATTCTTTGAAACAATAATGATAATGTGGCTGAAAATCATTTTATCGATATACAGTTTTTTCTCAACCAAAACTTGTTCAAACATTTTATGCATGTCTAATTAATCAATAAGGAGATAACTAGCAACTAAAAATGCCTTCATGTTTATGGCTAGCTAATTGTGATGATGTCATGCATGATGTAAGGGAGGATAAGATATTTTAAAATGAGCAAAAAAGGAAAGTAAGCAAATAAGAAAATCCTTAACCATTAAGCTTATGTGACACAAAGTAGTCATGATAGAAGTAATTAATGATACAGGGTTTTGAGAGGTTTTTAGTCTTTTACCATTACATTCCTAGGCCTGTATAAGGGGAGGTACACCCTTAGGAATAAATCACAAAATTCACAAAGCTTAGAATGATAAAATCAATGGATTCTCATTCTTTTTCCTCTCTTACGTTCTTAAAAGAAATAGTTGCAAATCAACTCAAATTACTTCAAACTTTGCCACAATGCTTAGTACCATATTGGAAACCCTTCCACTAAACCAAAATATCAAGAAGTGGAGTCATGCTCCCTATGGAGGGGATGGTCGTGAGAAATTATGTGGGTAGGCTAAAAGCAAGAACAAAGAGGAGGAAGGAGGAAAAGAAGGTGGTTGCAAGGTGGAGGCTTGGCTTTGGTTCTTGTATTTTGGTTATGGTTGGGTTAAAGGTGAGCTAACACCTTACTTTGGATGAAAATATAATACATATATATTGTGTTTGATTGTGTTAATGTTGGTTGAATTGTTGTTACCTTATGTTAAAATATTAGTTTTAAATTCTTACTTTAATAGTAAATGGCATATGTGATCCATGTAGACTAGAACAAACTTGGGAAGAACTTGAATGAACTTATATGGCATGCAATTAGACCTTGAACAAAGAATATAGGTTATAGATAGACTTTGGTTTAGTTTCGATTTGAATTTAGAAGTGCACTTATAGCGATAGTCACTATAGAAGCAGTTTGGAATTGCCTTGTTTTTAGCAATTGCTATGGAACTTTGTAGAGATCCTTTGAAGTTTCTCATCATATATATATTTCTATATACTAGTATGAGCCTGTGCTTCGCATGCGGGCTATTTGTATTATTGTATACGTTGAAATTTTGTTTGAGCTATTAGTTATACAAATTGAAAATTGTTTCATATGGTAGTAACCGTATAAGCGTAGACATGTAAATGGAAAGCGGTGGCATTTTTGGATTTTCAAAAGGACACCGAGTAAATTAGTTCAACGAATTTTCTTTATTAGTAGTAGAGATATGTTGCTATTAAAATATTGAATAATAAAAAGTTATATAACACGTCGAAAATGGTCAAAACATCACTAGTGCAAAACTGCCCCGTTTAGATTTAAAAAGTTTGAAAAGATATTTAAATTGAAGTATTTTGTTTCATTCTTTTCACAAGTGGTTACCACCTATTTTTAGCGTATTTTAAAAGTGGCTTGAGATCCTTATGAGTTTTTAAGAATAAATGGTGGATGTTGAAAGAAGAGATATTTTGTTAGAATACACAGAAAACATGTCGTTATCAAGTTTTTAACGATTTTTCAAATTTGTTATTTTCAAGTACTATTTTAAATGAGTGTTTTGAAATATATTATAAGCATTTTGAAGTATAAATATCTAATACAAATATCTTGGAAAATATCTTATATAAATATCTTAACTTTTAAATGTTTTAAATTATAAACACAAAGTTTAGAAAGGGGTTAGAAATTGCTTAATGGTTAAATGGTTAAATTGTTTAATTACTTGTTAGAAAAATAATTAACTATGTTTAACACTATAAGACGACGAAGTAATCTTATTTAATTGTGAGAGTTAAGATTGGTGTCCAGTAGAGACGGAGCAATAGAGCTCTAACCTTCCAGGCTTCCCTCTTAACCGAGGAATAAGTAAATGGAAAATGTCGGAAACGTGTTAAATGTGTTGATTTCTTATTTGTTTATGGAAATCATTAATATTATACTTAGGTACCGTTCTTTTTCTGAAATGGACAGTCACCGTTGGCGTCTGCGTCCGACCCGTCAAGCATGGGCCCCACGCTGCTGCCCAGTTCAAAGCAACGGTTGGAAACGAATCATTCACGTCGGACGCCGTCTGACGCGAACAGTTCATCCCCAATCGCCATATTTCCTTTCATTCCCTATATATATTAAACCATTTCTCAACCAAATCACCAAATAAAACCCATCAATCCGAAAATTCAGCAATTTCTACATGCTTCGCCGACGATTTTTTCAAGTAAATTTTTTTATATTTGCGTTTTTCGTATTATTATCTACCATTTATATCTTTTTAGATTTTTTTTGAATTAATTTTTGAATTGCTTTTTTCAAAATGTCTTGCCACTCTACTGCTTCTTCTACCAGACCATCATCGACTGGAATGCCGACATGACAAATGCGTTCATCGATGCTTGTTTTGAAAACATTGGTATGGGTATCCACCGTGTTGCACTGTGGTATGAAGATATCATGGTCCTGTTCAATGAAAGAACTAGTTTGTATTACAACGCTGTGCAAATGAAAAACAAGTTCGATAATCTGAAATGTGAGTGGAGCCCATGGAACAAGCTGCTACAAATTCTAAGTGGCTATTGGAACAAAGAACAGGACACGGCCGGTGGATCCGACGAGTGGTGGGATACAGCTGCAGCAAGGTGTCGCAAATACAAACATGTCTCGCCTGCTCATTTTAGGTAGTTGGACGTGATTTTTGATGGCTGCATCCGAACTAACAAATGTCGGTTCATAATTCCACAAAATCCACATGGTCGGCTATAGTTCGACGCACATCTTTATGGCGACTATTTTAGGAGTGATGCTGCAGAGATCTCCAGTCGCAAAGCGCCTAGACAGCAATGGCCCACTAGTGGTCCTTCTAGGTCTGTTGGCAGTTTTTTGCATGTTCTAACTTCTAACTCTTGCTAGGTGTATGAAAGCGAAGCAGGATGATAACGATTATGAAGAATGGAAGGTCGCGATTTGTTTGGCTGAGTATGATAGCAGAGGATTCAATCCTTTGCATGCCCTGATGGATAACCTCGAGCAGCTTAGGAAGGCTGTTATTTATCTTGTTAGGCAGTTGATAATGATAAGCTAGTTTGTTTTATCTATATTTTATTTTCTGCATTTTTATTCGGTACTTTTATTTCTGCATTTGTATTGTGAATTTTGAACTATGAATTTTTATTTCTGCACTTGTATTCGGTATTCTATATTTAAAATAATTAACGTAAATAAAATAATAACTTTGCCCCTTTCACGTTTCCCCTTCAGTAAAAAGAACGCATTCTCCTTTGGCGAACTTACTCCCTTCCCAGCCCCTTGCGTTTTCCCCTTTCGTTTGCCCCTTTCGATTCGTAAAAGAACGCACCTTTAAAATTAAAAGCCGATGAGGTAGACTTATCCATTTGTGAGATTTAAGAATGAGGTGTCTAGACAAGGCTTGTAGCAACCAGTGCTCAAACTTACCTATTACAGGCTTAGACATGGATTAAGATGAGAATGTCGAAAACGAGTTAAGCGTATGAATCGTGATTTGTATAAACAATGATTTTTGACTAGATTATCAATCTTAACCAAATACAAACTTATATCTTTAAAATAAAGGTTGTAAAGATAGTAACAAGTAGTAAAATGATTTGGGTTTGTTGTGACAATATGTTAATCACATTCGTCTTTAGCCCTTTTCGGTTATATTTAGGGATGTAAATAGATCTTTAAAAGAATGATTTAAAGATAAACAAAAGCGAAACGGTTTTGGGTTGTAATGACAATGTTTAAGTAACATTTGTCTTAAACCTTTGGAATGGATTTGTAAAAGTACGTAGATCTTTAAAATGGATATTTTAAAAGGAATAATAAATGATGGAATCCTTTAGAAAAAGGTAGAAAAGTAGAAGTTTATTAGATAAATGAAGTTTACTAATAAAGGAGTTTTAATTAATAGAAGGATTAATTAAATGGAAGAGATTATGTAACATCCCGTATTTTTAAGCCATTGAATTTGAACATTTAATTCGTTTTAAATATTTAATGTGGATTCTTAGTTGATTTTGAAATGAATGGGTTCGGGTTCAATCAATGAAATAAGCTATAATTTTTAATTTTAGTAAATCCAGTTGAATTTGAATAATGGGAGAATAATGATTAAATATTCAAAATTGGAATAAGTGGTGAATCTGGATGTGAATAGTTATACAAATGGTTTTCAAATTTATTTTTAAGTCTATTTGGATATAAATAGGGTGGTTGGATTTTTAGACGGACTTAAAAGTCAATAAGTTATTATTTGAAATTTTATATTAATTTAATAATAGAATTTAATATTATAAAAATGCAATTAAACAGATTTTAGTCAGGAATGAGTTAGAATTAATTTTTAATGTGATTATAAATTTTATATGATTTGTTGTTAAGTTAATAAAATTTTAGAAGCGAAATTTTAAGCGTTTTCGTTATTTTTGAAATATTGCTCGATTTAATAGACGAGTTAAAATAGCCTTCCGGAGCGCAGTCTCGGAATTCGACGAAACCAATTCCATTGGATCTGTAATAGTTAGTTATTATCGGAATTCAATTTTCGTAGCAATCGGAGTTTTCGTTTGACCCTGGCAGCTCAAAACGCATAGAAATAGTTTTAATCGATTTAATTTTAAATTGATCGTTTAATTCCGTAACTCGCACATATGACCGAATTAGCTAACCAAACCTATTCCATTGTGTCCGGAACGCGGAAAAACCCTAGGGTTGCCTGTCGGAACGCGTAGTTTGGAGGTCGTTTGCATAAACTGTTAAATCGAGAATTATATTAATTAAATAATATAAAACTATAATATGTATTCATTTTTTTTATCAGAACCCTAGCTTCAAAAAGGAGCCGCCGCCGTTCTTTTTTTTTAATGGCCGAAACGCTCCCTCGTTCTCCCTCATTTTCCTTTCTATCCACAGCATTTCGCGAGAAATTACCAACTAGTAAATCGTAGAGTGTGGAGAGAGCTACACATCTATACGGTGGAGTGTCGTATAGCTCGACGAGATGGTCAAAATCATCGATGATGGAGGCAATGTTCGTTCGTCGTTTTCTCGACATAGGAGGCACCGAGACCTATGGTGTTTGGGCCGAGGGTAGGAGGCGAGGGAAGCTTCGACGTGGCGACCTTTGATCAGCTTCCGGTTGCTTGAGGAGAGGCGCGGTGGTTCGAAATCATGTCGATGATGGGTTTGGTTGGACCTGTAGCGTTGCGTGTGGAAGAAAGTAAAAGGTGGGACGACCTGGATTTTGAGCCTTGGGATTGCGGCCGTGATTTGGTATAAAAAAAATGTGTAAATTATTTATATAAATGTTTATACAATCTTTAAAATTTAATAACTTTATCATACAATATCATATTCGAACGAAATTCGGGGCACCGGGATCGCAGAAAAGAATACTACGAGATGGTGCAGATCCGAAGCCATTCCGGGCAAGTAGAAATTTAGGTTAAATCGAACGTCGTTCGGTTTAATTTAACTTTCAAACGCTCGCCGAAACACAATGTGAGTTAATCTCACTCACATCTGAAATGTTAGCTGATTAAAATAAATGTCTGTGTGATTGGTTGAATATAAATATTGTTATCAGTCTGGATTGATATATATATATGTTGGTTGTGCTAATATCTGTGGATGCAGGGAAAACAGGTTGGAGGGATCCAACTGGATTCCTCACAATATAGGAATTATTGTTACAACAGATGATGGATTTTATTTATACACTGTGATAGCTAATTATGAAATCCAGTTTGTTGTGATATGAATTGATAAATTATAAACCTGGAATTGTTAAGCATAAATAAAAGAAATTGGTTTTAAAAGAAAAAAAGAAATTGATAAATAAAGAATTTTAAGGAATAAAATTTAGAATCTGGGTTGGGTGAAGAATGAAATTTTGTAAATTTGTAAATTTAAATAAAGTGGAACATTTGTTTGTTGATAAATGTGAAAGTATGGATTTCTGGTGATAAATTCGATAAGAAGTTATATGTTGTTAAAAATAACGATGGGTTATTTTGATAATAATGTTTCCTGCAAATTTAAATATGATTTCAAAAAGAACTCTTCAAGTTAAATTAGCAATAATTTGCAAATTAGAATGTTTCATAAATACTATTTATAACCATTGAAATTTAAGTAGGTATTTATCTGAGAAATTCCTTAAGTATGATTTTCATTAAATAAATTTATAATAGTTTATATAAAAAGACTTTTAAACCTATACTTTGAAAAAGAATCTCCGGGAACGAGAATGTGGTTAAGCTTCGTAAGAAGTTATTTTAAACGTAGAAAGTAAATTTATGTTATGAAAACATAAATCTGAACTGAATAAATCGACAGAATTTATAATATGGAGTTTTCTGGGTTGTTTGAGTGGGAATGAGTTTCCCTGGAAATCCAAGTTCGAGTTTTAAACAGATTTTATTAAAAGAAAGTTTAAAATTCAAACTTGTTTAAAATAGTGTTTTGAAAATTGTTATTTTGAAGAAACTATTAAGAAAGTAGCAATAGTAAATTTTTATAAATATCCTAGTAATTCTTTTTCAAATGGATTGTTTTAAAAGGGCTAGTTTTGACCTTAATTATTGAAGTTAGTATTAAACTTTTTAAAACTCTACTTATAAGTTTAGTTCAAACTAAACCCTTATTTACAATCAAGATTTATATCCTAATAAATGATTTTTCTTTACATATTAGAAATTATATTTTTGTGAAATAGCTAGTAGTAAATTTCCATATTTAAGGTATAATTTAAAATAAAGTGTTTACTCGTTAAAAATCTAAATTGTTTAGAACTTGGTTATTTCCAATAGGAATAAATGCTAAAGGATTACCTTGTAAAGGAAGAGATTTTGGGAATTGTTTTCAAATGAGTTTTGGAAATTTGAAAATATATCTTTTAAAGATATAAAGGCAAATAAATAATGTGGGAAATTATTTATTGTGTGATGGATGTTTGTAAATATAAATTGATATAAATAATGTGGGAAATTATTTATTTTGTGATGGATGTTTTATGAATATAAATCGATAGTTTAATCACCGACTATCAATATTGGACAAATACGTTGATCGTTTCGAAGAGACCGGGATCGAGATTTATTTCTCGAAAACCACTTCGATCCGGTTTGTACGTTTTCGTGCGAAAAACGTGTTCGGCATCGAAGATGGAGCTCTGAAGTGCAAGGGCTAGTCGCTACTAATCCTGAGCATATTTCCAAAATGGATGTAGTAGGAATAGTGCCTTCGGTTCCGTTCGAACCCGGGACGGACTTGTATGGACGAATGCTTTCAGTACATCGTCAGGTGGGCGATGGGCATTCTAAGTGAAACGTACTAAAAGGTAACGCTTAGCCTCAAGCCTCATCAAATGGGAATGACTGAAAATCAGGGGATATGCAGCAAGGCTTCGTTGGTAGCCCCCACTGGAGAG
The DNA here is from genome assembly GCA_030765085.1 of Allium cepa. NCBI lineage: Eukaryota > Viridiplantae > Streptophyta > Magnoliopsida > Asparagales > Amaryllidaceae > Allium > Allium cepa. Next base: position 83,248,684 of record CM060931.1, on the reverse strand, counting down.
TAAGGTCATCCGTGTCTAGATGTCCCTTTTATTTCGCTTAGTGGTGCGGTTGCTGATCCCAACCGCGGGGTGATCTTATTCGGAACTGTCCAGTAAGGGATGGGTCCGGCCTTGTGTTGCAGGGGATCGGGAGTGGTCCTCGGTACGGTGATCTAGGCCTCGTGCTGTGACAGGTGGTACCCCAGTGCCTAGTCATTGTTGGAAATTCATTCCCCCTACGAGCCTTGTACGAGTTTTGTTTTTATTACACACTTTTGTGGCTAGTAGCTGGAATTTAATAGATGTAACAATTTCGGCTATTTTATAAGTATTTGTATATAGACCCTATTATAATATCAGAGGATTTCTATAAAAAGTGTTTTAGCTATCGTAAGGTAAAAACCCGACATGTTTATTTGTGGCGTGGTCTTACGAGATGCTTTTGTTTTCAAAGGGATTTTGAAACTTTAATAATCAATTTGGATGCATTATTATCAGCTGGTATTCCAGACTGACTCGGGTGTTATTTCATTATAATGCTCGGGTCAGACCGAGTATTATTTGTTCAGGATAGGTTGCTATGGAGCAGGAGAGGAGCTGGAGTCCGAGACGTATCATTCGTATTTGTATATCTATATCCGCTGCTATGATTATATGGATTTGTCTGATTGGAAATTTGATGTATGAGATACTCTGATGATGTGATGTATAAAACTGGTATAGTTTTCATTTTATGTAAAGTTATATATTTACTATTATATTTTATTCCGTTGCGACTGTGAGATTTTGATATTATTTAGCTTCTTCTTCTTCTATCTCTTCTTCTTAAACCCAAATGGTTCGTATTTCTGTGCCTCTTGAGTTAACAGAGGTAGAATAGTGTTGATTCAAGGGGTACGGATTTGCGGGCTGTCACACTTGGTATCAGAGCTTAGGTTGGCGACAACCTAGGCTTTGGTGGGAAATTACTCATTAGATAAAGTCAATAATACTCTATAATGAGTTGAGTGTAATAATAAATATGAGAGCGTACTTGTTAGTGGATATAAAATTTGTTTTTATACTGTGTTGACTTATCGGTTGAGTGTTTATGAATTCTGGTCGGTGCGGGAAGTACAATCGTATCGATAGGGGTTTCTAAACTCTTAAACAAGATAAACCGACATAGTATTGTTTTTAAAATGGGTAAATGAAATAATTTTACCCAAATTATATTTTGGTATAAAGGAAATAATTTTCTAAAATTATTATATATTTGGATGATTGGTTGTTAATGTCTAAATAAAATAAGAATCTAAAATTTATCTGAAATTTGAAATAGTTATAATGAAAATAAAATCCTACAAATATAAATTATATAAAAGGAAGAATAACTAAATTTGAATTGAACCAGAATTTAAATCCCGGAAGTTTTGGAAAATATTTTAAATGTATTGGAAACAAAGTTTGAAAATTTAAATTCCTGGGGAAGTTTGAAATGTTTGCCAAAGTGTTTGAGGGGTATATTGGAATATTGATTTGGGAAAGTTTTTTTTTTGAATGGGAACTGTTTTGAAATGAATTTGGGAAGTAAGAAAGCATTGAACTCGCTTCAGTTGCTGGGAAATAATCCTGATGATGCTGGCCACATCATTAGAATTCATTTTCGAGTTTCTAAAGTGATGGATTGCTACCAAAATAGTTGGGTATGACATTGTTTGGACTTGTATGAGAAACAAGTGACTTTAGAATTTTCAAAAAAGGAAATTGTTTTACCATATTGTTTTAGAATTTGGGATTTGATTTGAATATCAAATGGAAATGTGTTGATTTATCAAATCGGTTTCGAAATTAAATCAGGTAATTGAATTCTGGGTATCCTTTTTACATTAAAATGTAAAATTAAAATAAATCAACTATTGGACTTATTTGGTGAAGTTGATATTAATAATCAACTATTCGACTTATTTGGTGAAGTTGATATTAATAAGAAGGAAATGAAATTTTTAATCTTGGGATTAAAATTTAACCTGAGTAAATGGAAGTGAATAAAATAAATTGAAGTGAATAGAAAATTGGAATTTAACTTGGATAAGTTAAAAAGAATTGGGTTTAGAATTAAATTGACTTGGATTAAATTGAAATGTAAGATGACTTGAAATTGTGAGTCATTGTGAAATGAATTGTACCCATGAGCTATTAAGTGTTATACTTATGATCTGAAAATTGAGGATTTAAAATGTGCAAAGGATTAAGATGAAAGATATTTATATCCTTAAGAATTCAGATATATATATATATATATATATATATATAGAAATTAGAATTGTGATTATAAGATGAAGTAACTCAAATGAGTAATATAAGCATTTAAATAAATAAGTTGATGAGCTTATAAATAGAAAATGGAATTATGATCACAATTGGGAAATAGTTGGATGGTAAACTTAATCTGAAAAGAAATGTGAATTGAGATAAGGTAAAATGAGATATAAAAGAAGTGAATGAACTTAAGATAGTAAATAAGTTTTGAACTTGTATATGGAGAATTGAATTGGATTTAACTTCAATTGAATGGAATTGAGATGGATTTGGATTTAATTAAAAACAAGATTCAATTGTGTTAAGAATAGAAATGAATGGAATTTAATTCTTATTTAAGATAGTAAAGGAAATGGTATGAATTCAAGATGGCTAAATAAATGTGGTTGAACTTGAATAATGGGAAAAGACTTGAGTTGAGGGAAGGTTAAATTTAATTGAAATGATATTGGATAATTAAATCCTCACTCAACTAAATTTTAAAGGAATTGTTTGAGAATGAATTTAGCGTAAGCTAAATTAAATAAAAAAGAAGCTTGAAAATGAATTTAGTGTAAACTAAATTAAATGGTGGCATGGATAGAATTTTGATAGTTAGGTCAAAATTTGAAAAGTAAATAAAAATCCAATTGTGGCATGGAATTTAAATTTGTGGTAACAAATATTGAAGTGTGAATGAAAAATGGAATTAGATTATAATGGTGATCGTTTGAATTGTGAATAAATTCAAAGGAATGAAATAATTTAAAGTGGTTTCTTTGCTAATAAAATAAATCTGAAATGGACTAAATGAATAAGCAAAGTGCATTAAAGTTTGTAAAAGGGATTGGAATTGATTTGGACGAGAATCAAATGAAAATAAAATAAAATTGGTATAAAAAGATAATGAAAATATTGTGAAAATTGAAAGAACTTGAGCAACTTGAAAGAGAAAACAAAATGATTGTGAATAAGCTTTATTAAGTACTCTTGAATGAAATTTGTTAGATAATAAAATTGAAATGCAAGTGAATGAATTTTAATTGATTATTGTGATGTGATATGAATATAAGAGTTGTAAATAACTCAGAATGGGATAATATTAATATAAACTTAAGCTAAATAATAAATTTGCAGTGAGAATAAGAAATTAAGTTAAAAATTGAAATGGGATAAGAATGCTTGGGTTGTGAACCATGCATAATTGAATAAAATTAATATGAATCTAAGTTGGAATTAATGTTAATGGTTATAAGCTTAAGGATTGGTTATTTGTTTGAATAACCACAACCCGCATAAAAATTAGTCGTTGAGCTTAAGTGAAGGAGTTAAAAGAAGTAAATGAAATTGATATTTGAATAATGGGAAATGGATTGGAACCTATTTAGTGGATTTTTTTGTAAATGCAGGTTAATTAAAAAGAAAGGTAAATGGCTTAAAAGAATAGATTCATAATATTGAAGTGAAAATGGATTGATGATAGTAGTTGTAAATTGAGAATGGTAAACTTGTATGTAACTCATTTGTGTGAAATAAAAATGAATTTTGGACTTCGATAAGAAATTTAAAAGGTGATTGAAATCATTAAATTGTTGATAAAATATGGTTAACATTGTTAAATAATGAAGTTGCTTGGTTAGGTCATGAAATGGATATGTTTGGCTTACATTTATATTGGAAATGTTGTTAAAATGCTCATATCTTTGAAAACTAATGAGTTTGTTGAGTAAGTACAGGTATGGGAGGCGTTCGATAGAGTTGGAGCGCGTATATGCATTATATATTAGCTGCTTGCTTTAAAATTTGCTAAAAAGGTACGCCTACGCAAATATAATTGGGAAATGATATATATATATATTGTGATATATTTTGGTTTCCGACCGTGTTGGTCGATGTATATATATTTATCTGTATCGCGATATCGCGAAAGCTCCTCCGTACAAGGGAGACTCTGCCAAAAAAATTCAGAAATTTTGAGAGTTAGAAATTTTTTGGGATTTTGGGAAAGAATTTATTAACTTAGAAAGTTATTTTGAAATACGTTAGAATTTAAAGCTATAGAGTAAGTAAAACAGATGAAGGTGGGATTGGGCTAAAAGATTTTGGAAAGTGAATATAAGCTTTTAACTAAGAAAATTGGATGAGTAAGTGAGTTTGAGCATAGTTTCTACCTTAGCAAATTTCGGGGACGAAATTTTTATAAGGGGGGAGGAATGTAACATCCCGTATTTTTAAGCGATTGAATTTGAACATTTAATTCGTTTTAAATGTTTAATGTGGATTCTTAATTGATTTTGAAATGAATGGGTTTGGGTTCAATCAATGAAATAAGCTATAATTTTTAATTTTAGTAATTCCAGTTGAATTTGAATAATGGAAGAATAATAATTAAATATTCAAAATTGGAATAAGTGGTGAATCTGGATGTGAATAGTTAAACAAATGGTTTTCAAATATATTTTTAAGTCTATTTGGATATAAATAGGGTGGTTGGATTTTTAGACGGACTTAAAAGTCAATAAGTTATTATTTGGAATTTTATATTAATTTAATAATAGAATTTAATATTATAAAAATGCAATTAAACAGATTTTAGTCAGGAATGAGTTAGAATTAATTTTTAATGTGATTATAAATTTTATATGATTTGTTGTTAAGTTAATAAAATTTTAGAAGCGAAATTTTAAGCGTTTTCGTTATTTTTGAAATATTGCTCGATTTAATAAACGAGTTAAAATAGCCTTCCGGAGCGCAGTCTCGGAATTCGACGAAACTAATTCCATTGGATCCGTAATAGTTAGTTATTATCGGAATTCAATTTTCGTAGCAATCTGAGTTTTCGTTTGACCCTGGCAGCTCAAAACGCATAGAAATCGTTTTAATCGATTTAATTTTAAATTGATCGTTTAATTCCGTAACTCGTACATATGACTGAATTAGCTTACGAAACCTGTTCCATTGTGTCCCGAACGCGAAAAAACCCCAGGGTCGCCTGTCGGAACGCGTAGTTTGGAGGTCGTTTGCATAAACTGTTAAATCGAGAATTATATTAATTAAATAATATAAAACAATAATATATATTCATTTTTTTTATCAGAACCCTAGCTTCAAAAAGGAGCCACCGCCGTTATTTTTTGTTTAATGGCCGAAACGCTCCCTCGTTCTCCCTCATTTTCCTTTCTATCCACAGCATTTCGCGAGAAATTACCAACTAGTAAATCGTAGAGTGTGGAAGAATAATAATTTCACTAAGTAAGTTTGTTCTTAGGTCTGAAAGCATTCTTCTACCTTAGCAAATTTCGGGGACGAAATTTTTATAAGGGGGGAGGAATGTAACATCCCGTATTTTTAAGCGATTGAATTTGAACATTTAATTCGTTTTAAATGTTTAATGTGGATTCTTAATTGAATTTGAAATGAATGGGTTCGGGTTCAATCAATGAAATAAGCTATAATTTTTAATTTTAGTAATTCCAGTTGAATTGGAATAATGGAAGAATAATAATTAAATATTCAAAATTGGAATAAGTGGTGAATCTGGATGTGAATAGTTATACAAATGGTTTTCAAATTTATTTTTAAGTCTATTTGGATATAAATAGGGTGGTTGGATTTTTAGACGGACTTAAAAGTCAATAAGTTATTATTTGTAATTTTATATTAATTTAATAATAGAATTTAATATTATAAAAATGCAATAACAGATTTGAGTCAGGAATGAGTCAGAATTAATTTTTAATGTGATTATAAATTTTATATGATTTATTGTTAAGTTAATAAAATTTTAGAAGCGAAATTTTAAGCGTTTTCGTTATTTTTGAAATATTGCTCGATTTAATAGACGAGTTAAAATAGCCTTCCGGGGCGCATTCTCGGAATTCGACGAAACCAATTCCATTGGATCCGTAATAGTTAGTTATTATCGGATTTCAATTTTCGTAGCAATCGGAGTTGTCGTTTGACCCTGGCAGCTCAAAACGCATAGAAATCGTTTTAATCGATTTAATTTTAAATTGATCGTTTAATTCCGTAACTCGCACATATGACCGAATTAGCTTACGAAACCTGTTCCATTGTGTCCGGAACGCGACAAAACCCCAGGGTCGCCTGTCGGAACGCGTAGTTTGGAGGTCGTTTGCATAAACTGTTAAATCGAGAATTATATTAATTGAATAATATAAAACAATAATATATATTCATTTTTTTATCAGAACCCTAGCTTCAAAAAGGAGCCGCCGCCGTTCTTTTTTATTTTATGGCCGACATGCTCCCTCGTTCTCCCTCATTTTCCTTTCTATCCACAGCCTTTCGCGAGAAATTACCAACTAGTAAATCGTAGAGTGTGGAGAGAGCTATACATCTATACGGTGGAGTGTCGTATAGCTCGACGAGATGGTCAAAATCATCGATGATGGAGGCAACGTTCGTTCGTCGTTTTTTCGACATAGGAGGGGCCGAGTCCTATGGTGTTTGGGCCGAGGGTAGGAGGCGAGGGAAGCTTCGACGTGGCGACCTTTGATCAGCTTCTGGTTGCTTGAGGAGAGGCGCGGTGGTTCGAAATCACGTTGATAATGGGTTTGGTTGGACCTGTAGCGTTGCGTGTGGAAGAAAGTAAAAGGTGGGACGGCCTGGATTTTGAGCCTTGGGATGTGCGGCCGTGATTTGGTATAAAAAAAATATGTGTAAATTATTTATATAAATGTTTATACAATCTTTAAAATTTAATAACTTTATCATACAATATCATATTCGAACGAAATTCACGGCACCGGGATCGCAGAAAAGAATACTACGAGATGGTGCAGATCCGGAGTCATTCCGGGCAAGTAGAAATTTGGGTTAAATCGAACGTCGTTCGGTTTAATTTAAATTTCGAACGCTCGCCGAAACTCAAGGTGAGTTAATCTCACTCACATCTGGAATGTTAGCTGATTAAAATAAATGTCTGTGTGATTGGTTGAATATAAATGTTGTTATCAGTCTGGATTGATATATATATATATATATATGTTGGTCGTGCTAATATCTGTGGATGCAGGGAAAACAGGTTGGAGGGATCCAACTGGATTCCTCACAATATAGGAATTATTGTTACAACCGATGATGGATTTTATTTATACACTGTGATAGCTAATTATGAAATCCAGTTTGTTGTGATATGAATTGATAAACTATAAACCTGGAATTGTTAAGCATAAATAAAATAAATTGGTTTTAAAAGAAATAAAGAAATTGATAAATAAAGAATTTTAAGGAATAAAATTTAGAATCTGGGTTGGGTGAAGAATGAAATTTTGTAAATTTGGAAATTTAAATAAAGTGGAACATTTATTAGTTGATAAATGTGAAAGTATGGATTTCTGGTGATAAATTCGATAAGAAGTTATATGTTGTTAAAAATAACGATGGGTTATTTTGATAATAATGTTTCCTGGAAATTTAAATATGATTTCAAAAGGAACCCTTCAAGTTAAATTAGCAATAAATTGCAAATTAGAATGTTTCATAAATTCTATTTATAACCATTGAAATTTAAGTAGGTATTTATCTGAGAAATTCCTTAAGTATGATTTTCATTAAATAAATTTATAATAGTTTATATAAAAATACTTTTAAACCTATACTTTGAAAAAGAATCTCCGGGAATGAGAATGTGGTTAAGCTTCGTAAGAAGTTATTTTAAACGTAGAAAGTAAATTTATATTATGAAAACATAAATCTGAACTGAATAAATCGACATAATTTATAAGATGGAGTTTTCTGGGTTGTTTGAGTGGGAATGAGTTTCCCTGGAAATCCAAGTTCGAGTTTTAAACAGATTTTATTAAAAGAAAGTTTAAAATTCAAACTTGTTTAAAAGAGTGTTTTGAAATTGTTATTTTGAAGAAACTATTAAGAAAGTAGCAATAGTAAATTTTTATAAATATCCTAGTAATTCTTTTTCAAATGGATTGTTTTAAAAGGGCTAGTTTTGACCTAAATTATTGAAATTAGTATTAAACTTTTTAAAACTCTACTTATAAGTTTAGTTCAAACTAAACCCTTATTTACAATCAAGATTTATATCCTAATAAATGATTTTTCTTTACATATTAGAAATTATATTTTTGTGAAATAGCTAGTAGTAAATTTCCATATTTAAGGTATAATTTAAAATAAAGTGTTTACTGGTTAAAAATCTAAATTGTTTTGAACTTGGTTATTTCCAATGGGAATAAATGGTAAAGGATTACCTTGTAAAGGAAGAGATTTTGGGAATTTTTTTCAAATGAGTTTTGGAAATTTGAAAATATATCTTTTAAAGATATTAAAGGCAAATAAATAATGTGGGAAATTATTTATTGTGTAATGGATGTTTGTAAATATAAATTGATATAAATAATGTGGGAAATTATTTATTTTGTGATGGATGTTTTATGAATATAAATTGATAGTTAAATCACCGACTATCAATATTGGACAAATACGTTGATCGCTTCGAAGAGACCGGGATCGAGATTTATTTCTCGAAAACCACTTCGATCCAGTTTGTACGTTTTCGTGTGAAAAACGTGTTCGGCATCGAAGATGGAGCTCTGAAGTGCAAGGGCTAGTCGCTACTAATCCTGAGGATATTTCCAAAATGGATGTAGTAGGAATAGTGCCTTCGGTTCCGTTCGAACCCGGGACGGACTTGTATGGACGAATGCTTTCGGTACATCGCCAGGTGGGCGATGGGCATTCTAAGTGAAACGTACTAAAAGGTAACGCTTAGCCTCAAGCCTCATCAAATGGGAATGACTGAAAATCAGGGGATATGCAGCAAGGCTTCGTGGGTAGCCCCCACTAGAGAGTAAGTTCATCCCTGTCTAGATGTCCCTTTTATTTCGGCTTAGTGGTGTGGTTGCTGATCCCAACCGTGGGGTGATCTTATTCGGAACTATTCAGTAAGGGATGGGTTCGGCCTTGTGTTGCAGGGGATCGGGAGTGGTCCTCGGTATGGTGATCTAGGCCCCGTACTGTGACAGGTGGTACCCCAGTGCCTAGTCATTGTTGGAAATCCTTTCTCCCTACGATCCTTGTACGAGTTTTGTTTGTATTACCCACTTTTGTGGCTAGTAGCTGGAATTTAATAAATGTAACAATTTCGGCTATTTTACAAGTATTTGTATATAGACCCTATTATAATATCAGAGGATTTTTATAAAAAGTGTTTTAGTTATCGTAAGGTAAAAACCCGATATGTTTATTTGTGGTGTGATCTTACGAGATGCTTTTGTTTTCAAAGAGATTTTGAAACTTTAATAATCAATTTGGATGCATTATTATCAGCTGGTATTCCAAACTGACTCGGGTGTTATTTCATTATAATGCTCGGGTCAGACCGAGTATTATTTGTTTAGGATAGGTTGCTATGGAGCAGGAGAGGAGCTGGAGTCCGAGACGTATCATTCGTATTTGTATATCTATATCCGCTGCTATGATTGTATGGATTTGTCTGATTGGAAATTTGATGTATGAGATACTCTGATGATGTGATGTATAAAACTGGTATAGCTTTCATTTTATGTAAAGTTATATATTTACTATTATATTTTATTCCGCTGCGACTGTGAGATTCTGATATTGTTTAGCTTCTTCTTCTTCTATCTCTTCTTCTTAAACCCAAATGGTTCGTATTTCTATGCCACTTGAGTTAACAGAGGTAGAATAGTGTTGATTCAAGGGGTATGGATTTGCGGGCTGTCACAGATTAGGAGTCGCTTAAGAAACTTAATCATACTTTGTGTGGCTTGACTGTGTTTTGGATGATTATAGTGTTTTGTGTGATTATTCGTTTATGGAAAGTAAACGAATCTTGGTTTCCATTTTGAAACATCTATCTTGTACCAGATAGTCGATTGGTTCGACTATCGAATTGACCAAAATATGACTTAAGAAGTTATCGAAAGGCTTTGCGATTTCATACCAATAAAAACCCTCGAGCAGGAGTATTGGGGCGAAACTTCTCTAGCTTTCGCTCACTTCTGAGAGATCCGGATTGAGTTAACCGAAAAATTCATCAACTGGTTTTGAAGAGACCGAGACCGATAAGTGTTCTACTTATCGAATACCACTTCAAAACTATATACGTGATCTATGTTCCAAAAGCGGTTGTAAAGTGGAATGTTATAGAGTTGAACTTTCAATCCTAAGGTAAAGTCCAAGGAAGAGGTCGCCGTTAACATTTCAAACGACACTATCATATGGTACTGTCTAACTTAAGGATTATTCCAAGAAAGAGGACAGCGTTAGCAATCGTCAGAGGACTTATACGGGAAACCTATGTGGAAGTTCGAGGTCTGTTTTGGATGCTCGAATCCATATGGTGATTCGTAATCTGTTTAAGATGAAGGAATCCAATTGGGGATTTATGTGCTGATCGGGTGATGAAGACTCGTGTGGAAGATACCTAACGTAACCTCGACACCATAAATGGCTAAAGACAGAGTGGGCTGCGTAGTCTGGGGTTTTGCAAACTCACGACAGGGTATCTCAACTCCATTATCTAGAGTATGCTTATCGACATGTTGCACACGGGAGTTGACAGTACTTGGTCCCACATGGTTCGGGTTCGCTCGTTCGGGCATGGGCCAGCTATGTTTTCCTTATGGTATATTTAATCTAGAGATATACGATGCTAAGTAGGTAACTTTTGATCCTTGTGCATGGAGTTCAGATTCGGCTTCCACGAAGAGATCTTCGTGGAAAATCCACTATGTGAACGTTCCTTATCGATTTTGGTTGTCGCCCTATATTTTTTTTAATGTAATCAATGTAACCATTTCGGTTATGATTAATATTTATTTTGAACCTTAGAGATTATTATAATATCACTAGATTCTCTATAAATGGCTTAGATATCGTAAGGTTAAAAGTCGTTCGTGTTTATGTGCGGCATGGTCTTACAAAATACATTTATTTTGAAAGATTTTATAACTTAAAAATCCATATGATCTATGTATTCTCACGCTGTTTTACCAGACTGATCCGGATGTTATTTTCTTATAATGCTCGGGCCTGCCCCGTGTATGTTTCCATATTTAGCTTTGGACTCTTTGGAGCTTATGGAGAAGAGTTGGAGTTATGCTTACTGTACTTATTAATTTCACTGCGTTACTGTATGTATATCAGCATTTGTAAGGAAAAGTTGTTACAATTGTCCAGGCTGATTATCGTAACTCTGAAAAAAATTTATCTTAGAATGACAGCTTATACTATCTTTTGATATTATACATAAACATTCCGTTGTGAGATTCCGATGCTGTGTTCCTTCTTCCTTGTTATATTCCTTTTTCTTTTATTAAACCCTAAAAATTCGTCTTTCCAGCACTTGGATGCTCAGCGAACGAATACCAAGGATGTATTAGTATCGACATTTGAGGATCGAAAAGGCGATTCGTTACATAAAACCAAATCATTTATATATATACATATATATATAAGGCACTTAATAAGATGTTTATGAATACATATTCTGTTACACTAAGAAACAATTGTTCTTTCAAGAAATTCCAATTTCATAGCAAAGGAATTCATCTCAGAAAGGTAGTAAAATGGATTTGGATAAAATTCAAAGATAAAACTGATTACCATGGATGAAATGAATTAGCCAAATCTAAATAAACACAACGCATTAGAATGTATCTTAAATATTCTCGCACATTAAAGAGAAACTATGAGTTTAAACAGATATTCCTCGGTTGTTAATAAAACCATTATGAGTAGTGACTCTACCATATGGTATGATGCGCAAATCCCGAGTAGATTCTAAGTATTGTATCAAAATATGATTTTTATAGTTGTACTCGAGAAGATACGATACATCGGTTGTAGATGCGTATTTAAAAGGAATACCAACGGGTTGGAATATAGTAAGTAACGTTGATAAGAATAACATCGTAAATTTTAATTGTTGAAATTAGCATAACAGATTCTTCATTCAACATGCCTAAGTTAATTTGGATTTTACTAACAAAATTATCACCCGGTATGATTTTTATTTTTGGTACATATGCACTAAATGAAAATTTCTAAGTAATGATTTAGAATAGATTATTTGCACATAATAACCTAAGTTTCTCGAAGTTAGTGGGAGCAATACTGAGTCTTTGGTTTTTGGATATGACTAAGAACTGATACGGAAATATCATTCCCTGAGCATCAGAGTTGAACAAGTATTTTGTAAGAATATCAAATAGTTTGATTTTCAGTCAAAATACAGAGGAAGTGTGTGTCTATAAGATATTTCCACAAAATACTAAGTCTATGGATTTTAATTAGATTTTATCAAAATTGTGTAAGCGATAAATTCGACCAAACTGTCACACCACTAACTACGGTGACATATGAACGTTGATATTTAAATTGTTTGATATTAATCGCTGACTAAATTCACACCTATGAATCGCACAATCGCAATGTTGAATACTTTAAATAATACTTAATTAAATTATAATTGTTATAAATTAGTTAAACTAATTAATATTTGTAAAATATTTATTATAAAAAAAAATTTGACGTATTTAAATCAGTATTTAATATAGTACGTATATAAAAGTTATATATGTATGTATAGATATAATATATCAATGCATTTAAATTGGATTTAAAATGAGCAAATACTGATCGGGTTAGGAAACCTGTTGGTCCATTAGCCTACTTGCTTGGTCAGATATGATAGGAAAGGAGGTGTGATTTTATTTGAAAATATAGGTTAGAATTGCTTGAAATAGAGATAAAAGTGCGATCTAGATCTCCTTTTCCCTCCTTTTCTTTTCCTATATAAACTCAACACCTCCTTCATTTTCAACGTGACTTTTGAGCCTTAATCTACCCTAATCACAACCGCAAATTTATGTCATCATCTCCACTTCATTTCAAATCCAAAATCAAATCAAATTCAAGGTTTTACGATCTCGTCTTCGGTTAGTAGCTTTTTTGGAAGGGACTTGGATCTGATTCATGGAACTTTTCTGATTCAACATTCAATGTGCAATATCAAGGCTGCAACATAGGTAATATCTGATCAATGGTTATTTATTTAGTTTCTTATTTGTATCATTGTTGTGTATAGATAATAATTCATATTATCATGAATTTAGATATCTGTTTGCTGTCAATTTTACACATCTATGTATTAAAAAAATTGTAAATGAGTATTTTATTTTTAGCCATTCATAAATAAAAAATTCAAGAGTGCATTTTATTTTTAAATAATTTAAAGTAAAATTTGAATTTTAAATAATTGTAAATACGTTATGTATAATATATTTTATACAAATATATGTATGTTTTAGAAATTAATCTTGTATCAATATATATTAAAACGGAAATTAAAATACTAATACGTGACACACACACACACACATTTAAAAGTTCTCAAATTATAATGTATTCATATATATATATATATATATATATATATATTATAAAACAAAGTATGTTGGAAATAGAAAAACCGTAAGAAGTTTAAAAAATAAAATGGATTTTCTTAACCCGTACGGATTAAATTAAATAAAAATTATTTTTGTCAAAAACATTTTCTTAGCCGAAATTAAAAATTATATTTTATTTTATGTTTAAATATGTAATATTACTTATATATTAACAAATTGGAATTTTATGTATTTTAATATGTGCGTGTGTATTTTCAAATAAAAAATATATTTTAATAGGTGTGTGTGTGTGTCTCTGTGTGTGTTTGTGTTTATATATTTCTATATGTTAAATATAAAATATTTACATTTGAATTTGAATTTTTAAATAAGATATTTTTAGATCTAGATTTATTTTCAAATTTTAAGTTATCCAAAGTTATTTAAAATATTAAATATTTGAATTGGTTTATGTACTTAAATTGTATTCTGGATCTAGATTTTTTTTAAATTTGAATTTATCCAAAGCTATTTTAATTGTTAAATATTTTAATTGGTTTATATTTTTGAATTGAAATGTATACATGATTACTTTATATATACTTATATATTTACTAACATATGTATGTGTATATACATATATAAATATACTTTATATTATATTAATTTTAAAATAATAATAGACATCAAATACATATATAAAGGAGCTGATGTGTCCATGATGGTGAGAATCCAAGCACTTGTATACGGACATATTAAACCATGTACACAATAAATGTTGCACGTGCACTTATACGTATGTGTGTATTTAATATATATGTATACATTATATAATATAAACAAACAAAATCTTTATATTAATTAATTAATTAAAATAAAGATTTTATTTAAAATTTATTTAGATCGGATCTAAATCAACTTAGGCTTTATAGGCCCAATAAGATCTAAAATGGTAAAAAAAATGAAATTCGCTCATTTATTCCGTTGCGTGCTAGCCCAATTCCAACATTTTTAAATAAAATTTGAAAGAATTTCTCTTTACTTTGGTTGTGGGTTTTTTTATTAAAAGACAATATTGAAAGATCGGTTATTTTACCAGCTTGGAAATTTTCACCATTAAAGCTCATGTCTTTTCTAAGAGATAAATTCAAGAATTAAAATTCCTTATTGAAAAATTATTCTATAATTTGATTTCGAATATTTATTTCCTTAAAATTGTTCTTACAATCACTTTCAAAATATGATTTTCAAATTTTTAATTAATAGTTTCATAAAGAATGTTTATAGACAAAATTAAAATTAATATCTTTCAGTAGGACTTTCGTACAACTTGAGTTACATATACTTATGTTGTCGGTGTCCTTACTCACTCCAATGATACATCCATTTTGATTCCTTATAACATCCACGATTCAGTTATCCAACACATTTTGTTGTTGTTGGGTGCCTGCAAAAAATAATTATACATATTTGTACTGGCTTTCTGCATTAGCCTCCAATGGGGTTAGTTAGAAGGTAAAGTATACCCATTGGGGTTTGGTAGAACCTTTGAAAATAAAATTACTTCTATTATTATGGCCCTAAGAAACAATTTGCATATGTGTGTGTGAAAATGGGTTCCTTTTATTGCTATAACATAAGAAAAATGACAAGGTACAGCACAAATAGAGTAGCCCAAGCAATACAAAGCTACATAATCTACTTAAACCCTACAAATGCATCTGGGTAAATAAATAAAATATTACCTTCCTTATATCAACTTCTAATCTTCGTTGCACTACGCATGTTATCCACCAAATCCAAATCTCAAAATTTCAGCCCTCAAAAAATGTGAAATGTTTTGTAGGCCCACTTAAATAATATTCTCCAAATATCGGACATAATCATCGTGGTTCGAAAAACTACCGCACGAGATTCATATTGTGCATAGGGTGGTTATTATCAACATCATGTTCTCATGTGAGGACTTCTTCCCAAATCGCCTAACACGTGATTGTTAGGGATGCGGATTAAGGATCTTAAGGCAGAAATAACACTAGAGGGAGGGTGAATAGTGTTTTAAAGAATATATGAACTATATATGACTAAATTAAAACTTTCAACACAAATCTAAACAGAATTCTAACACAGATGATCACAGAACATATAACGAATGCAAATAGTAAAGTAAAGCAAGTAAAAGGAAAGAACACACCGGATTTTATACTGGTTCGGAATCCTCCTACATCCAGTCCTGCACCAAGGCAATATCCTTGTACATATTTTTATAAGCCAATATCCAAATTACAACCCTCAATTTCTAAGGCCTTGAGGAACCCTCCTATCTCCGAGTCTGGGGTAAACTCTCTTGATTTATGGGACACAAGATCACCCTAATACTTCTTAATAACAATCATTTTGAATGGATGGACTCGACGGACTTTTTGAATACAAATTAATCCTATAACTCTGAATATTGATCTTTAGTAGAATGATGGAGAATCAAATAGAGAGAGTATCTAAATGATTTCCTATTGAGAATTTGGCAGAATGATGGCACGATCTTGAAAAGATGAAGTTTTATGGATATGGAATGGTGGAGAAGAAAGAGTGAAGAAAATAAGAAAGTAGTTGTTAAAAAAATTCGTTTTGGACGCCTTTATATAGATGCACAACAGTCATAACCATTGGCGAAAGGTTTTCGAACGAATGGACACTTCTTTTGAAAATTGAATTTTGAATCCAAATGTCACCATATCGACATGGGGTATCCCCTTATGTCGACATCCCTTAGTTCAAAATTATAGAGATGTTGTTTTGTAAAGACAATTGAATTTAAAACAAGTTGAAACTTCTCTGAAGCAAAGTAAAGTGTTTAAACAATATTTTGAGATAGAGAATGAATATAAAACATTATTTTAAATATATATATATATAATTGATGTAGACCGTCAATTATATAAGTGATTTAAAATCAGAATAAGTTTGGTGTTTTTAAAAATAGAAGTTTTTAAAATCAGAATAGAGGAATATTTCAAGGCTAAAACAAAGTTTGAAAATATTTTTGAAAACATGATTTTGAAAGCTAAAACATTTTGAAAACAGATTTAAAAACATTTTGAAAAATCTATTCAAACTGAAATTGCAAGAACCTTCCTACAGAGCTCCTCCATAGGACTCGAGAACTTGTACAAAGTAGTTTAAATGATTTTGATTTTCGTGGGTTTGCATAGGTTTGTAAGCTAATTGTCGTGGGTTTGTAAGCCACTAGTTTCGATAGAAATTGGGTTCCATCCCAAAAGAAAATTGGAAGAAAGATGAGAGTGCTATTATGAAGTTTTAACAAAATACTAGACGCTTATCTTGAGATCTTGAAATCTTGATTCTCTAGAGTCTTGAATCTTGAATCTCTAATCTTCATCTTGATGCTTGAGTCTTTATACTGATCAGTCTTCGATGATACCTGCATATACTTCCTGTATACATATACATATACATATATATATATGGAAATGTTAGTATATATTTTATAAAGTAAAGTATAATAACCATATAAGGTTGTTGTCATCAAAACATCATCAACTCAGTTCCTAACAATCTCCCCCTTTTTGATGATGACAACCTTTATTTATAAAATATTCTTACCATACCATAACTCCCCCTTACTCCGTGATTTCTTCTTAAAACTTCAACTCCCCCTTACTCCATGACTCCCTCTTACACCAAGCACATATATTTTTATAACTTTCTCCCCCTTTGTCATCAACAAAAACTATTAACTACTTAAGAATTCAAGAATGATTAGTATGAACAAATAATATGTATAGAACAAGCATGAAACAATGAGTATAAGTGAACACATTTTAGTTATTACAACATATATAAGAACATACATAAACACGAACAAACAAAACAATTTAAAACAAAGAATAAAACGAAAGTACGCTTTAATGGCGATCCTTAACTATAGGAGACTTATGAATCAAACAATTGGGGTAGTGGAGACAAAAGTTTCCACGTTGTTCAATTATGTTTCCATTAGTATCAACAAGGATCTCACCAATGCAAATAACGCTCTCGTTCGTATTCATAGGGACTTCGGGTTGAGGTAAAGGTTGATCTTCCTCTTGGTCTTCTTGTGGTTCTTCCATAGGTTCTTCTTCCTCGGATTCCATGGCTTGTGAAGAGTCTTCAATATTAATAGGATTTGTACGGTTATCCATAAGGAATTTTTGTACATTCCTAATGATATTCCCTTGCCTTTGTTGTTCTCTAGCCATCCTAAGTTGACTTACTTGAATTTCAATCATCAATTGAAGGATATCTTTCATCTTCTCTTGCAATTTGATCACTCGAGCATGTGTAGTTAGTTGAAATGGACCAGAATGAGGAGATGTGGGTGAAGTGGGTTCATTAGTAGAAGAGGAGGCCATTATTTTATTGTTTCAGAAGTTATTTACAGAGAATATAGTGAAGAAAGAGGAGAGAAAACGAAATAAATAGATAAATAACCAAATAACTAACTTTGGAGGGAAATTCAATTTTCAAATTTTTGTTGGGTATGTCGACATCATGAGATGGGGCATGTCGACATGTTAAAAAAAATGTAATTTTTATTTTGAATTTTTATTGATTATTATATTATATTATTTTATATTTCAGATTTTGAACAAACACCTAATTCTCTTCTAAATTTAGTAAAATTCTGTTCGGTTAATGGTTTAGTTAATATATCAGCAATTTTTTTTTCAGTATTTATATAATCTAGAGTTATTATTTCTTTAGTTATATTATCTCTAAGAAAATGATGTCTTATATCAATATGTTTAGTTCTAGCATGATGAGTTAGATTTTTATATAGATTTATTGCACTAGTATTATCACAATATATTGGTGATTTACTTATGTTAATTCCAAAATCTTTTAAAGTTTTTTGCATATATATGACTTGTGAACAGCCAGAGCAGCAGATATATACTCTGCTTCAGTTGTTGACAAGGAAACAGTATTTTGTTTCTTGCTGAACCAGGAAACCAGTGAATGTCCTAGAAAGTGAGAAGTTCCACTTGTACTCTTTCGGTCTGATTTACAACCAGCATAATCAGCATCACAATATGATATTAAATCAAAAGTATTATTTTTAGAATAAAATAAACCATAATCTAAAGTGTATTTTACATATCTTAAAATTATTTTAACAGCTTTTAAGTGAGTTTCTTTAGGTTGTGATTGGTATCTTGCACAGAGACAAACACTATGCATAATATCAGGACGACTCGCTGTTATATAGAGTAGCGAACCAATCATTCCCCTATATAAAGTTTGATCAATATCTTTTGATTTATCTTCTTTACTTAAACCTACATTTGTTGACATTGGAGTTGGTTTCCTACTAGAGGTGCTTAAACCAAATTTATTGATTAAGTCTTTAGCATATTTTTCTTGACTTATGAAGATTCCATTCTCTAGTTGTTTAATTTGAAGCCCTAAGAAGAAACTTAATTCTCCCATGTGACTCATTTCAAATTCTTTAGTCATTATATCTGAAAATTCTTTATTCATTATGTTATTAGTTGATCCAAAGATTATATCATCTACATATATTTGAACCAGTTGAATATCTTGATTATTTCTTTTAATAAAAAGTGTTGTATCTACTTTACCAATTTCAAAACTAGATTGAAGTAAATAAGATCTTAGGCTTTCATACCAGGCTCCAGGAGCTTGTTTTAGACCATATAGAGCTTTCTTTAACTTGTATACATGGTTTGGAAATTTATTATCTTCAAAAAGTGGAGGTTGTTCAACATAAACATCTTCTTTTACAAAAACATTTAGAAAAGCACTTTTAACATCCATTTGATATAATTTGAAATTATTATAATTAGCGAAAGCAAGTAGAATTCTTATAGCTTCTAATCTTGCTACGGGGGCAAAGGTTTCATCATAGTCAATTCCTTCTTCTTGACAATAACCTTGCGCGACTAAACGAGCTTTATTTCTTACGACCTCACCGAGTTCATTCATTTTATTTTTATAAACCCATTTAGTTCCAATTATACTTTTATCCTCAGGTTTAGAACAAGTTCCCATACATCATTTCTGGTAAATTGATTCAATTCTTCTTGCATAGCAAGAATCCATGAATCATCGGACGATGCTTCCTTTGGATTTTCAGGTTCAATTGTTGATATAAAGGCTACATTACTCATACTACTTAATTGATTTCTAGTTCTTACTACAGATTCAATATTTCCTAAAACATTTTCTATAGGATGATCTTTTGATATTTTAAATCTCTTATTAGGTTGATTTATTTCACTAATAGTTTCATTAGATTGATTTAAATTTATAAAATCTTCTTCATCATCTATTTGTACAATATCTTTAAGATTTTCATCAAAAGATACGTTCATAGTTTCTTCAATAGTATTAGTTTTTAAATTAAAAACTCTAAATGCTTTGCTTCTATTAGAATAACCAATAGAAAATCCTTTATCAGCTTTTGGTTCAAATTTATCTAAATTATCTTTTGTATTAAGTATAAAACATTTACTCCCAAAGACTTTAAAATAAGAAACTATAGGTTTCTTATTATAAAGTAATTCATATGGAGTTTTATTTGTTAATGGTCTAACTAAAATTCTATTTAATATATAACAAGTTGTAGCAACTGCTTCAGCCCATGTTTAGGTAGATTACTATCAGAAAGCATTGTACGAGCACACTCTTGAATCATTCTGTTCTTACGTTCTACTACTCCGTTTTGTTGTGGAGTTCTTGGAAATGAAAAGTTGTGAGTAATTCCCTTTTGAATACAGAAATTCTCAAAATTTTCATTTTCAAATTCACCACCGTGATCACTTCGAATAGTTATAATTTTGAATGAATGTTGTTTTTGAATTCTTTTAGAAAAGTTTTTAAATATTTCAAAAGCATCACTTTTATGTTTTAAAAAGGTTGTCCAAGTATATCTTGAATAATCATCTACTATAACAAAAACATATTTACTATGGTTAATTGATTGAACTTGAGATGGACCAAATAAATATAAATGAAGTAATTCTAAAGGACTAGAGGTAGAATTAGCATCTTTTAATTTAAATGAACTTTTCTTAAGTTTTCCTAATTGACAAGCATCACAAATACTATCTATTTTAAAGTTTAACTTGGGTAGACCTCTAACTAAGTCAAATTTTGATATCCTAGATAATAATTTGAAATTCAAATGGCCAAATCTTTTATGCCAAATCCAAGGGTCGCTTGTATTAGCAAAAAGACATAGATTATCATTTGAAATTTTCATACTAAGGATATAAATATTTTTCTTTCTAATACCTTCAAAAATTATATTAGACTTATCATCTTCAATGTGACATTTATCTTTTTCAAATTTAATTTTAAAACCTTATCGCAAAGTTGACTTATACTAAGAAGATTATGTTTTAAGTTCCTAACTAATAAAACATCAGAAATAAGTAAAGTTTTAGGGTTACCGACATTGCCGACGCCAACCACATATCCTTTAGAGTTATCACCAAAATTGACTAATCCACCATCTTGATAAGTAATGTCATTGAGTATCTCGGGATTTCCAGTCATGTGCCTCGAACAGCCACTATCAAGTATCCATTTATCTTTCTCAATTTGCACAGTTTGTCCATTGGGTGTTGATTCGTCAAAAGCCATATAACATGTCTGTCCCTGCATAACACACCAATTCGGTAGATAACTTGATTTTTCAAAATAACTATATGCAGACTTATGATACTTCTGATGAAATGCATAGATTCAAAACAGTTTTAACATAATTTTCCAAAAATGCCATTTTTATATTTTTCAAGTTTCAGATTATGAAAACAAAGAAAACCAATGCTCTGATACCAATTGTTAGGGATGCGAATTAAGGATCTTAAGGCAGAAATAACACTAGAGGGGGGGTGAATAGTGTTTTAAAGAATATATGAACTATATGACTAAATTAAAAATTTCAACACAAATCTAAACAGAATTCTAACACAGAATGATCACAGAACATATAACGAATGCAAATAGTAAAGTAAAGCAAGTAAAAGGAAAGAACACACCAGATTTTATACTGGTTCGGAATCCTCCTACATCCAGTCCTGCACCAAGGCAATATCCTTGTACAGATTTTTATAAGCCAATATCCAAATTACAACCCTCAATTTCTAAGGCCTTGAGGAACCCTCCTATCTCCGAGTCTGGGGTAAACTCTCTTGATTTACGGGACACAAGATCACCCTAATACTTCTCAATAACAGTCCTTTTGAATGGATGGACTCTATGGACTTTTTGAATACAAATTAATCCTATAACTCTAAATAGCACTTTGATCTTTAGTAGAATGATGGAGAATCAAATAGAGAGAGTATCTAAATGATTTCCTATTGAGAATTTGGCAGAATGATGGCACGATCTTGAAAATATGAAGTTTTATGGATATGGAATGGTGGAGAAGAAAGAGTGAAGAAAATAAGAAAGTAGTTGTTAAAAAAATTCGTTTTGGAAACCTTTATATAGATGCACAACAGTCATAACCATTGGCGAAAGGTTTTCGAACGAATGGACACTTCTTTTAAAAATTGAATTTTGAATCCAACTGTCACCATGTCGACATGGGGTATCCCCTTATGTCGACATCCCTTAGTTCAAAATTATAGAGATGTTGTTTTGTAAAGACAATTGAATTTAAAACAAGTTGAAACTTCTCTGAAGCAAAGTAAAGTGTTTAAACAATATTTTGAGATAGAGAATGAATATAAAACATTATTTTAAATATATATATATAATTGATATAGACCGTCAAATATATAAGTAATATTTAAAATCAGAATAAGTTTTGATGTTTTTAAAAATAGAAGTTTTTAAAATCAGAATAGAGGAATATTTCAAGGCTAAAACAAAGTTTGAAGATATTTTTGAAAACATGATTTTGAAAGCTAAAACATTTTGAAAACAGATTTAAAAACATTTTGAAAAATCTATTCAAACTGAAATTGCAAGAACCTTCCTACAAAGCTCCTCCATAGGACTCGAGAACTTGTACAAAGTAGTTTAAATGATTTTGATTTTCGTGGGTTTGTAAGCCACTTGCCGTAGGTTTGTAAGCTACTTGTCGTGGGTTTGTAAGCCACTGGTTTCGATAGAAATTGGGTTCCATCCCAAAAGAAAATTGGAAAAAGATGAGAGTGCTACTATGAAGTTTTAACAAAATACTAGACACTTATCATGATATCTTGAAATCTTGATTCTCTAGAGTCTTGAATCTTGAATCTCTAATCTTCATCTTGATGCTTGAGTCTTTATACTGATCAGTCTTCGATGATACCTGCATATACTTCCTATATGCATATATATATATATATATATATATATATCCATCTATATGGAAATGTTAGTATATATTTTATAAAGTAAAGTATAATAACTATATAAGGTTGTTGTCATCAAAACATCATCAACTCAGTTCCTAACAGTGACTATGGCGAATCCAACCTTGACCACCTCATCAAAGCTCATCTACATCTCCCTGACATCCGAGTTTCACAAAATGTGAATGAAAAGCCCTATCTTACCTTGCCTGAGTCATCAAAGTTGCTTCCTTTGAGTTGGTTGCCAAATCTAAAACTTCCAGAATCACGCAGTTCGATCTTGTTAATTTTCATCACCAACTCATAACTCGTGCTTTTGCTAAAAGTGGCAGTTGCGGTTTATGAAATTAGCCCATGCTAATTTTGGGATTTGACATACTATGAGGGAATACCATCAATCTGAAGGATGATGATTAACAGATCTTCTTTGTTGTCCGATACTTTAAATCTAGTATACATCACATCCAAACGAGCTTTGTAGTTGGAAAAACTAAAGCACCAAATCTGCATAAACAATATCCCAAAATAAAATGCCATATCCCAGTATAGATCTGAAAATTGCTACACAATAAGTAGTCTTCCAGATCTTGTTCTGCGGTTATGTTTTCCCTAAATTGCATTGAGATCTATAATTGTAGATACTTGCAGTACTTCAGTTGCCCAACACAATCTTCACCCACGTCCAAAGGACATGACGATGATTTTCTCGGTGTTCCCCAATTCATTAGTTGAACTTCAGCAACAATCACCATGTGATTTGAAAATAGGAAACGCATTTTCCATTTTGCCCAATTAGTGTGCAATTCCAAATTTTACGGCACTTCGAATAATCGTTGTGCCCTAAATCCTTGAATCTCGAACGCGGTATGAACTAGAGAATTTGTGTTGAATCGGCATATGATGTGATAGTAGGATACACAGTTTCGCCTTTAACACATAAGCATGGAATATGTTAGAATTGAACTTTGATTCCCTAAATCCAAAAAACACATCGCCTGGTAGTTTCTCCGCATGCATGCATTTCACACACACACCCACGCGTCCGCCCGCCTGCACGCGCACATTATTTTCTATTGGAACCCATATTTTAATTATCCTATTATTCAATTTGGACTGGCTTTTAGTGGCTTCCTAAACTTCTATACAATGATGCATATTTCTTTGAATTATACACATTAACTCTAGTTTCTTAAAGCCTGTTGTTTTCCATCTTTAAGCGTATCTATTTCGAGTTCTAAACAATTCTAGTTTTTCCTAAATTTATCGTCTAATTTAGAAGTTATTTCTAATAAATTTTCATGCAAAATTTCATATTTTACCGCATCTACAGCCATGAAGCAGAAGTTTGCTTGCTCAACATCATCATCACTGTTTAAAAATGGTTATCAATCATCCCATGTGACTTAAAATGCTTCCTCTTTCTTTTGAAATTTTTTGTGTTAGAAATGAATGAATGAATGAGGAAGTGGGAAGAGTAAGAAATTGAGTGTGTATTGAAACAAAGTCCCACATCGTGGGATATTTGTTTCAATATCACCATATATACCACAACCCAATATATTAAATCAAAAGAAAAAGAAGAAGGAGACATGAAGACTTGTGGCAATGTAGGCTTTGGGCCTCCATGTTAAATTTAAAATGTCAAAGATTGGACCTTGGGCCTTACAGAAACAGTTATCTTCTTCTTCCTCTTCTCACAACTCTGTTCTCGAATATATAATTCCTTCAGTTCGTTGTCGCTCCATCTACACACATAGCATATCAGGGCCGGTCCTTTTCATCCTGGGAGACAAATTGCTCATATCCTTCGGTGCATACAAGGAGGCAATATTGTTTCAAGGAAACAGTTTCTACTGAACTTGGACACTTTAATCGGTAATATTTTTAATACAGATCTAGTCCCGCATTTTGGTGTTACAATTTATCAAAATTAATTGACAAATTAATGACAATTTTTGCCGTTACTACTTCTGCATTATTCTGTAACCGTTATAGAAGTTAGAGCTGATTTCGTAACACTTTCCGGTAGTTACGATTAACAATCTTGAAACAATATCTATTGTTGTAGACGACGATGTCTTAAAATAGCAACAGCAATAACGCTACACCAACACAGACGGTGACAAACACTTAGCCAGCGCCTCTGGTTCCGACAATACCACTGTCTCATGGAGAAAGGGCAGAAAAGTTCAACGGGACGGATTTCAACCGTTGGCAACAGAAGATGTTGTTTTATCTAACAACATTAGGCCTTGCCAAGTTTCTACCCGAAGATGCTCCTGAAATTGACGAACTCGAACCCGATGCGATCAAAGTGGAGGCCGCAAATTTCTGGAAAAATTCAGACTTTATGTGTAAAAACTATATTCTGAATGGTCTGGATAATAGCATCTACAATGCCTATTGTATTGTTGCTATATCCAAGGAACTCTGGACGGCCTTGGACAGAAAGTACAAAACTGACAATGCAGGCATGAAGAAATTCAATGCTGGCAAATTTCTTGACTTCAAAATGGTAGATTCAAAGACTGTGATCAACCAGACTCAAGAACTACAACTGATCATCCGTCAACTGCAAGATGAAGGGATGGTACTTAGCGAATCTTTCCAGGTTGCCGCAACCATTGAGAAACTTCCTCCATCGTGGAAGTACTTCAAAAATTACCTTAAGCATAAGCATAAGAAAATGACACTGAAAGAACTCATAGTTCGTCTGCGAATTGAGAAAGATAATAGAAATTCTGAGAAAAAGATCTCTCAGAATATGGCTGCCAAAGCAAATGTTGTTGAGTCAGATAAACCTAACAAGAGAAAACGTAAGAATGCGCCTCAGAAGTCGAAGAAGAAATTTGAGGGTTCTTGCCATAACTGTGAAAAGAAGGGGCATAAAGCAGCCGAACGTCGGACTCCCAAAAGGAAGAAATCAGAAGCAAATACGGCTGAAGTTACATGTGCAGTAATATCAGAATGCAACCTTGTTGGCAATTCAAAGGAATGGTTTGTAGAGACAGGTGCCAC
Organism: Allium cepa; assembly: GCA_030765085.1. Taxonomy (NCBI): domain Eukaryota; kingdom Viridiplantae; phylum Streptophyta; class Magnoliopsida; order Asparagales; family Amaryllidaceae; genus Allium; species Allium cepa. The sequence goes on along the minus strand of CM060931.1, from coordinate 83,222,637 downwards.
TCGACACATATGTGCTAATAAGTGGATGTTTACAACTTATAAAACTGCAACTGATGATGAACAACTTTTCATGTGCAATTCATCTGCATCAAAGGTCGAAGGCAAGGGAAAAGTTGTGCTGAAACTAACTTCTGGAAAAGAGCTTGCTTTGAGTGATGTTCTTCACGTTTCAGATATCCGCAAGAATTTGATATCAGAGTCCTTGCTTAGCAAGCATGGTTTCAAATTAACTTTTGTATCCGATAAGTTTGTATTATCAAAGAATGGAGTGTATATAGGAAGAGGATATGTATGCGATGGTTTATTCAAGGCAAATGTAACAATTATTGTACCAAACATTGATATGAATAAAAGTGAATCTTCTGCTTGTATTGTTGACTCTTCTAACGTATGGCAATCTAGATTAGGGCATGTGAATTTTGATACACTGTGAAAAATGATTAATTTAGAATGTATACCAAAATGTAACATAGACTCCAACTATAAATGTCAAATATGTGCAGAAGCAAAATTGACAAGAACCTCGTTTCATCAACGAGAAACTGAACCTCTAGACCTTATACACACTGATGTATGTGATTTGAAAATGTGTCAAACTACAGGAGGAAATAGATATTTCATTAAGTTTATTGATGATTGTACTAGGTACTGCTATGTGTATCTCCTTAGAAGCAAGGATGAAGCATTCGATATGTTTAAACAGTATAAAGCAGAAGTTGAGAATCAACTCAACAGGAAAATTAAAGCTTTAAGAAGTGATAGAGGAGGAGAATATGAATTTCCTTTTGAGGAATTCTACGCTGAGCACGACATTATACACCAAACTACTGCACCATATTCACCTCAATCCAACGGTATAGCCGAACGGAAAAATAGAACTCTTAAAGAAATGATGAATGCTTTATTAATCAGTTCTGGCTTGCCAGATAACTTTTGGGGAGAAGCTATTCTTTGGGCAAACCATATTTTGAATAAAATACCACGAAAGAAAACAGCCAAGTCTCCTCATGAACTTTGGAAAAATAGACCGGCATCCTACAAATTCTTAAAAGTGTGGGGGTGTCTTGCTAAAGTAGAGATACCTAAACCAAAGAAGGTCAAGATAGGACCAAAAACAATTGATTGTGTATTCATTGGATATGCACAAAACAGTGCTGCTTATCGATTTTTAGTACACAAATCTGAAATTGTTGATATCCATGAAAATACCATCATTGAGTCGAGAAATTCAAGATTTTTCGAACATATATTCCCATTAATGCAGGGCACTGACAGTGATACTCATAAGAGACCAAGGAAAGATGAAATCTCCAATTCTCTTGAGGATACTGAAGATAACCTTCAGCAAATTAGTGTTGATCAACAAGTGGAGGAACCAAGAAGAAGTAAAAGGTCTAGAACCTCAAAAACCTTTGGACCAGACTTTTATACCTTTATGTTAGAATATGATCCATTGACATACTAACAACCTATGTCCTCCAGCGATGCCCCTTTCTGCAAAGAGGCTATTAATAATGAGATAGAATCCATTATGGCTAACCATACCTGAGAATTAGTTGATTTACCTCAAGGATGCAAGACTTTAGGTAATAAATGGATATTTAAAAAGAAATTGAAACCTGATGGTTCAATAGACAAGTATAAAGCTCGTCTTATAGTCCAAGGATTCGTACAAAAGGAAGAACTGGACTATTTTGATACATATTCACCAATGACAAGGATAACATCAATTAGGATGCTTATTGCAATTGCATCCATACTTGATTTAGAAATACATCAAATGGATGTAAAACTGCATTTTTGAATGGTGACCTAGAGGAAGAAATATATATGAAGCAACCTGAAGGGTTTCTGAGCTATGGAAAGGAAAATAAAGTATGCAAATTAGTAAAGTCGCTTTATGGCCTTAAACAAGCTCCAAAACAATGGCATGAGAAATTTGATGAAACTATGTTATCAAATGGATTCATAATAAATGAATCAGATAAATGTGTCTACATGAAACACACACATTTAGGATATGTCATTGTTTGTCTTTATGTTGATGACATGTTGATCGTAGGAAATAATAAGGCCATAATAACATCTACAAAGAATATGTTATCCTCTAGATTCAATATGAAGGTCCTAGGACTGGCTGATATGATATTGGGTGTCAAAATTTTGAGAACACCACAAGGATATGCATTATCCCAATCACATTACATCGGTAAGATACTTGAAAAATTCAAGCAATATAATATAATTATTGCAAAATCACCCGTAGATATGAACCAAAATTGGGTAAAGAACACTGGTGATGGTATTTACCGGCTTGAATACTCTCGTATACTAGGAAGTATCATGTATGTTATGAACTGCACTAGGCCAGATATCGTATACGCTGTAAGTAAGCTGAGTAGATTTACCAGCAATCCTGGTAAACATCATTGGAAAGCGATAATCAGAGTTCTAGGATACCTAAAGTATACACAGAACTGTGGTCTACACTATACAAACTACCCTTCAACGGTGGAAGGATACCGTGATGCCAATTGGATAACTGGATCACAAGATACAAAGTCTACAAGTGGATATGTGTTCACATTAGGAAATGGAGCAATATCATGGAAATCATCCAAACAGACTTGTATAGCTAGATCTACGATGGAATCAGAGTTTATTGCACTAGATAAGACCGCAGAAGAAGCAGACTGACTTCGAAGTTTCTTGGCAGATATTCCGAATTGGAGCAAACTTGTGCCTCCAATATGATACATTGTGATAGTCAATCAGCAATTGGAAGAGCTAATAGTACACTATACAATGGTAAATCTAGGCATATTCGTCGTAGACATAAAACAATTAGACAACTTCTCTCTAATGGAGTTATCACTATAGACTACACAAGGTCAAAAGATAACATAGCGGATCCACTAACTAAAGGCTTGCCAAGAGAGAAAGTTCAAATCTTATCGATGGGAATGGGGTTAAGGCCCATAGAATAAAAGTTTTTTTTTAATGGAAACCCCACCTAGTTGACTGGAGATCCCAAGATCTAGGTTCAAAGGGACAACTAAGTTTAGGAGAAACTTGACGGCACTGTTACACACAAACCATTCCTATGATAAGTCAGTGCTTTATTTGTTGAAAAATAGGATAAGTATTGATACTTTTAATGATGTCTGTACTTGAGGAATTGTGAATACCCTTTACATAATCACCTACGTACGTGCGAAGGCGCCGCTTCAAAGAGAATTATGAGGCCAAATTATCTAAGAACTTATGATACCAGGCAGGTGTTCAAGGCAAAAACGAACACATACAGAGAACGAAGGATTATAAGAAACATTTGTCGTGTGTTATCTGTTGTAGAATTACACAAAAGGTTTACAGTTCAAGGACATTCTATGTCTACTGATTCACATGTAATTCAAATAGGTAAACACTAGGAATGTTCAAGGCCCCTGTGCTACTTTAACCGATACGATAAATGGTTCGTGAAACTAAGAACAACTGCTCATTCATGTGGCGGATTGTTAGAAATGAATGAATGAGGAAGTGGGAAGAGGAAGAAATTGAGTGTGTATTGAAACAAAGTCCCACATCATGGGATATTTGTTTCAATATCACCATGTATACCACAACCCAATATACTAAATCAAAAGAAAAAGAAGAAGGAGACATGAAGACTTGTGGCAATGTAGGCTGTGGGCCTTCATGTTAAATTTAAAATGTCAAAGATTGGACGTTGGGCCTTGGGGCTCTTGGAGTCTCGTGATTAGATGGGCCTCTGTCTGCCGCTTTGGCATGCTGTGTTAAAACTGCTAATTTTGAACTTCAAAATTAGATCGTTGCGCCTGTACGCGGATCTGTCGGTTAAAGGGTCGCAACCTTTCCAACAGTCACAACTGCTCCGAATAGACACCTCCTCCAGCCTATATATAGGGGCCCGCAGAACAAGATTCAAAAGACAGAAATAGTTCTCTTCTTCTTCCTCTTCCCACAACTTTGTTCTCGGATATATAATTCCTTCAGTTCGTCGTCGCTCCGTCTACACACAAAGCATATCGAGGCCGGTCTGATTCATCTTGGGAGACAAATAGCTCATATCCTTTGGTGCATATAAGGGGGCAATATTGTTTCAAGGAAACAGTTTCTACTGGACTCAGACACTTTAATCGGTAATATTTTTAATACAGATCTAGTCCCGCATTTTGGTGTTACAATTTATCAAAATTAATTGACAAATTAGTGACAATTTTTGCCGTTACTACTTTTGCATTATTCTGTAACTGTTATAGAAGTTACAGTTGCTTTCGTAACACTTTTTGGTGGTTACGACTAACAATCTTCAAACAATATCTATTGTTGGAGACAACGATGTCTCAAAATAGCAACAGCAATAACGCAGCACCAACACAGATGGTGACAAACACTTAGCCAGCGCCTCTGTTTCTGACAATACCACTGTCTCATGGAGAAAGGCCAGGAAAGTTCAACGGGACAGATTTCAAGTGTTGGCAACAGAAGATGTTGTTTTATCTAACAAAATTATGCCTCGCCAAGTTTCTAACCGAAGATGCTCCTGAAGTTGACGAACTCGAGTCCGATGTAATCAGAGTAGAGGCCACAAATTTCTGGAAAAAATCAGACTTTATGTGTAAAAACTATATTCTGAATGGTCTGGATAATAGCCTCTACAATGTCTATTGTACTGTTGCTACATCCAAGGAACTCTGGACGCTTGGACAGAAAGTACAAAACTGAAGATGCAGGCATGAAGAAATTCATCGCTGGCAAATTTCTTGACTTCAAAATGGTAGATTCAAAGACTGTGATCAACCAGACTCAAGAACTACAACTGATCATCCATCAACTGCAAGATGAAGGGATGATACTTAGCGAATCTTTCCAGGTTGCCGCAACCATTGAAAAACTTCCTCTATCGTGGAAGGACTTCAAAAATTACCTTAAGCATAAGCGTAAGGAAATGACAATGGAAGAACTCATAGTTCGTCTGCGAATTGAGGAAGATAATAGAAATTCGGAGAAAAAGATCTCTCAGAATATGGCTGCCAAAGCAAATGTTGTTGAGTCGGATAAACCTAAGAAGAGAAAACGTGAGAATGCGCCTCAGAAGTCGAAGAAGAAATTTGAGGGTTCTTGCCATAACTGTGGAAAGAAGGGGCATAAAGCAGCCGAATGTCGGGCTCCCAAAAGAAGAAATCAGAAGCAAATACGGCTGAAGTTACAAATGGCATTTCTGATATGGATTTATGTGTAGTAATATCAGAATGCAACCTTGTTGGTAATTCAAAGGAATGGTTTGTAGACATAAGTGTCACTCGACACATATATGCTAATAAGTGGATGTTTACAACTTATAAAACTGCAAATGATGATGAACAACTTTTCATGGGAAATTCATCTGCATCAAAGGTCGAAGGCAAGAGAAAAGTTGTGCTGAAACTAACTTCTGGAAAAGAGCTTACTTTGAGTGATGTTTTTCATGTTCCAGAAATCCGCAAGAATTTGATATCAGGGTCCTTGCTTAGCAAGCATGGTTTCAAATTAACTTTTGTATCCGATAAGTTTGTATTATCAAAGAATGGAGTGTATATAGGAAGTGGATATGTATGTGATGGTTTATTCAAGGCAAATGTAACAACTATTGTACCAAACATTGATATGAATTAAAGTGAATCTTCTGCTTATATTGTTGACTCTTCTAACATATGGCATTCTAGATTAGGGTATGTGAATTTTGATACACTGCGAAAAATGATTAATCGAGAATGTATACCAAAATGTAACATGGACTCCAACTATAAATGTCAAATTAGTGCAGAAGCAAAATTGACAGGAACCTCGTTTAATCATGTTGAACGAGAAACTGAACCTCTAGACCTTATACACACTGATGTATGTGATTTGCAAATGTGTCAAACTAGAGAAGGAAAAAGATATTTCATTACGTTTATTGATGATTGTACTAGTTACTGCTATGTGTATCTCCTTAGAAGCAAGGATGAAGCATTCGACATGTTTAAACAGTAAAAAGCAGAACTTGAGAATCAACTCAACAGGAAAATTAAAGCTTTAAAAAGTGATAGAGGAGGAGAATATGAATTTCCTTTTGAGGAATTCTGCGATGAGCACGGCATTATACACCAAACTACTGCACCATATTCACCTCAATCTAACGGTATAGCCGAACGGAAAAATAGAACTCTTAAAGAAATGATGAATGCTTTATTAATCAGTTCTGGCTTGCCATATAACTTTTGGAGAGAAGCTATTCTTTCGGCAAACCATATTTTAAATAAAATACCACGAAAGAAAACATCCAAGTCTCCTCATGAACTTTGAAAAAATAGACCAACATCCTACAAATACTTAAAAGTGTGGGGGTGTCTTGCTAAAGTAGAGATACCTAAACCAAAGAAGGTCAAGATAGGACCAAAAACAATTGATTGTGTATTCATTGGATATGCACAAAACAGTGCTGCTTATCGATTTTTAGTACACAAGTCTGAAATTGTTGATATCCATGAAAATACCATCATTGAGTCGAGAAATGCAAGATTTTTCGAACATATATTACCTTTAAAGCAGGGCACTGACAGTGATACTCATAAGAGACCAAGGGAAGATGAAATCTCCAATTCTCTTGAGGATACTGAAGATAACCTTCAGCAAATTAGTGCTGATCAACAAGTGGAGGAACCAAGAAGAAGTAAAAGGTCTAGAACCTCAAAAACCTTTGGACCAGACTTATATACCTTTATGTTAGAAGATGATCCATTGACATACTAACAAGCTATGTCCTCCAGCGATTCCCCTTTCTGGAAAGAGGCTATTAATAATGAGATAGAATCTATTATGGCTAACCATACCTGGGAATTAGTTGATTTACCTCAAGGATGCAAGACCTTAAGTAATAAATGGATATTTAAAAAGAAATTGAAACCTGATGGTTCAATAGACAAGTACAAAGCTCGTCTTGTAGTCCAAGGATTCAGACAAAAGGAAGAACTGGACTATTTTGATACATAATCACCAGTGATGAGGATAACATCAAATAGGATGCTTGTTGCAATTGCATCCATACTTGATTTAGAAATACATCAAATGGATGTAAAAACTGCATTTTTGAATGGTGACCTAGAGGAAGAAATATATATGAAGCAACCTGAAGGGTTTCTGAGCTATGGAAAGGAAAATAAAGTATGCAAATTAGTAAAGTCGTTTTATGTCCTTAAACAAGCTCCAAAACAATGGCATGAGAAATTTGATGAAACTATGTTATCAAATGGATTCACAATAAATGAATCAGATAAATGTATCTACATGAAACACACACATTTAGGATATGTCATTGTTTGTCTTTATGTTGATGACCTGTTGATCGTAGAAAATAACAAGGCCATAATAACATCTACAAAGAATATATTATCCTCCAGATTCGATATGAAGGACCTAGGACTGGCTGATGTGATATTGGATGTCAAAATTTTGAGAACACCGCAGGGATATGCATTATCCCAATCACGTTACATCGGTAAGATACTTGAAAAATTCAAGCAATATAATATAACTATTGCAAAATCACCCGTAGATATGAACCAAATTTGGGTAAAGAACACTGGTGATGGTATTTACTAGCTTGAATACTCTCGTATACTAGGAAGTATTATGTATGTTATGAACTGCACTAGGCCAGATATCGCATACGCTGTAAGTAAGCTGAGTAGATTTACCAGCAATCCTGGTAAACATCATTGGAAAGCGATAATCAGAGTTCTAGGATACCTAAAGTATACACAGAACTATGGTCTACACTGTACAAACTACTTCAACAGTGGAAGGATACAGTGATGCCAATTGGATAACTGGATCACAAGATACAAAGTTTACAAGTGGATATGTGTTCACATTAGGAAATGGAGCAATATCATGGAAATCATCCAAACAGACTTGTATAGCTAGATCTACGATGGAATCAGAGTTTATTGCACTAGATAACACCACAGAAGAAGCAGACTGGCTTCGAAGTTTCTTGGCAGATATTCCGAATTGGAGCAAACATGTGCCTCCAATATGTATACATTGTGATAGTCAATCAACAATTGGAAGAGCTAATAGTACACTATACAATGGTAAATCTAGGCATATTCGTCGTAGACATAAAACAATTAGACAACTTCTCTCTAATGGAGTTATCACTATAGACTACATAAGGTAAAAAGATAACATAGCGGATCCACTAACTAAAGGCTTGCCAAGAGAGAAAGTTCAAACCTTATCGATGGGAATGGGGTCAAGGCCCATAGAATAAAAGTTTTTTTTTAATGGAAACCCCACCTAGTTGACTAGAGATCCCAAGATCTAGGTTCAATGGGACAACTAAGTTCAAGAGAAACTTGACGGCACTATTACACACAAACCATTCCTATGATAAGTCGGTGCTTTATTTGTTGGAAAATAGGATAAGTATTGATACTTTTGATGATGTCTGTACTTGAGGAATTGTGAATACCCTTTACAGAATCACCTACGTAAGTGCGAAGGCGCTGCTTCAAAGAGAATTATGAGGCCAAATTCTCTAAGCACTTATGATACCAGGCAAGTGTTCAAGGCAAAAACGAACACATACAGAGAACGAAGGATTATAAGAAACATTTGTCGTGTGTTATCTATTGTAGAATTACACAAAAGGTTTACAGTTCAATGACATTCTATGTCTACTGATTCACCTGTAATTCAAATAGGTAAGCACTAGGAAAGTTCAAGGCCTCTGTGCTACTTTAACCGATACGATAAATGGTTCGTGAAACTAAGAACAACTGCTCATTCATGTGGGGGATTGTTAGAAATAAATGAATGAGGAAGTGGGAAGGGGAAGAAATTGAGTGTGTATTGAAGCAAAGTCCCACATCGTGGGATATTTGTTTCAATATCACCATATATATCACAACCCAATATACTAAATCAAAAGAAAATGAAGAAGGAGACATGAAGACTTGTGGCAATGTAGGCTTTGGGCCTTCATATTAAATTTAAAATGTCAAAGATTGGGCCTTGGGCCTTGGGGCTCTTGGGGTCTCGTGATTAGATGGGCCTCCGTCTTCCGCTTTGGCATGCTGCGCTAAAACTGCTAATTTTGAACTTCAAAATTAGACCGTTGCGCAAGTACGCGCGCGTCTGTCGGTTAAAGGGTCGCAACCTTTCCAACAGTCACGACCGCTCCGAATAGACACCTCCTCCAGCCTATATACAGGGGCCCGCAGAACAAGATTCAAAAGACAGAAACAGTTCTCTTCTTCTTCCTCTTCCCACGACTCTGTTCTCGGATATATAATTCCTTCAGTTCGTCGTTGCTCCGTCTGCACACACAGCATATCGGGGCCGGTCCGTTTCATCATGGGAGACAAATTGCTCATATCCTTCGGTGCATATAAGGGGGCAATATAGTTTCAAGAAAACAGTTTCTACTGGACTCGGACACTTTAATCGGTAATATTTTTAATGCAGATCTAGTCCCGCATTTCAGTGTTACAATTTATCAAAATTAATTGACAAATTAGTGACAATTTTTGCCGTTACTACTTCTGCATTATTCTGTAACTAGTATAGAAGTTACAGTTGGTTTCGTAACACTTTCGGGTAGTTACGATTAACATTTTGTTCCTATAATTTGTGATCTCCTTTTCAGGGCAGCCTTTCATTATGTGATTAGTCATATCGCACTTGAAACATTCCCTTGTAGACGAGTTGTTGGTATTTCCAAATTTCTTATGTTTCCTGATTTTTTACAAGCTTTGCGGTTCTTAACTACAAACAAATTATTCTTCTCTCTTCTTGCGCGTGTTCTTTTATGGCCTGCAAATTTAATTCATACAATGCTAAATTTTTTACTAATTCATCTACTTTGAGTTGGGAAAGGTCGTTGGCTTCTTCAATAACAAGTACTTTTCTTTCTCTTTCATTAGATGATGAATTTGATACTATATCAAAATATGTAACTTTTTCTCCTAGTTGCATGAGTGCGTGTTGTAATTCTTGAAACCGTGCACGCTTCAGAAATGCTTTCACCACTTTTCATTGTAAAATTTTAAAGTTGACTTTTAAAACATAAATATTTTTGTATATTTTACCTTAATGGCCCTATCCTGTGTAATTTTCAAAGTGCATCAAATATCATATGTAGTAATGCAATCATAACTCATGTAATTTCCTTTTTGTCCAATGCCTTGTATAAAATATTCATTGCTTTGGAATTATTTGTAGCTTCAGCCTTTTGAGCATCTAACTATGCACTCGACGCAGTAATTTGAAGTTACTTAAACTACAATGTTGTCATACATCATTGGTTTGCAGAATAAAAAATATCCAATCATGTAAATTTAGGTTATAATCATTACGGTTCAATATGTATGTCTACCTAAGAATTATTTTATACATACATGTACGGGGACGTCCAAAGTTGTACCAATTATTAGAATCATACTAGATGATGCCAATTAGTTAAAACAACTATGAACTTGAGATACATTGGCTTAGATAACATCTTATTTCTCTAATGTTCAGTTGCTTCCTCCAAATAATAAATGTTTCTTGCTCACTTTTACAATACGCAACGAATTATTGATTTAAGCTGTATTTGTTTTTTTATTAAGTTCTTAATAAAACTTCTGATTACTAAATTGAAACATTTTTTATGTCGTTTTGTAGTCAAACTTCTGATTAAAACCAAATATTCAGACAAAACTATCCAGAACTTTTTAGTTGCTTATTATTAGTTTTGAATGTTGAATGATAACTTTTTTCCTTTATACTCTTGTTGAAATCTATGAACTTAATTTAAATTCTAAATCTTAATAGTAACATTTCATATTTTATATTTCACAAAAAAAAAACAAAATCCAGTATTACTTTTAAAATCTAAACTGGACAATTCCAAGAAGTTAAACTAGAAAGGGTTTTAATCATAAATTTGAACAAACTAAAAATCCAAAAAGTTATTATTAAAATTTATAAATTCAAACATCAGAAAAATCAATAATTAATAAGTTTGAAAATTTAATCATCCAAAGTAAACATTTTTAAAACCTTTTCTAGTATTTCAGTTTCTCTTAATTCAATTTTATTTGTAGTTTAAAAAATTTATTATTTAAATTTCTAAATTCCTCCTTTTAATAATCATTATTAAAAAATCAACTGTTATAAAGGACATTATTGTTGAAAGAAACACAATTTTTAATTCGAATCATAAATTTTAAAATGCCAAGTGATTATTTCGAATCAAGAATTCAAATATCAACAACCAATCGAAATTCAACGAAATCAGCATTCATTTTCTGTAATTTAAGAACGCAGCTTTGCATGGCATCAAATTAAGTAATTGTGGTTGGTAGTGGCTATTTATATTGGATTTCTCTATGTTAATTATTAACATGATTTAAAGTATAATTAATCTGATTGTTTGCAAATTGGTAGGATATTATTAATACAGTGACAATAAATTGTCAACTTAACACTCTTCCTAATTTACCTGTTAAAATCGTGTAATACAATATATCTCAAATTGAAGAGCTCAGCAGTGCAATGGAGGTAAGGCAGTTTCTACGGAGTTGAGAAGATAGAAGTGTTGAAGATAAAAGACCAAGCACGTTATACATATGAATTCATGATTAAAATAGGAAAAAAAACATTATGCATTTATTTCAGTATTGAGAACCAATTGATGAAATTGAAATACACCAGTGTGAGATAATACTAACAATTATTAAGATTTTATTTATAGGTCATAATGGTATTAGGTCTACAGTCTCGACAAATACACCTCCAACCTCAAACATTCAAACTCCTACCAATGGTAGTCGTGTCACACACTACTAACCCATCTACCTTTATAACTTATACTGGAAAACCTGAACAGGTAACCCAACAGATAGGTAGAAATAAATATATATATATATATGTATATATATTATATATATAAATTACAAATACGCTCTCTCAAGAAAGACACCACTACAGAGCCTAGGTATTCACTCAACCTAATGCTCCCTAAGAAAGATACACTTCAGAGCCTAGGTATTCACTCAGCCTAATGCTTTGATACCAACTGTCAACGACCCAGCTTTCCACTCCCGAAAAATCGCGTCATGAATTAAGAAAGAAAGGGATAGAAAAGAGAATAGAAATAAGAAAACAAAGAAACAACACATCAGAATCTAACAGCGGAATGAATAAACTATATTAATAACATAAATATTACATAGTTTACAACAATATCAAAGTACACAGATATACAACACATACTAGACAGTTATAAACACCTGTCTAGTTATACAACCCAATACAACAACTCAGAGAACACACAGCGGAAAACTATATATATTTACTCGCAGAAGCATCCTGCTCCATTGCTCCTCCACAATTCGTCAAAGCTAATCCTGAATCCTAACCTGAATTCCCTTGACTACTCATAAAAATTTGAGTACCCAAGAGTTTATGAAAAACAAAAATAAACTCCGGGTCAGACATGGGTCTGGTGTGAGTAACAGGTTAAAGTTGCTTAACTTTTAAAAACCTTTTGAAAAGAAAGGTATCACGTAAGACTTCCCACACATAAACATGGAAAAGTTTTTACCTTACGCTAACCAAAACATTTGATAGGAAATCCGATGATATTATAATAGTGTCTAGGGTTTTCAAATAAATAAGAAAATAGCCGAAATTGTTACATTCATTAAATTCCAGCTACTAGCCACAAAAGTGGGTAATACAATCAAAACCGTTTGCACTTATTGGGTTTTGGATTCCATACAATGGCAGGGCTACTGAGATACCGCCCGTCACAGTACGTGGCCTAGATCAACGTACCGAGGATCACTCCCGACCCCCTGCAACACAAAGCCGGACCCATTCCTTACTGAATAGTTCCGAACAAGACAACCCCGTGGTTGTAGCTAGCAACCACCCACACAGCCGAATATAAAGGGACTTCTAGACAGGGATCAATCTTGCTCTCCAATGGGCGCGACCCAAGAAGTTTTGCTGCACCTCCCCTATTTTAGCCATTTCCGGTTGATGAGGCTTGAGGCTACGATTACCTTTATAGGACATCTCACTTAGAATGCTCATCGTCCACCTGACGATGTGCTGAAAGCATTCGATCCATACAAGTTCGTTCCAGGTTCGAACGAAACCGAAGGCATTATCTCGTTACACTCATTTTGAAATCACCCTCAGAGTTAACGACAATAACCCTTGCACTTTAAATCACCATCTCGAATCTATAATAACTAATTCCGTCAACTCATTACGGAATCACCCACAGAATTATACTGACTCATAGTCCTTACACCTCGCGTCTTCACAAAGCTCCACTTTGATACACGACCTAACGTTATTTGGAATCGATGTGGTTTTCGGATATCCAAATATGGAAACCCGATCCCGGTCTCATCGAAAACCAAAGCGTGTCTTTTAAGGTCCAAGTTGTTTTAAATTTAAAACAATTCAATCACAGTATCTATATACACACGGATAGATAATTCATAAATCATAACTGATAATTAACATTATCACATAACAGGTAATTCACATCATCAATATCATATAGATATACCATATATCATCATCACACTAGATAATCTAAGTTATCATCACAATTAAACCAAACATCCATACCACACAATATCATTTATCTCATTACTGGGATTTCAAAACATCCAAGTCAATCAATGACATCCATTCATCCATAAGCAAAGATTTACTCATCACAGTATAATTAATTTAAAATGAATTAAATTAACTATCGCTAATTAATTTAAAATGAATTAAATTAATTACCCATCTTTGAATTAATTTAAAATATTAAATTAATTACTTCATCAATACAAATCTTGCTTACTCAATCATTTAATTGATTACAATAAATTAATCATTCATTATTAATCACCTTAATTAATTACTCTTGATTAATTATCCTTAATTACACTTGTGTAATTATCCTTAATTAATTTCACAAAATTAATTATTCTCAACTAAACAGTAATTAATCTTTAATTACTTCAATTAATTAATTAATCATAATTAATTACATTAATTCTTAATTAATTACATTAATTAATTACTTTTAATTACCTATTATTGATTAATTAATCATAATTAATCAACTTTAATTACATCATTAATTAAATAATTAATGATCCTTAATTATTTCTTAAATTAATTACTTAAGTAATTAACTAATTTAATTACCACATTAAACCAAATTAATCATCCTTAATTTTATTTCTTAATTAATGCCTTGATTAATTACTAAATAATTAATCCAAATTATCTCATACTTAACATCTCCTTAATTACAATCTGTAATTATTAAACAATTACTTAACTAAGTAATTTCCAAATCATTAATTACATAAAGTAATTATTTATAAAACTCAAGTGTTTATAATTAATTAAACTTGATTAATTAAAATTAAACAATCACATTAAAATAAATAAATTACATTAAGTAATTAATTTCTTAACTCCAAGATTTTAAATCACCAAGTGTGATTAGCCCCAAAGTTTAATGGAATCCAGGCGATTTCTTAATCCCGCGTTTTCAGCTTCCTCTTCGTGATTCCCCTCTCCGATACACCCACTCTCTACATGTCCTCCTCTCCTCTCTCTCATCGTCTACACTCCCCATCTTCTACTCGCTCTGGCCGCTGTTTTAGAGCAATGATTACTGATAAAGTCGCGCTACCAGATCTACAATCGCCCCGTGAGTCCCCCCCCTTGATGCGAACAATCATACTTCTACTGCCTGTCCGTGCTTGGGTGCTGCTATTGCTGACACTGCCTGTCTTTCAACGGTGATTCTGTCTTCTCCTCTATCAGGTACGACGCTCCCCCCCCCCCCCCCAAGTTCGGATCCAAAGTCTGTTCCGCTGCCAAGCACACATGTGATTTGGGAAACCAGAAATTGGGTTCTATGGTTTTGGATCGTGAATTAGAAAGTAAGTCTGGTGATGGCACTGGTTTGAATATGTCAGTCGATCCTTGCAGTTGCACGCTAGGTGCTTGTTACATTGCAGCTGTGGGGTCTGGTCCATATGATAACTGCAAAGCTTCCGTTGCCACTACGAATCTTCTTCCTGCTGTTGGTTGTCTTGGGCCTTCTTCGACTATTAACCCCAAATCTGGTGCAGCTTGTGGAACTCCATCTGTTAAGCATTATGACAATGTCATTGATAACCCTGTGCGTATTGATTTAACTCTTGGAGAAAATACAGACTCTTCTCCCGTTGTCGCTCAATGCACCATCCATGAGGTCTCTTCAGGTGCTGTGGATTGTAGCCCATCGGTCCCCAAAACACGGTCTTCGCTATTTACATCCATGCCCCGTAATGCGGGTGTTTATAAACCAGTTGACTTCGACATCGTTGAGGAAAATGGAGTGATGATCCCTCCCCCCTGTGTTATGCAAGCCGGTAAGGACTTTTGGTCAGAATATTTTGTTGGATTCTTTTTGGACCCTAAACATCGACTTCATGATGTGGTTGCTGTTTGTCGTAGGGCCTGGAGACTTCAAGGTGGTCTTAGAGTTAAATTGGTTGATTCCCTGTACTACCTATTGTTCTCCTCCCCTGAGGAACGTAGTCGTGTTCTTGCGTCTGAGCCTTCCTTCTTTGATGGTCAGCCTTTTATTATAACCCCATGGTCACCGACGGTTACTAGTGCCCGAGAACAAGTTTTTTCTATTCCTATTTGGGTTTATTTCTCTCAAATTCCTTCTGCTCTTCAACCGCTGCTTGGTTTGAATTGGCTTGCTTGCAATGTTGGTAAATTGAAATGTTTTGACTCTAACACCGTTGCGCGTGATAAGCTTGTATACGCCAAGGCTCTGATTGAGATTTCTCCCAATAAGCCTCTTCCTTCCACTATTCCTGTTCAGCTAGCTGTTGGACACGTAGTGGATGTTCGAGTTCGTTATGGATGGGTCCCTGACATATGTACCACCTGTCGCTCTTTTGGTCATATAGCCTCTGCCTGCTCGCACTCTGCTATATCTGCTGCCGCTCCTAGGATCCCTCTACCTCGGCCTCCGCTTAGGAAATGGGTTCCCAAAGTCTCTGCGGTTGATTCTGACCCTGGACCTACACTTTCCTTTGTCCGACCTGATTCCCCAGTTCCTTCTGTCGTGCCTTCAGTTCTCCCTGCTGAGACGGAGCTCTCTCCGCCTCTCATTGTTTGGACAGAGACTGAACATAGTTGGGTTGATCGTAGTACGCATATGCGATTCAACCCCGTGGATAACTCCTACTTTAGATTTGTATCTGACAATCTTACGGACCTATGATGTCTTTATTACAGAATTTCTGGTGATTCCTTGGTTCTTGACTTGGATGGTTCGTTTGCTGAGACTAATTCTGTACTTCTAGCAGATACTGCCTGGGATCGATCTTTTATTTACTCCTCTGACATTGACTGTTATGATCCTTCTCTTGCTACTCGTTTTCGCCCACTTTTTGGACTTCTGGGGAGTGGTTCTCTGGATCCTTCCCGGGATGATGAGTGCGATGGTGATTCTTCCTCTTCGGAGGAGAACTAGTCTACTTATTTATTTCTAGTAGCTGTGACTTGTCTGTCACACTCCTGTGCTGTTTTTTACATTTCTTACCATCATAGTAGTTAAGGTACCTCTACCTTACTCCTGTACTTCAACTTAATTACGTGGTAATAAAAAGTGGTCGGTCCACTATAAAACCGTCGGCCATGCCAAAAAAAAAAATTCTTAATTATTTTATCAAGTAATTATACTCAAACCATTTTTAATTGATTATTATTAAATTAATTAATCTAATTAATTATAAAAATTAACTACATTAATTAATTGTTAAATAATCATGGTTAATGACCTTCATTAACCATCCTCAAATTATTTTATAAAGTAATTAACTTAAATTAATTACCATTTGAATTATCTTTAATCATTCATTAATTAAAATTAATTATTAAACTAATTAACCTTAATTTAAAACTTAATTATATAATTAATATTCATTTATCATTAATTAATAACTTAATTAATGATCTAAATTTTAAATTGATCAATCATTAATCAATTATTAATTCCAAATTTAAATAATTAATTAAATTAATTAATTAATCTTAATTACCTATTAATTAATTTTAAAACATAAATCTTAGTCAAATTTTCAAAATAAAACATAACTTAATTATGTTTAAAACAATTTAATTCAAATCAAAGTACTTAGGAAATTACCCTTAAATTTCAATTTAAATTTAGTTTTAAAACTTATCAAAGTTTTAAATAAATGAACCTTTAAATTGCCAATAAAACAAAGATATGGAAATTTTTAAAGTTAAAGTCATTTCAAAACTTTCAATAATTTAAATTTCCATTTTAATTTTGAAACTTCAAATTTTAAATCTTCTTTAAAATTTAAAACTGCACTTCAAATTTTAATTTTGAATTTCCAGATTTTAAATAACTTTAAATCTACTCACATTTTTAAAATCTTATTATTAAAAATGTTTAAACTATCTTATCAACATGATATAGTTAATAAAGTTAAATTTTTAAACTTAAGTTTCTGCTTTACAAGCTGAAATTTTAAATTCAAATGAGAAATTAAACTTGCATTTAAATTTGAACTTAAATTTTTCTCAAACCATAAACGGCAGATTTAAAAAGGTTTAAATCCAGATTTGCGGAAAACAGAAAAAAAAAACAGGTTTCAACTCAAACCTGGAATTTATTTTCAAAGTAATTCAAACTTGGATTAAGTTTTAAAATTAAGTTTTAAACCTAAACCTTATTTAAAACCTATAACTACAGATTTTAAAAAGTTTAAAACCCAGATTTTAAAAGTTTAAAATCCATATTTTATAAAAACAAAACACAGTATCCTCTGTAACCTGAAATTACAGAGTAACCCGAGAGATCAAGATTTTGCTTCGGGTTTCACACTTGATTTCCCCGAGTCATTTCCCTATCCACTTCGAGGAAAACACAGACCTACCTCTAGAACACATCCAAACCAAAACAGTTAACCAGAAATCATGTCGCACCACCTCTGGTGGTCATCAGTGATGATCCAACAACCTCCAGAAACCCCTCAATACCCTAACTACAACACCAGGTTGAACAAAAATTCAAGCATTCAAGTTGTAGCTCTGAAAACCCCCAAATTCACAAACCTGGAAAAATATATTACAGGTTTCTATTCAAACCTGTCAACGGCCATTTCGAGTTGCTCCGACCACCTGCAGTCCATCCATTCCAACCTCGAACTCCTCCACATACCCACTTCATAATCCCCAAGTACCAGAATACTCGGTCAACTCTACAACTCAAACTGATTCAAAGCTCAACCCAATTCAAAAACTAGGGTTCATACCCTGAAAACCAAAACTGTATCTTCCCTAAACAATAAAATCCCTATCTCTGATTTTTCTAAGGTTCTATGGTCCTTACCTTATAACTCAGCACGAATTTTGAGTTTCTTAAACTACAGATTTGCAAAAATTTTGCTTATATTCAATTTTGATTCAAGAACAAACTGTTTCTATTTATACTTACATAAGTTTAGCTAACTTCAGACAGACAACATTTTATCAAATAAATATTATGATTCTAATCTAAAGTAAGCAAACTAATTTTAATTACTTAAAGACAGATACTAACAAAAAATTTAACAGATTTTGGTGGATTCCTTTAAATAGGAAGATGAATTCAAAGTCACCGCAGAGCATATCCAACATGCATTCACAAACATATTACCAAACTTTTATGAACACAAACATTACTAAATTATATCTAACATAAGCATGCAACCTATTTAAAAATTTTAAAAAAAAAATTAAGTTACTCACCGTTTAAAAAATGCAGACCACTGATCATTTGAATTTGCAGAGAACAAATGCAGGCTTCCTCTGTTGTTATAAGTCTGGGTTGCTCATGCTTTCCCTAGTCACTTGCATGTAGATGTAGATGCAATTTTGCCTATATTTCCTGACCCAAATGCTAGCATGCAGGTGTTTAGATGAACTTGTATATGCAGATTTGTGGATTCTTTTATATGCAGAAAATAAAAGTGTGCAGGCTTCATCTTTGAATTTGAAGAGGAAATGCAGTATTCTGATCTTTGATGATTTGTGGATGCAGATTTGATTGTGCAGGTTTTGTATTTGAATATGCAGGTTGTAGGTGAATCAAATGCAGATTTGAATATGCAGATTTTTCTTTGATTTGAGGAAATGCAGATTGATGGATTTGTGAATTGCAAATATGAAAATGAATTTTGATCTTCATTTGATTTAGGAGATGAAAATGCATTATGTATGAATAATGCAAACTAATGTATTTTCAGATTTAATGTAAGAAAAGAAAATAAAAACAAAATTAACACTTGTCTATTTTTTAACACTTGTCAAATGAATGCATAAGAATCAAACACTTGTTTTCTCCTTTAAAATGATTAGTGCTAATTACAAATGTATGTTATATTAGCTTAAATTAAGTTGTTAGTTTAAATTTGAATATGTGTATGAATTTATAAATGAAAACAAAACATGTTTACAAATGAAACTTATCCATATAAAAGAAAAAATTAAAACAATCAACAATATAAAATTTTATACTTTTAAATTTAGATTCAACTAAATTCAAAATCAAATATTTTTCAAATCAAGTTATAAATAATAATTCAAATTGAAATAAAAATTACAAATTCTTATTCAAAATTTATTTATAAGTCAATACAATATTAATATTATTTTTATAAATCTCTTTTATTAAATAAAAATCATTTTACAAAATATTCATTTTATTAAGCCATAAAACCAATTTGTTAAATTTATTCTAAATTTAAAAAAAAACCAATTTATTTAAAATATGAACCATATATTTATATTGTAAACAGAAATCAATTTATATCATTTAAAAGATAAAATAACCAATTTAAATATTTATTGAAGAAGATTATTGCATTTATCTGAATAATTGTTAACAGATTATCAATATCAATTTAAATTTAACTACAGATTACTAAATTGATATTGTCAAAAATTCCGGGATGTTACAATCCTTCCCCCTTAAAAGAATTTCGTCCTTGAAATTTAAAACAAAGGTAATTTAATAATCCCATTAAATTTTAATTTTAAAAACACATGCATTTATCAAACATATGCTAACAACCAAAACAACCAATTTAACTAATCAAACAAATCTAATTATCCAGACAAAATTCTAAATAAAATTTTATCGAGTTTCCCCAGGTATATATCTATATACCGGAATACTCGTCCTAGAGAATCCAAACAAACAATACTATGAAGCTACAAAGCTCCTATCAACTATATCTATAACACTAGACAAGATATCAGACTACAAACGAGTCTGACTCAACAACCAAATCTACAGAACTGCTGGTTCCACAACCAGAGATAGATCAATCACTTACTCCAGGAATACAGAAAAGATCCAAAACACTTCAGAGATAGCTTCTCAGACTTACCCAAATTATAGCTCACTTTATGATCAGAGAAAACTTATCCAAAATTAAAATCTCCGATTTCAGAGTCTAAATTTCTCCGACTCTTATCCACAAAACTTCTTCAAACAATCCTGGGCTGTCTACAAACTTACTGATCAACTCAACCTTCGCTGAGGTCTCTAGAAACAAACAAGCCCAATCAACACAATAAAATGATCTCCTCAAGATCAACCAAAATCAAGAACTCAAACTCAACTCCTCAACATCAGAAAACAACAACTCACTTCTCCTGTCCGGGAAAAGAAAAGCAGATACACTTCTAAACTGCTTCCGTTGCTCAACTCTGATCCGAAGTAGAAGAAAATGCTGAAGAAGAACACGAGCACAAACTGGACAACATGCCCCAGAGATATGGTTCAACAAATCCATAAGAAACTTCAGAAGTTCCTCCAAAATTCCGAGCTGCTACACCAACTCAATCTCCTGGAATCATTCTACTATAAAGCTGAACCACCGGTACCACTCCTGGAATTCTAGTCGATAAGAAAAGCTCAATCTCCAGATGCGAATCAAACTCTGACTTCATTCAGAAAAACTTAGATAACCCAAGAGAATACTCAAACAATGGCAAGTCACTTTTGCGAACCACCAAACCAAATCCAAGTAAAATTGTTCTTCCTTAACCAAATAGAACAGCTTAAACTTAACTGGCCAACCCATCGAAGAAATGGGTCCACTCAACTGCTTCTGAACTCCACCCCAGAAAAACTGCTAAGTCAAAAGATCTCTTGCCAACACCGATAACATTCCAAGCTACACTGCTGCCACCGATGCCAAAGAATTCTAGAACAAAGCTCTCCGAGAAACTCGAACCTCAAAACAAACAGAAACTCCAGCCGAACACAGCCCAACACTGAAACAGACTCACTTCCTTAACTTGTTCCAAAGAAAACATCTTTGAAAACATCCATAGTCACTGCATCTCATCACGCAGCTACTATTTCCTGAAGTAATCAAAATACCATCACTCGCTTCCGCCAAACCAACAGATCCAAACACTACTCATCCACTTCAGAAATGAACGCCGAACCTTCATAGGTTTCCTTCAGAGATCAATGAAATCCTTCATCACAACAGAACTCACTCGAGACGGTATTAGGTCTACAGTCTCGACAAATACACCTCCAACCTCAAACATTCAAACTCCTACCAATGGTAGTCGTGTCACACACTACTACCCCATCTACCTTTATAACTTATATTGGAAAACCTGAACAAGTAACCCAACAGATAGGTAGAAATAAATAAATATATATATATATATATATATATATATATATATATTATATATAAAAATTACAAATACGCTCTCTCAAGAAAGACACCACTACAGAGCCTAGGTATTCACTCAACCTAATGCTCCCTAAGAAAAATACACTTCAGAGCCTAGGTATTCACTCAGCCTAATGCTCTGATACCAACTGTCAACGACCCGGCTTTCCACTCCTGGAAAATCGCGTCATGAATTAAGAAAGAAAGGGATAAAAAAGAGAATAGAAAGAAGAGAAGAAAGAAACAACACATCAGAATCTAACAGCGAAACGAATAAACTATATTAATAACATAAATATTACATACTTTACAACAATATCAGAGTACACAGATATACAACACATACTAGACAGTTATAAACACCTGTCTAGTTATACAACCCAATACAACAACTCAGAGAACACACAGCGGAAAACTATATATATCTACTCGCAGAAGCCTCCTGCTCCATTGCTCCTCCACAATTCGTCAAATCTAATCCTGAATCCTAACCTGAATTCCCTTGACTACTCATAAAAATTTGAGTACCCAAGAGTTTATGAAAAACAAAAATAAACTCCGGGTCAGACATGGGTCTGGTGTGAGTAACAGGTTAAAGTTGCTTAACTTTTAAAAACCTTTTGAAAAGAAAGGTATCACGTAAGACTTCCCACACATAAACATGGAAAAGTTTTTACCTTACGCTAACCAAAACATTTGATAGGAAATCCGATGATATTATAATAGTGTCTAGGGTTTTCAAATAAATAAGAAAATAGCCGAAATTGTTACATTCATTAAATTCCAGCTACTAGCCACAAAAGTGGGTAATACAATCAAAACCGTTTGCACTTATTGAGTTTTGGATTTCATACAATGGCAGGGCTACTGGGGTACCGCCCGTCACAGTACGTGGCCTAGATCAACGTACCGAGGATCACTCCCGACCCCCTGCAACACAAAGCCGGACCCATTCCTTACTGAATAGTTCCGAACAAGACAACCCCGTGGTTGTAGCTAGCAACCACCCACACAGCCGAATATAAAGGGACTTCTAGACATGGATCAATCTTGCTCTCCACTGGGCGCGACCCACGAAGCTTTGCTGCACCTCCCCTGTTTTAGCCATTTCCGGTTGATGAGGCTTGAGGCTACGATTACCTTTATAGGACATCTCACTTAGAATGCTAATCGTCCACCTGACGATGTGCTGAAAGCATTCGATCCATACAAGTTCGTTCCGGGTTCGAACGAAACCGAAGGCATTATCTCGTTACACTCATTTTGAAATCACCCTCAGAGTTAACGACAATAACCCTTGCACTCTAAATCACCATCTCGAATCTATAAGAACTAATTCCGTCAACTCATTACGGAATCACCCACAGAGTTATACTGACTCATAGTCCTTACACCTCGAGTCTTCACAAAGCTCCACTTTGATACACGACCTAACGTTATTTGGAATCGATGTGGTTTTCGGATATCCAAATATGGAAACCCGATCCCGGTCTCATCGAAAACCAAAGCGTGTCTTTTAAGGTCCAAGTTGTTTTAAATTTAAAACAATTCAATCACAGTATCTATATACACACAGATAGATAATTCATAAATCATAACTGATAATTAACATTATCACATAACAGGTAATTCACATCATCAATATCATATAGATATACCATATATCATCATCACACTAGATAATCTAAGTTATCATCACAATAAAATCAAACATCCATACCACACAATATCATTTATCTCATTACTGAGATTTCAAAACATCCAAGTCAATCAATGACATCCATTCATCCATAAGCAAAGATTTACTCATCACAGTATAATTAATTTAAAATGAATTAAATTAACTATCTCTAATTAATTTAAAATGAATTAAATTAATTACCCATCTTTGAATTAATTTAAAATTAATTAAATTAATTACTTCATCAATACAAATCTTGCTTACTCAATCATTAAATTGATTACAATAAATTAATCATTCATTATTAATCACCTTAATTAATTACTCTTGATTAATTATCCTTAATTACACTTGTGTAATTATCCTTAATTAATTTCACAAAATTAATTATTCTCAACTAAACAATAATTAAACTTTAATTACTTCAATTAATTAATTAATCATAATTAATTACATTAATTCTTAATTAACTACATTAATTAATTACTTTTAATTACCTATTATTGATTAATTAATCATAATTAATCAACTTTAATTACATCATTAATTAAATAATTAATGATCCTTAATTATTTCTTAAATTAATTACTTTAAGTAATTAACTAATTTAATTACCACATTAAACCAAATTAATCATCCTTAATTTTATTTCTTAATTAATGCCTTGATTAATTACTAAATAATTAATCCAAATTATCTCATACTTAACATCTCCTTAATTACAATCTGTAATTATTAAACAATTACTTAACTAAGTAATTTCCAAATCATTAATTACATAAAGTAATTATTTATACAGGGAATTAGGCTGAAGGAAAAACCTGAGAACACTTTTAGTCTGAAGGACAGAAGTTTTAAAATTTAGTCTGAAGGACAAAAAATGATATATTCATATAGCATTGCACATCCATAATGCTATATTCATATAGCATTACACAGCTGCTTGTTTGTGTATGCAGAAACTTATAAAATTGTGTTGTATATAGTATTATAGATGTGTAATGCTATATGAATATAGCATTATGGATGTGCAATGCTATATGAATATATCATTTTTTATCCTTCAAGCTAAATTTTAAAACTTCTGTCCTTCAGACTAAAAGTGTTCTCAGGTTTTTTCTTCAGCCTAATTCCCTCTTACTTATAAAACTCAAGTGTTTATAATTAATTAAACTTAATTAATTAAAATTAAACAATCACATTAAAATAAATTAATTACATTAAGTAATTAATTTCTTAATTACTTTATCAAGTAATTATACTCAAACCATTTTTAATTGATTATTATTAAACTAATTAATCTAATTAATTATAAAAATTAACTACATTAATTAATTGTTAAATAATCATGGTTAATGACCTTCATTAACCATCCTCAAATTATTTTATAAAGTAATTAACTTAAATTAATTACCATTTGAATTATCTTTAATCATTCATTAATTAAAATTAATTATTAAACTAATTAACCTTAATTTAAAACTTAATTATATAATTAATATTCATTTATCATTAATTAATAACTTAATTAATGATCTAAATTTTAAATTGATTAATCATTAATCAATTATTAATTCCAAATTTAAATAATTAATTAAATTAATTAATTAATCTTAATTACCTATTAATTAATTTTAAAACATAAATCTTAGTCAAATTTTCAAAATAAAACATAACTTAATTATGTTTAAAACAATTTAATTCAAATCAAAGTACTTAGGAAATTACCCTTAAATTTCAATTTAAATTTAGTTTTAAAACTTATCAAAGTTTTAAATAAATGAACCTTTAAATTGCCAATCAAACAAAGATATGGAAATTTTTAAAGTTAAAGTCATTTCAAAACTTTCAATAATTTAAATTTCCATTTTAATTTTGAAACTTCAAATTTTAAATCTTCTTTAAAATTTAAAACTGCACTTCAAATTTTAATTTTGAATTTCCAGATTTTAAATAACTTTAAATCTACTCACATTTTTAAAATCTTATTATTAAAAATGT
This sequence comes from Allium cepa, assembly GCA_030765085.1. Taxonomy (NCBI): domain Eukaryota; kingdom Viridiplantae; phylum Streptophyta; class Magnoliopsida; order Asparagales; family Amaryllidaceae; genus Allium; species Allium cepa. The sequence goes on along the minus strand of CM060931.1, from coordinate 83,197,113 downwards.
TTAAACTATCTTATCAACATGATATAGTTAATAAAGTTAAATTTTTAAACTTAAGTTTCTGTTTTAAAAACTGAAATTTTAAATTCAAATGAGAAATTAAACTTGCATTTAAATTTGAACTTAAATTTTTCTCAAACCATAAACTGCAGATTTAAAAAGGTTTAAATCCAGATTTGCAGAAAACAGAAAGAAAAAAACAGGTTTCAACTCAAACTTGGAATTTATTTTCAAAGTAATTCAAACTTGGATTAAGTTTTAAAATTAAGTTTTAAACCTAAACCTTATTTAAAACCTATAACTACAGATTTTAAAAAGTTTAAAATCCATATTTTATAAAAAAAAACACAGTATCCTCTGTAACCTGAAATTACATAGTAACCCGAGAGATCAAGATTTTGCTTCGGGTTTCACACTTGATTTTCCCGAGTCATTTCCCTATCCACTTCGAGGAAAACACAGACCTACCCCTAGAACACATCCAAACCAAAACAGTTAACCAGAAATCATGTCGCACCACCTCTGGTGATCATCAGTGATGATCCAACAACCTCCAGAAACCCCTCAATACCCTGACTACAACACCAGGTTGAACAAAAATTCAAGCATTCAAATTGTAGCTCTGAAAACCCCCAAATTCACAAACCTGGAAAAAAATATTACAGGTTTCTATTCAAACCTGTCAACGGCCATTTCGAGTTGCTCCGACCACCTGCAGTCCATCCATTCCAACCTCGAACTCCTCCACATACCCACTTCATAATCCCCAAGTACCAGAATATTCGGTCAACTCTACAACTCAAACTGATTCAAAGCTCAACCCAATTCAAAAACTAGGGTTCATACCCTGAAAACCAAAACTGTATCTTCCCTAAACAATAAAATCCCTATCTCTGATTTTTCTAAGGTTCTATAGTCCTTACCTTATAACTCAGCAAGAATTTTGAGTTTCTTAAACTACAGATTTGCAAAATTTTTGCTTATATTCAATTTTGATTCAAGAACAAACTGTTTCTATTTATACTTACTTAAGTTTAGCTAACTTCAGACAGACAACATTTTATCAAATAAATATTATGATTCTAATCTAAAGTAAGCAAACTAATTTTAATTACTTAAAGACAGATACTAACAAAAAATTTAACAGATTTTGGTGGATTCCTTTAAATAGGAAGATGAATTCAAAGTCACCGCAGAGCATATCCAACATGCATTCACAAACATATTACCAAACTTTTATGAACACAAACATTACTAAATTATATCTAACATAAGCATGCAACCTATTTAAAAATTTTAAAAAAAAAATTAAGTTACTCACCGTTTAAAAAATGCAGACCGCTGATCATTTGAATTTGCAAAGAACAAATGCAGGCTTCCTCTGTTGTTATAAGTCTGGGTTGCTCATGCTTTCCCTAGTCACTTGCATGTAGATGTAGATGCAGTTTTGCCTATATTTCCTGACCCAAATGCTAGCATGCAGGTGTTTAGATGAACTTGTATATGCAGAAAATAAAAGTGTGCAGGCTTCATCTTTGAATTTGAAGAGGAAATGCAGTATTCTGATCTTTGATGATTTGTGGATGCAGATTTGATTGTGCAGGTTTTGTATTTGAATATGCAGGTTGTAGGTGAATCAAATGCAGATTTGAATATGCAGATTTTTCTTTGATTTGAGGAAATGCAGATTGATGGATTTGTGAATTGCAAATATGAAAATGAATTTTGATCTTCATTTGATTTAGGAGATGAAAATGCATTATGTATGAATGATGCAAACTAATGTATTTTCAGATTTAATGTAAGAAAAGAAAATAAAAACAAAATTAACACTTGTCTATTTTTTAACACTTGTCAAATGAATGCATAAGAATTAAACACTTGTTTTCTCCTTTAAAATGATTAGTGCTAATTACAAATGTATGTTATATTAGCTTAAATTAAGTTGTTGGTTTAAATTTGAATATGTGTATGAATTTATAAATGAAAACAAAACATGTTTACAAATGAAACTTATCCATATAAAAAGAAAATTAAAACAATCAACAATATAAAATTTTATACTTTTAAATTTAAATTCAACTAAATTCAAAATCAAATATTTTTCAAATCAAGTTATAAATAATAATTCAAATTGAAATAAAAATTACAAATTCTTATTCAAAATTTATTTATAAGTCAATACAATATTAATATTATTTTATAAATCTTTTTTATTAAATAAAAATCATTTTACAAAATATTCATTTTATTAAGCCATAAAACCAATTTGTTAAATTTATTCTAAATTTAAAACAAAACCAATTTATTTAAAATATGAACCATATATTTATATTGTAAACAGAAATCAATTTATATCATTTAAAAGATAAAATAACCAATTTAAATATTTATTGAAGAAGATTATTACATTTATCTGAATAATTATTAACAGATTATCAATATCAATTTAAATTTAACTACAGATTATTAAATTGATATTGTCAAAAATTCGGGGATGTTACAATCCTTCCCCCTTAATAGAATTTCGTCCTCGAAATTTAAAACAAAGGTAATTTAATAATCTCATTAAATTTTAATTTTAAAAATACATGCATTTATCAAACATATGCTAACAACCAAAACAACCAATTCAACTAATCAAACAAATCTAATTATCCAGACAAAATTCTAGATAAAATTTTATCGAGTTTCCCCAGGTATATATATATATATATATATATATATATATATATATATATATATATATATATAATACTCGTCCTAGAGAATCCAAACAAACAATACTATGAAGCTACAAAGCTCCTATCAACTATATCTATAACACTAGACAAGATATCAGACTACAAACGAGTCTGACTCAACAACCAAATCTACAGAACTGTTAGTTCCACAACCAGAGATAGATCAATCACTTACTCCAAGAATACAGAAAAGATCCAAAACACTTCAGAGATAGCTTCTCAAACTTACCCAAATTATAGCTCACTTTATGATCAGAGAAAACTTATCCAAAATTAAAATCTCCGATTTCAGAGTCCAAATTTCTCCGACTCTTATCCACAAAACTTCTTCAAACAATCCTGGGCTGTCTACAAACTTATTGATCAGCTCAACCTTCGCTGATGTCTCTAGAAACAAACAAGCCCAATCAACACAATAAAATGATCTCCTCAAGATCAACCAAAATCAAGAACTCAAACTCAACTCCTCAACATCAGAAAACAACAACTCACTTCTCCTGTCCGGGAAAAGAAAAGCAGATACACTTCTAAACTGCTTCCGCTGCTCAACTCTGATCCGAAGTAGAAGAAAATGCTGAAGAAGAACACGAGCACAAACTGGACAACATGCCCTAGAGATATGGTTCAACAAATCCATAAGAAACTTCAGAAGTTCCTCCAAAATTCCGAGCTGCTACACCAACTCAATCTCCTGGAATCATTCTTCTATAAAGCTGAACCACCGGTACCACTCCTGGAATTCTAGTCGATAAGAAAAGCTCAATCTCCAGATGCGAACCAAACTCTGACTTCATTCAGAAAAACTCAGATAACCCAAGAGAATACTCAAACAATCGCAAGTCACTTTTGCGAACCACCAAACCAAATCCAAGTAAAACTGTTCTTCCTTAACCAAATAGAACAGCTTAAACTTAACTGGCCAACCCATTGAAGAAACGGGTCCACTCAACTGCTTCTGAACTCCACCCCAGAAAAACTGCTAAGTCAAAAGATCTCTTGCCAACACCGATAACATTCCAAGCTACACTGCTGCCACCGATGCCAAAGAATTCTAGAACAAAGCTCTCCGAGAAACTCGAACCTCAAAGCAAACAGAAACTCCAGCTGAACACAGCCCAACACTGAAACAGACTCACTTCCTTAACTTGTTCCAAAGAAAACATCTTCGAAAACGTCCATAGTCACTGCATCTCATCACGCAGCTACTATTTCCTGAAGTAATCAAAATACCATCACTCGCTACTGCCAAACCAATAGATCCAAACACTACTCATCCACTTCAGAAATGAACTCCGAACCTTCATAGGTTTCCTTCAGAGATCAATGAAATCCTTCATCACAACAGAACTCACTCGAGACGGTATTAGGTCTACAGTCTCGACAAATACACCTCCAACCTCAAACATTCAAACTCCTACCAATGATAGTCGTGTCACACACTACTACCCCATCTACCTTTATAACTTATATTGGAAAACCTGAACAGGTAACCCAACAGATAGGTAGAAATATATATATATATATATATATATATATATATATATATATATATTATATATATATATATTATATATAAAAATTACAAATACGCTCTCTCAAGAAAGACACCACTATAGAGCCTAGGTATTCACTCAACCTAATGCTCCCTAAGAAAGATACACTTCAGAGCCTAGGTATTCACTCAGCCTAATGCTCTGATACCAACTGTCAACGACCCGGCTTTCCACTCCTGGAAAATCGCGTCATGAATTAAGAAAGAAAGGGATAGAAAAGAGAATAGAAAGAAGAGAAGAAAGAAACAACACATCAGAATCTAACAGCGAAACGAATAAACTATATTAATAACATAAATATTACATAGTTTACAACAATATCAGAGTACACAGATATACAACACATACTAGACAGTTATAAATACCTGTCTAGTTATACAACCCAATACAACAACTCAGAGAACACACAGCGGAAAACTATATATATCTACTCGCAGAAGCCTCCTGCTCCATTGCTCCTCCACAATTCGTCAAAGCTAATCCTGAATCCTAACCTGAATTCCCTTGACTACTCATAAAAATTTGAGTACCCAAGAGTTTATGAAAAACAAAAATAAACTCCGGGTCAGACATGGGTCTGGTGTGAGTAACAGGTTAAAGTTGCTTAACTTTTAAAAACCTTTTGAAAAGAAAGGTATCACGTAAGACTTCCCACACATAAACATGGAAAAGTTTTTACCTTACGCTAACCAAAACATTTGATAGGAAATCCGATGATATTATAATAGTGTCTAGGGTTTTCAAATAAATAAGAAAATAGCCGAAATTGTTACATTCATTAAATTCCAGCTACTAGCCACAAAAGTGGGTAATACAATCAAAACCGTTTGCACTTATTGAGTTTTGGATTCCATACAATGGCAGGGCTACTGGGTACCGCCCGTCACAGTACGTGGCCTAGATCAACGTACCGAGGATCACTCCCGACCCCCTGCAACACAAAGCCGGACCCATTCCTTACTGAATAGTTCCGAACAAGACAACCCCGTGGTTGTAGCTAGCAACCACCCACACAGCCGAATATAAAGGGACTTCCAGACAGGGATCAATCTTGCTCTCCAGTGGACGCGACCCACGAAGCTTTGCTGCACCTCCCTTGTTTTAGCCATTTCCGGCAGATGAGGCTTGAGGCTACGATTACCTTTATAGGACATCTCACTTAGAATGCTCATCGTCCACCTGACGATGTGCTGAAAGCATTCGATCCATACAAGTTCGTTCCGGGTTCGAACGAAACCGTAGGCATTATCTCGTTACACTCATTTTGAAATCACCCTCAGAGTTAACGACAATAACCCTTGCACTCTAAATCACCATCTCGAATCTATAAGAACTAATTCCGTCAACTCATTACGGAATCACCCACAGAGTTATACTGACTCATAGTCCTTACACCTCGAGTCTTCACAAAGCTCCACTTTGATACACGACCTAACGTTATTTGGAATCGATGTGGTTTTCGGATATCCACATATGAAAACCCGATCCCGGTCTCATCGAAAACCAAAGCGTGTCTTTTAAGGTCCAAGTTGTTTTAAATTTAAAACAATTCAATCACAGTATTTATATACACACAGATAGATAATTCATAAATCATAACTGATAATTAACATTATCACATCACAGGTAATTCACATCATCAATATCATATAGATATACCATATATCATCATCACACTAGACAATCTAAGTTATCATCACAATTAAATCAAACATCCATACCACACAATATCATTTATCTCATTACTGAGATTTCAAAACATCCAAGTCAATCAATGACGTCCATTCATCCATAAGCAAAGATTTACTCATCACAGTATAATTAATTTAAAATGAATTAAATTAACTATCTCTAATTAATTTAAAATGAATTAAATTAATTACCCATCTTTGAATTAATTTAAAATTAATTAAATTAATTACTTCATCAATACAAATCTTGCTTACTCAATCATTAAATTGATTACAATAAATTAATCATTCATTATTAATCACCTTAATTAATTACTCTTGATTAATTATCCTTAATTACACTTGTGTAATTATCCTTAATTAATTTCACAAAATTAATTATTCTCAACTAAACAGTAATTAATCTTTAATTACTTCAATTAATTAATTAATCATAATTAATTACATTAATTCTTAATTAACTACATTAATTAATTACTTTTAATTACCTATTATTGATTAATTAATCATAATTAATCAACTTTAATTAAATAATTAATGATCCTTAATTATTTCTTAAGTTAATCACTTTAAGTAATTAAACAATTTAATTACCACATTAAACCAAATTAATCATCCTTAATTTTATTTCTTAATTAATGCCTTGATTAATTACTAAATAATTAATCCAAATTATCTCATACTTAACATCTCCTTAATTACAATCTGTAATTATTAAACAATTACTTAACTAAGTAATTTCCAAATCATTAATTGCATAAAGTAATTATTTATAAAACTCAAGTGTTTATAATTAATTAAACTTAATTAATTAAAATTAAACAATCACATTAAAATAAATTAATTACATTAAGTAATTAATTTCTTAATTACTTTATCAAGTAATTATACTCAAACCATTTTTAATTGATTATTATTAAATTAATTAATCTAATTAATTATAAAAATTAACTACACTAATTAATTGTTAAATAATCATGGTTAATGACCTTCATTAACCATCCTCAAATTATTTTATAAAGTAATTAACTTAAATTAATTACCATTTGAATTATCTTTAATCATTCATTAATTAAAATTAATTATTAAACTAATTAACCTTAATTTAAAACTTAATTATATAATTAATATTCATTTATCATTAATTAATAACTTAATTAATGATCTAAATTTTGAATTGATTAATCATTAATCAATTATTAATTCCAAATTTAAATAATTAATTAAATTAATTAACTAATCTTAATTACCTATTAATTAATTTTAAAATATAAATCTTAGTCAAATTTTCAAAATAAAACATAACTTAATTATGTTTAAAACAATTTAATTCAAATCAAAGTACTTAGGAAATTACCCTTAAATTTCAATTTAAATTTAGTTTTAAAACTTATCAAAGTTTTAAATAAATGAACCTTTAAATTGCCAATCAAACAAAGATATGGAAATTTTTAAAGTTAAAGTCATTTCAAAACTTTCAATAATTTAAATTTCCATTTTAATTTTGAAACTTCAAATTTTAAATCTTATTTAAAATTTAAAACTGCACTTCAAATTTTAATTTTGAATTTCCAGATTTTAAATAACTTTAAATCTACTCACATTTTTAAAATCTTATTATTAAAAATGTTTAAACTATCTTAACAACATGATATAGTTAATAAAGTTAAATTTTTAAACTTAAGTTTCTGTTTTAAAAACTGAAATTTTAAATTCAAATGAGAAATTAAACTTGCATTTAAATTTGAACTTAAATTTTTCTCAAACCATAAACTGCAGATTTAAAAAGGTTTAAATCCAGATTTGCAGAAAACAGAAAAAAAAACAGGTTTCAACTCAAACCTGGAATTTATTTTCAAAGTAATTCAAACTTGGATTAAGTTTTAAAATTAAGTTTTAAACCTAAACCTTATTTAAAACCTATAACTACAGATTTTAAAAAGTTTAAAACCCATATTTTAAAAGTTTAAAATCCATATTTTATAAAAACAAAACACAGTATCCTCTGTAACCTGAAATTACAGAGTAACCCGAGAGATCAAGATTTTGCTTCGGGTTTCACACTTGATTTCCCCGAGTCATTTCCCTATCCACTTCGAGGAAAACACAGACCTACCCCTAGAACACATCCAAACCAAAACAGTTAACCAGAAATCATGTCGCACCACCTCTAGTGATCATCAGTGATGATCCAACAACCTCCAGAAACCCCTCAATACCCTAACTACAACACCAGGTTGAACAAAAATTCAAGCATTCAAATTGTAGCTCTGAAAACCCCCAAATTCACAAACCTGGAAAAAAATATTACAGGTTTCTATTCAAACCTGTCAACGGCCATTTCGAGTTGCTCCGACCACCTGCAGTCCATCCATTCCAACCTCGAACTCCTCCACATACCCACTTCATAATCCCCAAGTACCAGAATACTCGGTCAACTCTACAACTCAAACTGATTCAAAGCTCAACCTAATTCAAAAACTAGGGTTCATACCCTGAAAACCAAAACTGTATCTTCCCTAAACAATAAAATCCCTATCTCTGATTTTTCTAAGGTTCTATAGTCCTTACCTTATAACTCAGCAAGAATTTTGAGTTTCTTAAACTACAGATTTGCAAAATTTTTGCTTATATTCAATTTTGATTCAAAAACAAACTGTTTCTATTTATACTTACTTAAGTTTAGCTAACTTCAGACAGACAACATTTTATCAAATAAATATTATGATTCTAATCTAAAGTAAGCAAACTAATTTTAATTACTTAAAGACAGATACTAACAAAAAATTTAACAGATTTTGGTGGATTCCTTTAAATAGGAAGATGAATTCAAAGTCACCGCAGAGCATATCCAACATGCATTCACAAACATATTACCAAACTTTTATGAACACAAACATTACTAAATTATATCTAACATAAGCATGCAACCTATTTAAAAATTTTAAAAAAAAATTAAGTTACTCACCGTTTAAAAAATGCAGACCACTGATCATTTGAATTTGCAGAGAACAAATGCAGGCTTCCTCTGTTGTTATAAGTCTGGGTTGCTCATGCTTTCCCTAATCACTTGCATGTAGATGTAGATGCAGTTTTGCCTATATTTCCTGACCCAAATGCTAGCATGCAGGTGTTTAGATGAACTTGTATATGCAGATTTGTGGATTCTTTTATATGCAGAAAATAAAAGTGTGCAGGCTTCATCTTTGAATTTGAAGAGGAAATGCAGTATTCTGATCTTTGATGATTTGTGGATGCAGATTTGATTGTGCAGGTTTTGTATTTGAATATGCAGGTTGTAGGTGAATCAAATGCAGATTTGAATATGCAGATTTTTCTTTGATTTGAGGAAATGCAGATTGATGGATTTGTGAATTGCAAATATGAAAATGAATTTTGATCTTCATTTGATTTAGGAGATGAAAATGCATTATGTATGAATGATGCAAACTAATGTATTTTCAGATTTAATGTAAGAAAAGAAAATAAAAACAAAATTAACACTTGTCTATTTTTTAACACTTGTCAAATGAATGCATAAGAATCAAACACTTGTTTTCTCCTTTAAAATGATTAGTGCTAATTACAAATGTATGTTATATTAGCTTAAATTAAGTTGTTAGTTTAAATTTGAATATGTGTATGAATTTATAAATGAAAACAAAACATGTTTACAAATGAAACTTATCCATATAAAAAGAAAATTAAAACAATCAACAATATAAAATTTTATACTTTTAAATTTAAATTCAACTAAATTCAAAATCAAATATTTTTCAAATCAAGTTATAAATAATAATTCAAATTGAAATAAAAATTACAAATTCTTATTCAAAATTTATTTATAAGTCAATACAATATTAATATTATTTTATAAATCTTTTTTATTAAATAAAAATCATTTTACAAAATATTCATTTTATTAAGCCATAAAACCAATTTGTTAAATTTATTCTAAATTTAAAACAAAACCAATTTATTTAAAATATGAACCATATATTTATATTGTAAACAGAAATCAATTTATATCATTTAAAAGATAAAATAACCAATTTAAATATTTATTGAAGAAGATTATTACATTTATCTGAATAATTATTAACAGATTATCAATATCAAATTAAATTTAACTACAGATTATTAAATTGATATTGTCAAAAATTCCGGGATGTTACAATATATATATACACACACACACACACACATACGTGTGTGTGTATGTATACATACGTGTGTGTGTGTATACATATATATGTGTGTGCATATGTACATACACCCACACACATATGTGTGTATATGTACATATATACACATATATATTATGTATGTGTATATATGTACATATACATAAATATGTGTGTGTATGAGTATGTACATATACATATATATGTGTGTGTGTACATATATATATGTGTGTGTGTGTGTGTGTGTGTGTACATATACATATGTATTTACATATGTGTGTGTGTGTGTATGTATATACATTATTTTGTAATCTTTCTGTTTCGAAGTTATACTATTTCTATAAAGTAGTACAACAATTGTTTACGTTTAAAACAGCACTCCGTTGTTGTTATTGCTATAGTTTGTTTTTGTAAATTCATTACAACAATAGTTATTGTTCAAAATTACTAATACATAATTCTAAAGTAGTGGAAATCTGATTTGTAAACTTGTATAAGGAGTTTATAACTGATTGATTTCTGTTTTTGTATACACTTTGTATAACATATGAAACACAATATCCAAAATTGTGTTGACTATTTAAGAATCAACTAGTATAAATTTGGGACACGCAAAAAGGGGAAAGAAGAAGAGAATCAGCAGTGTTGTGCCTAAAAGAAAACATCTGTGGGGTAAAAATTGCATCAACAGTTAAATGGAAAAACGGGGGAGTGACACATACTGCTGTAACTGCAATGTCACATTTTGATTTTCATATGCAGAACACATGAAAGAATACCATCTTCCTACTATTGACATCAAGGCTAAGACTGTATGTAATCCTGCAGAAAATGCACACAAAAATATATCAGAATAGCAATTGCTAGCAGTTAATACGCAGGGTTTGAAGGAAACTCATCACCCATGTATGATAATATGTTCATGAGTACATTATTTGTTGAAGAGTTTGCAGAAAAACTACAATAAAGAAGGCTAATCAAGTATGGATATACTCTAACATAAACCAGAGTTGTGCAATATATATATGTATGTACGTACATATATATGTATGTACGTACATATATATGTATGTACGTGTACATATATGTACATGTACATATGTATGTACATATATGTACATGTACATATGTATGTATATGTACATGTACATATGTATGTATATGTACATATATTCAACCCACGTGACAGAGGAGAGAAAGACTGAATATTTAAATATAAACATATGGTGGATAACAGGAGGCTACATGATGATGCTAAATAAAGAGAATGCAGATCCTAGCTCATATATATTAGGTATGTATGTATTACGTGTGTGTGTGTGTATTACGTATATATATGTATATGTACATGTATTGTGTGTGTGTGTATTATGTGTGTGTGTGTTATGTGTGTGTGTTATGTATTATGTACATAAATGAGGCAACCGCTACTTGTGAGCCCAACCATAACCGCAACCGCAGAGGATATAGGTTATAACAGTTTCCCGTTTGACATGGTTAACCACCGAAAAAAATTGGTACCAACCATCTAATATGGTATGGGTCTGGCTCAGTTAATATGTTCGATCCATTGTTGCACTTTTTTTTTGGCACTTTTACATGTTTTTCAAAATTATCAACCAAGAACAAATATATAAGAACGGTATGAAAATAAAAACAGAAAATAAAAACAGAAAATAAAAATAAAAAATAAAGAAAGCCAAACAAATATTTCAACTGCATAGACCATGTTATATATGAAACAAAATGAACGTTTGAGAATACTGCTACTTATCATATGGGCAAAATAGATAAATTACCAGTGAAAAAAAGGCAGTGTAGTTGAACATTGGTTTGAAAAATCTGAACCATCACTAACGCTGCTACGAAAACAGCAACTGATAAAACCAAAAAGTTATCATTTTATGGGTATGGCATGTGGCTACTGTTTTTATATGGGTGAAAATGACAAGTGAATGCTAACAGTAAATCATTTCATGCTATTTCTTTACGGAAAATGCTACTCTTACTTACAAACTTGCAAGTAAGACCTGCTTACAAGAGATTAGGTATGTAAGTTCCACAACACATGTGGATTCCACATTCTTATTTTGTTTCTTGTAAATAAGATTTACTTACAAAATTGCAAGTAAAGGTAACAAAGTCTTTTATTTACACTCCAAACCTGATTTTACTGTATCAAAATTATTCTTATTAAAGATTGATGATAATTAAGGCTCGAGACAATGGTTCAAACTGAAAAGATGAAAATCATATGAAGTTATAATTAAGCCATCTATCTAAAAGAAAAGAGGACTTGCCAAATCATCATTCTAATGGGTCGAAAGCAGAATGTAAAACTTCTTCGAGCTGCTTCTCAGCAGCAGCATACTGCCTCTTTTTATCCTCTATAGCCAATGCAGCAAGAGCTTTGTCCTATGTTTATTGTGTTTACTTTATTAATCAGGAGAAACCAATGTTTTTTTTTTTTTTTGCAGTATACAAGAGAAACAATCAATACTTAAAAATAGACTTAAAATTAGACGCATACTGGAGGCAAGTCTTGATAACTCCTCAAGGTGTCCAGGATTGGTTTTGTTTTCTTTTCCAGATCCTTTCTATGCTCAGACATTTCCATCAACACACCATGATTAATCTCAGGAGTGTAACCAACCCGAGTCAATATAGCCTGCATAATGAGTTTATTTTTAGCTCTTCAGGAGAAAATTAATGATATAAATATGCACAAATTAAAAGATAGCTCTTTGTATTTGACTTTGATTGATGAATAATTAACTTAAATATGTAGAATTGTATGTCATGACTGCTTATATTGCATTCTAGACATGGAACCTACTATAGTGTAAATTTCTAGCAGAAAATGGATAGCTAAAGTACATACATACACATTTCCTAGTTTTATATAATACAGCACACGATAAACATGTTTAAGCACTGTGACGGTATTTTCTGCTCTCTTCTTTTTTATCTTTATGAGTAACAAGATTCAATGAATTCAAATTTGTAATGTTAAACAAGATGTTAGGCGCATATACATAACCTCAAACACTTATACGGATCATAGTATGCTAATTCAAATTGCATTTTATGGGCTGACATTGACTTGACTTGTAGTTTTGTTTGAAAAATGCGTAGATGTGAAAATCTATTACTTAATACTTAAAGCAGGATCTGCCATCTGCTGAAGTGCCACAACTGCTTTCCTTTATTTCAAAATAACAATTTGCGGTTCCCTCCTTTTCATTTCTACGCAAAAAATATACTAACTGCTTTCCATCCACTATTTCCCTAATCCATTTTCCATCCAACAATTTTCTTCTCCCCTAAACTGCTTCCTCTCATTCAAACCGCTTCCCCACAAAATTTCTTCCCCTCTCACAATTTCTTTCTACTACTCCTTATTCCAACCGTCAAAATAAAATTCTTCCATTATCTTTCTCATTGCTCTTATCCCTGTAACTGAAGAGTTGCAAAAATAGTTTGCAACCATCAACAGTCCCAAATCGATAAATCTATCTCTTTGTTGCTAACTGCTCACAAAGGTACTCTTTACATCGATGCTTGATTTTCAATTCGTTGTTGTATTCTCTACGTTTGATTTTAATTCGTTTTTTTTATTTTCTATGTTTATCCGGGTTCGACTACTTACGAAGTTTGTTACTTGCTCTGTTGTAATAATTATTTCACTGGGATTCGATAATTAGGTTTCGATTGGAAGAAAACTGTGTAGTTTTATGGCTATAATTGTTTTCCATTTTGAATCAAACTTTCAATTTGTCTCACAAGCTGATTGTCAATCTGAATACTTTAGCTTATTTGTTATCTTAAGTATTTTAGGTGATACTTTTACACTGATCTACAAAATTATTTCCTCTAGCCTGCTATGGGATTTAGGTGTGCTTATGAGAGTGACGCATCTGCGGATAAGGCGGTGCCTATCCAACAAAATTCGCGTCTAATTCAGGTACCTCTATGCATGTTTTCATATTTGAATTAACTTCTCTATAGCCTTGGTAAAATTTAGATGGTTGTGCCTTGGTAAAATTTAGATGGTTATTTTTAAGTCTATGATATGTTCCGAATGGGGAACTTTTATTTTAATTTTATTATTATTATATTTATAGATTTTTTGATACAATATACTTACTAACTCTGCTCTGTGGTGCTGCTGTAGTTTGAAGACAAAAGGATTCGAAGCATCAGCTAAAGAAAACTGTCTCTTGTACATACAACTCAATGCTTCTTTTTGCCAAATAGTACAAATATTACTTAGTTGTCATCTAAACTTACTAACTCTATCTATGCACTTTATATATATATATATATATATATATATATATATATATCTTTTTTTAGTCGCACAACGCTTTGCTCATAAGAGGTGAATCCAAAACCATTCATGTTACATCGAGACTTGACGGAGCAAAATGCTTCTTTGAGAGAACTTGAGAATAAAATGGAAGTGTTTGTAATGAATTACAGGGTGTTAACACTAAGGATTGAGTCCTCTCAGACCTATACCTGAAGGCTGAAATCTTTGGTTTCATACTATCCAGACTAACTACAGAGGATTTCATGTTTGTAGAGGTCTATGATGCAATAAAGGATCCACATCCGTAGGAGGCATTTTCTATTGCGCTCCTTTTTCCTTTCAAATTTTAGTCATTTATTCAACATACATATATGAATATTCAGTGTCCTTTGGAATTGAATCGCTAATTCGTGTGCTTGACAAAACATGTGCTTACCAAGATTTCTTTATGTCTTGATAACATAAACGTTGTAAGTATCAAATACAAACAATTTAACTATTGTCGACCAAAAGCGAGAGGCAAATATGTGGCCATGGCTAAATACTTGAGAAGATACCATTGCTGAAATGAGGATAGGCACTATTGCTGAAATGAGGGATTTATGTTTCAAATTAATCTATCTTTTTTTCCATTTATTTGTAGCCTATTATAAAATAATATAATGACAACTTTTTACCCATGCAGTGGACATTAAAGTAATACATTGAGTAGAAAAAAAATCAAATTTGATTTTAAATTATGACTCAAATATGATAATCTTTCGTTTATGAAATTCAGTTGTGTTTTATAATACTAAAGCTTAGACATGTGTATGGTGCAAATTGCTACTATTACACAATATAATAACCAAAATGATTCTTACTTATTTTATTTACATGCAGATTGAGTAGGTCAAACATTAAAGTGATTGAGGCCTTGGCTTCTTTAAATCTGTTTCATGCTTGCTTCGATCATGGCAAACTACAATTACAGCTATGTCAAAAAAAATTATCATTATATGCCTTAGTAAAACAGTCGATTTAAGAAAAATATCAACATTTCCTTCACACTACAAGAGGTGTGGAAAATGTTTTGTTAACAAGTTTTGGCTCTTACTCTATATTCAAACATATATGATACATAATTTTAATATCCTTAGTTCCTCCTTTTTTTAACAACGTTATAATATTACATATTATTACGGTTCACTAGATGTAGTAACAGTAGTATGTCTACCATGACATGCTCATCATCGACTACAAACCCTCTGAACTTATCACTTTCTGTGCAACTGTTATATAACCGTTATACAACCGTACTTTATAAGATCCCTTTTCTATCGCATGAATTTATCATGTATCAAATTCATCCCGACACTAAACAAGATAGAGGCAAGTTCGTAGTTCGCTTCTCTAATGATGGTAGGTAACCACAATTTTTCCTAATATTTACTTACAAATGCAATTTTCAAACAGTCCTTATCTAATACGGTTAATGCCCTAAATTCAGTGATGTTTCTACTCATTAAGTGTAATAGACTATCAAATTGCTCATTATTTTGTCAAAACAAAGATTCCAATTTCGTACTGTCCATATTTGTAAATGGGATTTTCAATTCGCCAAACTGAGAGCTATTGTTCATGTGCTTTAAATTTTGCTAAATTAAGAAGTGGCAGCAGACTCTGTTTTACATTGGTTTTCATTTTCCCTTATGAAGTTTTGTATAATCAAAACTATAGGATATGCTATCAGGACTGTTAACACTGCATATGCTATTTTAGTTGGCAACTAAACAATACAGACCCACTAGATATTGTTTTTAACACTTACCATTGACTAAGCTTCCTTCTGTTCCTTGAATTTTTAAGCTTCAAAGTGAATAAACTGTAAGTTTAGTATGTCAACGGTTGCTACTTTTAATGTACTAATTAATTTTTAAATAAAGCATTGTGATTTTTAAACAAAGCACTCTGTTTAGTCTGCAGAAAACCTTTATTGCCTAAAGATTTATGATTTTTAATGCTTCTTTACAAACGAACACGAAAGAGTATTTTTATGTATAGGAGTTGGTTAGCAATTGGGTTATGTCGAGTTTGTGTTGAGTTAATTCGTTTCATGCAATAAATATGTTAAGTGTACTCACCTATTTATGTAAAGAGGTGGGCTTATGAAAATCCAGTTTCTATTGTTTATGGATAAAAGCGCTATATTCGATCCATTTAACCAAAGCAAGTGTAATTTTGAAGAATATACAGCTGATAGAAATTTGGAGAACATAACTAAAGAAACTGGTTGAAGCACCAAACATCACCAAAGCAAGTGTAATTTTCATGGTGTTAAGACTAAAGCACGAGTGCTGGCAAGAATGAAAATTGAGATCTGAAGCGGATTATGCTTAGGCATCAGTTGAAGAATACGTTATCAAAGCCATGAGGATCAGTAGCAATCGTGCACAAGAGTGGTTGATGCACAAACTAAATATAGCGAGCATAGGCTTATTCACTTAATTTGATATGTATGAGTTGAGAATTTTGTCATATTTTATAGATCATATCTTAAAATTGCTTATGTGTAATAGATTCAGGAGTCCTATTCTTTTGCAAAATGTTAAAGCGTGGTCTAGCCTTATAAATTTTTCTTTAACTAATAAAATTTGCCACAAATGAAACATGACAATTATTTGATAGCTAAGTTTCCTTTTTACTACGCTTTAACTATATGTGATTATGTATTCCATTGTGGAAGTAGTTTAGTCCTTTTTAGCATGAGTATAGACTAAATTTGAAATGGTGCCAAGTAGCATAGCTACTCGAATGCTATTGTTGTATTTACATAATTTGTATACCAAGAAGATGCATTAATAAATGATTGGTGACAACAGATACTATATTCTTCTTCATATATACAATGTTGCTGAAACTTAAGTCACAGAACCAATGATAAGATAACACAGATCTTTAGCAAATAAAATAGACTATCTACCATTAACTGATATTTACGACAAAAAGACGTCAACCTAATAATAATCTAACAACATTATAAAATAACCCTTCACATTCATATGATCCACTGCATCCAAACAATGGTCGCCAAATCAATACCACATTGTCTCAAACCTGCCCGTGTGCGTAGCACGGGCCATTCACTAGTATTTCCAGATAAAGGGTACTATTAAAATGGATTTAATACAAATATAACTTGATACTACAATTGCAGCAATTTTTTTACTGCAATACCCTGCGATTTATTCCACAGTTAAATTATTACTGTTGAATAATTATCAAATTTGACGACCGTATAATTTCACTTTAGTAACGTAGAAATGTTCTGTCCATACTGTTAAAGCTCATTACGTGAAGAGAAGAAAGTTAATTGACATACACCCTTTTTTTTATATTAAAGATGACATCTCGACCAATAGAAAATGCTTTATACAGCTTTTGGTAACACTGACAAGTAAGTCATTGCTATAAGATTGCTAGAGCATCTCTAGCAGCATGTGGATTTCTAGGGTGAGAAAAATTTTAAAAAAAATGTGTCGATCCATCCCACTATTCCAACAGTTGAGTTGGCGGAATTGACCCCTTTTTTTAAAAGAAAAAAAATATATAAACGGTTTTCAAAAACCGTTTATACATTTTTAATACATCAAAACTCTATAACCAAAATAAGCAGAGACGTTCTTCCTTTTTAGCGTCTATCTGCAATTATGTAAGGTTAAATTTACTTACGTACGGTTGAGTATGATGATATATGTTAACCTATAGTTATGTGCAATTATGTTTATCATGTCTATGAAATAGAAACACACATCCATCCATATTTCGGTAAGTAGCAGATACACGGAAATACATACAAATAGAAAGCAATCATACATGATGCACAAAACATACATAGAAAATTTAAACTTAGATAAATAGACATTACGCTAAAAGGGCAGGCTTCAGATTGTTATTTGATTTGCATCGTATAGCTATTACAAAGCTCGTATGCATCGTGTCAAACAAAGCTAATTTGATATTCGAACCAGTAAAGTGGGTCGTAGGTTGTCCGAGACAACTCAAAACATCTTCTTTCACCTAAGATATAATTTTATGGTATATCCTACATGACCCACCAAATGTGACAAATACTTCTTGTTTTCAAAATCCTCAGTAATCTACAGTCCGGATGAGTGTTGAAAGTTACGTTAAATCCAAAAATCTTGCTTAACCTCTTCTTCCATGTGTCGATCATCTTGTATGCTTTAATCAACACTAAATAATCTGTTGGAGTATGTGCTTCGCTTGTCATTGTGAAATTATATACCTCATATAAACATAAGAATCGTACACACACATAAATAAATATACATACATGCACAATATGTGTATGTGTATTGTATGTATCTATATGTTAGTTACAGATAATCCAAACCAATTTAATTTATGAGGACTTGACCATACAAAGCAAACAAACAAACAGTTTGATGAAGTATTGAAGTGACCTTCTTACCCTGCATAAAAAATGGTATTGACCATTCAGAGAAGGAAAACAAAGATGACTAAAGATGAAAGGACCAGACACTGCATAAAACAGTTGAAATGACACTACAAAACAAAGAAACAAAAGTAAATTTTGAGAGAGAGAGAGAGAGAGGAAGACTGAACTAAAGAAAGTCGGTGAAAAAAGTTCACGAAAGACGTGCAAGTGATAAGGAAGAAGAAGAGTATTTTGCAAAAGACGTTTATCTTCTACCTGGAGATTTAGAGTACGTTTTAGCCACACAAAAAAACACGGCATTTTATAACGACAAAGACACCAAAAATAAAAGGAAAGCGTGGAAATGTAGATGTGTTGTAACGTTTAAATGTGTTTGTTTAATTATTTTCTTAGATCAATTTGTATTGGTAAGTTTAAAGTTTTGTGAGTGCTTTGTGTTTTATCAAATGGTATTATGTATTTTTGTCTTCAAATATTATAGTTTTGTGATTTTTCTTTGTCGAAAAATTGTGTGAAAGTCCATTTAAATATATAATTTTATTATTGTACTGTTATTGGCATCCAATATTATGTTTTTAGCTACCAAGATAATTTTAATTGATATCGATTTTTTATATAGATGCTACACTTAACCAAATTCAATTTTAATTCATATCGATTTTTTATATATGTTACACTTAACCATGAGCTATGGGTTTTATAAGTTCTAGATTATAGGATTAAGGAAAAAGAGTCTAAGTCGTAGTGTTTGGTCTTTGATCATTTTATTTATTTATTATTGTTATTGTTATTTTTATTATTATTGTTATTTACATTTGTATTTTTATCTTTATTTTTATTTTTACTTAGTCGCTATTTTTACTAATTTACTTATTTGACTTTATTATTGTTATTGTTATTGTTATTATTATAACCTTTAAATTACTCTTGTCACTTAGTTTCGAGTTCCATCTCTAGCCGACTCTAACTTGTTTGGAAAAATGTCTTTGTGGTTGTTGTTGTTGTGCTCCTAAATAGCCGTATGTTTTTTACTTTCAACGTCCGTTCACTGTCATACGGCGATAAACAACCATACAACTTTGATTTTCAACGGCCATTCGCCTACGTACGGTGATAAACAACCAAACAGTATTTTGGTGTCTATTTTATAAAACAATATAATATATTGTATTAGTAAACACGTAAATATAGTTTGTATGGTGGTCATTAGTTATGATAGTCGAAAGAGTTTTTCAGGGTGCATTTAGTAATACACTTTTTTTATTATTATTATAGTTAATATAGTGAAAAGAATGGTGTTTAAGATTTTAGACGGTCTTTGAAAAAAAAACTTTATCCTAAACAGTTTTCTCCACGCTAAAAAAAGGTGGGAGTAACATCCACTTATTCCCATCTTCATGCTCAAACTCACATTGCTGAAGCATGAGGAGGGTAAAATAAGTGGGATCTCCCCGCGCTTTTTCATCTTCCGCCACTTCTAGAGATTCTCTTATGGATAATATTGTGTTGTATTGATTAATTATAAATTTACTCGGACCATAATTTCATCTTAGCAATATATACCCTACCTTGTGTGAGCTAAATGCCAGATAAATTTTAATGATCTAACATGTCGAGATGCCCTACCTTGTAATTAGACTGCTGTAACATATACTGCTTCTCTTTTGCATCCATGATGTCCATATTTGTCTTCCACTGGCCCATTAGAGCTTCTCGAGCAGCAACATCTTTTTCAAACTTTGCGAAGGTTCTGTAATCAAAACAATTTAGCACTTCAAAGGTCTCCCAAACAAAAAGGCAAATTCAGAAGTAGTATAACTTTATTTATGTAAATTAAAAAAATTGAATTAGATGGGAAAAGAAATCTACAAGCCCAAATGAAAAGAAACAGCTCCTTATGGCTTTCTTATTTCGGTATGTACTGGGTTGCACAAGGGAAGAGTTCATGTTCAAATACAAATAATAGCATTATATGAAAATGATGAACTGTCTAGTGCATGTACAACACACTTGTTAGAGATACAACCTTTTTTTTTGTGCAATTTTGGTCAAGCACATTAAATGTGACTTGATTGCACTGGAAACCCTAACCATGAAGGCTAGGTTGTAATCTGCATCCAAGCATCTATTGTACAAGTGTCAATGCTAAATCCTACCATACGAAAGGCAACAACATGCAAACATGTTGACCTTGAGCATATTTAAAATTCTAGAAGCCCACGCCAAATCTGTAGTGTAGATGTTCAAGAATTCCAGTGGAACATTACAAACTTGCAAATCGGGCATGAAAAAATGCATGTCTTATCACATGTCAGTCCCCAAAAACTATCATGCAACGTGTCTTCAGAGTGGCATTAAAAAAAATGTAATTTCAAGTATTGCAAAACATGGATAAATCCTACTTTTTTAAATCATTAAGTTTGGCAATTGCTTTGCGTGTATACTCAAGAAGAACTTTGGACTCATTCTGCACCTTCACTCTTTTCTCCTCGGCATCCGCTTTCCTCAGGGAATGATTACTCATTGCAAGTATAAAACTGACACAAAAGGGCCAATCAGAATCAAGCCATCAATGCAACTCAAAATTTGCCGTTACGAAATAAATTACCTGCTATCTTCCGTATCTCTGACTGAAACCAAGTCAGCAACTTTGGCGACGACCTTAACACAGTCAACGGCATTAGGCGAAAGCTTATCGAATCCCAACCCGATCGCATCTAGAATCTCCTTAACCCTAGCGGCCTGAGCGCGGTACTCGGCGGCCTTAGATCGTAAATCAGCGGCGACGATGGAAGCGGAGCGGGATCTGGAGGTGGAAAGGGAGACGATGGAATGGAGGGTGGAGATCGAACGTGGGGTCAAGGAGAAGGATGGGATTTGATTCGGCGGGAAATGGGATGCGAGGAAGCTGTTTATTTCGGAGATGGCCGCGGTTGATGTTGTTGGGGTTGGCGTTCTGGTTGGGGATGGCGTGGGTTCCATTTTTCGGGGATTTCGCAGGATAATGTCATGGAGATTTCAAACTTAAATTTACTTCTATAACATCAACCCAACGTGCTCACAAAAAAACGGAAAAGTAATCCAACTCAGCTAAAATGTTAGTTCAGCCGAAAATCATAAAGCTGCCGTTAGACTATTTAGCCCCTGGTTTCCTCCCCTTCCTTTCAACATCCGCGTCTTTCTACATTTATTCTAGATGGATGTAGCATTTCCCTCAACGCAGATTTAATCTGTATCCTAATCAAAATTTAAATAAATAAAAATAATATATAAAATATTACATCATTATGTAAGTTTGTTAGTTGACGTTGTCAAATGCAACATCTAAAATTAGATAGCACATTAAACAGTATTTAATAATTAATTTGTCAAATTATCGTGACATTGTCATTTCACATTTTCGTTGATATAAAAAAATTGAATTAAATTACATGTTAATGACATGTAATTGACATTACAGCAAAAAAAATCATGTGTTAGAGATGGGTCTGTCAAATAATACTTTATATGCAGATAGCGTCACCGTATTTGCACTCGAAATTATTTCAAATATCGGATGTCCGCATTCGCGGATATGGATGAATATCGTATGGTTGTTCTATTTGTTAGCGATCGGTAAATCAAGAAGCATGCATACGAATATATGTACATTGATTTAACAACAAGTGGATATATAAATTCATGATATTGTAAATTATAATCTACTTACATGTAATGATATAGATTCACATATAAATAAACACGCACATGTGCGCGTGCGCGTAAACACGCACATATATACATATATATTGAATGTTACCTAATTATTGCCTTCCTGATGCACCTTGAATGTTGAATCAAACTTCTTGTATATATCTGATCTAAGTGCTTCCAGAATATGCAACAAACTAGAAGTAATCACCCCACCTTAAGCTAAATTTATTTGGTTTAATTTATTTGGTTTAATTTATTTGGATAGATGAAGGGAGGAACCCTATAATTTTTTGCTGCAAATAATGCTGGTGGAGGCTTGAAAAGTCCATGCAAATGAAGGGTATGTGATGATTAAATAGGCAAAGGAGATGAGGGAAAAGTGGAGATCTAGATCTCTTAGTTTTCCTCTTCCCATTCCTAATCAAAACCACTTTTCAGAATTCAAAATTCACCCCTTTTTCACCACCATATGGTCAACCGATACTGAATCTAGATGGGCCTTTAAAGCTTTTAAACCCAATTATTACTAATATTGTTTAAATTCATTTTAACATTTATCAATACCATATATTGATACATACGTATATAACTTTTGTATATGCATTTTATTATCACTTCAAATAAATAAAATTCAATAATTAGTATTTCATAAATATTAATTAATTAATTTATTTATAGCAATCGTAATTTAATTAAAGCATGTAGTGTTTCAAAGTGTTCAACATTTTGGTTATGCGACTCATATGTGTAAAATCAGCTAGCAATTAATACCGAACACATCGAATATCAACGCTCATACCTCGCCTTAGCTAGTGGCATGACGGTTTGGCCACATTTATCGCTTACACAATTTCGGTAAAATTCGATTTTACTATTTTAAGCAATCCTTGGTAGTAACAATTATTTACACTAATTATCTTCATCAAAACTATATTACATTAGGACTTAAGGAAATTTGTATCAGTCAAATTCCAATATCATCTGCATTCAACTTGTATAGTCCAAATATAAAGTCCTTAGTTCAATAATAACATTTATTATTAACCGAACTGCTTTGGCTTGAGGCACTGACTTCAAGTTGACAACGGTTGACAGTGAGACTAACCTCATATAACCAAGAAGACGAATTCTCTACTGAACAGTGTTTTACTTCCAATGCTTCAACTCAGACCCAACTGTAGTCGTTCGATGGGATACCATGCCATGATTTAACTATAATCAAAGTGAAGTGTCCATACTGCAATTCAACGGTATTTTCAAGTCGAGAAAACTATATAATATTGTCACTTTGATATTCTCTATTTAACTTTAGATATATAACTAAAAGAAAACTAACGAATAAGTCATTCCATAATTATCTAGTAATTATCAATATGTAACTCCTTGGTGCCCCCAACAGCCCCGAGTAATACACTGCCCATGCAACAACCCTCTTTAGAATAGGCCTAATTTTAGACCCAATAAAAGCCTATCGAACCTTAGCCCTTTCCAACGCTAGCTGTTGGTTCGTAAAATTGATAGAAAAAACAATATACATAGCCATTAATCTATACTTTTAGAATCTCACAGCGGAAGCGATAAAATATAAAAATAGAAATAAGTCGTTATTCATAAAAATTAAAATCTTAAAAATACAAAATATCAATCCCAAAATATCCATAATACAATATCTTAAAATAACATTAATATATCTGAAATTGGGTACATAAGAATAAATCAACAACAAAGATAAACGGATAATTGCTACAAATCATCACCCTACCTTCGTCTTCTCCATTAACATATTTTCCCCTAACCTATGGGTTATAATGAGGAGGGAGTCAGAAAAGCAATGTTAGTGAATGAAAATCTCAAGTCTTACCATAATAGTATTTATGCAGTATCTTTAGATAAGTAATATGTCTTACGCATCCTACACTATGTGTGACGACCCGGAAATTTTTAACAATTGAAATGGAATATTTAATTGATTTTAAATATTTGGAGATCAGTTTAACTTGAATTTCGAATATAAATATGATTTTGGCAATTTAATTATTAAATTTAATTTATTGAGATTGGGTAAAAATTTGAATCTTCAGTTTTTAGCTGTTTAAAAATATTTTCAAGGCTTCGGAAATTTATATTGATAATACTGGAGATGGTAGAATTTTTAAAATTGAATTTTAAAGCGATTTGTTCGGTTTTGAAATTATATTGTTTAAATCGATATTTAAAAAAATTGCCTTCCGAGGCACAGTCTCGAAATTCGACGAAACCAGTTCCATTGGATCCGTAATAATGTATTATCATCGAATTTCAATTTTCGTAGTGTTTGGAGTGATCGTTTGGCCATACGATAAGCAAACGCGCTGAAAATTAGATCGAAATTTAATTTAATATCTGGGTCCAAAAAGCTATCTTTTCCATACAATCGAATAGGACTCGGAACCTTTTCCATTGCGTTCGGAATAGGCATGTAACATTATAAACGTCTAGCGGCACGTCTCGATTGGAGATCGAGATTGAAAGTTGCTGGTTATCGAGGCAATTTCAATTTGAATTTAAATTAAATTTATATAAATATTCTTCTGCAATTGATAAATTTTAACACGTTTCATCATTTTTAACATTTGGCAAGATTTTCAACACGTGTTCGTTGGGAAAATTATACGAGAGCCAGTAAAATAGGAAGAAAAAAAAATATACGAACAAGTGAAAGCCTTTTCTTCTTCCCATTCAAATCCAATTCATAAAAAAAATCATGGCCGCGGTGACAATGAAAAAGGGAAAAAAAAATCCAGAACAAAATTCCGTTCTAAATCAGATCGAAGAAAAGTTTTTACGATCACTTGTTCTTCAATCAAAAAAATCATTCAACATAAGAAAAAAATGAAGGGAAGCTCGCGATTGGAAATTGCGATTCCAGTTAGGGGTGGTGACTCGGCAAATCGGAGGGAGCTCACGCTCGCGCTTGCGCACGTAAGAGAAACTTCGGGTTCGAGATGGCGACGGCAAGGGATTTCTCGATGTCGAAGGCGGCATTCGCGATGGCGCCGCGATTTCGCGCACGTGGAAGTTCAATCGAGGGGTGGATCGAGTGCTTCGTCAAAGGCGGCAGGCAGTGGAGTGGCGTGCAAATTTCTAGAAGCGGCACAGATTCGCGTTGGGGCGAGGCAGAGCAAGTTGAAGAGTTTTCGCTTATGCTTTCGAATCGCGAGCGACGCGATTAGTTGGAGGCAGAACGACTTCAACGTTGGCAGAAGGTATAGTTTTTTTTTTAGTTATATATTTATTTAGATTTGAAATATAATATAATACATTAACTTATTGTTAAAAATTTAATATATGTAGTTAGACAAATATATTTACAGATTTTATATAAAACCATTCCTTAAGGCAGACCTGGTAAAAACATATTTTTTTAGTACATGTAGCTTTAATAAAGATTCTCCACTATAAATACACCTACATAGTCAATTTAAAATATAAACTGGCATTTTAGAGGATGGTTTGGAAAGTTAAAGATATATACATACATACATACATACATACATACATACATACATACATATATATATATATATATATATATATAAATGTAGATTTTTGAATCGATAAATTAATCTCAAAGTATATGTAGTTTCAATAAAAATAAATATACACATATGAATATTTTCAGTTACTAGTTTAATTTAAAATTTTGTAGTATGGGGATAAATTTTTAGTTGATTAAAATTATTAAAAAGGAAAATTTGTTTAAAATAAAATCACTAGTGAATTAAAATTATCGAATGAAAATTGATTATTCGATTTATTTCGAATATTAATAAATTGTATAAATTGTTTGTACAAGGTCAAAGATCGTTAAAAACAAACTAGAATGGAAAATGGATTGCATGCATAATCCAAGGTGACATTTTCTCACTCACTCAAGTTTTTTTGACTTAATTTTAAATAGTTAAATTTAAATTTGATTGACTGTGTGCTTGGATGATTAATTTATTATCAGTTATATTAGTTTAGACCGTATGCGCCGCATAATAGCGGATGATATTATATTAAACCCATATACCGCGATATTCCACCTCGAAGTGGAATTGGTATTATATATATATTTGAAGTGATTGATTGCCAGCATTATATAGCGGATGAGACCCTATGTGCCGCATAATAGCGGATGATATTTTATAAATCCCATATACCGCGATATTTCACCTCGAAGTGGAATTGGTATTTAATTGTTGTGCTAATGTCTGTGGACGCAGGGAAAACAGGTTGGAGGGATCCAACTGGATTCCTCAAATATTTGAATTAGTTTCAATATTCTGTGTTGATTATTTATAATCTGTGTGTGACTATTTGTGATTGAAACTGTTGAAGGCTATAAATTAGCCGAATATATTTTTGGTATCGTAGGATATCAGAAATAAATCAAATTGGATTTTTAAAATTTAATAGAAAATTTATAATAAATTAATTTTAGAAAATTAAATAAATTTAAAAGAACGAATTTGTTCCAAAAAATAATAAATTTGATGTTTGAAATAAATTTGAGAATCAATTTGAAATTTGATTTGGTGTTTTGAAAATAAATTAGAAAATAAATTTGATATTAATTTGGTAAAAATAATAAATATTTGGGAAATCGATCTAAAATTGACTTGGTGTTTAAAAATAATTTTGGAAATCCAATTTTGAAAATCGATTTGGTGTTTTGAAGTAAATGTTTAGAAAAATCAATTTGGGATTTGATTTGGTATTTGAAATAAATTTTAAAATCAATTTGAAAATTGATTTGGTGTTGAAAGTGAATATTTGAGAATCGATTTGAAAATCTTATATCTGTGGATATTTGAAAATTTTAAAATTCAAAATGGGAATTTTATAAGAGAAAGGGAAATTTGTTTTAAAAAATAAATATTGTTTTATTTTTAAAAGTGTGGAAAGAAATTTACGGATTTGGAACGTAAATTTAAAATAAATCCAAAAGAATTTATTAATTGATTAAAAATGATCCATTTTGAAAAGGAAGGTGTATTTTCCGTAAAAAGCCGAGTATGTTTGTAAATAGCTTTTGAAACATAAATTAAAAGTTCTAGCGTTGGTTCTAAAAGAACATTTTAGAGAAATTAGTTTCTTAAGTTATTTTGTAAATCTTTAAAGTAATGATTTATTTAATTAATTATGGAAGTAATGATTTAAAGATTTATTTGATATTGGTTTTATAAATTGAATATTTAAATAGTTATATCCTATATATTAATTTTATTTAAAAATTAGTTTGGACTTGAATTTTTTTATGAGACATTAGTATAATATTTTCATAACTAATATTTAAGTAAGTGTTTCAAAATAGTTTTATTTTAAATATCTCTAAGTATATTTTGGATAAGCATTTTAAATTATTTTAAAATATTTTAACTCGGCAGATTTTCAGTTGAAACGAATAAATATTTGGAAATGTTTTCCGCATAAGGAAAAAATGATTTGAAATTTGTTTTCAAGGTATTGAAATGTGGAAAAGTAATTTGAAATTTGTTTTCAAAGGATTGAAAGGTGGAAATTGATTTGAAATTTGTTTTCAAATGGTTGGAGCATTAAAATTATATCTTGCGAAGATATATTGAAAATAATAATAATTGAGGAAAAAATTATTTAAATCCTATTGATTGTTGTGAATGTTGATTGATAGTTAAATAACCGACTATCAATATTGGCCCTTTTAATGTCATTTGAATTTCGATGCGACCGGGGGTTAGATTCCAAATTGATATTCGAAAACCACATCGAATCGTTGTGATTGTGATGGATCTTTTGTTTAAAAGATCAAAGTGGAAATTGGTTGTGATTAGTTGAAATCTGAATGTAACACTTATTTCTAAAATAAGCGCTCGTTATTCGGATTAGCCGGGAGAGGACCTTGTGTCATAAAACCCATTCCGAATAATGGTACGACGAAATGGGATTGCATTTGAAGATGGTGTTGAAGATCGGGTATTTTCAAAAATGAAAGGATTACCTGTCGAATGTCTCTACACCGAGTTGCTGCGGTATAGAGATTTTATCACCCTTTGTGATGGGGATTCCGGACGTGATTAGTGAATATCCGGATTTGCATGGGCTTCTTTGAAGTGCCTTCGGTTCCGTTCGATCCCGAAACAGACTTGTATGAATGTGTGTCTGACGTTACACTTTGAGATGTAAAGCTGGTTTCTATCAAATACATTTTTGTTGGCGGCGGAGAATTTATTCTCTTAGCTTAACACCCTTCTCTGAGACGTACGAGCTCAGAGGTTATGTAGTTGATGGTTGTTAGTGATACATTCCCAAATTGGTAACATGGCATACGAAGTGCTGCTGATCATTTGTTGATCAAAGCATGACTTTATGAAAAGTTAGCTTTGTGGACGAGACTTCGTCGGACCTCACGCCCCGGAAATGGTCGAAACAGGAAAGATGCGGCAAGGTTATTTAGGGGTAGCACCCCCTGAGGGTATGTCATTTCCTTTTGGAAAAGGGTAGTATCATGGTATAGAGTCATATATTTTATCTATGTTGATGCTGCAAATTTATTATACTTTGTGGTTGTTGCTTTGTGATTGAGGATCCTCGGATAAAGGTCACAAACGACCGGGGGATGGCATACTCGTGTAGTAGTTACCTAGTTACAGAGGTAACCCGGCCTTGTGTTGGCAGAGAGCTGGTTAAGTTCTCGGGACATCCCTCCAGAGGCGTACCCATGTGGCAGTAGGAAGTTCCTTAGCCTAACCATTTGTTGGAAATCCAAAGAAACAATACACGCCCTGTACGGTTTCAGTTGTATAACCTGCCATGGAATATGGCGGTAACCTGCTATTGAACATGGTAGCTATAGTAGGCATATAATAATGGTTGTATTCTGGCTAAGATTAATATTATACTTTTGAAATGTTTTCTGCACTATGCACTAATGATAATATTAAAAAGATTTTGCGTATTAAGCATGTTTGACTATCATAAGGAGAAATCTCCTTCAATTCTGCGTTTGCATTGTGTGTGTGGCGGGAGGCCTTATGGTAGTTTCATTTTCCAAAAGCATGGCGGATTTCTTTTCCTTTTCTTTCTGAAAATAACTGTTTTTAAGATCTCACACCAGTCCCATGACTGACCTGGAGTTTATTATTCCCTTTCTAAACTCTGGGTGCCCATAATTTTCCACACGGGCAGCCAAGAGTCAGGTTATCACTATACTGGAGCGAAGTCAAAAAAGTTGTTGTGGAGATCTAAATTTCAAGCTGGATGGCGATACGTATTACTTATACTATATAGTGTCTGCTGCGTTGGGATTGTTGTAAGTTTGGTTTTAATATGGATTAGTTGTTGTAAATGCCTAGTGTTAAATGGTGTCGCTGTAAACTCTGATAATGTGATGTATAAACTAATATAGTGCTTTTCTTTTAAAGATATTTACTTATCTATTATATGTTGTTCCGTTGCGAATTGTGAGATCATATTTATTATTTCTGTTTCTTCTTCTACCTTCTTCTTCTTAAACCCTAAAGGTTCGGTTTTCCGGCATTCGACTGTGCGACATTGGATACAGTGGACGTATCGATGTCGACTTTCAAAAATCGAAAAATTGGGTCGTTACAGAGTGGTACCAGAGCATTTGGTTAAGCGACAACCTTGGCTCT
Organism: Allium cepa; assembly: GCA_030765085.1. Lineage (NCBI taxonomy): Eukaryota > Viridiplantae > Streptophyta > Magnoliopsida > Asparagales > Amaryllidaceae > Allium > Allium cepa. The sequence continues at coordinate 83,166,822 of CM060931.1, read as the reverse complement.
GTTGGGTGTTACTCATTAGAGATAGAGTCAGTAGTACTCTAGAATTAGTTTGAGTGTAACAATAGATATGAGCGCGTATTTGTTAGTGAATATAAAATTGTTTTATATTGTGATGATTGGTTTGTTGAGAGGTATATGGATTTTGGTCGATATAGTCTGTACAACTCTATCGATAGGGATTTCTAAACACTCATACAGAACACTTCGACACGATATTGTTTTAAAATAGGGTGAATGAAATAATTTTACCCAAACTATTTTCGTAGATAAAGGAAATAATCTTTGTAAATAAAATAATATATGGTTGCTTGTTTGTTAGGAATTGATAATATTAATTTATTACCATTGATTATTGAATAAGAAGTTGAAATCATAACTTAAAGCTAAGGAAATGAATTTACATACAAATGGGATTTGAAAAAATAAATAAAATTGAAAGAGTGATTTATAATTTGAAATAGAATTTCAGAGAAATGTTTTTAAAAGAAATAAAAGGATTTGGAAATTTGGAAAAGATTAAATTCCTTTTGAGTTTGAAAATGGTTTTCAAGGGTTTGGAAAAAGGTTTTGGAGGGGTAAAAGCTCTAAACTCTTTTCGATCGCTGGAAAATAACTTCGGTGATGACTGCAGCATCATCGATGTTCATTTTCAGGTTTCCAAAAGAGGAATTGCTGCCAAATGATTTTAAATGAAAGTTGTTTGCAAACTGGGTTTGGTTTTGGGAATTCAAAAAGGATAATTTGAATTGATTTCAAAAATGATTTTTGAAAGGTTGAAAAGACTCTGGAATGTTATGTAAAATATTTATGGAATATCATTAAGTTGATAACTTGTAAAGTTTAAAGTTGTTAAAGTAAAATCTAACTTAAAGAGAAGTTAGTAAAAGGTAAATGTGGAAACAAAATAAGTTGGAAGGAAAATTTAATTCAAGTAGAATTAAAGAATGAAAACTGAATAAAAAAAATTCAGATTGAAAATTTGAGTCAAATAAAATTATGATATGGATTCAAAATGAAATTGAAAAACTAAGTGTTGAAGTTCGTTCCAAATATGTAAGTAAACGGAAAATTTGTCAAGTTGATAAAAATTTAATATTTAGAAGTTAAATTGAATCCAAACAGAATTGAAAGTGTAAATCGAATTCAAATGAAATTGAAAATGTAAAGTTGAATGAAAATGAATATATAACTTCAATAATAAAGTAAAGATGGTATAAGAAGTAAGTATTCAAACTTTTGTAATGAAACGTGCAAAATGATTTTTGAATGTTGTAATTGGATACTACTGCTAGTATGATATACAAGTGTGTTAAAGGCAAAAGATAAATTGGGATTTTTGATTTCGAAGATAAAGGTTTGAATTTCTCGAAAAAGGTATGTATTTGAATTTCTATATGAAATTTGATGATTTTCTTGTCTAGCCGCTGGGCTTTTGTTTTCTTTTTGAATCTGGGGCCCGTGGTGCCATTTTGTAGTCGTACCGAGCCAGCCGTGCAAAGGAGACGCCGGCGAATTTTTTTGGAAATTTAGGAAGTCAGGAAAATTTTGAGAAAATTTTGAAAATTTAAAATTTGAATTTAAATTTAAATTTGAATTGTGAAGTAAATGAAGTTGTTTGGAAATTGTGAAGATTTTGCAAAGCTAGTTGAAATGATAGTGGGTCTCTAATAAAAAGATTTGTTTTGGGCAAGTTGATAAAACTATTTAGTTTTGGAAAAATAGCAAATGAGTTAAGGATCAATCTTTTTAACTAGTAATTTCGGGACGAAATGCTTTTAAGGGGGGAAGGATGTGACGACCGGGAAATTTTTAACATTTAAAATGGAATATTTAATTGATTTTAAATATTTGGAGGTTAATTTAACTTGAATTTCGAATATAAATATGATTTTGGCAATTTAATTGTGAAATTTAATTTATTGAGATTGGGTAAAAATTTGAATCTTCAGTTTTAAGCTGTTTAAAAATATTTTTAAGGCTTCAGAAATTTATATTAATAATACTGGAGATAGTAGAATTTTTAAAATTGAATTTGAAAGCGATTTGTTCGGTTTTGAAATTATATTGTTTAAATCGATATTTAAAAAAAATAGCCTTTTGAGGCACGGCCATGAAATTCAACGAAACCAGTTCCATTGGATCCGTAATATTGTATTATCATCGAATTTCAATTTTCGTAGTGTTTGGAGTGATCGTTTGGCCGTACGATAATCAAACGCGCAGAAAATTAGATCGAAATTTAATTTAATATCTGGGTCCAAAAAGCTATCTTTTCCATACGATCGAATAGGACTCGGAACCTTTTCCATTGCGTTCGGAATTGGCGTATAACATTATAAACGCCTAGCGACACGTCTCGATTGGAGATCGAGATTGAAAGTTGTGGATATCGAGGCAATTTCAATTTGAATTTAAATTAAATTTATATAAATATTTTTCTGCAATTGATAAATTTTAACACGTTTCATCATTTTTAACACTTGGCAAGATTTTCAACACGCGTTCGTTGGGAAAATTATACGAGTGCCAGTAAAATAGGAAGAAAAAAAATATACGAAAAAGTGAAAGCCTTTTCTTCTTTCCATTCAAATCCAATTCATAAAAAAAATCATGGCCACAGTAACAATGAAAAAGGAAAAAAAATTCCAGAACAAAATTCCGTTCTAAATTAGATCGAAGAGAAGTTTTTATGACCGCTTGTTCTTCAATCAAAAAAATCGTCCAACATAAGAAAAAAATGGAGGGAAGCTCGCGATTGGAAATCGCGATTCTAGTTAGGGATGGTGGCTCGACAAATCGAAGGGAGCTCGCACTCGGCACGCAAGAGAAATTTCGTGTTTGAGATGGCGATGACAAGGGATTTCTCGATGTCGAAGGCGGCATTCGCGATGGCGCCGCGATTTCGCGCACGTGGAAGTTCAATCGAGGGGTGGATCGAGTGCTTCATCGAAGGCGGCAGGCAGTGAAGTGGCATGTGAATTTCTGAAAGCGGCATCGATTCACGTTGGGGCAACGCAGAGCAGGTTGAAGGGTTTTCGCTCATGCTTTCGAATCGCGGGCGGTGTGTTTGGGTGAAGGCAGAACGACTTCGACGTTGGTAGTAGGTGTAGTTTTTTTAGTTATTTATTTATTTAGATTTGAAATATAATATAATACATTAACTTATTGTTAAAAATTTAATATATGTAGATAGACAAATATATTTACAGATTTTATATGAAACCATTCCTTAAGGCAGACCTGGTAAAAACATATGTATTTTAGTATATGTAGCTTTAATAAAGATTCTCCACTATAAATACACCTACATAGTCAATTTAAAATATAAACCGGAATTTTAGAGGATGTTTTGGAAAGTTAAAGATACATACATACATACATACATATATATATATATATATATATATAAATGTAGATTTTTGAATCGATAAATTAATCTCATAGTATATGTAGTTTCAATAAAAATAAATATACATATATGAATGTTTTCAGTTACTAGTTTAATTTAAAATTTTGTAGTATGGGGATAAATTTTTAGTTGATTAAAATTATTAAAAAGGAAAATTTGTTTAAAATAAAATCACTAGTGAATTAAAATTATCGAATGAAAATTTATTATTCGATTTATTTCGAATAATAATAAATTGTATAAATTGTTTGTACAAGGTCAAAGATCGTGAAAAACAAACTGGAATGGAAAATGGATTGCATGCATAATCCAAGGTGAGATCTTCTCACTCACTCAAGTTTTTCTGACTTAATTTTAAATAGTTAAATTTAAATTTGATTGACTGTGTGCTTGGATGATTAATTTATTATCAGTTATATTAGATTAGACACTATGCGCCGTATAATAGCGGATGATATTATATTAAACCCATATACCGCGATATTCCGCCTCGAAGTGGAATTGGTATTATATATGTATTGGAGTGATTGATTTCCTGTATTATGTAGCGAATGAGACCCTATGCGCCGCATAATAGCGGATGATATTTTATAAATCCCATATACCGCGATATTCCACCTCGAAGTGGAATTGGTATTTAATTGTTGTGCTAATGTCTGTGGATGTAGGGAAGATAGGTTGGAGGGATCCAACTGGATTCGTCAAATATTTGAATCAGTTTCAATATTGTGTGTTGATTATTTATGATCTGTGTGTGACTATTTGTGATTGAAACTGTTGAAGGCTATAATTTAGCCGAATATATTTTTAGTATTGTAGGATACTAGAAATAAATCAAATTGGATTTTTTAAATTTAGTAGAAAATTTATAATAAATTAATTTTAGAAAATTGAACAAATTTAAAAGAAGGAATTTGTTTCAAAAGATAATAAATTTGATGCTTGAAATAAATTTGAGAATCAGTTTGAAATTTGATTTGGTGTTTTGAAAATAAATTAGAAAATCAATTTGATATTGATTTGGTAAAAATAATAAATATTTGAGAAATCGATCTAAAATTGACTTGGTGTTTAAAAATAATTTTGGAAAACCAATTTTGAAAATCAATTTGGTGTTTTGAAGTAAATGTTTGGAAAAATCAGTTTGGGTTTTGATTTGGTATTTGAAATAAATTTGAAAATCAATTTGAAAATTGATTTGGTGTTGAAAGTGAATATTTGGGAATCGATTTGAAAATCTTATATTTGCTGATATTTGAAAATTTAAAATTCAAAATGGGAATTTTATAAGAGAAAGGGAATTTGTTTTAAAAAATAAATATTGTTTTATTTTTAAAAGCGTGGAAAGAAATTTACGGATTTGGAACGTAAATTTAAAATAAATCCAAAAGGATTTATTAATTGATTAAAAATGATCCATTTTGAAAAGGAAGGTGTATTTTACCTGAAAAGCAGAGTATGTTTATAAAATAGCTTTTGAAATATAAATTAAAAGTTATAGGTTGGTTTTAAAAGAACATTTTGGAGAAATTAGTTTTAAGTTATTTTGTAAATCTTTAAAGTAATGATTTATTTAATTAATTATGGAAGTAATGATTTAAAGATTTAATTGATATTGGTTTTAGAAATTGAATATTTAAATAGTTATATCCTATATATTAATTTTATTTAAAAATTAGTTTGTTCTTGAATTTTTTTATGAGACATTAGTATAATATTTTCATAACTAATATTTAAGCAAGTGTTTCAAAATAGTTTTATTTTAAATATCTCTAGGTATATTTTGGATAAGCATTTTAAATTATTTTAAAATATTTAAACTCGGCAGATTTTTAGTGGAAAGGATTAAATATTTGGAAATGTTTTCCACATAAGGAAAAAATGATTTTCAAGGTATTGAAATGTGGAAAAGTAATTTGAAATTTGTTTTCAAAGGATTGAAAGGTGGAAATTGATTTGAAGTTTGTTTTCAAATTGTTGGAGCTTTAAAATTATATCTTGTGAAGATATATTGAAAATAATAATAATTGAGGGAAAAATTATTTAAATCCTAGAGATTGTTGTGAATGTTGATTGATAGTTAAATAACCGACTATCAATATTGGCCTTTTTAATGTCATTTGAATTTCGATGCGACCGGGGATCGGATTCCAAATGTATGTTCGAAAACCACATCGAACCTTCGTGATTGTGATGGATCTTTTGTTTAAAAGATCAAAGTGGAAATTTGTTATGATTTGTTGAAATCTGAATGTAACACTTATTTTTAAAATAAGCGCTTGTTATTCGAATTAGCAAGGAGAGGACCTTGTGTCATAAAACCCATTCCGAATAATGATACGACGAAATGAGATTGAATTTGAAGATGGTGTTGAAGACCGGGTATTTTCAAAAACGAAAAGATTACCTGTCGAATGTCTCTGCACCGGGTTGCTCCGGTATAGAGATTTTATCACCCTTTGTGATGGGTATTCCGGATGTGATTAGTGAATATCCAGATTTGCAAGGGCTTCTTTGAAGTGCCTTCGGTTTCGTTCGATCCCGGAACGGACTTGTATGGATGTGTGTCTGACGTTACACTTTGAGATGCAAAGCTGGTTTCTATCAAATACATTTCTGTTGGTGGCGGAGAATTTATTCTCTTAGCTTAACACCCTTCTCTGAGACGTACGAGCTCAGAGGTTATGTACTTGATGGTTATTAGTGATACATTCCCAAATTGGTAACGTGGCATACGAAGTGCTGAGATCATTTGTTGATCAAAGCATGACTTTGTGAAAAGTTAGCTTTGTGGACGAGACTTCGTCGGACCTCACACCTTGAAAATGGTCGAAACCGGAAAGATGCGGTAAGGTTATTTGGGGGTAGCACCCCCCTGAGGGTATATCATTTCCTTCTGGAAAAGGGTAGTATCATGGTATGGAGCCCAGGTATTTTACCTATGTTGATGCTACAAATTTATTATACTTTGTGGTTTTTGCTTTGTGATTGAGGATCCTCGGATAAAGGTCGCAAATGACTGGGGGATGGCATACTCGTGTAGTAGTTACCTAGTTACAGAGGTAACCCGACCTTGTGTTGGCAGAGAGATGGTTAAGTTCTCGGGACGTCCTTCCAGAGGCGTACCCATGTGGCAGTAGGAAGTTCCTTAGCCTGATCATTTGTTGGAAATCCAAAGAAACAATACGCGCCCTGTACGGTTTTTGTTGTATAACCTGCCATGGAATGTGGCGGTAACCTGCTATTGAATATGGTAGCTATAGTAGGCATACAATAATGGTTGTATGCTGGCTAAGATTAGTATTATACTTTCGAAATGTTTTCTGCACCATGCACTAATGATAATATTAAAAAGATTTTGCGTATTAAGCATGTTTGGCTATCATAAGGAGAAATCTCCTCCAATTCTGCATTTGCATTGTGTGTGTGGTGGGAGGCCTTATGGTAGTTTCATTTTCCAAAAGCATAGCAGATTTCTTTTCCTTTTCTTTGTGAAAATAACTGTTTTTAAGATCTCACACCAGTCCCATGACTGACCTGGAGTTTATTGTTCCCTTTCTAAACTCTGGGTGCCCATAATTTTCCACACGGGCAGCCTAGAGTCAGGTTATCACTATTCTGGAGCGAAGTCAAAAAAGTTGTTGTGGAGATCTGGAGTTCAAGCTGGATGGCAATACGTATTACTTATACTATATAGTGTCTGTTGTGTTGGGATTGCTGTAACTTTAGTTTTAATATGGATTAGTTGTTGTAAATGCCTAGTGTTAAATGGTGTCGTTGTAAACTCTGATAATGTGATGTATAAACTGATATAGTGCTTTTGTTTTAAAGATATTCACTTATCTGTTATATGTTGTTCCGCTGCGAATTGTGAGATCATATTTATTGTTTCTGTTTCTTCTTCTACCTTCTTCTTCTTAAACCCTAACGGTTCGGTTTTCCGACATTCGACTGTGCGGCATTGGATACAGTGGACGTATCGATGTCGACTTTCAAAACTCGAAAAATTGGATCGTTACACTATGTCCTACTAATATAGCTCCAACAATAAGTCAAAGGCTTTTCCAATTCAACTCCATAATGTACCTTTAACTGTAGGCCAATGACCCTTTCCAGTCCATCTTCATAACTACTATAATTCATCCCCTAATGATGCTAGAGGAAGCACCTGAGCTACTTAATACCTTTTTAATGGGAATTAGGAAGATTCTGACCGTTTAATAACTATAGCTAAGCAGATCCCGGTTATTTAATACCTAAACCCAAGGAGGATCCCTCTTTGGTACTTCCTAACTGGCATCGTAAGAAATCTCAATGGACCATTTAGTACCTCTTTCAAGGGAAGAGGCGGACCCTAAAATAGCCCTTTAACACCTCAACCCCAAAGTAAACTCCTACCTACGATTTTCCACTACCACACCTAAAAGGTAATCCCGACCATTTAATACTTCTTTAGTGGGAAGGAGGCAGATCCTACAATAACCACTCAATATTTGTAACGATACAGAATTTTAGTCATTTAAATTTGGAATATTTAATTGATTTAAATATAGAAAAGTTGTTTTTATAAATTAAATAACTTGAATTTCAAATATAGTGATTTATTTGATTATTAAATTGTTGAATTTAATCGGAATTGTTTAACAAATTAAATCCCGAATTTAATGTGAATAAAAACGATTTCGAAAGTTGATTTAAATGAAAGAAGATAGTAAACCTTTATTTTAGAATTACAAGTGGTTAATTTGGTTTTGATAATAATTCTTTTTTATTAACGTATAAAAAGCCTTCTAGAACACTATCTTGGATTTCGACGACTATTTTTATTAGATCTGTAATAGTATATTATTGTATAATAACGAATTTCATTAGGATCGGACGTATCCTTTGAACATGCGAGATCTGAATGTGTATAAATTTATTTCAGAAATTATATAATATAATTGGGTTTGAAAAGCTATCTTTTGCATATGATTAAATTAGATTTCGAGACAAGTTCCATTGTGTTTGGAATAAGAGTATAACATATAGAATGCCAGGCGGCACGTCTCGATAGAAGTTCGAAAAAATTTCAGACGTTTAAAGTTGGATATTTTAAATTCAAATATTGTATATGTTAGCCCATGCTTACGACCACGCCCTGTCAACTCCACAGCCGTACCCATCCACGTTTTCCCATGCTTTTCCCTAGTAATATTTGCGTGAAAACCAGTGACCATTAAAAAAATTTCAAAATCAAAGAATGGCCTAATCGAATGGCTAAGATGATCGGGACTATTTCGTGCGTCGTTAGGCTTCGGCTTTAACTAGAGACTTGTAGGTGACGTCGAGACAAGCTAATAAATGGTGGGATTCAGCTAGTTCGTCGCGAGATGGCTAGAAAACTGCTCCGTTCGAGGCTAGGTTAGGTTCGCTTTTCACGGCGTTAGGCGATAAACTATAGGTCGGCACTGGTGGCAATGGTGAGCTCGTGGATGGGGCTGCCTTTGGTGAACATACGATGGTCTTAGACGAAGCGTAGGCGGAGGCGCGAGTTGATGAATTCGGCCAACTTTCATATGCCTGGGTGGATCACTATTGGGAAGAGGATTTGGGGAAGACGTGATTAAGTGTTAAGCGTGGTCAAGTTAAGCTAATGATGTATTATTAGTGATTTAAATTATATTTATTTAATCCGAAATCTTGTAATTACAATAACTCATGCATACTAGGTCGGAAATAAATGCAGGTTTTTGTGTAACGTTCGTAATGACAGCACCACACGATGGAATAGGTTTGGAGATAGTTGGAGCTAGTTGAATTTCGCGCTAGATCGAATGTCATTGATTTTAGATGAAACTGGAATGCCTCGACGATAATTGAAATAACTCACCTTTTTAGATAACTAGTATGATATATGGTTGATAAAATTGTTGGATGGTTGTTTGGATGAATTACTATATTTATATTGTTGGTTTGGATATATTCCTGCCCCTAGAGCAGATGAGCCCCTATTACGTTTCCATGTAAGAGTGGATGACCGTTTGTATACGAATCCCACCTTGGAGCAAATGATTTGTATTATTTGATTAAATATTATATGTGGTGCAGGGTAGCAGTTTAGAGGGATCCAACAAGATTAGTAACAGCCCGTAGATCCATACCTTTTTGACTCGACACTATTTTACATCAAATCAATTCAAAGTGGACAGAAATACAAACCATTAGGGTTAAAGAAGAAAGAGGTTGAAGAAGAAGATTAAAAAACGACACAGAATCTCACAATCGTAGCGGAACAAAAAATAATACATAACAACAGATTTTTATACAAAACAATCTGTAACTGTATAATATTTACAATCATCAGAGTACAACACAATCCATAGCACATAACCGGACAGTTATAATAACATGTCCTCACAAAAGTTGACTATGAAGCATATTATACACAGCGGAATATGCATCAAGTACGTATAGTACGTCTTGCCATCCAGCTCGTCTCCTGAGCTCCACAGCATCCATCAAGTATATGTAGTACTCGATCTGACCCAAGCATTGTAATAAAATAACACCCAAGTCAATCTAGAAATCACATGAGAAAACACACTCAATTGGATTATTATATTTTGAAAATCCTTTGAAAATAAAGGTATCTCGTACCACGCCATAAATAAACATTCCGGATTTTTACCTTATGATGACCAAAAACATTTTTATCAAACTCGTTTGGTATTATAATAGTGTCTATAGAAAGTAAAATAGAATGTAGCTGAAATGCTTGCATCTCACATTCCAACATAGTTGGGCACAATCAAAACCGTACGGGCGCTTATTAGAGATTGGATTCCATACAGTGGCAGGGTTATTGGGGTACCGCCCATCACAGTACCTGGCCTAGATCAGAGTACTGAGGACCACTTCCGATCCCCTACAACACAAGAGCGGAGCTACCCCTTATTGGATAGCCCGAATAAGATCACCCCACGGTTGGGATCAGCAACTGCCCACTAAGCCGAGATCAAAAGGAACTCTAGACAGGGATCACCTAACCCTATTTGGGTGCTACCCACTTAGCCTTGCTGCACCTCTCCAGTTTTATCCATTCTCGGTTGATGAGGCTTGAGGCTATGCGTTACCTTTTAAGAACACATTTCACTTAGAATACTTATCATCCTCCCGACGATGGTCTAATTGCATTTGTCCATACAAATTGCCCTGGGTCTGGACAAACCGAATCGCCGTCTTCATCATCTTCATGGTCTTCATTCGCAAACATTCAAACCGAATCGAAGTGGTTTTCGGATAATTAAATCTGATCCTGGTCACTTCGAAATGATCAGCGCATTGGCCAATATCGATAGTCGGTTATTTAACTATCAAATTAAACAATCATTCAACCATTGTTTTATTCCCACTGAAAAGCACCAAGCCATATTAAATTTAGCTTTTAAATAAATTAAACCACTTTATCCAAAGGATATACTTTTAAAACATATAGAAATAAAACTACATAAATCACTTTATTCAAAATAATAGTTATGAAATTCTATAATAATTTCCCAAGAAAAACTTTAGCCAAAACTACTTTCAAAATAAAACTACTATATAGGGTATAAATATTTAATAGTTATCCTTTACATCGAAATACCGATTTAACCCTTAAAAATAACTACTACTATAATTAATTTAAATAAATATTTACTTTAGAGATTTTAAAACAATTTAAATAATAAATTTCTCTAAAAACATTCTTTTTAAAACAACATTAAAACGTCTAGTTTATACTTAAATATCTTTCTTGAAAATATACTTGGCCCTTCAGGAAAATACACTTTCCATTCCAATGAAACTGGTATTATCATTTATAAATTCTCCTCGATTTATTTCCAGTTTAATTTACGTCCCAATCCCATAAATTTTCTTTTCCGCGGTTTTAAAAATAAACTACTCTTTTATTTTTAAAACAAATTACCCTTTCCTTATAAATTCCCACCGTGAATTTCTAAATCCAAATTTATCCACTGATACATATTCACTTTATTTATAAACCCCATTTATAAATCCTATAGTCTCATTCTCCTTTTAATCACTATTTTCAAAACACCTAGTCGTTTTTCAAATCGATTTGCTGAATTAAATTACCTTTAAAATAAATTCCTTTACTTAACCAAATTTATTCCAAAAACCCATTTATTCCAGATTCACTTCTTTATCTTTTTGATTTAAAACCTTATTTAAATCTGAATGTCACTTTCATACTTATTTAAAAATTCTCCCTTTATTTTTCTCCAACTCATTTTAAAACTTGAATTTACAAAAAAACCTTTAATTAAAAAGAAAATATCGCTTAAGTCCCCAAAACTCGTTAATTCACATTTATTCAAAATCTCTATTTTCCCATACCCCGGAGTTTATTAAATAGGATTTCAAAGTCAACTATTTACTTTTTCCAAATTCACCCTTTTAAATTTATTGTCTTTGCTATAAATTTTCTTACTTTAAATTTCCCTCATTTTCTTCCCTTTAAAAATTCAATATTTATATTTTTAAAATGCCACAATATATCTAGAAATATATTAGTATCGGATAAATTAATTTCCCAACATAATATATCACAGAATTATTCAATATTTCGTATAACCGAATATGAAAATAAATTCAACATTTTGAGGAATCCAGTTGGATCCTTCCAACCTTTTTCCCTACATCCACAGATGTTAGTCAACAAATAAAATACCAATCCCGCTTCAAGACGGGATATCGTGGTATATAGGGTCATCCGCTATTGTACGGGGCACATATGGTCTCATTCGCTATATAACGCGGGAATATCAATCACTCCAATATATACACACACACACACACAAACACAACTATATATATAATACCGTCCAATAGATAAATTGTAATTTATCAAACAACATCCAATGATTTAAATTTAACATTTTAAAATTTAAATAAGGTTGTCCAAATGAGTGAGAAAATCTCACTTTATTTTTGTTTTGCCACACACTTCCATCTCGGCTTGCTTTCATGATTTTTGACCTTGCATAATATTATATGGTTTATTAATATTTGAAATAATCGAACAATCATTTGCCATTTTATAATTTAATTAACTAATAATTTAGTTCTAACTAATAATTTTCCTTTAAAAAATTCTTTTAGTTACTAAAATAATTTAACTAAGTTAATTGAACAAATTTATCACCAAATCCATTATTTGAAAATAAATTATTAAGTTAGAAATGTGTATGTATATTTATTTTATTTTCAAAATAAACTATATAGGTTTTAAAAATCTAACTTTACATACTCATATATATATATTATATATATCCAAAACAATCTTCTACTTTTACTATATATATCTAGATTGAAATATGTATGTATATCTTTATTTATATTATTATTTCTCCTCACCGTTATCTGTATACACATATATATAAATAAAAAGAGAAATCTGCATATATACTTCTCTGAAGAAGAAAAAAGTTTTCCATTTTAATTTTTTTATATTTTTTCTGTATATATTTATATGGCTATTATAAATTTTAAATTGAAATGAATAAATTGAATATACCTCTGCTCAAATCAAGCCTCGACCTCGTCCACCCCCTTCACGACCTACCACCACCATCAACGCGGCCAATTCCGAGTCGACGTCGACTAATCTGTTCGCCCTCGCCTCTTCCCTATACGACTCGCCCCGATACCCCTTCAACATCGCATCGTAGACCTCAAAGAAAACGCCGCCTGCCTCCTCCTTTTGCCCCCCCTTCGCTGCCGCCCGACCCTATCTCCATACTCGATTCAATGTCTTGCTTCAATTCTTTTTCTCGAATCGGTTTTGATCTTTTTTTTTTAAATGAAGTTGATTTCGTTATCGATTTTAAATTGGCTGAGGGAAAAGGAGTTCGTGAATTTGAAATAGAGGATCAAAGAGAGAACGGAATGATTTTGAATTGGTGTTCGTTTCTTTGAATAGAAGAAGGGAGAGAGAGAGCGATTTTTATGAAGTAAGGAGATCGTCTGGATTTCTTTTGCGAATTTTGATTTGAGAAAGAAAGGTGACAATACGCGATTTAATGAAGGGAGTTATCGGCTCTGATTTGATTTTGCATTGAGGGAAGAAGATGGCGTGATTTCCTCTGTATTGAATGCCTGCTACAGAGAAGGCAAAAAGTTTCGATGGTGAAAGAAAGCAGGCCGAGGGAAAGGAAATCTCAGTTGTGTTGAATAGAGTGTGTGTGTATATATATATTAATTAAATTCAAATTCAAATTGTCTCGATAAATGCAACTAAAAATCTCAACCCCCTATTGAGGCGTGCCGCCAGGCGTTTATAATGATATACCCCTATTCCGAATGCAATGGAAAAGGTTTCGAGTCCTAATCCGATCGTATAGAGAAGATAGTTTTTTAGACCAAGTTATTTTATTGAATTCGATATTAATTTCAGCGCGTTTTCCTACCGTGCAATCACACGATAAGTCCAAAAGCTACGAAATTCGAAATCCGACAATAATACAATATTACGGATCCAATGAAACTGGTTTCGTCGAATTCCGAGATTGTGCCTCAGAATATTATTTAAACGTCGATTTAAACGATATATTTTTAAAACTGAACAGATCACTTCCAAATTCAATTTTAAAAATTACAATGTCTTCAGTATTATTAATATAAACGTTATAAGCCTTTGAATTATTTTTAACAAGCTTAAAAAATTCAAGATACATTAATTTACCCTAATTCCAATTATTAAATTCAATAATTTAATTACCCAATACATAGTTATATTTGAAAATCAAGTTAAAAATTAACTTTTAAATATTTAAAATCAATTAAATATTTCAATTTCAAATATCCAAAATTTCGGGTCGTTACATTCCTTCCTCCTTAAAAGAATTTCGTCCCCGAAATTGCTAGTAAAGAAAATTATTTTCCTAAAACCAAACAGTTTTTTTTTAAAAACTTCCCAAAACAATCTATTTATTAGGAACACATTATAACTCTAACTAACTTCCCAAACTCATCCCTAGGTTCCAAATAACTCTATCCCCTTAATAATTCAAATTATTGTTTAAACCAAATTTTAAACTATCAAAATTGTCTAACTCCCTAAATTTTCGAAAAATTTCGCCAGTGTCTCCTTTACGCGGTTAGATCGGAACAACTACAAAATGGCTCTATGGGCCCCAAATTTTAAAAGAAAACAAAAGCCAAGTGGCTAGATCATAAAATCATCAAATTTCATATGACAATTTTAAATACATACCTTTTTGTCGGGCAATTCAAATTTATCTTCTGAAATCAAAAACATCAATTTTCCTGTGCTTTTAAATACCTGTATATCCTACTTAGCAATGATATCCAATCACAAAATCATTTTATTCACTTCCTTTACAAAGTTTTCAATATTTGCTTTACTTAAGCCCGTACGATGCACATATATCATCCATATGCAATATAAACTCTGATCGCTCACTCGATCATACAATTTCAATTCTAAACTAGTATCGTCCACCTGACTCTCTAGTGCGGACTCAGATTTGGTTTCTTATATAGAAACCGTCATTCTCCTTGCATAGCCATATACTATGATAGATAATTTCAGGATGAATCAAAAATCCATATCCAGGATTCGCCATCGAAAATCGTGTGAAAAATCCTAACTTGGATCGATATAAGTATCTCGAAATTCTGTGCTCAAATCTAGATCAAATCGTCATGCGAATAAAATAATATACGTACATCCTACGTATTTATCTCCGTTGATTGTTAGCTATATCAATTTACTTTTATTCACAATTATTTTGATTTCTATTCACTTATTCATAATTATCCCATTTCACAACTTTTACTTAATCCCCATTCAAGTATTAACTTAGTATATTTACTCAATACCAGTTTTACTTAAGAATTTCACCATTTACTTTCTTAAGTTCATTACAAATATTTTATACACTCCTTATATTTATTTTCACTTCACCACTTAAGCTTTTATATCCACTTTTATTCAATTTACATTTCAATTCCCATTGAATTCAATTTACCCTTCATTTTTAAATATTGAATTTTATTCACCTTATCCCAAACCATATATAATTAACCATTTCTTTATATTAGTTCCATTAACTCATTTATTTATATATTAATCAAAAAAAATTCCAAACCTTTCGTTTTATTTAGCCCATTCAAACTAATTTTCCGATTCCATTTTACTTACTAATTTAAATTAAATATCATTCCAGTATTAAGTTGCACTTCCATTTAGTTACAAATTAAATTAATTTGTTCGTTCACAAATTTATTTCCAACTTAATAAACTATATTTCAATGACCATTTTACTTAGCCTACTTAGACTTTTTCTTTAAATTCACTTTTACTTAATTTAATTCAATTTACATTCCAATTCAATTCAAATTTTAAACTTCTATAAGTTTTCTGACTTATTTACATTCCATTCACTAATCTCTTTAATTTACTTTTCTTAATTGGTTTTCCTACCACTTTACTTTATTGTCACACTTACTTTTATTTAACTCTTTTCAAGTTGAATTTCATTCTAACAAATTTCAATTTTTATAAGTTTTCAAGCCCATTTATTATTCCATAAAATTTTTAAACCCACTCCAGGGTCTTTAAATAATCACTTAAGTATTCCAAAATCATTTTTGAAATCAATTATATCCAAAATCCTTTGGTATATCGAATTATTTCTTTGAATTTCAAACCATACCCGGTTTTGCAAACAACTCCAATATAAAACACTCAGGTAGCAATTCGTCTCTTGGAAACTCGAAAATGAACATCGATGATGCCACAGTCATCACTGAAATTATTTTCCAGCGACCGAAAAGCTTTTAGTGCTTTTATCTCTTTTAAAACATTTTCAAATATTTTTAATTCCGAATCCCACCAGATTTCATGTCCAATTCAAAAACATTTCCGAATGATATCACTATTATTCCTCCAAAGTCTTTAAAAGTCATTTTCAAACTCAAAGGAATTTAATTTCCAAAATTTCGAATTCCAAATCCTTTCAATTTATATTCAAATATTACTTTGGAATTTTTATTCCAATTAGATTATAAATCACATTTTCAAATTCCATTATGTTATAGGAATCTATTTCCTTAACTTTTGGTTATAATTTCAATTCCTTATTCAATTTCCACTCAACAATGATAGTAATTTAATATTATCATTCCTTAACAACTAAGTAACCATATACACTTATAATAATAACTTTTAAATTATTTCTTTCATATATAAAAATAATTTGGGTAAAATTATTTCATTCACCCTATTTAAGACAATACCGTGTCGAATTGTTCTGTACAAGTGATTAGAGATCCCTATCAATAACGTTAATATAATTGACTAGAATCCATAAACCACTTAACAAACCAATCAACATAATATAAAACAATTTTATATTCACTAACAAATACACGCTCATAACTATTAATACACTCAAATCATTCTAGGGTGCTATTGACCCTATCTCTAATGAGTAATCCCCACTAGAGCTAAGGTTCTCGCTTAACCTTCAGCTTTGAGACCACTGTAACAACCCGCAGATCCGTACCCCTTTGAGTCGACACTATTTTCCATCAAATCAACTCAAAGTGGATGGAAATACAAACCGTTAGGGTTAAAGAAGAAAGAGGTAGAAGAAGAAGATAAAACAACAACATAGAATCTTGCAATCGCAGTGGAACAACATATAATATATAATAATAGATTTTTATATAAAAGAATCTGTAATTGTATAACACTTATAATCATTAGAGTACAACACAATCCATAGCACACGACCGGACAGTTATAATAACTTGTCCTCACAAAATCCAATAATAGATTTTCCTGAAGTTACCTTTTTAGAACACACTTCATTTAGAATGCTCATCATCCTCCCGACGATGGTATGACTGCATTTGTCCATACAAGTTGCCCTAGGTCTGGACAAACCGAATCACCATCTTCATCATCTTCACGGTCTTCATTCGCAAACGTTCAAACCGGATCGAAGTGGTTTTCGGATAATTAAATCCGATGTCTCTTCGAAACGACCAGTGCATTGGCTAATATTGATAGTCGGTTATTTAACTATCAAATTAAACAGTCATTCAACCAATTGTTTTATTCCCACTAAAAAGCACCAAGCCTTATTAAATTTAGCTTTTAAATAAATTAAACCACTTTATCCAAAAGGTATACATTTAAAACATTTAGAAATAAAACTACTTAAATCACTTTATTCAAAATAATAGTTATGAAATTCTACAATAATTTCCCAAGAAAAACTTTAGCCAAACCTACTTTTAAAATAAAACTATTATGTAAGGTATAAATATTTAATAGTTATCCTTTACATCAAAATACTTATTTAACCCTTAAAAATAACTATTACTATAATTAACTTAAATAAATATTTACTTTAGAGATTTTAAAACAATTTAAATAATAAATTTCTTTAAAAGCATTTTTTTAAAACAACTTTGGAGCTTCTAGTTTATACTTAAAAATCTTTATTGAAAATACACTTGGTCCTTCAGGAAAATACACTTGGTCCTTCAGGAAAATACACTCTCCATTCCAGTAAAACTGGTCTTGTCATTTATAAATTCTCCTCGATTTATTTTCAGTTTAATTTACGTCACAATCCCATAAATTTTCTTTTCCACACTTTTAAAAATAAACTACTCTTTTATTTTTAAAACAAATTACCCTTTCCTTATAACTTCCCGCCATGAATTTATAAATCCAAATTTATCCACTGATATTCACTTTACTTATAAACCCCATTTATAAATCCTATAGTCTCAGTCTCCTTTTAATCACTATTTTCAAAATACTCAGTCGCTTTTCAAATCGATTTGCTGAATTAAATTCCCTTTAAAATAAATTCCTTTACTTACCCAAATTTATTCCAAACTCCATTTATTCCAGATTCACTTCTTTATCTTTTTGATTTAAAACCTTATTTAAATTCGAATATCACTTTCATACTTATTTCAAAATTCTACCATTATTTTTCTTCAACTCATTTTAAAACTTGAATTCTAAAAAATCCTTTAATTAAAAAAAATATCGCTTAAGTCCCCAAAACTCGTTAATTCAAATTTATTCAAAATCTCTATATTCCCATACCCTGAAATTTATTAAATAGGATTTCAAAGTTAACTATTTACTTTTTTAAATTCATCCTTTTAAATTTACCCATCTTTGCTATAAATTTTCTTACTTTAAATTTCCCCCTTTTTCTTCCCTTTAAAAATTCAATATTTATATTTTTAAAATGCCATAATATATCCAGCAATATATTAACATCGGACAAATTAATTTCCCAACATAATATATCACAGAATTATTCAATATTTCATATAACCGAATAGAAAATAAATTCAACATTTTGAGGAATCCAGTTGGATCCCTCAAACCCGTTTTCCTGCATCCACAGATGTTAGTCAATAAATAAAATACCAATCCTGCTTCAAGGCAGGATATGACGGTATATATGGTCATCCACTATTATGCAGGGCGCATAGGGTCTCATCCGCTATGTAATGCGGGAATATCAATCACTCCAATATATATATATATATATATATATATATATATGTATGTACAACTATATATAATATCATCCAATAGATAAATCATAATTTATCAATCAAAATCCAATGATTTAAATTTAACATTTTAAAATTTAAATAAGGTTATCTAAATGAGTGAGAAAATCTCACTTTTATTTTTGATTTGCCACCCACTTCCATCTCGACTTGTTTTCATGATTTTTGACCTTGCATAATATTATATGATTTATTAATATTTAAAGTAATCGAACAATCATTTGCCATTTTATAATTTAGTTCTACCTAATAATTTTCCTTTAAAAAATCTTTTAGTAACTAAAATAATTTAACTAAGTTAATTGAACAAACTTATCACCAAATCCATTATTTAAAAATAAACTAGTAAGTTAAAAATGTGTATGTATATTTATTTTATTTTCAAAATAAATTATATAGGTTTTAAAAATATGACTTTACATATTCAAATATATACTATATATATCCAAAATAATCTTCTGCATTTAGTATATATATTTAGATTAAAATATGTATGTCTATTTATATTTATATTTATATTATTATTTCTCCTCACTGTTATCTATATACCTGTATATATATAAATAAAAATAGAAATCTGCATATACACTTCTCTGAAGAAGAAGAAAAGTTTTATGTTTTAAATTTTATATATTTTTTTGTATATATTTATATGGCTATTATAAATTTTAAATTGAAATGAATAAATTGAATATACCTCTGCTCAAATCAAGCCTCGACCTCGGCCACCCTCTTGGTGACCTACCACCACCATCAACGCGGCTAATTCCGAGTCGACGTCGACCACCCTATTCGCCCTCGCCTCTTCCCTATAGGACTCGCTGCACGAAGACCTCAAAGCAAATGCCGCCTGCCTCCTCCTCCTACCCACCCCTTCGCTGCCGCTGTGACGAACCAGAATTTTTGGATGTTTGAAATCGGGATATTTAATTGATTTTAAATATTTAAAAGTTAATTTTTAACTTGTATTCAAATATCACTATTTATTTGATAATTAAATTATTGAATTAAATAATTTGAAGTTGGGTAAAATGTTGAATCAGGAGTTTTAAGCCTGTTAAAAATAATTTGAAAGCTTGTAAAATTTATATTGATAGTGCTAAGGATAATAGAAGTTTTAAAATTGAATTTAACAGTGATTTGTTCAGTTTTAAAATTTTATAGTTTAAATTAAATTTAAAAATAGCCTTCCGAGTCACAGTCTCGGATTTCGACGAAATCAGTTCCATTTGATCCGTAATAATGTATTATTATCGAATTTCAATTTTCATAGCATTTGGAGTTGTTGTGTGAGCGTACGATATATAAACACGCTAAAAATTATATTGAAAATTTAATATAATAACTGGGTTCAAAAAGCTATCTTCTCCATACGATCTAATTGGGACTCTAAACCTTTTCCATTGCGTTTAGAATATGGACATAACATTATAAACGCCTAGCGGCAAGCCGCGATAGGATGTCAAGATTTTAAGCTGTAAATACAAACGATTCGAATTTAAATTCAAAATTTGATACACACACACACACACAATTGTTAACCAGTCAAAATCCTCTCACGTCAGAACTTTTTCCTATCACTATAGCCGTCCTTGTAACATCCCATCGTGTCCCCTATTCTCATTTTTATCTCACCCAAGCAGCCATTTGGAAGATGAAGGAAAATTAAATGAATAAACAGGTTCGAACCTCAGTGTTTACATCACGATTTCACTTTCCCTTTTTCATTTCGAAATTGAAAAGAATGGCGGTCATCTCCTTAAAAAAAAATTAGTTGTACCGAAGTATAGCCACTCGCTCGTGCGTGCGCAAGGCTCTATAATTGAGGGAGGGTCTTGCAATCGAATCGAGAGGGGGCGGAAGGCATAGTGGTCTCGAAGCTGGTAGAGCCTTGGTTGGATGTGAGTGCGACGACGAGGGTAAAGGGGAAGTCTGCTCGATTTTGTTGGAGGGCAGAGGAGTGTCGCATCGGCAACGTCGAGCTAGCGAGAGTGGAGTTTCGAGATGGGGTGGTCGTGAAGGAGGAACGAGCTGAGATGCATGTCGACTATCGCGAGGCTTGTGAGCTCGAACTTGGGTTCGAAAATCTTGGCCGGGTGACGATGTCTTTGGGTTTCGCGCGCGTGTGGTTGGGTATTCGCAAGGGAGTCGGTTCGAGGCAGAGGCTGGCAAGAGGTGAGGTGATGTTGAGATCTGATGGTTCGTGGGTTCGAGTGGCATTGGACGGCTAGAGAGGAACTCAGGCTGAGCGGGTAGGCCAGAAGCTTGTGACCGTTTTCTATGTGAAGTAGGTAATTTGATTTTCAAGATAATTTTAAATTCATTCTTATTCAAGTTTAACTCTTCGAATTGAATCGGCTATATATGTGTGTGTGTTAACAGCAGAGTATATTATTTTACAGTAAGGAAATGTATAAAATTATATCTACATATCTATTTTTGTTAAAACTATTTACTGTATGGTATAAATTAGTCATGTTTTTTAAAATATACGTGTACAGATAAAACAGGAAAACTACATATAGAAAAGACTTTGAAAACATATTTAGGGATTTCAATAAAAAAAATTAGATTTTTAATTCTATATCGATTATTGTTACAAAAATATATATGTAGTTTCAAAAAGGAAAATTAGTAGTTAAATTAAATTATTAGATAATTGAATCAATTTAATGGCAATTGATTTTTCGATTTGTTTCGAATATTAATAAATTGTATAAATATTTATACAAGGTCAAAAATGGGGAGATAATGGTTGAGATGGAATTGGATTGCCAAACAAAAATCAAAGGTGAGTTAATCTTACTCTTCTAGATTGCTATTTAAATTTGAAATGTTAAATTTAAATATTTGGTTGAATAATTGAATTGATCGGATGTGGTATATTATATAGTAGTATATGTAGTATATATTTGGAGTGATTGATTTCCCATATTATATAGCGGATGAGACCCTATGCACCGCATAATAGCGGATGATATTATATTAATCTCATATACCGCGATATTCCACCTCGAAGTGGAGTTGGTATTTTATATTGTGCTAACATCTGTGGATGCAGGAAAACAGGTTGGACGGATCCAACTGGATTCCTCAAAATATTTAGATTGTTTAATATTCTGTGTTAGAATATTTGATATCCTGTGATGAATTATATTGATAATTGGAATATTGAATGCTATGGTTTGCTTGAATATATTTCGGTACACTGAGTTATCAAAATATATAGAATTGGATTTTTGAAAAGAAAATAAAAGAGTGAACTTTTAAGTAAAATAATTATAGAGAATTTGAATAAATTTAAGAATGAACTGGAAAAGAATAAAAGTGATTTTAAAATTTTAATAAATAAAATCCGAGTATGGGAAGGGAGATTTTGAATAAAAGGGGAAATAATGAATTTTAAAATCCAAGTGATATTATTTAAAGGAATAAAGAATTTATGTTAAAATTCAAGGTTCAAATTTATTTACAAGGATAAAGAAGGAATTTGGGAAATCTGAAATTGGTATTTTTCAGTTAAATGAGATTTTAAATCATAAGTAAGAATTAAAAATATGAAGTTAATGGGTTTTGAAGTAAATGAGTAAGTAAAGGAATTTATTCCAAAATAGAGTAATTTAGAAATCAATTTGAAAATTGATTTAAATGTTTGGAATTGGAATTTTAAGAAGGATGAGACTAAGAAATTTATAAACTGGGTTTATAAAAGTGAAGTAATATATCATTAGATATTTGGGAAGAATAAATTCACGGTGGGAATTTATTAAAGGAATGGGTAAATTTGTTTAAAAATAAATAGTGATTTATTTTTAAAAAGATGTGGAAGAAGTGTATTTCCCTGGATAGCCAAGTACGTTTTCAAAACAAAATTTTAAGTATAAGTTAAAAAGTTAAAGTTGTTATTAAAAGCACGTTTTAGGAAATTTATTATTTTTAAAATGTTTAGATTTGAAGTAAGTAATTTTCAAATGTATTATAGTAGAAATTATTTAAAGGGTGACTTGGTATTAGGTTTTAAAAAGAAAGAAAATTTAGTTTTATATTTTAGCTTTATTTTAAATATTCTTAAAGTACATATTTTCGGATAAGTATTAAAGTAGTTTTAACATAAAAGTCTTAAAGGATATTTTATAATAAAGAGTTTTAAATTATTTTAAAAATCTAAAGTATTGTACTTGGTGTTTCTAGTAGAAACAAATATTTGAAAATTCACTCCATGAGAAGAGTGTGGTTTGAAACTGTTTTCAAAAAGGTTGAAAATGGAAATATATCTTGCGACGATATTTTGAGGATAATAAATAATTTGGGAGATTATTTATTGTTTGATGGTTGTTTGTGAATGTTAATTTATAGTTAAGTAACCGACTATCAATATTGGCCAATGCGCTGATCGTTTCGAAGAGACCGGGATCGGGTTTAATTTCTCGAACACCACTTCGATCCGGTTTGTACGTTTTCATGAGAAAGACAAGTTTGGATTCGAAGGTGGAGCAGTGAAGTGCAAGGTCTAGTCGCTACTAATCCCGAGGTGATTCCCAAATGGATGTAGTAGGAGTAGTGCCTTCGGTTCCGTTCAAACCCGGGACGGACTTGTATGGATGAATGCTTTCAAAACATCGTCAGGTGGACGGTGAGCATTCTAAGGGATATGTTCTAAAAAGGTAACGCTTAGCCTCAAGCCTCATCAATAGGGAATGACTGAAAATCAAGGGTTGTGCAGCAAGGCTAGGTGGCTAGCGCCCATTAGGGTGAGTTCATCCCTATCTAGATGTCCCTTTTTATTTCGGCTTAGTGGTGCGGCTGCTGATCCCAACCGTGTGGTGATCTTACTCGGGATTATCCAATAAGGGGTAGCCCGGTCTTGTGTTGAAGGGGATTGAGAGTAATCCTCGGTACGGTGATCTAGGCCACGTACTATGACAGGTGGTACCCCAATGCCTAGTCATTAGTTAGAAATCCATTCTCCCTACGTGCCTTTTACGGTTTTTGTTTGTATAACCCACTTTGTGGGTAGTAGCCGGAATTTAATCATGTAACAATTTCGGCTATTTTAATAAGTATTTGTATATAAACACTATTATAATATCAGAGGATTTTAATAAAAAGTGTTTTAGCTGCCGTAAGGTAAAAGCCGACATGTTTATTTGTGGCGTGGTCTTACGAGATGCTTTTGTTTTCAAAAGGATTTTGAAACTTTAATAATCAATTTGAGTGTGGTTTTCTAATGCTGGTATTCTAGACTGACTCGGGTGTTATTTAACCATAATGCTCGGGTCAAATCAAGTATTATAGGATACAGGATATGATGCCGTGGAGCTCAGGAGACGAGCTGGATGGCGATACGTACTTCCGTACTTAAATTATTATTCCGCTGTGTATTCAGTTTTAGCGACAAGCTTATATGAATGTCCAGTTGTATGTTATTGATGTTGTTGAACTCTGATGATGTATTCTGGTGATGTATGTATAAAACAGATATAGTTTCCTTTTGTGTAAAGATCTGTTATTATCTATTATATTTTATCCCGCTGCGATGGTTAGATTTTGATGTTGTTTTTTTATTTTCTTCTACCTCTTCTTCTTTAACCCAAATGGTTCGTATTTCTATACATCTAGAGTTGAGTGATGAAGAATAGTGTCGACTCAAGGGGCATGGATTTTTGGGCCATTACATTTTGGTATCAGAACAGAAGGTTAAGCGAGAACCATGGCTCTGGTGGGGATTACTCATTGGAATATAGTTCGTAGTACTCTAGAATGAGTTTGGGTGTATTAATAAATATGAGCGCATACTTGTTAGTGAATATAAAAGTTGTTTTATATTGTGTTGACTTATCGGTTGAGTGTTTATGGATTCTGGTCGATGTGTGGGACGCCATGTCATCGATAGGGGTTTCAGATATGGTTTTTATATAGGGTAAATGAAATAATTTTACCCCAAATTATTTTCGGATATAAAAGAAAAGTTTTTGAAATTTTTTGGTTGCTTGGATGTTAGGAATGATAATTATTATCATTGTTGTGTGGAAATTTAACTAGAAATTAATATATATATATATATATATATATATATAACCAACAGTTAAGGAAAGAAATTCATTTATAGAATGAAATTTGAAATGTAAATTGTAAATGTGATTTATAAACTGAAATAAAATTCTAGAGTAATTTTTGAATGTGAGTTGAAGGATTTGAAAATTTAAAATTTGGAATTTTGAATTTTTTTTAATTCCTTTGAGTTTGAAAATGGTTTTCATAAGCTTTGGAGAGTTTGGAATATTTGAAGGGATTTTAAAGTGATAAAAGCATTGAACTCTTTTCGGTCACTGGGAAATAATTCCGATGATGATCGCGACATCATCAGTGTTCATTTTCGAGTTTCCAAGAAGAGGATTGCTACTTGGATGTTTTGGATTAATGTTTGTTTGCGAAATTTGGTTTGATTTTGAAAATGTAGAGGAATAGTTTGATTTAGATATATATGTTTTCAAAATTGAATTTGGAACATTTTAGTAGTGGTTTAAACTCTGGAGTTGGTTTGAAATGTTTTGGTATGTTTAAGCAATTGTTTGAAACTCTGGGATCTTATTAAAAATAGTTATGGAATAAGTTAATGAAATAAAATTTATTGGTTGAAATAATTTGTGAATGAACAAATGAACTTATAATTGTAAATAAATAAACTGAAATTGGATATTGGAAGGAGTAAGCCAAAATAAAATGTATTTGGTATATTGGAAAGTGAAATAGAAATCTAAACTCGAATTATAAATTAGAATGAACTCAAGTAAAGTAATAAAGTGATTCTTGAAGATAAAAATCAAAGATTGAATTGTAAATTGGAAGTGAGCCAATTGGATAATTAATTATTTAATATGGAAATGGAATGCTAGTTGGATAAATAAAAGTTGAAATTTGAGTTAATGATGGATTTGCAAATGAAACCCGAGTTATAAATAGAAATTAAACTTGGAATTGTAAGGGAATTAAACATGAATTAAATATGGCCTTGGATATTATTTTAACGAATTGAGAATGGAATTAAACTTTAAATGGATTATGAGAATGGCAAATTGAATTAAATGAGTCATGAATGAATTGAATTTAGAAATTGAAATGTGTAATGAACGAATCAAAAGAACTAATCAAATAAATTTGTAGATTGAAATGAGATTTGATTGAAATAGAATCAAGTTAAAGTGGAAAAGAAAATTTATTTGCAAAGGAAGTGAGCTTAAGTTTTGAAGTTGGAATAAATTGAAGTAAATTAACTTAAGTTTAAAAAAAAATAGAAGCTTGGCTTTGAATAGGGTGAAAGCCCATTAAATAAAAGTTTGGGTTAAATTAATTTGGGAAATGGTTATTAATATTAGCAAGTGAATGGTTTGTAAACATGTTAGAATGGAATAAAATTTAATATAAATTGTATTTGAAATGAATTTAAAATGATTATAAGCTTAAGTAATTGTTTACTCACATAAATATCGTCGAATTTGCATGGGAATATTTGCCGTTTGACGAAAATGAGATTAAATAAAATTCTATGAATTAATAGAGGTAAATAAAATTTATTTTCGGAATCAATTGGAATAAATGTGAGTTGTTTGGATTAAAAATGAATTGAATGTAAGCAATTGAATTGCAAACCATTTAAATTGAATGAAGTTGTATACGAATTGGTTGTAAACAATTAAAATTAATGTCAGAAACCTATAAGTTGCTTATAAATATTGTTTAACCTGCATTGCTTATAGAAACTTGTATGTTTGCTAGTTAAATATGTTAAAAGTTGTTAAATTACATGATTTTGGCACTTACATGTTTAAATTAAGTAAGTACAGGTACCGGAAAGCCATTTGGCAGGATTTTGATCGCGCTAATTGCTAAAATAATAAGCCACTCGCTTGAAATGCTAAATAAAGGTACGTCCACGCAATATAAAAATAGGAAATATGAACTGTTTTTGTTTTTCCGACCATGTGGGTCGATGTGTATATATATATATATATTTCTCTTGTCAAATTGCAAAAGCTCCTCCGTACAAAGAAGACTGCCAAAATTTTCTGGAAATTTTTTTTATTAGCGACAAAACGATTTCAAATTGGAAATTGAAACAAATTAGTAGATGAAACTAATTTAAAATAATGATACGAATCAGTTATAAATGGAAGATAAAATTCAGTATTCAGAGTTGAAGATAAATTGAATTCATATGGAAATGGATGAACAAATTTGAATAGAAGTAGATATAAACTAAAGTGGTGAAGTGAAAATAAATATAAGAAGCATATAAAATACTTATATCGAACTTAAGAAGAAATGGTAGAATTCTTAAGTAATATGGGTGTCGGGAAAATATATTGAATAAGCATTTGAGCGAAGATTTAATAAAAATATGTGAAATGATAAGCGTTGATAAGTGAATAGAGATCAAAATGAATGTGAATAAAAGAGAATGGATATAAATATGTAAGATGTACGTATATCACTTTTATTCGCATAACAATTTCATCCAGATTCGAGCACAGAATTTCGATATATTTATATCGATCCGAGTTAGGATTTTCACTTGATTTTCGACGGCGAACCCTGGATATGGATTTTGATTGATTCTGAAAATTCTCTATCATAGTTATGACTATGCAACGAGAATGATGGTTTTTGATCAAGAAACCAGATCTGAGTCCGCACTAGGAAGTCGAATGGACGATACTAGTTCGGAAGTGAATTTGTGTGATCAAGTAAGCGATCAGATTCGGTATTGCGTACGAATGATATAGGTACATCGTACGGGCTTGAATGAATAGATATTGAAATTTTGTAAAGGAGTCAATAAAATGATTTTGAATGTTGTGATTGGATATTATTGATATATAGGATATACAAGTATTATAAAGGAAAAGGAAAATTGGTTTTGATTTCAGAAGATAAATTTGAATTGCTCGACAAAAATGTAACAACCCGCAAATCCGCACCCCTTGAGTCAACACTATTCTACAACAATCAACTCAAGTTGTACAGAAATATGAACCATTAGGGTTTAAGAAGAAGTGGTAGAAGAAGAGAAAACAAAATCAACATCAGAATCTAACCATCGCAGTGGAATAAAATATAATAGATAATAAATAATCTTTACTCAAAATCGAATATATTTGTTTACATATATTACATCACCAGAGTACAGCAATCACAGCTCACATCAATAACATACAATGGATACACAACAACTCAAACAACGGAATATATATATATATATATACATACACACACACAAGTACGAGAGTACGTATCGACATCCAGCTCGTCTCCTGAGCTCCACAGCATCGTATCCTGTATTCTATAATACTCGGTCTGACCCGAGCATTACAGTTAAATAATACCCGAGTCAGTCTGGAATACCAGCGTGAGAAAATCACACCCAATTGATTATTAAAGTTTCAAAAAATCTTTTGAAAACAAAAGCATCTCGTAAGACCACGCCACCAAATAAACATGTCGGGTTTTTACCTTACGATAGCTAAAACACTTTTTTATAGAAATCCTCTGATATTATAATAGGGTCTATATACAAATACTTATAAAATAGCCGAAATTGTTACATTCATTAAATTCCAGCTACTAGCCACAGAGTGAGTAATACAAACAAAACTCGTACAAGGCTCGTAGGGAGAATGGATTTCCAACTAATGACTAGGCACTGGGGTACCACCTGCCACAGTACGTGGCCTAGATCACCGTACCGAGGAGTACGCCCGCTCCCCTGCAACACAATGCTGGGACCACCCTTTACTGGACAATCCCGAGTGAGATCACTCCGCGGTTGGGATCAGCAACCGCCCACTAAGCCGAAATAAAAAGGGACATCTAGACTGGAATGACCTCGCCCTGCTTGGGTGCTACCCACCTAGCCTTGCCGCATAACCCCTGATTTTCAGTCATTCTCATTTGATGAGGCTTGAGGCTAAGCGTTACCTTTTTAGAATATATTCCTTAGAATGCCCATCGTCCACCTGACGATGTTTCGCAAGCATTCATCCATACAAGTCCGTCCCGGGTTCGAACGGAACCGAAGGCACTATTCCTACTACATCCATTTTGGAAATATCCTCAGGATTAGTAGCGACTAGCCCTTGCACTTCACTGCCCCATCTTCGAATCCAAAATCGTTTTTCACGAAAACGTACAAACCGGATCGAAGTGGTTTTCAAGAAATAAATCTCGATCCCGGTCTCTTCGAAACGATCAGTGCATTTGTCCAATATTGATAGTCGGTTATTTAACTATCAATTAATATTCACAAACATCCATCAAACAATAAATAATTTCCCAAATTATTTATTAATCTCAGAATATCTTCACAAGATATATTTCTATTTTCAATCCTTTGAAAACAGTTTCAAAATCATCTTTCTTTTCAGAATAAACTTTCCCAAATATTTTCTATCTCCACTGAAATTACCAAGCACAAAACTAGATTTTAAAAATAATTTAAAACACTTTACTTTGAAATCTATACCTTTAAAACATTTAAGTTAAAACTACATCAATAATTTATTAAAAATATCATACTATATGAATATTTGAAAATAAGGTTACTTTATAAATATACAACTAGATTTATACTTTTAAAATCATAATATTAAGTCATCCTTTAAAAATTTACTAATATAATAAATTAGGAGAAAATACTTACTTTAGGATTTAAATATTAGAAAAAAAGAAATTTTCCAAAACTTGCTTTTAAAAACAACTTTAAAACCTTTAATTTAAATTAAAAGTTTAGTTTGAAGACGTACTTGGTTACCCAGGGAGAAATTTCCAATCTCACTCACTTAAATCAATTTTCCAAATTGATTCCCAATTTATTTCCTTTGAAATAAATTTCTTTACTTATCAGTTCATTTCGAAATTCAATTAATTATGGACTTTATTATTATTTTCAGTTTGATTTTTAAATCCTTTAGCTAAAATATACAAATTTCAGGTTATTCCCAATTTCTTCTTTATTCTTTTCAATAATTTAAATCTTAAATTTTAAATAAATGTTTTCTTCTTTTAATTAATATCACTAAAGATTTAATATTTATTAACTTTCTGTTTATTCAAATTTCCTTTCTATACTCAAAATCTATTTATTAGAATTTTACAGTCACTTCATTCCTTTTCCAATTCATTCTTAAATTTATTCTATAATTATTTTACTTGCTATTTCACTTCTTTTATTTTCATTTCAAAAATCAAATCTATATTTTTGGTAATTCATTATACCCATTTATATCATCCAAGCCATAACATTCAATACTTCCACATAATTCATCATAGAATATCAAATAACCAGAACAGAGAATATTAAATAATTTAAATAAAAGTTGAGGGGTCCAGTTGGATCCCTCCAACCTGTTTTCTCTGCATCCACAGACGTTAGCATCACATAATATGCAAATTTCAAATTTTACTGTACTATATCTCATCAATCAATTCAACCATACAATCAATTATTTAAATTTGAGTGAGATTAACTCACCTTTGCTTTTACTAGCAATCAAATTCAATCCAGCTTGTTTCATCACAATTCTTCACAATTAACCTTGTATAAACATTTTACATTTTATTAATATTTGAACTTATTGAACAATTACTTCTCTTGATAATTTTACTTAGCTAATTATTTATTTAAATTACTTTTTTTTTCCTTTAATAAAATATCCTTTGGCAACTAAAACAAATAAATGAGTTTTATTAACAAATTAATTACCATTCAAATTATTTAATAATTTAATTTAACTATTGATTTGAATTTAAACTAACAATTCAATTTAAAGTAATAAGTTTATTTGAACTAATTATCCTTTCCCAATTATTTTAGTACTAAAGTAATTGAACAAGTGGATTGAACAAGTAAACCATTATAATCCATACTTTTTCAAAATTCAATAGTAGGTTTATAATCTATATTTAAAATTAAAGATTTAATTAATTAATTTTAAATTTTTTTTATAAAGCCTTTAACATTTCAAATTCATTTTTTTCTAAAATTTCATATATACTTATATTAATTTTAATAAATAGATTTTCTTCCAAATCTATATTGAACCTTAATAAAATTCCTTTCCACCTATATATTAAACTAAAGCAGAACTGTTTTATTCCACACTAAAATATTTATGAAATTAACAAACAGCAATTCTTTCATATATATATTTTGTAAAAATAAAATAAACTAATTTACAGTTCTTATATATTCCACCTCAAAATCTCATATGTATATATGCTTCCTAATAGCAACTCTTATAACTATATTTTTATATGTAATCTTCAATCTACATATATTATTATTATTATTATTATTATTATTATTATATATATAAAAACAAGCTAAATCGAAAATGAACGAATACCTCAATACTCGATAAAAACAAACCTGATCTTCAGTTCCACGTTGAACGCCACCATAGCTCGGTTATCAGACCTCACATCGACGCTTCCATCATCTGGTGTTCGCGCCCACTGCCCTTCACGCGACCCCTTCCTCGTTCTCCAAAATGCGCGATCCAGTTGCTCAAACCCACTCACACACGCCAAGGCTTTCACAAGTTGCCGCAATACCAAAATCCCACGTGACTTCGTGCGCGAGACAAACCAATCGCCGTGACGCCTCATCACACGCGCGAACGCGACTTAGGGTTCTAGGCAAACCAGGCGATCTACCGTTGATTACTGCTTGAGTTTTAGGGTTTCACGATTTTAAGATTTAGATCAGAGTGCTTGATTTAGGGGTTTTGTTTACTGAAAGGAAAAGAAAGAAAAAAGAGAAGGGAAAAGAGAGAGGTCGGCCATTTTTTTTCTTCTGATAATAGTTTTGAATCAATGGAAGGAAAAAGGGTGAGATATTTTAGAATGATCGGCTTGTAAATAAAAGAGAAAGGAGGCGTATCCAAGAAGCTTAACCAAATAAATTAAATTTCACTAGATTATAATCAATTAAATTTGCAGCGCGTTTATATGTCGTATCCTCACACAACAACTCTGAATGCTAAGAAACTTGAAATCCGATAATAATTCAATGTTACGGACCCAATGGAACTGGTTTCGTCAAATTCCGAGACTGCGCCTCAGAAGGCTATTTTTAAATTCAATTTAAAAAGTATAAATTTAAAACTGAATAAGTCACTATTAAATTTAAAATTTTAAAATTTCTATTATCTTCAATATTATCAATATAAATTTTATAAGCCTTCAAATTATTTTTAACCGACTTAAAATTCAAGATTCACAATTTACTCAACTTCTAATTATTAAATTCTATTATTTAATTATCAAATAAATAGCGATATTTTTAATTCAAGTTAAGATTTGCTCTATTGGATATTTAAAATCAATTAAATATCCCGATTTTAAATGATCGAAAATTTCGGGTCGTCACAAAAAAGGTATATGTTTACATTTCTATATGAAATTTGAGTGGGTTTTTGACCTAGCCACTTAGCCTTTTGTTTTATTTTGGAATTTGGGAGCCGGTAGAGGCATTTTATAGTTGTACCAAGCTAGCCGTGCAAATGAGACGCCGGCAAAAATTTTCGGAAATTTTCAGGGTTAGATATTTTTTGAGAAAGTTTTGATAATTTTAATTTGGATTTAAATTTAAATTTGAATAAGTGGAATAGATAATGTTGTTGGAAACTATGGAAGGTTTTGGAAAG
Organism: Allium cepa; assembly: GCA_030765085.1. NCBI lineage: Eukaryota > Viridiplantae > Streptophyta > Magnoliopsida > Asparagales > Amaryllidaceae > Allium > Allium cepa. Next base: position 83,134,086 of record CM060931.1, on the reverse strand, counting down.
TTTGTTGAAGTAATAGTGGGTCTTTAATAAAAGACATGTTATGACAAGTTGATAAAACTGTTTGGTTTTGAAAAATAGTAATGGGTATTGGATCATTCTTCTTAACAAGTAAGTTCGGGGACGAAATTCTTTTAAGGGGGGAGGAATGTGACGACCTAGAATTTTTGGATGTTTGAAATCGGGATATTTAATTGATTTTAAATATTTAAAAGTTATTTTTTAACTTGTATTCAAATATCACTATTTATTTGATAATTAAATTATTGAATTAAATAATTTGAAGTTGGGTAAAATGTTGAATCTGGAGTTTTAAGCCTGTTAAGAATAATTTGAAGGCTTGTAAAATTTATATTGATAGTGCTAAGGATAATAGAAGTTTTAAAATTGAATTTAACAGTGATTTGTTCAGTATTAAAATTTTATAGTTTAAATTGAATTTAAAAATAGCCTTCCGAGGCACAGTCTCGGATTTCGACGAAACAAGTTCCATTTGATCCGTAATAATGTATTATTAACGAATTTCAGTTTTCATTGCATTTGGAGTTGTTGTGTGAGCGTACGATATATTAACGCGCTAAAAATTATATCGAAAATTTAATATAATTGGGTTAAAAAAGAAATCTTCTCCATACGATCTAATTGGGACTCGAAACCTTTTCCATTGCGTTCGAAATAGGGATATAACATTATAAACGCCTAGCGGCACGCCTCGATAGGATGTCAAGATTTTAAGCTGTAAATACAAACGATTTGAATTTAAATTCAAAATTTGATATATATATATATATATATATATATATATATATATATATATATATGTAGACACACACACACAATTGTTAACCAGTCAAAATCCTCTCACATCATAACTTTTTCCTATCACTGTAGCCGTCCTTGTAACATCCCATCGTGTCCCCTATTCTCAATTTTATCTCACACAAGCAGCCATTTGGAAGATGAAGGAAAATTAAATGAGTAAACAGGTTCGAACCTCACTGTTTACATCAGAATTTCACTTTCCCTTTTTCATTTCGAAATCGAAAAGAATGGCGGTCATCTCCTTAATTTTTTTTTTCATTGTACCAAGGTATAACCACTCGCTCGTGCACGCACGAGGCTTTGGAATTGAGGGACGGTCTTGCGATCGAATCGAGAGGGGGCGTGAGGCATAGTGGTCTTGAAGTCAGCAGAGCCTTGGTTGGATGCGAGTGCGACGGCGAGGGTGAAGGGGAAGTCTGCTCGATTTCGTTGGAGGGCAGAGAAGTGTTGCATCAGCAACGTCGAGCTCGCGAGAGTGGAGTTTCAAGATGGGGTGGTCCTAAGGATCTAACGACCAGGTATTTTCAACCATTCGCATCCAATATAAGTGCATAGGTAGACACTCATGCCGGAATTGAATTGCTCAAAATACCGCGTTGTAAATAAAAATTTGGCAAAACTCAGAATATACAGTAAATAAAAATCACAGATCACAGACATAGAGTAATAATAATGCAACGGAAGTAAAAGAGATAGTAGTTCATGAAGCTACTATATAAATATATCAGAGTTACATAAGATACAATAGAAGAAATAAAGTATCACACAAGTTTAAATATGATAACCAAGTACAAGCTGAATAGAACAACCGAACTGAAAAGATGAAACTTGACAAGTAGATAATCTCCAGCGATTCCGATCTCCAGAAAGTGGAAATCCAAATCTGTGAATAACTCAGGCTGACCCGGGCGTAAATATAAACACTAACACTCGAGTAAGGACATACATACTTATACAATGTAAACCAACTCAAGTGAACTGTAGCAAAGATACAAGTAACTTAGAAGATGCTTGGGACCGCCCATCCTCTAAGGATCCGTTAAACTATTTACTATGTAGTAATATACGCTATATACAGTAGTGTCTAATCAGTAAAGTATAATCATATAGAAAATAGCGTTAAGGGGATGGTGAACCTTAACGCAGTCGGATCTTTAAAACCAAAATCGTAGTGGGCTCGATATAAGGAGATGACACGGCACGCGAGGCAATGCCAGGGTGGATACACCGTTTGCACTCCCGGACCGGTGGTGACGGCAAGCCAGCAGCTTCCGCCCACCTTGAACAATACCCCCGAATCAAAGTGGCGCCACGTATCGAATCACAAAAGTAATAGAATGGTTTCCGATGGAGCATGCTCGATGAAAGGATGCGACCCTTTGTGTAGCCCGATATAGCTCCTGTTTTAGTCATTTATGCCAACTCACGGGAGTTGGGTCCATGTAATATACCTCGAGAACGTCGCCACCATCCTACTTCATTCTGGAATCTCCACCGCGTACACAGTTGTTAAAGTGGTTTTCGGTATTGGCCGGCTATAAGACAATATCCGATGCCGGTCTCTTTAACAACCAATCGTTATTATAACCCGTAGTTATAACTTTAAAACAATATTATATTCTTCAAAATAAAATGTCATTTCAACCCAAATCTTTATCAAAATAAAGATTAAATTTCAAATAATCTTAGTTAAATTCAAAAATGATAGCACTTACAAAAATTGCTATAATAGCTTTTAATTCAATTTAGCTTTTTAGTTCATTATCATCAACTACAGCATTTACAAATGCTGTAATATCATTTACATTGTAATTAATAGCATTTCAAAAATGCAGTCAATTAACTTCAAATATTCAATATAATTTCTCAACCAATTATATTTTTTTATTTAAAACATTTTTAACTCATAAAATCATACATTTTCACATTTATAAACATCATTTAATTTTCCTCAAGTTCATGATTTTATAAAGTTAAATTTCCATTCAAAAATCAAGATTTAATAATAATTCACTTATTAAATTGCAATGTTCAATTTTAAATTCATTGCATTAAATTTCAACTTAACACTTAAGTTCAAATTCTCAAATATAACTTAATTTTATTTTTATTTACTTAACTAAAAGTTCACTTTTAAGTCAATTTCATAAATTTCCAATTTAGTTGTATTTCAAAATTTCAACTTAAAGTATTCATTCATTTCACATTTCAACTTTATTAAAAATCATTAATATGATATAAAATCACTTTGAATTCATTTAAATTCAAATTATCATAAATTTATCATAATTTCATATCCAATTTAATTTCCAATTATAATTAAATCGAATTTTCCAAAATAACTTATGTTCAAGATTTTCTAACTTTTCATTAATTCATTTTACTTACAATTATTCAGAAAATCAATAATATTTTACAAAAATCCTTCTTATTTAGATTTAAATCAAAATGTTTTAATATTTACATTTCTAAAATAATTTTAAATTTTTTAGAAAACATATATTAACTACGGGTCTGTATATAATTTTCTACACTAGTAAAAGTGATACAGGTAATATATCATTTCAACCCGTAATTTACAAAGAAAAATCCAGGTTTTATCATTTCAAACTCGCAGTCCCAAGTAAATGAAATAAAATGAAAATCATTTAGGCCTATCATTTCAGCCCATAACAATTTCCCTTATTCTAAAGTCCGTTCGGGTATGTATCATTTCAACCCATAGTGATTTCTAATCTAAAGGGAACTTGCAGTGTGATAAACTGATAAAATATACAGAATAGCATGAAATAACAGTAACATATGATATAACAGGTGTAATAACAGGTGTGAACATCATATGATAATAATATAAGCAGTTATAACATGTTAATATAGTTCTACAGATTCACAGGGTGTCAATTCACACTTGTATAAGTATAAACATCTGGTGAGATTTACTCACTTGTATTATCTGGAGATAACAAACAACTACACACAACAAAGATCTTCAAAGGCATGAAATCATGAATATGATTTGAGAGTGGAGAGCCAAAGATTTATAGCCTTGGATACATTCAAACAAAACAAATATATGAAACATAAGTTTCAAAAATAAGATATACTTAACAATGTTAGAAATAGATGTATAAAAAAAACCAAAGACTTTGCACTTGCTTCCTATGCTTGTTTGCATGGCCTAGGGGATTAATAAGGTCAGGTTTGAGCATGGTTTTGATTAGGTATGGGTAGGAAAAGGCGCGGTTACAAGGTGATGAAGTGGGTAGGAGTTTAAATGTAGAGAATATAAAAGGTTAAGGCATGTATAAGAGTTTTGGTGAACTTTTTGGGCTCGGCTAAGGCATGTTTGGGCTCACCCTTTCAGGTTTCAGATCTATACAGTAACTTAGGTGATGGGTGGTGGTCATATCAAGGTGGTGGTGGCCTAAGGTGGTGGCCTTGGTGGTGGATGAAGGTAGTGAAGCAACTAGGCTAGGCTAACATGTTTTTAAGGAGTTTTCAAGGCTTTTGTGTGGAGTTTTGTCAAGGGGGAGGGTGCGGCCTGGTCAAGTCAGAGGAGGAGATGATGTTAAGTGGTGGATGGTGAAGAGGAGAAGGTGGTGGAGGTGATGTCCAAGGCTAGCTAGTGGTGGCCGAGTAAAACAAACAAAGAAAACAAGGCAAAAACAAGCAAAAAGGAAGGAGAAAAAGTAGAAAAATATAGAGAAGCCATTACCAATTTTTCTCTAGCCATGTAAATGACATGAGGAAGATGTTTTCACGTGAAAATTAAGAAAAAGAAGTCAGCTGAAGATAGTATAAGGAATGGCCAAAATAACTGATTTATTGATTGAAAAAGAAACGGTAAAAGAAACGGTGAAACGACTTTACGTTTATTAGCTTTTAAAACCTTCCATACTCCCTTTTCTTTTAAATCAAATTAAACAAAATAAAATTCAGAAAGTACATCTTAAAACCTAAATAAAATGAAAAAAAATAAAAATATATAATTAAATTTAAATAAAATATAAAAAGAATTAAGGAAATTGCTTAAAAATTGAAAACAGAGTTCAAAAATTATAATTAAAACATCGATGGCTTTGGAAAAATATCTACTTCATTTTAAAAATATTCTAAAGCAAAATTTTGAAATAAAACAATTTATTTATCATTTCAAAAATTAAATAAATAATTAAATTTTGATTAAATAGAATTTAAATTAAGAAAATGGCTTAAAATTGCGAAGTAGACTTTAAAATTAGAATTAGATTCAATGCACTTTGGAAATTTTTTATATATTTGAAAAATATTTATGAATAAAAATAAGTACACAAAATAAAAATGAATTCACAAAATAAATATATAAAATTAAATTTAAATAAAATTTTAATGAAGAAAATAGCAGAAAATAAGAAAACAGCGAAAAAAAAAAGAAATCAACACGGTAAACTTTGGAAATATTATAACATCACAAAAAAAATATTTTAAAAAAATATATATATATAACATGTCATACAGCACATATTAGAAAATTATTTGACAATTAAAAATATAATTTATAAAATTTAACATAAAGAAAATTGTTAAATAATTCAATGTACACACAATATTGAAAACAGTATAACTTTCACAAATTAAATCCGTTTTCATCGAAACAAAAAATGGTATTCATGTTATTAAATCTATTTTTATAATAAAATATAAAATTTATAAAATTCAAACTTTTAAATTTTTAAGTTAAAAATCAAAATTTGACTATTTTGACCAAAATCAACATTTCAGGAAAATATTCAACTTACACAAGTTTGAAAGTATAATACACATAATAATCAGTATTTATATTTTTAAAATGAAATGTTTGAAATAAAACAAGTTTAAAATAATTTAAAAATAGATAAAGTCAAATTTAAATTATATGCAAAATCTAGGGTTGTTACGCTCTCCCCCACTCAAAACTTTTCGTCCCCGAAAAGGAATGAGGTACGGGAAAGCACAGAAAAAGAAAGAGTGAAACAAGATTAGGACAAGATGGCAAGGAGAAGGAAATTATACATGATAACTATTGTGATAGGTAAGTTTAACAAGGTGGAGATGATCTTTCCAAGATCCTCCGGAATCAAGAACACAAGCACGAAAAGGTGGATTCAAAATGAGTACCAAAGATTATCAAAGATTATAGAAGTTTTCTAAAAAGGAAGATTATAGAAAGATGCCTATACTAGTCTATAGCTAGATGATGATGATAAGGACAACCAAAAGATAGTTTGAAAAACAAAGTAAGCAAATAAATTTGAAAACATGGAAATTTCACCTTGAATAGAGAATAAATCTTTTCACAAGTTAAATAAATCTTAGCTATCCCAAATTTCATTATCTTATTATCCAATCATCTTAAATTAACAATTTTTAAAACTATGGGTTTGAAAAATAATCATTTATTACACTCACAATGTACTTAATAAATTTTATTCTTCTTTATTCCTAATTAAATTAAGTTTATTCCGCTCAATATATTTATCACTTATGTTAAATATACTTACACTTATTATAACTGCTTTCTTTTATTCTTAGTTCTTTTAATATATATTTTTGTAAGTTATTCAATTACCGTTTATTATATTTACCTCCGTTAATCATTTTATAATTAAAATTTAAGTGTATAACATTTATTATAACTACTCAAATTTTATTTATTAAAAAAAAATCTTTTTATATTGTATATTATCCAATTACATTGTTAACTTCTGAAATTAAGGTAAGTTATATTGGAACGCAATTGAGTATTATACAAATAAAACTTTCCAATTCAATTATCTCAAGTTTAAATCATTTATTCAAAAAATTTGATTTTCTTTTTTTTAATTGAAATTATTCTTTAAAAATAAAATTTAAGAATTAGATTTCCGATTTCTTCAAACCATTTAGAGATAAGTAATAATATATACATAATATGTCAAACCAAATTTCAATCATATATCTATATATATATTAAAATCAAGTCATATTTTAGAAATTCAAATCAATTGAATTTCCTAAAACAAAGCTGTTGCAAGACTACAGAGCGGTCTCTTCACTTCGAAACTCGAAAATGAACGTCGATGATGCTGCAGTCATCACCGAAGTTATTTCCCAGCAACAATGAGAAGAGCACTAATTTTAAACTTTAAAATTCTTTGGAAACAAATTTCTATTTGAAAATACTTTAAATAATATAACCTTTTAAAACTTTAAACACAAGGTTTGAAACCATCAGAAATTAAATTCTCAAATTTCTTGTTCAAAATTCATTTCAGTTCCCAAATAAATTTATAAACAACTACCTATAAATTCATTTATAGAACAATGATAAATCAAGTATTATCATTTCAAATGATCAATTTTAAATCAATTTATTAAGTGCCATAAATTTACTTATATATCAAAATTTATTTCATTAACCAAATTTTAAAATAATATTGTGTCAGTTTGTTCTGTCAAAGTGTTTTATAAATCCTATCGATAACGCTGATTAGACGAATCGATCGGAAACCCAAATCAACATCAACAACTCAAACAACACAATATATAAAAAAAAACATAGATATACAAGTACAATTCAAAATGTTTGGAAGAATAGATTGGAAACAAAAGACAAGATGATTAAATAACAGAGTAGAGAGGTGGATAAGCTTAAATAAATCACGGGCAACTTTTACCGGGTCAACCGTGACTTAAAGAATAAGATCGATGTGGATTTTCTAGGGTAAATCTACATTCTATCTCGATAGATAAAGTTTGGAATAACAAAAGGTATTAGCATCAAAACCAAGGATAGATATAAATCTCTGGTGAATCGATGCTAATTGTAAAGGAGTTTCCCCGTTTTCAATTCAATTTGAAATTGGCGTGACCGCCGACTCACTTGAAAGATCATTCGACGCGGAGTTATGGAATACTCCAGAGTCAAAAGAAGATGAATAGCGAGGGATACGAATGGATTTTGGAACCGTAGGGAACGTTCCAAAAATTCAAAGGAATCCAGTCAAAAGGGAGAGATTCAAACTCGAATGAAAGTGATTATGTAAATACATTCACTCCATATGCTGAGTTTTGCCTAGAGCTACCAAAGCTCTGATACGAACTGTAACGACCAGGTATTTTCAACCATTCGCATCCATTATAAGTGTATAGGTAGACACTCATGCCGGAATTGAATTGCTCAAAATACCGCGTTGTAAATAAAAATTTGGCAAACCTCAGAATATACAGTAAATAAAAATCACAGATCACAGACACAGAGTAATAATAATGCAGCGGAAGTAAAAGAGATAGTAGTTCATGAAGCTACTATATAAATATATCAGAGTTACATAAGATACAATAGAAGAAATAAAGTATAACAGAAGTTTAAATATGATAACCAAGTACAAGCTGAATAGAACAACCGAACTGAAAAGATGAAACTTGACAAGTAGATAATCTCCAGCGATTCCAATCTCCAGAAAGTGGAAATCCAAATCTGTGAATAACTCAGGCTGACCCGAGCGTAAATAAAAATACAAAAACTCGAGTCAGGACATACATACTTATACAATGTAAACCAACTCAAGTGAACTGTAGCAAAGATACAAGTGACTTAGAAGATGCTTGGGACCGTCCATCCTCTAAGGACCCGTTAAACTATTTACTATGTAGTAATATACGCTACATACAGTAGTGTCTAATCAGTAAAGTATAATCATATAGAAAATAGCGTTAAGGGGATGGTGAACATTAACGCAGTCGGATCTTTAAAACCAAAATCGTAGTGGGCTCGATATAAGGAGATGACACGGCACGCGAGGCAATGCCAGGGTGGATACACCGTTTGCACTCCCGGACCGGTGGTGACGGCAAGCCAGCAGCTTTCGCCCACCTCGAACAATACCCCGAATCAATGTGGCGCCACGTATCGAATCACAAAAGTAATAGAATGGTTTCCGATGGAGCATGCTCGATGAAAGGGTGCGACCCTTTGTGTAGCCCGGTATAGCTCCTGTTTTAGTCATTTATGCCAACTTACGGGAGTTGGGTCCACGTAATATACCTCGAGAACGTCGCCACCATCCTACTTCATTCTGGAATCTCCACCGCATACACAGTTGTTTAAGTGGTTTTCGGTATTGGCCGGCTATAAGACAATATCTGATCCCGGTCTCTTTAACAACCAGTCGTTATTACAACCCGTAGTTATAACTTTAAAACAATATTTTATTCTTCAAAATAAAATGTCATTTCAACCCAAATCTTTATCAAAATAAAGATTAAATCATTTCCAAACCATTTCAATATATCATCATACCATATATTTCAATTCAAATATTTATTAAAATAAATATCAAGTCATTTCTAACCATTTCAATATATTAAATTATCGTATCCTTTCAAAACTTCCTTTCAAATCATTTTAATATATCAAAATATCATATCTTTTCAAAACTTCGTTCAAAATATCTTATCTTTCATCACTTCCTTTCAAATTATTTTAATATATCAAAATATCATAACCTTTCAAAACTTCGTTCAAAATATCTTATCTTTCAGCATTTCCTTTCAAATTATTTTAATATCAAAATGTCATATCTTTCAAAACTCCATTTTCAAATCATTTTAATATATCAAAATATCATATCTTTTCAAAACCACATTTCAATCATTTAATATATCAAAATATCATCTCTTTTCAAAACCACATTCATTTCAAATCATTATTTATTTTATTCAATTTGAAATACCATTTCAATTCACATTTCAAAACAGTTTATATTCAAAAAAAAAATCATTTTTAATCATTAAAATGAAGTTATTATGTTCAATAATTAAATTATTAAATTTCCAAAATTTTCAACTTCCAAAGTTCATTTATTCACTTAAGTTTATCAAAACAGTGAAAATTCACTTTTCGTGGCATTTAGAAAACGCTACGGAAAGATACATTCAAAACAGTTCAATTTAACAAAAGACAACATTTTAAAATATTGTAATAGGGTTTACTTAAATTTCAAATAATTTTAGTTAAATTCAAAAATGATAGCACTTACAAAAATTGCTATAATAGCTTTTAATTCAATTTAGCTTTTTAGTTCATTATCATCAACTATAGCATTTACAAATGCTGTAATATCATTTACATTGTAATTAATAGCATTTCAAAAACGCAGTCAATTAACTTCAAATATTCAATATAATTTCTCAACCAATTATATTTTTTATTTAAAACATTTTTAACTCATAAAATCATACATTTTCACATTTATAAACATCATTTAGTTTTCCTCAAGTTCATGATTTTATAAAGTTAAATTTCCATTCAAAAATCAAGATTTAATAATAATTCACTTATTAAATTGCAATGTTCAATTTTAAATTCATTGCATTAAATTTCAACTTAACACTTAAGTTCAAATTCTCGAATATAACTTAATTTTATTTTTATTTACTTAACTAAAAGTTCACTTTTAAGTCAATTTCATAAACTTCCAATTTAGTTATATTTCAAAATTTCAACTTAAAGTATTCATTCATTTCACAGTTCAACTTTATTAAAAATCATTAATATGATATAAAATCACTTTGAATTCATTTAAATTCAAATTATCATAAATTTATCATAATTTCATATTCAATTTAATTTCCAATTATAATTAAATCAAATTTTCCAAAATAACTTACGTTCAAGATTTTCTAACTTTTCATTAATTCATTTTACTTACAATTATTCAGAAAATCAATAATATTTTACAAAAATCCTTTTTATTTAGATTTAAATCAAAATGTTTTAATATTTACATTTCTAAAATAATTTTAAAATTTTTAGAAAACATATATTAACTACGGGTCTGTGTATAATTTTCTACACTAGGAAAAGTGATACGGGTAATATATCATTTCAACCCGTAATTTACAAAGAAAAATCCGGGTTTTATCATTTCAAACCCGCAGTCCCAAGTAAATGAAATAAAATGAAAATCATTCAGGCCTATCATTTTAGCCCATAACAATTTTCCCTTATTCTAAAGTCCGTTCGGGTATCATTTCAAACCATAGTGATTTCTAATCTAAAGGGAACTTGCAGTGTGATAAACTGATAAAATATACAGAATAGCATGAAATAACAGTAACATATGATATAACAGGTGTAATAACAGGTGTGAACATCATATGATAATAATATAAGTAGTTATAACATGTTAATATAGTTCTACAGATTCACAGGGTGTCAATTCACATTTGTATAAGTATAAACATCTGGTGAGATTTACTCACTTGTATTAGCTGGAGATGACAAACAACTACACACAACAAAGATCTTCGAAGGCATGAAATCATGAATATGATTTGAGAGTGGAGAGCCAATGACTTATAGCCTTGGATACATTCAAACAAAACAAATATATGAAACATAAGTTTCAAAAACAAGATATACTTAACAATGTTAGAAATAGATGTATAAAACAAAACCAAAGACTTTGCACTTGCTTCCTATGCTTGTTTGCATGGCCTAGGGGATTAATAAGGTCAGGTTTGAGCATGGTTTGGATCATGTATGGGTAGGAAAAGGCGCGGTTACAAGGTGATGAAGTGGGTAGGAGTTTAAATGTAGAGAATATAAAAGGTTAAGGCATATATAAGAGTTTTGGTGAACTTTTTGGGCTCGGCTAAGGCATGTTTGGGCTCACTCTTTCAGGTTTCAGATCTAGACAGTAACTTAGGTGGTGGGTGGTGGTCATATCAAGGTGGTGGCCTTGGTGGTGGATGAAGGTAGTGAAGCAACTAGGCTAGGCTAACATGTTTTTAAGGAGTTTTTAAGGCTTTTGTGTGGAGTTTTGTCAAGGGGGAGGGTGCGGCCTGGTCAAGTCAGAGGAGGAAATGATGTTAAGTGGTGGATGGTGAAGAGGAGATGGTGGTGGAGGTGATGGCCAAGGCTAGCTAGTGGTGGCCGAGTAAAACAAACAAAGAAAACAAGGCAAAAACAAGCAAAAAGGAAGGAGAAAACGTAGAAAAATATAGAGAAGCCATTATCAATTTTTCTCTAGCCATGAAAATGAGACGACGTAGATGTTTTCACGTGAAAATGAAGAAAAAGAAGTCAACTGAAGATAGTATAAGGAATGGCCAAAATAACTGATGTATTGATTGAAAAAGAAACGGTAAAAGAAACGGTGAAACGACTTTACGTTTCTTAGCTTTTAAAACCTTCCATACCCCCTTTTCTTTTAAATTAAATAAAACAAAATAAAATTCAGCAAGTACATCTAAAAACCGAAACAAAGTGAAAAAATAAAAATATATAATTAAATTTAAATAAAATATAAAATGAATTAAGGAATTTGCTTAAAAATTGAAAACAGGGTTTAAAAATTATAATTAAAACATCAATGGCTTTGGAAAAATATCTACTTCATTTTAAAAATATTCTAAAGCAAAATTTTGAAATAAAATAATTTATTTATCATTTCTAAAATAAAATAAATAATTAAATTTTAATTAAATAGAATTTAAATTAAGAAAATGGCTTAAAATTGCGAAGTAGACTTTAAAATTAGAATTAAATTCAATGCACTTTGGAAATTTTTTATATACTTGGAAAATATTTATGAATAAAAATAATTACACAAAATAAAAATGAATCCACAAAATAAATATATAAAATTAAATTTAAATAAAATTTTAATGAAGAAAATAGTAGAAAATAAGAAACAGCCAAAAAAAAGAAATCAACACGGTAAACTTTGGAAAAATTATAACATCACAAAAAAAATGTTTTTAAAAATATATATATATATATATCTAACATGTCATAAAACACATATTAGAACATTATTTGACAATTAAAAATATAATTTATAAAATTTAACATGAAGAAAATTGTTAAATAATTCAATGTACACACAATATTGAAAACAGTATAACTTTCACAAATTAAATCCGTTTTCATCGAAATGAAAAATGGTATTCATGTTATTAAATCTATTTTCATAATAAAATATAAAATTCAAACTTTTAAATTTTTAAGTTAAAAATCAAAATTTGACTATTTTGACCAAAATCAACATTTCAGGAAAATATTCAACTTACACAAGTTTGAAATTATAAAACACATAATAATCGGCATTTATATTTTTAAAATGAATTGTTTGAAATAAAACAAGTTTAAAATAATTTAAAAATAAATAAAGTAAAATTTAAATTATATGCAAAATCTAGGGTTGTTACAAAGGAGGAACGAGCGGAGGTGCCTGTCGACTATCGCGAGGGTTGTGAGCTCGAACTTGGGTTCGAAAATCTTGGCCGAGGTCGCGATGTCTTTGGGTTTCACGCGTGTGTGGTTGGGTATTCGCAAGGGAGTCGGTTCGAGGCAGAGGCTGGCAAGAGGTGAGGTGATGTTAAGATCTGATGGTTCGTGGGTTCGAGTGGCATTGGATGGCTAGAGAGGAACTCGGGCTGAGCAGGTAGGCCAAAAGCTTGTGACGGTTTTTCTATGTGAATTAGGTAATTTGATTTTCAAGATAATTTTAAATTCATTCTTATTCAAGTTTAACTCTTCGAATTGAATCGACTATATATATATGTGTGTGTGTGTGTGTGTGTGTGTTAACAGCAGAGTATATTATTTTACAGTAAGAAGATGTATAAAATTATATCTACATATCTATTTTTGTTAAAAGTATTTACTATGCGGTATAAATTAGTCATGTCTTTTAAAATATATGTGTACAGGTAAAACAGGAAAACTATACATAGAAAAGACTTTGAAAAAATATATAGGGATTTCAATAAAAAAATTAGATTTTAATTCTATATCGATTTTTGTTACAAAAATATATATGTAGTTTCAAAAAGGAAAATTAGTAGTTAAATTAAATTATTAGATAATTGAATCAATTTAATGGTAATTGATTTTTCGATTTATTTCGAATATTAATAAATTGTATAAATGTTTATACAAGGTCAAAAATGGGGAGATAATGGTCGAGATGGAATTGGATTGCCAAACAAAAATCAAAGGTGAGTTAATCTAACTCTTCTGGATTTCTATTTAAATTTGAATGGTTAAATTTAAATATTTGGTTGAATTGATTGGATGTGGTATATTATATAGTAGTATATATAGTATATATTTGGAGTGATTGATTTCCCGCATTATATAGCGAATGAGACCCTATGCGCCGCATAATAGCGGATGATATTATATTAATCCCATATACCGCGATATTCCACCTCGAAGTGGAATTGGTATTTTATATTGTGCTAACATCTTTGGATGCAGGGAAACAGGTTGGAGGGATCCAACTGGATTCCTCAAATTATTTAGATTTTTTAATATTCTATGTTATGAATATTTGATATCCTGTGATGAATTATATTGATAATTGGAATATTGAATGCCATGTTTTGCTTGAATATATTTCGGTACACTATGTTATCAAAATATATAGAATTGGATTTTTGAAAAGAAAATAAAAGAGTGAACTTTTAAGTAAAATAATTATAGAGAATTTGAATAAATTTAAAAATGAGCTGGAAAAGAATAAAAGTGATTTTAAAATTTTAATAAATAAAATACAAGTATATGAAGGGAGATTTTGAATAAAAGGGGAAATAATGAATTTTAAAACCCAAGTGATATTATTTAAAGGAATAAAGAATTTATGTTAAAATTCAAGGTTCAAATTTATTTACAAGGATAAAGAAGGAATTTGAGAAATCTGAAATTGGTATTTTTCAGTTAAATGAGATATTAAATCATAAGTAAGAATTTAAAATCTAAAGTTAATGGGTTTTTAAGTAAATGAGTAAGTAAAGGAATTTATTCCAAAATAGTGTAATTTGGAAATCAATTTGAAAATTGATTTAAGTGTTTGGAATTGGAATTTTAAGAAGGATGGGACTAAGAAATTTATAAACTGGGTTTGTAAAAGTGAAGTAATATATCATTAGATATTTGGGAAGAATAAATTCACGGTGGGAATTTATTAAAGGAATGGGTAAATTTGTTTAAAAATAAATAGTGATTTATTTTTAAAAAGATGTGGAAGAAGTGTATTTCCTTGGATAGCCAAGTACGTTTTCAAAACAAATTTTTAAGTATACGTTAAAAAGTTAAAGTTGTTATTAAAAGCATGTTTTAGGAAATTTATTATTTTTAAAATGTTTAGATTTGAAGTAAGTAATTTTCAAATGTATTATAGTAGAAATTATTTAAAGGGTGACTTGGTATTAGGTTTTAAAAAGAAAGAAAATTTAGTTTTATATTTAAGCTTTACTTTAAATATTCTTAAAGTATATATTTTTGGATAAGAATCAAAGTAGATTTTAACATAAATGTCTTAAAGGATATTTTAGAATAAAGAGTTTTAAATTATTTTAAAAATATAAAGTATTGTACTTGGTGTTTCCAGTGGAAATAAATATTTGGAAATTCACTCCATGAGAAGAGTGCGGTTTGAAACTGTTTTAAAAAAGGTTTGAAAATGGAAATATACCTTGCGAAGATATTTTGAGGATAATAAATAATTTGGAAGATTATTTATTGTTTGATGGTTGTTTGTAAATGTTAATTGATAGTTAAATAACCGACTATCAATATTGGCCAATCCGTTGATCGTTTCGAAGAGACCGGGAGCGGGATTAATTTCTCGAAAACCACTTCGGTCCGGTTTTTACATTTTCATGAGGAAGACGAGTTTAGATTCGAAGATGGAGTATTGAAGTGCAAGGGCTAGTCGCTACTAATCCTGAGGTGATTCCCAAATGATTTTAGTAGGAGTAGTGCCTTCGGTTCCGTTCGAACCCGGGACGGGCTTGTATGGATGAATGCTTTCTGAACATCGTCAGGTGAACGGTGAGCATTCTAAGGGATATGCTCTAAAAAGGTAAAGCTTAGCCTCAAGCCTCATCAACCAGGAATGACTGAAAATCAGGGGTTATGCAGCAAGGCTAGGTGGGTAGCGCCCATTAGGGTGAGGTCATCCCTGTCTAGATGTCTCTTTTTATTTCGGCTTAGTGGTGCGGATGCTGATCCCAACCGTGGGTTGGTCTTACTCGGGATTATCCAGTATGGGGTAGTCCCGGTCTTGTGTTGTAAGGGATTGGGAGTAATCCTCGGTACGATGATCTAGGCCACGTACTTTGACAGGTGGTACCCCTGTGCCTAGTCATTAGTTGGAAATCCATTCTCCCTACGTGCCTTTTACGGTTTTTGTTTGTATAACCCACTTTGTGGCTAGTAGCTGGAATTTAATCATATAACAATTTCGGCTATTTTAATAAGTATTTGTATATAGACACTATTATAATATCAGAGGATTTTAATAAAAAGTGTTTTAGCTATCGTAAGGTTAAAACCCGACATGTTTATTTGTGGCGTAGTCTTACGAGATGCTTTTGTTTTCAAAAGGGTTTTCAAACTTTAATAATCAATTTGAGTATGGTTTTCTCACGCTGTTATTCCAGATTGACTCGGGTGTTATTTAACTATAATGCTCGGGTCAGACCGAGTATTATAGGATACATGATATGTTGCTGTGGAGCTCAGGAGACGAGCTGGATGGCGATACGTACTTCCGTACTTAAATTATTATTCCGCTGTGTATTCAGTTTTGGGGACAGGCTTATATGACTATCCGGTTGTATGTTATTGATGTTGTTGAACTCTGATGATGTATTCTGGTGATGTATGTATAAAAACAGATATAGTTTCCTTTTGTGTAAAGATCTGTTATTATCTATTATATTTTATTCCGCTGCGATGGTTAGATTCTAATGTTGTTTTTTTATTTTCTTCTTCTACCTCTTCTTCTTTAACCCAAATGGTTCGTATTTTCATACATCTAGAGTTGATTGATGAAGAATAGTGTCGACTCAAGGGGTACGGATTTTCGGGCTGTTACAGCCGCCAAGCTTGCTTTGCAACCCTATCTCCATATTTGATTCGATGTCTTCCTTCAATTCTTTTTCTCGAATCGATTTTGGTCTCTTTTTTTTCAAAAACAAATTTGATTTCGTTATCGATCTTAAATTGGCCGGGGGAAAAGGAGTTTGTGAATTTGAAATGGAGGATTGAAGAGAGAATGAAATGATTTTGAATTGATATTTGTTTCTTTAAATAGAAAAAGGGAGAAAGAGAGATTTTTCTGAAGTAAGGAGATCGCCTGGATTTCTTCTATGAATTTTGATTTGAAAAAGAAAGGGTGATAATATGCGATTTAATGAAGGGAATTGGCTTTGATTTGATTTTTCACTAAGGGAAGAAGATGGACGTGATTTCCTCTGTATTGAATGCCTGCTACAGAGAAGGCAAAAAGTTTCGATGGTGAATGGAAGTAAGCAGAGGGAAAGGGAACCTCAGTTGTGTTGAATAGGGTATATATATATAATTCAAATTCAAATTGTCTCGATAAACGCAACTGAAAATCTCGACCACCTATCGAGGCATGCCGCCAGGCGTTTGTAATGTTATACCCCTATTCCGAATGTAATGGAAAAAGTTTCGAGTCCTAATTCGATCGTATGGAGAAGATAGCTTTTTGGACCCAGTTATTATATTGAATTCGATATTAATTTCAGCGTGTTTTCCTACCGTACGATCACACGATAGCTCCAAAAGCTACAAAATTCAAAATCCGACAATAATACAGTATTACGGATCTAATGGAACTAGTTTCGTCGAATTCTGAGACTGTGCCTCAGAATGCTATTTTTAAACGTCGATTTAAACGATATATTTTTAAAACTAAACAGATCACTTCCAAATTCAATTTTAAAAATTGCATTGTCTTCAATATAATTAATATAAACTTTATAAGCCTTTGAATTATTTTTAACAAGATTAAAAATTCTAGATACAATAATTTACCCAAATTCCAATTATTAAATTCAATAATTTAATTACTCAATACATAATTATATTTGAAATTCAAGTTAAAAATTAACTTTTAAATATTTAAAATCAATTAAATATTCCAGTTTCAAATATCCAAAATTCTGGGTCGTTACAGGATTTCTAACCACTGTAGATTTTATTCACATATGTGCTAATATATATGAGTTGTGATGTAGGGGGCAGGTTGGAGGGATCCAACAGTATTCCTTGCTATTGTTGAATTGGTTTCAATAATAGTCTAATTGCATGAATTTTTGGATAATAAACCTGATTTGTTGGAAATATAGGTTACGACATCTTTATATGTTAAAAATTAAAAACCCCGTAGTGATAGAAAATCAGTATCAAGATTGGTTGAGCGTTTGGTGGCTATTAGCCTAAAATTAGTATTTTAGAAATACTAGAAATTGCCATTTGAGTTGGAAGAGATTTTTGAGATAGGGAATGATTTTAAATCCGAAAATTGGGTTTTCGGAAATATTTTTTTAAGGGTTAATTTTCTATTTTGCACAGCCTATTTTTCTATCTTCTTTTAAGTTATTCAATAATATTAACATTGTTTTAAAGTTATTTAATTATATTAATATTGTTTTAAAGCATTTAATTATTTTAATATTGTTTTAAATTTATTTAATTATACCAGTATTGTTTAAAGTTATTTAATTATATTAGTATTGTTTTAAAAGTTTATTGCTTATAATTAATATTATTATGTATCAGAATGTTAATATCTTGAAAAAGTAACTATTTAAGGATAATTATAGTTTGATATTAATAATAAGGATTTATTAATAAGGTTCTGAAAATAGATTATTAGTATTTATAATAAGGGTAAAGATTAATTGTGATTATTTTTGAAATGATTATTATTATTTTAATATGTTTTAAGATTTATAATTATTATTTATTTATTCATAATGTTAAATTTTAATAATTATTTTCGTATAGTATTGTTTAGAAGTAAATGATCTTTTTTTTGTTTATAAATGTGTTCGAGACTTATAAATAGAGTTTTATAAATGGACTTGGATTTTATGAGAGAAGTTTATAAAATGGTTTGGGGACGTAAGGGAAGATTACTTACAAGGTGAAAAAGTTTTTAAAAGGTTAGGTATTTATAAACGGACTTAAGAAACATGTTTATAGATTTATAAAAGATGTTTTACAAATGGTTTTGGAGATTTATAAAGGATTTATAAATGAGTTTTAAAAATGTATAAAGAGGATTTATAAGCGATTGAAATTTATAAAAGGGATTATAAATGATTCTAGAGATTATAAAATGGTTTATAATTGGTTTTAGAGAATTATAAGGAGTCTTATAAATGGTTTATGAATCGAATAAAAAGAAAATCTTTCTCAATTTTGTTGATATACTTATACAGTTGAGATAAGTATATGGATATTTTCTAAGTATTGAAAATATGGAGATTTTCGAATATATTTTTGTAGAAGTATTCTTATACAAGTAATTTACAAAATGGTTTTTATTTATGAAAGATTTATAAAAGGAGGCTAGTGATTGCTTATATGCTTAACGAATATTGGTTTTTCCTATGGAATTAAATCCCTGATTGAATGATTATTATTCGATAGTTGCATAACCGACTGTCGAATTTGGACCCAAACGTAACTTTAGAAATATCTAGGAGAAATACGTGAGTTATATGGCACAGCCATCTCCGATGATGTTGTACTGTGCATATAAATCTCATTTGATTCTCCTAAGACAATGATAAGGAATTTCATCCACTAACGGCCAGGAGGTGATCTCTGCTCTTATCCTTGACTGTTTATTTCCTAATGTACCGGGGTTGAGTTTATCGGGAATTATCGAAAGGTTGTTTCGAAGAGACCGAGATCTGGTATATTATCTGAAAACCACTTCGACCTAACAAATGTGTTTCGAAGTGAAGACAACTTGAAGATGATGGAACTGGAGACGGAGCTCTCAGGTGTTTCGTCCAGTCCTAGAATGAACTTATATGGATGAATGTTGGTATTGCATTGTTGCTTGGAGGGCCGTGCTAGTATTCCAAGATGGTCTCCTAGGAGGAAGAACGTAAAGACGTGACCTCATCAGCCTCATAAATCGGGAAATGGAAAAAATAAGGTATGTAGCAGAGCTGTTTGGCTAGCTGCCATTAGGAGCCACTATCCCATACTAGATTGACCATATTCGAATTGTTTTGTGCGTAAAACCATGGTAGTATAAGGCCTCAGTGTCAAAAAGGGATGGGGAAATCCGGTTCGTCATGTTAAACGGGCAGCCGGCTCTGTGTAGTAGGGGTATAAGAAGTTCTTGTCAGACTTTGGTGCATTTTCCAGGAGTGTACCATTGGAAGGTGGTCCCTTTCCTTGCTATAATATGGAATCCTTTTTCCAATACGAGCTTTTACGGATTTAGTTGTATACCTATTATGATGGAATTTAAATAATGCAATAATTTCGGCTATGATTAATAAGTATTTATATCTAGACAATATTATAATATCAAAGAACTTTATATGAAATAGTTTTGGTTATTGTAAGGTAAAACCGATCCATGTTTATGTACGCGTGGTCTTACTAGATATTTTTCATTTCAAATTTTTTTATTATAACTTTAAAAGCAGTTGAGTGTGTTTTCTAATGCTGGATTTCCAGACTGACTTGGGTGTTATTTTATTATAATCCTCGGGTCAAACCGAGCATATTACAGATTAGTTTAGATGCTTTGGAGCTTCAGGAGACGAGTTGGAAGTCCAGAGACGTATTCATATAAATGGTTATTTTTCTGCTGTATTCATTGTTGCATCTATCAGCAATTGTAAGGACAAACTGTTATAACTGTCCAGGCTGAAATATGTTAGTATACTCTGATTGATTTCTGCATATATACCTATTGCAATTTTACTATTGTGTAAAGATTTGTTGTGTATTATAGATTATTCATTCCGCTATGAGATTCTATGTCGTTAAGTTTTCTTCCTATTTTCTTTCCTTTTTCTTTTCCCCTAACTTTCGGGTTTTTCGGCTTTCGATTGCTCTACAAGCAATACAGTGGACATAGTAGTGTCGATTTTCGAGGGTCGAAAATCTCGGCCGTTACATTTGGTATTAGAGCTGAAGGTTAAGCGAGAACTTGGGTTTAGTGGGGTATTCATTACAGATAGGGTCAATAGCACCCTGGAATGAGTTTGAGTGCTTATATATATGAGCGCGTATTTTTTGGTTATATAAAAATATGTTTTATATTTTATTGGTTGGTTTGTTGAGTGGCTTATGGATTTTGGTCAATATGAGTAGTTAACGTTATTGATAGGGATCTCTAACCACTTGAACAGAGCAATTCGACTTAATATTGCTTTGAAATTGGGTAAATGAATTTTTTACCTCTATTATAATTTATGTATAAAAGAATAATTTTTCAATAAAAATTATTATGGTATATATGGTGTGCTTGTTGTTAAAGTGCTCTAATAAAAGTTATTATTATTATAATGCAAACAAAGATTAACAATTAAGAAATGAGTTTATATAACAATAGTGAAATTATGTGAATATGATTTATAAAAGTGATTTATAAACTAAAAGGGTTTAGAAGCTAGGAATTTGAGAATTTAAATTCCGTTGTTTTTGGAAATGGTTTTTCAAAGTTTTGGAAAGTAATAATAGTATAATTCGGAAAATATTTTTTAATGGAAATATTTCTAAATGGATTTTAAGGAGATATAAATCACTGAACTCACTTTGGTCGTTGGAAAATAATGTCGGTGATGACTGCGGCATCATCAACGTTCGTTTTGGGTTTCCAAGAGAGAAATTGCTACCATTGGAGTTTTGTTTTGGTAAAACTAGTTTAGATTTTAGAATCCAAAAGAATGGTTTGATATACGAAGGGATCATATATATGTGTATATGTGTGATTTCAAATTGATTTGAAATAAATGAGAACAAGGTGTTTAAACTATGGAAATTTTTATTGAGTGTTTATGAAAATATGAGAAAATAAGTTTGATAACTTATAAAATTTGAAAATTAGTAAGTTGAAACCATGTTTTAAATTGTTGAATATGTATTTTAAGAAAAGTCAATTTGGAATTGAACTTGGGAACGAAATTTAACTTAAGATAAGTTAAACAAAAATGAATTTTGAAAAGGAATTTGTCCTGAGTTCGTTTAAATGTAATAAATTTTGAAATGAATTGATTGTGATTTGAAATGAATCAATGAGATTGACTAGTTAAATAAGTTAGTAAACTGAAAATCGTTAGAATTGAATATTGAAATTGGAAAATGAATTGAGTTATATGAAATTGGATTTGATTGGAAATAGATATAAACTTAAGTTGTAGCGTGGAAATAAACATGTGAAGTGTAGTATGAGATGTTTGTCATAAACTTGAGTAAAATTTTATGAAATGATTAATAAATGAAAGTAGTATGGAGTAAGACGTTGTTAAACATGGAATTTGGTGGAATAGTTCTTAAGTGACATTAGTATTGAAGGAATATACTAAGTAATAAGTGAATGTGAATAAAATGGGAATTTGGAATGCTAAGAAATCAATTGAAATAGATACGTAAGTTGTACATATATTATTTTATTCGCATAACGGTTTGATCCAAACCCGAGTACATGATTTTGAGAAGATTTACACCAGTATGAGTTAGAATTTTTCACTTGATTCTTGACAGTGAACACTAGATATGGATATTTGATTAATTCTGGAATTCTCTATCATAGTATATGACTATGTAAGGAGAATGACGGTTTCTGAGTGCACACTAGTGTGGTCGTGTGAACTATACTAGTTCAGAGGTGAAATTGTGTGATCGAGCGAGCGATCAGATATGATATTGCATACGGATGATATATGTGCATCATATGGGCTTTAGTAAAGCAAGTGTTGAAAATTCAAAATACGAAAGAATATGATTAGGAAACATATGTTTGGATATCGTTGGTAAATATGATGCAGGAATATAGAAGTAAGAGCTAGTTTGCTGCTTTTGATTTCATAAGTAAAATTTTGTTGCCCAACAAAAAGGTACATGTTTAAATTATTGTTTGATTTGATGGTTTTATGATTGCGCCGCTTGGCTTTTGATTTCTTTTGTTGGTTGGGCCCGTAGTGGCGATTTGTAGTCGTTCTGATCTAGCCATGCAAAGGAGACGTTGGCGAAAATTTCCTAAAATTAAGTCGTTAGAAAATTTTTGAGAAATTTTGAAGGAATTTTTAATAACTGAAATTTGGTTTTGAATTATAACCTGAATTGATTTCATGGGGTGATATTAATTGAAAACCTAGAGAAAATAATGACAAGGTTTCAACGAATTGATTTTTGGGAAAGGTTGAATGCTTAATAGGATTTGGTAAATTATTTCAAATAGTTGGTTTTTAAAAGTAATGGGTTTGGGCATTTTTCTTACCTTGGCAATTTCATGGACAAAATTCTTTTAAGGAGGGAGTAATGTAACGACATTGAATTTTAGTCATTTGAAAATGTAATATTTAATTAATTTAAATATGGAAAGGTTATTTTTATAAGTTAAATAACTTGAACTTCAAATATAGCGATTTATTTGATTATTAAATTGTTGAATTTAATATTCGGAGTTGTTTAAAATAATTAAATCCTGAATTTAATGTGAATAAATTGATTTCGAAAGTTGATTTAAATTCTATTTAAATATGAAAGAAGATAGCAAACCTTTAATTTATAATTAAAAGTGATTAATATGGTTTGATAATAATTCGTTTTAATTAAGTATAAAAATAGCCTTCTGGGCACTGTCTCTAATTTGGAAGAAATCATTTTCATTGGATCCATAATAGTATACTATGTATAATGACGAATTTCATGAGGATCAGACGTATTGTTTAGATGTGCGAAATCGGAACGCGTATAAATTTGTTTTATAAATTATATAATATAATTGGGTTTGAAAAGATTTCTTTTGCATACGATCGAATTAGACCTCCAGACAAGTTTCATTCTATTTGAAATAGGGGTATAACATATAGATCTCCAAGCGGCATGTATGGATAGAAGTTTGAAATATTTTCAGATGTTTAACATTGGATATATTAAATTTAAATAATATATATGTATATATATATGTTAGCCCATGCTTAAGACCATGCCCTTGTCAACTCCACAGCCAAACCCATCCACGTTCTCCTATGCTTTCCCCTAGTTATATTTGCGTGCAAACTAGAGACCATTTAAAAAAAATTCAAGATCAACGAATGACCTAATCGAATGGCTAAAGATGATCGGGGCCATTTCGTGCGTCGTTAGGCTTTGACCTTGAATAGAGACTGTATGCGACGTAGAGACAAATTTAATCAACGATGGAATTCTGTTAGTTCATCGCCAGATGGCCAGAAAATTTCTCCATCATGGATAGGTTAGGTTCGGTTTTCACGGTGTTAGGCGATGAACTGGAGGTTAGCAGTATTGGCAATGACAAGCTCGTGGATGGGGCTGCCTTTGATGAATATATGGCATTCTCAGGCGAAGCTTAGGCGGAGGCGTAAGTTGATGAAGTCGGTCAACTTCATATGCCTGGGTAGATCGCGTTTTAGGAAGAGGATTTAGGGATACATGATTAAGTGTTGAGCGTGGTCAAGTTAAGCTAATGATGTATTATTAGTAATTTAAATTATAATTATTTAATCCGAAATCTTGTAATTAAAATAACTCATGCATACTAGGTCGAATTTGAAGTGGGTTTTTGCATTACGTTCGTAATGACACGCATTACACGATGGAATAGGTTTGGCGATGATTGGAGCTAGTTGAATTTCGCGTTAAATCGAACGTCGTTGATTTTAGGTAAAACCGGAACGCCTCAGTGACAATTGAAATAATAGTGAGTTAAACTCACCTTTTTGGATAACTAGTATGATATATAGTGGATAAAAATTGTTGGCTGGTTGTTTGAATGAATTACCATATTTATATTGTTGGTTTTGAAATGACCCGCCTTTCTCTTCACAGAAAGACGCATCATTATTAAGAAAGAAAGGGGCAGAAAAGAGAAAAGACGGAGAAGAAAGAACAAAACAACATCAAAATCTCACAGCGGAACGAATAAATTATATTAATCACGTAAGTATTGCATAATATACAACATCTATCAGAGTTATACAGCTTTACATTACAACACATTAGACAGTTACAAACACCTGTCTATCATACATTTCACTATACAACACAGAGATACCACCACAGCGGAAACACCTATATATCTACAAACGCTGAAGCCTCATGCTCCTATTCTCCTTCAGAATTCATCAAAGCTAACCCGAATCCCTTGGCTACTCGTAAAAACTTGAGTACCCAAGAGTTTAATAAAACAGAAAATAAACTCCGGGTCGACATGGGTCTGGTGTGAGTAAATGGGTTAAAGTTGCTTAACTTTGAAAATCTTTTGAAAACAAAAGGTATCTCGTAAGACTTCCCACACATAAACACAGAAAAGTTTTTACCTTACGATAACCAAAACATTTGATAGAAAATCTAGTGATATTCTAATAGGGTCTAGGGTTTTTAAGTAAATAAGAAATAGCTGAAATTGTTACATGATTAAATTCCAGCATACTAGCCACAAAGTGGGTTACACAATCAAAACCGTAAAGGGCGCGTAGGAAGAATGGGTTTCCATCAATGGCAGGTGTAACAACCCACATATTTTACGGTTGTATATTTAAATATTTTATGTAAATATAGCATCATTAGTCTGATTAAAGTTCGAAAATCTTTTTTCTTGCAAACAACCGAATTAGAACTCGAGACCACTTCCATTGAGTTCAAAACGCCATTTGTGACCTTTTAAGTATAAACATTGATATGTTTGGAGTTGGCTTGAATTTTGACATTTCCACTTAGGGCTTTGGGTTTGGGTTTCAGCCCAATAACCTAACATAAGACCCTAGCTCCACCCCCTCTCCTCTTCATTCATTCTCATTTCCTAACACTTCAAGCTTTAGTAAAAATGGGGGAAGTGACTGGAAATTAAAATCCTAAGCCCTAGTTTCCTTTGCAAATTCAAGTTCTGGCTCCAAAATCAAAGAGAAGTTTAGGTAAGCATCCTCTTCTTCTTCTCCATCTCAATCACTCTCCAATATCAGAAATTTTCTATAACCTAACTTAGGAAATATTTGCTTATGATCTTAGATTAAAGCTTTTAGAGTTAAGATTGAAGAGTGGTTGATCTTCCTTTGTTTTCAAGCTTCTCCTTTGTTGTTTTTGTGTAAAAGGTGAGTTTTTGAACTCACATCTATGTCTATATCTTCGATAATTGTTAGGTAGTGATTTCTAACATCTATTCCTTGTCCATTTGCTTTGGATTGAATTGGTTTTATGAATATTCCAATTTTTGGTGTTTTGAGGTCAAATCTTTAAAAATCTTAGCTTTGATGTTTGAACATGTTTTTGGTGGTGTATTGAAGAGCCTATAGGGTTGGGTTGCCGATTGGCATAAACCCTTAGCACCCATCGCTCGTCCAATCGTAATTTGTTGGGTTTTTGCCCTACTTGGTGGCTAGGATGAAAATACTGGAAATTCTAGTTCAGTGGACTAAAACAGGAAGTCAGTCTACTAAACCAAACCTGGGAAATTTCCTGGGTCAGTGTCAATCGATTGACCACTCTGGGTCAATCGACTGAGCCTAGAAACCGAAAGTTTCCAAGCATGATTCAGTCAAGTGATCACCCTGGTTCAGTCGACTGAACCTGAAAATAGAAGGTTTCCAGGAATTGTGTCAGTCGACTGACCGCCCTGGTCTAGTCGACTGGATCTGCTGTCTCAGCCAAATTTGCCTATTTTTGCTTGGGTTTCCAATTTTAATCAATTCGTGCTGATCCAATTTGTTGTTATCACCTTTGTTGACTTTGCTATTTTGGGATTTTTAGGAATATCCATTTCGATGGATTTGGTATCGATTGAATGTGAATTTTCGGTGAATGATTGTTTTTACAATCATTTTTGGTGATTTGTCACTTGGAAATATAAAGGTTCTTATACTAGTAGTAAATAATCAAACTCTTTCATAAGGATGATTTCAACTCTATTTTTAATACAAAGCTCGTTTATAAAACCGTTTTCCAACCTATTAGTAAATACAAACCTTTACCTCTTTCGTATGAGAAAATCTAATTAAACGGCTTAGTAAAACAAGTGGTGTGAAACGCTTGCGTTTACTTCGTCGGTTAATTTTTGGATTTGTTCGATTGAAACTCTTATGGCAATTTTCGAGTGAAAATCAACAATTTGTTCGTAAATATTTAAGCCAGTGGTTATGGGACATGAAGCTAAACTCATTTATTTACTAGCTTAGCGTAATCGACACTTTTTGATGATCGATGACGATCATTTTTGTGATTTAGACTAGTAATGTGCGATGTCTCTTTGTCTGCGAGCGAGACTAAACCGTGTTTCTGTGGAGCTTCGGCTCAAATTGATGGGGTAGCGACCCATGATCTTCGGGTCGTTTGTGGATCCTCGGCTCAAAATTGATGGTTAACAACCTTGGAATAGCGTTCCATTTGTGATACACGTGTTGGTGAGTTTTCATGCTCTCGTTTTGTGATAGGCCTCCCCTTTTTGCGATTTCTGGATTTCTAGTTGATGATTTCTAGAATTTGTGATTCACCAATTTTGTGATTGGCATTGATATATTTGTCAGTATTTGTGGTTTGGTGAATAAAATAAAGAATATGACATTCTTTTCTATGTTTTGAGATTTCTTGTGATATTGTATGATTTTTGTGTTATTTAATGTATACTTGTCACAGTATGGCATTATTGTTATCATACATTTTTGTCACATCACTTATTCTATCTCATTTTATCTGATATTTATAGCTAGACTGATCCGTTTATTATTTTCTTATTAAATAATACTCGGTTCAGACCGAGATGTTACAGGTGCTTCTGCTTGACTCATCTTCTGGGAATATTATCTAACTTTTGACTAACTACTCTAGTTTAGTAGTTTTTTTGTTATACATACGAGGTAGAGACTCCTTGATGTATACATATTCTTTTGTGTAGCACTTGTATCTATTCTTTTGTGATATTGTGGATCTTGTTTGACCACTACTCTGATGTACACTTCTATGTGTTATATTCGTATCTATTTCAGCCTTTGTGATATGGATATCTGTGACTGATTTATGTTATGTTTATTTCTATATTTGCTTCCGAAGACCACAAAGCTACAGTGTAGTAGCCTTGAGTTTGTATCGATATGTCGGATTTCCTCTTGAAATGAAATGCATGTTATATTATCTGACATAACGGTACTCGCGCAAAGCAACTCCATGGATGGTCGCTCCTCAACAGCCTTATTCTTCGTGCTAGTTGATGGCATTACTCCGCAGTGTCCTTGGCTAGCGTGAGTCTAGAGATGGGGCGTCACGGCTTAGTATCGGAGCCAAACTTCAGAGCAATGTAGAATAATCTAGCAAGGATCATCGTCCTAAGTCCTTAGGAATCGTGCTTTAGGATTTATCCGATCATAGGACCCGTTCTGTAATGACCCGCCTTTTTGGACAGTTTAAACCGACGATCAAATACACATGTCGATTCCAAACCATTCAAAACGACAAATAAAATCATAACACTTCATAATATCAAATTTAACTAGCATAAAAATATTTAGTACGTTGTGAGCGTTATAAAACACTCACCTTGATTTTACGATTTTAAATCAAATCGAACGACGTTCGATTTAACCTAAAATTTTAATGAGCCCCAAACACTCCCGGATCTGCACTGCAGCGTAGCTCTCGTCTCTGCGATTCCAACGCACCCTGTTTCGTCCAATTCAGATCATGTTTGAAGAAAATATACAGTTTTAATGATTAAACGAATTTAATATAAATAATTTTACAAAAAAAAAAAATTTTTACTAACAAAATCACGTCCGATGCTTGCTATCCCTTTTCTCCTTGCTCACGTTCGAAAACTCCAGGAACTCACGTACGCAAGTTAACCCAAACACCCGTAAAAACTCAAGATGAGTGTTTTATAACGCTCACAACGTACTAAATAATTTTATGCTAGTCAAATTTGATATTATGAAGTGTTATGATTTTATTTGTCGTTGTTTGATAAAAATTTAATTGTCATATAGCTTGTCATTTGAATTAACCGTTGAAAAATTAAATTGACAGTTAAATTGAAATTAAAATTGAATTGCGATTAAATTACCTGACATTAATAACTATGAAACTGCCATGAATTTTATTGTCTATTGGATGATTTATTTTGATGGATGTTATTGGTTGATATTTAAATGTTTGGATGTTTATTTTCTTATATATACTGTTATGCATACATATGACACTGTGATCGGTTTAAGTAATATATACTCATCCCTGACATTTAATTTAAATAAATAATTACTTGGCCATAGGATAGAAAATTATATACGGACACCGAATTGGCTAAATTAATAATTTTTAAAATCGTCGATTTGAAATTTATTTAAATGTTTTGATTTAAAAGTTATAAATAGAAATCAATTTATAGAAATCAAATTTATCGAAAAATTGAGTTTGGAATGTTGAAATAGATTTTGGTTAAAAGAAATTGTTAAATAATTTAAGTTGAGACTGTAAAATTTAAAATTTGGATATGATTAAATTTCGAAAATTTATTTATTTTAAAGATTGAAGTTATTTCGAGCTTTGAATATTACTAAGTAAAAGCGATATAAAAAGATAGGTTGAAATTGAGCTTGAAATTGAATCATATTTGTAATTGGGTTTTAAATTTGAATATTGAGAGATAATTTTGTTAAGTATTATAAATTGATATTTTGAAAAATCAAGCTAAAAATCGATATAAATTGAAATTGAATAAATTGAAGGTGAATGTAAAATTGAATTAATTTGAAGTCAAACTTGACATTGATTTGAATTGAAATCGAAATTGAATCGGTAAAACGGAAATTGAAATTTGTTTTGAATTGGGAAGTTATAATTGAAATGGTTTGGGTTTGAAGCTATTTTATTTTGTTTTCCAAATTACTCTGTTATATAAACCATCTTTAAATACTTAACCTATTTTAATCTATTTTAAATCTACTTAACCCAATTTAAATTATTTTAAACAAATTTATCTATTTCAAATCCATTTTAAGATTTTAAGTATTTTAACTATTTTAATTATTTAAAACTACTTTTAAACTACTTAAACTATTTTCTAAAAATTTCAAGCTGATTAATAAGGTGAAATGTTTATGTTTAAATCTTGAATTTGAATACGAATTGGATTAAATGAAGTTGCAACCTAAGTTGGAATTCGAAATGATTTTGAAATCGAAATGAGATATTGATGCGAAAATTGATTTTTGAAACGAAATCTTACATTTGAGTAGATACGATGATATTTGAAATGGATTTGATTTTTGAAGCGAATATGATATTTTGATATCAATTATGAATCGATTTGAAATGTAAAGAGCCAACGGTGTAAAAATACGTAGTTATTAAAGAGACCGGGATCGGATATGGACATACTCTCTGTCGATACCGAAAACCACTTTAATAACTATTATACGCGGAGTGTTGATCCAGAATGAAGTGGATGGTTTGGTGAACGCGTTGACTGAATAAAGAGAACGATTATTGGGTGACCCCTGACATGACTAAAACAGGAGCCGCGTCGGGCCATTGAGGTTCGCCACCTCTAGCGGACACACTTCTTCGATACCATATCTATTACATTTGTGATGCGATTTGGGTGCACCCCTTGATTTGGGAGTGTTGTTTCGCGGTGTTAGGGTAGCTGCTGGCTATGCCCAACATCAGTCCGGATCACGCAACTACTAGTATCCTAGTTGGTATCGCCTCATGTACCTTGTCATACTGATTATCCTATTTACGACCACTACGTTATGTTTTGTGTTATACCTATAGGGTACCCTCTGATAACCACCAGTTTACGGTGGGACTTACGGTGCTGTATAGACTATGGCATTATAAAAATGTGTTAAGGGGGATTATGGTAACGCCTTAACGCTATTTTGATACTTTATATTACCGATAGACATTATCTACTTAGGGTACATTACTACATAGTAGATAGTTTAACGGATCCTTAAGAGATGGAAAATCCCGTAACATCTCTTGAGTTATTGCACGCACGTTGACACTGGATATGAGATGTCAAACCCCGTAAACATCTCTGACGCCGTTACACTCATATTTATTTACGATTGATTTAACTTTCATAAGGATATTTTAATCCTGACTCGAGTGTTTTGTCTTTTCATTACGCACGGGTCAGTCCTGAGTTTTTCAGATTTTTGAAGATCTATTCTAGAGGATGAAGACGAAGATTTGGTATACTATTACTATTATTACCCTTGCATCATGCTATCTGCTGCATTATTTTATTGTTCTGTTGTATATGTATAACCCTGATAAATGTTGTATAAATAATTGTCAAAGTATAGTAAACAGCTTCATGAACTGTTTATTTGACTATTATATTTTATCGTTCCGCTGCGAGATTCTGTGTTGTTTCATTTCCTTTATTTCTATTTCTTTTCTTTTCTTATTTACCCCAATAACCATATGCCCTTTTGAATGGTTTGGAATCGACATGTGTATTTGATCGTCGGTTTAAACTATCCAAAATGGCGGGTCGTTACAATTGGTATCAGAGCTTTGGTTTAGTGATAACCTTAGCTTTGTGGGGTCCGACTCTTTATAAATAGGGTAGTAATACCCTATGATGAGTCGCTGAGTGTATATATATGAGAGAGCGTATTTGTTAGTGATATAAAATGTTTTATATTGTGTCGGTTGATTTGTTGAGTGGCTTATGGATTCTGGTCAATACGAGTGATTAACGTCATTGATAGGGATCTCTAAACACTTAAACAGAACAATTCGACATAGTATTGTTTTGAAATTGGGTAAATGAAATAATTTTGCCCTAATTATATTTTGTATATAAAGGATTTATTTTCAGAAATTATTGCGACTTATCTAGCTTACCTGGTTGTTACGAATGATAATATCAGCTATTATCATTAGTTGGTATTGTAATGTAATAAATAAGGCGAATTACAAAATGAACAATGATAAAACACTTGTGGATTGTTTGAAGAGAAAAAAATCCTATAAGAAATTTTATAAAGGTGACTTATAAATTTAAAATAGATTTAAATTGAGAAATATTGAATTTAAGACCCGGAGATCTTGAAAATGGTTTTCAAAGCTTTGAAGAAAATATATTGTAATATTAGTTGGAAAATATTTATGAGAAATATTTTGAAAGGATTTTAAGAAGGAATGAATTCAGTACTCCTCTCTTATGTCGCTGGAAAATAATTTCGGTGATGACTGCGCAACATCATCGACGTTCATTTTCGAGTCTCAAAGTGGGGGAGACTTCTAAGAAGCTTTGCTTTTCTTCGAAATTATTTGGGTAAGTGGGTTTTGGTTTAAACTCCAAAGGTATGATTTGATATGTATTAAAGATATAGGTGTGTATGTTTATTTCAAACGATTTGAAAAAAAACCGGGCATTTAAATTTCTAAGTTCTGTTAATTAATAATTTTCAAATTATTTGAATGAAATGTGAATAACAGAATTTATAAAATAAGAGGATTAAGATATCTAAGCTATTGTTTGGGAAAACTTTAAAGTTGAAAGGTAAAGAGGATTTAAACAAATTAAATTTGTAAACATTCTAATTAAGTAAAATGAAATTCTATAAATTTGTATAATACCAAATTTGCATTCTAATAACATATAATATGACTTACCAAATATTAAGAAGTCGAAATGATGTTTTGGATATGTAATGAGATGTTGTACAAATAAACAGAACCTGGAAATAATTGAAGTATACAAGTAAGGAAAACTCAAACGGAATTAAAATGTATATAAATGAAAATTTGGTCGTGATAAAAATGTTATATACTTAAATATAACCTGAAATGATGAATGGATAAATGGAACAAGTAAGTGAACTTAAGAAAGAAGATAAATGAATCGTATTATATCTTTGTAAATTGGTTATAGAAAATAAATATAAAATTGCAAAGGGATTGAAACCTTTAAGATAACTGTAAACTAAGAAAAGTCATTTATGAGAGGTTAGACTTTTATTGGATGATTAAATAACTAAAGTACCGGTTAATAAAATGTTCCACAAATGAATTCGTTATTAACTGAAATTATGAAAATGCAATAAATGTAAACAAAGGAATTTCTTATAGCTAAGAATCAATTTAGAAAAGAAATTGGGTTTAATTAAATTATATAGAATGTTTAAAATGAACTTGAGTAAGCAAATTCTTTGATATGATGTTTAACAAAAGATAATGTTGAAGAATATGCTATGTAAAGAAATGAATATACTAACTGAATAATGGATTGTGAGTAATTAAGTGAAAAAAAATAGAAGTCAATAAAATAATTTAGTATTGATAAAATTGGATAGAAATCCATTGGAAGGTAATACGTGAGATTGTACGTATATTATTTTATTTGCATAACGATTTGATCCAAATTCGAACACAAAATTTCGAGATGATTTATATCGATCCAAGTTAGGATTTTTCACCCGACTCTCTAGTGCGGACTCAGATTTGGTTCCTTGATTGGAAACTGTTACTCTCCTTGCATAGCCATATACTATGATAGAGAATTCTAGAATCAAACCAAAATCCATATCTAGGATTCGCCGTCGAAAATCCACAAAATCCTATTTTCTTTCATGATGCCTTGTTTTATCAATCATGATTGTTTGATGTTCATTTTGTGAATAATCTTTTTCTTGTTCTTTCTTTCTTTCTTTCTTAAAGAAGAGAAATGGTTAGACCAGGCCGTCCTAGTGCCGGTCAATCTAGTGCTACTCCTCAGGATGGAGTATTCATGTCTACCCAGCAGCTTTTAGATCTTGTAAAGAATGCTCAAGCTGTCAGACCCATTCTAGAGCCTACTAACCCGAAATCCGAATTTGCACGCTTGCGCCGTGATTATACCAATTTGGGTGCAAAGACATTCAAGGGTTCCGAAAGCATTATAGAAGTCCTAACTTGGCTAAGAACATGCGATCACATCTTTTCTCGATGAATTTTTATTGAGCTTCATCGAGTCCAAGTGGCTTCTAGTATGCTCCAAGAAAGAGAATTAGATTGGTATGAGCTTCCGATTTCTAAAATTATTGAAGCGAATCTTACTTGGGAGCAATTCCGGGAAAGATTTAAATCGAAGTTTGTACCAGAAGCTGAAAAAGTGACTCTGGCCCGTCGTTTTATTGACCTTGTTCAAGGTGAATCTTCTGTGGCAGATTATGTCGCATCTTTTGAATCCCTCTCCAAATATGGGTTTGAGTATATAAATACCCCAATAAAGAAAAATCAGAGGTTTATCTATGGATTGAATAATAATCTCAAAAAGCCTTTACTTCTGAAATTGGAAGTTTCTTTCGACCAACTTGTTGATATCGCTCTTCAACTTGAAGAGGCAGACAAAGAGAGTGATGTTGAAGTTGGGAGTGCCAAATCGAACTTCAACGACAAGAAGAAGAGGCCTAATAAGTTCAAAGGTCCTTATCCCAAAAAGAAAGGGAAACAAGCAACTTTTGTAGCAAACACTTCTACCTCTAGTGGTGGGCAATGCTGCAATTGTGGTTCTAAGGATCATTATGCAAACAAGTGTTCAAATCCCCTTGCTTGTCGCTATTGCAAAAGTTTCGGTCATTATATATCTGCATGTCCCAAACTTCAAAGCAAGAACGAGGGAAAGCTAAATGTTGTGCAAGCCCTTAGTAACACTTCCCATGGTCAAGGTAGTTCTCATTCTATCCTTGATGGCATTATTATGTTTTGTGACCAACCAATTCGAGTTCTTTTTAATACGGGATCCCATTCTTTCATATCAAAAGAACTTGTTGATATTTTTCTTTAAGTGTTATGGCTTTGATGACTTCTTTGAGAATTGCGAATCCGGTCGGGGGATCCGCAACACTCAGTTTACTTTGTAAAGATATCAAGATTATTTTATGTGATTATTCTTTCCAAACCAATCTGCATGTCATGCGTTACTTAGGCTTCAGAATGATTTTGGGAATGGATTGGCTTAACCGTTATGAAGCTCATATCCTATGTCCTGAGCGGACTATTCATCTTCGACACCCTCAATCTGTTAAGCAGATTTCTATTGTTCTTAAATATTCGGATTCTAAATTGGCAGAATCCTTGTATTCTCCAAACCCTTATGGCGACGATAATGATGATGAAGAAGATGTCATTTCTCTCATTCGCGTTGTATGTGGATTTTTCGATATATTTGAGCCCGTTTTAGGATTACCACCTAAGCGAGAAATTGAGTTTAGAATTAATCTAATCCCTGGAGCTCTACCTATCACTTGTCCTCCTTATCGTATGTCAAATAAAGAAAATGAGGAGATGCGTAAACAATTATCTGAATTGGAAGAGAAGCACTTTATTCGTTCTAGTTCCACTCCTTGGGGAGCTTCGCCTATTTTTGTGAAGAAATCCGATGGTACACTTAGTTTTTGCATTGACTACCGCAAGCTTAATGATCTTACTATCAAGAATAAATATCCATCACCCTGGATTGATAATTTATTTGATCAACTTAGTGGTGCTCGAGTCTTTTCACAGTTAGACTTAGCAACCGGTTTTCATCAGCTTCGAATTGCAGAGGATAGTATTCCTTTGACATCATTCCGTACTCGTTATGGATCTTATTGAAAGTGTACGTGCAGTACTAAGGATCGTGTAATATGGTATATAAATGCGGAAACTGATAATAGCAGTAAAATAAAAATTAAAGTAAGTACACCAGGAATTTTTATACTGGTTCGAACTTCCCGTTCTACGTCCAGTCCCAGAATATCCTCTGGATTTAGACTAAACCCCTCACTTAACCCGGAGGAATAGGTATACCACACCTGAGCAGCCGAACAGGAATTTTTCCGCCTCAACAGCCGAAGAGGAGTTCAACTAAATACAAATAATTTGTTGACGAGTGTGTTCTGAATAACACGTATTGTCTTTTGATAGTACAATTTTCCTATAATCAAATCCTCAAGAGTATATATGTGTGTGAAGATTTAGAAGGAAGATAATCATGTAGAATCAAAGTTTATGATTTAAATCAAGGATTCTAGTGATATTAAATAAGAATGAATGCTTTTATTTGCAGAAATAAATAGAGAACAGATTTCAGAATTATAAACAAGAATCGGTTGTTGTAGAAGTGATTTGAACATGTTTATATAGTTGTAAAATAGTTACAATCTTTCATGAAGAGTTTCAATCAAACTTTGTGTCCGTATCTCTTGGATTAAGGGACATTCCTCTTCATGAAACAATCGCAACTCTTCAGAAAACTAGCCGTTATGTTCAGGTCGGTCGACCGAAAAAACTGGCTGGTCAGCTGAGTTTAAAATCGTACACAAAATAGAGAGTATCTGTGCACTTGACACAGGGTCGGTCACAGGTTCGATCGACCGAAGATCCTGGTCGGTCAGCCGACCTGTTGTTAAACAAAAACAGTAGTAGCTCATTTGGTTAGAGTACTTGCCATCCAAACTAGTGACCCGGGTTCGATCCCCGCTCCATGCATTTTTTGTAAACTTGATTTTGATTAAAATATGCAAGCAAGTTTATTTGAATGTGAATGATGATTCTTGAGAAAAGATTTTAACAAAGCACTAAACTAGACTCTATATACATATTTGATGACTCTTGTTAAAATATATAACTATACAAACCATATATTGAGCCGATGAGTCTGGATCTACGTAGTCGTAGAATCGTGAATTGTTGTGTATTGTCTGCAATCAAAACCTATGATCCAACATTCTCCCCCTTTTTGATGATGACAACTTCATTTGCTACGAACGAATCTTTGACAAGCTTTGTTGATCTTATCTTCCTCACTAAATATATTCCTATAATTGTGCTTTAGATTTCTCCCCCTGAATCTGTGCTATATATTCCTGTAAATTGTTTGCACAAAAATTGGGCAAACACCTCCTAGTCGTATGATTTAGTTGATTATATGTTGATCTGGATGGTTTGGGTGATTTATGCAAATATATGAAATAGAGAGACTAAACTATAAAAGACACACAGATTTATAGTGGTTCGGCCAGAACGTGCCTACGTCCACTTTATATGTTATTCTCCTTTTTCTTCCAGATTACAAGTACAAAGCTTTGTATACAAGTATATGAAAGTTGTTTGAAAGTTCCTTCCGTGCTTGAGCTCTCAAACTTGTCTTCCATTGTTGTACCCCTGCCCCTCTATTTATAGATTGAGGTTGGGGGCAGGGGTCATGGACGCATATAGCTACTGGTGGGCCTGGGCTGGAGCGATCTGGCTTGGTAGTTTGGTCCGGTATGCCTTGGTTCGGCCATGCTTGGAGAAGGTTCGGCCATGCCTTGGTTCGGCCATGCTTGGTCCGGTATGCCTTGGTTCGGCCATGTTTGGAGAAGGTTGGTTCGATGGTAGGAGCATGGAGCTGGTCCGGAGGTAGGTGATATGGAGCTGGACCCGTGTTGGTTCGGCTGTGCTATGGACCGATGCTGGTGGAGGTGAGGGCTTTCGGTCCGGTGGTGATGTTGGTTCGGCAGGTGGTGATTCAGTAGGTAGGCGGTCCGGTTGTAGATGATTCGGTGGCTCGTCCCTTGCTTCCCCATCCTGATTCGGTGGTGGTAGAAACATACCCAACATTTGCCCCCCAAATTAGGGCATATGTTAACATGTGTCGTGCTTTGTTTCAGTTCGAACAACTATATTCGGCCCGAGACCCGAACTGGCTGGCCTGACTATTCGACCTTTTTCTATAAATAGGAGCCTCAAGCCTTCGTTTTTACTTATCGGATGAGATAGCCGAATCAGAACTTCCTGCTGAATTGCCGAACCATACCTAACTGCCGAGTCAGGTGAATGCCGAATGACATCCTATGGTCGTGTTTCTTCGTTTTTCCGAATGAACGTAAAGACTTTTAATGCCGGATGGATTTAACACCGGATAAACTCGAAAGCTTTCTGTACCGAATGGACACCCTTAGTACCGAATGAACCTAATATCGGATGAGATTAAAGACTTTTAATGCCGGATGGACTTGAAGACTTTACGTACTTGTTTTACATCTCTACGTCCTTCGTTCCAACAATGTGCCTTCTTGTGTTTGCAGATAAATGTCTCAAAGAGTGGAAACTCGATCAGAAAAGAGAAAATCTATGGACAGAAGTGAGTCTTCCGCCATGCCCCCAGTCCAGCCGGGAGCAACGCGACACGGACCTGCCCCAAGGTCATTAGTGGACGGATATGGCCCTCAGGAGCTTCTGAACTCTCCTCCCGATTGTCATCCGAGCTCCCTCAAAGAAGGGCAACTTGATGTCATCGCTCGCTCCTTTGGGATTGACAGGGCGAGTATGCTGCTGCCGGGAGATGGTGTGATGCCGTATAATCCTCCTGAAGGATATTTCGCTTACAGCCGATACCATTGTATGTGCGGGGCCATTCCCCCAATCAATGCCTGGATAGTCAGCTTTCTTACCTATTTGAAGGTGGCTCCATTCCAACTTCAGCCCAATTCCTATGCTATCCTGGTGTGCTTTTTCATCATTTTTCAGAGGAAATATGGACGTCCCCCTTCCAACCGGGAGATCCGGTATTTGTACAACTTGAGAGGCTATAAGAAGGGGTCTCCATATATCAGCTTGGAAGCGGCCGTGCCCTTCAAGTCCGTCCTGGATTTGTATTCAAAGCTCAGTATGTTCAAGAAAGAATGGTTCTTCATCAAGGATGACTCTATCTCCTTCCATCTTTTCACTTCCAGCTATAAGTTGAACTCCATTTATATTTTCCTTGTTTCGACCCCAATGCTTCCTCTTATATGCTTTTATTTCTTGCTAGCGACCGGCGGCTTTGCGGTCGTGGAGAATGATTCCTTGGTTCAGATGGCTGCGGAAATAAAGGCTATCTCGGGACGGGATAGGTCGGCTTCTTACCTGATCAGGAATGCCACTCTCCTGGAGTACAACTTAATTCTGCCACGTCAATCGGTGGTTAAGCAGAGAGATACAGCTGAGGAGAGGGCTGCCAAAGCTAAAGACGGGGCTACTGCGAAGAGTAGCAAGAGGAGACCTTTCTCGGTACCTCCAGTCGTCGGGGGGAAGAAGCTTAAGAAGTCTGATGGACCCTCTCCCAGCACATGCCCAGATGTTTCGGAGGAGGAAAGTGGAGAGGAAGAGGGAGCGATGAGGAGAGTGGTGGTGATGGAGAAGGTGACGGTGGTAACGGTGGTGAAGGGCAGAGTGGTAGTGGCGCTGGTGCCTTGACCTCTGGGCAAGCGGGTGAGATTCAAGAGTGGACTGATGATGCCTTCCGTCAAGCCTTTGAGGGGTTGGGGGAGGGTCGGCCTTGGTGGAGAAATCGAAGAAGTCTGATAAGACCGGGACGGGCGCCGGTCTATCTTCTAAGGGCATTTCAGCTAAGGCAACTTCGGCGGTTCAAGGTGAATTCTTAACTTTCGCAGACTCCCTTTATGATAAGGCTTAGTAATATTTTATGGCCAACTCCCGTCCTGCAATGAGATTCAGGACCTATTGCAGTATCCCACTCCCCCTCAGGGTTTGTAAAATAAGCGCGTTTTCCTACTCCTTTTAACTTAACATATTTCTCGGATCATAGTTTCATGCACGCCTGTAACACTTGGTTTTTATTCCAGGAACGGTTAAGGTGGCCAAGACATCAGATATTCGGCACAGCCTTGAACAGTACAAGCTACTCAAAGCTTCTGCCAAACCAAAGCCGTCAACTAGCCGTCCCGGAGATGTGCTTAGCTATCGCGCTCTTCTCGGAGTTATTGAGGAAGATATGCAAAAGAGGAAGAGGGGGCGATCTTCGTTTGAACCTCCACCTGGCCCTCAGCCTCCAGTCTAG
This sequence comes from Allium cepa, assembly GCA_030765085.1. Taxonomy (NCBI): domain Eukaryota; kingdom Viridiplantae; phylum Streptophyta; class Magnoliopsida; order Asparagales; family Amaryllidaceae; genus Allium; species Allium cepa. The sequence goes on along the minus strand of CM060931.1, from coordinate 83,094,433 downwards.
CCTATCCATGATATTACTGAGGAAGATACTGAGTTTATGCCTTCCCCACATCCGTCCGAAAATCCAACCGTCACCCCGATAGACCACCCTGGTTTGGTTCGCAACCCATTTGCCGGTCACCCGGATCTAGACTCGAGTTTTCAGGACATCTCTTTTGACGAGGCCACGGCTGAGCATCTTCTTCCCGCCATCCCATGGTACGGGTGCTTGATGAGGCTAAGTCCTTAGACCTCGATTTGCTTACTACTCGGATTGTGACCATGGGGAATGAGGCCAAGGAAAACATCGATCGGGTGGCTGAAGAGACCAAGAGGCTAATGGAGCATCACGCTCGACTGGACAAGGCTGGGGAGAAAATCGAAAGTGCTAATATTCGGTTGCGGCTATAGGTTTCTGATCAGGCCAAACAGCTTGGCGATCAGGCTATCCAGATATCCCAGCATGAAGCGGCCTCCAGACGACTGAAGAAAACCATGGAAGAGGCTAGCAAGGCTGAGTTGCAGAAAATGGAGGCTGTTTGCAAAGAGCGAATTAACATGGCCATTACAACGGTGGACGAGGTTCGAAGAGCGGATCTTGAGCAGGTAGAGGAGTTATCTGGGAGGCTTGAGGCCGCAGAGCTTTCTCAGGCCAAGCTGAAGGAGGAGATGGAAGTGATGCGGAAGTCCCTTCAGGCTGAGTGCTCGAGATACCGATTGGAGAGAGATGCTGCTGTCGCACGGCTGTCGGCTTCTAAGGCCCAGATGAAAGAGTTTGAGGAGAACGAGGGGACGATGGACGAGATGCTCCAGGACATGTATTTCCGTACTTGGAGGCAGGGCAACCTATCCTGGATGGACGATTATCCCCGGGTTATGGCTAGGATATATCTCCGGGCTTTGGAGGAAGCCAAGGCTGAAGCGGATAAAGAGGGTGGCCCGGTCTTCAGAATGGATGTGGTTACCGCACAGTTCACCAAGGAGGAGAAGGCGGCGGTGAAGGAAGGCATGAGGCTGCTCGCCGCCGAGGAAGTGGGTGTGCAGCTGGAGGATGACGACCAGGGAGCAGACGCTGGTAAGTCTTCACTTTTAATCTTTTCATGATTTGATTGCTTATCTTTCATGATTATTGATGGATTCTCTTTTGAATTGGGCAGGCAGGACCTCTGGAGTACATGCGGGGAGTTCTGACCCTGCAGTTAAGTAGATCCGGATGGCGGGCAGGACAGAGGCGGAGCCCCGATGTAGTTGATTCTTTTATTTGGTCTGTTTGACATTCCTGTATATACTAGTCCAAAACATTATTGTATTTTCAGGCTGTAATTATATCATTGCAACGAACGTCTTTATGTAACTTTATAACATAAGAAGATTTTGTTATGTTCGAATGTGGTTGTTATTTTGATATGTTGCATAAGAAATACAGCTGCGTGTTTATGCATGTGATTTAATCGTATTTGATGCTAAGTTTCTGCTCAAAATATCGTTTCATGTCTTGCAATGCCAATATGATGTGTGAATAAATTAAAGCTACATATTTGTATACAAGAGAAGATAGTACCGCCCTTGTGTTTTAGTTGTAGAGGGTTGCTTTGAATGTCTTGCGTGACTGAGTATGGAATGTAGCTGAGTGTTCCGTCATCCGGATGTGAGTTCATATTTCCACAAGCGTGAGTTCCCTATTTTGTGACCTGTACTTTAGGGATTGTTATATAGGATAGGAGAAAAGTTTTTGAATGAAATGGAAATATGAGAAACAGTAAAACTTCCAATCACGGAAGGCCGTCGATATGCTTAAGTTCGTGGCAAACGGGTTTTGTAGTCACTTTCCCTAGCTGTGGGTCTTGGAGACATTTGTCACCCATCTTACGCCTCCGCGGGGAGTTTATCTTTTTTACCACAGCCGCACTTAAGACATATCGGAGCCGAGATCGCGCACAGTAACTACCCGAGCCATTATGGCCCGTAATCGTGGGTATTATTCGATTTACTGTGGCCGGCTAGCGTGGGTGCCGATCGTCAACCGTGAACTAGCCCTGGCTGGCCACACCTTATATTGGGGCTTAAAGTAGGTTCACAGTTGCCGGCGAGCCGAACGCCGTAATGAGCTGCCATCGGCTATAGTCGGCCTTCTTGATGGCTTATAATCGGCTCATTACAGTTGGCTTTGAGGGCAGTCGCGAGCAATGAGTTAACCCACAGCAGAGGGATGCTGGAGCAAAAGTGTCTCATTGGCGAGTGCATAGATTCGCATAGTACCTGTTGGGTCTTGTCCAGGTGAGGTTGTGCCGCGAAGTGTACAGAATGGAAATGTCGCTATACATGATTTTGTTCAACAGAAAAGGATAAAGCTTAACAAGCAGCTAAGATATAAAGGAACAAGTTAAAAAGAGACAAGATTTTTAAAGTGGTTCGGCACGAAAATGCCTACGTCCACTGATTCTCTTTGTTAATTCACTTCATATGGGCAAAACAAGTTAAGAAAAGTATCGAAGGAGGTGTTGGATGTTCCATGCCCTCTGGAACACCTCTCCGTCCACTGTTGACAAAATATAAGCTCCGTTGTGGAGATCTTTATAAATTACATAGGGTCCGTCCCAGATTGGATCTAGCGCTCCGGGGCGCGGGAAGATCCGTTTGAGGACAAGATCTCCTTCTTGTAAGCTGCGGTGTTTGACTTTGGAGTTCTATGTGCTGCTACTTTTTGCTTGTGAGCTGCTGCTTTGAGTGCTGCATCATTTCTTCTTTCCTCAATTAGATCCAAAGACATGTGGAGGAGTTCTTCGTTCTCTTCTGGGTTGTAGTGGATCCTACGGTGGGAAGGCACTACAGTTTCAACTCGGAGCACGGCCTCCGATCCGTATGCCAAAGAGAAAGGAGTATGCCCTGTTGATGTTCTGTAAGATGTACGGTAGGCCCAAAGTGCCGTAGGAAGTTCATCCACCCAAGCGCCTTTTGACTTTTCAAGTTTCTTCTTGATTAGGGTTTTGAGGATTTTGTTGACGGCTTCGACTTGTCCGTTTGCCTGGGGGTAAGCCACAGATGAGAAGCTTTTGTGAATTCCGTGCTCTTGGCACCAGTCGGTGAATTCCTCGCTGTCAAATTGAAGTCCATTATCCGATATGATTTTGAGTGGAACCCTGTACCTGCATAAAATACTTTTGATCAAGAAGTTAATAAATTTTGCCGAAGATACTTTATTTAGAGGCTCCGCTTCCACCCATTTGGTGAAATAGTCAACTGCTACTATGGCATATTTGGCTCCGCCTCGGCCCACTGGCAGTTCGCCAATCAAGTAAATTCCCCATATTGCAAAGGGCCAAGGGCTGGTCATTTGAGTAATCTCGTTTGTTGGTAGTCGAGGAATTTTAGCAAATTTCTGACATCTGTCACATCTTTTGACGAAGGGCGTCTTTATTTAAGGTGGGCCAGTAATACCCATATCGGAGTATCTTCTTTGCCAGAGTCTGCCCACCAGTGTGATCTCCGCAACTTCCTCGATGTATGTTGGATAAGATTTCCTTGGCTTCCCTTCTAGCGACACACCTTAATAAGGGATTAGAGAAGCCGCGTCGATAGAGGATGCCTTCTTGTATCATGTAGCGGGAAGCTTTCCTCAAGATTTTCTTGACTTCGTTACGCCCGTCGGGCAGTGTGCCACTTTGTAAGTACTTCCAGATGGGAGTCATCCAAGTTTCCTCTTCAATTGCAGCTATCATATTCATTGGCTCGTAACTCAGGGCCAGTTGCTTTGAGATGGTTATTTTCGGGAAGCAGTGCCGTCCTTCATGCTAGCTTGCTTTGCCAGTTCGTCGGCCTCCTGATTTTCTTCCCGAGCAATGTGTTTGATTAGATAGTGATGCAATTGATTGAGCAGCAGCTTGGTCTTCTTTAGATATGCTGTGAGTCGTTCTCCTCGAGCCTAGAATTCTCCCAGTATTTGATTTACAATAAGTTGAGAATCACTATGGAGACATAAAGAACCGACTCCAATCTCCAAGGCAAGTTCTAATCCGGCTATCACTGCTTCGTATTCTGCGTCATTGTTGGTGGCAGCGAATTCCAACCTTAGGGCGTAGTGCATCTTCCTTCCCCTGGGGGTGATTATCACAACACCTACCCCCGAGCCTTGTTCATTTGATGCTCCATCTATGAAGAGATTCCACTTGATATCTTCTGCTATTTCAGATTGCTCCTTACCTTCATTAGTAGTGAATTCGGCAATGAAATCAGCTATGGCTTGCCTCTTGATAGCGGTGCGAGGATGGTAGGTGATATCATATTGACTCAGTTCAATGCGCCATTTAAGTAGTCGTCCAGAAGTGTCGGGGCGATGGAGTACTTGCCTTAGCGGTTGATCGGTTAAAACTCTGATGGAATGAGATTGGAAATAGTGTCGCAGTTTCCGTGACGTGATTAGCAAATAGTATGCTAGCTTTTCAAGTTTAGGGTATCTGGCTTCTGCCCCTGTAAATCTCTTGCTTACAAAGTATACGGGTCGCTGTGCGTAGTTGTCTTCTCTCACCAAAGCGGCGCTTAAAGCATGGGACGATACAGCAAGGTATAGGTATAGTTCTTCGCCTTCATTTGGAGTTGAGAGTACTGGTGGTCTCTGGAGGTGTTCGATTAAGTTAAAGAAGGCTGTCGAGCATTCGTCAGTCCATTTGAACTTTCCTTTGTCTTTCTTTAGAGCTTCAAAGAAAGGGATGCATTTGTCGGTTGCTTTAGAGATGAACCTGCTTAGGGCGGCCACTTTTCCGTTTAGGCTTTGCATCTCTCTTCGAGTGGATGGTATCTTGATACCTTGGAAAGCCTGAACTTGTTCGGGGTTTGCTTCAATCCTCCTGGCATGGACGATGAATCCCAAGAACTTTCCCGACGATACTCCGAAGGAGCACTTTAGAGGGTTCAGCTTCATTCCATATCGGCGAAGTATTTGAAACATCTCATCCAGGTGGTTTATATGATCGTTGGCTTTCCTCGATTTTACCAGCATGTCATCCACATAAACTTCCATAGTTCGTGCTATTAGTCCCGCAAACATCTTGTTGACAAGGTGCTGATAACTAGCTCCGGCGTTTTTAAGTCCAAAAGGCATTACTTTGTAGCAGTACAATCCCCGGTCAGTGATGAAACTAGTGTGGTCTTGATCGGGGGCGTGCATAGGGATCTGGTTATATCCTGAGTATGCGTCCATAAAAGATAAGAGTTCATGTCCGGCTGTGCTGTCCACGAGTTGGTCGATTCAGGGGAGTGGGAAGCAGTCCTTCGGGCAAGTGTCATTTAAGTTGGAGAAATCGATGCATGTTCGCCACTTTTCATTAGCTTTCTTTACCAGTACCGGGTTGGCGATCCATTCTGGGTAGATGGCTTCTCGTATGAAGTCATTGGCAACTAAGTTCTTTACTTCTTCCTCGAGGGCTGCTGATCGTTCTGCCCCCATGCTCCTCTTTTTCTGCTTCACTGGCACCTTGGTGGGATCGATGTTCAGTATGTGGCATGCTACGTCTGGAGAGTTTCCTGTCATGTCGGCGTGCGTCCATGCAAATACATCCATGTTGTGGCGAAGAAAATCAACGAGTTGATCCTTTAATTCTTCTTTTAGTTGAGATCCGATTTTCAATAGTCTACTTGAGTCATGTTTGTCTACAGCTACGAATTCCATAGCCTCTGCAGGCTCGGCGGTGGCCTCCTCCTCTTTGTCCCTGGGGTCTAATTCATTGAAAGGGTCACTGGTATATCGAAGAGGAGGGGCTTTCTTTAGTTTCTATGCTTCCAAGTTTTTCATGCAGAGAGTAGTCTCTGCATTTTTCCCTTCATCTTTTCTGTGGTTATTGCGAAGTTTAGTTACATAGCAGTCTTGAGCAGCGTCTTGATCTCGCTCCATTTCTCCTATCCCGTTATCTGTTGGAAATTTCATCTTCAGGCACCATGGGGCTAGGATAATTTGGAAGTCAGACAAGGCTGGTCTTCCCAAAAAGGCATTGTAGGCCGAATGATTCTCTATTAGTACAAATGTTTGTTTTCGCACAACAGAGCGGGGATGACTTCCTATTTCAACAAAGAGGTCCAGTTGCCCGAGGGGCATCTTCGCATCTCCAGTGAAACCATGTAGTGGTTTGTTGCAGGGAGACATCCTTCATTGACAGCTTCATTTTGTCGAAAGCATGCTTGAATAGGATATTTACTGAGCTTCCAGTGTCTACTAAAATTCAGAAAACTTTGGCTGGACCGAACCAGGTAGAGATGACCATAGGGTCCATGTGTGGGTGCTGCCTTTCCTCTAGATCACGCCTACTGAATGTGATGTCGTCATTCTCTTTCCGTTTCGGGTGGCGTTCTTCCATAACAGAGTTAACGTAGCCTTCACCGTTTCTAAGTGACTTACCGTATCTTTCCATCTCTTCCCAGCTTCCGTCGGCGATGTGTGGTCCTTCTGATACTGTATGGACCACTATCTTCTCTTGACTAGAGCCGCTGGTGTTGCGATCTCCTCCGCCTACTTCTGGGAGGGGTAGCCCAGGATTCTCATTGGCAGGAGTTGAAGTCCTGTTCTGGCTTTTTACATAGCGTTCCAGTCTCTTCCTTCTGATGTGTTCTTCAATCAAGTCCCGGAGATGGTGGCATTCATTGGTGTCATGTCCATGGGATTCGTGGAAGCGGCAGAACTTTCCAGACTTGAGTGCGTTATCTGACTCCTTCTTGTGCGGGGGGGCGCTTGTATCTAACTTCGTCTTGAGTGGCTAGGAAGATGTTTTCGATCGTTTCATTCAAAGGAGTGTAAGAGTAAAATCTTGGCCCAGGTCGATATAAGCGCTTTTCTCCCTTCTTGCCCCCAGCATTGTCTCTAGAGTCATTTCTCCGAACATCCTTTGCTGCAGCAGGAACCTTGTCTGTAGCTGTCTTAGCCTGTTGCCCTGACTGCCTCTCAGTGGCTGCGTCTTCAAGTCTCATATACTTTCCAGCTTCATGGAAGAAATCCGGTAAAGTAGCTGGGTTTTCCTTGGTTAGTCTTCTAGCAAATTTAGTATCCAGATGTACACCACTGCAGAGAGCCATTAGGATAAGTTTCTCGTCGGCATCTTGGACTGCGGCCGTCGCGGCGTTGAATCGAGTTAGGTATTGTTGCACTGTCTCTTCGGGTTTCTGTTTGATATTAGATAAGGAATAAGCATCATTGGGTTGTTCCACATGAATGCGGAACTGGCCGATGGACTTTTCTTTCAACATTTCCCATGAGCTGATGGACCCTTGGGGTAGGTGGCAGAACCAGGAAGTAGCTAGATCTGCCAAGAAAAGTGGGAAGCATTTACACAATACTCCCTCCGTTGCTCCGCTCATGAGCATATGCTGGGTGTATCTCTGTAAGTGCACTATGGGGTCAGAGGTTCCCTTGTAAGGTTCCATTGTTGGCATTTTCCATTCCCGGGGGGTGATGGCGGTTTCGATATTGCGGGTGAAGGGGCTGGTTACCCTAGCACCTATCCCCCGATCCCTTTGCTCCCGTTGGACGCACTCTATGAACAATCGCGCCATCCTTTCATCAGAACTTGGAGCGGATAGAAATGAGTTTGGTTCTTCCCTGCGGGACTGATTTCGTCCAGACGACTTGTAGGGATGGTATCGTCTGTCACTCCTAACATTCTCCAATGGCTGCCTCTGGTCTTCTGGGGGCATGCTGGGGTCGGCTACAGTTGGCCCTTGCCTTGATCTTCCCCTACTGGGTTCAATTCTCAGCACTTCCTCGGGTTCAACTTCGGGCCGGACTCCAGCTCGGCCCCGTCTACCGGTGTTTTCATGGTTAGGTAGCATGACAGGCTCAGCTACATCTGACCCCTGCCTGGCACCTCCCCCGTTGGGTTCGGTTCCAAGTGTTTCCTCGGGTCGGAATTCGGGATGAGTCCGGGCTCGGCTCCTACCATGGCTGTTTCTGTTGTTAGCCTCTTCGAAGAAGAAAGACCTTTGCCGCCTCCCAGATCCTCCAGACCGGGACTCACCCCATGATTCGGTGTTGCGGTTGGATTCTTCAACATCCCTTAAGCGTGACATGAGTTGGTCCACCAAGGCTTCTTGTTGAGATGCGAAGCGGTTAGTTACTTCAGCCACAACCTTGTCCAGATCCGCCCTTGTAATTGGTTGTTCCGTAGCAGGGGCTGTCGGATTTGCCTGATTTAAAGTTGCTGTTGGAAGTGGACGATTGTCTTGGTCTCTGGTCACTGGATTTGGGATACTGCCAGTTGCGATGTCCTTTCCTTTGTTAGCATCTTTCTTCCGTCCGGGAGCCATATTTTCCAAGCAATGAACGGTGTTGATAGGAAAAGGGTTGAGTGGGAGAAGCTGAAGCTTCGAGCTCCTTCTTCTCAGTGAAAGCACCAAAATGTTTGCAAAAAAAAAAGGGCAAACACCTCCTAGTCGTATGATTTAGTTGATTATATGTTGATCTGGATGGTTTGGGTGATTTATGCAAATATATGAAATAGATAGACCAAACTGTAAAAGACACACAGATTTATAGTGGTTTGGCCAGAACGTGCCTACGTCCACTTTATATGTTATTCTCCTTTTTCTTTCAGATTACAAGTACAAAGCTTTGTATACAAGTATATGAAAGTTGTTTGAAAGTTCCTTCCGTGCTTGAGCTCTCAAACTTGTCTGCCATTTTTGTACCCCTGCCCCTCTATTTATAGAGTGAGGTTGGGGGCAGGGGTCATGGACGCATATAGCTGCTGGTGGGCCTGGGCTGGAGCGATCTGGCCTGGTAGTTTGGTCCGGTATGCCTTGGTTCGGCCATGCTTGGAGAAGGTTCAGCCATGCCTTGGTTCGGCCATACTTGGTCCGGTATGCCTTGGTTCGGCCATGTTTGGAGAAGGTTGGTTCGGTGGTAGGAGCATGGAGCTGGTCCGGAGGTAGGTGATATGGAGCTGGACCCGTGTTGGTTCGGCCGTGCTATGGACCGGTGCTGGTGGAGGTGAGGGCTTTTGGTCCGGTGGTGATGTTGGTTCGGCAGGTGGTGATTCGGTAGGTAGGCGGTCCGGTTGTAGATGATTCGGTGACTCGTCCCTTGCTTCCCCATCCTGATTCAGTGGTGGTAGAAACATACCCAACATAAATAATTAATCTTTTCTCCTCCTTAATCTGTGCTTGCATGATTTATTCCTGCAAATAGTGTTAGAGAAATATCTTTCTCCCCCTTTGTCATCGACAAAAAGAAGAGTTTATATGATGATATAAATTATATTTCACATAAGTGTTAACATAGAACAATATAAAACAAAATAACTACTACTTATAATGTAAGGTATCAGAAAAATTAACATTTAAAGCATGCGATACCCAGGCTTCTTATAATTTCCTAATTTTTAGGAAACCATACCCATTTGGGTGTGGTTGAACCATTATAAATATAATTTTCATTATTAACTATCATATTAAAATAATTATCAATGTATTTTTCTCTGTTTTTCCAATTAACAGGAACCCAAATACTTAGATAATTTTTATTCATGTTTCCTGTTAATGATTTTGTACTTCTAGAGAAATTATCAACATTATAGGTCATAGTAGTACTTGAATTTCTATAAAAATTGGATTTAGGATTTACTCGAAATTTAGTATTAACACTATCATTTTTACTATACATGAAAGCATATCTAGTGCTATTTCTACGATCAATTTTATTATATCCTAAACCACTTTTATCATTGTGAGCTTTTGAATTCTTAACATAACCTAATCCCTTTTTATTTGAAGTAGGTTGAGAATTTTCAATAATCCTGGATAAATTTTCTCTCCCTTTATTAAAGTTGGAAATATTTTTAGTAATGTCATCAAGCTTAGTTTTGAGACTAGTGTTATCTAACTCAACAATTTTAATTTTTGATTTTAACTCATGATTTTCAAAAGCTAGAGCATTATTCTTTTCTTTTTGTGCTTCTATTTCTTGACTTAATAGAGAGAGTTGAGAATTGTCAAAGAGTGAATTTTGAATTTTCTCAAGTTCTTCTTCTAATATTTTCTTCTCGTCTTTAAGCATATCTCTTTCGAATTCTGCTTTCTTCTGATTTTCCAGAGCTTCCTTATATTTTCTTTTGAGACTTTTTAAAGTGTCTAGAAGTTCTAAATTTATTTCTATCATATCATCAAAAGTTAGATCACTAACCTCATTATCTTTTGCCATGAAGCATTTGTTTGTTTGCTCCTTTAATTTTTCTTTATTGCTCTTCCTCTTCTTATTGCCTTGACTAGATCTCTTTGTAGCCATTTATTCTGTTAATGATTTTGCTCTGATACCAAATGAAAGTGTACGTGCAGTACTAAGGATCGTGTAATATGGTATATAAATGCGGAAACTGATAATAGCAGTAAAATAAAAATTAAAGTAAGTACACCAGGAATTTTTATACTGGTTCGAACTCCCCCTTCTACATCCAGTCCCAGAATATCCTCTGGATTTAGACTAAACCCCTCACTTAACCCGGAGAAATAGGTATACCACACCTGAGCAGCCGAACAGGAATTTTTCCGCCTCAACAGCCGAAGAGGACTTCAACTTAATACAAATAATTTGTTGACGAGTGTGTTCTGAATAACACGTATTGTCTTTTGATAGTACAATTTTCCTATAATCAAATCCTCAAGAGTATATATGTGTGTGAAGATTTAGAAGGAAGATAATCACGTAGAATCGAAGTTTATGATTTAATTCAAGGATTCTAGTGATATTAAATAAGAATGAATGCTTTTATTTGCAGAATTAAATAGAGAATAAATTTCAGAATTATAAACAAGAATCAGTTGTTGTAGAAGTGATTTGAACATGTTTATATAGTTGTAAAATAGTTACAATCTTTCATGAAGAGTTTCAATCAAAATTTGTGTCCGTATCTCTTGGATTAAGGGACATTCCTCTTCATGAAACAATCGCAACTCTTCAGAAAACTAGCCGTTATGTTCAGGTCGGTCGACCGAGAAAACTGGCCGGTCAGCTGAGTTTAAAATCGTACACAAAACAGAGAGTATCTGTGCACTTGATACAGGGTCGGTCCCAGGGTCGGTCGACCGAAGATCCTGGTCGGTCAGCCGACCTGTTGTTAAACAAAAACAATAGTAGTTCATTTGGTTAGAGTATTTGCCTTCCAAACTAGTGACTTGGGTTCGATCCCCGCTCCATGCATTTTTTGTAAACTTGATTTTGATTAAAATATGCAAGCAAGTTTATTTGAATGTGAATGATGATTCTTGAGGAAAGATTTTAACAAAGCACTAAACTAGACTCTATATACATTTTTGATGACTCTTGTTAAAATATATAACTATACAAACCATATATTGAGCCGATGAGTCTGGATGTTATGTAGTCCTAGAATCGTGAATTGTTGTGTATTGTCAGCAATCAAAACCTATGATCCAACACTTATGAATGGCTTGTTATGCCATTTGGTTTAATGAATGCCCCAGCTTATTTCGTTGACCTTATGAATCGAGTTTTCAAATACTTGCTCGATCGATTTGTTCTCATCTTTATAGATGATATTCTTGTTTATTCTAAAACCGAGGAAGAGCATGAAAAGCATCTTCGGATTATGTTGGAAACTCTAAGGAGCAATCACTTGAAAGCAAAATTTTCTAAATGCCACTTTTGGCAATCTCGTGTGAAATTTCACGGTCATATTATTTCCAAATCCGAAATTTCTGTGGGTCCTTCAAAGATTGAAGCGATTCAAAATTGAAAGAGACCGGAGAGTGTGAAGGAAATCCGTAGTTTTCTTGGATTGGCGGGTTATTACCGTCGTTTTATAAAAGACTTTTCTAAAATTTCCATGCCTCTTACTAGTTTGACAAAGAAGGGAGTTAAGTACATTTGGTTAGACAAATGTGAAGCTTCTTTTCAGAAATTAAAAGAACTTCTTTCCGACGCTCCTATTCTTGTGATTCCTGAAGGGAACCAAGACTTTATAGTTTATACCGATGCTAGTCGTGTAGGTTTGGGAGCCGTTCTCATGCAAAGGGAACGTGTTATTGCTTATGCTTCTAGGCAATTAAAGCTGCCGAGACTAGATATGCCACTCATGATTTAGAGCTTGCGGCTATTGTTTTCTCCCTTAGAATTTGGCGTCATTATCTTTTGGAAGAGAAATTTGTTCTCTATACCAATCATAAATCTTTGAAGTATTTATTTTCTCAAAAGGAACCTAATTTGCATCAACAACTTTGGCTCGAGTTCCTTGCATCTTATGATCTTGATATTCTTTATACTCCCGGAAAGGGAAATCGTGTTGCCAATGTCCTTAGTCGTAAGCAACAAGCGGTCGTTTCTACGATGATATCCGAATGGAACGATCTTGGGATTTTGTCCACTTGCGAGATTCGAGATCGTGAATCCGATTTATGTTCATCTCTTGTTTTATGTAGCCTTGAGGCTCGTCCTTCTCTTTTAGACCGCATTCTTGAAGCTCAAAAGCTAGATCCCCAATTAGCTCTTCTTAGCCATAGTTGTAGGGATAAAATTAATTTTGAAGGTTTGAAAGGCTTTGATATCGATGCTCGTGGCAGCAATCGAAAATTTGGTAGACTTATCGTGCCAAATATTGGTAATCTTCGTAAAGACATTATAGAAGATTCTCATCGTTCTAATTTTACCATTCATCCCGGTAGTAGTAAAATGTACGCGAATATGAAGCAACTTTATTATTGGGATGGAATGAAATATGATATTTCTAACTTCATTAAGCGTTGCATGACTTACCAACTTGTTAAGGCCGAGCATCAAAGGCCCGGTGGGTTATTGCAACCTTTGGACATTCCAATTTGGAAGTGGGACCAAATTTCCATGGATTTTACTGACGGTCTTCCTCATTCTCGTTCGGGTCATGATAGCCTATGGGTGATGGTTGATAGTCTTACTAAATTCGCCCATTTTATACCCGTTCGGTCCAATCGGACCGTACCACTCTTGGCCAAACTCTTTGTTAAAGAAATTGTTAAATTGCATGGAGTTCCTACTTCTATTGTTAGCGATCGTGATCCATTGTTTACTAGTGGATTTTGGAAGAGTCTTCAAAAAGCTTTGGGAATGAAGCTTAATTTTAGTACCGCTTATCATCCTCAGTCCGATGGACAAATCGAGCGTGTGAATCAAACTCTTGAAGATCCTCTTCGTGCATGTATTCTTGATTTTGGTGGAAGTTGGGAAGATCATATTTCTCTTGTTGAGTTTTCCTATAATTATAGCTTCCAATCTAGCATTGTTATAGCACCTTTCGAGGCACTCTATGGAAGGCCATGTCGATCTCCTTCTTGTTGACTTGAGGTCGACGAGAAGTTGGTTTTAGGTCCAAACTTTATTCATGATTCCACAGAAAAGATTGACCTTATTCACCATAGGATGAAAGAAGCTCAAAGTAGACAAAAATCCTATGTCGATAACCGAAGAAGGAAATTATAATTTTCTGTGGGAGATTTGGTGTTTATTCATGTTTCACCTATGAGGGGTGTTGTGCGTTTCAGTTGATCGGGAAAATTTGCGCCTCGATATATTGGTCTGTTTCCCATCACCGAACGCATTGGTTCCATGGCTTACCGTCTTTTATTACCGGCCCAATTTTCTGCTATTCATGATGTGTTTCACGTTTCTCAATTACGGATATGCTTTCGAGATTTCGATTCTATTCTTGAGCCTAGTGTTATTGAAGAAGTTGAAGTTTCGCCTAATTTAACTTATAAGCAACATCCTATTCGTATCATTGCTACGGAGGTTAAACATATTCATAATAAAGATGTCCCTCTTGTGAAAGTCCAATGGTCCTCAAATCCTAAAGATTGCTCTTTGGAATCTTGAGAATTCATCGAGCGATCACATCTGGACTTACTCTCCCGTGCTCCTTAGAGGTGAACTTCTTACTTCAAATTTCTTTTGTGTTGATATGATTTTATGGTTGTCACTCTTTATTTTCATCTTAAATATTACGAGGACGTAATTCTTTAAGGAAGGGAGTCTGTAACAACCCGCATAATTTATGGTTGTATATTTAAATAATTTATTTAAATGTAGCATCGTTAGTCGGATTAAAGTTCGAAAAGCTATTTTTTTTGCAAACAACCGAATTAGAACTCGAGACCACTTCCATTGAGTTCAAAATTCCGTTTGCAACCTTTTAAGTATAAACATCGATATGTTTGGAGTTAGCTAGAATTTGACATTTCCACTTAGGGCTTTTGGTTTGAGTTTCAGCCCAATAACCTAACATATGGTCCTAGCTCCACCCCCTCTCCTTTTCATTCATTCTCATTTTCTAACACTTCAAGCTTTAGGAAAAATGGGGGAATAGATTGGAAATTAAAATCATAAGCCCTAGTTTCCTTTACAAATTCAAGTTCTAGCTCCAAAATCAAAGAGAAGCTTAGGTAAGCATCCTCTTCTTCTTCTCCATCTCAATCTCTCTCCAATTTTAGAAATTTCCTATAACCTAACTTAGAAAGTATTTGCTTATGATCTTAGAATGGAGCTTTTAGATTTAAGATTGAAGAGTGGTTGACCATCCTTTGTTTTCAGGCTTCTTCTTCCTTGTTTTTGTGTAAAAGGTGAGTTTTTGAACTCACATCTATGTCTACATCTTTGATAGTTGTTAGGTAGTGATTCCTAACATCTATTCCTTGTCCATTTTATTTGGATTGAATTTGTTTTATGAATATTCCAATTTTTGGTGTTCTGAGGTCAAATCTTTAAAAATCCTAGCTTTGATGTTTGAACATGTTTTTGGTGGTGTATCGACGAGCCTATAGGGGTGGGTTGCCGATTGGCATAAACCCTAGCGCCCATCGCTCGTTCGATCGCAATTTGTTGGGTTTTTGCCCCACTTGGGGGCTTGGTTGAAAATGATGGAAATTTCAGTTCAGTCAACTGAACTAGGAAGTCAGTCGATTGAACCGAAGCTAGGAAATTTCCTAGGCCAGTATCAGTCGACTGACCACTCTGGGTTAGTCAACTGAGCCTGGAAACCGAAAGTTTCCAGGCATGATTCAGTCAACTGAATCTGGAAACAAAAATTTTCTAGGAATTGTGTTAGTCGACTGATCACCCTGGTCAAGTTGACTGAATCTGTTGTCTCAGCCAAATTTGCCTATTTTGCTTGGATTTTCAATTTTAATTGATTCGTGTTGATCCTGTTTGTTGTTATCATCTTTGTTGACTTTGATAACTTCTTTTTTCGGGATTTTTTGGAATATCCATTTCGATGGATTTGGTATTGATTTCTTTTGATTTGATTCACGTCTTCGAATGTGAATTTTTGGTGAATGATTGTTTTTACAATCATTTTTGGTGATTTGTCACTTCGAAATATAAAGGTTCCTATACTAGTATTAAATAATCAAACTCTTTCATAAGGATGATTTCAACTCTTTTTTTAATACAAAGCTCGTTTGTAAAACCGTTTTCCAACCTATTAGTGTATACAAACCTTTACCTTGTTAGTATGAGAAAATCTAATTAAACGGCTTAGCAAAACAAGTGGTATGAAATGCTTGCGTTTACTTCGTCGGTTAATTTTTGGACTCGTTCGATTGAAACTCTTTTGACAATTTTCGAGTGGAAATATACAATTTGTTCGTAAATATTTAAGTTGAGCCAGTGGTTATAGGACATGAAGCTAAACTCATTTATTTACTTGCATAGCGTAATCGACATTTTTTGATAATCGATGACTATCATTTTTTTGGTTTAGACTAGTAATGTGCGTTGTCTCTTTGCCTGCGAGGGAGACTAAACGCTGTTTCTATGGAGCTTTGGCTTAAATTGGTGGGGTAGCGACCTATGGCCTTCGGGCCATTTGTGGAGCCTTGGCTCAAAATTGATGGTTAGCAACCATGGAATAGCGTTTCGTTTGTGATACCCGTTTTGTGATAGGCCTCCCCCTTATGTGATTTCTGAATTTCTAGTTGATGATTTCTACAATTTGTGATTCACCAATTTTGTGACTGGCATTGATATATTTTTCAATATTTGTGGTTTGGTGAATAACATAAAGAATATGACATTCTTTTCCGTGTTTTGAGATTTCTTGTGATATTGTATGATTTTTATGTAATTTAATGTATACTTGTCGCGGTATGGTATTATTGTTATCATACCTTTTTGTCATATCTCTTATTCTATCTCATTTTGTCATGACCCAAATTTCAGCATTCGAAAATTGACATCCGTACTTCACTTGTACTCGAATGCCGCAGATTCAACAGTTGAAATTCGACTCATGTCGGAGCTTATAACACTTTAAGTCAACAACACAGCGGAATAAAACAATGATATATAACTCCAATGAATACAATATCCAATGATATACAACAATGACACAACCACCTAACATATATCAG
Organism: Allium cepa; assembly: GCA_030765085.1. NCBI lineage: Eukaryota > Viridiplantae > Streptophyta > Magnoliopsida > Asparagales > Amaryllidaceae > Allium > Allium cepa. The sequence goes on along the minus strand of CM060931.1, from coordinate 83,078,084 downwards.
AGATATGATACAACAAATCACAGCGGAAGATACACAACCCCAGCAGCGGAACAAAGTCTTCGACAAAGAAACACCAACATTAACTTTAATAGAAGAGAGGTAACATCAGCAGTAGCAGCGAAACACAACATCTCCAAAGCCAATCTCCAAACCTCTCAAGATATAAGCTCGAATCCCCATCAATGCTGAACTTGTAGCAAATGCGATCCCAAACGCGATTTCCAATCCAAAAACTTCAAAGATCCAAAAGCTGAAGAAGATTTCCAAATGCTACCAAACCAAAAGACTTCGAATGCTAATGAATCTATACCTATTATTTGATTATCTGAAAAACCCAACTCTAGACTGCTTGTGTGGAAAATTATGAGCACCCAGAGTTTAGGAAGGGAACAATATACTCCGGGTCAGTCATGGGACTGGTATGAGCAAACAAAAACAGTTTATCTTTAAAACAAACAACAAAAGAATTTAAAACATTGAAAACCGCAATGCTTTTAGGAAAATGAAACTACCATAAGGTCTCCCGCCGCACACACCATGCAAACGCAGAATCGGAGGAGATTTCTCTTTATGATGGTCAAAAATGCTTGATATGCGAAGACCATTTGATATTATTATTAGTGCATAGTGGAAAAAATTTGCAAGTATAATAATAATCTTAGCCAACATACGTACCATTATAGTATGCCTACTATAGCTACCATGTTAAATGGCAGGTTCTACAACTAAAACCGTACAAGGTGCGTATTGGTATTGGATTTCCAACAAATGGTCAGGCCAAGAAACTTCCCATTGCCACATGGGTATGCCTTTGGAGGGATGCCCTGAGAGCCTACCCGGCACTCTGTCTACACAAGGCCGATTTATCCCCTTCCCGGGAGTAACACCTAATATATGCCATCCCCGGTCGTGTGCGACCTTTATCCGAGTGCTCTCAACCACAACAATCACACAGTAATAGATTTATGGTGTCCACATGAGTTAAGTATTTGGGCTCCATACCATGATACCACCCTTTTCCAAAAGGAATGGACATACCCTAGGGCGCGACCCCTACAACCTTGTTGTATCTTTCCTATTTCGCCCATTTCCAGGGTGTGAGGTCCTGATGCAGTCTCATCCACAAAGCTATGTTTTCACAAAAGCCATGCTTTGATCAAAAAATGATCAGCAGCACTTCGTATGCCACATTACCAAATTGGGGATGTATCACTAGTAACCATCAACTACATAACCTCTGAGCTCGTACGTCTCAGAGAAGGGTATTAAGCTAAGAGAATAAACCTCCGCCACTAAATAGAAATGTATTTGATAGAAACTGGCTTTATATCTCAAAGCGTAATGTCAGACACACATCCATACAAGTCTGTTCCGGGTTCGAACAGAACTGAAGGCACTTCCAAAGAAGCCTTTGCAATTCGGGTATTCACAATCCCGATCGGACTCCCCATCACATATGGAGATCTCTATAACGTAGCTACTCAGTGCAGAGTCATTCGATAGGCCATCCTATCATTCTCATAAATACCCGGTCTTCAGCACCGGGCTTCAAATGCAATCCATAACTTCGTATCAATATTCGAAATGGGTTATATGACACAAGGTCCTCTCTCGGCTAAACCGAATAATGAGCGCAATATTTAAAAACATATGAATATTGGGATTTCAGTTAAGTCACAACTTTAAAACCCAAAACCTTTCTTTTCAAATGGTTTAAACAAATTACCATTTCCAAATCTTTAAATAAAAAGATTCACTTCACAAAGTTCACCCATTTTTCACAAAGATTCGTTCATAGATTTCAAAACAATTTCCATTTCAAACCTTTTATAGAAAGGATACACCTTTAAGGTTACTTTTTTTTAATTTGAACACAAAGTATACCAATCTTTAACAAAGATTCATTCATATTCTTTCAAAAAAAATTCAATTCTATTTCAAATTTGAAATCTTTCAATACAAATTGGAAATCCTTTCTTTATATGAAAGCATTTATTATTTGAAAACAAATAGTTTTCGTTTCGGAAAAATCCGATTTCATTTATACAAGTTATAGTCCTTGGGTTAAATTCAAATTCCCAAAACAATACTTTTAAAATGGTTTAAAACCCATTTATAACTTGTATACCCTTTTTAAACCAAAATTTCCAAACATAGAATTCAATTTCAAATCTTGAATTCAAATTCAAATAAACCCTTTAAATTTCAAAACTTTATTAAGTTATACAAAGTAACTTTTATCTTCAAAAACCCTTTTTCAAAAGCTTTTCATATTTAACCCAATTCCATTTTCAAAACCGTTTGGATTCAAAATTTCAACTTTAAAACCATTTCAAAAATTCGCGACTTAACCAATTTCCTTGTGCAATCCGTATTTGTGTGTGTAAGGCGTAGTCCAGGGGTTTTACCCAATAGTGCAACAACATCAAGCATCAAAGATTCAAGCACAGCGATTATAGATAAGCGGTATACTCCTATAACGCTTATCTTCCATTCACCGATTCACGGATAAATAATATACATTTATCGCAAATAAAATAAATCACATTTATCACAGCTTGAATTAAAACAATTCACATAACAAAGCATCACACAGTAGAGATATCAAACAATTCATAGCATTCAATAGAATACAGTCATCTATAAGTAAGATAAATTGATCATCTGATTAATTGAAACCAGATTAATCGCTAATCCAGGTTAATTAACAAATTAATTAATTATAAAACATTTCAATTAATTTTCCTTTAATCATCTATTAATTAGTAAATTAATTAACCTTTAATTATTAAATAATTAACCTTTAATTATTTAATTACTCTTTAATTAATTACCCTTAATTAATTACATTAATTAATTAATTACTTCTAAATTAATGATCATTCCTTAATCACCTTCATTAATTAATTAATCTTTAATTAATTAATAATTCTTAATTAAGTACAATAAGCGATTATCCCTAATCTCCTTCATTAAATAAATCTTTAATTAATTATCCTCAGATTAATTAATAATTCCCATAAATTAATTATTCTTAATTAATTATTATAAGTAATTATCTCTAATTATTTAATTAACTTTAGCCATTAATTAATTTCTTTTGATCCAGTAATTATCTTTAAGTAATTAATTGACTCTAATTACTTATATAAATTAATCTTCTAATTAATTTACTATCCTTAAATATGAAGTTAATTAACCTTAGTCAATCTCTGATTAAGTAATTATCCTTTAAAATAATTATCTTTTAAGCATCTTCATAAATAAATTCTTCCTTGATCACTTTCCTTAAATAAATTAACTCTTAATTAATCACAAAACCACCTTGATAGAAACAAATTAACTTTTAATTATATTGATTTATTCAATCACCTATCTTTAATTAATTATAAAAAATCCATTTGAAAACATTTAAAAAAATTCATAATATATTACCTTTAAAAACCAATCATTTGAAAATTTTGAAACATAATTTTCATTTTAGCTTTTAAAACTTGCTTACTTTAAAAACTGACAAATTTACTTCGGGTCCAACCCGAAACTTACCCGAGCCCATCCAATATTTTCCCGAGTCAAATTCCTTTCTTTTTTCTCAGTTTGTTTTTATTTTGAAAACTCAAATATTAAAAACAACGAAACCCTCTTGAACCCCGAAGCCAGTCTCGTGCAAACCCTTTCTTCCCCTGAGCTCTGACCCGAGTCAAGCCTCCTCGCTTCCACACCCAAATTCCAGTGCACAAGGAAACTGGTGCACGTGCACCGGCTCACAGTGGCGCTCCGACGACTTCGTCTACCTCCAACAAGTCGACTTCAACATCCAAAAAACAACGAACCACTCAGCATCTCGATCGAGCATCAAAAACGAATTCGAACTCAACAAACCCACAGGACCCAAATTCGCCGAAAAATCATTGCCTCAACATGGCACTCCGATCATCAAAAGCTTCTCAAATTTCGGCCGCAGCCCCACGAACCTCCCACGCAACCCTCCTCCAAATCTAATGCGACTCGATGCCTTAAAGATGCCGCAGCAACCCAAACTACCCTCTCGACCCATTTTAGTGTTTTGGACATAAATTGACCGATCACCGACACCACAGGTGAAAATAAGTCCATCTGGCATTTTTGCCAAGCTCTCCTACACCTTGATCCTCTCCGTTGAAATTCTCGTTCATCAGAGATTATCCAGTCACCAGATTTTGTTCAAAAATACTTTTCTGGTTAATCAGAATTTCTCATTGTATTCCAAACTAATAATCATGATTTTTATCTTAAAAATCAAGTTTTCAGAGAAGATTTAAGATTATATAATTTGAACAACAAATTAAAATGTTTGGTTTTTAACATATTTCAAAAATCTGTTGTATTTTCTTAATTTCAGAAGATTCCCATGCCTATTATGCTTGAACCTATTTTTACATCTTAATTTATGAATAAACAAACATATTTTTTTGAAATCCAAGGCCTAGCAGTAATTAGTTGAGGTGATCTTGAATTTGAAAGCTAAATCCAACCCTATATCTGTAAACAGATATGAATGGGAACATAACAGACATGCCATTCATTCGGTATATATATAAATAATTCATATCATGCATCAATTATTACTTCAGACTTCAAGGATTTATTTCATGCATCCAAGTTTGAATGAATTAAAGTTTGGTTTGCTCACCTGTTTGCTGTTGAATAGAGGAGAGTATAATTTTTTCCTTAATTTGATCTGGTATTTTAGATCTTCTGGTTTCCAGCTCGTATTTGCTTAGATGTTGAACTTGTATTTGGTTTAGTTGAATTCTGACTTTGATTTTGGTTTGCTTCCGAATTGCACTTGAAACAGGTTGAAGTTTTGATTCCAGACTAAAGATTTGCTTCCAAGTTTTTAGATCAAACGCATTTTGATTTGCTGGAACTTATTTTGTTCTGGTTGAAGCTGAAGTTGTTGATAAATCTTTGTTTTCAGATTTGCTTATTTATCTTGGATCTTGTTCCTAGATTTTTCTTTTATTTGAGTTGAATTGATATGCCATATGCTTTTAACACTGATCTTTGTTTTCCATTCCGTTTTGACTTGAATTTAGGCTGTATTTGTTTCCAACTTTTGATTTTTCTCTATTTTTGGTTTTTTTGTTTTTGTTTTATTTTCAAGTTTAAGAAAAAAAATTACTGAGAAAAATTTGGTTTCTTTTTTAATTCATATTTATATAATTTAATTTCAAATAAGAGATGATGTTGCCACTTGTTTAATTTGTGAACACTTGTAATAATTCCTTGTTGAAATATTTACAAATGTTAAATTGTTTTATAAAATATTTACACATATTAATGCATGTAATCTCCACCTTACATTTGTTACTTCATATGTCCTCTATTTTACAAATGTCATAAACCATAGTTTTATGTTTTAAACCCTCATTTTAAATGATTTAAAAATTATGTTTTAAACCCTTTTATTTTTCTCATGTTCATGTAGTATGTTTACATATGTGATATGTTAAAAAGAAGAAAATCTTATTTTAAAATTTAACTTAAGTTATCATACTTTTAAATAAATAAATTTTTATTCAATTGTTTTTGAAAATACATAATTAATTTTTGAATAACTTTTGAAAAGTACTATATTGAATTTAAAATATAACTTCCAAATTAATACACATATGTATATATTATAATTTTTAGAAAACAAACTTTTACTAATCTTAATATAATTTTAAATCAAATTTATTTCCAATACATTTATATTTGAATGTCAAATCCAATTTGTTTTCAACATATTTATTTTTAATTTTTCAAATAAAAATTCTTATTCACAATTTAAATCAATTCCTTTATTTACAATCTTTTGATATATATATTTATTCAATTTTTCAAATTAATCCACGACTAAATTTATAATTAAAATATTATTCAAAATATTTTCTAGATTTCCAATTAGAAATTCTATTTAAATTAAAACTCCATTTATACACATATATAAATAAACACATATCTTTATTTAATTAATCTTTAACCTTTTATTAATATAATGTATTCAAATCCGATATTTTTAATTTCAATTCCTAGATTCAATTTTAAAATAAATTTATAAATATAAATAAATAGCAAACAATATCCTTATTAATTTAGAAAATTTTAAATTAATTCACCACTAAATTCCCAATTTAACATTAATTACCAAATTAAATCTAACTAAATCGGGATCGTTACACATTTTATCTGATATTTAAAGCTAGACTGATCAGTTTATTATTTTCTTATTAAATTATACTCGGGTCAGACCGAGATGTTACAGATGCTTCTGCTTGACTCATCTTCTGGGAACGTTATCTGACTTTTGACTAACTACTCTAGTTTAGTAGTTTTGTTGTTATACATACGAGATAGAGACTCCTTGATGTATACATATTCTTTTGTGTAGCACTTGTATCTATTCTTTTGTGATATTGTGGATCTTGTTCGACCACTACTCTGATGTACACTTCTATGTGTTATATTCATATCTATTTCGACCTTTGTTATATGGATATCTATGACTTATTTGTGCTATGTTTGTTTCTATATTTGCTTCCGAAGACCACAAAGCCACCGTGTAGTAGCCTTGAGTTTGTATCGGTATTTCGGATTTCCTCTTGAAATGAAATGCATGTTATATTATCTGACATAATGGTACTCGCGCAAAGCAACTCCACGGACGGTCTCTCCTCAATAGCCTTATTCTTCATGCTAGTTGATGGCATTACTCCGTAGTGTCCTTGGATAGCTTGAGTCTTGAGGTGGGGAGTCACAACAGGGCTACTCAGGTACGGCCCGTCACAGTACGTGGCCTAGATCATCGTACCGAGGATCCACCCTAAATCCCCTGCAACACAAGGCCGAAACCATCCCTTACTGGATATTCCCGAACAAGACAACCCCATAGTTGTTTGCAACCAACTGCCCATACAACTGAATAAAAAGGAACCTCTAGACAGGGGAAGATCTTGTCCTACTTGAGCGCGACTCACTTAGCCTTGCTGCACCTCCCCTGTCTTAGCCATTCTCGGTTGACGAGGCTTGAGGCTACGGTTACCTTTTCAGAACACATCACTTAGAATGCTCATTGTCCTCCAATGATGATATTCTGAAAGCATTCAATCCATACAAGTTCGTTCCGAGTTCGAACGAAACCGAAGGCTGTAACAACCATGTATTTTTTGATTTATTTTAATTGTATATTTTAATTATTTTAATTGAAATTCCTGATTTAAAAAATTTATTTTATTTGTTAAAATGAATAAGTTTTGTTATTTTAAATATAAATTTTAATTTTTTTGTGAAGTATAATTTCAAACATGAATAAATAGAATATTTTCAAAAAAAGTGGATTTGGTCAATATGGTCAAACTTTGACTTTTACATTTAAAATTTAAATGTTTGAATTTTTTAATTTTATCTTTTATTATGAAAATAAATTAAATTTCAAGAATAATGCTTTTCGTTTCGTTGAAATCCGATTTATATTGTGAAAGTTATGTTTTTTGCAATATTGTATGTAAATTGATTTATTTAATAAAATTATTTGTTTTAATTTATATAAATAATATTTTTATTTGTCATATCTTATTCTAATTTGTGTATATGTGTGTAATATGTCATGCTATATATATATTTTATTTTTAAAAAACATTTTTAAGGTGTTGTAGTTATTTTTCCAAAAATAGTTATATTTTGTTTTTAATTTTCAATACTAGTTTACATATAATTAACTATTTTCTTATATTTTCCTATATTTTTCTAAAATTTATCTATTCATTTCATTTTCACTTTATTTTCTATTAGTTTTTATTTTATTTACATGGTTTTTATTTTAGTTTATACGCATAAAAGAAAATAGAAAAATGGTAAATTGAAGAGGCAAAAACTCTTCATTTCTTTTGACTTTTCACCTACACATCTCTTCATATTTTGGGCTGTCTTTTCCCAAGCCTATAGACGTGACTTTCTTTTGTTATTCACGTAAAAACACTTCTCATTTCATCAAAATATTTGTCCATTTAATATCTGAAGAAACTATGATAATGTCCTCTTCTTTTTCCACTTTTTCGTCTTCTTTTATTGATTTTTCTATTGATTTTTGCCTTAGATCCTTCATGCATTTTCTCGGCCATTGCCCTCCATCACCTCCTCTGACCAACTCCACCACCATCCATGGCCACTTCAACCTCCTCCCCCTCTGTCTTGACCAGACCGTGACATGCCTAAGAGGATTGCACCACAAAACTCCTCAAACCCTTCAACTATTGCCTAGCCGACCTACATGTGCACCACCCCTTAATTTTCCACCTTGTTCACCTCCTTAGCCGCCACCACCTGCTTCTCCACCATCGCTGGCCGCAACTCCAAACACCACCTGACCTTTACTTTGTATGGTCGAGCCTACATCATGACAGGCCGAAACCAAAGTTGCAAAAAATCTCCACTTATTTGCTTAAACCCTTTGTATTCCCACCTTGTAACTTCCACCACTTCACACTTGCTAGCCATGCCTATTTGAACCTTTACCGACGCAATGCACCACTTTGGCCGGGCATATAAGAACCCTAGGCTGAGCATATGATGGTTGAGGCAATGGTCAAAAACCATGTTGTGTTTTGTTGCTTATATTTTTAAATGTTTCAATATGTATTCTATGTTGGAATCATAAGTATATTTGGGTTGAAATAATATTTATATTGTCTTGTTTATGTGTTGTTCACAAGATTAAAACTTGGCTCTCCACTCTACTCAAGTCAAAATTCATGTTATCGTGCTTTCTGGAATTCGTTTGTGTGCTTTGTCTTGCTATCTCCAGCTTGAAACATGTCAGTAATCACGCTTGACATTTATACTTATATAATAGTGAATTGATCGCAAGTGAATATGTATAATATTGTATTATCATGTTATACCTTCCTGTGATATTATTTATATGATGTTCACCCTATTTATAAACCTGTCATATCATTTGTTACTGCTATATGATGCTGTACTTTTTATTTATATCAGCTTATCACACTTCAAGTTCCCTGTATAATAGAATCACAATGGGTTGAAATGATGCATACCCGAACGAACATTAGAGTAGGGAAAAATCATTATGGGCTGAAATGATAGGCCTGAATGATTTTTATTTATTTTTATTTACTTGGGATTGCGGGTTTGAAATGATAGAACCCGGATTTTCTTTGTAAAATAACGGATTGAAATGATATATTATCCGTATCATCTGACTTAGGGTAGAAAATTATATACAGCCCCATGGTTAATATATAATTTTCTAGAATTTATAAAGTATTTATAAATGTAAATATTATGATATTTTGATTTAAATTTAATTAAAATGATTTTTATAAAGTAGTAGTGATTTTCTACAAGTTAAATAAGTGAAATAAATAAATAAATGGTAAAGTAGAATTTGAAATATATGTAAATTTTGGAATTTATGATTTTTGTTTATAAATGGAATTTAAGTTAAGTAAGAAACTATGATAATTTGATTTAAATTTGAATTTAAAATGATTTTTTATAAAGTGTTATTGATTTTTTCTATAAATAGTTAAATAAATAAATATTTAAAATTGAAATTTGAAATATGACTTAACTTAGAAAATGTGAAATGTGTTTTAAAAATAAAGTTAAGTTAAGAAAAATAAAATGGAATTTAAATTTAGTTTATGAAATGGTAAATTTAATTAAAATGTAAAGTAAGTGAAATGTAATAAAATTGTACATTAGTTTAATAAGTAAATTATTAAAATTTGATTTTGTATGAAATTTCACTTTATAAAAATCATAAATCAAGGGGTTTTTAAATGATCGTTTTTAAAGTGAGAAAATATAATTTTATAAGTTAAAAATGGTTTAGATTAAATTTTAATGGTTTATGAAATTATATTGAAAATTTGGAATTTAATCAACAGCATTTCAAAAATGCTATCATTTCTGAAGTAAAGGATATTACAGCATTTCTAAGTGTTGTAGTTGATACAAATGAACTAAAAGGCTAAATTGAACTAAGGGCTATTACAACACTTTGTAAGTGTTGTAGTTGTAAACACTATTACAGCAGTTTTAAATGCTGTCTTTGCTTAATTGAATCGTTTTCAAATGTAACTTTCCGTAGCATTTTTTAAATGCTACGAAAGCTGAAATTTCACCGTTTTTAATAAATTTAAGTGAATAAATGAATTCTGAAAAGACTAAATTTTTGGGAATTGAATATTTGATTTTTTTAAAGTATAATAACTTTATTTTAATTGGTTTAAATAGAATATTTGATTTGAAATATAAATCATTTTGAAATGTGATTTGGAATGGTATTTAAATTAAATAAAAATGAATGAGGTTTTGGAAGAATATGATATTTTGATATTTTAAAATGAATTGGAAATGATATTGAATTTTGAAATGATATTTGATTTTTGAAGTATAAAATACCATTTTGGAATTTTAACCACAAGTACACTTCTCTGTATGCCTTGTGATTTTTAGATGTACACCTTCAATTTGAAAGTGTGACTAGACGTGAGCGATTGCTGCAGCTCTGCGCTAGCCTAGCTAAATTTACACTGTTATTTGCATAGCACACTTTAATATAGGCATTTCTATGATAGATATTATTACTGTTTAATTGATGGTTTAATGGATCCTTAGAGGATGGGCGATCCCAAGCATCCTTTAAGTTATTATGCATTACCACTACAGTTCACTTGAGTTGGTTTACATTATATAAGTATGTATGTCCTGACTCGAGTGTTTTGTGTTTTACTTTATGCTCGGGTCAGTCTGAGTATTCACAGCTTAGCTTTGGATTTCTCTTTCTGGAGTTAGGAATCGCTGGAGATTCTGTTTATCTATTTGTTCATCTATTTCTGTTTCAGTTCATCTATTTCAGTTCTTGTATTAGTGATCTTCTATGTATTTGGGATTTCTATTATATATTTTTTCAGACTGATATTATGTAATTTGTTTTGATATTTTGTTATAGTAGCTTCATGAACTACTATCGTATTTTAATTTCTGCTGCGAGTTATTCTGATTTTCTGTGTCTGTGATTCTGTGATTTTATTTTATTTGCTTTAAATTTATTTACAATGCGGTATTTTAAGCAATTCAAGTCCGACATGTGTGGATGCGAATGGCTGAAAATATCGGGTTGTTACAGTTGGTAACAGAGCTTTGGTATTAGGCAAACCATAGCTTGCAGAGCAAAAACTCATTAGAGATAGGGTAGAAATACCCTAGAATGAGTGAAATCAATCTCAGAATCATTTCTTTGTGAGAGATCGTATTTTCGAAGTATAAAATGATTTCCAAATGATTTTAAAGGATTTTCAAAGACTATGTTGGTACAAATTTTTTTCTTATTTTGAAATCAAGATTTTCTAAACTTCATCCCTTCTGTATCCACCTTGTTAGTATTCTCTTGGTCAGGATTCTTATCGATTAGGATTCCTTGAACTTTGGAACGCTCCCTCTTGTTCTGAAACCCATTCTTGTCTTCCCTATTTTTATCCTTTTGATTTTGGAGCATTCCGTAACTCCACTTTGAATGACCTCTATAAAGAGCGGTGATTCCGCAAAGCTTTGAATGATTGGTAAAGGGGTGAAACTCCTTTACAATTGGCATTGATTAATCGAAGATTTCTGTATCCTCGGATTTCAATGCTATCTATCTCCTGCTCTACTTGGTCTATCTCTGGCGATCGAATGTCGATTTGCCTTAGATTTTCGCATTAATTATATTCCTGAAGTCACGGTTGACCGGTTAAGGTCGCCCATGATTTATATAGGCTTATCATCTCCGATTGGTAATTAAATTATCTCATCTTCGTTCTAGCTTATCTTCGAACCAGAATTCTATTTGATTAGAGTTCCTCTAAATTTGAATCTCCGTTTGTTTTGAAACCCATCCTTGAATCATTCCTTGGAAATTTGTGTTCAGTTGTATTTTGAAATTGTGCATACATCGAAATTATTATTCTGATAAGGATGGCCACATTTTATAAAAGTAAAATGTTTTCGATAAGGATTATATACCTTTTAAAAATGAAAATTTAAAGTTTCGAAAGGATTTGAAATTTTAAAAAATTTGTAAGAAATTTGATTTATCTAAAATGATTTATAACTGAAGGGTTTTTGAATTTGAATTTCGAGGAATCGAACTCCGGTGTTTTGAAATCGGTTTTAAGATTTTGGAAAATATATAATAATAATATGATTTAAAGATATTTTTCGAATAAGAAATGTTTCAAACGTATTCGAATGAATTCCAATGATTTCGAAGAGATTTCAAAGAAGTTTCAAGAAAATAGAAGTCCAAAACTCGCTTGTCTCGCTGGAAAATAATTTTGGTGATGAGTGCACGCATCATCGACATTGATTTTCGAGTTTTTGAGTGGTAAAGAGGCCACTCTAGTAGCTTACTATGCGAGTGATTTTGTGAAACCAATTTTTATTTCAGATTTTGAAGTATGGTTTGATTTTCAATATATATATATATTTGAAATGATTTAAAGTAAGCCGGTGTTCAGTCTTCGAGTTTCAGATTGTTTTGGTATAATCTTATCTATCGGTATTGATTTACTGATTTGCTGTTGATTTCCAACTTTTGGATTAGAAAATTTGGTTTCTTCGACTATTTTGAAAGTTCGAGCACTTCCAAATCTAGGTTTAATTTTTAAAGCTAAATAATTTTCAAATGGTAAATTGGATTTTTCATATATAGAAATAAATAGTTTAAAAGTTTTAAAGGATAGTTATAAACTTGGAAATCACTTTGGGTATAATTGATTTTGGAAAGATATTTGGTTTTGAAAATAGAATGGATAGTAAAACCCAGTATTTATATGATGTTTTGGAAATGAATTTGTTTGACCTAAATTTTTTTGATTTGGAAATTTGGATTATTTTCTAAATCTATTGTTTTAAGAAACTTTGAAACTGAATATATGTAATTTGGAAGAAATGATTTGGCAAAATCATATATGATTTTGAAACTGAAACGTTATTTAAAGGAATTGAAATTGAGAACCTTATTTTATTAAATACTTTGATTTTGGAGTTGTCGAACTTATATAAAATTGATTTGTATAAGTATGAAGTTGATTTGAAAACTATCGCTTTGGAAAGGTACTCAATCTGGAAAGAGAAACTTATATAATAGAAGTCTATATAGGTGTGATTTGATATACTATTGATTTTGGAAAGTATTCGATTTGAAAATAAAATCTTATATATGATGGACTTTATATAAGTATGATATTTGAAAGTGATTTGAATGGTACTATATGATACATATTTCCAAAGTAAAGATATGGAAAGTGCCTTGTGCTTGATATCCGCTTTGTGGCCACACTGTGGTTTCATTCTATTGATATTATTCCCTCTGATTTGGGTTTTCCGGATATGATACTTGAGCGTCCATCGAATTCCATGGCGATCTCCATGATCTTATAAACGCGACTGCATAGCGTAATTCACCTGGCTGAGATGGCCTAGGGGTACAGATGTTTTCTGGGGAATCCAAGCATAACCATTGTGTATCCTGCGATCTATGTAGGTCGTATTAGTAGTGAAATCCGCTGGCTGAGATAGCTTAAGGGTATGGTTGTTTCCTGGGGGATCCAGGCCTAACCATTGTGTATCTGCGGTCTAATAGTCATCATGGCACAATTCGCAGGGCTGAGATAGCTTACGGATACAGATGTTTCCTGGAGGATCCAGGCGTAACCATTGTGTATCTACGATCCACGGTTAGACAAATGTTTTGGTTTGGTTGTTTTGTTTGGATTGTACTTTCCATATCTGTTTTTAAAGGGTTTTCCAGTATTTTCACTAGGTGTTGAAACAAGTCTACTAAGTACCTGGAGAATTTTAGTTTTGCGCTTGATCAACGCACGGCCAGAGTCTGCAAGAACGAGGATAAACTTATTACGGCATCGAGTTATAAAAGTATTTTGATAAAGTATTATATGTATATTTTGATCATTTATTTTATTTTTCTAAATAATTTAAAATGTTTTAAATATTGTTTACTTCGAACTAACAAATTTGAATCAAATGACTATTCATCATATTATAAAATGTTTAAAATGTTATAAATATATATAATGGTTTTTAAATAATGGTTCATCCTTGTCTTTTAACCTATTTTCCCCTTCTAGCTATTCCTACCTTCTTCCTCTTCGAGGTCCTTTCCGCGTTGTGGAAAGAGTGGGTTCTTTGGCTTATCGTTTGGATTTGCCTGAGAAGCTTTCTGCAGTGCATGATGTATTCCACGTCTCACATCTTCTCTGGTATCTTCATGACCCATCTCTTTTGTTCAACCTTATGATCTTGATAGTTTGGATATTTAGCCTAATCTGACTGTCGAGAGGAAGCCACTTTGTATTGTCGATAGAGGTACTAAGCAGCTAAGAAGGAAATCTGTTAGTCTGGTCAAAGTACAGTGGAGTACTGATGATTGGGATTGTACCTGAGAGACGGAGGAGAGCATTCGTGCTTCGAATCCGAAATTGTTTTTTCAGGTACTATTTTTTTTCTATCTTGCTTTTTCTTTGTTTTCCTTGTTTGTTCTTTTCGAGGACGAAAAGATTTGAGTGGGGGAGAGTGTAACAACCCTGTATTTTTTGATTTATTTTTAATGTATATTTTAATTATTTTAATTGAAAATCCTGATTTAAAAACTTTATTTTATTTATCAAAATGAATAAATTTTGTTATTTTAAATATAAATTTTTATTTTTATTTGAAGTATAATTTTCAAACATGAATAAATAGAATATTTTCAAAAAAGTGGATTTTGGTCAATATGGTCAAACTTTGACTTTTAAATTTAAAATTTAAATATTTGAATTTTTGAATTTTATCTTTTATTATTAAAATAAATTAAATTTCAAGAATACTGCTTTTCGTTTCGTTGAAATCCAATTTATATTGTGAAAGTTACGCTTTTTACAATATTGTACGTAAATTGATTTATTTAATAAAATTGTTTGTTTTAATTTATATAAATAATATTTTTATTTGTCATATATTATTATAATTTGTGTATATGTGTGTAATATGTCATGCTATGTATATATTCTATTTTTTAAAAACATTTTTAAGGTGTTGTAAATATTTTTCCAAAACTAGTTATATTTTGTTTTTAATTTTCAATACTAGTTTGCATATAATTAACTATTTTCTTAAATTTTCCTATATTTTTCTAAAATTTATTTATTCATTTAATTTTCACTTTATTTTGTATTCATTTTGATTTTATTTACATGGTTTTTTTAGTTTATATGCATAAAACAAAATAGAAAAATGGTAAATTGAAGAGGCAAAAACTCTTCATTTCTTTTGACTTTTCACCTACACATCTCTTCATATTTTGGGCTGTCTTTTCCCAAGCCTATAGCCGTGACTTTCTTTTTTTATTCACGTAAAAACACTACTCATTTCATCAAAATATTCGGCCATTTCAGATCTGAAGAAAATTTTGGTAATGTCCTCTTCTTTTTCCACTTTTTCATCTTCTTTTATTGATTTTTCTATTGATTTTTGCCTTAGATCCTTCATGAATTTGCTCGGCCATTGCCCTCCATCACCTCCTCCGACCAAATACACCACCATCCATGGCCACTTCACCCTCCTCCCCCTCTGTCTTGACCAGGTCGTGACATGCCTACAAGGATTGCACCACAAAACTCCTCAAACCCTTCAACTATTGCCTAGCCGACCTACATGTGCACCACCCCTTCATTTTATACCTTGTTCACCTCCTTAGCCGCCACCTGCTCCTCCACCACCTCTGGCCGCAACTCCAGACACCACCTGACCTTCACCTTGTATGGTCGAGCCCACATCATAACAGGCCGAACCCAAAGTTGCAAAAATTCTCCACTTATTTGCCTTAAATCCTTTGTATTCCCACCTTGTAACTTCCACCACTTCACACATGCTAACCATGCCTATTTGAACCTATATCCGACCCAATGCACCACTTTGGCCGAGCATGTGATGGTTGAGGAAATGGTCAAAAACCGTGTTGTGTTTTGTTGCTTATATTTTTAAATGTTTCAATATGTATTCTATGTTGGAATCATAAATACATTTGGGTAGAAATAATATTTATATTATCTTGTTTATGTGTTGTTCACAAGATTAAAACTTGGCTCTCCACTCAAGTCAAAAGTCATGTTATCATGCTTTCTGGAATTCGTTTGTGTGCTTTGTCTTGCTATCTCCAGCTTGAAACATGTGAGTAATCACGCTTGACATTTATACTTATATAATAGTGAATTGATCGCAAGTGAATGTGTAGAATATTATATTATCATGTTATACCTGCCTGTAATATTATTTATATGATGTTCACCCTGTTTATAAACCTGTGATATCATTTGTTTCTGCTATATAATGATGTACTGTTTATTTATGTCAGTTTATTGTAGAATAGAATCACTATGGGTTGAAATGATACATACCCGAACGGACATTAGAATAGGGAAAAATTATTATGGGCTGAAATGATAGGCCTGAGTGATTTTTATTTATTTTTATTTACTTGGGATCGTGGGTCTGAAATGATAGAACTCGGATTTTCTTTGTAAAATAACGAATTGAAATGATATATTATCCGTATCACCTGACTTAGGGTAGAAAATTATATACAGACCCATGGTTAATATATATTTTTCTAGAATTTATGAAGTATTTATAAATGCAAATATTATGATATTTTGATTTAAATTTAATTAAAATGATTTGTATAAAGTATTAGTGATTTTCTACAAGTTAAATAAATGAAATAAATAAATGGTAAAATAGAATTTGAAATATAAGTAAATTTTGGAATTTATGATTTTGTTTATAAATGGAATTTAAGTTAAGTAAGAAAATATGATAATTTGATTTAAATTTGAATTTAAAATGATTTTTTATAAAGTGTTATTGATTTTTTTCTATAAATAGTTAAATAAACAAATGTTTTAAATTGAAATTTGAAATATGACTTAACTTGGAAAATGTGAAATGTGTTTCAAAAATAAAGTTAAGTTAAGAAAAATAAAATGGAATTTAAATTTAATTTATGAAATGGTAAATTTGATTAAAATGTAAAGTAAGTGAAATGTCATAAAATTGTACATTAATTTAATAAGTAAATTATTGAAATTTGATTTTGTATGAAATTTCGCTTTATAAAAATCATAAATTAAGGAGTTTTTAAATGATCGTTTGTAAAGTGAGAAAATATAATTTTATAAGTTAAAAGTGGTTTAAATTAAATTTTAATGGTTTATGAAATTATGTTGAAAATTTGGAATTTAATCAACAATATTTAAGAAATTCTATCATTTCTGAAGTAAAGGATATTACAGCATTTCTAAGTGCTGTAGTTGATACAAATGAACCAAAAGGTTAAATTAAATTAGGGCTATTACAACACTTTGTAAGTGTTGTAGTTGTAAACACTATTACAGCAGTTTTAAATGCTTTCTTTGCTTAATTGAATGGTTTTCAAATGCAACTTTCCGTAGCATTTTCTAAATGCTGCGAAAGCTGAAATTTCACCGTTTTAATAAATTTAAGTGAATAAATGAATTCTGAAAAGACTAAATTTTTGGGAATTGAACATTTTATTTTATTTTAAGCATAATAACTTTATTTTAATTGGTTTAAATAGAATATTTGATTTGAAATATAAACCATTTTGAAATGTGATTTGGAATGGTATTTAAATTAAATAAAATTGAATGAGGTTTTGGAAGAATATGATACTTTGATATTTTAAAATGAATTGGAAATGAATTGAATTTTACAATGATATTTGATTTTCGAAGTATAAAATACTATTTTGGAATTTTAACCACGCGTACACTTCTCTGTATGCCTTGTGATATTTAGATATACACCTTCAATTTGAAAGTGTGACTAGAGGTGAGTGATTGCTGCAGCTCTGCGCTATCCTAGCCACATTTACACTATTATTTGCATATTACACTTTAATATAGGCATTTCTATGATAGAGATTATTACTGTTCAATTGATGGTTTAATGCATCCTTAGAGGATGAGCGATCCCAAGCATCCTCTAAGTTATTGTGCATTACTACTACAGTTCACTTGAGTTGGTTTACATTATATAAGTATGTATGTCCTAACTCGAGTGTTTTGTGTTTTACTTTACGCTCGGGTCAGCCTGAGTATTCACAACTTAGCTTTGGATTTCTCTTTCTGGAGCTAGGAATCGCTGGATATTCTGTTTATCTAGTTATTCATCTATTTTTGTTTCAGTTCATCTATTTCAGTTTTTGTCTCAGTGATCTTCTATGTATTTGGGATTTCTATTATATTTGTTTTCAGACTGATATTATGTAATTTGTTTTGATATTTTGTTATAATAGCTTCATGAACTACTATGGTATTTTAATTTCCGTTGCGAGTTATTCTGATTTTCTGTGTCCGTGATTGTATTTTATTTGCTCCAAACTTATTTACAGTGTGGTATTTTGAGCAATTCAAGTCCAACATGTGTGGATGCGAATGGCTGAAAATATCGGGTTGTTACAAAGGCACTATCTTGTTACACTCATTTTGGAATCACCCTCAGAGTTAACGACAATAGCCCTTGCACTCTAAATCTTCATCTCGATCATCACTTGAGATTCACGACCTATCGTTTAATTTGGATTAGTGTGGTTTTTGGATATCTAAATTTGAAAATCCAATCTTGGTCTTACCGAAATCCAAAACGCCATCTTTTAAATCCAAGTTGTTTAAGGTTAAAACAATTCAATTTATTATCTATATTCACACAGATAGATAATTCACATTATAACAAACAGATAATCCTTATCATCACAATTCAACCCAAGCATCCAATATCACAGATCAGCACATATCCCATATCGGAGATATCAAACAATCCAACACATTCAATACCATTCAGCCATCCATAAGCAAAGATTTATTAATCACACCATCTCTAATTAATTTAAAATAAATTAAATTAATTACTTCTATCATTATAAATCCTACTTACTTAGCCGTTAATTAATTATAAACCAATAAATTAATCATCCTTTCATTATCCATCTTAATTAATCATCCTTGATTAATTATTCTTTAATTGCATTAAGTAATTAGCATTTAATTAATTACACAAATTAATTATCTTTAACCATTTACAGTAATTAACCTTTAATTACTCTCATTAATAAATTAACTATAATTAATTACATTAACCCTTAATTAATTACATTAATTAATTATTCTATAATCACTTATATTGATTAATTATTCTTTAATTAATCATATTAATCAACCTTTAAATACTTTCATTAATTACATTAATTAATTACATTAACTAATGATCCTCTGATTATTTTTATTAATTAATTATCCTTTTAATTAATTATATTAACAAGAAATCTTTAACTTAATCACATTCATTAATTAACCTTAATTAATCACTTCCAGTTAATTAACTATTCTTTAATTACTTACAATAATTAATTAAATCCTTAATTAATTATACTAATTTGTTCTTTAATTAATTACACTAAGTAATTAATCCTTAATTTACTTCCACAAAGTAATTATCCCTCAATTACTTTCCATTGAGTAATTGCCCTTTAATT
Organism: Allium cepa; assembly: GCA_030765085.1. Lineage (NCBI taxonomy): Eukaryota > Viridiplantae > Streptophyta > Magnoliopsida > Asparagales > Amaryllidaceae > Allium > Allium cepa. The sequence continues at coordinate 83,058,439 of CM060931.1, read as the reverse complement.
AATTGCATTCAGTAATTACTCATTAATTACTAACGCTAAGTAATTACACTTATTAATTAAATTAAGTAATTATACTCAATCAATCATCAAATGAATATCTTTAATTAATTAAACTAGTTAATTAACTTAAATTAATCACATTAATTTAATTAATTACATTAAGTAATTAATCCCTTTAATTACTTCCATCAATTAATTACTCTTATCAAATATCCTTCAATTACTTAAATTAATTAACCCTTAATTAATTAAGAAATTAACTCTCCTTAATTAATTAAACTAATTAATTATCTAAATTACATTAATTAATCACCTTGGTTAATTAAGTAATTAAGCTTTAAATACTTCTATTATTAAAACTCTAATTAAGATAAACCATTTACCTTAATTAAACTCTTATTTATCATTTAAATTAATTAAAAGCTTGAAATTAATTTATACAAACATTACTTAGAAAAATCTTTTATTAAATAAAGTTAAACACTCTTTCTTAAATCATATCTTAATTTCAAAACATTATTTTATTATCTATAAAAGCACTTAGTATTTTAATTACAAAATTAATATAATTATTATAAACAACAAATCTCAAACCGTTAAATCTTTTAAAGACTTGTTTAATTAGTTCTAATTTCTTTGGAACTTGGTTCATAATGCTTTGGAACATATTCATTTTACTTTAAAATTTGTTAAAACATTTTACTTTGAAATATGATAATACTTAAACCTAGAAAACTTATCTTATTTGCTTTTAAACTTGTATATCTTATACTTTCATAAAACTATTTCATATTTTACTTTACTTTAAAATTGATCTTCCATTTTAAAAACATGATTATTACTTCATAAAAATTGTTCTTATCTTTGTTTTGAAATCTGGATTCTGTTTTCATTTATATTTAAAACCTGTATAAGTTTAATTATAAAACACTTTAAATCTGGAGACAAAAGGAAAACTACCTGAGCAATCTTCGTGCAACTCACGAACAAACACACAACCATCCTCCTTCGAGTCGAACACGATGAAACTTCGAGCCAAACCCGAACACATCTCTTCTTCCCTAAACTTCAACAATACCAAACATCAGTGCACACCCGTGCACATGCACCCATGTTCCAACCACCGACGATCAATACCGTGGCCACCCTTAGATCGACAACCTCAAACACAGATGGCCTGACATCTCAGCCTCGTCGAATCACCAGTGATTCGAAATCGAACACCCCAAAGCAACATGCATTCAAACCCGATCGACACATTCACTAGCCGCCGACGATCTCATCGACAGGAAATTCCGGCTCTTCTCCCAGAGCACCACCACATCACCATGCCTCTACCCCCTCCTTGCGATGCACTCCATTGCGCCATCGATGCTTGAAAACTCATGCAATCTCCCAGTTAAAAACTAGGTTTCGAACCCTAGTTCATCGATATCTGATCAACTTGGCCAATTAAAAATTGAGTGATCATTTTTCCAATGATCATCAGCCTGTAAGCTATCATCACTCTCAAGCTCGACGCCCCTCCCTTCGTCTATTGCCGTGGAACGACGAAAACCCCAAGTCTGTCATCTCGCAAATTCTCCACGTCCCTTAACTAAAATTTTTTGATTTCCATTCTAAAATTCATCATTTTTCATTACGATATAGATTCTATAATCAAAACCCAAAATAACAAGATCGATTTTTTTGACATAAATTTGACTTTATTGTAAGTCCTATTTTCTTGAAATAATACCTTAATATAAATTCTTGAATTCATTTTTAGAAATAATGTTACAGTCTTACGATAAAATTCACTTTAATAATCAGAGCCTAACAATGATTATATGACGAGAATGGGATTTATTTAGATAAATTTGAGTCTGTCATTCATCAGAGAACAGATTTACACCTATACACTCAATATACATAGGCAGATCATATTAATATATATACATCCAACTTCAATCATACATGCCAACCATCTTATTAAAAAGAATTCATCACAAACATCTAATCATAATCTCATATTAAAAAAAAATGTTTTTAAGAATAAAAGTTTACTCACCAGAAATTAGTTAAATAGAGCTTTTAACTGAGATGTTTTGGAAACTTGAATTGCTTTGTTGCTTAGAATGTTTTAGCTTGAAAACAGAGATGATGATGCTTTGTTTTCTTGATGATCTTTTGAAAATTAAAGCTTAAAGATGCATGAATATCTGAAGCTTTGATTGTATAAGTTGAAGATGATTTCAGGATACAAGTTGTTTTTGGTTTGAGCAGTTACAGTTTTTTTTCTTCTTGAATTTGAAAAAGGTTTACAGGCTATTGAATTTGATTAGCCTCTGATTTGAGAAGTATTGATTATAGATTTGTTTTTTAGAATTTGTTACCAGGCTTGTGTTTCTTAACTTTTAATTTGAAGAGGATAGAAAAAGAATCAAAGGTAAGAAGTATGTATTTGTAAAAGTTAAATTGATTTAAAAAAATAATAATAAAAGAAAAACTAAAATCAAAAGTGACACTTGTTTAAAACTCACCATTTGTCATTTACTATTGTTAATTAGTTTACACATGTTACTAATATGTCTTGATTTAATTACACTTGTCATTTAAGTAATTTTTTATTTATTTTAAATATTAATATAAAGCTTTTATACTTAATTTACTAATTAATAAATACTTATTTATATTTATATATGTAATTTCTTTTAAAGAAAATATTCTAAAACAAATTATATACATAAAATCTAATACCTATATTTTTAAATCCAAAATAATTATCCTTTCAATTTCATATTTAAATCCAAATTCAAATTAAATTTAAGAATCCTATTTAAAGTCAACTTATATATATACATATATAACAACACATTAAATTTGAAAATAACAAATCTATTTTCTTTAAAATCTATTTATATCTATAAATAAAAACAACATATTATTATTATTATTTGAAAATAATTTTGTCGAATTTTAAATAATTTATAAAAGAGATTATCTCATTATTTATAAATTAATTATATTACTAAATGAATTAATATATCATATGTTTTATATGTTTGTGAATTGTATTTTAAACTTTGATATATATTTTCAAATCATATTTATCAAGCAATATTTAAAAAGAAAATAAAACAAATCTTTTTATTAATTTTATTTAAATTTAAACCTTAGCTAAAAATATATTTTAAAAAAATTAACATCTACCTTAAGTATTTTAAAACTATATTGTTTACTATTTAAATAACCTTTGAAAAGTTTTATATTAAATTTAATCATAACTTCCAAAGTACCAAATATATATAATTTAAAATTTGAAAACATGATTTTATTTGTTAAATTTAAACCAAAGCTTTTCTATTTACAATATATACAAATATATATACACAATTATAAATAAAAAACATTTTATTAGCTTTAAAAGATAAAATTCACCAATTATATATTTATAAAAGAAGATTATTAAACCAATTTAAATATTTATTAACAAAGATTATTAAATTGCTATTGTCCAAAATTCCGGGTCATCACATTCCTCCCCCCTTAAAAGAATTTCGTCCCCAAAATTTAAAAACAAAGATAATTTAATAACCCATCAAAGATTTTAATTTTAAACCACAAGCATATATTATCAACCATATGATAACAACCATAGCAACTAATTCACTCAAACAAACAAATCTAATGATCCTGACACAAATCAGGATAGATCTTCCTAACACTATCTAGAGTTTCTTAGGTATAAACACTGGGATACTCGCTCTATTGAATCCAAACAATCTACACCACTAAGCTTTTGAGTTCCTACACATCTCAATTTGAACAGGATATCAAATCATAGTCAAGCCCGACCTAACTACCAAATCCTCCCGAACTGCTGGTTCCATAACCAGTGATGGATCATACACGTACTCCCTCAGAGATACGTGAAACACATTGAATCCCAGTCTTTCAAACTGGAAATTCAACCTTGAAGACCAAAACACTTATCCTTCCTGAACAGCTCAACCTTTGCTGATGCCTCTTGAAACAAACTGGACCAAAAACAACCCAACAAAATGATCCTCTTAAGATCAACCAAATCAAGAACACAAACTCTACTTCACAAATATCAGTAGACTTCAAACCTACTTCTCCCATCCGAAAAAGACACAACAGGCGCACTCGCCAATCTCGCCTTCAGATCCCGAAAAACTTCCCGTAGAAACCCTCTAATCCAAGAAAACTGCGAACTTCTAAGGAGCCTAAGGTTGCTTCCACTCTAGAAAAGATGCTACCTCGCTTCCGTAACTATGATCTGGAGTAGATGAGAACGCCGATGATGAACACGAGCAAAAACTTGTCCGACACATCCCGGGAGACACGGTTCAACAGATCCATAAAGAGAAACTCAGAAGTTCCCTAAAATCCTGAGCTGCTTCACCAAAACCTCTCTCTAGGAGCCAACCTTCTACTAGCTGAACCACCGGTATCACTCCTGGAATCCTAGTCAATATGAAAACACAATCTCCAATGTGGACAAACCTCTGACCTCTATGAAAACATCCGGAAAAATCTCTAACAACTTCTATAATCTAACTTCTTCCTGAGATGCCTTGATCCCATGCAAAAGATTACCCAAGAGAACACTCAACTATCGCAAGTCATTTTGCGATCAACCCAGCCTAATTTCCAAAGAAACTATTCTCTCTTTACCAATCAGAACAACTTATGCTTATCTAGCCAATCCATCGAAGAAATGGGTCCACTCTACTGCTTCTTAACTCCTCCTCAAGAACACTGCTTAGCCAGATGACCTTCTTGTCGGCACACAGAACACCTCCGAGCTGTAATGCTCCCACTGATGCCCAAGACTTCCTTATCCAAAAGTTCCTCGATCCTCAAAGGCATATCATCCAATCCCACACAGAGCCTTGAGATGGGCAGACATCTCCTCAAGAAACTCGGGCCTCAAACAAAACACAAACACCCTGCTGAATCTAGTCTCATCACCGATGCAGATACACTTCCTTAAACTTGCTCCAAAAGAAACATCTTTGGAAACATCCATAGTCACTGCGTTTCACCACGCAGCTGCTCCTTCCAAAAGTTTCCAAGATATCATCACTCACTTTGGCTTAACCGACAGATCCAAACTCTACTCATCCAAACTTGCACTTCAAAGATGGACTTCGTATCTTAAAAAGGCTTCCTTCCGAGTCTGGTTTCCTTACACAACTACAAAGCTTACTAGATATGGTATTGGGTCTACAGCCTTACATATACACTTAACACTCAGACTTCTTCCATTGGTAATCATACTACACACACCACTACCTTTCCTACCTTTAGAACTCATATTGAAAAACCCGAACAGGTAACCCAACAAACAGGTAGAAATATATATATATATATATATTAAAATTACAAGTACGCTCTCTCAAGGAAGAAATCACTCCAAAGCCTAGGTTTCACTCAACCTAGCGCTCTGATACCAAATGAAACGACCCGTCTTTCTCTCCATAGAAAGACGCATCATTATTAAGAAAGAAAGGGATAGAAAAGAGAAAAATGGAGAAGAAAGAACAAAACAACATCAGAATCTCACAGCGGAACGAAGAAATTATATTAATCACATAAGTATTACATAATATACAATGCGTATCAGAGTTATACAGCTTTACATTATAATACATTAGACAGTTATAAACACCTGTCTATCATACTTTTCACAATACAACATAGAGATACCACCACAGCGTAAACACCTATATATCTACAAACGATGAAGCCTCCTGCTCCAATTCCCCTCCAGAATTCGTCAAAGCTAACCTGAATCCTTTGGCAACTCAAAAAAATGAAGTACCCAAGAGTTTAATAAAATAGAAAATAAACTCCGGGTCAGACATGAGTTTGGTGTGAGTAAACGGGTTAAAGTTGCTTAACTTTGAAAAGCCTTTGAAAACAAAAGGTATCTCGTAGGACTTTCCACACATAAACACGGAAAAGTTTTTACCTTACGATAACCAAAATATTTGATAGGAAATCCAGTGATATTATAATAGGGTCTAGGGTTTTCAAGTAAATAAGAAATAGCTGAAATTGTTACATGATTATTTCCAGCGTACAAGCCACAAAGGGGGTTATACAATCAAAACCATAAAGGGCACGTCAGAAGAATGAGTTTCCATCAATGGCAGGGCTACTGGGGTACCCCCGGTCATAGTAAGTGGCCGAGATTACCGTACCGAGGATCCACCATAAATCCCCTACAACACAAGGCCGGAACCATCCCTTACTGGATAGTCCCGAACAAGACAACCCCACAGTTGTTTGCAACCAACTGCCTACACAGCCGAATAAAAAGGACCTCTAGATAGGGGAAGATCTTGTCCTACTTAAGCATGACTCACTTAGCCTTGCTGCACCTCCCCTGTTTTAGCCATTCCCGATTGATAAGGCTACGATTACCTTTTCAGAACACATCACTTAGAATGCTCATCATCCTCCAATGATGATGTTCTTTAAGCATTCAATCCATAGAAGTCCGTTTCGGGTTCGAACGAACCAAAGGCACTATCTCGTTACACTCATTTTGGAATCAGAGTTAACGACAATAGCCCTTGCACTCTAAATCTTCATCTCGATCATCACTTGAGATTCATGACCCATCATTTAATTTGGATTGGTGTGGTTTTCGGATATCCAAATTTTGAAATCCGATCCCGGTCTCACCGAAATCCAAAACGCCGTCTTTTAAATCCAAGTTGTTTTAAGGTTAAAACAATTTAATTTATTATCTATATTCACACAGATAGATAATTCACATTATCACAAATAGATAATCCATATCATCACAATTCAACCCAAGCATCTAATATCACAGATCATCACATATCCTATATCAGAGATATCAAACAATCCAAAGCATTCAATATCATTCAGCCATCCATAAGCAAAGATTTATTAGTCACACCATCTCTAATTAATTTAAAATAAATTAAATTAATTACTTCTATCACTATAAATCCTGATTTCTTAACCATTAATTAATTACAAACCAATAAATTAATCTTCCTTTCATTATCCATCTTAATTAATCATCCTTGATTAATTATTCTTTGATTACATTAAGTAATTACCCTTTAATTAATTACACAAATTAATTATCCTTAACCATTTACAGTAATTAACCTTTAATTACTCTCATTAATTAATTAACTTTAATTAATTACATTAACCCTTAATTAATTACATTAATTAATTATTCTATAATCACTTATATTGATTAATTATTCTTTAATTAATCACATTAGTCAACCTTTAATTACTTTCATTAATTACATTAATTAATTAATTACATTAATTAATGATCCCCTAATTATTTTTATTAATTAATTACCCTTTTAATTAATTATATTAACAAAAAATCTTTAACTTAATTACGTTCATTAATTAACCCTAACTAATCACTTCCAGTTAATTAACTGTTCTTTAATTACTTACATTAATTAATTAAATCCTTAATTAATTATGCTAATTAGTTCTTTAATTAATTACACTAAGTAATTAATCCTTAATTTACTTCCACTAAGTAATTATCCCTCTGTTACTTTCCATCAAGTAATTGCCCTTTAATTAATTACATCCAGTAATTACTCATTAATTACTTACACAAAGTAATTATACTTATTAACTACATTAAGTAATTATACTCAATCAATCATCAAATGATTATCTTTAATTAATTAAACTAGTTAATTAACTTAAATTAATCACATTAATTTAATTAATCACATTAATTTAATTAATTACATTAATTAATTAATTCCTTTAATTACTTCCATCAATTAATTACTCTTATTAATTATCCTTCAATTACTTAAATTAATTAACCCTGATAAGAAATCAACTTTCCTTAATTAATTAAACCAATCAATTATCTAAATTACATTAATTAATAACCTTGGTTAATTAAGTAGTTAAGCTTTAATTACTTCTATTAATAAGACTCTAATGAAGATAAACCATTTACCTTAATTAAACTCTTATTTATCATTTAAATTAATTTAAAAGATTGAAATTAATTTATACAAACATTACTTAGAAAAATCTTTGATTTAATAAAGTTAAACACTCTTTCTTAAATCACATCTTAATTTCAAAACATCATTTTATTATCTATAAAAACACTTAGGATTTTAATTACAAAATTAATATATTTATTATAAACAACAAATCTCAAACCATTTAAATCTTTTAAAGACTTGTTTAATTAGTTCTAATTTCTTTAGAACTTGGTTCATAATGCTTTGGAACATATTCATTTTAAATAAACTTTAAAAATTTTTAAACATTTTACTTTGAAATCTGATAATACTTAAACCTAGATAACTTATTTTTTTTGCTTTTAAACTTGAATTTGTTATACTTTTATAAAACTATTTCATATTTTACTTTACTTTAAAATTGATCTTCCATTTTATAAACATGATTATTACTTCATAAAAATTGTTCTTATCTTTGTTTTGAAATCTGGATTCTGTTTTCGTTTAAATTTAAAACCTGTATAAGTTTAATTATAAAACACTTTAAATCTGGAGACAAAAGGAAAACAACCTGAGTAATCTTCATGCAACTTATGAACAAACACGCAACCAACCTCCTTCGAGTCGAACACGATGAAACTTCGAGCCAAACCCGAACACATCACTTCTTCCCCAAACTTCAACAATACCAGACATCAGTGCACACCCGTGCACATGCACCCACGTTCCAACCGCCGACGATCAATACCTTGACCACCCTCAGATCGACGACCTCAAACACAGATGACCTGACCACTCAGCCTCGTCGAATCGCCAGTGATTCGAAATCGAACACCCCAAAGCAACAGGCATTCAAACCCGATCGACACATTCACTAGCCACCGACGATCTCGTCGACAGGAAATTCTGACACTTCTCCCAGAGCACCACCACATCACCATGCCTCTACCCCCTCCTTGCGATGCACTCCGATGCACCATCGATGCTTGAAAACTCATGCAATCTCCCAGTTAAAAATTAGGTTTCGAACCCTAGTTCTTTGATATTTGATCAACTTGGCCAACTAAAAATCGAGTGATCATTTTTCCAATGATCATCAGCCTGCAAGCTACTGTCACTCTCAAGCTCGACGCCCCTCCCTTCGTCTATTGCCATGGAACGACGAAAACCCCCAAGTCGGTCATCTCGCAAATTCTCTACGTCCCTTAACTTAAAAATTTTGATTTCCATTCTAAAATTCATCATTTTTCATTATGAAATAGATTCTATAATCAAAACCCAAAATAACAAGATCGATTTTTTTGACATAAATTTGACTTTATTGTAAATCCTATTTTCTTGAAATAATACCTTAATATAAATTCTTGAATTCATTTTTAGAAATGATGTTATAGTCTTAGGATAAAATTCACATTAATAATCATATCCTAACAATGATTATATGATGAGAATGGGATTTATTTAGATAAATTTGAGTCTGTCATTCATCGGAGAACAGATTTACACCTATACATTCAATATACACAGGCAGATCATATTAATATATATACATCCAACTTCAAGCATACATGCAAACCATCTTATTAAAAAGAATTCATCACAAACATCTAATCATAATCTCATATATTTTTTTTTAAAATATTTTTAAGAATAAAAGTTTACTCACCAGAAATTAGGTAAACAGAGCTTTAAACTGAGATGTTTTGGAAACCTGAATTGCTTTGTTGCTGAGAATGTTTTAGCTTGAAAACAGAGATGATGATGCTTTGTTCTCTTGATGATATTTTGAAAATTGAAGCTTGAAGATGCATGAATATCATATGTTTTATATGTTTGTGAATTGTATTTTAAACTTTTATATATATTTTCAAATCATATTTATCAAGCAATATTTAAAGAAAATAAAACAAAACTTTTTATTAATTTTATTCAAATTTAAACTTAAGCTAAAAATATATTTTAAACAATTAACAACTACCTTAAGTATTTTAAAATATATGGTTAACTATTTAAATAACCTTTGAAAAGTTATATATTAAATTTAATCATAACTTCCAAATTGCCAAATATATATAATTTAAAGTTTGAAAACATGATTTTATTTGTTAAATTTAAACCAGAGCTTTTCTATTTACAATATATACAAATATATATATATATATGCATTATAAATAGAAAACATTTTATTAGCTTTAAAAGATAAAATTCACCAATTAAATATTTATAAAAGAAGATTATTAAACCAATTTAAATATTTATTAACAAAGATTATTAAATTACTATTGCCAAAATTCCGGGTCATCACAGGTTTGGATATATTCCCACCCTTGGAGCGGATGAGACCATATTACGTTCCCATGTAAGAGCGGATGACCCTTTATTTTCAAATCCCGCCTCGAAGCGGTTGATATATATTATTTGATTATATATTATATGTGGTGCAGTGTAACAAATTGGAGGAATTCAATAGGATTCCTCACCACTGTTAACTTTATTCACATATGTATGTGCTATTATATATGAACTGTGATGTAGGAGGACAGGTTGGAAGGATCCAATGGGATTCCTCACTGTTTTTGAATTGGTTTCAATAATATTCCAATTATATGAACTTTTGGATAATAAACCTGATTTGTTGGAAATATGGGTTATAACATCGTTAGATGTTAAAAACCGAAGACCTGTAGTGATAGAAAATCAATATCAAGATTGGTTGAGCTTTTGGTGGCTATTGGCTTGAAATTAGTATTTTGAAAATACATTAAATTTCCATTTGAGTTGAAAGTGGTTTTTGAGACATGGAATGATTTTAAATCTGAAATTCGGTTTTCAGAAATAGTTTTTTAAGGATTTAATTTTCTATTTTGTTCAACCTATTTTTCTATCTTCTTCTAAGTTATTTAATTATATTAATATTATTTTAAATTATTTAATTATATTAATAGTTTTAAAGTTATTTAATTATATTTAAAGTATTTAATTATATTAGCAGTGTTTAAAGTTATTTAATTATATTAGTATTATTTTAAAAGTTATTTGCTTATAATCAATATTGTTTTAAATTATTTATCAGATGTTAATATCTTGAAAAAGTAATTATTTAAGGATAATTATGGATTGAAATTAATAATAAGGATTGAGTAAGGTTCTAAAAATGAATCATTACTATTTATAATAAGGGTAAAGATTAATTATTATTGTTTTTGAAATGTTATAATTATTTTAAGATGTTTTAAGATTTATAATTATTGTTTATTTATTCATAATGTTAAATTTTAATAATTATTTTCACACGGTACTGTTTAGAAGTATTTGTTTATAAATGTGTTCGAGACTCCTAAATAGAGTTTTATAACCCGCCTTTTATTGTATGAGAGAAGTTTATAAAATGATTTAGAGACGTAAGAGAAGATTATTTACAAGGGGAAAGAGTTTTATAAAAGGTTGGGTATTTATAAACGGACTTAGAAAATGGGTTTATAGATTTATAAAAGAAGTTTTATAAATGGTTTTGGATATTTATAAAGGATTTATAAATGAGTTTTAGAAATGTACAAAGAGGATTTATAAGTGACTGAAATTTATAAAAGGGATTATAAATGATTCACAGAGATTATAAAGTGGTTTATAAATGGTTTTAGAGAATTATAATGAGTTTTATAAATGATTTTTGAATCAGATAAAAAGAAAATCTTTCTCAATTTTTTGGATATACTTATATCATTGAGATAAGTATATAGTTATTTTCTAAGTATTGAAAATATAGTAATTTGCGAATATATCTTTGTAAAAGTACTCTTATACAAGTAATTTAGAAAGTGGTTTTATTTATGATAGATTTATAAAAGGAGGCTAGTGATAGCTTATGTGCTTAACCAATGTTGGTTTTCCCTATGGAATTAAATCCCTGATTGAATGATTATTATTCATAGTTAAATAACCGACTATCGAATTTGGATCCAAACGTAACTTTGAAACTATCTAGGAGAAACACATGAATTGTATCGCACAGCCATCTCCATTGATATTGTACTGTTCGTATAAATCGTGTTTCGTTCTTCTAGAACAATGATAAGGAAATTTGTCCATTAACGGTTAGGAGGTAACCTCTGCATTTATCTTTGACCATTTATTTCCTAAAGAACCGAGGTTGAGTTTATCAAGAATTACTGGAAGGTTGTTTCAAAGAGACCGAGATCAGGTATGTTATCCAAAAACCACTTCGATCCAACAAATGCGTTTTGAAGTGAAGACAACTTGAAGACGATGGAATTGGAGATGGAGCTCTAAGGTGTTTCGTTTAGTCCCAAAACGAATTTGTATGGATGAATACTGGTATTGCATTATTGCTTGGAGGGCAGTGCTAGCATTCCAAGATGGTCTACTAGAAGGAAGAAGGTAAAGGCGTAACCTCATGAGCCTCACAAACTGGAAAATGGCAAAAACACGGAATGTAGCAGAGTTATGAGGTCAGCTACCATTAGGAGCCGCCATCATATTCTAGATTGTCCATATTCGAATTATTTTGCGCTCCGACACCATGGTATTATAAAGCCTCGGTGTTAAAAAAAGGGATGGGGTAATCAAGTTCATCATGTTAAAAGGGAAGCCGACTCTATGTAGCAGGGTACAAGAAGATCTGTTAGACTCCGATGCATTTCCTAGGGGTGTACCATCGGAATGTAGTCCCTTACCTTGCAATAGTATGGAATCCATTTTCCAACACGAGCCTTTACGGATTTAGTTATATACCTATTATGCTGGAATTAAATTAATGTAACAATTTCAAATATGATTAATAAGTATTTGTATCTAGACACTATTATAATATCAAAGAACTTCATATGAAATAGTTTTGGTTATCGTACGGTAAAAACCCGTCCGTGTTTATGTGCAGTGTGGTCTTACGATATACTTTTGATTTCAAAGATTTTTCTTATGACTTTAAATCCAGTTGGGTGTGTTTTCTCATGTTGGTTTTTCAGACTGACTTGGGTGTTATTTTATTATAATGCTCAGGTCAGACCAAGCATATTGCATACTAGTTTGGATGCTTTGAGCTTCATAGGACGAGTTGGAGGTCTAGAGATGTATTCACGTAGATGGTTATTTTTCTTCTGTATTCATTCTTGTATCTATCAGCAGTTGTAAGGACATGTTGTTATAATTGTCTAGGCTGAAATAAGTTAGTATACTCTGATTGATTTCTGTATGTATGCATATTGTAGTTTTTCTCTTGTGTAAAGTTTTGTTGTATATTATAGATTATTCGTTCCGTTGTGAGATTCTGTGTTGTTAAGTTTTCTTCCTATCTTTTTTCCTTTTTATTTTCCCCGAACTTTCGGATTTCTTGGCTTTTTATTGCTCGACACGCAATACAGTGGATGTATTAGTGTCAATTTTCGAGGGTCAAAAACCCGGTCGTCAAAATACCCCCAACCGAGAAGAAGGCCTTTATTGGAATATTCATCGTATGCCCCGCAACTCAAACCATAATGTTTCACATTAGTTCGACTAATCGTAAATGTTGGTAGCCAAACTAAGTGGGGAGACTTACTCTATAGAATTGGGACTAACCTCTCGTCCATCATATGTACTTTTTATAGGCCATGTCTCACATCAGTTCCAAAGTCATACTGATGGTAGCCAGATTAAATGGGCAAACTTCTATGTACTTTTTACGGACCTTGCAACTCTATAACTTAGTCATATTTATACTCTCCTAACATACTATAATATCTCACCGCATTTACGACTTAAGGCCATATAACGAAAGCTTCTTATTTCTCCTTTGATTGTGGATTTCCATAACTATCCTTAACTTCCTTCCCAAGAGGTTTAGTGCTATTTGCTAATCTATTTATTCTATATGATACGAATAACACATTATTATTAATACGCTGTTAATATATTTATATGAAAGTAATTTAGGCTGCCTAAATATATTTAAGCGTGCGTAGGAATATTCATATTCTAAGATTTTGCTTCCTACACTATTTTTTAAAATGTCAAAACTTCCATATTCACACAAACCTAAGTTTCATATTATTATTTGCAAAATAGCTAATATCCTTTGCCAGACAAAACATTAATATATTCAAAAAATAGAATCAAAACATTAAATTTATTTTACATTAATATAGTAGAATCCACACCTCAATTTCAAGGAAACAAAACTTACAATTTAAACCCTTTATATTTTATTCAACTTTTACATAAACAATCTCTAAGTGGAGAAGGAAATTCATATTTATTTATATTACAAAAAAAGATGGTGCAAACTACAAATAAGAAAATGCATACTTTGCACAACATTTCCCAATAATTTTCTTTCTGAACCCTTTATTGCAATAACAGAAAATATAAATGGAATAAAACATAAATTATTTAAATTGCAAATAGCAAATTTGATTCTACTAAATTAACATAAAATAAATGAAATTCCAATAAATACAAGAATTGATATTTTATATGGGGAAATTTTTGGATTTTAGGGTTTGGTGTTTTCGCATTCAAAATCCCCAAAGCATAAAAAAAATTAAAATTTTACTACAAAAACTATTAAAATGTGAAAAACTAAGATTTCCACTCATAGATAGTTTCATGCTTCCTGTAGATTTGATTCACGCCCTTGTTTAACTTATGCTTTAGATTTCTTTTTTTGGAATATACAACCATTCAATTGTATATAAATTAGATTCAGAGTTCAAATATCAGGGAAGAATAATAATAGAAAAACGAGCGTGTGTCTATATATAAACCTATTACTACCTTTTTCCCTTGGATTTGATTGCTTGAAACTAATCGAGGAAAAGGACTAACGTATTCTCACTAGCATTCCAAATATTTTGTGACTAAAAGTAAAGGGGCTTGCCTCTTATTTATAGTGGTTAGAACGTGCTAGAACCATTAGATTTAGGTCGAATTAATATAATAAAATCCAGGCCAATTGTGGTCGAACTTAACCCTAGTTAGCTCACAAGCACCGGTCGACCGCTCACCCTTAAGCAATCAACTGGTTAAGGTAAGAAGGTCGAATGATCCCCTATTTTGGAATGTGAAATTATTACTGCCATTTTATTTTTATTTCTTTCCTCTTTTAACAAACATTAACATTTTTTCTGACATTTATTTTCCTTAATGTTAAATTATCTATTACCCATTTTAATTCGCACATTCATGTTATTGAAATTCAAATTTTGAATTTTTCGAATTATTTTTAGTTTGAAAATTTCAAATGTTAATAATTTTTCCATTTGAACACCGATCGCAAAATTTTTATATGAAAGTTTATCAGAAAATCGCCACGAACCAAATGGTATAACTTTCATGGTTAAATTTCGACATTGCGAAGTTTTTATTTTTAGTCTAATTTTAATTTATTAATTTTATATTAATTTTTACGAGGTGTTACATTCTTCCTCTTTAAAAAGGATTTTGCCCCCGAAATCTCTAAAGGATGGATAGTGTAACATGCACTATACAACGATATTGTACAATTAAGTTATCCATACAACTATCTGCTCAACCAAAAATGCAATATGATTATGTATGCAACATATTATAGGTGAGCTCAATACAAGTGTGAATGCAAAATCATGACGTATAGGCATTTATGCAAGCACCTAGATATGCATAAAGTTCTACATGAGTGCACTCCTTAACAATCACATGATGTAACATCCCCTACTTGGGACTCAAAGAGTAACATCGCTAATGCTGCAATCATCACCGAAACTATCTTCCAATGGCGAAAGTGAGTTCAGATTATTAAGTTAAACACAAATAAAACAGAGCAGCTAAATACCTTTATTATACCAAATTTTTCTAAGCATTATTTACACATACTTCAGTCGGAATTAAAACTAAAATGTGCTCACGCATGGGTCAAATATAATAGAAAATAACATAGTGGAGAGCTGGGTCAACATATGAAGATGCGGCCTGCACCCATTAACACAGCTGAAACAAAAATCTTTATTAGATTCCCTTGAAACGTCAAGAGTGGAATATTCAAGATATTGATGAGATTGGTTCTTATCTGCTTCTATCTCGTACGCTTCCCAAAGAGGTTCGCATTTACTTCTGCACCCTTGGCGCAGTCCCCGCTCAATTCCCAATTTACTTCATCCTTTAACCCATTGCATTATTTTACTATTGCGCTCCCCAGCACGGTCCCCACCCGGGTTCTCCACTTAGATTATTATTTGATCTGCTATAATACTATGCCTCGCATATCTTTTTTGTTCTCTTTTAATTTTTTAATATTTCGCCCCACACATCTTATATATTCTTCTTTAGCAATTTAATACCGCGTCCCGTGCAGGTCTTAGTTATTTTTCTTTAATTGTTGATTACCAGATCTCACGCTGGTATTTTTACTTTTCTTTAATGATTTAATACTGTTCCCCACATATTTATTATTATTTCTCTTCACAAATTAATACTGCACTTTGCGCAGTTCCTATTCATTTTTTTAACAATTTAATAGTGTGCCCACGTAATTGCATGCCTCATCTTCCCTAGATGAATATCTCTCCTTACCTTCCTAAGGTGTGCATCTACTTTAAACATTGTTTAACTTATGAAACTTCCCCCATAGTCCCTGAAAGTTAAATACCCATTCTCATCTTCCCTAGGTGTGTATTCGAGTAAGCGGACCCACTCGACGTTAATAACCCTTCCAATCTTATTTTTAGCACAAGATCCATTCCCAATCTAACCGAGCCTCTCCCTGAATCGCAATCACTTGTCTTTTACTAGGTTTCATTTACTACTTCCCTTGGCGCATTACCACATTGCCCTAACGTTGAATGCTTCCCACTTTGCTTATTAAATGTACTCTTCCAAATCTTGACACAGTATGACCCCTTCAATTACACACAGTTCATATTTTGTAATGGAGAGCCACGCCCCAACGCCGCTATTGACAAACCCTGACATCCCTGATAGAGTCTTGACATATGTCGTTACCTTATTCGTCCTTACTTTTTTTTATGTTATTTGCACCGTCCTTTTTCTCACCGAATGATTTGGATTTGATTCCCCTTTTCTCCAACACTGGTTAATATATATTTTTCATATAAGTTTATTTTCATGTGCCCTCACAGTTCTCCACTTGCTCCACTGTAGTACTTAGCCCTTTTTGGTTTATTTATCTTATTGAAATTCTAATAAATTCACAGAAATTTTTTTTACACTTACTCTTACATATATTTAATCTTAATTTGGACTTCTAAAGGGTATTTTCCATACTTATATTCTATTTGTGCACCTTCAATAAATCATACAAAACTGTATAAGCTTAACAAACTTCTCAAACTAAAAACTCATCTCCAAAACCATGAATAGAACATGATATAAAATTTCCATTAACATTCGAAATCATTAAAAACACATCTAAACATCCTATGTTTATCTATTCTTCCCCAAAACATTCATCAAACCATTTCATACCAGCAAATAGAAATCTACATAATCCCATCATACTTAAAAACACATAGATCTAAACTGAACTATGAATCAGTATAGAAAGGTTATGTATTACCCACTTAGATCTTTAAGATGTCTAAGATTAGTCTTCTTAAGCCTCTTTAGCTTGTGTTTCCCTTATCTTCTTTCTAGGTGCCCTTTTTAAGCCACTACCATTAAAGTTTCCTTCTAATTTTTATCTTATTTTAGGTGGGATAAAATTAATGATTGCAGAGGAGTAATGTTTATTGTCCTACAATACTTTGGGCTTGGGTACTCCTACCCATTTCCATTTATACATTTCCCTTTGCTTCTATTGTTTAGACTGCCCTAGCATTTTAATTTATTTATTTTGATTAACTTAAATTTAGGGTCGTTGCGGTCTTCCCTCCTTAAAGGAATTTCGCCCTCAAAATTCAGTTAAGGTTCAATGGAGATTTGTTCTCTATTCCATGCTTACCCTAAGCATACCCATGAATTCTCAATCCACGCATACAAAACGTGCTGATGTTACGTACTAATAGGTAAAAACCCATAAAATTCATATATATATATATATATATATATAATATACATGTATAACTCAATACATAACTCATGTGCCAATCTAAAATGAATAACTCCGGGTATGTCTCTTAACATTATCCTTTGTTTCCCACGTGTAGTCCTCCCGATCTGCCCCCCACTGGACACACATTAGCTTTACTACCTTGTTCTGAAGCTGCTTCTCATCATGATCCATTATTCAAACCGTCTATGCACATTGGTCATATCTGGCTTTATGACCAGGTCTTTTAATGTGCTCTGATTAACTGCTTCATCTGGATCTCTAATTCATTTCCGCAAACATGATACATGAAACGCATTATGAATCCCGACAAAAACACTAGGCAGATCTACCTTATACACCACCTTCCCAATCCTATCTATGATCGAAAATGGCCCTACATATCTGGGTGCAAACTTTCCAGCTTTCTCGAAGCGCATTACACCCCTCATCAAAAAGACCTTCACAAACACTTGATCGCCTACTACGAACTCTTGTCTTATGTTGACATAACTCTTCTACCTAGACCGCACTTCCCTCGTTCCAGCTCAGACGATTCTAGCTTCTCAGTAGCATCTTTCACCACATCTAGTCCCAACACAATCCTATCTCTTACTTCCAACCAATATGTAGGCGACTTACATGCCTTCCATACCATGCTTCAAACAGATCCATCTCAATACTGCTTTGATAGATGTTGTTGTATGAGGACTCTACTTGATGTAAGTAATCATCCAAAGATCCACCGAAGTCTAAAATGCTTGCTCTCAGCAAGCCTTCCAGGACCAGTTGTTCCTCTCGGTCTATCCATCTGTATGTAGATGGTATTCAGTACTCATGCCCAGTTCTGTACCTAATACCTCTTGCAGACTTCGCCAAAATGCACTAGTGAAAAATGAATCTCGGTCATTAATAATAGTATCACGAAACCCATGAAGTCACACTATTAGCTTCACATATATTTTTGCTAACTTCGACGTAGTCCGCTTAGTCTTGACTAGGAGGAAATCGACACTCTTAGTTAGTTTATCAACTATGACATATATGCCTTCATTCCCTGCCCTTGTCCTTGACAACCCATCTACGAAGTCCATAGATATTGAATCTCATTTCCACAATGGAACCTCTAAAGGCTACAGGAGCCTACTTGGCTTTTGATATTTTGCTTTCACCTCCTGGCATGTAAGACATCTTCTCGCATGCTACGTCTTTCTTCATCCCTTCCTCGAAGAAACTCCTCTTTATATTTTAGTACATCTTTGTACCTCCAAGATGTATTGTAAACTTTAAATGATGACATTCGTCCAATACTCTCTTCTGTGATCCTTCTGCACTCGGAACATACAACCTTCTATTCTTCCGTGGTCTTCCTTCTTTATCAACACTAAATCCCTTCGCTCCACTGCTCTGACTCCTAAGTCCAAATTCCTTACTATGTCTATGCAGTACTTTGTCTCCCTTCTGTAGTTCAGCTATTCTTTCTATCAACACAGGCTTAACTTCTAAGCATGATAGCATTCTAGATGCACTGCTCTAACCTACACTAGACCAAAACTGCACATTACACGCAGATAATATTCGTAAGACGACACATTCCCCTATCATAGCCAAAACATAACTCTGCTGTTTTTGGCTTAAGTCATCAGCAAATTTATTGCCTTTTCTTGGGGTATATTATATCCCAATATATATGATGCTAGAAACTCTAATCACCTCTACTTCCTTATATTCAGCTCATTTTGAGAGGAAAAAAATCTCAAGGACTTCTGGTCAGTATACAACTCAAACCTGTCCCCTAAGAGATAGTATCTCCAAATCATCAATGCAAAGACAACTGTTGCTAACTTTAAATCATGCATTGAATGATGAATTTCATGGGGTCGCAACTGCCAAGATGCAAAAGCAATTACTCTATCCTTCTGCTTCATGTCATACCATTATTCCCTTCAGGAATTACCAATATAGGTGCATTCATCAATCTACACTTCAATTCCTGGAATATCATTTCACACTCCAAAGCCCAAAGAAACTGCTTGCCCTTCTTGGTCAGCCTAGTCATTGGTGTAGCTATATGCGATAAGTCTTTAATGAATCTTCGGTAATAGCCAGCCAATCCTTAGAAACTTCGCACTTCGGTCACAGTCTCAAGTCTCTTACATCCATTTGCTGCCTCCACCTTCAAAAGATCTATCCTAACCCTTCTTTCGAAATCACATGACCTAGGAACTTCACTTCCATCCTCCAAAAATGACACTTAGAAAATTTCGTCTTTAATTTATGTCGTCGCAACATCTCCAACACAAGTCTTACGTGAACTGCATGTTCCCCTTAATTCTTAGAGTACACCAAAATTTCATCTATAAATTCCAATACATATCTATCCAGTTTATCCTGGAAGATCATGTTCATCAAGTTTATAAAGAATGCATGTGCAATTGTCAGACCAAATGGCATAACTAGCCACTCATATGAAGCGTACCTTTTTCTAAATGCAGTCATAGGAATGCTTTCCTTCGCAACTCTCAATTGATGGAACCATATAGCCAAGTCCAACTACGAAACACCTTAGCTCCTCTTAACCGATCAAACTGATCTTCAATCCTCGGTAAAGAATATCAATTCTTCATTGTCCTTTCCTTCAGCTTTCGATAGTTTATACATAGTCTTAGTGACCTATCGAACTTCCTTACAAACATTATTGCTGCTCCTTTGTAATGACCCGGTATTTTCAACCATTTGCATCCGCACATGTTAGACTTGAATTTCTCAAAATATCAGATTGTTAATTTAAATTTGGCAAAACTCAGCATATACAGTAAATAAATCAATCACAGAATCACACACATAGAGTAATATAATAATAATGCAGCGCAATAGATAAATAGTAGTTCATGAAGCTACTATATAAACATCAGAGTTAGAAAAAAATACAATAGAATATCTCAAATATAGACTGATGACATCTTTGAACAAAACAACTGGAAAAATTGTAAGCTGAATCGATAGTTGGATCTCCAAGCGAAGCTCCAAACTCCAAAGGCGAGTCTCAAATGTTGTATCACTCGGTCTGACCCGAGTATAAAGCAAAACAAAAAATACTCGAGTCAATATTGACATTCTTATATCAATAAATCCAAGTCAAGTGAAATATCCACTGAAATACAATTAACTTAGAGGATGTTTGGGATAAGCATCCTCTAAGGATCTGTGGAACTATCTACAATGTAGAAATATACGCTATTAACAACTAAACGTCATTATAACATCGTGGTCATTTCAAATTAATTTATACTTCAAAACCAAAATATCATTTCCATTTCAAATATACATATTTCCAAAATATAACATTTTTGAAGTTACAACCCTTTCGAAACAAAAAAAACTTTGAAATCATAACTATTTGGAAAACCATAACTTTGAAATTATAACTTTCACCACTTAAACAGTTTAATAATAGTATATAAAATAAAATAGTTCAAATTAAAATAATTAGTATACTAAAATAGTTTATATTAAAAATAGTTTTATATTAAAATAGTTTATACTAAAAATAATTTTACATTAAAATAGTATGTATATATATATATTAAATAATTTATAAAGTACAATATTCATAATTCCCTCAAATTTCACAAATAGATCCAAATCAACTTGAATTCCAAATTCAAATTTAATTCAATCTCAATTTATCAATTTCAATTTCAATTAAGTTTCTAAATAAACAAATTTAAATAATACCGATTTCAAATAGCAGATTGAACCACAAAATAAACCATTTAAATTTCAATATAATTCAAAGCTTTAAATATTCAACATTTTCAAAACTAAATTTTACAATTTCATAGAGATCTTGATTTAACTTCATTATTATTTAGTCTTGAAATATTCACTTAATTATTTAAATAACCTTAAATTTAATTTCATAGAGATCTTGATTTAACTTCATTATTATTTAGTCTTGATATATTCACTTAATTATTTAAATAACCTTAAATTTCATTTTACCAGATATTCCCTTCAATTTATTTAGAGGTGAAATATTCATCAAATTACTTAAATCAAAATTAAGTTATAAAATCATATCTTTAATTTTCAACTTTCAATAGTTCCAAATCGATTTGATTAAATAAAAGTCTTAATTAAATACAATAAATTCAAGTAACTTTCCATCCTTAACTTATATAAATCGTTTAAAAATCTATTTTAAAATAAAATTTTAAATAAATACTTAAACATATTGTATTTTACTTAAACCAAACTTTACTAAATTCAAAGCTTGTTATAAATCTATTTTATATTAAAATTTATTCATATACGTAATATTTTCAAATTTAAATAAAACCATATATATTTCCTTTCAAACCATAGAAATCATTTTTACAATATTTATATATATAGACCAACGGTGTCTGTATAAAATTTTCTATCTTATAGTCAAGTGACACGGATATTTATCATTTCAATCCGTAATTTAAATATATACGGGCATATATCATTTCAACCTGCAATCCTAAATTCAATTCAATGAAAATCGCTTGGGTTTATCATTTCAACCGATAACGATTTTCTCCTATTCTACTGATCATTTGGGTATGTATCATTTCAACCCATAGGGAATTAACAGGGAACTTGCAGAGTGATAACAGATATGATAATAATAATAACATGTATATGTCGTCAATAACAATATAATATAAATAACAGGATATGATGTCATATCCCACAGGTGAACAATTACTGATAATATTATATATAACAATTTAAATAACTACAACAGCATATTTCAATTATCATTTCAGTTGAAATCAAATTTGAACGTTAATCATGTGTGATTGCTCACCTTTCGAGGTTAGAGATGAACGAGACTGAGATGATTTACGAAATGCAAGCACGACTTCCAAAGTAAAGCTAGATTGGCATGAATTCGACTGAAAGAGCCGATAGTATAAATTGATGAGAACAAATCAAAACCAGTTTGATGTAAACTGAAAGTATATACATTCTTATATTATTATTTCCTATACCAATATTTAATAAAATACATATTTAAAATTTATATACACATATATGTATTTTAAAGCCAATTGTCCCAAATAAAATTATTGAATTTAACTAAACTCATATATTAAAGTCAAGCATATATATAAGTAGATATATGCTTCAATTATTAGTAATATGATATATATACATATAAATTCCTTTATATCAATTTTCTTATATAATATAAACTGTGAACATATATGTATGTGTCAAGATTAAATAAATACTTTATTAATATATATATACACACACTTAAAATAAATATCATTATAACGTATTTACCCTTATTCTTTAAAACCCAGTACTATTAGAACCATATAGAAGCTGCTAAGCAAAAAGGAACAAATGTATAATATTACACACGCAATAAATATATAAATATGCTAGATATAACAGTAACTTGTATACAGGCTACTCATAGCCCCTATGGACTTCTGCCATGCAAATACTCAACAAATATAATATATACAAATATATAACCTTCAAATATATTTCATGTTATAAAAATATAGCTTTTATAAAACTGTCAATATATATACAGCAAATCATAACTTATATAATTTATATACATATGTGTGTGTATATATATAACAGCAGCAAATAAAAAATATATCATTAGTTATTATAAATATACGTACAAAATAGAATATATATAAACTAACTTATACAACTTTCGTATATATACAAAACTGCATAAATCTATTGGCTAACAAAACTTTAACATATAATGATATATATTGTTATGTGACATTTGCTATTTAATAAACAAATGTATCATCTTCCTAATATCGTATATAAAATACTTTGTAATGTAATATACATTGAAACCTATATACTAAAATAAAACTGTTACAATACAAAACATTCTATTCATTATTATATACAAAACATTGTCCACTTTATCAAAACTGTGACAAACAACATACAATACTGTCACAACAGTAATATATATATAAATAAAACAACTGTCCAAAACTTTCAATATATAGTATATACATATATAACTTGCACAGTCGAACAGCTTATATAACTTGAAATAAAAACCCACGTATAAGGAAACCTATATACTAATGTACATATATAGATAGTAGTACACTTATATAAGATAATATAACACATATACATGAACAGAAAAAAACATTTTAGAAAAACAACTTACAAAACATATTTACACATAACCGCCGACTAAACTTAAAACGTAATACACTGAAATAAAATGTACTATAATATAGAATAATATCATATACTTTAAATATAACTGACAAATGTAAACTATTATATGCGTATAAAATATATAAAATGATACGAAACAGATTGTATAATATATACCTTATATATGTCACGAGTGGACAAGCATGTCAGGTGGAGGCAGGACACGGAGGAGAGAGAGGAAGGGTGATGGACGGTGATGATCGGAACGAAGTGGGTTGGTCAGAGGGGATAGACAGTGGGTTGCTGAGCTCGAGGGAGATTGGGCCAGCCTGAGCGGTGGGGAAGGTAGGGTGATCGACGGCCGATGGTGGAGGAGTGGAGATGAAGCTCGGTCGGTTGGAGGTGGTTGTAGCAACTAGGTGAGGTCAGCTTTGCACTCCGGCCAAGCGGGGGAAGATCAAAGTGGGAAGGTGAGAAATAGATCTGGGAGAAAGAAGAATAAGCTACAGGAAAAAAATGCGTGAAAACTGAATATTAATAAGTACAAATTTTCAAAATTGAACCGTTCAAATTAAATGAATACAAACATTTACACTTTATACGTTTTATACTATCGAAACAGTGGAAATAAAGAAAGAGGGTGGAAAAATGGAATATGGGACGGCAATGGCTGAATTTTAGCGAATAATAAAAATTAATTCCCATTAGTTTCAACCTATGGAGTATTGAATGTCCGTGAAACAAAAATATTTACATACGGATCTGGTACGATTAATTGTTTCGCAATTTGTCACGTACCGAATATCGAAATGTATAAATGAATATACTATGGAGATCAGCACGACAAGACGAACAAAATGGTACACATATATCAGCGATACAATCACCCTATCAAAAGTCGATATTTACTACTGATAATGCTGCTATTTTGCCAAAAATAAGGTAAATGGAGAAATAGCAGTCCAAATTTGGAGAAACGAAATATGACGTCTCACTCAAAAGATGATTTACAAATTTATAGTATAAAAATATTCAGGTTTGTAAAACATTTTATTATCATCAAATTTAACTGATTTGAATAAAATAAAATTACACAAGAAAATAAACTTTAATATTATCGGATGAAAATTTACCACTTACTATGTTTAAAAAGACGTATACCAAATATTCAATTTTTATTTCCAAATTCAATTATTTAAAATTTCACAAATTTCAATAAATTACATTATTAAAACCAATTAAAATTACGGGTCGTTACATCCCTAAGGAAAAATGCTTGGCCTTGTGAAGTTCTTTCCTAATAAATCTGCCAATTGCTTCCTTAACCCCACCATTTCCTTTGAAGGCATTCTACTAGGGGTTCAACTAAATGATTCTGTAACAACCCGCATATTTTATGATTTGATATTTAAATATTTTATCGTTAGTCGGATTTTAGTCCGAAAAGTTACTTTTTGCATATGGTCGAATTAGGACTCGGAACCACTTCCATTGAGTTCAAAACGCCGTTTGCGAACTTTTTGAGTGTAAACTATGATATGTTTGGAGTTAGTGGAATTTTGTTACTTTTTCACTTTGGGTTTTGGGTTTGGTTTAGCCCATTTGCCTAAACTATTAATTCTAACTCAACCCCCTTCTCTTCATAACTTCACTTTCATTTTCCTAACACTCAAGCTTCATCAAAAATGGGGGAAGGAATGGGAAATTGAAACTCCAAGCTCAAGATCATTTGCAAATCCAACATCCAAATCCAAATTCAAAGAGAAGACATTGATTCAAGCTTCTTGGGTTGATTCTTCCTTGCTTTCAAGCTTCT
Organism: Allium cepa; assembly: GCA_030765085.1. Lineage (NCBI taxonomy): Eukaryota > Viridiplantae > Streptophyta > Magnoliopsida > Asparagales > Amaryllidaceae > Allium > Allium cepa. Next base: position 83,032,401 of record CM060931.1, on the reverse strand, counting down.
TCTTCATAAATTTTGTGTAAAGGTGAGATTTTTATCTCACATCTTTGTCTATAACTATCATTAAATGTTTGCTATGAATTCCTAACACTTTTACATATGCATTTGTCGTTGATTTGGATTGAATTGGTGAAGATCCCAATTTTTAGTGTTTTGGGTTCAAATCTTTAAAAATTCAATCTTTGATGTTTAAACACGTTTTTGTGATGCACCGAGGAGCCAATACGACCGGATAGCCTATGGGCATAATCCCCTAGCGTCCGTGCTCGATCGGTTGCAAATTGGGCGAGTTTTGAGCTCCAAAAGCCTTAGGTAGCGCGACCTGCATATGAAGGACTCTCGGCCTACGTTTAGGTCCTTTTCCCCCTAGGTCGTTCGGCCCTAGGTCGTAGGTCTCTAGGTCGCTCGGCCGTCCTCACTTCCTTAAGCCACTCGGCAGTGGTTAGGTCGCGTGCACCATTAGCTCGCCAGGTCGTTCGGCCTCCTCATTAGCCTTAGGTCGTTAGGTCGCAACCCCCCCTTTAGGTCGCGTCACTTAGGTCGCCCCATTACTCGGTTAGATCGCATACCCCTAGGTCGCTCTACCTTGGCCGCATTCTCCTTGGTCGCATGCACATTAGATCGTGTATGTGTTAGGTCGCTCGGCCATTTCCTTAGGTCGTTTGCACGTTAGGTCGGCCATGGGTTGGGTTGCACCATTCTTTAGGTCGCTTGGCACAGGCTCGTACCACCTTAAGTTGCTCGGCGCTAGGTCGCTCACCCTGTTTGGTCGCTCGGCCTTATACTCCCTAGGTCGTTAGGTCGCTCGACCCTCTCACATGCTTTAGGTCGTTCGGCCTGCACTTATGCCGCTACTCCTTAGGTCGTCCCACTGCAAGGTCGAGCCGTAATTGAGTCGCTAGGCTATTTCCACTTTGATGAATTTGGAATCGTATTCTTTGGATTTTATTCATGTCTTCGTATGTGAATTTCTGTGATTGATCGTTTCTACGATCATTTTGATTTGTCATTTTAAAAATATACAAACCTTTAATTCACTTGTACGAGAAATCTAATTAAACGGCTTCGTAAAACAAGTGGTATGAAACACTTGCGTTTACTTCGTCGGTTAATTCTTGGACTTGTTCGCTTGAATCTCTTATGACAATTTTCTAGTGGAAATCTACAATTTGTTCGTAAATATTTAAGTTAAGCTAGTGGTTATGGGACATGAGGCTAAGCTCATATATTTACTAGCTTAGTGTAATTGACACTTCTTGATGATCGATAATGATCATTTTTGTGATTATGACTAGCGCTATGTTATGTTTGTTTGTCCACGTAGGGGACAGTACCTCGTTTTATTGAGTTTCGTCTTATTTTTATTATAGGCTAACGACCTATTTATTTCTTGGGGTTTCGACCCAATTTTTGTAGGCTAGCGACCCACATTTTTATGGAGTTCGGATCTTCGGGCGTACCGTTGTACTACATTGTTGTTCCGAATTTTACGAGTTTCGGGTTCCTCGGGCGTACCGTTGTACTACGTCGTTGCACCGGGTCTATGGTTAGCGACCATGGGATAACGTCCCGTTTGTGATACATGTGTTGGTGAGTTTTCATGCTCCCGTTTTGTGACAGGCCTCCCCCTTTTGTGAATCGTTTCTACGATCAATTTTTTGTGATTTCTGGATTTCCATTGATGATTTCTAGAATTTGTGTTTCACTAATTTTCGTGATTTTCATTGATATGAGTTATCATTATTTGTGCATTGGTGAATTTGTGTGTCATTTACTTTTAGTGAATGAAGATATTGAGTATGACATTCCTTTTGATCTTTGAGAAGATTCTGATGATATTGATTAATCACTTGTTGATTTTCAATTTCATACTTATCACAGTATGGCTTTATGGTTATCATATGTTATGTCATATCTCTTATTCTATATCATATCTGATATTTATAGCTAGACTGATCCGTTTGTTATTTTCTTATAAATAATACTTGGGTCAGACCGAAATGTTACAGGTGCTTCGCTTGACTTCACTTCTGGGATTATCATCCTGACTTTTGACTAACTACTTAGATTAGTAGTTTTTGTTGTATACCTTTGAGATATAGACTCCTTGATGTATACATATTCTTTTTTCTAGCATTTGTAACCATTCTTTTGTGACATTGTGGATTTTGTTTGACTACTACTTTGATGAACACTTTCATGTGTTATATTCATATCTTTTTCCGCCTTTGTGATATGGATGTCTGTGACTGATTTTTGTTATGTTTATTTCAATGTTGTTTCCGAAGAATATATATAGCCACTGTGTAGTAGCCTTGAGTTTGTATCGACATGTCGAACTTCCTTGTACTATCTGACATATTGGTGCTCGCAGAAAACAATTACACAGATGGTCGCTCCTCAACAGCCTTATTTTCCGTGCTTGTTGACAGCATTACACTGTAATGTTCTTGGCTAGCGTGGGTATAGAGGTGGGGCGTCACCGCTTGGTATCAAAGCCAATCTTTAGAACAATGTAGAATAATCTAGCAAGGATCATCATCCTAAGTCCATCTTAGGAATCGTGCATTAGGATTTAATTCGAGTCTTCGTACCGAATCATCCTATTTTCTTTATGATTCCTTGTTTATCTATCAAGATTGCTTGATATTCGTTAGGTAAATAACCTTATCCTTCTTCTTTCTTTCTTTTAAAGGAAGAGAAATGGTTAGACCTGGCCGTCCCAACGCCAGTCAATCTCGTACTACTCCCCAGGATGGAGTATTTATGTCTGCCCAGAAGCTTCTTGATCTTGTGAGGAATGCTCAAGCAGCCGGATCTAATCCGGAGTCTTCTCACCCTAGGTCTGGATTCGCACATTTGTGCAGTGATTATACCAATTTGGGTGGGAAGCCATTCAAATGTTTTGAGACTATTATCGAAGTCCAGGCTTGGTCGAGATCGTGCGATCGAATCTTTTCCCGCATGAATCTCATTGATCTTCACCGTGTTCAGATGGCCTCTAGTATGCTCCAAGAAAGAGCATTAGATTGGTATGAGCTTCTTGTTTCTGAAATAGTTGAAGCGGGTCTTACTTGGGAGAAATTCCGAGAACGCTTCGAATTAAAATTTGTGCCAGAAGCTGAGAAGGTGACTTTGGCTCACCGTTTCATTGACCTTGTTCAAGGTGAATCCTCTATGACAGACTATGTCGCGTCTTTTGAATCTCTTTCTAAATAGGGGTTGAATACATTAATACCCCATTGAAGAAAAATCAGAGATTCGTCTATGGCTCGAATAAAAATCTCAAGAAGCCATTACTTCTAAAGCTAGAAGTTTCTTTTGATCAACTTGTTGATATCGCTCTTCGACTTGAAGAGGCGGATAAAGAGAGTGATGCTGATGTTGTGGGTGCCAAATCAAAATTCAACAACAACAAGAAAAGGCCTATTAAGTTCAAAGGGCCTTATTCCAACAAGAAAGGGAAGCAAGCAATTCCGGTAGCAAAGGCTTCTGCCCCTAGTAGTGGGAAATGCTACAACTGTGGTTCTAAAGACCATTATGCCAATAGATGTCAGAAACCTCTCTTTTGTCGCTATTGCAAAAGTTCAGATCATTATTTATCTTCTTGTCCCAAACTTCAAAACAAGAAGGAGGGAAAGCTTAATGTTGCTCAAGCCCCTAGCAACACATCTCGTGGTAAAGGTATTTCTCATTCTATCCTTGATGGCATTATTTCATTTCATGATCATCCTATTGGAGTTCTTTTTGATATGGGTGCGTCCCATTCTTTTATATCAAAAGAACTTGTTGATACTTTTTCTTTGGATGTTTTGTGTTTAAGGACTTCATTGAGAATTGCGAATCCGGTTGGTGGATCCGCAACAATCAGTTTATTGTGTAAAGATGTCGAGATTATTTTGTGCGATTTTTCTTTCCGAGCCGATTTGCACGTTATGCGCTACTTAGGCTTTGGAATGATTTTGGGAATGGATTGGCTTAACCACTATGAAGCCCAAATCCTATGTCTTGAACGGACTATTCATCTTCGACATCCTCAATATGTTAAGCAGATTTCTATTGATCTTAAAGATTCGGATTCCAGCTTGGTTGCATCTTTATATTCTTTAATTCCTCATGATGACGATAATGATGATGAGGAAGATATTATTCCTCTTATTCACGTTGTTAGTGAATTTTCCGACGTATTTGAGCCCATTTTAGGATTACCACCTAAGCGAGCAATTGAGTTCAGAATTAATCTTATCCCTGGAGCTCAACCTATCACTCGTCCTCCTTATCGAATGTCCAATAAGAAAATTGAGGAGATGCGTAAACAATTATCCGAATTGGAGATGAAGCAATTTATTCGCTCTAGTTCCTCTCCTTGAGGAGCTTCGGCTATTTTTGTGAAGAAATCCGATGGTACACTTAGGCTTTGCGTGGACTACCACAAGCTTAATGATCTTACTATCAAGAATAAATATCCTTTACCTCGGATTGATGATCTATTCGATCAACTTAGTGGTGCTAGAGTCTTTTCACAATTAGACTTAGCTACCGGTTTTCATCAGCTTCGAATTGCAGAGGATAGCATTCCTTTGACGTCGTTCCGTACTCGTTATGGATCTTATGAATGGCTTGTTATGACATTTGGTTTAACGAATGCTCCGGCTTATTTCGTTGACCTTATGAATCGAGTTTTCAAAGACTTCCTCGGTCGGTTTGTTCTCATCTTTATTGATGATATTCTGGTGTATTCTAAAACCGAGGAGGAGCATGAAAAACATCTTCGGATTGTGTTGGAAACTCTTAGGAGCAATCAATTAAAAGCAAAATTTTCTAAATCCACTTTTGGCAATCTCGTGTGAAGTTTCTCAGTCATATTATTTCCGAATCCAGAATTTCCATGGATCCTTCAAAGATTGAAGCAATTCAGAATTGGAAGAGACCAGAGAGTGTGACGGAAATTTGTAGTTTTCTTGGATTGGCAGGTTATTACCGCCGTTTCATAAAAGACTTTTCTAAAATTGCCGTGCCTCTTACTAGCTTGACAAAGAAAGGTGTTAAGTACATTTGGACGGAAAAATGTGAAGCTTCTTTTCAAAAATTAAATGAACTCCTTTCTGATGCTCCTATGCTTGTTATTCCCAGGGGGAATCAAGATTTTGTTGTTTATACCGATGCTAGTCGCGTTGGTTTGGGTGCCGTTCTTATGCAAAGAGAACGTGTTATTGCTTATGCTTCTAGGCAATTGAAGCCTGTTGAGACTAGATATGCCACTCATGATTTAGAACTCGCAGCTATTGTTTTCGCCCTTCGTATTTGGCGTCATTATCTTTTGGGAGAAAAGTTTATTCTTTATAGCGACCATAAATCTTTGAAGTATATATTTTCTCAAAAGGAACTAAATTTGCGTCAAAAACGTTGGCTCGAATTTCTTGCAGCGTATGATCTTGATATTCTTTATTCTCCCGGAAAGGGAAATCGTGTTGCCGATGCACTTAGTCGTAAGCAACAAGCGGTTGTTTCTATGATGATATCCGAATGGAATGATCTCGGAATTCTATCCACTTGTGAGATTCGAGATCGTGTTTCCGATTTATGCTCATCTCTTGCTTTATGTAGCCTTGAGGCTCATCCTTCTCTCTTAGGCCGCATTCTTGAAGCTCAAAAGCTAGATCCCGAATTTGCTCTTCTAGGCCAAAATTTTAAGGATAAAATTGATATTGAAGGTTTGAAAGACTTCGATATTAATTCTCGTGGCGGTATTCGAAAATTTGGTAGACTTATCATGCTAAATATTAGTGATCTTCATAAATATATTTTAGAAGATTCACATCGTTCTAAGTTTATCGTTCATCCCGGTAGTAGTAAAAAGTATGCGGATATGAAGCGATTTTATTATTGGGAGGGAATGAAATCTGATATTGCTAACTTTGTTAAATGTTGCATGACTTTCCAACTCATTAAGGCCGAACATCAAAGGCCCGGTGGGTTATTGCAACCTTTAGAAATTCCAATTTGGAAGTGGGATCAAATTTTCATGGATTTTATAGACGGCCTTCCCCGTTCTCGTTCAGGTCATAAGAGCTTATGGACGATAGTTGATAGACTTACTAAATCCGCCCATTTTATTCCCGTTCGGTCTAACCGGACCGTTCCTCTTTTGGCCAAACTCTTTATTAAAGAAATTGTTAAATTGCATGGAATTCCTACTTCTATTGTTAGTGATCGTGATCCATTGTTTACTAGTGGATTTTGGAAGAGTCTTCAAAAAGCTTTGGGAACGAAGCTTAATTTTAGCACCGCTTATCATCCTCATTTCGATGGACAAACTGAGCATGTGAATCAAAACCTTGAAGATCTTCGTGCATGTGTTCTTGATTTTGGTGGAAGTTGGGAAGATCATATTTCTCTTGTTGAGTTTTCCTATAATAATAGCTTCCAATCTAGTATTGGTATGGCTCCTTTCGAGGCACTCTATGGAAGGCCATGCCGATCTCCTTCTTGTTGGCTTGAGGCCGGTGAGAGGCTGGTTTTAGGTCCAGATTTTATTCGAGATTCCATAGAGAAGATTGACCTTATTCGTCATAGGATGAAAGAAGCCTAAAGTAGACAAAAGTCCTATGCCGATAACCGGAGAAGGAAATTAGAATTTTATGTGGGAGATATTGTGTTTATTCGTGTTTCACCTATGAAGAGTGTTGTACGTTTCAGTCGATCGGGAAAGTTAGCACCTCGATATATTGGTCCATTTCCCATCACCGAAGGTATTGGTCCCGTGGCTTATCGCATTTTATTATAGGCTCAATTTTCTGCTATTCATGACGTGTTTCACGTTTCCCAATTACGAAAGTGCCTTCGAGATTCTGATTCTATTCTTGAGCCCGGTGTTATGGAAGAAATTGAAGTTTCACCTAATTTAACTTATGAGCAACATCCTATTCGTATTATTGCTTCGGAGGTCAAGCGCCTTCGAAATAAAGATGTTCCGCTTGTTAAAGTTCAATGGTCCTTAAATCCTAAGGATTGCTCTTGGGAAGCTAGAGAATTCATCGAGCGAACACATCCGGACTTACTTTCTCGTGCTCTTCAAGGTGAAATTCTTATTTCAAACTTCTTTTGTGTTGAATATGCTTTTATGGTTGTTACTATATATTTTCTTCTTTATTATTGCGAGGACGCAATTTCTTTAAGGAGGGGAGTCTGTAACAACCCGCATATTTTACGATTTGATATTTAAATATTTTATCGTTAGTCGGATTTTAGTCCAAAAGGTTACTTTGTGCATACGGTCGAATTAGAACTCGGAACCACTTCAATTGAGTTCAAAATACCATTTGCGATTTTTTGAGTGTAAACTTTGATATGTTTGAGTTAGTGGAATTTTGTTACTTTTTCACTTTGGGTTTTGGGTTTGGTTTAGCCCATTTGCCTAAACTATTAATTCTAACTCAACCCCCTTCTCTTCATAACTTCACTTTCATTTTCCTAACACTCAAGCTTCATCAAAAATAGGGGAAGGAATGGGAAATTAAAACTCCAAGCTCAAGATCATTTGCAAATCCAACATCCAACTCCAAATTCAAAGAGAAGACATTGATTTAAGCTTCTTGGGTTGATTCTTCCTTGCTTTCAAGCTTCTTCATAAATTTTGTGCAAAGGTGAGATTTTTATCTCACATCTTTGTCTATAACTATCATTGATTGTTGGGTATGAATTCCTAACACTTTTATATATGCATTTGTCATTGATTTGGGTTGAATTGGTGAAAATCCCAATTTTAAGTGTTTTGGGTTCAAATCTTTAAAAATCCAATCTTTGATGTTTAAACACGTTTTTGGTGATGCACCGAGGAGCCAATATGACCGGGTAGCCTATGGGCATAATCCCCTAGCGTCCGTGCTCGATCGGTTGCAAATTGGACGAGTTTTGAGCTCCAAAAGCCTTAGGTCGTGCGGCCTGCATAAGAAGGACTCTCGGCCTGCGTTTAGGTCGTTTTCCCCCCTAGGTCATTCAACCCTAGGTCGTAGGTCGCTCGGCCATCCGCACTTCCATAAGCCACTCGGAAATGGTTAGGTCGCGTGCACCATTAGGCCGCTAGGTCGTTCGACCTCCTCATTAGCCTTAGGTCGTTAGGTCGCAACCCCCTCCCCCCTTTAGGTCGCGTCACTTAGGTCGCGCCATTACTCGGTTAGGTCGCGTACCCCTAGGTCGCTCTACCTTGGCCGCATTCTCCTTGGTCGCATGCACGTTAGGTCGTGTATGTGCTAGGTCGCTCGGCCATTTCCTTAGGTCGTTTTCACATTAGGTCGGCCATGGGTTGGGTTGCACCATTCTTTAGGTCGCTTGGCACAAGCTCGTACCACCTTAATCGCTCGGCGCTAGGTCGCTCACCCTGTTTGGTCGCTCGGCCTTATACTCCCTAGGTCGTTAGGTCGCTCGACCCTCTCACATGCTTTAGGTCGTTCGGCCTGCACTTATGTTGCTACTCCTTAGGTCGTTCCACTGCTAGGTCGAGCCGTAATTGAGTCGCTAGGCTATTTCCACTTTGATGAATTTGGAATCGTATTCTTTGGATTTTATTCACATCTTCGTATGTGAATTTCTGTGATTGATCGTTTCTATGGTCATTTTTGGTTTCTGGATTTCCATTGATGATTTCTAGAATTTGTGTTTCACCAATTTTCGTGATTTTCATTGATATGAGTTATCATTATTTGTGCATTGGTGAATTTGTGTGTCATTTACTTTTAGTGAATGAAGATATTGAGTATGACATTCCTTTTGATCTTTGAGAAGATTCTGGTGATATTGATTAATCTCTTGTTGATTTTCAATTTCATACTTATCACAGTATGGCTTTATGGTTATCATATATTATGTCATATCTCTTATTCTATATCATTTTATCTGTTATTTATAGCTAGACTGATCCGTTTATTATTTTCTTATAAATAATACTCGGGTCAGACCGAGATGTTACAGGTGCTTCTGCTTGACTTCACTTCTGGGATTATCATCCTGACTTTTGACTAACTACTTAGATTAGTAGTTTTTGTTGTATACCTTTGAGATATAGACTCCTAGATGTATACATATTCTTTTGTCTAGCACTTGTAACCATTCTTTTGTGATATTGTGGATTTTGTTTGACCACTACTTTGATGAACACTTTCATGTGTTATATTCATATCTTTTTCCGCCTTTGTGATATGGATGTCTGTGATAGATTTGTGTTATGTTTATTTCTATGTTGTTTCCGAAGAATATATATAGCCACTGTGTAGTAGCCTTGAGTTTGTAGCGACATGTCGGACTTCCTTGTACTATCTGACATATTGGTGCTTGCAGAAAGCAATTACACGGATGGTCACTCCTCAACAGCCTTATTCTCCGTGCTATTTGACAGCATTACGCCGTAATGTTCTTGGCTAGTGTGGGTATAGAGGTGGGGCATCACAACTTCAATCCCCGGTAATAAATCCCCACACCGCTCTCAGTGGTGGCAACCCCAAAACTGGTTCAAATACATCTTGGAACTCACTTTACAACTCATACTACTTCAAGATCTTCTTCTTCCGAAGCTAAAGAAATAAAAGCATCTCTATGCCCAAATATGCACTCCTTTAAGACGACATACATTCTATATCTACGGTCCAGATGACTCAGAGTAATTATCCTCTCTGCGTAGTATACTCTTGCACTATACTTCTCCAACCAGTCCATCACTAAAATGACTCCAAAGCCTTTAAAGTTTAATATATAGGGATCACAAGAAAACTTACACCCACCTAACTCAATATCTAGGTCAGTGCATGTTAATCCGAGAATTGCATACCCTCCTATTGAATTCGCAACACGAATGGAAGTAACTAAATAGGTAACTCCTACCTAAGTCTATCAAACAATTCTTTAACTATAAAACAATAAATAGCTCCAGTATCAAATAGTACTCTAACTAAAATACAAGAAATCAAAGTCATACCATCCAAGACTTTCCTCTTGCCTTTTTCCTCGGCAGAAAGGTCCTTCCTTTGGTCCCTCCAAAGCATAAACCTATGCTTTAAGCTCTAGGCAGTCTTTCTTCAAATGTCCTACTATTCCACACTTGAAGCACTTCATCTTCTCAGATTCCATGGGCATAGGGTACCTCGAAGCATAATGCCCCTTCTATCCATAGTTGAAGCATACAACCTTTGTGTTAGCAACTGCAATCCCATCCCCTTCTATGCTCCTTTCTTCCCTTTTATATATGGGGTAAACTTCTTCTAATGCACTGCTTTGGGTCTCGTCTCCACCCTTCTCTACTCCTGTTACATCCCATCATACCTTCTAGCCATGACAACTACAAATTCAGAAAAAGATTCTAGATGAGCCATCAACTTATGACCAAGTCCTTTCATTAAGCCCCTAATAAACTTCTTACTCTTCTTCATTGGGATATTAATGATCTTCTTGCCATATTTAGCTAAAGAACTAAACTTTTGGATGTACCCCTCTACCATAAGGTCACCCTGTTTCAGATCAATAAGCTCCTCAACAGCACACTCTGTGGAGATTATGATATAAAATGCATCCCAAACCTCTCTTTGAACCGCTCCCAAGTGATCTCTTCCTCTGGGGTCTCATCGATTATTATCTCCCACCAGCCTAGTGCATCTTCCCGCAATTGTCTTGATGTCAGCCTTCTCTTCTACGCATCATTCAATCCAAAGTCTCCAAACATGTCTTCATAACTTCTTAGCCAATTTAGTACTTCTACTGCAAGCTCCTTTTAAATACCTTCCTTCCTAGATTTCTATCATCTTTATTCATCTTTGGGAAATCCTCTCTCACCGTCATAGGCCTCGCCTGAACTGCCTCCGCTCATAACTTAAATAAGACATTCACATCTAAGTCTATCATATTTTCTGATTGTGTATCTTCCTCCTCCACTGCTCCTAGGATTTCTCCCTTATTCCTTTCGTTAATCTACATACTTTCTGCACCTTTTCTTAGACTTTCTCCTCCTATCATCACTTATCCACTTCTCAAATCCATCTTGCTTTTGTTTTAAGCAAGTTTTCATCGAAAATGAAATGATAGGTGGTGAAATAATAATAGAAGGATATATACATATATATCAGTATAGCAACGTACAAGTACGTTATACATATAATAGTGAATCCCCTCCCTAGATTATTTTGTTTATCTTAAGTACTTCTCTCATATTTTCTTAAATTTTTTTTATTTAAGTGTCCCTAGCCTATGCTCTATTACCAAAATGTAACATCCCCCACTTGAGACTCAAAGATGAACACCGATGATACTGCAGTCATCATCGAAATTATCTTCCAATGATGAAAGTGAATTCAGATTATTAAATTAAACACAGATAAAGTAAATATAGCAACTAAATTTTTCATTACATCAAAATTTGCTTATTCATTCTTTACATATACTATGGTCAGAATTTAATTCAAAACGTGCCCATGGAAGGGTCAAATATAATAGAAAATAACATAGTGGAAAGTTAGGTCAACATACGAAGATACGGCCCGTACTTATTAATTCAACAAAAATGAAAATCTTTATTAGCTTCTAGGCCTCGTACACCATCATCGATCATCATATTATGGCTCTTATTTCGTACTTGTCTAATCTAAAATAATAATAATAACACGGGAGCAGTATGACAAGGTATGAAATAAGAGCCAGTGAGTTTATAGGAAATAATAATAAAAACAATCATACAGTTAGTGGGATAGGTATGAAATAATTAAAATATATTATAGTAGACAGGTATGATAGGTATGAAATAATTAAAAGAGCACTAATGAGTTTATGGGGAAAACAATAATAAAAACACGGGTCAAACATAAATTCTAGTGTGAATAATACGTAACCCATAACAATCATATGGTGAGATCAAACTGTGTTCATAGGTTGGGTTTCCCCCTCACTATTCAAACGTTAAGAATGGAACATTTAAAATACCAACGAGATTGGTTCTTATCCGCGTCTGCCTCCTACGCTTCCCTAAGCGATCCTCATTTACTTTTTTATACTGGCGCGGTCCCTACTCAGTTCTCAGTTAGTCCATCCTTTCAATTCATTACATTACTTTACTACTGCATTCCTAGCATAGTCCCCACCTGGGTCCTCCCCTTAGATTATTATTTAATCTATTATAATATTATACCCCATGCATCTTCTTGCTTTTAATTATTTAATATTGCTCCCACATATCTTATTTATTCTTCTTTAGTTGTTTAATACTGCGCCCCGTGTAGGTCTTGCTTTTTTTTAACTATTGATTATCGCATCCCACTCAAGACTTCTTACTTTTCTTTAATGATTTAATAATGTGCCTCCTGCAGTTCTTATTCATTTCTCTTCATAAATTAATACTGCGCCCTACGTAGTTCTTATTCGTTTTCTTTAACAATTTAATACCACACTCTACATAGTTGAATACCTCACCTTCCCCAGGTGTGCATTCGTGAATGCATATCCTTACCTATCCAAGGTGTGCATCCACTTTAAACATTTGTTTAACTTATGGAACTTCCCCACGGTCCCTAGAAGTTGAACGCATATCCCTACCTTCCCAACGCGTGCATTCGAGTGAGCATCCCCATTCGACGTCAATAACCCTTCCAACCTTATTTAAAATGAAATATTCCTTCTCGTTCGGACCTGGCCTCTCCCCGAGTACCACTTACTTATCTTTTACTACGTTTCATTTACTACTTCCCTTGGCACAGTACCACCTTGATCTAACACTTAGTGCTTCCCACTTTTCTTATTAAGTGTAATCTTTCAAATTTCGACGCAGTATGACGCCTTCATAGTACATGCAATTCATATATATAATGTGGACTTGCCTCCCCAACGATATTACCGACATACCCTGACATCCCTAACAGCGTCTTTACACGTGTTGTTACCTTATTCGTCCTTATGTTCTTTGTGTCATTTTCATTTTCCTTTTTCTTTCTTTTTAGAGAATGATTCAGATCTGGTTACCTTTTTCCCCAACACCGACTAATTTTTTTCTCCATATAAGTTTATTTTCATTCCCCTCACAGTTCCCCACTTGCCCCAACATAGTACTTAGATTTTTTTTTTTTGGTTTATTCCCCTTATAGAAAATTCTAATAAATTCCTATAAAATTTGTGAACACTTATTCTAACATATTTAATCTTTGTTCAGAATTTTAAGGTTATTTTCCTCACTTATTTTCTAGTTGTGCTTCTTCAATAAATCATATAAAATCGTATAAGCTTAAGAAACTTCTCAAACTAAAAAATCATCTCTAAAACCATAACTAGACCATGATATAAAATTTCCATCAACTTTCAAAACCACAAAAGTAGGAGAAACATATCTAAACATCACGTGTTTATCTATTCTTGCCCAAAACATTCATTAAACCATTTTATATCATGTAATAGAAATCTGTATGATTTGATTATACTTAAAAACACATAAATCTAAATTGAGCCTATGTACTATGAACCGGTATATAAAGGTTAAGTATTATGCACTTAGATCTTTAAGATGTATAGCTTTAGTCTTCTTAATCCCCTTTAGATTGCTTTTTACTTATCTTCGTCTTATTTTCCCTTTTTAAGCCACCATCATTAAAGTTTCTACCGAGCTTTTATTTTTAATTTTGGTTGGATGAAATGTATGAATGAAGATGAGTAATGTTTATAGTCCTACAATAATTTAAGCTTGGTCATTTCTACCCTTTTTCCATTTATTTATTTCCCCTTGCTTCTCTCGTTTGGGCCACCATAGCCTTTTAATTAATTTATTTGATTAACTTAAATTTATGGTCGTTACATATGATGTTATAAACTGCATCCACCGCTGCTGCCTTAGATTCAAATATTATTGGGAAAACAAGTATTTAAGGGATTTATGGTCAGTAAATAACTCAAACTTTTCTCCTAAAAGATAGTGCCCCCACATCTTCAAAGAAAAGATGACAGCCACTAACTCCAAGCCGTATGTTGGGTAACTGTAATGATTCGCCTTTTTGGACGTTTCAAGTAGGCACACATTCCAACTCAAATGATACAGAAGGGAATATTGTTATGGGGTAATTAAGAAAAGCGCAGAGAAAGAGAAAAACCGAATCTCGCAGCGGATTGACAAAATATAATTCATGAAGCTATTTACAAACATTTGATTTATACTTATGCAATACAGAATCAAAGTTACACATGTCAGAGGTAAATAAGTAATGTAGTTAAATAAATATAGTAAACAGTAGTAGCAAAAATCTTCGTCTTCGTCCTCTAGAAGTAAGGTCTTCAAATCCTGAAATGATCAGGCTGACCTGAGCGAATTGGAAGACAAAACACTCGGGTCAGAACTAAAAGATCTTATGTAAGTTAAATCAACGGTAAATGAATATGAGTGGAATGACGTCAGAAATGTTTACGAGCTTTGACATCTTTTATCCAGTTTTTAACGTGAGTACAGTAACTTAAGATAAGTTCAAGATCCACATCTCCTAAGGATCCGTTAAACTATCTACTATGTAGTACAATACGCTATTATAATATGTCTACAGTAAAGTAAAAGTATTAAAATAGAGTTAAGGCGTTACCCACATCCCCCTTAACACATTTTTATATATTCCCATAGTCTATACAGTACGGTAATCTCCCCCGTACCGGGCATCGTCTGAGAGCACTCCATAGGTATGGTACAAAATAAGCTCGTAGTGGGCTCGATATGGTAGGTGACACAACATAACTAGGCAATGCCAAGGTAGATATACCAATTATACTTCCGGAATGGTGGTAACACATAGCAACTATTATCGCTCACCTTAGAACACACTTCCAAATCAAAATCGAGGGTGGCCACCAAATCAATCATAAAGTCATAATATAGTATAGAAGGAGTGCGCCCGATTGAAGGAATGATCTCACTTGGCCCGTCGATTGCTCGTGGTTTAGCTACCTTAAGCTAACTCATGGGAGTTAGGTCCACGTATATACCTCATATAGGATTGTCGCCAACCATCCTACTTCATTCTGGAATCTCCACCGCGTACACAGTTATTAAAGTGGTTTTCTGTATTGGCAGAGAGTATGACAATATCCGATCCCGGTCTCTTTAACAACCAATCGCTTATTACATATCTGATGGTTCTTTTACATTTCCAAAATCATTCCATAAATGATATCAAAATATCATATTCAATTCAAATCATATTACTTTCGAAATCATTACTTACTTTCGAAATCTTATTCACCTTTGAAATCATATCACATTTGGAATCATAGTTTCGAAATTATATTTCCTTTTAAAAGTCATATTTCTAAAATAGGTTAAACTCTCATTTCAAACTTATCATATTAAACCAAACATGTTATTTAAATCCCAACTTAGGTTATAATGTTGCTTAACCACATTCACTTTAAAAATCGAGTATTTGGATATAAACACAAAATCTTTACTTAGTATGAATTCTAGAAAAATAGTTTAGGTAGTTATAATTGGTTTACATAGGTTTTTAAAATAGTTAAAATACTCTGAGATATTTAAAATAGATTTAAAAATATTTTTCAATTGATTAAGATAGTTAAATAGATTTATATTAGATTAAATAAAAATGAAATAGATTAAATAGCTAAAAAATAAATTAAGTAGATTTAAAATGAGTTAAAATGGTTTAATTAGTTTAAAATAAATTAAATAGGTTTAAAATAGATTAAAATAATTTGTAATGTTAATATTAGTTAAATGGTTTAATAAATTTGAAAATCTTAATAATTAGAAATTTTAAAATAATATATTTTTAAAACAGTTTATATTAAAATGTGAATTTGGAATTAATATCAATCAAACTATTCATTTCATTTCAACACACTTGGACTATTTTCAATTTCCAAATCAACACCAAATACCAAACCTTTCAATTTAAAATTTCAATGAACTATTGAATTTCATATCGTTTTCAATCCATGCTTAAATATCAATTCGGATTACTCCAATTTCAAAATATTTCAAGTAATATTTGAAACAAATTCAATAGCGGATAGAGTTTTATTTATACTTAAAATATTTAACTTCAGACTATCAACTTAACTTCTTAAAGCAATTCCTTTTAACCAATTCACGTTCAACACAAAACTTGATTTTCCAATAATACTTTAATTTATATAGGTCAAATTTTATTTCAAAATATCTTTTAATTAAATTCTAAAAATTAAGGATTTTAAAATCATTTAATTTAACCAATCTGGTGTCCGTATATAATTCTCTACTCTAGGGTCAAGTGATATGGATATTTATCATTTCAATCCACAATTTAATATTTTACGATTATATATCATTTCAAACCGCAATCTCGAACTAATATAAAAATCCATAAAATCGCTCGAGTCAATCATTTCAACCCATAACGATTTTTCCTTAATCTATAGATCGTTCGGGTATGTATCATTTCAATGCATAGTGAACTTGCAGTTATAACGATATAAAGCACAACATCCATTCATCCAATATCAACAATCAACATCCATCCAAATCAATCAACAAATATCAATATAGAACTTATAGTCAATAATAGGTATTTAGCTGGCAACTTATATTCAACAATAAATTAAATAACGATTTAGTTCAAATAAATTCAAATTAAATGACATGACGAT
The DNA here is from genome assembly GCA_030765085.1 of Allium cepa. NCBI lineage: Eukaryota > Viridiplantae > Streptophyta > Magnoliopsida > Asparagales > Amaryllidaceae > Allium > Allium cepa. Next base: position 83,015,760 of record CM060931.1, on the reverse strand, counting down.
TAAAATATACCAAACAACCATAAATAAATTTCTAATCTCGTCATAAACTTAATTTAACAACATAAGAAAAGTTAGAAATTGATATATAGTTGCATGTGTAATCTCCTCTATCCACAAAGGATCACACATTTTTCTTAAAAAAAGAAATTTTAGAAATTATGAGTGGGTAAAAACACTCACCTTTGAAATTAAATTAAATTAAAATCTAATTTAAGCCCAAAATTAAAATGGACTCAGAATTCGTCCAAACAAGGGTCAAAATGTCCGGAATTTCAATACGAATGTAGCGGAACAAACCGCGCGTGAATCCGACCTTGTATGTGAAAGTTATATGAGTTAGAAGTTATATGATTTAAATTAAAATTAAACAAAATAAAAAAAACACACCCGTTGGAATTCGCCACGTCGTCGCCTCTCTACCGAACCTTAACCCATCTTCATTCGCGTACAGCACATCCACAGCCACCACCAAAATCTCCAATTCGCACGCCGCACGACCACCGCGACCACGCTAGATGACTACGCATGGAATGCCGACCTCCTCCCCAGTCATCGCTACACCACCGACGCCGACCAATGCCTTAAAACCCATTGGCCGCCGCTGCTAATCAAAACCCTAATTGAATTATTTCTGTTGATCTAGCGGTTGGATAATCCTCCAACCTACGTAGATAAACTCCCCTTCGACCTCTCCACAACCCAGTATCCTTGATTCGACGATCGGTTGCAGTCGACCGCGACGAAAAGAACAGCCGAAAATTATTCCTTGAATCCCGACCGCACAGAAATCAAAACTGAAAAACGAATAGCAAAATCGACTTGCGCTCGTCGAGTGCTTCGAATCAATGTATAATATGATATAGTTTGAGGAGTTTGGTTTTGGAATTGAATTCGAAATTTGGAATTTGGATTTGTCTGCCATTGGAACAAGGAGTTGAGAAGGAAATGGAATTGTATGTACTTGAATCAGAATTAACAAATGACCTAGGGTTTATAACGATATATGTATAGGCAGAACAAAATAGAAATGAATGGGCTCGGTTGGTTTAGAAAGTTGAACGATAAACGACCCGAAAAACCCGTTTCGGCCCCGGAACAAAAATGGGTTAGCTCATGTATCAAAATAGATGTTTTCAATATTTTTAAACTCGATGGAATAGGTTTCAAGTCCTAATTTCATCGTATGATGAAGTTATGTTAAAATCAGCTTATCTCAAATTGATTTCTAGGCGTTTCGAGTCCATATGGTCAGACGACAAGGCCGATCGCTACGAAACTTGAAATCCTATAATAATTCACCATTAGTGATCCGATGAAACTGGTTTCGTCGAAATCCATGATATTTGCCAAAATGGCTGTTTTCACGTTAATTAAATAATTTATTATTAAATTAATTAAATCAAATTTTCAATTTCAATTCCATAATTAACAAATTTTATGATTTTTGATTTCTTAAACAATTACAATACTTTAAACAATTTAGATATCATTTCAAAGTCAAATAATTTACCAATTATAGTATTTAATTTCAATTTAAGCAGATTCATTAATTATCAATTGAAATTCCAATAAATCTATTTATTTGATTTTAAATCTTTATACTCAATCAATTATTATTCTATATGCACAATTAACATTGTTTTATGTTTCATTACATTGATATCCTCAACTTTCCATCTTTTATTTGTATTAATTTCTATATTTCAATTATATTGGATTTTTTTCAATTTTTACACATTAATTATAATTTAAAGTCCCAATTAATTAATTATCTCAGTTTCATTCTTTTATTATTTCAATTATTATCTTATGAATAAATTTATATTTCTATTCATTTTATTACATTCAAAATTTTCAGTTATTTTCTTAACTCACAGTAATGTAACATTTAATTCTATTCACTTAATTAATTTCCAATTTAGCTTAACAGACTAAATAAATAAGCAACATATAAAACTGTCACCATTTCCCTTAATCACATTTATAAGTTTCTTATTTACAACCAAATGTTATAAATACTACATGACACCAATTTTATTCAATTTCCATTTATTATATATTATTTCGTTAGTTAATTCAGTATTTACATTGGTTTCCATATATTCAATTTATATTCAAGCATAACATTTATGTTATTTCGATTAATTGTAATTTCATCCAAATTTGTTAATAACTATCTTAGATTAACATTACTACATTTTATTCTAGTTATTATTTCATTAATAAATCCTTAATTTTTATTTCTTCCAATATTGAATCATAAAATCTTATTAAATTAACAATTTTAAATTATCGAAAATTATGGGTCGTTATACTCTCCCCAACTCAAAACTTTTCGTCCCCGAAAAGGAAAAAAGAAGGAAAAAGAAGGAATCAAGTAATCAATATATCTTATTTAAAATATTAAATTTTATAACACGTAAATTTACAAAATTAAATAATTTTTAATAAAATACATCAATTTATAGCCATTAAATCCTTTTATACTCAAGTTATAAAAAGTTAGAAAACATTACATAAAATTTTCTAAGTCTAAAATTCACGAAAAGTTTCGGCAGAGTCTCCTTTGTATGGAGAGGCTCGAGAGAAATTATAATACCCAAAAGACAATATATATCATAATTTTTCAAAACAATATATCCCAACAGCAGGAAAACAATATAATATCGCTAGAAAACTGTAATCCAATAACGTACATATTTATCGGGCATATAACGCTTAATTTATGAAACCAAAAGCAGTAACAATTGCTTCCATAACCTGTATTTTACTTATATAATCTAAAAAGAGTTAATAATTATATAAAATAAAATATTTAAAGTTGTTTCAACCACTAACAAACAAATCAATATAAAACAACAATCACTTGTAATCACAGCATAAAATCATTATTTGAAATCAATATAATCAACCATCCACTCATAGCAAACAAAACAAATGGTTTGTTCGGGTTTAGACGCTCTTAATCGCTTAGAATGAAAAATAAACTACTAAGTATACCATATACTCTACAGTCTTAGATAAAACTCAACAGATTTATTCACACATTCAAAACAATTTAGGAGTATCATTTCCCAACAACCCATAAGCCAAAACAAACAAAAATTTCAAACAATAAATCAAGTTCATTCTTTTTAATTCCATTTCTCAATGATCATTTCTTTAGTTTACATCTATTCCTTACAAAATTCAATTTCCATTCATTCATTCATCACTTAATTTCATTTATTTACATTCATTTATCTATAATATTCATGTTCAATTCAATTACTTAGCATACCAATTCATTAACTTAAGTTTATAATCATCTACTTACAATACTTACTTTTTTTATATAGTAACATTTCAATTATAACTTAAGTTTATAACAACTATAACATCAAATTCTTATTTATAAAAGTAATTCATTGAACATTTTCATTACATAAGTTTTACTTGTATAATTTTCCATTACATATTCTTTTAATATTTCGACTTTTATAATTGGTAAGTTATATATATGTATTTAAGAATGTAATTGTAAGTTACACAAGTTTATCTTATTTCATTTAATCAACTTAATGTTCAATAATCATATCCTTTGTTTTATAGGTTACAAATTTCAATTTTCTTGTATATTTCAGTTATAACTTAGCATATAATTTCTTACTTTCAACTTGAGGAGTTCCAATTATTAAATAGTTAAAAAAATTATTCCATTACAATAATTGAAATCTCTACTTTATAGATATTTAAGAACTAAATGTCAGGTTCCATTTCAAATCATTTAAAGTAATATATATAAACATATCTTTATATATACCTCTCAAATCATATTTAAAAATTAAAATCAAGATTTATTTATCAAACAAGTGTGTAGTTACTACTACAATAGTCTTCCCACTTTGAAACTCGAAAATGAATGTCGATGATGCGTGCACTCATCGCCGAAATTATTTTCCAGCGATAGAGAAGGGAGTACAGAACTTATTTCCTTCCAATTTCTCTATAAAACTTCCTTTCAAATCAGCTTGAAATATTTATATAAGAAAATAATTCTAATTAATGTTATTATTATATTCCAAAACCATTCGAAAGAAATTTTCCAAAATCCCAGAACTTAAGTTCTAAATTTCCAATCTATATTCATTTTACCTGTCAATTTTATTTTGCAACCAATATTTATAAAAAAATTACTGCCTAACAAGCAAATATATTATAACCAAACCTATCATTTATAAAATTATTATTTTGTACAAAATATATAATAGGCAAAATTATTTCATTTACCTATATTTCAAAACAAATATTGTGTCGGTCTGTCCTATTAATTGTTTAAAAATACCTATTGATGTCATAGCGTCCTATGCACCAAACAGAATTTATAAATACAAAACGAAACAAACTAACACAATATAAATCCTTTTTATAATACTAACAAATACGCTCTCTCATATATATACACTCGGCGACTCATTCTAGGGTATCACTACTCTATTAAATATGAGTCAGACCCCACAAAGCTAAGGTTATCGCCAAACCAAAGCTTTGATACCAATTGTAACTACTCGCCATTTTGGACGTTTCAAGCAGGCACACATGCCAACTCAAACGATACAGAAGGGCAGATTGTTATGGGGTAATTAAGAAAAAAGCAAAGAAAGAGAAAAACGAACATAATCTCACAGCGGAATGACAAAATATAATAATCAAATAATAGTTCATGAAGCTATTTACAAAATATTTGATTATACTTATACAATACAAAATCAGAGTTACACATGTCAGAGGTAAATAAATAATGCAACAGAACAGTATGAATGTAGTGGCATAAATATAGTAAATAATAGTAGCACAAATCTTCGTCTTCGTCCTCCAGAAATAAGGTCTTCAAATCCTGAAATGCTCAGGCTTACCCAAGCGAATTGAAAAGACAAAACACTCGAGACAGAACTAAAAGATCTTACGTAAGTTAAATCAACGGTAAATGAATATGAGTAGAACAGCGTCAGAGATGTTTATGGGGTATGACATCTCCTATTCAGTGTCTAACGTGAGTGTAGTAACTTAAGAGATGTTCGGCATTCACATCTCCTAAGGATCCATTAAACTATCTACTATGTAGTACAATACGCAATATAATATGTCTATAGTAAAGTAAAAGTATTAAAATAGCGTTAAGGCGTTACCCATATCCCCCTTAACATATTTTTTGGGTTTTTAAAATTCAAAGAAAAAGGATTTAAAATTTTCAAAGGAAAATGAATATATACAATTTTTTTTGGTTTTGGATTTTAATTTTTTTTAAATATGCATGAACTAATGCAACTAAATGAATGCAGGGGTTAATTACAAATGATTTATCCTAAGTTAACCCAAAATTGTATAATCACACATTGTCTTAGATAAACAAGATAGTTCTCAGCATGGTAACAGACAGGATTTATCGGTGCACCACGAATCACCGTAGCATTGCAGCCGAAGGTTTAAGTACCTTCAGAGGAACAATTCAGTATAATATTTACGAATCACCGAAATATTTATAACTGATTATTGCTCTGTCGTAGCCTAGATACCAGAAAATTAAATTGTTCAAAGAAAAATATTCAATTAAGTGTAATCAATGTCTAACTGTTATTATTAATAAAAATTCTAGAATGAAACGCAAAGCAGAAATTAAACGTGAATTAACAATGCAACTACAAATGGATTTTTTGTTTTTGTTTTTGATTTTTTGATTTTTTTTAAATGTAAGTAAACAGTAATGCAAGAAAAACAAAAACAATAGATATATACAATGCAAGGCAAATAAAAAGAAAATTATAAATAAGCAAGCAGTTATTTTTTTGGCGAGCTTAGCAAGCAGACAATTTATTTTAGCAAGCACTTCTGCTCCTTCTGCAATTCTGCTTTGACAACCTGAAATAAAACAAGATTATACACAAAATTTCTTTTTTTAGAACAAAAGTCAAATGAAGTCTAAGACAAACAAAAACATAATAATTTTTTATGAAAACAAAACGATTTACAATACAGAACTAAACAATCTATTTATTTTTCCTTTTTTTCTTTTTTAAAGAAACAAGAATATACTTGTATTAAAAGAAAACAAAAAGGATTTTATAGCAAAACAATTTTTTTAAGGATTAAACAAAAAAAAATTGGGCAAAATCTTTTTTTCTTTCTTCTAAATATCAAAAACAAAGGCAAGTTTTAAAGAGAATGACAGAATGGAAGCTTAAGCAAACAACAACCTCAAATTATCAATGATCTTGACAACGATTTTCTCAATTAACATTTTTTAAATCGAAGAAAAATTCGCACTTCCAGCAACCAGAATTACGGGTTCGCTCGTTGCAGTTGATTGGGTCGTGATGGTTGCGGTTGGTGCTCGAAGGCGGGTTGTAAATTTGGGAGATGGAGACGGCGATGTCAGTGAGGGGAAGTAAGTGGTGCTGAGGGTGTATGCTGCCAATTTTTTTTTTGTGAAGGAGGATTGCGGTTGATGACTGCAGGTTGGAGGCGATTGGTAGGTTTGGGTGATGAGGGAAATTCTAGTTAATTTTGGGTAGCTGTGAGGTGTGGTTTTAGTGATTGAAGATGCTTTCGATGCTTGCAGCTGTTTTGGTGTTCTGGGTGGAGTTTTGGGGTTGGGTTTGCGTCTGGCGATTGAGGATGAATTTTTTTTATCGAGTTGCGAATATGATTTATATGAAGCTCAAAGTTGTAGAGGAAGAGGGGGAGCTCGACTATCGATTTGGGTTTGCTTGATTGCAGTCGCAATTTTAGCCCAAAAGTGGGGGATGTGAATGTGATTTGGCTGTAGGCGAAGTTGCTGCAGAGGTGGTCGCCCTTTTTTTTAGGTACGGAATGACGCAGTTGAAGTCTGTGATGGTTGTCAGGTTGTGTATTTCAGGTCGAGGTGGTTCGAGTTGTGTGATGGAGGTAGCAAGGCAAGTTATGGTGATGGCAGGTTGGTGATGAGGGTTGCTGTTTTTGATGGTTGTGAATTGGCAGAGGAGTATGATAAAAGAAGATTGTGGTGTTTGTTCACTGACATGATGAAGTGTTTGGCAATGATGGTTATTGAATGAGGGATTGTCTGTTGTACTGCTGTGAAGGTTTTTTTTTCTTGTTTTTTTTGTTTGTTTGGGAGAAGTGATGAAATGTGGTATGTGGTATGAGACTGAATGATTTGAGGCAGTAATGTAGATGTCAGATGTCAAATTATTTTAAGAGGTGAAGGGTTGTAATGTATGGAAAGACAATTTCAGGTGATGCTAGAAGGGGGGAGTTGTGGTCTGTGCAGTGGTTGGCTTGAGGAATAGCTTGATGTCTGATGCTAGAAGTGATGGGATGGTTCTGTGTGTATCAAATGGTGGTAGTGGCTTTAGTTGGAAGTGATAGAAGCCGGTGAACGTCAGGAAGCTTTGGTTGAGAAATAGCGATGATGGTGGGTTGTAGAACAGTGATGAGAGTTAACAGAGAGTCGAAGTGAGGCAGTGCTCCGTTTGTACGTGAATGTTGTATGTGGAAGAGGTTGTAGAGAAGTGGGATCAATAGTGGCGGTGAACTTGAAAATGAATCTCGAAAGTGGGAGGGTGAACAAGTTACTGTATGAATATGCGCTTATATGTTTTTGTTTGATGATAAAACATATATATTCATTTAAATGTATTTGGTAATGTACTATTTTGTTTTTCATAGATTAAATAAATATTTGTTGAATAAAATAAATTACACAGAATTTGAATTCAAACAGATATTTTATTCAAACAAATATTTATTACAATCTTGAATAGTACAAATTCAAGTTCTCACTATACATATACAATTTTGATTACATCACAGTTATTTTTACACTAATAACCTCACTACATATCACTCACACTTGTATTTTATCTTCAACTTCATTCCAGTTTGAATCCAGTATCTGAGCAATCTGCAAAAATATTCACTAACGCAGTAAAATTGAAAAAGAAATATTTTTGCAATATAAAATGAAATATGATTTTTGAAAATATGATTTGCCTCAGTTATTTGGGTTGTTCGTCATCATTCACATTTGAATTCATCATACACGAACAATGTGACATGCACAGTGTATCACTGTACATGCCACAAGGCCGTGCACATCGATATACACTTGATCGATTTACAGGGACAGGTGAGCACAGGTCAAACCCAAATGAAAATCCGGGTTCAACTCACATGCAATATATTTAAAATCACAACACGAGCACAAGGTCAAACCCGAGTTTTTAAAACTGGGTTCAACACAAGGGCAGTGGACAGTACAAGCAAACAAATGCAACAGAAAACAACAGAGCATCAAAGCGCATGTATGCAGACCAGTGCCAACAATGACCAGACTCAAGAAAAGTTCAAGTCAGATCAACAAATATCAAAGACACAGTGCAGAACCAATTTTTCAAAGAAATGCCACCAAGATCATATGTGCAGAGAATCAAGTCGACCAGGTAGCAATGATGGTAATGCAACACAGTGCAGACACCAATGATACAAGAGAGGTGAAGCTCAATGCAACATAGTGGCAAATGCATATATATATATATATATATATATATATATATATATATATATATATATATATATCAAGTGAAGCATTTGTGTCAAAGGCATAGCAACTGCAAGAACATGAAAGCATAAAAACATGTATGCAAAATGGTGAACAATGAAGACCACTATGCAGTGGACATGAGTACAACTTGACTATCAAAACTCAGTGAAGCTCAAGTATAACACTGCAGAAGTTCAAATCAGTACAACAACTCAAAGCAATGAACAGAACATCAACTAGGCACATGCAGTAATAACCAGAATGGATGCAGATTACAAGACAGTTTGCAAGCAAATTCAAAGTGGAAGCACCACCAAAGACTCAACAGGGAACACATGTCACAAGCAATCAATGATCAGACTACCATGATCAGTAATACAAGCAAACAGCATAAGAGTGCATGCAACAGCAGTAAAGGAATCAACATATACAACAATGAAGAATGCTGAAGTGAATGAAGAGTAGTGTACAACAAAATGAAACTAGAGTGCAACAGGCAAACACAACAATGTAGCTGAGAACAATGGAACACAATTCAGATGACATGTCAAAGACCACAAGCAATCAGACCAAATGTAGAGAGATGAATCAACAACCCAAGTCAAGATGGAGCTACAAGAATGTACCAAGCAACCAGGCTACAACCAAACCTAGTACAGACCACAAGCTAACTACAATGAAGAAACCAGAAAAATACAAATACCAACTCAATGCAACTGACACAAACAACTACAAAACCAAAGTATGGAAGTATGACATGAAGCATGTACATGTGAGGACAGTGGGTACAAGAACAAGTCAAGATGAACAATGCAAACTAAAATAAGCAAGTATAAGATAATAGCAGCAATGTACATGTACCAGTGAAACTCAAGCAAGTGCACATCTAAACGAATATTGCAAGAGGCAACAAGAATGGCCAGAAACAAGTGCAACAGTGAATAGAAACATGCACTTGCAACAGAAAGTCAATGAAAATGGAACACTTGTAACAGAGAATAGTATTAATGCATAAATGACATCACAGCAAACAACTCTGTGCAAATGTGAAGCCAGAAGAACTACACAACTACAAGTACAGGGATGAATACAACATGATGAAGCAGTGGAAATGAGCAAGTGCATCAGTGAATAATGCAACATGGTAAAGGAGCAGTGAATAACAATGCAATGTTCAAGTGGAGACCAGAGAAGATGGCCAGAGACGAAGACTACAAGATGATCAACGACAATGCTACAGGAATGAAAACAGTGATGGCCGAAGTAATGCAGAGTCGTGGAGTGGTATACACGAAATCAAGTGTGTACAATTTGAAAAAGTCAAATTCGTATCTTTGAAAAAGTCAAAACAAATTGCCGCATGAATCAAGTTTAAATCGAACGCTGCACAAACAAGGCCGTGCGTATCAAGGTGTAGCTATATCAGGAAATCAAATAATTTAGGAAAGTATCGATTTGATTAGGGTATAGGAATTCATATAAATACCAACCCGCAAATCATCATCAAGTGTGCAGAAAATTCAATCAAACCCAAATATAAACCCAAACGTCGTCACCGACAATTGGTACCAAGTCGAAGTATTAAAATCCAAATTCATCATCGACATCGTGTGCAAAAAGAACGATTGAGTTCAAGTACGAAAAATCAGAAGCAAAAGCACAAATTACATACCGAAGCAACAACCATCGATCAACAGAGAAGCAAAGCAAACCATCGATCATCAGAGAGCCGCAAAACCCTAATTTCAGAAAGAGGATCGGCCGACATTATTTTCACAAGCCAGAGAAGTGGATCGGGTGGAAGAAAACAAGAGAGCCGGCCTTTATTTTTGAAGGGGCTTTTGTTTTATTTTATTTAGGGTTTAATTTTTAAAGGAGTTTTTTTATTTGGGGTTTATTTTAAAAGGGTTTTTTGTTTAAATTGTTTTGAGTTTTATTTGAGCAAAAATTATGGAGTCAAGTTTGTATTTTAATTTTTGCTCCTGCTTTTATTTTTGAAATCTGTTTTTTCTTTTCGAGTCAAAGTATTGGTAATCACCACCTAGGTTGTAGGTAGTGTCAGATTGTCTAGTTAGAATTAGTTCAGTGAGCAGGGTGTGCGAGTTTGCAAAACTCTATAGGCGGGAGCAGAGTTTGCGAGTTTTCAAAACTCTATAGGCGGAGTAGGGGGTGCGAGTCTATTAGATTGTTTGTAAGCGGGAGCAAGGGTTTGCGAGTCTGTTAGAGTGTTTGTAAGCTGAATACTGTTTAATTCTAATAGAAATCTGGGAATGCAGCAGTTGGCAGGGGTTGCCGAAGCTGGGTAAATTTTGTGTGTGATTTACTTTTCAGCATATTTATTTCATCAGTTTGTTTCTGTGTTTAAATCGAGAAAATTTGCTATAACCCTATTCACCCCCCTCTAGGGTTAATCTAGATCCTACAGTAACAACAGATGATATGGTATGTATCAGGTGTATGATATGTTGTGTGTTGGTGTTTAATTTGTTGTGATGTATGAGGAAGATTGAAATGGCTATGAGCTGAGGCAGTGTGGTATTTGCTGCTGATGAGGAATGGAGAAATGGTGGCAGGCAGATAACAGTCAGGGAGGTAAATGGAACTGTGGATGTTGGTGGATATGGCAGTGGTTTGTGGACAGGGTAGTATGTAAGGTGCAAGTTGATATGGTGTTTGTGAGGATGTTGCAACAGTTTTGTGTAAAGAGGTTTGGTGGCAGTTATGTGATAATCATAGGAGACGTGAAGTGGTAGAGCAGAGAGATAATCATAGGAGATGTAAAAGTGAATAGAAAATGCGATGACTTTTGTAATATATTTTTTTCAATGTAAATGCAGAAGTGTAAAAAGAAAATGAAACTGTAAAACGAGATGTAAATGCAAAATTGTAATGGAACAATTTATTTTCGAACGAAGTTATGTAATTTTTTTTATATAAATGCAAAGGCAAATGCAAATAGAAATGGCAACTAGCAAACAAACAAATGCAAACACAAATCACACAAACACTCAATAATTTTTTATTTTTTTTAAACGCAAACACATAAAAATTAAAATCACATAAAAATCAAACAAAAATAATTCGAATGATAGAAATTAAAATGAAAACAACTCTGCGGCAACGACGTCAAGAACTTGTTAATCAGCTAATTTTCTATCGGTTTAGAAAATAGTTGAAAATTTTCAAAATTAAAATTTACCGCAAGCGCACATCGTACACTTGTAGTATGTGGCGAATACAGGTCGATCCGCAGGGAATTGATTAATTTTAAAAATCTATTCAATCAAATTAAACCAAAGTCGAGTGAAAGTGAAGGTAGAGAATTAGAGAATTAACTAACTAACTAAAAGAAAAAAGAAGCAAATATAAGAGTTAAGTGAGAATTTAGAGAATAAATCCACTCTCTAGATAATGTAGTTCAACACATATGAAATCATGATATCTCTTTTATGGTCATTAGTGCTTTAATTGATGTGCTTATCATAAGTATGGCATATTTGTGCTATTGATTAGCCAACATAAGCCATCAAACTATAACACATCTCTTAAAGCACATACTAACTTTCATGAAACTTGGCAAAGAAAACGAAATCTATTTTAAGTATGGCCTATTAACTATTGATTAGAAATATAGACCATCAAATTTTAATTTCAAATCACTTTCTTATGCCATAATCATATTTTGATGAAGAGACATTTGTATTAGTTATTGTTTAAGCATAGCCTATTTGATGTCAACAATATAGGCTATCAAATTCAAAGCAAAAACAACAAATAAAACACTTTATTGATCATCATTAAGCACCAAAAGAGAGAATGAATTAACAAAAAGTTGAAGCTAAATAATTAGAAAGCTTCATTACCCCTAAATTGAAGGGGTTTAGCTTCTCACATTTTTGTCGTTTGATTAACAAATGTAGCTAACAACATGAAAGCAAAATAAAAAAAAAGGAAAATGAAAGCTAATTACTATTCTACTTGCATAAAATAAAAGAGACCTATAGTACAACATGAAAGGAAATAAATAAGAAAAGGAAAAGAACATGTATTAAATTGCATAAAAAAAGAACTACATAAAGAAGAAATGGCTAAGTAGCCATGAAAGAATGGGAGTATTCATTTTATTTTTCTAAGAGAAGAGAGCCTAAAAGAGAGATTAAGGAAGAAATGAGGTTACATGAACATAATGGGTTATTTATACAAGCAAGAAACCCTAATCCATAATTTGGGGAATGCCCAAACTACCTTTGAGAAAGTGTGCATGCCAAGTAATCATTAGCTTCTACTAATCATCATTTAAGTGTGCATGAAGCCATTAATTCCGTAAGCATGTGCATAGCCTCTAATTTGTACATTAAGGTGGTGGGTAGGTGTGGTCCTCCATGTTCTTCACTTTGATTTATTTCCATCTTCATTCCTTTGTATTCTTTTGTGCATGCATATGTCTTTATGAAATAGCTCCTATTTGAGATCAAATTCCTGCACAAATATATATAAATTTCCAATTAATTTTTCTCAAAGAAATATATGCACAAACGACCGTTTTCCCCATATGAAGATAGATATGTGACAATTTGAAATTACAATGGATTTTGGTTAAAATGTTAAAATACCCGATATGATCGTTTATTTAATTTAAATAGATTAAATACGATGGTAAAAGTATGCACATTTACATGCATATTACAATCAAACTATTCATTTCATTTCAATATACTTGGACCATTTTCAATTTCCAAATCGACACCAAACTCCAAACCTTTCAATTTAAAATTTTAATAAACTATTGAATTTCATATCGTTCTCAATTCATGTTCAAATATTAATTCAGATTACTCCAATTTCAAAATATTTCAAGTTATATTTCAAACAAATTGATTAGCCCAATTTCGATAGAATTTTATTTATACTTAAAAATTTTAACTTCAAACTTTCAACCTAACTTCTTAAAGCAATTCCTTTTAAACCAATTCCCATTCAACACAAAACATGATTTTCCAATAATACTTCAATTTATATAAATCAAATTTTATCTCAAAATATCATTTAATTAAATTCCAGAAATTAAGGATTTTAAAATCATTTAGTTTAACCAATCCGGTGTCTGTATATAATTCTCCACCATAGGGTCAAATGATACAGATATTTATCATTTCAATCCACAATTTAATATTTTACGGTTATATATCATTTCAAACCGCATTCCCAAATTAATATAAAAATCCATAAAATCGCTCGAGTCTATCATTTCAACCCATAACGATTTTTCCCTAATCTATAGATCGTTCGGGTAAATAGTGAACTTGCAGTTATAACGATATAAAACACAACATCCATCCATCCAATATCAACAATCAACATCCATCACAATCATCATCCAAATCAATCAATAAATATCAATGTAGGACCGATAGTCAATAGCAGGTATTTAAATGGCAACTTATATTCAATAATAAATTAAATAATGATTTAATTCAAATAAATTCAAATTAACTGAGATGATGATTAAAATATACCAAACAGCCATAAATAAATTTCTAATCACATCATAAACTTAATTTAGCAACATAAGAAATTTTAAAAGTTGTGAGTGAGCTAAAGCATTCACCTTTGAAATTAAATTGAATTTAAATCCAATTTAAGTTCAAAATTCAAATGGTCTCAGAATTCGTCCAAACCAGAGTCTGATGTCCGAAATTTTGATACGAACGCAGGGAACAAACCGCTCGTGAATCGGACCTCGTATGTGAAAGTTATGTGAGTTAGAAGCAATACGATTAAAATTAAAATTAAATAAAATAATAAAAACGCACCAGCGGGAAATCGCTACGTCACCGCCTCTCTACCAAACCCTAACTCATCTTCGTTCGCATACAGCACATTGACGACCGCCACCAAAACCTCCAATTCACATGCCGCACGACCACTACGACCACGCCAGACGACTACGCACGGAACGCCGACCTCCTCCCCAGTCATCGCTACACCACCGGCGCCGACCGACGCCCTAAAACCCACTGGCCACCCCTGCTAATCAAAACCCTAATCGAATTATTTCCGTTGATCTAGCCGTTCGATCATCCTCCAACCTAGTAGATAAACTCCCCTCCGTCCTCTCCATAACCCAGTATCCTTGATTCGACAATCGGTCGCAGTTGATCGCGACGAAAAGAACGGCCGAGAATTATTCCTTTAATTACGGTTACACAGAAATCCAAATTGAAAAACGAACAGAAAAAATCGACTTGCGCTCATCGAGGGCTTCAAATCGATATATAATATGATATAGTTTGATAAGTTTAGTTTTGGAATTAATTTGAATTTGAAAATTTAAATTTTTGAATTAGGGTTTGTCTGCCATTGGAACGAGGAGTTGAGAAGGACATAAAATTATACGTATTGAAATCAGAATTAAGAAATGACCTAGGATTTATAATGTTATGTACATAGGCATAACAAATTAGAAATGAATGGGCTCGACTGGTTTGGAAAGTAGAACGATAAACGACGCAAAAAGCCTGTTTCGACCCCGAAACATAAACGGGTCAACTCATATATCAAAATAGATGTTTTCAATGTTTTTAAACTCGATGGAACATGTTTCAAGTTCTAATTCCATCTTATGAAGAAGTTATGTTAAAATCAGCTTATTTCAAATTGATTTCAATTGATTTCAATTATGTTGATTTCTAAGCGTTTCGAGTCCGTACGATCAAATAACAAGTTCGATCGCTATGAAACTTGAAATCCTATAATAATTCACCGTTAGAGATCCGATGAAACTTGTTTCGTTGAAATTCGAGACAGTTGCCAAACTGGCTATTTTCACGTTAATTAAACATGTTACTATTAAATTAATTAAATCAAATTTTCAATTTCAATTCCATAATTAACAAATTTTATGATTTTTGATTTCTTAAACATTTACAGTACCTTAAACAATTTAGATATCAGTTCAAAGTTAATTAATTTACCAATTACCGTATTTAATTTCATTTCAGTAAACTCATTAATTATCAATCGAAATTCCAATAAATCCATTTATTTGATTTTAAATCTTTATACTCAATCAATTATTATTATATATACATAATTAACATTGTTTTATATTTCATTACAATTATATCCTCAACTTTCCATCTTTTATTTGTATTAATTTCTATATTTCAATTATATTGGATTTTTGTCAAAATTTACACATTAATTATAATTAAAGTCCAAACTAATTATTTACCTCAGTTTCATTTTTTATTAACTCAATTATTATCTTATGAATAAATTTACATTTTTATTCATTTTATTACATTCAAAATTTTCAGTTATTGTCTTAACTCACAACAATGTAACATTTAATTCTATTCACTTAATTGATTTCCAATTTAACTTAACAGACTAAATAAATAAGCAACGTATAAAACTGTCACCATTTCCCTTAATCACATTTATAAGTTTCTTATTTACAACCAAATGTTATAAATACTACATAACACCAATTTTATTCATTTTCCATTTATTATATATTATTTCATTAGTTAATTCAGTATTTACATTGGTTTCCATATATTCAATTTATATTCAAGTATAACATTTATATCATTTCAATTAATTGGAATTTTATCCAAATTTCTTAATAACTATCTTATATTAACATTATTACATTTTATTGTGGTTATTGTTTCACTAATAAATTCCAAATTTTTATTTCTTCCAATATTAAATCATAAAATCTTATTAAATTAATAATTTGAAATCATCAAAAATTATGAGTCTTTATAATACCTCTTCTCATTGTCCTTCAATTACCTATTTGCATGGGGTATCACTCTACCTTCTTGCATAAGAACAGCTCCTAACCCCATGTTGCACGCGTTGGTATAAACCATGAATGGCTTCGTCCCATCGGGAATGGTAAGTACTAGCGCACTAGTCAATGGCTCCTTCTTATCGAATGCTTCCGTGCATCTCATACCCCATGTAAAACCAAAATTTTCTTTGTTAAGCGATTTAGTAGGACCGCTATTCCTTGATAGATTTCCCATAATAACCCGCCAACCCGAGAAAACTCCTAATTATGGGGCATTCTTTAGAATCTTTATGTCTTGAATATCTTCCACCTTCGCAGGGTTAATAGAAAATCCTTTTGTTAGAGATAACATGACCGTGAAATCTCATCTCCTTCATCCAAAAGTGGTATTTTAAGAATTTATCTTTTAATTGGTGCCTTCTTAGGGTCGCTAGTACCTCCCTTTAGTGATTTTCATGCTTACCTTCACTTTTAGGGAATACTAGAATATCATCCACAACTACTACGACAAACTTATTTAGCTACCCCTAAAGACTCTACCTATTATATCTACAAAGTTTGCAGGGGCAGTCGTCAACCCAATAGACATTACTTCGCATTCATACAGTCCGCTTGGAGTGTGAGATCTTGTGCATGTTATCCTAAGCTATTTTCAATTTGTAAAATCTGGAGGCTAAGTCTAATGAAAAAGGATTTTGGCTCTAACAAGCTAGTCAAACAAGTCGTTTATTTCAGGTAAGGGATAATTATTTTTCTTGGTCATCTTGTTAAGCTCACGAAAGTCAATGTATAGCCTTAAAGATCCATCTGCCTTAGTGGCGAGATAATTGGTGCTCCCCATTATGAAATACTTTAGTCAATAAATCCTTTCCATAATAGCTCTAAAATATGCTTATCCAGCTCCCACCTTTCCTTGGGGGCCATATGCTTTAATGACAGCACGACAGGTCCAACATTCTTCTCCAAATTAATCCAAAACTTGAACTCCCTTTGGCGTGGAAAACCGGAGACTTCTTTAAAAACATCTAAAATGCCTTGGACTATGGGCATAGATGAGAGCTCATCTTGTGGTAGGCTAAGAGCATATAAATAGCTTAGCTCAACTGAGTTTTGGGGTACACAACGAACATCGACATCTCGCCCCTTTACAACACCTTAATCAAACATCCTCCTATTACAATCAAAGATAGCCCTGTAGTAAGATAACCAATCCATTACTGGGATAATTCCATACCTCTCAAAACCAAGAATATATGCATTACATGTAAAATCGACATAACATATGTCTTTAACTAAGCCTATACAAATTAAAGAAAGATATCTCGAACCCCTAACAGGATTTGACATGATTATTGGATTGGTGATAACTTGGGTTTTAGACTTAAGGACTTGACTACGTTTTTAGCTATGAATGAATGAGATGCTCCTAAGTCAAATAAGGTATGAATAATACTTCTGGAGATAATAGTTCTACCTTCCAATGCGGTGTTTTCTTAGTCTCTAGGAGGAGGTCTACTTAATACAGGTACAACCTCGGTGGCATAAACTTGGCCATTTTATCCAACCTTTGCTGGCTTGGACATTGATTCTTGTAGTGTCCCTTCTCATGACAGTGATAGCATCTTCCCTTAAACTCTTCCCTTAACAAACTCACTATGCGGTCCTTAGCACATGCACTTTCTTCTGATACTACGACATGTCATATTCCCTTGCTTGATCTTTCCCTTTGCCTTCTTATTTGATAGAGTTAGATGTATGTCATAGGAGCAATTATGTAATTTGTTACATATATTTAACATGATAACCAATCTTATTCAAACCAAAAGGTGTTTTATTTCTATTATATACTTGATATAATATGTTATATTAATTAATAATTTAATTAAAAGTATATTTAACTAAATAATCCATAAACTGTATGTTTTCTGATAGTAGTTGCAATGTGTTGTAAAAATGAGTAATTTATCACAATGAAAGCAAATATATCATTTAAATATTCCTAATCAAGATGTATCGAGACTACGGTTGATCCGTTCAAACTAGAGTATGAAATGCTCTCCAAATATTAGACAATGTATCATTAATGATCGTTGTGGGCACCAAGGGGTTACATACTATAGTTATTGGATAACTACGGAATGATTCACTCGATAGTTTTCTGTTGGTTAATATAGCTAAGGTCAAGTAGAGAATATCGTTGTAACTAATTTATATGGTTCTTTCAACTTGAGATATTATTGATCTTCAATGTGGAAACTCCGCTTTGGTTATATTTAAATCGTGGCACGACGTCCATCGAACGAATATACTTTGGTCGAGTGGAAGCGTTGGAAATGAAATACTATTCAAGAGAGGATTCGTCTCCTCGGTTATATTAGGTTAGTATCATGGTCAACTGAAGTCAACTCAAAGCCAAAGTCTTTGACCAGAGCAGTTCGGTTAATAATAATTGCTATTATTGAACCAAAGAGTATATGCTTGGACCATAAAGTTAAACGTAGACGATATTGGAATTATGACCATCACCAAACTCCATAAGTCCTGATGTGATATAGTTTTGACAAAGAGAATTGGTGCAAATAATTATCACTATCAGGTACCACTTATAATAAGCAATTGAATTTTACGAAAAGATGTGTAAGCGATAAATTCAGCCAAAATGTTACACCACCTACTAAGTGACGTGTGAACGTTAATATTCGAATAGTTCAATAATAATGGCTGACTGAATTTACACCTTTGAGTTGCACAACCATAATGATGAATTCTATGAAAAACCACATGATTTAATTAATTTATAAATTGTTGTAAATTGATTAAATTTATTTATATTTAAGAAATATGAATTATTATTTATTTGATGTTTGGAAGTTGTTTTTAATTGTTTTAATGCATTTATAAAAGTTATGTTTCATGCATTGATACATGACATTGATGTAATTTAAAGATAATTGCATGAAATGCTTTATGGAAATTTTATGTCTTTTGACGACATAATTTATGGAAATTTTATGTCATTCGATGACATACCATATGAAAAGAAAGTATTGGAGAGAGAAAAACAATCAAGGGAATTAATTAGCGAAGTTTTAATTAAAAAATGCAAAAGGTGTCATTCTTTCAAATAAAACCTATTATCTAATTCATTCTATATGTACAATTATTTCTTTCTTATTCATTTTTTCTTCTTCTCCCCTTAACTTCTCATGCCAGAAAATAAAACTAAATTTCCAAAATCTTTCAACTCCAAATAAAAAGATCAAATAAAAAAAAACGGTTCATCCATCTCTTGCAAGGATATGATGGGGATCTTGAATATATGAGGAAATATCATCATTCAAGGTATGAATTCTAGGCGACATCCTAAAGACAATTCATTTTCAAGGTATGCTTCAAGGCTTTGGGTAATAAGATCAATTCACAAAAGCTAAGAGCTTTTGATTCATCATTCAAGGTGTGATTAGATGACAAATTCTCAAGGTAATTTCTAATTAATTTATTTACGTATTATCTATATTCATATGCTTGGATTTGTGCGATTTATTTATATTTATATTGACTATATTGTAACATGAAAATTGATAACCCCTTTCTCAGTTAAAAGTATGTCTATTTTTTTATTTCATTCACATCTACATTTGTTATCTTTCGCATTTCAATAATTATAAATCAATTTCTATTGAATTATATTTTATGATATGTACATACACAATTTCAAATGAGTTGTAATTTAATTCTTATTTTAAATTTAATTTCTATTTTTGCATGATTAATGATTACATACAATCACCTTGAATATTGTTTTGCAAGAATGAAAGGTTTTGATCTAAAATTTTAAATGGGCTTTTTATGTAATTTTAAATTATATATATATATATATATATATTGTAAATTTATAGTTTCATAAAATTTCCAAACCCTTGTTTCATTTCCAATCTAAAAGTTCAATTTAAGTTGTTAATTTAAAATGAAATGTAAACTATCACACTGGAATTTTAATTATAAAGTTTTGGTTTTATATTACATACGCATGCTTATGTAAATATATGTATGTATAAAAATAAACTACAAATATTTGTATCTTTAATTGCTAATGTCTGGTTTAACCCTTTTAAATTTAAAAGTAAGGCAATTACATATATACATTAATTATTAGTTGATGTTTATGTCATTGTATCATAATATCTCTTGCATGTAAAAACAGTGTTGTACTAATTGAATTTGTTAAAAGGGAAATTGAGTAAATCAACGATTCCACCTTTCGTTTCCTACCTTATCGGATCCTCATGTGATTGTAATCAATTTATTTTTATTTATTCCTACTTATGTCAACATTCAATCTTACTTACTTTTTTCTAGCATTTTGGTCATACAAATTAAGTATTAATATATTTGATATATTCATACTTTTCATATCTTAAACTTAATTAATTTAGATGTAAATTAATAAAGAAAAACTTTCACTCAATTAGTGTTATTTAATATATTAATTAATTCAATTAGAGAGCGGGAGAAATAAAAGATTTACCCCTCTTCATATTTTGACATATCTTCCCTTATTTCTTGCATAATGGAAGAGAAGAAACTGAAAGGTTCCCTTCTCTAAATTCATTCCACAATTTTTTATTACATATATTAGCACTATTTATATATTTACATAAATGGATGCATTGATACATCCATTATAATGCTATAAATTAAGTTACATTCAAATCTCCAATTTAACAATTTGAATAAAATAAAGATTTTATTTAAAAGAAAATTTAGATAAGATCTGAATATATTTTGACTTCATAGGCACATTGATAATCCAAAATGGTAAAAAAAAATTGAAATTCACCTATTTCTTCCACCGCGGTTGGCCCAATTTCAACAATGGTATCAAAGCCCAATAGCCTATGTGGTCTAAATTAGTCGTGTTAGGGCTAATTAATTAAGCATGCGCACTTAGTACGATGTCTAGAAAGATGATGTCTAGGATTGGAATTGGACAATCAAGCAGCCTATCCTACCTGGTTACCTACTTAGTAAAGTGAGCCCAAAGGTTGTCCCTAATAGAAAAGACCCAATTTGATTTGGGTCTTAGACTAATATTCAAAGTAGTTTTGAAGATTATGACAAGATTTAAATTTAAAAGTTAAATTTAAAGTAAAAACATGTTTATTATAAAAATTTATAATATCACATAAGTTTTTTAAATGGTGAAAACGTAATTAAAGGTCAAAAAAGTCTAAAACTATTCAAGTGTTAATTTTAGAATTTAAAATTTATTAATAAGATTAATGAAATAAATTAATTAAGCAAGTTGATTAATTAATACTTATATGCATGTGTTTTATATATTGATATATGTTATGTTATTTTAAAGTGTTTAATAACATAAGTATACATATATGTATATATAAGATAATTTCGATGTTAATATAATTTAAATAAATCTGTTTAATTAAATAAATTAATTAAACATTAATTAATTAAATAAAAGTATGCATATATAAGATATATATGTTACCGGTTATAGTAGATAAGTCCAATATAAATATTGTATTGGAATACTAGTATAAAATTAATTAGATGGTTAATTAATTAATATTAATTGAATAAGATATAATTAATAAAATATTACATACAAGACTATCATATAAGTATATGAAATATAAAATGTAGGATCGATTTCACCCTAGAGGGGGGTGAATAGGGTGATAGTGTTAATTATAAAAATTAATTGCAGAAGCTTATTATTTCAACACAGATCACAGATTAATAGCAGCACAGAAAAATAACAAAATAAGAAAATGCAGAACTAGAACGACACAGAATTTACCCAGCTTCGGCAAAACCCTGCTTACGTGCTGCCCCCAAGGTTTCTACTAGAAATTAGATAGTCAGACGCTTACACACGTAAACTCGCGACACCCGCTATCGACTAAAGCTAACTCTACGCTCAAAACCCTACCACAACTCAGCCACTGAGTTGCGTATTCTCAAACTACGCCACGTAGTTTGTCCCCTAGTCACACGACTAGAAAATTAAACGGTTTAAAAAGAAAATACAAATTAAAAACAATTTAAAATTAAAATAACCCTATTTAAAATTAAAAGCCCTTATTAAAAATGCCGGCCCTATTCTCTTTTTATAGTTCGGCCCGTTCCTCTTTTTTTTTTGAGATAGCAGCGGCTCTCTTCTCGTCTTTGCAAATTAGGGCTTCGTCCCTTCAATCCAATTTAGTGTTTTGAAACAGAAGCTGTCGACTTTAAATTGATCAAATTAGTGATTATTCGTGTAATATTCCGGAATTTCGGACAATATAAATTTGATAATCTGTGTTTAAATTTATATTGAATTGATAATTTTTGTTAATAAATTGGATTTGATTCTATAATCTTCTTTATTTAAATATTTAATTTGTAAAATTATTTTTAATGAGTTAATAAATCTATTTTCTATTTAATAATGTATATGTATTTGTATATATTTTAAATAGATAAGTTGTTCTTAATTAAATTAGTATACCATAATTTTAATGTTTTAAAAATGGAAATTTTGATTTGTTTTTAATTTAAACTTTTCAAAAATATTTAATAAAATACTATATGATTTTAAATATGTAAGATAAATATTTTATTGGTTTAAAGTTTCATTTTAACTTAAGTTTGTATATTAAAATATGTTACATACATGTTTGTGTAATTCTTTTTAAATTATTAATTGATAATTTTGATTTGTAAATTTAATTTGAAATTTAAAATACAATTTAAAATGTGAACATGTATTCAATAAGTTACAAACTCTTGTGTAAAATTGTTTAAAAGTTTCTTTTTCAAATAGTTAATTTGTATATTGTTTTCATAATACTTTGTCTTGTTCTTTAAAAATAATTTACTAAGTTTAAACATTCATTGAGCTTAATTTTTCTTTAACATTTAATTAAGATAACATAACATTTATAAAGACATGTGTAAGTTTATCAAAGCATAGTTAAACATGTGTTGATAGCTTAGGACAAGTGTCAGTTTTATTTTAATTTTTCTTTTAATTCATTAAATATGAAATTTCCTTTATATAAACTTACTTCTTCATTCATATTTACGTTTTACATTCCTTAATCAAAAGAAAGACCAAATTTCATTTTCCATTTCCATAATCAGAAAGCTGCATACACCAAATTTCATTCTTCCACATCCATAATCAAATTTGCAATACTTCAAACTCAAGTATATTTGCATTATTCACTCTTCTTAAAAATCATTCCCTGCAACTCCTCTTTTCAAAAATACAAGTCTGCATCCTCCAAAATACAAAACCTGCAGTTCTTCTGGAACATGCAAAATTAGATCATAGCAACGTGTAATTGAATCTGGAAAGGGAAAAGACCTGCATTAATTCATTTTTTTCAAAACTCTGGAACATGCAAATTATATCAAGTCTGCATCCTCTAAACAAAGCCTGTAGCTCCTCAAAATGCAAAATACAAACCTACATGTTCTTGTTTACTGAAACAAAGGCCGATATGCAACAAACTAAAACATGCATTCAATCTGGAAATTAAGCAAGATGTCTGCATACATGAATTTTCAAATCCGAAGCATCAAGTTGGAAGCAAGTTTAAAAGGCATATTACAGAGGGTGTTCTGCATGTTCAATCTGTGCTCTGCATCTTGCAACTGCAAGTGAGTAACACCTAATTTAAAATAAATTAAGTAGGATTGCATGCTTGTTTTTCCGTTGAGTTAAATTTTTGTATATGTTTTTTTTAACTGCCTGTGTATATATGAAATGCAATGCATGTCTGATTTCCAAGGTTCTGATTGTTCTAGTTTAAGTTCAAATTTGATAAATAGTTTTTCTTTTCTTAATCTGGTTGCTATTATGGATTAGCATTTGAATGGAATTTGTTTATTACATGGTTAAATAAATTTTAAAGGCTTTTATAAGTTGTTTAGTTTCTGTGTTGTCTGAAACACAAAACACAACTAAATTCTGTAAAATTGAAAAAAAAATTAGGTATCATGAATTAATGTTTCAAGTTTATCAATAGAATCATAAGTGAATTCAAGAATTTTTAAACAAAAATTTCAATTTATTGTGTTGTAAATATAGTGCGGTCTTAAGAACACTGTATTTTACATTTTAGTCAAGTTCAATTGAAGCTTGCATTGGATTTGAGTGAATTTGATTCTGGAGTTAGTGTAGCTATCAATGATCATGGGAATTTTTTTTTTAATTGAGTTGAAATTGGGTTTTGATGTTGAAATTTGGGATTTTTGGATATGAACCCTAGTTTACTGGGTTTAGGAAAAATTTGATGCTGTGGCTTTAATAGTGAATCGAGTCCAAAGATATTTTGGGTATTGATAGTTGATGTGTTGAAGGAGTCATCGCCGGAGTTTGGATGGAGTTGGTGGCCGGAGGCGTGTAGGGTCGCCGTTGACAGGTTTGGTTGAGTTTGCTGACATCTGTTCCAGGTTTTGGTTCTAAACTTGAAATTCAAATTCAAGTTGAGTTTTGGGAATTTGAGGTTTGAAGGGAGTTGTGGGTTTACTGATCGATGTAGGATGGCCAGAGTTGATGGCCAGTGATGGCCGGAGGAGGAAGTGGGTGCATAGTGATAATGTTGTGCAGGTTTGTGATGTTTGTTGGTTGCAGGTTTTTGTCTCGGGATGGTCTCGGGATTTTTGTGGGGAAACTCGAAGTAAGTGGGTTACTGACCCAAATTAAAATGGGGTTGCTCGAGTGTATTTATATTTCAGGTCTCAGCAAACAGAACCTGTTCTGTTTTAAGAAATGTAAAAAGTCAAGTTTAAATATAAACTAAAAGTTTAGCTTAGGATTTAAACCTGAATCTAAAGATGAATTCAAATAGTTTGAATTCTGATTTGAAATAATTTGGATTAAGGAATTCAAGTTTGGTTTTAAAAAAGAAAACAAAAAATAGGAAAACCTGTTTCCAGTTTTATAAAATTTGAAATAAATACAAACTAAAATTTTAACTTAGGATTTTAAAACTGAATTTAACTTTGAATTTAAATAAGTTTCAATTCTGGTCTTTTGAAATAATTTAAATTCAGAAAATTTCAAGGTTTGGTTTTTAAATAAAACAGAAACTGTTTCTGTTTTTAAAAGTAAAGATAAAGTTTAAGTTGCAAATGGAAATTTACGCTGAGTTTTTAAAATCTGAAATTTGGATATGAATTCAAATTTGTTTGTCAGAGATTTATATTCATTTATGTTTTAAAATTTAAATTTGATTTTCAAACTCACAAGTGTAAATGCATATGTGATTTGCATTTGAATTGAAAGGTTAAATATTTAAATTAGAAATTCAACGTGAATTCAAATCTGAGTTTTTAAATCTGGAATAAAATTTAAACTTCAGATTTTTAAAATAAAGGTTTAAATTCAAATTGCTTTTGAATGATTAAATGATTTGCATTTCAAGTAAGGGTGTAGATTGTAGGAAGAAATTTAAAAGAGTTAAAACTAAAATGAGTTTGGAAGTTGCACTTCAATTTTGAAATTTTAAAGTCATTTTAAATTGATTTGAATTTAAATTGAATTTGTAATTTAAATTGTTTTAACTTATTAATAAGTAGATGTTTCTTTTAAAATATATGATAAAAAGTTTTGAATTGTTTTAAAATCTTATTTAAGATGAATTTGAGTCTTAAATTAAAATGAAGTTAAATATTTAATAAGAAATATTTATCTAAAAGATAAATAAAATTAAATGATTGGTAATTAAGATGAAAATTAATTATTTAATTAATTAATTATGTGGATGTTTAATTAAGTAATTAATGATTTTTTTAAGTTAATTAATTAGATTTGAGATTAATTGTTTAAGGTTAATTAATCTATAAATAAGGTTGATTAATTAAATTTTAATTTATGATTAAGATTTATTTAATCAAGTGATTAGAGATAATTAAGATTTTAATTAATACTTAATTAATTAATAATTAAAGATTAATTAAATGATAATTATAAGTATTAATTAATTGATAATTAATAATGATTAATTTAAGTTAATTCTTAATTAAGTAATTAAGGAATGTTAATGAGGGTCATTAAGTTAAGATTATTTAACAATTAATTAATGTGATTAATTTTGATAATTAATTAGATTAATTAATAATAATCAATTGTTTATTACTTATGAAAGTAATTAATGAATTAATTACTTGGTGTAATTAATTTAATTTATGTGATTAGTTTAGATTAATTAAGTTAAATTAATTCAAACATTTGTTGATTGTTTGATAATTACTTTAGTAATTTATGAATTTGTAATTACTTGAGGAAGTAATTAATTAATAATTACAGGATGTAATTAAAGATATTTGATATAGAAGTAAATTGGATTTAAATTACTTTGAAATTAATCAAGGGGATTAATTTAGATAATTAATTAAGAATAATTAATTATGGGATGAGTAATTAAAGTAGTTAATTACTGAATGGTTATTAATCATGGGTGATTAATATATATGTGGATTAATTTTAGATTAATTACTTATGTAATTAATTTATATTTAGAATTTATTAAATGTAATTAGAATCGTTAATTAATTAGTTAATGATGTAATTTGAAATTGATTAATTAAGGTATAATTAATAATGAATAAATAATTAATGTAATTAATTTTAGTTAATTAATTAATTTAGTAATTACAAGTTAATTATTTGCAAAGGGTTTAAGTAATTAACTTGTGTGATTAACTTATAAGCTAATTACTTAATGTAATTAGAGATAGTTAATCAATATTAATTGAAATGTTGAGATGATGATTTATAAATTGATTTGAAATCAATGGATGGTTAAGTTAAGCAGAATTTTAATGATGAAGTAATTAATTTAATTCATTTTAAATTAATTAGAGATTGATTAATTAATTTAATTCATTTTAAATTAATTATAGAAAGTGTGATCATTAGATCATTGCTTATGTTTGATGAATGGTATTGGTTGCCTGGTATGGTTTATAATCTCAGTTATGAGATGAGTAGTGTATGTGATATGAATGCATTGGTTGCTTTTGGATGATAATATGGATTATTTGATTATGATATGAATTATCTGTTGATAATGATAAGGTTGATTATCTGTTGTGTTATGAATTATCTATCTGTGTATATTTAGATAATGAATTGAATTGTTTTAAACTTAAAACAACTTCGACCTAAAAGACACGCTTTGGATTTCGATGAGACCGGGATCGGGTTTCCATATTTGGACATCCAAAAACCACATCGATTCCAATTAAACGTTAGGTCGTTAATCCAAGTGGAGCGAGTGAAGACTCGAGGTGTAAGGGCTATACGTCAGTATAACTCTGTGGGTGATTCCGTAATGAGTTTGACGGAATAGTACTTATAGATTCGAGATGGTGATTCAGAGTGCAAGGGTTATTGTTGTTAACTCTGAGGGTGATTCCAAAATGAGTGTAACGAGATAATGCCTTCGGTTTCGTTCGAACCCGGAACGAACTTGTATGGATTGAATGCTTTCAGAACATCGTCAGGTGGATGATGAGCATTCTAAGATTGATATGTCTTATAAAGGTAATCGTAACCTCAAGCCTCATCAACCGGGAATGGCTAAAACAGGGGAGGTGCAGCAAAGCTTCGTGGATCGCCCCCACTTGAGAGTAAGATTTACCCCTGTCTAGAGGTCCCTTTATATTTCGGCTGTGTGGACGGTTGATCATGACAACCGTCGGGGTTGTCTTATTCGGAACTGTTCAGTAAGGAACGGGTCCGGCTTTGTATTGCAGGGGAATTAGGGTGGCTCCTCGGTACGGTGATCTAGGCCACATACTGTGACGGGCGGTACCCCAGTAGCCCTGCCATTGTATGGAATCCAAAACCCAATAAGTGCCAACGGTTTTGATTGTATTACCCACTTTTGTGGCTAGTAGCTGGAATTTAATAGATGTAACAATTTCGGCTATTTCTTATTTACTTGAAAACCCTAGACACTATTATAATATCATCAGATTTCCTATCAAATGTTTTGTTTAGCGTAAGGTAAAAACTTTTCCATGTTTATGTGTGGGAAGTCTTACGTGATACCTTTCTTTCAAAAGGTTTTAAAAGTTAAGCAACTTTAACCTGTTACTCACACCAGACCCATGTCTGACCCGGAGTTATTTCTGTTTTTCTTTAACTCTTGGGTACTCAAATATTTATGAGTAGTCAAGGGAATTCAGGTTAGGATTCAGGTTAGCTTTGACGAATTGTGGAGGAGCATATGGAGCAGGAGGCTTCTGCGTATAGTTATATAGTTCCGCTGTGTTGGTATCTATGAGTGTTTCTGTATTGTGATTGAGTTGTAATAACTAGACAGGTGTTTATAACTGTCTAGTATGTGTTGTATATGTCTGTGTAACTTTGATATTTGATGTATACTATGTTATACTTATGTTATTAATATAATTTATTCGTTCAGCTGTTGAGATTCTAGTGTTGTTTCTTCTTTCTCTTCTTTCTTTCTCTTTTCTATCCCTTTCTTTCTTAATTGATGATGCGATTTTCCGGCAGTGGAAAGTCGGGTCGTGACTGTTGGTATCAAGTGTTAGGTTGAGTGAATACCTAGGCTCTGTAGTAATGTCTATCTTGAGAGAGCGTATTTGTATTTTTAATATATATATATATATATATATTTGGTTCTACCTATTTGTTGGTTTACCTATTCGGGTTTTTCCAATATAAGTTATAAAGGTAGATGAGGTAGAAGTGTGTGTAACACGACTACCATTGGTTGGAGTTTGAATGTTTGAGGTTGGAAGTGTATTTGTCGAGACTGTAGACCTAATATCGTCTCGAGTGAGTTCTGTTGAAGGACTTCATCGATCTCTGAAGGAAACCTGTAAAGGTTCGGAGTTCATCTTTGAAGTGCAGAATTGAGTTTGGATCTGTCGATTGGGCAGAAGCAAGCAAGTAAAGGTGTCTTGATATCTCAGGAAGTAGTAGCTGCGTGATGAGATGCAGTGACTATGGATATTTCCGAAGATGTTTCTTTGGAATAAGAGTAAGAAGTGAGTCTGTTCGGTGATGTGGCCGAGTTTAGCTGAGTGTTCTGAGTCGATATGGAGTCTTCTGGCTGAGTAGTATTTCTAAAGTGGAGTTCAGAAGCAGCAGAGTGGATCCGTTTCTCTGGAAAGTTGGCTAAGCCAGCATAAGCTGTTCTGGTTGGTAAATAGAGAGCAGTTTTCTTTGGTGTTAGGCTGAGTTGATCGCAAAAGTGACTTGCGATAGTTTGTTCTCTTGTGTTTGTTGGAGATTTTCCGGATTTCTTCCAGGAAGTCAGAAGTTTGTCTGCATCTGGAGATCGAGTTTTCTTTTCAGGATTGGTACAGGTGGTTCAGTTAGTAGATGGATGGTTCCTTGAGATAGAAGTTGGTGAAGTAACTCAGGTTTAGGAGGAACATCTGAGTTTTTCTTTATGGATATATGAAACCATATTTCTGTGCTGGGTTGTCTAGTCTGTGCTTATGTTCTTCATCGGCATTTTCTTCTGTTTCGGATCAGAGTTGTGCAGCGGAAGCAGTTTGGGGGTATTTCTGTTTTGTCTTTTCCGGATAAGGAGAAGTTTGTTCTGTCTTCTGTTGTTGAGAAGCAGGGTTTGTGTTCCTGGTTTTTGATTGATCTTGAGGAGATCATTGGATTGTTTTTGATTCAGTCTATTTCTTATGGAATCAGCATAGAGTTAAGCTGATTAGGAGTGATGTTGGTAGCCCAGGATCGTCCGAAGAGTTTTTATGGATATGAGGCAGAGAAATTTGGATTTTGGAATCGGAGATTTGATTTGAGATAAGTTATTCTCTGATCAATGGAGCTATAAGATTTATAGGGTCTGAAGCTAGCTCCGAAGTGTTTTGGTTTCTTCTGCGATTGGTAAGATCAGTGTTTGGTTTTCTTGAGATGAATTGCCAGTTAGGATAACTGGGATTCAGGGTGTTTCACGTATCTCTGAGGGAGTACGTGTTTGATATTTCTGGTTGTAGGAACCAGCAGTTTAGGATGGATTGGTTGTTGAGTCAGACTCGTTTGTAGTCTGATATTCTATATAGAATTGTTATTAGGAGCTCTATAAGTTAATAGCATTGATTGATTGGATTCTAAAGAGCGAGTATCCCGATATACATATATACCGGGGAAACTCGTAAAGTCTTATCCAAAATTCTTTTGGATAATTAGATTTGTTCTGATTGTGTGAATTGGTTGCATTGATTGTTGGCATATGATTAACATATGCTGTATTTTAAAATAAAATCTGTAAATAGATTATTAAATTACCTTTGTTTTAAATTTCGGGGACGAAATTCTTTTAAGGGGGAAGGATTGTAATATCCCGGAATTTTGGACAATATAAATTTGATAATCTGTGTTTAAATTTATATTGAATTGATAGTTTTTGTTAATAAATTGGATTTGATTCTATAATCATCTTTATTTAAATATTTAATTTGTAAAATTATTTTTAATGAGTTAATAAATCTATTTTCTATTTGATAATGTATATGTATTTGTATATATTTTAAATAGATAAGTTGTTCTGAATTAAATTAGTATAGCATAATTTTAATGTTTTAAAATGGAAATTTTGATTTGTTTTTAATTTAAACTTTTCAAAAATATTTAATAAAATACTATATGATTTTAAATATGTAAGATAAATATTTAATGGTTTAAAATTTCATTTTAACTTAAGTTTGTATATTAAAATATGTTACATAAATGTTTGTGTAATTCTTTTTAAATTATTAATTGATAATTTTGATTTGTAAATTTAATTTGAAATTTAAAATACAATTTAAAATGTGAACATGTATTCAATAAGTTACAAACTCTTGTGTAAAATTGTTTAAAAGTTTCTTTTTCAAATAGTTAATTTGTATATTGTTTTCATAATACTTTGTCTTGTTCTTTAAAAATAATTTACTAAGTTTAAACATTCATTGAGCTTAATTTTTCTTTAACATTTAATTAAGATAACATAACATTTACAAAGACATGTGTAAGTTTATCAAAGCATAGTTAAACATGTGTTGATAGCTTAGGACAAGTGTCAATTTTATTTTAATTTTTCTTTTAATTCATTAAATCTGAAATTACCTTTATATAAACTTACTTCTTCATTCATATTTATTTTTTACATTCCTTAATCAAAAGAAAGACCAAATTTCATTTTCCATTTCCATAATCAGAAATCTGCATACATCAAATTTCATTCTTCCACATCCATAATCAAATTTGCAATACTTCAAACTCAAGTATAATTGCATTATTCACTCTTCTTAAAAATCATTCCCTGCAACTCCTCTTTTCAAAAATACAAGTCTGCATCCTCCAAAATACAAAACCTGCAGTTCTTCTGGAACATGCAAAATTAGATCATAGCAACATGCAATTGAATCTGGAAAGGGAAAAGACCTGCATTAATTCATTTTTTTCAAAACTCTGGAACATGCAAATTACATCAAGTCCGCATCCTCTAAACAAAGCCTGTAGCTCCACAAAATGCAAAATACAAACCTACATGTTCTTGTTAACTGAAACAAAGGCATGCATGCAACAAACTCAAACATGCATTCAATCTGGAAATTAAGCAAGATGTCTGAATAATGAATTTTCAAATCTGGAAGCATCAAGTTGGAAGCAAGTTTAAAAAGCATATTACAGAGGGTGTTCTGCATGTTCAATCTGTGCTCTGCATCTTGCAACTGCAAGTGAGTAACACCTAATTTAAAATAAATTAAGTAGGATTGCATGCTTGTTTTTCTGTTGAGTTAAATTTTTGTATATGTTTTTTTTTTAACTGCCTGTGTATATATGAAATGCAATGCATGTCTAATTTCCAAGGTTCTGATTGTTCTAGTTTAAGTTCAAATTTGATAAATAGTTTTTCTTTTCTTAATCCGGTTGCTATTATGGATTAGCATTTGAATGGAATTTGTTTATTACATGATTAAATAAATTTTAAAGGCTTTTATAAGTTGTTTAGTTTCTGTGTTGTCTGAAACACAAAACACAACTAAATTCTGTAAAATTGAAAAAAAATTAGGTATCATGAATTAATGTTTCAAGTTTATCAATAGAATCATAAGTGAATTCAAGAATTTTTAAACAAAAATTTCAATTTATTGTGTTGTAAATATAGTGCAGTCTCAAGAACACTGTATTTTACATCTTAGTCAAGTTCAATTGAAGCTTGCATTAGATTTGAGTGAATTTGATTCTGGAGTTAGTGTAGCTATCAATGATCATGGGAATTTTTTTTAATTGAGTCGAAATTGGGTTTTAATGTTGAAATTTGGGATTTTTGGATATGAACCCTAGTTTACTGGGTTTAGGAAAAATTTGGTGCTGTGGCTTTAATAGTGAATCGAGTCCAAAGATATTTTGGGTATTGATAGTTGATGTGTTGAAGGAGTCATCGCCGGAGTTTGGATGGAGTTGGTGGCCGAAGGCGTGTAGGGTCACCGTTGACAGGTTTGGTTGAGTTTGCTGACTTCTGTTCCAGGTTTTGGTTCTAAACTTGAAATTCAAATTCAAGTTGAGTTTTGGGAATTTGAGGTTTGAAGGGAGTTGTGGGTTTACTGATCGATGGAGGATGGCCAGAGTTGATGGCTAGTGATGGCCGGAGAGAGGAAGTGGGTGCATAGTGATAATGTTGTGCAGGTTTGTGATGTTTGTTGGTTGCAGGTTTTTGTCTCGGGATGGTCTCGGGATTTTTGTGGGGAAACTCGAAGTAAGTGGGTTACTGACCCAAATTAAAATGGGGTTGCTCGAGTGTATTTATATTTCAGGTCTCAGCAAACAGAACCTGTTCTGTTTTAAGAAATGTAAAAAGTCAAGTTTAAATATAAACTAAAAGTTTAAGCTTAGGATTTAAACCTGAATGTAAAGATGAATTCAAATAGTTTGAATTCTGATTTGAAATAATTTGGATTAAGGAATTCAAGTTTGGTTTTAAAAAAGAAAAAAGAAAACAGGAAAACCTATTTCCAGTTTTATAAAATTTGAAATAAATACAAACTAAAATTTTAACTTAGGATTTTAAAACTGAATTTAACTATGAATTTAAATAAGTTTCAATTCTGGTCTTTTGAAATAATTTAAATTCAGAAAATTCAAGGTTTGGTTTTTAAATAAAACAGAAACTGTTTTTGTTTTTAAAAGTAAAGATGAAGTTTAAGTTGCAAATGGAAATTTACACCGAGTTTTTAAAATCTGAAATTTGGATATGAATTCAAATTTGTTTGTCAGAGATTTATATTCATTTATGTTTTAAAATTTAAATTTGATTTTCAAACTCACAAGTGTAAATGCATATGTGATTTGCATTTGAATTGAAAGGTTAAATATTTAAATTAGAAATTCAAAGTGAATTCAAATCTGAGTTTTTAAATCTGGAATAAAATTTAAACTTCAAATTTTTAAAATAAAGGTTTAAATTCAAATTGCTTTTGAATGATTAAATTATTTGCATTTGAAGTAAGGGTGTAGATTGTAGGAAGAAATTTAAAAGAGTTAAAACTAAAATGAGTTTGGAAGTTGTACTTCAATTTTGAAATTTTAAAGTAATTTTAAATTGATTTGAATTTAAATTGAATTTGTAATTTAAATTGTTTTAACTTATTAATAAGTAGATGTTAAAGATGTTTCTTTTAACATATATGATAAAAAGTTTTGAATTGTTTTAAAATCTTATTTAAGATGAATTTGAGTCTTAAATTAAAATGAAGTTAAATATTTAATAAGAGATGTTTATCTAAAAGATAAATAAAATTAAATGATTGGTAATTAAGATGAAAATTAATTATTTAATTAATTAATTATGTGGATGTTTAATTAAGTAATTAATGATTTTTTTTAAGTTAATTAATTAAATTTGAGATTAATTAATTAAGGTTAATTAATCTATAATTAAGGATGATTAATTAAATTTTAATTTATAATTAAGATTTATTTAATCAAGTGATTAGAGATAATTAAGATTTTAATTAATACTTAATTAATTAATAATTAAAGATTAATTAAATGATAATTATAAGTATTAATTAATTGATAATTAATAATGATTAATTTAAGTTAATTCTTAATTAAGTAATTAAGAAATGTTAATGAGGGTCATTAAGTTAAGATTATTTAACAATTAATTAATGTGATTAATTTTGATAATTAATTAGATTAATTAATTAATAATAATCAATTGTTTATTACTTATGAAAGTAATTAATGAATTAATTACTTGGTGTAATTAATTTAATTTATGTGATTAGTTTAGATTAATTAAGTTAAATTAATTTAAACATTTGTTGATTGTTTGATAATTACTTTATGTAATTTATGAATTTGTAATTACTTGTGGAAGTAATTAATTAATAACTACAGGATGTAATTAAAGATATTTGATATAGAAGTAAATTGGATTTAAATTACTTTAAAATTAATCAAGGGGATTAATTTAGATAATTAATTAAGAATAATTAATTATGGGATGAGTAGTTAAAGTAGTTAATTACTGAATGGTTATTAATCATGGGTGATTAATATATATGTGGATTAATTTCAGATTAATTACTTATGTAATTAATTTATATTTAGAATTTATAAAATGTAATTAGAATCATTAATTAATTAGTTAATGATGTAATTTGAAATTGATTAATTAAGGTATAATTAATAATGAATAAATAATTAATGTAATTAATTTTAGTTAATTAATTAATTTAGTAATTACAAGTTAATTATTTGCAAAGGGTTTAAGTAATTAACTTGTGTGATTAACTTATAAGCTAATTACTTAATGTAATTAGAGATAGTTAATCAATATTAATTGAAATGTTGAGATGATGATTTATAAATTGATTTGAAATCGATGGATGGTTAAGTTAAGCAGAATTTTAATGATGAAGTAATTAATTTAATTCATTTTAAATTAATTAGAGATTGATTGATTAATTTAATTCATTTTAAATTAATTATAGAAAGTGTGATCATTAGATCATTGCTTATGTTTGATGAATGGTATTGGTTGCCTGGTATGGTTTGTAATCTCAGTTATGAGATGAGTAGTGTATGTGATATGAATGCGTTGGTTGCTTTTGGATGATAATATGGATTATTTGATTATGATATGAATTATCTGTTGATAATGATAAGGTTGATTATCTGTTGTGTTATGAATTATCTATCTGTGTATATTTAGATAATGAATTGAATTGTTTTAAACTTAAAACAACTTGGACCTAAAAGACACGCTTTGGATTTCGATGAGACCGGGATCGGGTTTCCATATTTGGACATCCGAAAACCACATCGATTCCAATTAAACGTTAGGTCGTTAATCCAAGTGGAGCGAGTGAAGACTCGAGGTGTAAGGGCTATACGTCAATATAACTCTGTGGGTGATTCCGTAATGAGTTTGACGGAATAGTACATATAGATTCGAGATGGTGATTCAGAGTGCAAGGGTTATTGTCGTTAACTCTGAGGGTGATTCCAAAATGAGTGTAACGAGATAATGCCTTCGGTTACGTTCGAACCCGGAACGAACTTGTATGGATTGAATGCTTTCAGAGCATCGTAAGGTGGACGATGAGCATTCTAAGATTGATATGTCCTATAAAGGTAATCGTAACCTCAAGCCTCATCAACCGGGAATGGCTAAAACAGGGGAGGTGCAGCAAAGCTTCGTGGGTCGCCCCCACTTGAGAGTAAGATTTACCCCTGTCTAGAGGTCCCTTTATATTTCGGCTGTGTGGACGGTTGATCATGACAACCGTTGGGGTTGTCTTATTCGGAACTGTTCAGTAAGGAACAGGTCCGGCTTTGTGTTGTAGGGGAGTTAGGGTGGCTCCTCGGTACGGTGATCTAGGCCACGTACTGTGACGGGCGGTACCCCAGTAGCCCTTCCATTGTATGGAATCCAAAACCCAATAAGTGCCAACGGTTTTGATTGTATTACCCACTTTTGTGGCTAGTAGCTGGAATTTAATAGATGTAACAATTTCAGCTATTTCTTATTTACTTGAAAACCCTAGACACTATTATAATATCATCAGATTTCCTATCAAATGTTTTGGTTAGCGTAAGGTAAAAACTTTTCCATATTTATGCATGGGAAGTCTTTCGTGATACCTTTGTTTCAAAAGGTTTTAAATGTTAAGCAACTTTAACCTGTTACTCACACCAGGCCCATGTCTGACCCGGAGTTATTTCTGTTTTTCTTTAACTGTTGGGTACTCAAATTTTTATGAGTAGTCAAGGGAATTCAGGTTAGGATTCAGGGTAGCTTTGACGAATTATGGAGGACAATATGGAGCAGGAGGCTTCTGCGTATAGTTATATAGTTCCGCTGTGTTGGTATCACTGAGTGTTTCTGTATTGTGATTGAGTTGTAATAACTAGACAGGTGTTTATAACTGTCTAGTATGTGTTGTATATGTCTTTGTAACTCTGATATTTGATGCATACTATGTTATAATTATGTTATTAATATAATTTATTCATTCCGCTGATGAGATTCTAGTGTTGTTTCTTCTTTCTCTTCTTTCTTTCTCTTTTCTATCCCTTTCTTTCTTAATTGATGATGCGATTTTCCGGGAGTGGAAAGTCGGGTCGTGACAATTCGCGTGTAGCCTTGATCGATCGCTTTCCTTGTTTCTCACTTCGGCTACTTCGTT
Source organism: Allium cepa (assembly GCA_030765085.1). NCBI lineage: Eukaryota > Viridiplantae > Streptophyta > Magnoliopsida > Asparagales > Amaryllidaceae > Allium > Allium cepa. The sequence goes on along the minus strand of CM060931.1, from coordinate 82,978,702 downwards.
GATCGAGTTCTTTCCTTGCTTCGGTATGTAATTTAAGCTTTTTGTGCTTTAGTGTTTTTGTACTTGAACTCGATGGTTATGCCGATGATGATCTTAGGGTTTTTATATGGGTTCGTAACCCTTGATTTTCGTTCCAACAAATATATTTGAATTCGTCAATTTTGTGTGATCGGCCGCTTGATTATGCTTCGATGTTTGTGATGATTTCTGACCTTTTCATATGCGTATATTTTCGTTGCTTGCTTCCCACGGCTTTGATGTTTAACTTGGTCAATTTTGACTTGTTCATCATATCCACGGCTTGTTGATTGCTTGATCTCCTTGGTCATTACAGTTTGATTTTCATTTGACTTCGGTCATGACACTGAGTGTTTACTTCAGCCATTTTGAATTTTTTTTAAACTGCTGGATATTGTTCGAACAGTACACTCGATTTTGTGATGAGAAAATATTGGGCTTGATCGAATTTTGCCATGCTATATACTATCTTTGGTACCTTGCTCGATTTGCTTCAATGTGTTGTTTACCCTGCTGCATATCACTGCATTTTTATCACTGCTCTGGGTTGTGTTCTAGTAGCACTCGAGTCTCTGTTGATGCCAGACCCTTGATCATATTGTCTTCATGTATACTTGATGTTGTCCGGTTGTTCACCGGTCTTTGAGGCATGTTGCATTTTGGACATTGTTTCATCTCCACTTGATTATTGTTTACTGCCTGTTCGGTCTTGCATCTTGATTCATGTATATTGTCACTGAATTCATTGTGTCTGGATTTGTGTTCTTTGTTGCCTTCATGTGCTGTTGACATGTCTTTTTGGTCTGCACTTGCACACTGCTGCTTGTTGCACTTGTGTACTTCATATACATGTGTGTCTGTGCTTGTTGTAGTTCGGTTACTTGTGTACATACTTTGCCGAATTCATTTGCATTGTGTTGTTTGGTCTGTATTGCTTTGCTACTGCATATTTGATGTGTGGTCAGACCTGAACTTCACTTGAGCATTGCTGGTCTCATATGCATTGAACTCTGGTTTCATTTCTTTGATAATCATGTTTCCATATTGCCTTGTTCAAGTCAATTTGCATATATGCTATTTACTGGTGTTTGGTCTTGCTTTCTTGATGGCATTTAATCCAGACAATTTTTGTATTGTGATTTGTACATTGAGTTGAATCCAGCTTAGACGCTCGGGTTTGACCTTGTGCTTGTGTCGAGATTTTATTATATTTCACCTGAGTTGAACCCGTCCTTTTATTTTGGGTTTGACCTTGTGCTCACCTGTCCTTGTAACATAATCAAGTGTATATCGGTGTGCACGACCTTGTGGCATGTACAGTGATACACTGTGCATGTCACATTGTTCGTGTGTGATGAATTGAAATGTAAATGATGTCGAACAACCCAAATAACCGAGGCAAATAATATTTTAAAAATCACATTTTATTTTATATTGCAAAAATATTTCCTTTACAATTTTACCGCGTCAATATTTATTTTTGCAGATTGCTCAGATGCTGGATTCATATTGGAATGAAGTTGAAGATAAATTATGAGTGTGAGCGATATATAGTGAGGACAACTGTAAATGTAAAATTGTGATGCAATTGAATTTGTATCAAGTTGTATAGTGTATAGTGAGAGCTTGAATTTGTACTATTCAAAATTGTAATAAATATTTGTTTTGAATAAAATTTCTGTTTGAATTCAAATTCTGTGTTATTTAATTTTATTCAGCAAATATTTATTTAATCTATGAAAAATAAAATAGTACATTAACAAATACATTTAAACGAATGTATATATGTTTTTTATCATCAAACAAAAATCATATAAGCGCATATTCAACAATCTTCCCCTTTTGATGATAACAAACATATATTTATTGAGTATGTTAAATGTATTTGATCATTGATATATCCTAATTGCTCCCCCTATTTAAATGGTTCCTCTCTACACAAAGCCCCCCCCATATATGCATACAGATAAAAATATGCAAATGAACTTAGATGCAAATAGAAATTATTTGACCTTTGCTTGATTTTATTTGACAATATCTTAACTTTTTTCTCTCCCTTTTGTTATTAGCAAAAGAGTAATAGTGTTAAAGAAAATAGAGATAAAGTGATTGATATTAATTCAAAATTAAAACTCAATTGAATATAAATATTAAATTTCAATAAAAAATCAAACAAGAATCATAAATATTTTGTTAGGCGCATATTCCACTTTTAGAATGATGGGAATGATGTCATCATATAAAACCATACAGTTTTGTCTATTTGTGGCATATTTATATCAGGAATTTGAATATCTACTAACCATGCATAACCGTTGTAGCGACCCGACTTCCTATCTCCAGAAAATCGCATCACTAATTAAGAAAGAAAGGGATAGAAGAAGAAAAGAAAGAGAAGAAAGAGAAAACAACACATCAGAATCTCACAGCGGAACGATTTAAATATAACATAGAACATATACATAGTATCATATACATCAGAGTACACAACTAAACATCTCAATTTAGACAGTTTTAACATTTTTGTCTAATACAATACAAGACATCAACATAGAATACAACACAGAATAACACACAGCGGAAACTCTAACCATATATCTACACGCTGAAGCCTCCTGCTCCAAAGCTCCTCCAGAATTCGTCAAGAGATAACCTGAATCACTTGACTACTCATATATAATATGAGTACCCAAGAGTTTAATAAAACAGAAAATAAACACTCGGGTCAGACAGGGGTCTGGTGTGAGTAAACGGTTTAAGATTGCTTAACTTTAGAAAATCCTTTGGAAACAAAAGGTATCACGTAAGACTTCCCACACATAAACATGGAAAAGTTTTTACCTTACGCTAACCAAAACATTTGATAGGAAATCCAGTGATATTATAATAGTGTCTAGGGTTTTCAAATAAATATGAAATAGCCGAAATTGTTACATTCATTAAATTCCAGCTACTAGCCACAAAAGTGGGTAATACAAACAAAACCGTAGGGTCTCGTAGGGAAAATGGGTTTCCAACAATGGCAGGGCTACTGGGGTACCGCCCGTCACAGTACGTGGCCTAGATCACCGTACCGAGGATTACTCCCTTCATCCCCTGCAACACAAGACCGGCACCGTTCCTTACTGAACAGTCCCGAACAAGACCACCCCGTAGTTGGCTGCAGACCAACTACCCACACAGCCGAAATATAAAGGGACCTCTAGACAGGGATGTATCTTGCCCTCCAGTGGGCGCGACCCACGAAGCCTTGCTGCACCTCCCCTGTTTTAGCCATTCCCGGTTGATGAGGCTTGAGGCTGCGATTACCTTTATAGGACCAATTATCTTAGAATGCTCATCGTCCGCCTGACGATGTGCTGAAAGCATTCAATCCATACAAGTTCGTTCTGGGTTCGAACGAAACCGAAGGCACTATCTCGTTGCACTCATTTTGGAATCACCCTCAGAGTCAACGACCATAGCCCTTGCACTCTGATTCACCATCTCGAATCTATAAGCACTATTCCGTCAAACTCATTACGGAATCACCCACAGAGTTATACTGACGTATAGCCCTTACACCCCGAGTCTTCACTTGCTCCATTTGGATTAACGACCTAACGTTTAATTGGAATCGATGTGGTTTTCGGATTCCAAATATGGAAACCCGATCCCGGTCTCATCGAAACCAAACGCCATTTTAATGTCCAAGTTGTACTTAAGGGATTTAAACAATAGATACTTAGAAATATCACTTAACATAAATGGATGTATTCACAACACAAATAGATGAGCATCTATTATCACATGCATCTATACATATCACAAAGCAGCATATATATATCACATTCAGATATAGCATATACATATCATCATCCATCAATCAATGTCATCCAACAACAACCAATATCATTACTCATCCAATGATATATCATCCAATCATTAACCATTCATAAACAAGTTTGATTCAAACTTGATTAATTTAATTAATCCTTAAATTAAATTAATCCTTAATTAAATACTTGGATTATCTTCAATCCAACTTCTCATTCATTAATTAATTACAAATTAATTAACTAACCATCACTTAATTATCCACTTCAATTAATCCTCCCTGATCAATTATCACTTAATTACTTAAGTAATTATTACTTAATTTCCATATTAATTAATCATCCTGATTAATTACTTACAAATTATACTAAGTAATTACCTCTTAATTACTTTCTAAATTAATCAACCTTGATTAATTATTCTCTAATTATTTTGATAATTATTCCTTAATTATCTTTAATCAATTACACTTGATTAATCATTTTTAATTAATCACACTTGATTAATTATTTTTAATTAATCATACTTAATTAATTACTTTTAATTAATCACCTTTGATTAATTACTTTAATTACATTTGGTAATTAAAACTTAATTATAAATTAATTATTCTTAAATTATTAATTAACAATTAATTAATTATTTTCATTAATTAATGATTACCTCATTAATTAAATTCTATCTTAATTAATTACTTTAACATGTAATTAATCTCTTAATTAATTCTCTTAATACTTTAATTAATCAATCATTAATCAAATAATTTAAACCTTTAATCAATTATTAATTAATTCTTTAATTAATAACTAAAGTGATTATTCCCTAATCACATTTACTTAATTACTTTTAATAAAGTGATTATCCTTTATTTAATTACCTTTAGTAATCAATCACTTAATTACTTTAATTACTTTCCCAAGTAATTATATTATATTAATCCAAAGTGATTATCTTAATTAATCACAAGTTAATTACTTAATTAACTATTTAACTATTTAACTAAATCATTTAAAATTAATTAAATGATTCTTAACTTTTAATATTATAAAACTCTTAATTAAGAAAACATTGTCTTAATTAAATTGTTATATTAACCAATAACCTTCATTAGTTAAAAATCTAATTATCTTAATTATCTTTCCAAACTTAATTATCTTTAATTAAATCAAAATTCAAAATAATTAAAGAAAATCTTTATTACAATTGATTATCAAATTCTAAATCATAACATTTTGAAATCAATTATAATTAAACTTATTTAAAATTGAACTTTTAAATCTTTAAAACTATTCCAAAAATCTTTGATAAAAATTTAATACAAACTTATTCAAACATTCACCTATTTTATTTTAAAACTTTCATATTTTAAAATATATAAACCTGTTTGAAATTTTAACCTTAAAATAAATTTAGTTTTATACTAAAAACTTGTTTTTCTTTTGTTTAAAACTTTAATTATTTATAAAACTCAAATCCTTTTTTTTTTTTTTAAACTTATCAAAACCCACAAAGCCCAAACTAAAGCACGCTGGCAACTCGAGTATCACCCAGGAACTCACGCGACAATCCCCGAATTCCCCTAACCTCTGCTTCGAGTCAGACCATCAAAATCGCGAAACCTACTACGAGTCTACCCCTCTCTTCTCCCCAGAACTCCAACGCGACATCACATATGCACAACATGTGCACGTAAATGTGCACCGCCTCGCCGATCAACGGCGAACTTCCTACCAACCTCCAACAAATCACTCGCGTCCCCAACATCGAGTTTCCAAACCCAGAAAACCCAACCTCGATCGAACACGAGATTTCAACCTTCAACCCACTGCCTGAACCCAACATCATCAGGTAATTTTGATCGCCGCCCACGATCCCAAGCTCCAGTCACCATGCCAATCACACCATAGCTACGTCAAGTCCTACCGCACCTCCAGAACGTCACGCGACCAACTCCGGTATCCCCACGACACCGTGAATCCATGATGAACTCGTCGACCAAAAATAGGTACAAAAACCCTAATTCTTCAATTCATGACCAACCCAATCAATTAAAAATTCAAGGAGCATTTTTCGCATGCTCACTGAAGTCCCCTCTGCCCTCGAGTTCAACAGCGACGTTCAATTCACCGTGATTTGCCATGATTCGAGCAATTTACCCAAAACAGAAAAATCCTAAATTCTCTTAAACTACCAAAGTAAAAATCATGTTAATCACACTAAAATTCATAATTTTCAATGACTAATTCATACATGAAATCAAAACTCAAAATTGATTTAATTAATTTTTGACTCAACTTACCATTTACTGTAAATTTGAAAATTTTAAACAAGTTATCCAATTTTAAAACTTACAAGCATTTTTAGATGAGAAGTTAGATGATTACAAACATCTTTTATATACAAATCAAAGTCAAATTCAAATCCATTATCAAGTTATTGATTTTATCATGAGGTTGATCTGTTTTATACATGCTGAAATCTTTCAAACTGTACAGGTATTCCAACCCATATGCTCAAACATGCAATTCAAACTCTCACATATAAACATGCATTTAATTCAATCAAGTAATAGTATGATATTCATTCACAATTCAAGATAGAATCAAGTTTAAATCTGTTTTTAAAATTTATTTACTCACCTGAAAATGGAAGGAGATAGAACTGCACATAAAGCTTCCCAGACTTGCAATTTATCTTTCAAGTTGAAAAATAGAATTCTTTGCATGTTAATGTTGTACATCCTGATGCTTATTTGATTTCCAGATTCTTGCATGTTGGTGTTTTACTTGCAGTTGATGATTTCCAGGCTTCAATTTAATTTGCATGTTATTGAATATGTTGTCTGCTTGATTCCAGTTTTGTTTGATGTTTCCTAACTTTGCATGTTGAATGTTTTAATTGTTGCTGCTGCATTTGAAGATCTTGTTTTAGCCTCTGTTTTGAATTTTCAGATTTGCAGATTATTCATTTTTCCTGATCTTCTTTTGATTATTTGAACTTTGGTTTGAAGATAATGAAATTATTTTTCTTTTTTAGATTGTATTCATCTTTGAGAAATGAAGAAAGAATTTGCTGAAGGATAAAATCTTTTCTTTTGATTTTACAAATAAATTTTAAATTTAAGTTTACAAAAGAAAGACATTTGTCAATCTTAAGCTTTGATTAACTTACACCTATACCAATTAATTTACAAGTGTTGTTAATGTACATTAATATTCTTACATGTGTTATATAAGTATTATTTATATGTTTTTCCTTTAAATGTATTTATCTTTAATAATTTATTAAATCCTTATATACATATATTTATGTAATATAAAATGTACATACTTATATTTTAATAGATATTCATATGAAACAAGTAATTTACATTTTTAATTCAATCATGTTTATATTTTTGAAACATCTATTTTAAATTTAAATCTTATTTAAAAGCTTAAAGTACATATTTATCATAAATAAGGAATTAACTTTGTTATTATAAATTTAAATCTCAATTATCAATTTAAAGTCATTAAATCAAATTATCATTTTAAATTCCAAAACTAAATATATTCAAGTTTGAAAATTCTTATTAAATTCAAATTAATAATTTTCCTATTTCAAACATATATATACAAATATATATACACATTTCAAATAGAACATTCTAACATTAAATTTATTAATTTCCAAATTAAATTTTAAAACAAATACCAAATCACAATATATATACATTCATATATATTATAATTTGAATACAAAGTTTTATTACATTAAAACATCTTATTTACCAAAATAAATAATTCCAAAATCAAATTATTATTAGCTTTCAAAAGAATTAATCTTGCCTATTCATATTGTAAAGAAATTTATTGACAGATATTAACAAATTATTATTATTAACCTTTAAAATAAATTTAACTTGTCAATTTATAATATAAAATGATCAAATCAATTTAATTATTATCAAAGATTATTAAATTGATATTGCTCAAAATTCCGGGTCGTCACATTCCTCCCCCCTTAAAAGAATTTCGTCCCCGAAATTAAAAAGCAAAGATAATTTAATAACCCAGTTAAAGAATTTAAATTCCTATCAGCAATCAAACAATCAATCATACATTATCAATCATAGCAACCAATTCAAACAAACAAACAAATAATTTATCTATTCCAGAAAAAATTCTGAATAGAACTTCCTAATATTATCTAGAGTTTCCAGATACCTATACTGGAACACTCACTCTACAGAATCTTAACTAACTACACTACTAAAACCAAGAACTCCCTCACCTGATTCTACAAATCTGAACAAGACATCAGACTAACTCAAAACCAGCACAACCACCAGATTTCTTCTGAACTGCTGATTTTATCACTCAAAGAATCATACACATATTCCTCAGAGATATGTGAAATACAATGAATTCCAGCTATCCAAACTGGCAACTCAATCCTGTAGTTCAAAATCAAATCTCTAGAGATCACAGATAAAACTCCAAATACCTTCAAAGCTAACACTCCAGTTTTACCCATTCTTATATCTTCTTTGATCGGATAAAACAAAATCCAAATTCTAACTACACATTCCAAAATTACTCAATTCTTAACTGCACAACTCTTCAGATGACCCTGAGTCACCTCCAATATCCTGATCAGCCTAACTCTTGCTGATTGCTCCATGAAACAACATCACCAGCTCAAACCAAATCTCCAGGTCCTACTCAACAAAATGCCTTTCCAAAAATAATCTGCTGAAATCCATTCCACAGCTCTATACCATAAACATCAATGGACTTCAAACCTATATCTCCTATCTGGCATAACCAAACAGTTGCACTTGACAATCAAACCTTCAAATCTAGAAAATTCCTCATACTTGAATTTCCAGTAGAAATCTCTTACTGCAACTCCCGGTTGCTCCATACAAGAATAACTGCCAACTTGCTTCCGCTGCACAACTCTGATCCAGAGCAGATAAGAATGCTATCAAAGAACTCAAGCACACTCTATCTCCATACATAGTTCATCTGACTCATAAAAATCTCAACGACCATTCCACTTGGTCAAAACATCTCAACAGAATTTCAACTTAGAATAAGATGATCAATCCTTTCTCCAAAGAGCCCTGAGCTGCCTCACCAAACTCTTCTTGCTCCAGGAGTCATCCTACTATAAGGTTGAACCATCAATACTACTCCTGAAAATCCAAGTCGATAAGAAATCTCAATCTCCGATTCAGGTAGACCTCAGATTTCCCCAAAAAGCATCTGGAGAATCTCCGACTACTTCATAGTTTCCACCACTACTTGAGATGCCTCAATCTCAAACCAAAGAATACTCCAAAATTCCCAAACTAATCGCAAGTCACTTTTGCGATCCACTCAGTTCAGATTCCAAAGAACTGTCTCCCAACCAGAACAGCTTTTCCTATCCAAGACCAATCTTCAAGAATGGCTCACCTATCAGAAACTGATAGATCACTTCCAACAAATATCTCGCTCTGCTGAGCCTTCCAAAGAAAAGAATAAGCCTTCACTATCTGCCTGCTCTGCTGATAGTAGAATCCAAAGATTACTGAATCATCGAAGAAACAGATCCACACTGCTGCTTCCAAACTTCACTCAAATGATACAGCTAAACCAAAAGATCATCCTTAACCAAAAGCTTCTTGAAACTCAAAACTAACACCCAAATCCTCTAAAACATCCTTGAGACGAGTAGACATCTCCTCAAGAAACTCGGCTCCATACCAAACACCAACCACTTATCTTCTTAAGAAAACAAATGAGACCATGTCCGAAATGAGATAACTCATCGACCTTAGTCTCCTACTTCAATAAAGATAAGATACCCTTACTTGAGATCCAGAAAATCTCAGAACATCTGAACCTTCCTTGTAGAAGACATCAATGCTCTTCCAACACCATCTAAAACTGGCTTCAAAAGAAACATCTTCAGAACCATCTGTGGATACTGCATCTCATCACACAGCTATTCCTTCTTGAAGTCACCACTTGCTTCTATTAAGCTGACAACTCAACTCTTGGAAATCCCGCTCACTTGAGACAGTATTAGGTCTACAATCTCGATAAACACATCTCCAACCACCACATATAAGCCTCAACCAATAGTGGTAGTCTTGTTACACACACTTCTACCTTATCTACCTTTATAGCCTATGTTGGAAAATCCGAACAGATAACCCAACAGATTAGGTAGTTATATAAATATATATTTATATAAAAATTACAAGTACGCTCTCTCAAGATAGACACCACTTCAGAGCCTAGGTATTCACTCAACCTAACGCTCCCCAAGAAAGACATACTTCAGAGCCTAGGTATTCACTCAGCCTAATGCTCTGATACCAGCTGTAGCGACCCGACTTCCTATCTCCAGAAAATCGCATCACTAATTAAGAAAGAAAGGGATAGAAGAAGAAAAGAAAGAGAAGAAAGAGAAAACAACACATCAGAATCTCACAGCGGAACGATTTAAATATAACATAGAACATATACATAGTATCATATACATCAGAGTACACAACTAAACATCTCAATTTAGACAGTTTTAACATTTTTGTCTAATACAATACAAGACATCAACATAGAATACAACACAGAATAACACACAGCGGAAACTCTAACCATATATCTACACGCTGAAGCCTCCTGCTCCAAAGCTCCTCCAGAATTCGTCAAGAGATAACCTGAATCACTTGACTACTCATATATAATATGAGTACCCAAGAGTTTAATAAAACAGAAAATAAACACTCGGGTCAGACAGGGGTCTGGTGTGAGTAAACGGTTTAAGATTGCTTAACTTTAGAAAATCCTTTGGAAACAAAAGGTATCACGTAAGACTTCCCACACATAAACATGGAAAAGTTTTTACCTTACGCTAACCAAAACATTTGATAGGAAATCCAGTGATATTATAATAGTGTCTAGGGTTTTCAAATAAATATGAAATAGCCGAAATTGTTACATTCATTAAATTCCAGCTACTAGCCACAAAAGTGGGTAATACAAACAAAACCGTAGGGTCTCGTAGGGAAAATGGGTTTCCAACAATGGCAGGGCTACTGGGGTACCGCCCGTCACAGTACGTGGCCTAGATCACCGTACCGAGGATTACTCCCTTCATCCCCTGCAACACAAGACCGGCACCGTTCCTTACTGAACAGTCCCGAACAAGACCACCCCGTAGTTGGCTGCAGACCAACTACCCACACAGCCGAAATATAAAGGGACCTCTAGACAGGGATGTATCTTGCCCTCCAGTGGGCGCGACCCACGAAGCCTTGCTGCACCTCCCCTGTTTTAGCCATTCCCGGTTGATGAGGCTTGAGGCTGCGATTACCTTTATAGGACCAATTATCTTAGAATGCTCATCGTCCGCCTGACGATGTGCTGAAAGCATTCAATCCATACAAGTTCGTTCTGGGTTCGAACGAAACCGAAGGCACTATCTCGTTGCACTCATTTTGGAATCACCCTCAGAGTCAACGACCATAGCCCTTGCACTCTGATTCACCATCTCGAATCTATAAGCACTATTCCGTCAAACTCATTACGGAATCACCCACAGAGTTATACTGACGTATAGCCCTTACACCCCGAGTCTTCACTTGCTCCATTTGGATTAACGACCTAACGTTTAATTGGAATCGATGTGGTTTTCGGATTCCAAATATGGAAACCCGATCCCGGTCTCATCGAAACCAAACGCCATTTTAATGTCCAAGTTGTACTTAAGGGATTTAAACAATAGATACTTAGAAATATCACTTAACATAAATGGATGTATTCACAACACAAATAGATGAGCATCTATTATCACATGCATCTATACATATCACAAAGCAGCATATATATATCACATTCAGATATAGCATATACATATCATCATCCATCAATCAATGTCATCCAACAACAACCAATATCATTACTCATCCAATGATATATCATCCAATCATTAACCATTCATAAACAAGTTTGATTCAAACTTGATTAATTTAATTAATCCTTAAATTAAATTAATCCTTAATTAAATACTTGGATTATCTTCAATCCAACTTCTCATTCATTAATTAATTACAAATTAATTAACTAACCATCACTTAATTATCCACTTCAATTAATCCTCCCTGATCAATTATCACTTAATTACTTAAGTAATTATTACTTAATTTCCATATTAATTAATCATCCTGATTAATTACTTACAAATTATACTAAGTAATTACCTCTTAATTACTTTCTAAATTAATCAACCTTGATTAATTATTCTCTAATTATTTTGATAATTATTCCTTAATTATCTTTAATCAATTACACTTGATTAATCATTTTTAATTAATCACACTTGATTAATTATTTTTAATTAATCATACTTAATTAATTACTTTTAATTAATCACCTTTGATTAATTACTTTAATTACATTTGGTAATTAAAACTTAATTATAAATTAATTATTCTTAAATTATTAATTAACAATTAATTAATTATTTTCATTAATTAATGATTACCTCATTAATTAAATTCTATCTTAATTAATTACTTTAACATGTAATTAATCTCTTAATTAATTCTCTTAATACTTTAATTAATCAATCATTAATCAAATAATTTAAACCTTTAATCAATTATTAATTAATTCTTTAATTAATAACTAAAGTGATTATTCCCTAATCACATTTACTTAATTACTTTTAATAAAGTGATTATCCTTTATTTAATTACCTTTAGTAATCAATCACTTAATTACTTTAATTACTTTCCCAAGTAATTATATTATATTAATCCAAAGTGATTATCTTAATTAATCACAAGTTAATTACTTAATTAACTATTTAACTATTTAACTAAATCATTTAAAATTAATTAAATGATTCTTAACTTTTAATATTATAAAACTCTTAATTAAGAAAACATTGTCTTAATTAAATTGTTATATTAACCAATAACCTTCATTAGTTAAAAATCTAATTATCTTAATTATCTTTCCAAACTTAATTATCTTTAATTAAATCAAAATTCAAAATAATTAAAGAAAATCTTTATTACAATTGATTATCAAATTCTAAATCATAACATTTTGAAATCAATTATAATTAAACTTATTTAAAATTGAACTTTTAAATCTTTAAAACTATTCCAAAAATCTTTGATAAAAATTTAATACAAACTTATTCAAACATTCACCTATTTTATTTTAAAACTTTCATATTTTAAAATATATAAACCTGTTTGAAATTTTAACCTTAAAATAAATTTAGTTTTATACTAAAAACTTGTTTTTCTTTTGTTTAAAACTTTAATTATTTATAAAACTCAAATCCTTTTTTTTTTTTTTAAACTTATCAAAACCCACAAAGCCCAAACTAAAGCACGCTGGCAACTCGAGTATCACCCAGGAACTCACGCGACAATCCCCGAATTCCCCTAACCTCTGCTTCGAGTCAGACCATCAAAATCGCGAAACCTACTACGAGTCTACCCCTCTCTTCTCCCCAGAACTCCAACGCGACATCACATATGCACAACATGTGCACGTAAATGTGCACCGCCTCGCCGATCAACGGCGAACTTCCTACCAACCTCCAACAAATCACTCGCGTCCCCAACATCGAGTTTCCAAACCCAGAAAACCCAACCTCGATCGAACACGAGATTTCAACCTTCAACCCACTGCCTGAACCCAACATCATCAGGTAATTTTGATCGCCGCCCACGATCCCAAGCTCCAGTCACCATGCCAATCACACCATAGCTACGTCAAGTCCTACCGCACCTCCAGAACGTCACGCGACCAACTCCGGTATCCCCACGACACCGTGAATCCATGATGAACTCGTCGACCAAAAATAGGTACAAAAACCCTAATTCTTCAATTCATGACCAACCCAATCAATTAAAAATTCAAGGAGCATTTTTCGCATGCTCACTGAAGTCCCCTCTGCCCTCGAGTTCAACAGCGACGTTCAATTCACCGTGATTTGCCATGATTCGAGCAATTTACCCAAAACAGAAAAATCCTAAATTCTCTTAAACTACCAAAGTAAAAATCATGTTAATCACACTAAAATTCATAATTTTCAATGACTAATTCATACATGAAATCAAAACTCAAAATTGATTTAATTAATTTTTGACTGAACTTACCATTTACTGTAAATTTGAAAATTTTAAACAAGTTATCCAATTTTAAAACTTACAAGCATTTTTAGATGAGAAGTTAGATGATTACAAACATCTTTTATATACAAATCAAAGTCAAATTCAAATCCATTATCAAGTTATTGATTTTATCATGAGGTTGATCTGTTTTATACATGCTGAAATCTTTCAAACTGTACAGGTATTCCAACCCATATGCTCAAACATGCAATTCAAACTCTCACATATAAACATGCATTTAATTCAATCAAGTAATAGTATGATATTCATTCACAATTCAAGATAGAATCAAGTTTAAATCTGTTTTTAAAATTTATTTACTCACCTGAAAATGGAAGGAGATAGAACTGCACATAAAGCTTCCCAGACTTGCAATTTATCTTTCAAGTTGAAAAATAGAATTCTTTGCATGTTAATGTTGTACATCCTGATGCTTATTTGATTTCCAGATTCTTGCATGTTGGTGTTTTACTTGCAGTTGATGATTTCCAGGCTTCAATTTAATTTGCATGTTATTGAATATGTTGTCTGCTTGATTCCAGTTTTGTTTGATGTTTCCTAACTTTGCATGTTGAATGTTTTAATTGTTGCTGCTGCATTTGAAGATCTTGTTTTAGCCTCTGTTTTGAATTTTCAGATTTGCAGATTATTCATTTTTCCTGATCTTCTTTTGATTATTTGAACTTTGGTTTGAAGATAATGAAATTATTTTTCTTTTTTAGATTGTATTCATCTTTGAGAAATGAAGAAAGAATTTGCTGAAGGATAAAATCTTTTCTTTTGATTTTACAAATAAATTTTAAATTTAAGTTTACAAAAGAAAGACATTTGTCAATCTTAAGCTTTGATTAACTTACACCTATACCAATTAATTTACAAGTGTTGTTAATGTACATTAATATTCTTACATGTGTTATATAAGTATTATTTATATGTTTTTCCTTTAAATGTATTTATCTTTAATAATTTATTAAATCCTTATATACATATATTTATGTAATATAAAATGTACATACTTATATTTTAATAGATATTCATATGAAACAAGTAATTTACATTTTTAATTCAATCATGTTTATATTTTTGAAACATCTATTTTAAATTTAAATCTTATTTAAAAGCTTAAAGTACATATTTATCATAAATAAGGAATTAACTTTGTTATTATAAATTTAAATCTCAATTATCAATTTAAAGTCATTAAATCAAATTATCATTTTAAATTCCAAAACTAAATATATTCAAGTTTGAAAATTCTTATTAAATTCAAATTAATAATTTTCCTATTTCAAACATATATATACAAATATATATACACATTTCAAATAGAACATTCTAACATTAAATTTATTAATTTCCAAATTAAATTTTAAAACAAATACCAAATCACAATATATATACATTCATATATATTATAATTTGAATACAAAGTTTTATTACATTAAAACATCTTATTTACCAAAATAAATAATTCCAAAATCAAATTATTATTAGCTTTCAAAAGAATTAATCTTGCCTATTCATATTGTAAAGAAATTTATTGACAGATATTAACAAATTATTATTATTAACCTTTAAAATAAATTTAACTTGTCAATTTATAATATAAAATGATCAAATCAATTTAATTATTATCAAAGATTATTAAATTGATATTGCTCAAAATTCCGGGTCGTCACAACCGTTAGAACTTTTAAATGAGATTAGTAGTATTCCAACTTTTTTAAAAATGAATTCAAGTATCTTCTAACCACGCATAACCGTGAGGACTTTTAAATGGGATTAGAATCAACTTGCTTATTTTAAAAATCAACTTTTGATATGCGTTCCATACATGCATAACCGTGAGGACTTTTAATGAGCATGGAAGCACATAACAAATTCCAAGTAATTCACCCATGCATAACCGTGAGGACTTTTAAATGAGAGTGAATACTTTGGTATTTATTTATTATTGTTTTTTACTATATAAATTTTTTCTATTATTTAAAAAAATGTAAAAATGAAAAACGAATGATTCCTGTTTAAAGTACCACATATCGACAAACTATATAGAATTTTGATGAGTGATGGTCGTTAGAAATATGATAGAGATAGAGATGGTCATGGAATTTTTACCAAAATAAAGTTTTATAACTCTTGTTTAAATTTCTAAAGAAATTTACTAATTATACCGTCTCGAGTCATAATATATAATAAATATCAACACTTAACAATTTTTCAATCATTATTTATCTTTTCGATAATTATTAGGTAGTCAGATTAGTCAAAATAGTCATTTAAAATCAAATTCAAAAATAATTATGAAATCAATTTTTCAAAATGACTAATCTGAAAATATGGTCAAAAATGATTTTCTCGAGGGGGTTTTATAAGAAAATTTTCTGCTATTTGAAAATTGTTTGAAATGAAAAATATGCAGATATTTTCTTTGAAAAACGATGCAGTTACTAAATGTCTCAAAAATCACGTTCAACTAGTAATTTTTCTATCAACTAGATTACTAGTGTAATCTGCATCTGAATTTCTCTTTCACTCAAAATCATCATTAATTGAATTTGATCGACCAAACCATGAAGTGTGCAACAAAAATTTCAAACTCAATTTTAACAGCATTTTAAATGACATTCTCTTGAATTTGAAATGAAACCGTGCAAATAATCAGAAACCGTGAATATAGAGTTAGCCGCATTATAACCAAATGTGTTATCATCCAACAAAACACTATTTTTAATCCAAAACTAATATGAAGTAATTCAACGAATCTAGAGTTTTATATAGCGTTTTTGGCATAAGAATATAATTGGCCAACTATTTTGAATAAGTCAGAATCTAAATCGTCATCTCATTATTGGCTGATTTAATTTAGGATATGGTGCAGATTATCACATTTAATATTTCATTCAAATAAATATAACTTTACCTGTTTTACCTTTACGATAATTTTTCGTGGTTGTCCATTGTGATTATGTCACCTTTATACTAGGCTAAGGAACTTTGCTTTGTCTCCCGTTGTATTTCTAGAACAGCCAAAATTCAGAGAACACTGTTGTTGTTCCTTAGCCTGCCACCACACCTACACGGGAAAAGATTTATGTGACCTATTTGTTTTTATAGGTCCATGGTAGTTAGTGGCAGAATATTTAGAAAAATAATTTTGTGGAGACCCAAAACTATTTATAATTGTTCCCTTCGACACCCAAATTTGTTTAACTTTGAGAGTTTTTATATTTGTGCCTTTTGGAATCCAAATTGGTATAGTTTTCACATGTTTGGGTCTATACCAACAATTATTGTGATTGTGTCCATATTTTCTACAAATTGTGCACATTGAATTTTCTTGATTAATCTTGTTTTCAACAATTTTGGATTGATTATATCCAAGTCCTTTTCTAACCGTGTTAACAGTTTCCTTTTCTAATAGCACATTCAACGATTTTTCACTTTTTGAAAATTTATCTAAAGTCGTTGACAATTGTTGGACTTGTGTTTTGAGAGATTCATTTTCGTTTAACAATTGTGTGCACCTTTTAATAGAATTCTCTCTCCTAGTATTTTCATTCTCTTTTAAAATCAGAATTTCATTTTCAAGTGATTTTATATTGATTTCTAATTTTTTAATTTCATCTTCGAATATTGGATACTTATCACACTTAAGGATCCTTCTTTGATAGTTTTCAACTAATTGGTCAAGTTGTTCATTTAATTCTATCAAAGTGACTTTTTGTGATTCAAGTTTAGCATATTTTTCCCTAAGCCGTTCAAAACAACCATTTACTTCATGGAAATAAGTAATTCAGAGTGAGTAAGTTTTGATATCTCGCTTGGTTCGTCATCGTCGCTATCGGTTATATTTCCATGAAGGAACATATCTGCTTTCTCACTCTCACTGCTAGAACTTTGATTATCTTCATCACTTGTATTCCACGTGGCTGCAAAACTTTTCCTTTTTGATTTCTTTTTAAAGTCGCGTTGATTTTGAGGACAATTGGGCTTGATGTGTCCGGGTTGGTTGCACTTGTGACAGATGATCTTCTATTCTTCAGAGTAGTCTAGTGCTTTGGCTATTCTGCTTTTCGCTTTTTGAATTTGAGCTGAATTTCCATATTTGTAATTCCACTTTTTTAATTTCTTTATTAATTGCTCCAATTCTGCTGCTGCATCATCATCGTCATCGTCATCACTTTCAGTTGTTCCTTTGAGAGCTATTGATTTCTTTCGAGCGTCTCCTCCTTCACGCTCTTCCTTGAATTTCATTTCTAGCTCATAAGTGGTGAGATTTCCGATAAGTTCTTCGACTTTCATTTGTTTCAAATCTTTTGATTCTTGAATGGCAGTCACTTTGGCTTCAAAACTTCGTGAAAGGACTCTAAGGATTTTTTGGACTATCTCCAACTCTGTATATGATTTTCCAAGAGCTTTTGCTTTATATACGATATTGGAAAGTCGTCCATGCATCTCTTTGATATTTTCTTCCTTCGCCATTGTGAAGTTCTCGTATTCGCTGCTTAGCATGGGAAGGCGAGATTCTTTTACTTGAGATGTTCCTTCGTGAGTCACTTCTAGTGTGTGCCATATTTCCTGCGCAGTTAGACAATGTGAGACACGATAAAATTCAAATTGATCTAATGAACAGATAGTAGAATTCATAGCTTTAGCATTAGTATTTTGTAATTTATTTTCTAGTTCTGTCCATTGTTCCTTTGGTTTCTCTATTTCTTGATTATCTACAGTTATAGGTTGTACTCTACAACCTGTCTCAACAATATTCCAAGCGTCAATGGTTTTCAGAAAAATTTCCATCCTATTTTTCCAATAAGCATATTCACCATTGAACATTGGTGGTCTAACTATGGACTCGCCCTCAACAACAGCAGTATTAAAAGAAGCCATTTTAAAAATTCAACTTTTAAAAACAAAAACTGGTTTTTGTAAAATCAAATTTTTAAAAGAAAAACGGCTTTTGTTCCTAGCTCTGATACCACTTGTAGGATCGATTTCACCCTAGAGGGGGGGTGAATAGGGTGATAGTGTTAATTATAAAAATTAATTGTGGAAGCTTATTATTTCAACATAGATCACAGATTAATAGCAGCACAGAAAAATAGCAGAATAATAAAATGCAGAAATAGAACGACATAGAATATACCCAGCTTCGGCAAAACCTTGCCTACGTGTTGCCCCCAAGGTTTCTACTAGAAACTAGATAGTCAGACGCTTACACACGTAAACTCGCGACACCCCCTATCGAATAAAGCTAACTCTATGCTCAAAACCCTGCCACAACTCAGCCACTGAGTTGCGAATTCTCAAACTACGCCACGTAGTTTATCCCCTAGTCACACGACTAGAAATTTAAACGGTTTAAAAAGAAAATACAAATTATAAACAATTTAAAATAACCCTATTTAAAATTAAAAGCCCTTATTAAAAACGCCGGCCCTATTCTCTTCTTATAGTTCGGCCCATTCCTCTTTTTTTTTTGGAGATAGCAGCGGCTCTCTTCTCGTCTTTGCAAATTAGGGCTTCGTCCCTTCAATCCAATTTAGGGTTTTGAAACAGAAGCTGTCGACTTTAAATTGATCGAATTAGTGATTATTCGCATGTAGCCTTGATCGATCGCTTTCCTTGTTACTCAGTTCGGTTGCTTCGTTGATCGAGTTCTTTCCTTGCTTCGGTATGTAATTTAAGCTTTGTGTGCTTTAGTGTTTTCGTACTTGAACTCAATGGTTATGCCGATGATGATCTTAGGGTTTTTATATGGGTTCGTAACCCTTGATTTTCGTTCTAACAAATATATTTGAATTCGTCAATTTTGTGTGATCGGCCACTTGATTATGCTTCGATGTTTGAGATGATTTTTGACCTTTTCATATGCGTATATTTTCGTTGCTTGCTTCCCACGGCTTTGATGTTTAACTTGGTCAATTTTGACTTGTTCATCATATCCACGACTTGTTGATTGTTTGATCTCCTTGGTCATTACAATTTGATTTTCATTTGACTTCGGTCATGACACTGAGTGTTTACTTCAGCCATTTTGATTTTTTTTAAACTGCTGGATATTGTTCGAACAGTACACTCGATTTTGTGATGAGAAAATATTGGGCTTGATCGACTTTTGCCATGCTATATACTATCTCTAGTACCTTGCTTGATTTGCTTCAATGTGTTGTTTACCCTGCTGCATATCATTGCATTTTTATCACTGCTCTGGGTTGTGTTCTGGTAGTACTTGAGTCTCTGTTGATGCCAGACCCTTCATCATATTGTCTTCATGTATACTTGATGTTGTCCGGTTGTTCACTGGTCTTTGAGGCATGTTGCATTTTGGACATTGTTTCATCTCCACTTGATTATTGTTTGCTGCCTGTTCGGTCTTGCATCTTGATTCATGTATATTGTCACTGAATTCATTGTGTCTGGATTTGTGTTCTTTGTTGCCTTCATGTGTTGTTGACATATGCATTTGTCTTTGTGGTCTGCACTTGCACACTGCTGCTTGTTGCACTTTTGTACTTCATATACATGTGTGTCTGTGCTTGTTGTAGTTCGGTTACTTGTGTACATACTTTGTCAAATTCATTTGCATTGTGTTGTTTGGTCTGGATTGCTTTGCTACTGCATATTAGATGTGTGGTCAAACCTGAGCTTCACTTGAGCATTGCTGGTCTCATATGCATTGAACTCTGGTTTCATTTCTTTGACAATCATGTTGCCATATTTCCTTGTTCAAGTCAATTTGCATATATTCTATTTACTGGTGTTTGGTCTTGCTTTCTTGATGGCATTTAATCCAGACAATTTTTGTATTGTGATTTGTACATTGAGTTGAATCCAGCTTAAACGCTCGGGTTTGACCTTGTGCTTGTGTCGAGATTTTATTTATATTGCACCTGAGTTGAACCCGTCCTTTTATTTTGGGTTTGACCTTGTGCTCACCTGTCCCTGTAACATTATCAAGTGTATATCGGTGTGCACGGCCTTGTGGCATGTACAGTGATACACTGTGCATGTCACATTGTTCGTGTGTGATGAATTGAAATGTAAACGATGACGAACAACCCAAATAACTGAGGCAAATAATATTTTCAAAATCACATTTTATTTTATACTGCAAAAATATTTCCTTTTTCAATTTTACTGCATTAATATTTATTTTTGCAGATTTCTCAGATGCTGGATTCATATTGGAATGAAGTTGAAGATAAATTATGAGTGTGAGCGATATGTAGCGAGGACAACTGTAAATGTGAAATTGTGATGTAATTGAATTTGTATCAAAGTTGTATAGTGTACAGTGAGAGCTTGAATTTGTACTATTAAAAATTGTAATAAATATTTTTTTTGAATAAAATTTCTGTTTGAATTCAAATTCTGTGTTATTTAATTTTATTCAGCAAGTATTTATTTAATCTATGAAAAATGAAATAGTACATTAAAAAATACATTTAAACGAATGTATATATGTTTATTATCATCAAACAAAAATCATATAAGCGCATATTCAACATAAAAGTTATATAACAATAAAACTTATATGATATGAATGTATAAACTAAAGATGGAACATTAAAAAAACTCGAACAGACTTAAGGAACAAATACATATGTAAATGTACATATACCATGATTTGTGATGTGTATGACACTTGAATCACGAGGGTATTTCATAAGAAATACATTATTCCATAGGATGATATCACTCAATATAATATAATGAAGATTTTGAATCTTCAATATAATGTTGTCCTCTACCATATGTATATGTATGTGTGTGCATGTGTGTGTATGTATATATAAATTATTTGTATATTCCTTAGCTTTTGAGCAAACTCAAGCTAGAGACGTTATGTGTAGTACTATTAACATATTGAATAGATGAGGTAAGATAATTATATGTATTTGTTGAGCAAACTCAAGATGCATATACTATACTTAGGCCGTCAAGACATTATAGATATGAGTGATAATCTCTTTCAATTTGTTAAGAAAACTCAAGGTCGAAATGAAATTAG
Organism: Allium cepa; assembly: GCA_030765085.1. Lineage (NCBI taxonomy): Eukaryota > Viridiplantae > Streptophyta > Magnoliopsida > Asparagales > Amaryllidaceae > Allium > Allium cepa. The sequence goes on along the minus strand of CM060931.1, from coordinate 82,956,680 downwards.
GACAAGAAAACATTGGTAAGGAGTTGTATGTGATACAACCGATAATGAGTTATCTATCGTTTGTGGAGCAATGATTTAATGAGAAAACTTAAGGTCAGAATACCAAGACAAACGAATCATAATGTAACAACCCACTTTTCTGTACAGTTTAAGTTGACAATAAACTACACGTGTCCAAACCAATGAAAAGGCGTATAGTTAGAAAAAAGAAAAAAGAAAGAAGGCAGGAAGAAACTAAACAACAAAGCATATCACAGCAGAACGAATAATCTATAATATATACCAATCCTTTACACAAAACAATATGTAATATAAGTATATACATACATTAATTAGAGCATACTAACATATTTCAGCCGGATAGTTATAACAATCTGTCCTCACAATTGCTGAATAATATACATCAATGAATGTAATGGAAAACTAACCATGTATGTGAATACATCTCTAGGCCTCCCGCTCCTCTCCTGAAGCTCCAAATATCCAAGTAAACCTAGAAATATGCTCGGTCTGACTCGAGCATTATAGGAAAACAACGCCCGATGGTAAAACCAGGGTGAGAAACTCAATCAAATGAGTTCTTAAAGTTTAAATAAAACTTTTGGAAAGGTATTTATTAAGACCACGCCACACATAAACACAGACAGGTTTTTACCTTACGATAATCGACCTTTTATATCATAAATCCAATGATATTATAATAATGTCTAAGTGCAAAAATAATGATAATCGAGTAGCTGTGATGCTTGTAAGTACACATGACAACAGTACTAGCTATATAATTGAAAATCAATAAGGCACCTTTGTTAATTGTGTAGGATTCCCATGGAGGTGCCCTCAATACTTCAAGGAATGGTCCTCCTTCATAAGGATCGGAGATATCCTTTCGACATTCCTAGTGATGTACCACAGGGAAAACATAGCTGGTCTTGCTAAGACCGAAAGCGTTGGCCCATGCATGCATAACAACTATAAGTGACATCTAGGAGGAGCCGACTACACCCTATGGGTTTTCCAACCCTACTGGCCGTGCGTCCTATCTCTGGTTTTAGTCTTCCCACTGATGAAGCTACGTCCGACATTTCGCTCATGCACCACCACCAAATAGATCATGGAATTCCACATGGATTCCAATACCCCAATGGATGAATCACATATTGATTCCCACATCTCAATTAGATCTTGGAATCACACCCGGTAACGGGTTTCAGAATCATACACGGATCCTAACACCTCAAAATATCATGAATTTCGTCCATAGAATCGTATAGGGTTTTCGAAGTGGTCAGGGGTTCGAGTCATCTCTTATGAGTACACTCTTCCGTTTTCTGAGTACTCTGCAAAACCAGATGTCGATTTTCGAATGCTCAATACCGGTTCTTTAGGAAATAACCAGACAATACATAAGAGGAGGGATCATCCCCTAACCGTTTAAGTGGACGAATCTCCTTATCATTTGTCGTAGAAGAACAAAACGAGTTTATACGTACAATATAACATCACCGATGGTAACTGTACCATATAACTCCCATATTTCCCCTAGATATTTCTAGAGTTAAAGTCCTTCGGTGTTAAGTAGGGAATATTTTCTTACCATCAAAATGAAGAAGGCTTACATATTTAGGCCAAGATTTGATAGTCGGTTATTTAACTATCAAATAAACAAATGTTCCAAAAAAATTATACTTCCCATAGAAATCATTAAGCCCTTTAAATTGATCTTTCATTAACTTAAAATCACTTTACAAATACTTGGAAATCACTTCCATATACTTATCTTAACATGATAATTATATTCATAGACCACTATATTTTTGACACTTAGAAAATATAGCCATATACTTATTTCAATGGTATAAGTATATTCACAAACCATTTTGCTTCTAAACTTAGAAAATTGAAAACTCTAAAAATATATACATATGGAAGGTATAGTTTCATATCGACTATGGACCATAGCTTACACAATGGTTACGTCGCTAACCCGGTGAATCCATAGTTAACTGTAGGCAATCCCCGCCCCTCGAATTACGCCATGAATATCAACCATCTCTTTCCAAATTTCTTTATATTATAAATATTTCCAAATCTATTTATAATTCTTCTTTATAAATCTCCAATCTATTTCTAAAACATATTTTATATTTCTCAAAATACTATTTATAAAGCTTTTATAAATATCCAAAACCATTTATAGAACTCTTCCCATATTTAAATAAGCTTATTTAATAGACTCTTTAAGTCAGAAGAGTTCCTTTGATAAACCATAAAGTATTTAAAATAATTTTAAATAACATAAAATAATAAGTTATTATTTAAATACCTTTCTATTTCACTTTAAATAAATATCATTTAAAATGATAACTTTAAAATCTCATCAATGATGTACTGAATTAATTTTAAAACTATTATTGTATTAGTAAGTTAACTTTAAAATATTATTAATATAATAATAATTAATTAACTTTAAAACATTATTAATACAATAATAATAAATTTTTGAACTAATATTAGTATGATAATTAATTAATATATAAATATAATTATATAACTTAAATCAAGACAATTAAATAACTTTAGTTAAAAATTAAAGTATACTTTAATCATTTTAAATAAAAAACTAAATAAAAACATTTTTAAATAATAACTAAATAAGCTTTAATAAAACATTCTTAAATAACATTTTAAAATAGCTTTTAAGAGTCATATTAATAAAATAATTGAGTTTAAATCTTTTTTAAAACAATTATAAATTATCTTTAAAACGTTATTATTAATTAGTTATTACCTCTTTAAATCTTATAAATAAATAATAATTATCTTTAAAATTATAATAAAAATAATTACTCTTAAAATAACTTTCAAATCATAAATTAGTTTTCAAATTTGAAGATGGCTTAACGATCACTATAGTACTTAAACAAGCTATCATCTTATTCAGTCTAACTTTTCAAGTTAATAACATATATTTACATAGTCCACGACTATATAAATAAATCCGACACTTAATAGTCATTTGTTAATATATCACTTATTAAAAGTGGCATATCAATTTATCGACATATCATCAGATGTCCACAGCTATAAATAGAAAAAATGGGAATTTATTCTGCTAATTAAATGTCAAATTAATCTAATTAGCGAAAAGGTCTTTTATTCCACTAAACAAATATCCAATACCATATTCAATCCAGTTTAACTTAGAAGTATTTTTTTTGGCCAAATAAACATCAATAACTAAGGTATATAAATTTAAATGACGTTATTAATTAATAATGTAATTTAAATCCGTCTGTTTAAATATGTCATAAATTTTTCTTGTACAAAGCTACCAACAGGCTATACTAAAATGTTGCACTCGTTCATACAAGTACAATGCAAAAATTCGCGATTCGATTGGATTTAAAATGAGCTATATATATATATCACATTTTAAAATTTAATATCTTTATTAAAAAAGTAAACAAATAAATTGTTTCTCACCATTTCAAGAAAACGGGCCGAGAACATTAATCCTACCCGCAACCCACCCTAACGTCTGCTACAGTGATTCTTCCCTATTCTTCTTTTTTTTTTCTACCTATACGACAAAATGTATGCACTCCCGCACATGCACGTGCACAGAGCCACCCATCGCCGCATCCAAACTCATCAACATGCTCGACCTTCCTTCCTCGTCACACTGGAATATGCCTGAACCTCCTCTTACATTCAATTCACCCGCATAACCCAGACTCAGCCATCACTTACTCCAGTCCAACATGCTAGCAAGACCAAAACAATGAGACACTCCATTAGTTTGAGCTATTGAACCAATAGCAGTCGGACCATCCTCCGCTTTATGTCTTTTCTTAGCAGCTTTCTCTTCTTACCTCTTCTTCTTCTCCCTCGCAAGCGATATAGACCCACTTCTCTCGTGGGCAATCAATTTTCGTACATATATGTATATGTCCGTCCACATGGTAGAATTGATTTGAGATGAATCTGCATGTAAGAACTTCAATGGAAAGAGACATAATTCGTTTAGCACATTTAAAGCAAGAAATGGAGCTACATGTAATGACTCGTATTTTTGATAATTAAAAATATTAAATTTAATAATGTTTTGGAAATTAATATTGTCAGAAATTAAAATTTATGATTTATTAATTCGAATCTTATTAGATTACAAATTTTGATCTTAAGATAAATCTTGAAACACCTAATTTTAATGAGGTAAAAGATGGTAATGCGTATTAAAAAATAATTTACTAATATTGATTGAATGTAATTATGTAACGGCTCGAAGGATTTCGACCCAAAAAATCGACACTAATACGTTCATTGTATAGGTGCCGAGCAATCAAGAGCTGGAAATAACAGGCTATTAGGGTTTAGAAGAAAAGGAGATAGAATAAGAAACAGAAAACAACAGCACGGAATCTCATAATCGTAGCGGAACAAAGTATAATATATAATAACATTTTATACAAAGAAAAGCTGTAACTGTTAACATATGTACATGTTATCAGAGTACAATCATCAACAAATAAATCTTGACAGTTATAACAATTGCCCTTAAATACTGACCATACAGTCTCTACTACACAGCGGAATATAATCAATACGTCTCTGCCATCCAAGTCGGGCTCCAAGCGTCCTAATCTGAAACTCTTTAATACTCTATCTGACCCGAGAATTACAATAAAGTAACACTCGAGTCAGGCTGGAAACCAGAGTGAGTAAAACCAACTCAATTTGAATTTTTTAGTTATAATGCTTCTTTGAAAGCCAAGGTAACTCGTACAAAGTTAAGAGTTTTATCTGATTATAACCAACCTCTTTTACAGAAATATACTGATATTGAAATACTGTCTAGGTACAATTACTTATCTAATATAATCAAATTTGTTTAATTTATTCCATACTAGCCTATAAACTTTAAAATCAAAAATCGTGCGGGTTTGTAGTGATTTTTAAATCGAAGTGGTCTCGGATATCACAGGTATCCGATCCCGGCCTTTCAAATCCAAGTAATAAATTTGAAAAGGGTAAATTGTTTAAAATAAAGAACCTATTATTTAGGATGATAATGTTTCAAAAATGGAAATTTATTACCGATTTTTATTTCAAATAAAACGTATTATTATGTTAACCCAATTATTTTTACTCGATTGGTCACTTGGTGTCATAGACAAGAATAATTGAATTAAACCTCCAATAGAGTTAAGTCATGATATAGATTGTCAAACAATTTAACGGTCCATAATAGATGTCAAACTAATTCACACATCCGACTTTTATTAATTATTGATTGACCATAGCCATTTACTTTTGAATCCAAATTAATTTCAAGTTGAACAATTTATTAATAATAAATTATAAAATGCTATTACATATTCACAATTTTAAGTCAAACAATGATAATAATATTAATTTCCCTTAAATTGTAAAATATCATTGAAACTTTAAATTTTGAATTTAAAACGAAATTAGATTTTAATAAAAGAAGGAAATACAATTTATCATATACATATACATATACATATACATATACATATACATATACATATACATATACATATACATATACATATACATATACATATACATATACATATACATATACATATACATATACATATACATACATACATACATACATACATATATATATAAATATGGATTCCATTACTTTTCTTCTTTTCTTTATTATTTTTCTTTTCTTTCATTTTCTTTTTTTCTTTTCTTTTTATTTTTCTTTACTTTTTGTTATTTTTCTTTTAATTTTTTTCTTTTTTCCCCCCCGGCCCACTTTCTTTCTCCGGCTTACCTCTTCTTCTCCCCTTCCTCTTTTCTCTTCCAGCTTCCTTCCCTCCTTCCTTACCCATTCGAACATAACCCCCCTGTTCATCAACGTGTGCACGTGCACAAGCTTTTTGGCGACCCAACCTCACCACCGATCAAACCCACAAACCTCCCACGAACTCCACAACCTACCCCACCACCTAGAACCCTCGGCAAAGACCTCGTTCAAAATTCAAACACCTTCACCCAAAAACTGAAACAACCCAAATCCATCGTAACCCCTCGTCTCGCCCATTAACACCACCGATCACCCCCGAACTTCATCGAGAGATGTGCGCCTCGCCCTCTGCCACTTCCCTCTGGACCACACCCCAAACTCTTCCTCCTCTCCTCGCCATTCCCGTGAAACTGAACCCCTCAGCGAATCCCACTCAAACCCTAAAATTGCCTCGACACGCCACCGTGCCTCTTCGTAAAATATCCTACCATTTTTCCTAGGAATGCCTCCCACCAAACATCCTCCATGATGAATCCCCCGCCACGAAATTGAGTACGCTACCCGAATTTCACCATTGACCCAATTCTGTTCAACTCCAATTTCTCTACTTGATACTTCACTAAAAAAATTTAAACCACCGTCACAAATCATCATTTTCGATGCCGAATCCATTCATATACGTAAAAGCACAAATTATGATATTCAAACTTCTTACACTATTTGGTTTCTTACTGTAAATATCCTTTTCAGCCTCTACGCTTTATAATATTCAACCAAACAAATTTTATAACCAAAGTACATTCAAATACAAACAACTTTTCTTTTTACATCATAATAAAATTGAATAAGTTGAAATATAGGAATTTTAGAAGTTAAGTGTGCCAGTTTTAACTTACAGCAGAACAAATGGTGAGCAGGCCTACGTTTTCTTGTTTATACTCTTTTATACATTCATCTATATATATATTCTTATGCAAGCATACTTATCGAAAAATACTTCTACTTCCCAAGCACATAATAAAGATTTCAATATATAAGGTTTAGTTCTACTTACTGTTTTTCCTTTGAACAGAGCATGGTTTTTTAAAAAGAAATATTCTATGCTCTTACTTCTTGTTTGAGCTGCTTTGATTTTTTTTTAATCTTGTTCGAATGCAGTGGAATGTGAAACAAGGCAGTGGTATATACAAAAATGGATAGCAAGGAAGAGGCTAATCTTGTACAGTAGAAGTTAGGGTATGACCTTAGTGTACAGGTTCTCACTACATTGATTTTTATTCCTTTTTAATTTATCTTTAAAGTTTGATTTGAACAATGGTTTGACTTGATTTGTTTTCATATAAAAGTTTCGATGCTTTTCCCTTGATTTGATTTATTTTTCATGTGACTTGATTTTTATTTTGACATTGATTCAATGTTTTGTATGCTTGGATTTGATGTGTATTTATTTCAATGTCCCTTTGGGTGTTTACAGGTATTTTTTATGAATTGATGTATGTATGTGTGTGTGTGTGTGTATATATATATATATCCTTTTCTATGTATATATTTGTAAAGTTATGTATTTTATCCTATAATACTTGCACTATCACCATATATACACACACACACACACATTTACTTGTATATTGTCATCATATCACACACACACATATATATTTGTATATATATATTCACATTATTCCCGCTTTACATATTTATCTATATTTGGATATGCATTGCTTATATACATATGTTGTGACGACTCGGATTTTTGGACGTCTGTTAATCAGATAATTAACTAAATTAAACATTGGGATATTGACGTTATAAGTCAAATAAATGAGTTACTGGTATGTAAGGTATCTGTATATATATAAATTTATTTAAAACAATAATAAATGTTGAATTATAAAATCTCTGGATGCGATAAAATTTATAGGAAATAAATATTTTATTCGGGCTATTGACTACTTATTTATACATACATATATGTATTTTGAGAGAAGACTATGAATTGGAAATTCAGAAAAATAAGTCTCTCAAGAATATTAAAGAAAATAAAACTCTACCTTATTAACACTCAATATATATATATATATATATAGATGAATATAAATTAAGTGATGATACTTAAGCTTGAAATAAAAATAAAAATAAAAATATATGTCTAAATAGGGATAAAAGTATATAAGTAACTTACATTGTTGTATGAAACATAAATAAAACATGTAAAATTAACTATGGTAATATATGAACATATTTTTATGTATGTAAAGCAATAAGACAAAATATAATATGTATACATATGCATGAGATATGTATATATATGTATGAATGGATATGCATATAAACATAAAGGGGGACATACACATTAAATGCCATCTCCTCAAGTACATAAAAGGTCTAATCTTCTTTTTAATAAATCACTTCAAATTTCATAAATCAAAATCAGGTCAAAAGAATTTGCCGATGCCTGAAATTAGGTAATTAAAATATTAAAAGAAAAAGTGGAAAAAGGAATTCACTGGATACAAGCATATAACCTACCTTTTCTTATTTATACCTCCACTGCCTTCTTCATTTTATTTCATTCATTCGAAAACTAGGAAAGTTAAACAAAGATAAACATTTCTGTCAAAACTAAAGAATCAAAATAACTCAAGCAATTGGAAGATCATCAACAAAGCGAGCTAGCAATTCTTCAAAAACCATGGTTCTCTGTTCAAAAGAAATAAAATATGAGTTAACGCAACCCTTCTACTTACTCGTTATTATATGATTGTAAAATTTCAGAACTCTATATGTTGCTAAGTATATAACTATTAATCAGTGTATGCTTCACTTTTGTGAGTGTGGTCATATACTCAGTTAAGCAAGAAAACAGACACAACACTTATTTTAAGTAGGAACTACAACTATAAAAAAGAAAAGAGGGAAGGGGAAGTTTTGGGATCAGGTTCTTGGCCAATGGGCCGGTTTTATAAGAAAAAAATTATTAAAAAATATATATGTAAGTTGTCTTAAGTATTTTCTCAAAAACCAATTTTTTTTAACTATTTTCTTTTAGACTTTAAAGCCCTGGTTTTATAAAATGCAATAATCGAGTTGTCTTATTTCCTTAACATTTTGTTAATACCTTTATTGAATAATAAACTTGAAAATTTAATTACTTAATAGTAATGTAAATATAATAATTTAAAATTTTAAACTAATTAAGCCCTAGGATAATTTTATATACGTTAATTATTGATTAATTCCTAAGATTTATTTAAAGTAAAATAAACAGTTGTAATTAATAGTAAGTAAACGGGACTTGAAAATAATTAAATTTTGTTTTAAATATAATAGATGATAATGTGATGAGCTAATATAGATCATAAATTGTTTAATTAGAACTAGCTATATGGTTAGTCTTGACTTATCTAATATGTTCTTTTCAGTTATTTTATGGTATGAAACACCCTAAACTAAACAGTTAAATATAAAATGTTAGATGTTTTGATTGAATCGATATTGGGAAGGAATTTATATGTGAATGGAGTATACTGAAATTGAATTGTTTTTTTGAAAACAACTTGGTCTTAAAAATATGGCATTTGGATTCGAAGAGACCGGGATTGGATATCAGTGATATCCGAAACCACTTCGATTTAATAAGCACTGCCATTCTTTTCGGATTTGATTATAGAGCCTCATAGGCTGGAATTGAATAAAACTGGGTAAATCCGACCATTTAAAATTAAGTAATGGTACTTAGATATTATTTTAAATATCAGTGGACTTGTGTAATAAGTGTTTGGCTATAACAAGATAAGAACTCGTGGTGATGTACGAGTTACCCCTATTTTTTTAAAGAAGTTTTATGATTTAAGTATTTTACATTAAATGGGTTTGCTCATGCTAGTTTCCAGCCTGACTCGGGTGTTACTTTATTGTAATGCTCGGATCAGACCGAGTATTACAGATTTTCACGTTAGGATGTTGGAGCTCAAGAGACGAGCTGGATGGCAGAGACGTATTGATTAGATTCCACTATGTATTATAGACTATATAGTTCGTATATTGGGAAAAGTTATTATAACTGTCTAGATTTGTGTACTTTGATATCTTGTATGTATATTGACAGTTATAGCTTTTCTTTTATAAATGTTGTTATTTTATATTATATTTTGTTTCGTTGCGATTGTGAGATTCTATGCTGTTGTTTTCTGTTTCTTTTTCTATCTCTTTTTCTTCTTAACCCTGATAGTCTGGGATTTTTGGCATTCGATTGTTTGGCACTCTATACAGTGGATGTATTAGTGTCAATTTTCGGGGTTGAAAATCTTTTGGGCTGTTACACGTGGTATCAGAGCGGAAGGTTAACTGAGAATCTTGGCTTTGGTGGGGATTACTCATTAGAGATAAGGTCAGTAGTACCCTAGAATGAGTTAAGAGCATATATGAGGGCGTACTTGTTATTTTCTATATAATGATTTTAAAAATGGTTTTAAAAATGATTTTTACATAAGCTAAAATTCTGAGATGTAAAAAAGCAGTTTTTCTAATTAATAATTATTATATATATTAAGGTAATTGGTTGTTGATTATTGAAATTAAATAAGATCATAAGAATTAAGTGGTAATATATAACCAAATAGAAACTTGGGTAAGAATGAATTATACAAGTAAGTTAAGCTAGAAATGGATTCGAACCAGAAATTAAAATCCTGAAAGTTTGTAGAACTTTTTTCAAAGTGGTTGAAATAAATTTACTCAGATGGTATTTTTCCAATAAATTATGAGATAATATATAGTGAGTTGGTTTCCATATATGACAATCTTGGTTACTATCATAAATTGATCGTTGTGTCTTAATAAAGGGATGTCTATTTTTAGGATAAACAATAATAAAACAGAATGAAACGTTATAAGTCGAACTTATAAGTGGGACTTATGAAATTAAAATGGATTTAAAATTTGAAGTTTTAAATCTAAGCCTAGAGAAATTTGGAATTATTTCAAAGTATTAAAAGAATAGTAAATAATATTATTCAGAATATTTTTGAATATAGGAATCTTGTATTAAAACAGGAGTTGTTTTGAAAATTTCAAAGGAATTTGTTTCGAACTAAAAACCAAGAATGGTTTAAAAATATAAAGTGTGAGTTGATATGTAAATGTGATAAATATGTATATATATGTGGGTATATGGGTTCAAAGTTGATTTGAAATAAATAAATGAGTGTTTAAGTTCTGAGCTTCCTCTGAGAATGAGATGTATAGCCCAGGGAAAAATGAGTTTTTGAACTTATAAGTGGGAGGGATATTAATAAGAATTTAAATCTGGGACGGAAAATTTAAATTGAGTAGGCTTAAATGGATTGGAACTTAACTTAAGGTAAGTTAAATAAGTTTTGAACTTACAATCTGGAATTGGGGGAATTTCAAGATGGGATTAAGATTTAACTTAGGGAAGTTTAATGGATTAAAAAGAAGAGGAAAGTATGGACTTGATAAGAGGTTGTGTATGGAAAATGAGTTTCAAATTCTGAAAATTGGTGATGAATGCTTGTGACGCCCCACCTCTATACCCACGCTAGCCAAGAACATTACGGTGAATGCTGTGGACTAGCACGGAGAATAAGGCTGTTGAGGAGCGACCATCCGTGTAATTTCTTTGCGCGAGCACCGGTATGTCAGAGAATATAACATGCATTCTATTTCAAGAGGAAATCCGACATACCGACACAAACTCAAAGCTACTACACGGTGGCTATATAAATCCTTCGGAAAACAAATATAGAAATAAGCATAACACAAATCAGTCACAGACAATTCATATCACAAAGGCGGAAAATAGATATGAATATTACACTAGGAAGTGTACATCAGAGTAGTGGTCTAAAAAGATCCACAATATCACAAAAGAATAGTTACATGAACTACACAAAAGAATAAGTATACATTATGGAGTCTATATCTCAAATGTATACAACAAAAACTACTAATCTAAGTAGTTAACCAAAAGCAAGAGAAATCAATTCCAAGAGAGAAGTCAAGACGAAGCACCTGTAACATCTCGGTCTGACCCGAGTATTATTTAATAAGAAAATAATAAACGGATCAGTCTAACTATAGATATCAGATGAAACGATATAGAATCAGAGTTATGACTAAACACAAAATAATCACAAGGCCAAGTTGTGATATATAAGTAGTTGATAATCATCAAGAGATTAATTAATATCACAAAATCTACACAAGAATCCAAGAAGTGTCATACTCTTTATTTCGTTCATCAAACCACAAATATTGACGATAATATCAATGTCAATCGCAAAAGTCAATGACGCTCAAATTCCAGAAGACTACACAAGAAATCCAGAAATCACTAAAGTCAATGACACACAAATTCACCAATGCACAAATATCGATAAGACTTATCAATGGAAATCACGAAAAATTGGTGAAACACAAATTCTAGAAATCTACACAAGAAATCCAGAAATCACAAAAAAAGGGGGGGAGGCCTATCACAAACGGGAGCATAAAGCTCACCAACACGTGTATCACAAACGGAACGCTAATTCCATGGTCGCTAACCATCACAAATTGAGCCGAAGCTCCACAAACGGCCCGAAGACCATGGGTTGCTACCCCATCACAAATTGAGTCGAAACTCCACAAAACGGGGTTTAGTCTCCCTCGCAGACAAAGAGACATCGCACATTGCTAGTCTAAATCACAAAGATGATCGTCATGATCAACGAGAAGTGTCAATTACACTAAACTAGTAAATATATGAGTTTAGCTTCATGTCCCATAACCACTTGCTTAACTTAAATATTTACGAACAAACTGTAAACCTCTACTAGAAAATTGACACAAGAGGTTCAATCGAACAAGTCCAAGAATTAACCGACAAAGTAAACGCAAGCGTTTCATACCACTTGTTTTACTAAGCCGTTTAATTAGATTTCTCATACGAGTGAGGTAAAGGTTTGTATATACTAATAGATTGGAAAACTATTTTATAAACGAATTTGGTATTAAAATAGTATTGAAATCGTTTGAGGAAAGAGTTTTGATATTTACTACTAGTATAGAAAACCTTTATATTTTTAAAGTGACAAATCACGAAGAAGATTGTAAGAACAATCAATCACAAAAATTCACATACGAAGACGTGAATAAAATCCAAAGAAATCGATAAAGGGTCCATCGAAATGGATATTCAAAAAATCCCTAAAAAGAGTCATCAAAGTCATAATAGATGATAACAACAAATAGGATTATCACGAATCGATTTAAATTGGAATTTCAATCCAAAAAGGCAAATAGGACAAACAGCAGGTTCAGTCGACTGAACAGAGTTTTCAGTCGACTGACCCTGTGCTTGGAAATTTTCCAGGTTCAGGAAACTTTCTGTTTCCAGTTTCAGTCGACTGTGCAGAGTTTTTCAGTCGACTGAATCATGCCTGGAAACTCTCGGGTTTCAGGTTCAGTCGACTGAACAGAGATTTCAGTCGACTGAATCATGCCTGGGCTGTTTTTCAGCCTTATTCAAATGAAGAGCAAACTCTTCCAAAATGCAACAGGACGAACATTGGCTCTAAGGGTTTATGCCAATCGGCAACCCGGCGCTATATGCTCCTCGGTGCATCACTAGAAGCATGATCAAACATCCATAAAAGGATTTCACACAGATTGCCTTAAAAACTCAAAAATTGGAATATTCACAAAACCAATCCAATTCAAGAGCAAATGCACATGAAGAAGTGTTAGGAATTTATACCCAACAACCAAAGATAATTATAGTCATAGATGTGAGATAAAAATCTCACCTTTTCACAAAATCGAACAAGAAGAAGCTTGAAAGCAAATGGAGAATCAACCTCTCTTCAACACAACCCAATTGATCTTGAATCTAAGCTCAAAAACAAGAACATTCCCAAAATTAGGTTTAGGAATTTCTGAAATTGGTAAGAGAACAAGTTGGAGAAGAAGAAGAGAAGCTTACCAATGGGTTCTTCTTGAGTTTGGAGCTAGGAATTTGATTTGCAAGAGAAACTAGGGTTTTGGAGTTCTAATTTCCAATCTCTCCCACCATTAATACTCTAAAAACTGAAATGAGAAGAGAATGAGGGTGAGTGGGGAAGAGCGGCTCAGATTTGAGCATAAGTTAACATTGGGCTGAGCCCAAACCAAACCCAAAGTGAAAAGTAGCAAAAATCAACTTTCTCCAAACATATCGAAGCTTATACTCAAAAAGGTCGCAAACGGCATTTTAAACTCAATGGGAGTGGTCCCGAGTCCTAATTCGACCGTATGCAAAAAGTAGCTTTTCGGACTAAAATCCGACTAACGATAAAATATTCAAATAAAATATTTAAATATAAAATCGATAAATATGCGGGTTGTTACAGACTCCCCTCCTTAAAGAAATTGCGTCCTCGCAATATTACAAGAAGAAGATATATAGTAACAACCATAAAAGCATATTCAACACAAAAGAAGTTTGAAATAGGAAGTTCACCTCAAAGAACACGAGAAAGTAAGTCCGGATGTGTACCCTCGATGTACTCTCTAGATTCCCAAGAACAATCCTTAGGATTTGAAGACCATTGAACTTTAACAAGCGGAACATCTTTATTTCGAAGTCGTTTGACTTCCGAAGCAGTGATACGAATAGGATGTTGCTCATAAGTTAAACTAGGCGAAACTTCAAACTCTTCCACAACACCGGGCTCAAGAATAGAATCGGAATCTCGAAGACATTTTCGAAGTTGAGAAACGTGAAACACGTCATGCATAGCAGAAAACTGAGCCGGTAATAAAAGGCGATAAGCCACGGAACCAATTCGTTCAGTGATAGGAAATGGCCCAATATATCGAGGCGCAAGTTTTCCCGATCGACTGAAACGTACAACATCTTTCATAGGTGAAACACGAATGAACACAAGATCTCCTACAGAAAATTCTAACTTCCTTCTCCGGTTATCGGCATAGGATTTTTGTCTACTCTGGGCTTCTTTCATCCTATGACGAATAAGTTCAATTTTCTCTGTGGAATCACGAATAAAATCTGGACCTAAAACCAGCTTCTCACCGGCCTCAAGCCAACTAGAAGGGGATCGGCATGGCCTTCCGTAGAGTGCCTCGAAAGGTGCCATACCAATACTAGATTGGAAGCTATTATTATAGGAAAATTCAACAAGTGAAATATGATCTTCCCAACTTCCACCAAAATCAAGAACATAAGCACGAAGAAGATCTTCAAGAGTTTGATTCACACGCTCAGTTTGTCCATCGGACTGGGGGTGATAAGCGGTGCTAAAATTAAGCTTCGTTCCTAAAGCTTTTTGAAGACTCTTCCAAATTCCACTAGTAAATAATGGATCACGATCACTAACAATAGAAGTAGGAACACCATGCAATTTAACAATTTCTTTGATAAATATTTTGGCCAAAAGAGAAACGGTTCGATTAGTCCGAACGGGAATAAAATGGGCAGATTTAGTAAGCCTATCAACAATCACCCATAAGCTATCATGACCCGAACGAGAACGGGGAAGGCCATCTATAAAATCCATGGAAATTTGGTCCCACTTCCAAACTGGAATTTCTAAAGGTTGCAATAACCCACCGGGCCTTTGATGTTCGGCCTTAACGAGTTGGCAAGTCATGCAACACTTAACAAAGTTAGCGATGTCAAGTTTCATTCCCTCTCAATAATAAAGTCGCTTCATATCCGCGTACATTTTACTACTACCGGGATGAATGGTAAATTTAGAGTGATGAGAATCCTCTAAAATATCTTTACGAAGATCACCAATATTTGGCACGACAAGTTTACCAATTTTCCGAATGTCGCAACGAGAATCGATATCAAAGTCTTTCAAACCTTCAATATCAATTTTATCCTTAATATTTTGGCCAAGAAGAGCCAATTCGGGATCTAGCCTTTGAGCTTCAAGAATGCGGTCCAAAAGAGAAGGATGAGCCTCAAGGCTACATAAAACAAATGATGAGCATAAATCGGAAACACGGTCTCGAATTTCGCAAGTGGATAAGATCTCGAGATCGTTCCATTCGGATATCATCATAGAAACAACAGCTTGTTGTTTACGGCTAAGAGCATCGGCGACACGATTACCCTTACCGGGAGTATAAAGAATATCAAGATCATATGGTGCAAGAAATTCGAGCCAACGCTGTTGACGCAAATTAAGTTCCTTTTGAGAGAATAAATATTTCAAAGACTTATGATCTGTATAAAGAACAAATTTCTCTCCTAAGAGGTAATGACGCCAAATCCGAAGAGCAAAAAAAATAGCCGCGAGCTCTAAATCATGAGTGGCATATCTAGTCTCAGCAGGCTTTAATTGCCTAGAAGCATAAGCAATAACGCATTCCTTTTGCATAAGAACGGCACCTAAACCAATGCGACTAGCATCGGTATAAACAACGAAATCTTGATTCCCATCGGGAATAACAAGAATAGGAGCATCAGAAAGAAGTTCTTTTAATTTCTGAAAAGAAGCTTCACATTTGTCCGACCAAATGTATTTAACACCTTTCTTCGTCAAGCTAGTGAGAGGCACGGCAATTTTAGAAAATTCTTTAATAAAGCGACGGTAATAGCCCACCAATCCAAGAAAACTATGAATCTCTGTCACACTCTCCGGTCTCTTCCAATCTTGAATCGCTTCAATCTTTGAAGGATCCATGGAAATTCCGGATTCGGAAATAATGTGACCGAGAAACGTCACACGAGATTGCCAAAAATGGCATTTAGAAAATTTTGCCTTTAATTGATTACTCCTAAGAGTTTCCAACACAATCCGAAGATGTTTTTCATGCTCCTCCTCGGTTTTAGAATACACAAGAATATCATCGATAAAGATGAGAACAAACCGGTCGAGAAAGTCTTTAAAAACTCGATTCATTAAGTCAACGAAATAAGCCGGGGCATTTGTTAACCCAAATGGCATAACAAGCCATTCATAAGATCCATACCGAGTACGGAACGATGTCAAAGGAATGCTATCCTCTGCAATACGAAGCTGATGCAAACCGGTAGCCAAGTCCAATTGTGAAAAGACTCTAGCACCACTAAGTTGATCAAATAGATCATCAATCTGAGGTAAAGGATATTTATTTTTGATAGTAAGATCATTAAGCTTGCGGTAGTCAACGCAAAGCCTAAGTGTACCATCAGATTTCTTCACAAAAATAGCTGAAGCTCCCCAAGGTGAGGAACTAGAGCGAATAAATTGCTTCGTTTCCAATTCAGATAATTGTTTACGCATCTCCTCGTTTTCTTTATTGGACATACGATAAGGAGGACGAGTGATAGGTTGAGTTCCTGGAATAAGATTAATTCTGAACTCAATTGCTCGCTTAGGTGGTAATCCAAAAACGGGCTCGAATATGTCGGAAAATTCACAAACGACGTGAATAAGAGAAATAATATCACCCTCATCATCATCATCGTCATCACGAGGATTTAAAGAATATAAAGATGCAACCAAAGCAGAATCTGAATCTTTAAGAATAACAGAAACCTGATTAACAGATTGAGGATGTCGAAGATGAATAGTCCGCTCAGGACATAGGATATAAGCTTCATAACGGTTAAGCCAATCCATTCCCAAAATCATTCCAAAGCCTAAATAACGCATGACATGCAAATCGGCTCGGAAAGAAAAATCACACAAAATAATCTCGACATCTTTACACAATAAACTGATTGTTGCGGATCCACCAACCGGATTCGCAATTCTCAAAGAATTCATTAAACACAAAACATCCAAAGAAAAAGTATCAACAAGTTCTTTTGATATAAAAGAATGGGACGCACCCGTATCAAAAAGAACTCGAATAGGATGATCACGAAACAAAATAATTCCATCTAGAATAGAATGAGAAATACCTTGGCCACGAGATGTGTTGCCAGGGGCTTGAGCAACATTTAACTTTCCCTCCTTCTTGCCCTGAAGCTTGGGGCATGAAGATATAACATGACCGGGAACTTTGCAGTAGCGACAGGAAAGAGACTTTGGGCACTTGTTCGCATAATGGTCCTTCGAACCACAATTATAGCATTCCCCACGACCAAAGGAAGAAGTCTTTGCCACGGAGGTTGCTTGCTTCCCTTTCTTATTGGGATAAGGGCCTTTAAATTTGTTTGGCCACTTTTTGTTGTTGAAGTTTGGTTTGGAACCCACCACTTCAACGTCATTCTCTCTATCCGCCTCTTCAAGACGAAGAGCGATATCAACGAGTTGGTCGAAAGAAACTTCTAACTTTAGAAGTAATGGCTTCTTGAGACTTTTGTTTAAGCCATAGACGAATCTCTGATTCTTCTTAAGAGGGGTGTTGATGTATTCAACCCCATATTTGGAAAGCGACTCGAAGGAGGCGACGTAATCAGTCACGGATGACTCACCTTGAACAAGGTCTATAAATCGTCGAGCCAATGTCACTTTTTCTGCTTCTGGTACGAATTTTAACTCGAAGCGCTTTCGGAATTTCTCCCAGGTGAGATCCGCTTCATTAATCTCAGAAATAAGAAGCTCGTACCAGTCCAATGCTCTTTCTCGGAGCATACTAGAGGCCACCTGAACTCGGTGAAGGTCAATAAGATTCATGCGAGAAAAGATTCGATCGCATGACCTTAGCCAGGCCTGTACTTCAATAACAGTTTCGGAACCTCTGAATGGCTCCCCACCCAAATTAGTGTAATCGCTACACAAGCGTGCAAATCCCGACTTTGGGTGAGTAGGTTCCGGGTTAGCTCCAGCTGCTTGAGCATTTGTCACTAAATCAAGAAGCTGTTGAGCAGTCATAAAAACTCCATCCTGGGGCGGAGTGCTAAATGGCGCGGCTCTGGGGCGGCCAGGTCTAGACATTTCTCTTCCTTTAGAAAGAAAGAAGAGGAATAAAAAGGTCATTCACCAAATTGAATATCAAGCAATCTTGATAGACAAAACAAGGAATCATAAAAGAAAATAGGATAGAACGGTACGTAGACCCGAATAAAATCCTAAAGCATGACTCCTAAGATGAACTTAGGACGATGATCCTTGTTATAATATTCCATATTGTTCCGAAGTTTGGCTCTGATACCAAGCTGTGACGCCCCACCTCTATACCCACGCTAGCCAAGAACATTACGGTGAATGCTGTCGACTAGCACGGAGAATAAGGCTATTGAGGAGCGACCATCCGTGTAATTTCTTTGCGCGAGCACCGGTATGTCAGAGAATATAACATGCATTCTATTTCAAGAGGAAATCCGACATACCGACACAAACTCAAAGCTACTACACGGTGGCTATATAAATCCTTCGGAAAACAAATATAGAAATAAGCATAACACAAATCAGTCACAGACAATTCATATCACAAAGGCGGAAAATTGATATGAATATTACACTAGGAAGTGTACATCAGAGTAGTGGTCTAAAAAGATCCACAATATCACAAAAGAATAGTTACATGAACTACACAAAAGAATAAGTATACATTATGGAGTCTATATCTCAAATGTATACAACAAAAACTACTAATCTAAGTAGTTAACCAAAAGCAAGAGAAATCAATCCCAAGAGAGAAGTCAAGCCGAAGCACCTGTAACATCTCGGTCTGACCCGAGTATTATTTAATAAGAAAATAATAAACGGATCAGTCTAACTATAGATATCAGATGAAACGATATAGAATCAGAGTTATGACTAAACACAAAATAATCACAAGGCCAAGCTGTGATATATAAGTAGTTGATAATCAACAAGAGATTAATCAATATCACAAAATCTACACAAGAATCCAAGAAGTGTCATACTCTTTATTTCGTTCATCAAACCACAAATATTGACGATAATATCAATGTCAATCGCAAAAGTCAATGACGCTCAAATTCCAGAAGACTACACAAGAAATCCAGAAATCACTAAAGTCAATGACACACAAATTCACCAATGCACAAATATCGATAAGACTTATCAATGGAAATCACGAAAAATTGGTGAAACAAAAATTCTAGAAATCTACACAAGAAATCCAGAAATCACAAAAAAAGGGGGGAGGCCTATCACAAACGGGAGCATAAAGCTCACCAACACGTGTATCACAAACGGAACGCAAATTCCATGGTCGCTAACCATCACAAATTGAGCCGAAGCTCCACAAACGGCCCGAAGACCATGGGTTGCTACCCCATCACAAATTGAGTCGAAACTCCACAAAACGGGGTTTAGTCTCCCTCGCAGACAAAGAGACATCGCACATTGCTAGTCTAAATCACAAAGATGATCGTCATGATCAACGAGAAGTGTCAATTACACTAAGCTAGTAAATATATGAGTTTAGCTTCATGTCCCATAACCACTTGCTTAACTTAAATATTTACGAACAAACTGTAAATCTCCACTAGAAAATTGTCACAAGAGGTTCAATCGAACAAGTCCAAGAATTAACCGACAAAGTAAACGCAAGCGTTTCATACCACTTGTTTTACTAAGCCGTTTAATTAGATTTCTCATACGAGTGAGGTAAAGGTTTGTATATACTAATAGATTGGAAAACTGTTTTATAAACGAATTTGGTATTAAAATAGTATTGAAATCGTTTGAGGAAAGAGTTTTGATATTTACTACTAGTATAGAAAACCTTTATATTTTTAAAGTGACAAATCACGAAGAAGATTGTAAGAACAATCAATCACAAAAATTCACATACGAAGACGTGAATAAAATCCAAAGAAATCGATAAAGGGTCCATCGAAATGGATATTCAAAAAATCCCTAAAAAGAGTCATCAAAGTCATAATAGATGATAACAGCAAATAGGATTATCACGAATCGATTTAAATTGGAATTTCAATCCAAAAAGGCAAATAGGACTCAAACAGCAGGTTCAGTCGACTGAACAGAGTTTTCAGTCGACTGACCCTGTGCCTGGAAATTTTCCAGGTTCAGGAAACTTTCTGTTTCCAGTTTCAGTCGACTGTGCAGAGTTTTTCAGTCGACTGAATCATGCCTGGAAACTTTCGGGTTTCAGGTTCAGTCGACTGAACAGAGATTTCAGTCGACTGAATCATGCCTGGGCTGTTTTTCAGCCTTATTCAAATGAAGAGCAAACTCTTCCAAAATGCAACCGGACGAACATTGGCTCTAAGGGTTTATGCCAATTGGCAACCCGGCCCTATATGCTCCTCGGTGTATCACTAGAAGCATGATCAAACATCCATAAAAGGATTTCACACAAATTGCCTTAAAAACTCAAAAATTGGAATATTCACAAAACCAATCCAATTCAAGAGCAAATGCACATGAAGAAGTGTTAGGAATTTATACCCAACAACCAAAGATAATTATAGTCATAGATGTGAGATAAAAATCTCACCTTTTCACAAAATCGAACAAGAAGAAGCTTGAAAGCAAATGGAGAATCAACCTCTCTTCAACACAACCCAATTGATCTTGAATCTAAGCTCAAAAACAAGAACATTCCCAAAATTAGGTTTAGGAATTTCTGAAATTGGTAAGAGAACAAGTTGGAGAAGAAGAAGAGAAGCTTACCAATGGGTTCTTCTTGAGTTTGGAGCTAGGAATTTGATTTGCAAGAGAAACTAGGGTTTTGGAGTTTTAATTTCCAATCTCTCCCACCATTAATACTCTAAAAACTGAAATGAGAAGAGAATGAGGGTGAGTGGGGAAGAGTGGCTCAGATTTGAGCATAAGTTAACATAGGGCTGAGCCCAAACCAAACCCAAAGTGAAAAGTAGCAAAAATTAACTTTCTCCAAACATATCGAAGCTTATACTCAAAAAGGTCGCAAACGGCATTTTAAACTCAATGGGAGTGGTCCTGAGTCCTAATTCGACCGTATGCAGAAAGTAGCTTTTCGGACTAAAATCCGACTAACGATAAAATATTTAAATAAAATATTTAAATATAAAATCGATAAATATGCGGGTTGTTACAATGCTATTGATTGGTGCTTTATATAATTTGGATG
Organism: Allium cepa; assembly: GCA_030765085.1. Classification (NCBI taxonomy): domain Eukaryota; kingdom Viridiplantae; phylum Streptophyta; class Magnoliopsida; order Asparagales; family Amaryllidaceae; genus Allium; species Allium cepa. Next base: position 82,934,905 of record CM060931.1, on the reverse strand, counting down.
TTTATTTACTTTGACATATCCTACTATCATTCCGTTTGTTATTAACAATATATATAAAACTATGAGGTGGATTATCTCGAATAAATTAAGAAGTGGATTGAAATGATATACATCCCTTGCTGAAATTAATGGAAATAAAAATTTATTTTGAAACTATTTAAATGATTTTGGTTTTAGAAACAGAATTTAATTTATGAAATGGAATCATTTTGAACTTAAGTTCAAAATGTCAAAAATGAACTTGTTAACCGAATCTGCTTACAGGATTGGGTTTAAAGGTTGGAGATATAATTGGGTAATAAATTGAATTCCGAAATTTAATTGTTTAAAAGGATATGGACTCCTACTTGGATCTCACATAAATTTAAGAAAGGTAATTTAAACGAATACTTAGAATTTGGCTCAGAATTAAATTATTTTAAAAGACTTAGATTGTTAAATTCAATGTTAAAGGGTTAATTCGATTTAAGAAATTAAATCAGCATTCCGAAAACCGAACCAGAATTCATATAAATCGAGATGGTTAAAGTTTGAGAATGGGATTAAAATTAATTCAAATTGGAATGGAATTGGATTAACTGGAAGTGTAATCGAAGTAGAATAAGTTTAAATTCGAACTGGGAATTGATTTGAATGCGAATGAGAATCAAAGTTAATTCGAATGGGAATCTGGATTGAATCAATTTAAATGGAAGTGGAAATTGAAATCAATTTTAATGGGAGATTGGAAACTGGATCAGTTTGACTCTGGAACTACTTTTAAATAAATTATTTGTAACAACCCGTAAATTTTAATAGTTTTAAAATTTTATTCAACAGAATTTTTATGAAATTTTAAACAATTGAATTTCGACTATACAATAATAATATACGTACTATATATATATGGTTTAGACTATAGGTTGTATAATATGTTGGTTATATTTAAAGTTTTAGATATATATATATATATATATATATGTTGTACGATCTGTTGGAGTTAATTGTATTGGTCAAAATAGTCTTCATACATACAATCTGTTGTTAATATATATAGTTTAAATGACATATATTTTAAAATTTTATAATACAAAGTAAATTTGTTTACATATATACTTATTGCTTGCAGTATGTATATGGGATGAGTTTTGTAGATTTCTGTGTGTATATATATATATGTATATATAATAAGTGGCTCTAGTTTGGTTTTATGAACACTTGTATTTTTACTGAATAAATAATGAGGAGGCCAATCTGGGAAGTTGTTTTCAAATTTTTCTAAAACCTATATATATATTTTCCCATATATATATATATATAAGTTGTTAATAAGTCCAGTCCGCATATTTGTTTATATATGCTTGTTATTCGCATATACACTTTTGTCCGCATATATTAGGTACTGTCTACATTGGTATATTTGTAATATATGGTCAGTGTATATATTTATATATATATATATATATATATATATATATATATATATATATATTGAGTAATGGGCGTGTTTGTGGATATAGCTGTATAGGATCGGGTAACTAGTATGTTGGTTTTAGGTATGGTTTTATTAAGTGAATATACATGAATTTTAAGTGGTTGAACTGAATTGATTTTTTTATTACAAGTATGTATTTTGTTTTAACTATATATTGCTTTAAGTGTATGTTTGATTTTTGATATATATGTTTGAAATGCATGTATATTAAATTTATTGTGATTGAATTTAGAATATAAATTTTATATGCACATATAGTTATTTATGGTCATATAAGTTCATTTATACCATCTATTTTCACCAACATGGTTCTGATTCGTTATCGATTTCTGTTATCAGCTTCGTCCGTCGTTCCTACTTTCTTCATCGAATCATGTCCATCCAACGTTGCTTTGAAATTCGTAGCTCAATTCCTTGTCATTTATCAAGCCTCGAAAGGTGAGTAATCACTCACGATTGACGTTCTTATATTTATTAAATTTGATTTCAATTGAAACGACAATTGAAATATGCTGCTGTAGTTATTTAAATTGTTATATCTGCTGTTATATGTAACTATTCACCTGTGGGATATGATACCATATCCTGTTGTTTATATATTATATTGTTATTGATGATATATGCCTGTTATATTATTATCATATCTGTTATCACTCTGCAGGTTCCCTATTAGTATAGAATTCACTATGGGTTAAAATGATACATACCCGAACGGACTTTAGAATATGAGGAAATCTTTATGGGTTGAAATGATAGACCCAAGCGACTTTCATTGGATTGAATTTGGGATTGCGGGTCGAAATGATATCTACCAGTATATATTTAAATTACAGACTGAAATAATAAATATCCGTATCACTTGACCATATGATAGAAAACTTTGTGCCGACACCGTTGGTCCATATATAAATATTTTAAAAATGATTTCTATGGTTTTGAAAGGGAATACTTATATGGTTTTATTTAATATTAGAAATATTTTATATAGAAATAAGCTTTATTATAACATTGATTTAATAATAAACTTTAATTTAATAAAGTTTGATTTAGTATGTTTAAGAATTATATTCTTAAATAGATTTTTAAGGATTTATATAAGTTAAGGAAGATAAAGTTGAATTAATTGCAATTATATTTAATTAAGAATTCTACTTAATTTAATCGATTTGAACTATTGGATTTGAAAGTTAAGATTTGATTTTATAACTTGATTTTTTATTTGAAGTGATCAAATGGATATTTCAAGTTTAAATAAATCGAAGGGAATATTTAGTTTAAATGTAATTTAAGGTTATTTAAATAATACTGAATTTATTAAGCGAATATTTCAAGACTAAATACTAATGAGGTTAAATAAAGATCTATATGAAACTGTTAAATTTAACTTTGAAATGTTGAATATTAAAGCTTTGAAATATATTGGAATTTAAATGGGTTATTTTATGATTCAGATGTGTATTTGAAATCAATAAAATTTGAATTTGTTATTTGGAAACTGAATTGAATTAAAAATGGAGAAATTTAGATTGAATTAAATTTGAATTTGGAACGCGAGTTGATTTGAATCAATTAGTGAAATCGAGAAAAAATATATATATTTAGTGGAAATGATATTTTGGTTTGGAAGTATAAATTTATTTGAAATGGCCACGGTGTTATAATGACGTTTAGTTCCATGGATCTATAGAGGATGGTTATCCCAAACATCCTTGGAGATACTTGTATTTCAGTTAATATTTTACTTGAGTTGGATTTATTGATATAAGAATGTTAATCCCGACTTGAGTGTTTTGTGTTTTGCGTTACGCTCGGGTCAGTGTAACATCCCGGAATTTTTGACAATATCAATTTAATAATATGTAGTTAAAACTAAATTGATATTGATAATCTGTTGATAATTATTCAAATAAATTTAATAATCTTCTTCAATAATTATTTAAATTGGTTATTTTATCTTTATAAATAATAAATTGATTTCTATTTTCAATATAAATATATGGTTCATATTTTAAACAAATTGGTATTGTTTTAAATTTAGAATAAATTTAACAAAATTGGTTTTATGGCTTAACAAAATAAATATTTTATTTTGTAAAATGATTTTAATTTAATAAAAAGATATTTATTAAAATAATATTAATATTGTATTGTCTTTATAAATAGGTTTAAATAGGATTTGTAATTTTTATTTCAAATTGAATTTATATGTATAACTTGATTTGAGAATAATTGATTTTGAGTTTAGTTTGAATTTAAATTCAAAGTATAAAATCTTCATTTGTTTTAATTTTTATTTGTATAAGTTTATAAACATAATTTGTTTTGTTTTCATTTATAAATTCATACACATATTCAAATTTAAACTAACAACTTAATTTAAGCTAATGTAACATACATTTGTAAATTTAAATTCTAATTATCTTTAAAAGGAAACATGTGTTAAATTCATATGTATTCATTTAGACAAGTGTCTAATTTATGACAAGTGTTAAATTTTGTTTTAAAATTTTCTTTTCTTTTATTAAAAATCTGAAAACCATTTAGTTAAACTTGCATCTTCATTTCCATATTTCATTTGCATTTTCCTGAATCAAAGAAATTTGCATTTTCTCAAAATTCAGCAACCTGCATACCTCAAATCCATTAACAAGTTCAAATCTGCATACTCCCCTCATCAAAGATCAAAATCCTTCATCTGCAAATCTCAAATCAAATGAACCTACATATCTAAAAATCTGCATTCACAAATGCATATAAAATTCAACACCAAATCTTGATCACCTCTTCAAAAATTAAGCCTGCATATTCAAATCCCTGTACAAACCAGAAGGGAAAATCTGCATTTCCAAACCTGCATATTCCACTTCCTCTTTATCAAAAATCTGTAGCATGTTTTCAATAGTGCATGCAAGTTTTCAATCCTCATATCTGTCTCAATTTCTAAATGCATGCAAGTTAATCAGAGTGTTCATAGCAATTCCAAATCCCAGAGGCCCTGGTTTTCAAAGCTAGCATTTCAAGTTTTCAAAGCATCTCAAACTTTTCAAAGCATTTCAGTTTTGAGGGCATCTATGTTTTTCAAAGCTTCAATTTCAAGCATATGCAAGTTCATCTAAACACCTGCATGCAAGCATCTTGGTCATGGAAAAGCATGAGCAACCCAGACTTATAACAACAGAGGAAGCCTGCATGTGTTCTGCAAATTCAAATGATCTGGGGTCTGCATTCAATAAAAAGTGAGTAACTTAAAATTCTAAATTTATAATAGGATTGTATGCTAGATTGTTTGATATATATAAGTATTGCTGTGTTTAAGTGTGAAGTAATGTTTGTTTGCTGTTGTTTTATTTCCTGATCTGTTTTCTTGATTTTCTAGGCAGTTTTATTTAGACTTTATCTTTTAACTTTAACTTCTGGAATGATTTAATTTATATGTAAGGTTATAAATTTTATTAAGTTAACTTTTACAGTTTTAAGCAAGTGCAAAAAGAAATATAAATATAAACAGTTTTGTCCCTGTTAACTCAGGTAAAACTTTGCATGATTTTTTTTTTATCAAGACTCAACTATATTGATATCATGCTTCAGATTTATAAATAAAAGTACTTACCATAACTTGATTTTTGAATCAAGAAATATAATTTTTAGAAGAAAGATTCAGTAGCAGTTTTGTATTGAACTAGGAATAAAATCTGTGCAAATTCTATTGATCTATGAATTGGAAAATTCTGAAATTCTTGTGAGTTACCAAGTAAAGATCATAGATCCATATAAAAATCTGAAATGAGTATAATGGTTATTAGATTAGTTGCAGATCTGCAAAATTGTTTTAAACCCTAGTTTTATTTGGTTTAAAGAATTTGGACATTTCGATTCATACATTGGATCGAGTGTCAAGATGTTTTAAGGATTTATAGTTTGGCCGTAGTTGAGTTCATGGCCGGAGGGGTCGATCTGCAAGTGGTCGGAGGTGAGGGATATGGCCGTTGACAGGTTTTGGACATAGGACCTGGTTTCTGTTTACAGGTTTTGGAAATTAGGGGTTACTTTAAATTCTTGTTCTTTTGTTCGAGCTAAAGGCTTATGTGGGTATACTTGGGTTTAGGGTAGTTGTTGGATCATCACTGGAGGTCGCCAGAGGTGGTGGTCGCCGTGCATATGCACGGCGACATGTTTACTGTAGAGTTGTTTTGGTTTGGGGGTGTTTCAGGGGAGGGTTCTTTTTACTCGAAGTGGATGGGAGATTGACTCGAAGTGGTGAAGCATAAAACCGAAGTAAAGTTTAGGTTCTCTCGGGTTGAACCTGTAAGTTTACAGGTTATAGAAACCTGTTTTTCTTTTTAAAATCTGGGTTTTAAAATTGAAATCTGTAATATATGTTTAAAGCAAAGTTTAAATTCAAATGAAATTCAAGTTTGCATTACTGATTTGAATTCAAATTCCAGGTTTTTAAACCTGTTTTCTGTTTTTTTCAAAATCTGGGTTTGAACTGTTTAAATCTGCATTTTTATGTTTTGATTAAAATTTAAGAGCAAATTCAAATGCAGGTTTGAATTTCAGATTCAAATTTAAATCTCAGGTTTTGAAATAAAAGTTTAAATTCTTAACTTAATTAACTATTTCAATTTGGGTGAATAGTTGAAATTTTAAATAATGAAGTTTTAAAATATGAAGCAAGATTTAAAGATAGATTTTAAATCTGGAAATTTTAAGTTTAAAAATAGAGTTCAGCTTTAAATTTAAAAAGAAAATTTAAATTTGAAAGTTTTAAACTAAGAATGAATTGAGTTTCTAAAATTTTAAAATGAATTTAACTCCAAATTCTTATGATTACATTTTTAAGTCAAACCTTTGTTTTGACTTGTAATTTTAAATAAGTTTTAAAATTTTTTAAAACTTTGATAAGTTTAAAATTATTTTATTTTAAACTTGAATTTAAATTGAAATTTAAAGGTAAATTCAAAAGTACTTAGATTTGGATTGAATTGTTTTAATCATAATTAAGTTATGTTTTATTTTGAAAATTTGATTAAGATTTATGTTTTAGAATTAATTAATAAGGTGATTAAGATAAATTAATTAATTTAATTAATTAATTAAATTTGGGATTAATAATTGATTAGAAATTAATCAATTTAAGATTAAGATCATTAATTAAGTTATTAATTAATGATAAATGAATATTAATTCTGTAATTAAGTTTTAAATTAAGGTTAATTAATTTAATAATTAACTTTGATTAATAAATGATTAAAGATAATTTAAATAGTAATTAATTTAAGTTAATTACTTTATAAATAATTTGAGGATGGTTAATGAAGGTCATTAACCAAGATTGTTTAACAATTAATTAATATAGTTAATTTTTATAATTAATTAGATTAATTAATTTAATAATAATCATTGTAAATGGTTAGAGAGTAATTACTTGATAAAGTAATTAAGAAATTAATTACTTAATGTAATTAATTTAATTTAATGAGATTGCTTATTTTAATTAATTAAGTTTAATTAATTTTAAACACTTGAATTTTATAATTACTTTATGTAATTGATGTTTTGGAAATTACTTAGTTAAGTAATTGATTAATAATTACAGATTGTAATTAAGTGGTGATGATTAAGAATGAGGTAATTTGGATTAATTATTTAATAATAAATCAAGGGATTAATTAAGTAATTAAATAAGGATAATTAATTTTATTTAAATAGAGTAATTAAGCTAGTTAATTACTAAATGTAATTATTTTGTGATGATGATTAATAAGTTAATTACTTAAGGTAATTAATAATTAAGGATCATTAATTATTTTAATTAATGATGTAATTAAAGGTGATTAATTATGATTAATTAATCAATAATAGGTAATAAAAGGTAATTAATTAATATAATTAATTAAGGATTAATGTAATTAATTATGATTAATTTATTTATTGAAGTAATTAAAGGTTAATTACTGTTAGTTGAGGATAATTAATTTTGTGAAATTAATTTAGGATAATTACATGAATGTAATTAAGTGTAATTAATCAAGAGTGGTTAATTAAAGTAATTTATGATTGATTAATTGATTGTAATTAATTAAATGATTGAGTAAGCAAGTTATAATTTGGATGAAGTAATTAATTTAATTTATTTTAAATTAATTAAAGATGGAGTAATTAATTTAATTCATTTTAAATTAATTAGAATTAGATATAGTTAATTTAATTCATTTTAAATTAATTATATTATGGATGAGTAAATCATTGCTAATGGATGAATGGTTGAACTTGATTGCCTTGGATGCTTTGTGATATCAGTAATGAGATAAATAATATTGTGTGGTATGAATGTTTGGTTGTATTGTGATGATAACATATGTTATCTATTGTGATGGTGATATATGGAATATCTGTTTGATATTGATGATGTGAATTATCTGTTATTTGATAATGTTGATTATCAGTTGTGATTTATGAATTATCTATCTGTGTGTATATAGATACTGTAATTAAATTGTTTTAAACCTTTAAAACAACTTGGACCTTAAAAGACACGCTTTGGTTTCGATGAGACCGGGATCGGGTTTCCATATTTGGATATCCGAAAACCACATCGATTCCAAATAATGTTAGGTCGTGTAGCTAAGTGGAGCTTTGTGAAGACTCGAGGTGTAAGGACTATGAGTCATTATAACTCTGTGGGTGATTCCGTAATGAGTTGACGGAATTAGTTCTTATAAATTCGAGATGGAGATTCAGAGTGCAAGGGTTATTGTCGTTAACTCTGAGGGTGATTCCAAAACGAGTGTAACGAGATAATGCCTTCGGTTTCGTTCGAACCCGGAACGAACTTGTATGGATTGAATGCTTTCAGAACATCGTCAGGTGGACGATGAGCATTCTAAGTGATGTGTCCTATAAAGGTAATCGTAACCTCAAGCCTCATCAACCGGGAATGGCTAAAACAGGGGAGTGCAGCAAGGCTTCGTTGGTAGCCCCCACTTGAGAGCAAGATTTTCCCCTGTCTAGAGGTCCCTTTTTATTCGGCTTAGTGGGCAGTTGTTAGTGCGCACCAACAGCGGGGTTGTCTTGTTCGGAACCATTCAGTAAGGAATGGGTCCGGCCTTGTGTTGCAGGGGAGTTTGGGTGGCTCCTCGGTACGTTGATCTAGGCCACGTACTGTGACGGGCGGTACCCCAGTAGCCCTGCCATTGTATGGAATCCAAAATCCTATAAGTGCCAACGGTTTTGATTGTATTACCCACTTTTGTGGCTAGTAGCTGGAATTTAATCATGTAACAATTTCGGCTATTTCATATTTACTTGAAAACCCTAGACCTATTATAATATCACTGGATTTCCTATCAAATGTTTTGGTTAGCGTAAGGTAAAAACTTTTCCATGTTTATGTGTGGGAAGTCTTACGTGATACCTTTCTTTTAAAAAGGTTGTTGAAAGTTAAGCAACTTTAACCTGTTACTCACACCAGACCCATGTCTGACCCGGAGTTTATTTTTGTTTTTCATAAACTCTTGGGTACTCCAATTTTTATGAGTAGTCAAGGGTGATTCAGGTTAGGATTCGGGTTTTTCTTTGACGAATTATGGAGGAGCAATGGAGCAGGAGGCTTCTGCGAGTAGATATAGCTATAGAGTTTTCCGCTGTGTGTTCTCTGAGTTGTCGTCTTTGTATTATATTGAGTAGTATAACTAGACAGGTGTTTATAACTGTCTGTTATGTGTTGTATATCTGTGTACTCTGATATTTGTTGTAAACTATGTAGTATTTATTAATATAATTTATTCGTTCCGCTGTGTAGATTCTGATGTTGTTTCTTTCTTCTCTTCTTTCTATTCTCTTTTCTATCCCTTTCTTTCTTAAAAATGATGCGATTTTCCGGGAGTGGAAAGTCGGGTCGTTACATTTTGGTATCAGAGCATTAGGTTGAGTGAATACCTAGGCTTTGTAGTGGTGTCTTTCTTGAGAGAGCGTATTTGTAATTTTTATATAATATATATATATATATTTATATATATTATATATAAATATATATAAATATATATATATATAAATATATATATATATATAAATATATATATATATATTATATAAAAATTACAAATACGCTCTCTCAAGAAAGACACCACTACAAAGCCTAGGTATTCACTCAACCTAATGTTCTGATACCAAAATGTAACGACCTATATATATATATATATTTCTACCTATCTGTTGGGTTACCTGTTCAGGTTTTCCAATTTAAGTTATAAAGGTAGATGAGGTAGTAGTGTGTGTAACTCGATTACTACCATTGGTTGGAGTTTGAATGTTTTGAGGTTGGAAGTGTTTTGTCGAGACTGTAGACCTAATACCGTCTCGAGTGAGTTCTGTAGTGATGAAGAACTTCATTAATCTCTGAAGGTAACCTGGAAAGGTTCGGAGTTTATTTCTAAAGTTGGATGAGTAGTATTTGGATCTGTTGGCTTGGCAGAAGTGAGTGATGGTAATTTGGACACCTTAAGGAGTAGTAGCTGAGTGATGAGATGCAGTGACTATGGATGTTCCCGAAGATGTTTTCTTTGGAACAAATTAAGGAAGTGAGTCTGCTTCAGTGTTGTGTCTGTGTTCAGCCGGTGTTTCTGTTTGCTTTGAAGTCCGAGTTTCTCGGAGAGCTTTGATTTGGAATTCTTTGGCATCTATGGAAGCAGTGCAGCATGGATTGTTCTCGGTGTTGGCTAGAGATCTTCTGGCTTAGCAGTTTTTCTGGAATGGAGTTCAGAAGCAGTTGAGTGGACCCGTTTCTTTGATGGGTTGGCTAGTGAAGTTTAAGCTGTTCTATTTGATTAAGGGAGAACAGTTTTTCCTTGAATTTGGTTTGGGAGGTTCGCAAAAGTGACTTGCGATTGTTTGTGTGTTCTCTTGGGTTATCTGAGTTTTTCTAGATGTCTTCAGGAAGTCAGAGTTTGGTCTGCATCTGGAGTTTGAGCTTACTTATCGACTGGAATTCCAGGAGTGGGACCGGTGGTTCAACCTTATAGAAGAATGGTTTCCAAGAGTTGAGTTGGTGTAGCAGCTCGGAGTTTCGGAGGAACTTCTAAATTTCTTATGGATTTGTTGAATCATATCTCTGGGGTGTGTTGTCCAGTTGTGCTCGTGTTCTTCTTCAGCATTCTCTTCTGCTTTGGATCAGAGTTGAGCACCGGAAGCAGTTGGGAAGTGTATCTCCTTTTCTTTGCTGGACAGGAGAAGTGAGTTGTTGTTTTCTGATGTTGAGGAGTAGAGTTTGAGTTCTTGGTTTTGGTTGATCTTGAGGAGATCATTTAGGTTGAGTTGATTGGTCTAGTTTGTTTCTAGAGCATCAGCGTAGGTTGAGCTGATCAGTAAAGTTGAAGACAGCCCAGGATCGTCTGAAGAGTTTTGTGGATAAGAGTCGGAGATTTAATTTTGGATAAGTTTTCTCCGATATTAAGTGAGCTATAAGTTTGGGTAAGTTTGAGAAGTTAGCTCTGAAGTGTTTGGATCTTTTCTATATCTTGGAGTAAGTGATTGATTTATAGGATTGAATTGCCAGTTTGGATAACTGAGATTCGATGAGTTTCACGTATCTCTGAGGGAGTACGTGTATGATCTATCTCTGGTTGTGAACCAGCAGTTTTGGAGTTTTTGTTGTTGAGTCAGACTCATTTGTAGTCTGATATTTTGTCTAGTGTTATAGATATAGTTGTTTTGTAGCTTCATAGTATTGGTTGTTTGGATTTTCTAGAGCGAGTATCCCGATGGATATATGTATTTATACCTGGGGAAAACTCGATGAAATTTTATCCAGAATTTTTACGGATAATTAGATTTGTTTGATTGGTTGAAATGGGTTGTTTTGATTGTTAGCATAGGTTTGATATATGCTTGTGTTTATAATTAAATTTAATAAGATTATTAAATTACCTTTGTTTTAAATTTCGAGGACGAAATTCTTCTAAGGGGGAAGGATTGTAACATCCCGGAATTTTTGACAATATCAATTTAATAATATGTAGTTAAAACTAAATTGATGTTGATAATCTGTTGATAATTATTCAAATAAATTTAATATTCTTCTTCAATAATTATTTAAATTGGTTATTTTATCTTTATAAATAATAAATTGATTTCTATTTTCAATATAAATATATGGTTCATATTTTAAACAAATTGGTATTGTTTTAAATTTAGAATAAATTTAACAAAATTGGTTTTATGGCTTAACAAAATAAATATTTTATTTTGTAAAATGATTTTAATTTAATAAAAAGATATTTATTAAAATAATATTAGTATTGTATTGTCTTTATAAATAGGTTTAAATAGGATTTGTAATTTTTATTTCAAATTGAATTTATATGTATAACTTGATTTGAGAATAATTGATTTTGAGTTTAGTTTGAATTTAAATTCAAAGTATAAAATCTTCATTTGTTTTAATTTTTATTTGTATAAGTTTATAAACATAATTTGTTTTGTTTTCATTTATAAATTCATACACATATTCAAATTTAAACTAACAACTTAATTTAAGCTAATGTAACATACATTTGTAAATTTAAATTCTAATTATCTTTAAAAGGAAACATGTGTTAAATTCATATGTATTCATTTAGACAAGTGTCTAATTTATGACAAGTGTTAAATTTTGTTTTAAAATTTTCTTTTCTTTTATTAAAAATCTGAAAACCATTTAGTTAAACTTGCATCTTCATTTCCATATTTCATTTGCATTTTCCTGAACCAAAGAAATTTGCATTTTCTCAAAATTCAGCAACCTGCATACCTCAAATCCATTAACAAGTTCAAATCTGCATACTCCCCTCATCAAAGATCAAAATCCTTCATCTGCAAATCTCAAATCAAATGAACCTGCATATCTAAAAATCTGCATTCACAAATGCATATAAAATTCAACACCAAATCTTGATCACCTCTTCAAAAATTAAGCCTGCATATTCAAATCCCTGTACAAATCAAAAGGGAAAATCTGCATTTCCAAACCTGCATATTCCACTTCCTCTTTATCAAAAATCTGTAGCATGTTTTCAATAGTGCATCCAAGTTTTCAATCCTCATATCTGCCTCAATTTCTAAATGCATGCAAGTTAATCAGAGTGTTCATAGCAATTCCAAATCCCAGAGGCCCTGTGTAACAACCCACATATTTATCGAGTTTGTATTTAAATATTTTATTTAAATAGTAACTCGTTAATCGGATTTTGGTCCGAAAAGCTACTTTTTGCAAACGGTCAAATTAGGACTCGAGACCACTTCCATTGAGTTCGAAATGTCGTTTACAACATTTTAAGTATAAACATCGATAGGTTTGGAGTTAGTGAAATTTCACTAACTTTTCCCGCTTTGGACTTTGGGTTAGTTTAGCCTATTAAGCCAAGTTCCAACCCTCTTCTCCCCACTCTTCATAAATTTCCTAACTAATCAAGCTTTGGCATTAATGGTGGAGGGAATGGGAAATTAAAATTCCAAAACTCAAATTCAATTGCAATCCATCTTTCTACTCCAAATTCAAGAAGAAGACATTGGATTCAAGCTTCTTGTGCTTAGATAGAAGAAGGATTAATTCTTGCTTGCTTAAAACTTCATTTTCATTGATATTTGGTGCAAAGGTGAGATTTTTAACTCACATTCTTGTCTATAACTATCTTGGGTTGTTGGGAATGATTCCCTATCACTTTAGCATGAATATTTGCTTTTGGTTTGGATTGGATTGGCGAAAAACTCCGTTTTTTGGCGTTTTGGCGAAATTTCTGCATTTAGGTCGTTCTGGCCATTTTTAGGTCGTTCGGAGTTAGGTCGTGTGGGTCTTAGGTCGTAGGTCGCGTACGAGATAGCTCCTAGATCGTTCTGACCACTTTTCGTGTGTTCGGAGTTAGGTCGTTCACGACCTAGTACTTAGGTCGCTCGCGACCTAACCCTTAGGTCGTTCGCGTGTTATCGCGCTAAGTCGCACTGCCTTGAATCTTCACTTCGGAGTTCGGTCGTTTCACATTAGGTCGTATGGCTTTTAGGTCGTAGGTAGTATGGCTTTTAGGTCGTAGGTCGTATGGCTTTTAGGTCGTAAGTCGTATGGCTTTTAGGTCGTAGGTCGTTGGCCTTTTGACCGTTAGGTCGCATGCCTTTCTACTTCGATAGGTCGTTCGGCCATGCTTTCTATTTTTAGGTCGCGACATCTTTAGGTCGTGTTACCTATATACCCCTAGGTCGAAAGACCTTAGGTCGTGCACCTTTAGGTCGCGAACCCTATTAGGTCGCGAACCTCTTTAGGTCGCCTGTCCCTTAAGAAGTTAGGTCGTTCGTCCTGTGATGCCTTAGGTCGTTTGACCCGTGTTACGTTAGGTCGCGTAACCCCTTAGGTCGCTTGACCTTGTTTCCTATTAGGTCGCCTGACCTTGTTTTCGCCCTTAGGTCGTTTCACTTTTAGGTCGCATGACCTCGTCTCCGTTAGGTCGTGAACCTTGTTAGGTCACTCATCCTTAGCCCGCGAACTTTCTAAGGTCGCGTACCTTTAGGTCGCGTGTCCCCTCTACCTCGTTAGGTCGCAAAGAACATTAGGTCGCTCGACCTCCTTACCCACCAGGTCGCGCACTTAGTTAGGTCGCTCAGCCATTGTGTTAGGTCGCGTGAACCCTTAGGTCGTTAGACCTCATTTTGCTTTAGGTTGTAGGCCTCTTGCCTTCACTTAGGTCGTACCGTTTTGTCGGGGCGCTGCCCCGCACCCCGCCGGGGGCGCTGCCCCCTGGACCCCCGCGACCTGACCGGGCGGGTCGAACCCCGTAAGCGGTGGCGTTGCCCCCGCACCCCCACCTTGGGGGGTTGCCACCCCCCCTGGACCCCCCCTCCGTAGGGGATCTTATCTGAAAAACATTGAGCTGATTTCCTTGGATTTTATTCACATCTCCGTATGCGATCTTTGTGACTGATTGTTTCTACAATTGCTTCTGTGTTTTGTCACTTTATAATATAAAGGTTTCAATACTAGTAGTAAATATCAAAACTCTTTTAACAAACAATTTCAACTCTATTTTTAATAACTAAGCTCTTTTCTTAAACCGTTTTCCAATCTATTAGTATATACAAACCTTTACCTCACTCGGATGAGAAATCTAATTAAACGACTTACTAAAACAAGTGGTATGAAACGCTTGCGTTCACTTCGTCGGTTAACTCTTGGACTTGTTCGATTGAACCTCTTGTGACAATTTTATTAGTGAAGATTTACAGTTTGTTCGTAAATATTTAAGTTAAGCAAGTGGTTATGGGACATGAAGCTAAACTTCTATATTTACTAGCTTAGTGTAATTGACACTTCTCGTTGATCATGACGATCATTCTGATGATTTAGACTAGCAACTGTGCGATGTCTCTTGTTGCGAGGTTAGACTAGACACCACTTGTGTGATTCCACTCACACATACCTTTTTGCTTTTTGGTTAGTCTGGACCTTAATCTGTGTGATTCCATTCACACATGTGGGGTAGCTCCCCTTGGTCTTCGGACTGTCATGTGATAGGCCTCTTTCTCTTTTCTATGATTTCTGGACTTCTTGCATTGATTTCTAGAATTTATGTCATTGACTTGTTATGAGTACAAGTTTGGGGTATGATGCCCTTTCCGAATCTTTGAGAAGATTCTTGTGATATTGATTATCTCTTATTGATTGATCTTCTGTTGATCATTATTTACATACTTATAGTGGTATGTCATTATGGATGTTTATGTTTATGCCATATCTTTTATGTTATATCATGTCATCTGATATTTATAGCTAGACTGACCCGTTTATTATTTTCTTAAATAATACTCGGGTCAGACCGAGATGTTACAGGTGCTTCTGCTTGACTTCTTCCCAGGGATTCATCACTCTGACTTTTGGCTAACTGTTTAGATTAGCAGTTTTTGTTGTATACACTTGAGATATAGACTCATAGCTGTATTCTTTTGTATAGCACGTGTTGCTATTCTTTTGTATTATCGTGGATCTTACTGACCACTACTCTGATGTACACTTTCATGTGTTAGTTATATATTCATATCTTCTTCCGCCTTTGTGATATGGATCCTCTGTGACTGATTTGTGATATGATTATTTCTATGTTTGTTTCCGAAGATTATTTATAGCCACCGTGTGATCAGCAATTACATGGATGGTCGCTCCTCAACTGCCTTATTCTCCGTGCTAGTTGACAGCACTACTCCGGAGTGTTCTTGGCTAGCGTGGGTATAGAGGTGGGGCGTCACACCCTGGTTTTCAAAGCTAGCATTTCAAGTTTTCAAAGCATCTCAAACTTTTCAAAGCATTTCAGTTTTGAGGGCATCTATGTTTTTCAAAGCTTCAATTTCAAGCATATGCAAGTTCATCTAAACACCTGCATGCAAGCATCTTGGTCATGGAAAAGCATGAGCAACCCAGACTTATAACAACAAAGGAAGCCTGCATGTGTTCTGCAAATTCAAATGATCTGGGGTCTGCATTCAATAAAAAGTGAGTAACTTAAAATTCTAAATTTATAATAGGATTGCATGCTAGATTGTTTGATATATATAAGTATTGCTGTGTTTAAGTGTGAAGTAATGTTTGTTTGCTGTTGTTTTATTTCCTGATCTGTTTTCTTGATTTTCTAGGCAGTTTTATTTAAACTTTATCTTTTAACTTTAACTTCTGGAATGATTTAATTTATATGTAAGGTTATAAATTTTCTTAAGTTAACTTTTACAGTTTTAAGCAAGTGCAAAAAGAAATATAAATATAAACAGTTTTGTCCCTGTTAACTCAGATAAAACTTTGCATGATTTTTTTTTATCAAGACTCAACTATATTGATATCATGCTTCAGATTTATAAATAAAAGTACTTACCATAACTTGATTTTTGAATCAAGAAATATAATTTTTAGAAGAAAGATTCAGTAGCAGTTTTGTATTGAACTAGGAATAAAATCTGTGCAAATTTTATTGATCTATGAATTGGAAAATTCTGAAATTCTTGTGAGTTACCAAGTAAAGATCATAGATCCATATAAAAATCTGAAATGAGTATAATGGTTATTAGATTAGTTGCAGATCTGCAAAATTGTTTTAAACCCTAGTTTTATTTGGTTTAAAGAATTTGGACATTTCGATTCATACATTGGATCGAGTGTCAAGATGTTTTGAGAATTTATAGTTTGGCCGTAGTTGAGTTCATGGCTAAAGGGGTCGATCTGCAAGTGGTCGGAGGTGAGGGATATGGCCATTGACAGGTTTTGGACATAGGACCTGGTTTCTGTTTACAAGTTTTGGAAATTAGGGGTTACTTTGAATTCTTGTTCTTTTGTTCGAGCTAAAGGCTTATGTGGGTATATTTGGGTTTAGGGTAGTTGTTGGATCATCACTGGAGGTCGCCAGAGGTGGCGGTCGCCGTGCATATGCACGGCGACATGTTTACTGGAGAGTTGGTTTGGTTTGGTGGTGTTTCAGGGGAGGGTTCTTTCTCCTCGAAGTGGATGGGAGATTGACTCGAAGTGGTGAAGTATAAAACCGAAGTAAAGTTTAGGTTCTCTCGGGTTGAACCTGTAAGTTTACAGGTTATAGAAACCTGTTTTTCTTTTTAAAATCTGGGTTTTAAAATTGAAATCTGTAATATATGTTTAAAGCAAAGTTAAAATTTAAATGAAATTCAAGTTTTCATTACTGATTTGAATTCAAATTCCAGGTTTTTAAACCTGTTTTCTGTTTTTTTTCAAAATCTGGGTTTGAACTATTTAAATCTGCAGTTTTATGTTTTGATTAAAATTTAAGAGCAAATTGAAATGCAGGTTTGAATTTCAGATTCAAATTTAAATCTCAGGTTTTGAAATAAAAGTTTAAATTCTTAACTTAATTAACTATTTCAATTTGGGTGAATAGTTGAAATTTTAAATAATGAAGTTTTAAAATATGAAGCAAGATTTAAAGATAGATTTTAAATCTAGAAATTTTAAGTTTAAAAATAGAGTTAAGTTTTAAATTTAAAAAGAAGATTTAAATTTGAAAGTTTTAAACTAAGAATGAATTGAGTTTCTAAAATTTTAAAATGAATTTAACTCCAAATTCTTATGATTACATTTTCAAGTCAAACCTTTGTTTTGACTTGTAATTTTAAATAATTTTTAATTTTTTTTAAAACTTTGATAAGTTTAAAATTATTTTATTTTAAACTTGAATTTAAATTGAAATTTAAAGGTAATTTCAAAAGTACTTAGATTTGGATTGAATTGTTTTAAACATAATTAAGTTATGTTTTATTTTGAAAATTTGATTAAGATTTATGTTTTAGAATTAATTAATAAGGCGATTAAGATAAATTAATTAATTTAATTAATTAATTAAATTTGGGATTAATAATTGATTAATAATTAATCAATTTAAGATTAAGGTCATTAATTAAGTTATTAATTAATGATAAATGAATATTAATTCTGTAATTAAGTTTTAAATTAAGGTTAATTAATTTAATAATTAACTTTGATTAATAAATGATTAAAGATAATTTAAATAGTAATTAATTTAAGTTAATTACTTTATAAATAATTTGAGGATGGTTAATAAAGGTCATTAACTAAGATTGTTTAACAATTAATTAATGTAGTTAAATTTTTATAATTAATTAGATTAATTAATTTAATAATAATCATTATGAATGGTTAGAGAGTAATTACTTGATAAAGTAATTAAGAAATTAATTACTTAATGTAATTAATTTAATTTAATGAGATTGTTTATTTTAATTAAGTTTAATTAATTTTAAACACTTGAATTTTATAATTACTTTATGTAATTGATGTTTTGGAAATTACTTAGTTAAGTAATTGATTAATAATTACAGATTGTAATTAAGTGGTGATGATTAAGAATGAGGTAATTTGGATTAATTATTTAATAATTAATCAAGGGATTAATTAAGTAATTAAATAAGGATAATTAATTTTATTTAAATAAAGTAATTAAGCAAGTTAATTACTAAATGTAATTAATCTGTGATGATGATTAATAAGTAATTACTTAAGGTAATTAATAATTAAGGATCATTAATTATTTTAATTAATGATGTAATTAAAGGTGATTAATTATGATTAATTAATCAATAATAGGTAATAAAAGGTAATTAATTAATATAATTAATTAAGGATTAATGTAATTAATTATGATTAATTTATTTATTGAAGTAATTAAAGGTTAATTACTGTTAGTTGAGGATAATTAATTTTGTGAAATTAATTTAGGATAATTACATGAACGTAATTAAGGGTAATTAATCAAGAGTGATTAATTAAAGTAATTTATGATTGATTAATTGATTGTAATCAATTAAATGATTGAGTAAGCAAGTTATAATTTGGATGAAGTAATTAATTTAACTTATTTTAAATTAATTAAAGATGGAGTAATTAATTTAATTCATTTTAAATTAATTAGAATTAGATATAGTTAATTTAATTCATTTTAAATTAATTATATTATGGATGAGTAAATCTTTGCTTATGGATGAATGGTTGAACTTGATTGCCTTGGATGCTTTGTGATCTCAGTAATGAGATAAATAATATTGTGTGGCATGAATGTTTGGTTGTATTGTGATGATAACATAGGTTATCTATTGTGATGGTGATATATGGAATATCTATTTGATATTGATGATATGAATTATCTGTTATTTGATAATGTTGATTATCAGTTGTGATTTATGAATTACCTATCTATGTGTATATAGATACTGTAATTAAATTGTTTTTAACCTTTAAAACAACTTGGACCTTAAAAGACACGCTTTGGTTTCGATGAGACCGGGATCGGGTTTCCATATTTGGATATCCGAAAACCACATCGATTCCAAATAACGTTAGGTCGTGTAGCTAAGTGGAGCTTTGTGAAGACTCGAGGTGTAAGGACTATGAGTCATTATAACTCTGTGGGTGATTCCGTAATGAGTTGACGAAATTAGTTCTTATAGATTCGAGATGGAGATTCAGAGTGCAAGGGTTATTGTCGTTAACTCTGAGGGTGATTCCAAAACGAGTGTAACGAGATAATGCCTTCGATTTCGTTCGAACCCGGAACGAACTTGTATGGATTGAATGCTTTCAGAACATCGTCAGGTGGACGATGAGCATTCTAAGTGATGTGTCCTATAAAGGTAATCGTAACCTCAAGCCTCATCAACCGGGAATAGCTAAAACAGGGGAGGTGCAGCAAGGCTTCGTGGGTAGCCCCCACTGAGAGCAAGATTTTCCCCTTTTTAGAGGTCCCTTTTTATTCAGCTTAGTGGGCAGTTGTTAGTGCGCACCAACTGCGGGGTTGTCTTGTTCGGAACCATTCAGTAAGGAATGGGTCCGACCTTGTGTTGCAGGGGAGTTAGGGTGGCTCCTTGGTAGTTGATCTAGGCCACGTACTGTGACGGGCGGTACCCCAGTACCCCTGCCATTGTATGGAATCCAAAATCCAATAAGTGCCAACGGTTTTGATTGTATTACCCACTTTTATGGCTAGTAGTTGGAATTTAATCATGTAACAATTTCGGCTATTTCATATTTACTTGAAAAACCTAGACCTATTATAATATCACTGGATTTCCTATCAAATGTCTTGGTTAGCGTAAGGTAAAAACTTTTCCATGTTTATGTGTTGGAAGTCTTACGTGATACCTTTCTTTTAAAAAGGTTTTTGAAAGTTAAGCAACTTTAACCTGTTACTCACACCAGACCCATGTCTGACCCGGAGTTTATTTTTGGTTTTCATAAACTCTTGGGTACTCAAATTTTTATGAGTAGTCAAGGGTGATTCAGGTTAGGATTCGGGTTTTTCTTTGACAATTTATGGAGGAGCAATGGAGCAGGAGGCTTCTGCGAGTAGATATAGCTATAGAGTTTTCCGCTGTGTGTTCTCTGAGTTGTCGTCTTTGTATTATATTGAGTTGTATAACTAGAAAGGTGTTTATAACTGTCTGGTATGTGTTGTATGTCTGTGTACTCTGATATTTGTTGTAAACTATGTAATATTTATGTTATTAATATAATTTATTCGTTCCGCTATGTAGATTCTGATGTTGTTTCTTTCTTCTCTTCTTTCTATTCTCTTTTCTATCCTTTCTTTCTTAAAAATGATGCGATTTTCCGGGAGTGGAAAGTCGGGTCGTTACAGTCAGACTGAGTGATACAACATTAGAGACTCACCTTTGGAGTTTAGAGCTTCGTTTGGAGATCTAACCATCGATTTCGCTTTCAGCCTTTTCAGTTGATTTTTCCAGAGAAGTCATCTGTTCGTACTGGAGTTTCAATGTATTTGAGATACTCTGTTGTATTTTATTTCAAACTCTGATGTTTATATAGTAGCTTCATGAACTACTATTTATATATTCCGCTGCATTATTCTATATTACTCTGTATCTATGATTCTGTGATTCTGTGGTTGATTTATTTACTATATATGCTGAGCTTTGCCAAATTTTAAATAACAATATGATATTTTGAGCAATTCAAGTCCGACGTGTGTGGATGCGAATGTTTGAAAATATCGAGTCGTTACAGTTGGTATCAGGGCTTTGGCTCTAGGTAAACTTAGCATATATAGTAAATTTATTTGCAGAATCACTTTCGTTCGAGCTTGAATTTCTTCCTCTTCGATTTGGTTTTCCTTTGGACTTTGGAATGTTCCCAGCGGTTCCAAAATCCATTATCTTTTCTCCCTATTCGTGTTTCTCAATCCTGGAGTATCCCATAACTCCACTTCGAATGATCTCTATAAGAATAGGAGATCCCGCCAATCTTTGAATGACTTGTAAAGGGGGAAACTCCTTTACAAATGGGCATTTATTCACCGGAGGTTTCTATACCCTCGGTTCAGGTGCTGCTATCTTTGTTTTGAAATCCATTCTTGAATCATCATTTGATAATCGAGTTTGTTTGTATTTTAGAAATTGTTTTATATATCAAAACTATTATTTTGATAAGTATGGTTTTATTCAATATATAAAAGTGAAAATGTTTTCAACAAGGATTATATACCCTTTAAAAACAAGAATTTGATATTTCAAAAGAATCAAAATTTTTAAAATTTTCTAAGAAATTTGATTTATATAAAAATGATTTATAGCTGAAGGGTTTTTAATACGAGATTCGAGAATTGAACTCCGGTATTTTGAAAACATAAAATAATACGATTTAAAAGTATTCTCCAAGTAAGAAATGTTTTAAATGACTTCAAATGAGTTCCAATAATTTTGAAGAAATTTCAAAGAAGTTTTCAAGAAAATAGAATTCCAGAACTCACTTATGTCGTTGGAAAATAATTTCGGTGATGAGTGCACACATCATCGACATTGATTTTCGAGTTTCAGAGTTGGGGGGAGGCCACTCTAATATTTTTGCTACACGAGTGATTTTGTGAAACCAAATTTTGATTTCGAAGTCCGTAGTATGATTTGATATTCGAAGGATATACGTATATATATTCGAAATGATTTAAAGCGAGCACGGTGTTCAGTCCTCGAGTTTTGAATTTTGATTTGGTATAAACCTATCTTTTGGAAATTGATTTACTGATTTGGTGTTGATTTCCAACTCTTCAATTGGAAATTTGATTTCTCCAACTATTTTGAATGTTCGAACACTTCCATATTAAGGTTTAATTTTCAAAGCTAAGAGATTTCAAAAGGTATAGATTATTTGATAAAGTATATAAGTTCGAAACTGTTTGGTAAGTAAAATAAGACTATTTTGAAATATACTAATGTGAAATTTAGTTTTGAAATGTTTGAATTAAGATTTAGTTTTAAATAATTTGCAAAAGGTAAAATTGGATCTTTCAAAATAGAAATATATAGTTTGAAGATTTAAGAGGGACGGTTATAAACTTGATAATCAAATTTTGGGTATAATTGATTTTGAGAAAATATTTGGGTTCGAAAATAGATTGGAATTTAAAACCCTGTATTAGTATGTTGATTTTGAAAATGAATTTGTTTGATGTAAATTATGTTGATTTGGAAGCTAGGATTATTTTCCAAGCCTACTATTTTAGAAACTTTGAAACCGAAGATATTTAATTTGGAAGAAATAATTTGGTGAGATTGTATAGGATTTTTGAAACTGAAAGGATCTTGAAACGAATTGAAATTAAGAACCTTATTTACTAAATACTTCGATTTGGGAGTTATCGAACTTATATAAATTGATTTGTATAAGTATGAAACTGATTTGAAACGATTGATTTGGAAAGGTACTCAATTTGAAAAGTGAAATCTTATATAGTCGAAGTCTATATAAGTATGATTTGATATACTATTGATTTTGGAAAGTATTCAATTTGAAAATGAAATCGTATATATAAGGGACTTTATATAAGTATGATATTGAAGGTGATTTGAAAGGGTACTATATGATACATATTTTCGAAGTAAAGATATGGAAAGTGCCTTCTGCTTGATATCTGCTTTGTGGCCACATTATGGATTCATTCTATCGATATTATTCTCTCTGATTTTGGTTTTCCAGATGTGATACTCGAGTGTCCTACCGTGGTGTAACCCATAGTCGGTTTTTTGGTAGTGTAATCCGCAAGGCAGAGATTGCTTAAAGGGTACGGATGTTTCCTGGGGGATCTTGGCGTAACCATTGTTATGTATCGTGCGGTCTATCGGTTTTGTTGTCGTGATGTAATCCGCAAGGCAGAGATTGCTTAAAGGGTATGGATGTTTCCTGGGGGATCTAGGCGTAACCATTTTTATGTATCCTATGGTCCACAGTTTTGGTTATCATGGCGTAATTCGCAAGACAACGATTGTTTAAAGGTATGGTTTCTTCCTGGGGATTGTAACGACCCGATTTTTCAACGCCCAAAAAATCAAACCATTAGGGTTTAAAGAAGAAGAAGGTAGAAGAGGAAATAGAAACAGTATCAGAATCTTATCAACGCATCGGAATAAAATATAATAGATGATAACAGATCTTTACACAAAAGAAAACTATATCAGTTTTATACATACATCACCAGAGCACATCATCAGGGTTCAACAACATCAATAACATACAACTGGACAGCCATATAAACTTGTTCTCAAAACTGAATACACAACGGAATAATAATCAAGTACGGAAGTACATCTCGCCATCCAGCTTGTCTCCTGAGCTCCACAGCACCCTATCCTATATTCTATAATACTAGGTCTGACCCGAGCATTATAGTTAAATAACACCCGAGTCAGTCTGGAAACCAGCGTAAGAACACCCAATTGGATTATTAAAGTTTCAAAATCCTTTGAAAATCAAAAGCATCTCATAAGACCAGGCCACAAATAAACATGTCGGGTTTTTACCTTACATTAGCTAAACATTTCTTATAAAATCCTTTGATATTATAATAGGGTCTATATACAAATACTTATTCAAATAGCTGAAATTGTTACATGATTAAATTCCAGCATACAAGCCACAAAGTGGGTTATACAATCAAAACCGTACAAGGCACGTAGGAAGAATGGATTTCCAACAAATGAATAGGCACTGGGGTACCACCTATCACAATACGTGCCCTAAATCACCGTACCGAGGATCCCTCCCGATCCCCTGCAACACAAGACAGGACAACCCCTTAATGGATAGCCGGAGAAAGATCACCCCGCGGTTGGGATTGGCAACTGTCCACACAGCTGAATATAAAGAGACTTCTAGACATGGATGACCTCACCCTACTTGGGTGCTACCCACTTAGCCTTGCTGCATAACCCCTGATTTTCAGTCATTCCCAGTTGATGAGGCTCGAGGAAAAGTGTTACCTTTTTAGAACACATCTCTTAGAATGCTCATCGTCCTCCTGATGATGTTTCGAAAGCATTCATTCATACAAGTCCGTCCTGAGTTAGAACGAAACCAAAGGCACTACTCCTAATACATCCATTTTGGAATCACCCTCAGGATTAGTAGCGACTAGCCCTTGCACTTTACCGCTTCATCTTCGACTCCCAGCAATTGTCTTCCTCACGATGTAATGACCCGCAAATCCGTACCCCTTGAGTCAACACTATTCTACCTAAATCAACTCAAGTTGTACAGAAATACGAACCATTTGGGTTAAAGAAGAAGAGGTAGAAGAAGAAAATAGAAAAATAATATCAGATTCTAGCCATCGCAGTGGAATAAAATATAATAGATATTAACATATCTTTACACCAAAACAAATATATCTGTTCATATATTACATCATCAGAGTACATCAGTCACAACTCAATATCAATAACATACAACTGGATACACAACTAAACAACACAGGGGAATATATGTGTATATATAAACAAGTACGAGAGTGCATATCGTCATCCAGCTCGTCTCCAGAGCTCCACGGCATCACATCTTGTATCCTAAAGACTCGGTCTGACCCGAGCATTACAGTTAAATAACACCTGAGTCAATCTAGAATACCAGCGTGAGAAAATCACACCCAATTGATTATTAAAGTTTCAAAAATCCTTTTGAAAACAAAAGTATCTCGTAAGACCACGCCACAAATAACATGTCGGGTTTTTACCTTACGATAGCTAAAACACTTCTTATAGAAATCCTCTGATATTATAATAGGGTCTATATACAAATACTTATAAAATAGCCGAAATTGTTACATCTATTAAATTCCAGCTACTAGCCACAGAGTGGGTAATACAAACAAAACTCGTACAAGGCTCGTAGGGAGAATGGATTTCCAACTAATGACTAGGCACTGGGGTACCACCTGTCACAGTACGTGGCCTAGATCACAGTATTGAGAGTATGCCTGCTCCCCTGCAACACAAGACCGGGACTACCCCTTACTGGATAATCCCAAGTGAGATCACCCCGCGGTTGGGATCAGCAACTGCCCACTAAGCTGAAATATAAAGGGACATCTAGACAGGGATGACCTCACCCTGCTTGGGTGCTACCCACTTAGCCTTGCTGCATAACCCCTGATTTTCAGTCATTCCCGATTGATGAGGCTTGAGGCTAAGCGTTACCTTTTTAGAACATATCCCTTAGAATGCCCATCGTCCACCTGACGATGTTTACGAAAGCATTCATCCATACAAGTCTGTCCCGGGTTCGAACGGAACCAAAGGCACTATTCCTACTACATCCATTTCGAAAATATCCTCAGGATTAGTAGCGACTAGCCCTTACACTTCACTGCTCCTTCTTCGAATCCAAACTCGTTTCCACAAAACGTACAAACCAAATCGAAGTGGTTTTCGAGAAATAAATCTCGATCCCGGTCTCTTTGAAACGATCAACGCATTTGTCCAATATTGATAGTCGGTTATTTAACTATCAATTAATATTCACAAACAACCATCCAACGATAAATAATTTTCCAAATTATTTATTAACCTCAAAAATATTTTCACAAGATATCACCAGCACAAAACTAGATTTTTTTAA
Organism: Allium cepa; assembly: GCA_030765085.1. Classification (NCBI taxonomy): domain Eukaryota; kingdom Viridiplantae; phylum Streptophyta; class Magnoliopsida; order Asparagales; family Amaryllidaceae; genus Allium; species Allium cepa. The sequence continues at coordinate 82,908,986 of CM060931.1, read as the reverse complement.
AATAATTTAAAACGCTTTACTTTGAAATGTACTTTAAAAACATTTAAGTTCAAACTACTTCAAGAATTTTTTGAAAATACATACTATATGAATATTTGAAAGTAAGGTTACTTAATAAAATATAAAACTAGATTTTTACTTTTAAAACAAAATACTAAGTCACACTTTAAATAATTACTGCTATAATAGATTCAAAAGGAAATACTTACTTTAGAACTTAAATATTTACAAATAATATATTTTCCAAAACTTGCTTTTTTAAAACAACTTTAGAACTTTTAACTTATATTTAAAAATTTACTTTGAAAACGTACTTGTTTATTCAGGGAGAAATTCCAATCTCAATCACTTAAATCAATTTTCCAAATTGATTTCAATTCCCATTTTATTCTACTTGAATTAAATCTCTTTACTTACTCAATTCATTTCAAAATTCATTAATTATGGGCTTTATTATTAATGTTATTATTTTCCGTTTGATTTTAAATCTTTTAACTGAAATATATAAATTTCAGACCTTATCCCAGTTTCTTCTTTATTCATTTCAATAATTTAAATCTTAAATTTTAAATAAATGTTTTATTCTTTTAAATAATAACACTGCAGTTTAAAATTCATTAACTTCCTGTTTATTCAAAATTTCCTTTCTATACTCTAGATTTATTTATTAGAATTTTAAAGTCACTTTGTTTCTTTTCCAATTCATTCTTAAATTTATTCAAATTTCTATAATTATTTTACTTACGATTTCACTTCTTTTATTATCTTTCCAAAATCCAATTTATATATTTTTGGTAATTCATCATACCCAATTATATCCAATCGAACCATAGCATTCAATATTCCAATATAATTCATCATAGAATATCAAATAATCATAATAGAGAATATTAAATAATTTAAATAATGTTGAGGGGTCCAGTTGGATCCCTCCAACCTGTTTTCCCTGCATCCACAGGTGTTAGCACAATATAATATGCCAATTCCAAATTATACCATACTATAACACAGAAATCAATTTAACCATCCAAACAATTATTTAAATTTAATCATTTAAATTTAAATTTAAATTCAGCTAAGTGAGATGTATTCACCTTTGAATTTAGCTTGCAGTCCACCCTAACCCGGCTTGATTCCTTTATGATATCGACCTTGTATAAACAATTTATGGTTTATTAATTTATTAACATTTGAACTAATCGGTCAGTTAATTTCATTTAACAAATTTAATTTAACCCAACAAATTCTATTTAAACTAATTTCCCTTTTATAAACTATTTTATTTTATTTTTAAAATTCCTATTTACTTTCTTTTTCACTTTTTTTATATATACATATGTAAATCTGTAAAACAGGAAATTTTGTTTTTTTCTCTGTGAAATGTTTACACTATATTTTCTTTGCTGTAACTACACATATAAAAATTAAATTAAAGGAAATATCTCGCAGCAAACATCGACCGCCACTACCCAGAAACCCGAAGCCTTAACCTCCTTCTGCCTTCGCGAATAGAGTTACGATGCCCAACATCACCAGTGCGCACACGTGTTCGCCGAGACGTCGCCTAGCTCCTCCAAATCCTCAGCACCCGCGACCATGCCAATCGCCGCCTCGACCTTTCGCCCAGCATCGCGTGCCCTAAAAACCCCAACGAGCTCGTCGTTGCCGTGAACGAACGCCTCTCCTCCCTCCCACTCGCGAATCACTATCTCGTGCTCGAAAATTAACTGAAGGGAAATTCAATTAGCTTGCCTTCATTGTGTTTAGCCGAGAGGAATTCGAATTGAATAGAGGAGAGAAGGAAACGAAGGAGGAAGACGCGATTTGAATTAGGTGTCGTCGCCATTATTATTTTTAATTTTTTTTCTGATGTGAGCGATTTTAAACGAAGGGGTCAGCCATTGCTTGATTTTGCTCGACCTTTACTTTCTCTTGATGAAATTATTTTTTTTCTCTCTGATTATGAAAGGAACAGCAAGATTTAAGAACGATAGGTAGCGTAAAGGAGAAGGAATAATAGCTACAGTGGCCTGAAGCGAAACAAAATCAGCCGATGTGAAAGAATTTAACTGAGGATGACCAGGATATAAATATTGAAATTAAATTCAAATTCAAATGTAAAAGCAACATAAAATTCCAAACTCCTATCGAGGCATGCCGCTAGGCATTTATAACGTTATACTCCTATTCCGAACGCAATAGAAAAGGTTTTAGGTCCAAATTCGATCGTATAGAGAAGATGGCTTTTTGAATCAAATTAAAGTATTTAATTTTCTATATTAATCTCAGCGCGTTTATATATCGTACGCTCACATAACAATTCCGATCATTACGAAATTTGAAATCCGATAATAATTCAATATTATGAATCCAATAGAGCTGGTTTCGTCGAATTCCGTGACTGTGCCTCGGAAGGCTATTTTTAAATTCAATTTAAAACGATAAAATTTCAAAACCAAACAATTCACTGTTAAATTCAATTTTAAAACTTCTATTATCCTTAGTGCTATCAATATAAATTTTATAAGCCTTCAAATTATTTAAACAGGCTCAAAACTTCAGATTCAACATTTAGCTCAACTTCCAATTATTTAATTCAATAAATTAATTATCAATAATTAGTGATATTTGAATTCAAGTTAAAAATTTACTTTTAAATATTAAAATCAATTAAATATTCCAATTTTTAAAGGCTTAAAAATTCCGGGTCGTCACACTCCTCCCCCCGTAAAAGAATATTGTCCCCGAAATTACTAGTTAGGAAGATTGGTCCAAAACCCGTTTACTTTTTTTCCAAAACTCACAATCCAACATCCTATCAACTATCTTTTATAAAAGACCCATTATTATTCTTACTAACTTTCCAAACTTCCCCATAATTTGCAAACAATACTATTTGCTCAATTATTCAAGTTTTCAATTTAAAACCAAATTTTGAATTATCAAAATTTTCTCAAAATTTTTCTTACTCTCTAAATTTTCGAAATTTTTTGCCAGCGTCTCCTTTGCGCGGCTAGCTCGGTACAACTACAAAAGGCCTTTACGGGCTCCCAAATCCCAAAAGAAAACAAATGCCAAGTGGCTCGATCAAAAACCAAATCAAATTTCATACCGAAATTTAAATACATACCTTTTTGTCGAGCAATTCAAATTTATCATCTGAAATCAAAATCAACTCTCTTTCCTCTTTATAATACCTGCATATCCTGCTTAACACTAATATCCAATCACAGCATTCCAAAAACATTTTATCGACTTCTTTACAAAATGTCAATATTTATTCATTCCAATATTAACTTAGATTATATTTGTAGTATCAATTTTTCATTTAAGAATTCACCATTCCCTCTTAAGTTAGTATAAGCATGAAATATGTTCCTTATATTTATTTTCACCTTATCACTTTAGTTTATATCTATTTCTATTCAAATTGATTCTTTCATTTCCATATGAATCCAATTTATCTTTAACTCTGAATATTTAAATTTTATTTGTCATTTATTACTAATTCATGTCATTATTTTAAATTAGTTTCATTTACTAATTTATTTCAATTTCCAGTTTGAAATCGTTTTGTCGCTAACAAAAATTTTTCCAAAAAATTTTCTAACTCCCAAAATTTCCGAATTTTTTTGGCAGAGTCTCCTTTGTATGGAGGAGCTTTTGCAATTTGACAAAAGATATAAATATATATACATCGACCCACCCCGTCGGAAAAACCAAAAACAGTTCATATTTCCTATTTTTATTGCGTAGGCGTACCTTTTTTAGCATTTTTAAGCAAACAGCTTATTTATTTAGCATTTAGCGCGATCCAATCCAGCCAAAACGGCATCCTGGTACCTGTACTTACTCAATTTAAATATGTAAGTGTCAAAATCATGAAATTTAACAACATTTAACATAATTAACTAGCCAACATATAAGTTTCTATAAGCAAATGTAGGATAAACCATATTTATAAGCCATTTATAGGGTTCCAACATTTATTTTAATTGTTTACAACCAATACATATACAACTTTATTCAATTTAAATGGTTTATAACTCAATTGCTTACATCCACTCCATTTTTAACCAAAACAAACTTATATTCATTCCAACTAATTTCAAAATCATCCTATTTCACTTTTAATAACTCATAGAATTTTATCTAATCTCGTTTACATCAAACGATGCATTTTCTAATGCAATTCGACAATATTAATGTGAATAAATAATTACATAAGCTTTATAACCATTTAAATTAATTCCAACTCAATTTACACTTAATCCCATCCCATTTTAATTTATTCACAAACCTTCATTGCATTTTATTTCATATCCAAAGAGATTTGATTCCAAACCATTTTATTATACTCGACAACCAATATATTAAATAACCATCTCACAATTTACTTAAGTTATTTATTTTCTTCAAACTATTCCACCCAACAACTTAAGTTTATTTTATTCAAAGCCGTTTTGTTATACTCGACAACATCCCATGCTTCTATTAATTCAAACTTAAGTTAATTTACTTCAATTCACTACCATGTCATAACTTAAGTTCATTTCTGTTTTAAATTTATTCATACTCGAATTGGATTTATTTTCATCTCCAATCATATTTATTTTAATCCAATTCCATACAACTCAAGCTTTATTTCCAAACTCTATTACCTATTCACAATCTTTGATTTGATTTTCCTTTGATCAAATCCCAACCATTTCACTAATTGATTCGATTAGTTTATTCTTTTATCTATTTTAAATTTTAATTTACATTAACAACTCATTTTTGAATTTATTAATAATAGGGCCATTCAATTTTTGCTTGAATTGGATTTGTTTACATTTCACACCATATCCATTTTAATCCAATTCAATTTTCATTCAACAACACTCCCAATTATAATCCCATACTTGATTTTCTTTTTCATTTACCTTGAAAATCATTTTGTAAAATCATTTTATTTGATTCTCTTGAGTTCAATCTTATTTTATACCCCAAGTTTGGATTTTTTTATCTCAGAATACAATATTTTTTTATCCCGGCTTATTTATTCCCCTATTAAATTTTTATAAACTACTCACTTTTAATATTCATACTTCATCATCTATTTACAGTCAACCACATTCACATCTTACCTTTAACTAGGGATTATATATATTTTTCTCAATGCTTTTCAATTCTTTTATAAGCTTACGAAGTTTATTTATTCTAATTCAATATTTACTTAATTTACATATATTTGTTTGAGTAGAAATTTTATTCCAGTCAATATTATCTATAATTCGACTGAATTCATTTAAATTCAGTTTTATTCCAACTCAACTTCAATCAAATTTAGTCGCATACCATTCTTTTAAGTTTTATTAAGCAAGGACTTAATTCCATTTAATATCATTCGTGACACAACTGACTTTTGATTCAGTTCAATCCAAATTTAACTAAATTTTATTTCTCAATATATGAGTTCAAAACTTATTTATTTATTCGAAAGCTTATATTGCTCATTTGAGTCATTTCATCTTATAACCACAATTTCAAATTATATATCACTTACTAACGTAAGGTATAAATTTTCATTTCACAATTATAATTATTTTACCTTTCAATTTTATATCCAATTTAATTCAATTTCAAATTTCAATTCTAGTCAACTTATCTCAAGTTAGATTCAATTTTTTTTCATTACACATGATTTAACACAATTCAAATTTTTAATTCCAGTATTCAGTTTTCACTTTACTTACTTACGAGTTGAAATTTATTTCAACAAATTCCAAATTTACAAGTTATCAAGCTCCTTATATGCCATCAACATTCTTAGTTAAGTTTCCAAAGTTTTAAACAGTCTTCTAACATTTCAAAATTCCCTTTGAAATCACCTATATCCAAAATTCCTTGCATTTCTAAAATCAAATTTATCACTTTGAATTTCAGAACCAACCCGATTTTGCAAACAATTCCAATTCAAAACAATTTGGTAGCAATTTCTCTCTCGGAAACTCGAAAATAAACATCGATGATGCTGCAGTCATCACCGAAATTATTTTTCAGCGACCGAAAGAGTTCAATGCTTTTATCTCTTTAAAAACCCTTCAAATATTTTTAAATTCCAAATTTCTCTAGATTTCAAATCCGATTCAAAAATATTTCTCTTCGATATATTATTTTTCCCAACCTTTGGGAATCATTCCCAAATTCAAAGGAACTTAAATTCCTAAATTTTCAAATTCCAAACTCTTTAAATTTATATTCAAACATTACTTTGGAATCTTATTTTATTTTAATTATTAATCACACTATAATTTACATTATAGTTTACATTTACACATTTCATTTGTATATGAATTGGTTTCTTAGATTTTTTTTTTGATCATAGTTTCAATTCCTTAATCAATTATGAATCACATCTATAAATTCCATTAACTTATTAACTTTTCCTTAATCTTTAGTTATTATTTCAATTCCTTATTCAATTATCATACAATGATGTTAATAATTAAATATTATCACTTTCGAACAACCAAACATCCATATATAATTATAACAATTTACGAAAAATCATTTCTTTTTTATATACACAAATAATTTTGGGTAAAATTATTTCATTTACCCTATTTAAAACAATATTGTGTCGGTTTATCTTATTCAAGAGTTTAGAAATCCCTATCGATCACATGGCGTCCCATATATCGACCAGAATCCATAAACACTCAACCGATAAATCAATGCAATATAAAACAATTTTATATTCACTAACAAATACGCGCTCATATCTATTAATACACTCTAACTCATTCTAGAGTACTATGAACTCTATTAAATGAGTATTCACCCACCAGAGCCAAGGTTATCACCAACCTAAGCTCTGATACCAAGTGTAATGACCCACAAATCCGTACCCCTTAAGTCAACACTATTCTACCTAAATCAACTCAAGTTGTACATAATTACGAACCATTTGGGTTTAAGAAGAAGAGGTAGAAGAAGAAAATAGAAAAACAATATCAGAATCTAACCATCGCAGCGGAATAAAATATAATAGATATTAACATATCTTTACACCAAAACAAATATATCTGTTCATATATCACATCATCAGAGTACATCAGTCACAACTCAACATCAATAATATACAACTGGATACACAACTAAACAACACAGGGGGGGTGTGTGTGTGTCTATATATATATATATATATATATATATAAACAAGTACGGGAGTACGTATCGTCATCCAGCTCGTATCCAGAGCACCACGGCATTACATCCTATATCCTATGATACTCGGTCTGACCCGAGCATTACAGTTAAATAACACCCGAGTCAGTCTAGAATACCAACGTGAGAAAATCACACCCAATTGATTATTAAAGTTTCAAAAATCCTTTTGAAAACAAAAGCATCTCGTAAGACCATGCCACAAATAAACATGTCCGGTTTTTACCTTACGATAGCTAAAACACTTTTTATAGAAATCCTCTGATATTATAGTAGGGTCTATATACAAATACTTATAAAATAGCTGAAATTGTTACATCTATTAAATTCCAGCTACTAGCCACAGAGTGGGTAATACAAACAAAACTCGTACAAGGCTCGTAGGGAGAATGGATTTCCAACTAATGACTAGGCATTGGGGTATCACCTATCACAGTACGTGGCCTAGATCACAGTACCGAGGAGTACGCCCGCTCCGCTGCAACACAAGACCAGGACTACCCCTTATTGGATAATCTCGAGTGAGATCACCCCACGGTTGGGATCAGCAACCGCCCAGTAAGCCGAAATATAAAGGGACATCTAGACAGGGATGACCTCACCCTGCTTAGGTGCTACCCACCTAGCCTTGCTGCATAACCCCTGATTTTCAGTCATTCCCGATTGATGAGGCTTGAGGCTAAGCGTTACCTTTTTATAACATATCCCTTAGAATGCCCATCGTCCACCTGACGATGTTTACGAAAGCATTCATCCATACAAGTCTGTCCCGGGTTCGAACGGAACCAAAGGCACTATTCCTACTACATCCATTTCGAAAATATCCTCAGGATTAGTAGCGACTAGCCCTTACACTTCACTGCTCCTTCTTCGAATCCAAACTCGTTTCCACAAAACGTACAAACCAAATCGAAGTGGTTTTCGAGAAATAAATCTCGATCCCGGTCTCTTTGAAACGATCAACGCATTTGTCCAATATTGATAGTCGGTTATTTAACTATCAATTAATATTCACAAACAACCATCCAACAATAAATAATTTTCCAAATTATTTATTAACCTCAAAAATATTTTCACAAGATATATTTCTATTTTCAACTCTTTGAAAATAGTTTCAAACCATCTTTCTTTTCAGAATAAACTTCCCAAATATTTTCTATCTCCACTGAAATCACCAAGCACAAAACTAGATTTTTTAAAATAATTTAAAACGCTTTACTTTGAAATGTACTTTAAAAACATTCAAGTTCAAACTACTTCAAGAATTTTTTAAAAATACATACTATATGAATATTTGAAAATAAGGTTACTTAATAAAATATAAAACTAGATTTTTACTTTTAAAACAAAATACCAAGTCACTCTTTAAATAATTACTGCTATAATAGATTCAAAAGGAAATACTTACCTTAGAATTTAAATATTTAGAAATAATATATTTTCCAAAACTTGCTTTTCTAAAACAACTTTAGAACTTTTAACTTATATTTAAAAATTTACTTTGAAAACTTACTTGGTTATTCAGGGAGAATTTCCAATCTTAATCACTTAAATCAATTTTCCAAATTGATTTCAATTCCCAATTTATTCTACTTGAATAAATCTCTTTACTTACTCAATTCATTTCAAAATTTATTAATTATGGGCTTTATTATTAATGTTATTATTTTCCGTTTGATATTAAATCTTTTAACTGAAATATATAAATTTCAGACCTTATCCCAGTTTCTTCTTTATTCTTTTCAATAATTTAAATCTTAAATTTTAAATAAATGTTTTATTCTTTTAAATAAAAACACTGCAGTTTAAAATTCATTAACTTCCTGTTTATTCAAAATTTCCTTTCTATACTCTAGATTTATTTATTAGAATTTTAAAGTCACTTTATTTCTTTTCCAATTCATTCTTAAATTTATTCAAATTTCTATAATTATTTTACTTAATTTCACTTCTTTTATTATCTTTCCAAAATCCAATTTATATATTTTTGGTAATTCATCATACCCAATTATATCCAATCGAACCATAACATTCAATATTCCAATATAATTCATCATAGAATATCAAATAATCATAACAGAGAATATTAAATAATTTAAATAAATGTTGAGGGGTCCAGTTGGATCCCTCCTACCTGTTTTCCCTGCATCCACGGGTATTAGCATAATTAATATGCCAATTCCAAATTATACCATACTATAACACAGAAATCAATTTAACCATTCAAACAATTATTTAAATTTAATCATTTAAATTTAAATTTAAATTCAGCTGAGTGAGATTAACTCACCTTTGAATTTAGCTTGCAGTCCACCCTAACCCGGCTTGATTCCTTTATAATATGGACCTTGTATACAATTTTTGGTTTATTAATTTATTAACATTTGAACTAATCGGTCAGTTAATTTCATTTAAAAAATTTAATTTAATCCAACAAATTTTATTTAAACCAATTTCCCTTTTATAAACTATTTTATTTTATTTTTAAAATTCCTTTTTAGTTTCTTTTTCACTTTTTTTTATATATATGTAAATCCGTAAAATTAGGAAATTATGTTTTTTCCTCTGTGAAATGTTTACACTATATTTTCTTTGCTGTAACTACACATATAAAAATCAAATTAAAGGAAATACCTCGCAGCAAACATCGGCTGCCACTACCCAAAAACCCGAAGCCCTAACCTCCTTCTGCCTTCGCGAATAGAGTTGCGATGCCCAACATCACTAGTGCGCACACGTGTTCGCCGAGACGTCGCCCAGCTCCTACAAATACTCAGCACCCGTGACCATGCCAATCGCCGCCTCGACCTTTCGCCCAGCATCGCGTGCCCTAAAAACTCCAATGAGCTCGTCGCTGCCGTGAACGAACGCCTCTCCTCCTCCCACTCGCGAATCACTATCTCGTGCTCGAAAATTAACTGAAGGGAAATTCAATTAGCTTGCCTTCATTGTGTTTAGCGGAGAGGAATTCGAATTGAATAGAGGAGAGAAGGAAATGAAGGAGGAAGACGCGATTTGAATTAGGTGCCATCGCCATTATTTTTTTTTAATTTTTTTTCTGATGCGAGCGATTTTAAACGAAGGGGTCGGCCATTGCTTGATTTTGCTCGACCTTTACTTTCTCTTGATGGAATTAATTTTTTTTCTTCTCTGATTATGAAAGGAACATCAAGATTTAAGAACGATGGGTAGCGTAAAGGAGAAGGAATAATAGCTACAGCGGCCTGAAGTGAAACAAAATCAGCTGATGTGAAAGAATTTAACTGGGGATGACCAGGATATAAATATTGAAATTAAATTCAAATTCAAATGTAAAAGCAACATAAAATTCCAAACTCCTATCGAGGCGTGCCGCTAGGCGTTTGTAACGTTATACCCCTATTCCGAACGCAATGGAAATGGTTTTGGGTCCAAATTCGATCGTATGGAGAAGATGGCTTTTTGAATCAAATTAAAGTATTTAATTTTCAATATTAATCTCAGCGCGTTTATATATCGTACGCTCACATAACAACTCCGATCGTTACGAAATTTGAAATCCGATAATAATTCAATATTACGGATCCAATAGAACTGGTTTCAGCGAATTCAGAGACTGTGCGTCGGAAGGCTATTTTTAAATTCAATTTAAAACGATAAAATTTCAAAACTGAACAATTCACTGTTAAATTCAATTTTAAAACTTCTGTTATCCTTAATTTTATCAATATAAATTTTTTAAGCCTTCAAATTATTTAAACAGACTTAAAACTTCAGATTCAACATTTAGCTCAACTTCCAATAATTTAATCCAATAATTAGTGATATTTGAATTCAAGTCAAAAATTTACTTTTAAATATTAAAATCAATTAAATATTCCGATTTTTAAAGGCTTAAAAATTCCGGGTCGTCAAACACGAAAACGTTCAAACCGGATCGAAGTGGCTTTCAGGAAGTTAATCCCGATCACGGTCTCTTCGAAATGATTAGCGCATTTGGCCAATATTGGTAGTCGGTTATTGTAACGACCCATAATTTTTAGAAATTAAAATTTGAATATTTAATTAATTTTAAATATTAAAAAGTGAATTTATAAGTCAAATAAATTTTTATTTGAATTTTTGGATTTTATTGAATAATTTAATCGATAATTTAATATGTTAAATTATGGAAATAATTGAAAATTGAGTTAAATATGATTGAAAATGATTTGCAAAATTTTATTTTATCATATGGGAGTTAGAATGATATTTTAGAACTTTTAAAATCGAATTAAAAGTTAATTTGTGAAAATTGAATATTTTAATAATTAAAATCGACTAGTGAAAATAGTCAATTTTTGAACAGTCTCAGAATTGAACGAAACCAGTTTCATTGGATCCGTAATAGTTAGTTATTAGCGGAATTCAATTTTCGTGTCAATCGGAGTTATCGTTTGATCGTGGCAGCTCGAAACGCATCGATTTATTTTTAATTTAAATTTGGCGAGTGAAAATAGCCATTTTTCAAAAAGTCTCGGATTTCGACGAAACCAGTTTCATCGGATCCGTAATGTGATATTATTGTAAGGTTTCAAATTTCAAGTCGATTGGATTTACCGTTTGTCCTGTACAAATTAAAACGCCTAGAAATCGACTTAAATCGGTTTAATTCAAATTGAGCGTTTATAGCCATAACTCGCACATACTTCCGAATTAGCTTCCGAAACCTGTTCCATTGTGTCCGGAACGCGGGATAAACCCTAGGTACGTCAGTTTCGGCGCCTAAATCGGAGTTCGGAATTCCCGGATGAATAGTGTTCGTTCGTTCTTCTATAAATAGCCCCTACCCCTTCATAAAATTAAAAAAAATATATATATAACGTCTCAAAACCCTAGCCGCCAGCCTCCCCCATGAACGGCCGAAAGCTTCCCACCTTCCCTTCCAAATTTCTTCAAATCTACTCACAATCATCAGAAACTTTCAACATGGAAGTGATAGAGCATCACGAGCTCTACAGATTCAACGGTTATGATCATAAATGGCGTGACGGATTGGCGGCAAATCGAGGTGGAAGTGGGGCCGTTCGTGCTCGTGCTTCGGCTACAGATGGAGGCCGAGCTGTATGCTTTTTAGGCCGAAGGTGGAGAAAGCCATGGGCTTCGATGTGGGCATGCTTGATCGTGGTGGATGTCGACGGGGGGTAAGCAAAAATTCAAACCCTAAATTGCTTATGGGTTCGGCCTCAATTGGTGATGCCTGGAGGCAATACGTGAGAAGGAAGAAGCAAAAAGGGACGGCCAGGATTTGCATATGGATGGATCAAGGGCTGAGATTAGAAATGGTTTGAAAATTTAAAATATAGTTGTAATTAGTTATATTAAAATCGTGTAACTTCATAATACCACAACTTTTTCATACGAGGTCGAAAAAATGCAAACTCAGTTGCGTTGGAATCGTATGGACGAGCACTACGCGATGGAGTTGGTTTGGAGTCGTTTGGAGTTAGTGAGAATTTTGGGTAAAATTAAACGTCCGTTTAATTTTATTCGAAATAAATCGCTAAAACGGAAATTAAAACCAAGGTGAGAACTTCTCACTCAATCGAATCAGTTTCGATTTTATTTTAAATAGTTAGATTTAAAATATTTGAATGCATGTTTGAATGATGATTGATATTAATTGATTGTTAAAATAGACATTATACGCCGTTAGTAAGCGGATGTTATTTAATAAAAACATATACCGCGAATATTTCATAAACAGTGAAATTGGTATTATAAATAATATCAATATATATATATTGGCATATGTATATATTGCAGTTGATTGATTTCCCGTATTTTTTTAGCGAATGAGACCCTATTACGCCGTTATTAAGCGGATAATATTTAATAAAAACATATACCGCGATAATTTCGTACTGGAGCGAAATTGGTATTGTGCTAATGTTTTTGGATGCAGGAAACAGGTTGGAGGGATCCAACTGGATTCCTCAACAGTATTTATTTGATTTTAAATATTTTGATATTTGATGGATTTTCATATTGATATATGATATCGTTGTAGTCGTGATTGACTATTTGGTGTGTAGCATCATTGGACCAAATTTGGAACTTTAAAAATGATTTTTAAAGTTGATTTTTGAGAATATACTATATTTTGGAATTGATCCATTATAAATAAATAAACGTTATACTTTTAAAAGTTATAAAATTATGTTTTTGAGAAATATAGTTAAAAGATTGATTTTTGAGAAATATGGATTAATGATTTTATAAAATAGTTTAAACTGGATTTTTGAGTTTATTATTAAAAGTTTGAATATAGGATTTATAAAATTTGATTATTTTATAAATCAAAATGGTGAAGTTTTTAAAGGAATTTAAAGACGTTTTAAAGAATAATATAATTTGATTTATATTAAGAGATTTATAAATGGATATTTATAAATAGAAATATAGACATTATAAAACGAGTTTTTATAAGTGTTTGAATGAAGTGAAAATGAATTTCATAAATGAATGAAATTTATAGAATTATAAACTGTGAAGTTATAAATAAAATTTATAAATAGTAAGATTTATAAATTGGTGAAGTTAATTGAGGAATAGATTTGGGTGAATAATTGAATCTTATAAGTTATAAGATTTATAATTATGAAGTTCAAAGGAACGATTTTTGCAAACAAATAGATTATAAGTGTTTAACTTATAATATGAACTTTTAGTTTATAATTGAGTTATAAACTGGAATAGGTTAATAAAGGAATTTATAAAAAGGAAGTTTTTATAGAATAAATAAAAATGGAATTTATGAACGTTGTTTTATAAATTCGCAAACGATTTATTTTGATAAGTTAATTGTTATAACTTATAAATGGAGTTATATTCACGTTTTAGACTGTGAATAATCCTTTGAAATAAAAGGCATAGAATTGATAAGGTTAGTTAACGTAGTTTATTCACGTTTTGAATAGTGAATAACACGTTAAAGAAAATGTTTTGAATGTGATGTTTTAAACAGAATTAAAACGATCTAACGATGTTTAAAAGATGTTGAGATTCGAAACCATAGATTTCAACATTTATTGTTGAAATAGACGTTTTCGAGAAATAAAAGGAAATAGTGGACTATAACACTGTTGTTATATTAAATGATTTCCGAAAGGAAATGTTTTGAATAGTATTGGGATTTATATATCTATTTTAAATTCGAATCCCTATACTAGTGATTTTGGGTTGTTATAACGATGTTTTACGCAACATTCGTTTTGACCCAAATAAATATGTTAAAGTGAATGATTTTCCTTAAAAAGTGAAATATATACTTAATTTCGATTTAAGTATATTGAATATTTTCTAAGTGTTGAAAATAAATAAAATTTGTGAATTACTTATGACTAAATAAGTATGGAAATGTTTTCCAATATAAAGTGAATATTTTGAGAATTTATCTTTTTGAAGATAAATTGAAAAGGAAAATTGAAATGAATAATTGAAATCGTATATGCATGAATATTTTGGAATATAAATTCATTATGGAATTTATAAATGAAAAGTAGAATTTGTTTGAAAATAAATATTGATTTATTTTTGAAGTGTGAAAATTTTATATCTTGTAAAGATATTTTGGAAAATAAATAATTTGGAAAATTATTTGGAATCTGGTGATGTATGCATATCAATTGATAGTTCAATAACTGACTATCAATATTTCCCTTTGAATGGGTATTTGATGTGATTTGATTGAATTTGAATGCCACACTTATTTTTGAATAAGCGCTCACTATTCGGGTTAACCGGAAAAGGACCATGGGGTCGTATAACCCATTCCGAATATGTGATACGTCGTTGTGAATTGCATTGAAGATCGGTGTTGAAGACCGAGTATTTGTGAAAACGATAGGATGACCTATCGATTGTCTCTGCACTGGGTAGCTCCTGGTATAGAGATCTCCTAAG
This sequence comes from Allium cepa, assembly GCA_030765085.1. Lineage (NCBI taxonomy): Eukaryota > Viridiplantae > Streptophyta > Magnoliopsida > Asparagales > Amaryllidaceae > Allium > Allium cepa. Next base: position 82,893,851 of record CM060931.1, on the reverse strand, counting down.
TGATGGGAAATTCGATCGGGATTGTGAATACCCGTATTGCAAGGGCTTCGTAAGAAGTGCCTTCGGTTTTGTTCGAGCCCGGAACAGACTTGTATGGATTGTATGTCTGACGTTACAAATTGAGATATAAAGCAGATTTCTTTCAAATATATTTCTGTTGGTGGCGGAGAATTTATTCTTTTAGCTTAACACCCTTCTCTGAGACGTACGAGCTCAGAGGTTATATAGTTGAAGTTACCAGCGATATATTCCCAATTTGGTAATGTGACATGCTGAGTGTTGCTGAAATGATCATTGTGTTGATCATTTGTGATAGGATCGTTTATTTTGATCGTCTATCCTTGTGATCATTGTGTTGATCATTTGTTGACCCAAAGCATGGCTTTTGTATAAAGTATGTTTTTGTGGACGTGACTTCGTCGAGCCTCACATCCCGGAATGGTCAAAACAGGAAAGATGCGGCAAGGTTATGAGGGGTAGCTCCCTTTAAGGTATGTGCATTTCCTTCTGGAAAGGGTGGTATCATGGTATGGAGCCCAGATATTTACTCATGTTGAAACACTATATTTTATTACTGTGTGGTGTTGTTGGTGACGAGCGCTCGGTTAAAAGGTCCAATGGGACCGGGGGATGCCATATTCGTGTAGTAGTTACCTAGTGATAAAGGTAACCCGGCCTTGTGTTGGCAGAGAGCTGGTTAAGTTCTCAGGGACGTCCAGCCAGAGGCGTTTCCATGTGGCAATGGGAAGTTCCTTGGCCTGACCATTTGTTGGAAATCCAAAGAAACAATACGAAACTTGTACGGTTTTAGTTGTATAACCTGCTATGGAATGTGGCGGTAACCTGCTATTGAACATAGTAGCTATAGTAGGCATAAGTGCGGAATGTCTATGCTGGCTAAGATTTATATCTTTATTTTTGAAATGATTTTCCTATACTATGCACTAGTAATAATATCAAATGTTATTTTAAATGCGTATCAAGCATCTTTGACTATCATAAGGAGAAATCTCCTCCGATTCTGCGTTTGCATTGTGTGTGTGTGCGGGAGGCCTTATGGTAGTCTCATTTTTAAAAGCATTGCGAATTGAATTTAAAATATTCCTCTATTTTGATTTTAAAGATAAATAAACTATTTTGAGTTCTCACACCAGTCACATGACTGACTTGGAGTTTATTGTTTTCCTTCCTAAACTCTGGGTGCCCACCAATTTCCACACGGGCAGTTAAGAGTTAGGTTTATCAGGATATTCTGGATATTCTGGAGTTGCTGGAGGCAAGCTGGATGGCATGGCGTATTACTAACTTATATAGTATTTCTTTTTCCGCTGCATTGTTTGATGTTGTATGTTGTACACTCTGATGATATGATGTAATGAAATGTGATGTAATGTAATAACTGATATAGTTCTTGTTTAAAGATTATTCATTTATTATTATATGTTGTTCCGCTGCGAATTGTGAGATTCTGATGTTGTTCTGTTTTCTGTTCTCTATTCTCTTTTCTTTCTATTTTAAAATTTTCTATCTTCTTCTCTTCTCTTTTCTTGATTTCTTCTTTCTTTTTCTTTTCTTAAATTCTTTTTAAAAACCCATAACTATTCGGTTTTTCGGCAACGAAAATCCGCGTACGTTACATTTGGTATCAGAGCTTATGGTTAAGCGACAACCATGGTTTTGTTGGGTATAATTCATTAGAGATAGAGTCAGCAGTACTCTAGAATGAATTTGAGTGTAATAATAGCTATGAGAGCGTATTTGTTAGTGAATATGAAATTGTTTTATATTGTGATGATTAGTTTGTTGAGTGGTATATGAACCTTCGTCGGCGCAGCTTCGAAACTGAATCGAAGGGGTTTCTAAACACTTGAATAGAACAATTCGACACAGTATTGTTTTAAAAAAATTGGGTAAATGAAATAATTTTACCTTGGTTATATTTTATATATAAAGGAATAATTTTCAGAATTATTAAAGTGTACATAAGTTGATTGTTTAGTTGTTTGAATAATCTAAATAAGAGAATAATTGTATAAGTAAAATGAATTATAAGAATTGAATTATAATTAAAGTGATTTACAATTGTGAAATAAACTTATATATATGAGAAGTGAAACTATATGAATATATTTATGAATATGAGTTGTAAGTAAAAATGAATTCAAAGTTAAATGAAGTTGATATTAGTAATAAAGTAAAATGAAATATGAACTTAAGTTATTTAAATGAAATTCAACTTTAGAAATTGAATTAATGGATTAAATGTAAATCAATTGAATGTGAATTAAAATTGATATGAAATAACGAATATAAGTGTTAATTCATTAAAATCTAATGTTATTAGAAAGTTGAATAGTTGAATAAAAATCAATTTAATATGATCCAATTGAAAGTAAAAGGTGTTAAACCAAATTTGAAAGAATATAAGCAAAGGAAATTTGGTTGTATTATATAAACATTGGTTGTTATATGATTGTTAGTTGATTATATATAATTCATTAAGTAGTTAATGAAATGGAAAGCTAAAGTAAATTGAATTCAAATTAGAAGTAAATAAATTTGAATAGAATTGAATGTGAATTGGATTTAATTAGTGAATGCAAACTAATTAAAATTGAATAAGAATGAATGTTGATAAAATCCAATGTTAATAAATCAAATGTGATTAAATTGAAAACCAATTCATTGAATATGAATGAGAATATGAATGAATATTGAGTTGATTATGAATGGTAGTTGGTTGATGTTTGCAATTATTGTTTAGTTGCATTTGCTATGTGACATATGTAGTTGTTATGGACATATATGTTGTATATGGAAATTATTTTCATATATGCATGTTCTCATGTTGTTTGTTGAGTGTTTAGTAGGTGCGGATCGCGTTTGCTTCGCATTTGGAGCTCGCTTTCGCGCTATATTAGCCGTATATGCTTGCTAATAAAATATAAGGTACATATCTCGGATTAAATATCGCACTTTTATACTTTTTTCCCTTCGGGATGCCTCATTACTTGATGAGATGTATATTTGTGATATATATACTGTCATATTTTTTTTCGGATCGAGCCGTGCAAAGGAGACTATGGCGAATTTTTCCGAAAATTTAAGGCGTTAGAAAAAATTTGAGAAAATTTGGAAAATTTTGAAAACTTTAACTTTGATTTTGGAATTGAAAGTTAAACAATAGTAGTTGTTTTTGAAAAGATAACTAAGTATGATTTGAAAACTTAGTAAAGTATTATAAGAAGTTTAACTATGAATTTTGGAAAGTTAATAGATTCTGTAACTTTTCTTACTTAATAATTTCGAGGACGAAATTCTTTTAAGTGGGGAAGATTGTAACGACCCATAATTTTTAGAAATTAAAATTTGAATATTTAATTAATTTTAAATATTAAAAAGTGAATTTATAAGTCAAATAAATTTTTATTTGAATTTTTGGATTTTATTGAATAATTTAATCGATAATTTAATATGTTAAATTATGGAAATAATTGAAAATTGAGTTAAATATGATTGAAAATGATTTGCAAAATTTTATTTTATCATATGGGAGTTAGAATGATATTTTAGAACTTTTAAAATCGAATTAAAAGTTAATTTGTGAAAATTGAATATTTTAATAATTAAAATCGACTAGTGAAAATAGTCAATTTTTGAACAGTCTCAGAATTGAACGAAACCAGTTTCATTGGATCCGTAATAGTTAGTTATTAGCGGATTTCAATTTTCGTGTCAATCGGAGTTATCGTTTGATCGTGGCAGCTCGAAACGCATCGATTTATTTTTAATTTAAATTTGGCGAGTGAAAATAGCCATTTTTCAAAAAGTCTCGGATTTCGACGAAACCAGTTTCATCGGATCCGTAATGTGATATTATTGTAAGGTTTCAAATTTCAAGTCGATTGGATTTACCGTTTGTCCTGTACAAATTAAAACGCCTAGAAATCGACTTAAATCGGTTTAATTCAAATTAAGCGTTTATAGCCATAACTCGCACATACTTCCGAATTAGCTTCCGAAACCTGTTCCATTGTGTCCGGAACGCGGGATAAACCCTAGGTACGTCAGTTTCGGCGCCTAAATCGGAGTTCGGAATTCCCGGATGAATAGTGTTCGTTCGTTCTTCTATAAATAGCCCCTACCCCTTCATAAAATTAAAAAAAATATATATATAACGTCTCAAAACCCTAGCCGCCAGCCTCCCCCATGAACGGCCGAAAGCTTCCCACCTTCCCTTCCAAATTTCTTCAAATCTACTCACAATCATCAGAAACTTTCAACATGGAAGTGATAGAGCATCACGAGCTCTACAGATTCAACGGTTATGATCATAAATGGCGTGACGGATTGGCGGCAAATCGAGGTGGAAGTGGGGCCGTTCGTGCTCGTGCTTCGGCTACAGATGGAGGCCGAGCTGTATGCTTTTTAGGCCGAAGGTGGAGAAAGCCATGGGCTTCGATGTGGGCATGCTTGATCGTGGTGGATGTCGACGGGGGGTAAGCAAAAATTCAAACCCTAAATTGCTTATGGGTTCGGCCTCAATTGGTGATGCCTGGAGGCAATACGTGAGAAGGAAGAAGCAAAAAGGGACGGCCAGGATTTGCATATGGATGGATCAAGGGCTGAGATTAGAAATGGTTTGAAAATTTAAAATATAGTTGTAATTAGTTATATTAAAATCGTGTAACTTCATAATACCACAACTTTTTCATACGAGGTCGAAAAAATGCAAACTCAGTTGCGTTGGAATCGTATGGACGAGCACTACGCGATGGAGTTGGTTTGGAGTCGTTTGGAGTTAGTGAGAATTTTGGGTAAAATTAAACGTCCGTTTAATTTTATTCGAAATAAATCGCTAAAACGGAAATTAAAACCAAGGTGAGAACTTCTCACTCAATCGAATCAGTTTCGATTTTATTTTAAATAGTTAGATTTAAAATATTTGAATGCATGTTTGAATGATGATTGATATTAATTGATTGTTAAAATAGACATTATACGCCGTTAGTAAGCGGATGTTATTTAATAAAAACATATACCGCGAATATTTCATAAACAGTGAAATTGGTATTATAAATAATATCAATATATATATATTGGCATATGTATATATTGCAGTTGATTGATTTCCCGTATTTTTTTAGCGTATGAGACCCTATTACGCCGTTATTAAGCGGATAATATTTAATAAAAACATATACCGCGATAATTTCGTACTGGAGCGAAATTGGTATTGTGCTAATGTTTTTGGATGCAGGAAACAGGTTGGAGGGATCCAACTGGATTCCTCAACAGTATTTATTTGATTTTAAATATTTTGATATTTGATGGATTTTCATATTGATATATGATATCGTTGTAGTCGTGATTGACTATTTGGTGTGTAGCATCATTGGACCAAATTTGGAACTTTAAAAATGATTTTTAAAGTTGATTTTTGAGAATATACTATATTTTGGAATTGATCCATTATAAATAAATAAACGTTATACTTTTAAAAGTTATAAAATTATGTTTTTGAGAAATATAGTTAAAAGATTGATTTTTGAGAAATATGGATTAATGATTTTATAAAATAGTTTAAACTGGATTTTTGAGTTTATTATTAAAAGTTTGAATATAGGATTTATAAAATTTGATTATTTTATAAATCAAAATGGTGAAGTTTTTAAAGGAATTTAAAGACGTTTTAAAGAATAATATAATTTGATTTATATTAAGAGATTTATAAATGGATATTTATAAATAGAAATATAGACATTATAAAACGAGTTTTTATAAGTGTTTGAATGAAGTGAAAATGAATTTCATAAATGAATGAAATTTATAGAATTATAAACTGTGAAGTTATAAATAAAATTTATAAATAGTAAGATTTATAAATTGGTGAAGTTAATTGAGGAATAGATTTGGGTGAATAATTGAATCTTATAAGTTATAAGATTTATAATTATGAAGTTCAAAGGAACGATTTTTGCAAACAAATAGATTATAAGTGTTTAACTTATAATATGAACTTTTAGTTTATAATTGAGTTATAAACTGGAATAGGTTAATAAAGGAATTTATAAAAAGGAAGTTTTTATAGAATAAATAAAAATGGAATTTATGAACGTTGTTTTATAAATTCGCAAACGATTTATTTTGATAAGTTAATTGTTATAACTTATAAATGGAGTTATATTCACGTTTTAGACTGTGAATAATCCTTTGAAATAAAAGGCATAGAATTGATAAGGTTAGTTAACGTAGTTTATTCACGTTTTGAATAGTGAATAACACGTTAAAGAAAATGTTTTGAATGTGATGTTTTAAACAGAATTAAAACGATCTAACGATGTTTAAAAGATGTTGAGATTCGAAACCATAGATTTCAACATTTATTGTTGAAATAGACGTTTTCGAGAAATAAAAGGAAATAGTGGACTATAACACTGTTGTTATATTAAATGATTTCCGAAAGGAAATGTTTTGAATAGTATTGGGATTTATATATCTATTTTAAATTCGAATCCCTATACTAGTGATTTTGGGTTGTTATAACGATGTTTTACGCAACATTCGTTTTGACCCAAATAAATATGTTAAAGTGAATGATTTTCCTTAAAGAGTGAAATATATACTTAATTTCGATTTAAGTATATTGAATATTTTCTAAGTGTTGAAAATAAATAAAATTTGTGAATTACTTATGACTAAATAAGTATGGAAATGTTTTCCAATATAAAGTGAATATTTTGAGAATTTATCTTTTTGAAGATAAATTGAAAAGGAAAATTGAAATGAATAATTGAAATCGTATATGCATGAATATTTTGGAATATAAATTCATTATGGAATTTATAAATGAAAAGTAGAATTTGTTTGAAAATAAATATTGATTTATTTTTGAAGTGTGAAAATTTTATATCTTGTAAAGATATTTTGGAAAATAAATAATTTGGAAAATTATTTGGAATCTGGTGATGTATGCATATCAATTGATAGTTCAATAACTGACTATCAATATTTCCCTTTGAATGGGTATTTGATGTGATTTGATTGAATTTGAATGCCACACTTATTTTTGAATAAGCGCTCACTATTCGGGTTAACCGGGAAAGGACCATGGGGTCGTATAACCCATTCCGAATATGTGATACGTCGTTGTGAATTGCATTGAAGATCGGTGTTGAAGACCGAGTATTTGTGAAAACGATAGGATGACCTATCGATTGTCTCTGCACTGGGTAGCTCCTGGTATAGAGATCTACTAAGTGATGGGAAATTCGATCGGGATTGTGAATACCCGTATTGCAAGGGCTTCGTAAGAAGTGCCTTCGGTTTTGTTCGAGCCCGGAACAGACTTGTATGGATTGTATGTCTGACGTTACAAATTGAGATATAAAGCAGATTTCTTTCAAATATATTTCTGTTGGTGGCGGAGAATTTATTCTTTTAGCTTAACACCCTTCTCTGAGACGTACGAGCTCAGAGGTTATATAGTTGAAGTTACCAGCGATATATTCCCAATTTGGTAATGTGACATGCTGAGTGTTGCTGAAATGATCATTGTGTTGATCATTTGTGATAGGATCGTTTATTTTGATCGTCTATCCTTGTGATCATTGTGTTGATCATTTGTTGACCCAAAGCATGGCTTTTGTATAAAGTATGTTTTTGTGGACGTGACTTCGTCGAGCCTCACATCCCGGAATGGTCAAAACAGGAAAGATGCGGCAAGGTTATGAGGGGTAGCTCCCTTTAAGGTATGTGCATTTCCTTCTGGAAAGGGTGGTATCATGGTATGGAGCCCAGATATTTACTCATGTTGAAACACTATATTTTATTACTGTGTGGTGTTGTTGGTGACGAGCGCTCGGTTAAAAGGTCCAATGGGACCGGGGGATGCCATATTCGTGTAGTAGTTACCTAGTGATAAAGGTAACCCGGCCTTGTGTTGGCAGAGAGCTGGTTAAGTTCTCGGGGACGTCCAGCCAGAGGCGTTTCCATGTGGCAATGGGAAGTTCCTTGGCCTGACCATTTGTTGGAAATCCAAAGAAACAATACGAAACTTGTACGGTTTTAGTTGTATAACCTGCTATGGAATGTGGCGGTAACCTGCTATTGAACATAGTAGCTATAGTAGGCATAAGTGCGGAATGTCTATGCTGGCTAAGATTTATATCTTTATTTTTGAAATGATTTTCCTATACTATGCACTAGTAATAATATCAAATGTTATTTTAAATGCGTATCAAGCATCTTTGACTATCATAAGGAGAAATCTCCTCCGATTCTGCGTTTGCATTGTGTGTGTGTGCGGGAGGCCTTATGGTAGTCTCATTTTTAAAAGCATTGCGAATTGAATTTAAAATATTCCTCTATTTTGATTTTAAAGATAAATAAACTATTTTGAGTTCTCACACCAGTCACATGACTGACTTGGAGTTTATTGTTTTCCTTCCTAAACTCTGGGTGCCCACCAATTTCCACACGGGCAGTTAAGAGTTAAGTTTATCAGGATATTCTGGATATTCTGGAGTTGCTGGAGGCAAGCTGGATGGCATGACGTATTACTAACTTATATAGTATTTCTTTTTCCGCTGCATTGTTTGATGTTGTATGTTGTACACTCTGATGATATGATGTAATGAAATGTGATGTAATGTAATAACTGATATAGTTCTTGTTTAAAGATTATTCATTTATTATTATATGTTGTTCCGCTGCGAATTGTGAGATTCTGATGTTGTTCTGTTTTCTGTTCTCTATTCTCTTTTCTTTCTATTTTAAAATTTTCTATCTTCTTCTCTTCTCTTTTCTTAATTTCTTCTTTCTTTTTCTTTTCTTAAATTCTTTTTAAAAACCCATAACTATTCGGTTTTTCGGCAACGAAAATCCGCGTACGTTACAGTTATTTAACTATCAAATAACATTCATAAACAATCATCAAGCCATAATAATTTCTCCCAAATTATTTATTAAACCTCAAAATATCTTCGCAAGATATATTTCCACTTTTCAACCCTTTGAAAACAGTTTCGAACCATTTTCTCTCACGGAATAAATTTCCCAAATATTTTCTATTTCCACTGAAATCACCAAGTACGAACACTTTATATTTTAAAACAATTTAAAACACTTTATTTTGAAATATACTTTAAAACATTTAAATTAATAACAACTTAAACACTTTATTCAAAAATATATACTTTACAAATATTTAAAATAAAACTACTTTATAAAATATAAAACTAATTTTTAAAATAAAAATTAAGCCAAACTAAATTTAAAATAAGAGTTACAAAATTCTATACAAGTTTTTAAATATAACTTTAACCAAACTATCTTTTAAAATAAAACAATTTTATAAAATATAAATATTAATAATTGTCCTTTTAAAACATAATACCAATTAACCTTTAAATACTTACTACTAAAAGAAATTTAAAAAAATATTTACTTTAAAATTTAAAACATTTAAAAATAATAAATATTCTAAAACATTACATTAAAATAAATTTCTAAAGTCTTTAACTTATAAAAAATCTCCTTTTAAAATATACTTGGCTTTCTATGGAAATATACTTCCCATTTCCATACCTTTAAAAAAAAACCACTGTTTATTTTTAAAACAAATTCACATTCCTTTATATATTCCTACTGTGAATTTTTACTTCCAAATGTCCATGATATCCATTTCACTTTATAAAACCAGTTTATATATTTCATAGTCTCATCTTCCCTTTTAAAACACAATTTCAAACACTTAATCAATTTCCTAATTGATTTCCAAAATTTACTTCATTAAAATAAATTCCTTTACTTATCCAAATTTATTTCAAAACCCATAAATTTCAGATTTAATTCTTTATTATAATCAAAAATCTTATTTAAACTGAATACCAATTTCATACTTCTCCAAATCTCTTCTTTATCTTTCTACGCAAATTTTAAACCTTGAATTTAAAATAAATTCTTTATTCCCATAAATTATATCACCGAAGTTTAAAATTCATTTATTCCCTTTTATCCATATATCACCTTTTCCATACCCAGAATTATTTATTCGAATTTAAAAAGCAACCTTTATTTATTTTATTTTTTTCCAATTTAATCTTTAATTATCCCAATTCTCCCAAATTATTTTCTTAAAAATTCTCTCCTTTTATTTCCTTTTGAAAAATCAAATCTTTATATTTTGATAACTCAATACCAAAATTATTCAATTCATTCATAACATCCAATATTCCAATTCCCAATATAATCTATAACCTATCACAGATTAGCAAATAAAACATAGACTATAAAAATAAATTACACTACTTTGAGTAATCCAGTTGGATCCCTCCAACCTGTTTCCCTACATCCACAGATGTTAGCACAAGATAAAATACCAATTCCACTTCGAGGTAAAATATCATGGTATATGGATTCATATAATATCCTCCGCTATTATGCGGCGCATAGGGTCTCATCCGCTATATAATGCGGGAAATCAATCACTCCAAATATATATACTATATATATATTACTATATATATATATACACACACTATCACATCCAGTCTATTCAATCCATCAACTAATAATTAAAAATAACTATTTAAATTAACCAGAAATCCGAGATGAGTGAGATTAACTCAACTTTGATTTACGCGACCCAAACTAAACCAGCTTGTTTTCTTCATGATTCTTCACGATTTCAGACCTTAAATAAACATTTTATGCTTCATTAATATTTGAATTAATTTAATGATCAATTTCCATGTAAATTTAATTAACTAGTGATTTAATTAAACTATTAATTTTCCTTTTTGAAACTACTAATAAAAATAAATTATAGATTTCAAAAATCTACCTTTATAAATTCCTCAAACATTTAAAAATCCCCATATATTTTCAAAATCTTATATAGACACACACACACGTTAAATCCTAACGAATTAAAATTCTTTTCAAATCTATATATTTATTTAAAACATAATTGTTTTATATAAATCTAACTGCAAATTTAAAATTTTATTCATAAATATATATGTGTATTTATCCTCCTGTAACTTGTATATCTATATAATAAATAAAATTAACTAAATACCTTACTGTAATAAATTATTATCATTTCATTTTTTTAAAAAAAGGTAAAGATCACGTACCCAAAAGCATCGAACTCCAAGCGAACATGCCACGAACATGCCAAAGCCCTAATCACCGAAATCGACATCAACACCAGGCAACCCACCCGCAACCATTCCCCAGCTCGACCCTCCCTCAATCAACTCAAACTCCTTGTTGATGCCAAAATCGAATGCTGCCGAAGCCCTAACTTCTAGCTACTCCACTCGACAAGCCACAACGCCTCGAGCTCGAGCAAGCCACCCAACACCACTGCGCGTCCCTCTTTGATAGAGTCTCCTTCCCACCCAGTGTTATCGCGAATTAGGGTTCTTCAAACCCTAACGTCACGAAATAACATCGCGAGATACTTGGGAAGCTTCGGTCGCTAATTCCCTTTATACGAGATTTGAATTTAGTTTGAACAAGAAGGGGTTTCCTCTATTTTTTTAAATGAATGAATTTGATTTTCTCCATTTAGATTTCGAACAGCAATGTTCTATTTATTTTTCTCAAAAGCCGATATCGATTTCGCTTTTATTTTTTTCTAAAAAAATACCCAGCAAAATAAAAAGAAAGAAGAACATCTGTACATGCAGGCGACAGATGGCAAGACCCAGGGACAAGTGGCAGGGTATGTAAAGATAAAGTTCTGGTGATTTAATTTGACCAGTCAAAATATTTAAATTTAAATTATCTCAAAAATGTAACTTAAAATCACGACATCCTATCGAGGCATGCCGCTAGGCGTGTGTAATGTTAAACCCATATTCCGAACATAATGGAAAAGGTTTTGAGTCCTAATTCGATCGTATGGAGAAGATAGCTTTTTGGACTCAGTTATTATTAAAATTTCGATATAGATTTCAACGTGTTGATCTACCGTACCGCCAAACGATCACTCCAAACACTATGAAAATTGAAACCTGATAATAATACAATATTACGGATCTAATGAAACTAGTTTCGTCGAATTCCAAGACTGTGCCTCGGAATTTTTAAATATCAATTTAAACGATATATTATTAAAACTGAACAAATCACCTTAAAATTCAATTTTATCACTTCTATTACCTTCAATATTATCAGTATAAATTTTATAAGGCTTTGAAATATTTTTAGCAAGCTCAGAATTCCAGATTTCAACATTTTCACCATCCAATCATTTAATTCAATATTTAAGTTATTAAATAAATAGCAATATTTGAAATTCAAGTTAGAAACTAACTTTTAAATATTTAAAATCAATTAAATATTCCAATTTCAAATATCTAAAAATTCCGCGTCGTCACAGGGATCCAGGCGTAACCATTGTGTATCTGCGATATAGGTGATTTGTTTGGATTGTAATTTCCGTATTGGTTTTGAAGATTTTTCAAGTATTTTCACTAGGTGTTGAAACAAGTCTACCAAGTACTTGAAGAATTCTAGCTTTGCGCCTGATCAACGCATGGCCAGAGTCTACAAGAACGAGGATAAACTTGTTGAAACATCGAGTTATAAAAGTATTTTCGAAATGAAAATTTGTTTCGATATAAAAGTGTGTTATTATAAAGGTATTTTATTATAAAAGTATTTCCGATGAAGAAATTTTATATTTATATTTGAAATTGATATTCTTATGGTTTAAATTAATTATTTGTGCTCGATACTATTCTTTTGAATCTACCCTATCCGCTCAGCATTATTTATTCACCTACATTCTGTTTTTCCGAATCTACCTTCTTTCCCTTTTGAATATATCCCTTAATAATATTGATTATTTATATACTACATGGTCTAATAGAGAATTATTAATATTATAAATATTTAGAAGTTATTAATTGGATAAAACATATTTAAAGCAGATGATTATTGAATTATTAATAGTATTTGAAAAGTATCTTAAGATAAAATTTATAAACTTACGAACTATGGATTTAATGTTTTCAATAGCTTCTTTGTAAATATAACTAATGAGGTAAATAATTGTTTCCAAATAGTTTCATATATTCGTAAAGGTGTTATTTAAACATATAAATGGTGTTTATAAAGGAAGCAAGAAATTTTGCAAATGGGTTTAACCACATTATTAAATATTAATTAATTTAAATTGAAATCAATATAGTTTAAATTAATTGTTTTACTTTGTAATTCAAATCTATTTCCTTCTGGTTGTTTATATTCCCCCACTTTCTTCCTTTTCGGGGGCGAAAAGTGTGAGTGGGGTAGAGTGCAACGACCCGTAAATCTTAATATTTTTAAAATTGTATTCAACGGAATTTTTGTGAAATTTTAAACTATTGAATTTTGAAATAAAAAATTATTATTTGAAATACATCTATGTAAACGTAGCAACCGGTAAATTTTCATCTGAAAATATTAATGTTTATTTTATTGGAAAAATCTATTTCAATTTAAATCAGTAAAAATTGATGGTAATAAAATAATTTCCAAACCCGAATATTTTTTTACAGGAAGATTGTAAACCATCTTCCGAGTAAGATGTCAAATTTTGTTTCATCAAATTCGGACTTCTTTAGCAACATCGATCTTATTTTTTTCTGCATTTTAGCTGCAATTTCCGCTAGCAGAAATTCGAATTTTTATAATTCTACCGTATTACTTATATCTATATACCATTTTGATCGCCTCATCATGCTGATCTATGTGGTACATTTGTTTCTATATTTTGAAGTCCGGCTCACAGCGAAATCCGTAAATCGATTTACCATATCGGTACGTTTCCAGACTTTTAATGCCCTGGGTTGGTTTAAATTTCAAACGATCATTGCTTTCATCATTCTGGTACGTTTCTTTTACCCCTCTCTCTCCTCTATTTCTATTTATATCTTTTGAGAGAAAATATAATAAATTGAAAGCTGATACATTGCTAACATTCATTTACAAATTTATAGTCTTCCACTACCTCTCTCTCTTCTCATTCTGTTGCCTGCTACTTCAGAAAAAAAAAATAATTCACCCACTTCTAGCCGATTGGCCACAGCCCACACTCCTCTCCTCTGCCCTCCATCTCTACCCCGTGCGTAGCCTCTCCATGTTCGGCCAACATCCCGCTCACCGCTTTCACCACCATTATTATCTCCGCTCGGCCTCATCTCCGACACCACTGACCATGGCCACCATAGCTGTATCTTCCACTCCTCCTCCGCCCAAGCTAGCCGACCCCACGTCTACCCATGGCCCACCATTCCTTTCCATCTCCAACCGAGCCGGCCCCTCCTTTCTCTCCTCTGCTCGAACGCCAGACAGAGCCGTTCTTCTCTTCCTCCCCGCGCCGCAGGCAACTCCGCTTAGCAGCCTTGCCGAGACCACGCCTGACCCTTCCTTTCCCCTCCTCTTCTCTTAAGCATCGACAAGGTATAGTATTATTTTTATTCATTGTCTGAATCTAGGTTTGGGCTGATGCTTTATGTTGTGATGAGATGTATATATGATATTATATATAGGGTTGTAGGGTCTCGAAAGTTGCAGTATCTGATGTGTATATATTGTTCATATATATAGATCTGATAAAGTTGCATCTGCATCTGCATCTGCATATTTGTAATAAGTATATATTATACAATGGTGCCACTGTGTTGTATACATATCTATAACTATTGAATTATAATATACGTATTGTATATATGGTTTAGACTATAGGTTGTATAATATGTTGGTTATATTTAAAGTTTTAGATATATATATGTTGTACGATCTGTTGGAGTTCATTGTATAGGTTATAATAGTCTTCATACATACAATCCGTTGTTAATATATATAGTTTAAATGACATATATTTTAAAATTTTATAATACAAAGTAAATTTGTTTACATATATACTTATTGCTTGCAGTATGTATATGGGATGAGTTTTGTATATTTCTGTGTGTATATATATATATATATGTATATATAATAAGTGGCTCTAGTTTGGTTTTATGAACACTTGTATTTTTACTGAATAAATAATGAGGAGGCCAATCTGGGAAGTTGTTTTCAAATTTTTCTAAAACCTGTATATATATATTTTCCCATATATATATATAAGTTGTTAATAAGTCCAGTCCGCATATTTGTTAATATATGCTTTTTATTCGCATGTACACTTTTGTCTGCATATATTAGGTACTGTCTACATTGGTATATTTGTAATATATGGTCAGTATATATATATATATATTGTGTAAGGGGCTGTTTGTGGATATAGCTGTATAGGATCGGGTAATTAGTATGTTGGTTTTAGGTATGGTTTTATTAAGTGAATATACATGAATTTTAAGTGGTTGAACTGAATTAATTTTTTTAGTACAAGTATGTATTTTGTTTTAAATATATATTGCTTTAAGTGTATGTTTGATTTTTGATATATATGTTTGAAATGCATGTATATTAAATTTATTGTGTTTGAATTTAGAACATAAATTTTATATGCACATATAGTTATTTATGGTCATATAAGTTCATTTATACCATCTATTTTCACCAATATGGTTCTGATTCGTTATCGATTTCTGTTATCAGCTTCGTCCGTCGTTCCTATTTTCTTCATCGAATCATGTCCATCCAACGTTGCTTTGAAATTCGTAGCTCATTTCCTTGTCATTTATCTAGCCTCGAAAGGTGAGCAATCACTCACGATTGACATTTTTATATTTATTAAATTTGATTTCAATTGAAATGACAATTGAAATATGCTGCTGTAGTTATTTAAATTGTTATATCTGCTGTTATATGTAACTGTTCACCTGTGGGATATGATACCATATCCTGTTGTTTATATATTATATTGTTATTGATGATATATGTCTGTTATATTATTATCATATCTGTTATCACTCTGCAAGTTCCCTATTAGTATAGAATTCACTATGGGTTGAAATGATACATACCCGAACGGACTTTAGAATAGGAGGAAATCTTTATGGGTTGAAATGATAGACCCAAGCGACTTTCATTGGATTGAATTTGGGATTGCGGGTCGAAATGATATCTACCAGTATATATTTAAATTTCAGATTGAAATGATAAATATTCGTATCACTTGACCATAGGATAGAAAACTTTGTGCCGACACTGTTGGTCCATATATAAATATTTTAAAAATGATTTCTATGGTTTTGAAAAGGAATACTTATATGGTTTTATTTAATATTAGAAATATTTTATATAGAAATAAGCTTTATTATAACATTGATTTAATAATAAACTTTAATTTAATAAAGTTTGATTTAGTATGTTTAAGAATTATATTCTTAAATAGATTTTTAAGGATTTGTATAAGTTAAGGAAGATAAAGTTGAATTAATTGCAATTATATTTAATTAAGAATTCTACTTTATATTTAATTAAGCTTTATATTTAATTAAGGATTTTTAAGGATTTTTAAGGATTTAGTCTTCCACTACCTCTCTCTCTTCTCATTTGGTTGCCTGCTACTTCAAGATAAAAAAATAAAAAATAATTCGCCCACCTCTAGCCGATCGGCTGCAGCCCACACTCCTCTCCTCCGCCCTCCATCTCTACCCCGTGCGTAGCCTCTCCACGTTTGGCCAACATCCTGATCACCACTTTCACCACCATTATTATCTCCACTCGGCCTCATCTCCAACACCACTGACCACGACCACCATAGCTGTATCTTCCACCCCTCCTTCGCCCAAGCTAGCCGACCCTACATCTACCCGCAGCCTACCATTCCTTTCCCTCTTTGACCGAGGTGGCCCCTCATTTCTCTCCTCCACTTGAACGCTAGATAGAGCCGTTCTTCTCTTCCTCCCCGCACCGCATGCAACTCCGCCTAGCAGCCTTGCCGAGACCACGCCTGTCCCCTCCTTTCCCCTCCTCTTCTTTTAAGCATCGGCAAGGTACAATATTATTTTTATTCATTGTCTGAATTTGGGTTTAGGCTGATGCTTTATGTAGTGATGAGATGTATGTATGTATAGTATATATGTAGGGTTGCAGGGTCTCGAAAGTTGCAGTATCTGTTGTATATATATTGTTCATATATATAGATCTAATTAAGTTGCATCTGTGTCTCCATATTTATAATAAGTATATATTTTATAACGTGCCACTGTGTTGTATACATATTTATAACTATACAATTATAATATACGTACTATATATATGGTTCTATAATATGTTGGTTATATTTAAATTTTTAGATATATGTGTGTGTGTGTGTGTGTGTGTGTGTGTGTGTTGTACGATCTGTTGGAGTTAATTGTATAGGTTAAAATAGTCTTCATACATACAATCTGTTGTTAATATATATAGATTAAATGACATATATTTTAAAATTCTATAATACGAAGTAAATTTGTTTACATATATACTTATTGCTTGCAGTATGTATATGGGATGAGTTTTGCAGATTTCTGTCTATATATATATTATAAGTGGCTGTGGTTTGGTTTTATAAACACTTGTATTTTTACTGAATAAATAATGAGGAGGCCAATCTGGGAAGTTGTTTTCAAATTTTTCTAAAACCTATATATATATATTTGCCAATATATATAAGTTGTTAGTAAGTCCAGTCCGCGTATTTGTTTATACATGCTTGTTATTCGCATGTACACTTTTGTCTGCATATATTAGGTACTATCTGCATTGTTATATTTGTAATATATGGTCGGTATATATATATATATATATATATATATATATATATATATATATTGAGTAATGGGCATGTTTGTGGATATAGCTGTATAGTATCGGGTAACTAGTTTGTTGGTTTTAGGTATGGTTTAATTAAGTGAATATACATGAATTTTAATTGGTTGAACTGAATTGATTTTTTTATTACAAGTATGTATTTTTGTTTTAACTATATATTATTTTAAGTGTATGTTCGATTTTTGATATATATGTTTGAAATGCATGTATATTAAATTTATTGTGTTTGAATTTAGAATATAAAGTTTATATGTATATATAGTTATTTATGGTCATATAAGTTCATTTATACCATCTATCTTCACCAATCTGGTTCTGATTCGTTATCGATTTCTTCCGTCATTTCTATTTTCTTCATCGAATCGTGTCCATCCAGCGTTGCTTTGAAATTCATAGGTCGTTTCCTTGTGAAATCTATCCAGCCTCGAAAGGTAAGTAATCACTCATGATTAACATTCTTATATTTATTAAATTTGACTTCAATTGAAATACGCTACTGTAGTTATTTAAATTGTTATATCTGCTGTTATCTGTAACTGTTCACCTATGGGATATGACACCATATCCTGCTATTTATATATTATATTGTTATTGATGATAAATGCCTGTTATATTATTATCATATCTGTTATCACTCTGCAAGTTCCCTCTTAGTATAGAATTCACTATGGGTTGAAATGATACATACCCGAACGGACTTTAGAATAGAAGGAAATCATTATGGGTTGAAATGATAGACCCAAGAGAATTTCATTGGATTGAATTTGGGATTGTGGGTCGAAATGATATCTACATGTATATATTTAAATTACGGATTGAAATGATAAATATCCGTATCACTTGACCATAGGATAGAAAACTTTATGCCGACACTGTTGGTCCATATATAAATATTTTAAAAATGATTTCTATGGTTTTGAAAGGAATACTTATATGGTTTTATTTAATACTGGAAATATTTTATATAGAAATAAGCTTTATAATAACATAGATTTAATTTAAACTTTAATTTAATAACGTTTGATTTTGTATGTCTAAGAATTATAATTTTAAATAGATTTTTGAGGATTTTTATAAGTTAAGGAAGATAAAGTTGAATTAATTGAAATTGTATTTAATTAAGAATTCTACTTAATTAGATCGATTTGAACCATTGGATTTGAAACTTAAGATTTGATTTTATAACTTGATTTTTTATTTAAAGTGAGCAAATGGATATTTCAAGTTTAAGTACATTGACGGGAATATTTAGTTTAAATGTAATTTAAGGTTATTTAAATAATACTGAATTTATTAAGTGAATATTTCAAGACTAAATACTAATGAGGTTAAATCAAGATCTATATGAAACCGATAAATTTAACTTTGAAATGCTGAATATTAAAGCTTTGAAATATATTGAATTTAAATGGTTTATTTTATGATTCATATCTATATTTGAAATCAATAAAATTTGAATTTGTTATTTGGAAACTGAATTGAATTAAAAATGGAGAAATGTAAATTGAATTAAATTTGAATTTGGAACTCGAGTTAATTTGAACCAATTAGTGAAATCGAGAGAAAAAATACATATTTAGTGGAAATGATATTTTTGTTTGGAAGTATAAATTTATTTGAAATGGCCATGGTGTTATAATGACGTTTAGCTCCAGGGATCCGTAGAGGATGGTTATCCCAAACATCCTTGGAGTTACTTGTATTTCAGTTGATATTTCACTTAAGTTGGATTTATTGATATAAGAATGTTAATCCTGACTCGAGTGTTTTGTGTTTTGCGTTATGCTCGGGTCAGACTGAGTGATACAGCATTTGAGACTCACCTTTAGAATTTAGAGATTCGTTTGGAGATCCAACTATCGATTCAGCTTTCAGCTTTTCCAGTTGATTTGTCCAGAGAAGTCATCTGTTCGTACTGGAGACTTCATTGTATTTGAGATACTCTGTTGTAATTTATTTCAAACTCTAATGTTTATATCGTAGCTTCATGAACTACTATTTATCTATTCTGCTGCATTATTTTATATTACTCTGTATCTGTGATTCTGTGGTTGATTTATTTACTATATATGCTGAGCTTTGCCAAATTTTAAATTAACAATATGATATTTTGAGCAATTCAAGTCCGACATGTGTGGATGCGAATGGTTGAAAATATCGGGTCGTTACATTATTTTAATATAAACTGTCCTAAAATCTATTTTCTTAAATACTCAAATTATTTGGATTTTTTCAAGCTAGTTAAAATACAGACCATTCTTTAAAACTCAAACTATGTTATATTAACTATTTTACAATTATCCAACTATTTTACAACCATTCAACTATTTTAGAACTATTCAAGCTATTTTATAAAGTTCAAACTGGATAGGGTGGAAACTATGATATCTAAATCATAGATTTAAATACGAGTTGGAATAAATTGAAGCTATAACCCAAATGGAAATTGAAGCATTTCTGAATTGGAATCAAATCGGAAATTGAGGCAAAAATGATTTTGGAATGGAAGAGTATATTTTGAGAAATATATGGAGGTGAAAAATGAAAGTTGGATAGCACTATAACTGAAAACTTGCCTTTATAAGAAGTAAGAAAATGTGACCAATAACTTTGTAAGGGAAATCGAACTTGGAAATTTTGATTTGATATTAGTGAGATTATAAATAGTAGTTATATATTCAAACCCCTTGTTGAATTTATAACCAGAAGAAATGATCTTTGAAAGGTATTTGAAATATAAAGTGGAATTTATATAAGTATGAGAAATTTTTTCAAGTCGAAAGAATAAACTTATATATATATATATATATATATATATATATATATATATATATATATATATAAGAATGAATTTATAGGAATGGAACTGAAAAGGGTTTTTGGAACCCAATGATTTTGAAAGGCTTTTGGTTTTGGCAAAAAGCAAATTTTGAGAATTTGGAAAGCCAAGTTGAGAACTATTGATTTTTGAGATATCGATTTTGAAGTCTATATGTGATACATATAAAGAGTATGTTTTGAAAGATACTGTATATTATAGTATGAAATGTTTTGAGAATTCTATGGGGAAAAAGCATTTAGAGTTGAAACTTATAGAAAGAGATCCACCAGGTGGTTCTGCCTTGAGCCCTAAGGGGGGTTCTAAATTTTGATCCCAGAGGATGTCCGGACTAAACTGTAGTTCCTGTGGATTTTGATTGGGGTAGCGAAAGTGGAGGGCGCTGATACCTACAGAGACATTGGGGTTATGCTGTGATGACAGTGTAACTCTGGTATAACTGCGATCTACTGCGTTTCCATAGTGTAAGTCGAGGGGCAGTGATTGCCTAAAGTCTACGTTTATTTTGCTGGGAGAGTGACGTAACATCGGTAGATTGCGATCTATGTGGTCCATAGTGAAAATCGTATGGCAGTGAGTGCCTACAGGCTACATTGGGACTCGACTGATGTAGTCTGCGATCTATGTGGTGAAGTTTCATTTGGCAGCAAAATTCGAGGGCGCTGATCCTACAGTTACATTGTTTTTGCCGTGATGGAAACATAACCCTAGGTGTAGCTATTATCTGTGGTGGTTCCATGGTGAAATCGAGGGGCGCGGATGCCTACAGTTTTTTATGGATTTCGCCGGGATGGCAACGTAACCATCGTGCTAACTGCGATCCATGGAGGGGGTGATGATTTCCAGAGCATTCTCACAAAATATTTTTCGAAGTATTTTCACTGGTGTTGAAAATGAGTCTACTAAGTACTTATAGATTTTCAATCCTACGCCTGATCAACGTTTGGCTGAATTTTTGTGAGAACAAGGATGAACTTATTGAGATACCGAGTTATAAAAGTATTTTTATAAATCTAATTTGGCAATATTATGTAGTTTTAAAAGTGTTTTAAAGTTTTAAAATATAAGAGAAAAAGGTTAAATGTTTAAAGAATGATTAAATGGATAATAAACATCAAAATTAAAATTCTTGCTTCGTTCCTTTTCGAGGACGAAAAGTTCTAAAGGGGAAGGAATGTGATGACCCGGATTTTTGGACATCTATTAATCGGATAATTAACTGAATTAAACATTGGGATATTACTTTATAAGTTGAATGGATGAGTTTCTGGTATGTAAGGTATCTCGATATATAAATTGATTTAAAACTATAATAAATGTTAAATTATAAAATCTCTGGATGTGATAAGTCTTATAGGAAATAAATATTTTATTATGGCTATTAACTACTTTTTTATGTATACATATATGTATTTTAAGAGAAGACCGTGAATTGGAAATTCAGAAAAATAAATCTCTCAAGAATATTTAAGGAAATAAAACTCTACCTTATTAACACTCAATATAAATATATATATATATATGAATATAAATTAAGTGATGCTACTTAAGCATGAAATAAAAATAAAAATATATGTTTAGATAGGGATAAAAGTATATAAGTAACTTACATTGTTGTATGAAACATAAGTAAACCATGTAAAATTAACCATTGTAATATATGAATATATTTGTATGTATGTAAAACAATAAGAAAAAAATATAATATGTATACATATGCATGAGATATGTATATACATATGAATGGATATGCATGTAACATAAAGGGGGACGCACACATTAAATGCCATCTCCTCAAGCACATAAAAGGTCTAATCTTATTTTTAGTAAATCACTTCAAATTTCAAAAATCAAAATCAGGTCAAAAGCATTTGCTGACCTAGGAAATTAGGTAATTAAAATATTAAAAGAAAAAGTAGAAAAAGGAATTCACTGGATACAAGCATAAAGCCTACCTTTTCTTATTTATACCTCCACTGCCTTCTTCATTTTATTTCATTCATTCGAAAACTAGGAAAGTTAAACAAAGATATACATTTCTGTCAAAACTAAAGAATCAAAATAACTCAAGCAATAGGAAGATCATCAACAAAGCAAGCTAGCAGTTCTCCAAAAACCACGGTTCTCTGTTCAAAAGAAATAAACTGAGAGTTAATGCAACCCTTCTACTTACATGAAATTATATGATTGTTAAATTTCACGAACTTTATATGTTGCTAAGTATATAACTGTTAATCAGTGTATGCTTCGCTTTTGTAAGTGTGGTCATATACTCTGTTAAGTAAGAAAATAGACACAACACTTGTTTTAAGTAGGAACTACAACTGTAAATAAGAAAAGAGGGAAGGGGAAGTTCTAGGATCGGGTTCTGGGCTGATGGGCCGGGTTTTATAAGAAAAAAATTATAAAAAATATGTATAAGTTGTCTTCAGTATTTTCTCAAAAACCAAATTTGTTTTAACTATTTTCTTTTGTACTTTAAAGCCCTAGTTTTATAAAATGCAACAACCGAGTTGTCTTGTTTCCTTAACATTTTGTTAATACCTTTATTAAATAATAAACTTGAAAATTTAATTACTTAATAGTAATGTAAATATAATAATTTAAAACTTTAAACTAATTAAACCCCAGGATAATTTTATATATGTTAATTGTTGATTAATTCCTAAGATTTATTTAAAGTAAAATAAACAGTTGTAATTAATAAGTAAACGGGATTTGGAGGTAATTAAATTTTGTTTTAAATACAATAGATGATAATGAGATGAGCTAATATAGATCATAAATTGTTTAATTAGATCTGGCTATATGGTTAGTCTTGACTTCTCTAATATGTTCTTTTCAGTTATATTGTGGTATGAAACACACTGAACTGAAAGGTTAAATATAAAATGTGAGACGCTTTGATTGAATAGATATTAGGATGGAATTTATATGTGAATGGAGTATTCTGAAATTGAATTATTTTGTTAAAAACAACTTGGTCTTAAAAAATGGCATTTGGACTCGAAGAGATCGGGATCAGATATCAGTGATATCCGGAACCACTTCAATTTAATAAGCACTATCATTCTTTTCGGATTTGATTATAGAGTCTTATAATCTGGGATTAAATAAAATTGAGTAAATCTGACCATTTAAAATTAAGTAATGGTACTTAGATATTATTTTAAATATCAGTGGACTTGTGTAATAAGTGTTTGGCTATAACAAGATAAGAACTCGTAGTGATGTACGACTTACCCCTATTTTTTAAAGAAGTTTTATAATTTAAGTATTTCACATTAAATGGGTTTACTCACGCTGGTTTCCATCCTGAATTGGGTGTTACTTTATTGTAATGCTCGGGTCAGACCGAATATTACATATTTTCATGTTAGGACGTTGGAGCTCAGGAGACGAACTGGATGGCAGAGACGTATTAATTAGATTCCTTTGTATATTATAGACTGTATAGTTAGTATATTGGGACAAGTTATTATAAATCTCCAGATTTGTGTACTCTGATATCTTGTATGTATATTGACAGTTATAGCATTTCTTTGTATAAATGTTGTTATTTTATATTATATTTTGTTCCGCTACGATTGTGAGATTCTGTGTTGTTGTTTTCTATTTCTTTTTCTATCTCATTTTCTTCTTAACCCTAACAGTCTGGGATTTTCGGCATTCTATTGTTTGGCACTCTGTACAATGGACGTATTAGTATCGATTTTCGAGGTCGAAAATCTTTCGCGCCGTTAAATATGTACATACTCGTATCATTTTAAAGTCATACATTCATGTGTATTTATTGGCATATGTAATACCTTTTTAACATATATACATATATTTATACATTTATATACTTATATATTATCAACGACATAAAGCTTGTATATATTTATCTATATATAGTTATGGATATTTAATCTTAATTTAGATGGTGGAGTTTTATATATACATTCTACAGTATTTGTCATATCCCGCAAGTTAAGATAAAAAATTCAATATAGTTTTTAAATTAATTTTATATGCATTCAAATATTTAAATATGATAAAATTTATTTCTTCGACTAATAAAAATCAATATTTCAATAATTAAAATCACTTAATTACCCAATTACAGACGTCAGAAAACCCAGGTCGTCACATTCCTCCCCGCTTGGACTTTTCATCCTTGAAAAGGAATGAAGCAAAATTGTTAATCTTAATGTTTATTATTAAATCATTCTTTTAACATATTAACTCCTTACTCTTTTAATTATACAATTTAAAACACTTTAAAATTTACATAATATTACCAAACTAGCTTTATATAGAAAAATACTTTTCATAACTCGATATTCAAACAAGTCCATCCTTGTTCTCATTGAAATTCAGTCATACGTTGATCAGGCGCAAGGCTGAAAATCTATAAGTACATAGCAAACCCGTTTTCAACACCCAGTGAAAATACTTGAAAAAAATTGCGAGAATGCTATGGAAATTATCACCCCCTCCATGGGTCGCAGTTAGCACGATGATTGCATCGCCATCCCGACGGAAAAACTGTAGGCATCCGCACCACTCGATTTCGCCATGGAACTGCCACAGATCGTAGCTACATCCAGGGTTGTGTTGCTGTCATAGCAAAAACATGTAACTGCAGGCATCAACGCCCTCGAATTACGTTGTCAAATGAAACTTCACCACATAGAACGCAGACTGCACAAGGGTTGCGTCACTATCCCAATGAAGCCTAATGTAGACTGTAGGCACTCAACGCCACACGAATTTCTCTATGGAACCATATAGATCGCAATCTACCGATGTTATGTCGCTCTTCCAGCAAAATCAAGCGTAGAATTTAGGCAATCACCGCCCCACGACTTACACTATGGAAACGCAGTAGATCGCAGTTACACCAGAGTTTTGTCGTCGTCACAGCATAACCCTAATGTATGTGTAGGCATCAGTGCCTCGAATTACGCTACCCCAAACACAATCCATAGGAACTACAGTTTTGTCCGGACATCTTTTGGGATCAAAATTTAGAATCGCCCTTAGGGCTCAAGGCATAACCACCCAGTGGATCTCCTACTAGAAGTTTCAACTGTAAATGGGAGCGCCTTTATCCCCGTACCTTTCTCAAAACATTTCATACTATACACATATAGTTTCTTTCAAATCATACTCTTTATATGTATCACATGTAAACTTCAAAACCGATATCTCAAAATCGATAGTTCTCAAACTTGGCTTTCTAAGTTCCCAAAATATACATTTTGCCAAAAGCAAAAGCCTTTAAAATCAAAGAGTTCCAAAACCCTTTCAGTTTCATTCTGACAAAATCATTCTTATATGTAGAACATTATGCTTTTCTACTTGAATAATTTTTGGATCACTTCATATTTATATAAATTCCACTTTATATTTTGAATATCTTTCAAATATTTTTTCTCCTGATTGGAGTTTTTAATATATAACAAATAAATATAACCTCATTAATGCCAAATCGAAAATTTCAAGTTCGATTACTTTGAAAGTGAGTTTCAGTTATAATATTACCCAACCTTTTATTTTAAAATCATTATATTTACTAGAAAAAAAATATACTCCTTCACCTCCTAAATCATTTTTGCCTTAATATCTGATTCGGTTCCACTTCATAATTGCTTCAGTTTTCTATTTGGATTATAACTTCAATTCAACCGAATTAATACTTAAATCCATGGTTTAAATATAAACAATTTCCATTCTGACCAGTTTGAATTTAGAAAATAGCTTGAATAGTTTTAAAATAGTTAAATAGTTAATATAAGATAGTTTGGGTTCTAAAATGAAGGGTTTGTATAGTAAATAGCTTAGAAAATCAAAATAATTTAAATATTTAAGAAAATAGATTTAAGATAGTTTATATTAAAAGAGTCAAGCTGATTCAATTCCCAGTCCCCAATTCAAATCAGTTTTTAATTTCCAGTTCCATTTAAATTGATTCGATCCAGATTAACTTGGGTCACCATTCTAATTCAAATCAATTCCCATTTGAATTTAAACTTATTCAACTTCGATTACAATTCCAATTAATTCAATTCAATTTCAAATTTGAATTGATTCCATTTTCATTCTCAAATTTTAAACCATCTTGATTTATATAAATTCGAGTTCGGTTTTCAAATACTGATTTAATCACTTAAATCAAATTAACCTTTAATTTAATTTAACAATCCAAATCTCTTATAATTAAATCATGAGCCCAAATCTCAAATATTCATTTAAATTTTCCTTTACTTAAACTTATTTTAAGCTTCGAGTGAAGGTTCAAATCTTTTTAAACAAATCAATTTTCAAAATTTAATTGATTAACCAATTATAACTTCAAACTTTGAAATCCAATTCTTAAACAATTTTGATTGACAGGTTCATTTTATAATTTCAAACTTAAGTTCAAAATGATTCCATTTCCATAAATTCAGTTTTATTTCTAAGAATCAAAATCATTTAAATAAATTCGGGATAAAGTTTGACTTCTATTTAATTTCAGGAATCAATCCACTTATTTATTCATTCAAAATAATTCAATTTACAGTTTTATATATGCTGTCAATAACAAACAGGATGATAGCAGGATATGTCAAAGTAAATAAACATCCAAATTATCTAAACACGAATCAATAGTTTCCATCACATATTTCCAGAATTCGAAACCCGTTTATATTTCAAAAATTGTTTTGTAATTATACATACTTGCATAACTCCTTTGGCACCCCTCATCAAATCGATGCCCTTTTCTTTTACAATTTAATAAATTTAACTTCCATAAGTTGAATTCCAATTTCACCTCAAAATTTCCCATCTCAGATTATAAGCTTAAAACTTATTTAACTTGTGACAACCCGAAAATTTTGAACATATGAAATTGAAATATTTAATTGATTTTAAAATTTTGAAAGTTAGTTTAACTTGAATTTCAAATATCACTATCTATTTGGCAATTAAATTTGTGAATTTAATGAAAATCGGGTACAATATTTAATCTTGATTTTTAAGCTGATTAAAAATATTTCAAAGGCTTGTAAAATTTATATCGATAATACTGGAGACAATAAAACTTTTAAAAGTTGAATTTAAAACTGTTTTGTTCAGTTTGAAATTTTATCGTTTAAATCGATATTTAAAAATAGCCTTCCGAGGCACAGTCTTGGATTTCGACGAAACCAGTTCCATTGGATCTGTAATATTGTATTACTATCGGATTTCAATTTTCGTAGCATTCAGAGTTGTCGGGTGATCGTACAGTAGATAAACGCGCTGAATTTATATCGAAAATTTAATATAAAAAAACTGGGTCCAAAAAGCTATCTTCTCCATACGATCGAGTTAGGCCTCGAAACCTTTTCCATTTCGCTCGGAATAGGGGTTTAACATTATAAATGCCTAACGGCACGCCTCGATAGGAGATCGAACATTTAAATTGCATTATTGAGATGATTTGAATTTGAATTTAAATTGAATATATATATATATATCTATTCACATTCAATTGACTTTAAAAACGTGTCTATTACCTTCTTTAATCTTATTCCAGATGTTGCAATTGTTTTTCCGTTCTTTAAAGAAAAAAGATCTGAAATAATTAAAACACAAAATGTAAACAAGATCAATTTTTTTTATGTATAGTGGTTTCAAATCAATGGCCACATTCTTTTTTTATTCTCGAAATCAAATCGAACGTATTCGTTCTTCAACAGAAGTAAATTGAATTCGCAACTCGCGCAATGTAACGACTCGATGTTTTCAACCATTCGCATCCGCACATGTCGGACTTGAATTACTTAAAATACCGCATTGGAAGTAAAATTTGGCAAATCTCAGAATATACAGTAAATAAATAATCACAGATCACAGAGTAAATAATAATGCAGCATAATTAAAAGAGATAGTAGTTCATCAAGCTACTATATAAATATAAGATACATCAGAGTTAAACAAGAAACAACAAAAGAATAACACGATACATCAGGTACAAATCAGAATACATCACTGAAATCACTGGATACTGAAAACAAAATTGATGGCTGGATCTTCAAGCAAAGCTCCAACTCCAAAGGTGAGTCTCGAATGCTGAATCACTCAGTCTGACTCGAGCGTGAAGCGAAAAACAAAACACTCGAGTCAGGACATAAATAATTATGAACTGTAAATCAACTTAGGGGAACAGTAACAAAATGCATCGGTAACATAAAGGATTCTTGAGACCGCCCATCCTTTAAGAATCCGTTAAACTATTTACTATGTAGTAATATTATGCAATTATAATAATGTCTACAGTAAAATAAAATTACTTTTAAATAGCGTTATGGGGTTACCCATATAGCCCTTAACACAAAATAATGCCAATAGCCTATACAATACCATCGTACCTCCAGATCGGGAGGCTACCATAAATACTGCATAGGTACGACATAAATAGAAACTCGTAGTACGGCTCACTATGGTAGGTGACACAACACACGAGGCAATGCCAGGGTAGTTATACCAATTACGCACACGGGCTAGCGGTAACGTAGCAGCCACTACGCCCACCTCTGAACACACCCCCTATCAAAATCTGAGGATGGCCATCAATTCAACCACAAGTAAGAGTATAGTATTGAAGAAGTGCGTCCGACCAGAGGAGCTACCCCTTTTGGCCCGAGATCGCTCCTGTTTTAGCCACCTTAAGCCAACTCACGGGAGTCGGGTCCATGTAATATACCTCAAGAACGTTGCCACCATCCTACTTCATTCTGGAATCTCCACCGCGTACACAGTTGTTAAAGTGGTTTTCGGAGTTGGCAGAGAGTATGACAACTTCCGATCCCGGTCTCTTTAACAACCAAACGTTATTATAACACCGTGCTCATTTCAAAATAGTTTATACTTCAAAAATCAAATCATTCCATTTCAAAACTATATTCCTTTCAAAATAGTTTATACATTGAAACCAAAACCATTTTTACTTCAAAACCATATTCAAATCAATACTATAGAATTTCCATTTCAAACATATATTCACCTTTCAAAAATTATAATACTTCAAAGTTATAATTCTTTCGAAACCAAAATACTTGAAATCATTACACTTTGAAAATCATAACATTTCGAAACATACATTTGCAATCATGAAACATTCCTTTAATTCTTTACATTTTACAAATTTATTCAATTAAACCAAAATTCCAAATTTCCAATTTAATTCAATTCAAACCATCAATTTCAATTAAATTTAGTTTTCCAACAAACCATTTCAAATATAGATTTGATTGACAAAATAAACTATTCAATTTTTAATACATTTCAAAGCTTAAATATTCCACATTTCAAAACTAAATTTATAATTTCATATATCCCAAATTTAACTTCATTATTACTTAGTTTTGAAATATTCATTTCATAAATCCAATATTATTTAAATAAACCAGAATTACAAGTAAACCAAATATCCTTTCATACTAATATAAACTTCAAATATTCATTTATCAAAATCAAATATCATTTCAAATTCACATTCTTTGTCAAAATAAAGATTGTATCATTCAAAACATTTCAACATCATTTCCTTTTCAATTCCATTATAAATACATTATCATTCTTTAATTCAAATATTAAATTTAAATATCATTTTAAAAATCAAATATATCATTTGTTTATTATTTCAAATATCATTACAAAACACATTTCAAAATTTCATTCAAAAAATCATTTATCTAATTACATTTCTTTCCATTTAACACATAACAAAGTGAACCTTATTTAAATTCAAATTCAATGTAAATTCATTAAAAATTCAAATTTAAATGATAAAATATATTCATAACTCCAAAAATTTCACAAATAATCAATTCCAAAAGTTATATCATTTAACATTTTAAAATATAACTCAAACAGTGTTAAAATCTGTAATATTTCAAAACATTGTTAAATTATAGCAACGACGGCATTTATAAAGTGCTATCGTAGCTTATAGTTTCCAAAATAGTTTAGTTCAGGAACAACGGAATTTATAAGATGCCGTAATATATATTTAGTTGTTTCAAACCTAATTAAGTTAAAAAACAACAGCATTTTAAAAATGATGTCATAAAACTACAACATTTTAGAAATGCTATTAATAAAATTCTAGATTTTATAATAACTTCAGAAACATTAACACTCCAAATCCTTTGTTATTTTAAACTTATAAATCATATTTCTAAACTTTAAAATTTCACTTTTAAATAATTTTAACATATGATTTATCACAACAAAATGTTATAATTCAATTATCCAATTAAAACTCAATTCATTTGTTAAGTCAAAATTCACTGTTTTCTTAACTTATTAATTTAACAAAACTTAACATTTTATTTCAAATGTCATTTCAAAACTTTAATTTAATTTTCATTATTTACTTACATTTTAAAATAAAATTCAAAGTCAAAAATCACATTTACCTCAATTTACATACTTAAATTCACAAATTCAAAACTCAATATTTAGCTTTCTTAAAACCATAAAATATATATTTTTAAATCAAATTTCATACTTTTTAAACTAGATATCTTAATAAAAATCATTTAAAAATATACCACAGGGTCTGTATATAATTTTCTAACCTAGGTCAAGTGATACAGATATATATCATTTCCCTCCACAGTTTAAAAAGAAAACCCGGGTTCTATCATTTCAAACCCACAATCCCAAGTCAAATAAAATATAAATAAAAATCGCTCAGGCCTATCATTTCAGCCCATAATGATTTTTCCTTATTCTAAAGTCCGGATATGTATCATTTCAACCCATAGTGATTCTATTCTAACAGGGAACTTGCAGTGTGAACATATGCATAAACAATATAAACAATTTCACTAACAGGTAAATGTCACAATATAATGTCATATATCATATGTCAGGTGATAACTAACAAAGTTAACATGGTAATAACATGGCATGGCATATCATATAATCATCATTAACTTGCATAAAAATTTTAATTACTAAACACTTATCATCAATTCACTATTTCATAAGTAGAAATGTCAGAGTGAGAAAGACTCACCTTTTCAAGCTGGAGTTAGCAAATCAAAACACACCAAACAGATTCCAGAAACCATGATAGCACGACACAGCATGACATTGGATTCAAGTGAGTGGAGAGAACCAAGATAAAGATCTTGTCATAACAACCAAAACAAGACAATGCAATATAACATATGAATATATTTAACACAAAACGATATAGAAACAAATTGAAATACAAAGCAATAAAGAGCAAAGTGACTTGACCTTGCCTTATCACTCAAATTCATGGTCTAGGTGGAACATGTGCTCGGCCATATTGGTGGCAATTGACTCGGGTATGCATCACATATGCACGACAACATGGAGATGAAGTATAGGGGTTACAACATGAAAAAGTCATAGGG
Source organism: Allium cepa (assembly GCA_030765085.1). NCBI lineage: Eukaryota > Viridiplantae > Streptophyta > Magnoliopsida > Asparagales > Amaryllidaceae > Allium > Allium cepa. The sequence continues at coordinate 82,861,835 of CM060931.1, read as the reverse complement.
TTAAGGCCAAACGAGTGGGTTTGGTCACATGTAGGCTCGGCTATGCCATCATATGGGCTTGGCCCAGGCTAGTGCAGGTCTGGACATGTCGGGTGGTGGATGGAGATGCGGTTAGAGGGGGTGTACTTGCTGGTGGTGGCGGCTAGAGGAGTGGACGAAGTGATGTATGGAGGGGTGGTGCAAATATTGGCTCGGCTAGGCAAATTTGTTGGAGCTTTTGCATAAAGTTGTGGTGATGGCTTCATAAGGATGCACGGCCCGGCCATGGTCAGTGGTGGAGGTGGAGGTGCTACTGTAGATGGTGGTGGTGATGGTGATGTGGTGGTCAAAGGGTAGTGGCCGAGCAAAGTTAAAGAGGAGCAGAGGCAAAATAACAATGAAAAGAAGAAGAGAAAAGGAGAGAAAGGGAAGAAGCCATTGCCATGTTTTTTTCTTCTTGCCATGAGTTTTGAGATGAGAAGAAAGTTTCTCATGTGAAATGAGAATGAAAGTCACGGCTATAGCAAAAGAAATGGACGGCTACAAGGAAAAATGAAAAGGCAATTGGTAAATGAAGAGACAAGGCTATATGAAAAGACAATGGAAAATGAAAGGGTTTTGACTCTTTGAATTTATGTTTCTTTTAAATAAATTAAAATAAATACAATTCAGAAAATAAAAGTAAAAAAAACTGAGCAAAATAAAGTGAAAAAGAATATAAATAATTATTTTAAGGAAAAGTAGAAAATAAATAGGAAAATAGCTTAATAATTGAAACTAGAATTTAAAAATTGAAAACAATATACAATTAACATTTGAAAATTATAACAACACTTTTAAAATGTTTTAAAAATAAAATAAATACATAAAATGTCATGTTACACAAATTAGAACATGATTTGACAACCAAAAATATAATTTATATAAATTAAAATAAACAATATTGTCAAATAAATCAATTTACAGACAATATTGTAAAAAGCATACTTTCACAATATAAATCGGATTTCAACGAAATGAAAAACAGTATTCTTGAAATTTAATTTATTTTCATAATAAAAGATAAAATTCAAAAATTAAAATATTTAAATTTTAAATTTAAAGTCAAAGTTTGACCAAATCGACCAAAATTCACATTTATTGGAAAATATTCTATTTATTTTTGTTTGGAATTCTAATTTCAATCAAAATCAAAATTTATATTTAAAATAACAAAATAACAAAATTTATTCATTTTAATAAATAAAATAAAGTTTTATCCATTTTAATAAATAAATAAAGTTTTTGAATCATGAAATTCAATTAGAATAATTAAAATATGCAATTAAAATAATCAAAAATATAGGGTTGTTACACGCAAATGTGAATCCCATTCAAATCTCATGCCCTAGCTTCCTCATCTTCAATAAATTACAACTATTCAGATCTCAGTGGGCCAAACCCTAGTTTCGTTCTCCGCGATTTTAGGCAAAAGCTTATTCTTCTACAAGTATTGCTCGCCTCTAGAACCTGAATAGAAGAACCGTTGATGTTTTGGCATCTCACATGCACGATCTCGTTGAAGTCGAGGCCCTCGAGCTAGGTAACACGGCTAGGGTTTCGCTGTGGTGAGGCATGACCGGTCTCGACGAACTCGGTGATGGCGCATGCGTGGCAGGTCGTGATTTTTCTGTTGGCTCTGACTATGATCCCGACTCGTCAATGAGGTAATAAATTATTAGTTTATTTTTGAAATTTAAAATCAAATATATATATATATATATATATATATATATGTATTAAAAATAGTTTACAGTAAAGAAAATTTTCATTTTCTTTTAAATAGCTTTTGAAAATGTTTAAGTTAATCATAATTTAAGAAATATATAAAAATACACATGCGCATTTCAATATTAAGATAAAATAGAAAATTTTATGTAGACGTGATTTTTACAGTAAGTTGTATAAAGCACATTTTGTTTTCTTAAATATATATGCATGAGAATATATATATATATATATATATATATATATATATATAGATACAGTAAAACAGATATTTTTTTGATTTTTGGAAAAATATGAGATTATATACAAATTACAGTTTTATGAGATCTAAATAGATTTTTTTTATAATTATATGTATATTGTTTCAATTAATTAATTTAATTTATTTTGGTTACTAGTTTATCTTAAAAATAATGGATTGTGGAAATTTACTTGTTTTACTTACTTTTTTACTTTATTTTAGTTAATAAAGATAATTTACTAATGGAAATAGTTTAAACCAAATCATTAGTCAATTAAATTTTAGAATGGTAATTAGTTGTTCGACTTTTATGAATATTGATAAACTGTATAAATATTTATACAAGGTCAAAAATCGAGAAAACAATGCGAGATGGAAATGGATTGCAAAACAAAATCAAATGTGAGATCTTCTCACTCAATTGAAATAATTAGAATTTAAATTATTGATTGATTGTTTGGATGTGATAGTTTATATTATAGTGTGTCTATATATATATTGAAGTGATTGATTTCCCGCATTATATAGCGGATGAGACCCTATGCGCCCCTCATAATAGAGGATGACCCTTTATACCATGATATCCCGCCTTGAAGCGGGATTGGTATTTTAAATTTTGCGCTAACATCTGTGGATGCAGGGAAACAGGTTGGAGGGATCCAACTAGATTCCTCAAATGTGTGAATTTATTTGATATACTGTGATATGATTTATTGATAATCTGTGATTGATTATATTGATAATTGGAATTATTGAAGGCTATGGTTTGGCCGAATATATTCTGGTATTTTTAAAATACCAGATATATAAAAATTGAATTTTTGGAAGGAAATTAGAGTAGAGAATTTGATAATTTTAGAGAATCTGATAAATTAAAAGAAGGAATTTGAAAAAGGATAAAAATTGATTCTTGAAATCCTATTGAATAAATTCCAAGTGTAGGGAAAAAAATTTATTTTAACAAATGGAAATAAATGGATTTTGAGAACTTAAGTAGTATTGATTAAAAGTTCAAGAATTCATTTAAAATTCGAATTTTATATGGTTTGGGAGAAATAAAGGGTAGAATTTTAATGAAATGGATATTTCAGTTTAAATAATAGTTTAAACCATAAATAAGAAGTAAATATGGAGTTGATGGGTTTTGGAATAAGTTTGGGGAAGTAAAAAAGAATTTATTTTAAAACGGAGTTGATTTTGGGAATCGATTTGAAACGGGTTAAATGTTTGAAACTATGTTTCAAAAGAAGAATGAGACTTTGAAATTTATAAATGGGGTTTATAAATGAAGTGAAATATTTAGCTGAGGAAAATTTGAAAGTGTAAATTCAGGATGGGAATTTATAAAGAAATGATTAATTTGTTTTAAAAATAAATAGTGGTTTATTTTTAAAGGCGTGAAAGAAAAGTGTATTTCCCTGAAAAGCCAATTATGTTTTCAAAATAGATTTTTATGTATAAGTTGGAAGTTTTAAAGTTATTTTAAAACCATGTTTTAAGTAATTATTTACTTAAGTTGTTTAGAATTTAAAGATAAATATTTATTAAATTAGTTATGTTAGTAATAATTTTAAAAGTCTAATTGGTATTATGATTTTAAAAGATAATTATTAACATTTATATTTTATAAAATAGTATTGTTTTAAATATAGTTTGGCTAAAGTTTTTATTGGGAAAACTTGTATAAAATTCAATAAATTTATTTTTAAATTTGTTTGAATTAAGTTTCATGAAAAATTATTATTAAATTTCATAACTGGTATTTTAAATAAAGTGTTTTAAATAGTTTTTATTTAACTATTTTAAAGTATATATTTTTAGATAAAGTGATTTGAATTATTTTCAAAATCCAAAGCACTTAGTCTTGGCAAATTTTCAGTAGAAATAAACAATGTTCGAAAACTTATCCCGCAGGAGGAAAATGATTTGAAAATTGTTTTCAAAGAGTTGAAGTGTGAAAATATATCTTGCGAAGATATTTTGAAATAAACAATTTAGGAAATTATTAAGGCTTGATGGTTGTTGTGAATATTATTTGATAGTTAAATAACCGACTATCAATATAAACAATTTGGGAAATTATTAAGGCTTGATGGTTGTTGTGAACGTCGTTTGATAGTTAAATAACCGACTATCAATATAAACAATTTGGAAAATTATTAGGGCTTGATGGTTGTTGTGAATGTTGTTTGATAGCTAAATAACCGACTATCAATATTGGCCTTTAAGGTGGCACTTGAATTCGTTTTTAAAAATAAGCGCTCATTATTCGGTTAAGCCGGGAGAGGACATTAAGTTATAAAATCCATTCTGAATAATGATAAGACGAAATGGGATTGCATTTGAAGATGGTGGTTGAAGAGCGGGTATTTTCGAAAATGAAAGGATTACCTGTTGAATGTCTCCGCACCGAGTTGCTCCAGTATTGAGATTTATATTACCCTATGTGATGGAAAGTTCGGACGTGATTAGGGGATATCCGGATTCGCAAGGATTTCTTTCCTTAGTTAGAGGAAGTGCCTTCAGTTCCATTCAGACCCAGAATGGACTTGTATGGATGTATGTCTAACATTACACTTTGAGATATAAAGCTGGTTTCTATCCAATACATTTCTGTTTGGTGGCAGAGAATTTATTCTTTTAGCTTAACACCCTTCTCTGAGACGTACGAGCTCAGAGGTTATGTAGTTGATTGTTACTAGTGATATATTCCTAATTTGGTAATGTGGCATGCTAAGTGTTGATCATTGGTTGATCGAAGCATGGCTTTTGTGAAAAGCGTAGCTTTGTGGATGAGACTTCGTCGAACCTCAGACCCCGGAAATGATTGAAACAGAAAAAGATGCAGCAAGGTTATGGGGGTCGTGCCCCTCAGGGTATGTGCATTTCCTTCTGGATCAAAAGTGGAATCTGGTTTGGAGCCCAGATATTTAACTTATGTGGATAAAAAAAGTGGTATTCTGGTATGAAGCCTAGATTATTTTACTTATTTGGTTGTTGGTTGTTGAGGCGCCTCGGTAAAGGTCGGTCTAGACCAGGGGATGGCATACTCATGACAGTTAGTTACCTAGTTACAGAGATAACCTGGCCTTGTGTTGGCAGAAATCGGTTAGGTTCTCGGGGCGTCCCTCCAGGAGCGTACCCATTCGGAAAGGAAGTTCCTTAGCCTTGACCATTTGTTGGAATTCCAATTACCCAATACGAGCCCTTTACGATTGCAGTTGTATAACCTGCCATTCTTAAATGGTAGCTATAGTAGGCATAATATAATGGTACCTATGCTGGCTAAGATTAATATTATACTTTTGAAATGTTTTCCACACTATGCACCAATAATAATATCAAAAGGATTTTTGCGTATCAAGCATGTTTGACTGCTATAAAGAGAAATCTCCCCCAAGTGTGCGATTGCATTATGTGTGTGCCGGGAGGGCTTATGGCAGTTTCATTTTTCAAAAAGCATAACGGATTTCTTATTTATTTCTTTTTGTGCAAAAATGGTTTTAATCTCTCACACCAGTCTCATGACTGACCTGGAGTTTATTATTCCCTTTCTAATCTCTGGGTGCCCATAATTTTCCACACGGGAAGCCTAGAGTTAGGTTATCAGTTATTCTGGAGCGAAGTCAGGAAAGTATGCTGTGGAGATCAGGAGACAAGCTGGATGGTGAGACGTATCACGTATGTGACGTATTATCCGCTGCGTATGGTTTGGTGCAAATTCAAATTCCTCATGGACAAGTTATAATGACTGCCAGTGTTGTGTTGTGTTGATATTGTACTTTGATAACGTAATGTATAAACAGATATCATTCTTTTGTTTAAATATTATTCATTCATCATTTACATATTGTTCCGCTGCGAATGTGAGATTCTGATATTGTTTCTATTTTCTTCTTCTACCTTCTTCTCCTTTAACCCTAACGGTTTGGTTTTTCGGCATTCGATTGTTCGGCATTTGATACAGTGGACGTATTTATGTCAATTTTCGGAAGTCGAAAAATCGGGTTGTTACAATGTGGTATCGAAGCAATTGGTTAAGCGAGAACCTTGGCTCTAGTGGGTATTACGCATTAGAGATAGAGTCAATAATACTCTAGAATGAGTTTGATTTTACTAATAGATATGAGCACGTATTTGTTAGTGAATATAATTTTTTTTATATTGTGTTGACTTATCAATTGAGTGTTTATAGATTTCGGTTAGTGTAGTCTGGCCAACTGTATCGATAGGAGTTTCTGAAATCTTAAACAAGATAAACCGACATAGTATTATTTTAAAATAGGGTAAATGAAATAATTTTCCCCAAATTATTTTTGCATGTAAAAGGAAATTTTTTCCATAAATTATTATAATTATATACGGTTGCTTGATTTTTAGGAATTGATAATATTAAATTATTATCATTTAAGTGAGAAATTAAATAAGGAATGAAAATATAACCAAAATCTAAGAAATAATTTCATATATAAATGAGATTTATAATTTGAAATAAGATGCCAGAGTAATTTTTGATAGGGATTTCAAAAGGATTTGGGATTGAAATTTCAAAAGATTAAATTCCTTTGATTTGGAAATGAATTTCAAAGGCTTTGGAAAAAATATACGGTGAAATTATTTAGGAAATATTTTGAATTGTGTAACGACCCGTATAAATTTGATGAATTAAATCAATAAGATTTTAATTTAAATTTAGAAAGAAATGAAAATCTTATTTATTTATTGGAAAGCGAATGTTGAAATTAGATGTATCAGGGGTAATTAAAATTTACAAATTAAATTATATATTGCAATTAATTGTAACAGTGGAAATTGTCGCATTTGGATATAAAGTTAAAATAAGTAAATTAAGGCAAGTATTGGATTTATCAATAGAATAAAATATTGATTTATGGAGATTGAATGTAAATGGAGGTAATAAAGTAACGCAAGACAATAAATAATTTATTTAGCACAATCTCTTTTATTTGTAAACTATTGTAAGGTGTTAGTTAATTGAAATATGGAAATTAGGAAATAGATGCAAAATTTATGTTAGATAATGAATTGCATTAATTAAAGTTAGTAATAAATGGGTTAAATGGAATACCAATTTATTCATAAAGTGAATATAAGTGAATATAAAAAAATGAATAGGAAATGCTAATTATTCATAAAGTGATGGTTGATGTAAAAAGAATGGAACCTAGATGGAATAATTAATTGGATTTAGAATCTTAATTTGTATATGTGCATATATTTATAATGGAATATAAAAGGGTAAAATAATCATATACAAGTATATAAAAAGGTATAATAGAGGGTTACTAGTAAATTCACTCATTTACCAATAAAGATAATTAGATGTGCATTAATTGTAATTAATAAAATAACGAAAAGAGTAAATGTACTCATTAGAATATAAATTTCAACTGGATAGAGATTTTAAGTAACAGTGTTAATGCAATGTAAGTAATGCTAATTTAAGTCAATAATAAAGGAATTGGAATGTATTCAAAATTTGTAACATATGGCTTGTAAACATATATTATAAATTACCTGCTTATTTGTTAATGGAATTAGAAGTTGAAATAAGCGATAATACAATAAATGAATGTTACACTAATGGAAAATGAAATAACGTTCGTTTAAATGTTGAGTAATTATAGGATCGTATTTATTATAAGCGTTACTTTAATAATTATGATTAATTGTGAAATTAATACGGGAAGATGTAAAGTAATAACTAGGGAAGTAATATGTTATAAATTAAATATAACCTAAACTTATTGGTAAGGTTGAAATTGACTAATCCATTTAATTGGAAACTTATTAAAATAAATTGGATTCAAAGTGTAATAAAGGAATTATTTTAAGAGATTGAAGTAAATAATATGAATGAAGAATTAACTTATATTTTCTAAATTTAATGAAAGGGGAAATTAACACTGAAATTGTTAGATTTATCAACTTCTAAATTACATCTAAACTTGTTTAAACTTTTGTAAATGATTAAGGAAAAAAAAAGATAAAATGTTCAATTGTAAGATTTAAATTAAAAGATTGGATATTAATTAATTTATTTACTTATTTATTTAATTAATATAAAAATAGCCATTTTGGCCACTGACTCGGATTTCGATGAAACTAGTTTCATCGGATCCGTAATGGTGAATTATATTAGTGTTTCAAGTTTCGTAGCGATCAGACTTGTCGTTTGATCGTACGGACTCGAAACGTCTTGAAATTTATGCAATTTGAAATCAATTTGAAAATATTATTTTTAACATAACTTCTTCATACGATGGAATTTGGGCTTGAAACTTGTTCCATCGCGTTTAAAATATTTAAAAACATCTATTTTGATATATGGGATGATTCATTTTCCTTCCGGAGCCTAAACGGACTTTTCAGGGCCATTTTTGTCATTCAAATAAATTGACTTGAACAGTAACCTACGAAAATGATGGAACTGGGCTTCGAAACCACCACCATTGCGTTCAGAAGGCCTTTTTATGTTAGGATCGTCTGTCAGCACGCTTAAATTTGACTCTGCCCGTTTTTGACGTTAAACTCTATAAATACGCACGCAAACCGAGACAGTTTTATTATTATTTTATTTCAGAAACCCTAATTCTATACCATGGCCGCCACTTATTCAATGGCCAGAAATTTCTTATCTTCTTTCCTCAATATCTTTCAATCCGTTCAACGAAATCGAAAAATTCCAAAAGCAAAGTTGTAGATCTCGGCGAGCTCTTCAAATACATACGGTTGATCTATGCTATTGGATCACGGATTCGCCAGAATCTGGCTTGGAAGCATGGACGTATTTTCTTGGATTGCGTGCAAATGGTAGCGAGTGGTGATGTGAAACTTGGTCCGTAGGTGGCTCTCAAGGTGGCGCACACACTGGTAATCGCTGATCGAACTCTATATGTCTTGAGTTACGTGCGCACGGAAGAAAGTGGCGCTTGCGTGATGGGTTAGTAGGTTCGTGGATAAGGAAGAAGAGGATGGTACGTTATATTTTTTTTATGTATTAATTAATTATGTTATATTAAAATTTAAATCTTTTAACTTGAATAACTTTTGCATACGAGCTCAGATTGACGCGCGGTTTTCTCCATTGCGTTCGTATCGAAATTCTGGACACTTTGACGCTGGTTTGGACGGATTTGGAGACTGTCAAATTTTTGGGTTTAAATCGGATTTAAATTCGATTTAAATTCAAAAGGTGAGTGTTTTAACCCACTCACAACTTCTAAGTTTTCTTATATTTGTTAAATTGATTTAAGATATGAGTAGAAATTTATTTATGACTGTTTTGCATAATTTATTCATCATCTCAGTTAAATCGCATTTATTTAATTTAACTGTTAATTAATTTCATTATTGCATATAAATTAACAGTTAAGATTTATTTATTTGCATATAAACTGCTAGTTAAACAGTTATTTATTTATTTATTTTTTGAATATAAACTGTTCGTTGATGCTTGTTATATTTTATATGCTCTATTGATGTTTGTTTAAATTGATGATGATTGCAATAAATTGGTTGATGATTGATATTGGGTGAATGGATGATGTGTTCTATATGAACTGCAAGTTATTATGTTTTTTCATTTCATTCGGGATTGCGGTTTGAAATGATATACAACCGCATTTTTATTTTTTAATTGCGGATTGAAATGATAAATATCCGTATCACTTGACCATAGGATAGAAAATTTTATACAGGCACCGCGGTATATATCTAAAATTATTTTTGAAATGATTTTTATGGTTTGTGTGACGCCCCACCTCTATACCCACGCTAGACAAGAACACTACGGTGTAATGCTGTCAACTAGCACGGAGAATAAGGCTGTTGAGGAGCGACCATCCGTGTAATTGCTTTGCGCGAGCACCGATATGTCAGATAGTGTAACATGCATTTTATTTCAAGAGGAAATCCGACATACCGATACATACATAAAGCTACTACACAGTGGCTATAATAATCTTCGGAAACAAATATAGAAATAAACATAACACAAATCAGTCACAGATAATTCATATCACAAAGGCGGAAATAGATATGAATATTTCACTAAGAAGTGTATATCAGAGTAGTGGTCTAAAAAGATCCGCAATAACACAAAAGAATAGTTACAAGAACTACACAAAAGAATAAGTATACATCAAGGAGTCTATATCTCAATTGTATACAATCCAAAAACTACTAATCTAAGTAGTTAACCAAAAGTCAGAGAAATCAATCCCAAGTGAGAAGTCAAGCTGAAGCACCTGTAACATCTCGGTCTGACCCAAGTATTATTTAATAAGAAAATAATAAACGGATCAGTCTAACTATAAATATCAGATGAAACGATATAGAATAAGAGATATGACTAAATGCATAATAATCACAATGCCAAGCGGTGATATATATAAGTAATTGAAAATCAACAAGAGATTAATCAATATCACCAAATCTACACAAGAATCAAAGGAAATCTCATACTCCTTATTTCGTTCGCCAAACCATAAATATTGACGATTATATCAATGTCAATCACAAAAGTCAATGACACACAAATTCACCAATGCACAAATATTGATAAAACTTATCAATGGAAATCACAAAAATTGGTGAAGCACAAATTCTAGAAATCATCTCAATAAATCCAGTCAATGACACACGAATTCACCTATGCACAAATATTGATAAATCATATCAATAGAAATCACAAAAATAGGTGAAGAAGAAAATTCCTGAATTCGACACACGAAATCCAGAAATCACACAAAATAGGGGGAGGCCTATCACACGAACGGGAGCATGAAAACTCACCAACATATGTATCACACGAACGAGACGCTATCTCATGGTAGCTAGCCATTAATTTTTGACACACGAACGGCCCGAAGACCATGGGGCGCTACCCCATCAATTTGAGTTGAAACTCCACAAAACGGGGTTTAGTCTCCCTCGCAGACAAAGGGACATCGCACATTGCTAGTCTAAATCACAAAAATGATCGTCATGATCATCAAGAAGTGTCAATTACAGTAAGCTAGTAAATATATGAGCTTAGCTTCATGTCCCATAACCACTAGCTTAACTTAAATATTTACGAACAAATTGTAGATCTCCACTAGAAAATTGTCACAAGAGTTTCAATCGAACGAGTCCAAGAATTAACCGACGAAGTAAACGCAAGCGTTTCATACCACTTGTTTTACTAAGTCGTTTAATTAGATTTCTCATACGAGTGAGGTAAGGGTTTGTATATACTAATAGATTGGAAATCGGTTTGAGAAAACGAGCTTTGTTATAAAATAATGTTGAAATCATTTGAAGAAAGAGTTTTGATATTTACTACTAATATAGAAAACTTTTATATTTTTAAAGTGACAAATCACAAGGAAGATTGTAGGAACAATCAATCACTAAAATTGACATACGAAGATGTGAATAAAAATCCAACGAAATCGATAAAGAATCCATCGAAATGGATATTCAAAAATCTCTAAAAGGAGTCATCAAAGTCATAGCAAATGATAACAACACATAGGAAACAACACGAATCGATTAAAGTTGGAAATTCAAACAACTAGGCGAATTAGGCAAAAATGCACCAGGTCGGTCGGCCGGCTACAGAGCTCGGTCGACCGGACCCTGTTCCAAAAAAGTCTCGGGAAGCAGGTCGGTCGGCTGAGCCCTGTAGCCAGTCGACCGGACCAGAGACAGAAAGGTGCCTACGCACCTTAGTAGCATGTCGGTCGACCCGGCCACAGGGCTCGGTCGGCCGAACTTGTTCCCAGTCCTCTCCTAGCTCATTGAATACAATGGCCAATCACTACCAAATTGCAACCACTCGAGCATCGGCACTAAGGATTTATGCCAATCGACTACCCGGCCCTATGAGCTCCTTGTTTCATCACCAAAACACATTTGAACATCAAAGCTATGATTTTTAAAGAATTGAACCCAACACACCAAAAATTGGAATATTCACCAAATCAATCCAAACCAAAAGCTAATGCACACGAATAAGTGTTAGGAATTCATACCTAACGTTCGAAGATAATTATAAGCATAGATGTGAGAAATCTCACCTTTGAACCCAAACGATTGAAGAAGAAGCTTGAAAGCAAAAGGGGAATCAACGACTCTTCAAATCCAACTCAAGAATCTTGATTCTAAGCTAAAAAGAGAAACATTTCCCAAATTAGGTTTAGGAATTTTCTGAAATCAAAGAGAGAAAGAGTTGGAGAAGAAGAAGAGAATGCTTACCAATGGGTTCTCTTGAATTTGGAGCTAGGAATTTGAAGTTGCAAAAGGAACTAGGGTTTTGGAGTTTTAATTTCCAATCTCTCCCACCATTAATACTTTAAAAACTGAAAAGAGAAGAGAATGAGGGTGAATGGGGAAGAGTGGCTCAGATTTGAGCATAAGTTAAACATAGGGCTGAGCCCAAACCCAAACCCAAAGTGAAAAGTAGCAAAAATCAACTTTCTCCAAACATATCGAAGCTTATACTCAAAAAGGTCGCAAACGGCATTTAAACTCAATGGGAGTGGTCCCGAGTCCTAATTCGACCGTATGCAAAAAGTAGCTTTTCGGACTAAAATCCGACTAACGATAAAATATTTAAATAAAATATTTAAATATAAAATCGATAAATATGCGGGTTGTTACAGACTTCCCTCCTTAAAGAAATTGCGTCCTCGCAATATTTAAGAAGAGAACATAAAGTAACAACCATAAAAGCATATTCAACACAAAAGAAATTTGAAATAAAAGGTTCACCTTAAGGAGCACGGGAAAGCAAGTCCGGATGTGATCGCTCGATGAATTCCCTAGACTCCTAAGAACAATCCTTAGGATTTGAAGACCATTGAACTTTAACAAGCGGAACATCTTTATTTTGAAGTCGTTTGACTTCCGAAGTAATGATACGAATAGGATGTTGCTCATAAGTTAAATTAGGCGAAACTTCAATCTCTTCCACAACACGGGGCTCAAGAATAGAATTGGAATCTCGAAGACATTTCCGAAGTTGAGAAACGTGAAACACGTCATGGATAGCAGAAAATTGAGCCGGTAATAAAAGGCGATAAGCCATGGAACCAATACGTTCGGTGATAGGAAATGGCCCAATATATCGAGGCGCTAGTTTTCCCGATCGACTGAATCGCACAACACCCTTCATAGGCGAAACACGGACAAACACGAGATCTCCCTCAGAAAATTCTAATTTCCTTCTCCAGTTATCGACATAGGATTTTTGTCTACTCTGGGCTTCTTTCATCCTATGACGAATATGGTCAATCTTTTATGTGGAATCACGAATAAAATCTGGACCTAAAACCAGCTTCTCACCGGTCTCAAGCCAACAAGAAGGAGATCGACATGGCCTTCCGTAGAGTGCCTCGAAAGGTGCCATACCAATACTAGATTGGAAGCTATTATTATAGGAAAATTCAACAAGTGAAATATGATCTTCCCAACTTTCACCAAAATCAAGAACACATGCACGAAGAAGATCTTCAAGAGTTTGATTCACACGCTCGGTTTGTCTATCGGACTGAGGATGATAAGCGGTGCTAAAATTAAGCTTCGTTCCAAAAGCTTTTTGAAGACTCTTCCAAAATCCACTAGTAAACAATGGATCATGATCACTAACAATAGAAGTAGGAACTCCATGTAATTTAACAATCTCTTTGATAAAGAGTTTGGCCATAAAAGGTACGGTCCGATTGGACCGAACGGGAATAAAATGGGCAGATTTAGTAAGCCTATCAACAATCACCCATAAGCTATCATGACCCGAACGAGAACGGGGAAGGCCATCTATAAAATCCATGGAAATTTGGTCCCACTTCCAAATTGGAATTTCTAAAGGTTGCAATAACCCACCGGGCCTTTGATGCTCGGCCTTAACGAGTTGGCAAGTCATGCAACGCTTAACAAAGTTAGCGATGTCAAGTTTCATTCCCTCCCAATAATAAAGTCGCTTCATATCCGCGTACATTTTACTACTACCGGGATGAATGGTAAATTTAGAATGATGAGAATCTTCTAAAATATCTTTACGAAGATCACTAATATTTGGTACGATAAGTCTACCAAATTTCCGAATGCCGCCACGAGAATCGATATTAAAGTTTTTCAAACCTTCATTATCAATTTTATCCTTAATATTTTGGCCAAGAAAAGCCAATTCAGGATCTAGCCTTTGAGCTTCAAAAATGCGGTCTAAAAGAGAAGGATGAGCCTCAAGGCTACATAAAACAAGAGATGAGCATAAATCGGATACGCGGTCTCGAATCTCACAAGTGGATAAGATCTCGAGATCGTTCCATTCGGATATCATCACAGAAACAACAGCTTGTTGTTTACGGCTAAGAGCATCGGCGACACGATTACCCTTACCGGGGGTATAAAGAATATCAAGATCATAAGGAGCAAGGAATTCGAGCCAACGATGTTGATGCAAATTAAGTTCCTTTTGAGAGAATAAATATTTCAAAGACTTATGATCCGTGTAAAGAACAAATTTCTCTCCTAAAAGATAATGACGCCAAATCCGAAGAGCAAAAACAATAGCCGCGAGCTCTAAATCATGAGTGGCATATCTAGTCTTAGCAGGCTTTAATTGCCTAGAAGCATAAGCAATAACACGTTCTTTTTGCATAAGAACGACACCCAAACCAACGCGACTAGCATCGGTATAAACAACGAAATCTTGATTCCCCTCGGGAATAACAAGAATAGGAGCATCAGAAAGAAGTTCCTTTAATTTCTGAAAAGAAGCTTCACATTTGTCCGACCAAATGTATTTAACACCTTTCTTCGTTAAGCTAGTGAGAGGCACGGAAATCTTAGAAAAGTCTTTGATAAAACGGCGGCAATAACCTGCTAATCCAAGAAAACTACGAATCTCCGTCACACTCTCCGGTCTCTTCCAATCTTGAATCGCTTCAATCTTTGAAGGACCACGGAAATTCCGGATTCGGAAATAATACGACCGAGAAACTTCACACGAGATTGCCAAAAATGGCATTTAGAAAATTTTGCTTTCAAACGATTACTCCTAAGAGTTTCCAACATAATCCGAAGATGCTTCTCATGCTCCTCCTCGGTTTTTGAATACACAAGAATATCATCAATAAAGATGAGGACAAACCAGTCGAGGAAGTCTTTGGAAACTCTATTCATAAGGTCAACGAAATAAGCCGGAGCATTTGTTAGACCAAATGGCATAACAAGCCATTCATAAGATCCATAACGAGTACGGAACGATGTCAAAGGAATGCTATCCTCTGCAATACGAAGCTGATGAAAACCAGTAGCTAAGTCTAATAGTGAAAAGACTCTAGCACCACTAAGTTGATCGAATAGATCATCAATCCGAGGTAAATGATATTTATTTTTGATAGTAAGATCATTAAGCTTGTGGTAGTCAACGCAAAGCCTAAGTGTTCCATCGGATTTCTTCACAAAAATAGCTGAAGCTCCCCAAGGCGAGGAACTAGAGCGAATAAATTGCTTCGTCTCCAATTCGGATAATTGTTTACGCATCTCCTCGTTTTCTTTATTGGACATACGATAAGGAGGGCGAGCGATAGGTTGAGCTCCAGGAATGAGATTAATTCTTAACTCAATTGCTGGCTTAGGTGGTAATCCTAAAACGGGCTCGAATATGTCGAAAAATTCACAAACGACGTGAATAAGAGAAATGATATCACCCTCATCATCATCATCGTCATCATGAGGATTTAAAGAATATAAAGATGCAACCAAGATGGAATCCGAACTTTAAGATTAATAGAAATCTGCTTAACAGATTGAGGATGTCGAAGATGAATAGTCCGCTCAGGACATAGGATATGAGCTTCATAACGGTTAAGCCAATCCATTCCCAAAATCATTCCAAAGCCTAAATAACGCATGACATGCAAATTGGCTCGGAAAGAAAAATAACACAAAATAATCTCGACATCTTTACACAATAAACTGATCGTCGTGGATCCACCAACCGGATTCGCAATTCTCAAAGAAGTCATTAAACACAAAACATCCAAAGAAAAAGTATCAACAAGTTCTTTTGATATAAAAGAATGGCATGCACCCGTATCAAAAAGAACTCGTATATGATGATCACGAAATAAAAGAATTCCATCCAGAATAGAATGAGAAATACCTTGGGCACGAGATGTGTTGCCAGGGGCTTGAGCAACATTAAGCTTTCCCTCCTTCCTATTTTGAAGTTTGGGACATACATGCATAAAATGGTCCGGGCTTTTGCAATAGCGACAAGTGCGAGGCTTTGAACACTTGTTCGCAAAATGGTCTCTGGAATCACAGTTAAAGCATTTCCCTTCAGTAGCGGAAAAGGTCTTTGCAGCAGGAGTTGCTTGCCTCCCTTTCTTATTGGGATAGGGGCCTTTGAATTTGTTTGGCCTCTTCTTGTTGTTGAAGTTTGGTTTGGAACCCACCACTTCAACATCATTCTCCCTATCCGCCTCTTCAAGACGAAGAGCGATATCAATGAGTTGGTCGAAAGAAACTTCTAATTTTAGAAGTAATCGCTTCTTGAGATTTTTGTTCAAGCCATAGACGAACCTCTGATTTTTCTTCAATGGGGTGTTGATGTATTCAACCCCATATTTGGAGAGAGATTCAAAAGACGCGACATAATCTGCCACGGAAGATTCACCTTAAACAAGGTCTATAAAATGGCGAGCCAAAGTCACCTTCTCAGCTTCTGGTACGAATTTCAACTCGAAGAGTTCCCGGAATTGCTCCCAGGTGAGATCCGCTTCATTAATCTCAAAAATAAGAAGCTCGTACCAGTCCAATGCTCTTTCTCGGAGCATACTAGAGGCCACCTGAACTCGGTGAAGGTCAATAAGATTCATGCGAGAAAAGATTAGATCGCATGACCTTAGCCAAGCCTGTACTTCAATAATAGTTTCAGAACCTTTGAATGGCTCCCCACCCAAATTAGTGTAATCGCTGCACAAGCGTGCAAATCTCGACTTTGGGTGAGTAGGTTCCGGGTTAGTTCCAGCTGCTTGAGCATTCGTCGCTAAATCAAGAAGAGTTTGAGCAGTCATAAAAACTCCATCCTGGGGTGGAGTGCTAGATGCTACGGCTCTGGGGAGGCCTGGTCTAGACATTTCTCTTCCTTTAGAAAGAAAGAAGAAGAAGAAAAAGGTTATTCACCAAATTGAATATCAAGCAATCTTGATAGATAAACAAGGAATCATGAGGAAAATAGGATGAATCGGTACGAAGACTCGAATTAAATCCTAAAGCACGACTCCTAAGGTGGACTTAGGACGATGATCCTTGCTATAATATTCCATATTGTTCCAAAGTTTGGCTCTAATACCAAGCTGTGACGCCCCACCTCTATACCCACGCTAGACAAGAACACCACGGTGTAATGCTGTCAACTAGCATGGAGAATAAGGCTATTGAGGAGCGACCATCCGTGTAATTGCTTTGCGCGAGCACCGATATGTCAGATAGTGTAACATGCATTTTATTTCAAGAGGAAATCCGACATACCAATACAAACACAAAGCTACTACACAGTGGCTATAATAATCTTCGAAAACAAATATAGAAATAAACATAACAAAAATCAGTCACAGATAATTCATATCACAAAGGCGGAAATAGATATGAATATTTCACTAAGTAGTGTATATCAGAGTAGCGGTCTACAAAGATCCGCAATAACACAAAAGAATAGTTACAAGAACTACACAAAAGAATAAGTATACATCAAGGAGTCTATATCTCAATTGTATACAATCCAAAAACTACTAATCTAAGTAGTTAACCAAAAGTCAGAGAAATCAATCCCAAGTGAGAAGTCAAGCTGAGGCACCTACAATATCTCGGTCTGACCCGAGTATTATTTAATAAGAAAATAATAAACGGATCAGTCTAACTGTAAATATCAGATGAAACGATATAGAATAAGAGATATGACTAAACGCATAATAATCACAATGCCAAGCTGTGATATATATAAGGAATTGAAAATCAACAAGAGATTAATCAATATCACCAAATCTACACAAGAATCAAAGGAAATCTCATACTCCTTATTTCATTCACCAAACCATAAATATTGACGATTATATCAATGTCAATCACAAAAGTCAATGACACACAAATTCACCAATGCACTAATATTGATAAAACTTATCAATGGAAATCACGATAATTGGTGAAGCAAAAATTCTAGAAATCATCTCAAGAAATCCAGTCAATGACACACGAATTCACCTATGCACAAATATTGATAAATCATATCAATAGAAATCACAAAAATAGGTGAAGAAGAAAATTCCAGAATTCGACACACGAAATCCAGAAATCACACAAAATAGGGGGGAGGCCTATCACACGAACGGGAGCATGAAAACTCACCAACATATGCATCACACGAACGAGACGCTATCTCATGGTAGCTAGCCATTAATTTTTGACACACGAATGGCCTGAAGACCATGGGGCGCTACCCCATCAATTTGAGTCGAAACTCCACAAAACGGGGTTTAGTCTCCCTCGCAGACAAAGAGACATCGCACATTGCTAGTCTAAATCAAAAAAATGATCGTCATGATCATCAAGAAGTGTCAATTACAGTAAGCTAGTAAATATATGAGCTTAGCTTCATGTCCCATAACCACTAGCTTAACTTAAATATTTACGAACAAATTGTAGATCTCCACTAGAAAATTGTCACAAGAGTTTCAATCGAACGAGACCAAGAATTAACCGACGAAGTAAACGCAAGCATTTCATACCACTTGTTTTACTAAGTCGTTTAATTAGATTTCTCACACGAGTGAGGTAAAGGTTTGTATATACTAATAGATTGGAAATCGGTTTGAGAAAACGAGCTTTGTTATAAAATAATGTTGAAATCATTTGAAGAAAGAGTTTTGATATTTACTACTAGTATAGAAAACCTTTATATTTTTAAAGTGACAAATCACAAGGAAGATTGTAGGAACAATCAATCACTAAAATTCACATAGGAAGATGTGAATAAAAATCGAACGAAATCGATAAAGAATCCATCGAAATGGAAATTCAAAAATCCCTAAAAGGAGTCATCAATGTCATAGCAAATGATAACAACACATAGGAAACAACACGAATCGATTAAAGTTGGAAATTCAAACAACTAGGCGAATTAGGCAAAAATGCACCAGGTCGGTCGGTCGGCCGGCTACAGAGCTCGGTCGACCGGATCCTGTTCCAAAAAAGTCTCGGGAAGCAGGTCGGTCGGCTGAGCCCTGTAGCCAGTCGACCGGACCAGAGACAGAAAGGTGCCTATGCACCTTAGTAGCATGTCGGTCGACCGACCACAGGGCTCGGTCGGCCGAACCTGTTCCCAGTCCCCTCCTAGCTCATTGAATACAATGGCCAATCACTACCAAATTGCAACCACTCGAGCATCGGCACTAAGGATTTATGCCAATCGACTACCCGGCCCTACAAGCTCCTTGTTTCATCACCAAAACACATTTGAACATCAAAGCTATGATTTTTAAAGAATTGAACCCAAAACACCAAAAATTGGAATATTCACCAAATCAATCCAAACCAAAAGCTAATGCACAGGAATAAGTGTTAGGAATTCATACCTAACGTTCGAAGATAATTATAAGCATAGATGTGAGAAATCTCACCTTTGAACCCAAACGATTGAAGAAGAAGCTTGAAAGCAAAAGGGTAATCAACCACTCTTCAAATCCAACTCAAGAATCTTGATTCTAAGCTAAAAAGAGAAACATTTCCCAAATTAGCTTTAGGAATTTTCTGAAATCAAAGAGAGAAAGAGTTGGAGAAGAAGAAGAGAAGCTTACTAATGGGTTCTTCTATTAGTTTGGAGCTAGAGCTTGATTTGCAAAAGGAAACTAGGGTTTTGGAGTTTTAATTTCCCATCTCTCCCACCATTGATGCTTTAAAACTGAAAAGAGGAGAAAGTGGGGGTGAATGGGGAGGAGTGGCTCAGATTTGAGTATAAGTTAAACATAGGTCTGAGCCTAAACCCAAACCTAAAGTGAAAAAGTAGCAAAAATCAACTTTCTCCAAACATATCGAAGCTTATACTCAAAAAGGTCGCAAACGACATTTTAAACTCAATGGGAGTGGTCCCGAGTCCTAATTCGACCGTATGCAAAAAGTAGCTTTTCTGACTAAATTCCGAGTATCGATAAAATATTCAAATAAAATATTTAAATATAAAATCGACAAATATGCGGGTTGTTACAGACTCCCCTCCTTAAAGAAATTGCGTCCTCGCAATATTTAAGAAGAAGATATATAGTAACAACCATAAAAGCATATTCAACACAAAAGAAGTTTGAAATAAAAGGTTCACCTTAAAGAGCACGGGAAAGTAAGTCCGGATGTGATCGCTTGATGAACTCTCTAGATTCCCAAGAACAATCCTTAGGATTTGAAGTCCATTGAACTTTCATAAGCGAAACATCTTTATTTCGAAGTCGTTTGACCTCCGAAGCAATAATACGAATAGGATGCTGCTCATAAGTTAAATTAGGCGAAACTTCAATCTCTTCCACAATACCGGGCTCAAGAATAGAATCGGAATCTCGAAGACATTTCCGAAGTTGAGGAATGTGAAACACGTCATGGATAGCAGAAAATTGAGCTGGTAATAAAAGGCAATAAGCCATGGAACCAATACGTTCAGTGATAGGAAATGGCCCAATATATCGAGGCGCCAATTTTCCCGATCGACTGAAACGTACAACACCTTTCATAGGTGAAACACGAATGAACACAAGATCTCCCACAGAAAATTCTAATTTCCTTCTTCGGTTATCGGCATAGGACTTTTGTCTACTCTGGGCTTCTTTCATCCTATGTCGAATAAGTTCAATCTTCTCTGTGGAATCACGAATAAAGTCTGGACCTAAAACCAGCTTCTCACCGGCCTCAAGCCAACAAGAAGGAGATCGGCATGGCCTTCCATAGAGTGCCTCAAAAGGTGCCATACCAATACTAGATTGGAAGCTATTATTATAGGAAAATTCAACAAGTGAAATATGATCTTCCCAACTTCCACCAAAATCTAGAACACATGCACGAAGAAGATCTTCAAGAGTTTGATTCACACGCTCGGTTTGTCCATCGAACTGAGGATGATAAGCGGTGCTAAAATTAAGCTTCGTTTCTAAAGCTTTTTGATGACTCTTCCAAAATCCACTAGTAAACAATGGATCACGATCACTAACAATAGAAGTAGGGATTCCATGTAATTTAACAATCTCTTTGATAAAGAGTTTGGCCAAAAGAGGTACGGTCCGATTGGACCGAACGGGAATAAAATGGGCAGATTTAGTAAGCCTATCAACAATCATCCATAAGCTATCATGACCCGAACGAGAACGGGGAAGGCCATCTATAAAATCCATGGAAATTTGGTCCCACTTCCAAATTGGAATTTCTAAAGGTTGCAATAACCCACCGGGCCTTTGATGCTCGGCCTTAACGAGTTGGCAAGTCATGCAACGCTTAACAAAGTTAGCGATGTCAAGTTTCATTCCCTCCCAATAATAAAGTCGCTTCATATCCGCGTACATTTTACTACTACCGGGATGAATGGTAAATTTAGAATGATGAGAATCTTCTAAAATATCTTTACGAAGATCACTAATATTTGGTACGATAAGTCTACCAAATTTTCGAATGCCGCCACGAGAATCGATATTAAAGTTTTTCCAACCTTCAATATCAAATTTATCTTTAATATTTTGGCCAAGAAGATCCAATTCGGGATCTAGCCTTTGAGCTTTAAAAATGCGGTCTAAAAGAGAAGGATGAGCCTCAAGGCTACATAAAATAAGAGATGAGCATAAATCGTGTAACAACCCGGAATTTTCAAACCCGAAAATTCCAGATAGTGATGAAAGAGAAGAAAGGGGTAGAAGAAGAAGGAAAGAAAACAACATCAGAATCTCACATCACTTTACCAATCCATTTTATTCAATGAACTTTCACTTCCTTCAAAATCACCATTCCATAAATTTTAAATCTTAAGTTAATGTTATTTATTGTAACTTCTTACTTAAATTCATTGCAATTGATTTGATACTCATCTAGATCAAATCCCATGTGATTTATTTAATCAATCTAAATTTGCTAAGATAACATCCAGGGCTAATTTATTCTATCCATACTTGATTTGGATCTAATTTGTAACTTCAAACTATCTTTACTTTAGTCCAATTCCAAAACAATTCCAATTCACATTTAATTTACTTACCCTTCAATGAAATTTCTATTTATAACTTAGGTTTCATCACTGAATTCCATTTTTAATTCAAATCACAACTCAATTCAAATATAAGTGAATTTTATTTTAAGTTTAACTCAATTTACTTCCATTCACATAATTTGAATTAATTTCAATCCACTTTAAGTTTTATTCCTCATTTCAACTTCATTCAAAATTCACTATTTTATTTCCTCCCAACCAAATAATTAAATTTCAAGTTTTGAATTTTAATCCAAGTTAAATTTGCATCCTTAACTTTTCACTTTAGATTTTAATTCCAAAATTCACCGTTTATGTTTTCCTTGATTAGATAACTATTTTAAATTTAATTATCCCATTTGTCAAACATATGATCATTCAAACATCCATGTTATAATAATTTCAATTTTTTTTATATCAAAATATATTTTGGATGAAATTATTTCATTCACCCACGTTTAAAAATCAATATTGTGTCGAATTGCTCTATTTAAGTGTTTAGAAACCCCTTCGGCACAGTTGTGCAGACCGTGTTGACGAAGGTTCATATACCACCCAATAAATCAATCAACGCAATATAAAACCATTTTATATTCACTAACAAATACGCGCTCATATCTATAAATACGCTCAAACTCATTCTAGAGTACCATTGACTCTATTTTCTAATGAGTAATTCCCCACCAGAGCCAAGGTTCCCGCTTAACCTTTCAGCTCCGATACCATTCATTATTAAATAAAATTTCCTTTTGGCTCTTAACAGGATTTCTTATTCGTTATTCTTAATAGCATCTTCTTTATTTCCTAATAAATTTTCTTTTCTTTTCTTATTAATATTTCTTTTTATTTCCTTAATAGACCTCCATTTCCATTTCTTAATATAATTCCATTTTCTTTAATTCACTTATCGATTACAATATTCCTTCAAGTATAAATTTATAATTTAAATTTTCCAAAACTCAACATTATCACATGAAGGTCTAACTTAAGTAAAAAAATATACTTTTATTTCTTTTCTTCATTCTCACTTAAAGTAGATTCAAATTTCAAATAAATATTTTCTATTTGAGTTTCATTTAACTTCTTCAAATTAATTTATCAACGGTAATAGAAATTTCAAATTTTCAGCTTCTCTGTTATTTAACAGTTTATAATTCAATTATCTATAAAACCACACTTTATAAACAATTATACGTGAATCAAGTTCTATAAGCAGGTAATAAGGTTTCCATATTAATTTAGTTTGCTCTTACTTAATTTAAATCACCCTATCCACTATGGAATGATCTGTAACAACCCGCAAATCCATACCCCTTGAATCAACACTATTCTACCTAAATCAATCCAAGTTGTACAGAAATACGAACCGTTTGGGATAAAGAAGAAGAGATAGGAAAAGAGAATAGAAAACAACAACAGAATCTAACCATCGCAGCAGAGTAAAATATAATAGATAATAAATAATCTTTACTCAAAATCAAATATATCTGTTTACATATATTACATCATCAGAGTACATCAATCACAGCTCACATCAATAACATATAACTGGATACACAGCTACACAACACAGCGGAATATATATATATGAACAAGTACGAGAGTACGTATCGTCCTCCTGCTCGTCTCCTGAGCTCCACAGCATCCTATCCTGTATTCTATAATACTCGGTCTGACCCGAGCATTACAGTTAAATAACACCCGAGTCAGTCTGGAATACCAGCGTGAGAAAACCACACCCAATTTATTATTAAAGTTCCAAAAATCCGTTGAAAACAAAAGCATCTCATAAGATCACGCCACAAATAAACATGTCGGGTTTTTACCTTACGATAGCTAAACAATTTTTATAGAAATCCTCTGATATTATAATAGTGTCTATAGAAAGTAAATAGAATCTAGCTGAAATGCTTGCATCTCATGTTTCAGCAATAGTTGGGAACAATCAAAACCGTACGGGCGCGTAGGGAAAATGGATTCCAACTAATGGCTAGGCACTGGGGTACCACCTGTCACAGTACCTGGTCTAGATCAGCGTACCAAGGAGCCACCCTAACTCCTCTGCAACACAAGACCGGAACCATCCCTTACTGGACAGTTCCGAGCAAGATCACCCCGCGGTTGGGATCAGCAACCGCCCACTAAGCCGAAATAAAGGGACATCTAGACAGGGATGACCTCACCCTCCAGTGGGGGCTACCCACGAAGCCTTGCTGCATATCCCCTGATTTTCAGCCATTCCCATTTGATGAGGCTTGAGGCTAAGCGTTACCTTTTTAGAATATATCCCTTAGAATTCCCATCATCCACCCGACGATGTTTCGCAAGCATTCATCCATACAAGTCCGTCCCGGGTTCGAACGGAACCGAAGGCACTATTCCTACTACATCCATTTTGGAAATATCCTCAGGATTAGTAGCGACTAGCCCTTGCACTTCACCTCTTCATCGTCAACACTATTCTATCTAAATCTGTACCCCTTAAGTCCATATAGTGTATAAATATACAGGTATAAATATATTCGTAGAAAAAAAAGAAAAAAAAAGAACATATATAATGTATAAATATATAGTGTCACATGCCTATGTTAATTTTAGGTAAACGAGAAGAAAATTAGAATTTTGAAATCTATTTTTAAGTGTATAGATATTTTAAACGGAAAATTTATCAATTAAAATAACAATCATAATAATTAAGTCCATACTTCATGAATTTTGAAATGAATTAAGCAATTAACGAATTTTTTTTTCAAATGAGATGAATTTGAAATCAATTTGGGAAATTGATTTAAGTGATTGAAGTTGGAGTTCTCCCTGGATAACCAAGTACGTTTCAAAGTAAGTTTTTAAATATAAGTTAAAAATTTTAAGTTGATTTTAAAAGAAAGTTTGGAAATTTTATTATTTCTAAATATTTAAATTATGAAGTAAGTCTTTCCTTTTAATATATTGTAGTAGTAATTATTTAAAAAGTGACTTAGTAGTTTGTTTAAGATTTAAAAATTTAGTTATATTTTATAAAGTAACATTATTTTCAAATATTCATATAGTATGAATTTTTTTCAAATCATTGAAGTAGTTTTTAAATAAATGTGTTAAAGTATATTTCAAAGTAAAGTGTTTTAAATTTATTTTAAAATCTAGTTTTGTGCTTGGTGATTTCGGAGGAGATAAAAAATAATTGGGAAAGTTTATTCTGAAAGGAAAGATGGTTTTGAAACTGTTTTCAAAGGATTGAAAATAGAAATAATATCTTATGAAGATATTTTTGGGATTAATAAATAATTTGGAAAATTATTTATTGTTTGATGGATGTTTGTGAATAGAAATTGATAGTTAAATAACCGACTATCAATATTGGACAATGCGTTAATCGTTTCGAAGAGACCGGGATCGAGATTTATTTCTCGAAAACCACTTCGATCTGGTTTGTACATTTCATAGAAAAACGAGTTTTGGATTCGAAGATGGAGCAGTGAAGTGCAAGGGCTAGTCGCTACTAATCCTGAGGATATTTCCAAAATGGATGTAGTAGGAATAGTGCCTTCGGTTCCGTTCGAACCCGGGACGGACTTGTATGGATGAATGCTTGCGAAACATCGTCAGGTGGACGAGGGGCATTCTAAGGGATATATTCTAAAAAGGTAACGCTTAGCCTCAAGCCTCATCAAATGGGAATGGCTAAAAATCAGGGGGTATGCAGCAAGGCTTCGTGGGTAGCCCCCACTGGAGGGTGAGGTCATCCCTGTCTAGATGTCCCTTTATTTCGGCTTAGTGGGCGATTGCTGATCCCAACCGCAGGGTGATCTTGCTCGGAACTGTCCAGTAAGGGATGGTTTCGGTCTTGTGTTGCAGGGGAGTTAGGGTGGCTCCTCGGTACGCTGATCTAGACCAGGTACTGTGACAGGTGGTACCCCAGTGCCTAGCCATTAGTTGGAATCCATTTTCCCTATGCGCCCGTACGGTTTTGATTGTGCCCACCTATTGCTGAAACGTGAGATGCAAGCATTTCAGCTAGATTCTATTTACTTTCTATAGACACAATTATAATATCAGAGGATTTCTATAAAAATTGTTTTAGCTATCGTAAGGTAAAAACCCGACATGTTTATTTGTGGCGTGGTCTTACGAGATGCTTTTGTTTTCAAAGGATCTTTGAAACTTTAATAATCAATTGGGTGTGATTTTCTCACGCTAGTAATCCAGACTTACTCAGGTGTTATTTAACTGTAATCCATGAGAATCGATATCAAAGTCTTTCAAACCTTCAATATCAATTTTATCACTAATATTTTGGCCAAGAAGAGCCATTTCGGGATCTAGCCTTTGAGCTTCAAGAATGCGGTCTAAAAGAGAAAGATGAGCCTCAAGGTTACATAAAACAAATGACGACAAATCGGTAACACGGTCTCGAATTTCACAAGTGGATAAAATGTCGAGATCGTTCCATTCGGATACCATCATTGAAACAACCGCTTGTTGCTTTCGACTAAGTGCATCGGCAACACGATTTCCCTTTCCGGGAGTATAAAGGATATCAAGATCATATGGTGCAAGAAATTCGAGCCAACGCTGTTGACGCAAATTAAGTTCCTTTTGAGAGAATAAATACTTCAAGGACTTATGATCGGTATAAAGAACAAATTTCTCTCCTAAAAGATAATGACGCCAAATACGAAGGGCGAAAACAATAGCCGCGAGCTCTAAGTCATGAGTGGCATATCTAGTCTCAGCAGGCTTCAATTACCTAGAAGCATAAGCAATAACACGTTCTCTTTGCATAAGAACGACACCCAAACCAACGCGACTAGCATCGGTATAAACAACGAAATCTTGATTCCCCTCGGGAATAACAAGAATAGGAGCATCAGAAAGGAGTTCTTTTAATTTCTGAAAAGAAGCTTCACATTTGTCCGACCAAATGTATTTAACACCTTTCTTAGTCAAGCTAGTGAGAGGCACGACAATCTTAGAAAATTCTTTGATAAAACGACGGTAATAGCCCGCCAATCCGAGAAAACTACGAATCTCTGTCACACTCTCCGGTCTCTTCCAATCTTGAATCTCTTCGATCTTTGAAGGATCCACGAAAATTCCGGATTCGGAAATAATATGACTGAGAAACTTCACCCGAGATTTCCAAAAGTGGCATTTAGAAAATTTTGCCTTTAATTGATTACTCCTAAGAGTTTCCAACACAATCCGAAGATGCTTTTCATGCTCCTCCTCGGTTTTAGAATACACAAGAATATCATCGATAAAGATGAGAACAAACCGGTCGAGAAAGTCTTTGAAAACTCTATTCATAAGGTCAACGAAATAAGCCAGAGCATTCGTTAGACCAAATGGCATAACAAGCCATTCATAAGATCCATAACGAGTACGGAACGATGTCAAAGGAATACTATCCTCTGCAATACGAAGCTGATGAAATCCAGTAGCTAAGTCTAATTGTGAAAAGACCTTAGCACCACTAAGCTGATCGAATAGATCATCAATCCGAGGTAAAGGATATTTATTTTTGATAGTAAGATCATTAAGCTTGCGGTAGTCAACACAAAGCCTAAGTGTACCATCACATTTCTTCACAAAAATAGCCGAAGCTCCCCAAGGCGAGGAACTAGAGCGAACAAATTGTTTCGTCTCCAATTCGGATAATTGTTTACGCATCTCCTCGTTTTCTTTATTGGACATACGATAAGGAGGGCGAGTGATAGGTTGAGCTCCAGGAATAAGATTAATTCTAAACTGAATTGCTCGCTTAGGTGGTAATCCTAAAACGGGCTCAAATATGTCGGAAAATTCACGAACGACGTGAATAAGAGAAATAATATCACCCTCATCATCATCATTGTCATCACGAGGGTTTAAAGAATATAAAGATGCAACCAAAGCAGAATCCGAATCTTTAAGAATAACAGAAACCTGATTAACAGATTAAGGATGTCGAAGATGAATAGTCTGCTCAGGACATAGGATATGAGCTTCATAACGGTTAAGCCAATCCATTCCCAAAATCATTCCAAAGCCTAAATAACGCATGACATGCAAATCGGCTCGGAAAGAAAAATCACACAAAATAAGCTCGACATCTTTACACAATAAACTGATTGTTGCGGATCCACCAACCGGATTCGCAATTCTCAAAGAAGTCATTAAACACAAAACATCCAAAGAAAAAGCATCAACAAGTTCTTTTGATATAAAAGAATGGGACGCACCCGTATCAAAAGAACTCGAATAGGATGATCATGAAATAAAATAATTCCATCAAGGATAGAATGAGGCATACCTTGACCACGAGATGTGTTGCCAGGGGCTTGAGCAACATTTAACTTTCCCTCCTTCTTGCCCTGAAGCATGGGGCATGAATATATAACATGACCGGGAACTTTGCAGTAGCAACAAGAGAGAGACTTTGGGCACTTGTTCGCATAATGGTCCTTCGAACCACAATTATAGCATTCCCCACGGCCAAAGGAAGAAGTCTTTGCCACGGAGGTTGCTTGCTTCCCTTTCTTATTAGGATAGGGGCCTTTGAATTTGTTTGGCCTCTTCTTGTTGTTGTTGAAGCTTGGTTTGGAACCCACCACTTCAACGTCATTCTCCCTATCCGCCTCTTCAAGACGAAGAGCGATATCAACGAGTTGGTCGAAAGAAACTTCTAATTTTAGAAGTAATGGCTTCTTGAGATTTTTGTTTAAGCCACAGACGAACCTCTGGTTCTTCTTTAAAGGGGTGTTGATGTATTCAACCCCATATTTGGAAAGCGAATCGAAGGAGGCGAACGTAATCAATCACGGAGGACTCACCTTGAACAAGGTCTATAAATCGTCGAGCCAATGTCACTTTCTCTGCTTCCGGTACAAATTTCAACTCGAAGCGTTCCCGGAATTGCTCCCAGGTGAGATCCGCTTCATTAATCTCAGAAATAAGAAGTTCGTACCAGTCCAATGCTCTTTCTCGGAGCATACTAGAGGCCACCTGAACTCGGTGAAGGTCAATAAGATTCATGCGAGAAAAGATTCGATCGCATGTCCTTAGCCAAGCCTGTACTTCAATAATAGTTTCGGAACCTTTGAATGGTTCCCCACCCAAATTAGTGTAATCGCTGCACAAAGCGTGCAAATTCCGACTTTGGGTGAGTAGGTTCCGGGTTAGCTCCAGCTGCTTGAGCATTTGTCACTAAATCAAGAAGCTGTTGAGCAGTCATAAAAACTCCATCTTGGGGTGGAGTGCTAGACGGTACGGCTCTGGGGCGGCCTGGTCTAGACATTTTTCTCCCTTTAGAAAGAAAGAAGAAGAAGAAAAAGGTTATTTACCAAATTGAATATCAAGCAATCTTGATAGATAAACAAGGAATCATAAGGAAAATAGGATGAATCGGTACGAAGACTCGAATTAAATCCTAAAGCACGACTCCTAAGATAGACTTAGGACGACGATCCTTGTTATATTATTCCATATTGTTCCGAAGTTTGGCTCTGATACCAAGCTGGTGACGCCCCACCTCTATACCCACGCTAGCCAAGAACACTACGAAGTAATGCTGTCAACTAGCACGGAGAATAAGGCTGTTGAGGAGCGACCATCCGTGTAATTGCTTTGTGCGAGCATCGATATGTCAGATAGTATAGCATGCAATTCTTTTTAAGTGGAAATCCGACATGCCGACACAAACTCAAAGATATCACACCGTGTCTATAATATCTTCGGAAACAAATATAGAAATAAACATAACATAAATCAGTCACAGACAATTCATATCACAAAGGCGGAAATAGATATGAATATTACACTAGGAAGTGTACATCAGAGTAGTGGTCTAAAAAGATCCACAATATCACAAAAGAATAGTTACATGAATTACACAAAAGAATAAGTATATATTATGGAGTTTATATCTCGAATGTATACACCAAAATAAACTACTAATCTAAGTAGTAAGCCAAAAGTCAGAGAAATCAATCCCAAGAGAGAAGTCAAGCAGAAGCACCTGTAACATCTCGGTCTGACCCGAGTATTATTTAATAAGAAAATAATAAACGGATCAGTCTAACTATAGATATCAGATGAAAAGATATAGAATAAGAGATATGACTAAACACATAATAATCACAATTCCAAGCTGTGATATATATATATATATATAAGTAATTGAAAATCAACGAGAGATTAATCAATATCACCAAATCTACACAAGAATCAAAGAAATGCCATACTCCTTATTTCGTTCATCAAACCACAAATATTGACGATTATATCAATGTCAATCACAGAAGTCAATGACACACAAATTCACCAATGCACAAATATTGACAATAATATCAATGTCAATCACACAAGTCAATGACACACAAATTCACCAATGCACAAATATTGACAATAATATCAATGTCAATCACAAAAGTCAATGACACACAAATTCCAGAATTCAATACGCGAAACCCAGAAATCACAAAAGTCAATGACGCACAAATTCACCAATGCACAAATATTGATAAAACTTATCAATGGAAATCACGAAAATTGGTGAAACACAAATTCTAGAAATCATCTCAAGAAATCCAGAAATCACAAAGGGGAGGAGGCCTATCACAAACGGGAGCATAAAGCCCACCAACACGTGTATCACAAACGGAACGCTAATTCCATGGTTGCTAACCATCACAAATTGAGCCGAAGCTCCACAAACGGCCCGAAGACCATGGGTTGCTACCCCACCAAATTGAGTCGAAACTCCACAAAACGGGGTTTAGTCTCCCACGCAGACAAAGAGACATCGCACATTGCTAGTCTAAATCACAAAGATGATCGTCATGGTCAACGAGAAGTGTCGATTACAGTAAGCTAGTAAATATATGAGCTTAGCATCATGTCCCATAACCACTAGCTTAACTTAAATATTTACGAACAAATTGTAGATCTCCACTAGAAAATTGTCAAGAGAGTTTCAATCGAACAAGTCCAAGAATTAACCAACAAAGTGAACGCAAGCGTTTCATACCACTTGTTTTACTAAGTCGTTTAATTAGATTTCTCATACGAGTGAGGTAAAGGTTTGTATATACTAATAGATTGGAAAATGGTTTTATAAATGAATTTGGTATTAAAATAGTACTGAAATCGTTTGAGGAAAGAGTTTTGATATTTACTACTAGTATAGAAAACCTTTATATTTTTAAAGTGACAAATCACGAAGAAGATTGTAAGAACAATCAATCACTAAAATTCACATACGAAGACGTGAATAAAATCCAAAGAAATCGATAAAGGATCCATCGAAATGGATATTCAAAAATCCCTAAAAAGAGTCATCAAAGTCATAATAGATGATAACAACAACTAGGAAACAACTCGAATCGATCAAAGTTGGAAATTCACGCGACTAGGTGAAAATAGGCAAAATGCATCAGGTCGGTCGGCCGGCTACAGAGCTCGGTCGACCGAACCTTGTTTTGAAAACTTCTCGGGCATCAGGTCGGTCGACCGAACCAGGGGGGTCGGTCGGCCAAACCAGAAACAGAGAAGTGCAACTGCACTTTTACTAGCAGGTCGGTCGACCGGACCAGGGGGGTCGGTCGGCCGAACCTGATGCTCTGCAAATTGATGCCCATAAATTGATATGCAACCTCCACCAATTCGCAACCGAACGAGCACGGACGCTAGGGAATTATGCCTAACGGCTACCCGGCCCTATTGGCTCCTCGATGCATCACCAAAAACACATTTGAACCTCAGAGCTATGATTTTTAAGGATTTGGTTTTCAAACACTAAAATTGGAATATTCTCAAAAGCAATCCAAATCAAAAGCAATTGCACAAGAATAAGTGTTAGAAATTTATACCTAACAATCGAAGATAATTCATAGACTTAGATGTGAGATTAAAAATCTCACCTTTTTACAAAATCAAACAAGAAGAAGCTTGAAAGCAAATGGAGAATCAACCTCTCTTCAACACAACCCAAATGAGCTTGAATCTATGCTCGAAACAAGATCATTCCCAAAATTAGGTTTAGGAATTTCTGAAATTGGTAAGAGAATAAGTTGGAGAAGAAGAAGAGAATGCTTACCAATGGGTTCTCTTGAATTTGGAGCTAGGAATTTGAAGTTGCAAAAGGAACTAGGGTTTTGGAGTTTTAATTTCCAATCTCTCCCACCACTAATACTTTAAAAACTGAAAAGAGAAGAGAATGAGGGTGAATGGGGAAGAGTGGCTCAGATTTGAGCATAAGTTAAACATAGGGCTGAGCCCAAACCCAAACCCAAAGTGAAAAGTAGCAAAAATCAACTTTCTCCAAACATATCGAAACTTATACTCAAAAAGGTCGCAAACGGCATTTTAAACTCAATGGGAGTGGTCCCGAGTCCTAATTCGACCGTATGCAAAAAGTAGCTTTTCGGACTAAAATCCGACTAACGATAAAATATTTAAATAAAATATTTAAATATAAAATCGATAAATATGCGGGTTGTTACACTCACTCTCCAGTGGGGGCTACCCATGAAGTCTTGCTGCACCTCCCCTGTTTTAGCCATTCCCGGTTGATGAGGCTTGAGGTTAAACGTTACCTTTCAAGAACGCATCACTTAGAATGCTCATCGTCCACCCGACGATGTTCTGAAAGCATTCAATCCATACAAGTTGCCCTGGGTCTGGGCAAACCGAATCACCGCCTTCAACTCTTCACGGTCTTCATTCGTAATCGTTCAAACCGGATCGAAGTGGTTTTCGGATAGTTAAATCCGATCCCGGACTCTTCGAAACGATCAGCGCATTGTTCAATATTGATAGTCGGTTATTTAACTATCAATTAATCATGCACAAGCAACCATCAAATAATTTCCATAAATTATTTATCTCAAATATCATTCAGATAGCATTTCCATTTAATCCATTTGAAACAAATTTTCAAAGACCTTTTATTTCCATGAAATCATTTAACTGATTTCTTATACTCACTCACAATTGATTTATCCTTTGAAAATATTCCTATTTTCTCATTTCATCCTCAAAATTCGATTTACACTTTCCTTATAATTTCACAAATTCACTTTCTCCACTTAATAAGATTTCTCCTAAATCTTATCCCATTTAAATTAATTTTCTTACCATCACAAGAGGATTTTAATTGGATTTTAAAAACATTTTGAAAACATATAGATTTATAAAATAAGAAGTAATGTTAAATATTAAAATTTATATCTAGTTATTTATAAGTTTCAAAGTTGGTTTTAGAAAACTTAGAGTTTATAATAAATAATAGCTAAACTTTCAAAATAACTAATTCGAAAATATTTTACATTCAAATAATAATTTATAAAAAGATTTATATAGTATAGTAATTGAAAATATTCTTTTTAAAACAAATTATAATCTTAGAAAATCCTATATCCATTTATAAATGCCTCTTGTCCACATTCACCGTTGGAAATATCCTGCTATTTCCATTCAACCAATTTCATATCTCATTTATAAATTCCATTCATGAATTTATAAAATCTCCTTGGATTTCATTTATTATAAGATAGTTTGGTCTAAAAATCTCACCTTTATAATTTATTTCTTTCTATAAAGTTCCATATTGTCCCATTTATAAAATTCCATTCATTATTAAATTAAATTTCCTTTTGGCTCTTAACAGGATTTCTTATTTGTTATTCTTAATAGCATCTTCTTTATTTCCTAATAAATTTTCTTTTCTTTTCTTATTAATATTTCTTTTTATTTCCTTAATAGACCTCCATTTCCATTTCTTAATATAATTCCATTTTCTTTAATTCACTTATCGATTACAATATTCCTTCAAGTATAAATTTATAATTTCCAAAACTCAACATTATCACATGAAGGTTTAACTTAAGTAGAAAATATACTTTATTTCTTTTCTTCATTCTCACTTAAAGTAGATTCAAATTTCAAATAAATATTTTCTATTTGAGTTTCATTTAACTTCTTCAAATTAATTTATCAACGGTAATAGAAATTTCAAATTTCGTAATTTTTGGAGTGACCGTGTGTTTGTACGTTAAGAAAACGCGCTATAGTTGAATTCGAGAAGATTTTAAATATAATGTTTTAAAATGAAATAATTAACATAGCTTCCTCAACACACTAACCCTATCGTTCGTCTTCTTGTATACGCTTTCCTTATCTTATCCTTTAATTTTATTTAATAATGAATGGAATAAAATAGATATTCACAGCAGAGAATATTAAATAAATTTAAATAAATGTTGAGGGATCCAGTTGGATCCCTCCAACCTGTTTTCCTGCATCCACAGATGTTAGCACAATAATATATTGATTCCAGAATATCCCATACCACATCACATCAATCAATTTCAACCATCCAAACAATTATTTAAAATTTAAGATTCAATTTATTGAAAAGAATAAGGAAGAAATTTGGAATAAGCTGAAATCGGTATATTTCAGTTAAATGGTATAAAATCAAATGGAAGATAATAATAATAAATATAAAGTCCATAATTAATGAATTTTGAGATAAATGATAAGAAGAGAAGTTTATTTCAAATTGAATAAATTTGACATCAATTTGGAAAATTGATTTAAGTGATTGAAGTTAAAATTATCCCTGGATTACCAAGTACGTTTTCAAAGTAAATTTTTAAACATAATCTAAAAGTTTAAAAGTTGTTTTAAAAAGCAAGTTTTGGAAAATTTCTTATTTCTAATATTTAAATTCTAAAGTAAGTATTTTCTCTTAATTTTTTATATTAGTCATTGTATAAAAAAAATGACTTAATATTATGTTTTTAAAGTATAAGTCTAGTTTTATATTTATTAAGCAACCTTATTTTTCAAATATTCATATAGTATGGTATTTTTAATAAATTATTGATGTAGTTTTAACTTAAATGTTTTAAGAATATTTCAAAGTAAAGTGTTTTTAAATTAATTTAAGAATCTAGTTATGTGCTTGGTAATTTCAGAGGAGATATAAAATATTTGGGAAAGTTTATTCTGAAAGGAAGATGATTTTGAAACTGTTTTCAAAGGATTGAAAATAGGAATATATCTTGTGCAGATATTTTGAGATAAATAAAAATGTGGGAAATTTTATTTATGGTATGATGGATGTTTGTGAATATTCAGTGATAGTTAAATAACCGACTATCAATATTGGCCAACTGCATGGATCGTTTTGAAGAGACCGGGATCGAGATTTATTTCTCGAAAATCACTTCGATCCGATTTGTACGTTTCATGCGAAAAATATGTTCGGAGTCGAAGATGGAGCAGTGAAGTGCAAGGGCTAGTTGCTACTAATCCTGAGGATATTTTCAAAATGGATATAGTAGGAGTAGTGCCTTCGGTTCCGTTCGAACCCGGGACGGACTTGTATGGACGAATGCTTGCGAAACATCGTCAGGTGGGTGATGAGCATTCTAAGTGAAACGTTCTAAAGGTAACGCTTAGCCTCAAGCCTCATAAACCGGGAATGACTGAAAATCAAGGGATATGCGGCAAGGTTAGGCGGGTCATGCCCAAGCAGGACAATATATTTCCCCTATCTAGATGTCCCTTTTATTACTTCGGCTTAGTGGGTGGTTGGTCGCGCGAACCACGGGGTTTATCTTGTTCGGGACTGTCCAGTAAGGGATGGTTCCGGCCTTGTGTTGCAGGGGATGAAGGGAGTAATCCTCGGTACGGTGATCTAGGCCCCGTACTGTGACAGGTGGTACCCCAGTGCCTAGTCATTGGTTGGAAATCCATTCTCCCTACGAGACTTGTACGAGTTTTGTTTGTACTACCCACTCTGTGGCTAGTAGTTGGAATTTAATAATGTAACAATTTCGGCTATTTTATAAGTATTTGTATATAGACCCTATTATAATATCAGAGGATTTCTATAAAAATTGTTTTAGCTATCGTAAGGTAAAAACCCGACATGTTTATTTGTGGCGTGGTCTTACGAGATGCTTTTGTTTTTCAAAGGATTTTTGAAACTTTAATAATCAATTGGGTGTGATTTTCTCACGCTGGTAATCCAGACTGACTCGGGTGTTATTTAACTGTAATGCTCGGGTCAGACCGAGTATTATAGGATACAGGATATGTTGATATGGAGCTCAGGAGGCGAGCAGGATGGCAATACGTACTCCCGTACTTGTGTATATATATATATATATATATATATATATATATATATATATATATATATATGTTCCGTTGTTTGAGTTGTGTATCCATTGTATGATATTGATGTTGAGCTGTGATTGATGTACTCTGATGATGTATTATATATAAACAGAAATATTTGTTTCTGAGTAAAGATTATTTAGTATCTATTATATTTTATTCCGCTGCGATCGTTAGATTCTGATGTTGCTTACCATTTTCTTCTTCTACCTCTTCTTCTTTAACTCAAATGGTTCGTATTTCCGTATAACTTGAGTTGATTTAGGTAGAATAGTGTTGACTCAAGGGGTACGGATTTGCGGGCTGTTACACTTGGTAAATCGGATACGCGGTCTCGAATCTCACAAGTGGATAAGATCTCGAGATCGTTCCATTCGGATATCATCACAGAAACAACTGCTTGTTGTTTACGGCTAAGAGCATCGGCGACACGATTACCCTTACCGAGGGTATAAAGAATATCAAGATCATAAGGAAAAATTGGAAATTTTAAAGGTATGATATTTATAACTGGATTTAATGAATAATTCTAGTATAAATAAATGGAAGGAAATATTTAGTGTTAAAAATTTGAGTTTTATTTTAAATGGTTATGGATTTATCATGTAAACCTTTCAAAACATAAATAATAGGAAAATGAATTGTTGATTAGAAATTCCCAACCTTAGTTTTGAAATTCATTAAATACTCAAAGTTTGAAAATATTGAAATCGAAGTGTTTTATTTAAACTGAAAATGAATCTAAAAGTTATGGGTTTAGACTGAATTTAAAGTGAACAAAAATTGTGAAGGCGTGGAAATTATTTACTTTTAAAGAAATTTTAAATTCAACTGTTTTATTTTATATACTGTTGAATATCCAAACCATTTAAGTTTTGAAAGTTATGGTTTTAAACTACGGATTTCGAAGTATTATGTTTGAAAGTTAAAATTCAAATATCTGGTTTTGAGGTATTATAAATTTTAAAAGTAGTATGATTTTGAAAAGAAATATATTTGAAATAAAATGATATCATATTGATTTGGGTTTTAAAATAAAATGAGAGCGTATTTATTCGTTTTGAAATGGATAATTTTATTCTGGTTTTAAAGCATAAACTATTTTTAAAAGACCGCGGTGTTATAATAACGTTTGGTTGTTGAAGAGACCGGGATCGGAAGTTGTCATACTCTCTGCCAACTCCAAAAACCACTTTAACAACCGTGTACGCGGTGGAGATTCCAGAATGAAGTAGGTTGGTGGCGGTGTTTCCTGTAAGGTAAATACGTGGACCCAACTCCCGTGAGTTGGCATAAGGTGGCTAAAACATGAGCGATTGACGGGTTAATAAGGTAGCACCTTTGATCGGACACATCCTTCGATATTATACTTTGACTCTTGGATTGATTCGGTGGCCACTTTTGATTTTTTTTATTGGGGGTGTGGCTTGAGGTGGGCGGTAGCTGCGGCTACGCATTACCACCGACCCGGAAGCGTAATTGGTATATCTACCCTGGCATTGCCTAGTTGTGCCGTGTCACCTACCTTATCGCAACATATACGATTTTGGTTTTGTACCATACCTATGGAGTGCCCTCTGACGACGCCCAATACGGAGGAGATTACGGTACTGTATAGCTATGGGAATATATAAATGTGTTAAGGTGAAAAATGTAAAGCTTTAACGTTATTTAAAAGTAAGTTTATTTTACAATTAGAAACTATTATAATAGCGAAATATACTATATAGCAAATAGTTTAACGGATCCTTAGGAGATGTAAATCCCGAGCATCTCTTGAGTTACTGCACTCATATTTATTTCTGTTAATTTAACTCACATAAGATCTTTTAATTCTGACTCGAGTGTTTTTGTCTTTTCAAATTCGCTCGGGTAGGTCCGAGCGTTTCAGGATTTGAAGATTTTATTCTGGAGGACGAAAATGAAGATTTGTAGTATTACTACCTACTATATTATTCCACTACACTATTTAATTCCGCTGCATTGATATTTATTGGTATGTGAACTCTGATATTTATTGTATAAAGAAGAATCAAATGTTTTGTAAACAGTTTTATGAACTGTATATTTATTATTATATTTTATCCTTCCGCTGTGAGATTCTCTTTTGTTTCCTTTCCCTGCTTTTCTTATTTACCCCATAACAATCCGTCCTTCCGTATGGTTTGAATTGGCACGTGTTTCGATTTATAGCGTGCAAAAAGGCGGGACGTTACATCTGGTATCAAAGCTTTAGTTTAGCGATAAACCTTAGCTTTGTGGGGTTTGACTCTTTACTAATAGGGTAGTAATACCCTATGGGAGTCGCTGAGCATATATATATGAGAGAGCGTATTTGTTAGTGTTATATTTTTTTTTAATATTGTGTTAATCTGTTCCGTTTTGTATTTATAAATTCTGGTTAGCGCATGGGACGTTGTGACATCAATAGGGATTTCTAAACACTTAATAGGACAGACCGACATAATATTTGTTTTATATAGGTGAATGCAATAATTTTGCCTATAATATTTTCTATATATAAAATAAAAAATTTCAAATGATATCTATATTTGGCTGCAATAGATTGGTTGTTAGGTAATTAAGTGTATAAATAATAATAGAAATAAGATTGAAAAATAAAATAAATGAAATTTGGAAATTTAGAACTTAAGTTCTGGGGTTTTGAAATTTCTTTCGAATAAATTTTGGAATATAATAATATTGTTATAAGTATTTTCTGATATAAATATTTCAATATAATTCGGAAGAATTGTTTTAAAGAAGATTTTGGAGAAAATAAGTTTTGCACTTTCCTCTCTGTCGCTGGAAAATAATTTCGGTGATGGCAGCAGCATCATCGACTTTCATTTTCGAGTTTCGAAGGGAAAGGCCACTGTAGTAGTTTTACTGCAGATTCATTTTAAATAAATTTTTTTAAATTTTTTTGAATTGTTTTAAATATAATTAGAGATATATAAGTTGTGAGAATATATTTATCTATTATTTTAAAATAATTTGAAATTTAACCCGGTATTAAATTCTTAAATTTCCATTAATTAATTGTTTCAATTATTGTAGTGAATTGAAACGTAGGTAATTAATAAATTAAAACCTCTAAAGGAAATAAGAGATTTAATGATATGTTATAAATGGTATTAAATGAAATTTTAAATTATAACCTATGAAATAAAGAATATTATTATTGAACGTTAAATTAATCATAGGTAACGAGAAAACTTGTATAACTTTCAAGTACATTCTTTAAAAACATATATAACTTACCAAATATTAAAAGTTGAAATGTTTAATAGGAAATGTAATGAAAATTGTATAAGTAAAAGTAGGTAATGAAGTATTCAATGAATTTGATATTAGAAATGAGAATTTAATGTTATAAACTTAAGTTATAATTGAAATTTTACCAAGTAAATATAATTAAAGGTAAGTATCATAAATAGATGACTATAAACTTAAGTAAATGTTAAAGTTAATTATTTTAATAAACAGAAAAATGAATGCTGTAATAAATGAAATTAAGAAAAAAAATAAATGAATAAAAAAAGAGAAATTAAACAACAAATGTATGAATGAAATTAATAAGGATAAACAAAATTTGTTGTTCAAATTGGTTGTTGTTTGTTTTGGTTGATGGTTGTTTGGGCAAGGGTATTTTAAAATTGGATTTGGGGTGAATGAATGAACTATTTAGTTTTATCTAAGACTGTTGAGTAAATGATGCGCTAGTAGTTTATTCTTCATTCCATACAATTTAAAGGTTTTTAACCCGAACAACTATTCGTTTGTTTGATTGAATGGCTGCTTTGTATTTGTTGAGTATGTTGTTTGTTGAAGTAGATGGTTGTATATTGATTTGTTGATAGTGATTGAAACCACTTAAATATTTCACTTTATATAAATAGTTAACCCTTTGGATTATAGAAGTGAAATGCAGGTTTTGGAAGCAATTGCTACTGCTTTTGGTTCCATAAATTAAGCGTAAATTTGCCCGACAAATAGGTACGTTTCGGATTACGGTTTATAGCACTATTTTATATATTTTCCCGGGTTGGGATATAATATTTTGGATAATATATGTAATATAATTATTGTATTTTGATATTATATTTTATCCCGAGCCTCTCCGTACAAAGGAGACTCTGCCAAAAATTTTCGTAAATTTTTGGACTTAGAATTTATTTTGGAAATGATTTACAAACTTTAGTAATTTATGTATAAAAGATTTAAATGGGTATAAATTGGTATATTTTATTTTAAATTGTTTTATTTTGTAAACTTATTTGTTTAAATATTTATTTAAGAAAGATATATTGACCGCTAATTTCTCCTTCTCTCTTCTTTTTCCTTTTCGGGGACGAAAAGTTTTGAGTGGGGGAGAGTGTAATGACCCGTATAAATTCGATGAATTAAATTAATAAGATTTTAATTTAAATTTAGAAAGAAATGAAAATCTTATTTATTTATTGGAAAGCGAATGTTGAAATTAGATGTATCAGGGGTAATTAAAATTTACAAATTAAATTATATATTGCAGTTAATTGTAATAGTGAAAATTGTCGCATTTGGATATAAAGTTAAAATAAGTAAATTAAATTAAGGCAAGTATTGGATTTATCAATAGAATAAAATATTGATTTATGGAGATTGAATGCAAATGGAGGTAATAAAGTAATGCAGGACAATAAATAATTTATTTAGCACAATCTCTTTTATTTGTAAACTATTGTAAGGTGTTAGTTAATTGAAATATGGAAATTGGGAAATAGATGCAAAATTTATGTTAGATAATGAATTGCATTAATTAAAGTTAGTAATAAATTGGTTAAATGGAATACCAATTTATTCATAAAGTGGATATAAGTGAATGTAAGAAAATGAATAGGAAATGCTAATTATTCATAAAGTGATGGTTGAGGTAAAAAGAATGGAACCTAGATGGAATAATTAATTGGATTTAGAATCTTAATTTGTATATGTGCATATATTTATAATGGAATATAAAAGGGTAAAATAATCATATATAAGTATATAAAAGGTATAATAGGGGGTTACTAGTAAATTCACTCATTTAACAATAAAGATAATTTGATGTGCATTAATTGTAATTAATAAAATAACGAAAAGAGTAAATGTACTCATTAGAATATAAATTTCAATTGGATAGATATTTTAAGTAACAGTGTTAATGTAATGTAAGTAATGCTAATTTAAGTCAATAATAAAGGAATTGGAATGTATTCAAAATTTGTAACATATGGCTTGTAAACATATATTATAAATTACCTGCTTATTTGTTAATGGAATTAGAAGTTGAAATAAGTGATAATACAATAAATGAATGTTACACTAATGGAAAATGAAATAACGTTCGTTTAAATGTTGAGTAATTATGGGATCGTATTTATTATAAGAGTTACTTTAATAATAATGATTAATTGTGAAATTAATACGGGAAGATGTAAAGTAATAACTAGGGAAGTAATACGTTATAAATTAAATATAACCTAAATTTATGTGTAAGGTTGAAATTGACTAATCCGTTTAATTGGAAATTTATTAAAATAAATTGGATTCAAAGTGTAATAAAGGAATTATTTTAAGAGATTGAAGTAAATAATATGAATGAAGAATTAACTTATATTTTCTAAATTTAATGCAGGGGGAAATTAACACTGAAATTGTTAGATTTATCAACTTCTAAATTACATCTAAACTTGTTTAAACTTCTGTAAATGATTAAGGAAAAAAAAAGATAAAATGTTCAATTGTAAGATTTAAATTTAAAGATTTGATATTAATTAATTTATTTACTTATTTATTTAATTAATATAAAAATAGCCATTTTGGCCACTGACTCGGATTTCGATGAAACCAGTTTCGTCGGATGCGTAACGGTTAATTATAATAGTGTTTCATGTTTCGTAGCGATCAGACTTGTCGTTTGAACGTACGGACTCGAAACGCCTTGAAATTTATGCAATTTGAAATCAATTTGAAAATATTGTTTTTAAGATAACTTCTTCATATGATGGAATTTGGGCTTGAAACTTGTTCCATCGCGTTTAAAATATTTAAAAATATCTATTTTGATATATGGGATGATTCATTTTCGTTCCGGAGCCGAAACGGACTTTTCAGGGGCATTTTTGTCATTCAAACAAATTGACTTGAACAGTATCCTACGAAAATGATGGAGCTGGGCTTCGAAACCAGTACCATTGCGTTCAGATGGCCTTTTATGTTAGGATCGCCTGTCAGCACGCTTAAATTGGACTCTGGCCCATTTTTGACGTTAAACTCTATAAATACGCACGCAAACCGAGACAGTTTTATTATTATTTTATTTCAGAAACCCTAATTCTATACCATGGCCGCCACTTACTCAATGGCCATAAATTGCTTATCTTCTTTCCTCAATATCTTTCAATCCTGTTCAACGAAATCGAAAAATTCCAAAAGCAAAGTTGTAGATCTCGGCGAGCTCTTCAAGTCCATACGGTTGATCTATGCTATTGGACCACGGATTCGCCAGAATCTGGCTTGGAAGCATGGACGTATTTTCTTGGATTGCGTGCAAACGGTAGCGAGTGGAGATATGTAACTTGGTCCGTAGGTGGCTCTCAAGGTGGCGCACACACTGGTAGTCGCTGATCGAATTTTATATGTCTTGAGTTGCGTGCGCACGGAAGAAAGTGGCGCGTGCGTGATGGGTTAGTAGGTTCGTGGATAAGGAAGAAGAGGATGGTACGTTATATTTTTTATGTATTAATTAATTATGTTGTAACGACCCGTTAAATTAATAATATTAAATGAATTGAATTAATATAATTTCTAATCTAATTGAGAATAAATGTAGAAATTTGGTATAGTAGTTGTAATTTAGTGTAACAATAAAATTTTATGACAATAGATTTGGATAATGTAGATTGTCACAATTTGATTTAAAGTTAAATATAAGAAACTGATATAAGGGTTGAATTAGTGAATATCAATAAAAAGATTAAGTAGAATGGAATTCATTTAATATAAAATAAATAGTGGAAGACTTACATTGGACTGTAAAATGGATAGTAGCTAAATAAAAGGTGACCGCTGAATAAATCAATGCAATAAGTGTTGATAAGGAAATTTAATGAATGTTGTCAATAATAAATGGACTTAAGATAGTAATAAAATTTGTTTTGCCTATGTAAATTTTATGTATTGATAAGCCATAATTAAATTTGAAATTTGGTAGTAAATAGGGGATAAGTTGACTAAGGCAATTAGTAATTTAATAAATGAATGCATAGTAAGTAAGTGGAAATGTATGCATAAAAATATTTTCATATATGGGATAATTACAAAAGTTTACCCATTTATCTAATGTATATAATTGAATCTAAATTTAGGGCAACATTTTGTTATTGATGGTATAAGTGAATTTGAATAAAAGGGTAAAAATTATGTAGATTTAACATGTATTGAGTATATAGCTAAGAAGGGCATTCGATGTAAATGAATCTAAATTTATGTGTCTAGT
This sequence comes from Allium cepa, assembly GCA_030765085.1. Classification (NCBI taxonomy): domain Eukaryota; kingdom Viridiplantae; phylum Streptophyta; class Magnoliopsida; order Asparagales; family Amaryllidaceae; genus Allium; species Allium cepa. The sequence continues at coordinate 82,817,870 of CM060931.1, read as the reverse complement.
CAATAAAGGAGAACTTTAAGGGAATAAATATAAATGAATGTATTTAGGGAATGGAGTCCTTTTATATGTTGAATAGTATAACGTTGTTATTAAGAATGAACGTTACTTTAGTAATTATTAATATGGTAACGGAAGAGTGTATAAATTTTATAGTAACGTAAAAACGTATTGTAAGATAATAATTAAGTGTAGACTTATAAAATATATTTATGACAACAAATTTTGTAAGTTATTTATTCTATTAGTTGTTAAGTTTTATTTATGTGTAAGTTAACAATATTACAATTCAATTGAATACAGTAATTTATGCAAACAAAAGATGAACATTTGGAAGTATTACTGTAGTGATACATATATATAAGAAACGGTAACTTTGTAGTTGGGGAATAATTGATTTATTTGTGAGTTGTAATCAAATAGAGTCAAACTTATTAGAATTTATTGCAATTTATGGGATTAATTGCAGTAACCTTTAAAGATTTATTCACTAAAATAACTGACGATGGAAATTATATGTAAATTTGCTTTTAGTTAATTTAAAATATCCAGAGGGCTAGAAATGACACAAATCTACTAGTTTAGAAATTTACAATAAAAAGTGGTAAGTAATTTTTCTAAGTATTTAGATAGTAGGAAGATGTAGATTTAGATCGAATTTATTATTTAACTATTTCATAAGTTGAGATCTAAGTTTAGAATTGAGATTTTTAATGTATAGATATTGAGCCAATGTTAGTTTCATTAAATTGACATCAATAACTTTGAATAATAGAAAGAAAGTGAATTTAATAAATTTAATCAAACTTATAATGTTGAATTTACTAAAATTGGAATTAATATTGAAGTTAAGAATTTACATTTGAATTGATGAATAGAACAACTATTGACACTTAAATTGTTTAGAATTGGAGTAAATAGTTAAGAAAATTTAAAGGGAGAAAATTTGGTCAATTTTTGAATTTAGATGTAAAAATTGGATTTTTATAATTTATTTAATTTATTTAATGAATATTAAAAATAGCAATTTTGGCCACGGACTCGGATTTCGACGAAACCAGTTTCATCGGATCCGTATCGGTGAATTATTATAGGGTTTCAAGTTTCGTATCGATTGGACTTGTCATTTGATCGTACGGGCGTGAAACGCTTGAAATCAATTTTAATAAAATCAATTTGAAATAAATTTGGAAATTTTGTTTTCAGCATAACTTCTTCATACGATCAAATTTGGACGTGAAACTTTATCCATCGCGTTCAGAATATCTTAAAATACCTATGTGGATATATAGATTTAATAAATTCGGTTCCGGAGGCATAGCGGGCTTTTTGGGCCATAGTTTGTTTCGTACGTTCACTTATCCGATCCATCTACGCTATCTCTACTCTACCTATATAAGCACGGTTATAAACCCTAGCCCCATTTTATTTTCCCTTTTGTTGTACGTTCATTTCTTCATCTCCTTCTCCTCCTCAAATGAATGCAACCTAGATCTACCCCAATCCAAATTTCAGTGAAAATTTCAAACACCTCAGAAAATTCTCAAGAAAATATATGTCGAAGATATCAACGATACGAATCAGCGTCTGCTGTCTGTTTTTCGAGATTGCGCTTCGTTTTGCGGAAAATCTTGGTCAAAGCTGTTAATTTTCGAAACCCATATGGCGATTTGGGCGTTTTCGATTTGGGCAGCAATCGGGAAATCCCTTTCTGGGTTTTGTTAGGCTAGGCTTCAGGAGTTGGTAGGTGGTGGTCGTTAGACCTATCTCAACCGGAGGTGACCGGAATCTTTCGGCATGCTCAATAGGGGGCGGCGGCTGGTGGAGCTGTTGGCGTTCGGGCCGATGGTGGTGGAAGAGGGGACGCAGGCGAGTTCATGGGTGGCGGAGCCTTGGGCAATTGACGCCCGAGGTGGAGGCGGCGTGCGGTCAAAATCAGGGCTGACCGTGATGAACGCGTGCATGTGTTTTGGGTTCAGCTGGGATGATGACGTGGCGTGGAAAAAGGGGTGAGATGTGTTATTTTGTTTTATTTATTTTAATTGATTTCAACTTGCATTTAATCGCATAACTCTCACATACGGACTCCGATTTACGCGAAATTTCTTTTGTTAGGATCGTAATTAAATTCCGGATCTGATGACGCAGGTTTGGACAGATTTGGAGACCGTCAAAATTTTGGGTTTAAATCGAATTTAAATTCGATTTAAATTCAAAAGGTGAGTGTTTAAACCCACTCACAACTACTAGAAGCTTTTATGTTTGTTTAAATTAATTTTAGAAATGAATAGAAATTTATTTATGAGTATTTGGCATGTTTATTTTATTCATATCTGTTGAATTGCATTTATTTAATTTAACTGTTAATTTAATTAATTTATTGCGTATAAATTTACAGTTAAAATTTATTTTTTTGTATATGAACTGCTAGTTAACAGTTATATAATTTATTACCGAATATAGACTGTAGATTAATAGCTGTTAAATTTAATTTGAATAAAATTGCCAGTATTACCTGTTATGTAGTACCAAAAATAATATTGTTATTGATTGATATTGATTGATGATTGCGATTTGGATGATGGATGATGTTGATGAATGGATGTTTATTGTATATCATTAAATTGCAAATTATCATGCATATTTCATTTCATTCGGGATTGTGGTTTGAAATGATATATAACCGCAAAATTTTATATCTTTTAAATTGCGGATTGAAATGATAAATATCCGTATCACTTGACCATAGGATAGAAAATTATATACAGGCACCGCGGTATATATATAACTATTTAAATGTGATTTCTATGGTTTGGATGGAATACGGTTTATAATAATCTTAAATTTTATATTGTATAAATATTTTTCTTCCATATATATATACATATGAAGTTGAAAATTTTGAAATTAAAAGGTGTATAAAAATCTTTATTAAAAATGGAAGAAAATTAAGAAAATGGAGTTTAATAATTTATATCATATGTTTAAATGCTAAGTTTGGAAATTTTAAGATATGATATTTATAATTGGATTTTTCCCAAAATAAATTGAAATGAATATTCTAGTATAATTTGAATTTGGAAAAATATATATATTTTATTACTAGAAATCGAAGTCTTATTATTTATGGATTTTATATGAATATTCAAGACTAATTAATAGAACAATTGATTTTTTGAAAGAATAAAATCCAACTTTAGTTTGAAATATTGATACTCAAAATGGATATACGTATATATAAATAAAATTAAAGTGGTTTTGGAACTTGAGAGAGATAATACAAATTTTGGTTTAGACTTTAATAAAGAAATGTATTTGTAAAGCCATGAGAACTATTTTCTTTACAAAGTAACATTTAAGTTAAACCTTTTAATTCATATACCATTGAATATCCAAACCATTCAAGTTTTAAAAGTTATGGTTTTAAATTATGAATTTCGAAATATTATGCTTTGAAAGGATATTTGGCTTTCAGACGTTATAAATTTTAAAGCATTTGGATTTTTGAAAAGGTTTATATTTGGGATAAAGGATATCATATTGTTTTGGGTTTTAAAATGATATCGTATTCATAATTTTAAAATGGAAATGTTTATTCAGGTTTTAAAGTATGAGCTATTTTTAAATGACCGCGGTGTTATAATAACGATGGGTTGGCAAAGAGACCGGGATCGGATATGGACATACTCTCTGTCGATACCGAAAACCACTTTGGCTAACCGTGTACGCGGTGGAGATTCCAGAATTAAGTAGGTGGTGGCGACGTTTCCTGTAAGGTAAATACGTGGACCCGACTCCCGTGAGTTGGCATAAGGTGGCTAAAACAGGAGCGATTCTCAGGCCAATGAGGTCATTCCTCTGATCGGACCCTCCTCTTCGATATTACACTTTGATTTTGGATTGATTCAGTGGCCACTTCTATATTTTGATTTTGGGGAGTTAGTCCGAGGTGGGCGGTAACTGCGGCTACGCGTTTCCACCAGCCTGGATAGCAATTGGTATATCTACCCTGACATTGCCTAGTTGTGCCGTGTCACCTACCATACCGAGCCTTTACTACGAGTTTCTATTTGTGTCGTACCTATGGAGTATCCTCTGGTAGCCTCCCGATCAGGAGGTATTACGGTACTGTATAGACTATTGGCATTTTACGTGTTAAGGTGGAAAATGTAAAGCCTTAACGCTATTTAAAAGTAAGTTTATTTTATGAATAGACACTATTATAATAGCGCAATATACTACATAGTAAATAGTTTAACGGATCCTTAGGAGATGTAAATCCCGAACATCTCTTGAGTTACTGCACTCATATTTAATTCTGTTAATTTAACTTACATAAGATCTTTTAGTTCTGACTCGAGTGTTTTTGTCTTTTCAAATTCGCTCGGGTCAGTCCGAGCGTTTCAGGATCGAAGATTTTAGCTTTGGAGGACGAAGACGAAGAATCCATATTATTATTATTTAAAGTATGCACCTCACTCTTTCTATTCCGCTGCGTTGTTTGTATTGGTATGTGTAACCCTGATATTTATTGTATAAAGAAGAATTAACTGTTTTGTAACCGTTTATGAACTGTATATTTATTATTATATTTTATCCTTCCGCTGTGAGATTCTATTTTGTTTTATTTCTTCTCTGTTTTTCTTATTTACCCCATAACAATCCGCCCTTGCGTATGCTTTTAATTGGCACGTGTGTCGGTTTAAAGTGTGCGAAAAGGCGGGATGTTACAGTTGGTATCAAAGCTTTGGTTTAGCGATAAACTTTGGCTTTGTGGGGTTTGACTCTTTGTTAATAGGGCAGTAATACCCTATGGGAGTCGCTGAGAGTATATATATGAGAGAGCGTATTTGTTAGTTTTATAAAAAGATTTTGATATTGTGTTAATCCGTTCCACTTTGTATTTATAAATTCTGGTTGATGCATGGGACGCTATGCCATCAATAGGGATTTCTAAACACTTAATAGGACAGACCGACATAATATTTGTTTTTAATATAGGTGAATGAAATAATTTTGCCTATTATATTTTCCATATATAAAAATATTTTTATAAAGATATATATATTTGGTTGCTATAGATTGGGTGTTAGGTAATAAAAATATTTATAATAATTGAAGCTAAGTTGAAATTTTAATAAATCAAATTGGAGATTTTAGAACCTAAGTCCGGGATTTTGAAAAAATTTCTGCTTTCAAAGGATTTATGAAATATAATGATTTGGTTTATAAATATTTTCTTATATAAATATTTAGTATAATTCGAAAGAATTGGTTTAAGAGGATTTTGAAGAAAATAAGTTTGTACTTTCCTCTCTGTCGCTGGAAAATAATTTCGGTGATGACGGCCGCATCATCGACTTTCATTTTCGAGTTTCGAAGGGAAAGGCCACTGTAGTAAACTCTACTGCAGATTTGTTTTGAAATTATTTAAAATTTTAATTGTTTAAAGGTAATTAGAGATATAAAAGTTGTAAGAAATTAATTATCTATTATTTTAAAGTAATTTTGGAATTTGACCCGGTATTAATTCTTGAATTTCCATTAATTAGTTGTAAAAAAAAAATTAGGTTAGTGAAATAAAGGTTAAGTAATCAATGAATTAAAAGGGTTGAGATTAAACTTGTATAAGTTCTTTTGCTTTTTCTTTAACATAAATAACTTACCAAGTATAAAAAGTTGAAATGTAAATTAAGAGTGGAATAGAATATTATGCAAGTAAATTTTTTGGAAATAATGAAGTATTCAATAAATTACTGTTATAAATAAGAATTTAATGGTATTAACTTAAGTGATGATTGGAATTTTACTAAAATTAAAGGTTGTATTATTAATAGGTGATTTTAACCTTAAGAAAGAAAAAAAATGAAATTCCTTGATTTATAAAGTTTGATTGTAGGGTTATTAACTTAAGTACGCCTTAATTTCCCCTATTCTAATATAATGGAAAGTAGGAAAAATATAAATGACTGCAATTCATAGTTAATGAATGAGTAAAATCTTTCACTTATAGGAATGCAAGTTATAAGGTTAATAAATTAAGTGTAAGTAGAGGGTTACTGTAATTAAATATAATGGAAACTTCAACATTAAATAAATGAATGAGATTAAAGGTAAGTCGAAATTGTAATTTATAAAATAAATATATATTAATTAAAGGAATGGAGAAGAAACTTGTAAATTTTCACTTACATTCTTAAAACATACATAACTTACCATATAATAAAAAGTTGCAATGTTAGTAGGAAAATGTAAGGGGAAATCTTACAAGTGAAGAGTAAGGTAATAAAGGTATTCTATTAATTTGCTATTATTAATGAGAATTAATTGTATAGACTTAAGTTAAATTGGAAATTTTACTATAAGTAAAGGTAAGTAGTATAAATAGATGATAGAAACTTTAGTAAATAAATTGGAATACAAATATAATGAATTTTCTGATAAATGGAAAATGAAAATTTGTGAGAAATAAAGAAATCACTCCATAAATGAAAGAAAGAAAATCAAACCGTTGAAGCATGAGATAAATGTATAATAAATAAATTTGGGTGTTGGTTTAAATTGTGTTGTTTGATTTATGTTGTTGGGTAAGAAATTTGAAGTGGTTAAATGAATAAGTATCTATCTTTGTTCCATCTAAGACTATTGAGTAAAGGATGCACTTGATAGTTAATTTCATTTCATACAAATTTCAAGTTTAAACCCAAACAACTATTTGTTTGATGGATTAAATGGTTGCTTTGTTTGTGTATGTATGTTGTTTGTAAGGTTGATGCTTGTTGAATTGTTTGGTTGATTAATGATTGAATCCACTTGAATAGTTCACTTTAAAATAAATATTTAACCTTTTAGATTATATAAGTGAATACAGGTGATGGAAGCAACTGCTACTGCTTTTGGTTCCAAAATAATAAGCGTATATTGCCCGACAAATAGGTACGTTTTCGGATTACGTTTAAAGCGCTATTTTCCCGTGTTGGGATATAATATTTTGATAATATATGTAATATATTTGTATATTTTGATATTATATTTTCTCCCGAGCCTCACCGTACAAAGGAGACTCTGCCAAAATTTTCCGTAAATTTTGGACTTAGAATTTTGTGAAAATATTTTCCCAACTTTAATAATTAAGTATAAAATAATATAATAATTATAAACAGGTATATTTTACTTAAGAAAATAAATTTAGTAAATTATTGTTTATAAGTTAATATTTGAAATAAGATGTACTGTTTATTCTTCCTTCTCCCTTCTTTTTCCTTTTCGGGGACGAAAAGTTTTGAGTGGGGGAGATTGTAACGACCCGTTAAATTAATAATATTAAATGAATTGAATTAATATAATTTCTAATCTAATTGAGAATAAATGTAGAAATTTGGTATAGTAGTTGTAATTTAGTGTAACAATAAAATTTTATGACAATAGATTTGGATAATGTAGATTGTCACAATTTGATTTAAAGTTAAATATAAGAAACTGATATAAGGGTTGAATTAGTGAATATCAATAAAAAGATTAAGTAGAATGGAATTCATTTAATATAAAATAAATAGTGGAAGACTTACATTGGATTGTAAAATGGATAGTAACTAAATAAAAGGTGACCGCTGAATAAATCAATGCAATAAGTGTTGATAAGGAAATTTAATGAAAGTTGTCAATAATAAATGGACTTAAGATAGTAATAAAATTTGTTTTGCCTATGTAAATTTTATGTATTGATAAGCCATAATTAAATTTGAAATTTGGTAGTAAATAGGGGATAAGTTGACTAAGGCAATTAGTAATTTAATAAATGAATGCATAGTAAGTAAATGGAAATGTATGCATAAAAATATTTTCATATATGGGATAATTACAAAAGTTTACCCATTTATCTAATGTATATAATTGAATCTAAATTTAGGGCAACATTTTGTTATTGATGGTATAAGTGAATTTGAATAAAAGGGTAAAAATTATGTAGATTTAACATGTATTGAGTATATAGCTAAGAAGGGCATTCGATGTAAATGAATCTAAATTTATGTGTCTAGTCAATAAAGGAGAACTTTAAGGGAATAAATATAAATGAATGTATTTGGGGAATGGAGTCCTTTTATATGTTGAATAGTATAACGTTGTTATTAAGAATGAACGTTACTTTAGTAATTATTAATATGGTAACGGAAGAGTGTATAAATTTTATAGTAACGTAAAAACGTATTGTAAGATAATAATTAAGTGTAGACTTATAAAATATATTTATGACAACAAATTTTGTAAGTTATTTATTCTATTAGTTGTTAAGTTTTATTTATGTGTAAGTTAACAATATTACAATTCAATTGAATACAGTAATTTATGCAAACAAAAGATGAACATTTGGAAGTATTACTATAGTGATACATATATATAAGAAACAATAACTTTGTAGTTGGGGAATAATTGATTTATTTGTGAGTTGTAATCAAATAGAGTCAAATTTATTTGAATTTATTGCAATTTATGGGATTAATTGCAGTAACCTTTGAAGATTTATTCACTAAAATAATTGACGATGGAAATTATATGTAAATTTGCTTTTAGTTAATTTAAAATATCCAGAGGGCTAGAAATGACACAAATGTACTAGTTTAGAAATTTACAATAAAAAGTGGTAAGTAATTTTTCTAAATATTTAGATAGTAGGAAGATGTAGATTTAGATGGAATTTATTATTTAACTATTTCATAAGTTGAGATCTAAGTTTAGAATTGAGATTTTTAATGTATAGATATTGAGCCAATGTTAGTTTCATTAAATTGACATCAATAACTTTGAATAATAGAAAGAAAGTGAATTTAATAAATTTAATCAAACTTATAATGTTGAATTTACTAAAATTGGAATTAATATTGAAGTTAAGAATTTACATTTGAATTGATGAATAGAACAACTATTGACACTTAAATTGTTTAGAATTGGAGTAAATAGTTAAGAAAATTTAAAGGGAGAAAATTTGGTCAATTTTCGAATTTAGATGTAAAAATTGGATTTTTATAATTTATTTAATTTATTTAATGAATATTAAAAATAGCCATTTTGGCCACGGACTCGGATTTCGATGAAACCAGTTTCAACGGATCCGTATCGGTGAATTATTATAGGGTTTCAAGTTTCGTATCGATTGGACTTGTCATTTGATCGTACGGGCGTGAAACGCCTTGAAATCAATTTTAATAAAATCAATTTGAAATCAATTTGGAAATTTTGTTTTCAGCATAACTTCTTCATACGATCAAATTTGGACGTGAAACTTTTTCCATCGCGTTCAGAATATCTTAAAATACCTATGTGGATATATAGATTTAATAAATTCGGTTCCGGAGGCATAGCGGGCTTTTTGGGCCATAGTTTGTTTCGTACGTTCACTTATCCGATCCATCTATGCTATCTCTAGTCTACCTATATAAGCACGGTTATAAACCCTAGCCCCATTTTATTTTCCCTTTTGCTGTACGTTCATTTCTTCATCTCCTTCTCCTCCTCAAATGAATGCAACCTAGATTTACCCCAATCCAAATTTCAGTGAAAATTTCAAACACCTCAGAAAATTCTCAAAAAAATATATGTCGAAGATATCAACGATACGAATCAGCGTCTGCTGTCTGTTTTTCGAGATTGTGCTTCGTTTTGCGGAAAATCTTGGTCAAAGCTGTTAATTTTCGAAACCCATATGGCGTTTTGGGCGTTTTCGATTTGGGCAGCAATCGGGAAATCCCTTTCTGGGTTTTGTTAGGCTGGGCTTCAGGAGTTGGTATGTGGTGGTCGTTAGACCTATCTCAACCGGAGGTGACCGGAATCTTTCGGCATGCTCAATAGGGGGCGGCGGCTGGTGGAGCTGTTGGCGTTCGGGCCGATGGTGGTGGAAGAGGGGACGCAGGCGAGTTCATGGGTGGCGGAGCCTTGGGCAATTGACGCCCGAGGTGGAGGCGGCGTGCGGTCAAAATCAGGGCTGACCGTGATGAACGCGTGCGTGTGTTTTGGGTTCAGCTGGGATGATGACGTGGCGTGGAAAAAGGGGTGAGATGTGTTATTTTGTTTTATTTATTTTAATTGATTTCAACTTGCATTTAATCGCATAACTCTCACATACGGACTCCGATTTACGCGAAATTTCTTTTGTTAGGATCGTAATTAAATTCCGGATCTGATGACGCTGGTTTGGACAGATTTGGAGACTGTCAAAATTTTGGATTTAAATCGAATTTAAATTCGATTTAAATTCAAAAGGTGAGTGTTTAAACCCACTCACAGCTACTAGAAGCTTTTATGTTTGTTTAAATTAATTTTAGAAATGAATAGAAATTTATTTATGAGTATTTGGCATGTTTATTTTATTCATATCTGTTGAATTGCATTTATTTAATTTAACTGTTAAGTTAATTAATTTATTGCGTATAAATTTACAGTTAAAATTTATTTGTTTGTATATGAACTGCTAGTTAACAGTTATATAATTTATTACTGAATATAGACTGTAGATTAATAGCTGTTAAATTTAATTTGAATAAAATTGCCAGTATTACCTGTTATGTAGTACCAAAAATAATATTGTTATTGATTGATATTGATTGATGATTGCGATTTGGATGATGGATGATGTTGATGAATGGATGTTTATTGTATATCATTAAATTGCAAATTATCATGCATATTTCATTTCATTCGGGATTGTGGTTTGAAATGATATATAACCGCAAAATTTTATATCTTTTAAATTGCGGATTGAAATGATAAATATCCGTATCACTTGACCATAGGATAGAAAATTATATACAGGCACCGCGGTATATATATAACTATTTAAATGTGATTTCTATGGTTTGGATGGAATACGGTTTATAATAATCTTAAATTTTATATTGTATAAATATTTTTCTTCCATATATATATACATATGAAGTTGAAAATTTTGAAATTAAAAGGTGTATAAAAATCTTTATTAAAAATGGAAGAAAATTAAGAAAATGGAGTTTAATAATTTATATCATATGTTTAAATGCTAAGTTTGGAAATTTTAAGATATGATATTTATAATTGGATTTTTCCCAAAATAAATTGAAATGAATATTCTAGTATAATTTGAATTTGGAAAAATATATATATTTTATTACTAGAAATCGAAGTCTTATTATTTATGGATTTTATATGAATATTCAAGACTAATTAATAGAACAATTGATTTGTTGAAAGAATAAAATCCAACTTTAGTTTGAAATATTGATACTCAAAATGGATATACGTATATATAAATAAAATTGAAGTGGTTTTGGAACTTGAGAGAGATAATACAAATTTTGGTTTAGACTTTAATAAAGAAATGTATTTGTAAAACCATGAGAACTATTTTCTTTACAAAGTAACATTTAAGTTAAACCTTTTAATTCATATACCGTTGAATATCCAAACCATTCAAGTTTTAAAAGTTATGGTTTTAAATTATGAATTTCGAAATATTATGCTTTGAAAGGATATTTGGCTTTTAGACGTTATAAATTTTAAAGCATTTGGATTTTTGAAAAGGTTTATATTTGGGATAAAGGATATCATATTGTTTTGGGTTTTAAAATGATATCGTATTCATAATTTTAAAATGGAAATGTTTATTCAGGTTTTAAAGTATGAGCTATTTTTAAATGACCGCGGTGTTATAATAACGATGGGTTGGCAAAGAGACCGGGATCGGATATGGACATACTCTCTGTCGATACCGAAAACCACTTTGACTAACTGTGTACGCGGTGGAGATTCCAGAATGAAGTAGGTGGTGGCGACGTTTCCTGTAAGGTAAATACGTGGACCCGACTCCCGTGAGTTGGCATAAGGTGGCTAAAACAGGAGCGATTCTCAGGCCAACGAGGTCATTCCTCTGATCGGACCCTCCTCTTCGATATTATACTTTGATTTTGGATTGATTCAGTGGCCACTTCTATATTTTGATTTTGGGGAGTTAGTCCGAGGTGGGCGGTAACTGCGGCTACGCGTTTCCACCAGCCTGGATAGCAATTGGTATATCTACCCTGGCATTGCCTAGTTGTGCCGTGTCACCTACCATACCGAGCCTTTACTACGAGTTTCTATTTGTGTCGTACCTATGGAGTATCCTCTGGTAGCCTCCCGATCAGGAGGTATTACGGTACTGTATAGACTATTGGCATTTTACGTGTTAAGGTGGAAAATGTAAAGCCTTAACGCTATTTAAAAGTAAGTTTATATTATGAATAGACACTATTATAATAGCGCAATACTACATAGTAAATAGTTTAACGGATCCTTAGGAGATGTAAATCCCGAACATCTCTTGAGTTACTGCACTCATATTTAATTCTGTTAATTTAACTTACATAAGATCTTTTAGTTCTGACTCGAGTGTTTTTGTCTTTTCAAATTCGCTCGGGTCAGTCCGAGCATTTCAGGATCGAAGATTTAAGCTTTGGAGGACGAAGACGAAGAATCCATATTATTATTATTTATAGTATGCACCTCACTCTTTCTATTCCGCTGCATTGTTTGTATTGGTATGTGTAACCCTGATATTTATTGTATAAAGAAGAATTAATTGTTTTGTAACCGTTTATGAACTGTATATTTATTATTATATTTTATCCTTCCGCTGTGAGATTCTATTTTGTTTTATTTCTTCTCTGTTTTTCTTATTTACCCCATAACAATCCTCCCTTGCGTATGCTTTTAATTGGCACGTGTGTCGGTTTAAAGTGTGCGAAAAGGCGGGATGTTACATATGTTGTATTAAAATTTAAATCTTTTAACTCGAATAACTTTTGCATACGAGCTCGGATTGACGCACGGTTTTCTCCGTTGCGTTCGTATCGAAATTCCAGACACTACGACGCTGGTTTGGATGGATTTGGAAACTGTCAAATTTTTGGGTTTAAATCGGATTTAAATTCGATTTAAATTCAAAAGTTGAGTGTTTTAACCCACTCACAACTTCTAAGTTTTCTTATGTTTGTTAAATTGATTTAAGATATGAGTAGAAATTTATTTATGACTGTTTTGCATAATTTATTCATCATCTCAGTTAAATCGCATTTATTTAATTTAACTGTTAATTAATTTCATTACTGCATATAAATTAACAGTTAAGATTTATTTATTTGCATATAAACTGCTAGTTAAACAGTTATTTATTTATTTATTTTTTGAATATAAACTGTTCGTTGATGCCTGTTATATTTTATATGCTCTATTGATGTTTGTTTAAATTGATAATGATTGCAATAAATTAGTTGATGATTGATATTGGGTGAATGGATGATGTGTTCTATATAAACTGCAAGTTATTATGTTTTTTCATTTCATTCGGGATTGCGGTTTGAAATGATATACAACCGCATTTTTATTTTTTAATTGCGGATTAAAATGATAAATATCCGTATCACTTGACCATAGGATAGAAAATTTTATACAGGCACCGCGGTATATATATAAAATTATTTTTGAAATGATTTTTATGGTTTGGATATGATACGGTTTAATAAATATTAAATTTGGATATGATATAAATATATTTTATATATACATATATAGTTAAATTGTTGAATTTAAGCTATGCATAAATCTGTTAAATAAAAATGAATAAGTTGAAAAATGGAATTTGATCATTTATATTATATGATTAAGTACAGGTTTAAGATCTTGTAGATATATATAGAGTTTTAAATGATTCAAATCAATTAAGATTAAAAGATAAATTGGAAATTTAATTGGAATTGAGCTTATTTAAAAATTTTAACTCCCTAAGTCAATGTTAACTTATTAAAATTGGAAATTTTAAAGGTATGATATTTATAACTGGATTTAATGAATAATTCTAGTATAAATAAATGGAAGGAAATATTTAGTGTTAAAAATTTGAGTTTTATTTTAAATGGTTATGGATTTATCATGTAAACCTTTCAAAACATAAATAATAGGAAAATGAATTGTTGATTAGAAATTCCCAACCTTAGTTTTGAAATTCATTAAATACTCAAAGTTTGAAAATATTGAAATCGAAGTGTTTTATTTAAACTGAAAATGAATCTAAAAGTTATGGGTTTAGACTGAATTTAAAGTGAACAAAAATTGTGAAGGCGTGGAAATTATTTACTTTTAAAGAAATTTTAAATTCAACTGTTTTATTTTATATACTTTTGAATATCCAAACCATTTAAGTTTTGAAAGTTATGGTTTTAAAACTATGGATTTCGAAGTTTTATGTTTGAAAGTTAAAATTCAAATATTTGGTTTCGAGGTATTATAAATTTTAAAAGCGGTATGATTTTGAAAAGAAATATACTTGAAATAAAACGATATCATATTGATTTGGGTTTTAAAAGAAAATGATAGCGTATTTATGGGTTTTGAAATGGATAATTTTATTCTGGTTTTAAAGTATAAACTATTTTTAAAAGACCGCGGTGTTATAATGACGTTTGGTTGTTGAAGAGACCGGGATCGGAAGTTGTCATACTCTCTGCCAACTCTGAATACCACTTTAAAAACTGTGTACGCGGTGGAGATTCCAGAATGAAGTATGTTGGTGGTGGCGTTTCCTGTAAGGTAAATACGTGGACCCAACTCCCGTGAGTTGGCATAAGGTGGCTAAAGCAGGAGCGATTGACGGGTTAATAAGGTAGCACCTTTGATCGAACACATCCCTTCGATATTATACTTTGACTCTTGGATTGATTCGGTGGCCACTTTTGATTTTTTTTATTGGGGGTGTGGCTCGAGGTGGGCGGTAGCTGTGGCTATGCGTTACCACCGACCCGAAAGCGTAATTGGTATATCTACCCCAGCATTGCCTAGTTGTGCCGTGTCACCTACCCTAGCGCGCCTTATACGATTTTGGTTTTGTACCATACCTATGGAGTGCCCTCTGACGACGCCCAGTACGGGGGAGATTACGGTACTGTATAGACTATGAGAATATATAAATGTGTTAAGGTGGAAAACGTAAAGCCTTAATGCTATTTAAAAGTAAGTTTATTTTACAATTATACACTATTATAATAGCGAAATATACTATATAGTAAATAGTTTAACGGATCCTTAGGAGATGTAAATCCCGAGCATCTCTTGAGTTACTGCACTCATATTTATTTCTGTTAATTTAACTCACATAAGATCTTTTGGTTCTGACTCGAGTGTTTTTGTCTTTTCAAATTCGCTCGGGTCAGTCCGAGCATTTCAGGATTTGAAGATTTTATTCTGGAGGACGAAGACGAAGATTTGTAGTATTACTACCTACTATATTATTCCACTACACTATTTAATTCCGCTGCATTGATATTTATTGGTATGTGAACTCTGATATTTATTGTATAAAGAAGAATCAAATGTTTTGTAAACGGTTTTATGAACTGTATATTTATTATTATATTTAATCCTTCCGCTGTGAGATTCTCTTTTGTTTCCTTTCCCTGCTTTTCTTATTTACCCCATAACAATCCGCCCTTCCGTATGGTTTGAATTGGCACGTGTGTCGATTTAAAGCGTGCGAAAAGGCGGGACGTTACAAATTGGATATGAAATCTGGTGGGATTTGGAATTTAAAAATATTTGGAAAATGATTTTGAAGGTATGAAAGCACTAAACTCTTTTCGATCGCTGGAAAATAATTCCGATGATGATCGCGACTTCATCGGTGTTCATTTTCGAGTTTCCAAGGGAGGAATTGCTACCCGAATGTTTTGAATTGGAAATATTTGCGAAATTGAGTTTGATTTTGAAATAGTTTGATTTTTGATATAGTTGATTTCAAAAATTATTTTGAAATACTTAAGTGATTATTTAAACTCTGGAATCTTATTTAAAAATGGTTATGGAATATTTATAAGTTTAATAACTTATAAGGGTTGAGAAAGGGTGAATAGAATTCAATATCTAATTTGAATCTGGAAATAAATTAAGAATTGAAGATAAGAAAATTGAATTCAGAATGGGATTAAAAATTTGAATCAAATAAATGATGATATGGATTCCAATGAAATTGAAATACAAATAAATGAAATTGAAAACTAAATGTTGAAATTCATTTCGAATTTGTATGTAAATAGAACTGGAATTGGAATGGAACATTGGAATCAATTTAAAATAGTGTTTAGCAAAGTGAAATTGTGTAATTTGTCCAAAGAAGTAAAAGTTTAGAAATGAACCTTTGTTTGAGATAAGAAAAATAAAATTCAATATTCAAAGTTTGAAGATAAATTGAATTTAAGTAGAATTGAAAATGAAAATTTGGATAAGAGTTGGAAATAAAAGTATTGAGATTTGAAATTAATTAGTAGATTGAAGCAAGTTGAATTTATTTGGAATTGGGACACAATTTGAACAAAAGAGGATATAAAGGCTTAAGAAATGAAGTGAAAATAGCATAAGAAGTATATAAAATACTTATATTGAACTTAAGAAATGAATAGTGGAATTCTTATGGTAAATTTGGAATTGAAAAATATACTAAGTATTTTAATTAAGTATATTAATGTGTGGGAAATGAAAATTTTGGATAGAAATCAACATAAATGTGAATAAAAGAGAATTGGTATAGCTAATAATCAATTGGAATAAATATATAGGATGTACATATATTATTTTATTCCCATAGCGATTCGATCCAGAATTCGAGCACAGAATTTCGAGATAGTTATATCGATCCGAGTTGAGATTTTTCACTCGATTTTCGACGGCGAACCCTGGATATGGATTTTTGGTTGATTCTGGAAATTCTCTATCATAGTTTACGGCTATGCAAGGAGAATGATGACTTCTGATCAAGAAACCAGATCTGAGTCTGCACTAGGAAGTCGGGTGGACGATACTAGTTCGAAAATGAAATTGTGTGATCGAGTGAGTGATCGAATTTGATATTGTGTATGGATAATATATGGACATCATACGGACTTGAATGAAATATATGTTGAAACTTTTGTACAAAAGTGCAAAATGATTTTGAATGTTGTAATTGGACATTGTTGCTAAGTAGAATATACATGTGTTTTAAATGGCAAAGGATAAATTAGGATTTTTGATGATAAATTGAATTGCTCGGCAAAAAGGTATATATTTAAATTTTTGCATGAAATTTGATGATTTTCTAGACTAGCCGCTTGGCCTTTTGTTTTCTTTTTGAAATCTGGGGGCCTGTAATGGCATTTTATAGTCGTATCGAGCTAGCCGCGCAAAGGAGACACTAGCGAAATTTTTCAAAATTTAAAGAGTTAGAATTTTTTTGAGAAATTTGGATTTAAATTTAAATTTGAATTGTTGAGAAAATAATATTGTTTGGAACTTATAGTTGAGGTTGGAAAGTTAGTAAGAATGATAGGGTCTTTAACAAAAAATTGTTTTGGAAAATAGTAAACGAGTTGCGGAACATTCTTCTTAACTAGTAATTTCAGGACGAAATTCTTTAAGGGGAGAAGAATGCGACGACCTGAAAATTTTGAACATTTGAAATTGAAATATTTAATCGATTTTAAATTTTTGAAAGTTAGTTTAACTTGAATTTCAAATATCACAATCTATTTGGCAATTAAATTTTCGAATTTAATTATTGAAAATTGGGTAAAATATTTAATCTTGATTTTTAAGCTGATTAAAAATATTTCGAAGGCTAGTAAAATTCATATTGACAATATTAAAGATAATAGAACTTTTAAAACTTGAATTTAAAACTGTTTTGTTTAGTTTGAAATTTTATCGTTTAGATCGATATTTCAAAATTGCCTTTCGAGGCATAGTCTCGGATTTCGACGAAACCAGTTCCATTGGATCCGTAATATTGTATTATCATCGAATTTCAATTTTCATAGCATTCAGATTTGTTGGGTGATCGTACGGTTGATAAACGCGCTGAATTTATATCGAAAATTTGATATAAAAAACTGGGTCCAAAAAGCTATCTTCTCTATACGATCTGGTTAGGCCTCGAAACCTTTCCATTTCGTTTGGAATAGGGGTTTAACATTATAAACGCCTAGCGGCATGCCTCGATAAGAGATCGAAAATTTAAGTTGTATTATTGAGATGATTTGAATTTGAATTTAAATTGAATACATATATATATATATATGTATATGTGTATATATATATATTCAAATTCAATCGACAAATTTAACATGTTTCAGCACTTGAAAACACGTGTCTATTACCTTCTTTAATCTTACTCCAGATGTCGCTCTTGTTTTTTTCATTCTTTAAAAAAAGAGATCTGAAACAAATTAAAACACAAAATGTAAACAAGATCGAAAAAATTTATATACAACGGTTTCAAAAATTTTAATGGTGCGTTCTCTTTTTATTCTCGAAATCAAATCGAGTCGTATTCGTTCTTCGACAGAAGTAAATCGAATTCAAAACTCGCGCAAACGTGAATCCAATTCAAAATCTCATGCCCTAGCTTCCTCATCTTCAATTAATCGCGACTGTTTAGATCTCAATATGCCAAACCCTAGTTTCGTTCTCCACGATTTTAGGCAAAGCTTATTCTTCTACAAGTATTGCTCGCCTCTAAAACCTGAATAGAAGAACCATTGATGTTTTGGCATCTCGTATGCACGATCTCGTTAAATTCGAGGCCCTCGAGCTCGGTAATGCGGCGAGGGTTTCGCTATGGCGAGGCATGACCGGTCGTCGACGGACTCGGTGATGGCACATGCGTGGCAGGTCGCAATTTTGCTGTTGGCTCTGGC
The DNA here is from genome assembly GCA_030765085.1 of Allium cepa. Lineage (NCBI taxonomy): Eukaryota > Viridiplantae > Streptophyta > Magnoliopsida > Asparagales > Amaryllidaceae > Allium > Allium cepa. Next base: position 82,799,148 of record CM060931.1, on the reverse strand, counting down.
AGTGATGTCGACTCATTAGTGAGGTAATAAATTATTAGTTTATTTTCGAAATTTAAAATCGAATATATATGTATTAAAAATAATTTACAGCGAAGAAAATTTTCATTTTCTATTAAATAGCTTTTAAAAATGTTCAAGTTAATCTTAATTTAAAAAATATGTAAAAATACACATGTGCATTTCAATACTTAGATAAACAGAACATTTTATGTAGACGAGATTTTTACAGTAAGTTGTATAAAGCACATTTTTTTTCTTTAATATATATACATGAGAATATCATATATATATATATATATACATACAGTAAAACATATATTATTTTAGATTTGTGGAAAAATCTGAGATTATATACAAATTAGAGTTTTATGAGATCTAAATAGATTTTTTTATAAGTATATGTATATTGTTTCAATAAATTTATTTAATTTATTTTGGTTACTAGTTTATCTTAAAAATAATGGATTGTGGAAATTTACTTGTTTTAATTGCTTATTTACATTATTTAAGTTAATAAATATAATTTATCAGAAGAAATAGTTTAAACCAAATCATTAGTCAATTAAATTTTAAAATGGTAATTAACTGTTTGACTTTCTCGAATATTAATAAATTGTATAAATATTTATACAAGGTAAGAAATCGAGAAAACAAGACGAGATGGAAATGGATTGCAAAACAAAATCAAAGGTGAGATCTTCTCACTCAATTGAAATACATAGAATTTAAATTATTGATTGGTTGTTTGGATGTGATAGTATATATGATAGTGTGTGTGTGTGTATATATGTATTGGAGTGATTGATTTCCTGCATTATATAGCGGATGAGTCCCTATACACCCCGCATAATAGCGGATGACCCTTTATACTGCGATATCCTACCTTGAAGCGGGATTGGTATTTTAAATTATTGTGCTAACATCTGTGGATGTAGGGAAACAGGTTGGAGGGATCCAACTGAATTCCTCAAATGTGTGAATTTATTTCATATATTGTGATATGATTTATTGATAATCTATGATTGATTATATTGGTAATTGGAATATTGAAGGCCATGGTTTGGCCGAATATCTTCTGGTATTTTTAAAATACCAGAAATATAAAAATTAAATTTTTGAAAGAAAATTAATGTAGAGAATTTTATAACTTTAGAGAATCTGATAAATTAAAAGAAGGAATTTGAAAAAGGATAAAAGTTGATTCTTGAAATCCTATTGAATAAATTCCAAGCATGGGGAAAAAGATTTATTTTAACAAATGGAAATAAATGGATTTTGAGAACTTAAGTAGTATTGGTTAAAAGTTGAAGAATTTGTTAAAAATTTGGATTTTAAATGGTTTGGGAGAAGTAAAGGGTAGAATTTTGAATGAAATGGATATTTCAGTTTAAATAAGATTTTAAACCATAAATAAGAAGTAAATATGGAGTTGATGGGTTTTGGAATAAAATTGGAAGTAGAAAGAATTTATTTTAAAATGGAGTTGATTTTGGGAATCGATTTGAAAATGGATTAAATGTTTGAAATTATGTTTTAAAAGAAGAATGAGACTTTGAAATTTAGAAACGAGGTTTATAAATAAAGTGAAATATTTATCTGAGGAAAATTTGGAAGTGTAAATTTAGGATGGGAACTTTTTAAAGAAATGAGTAATTTGTTTTAAAAATAAATAGTGGTTTATTTTTAAAGGTGTGAAAGAAAAGTGTATTTTCCTTAAAAGCCAAGTACGTTTTCAAAATAGAATTTTATGTATAAGTTGGAAGTTTTAAAGTTATTTTAAAAGAATGTTTGAGTAATTATTTATTTAAGTTGTTTAGAATTTAAAGATAAATATTTATTAAATTAGTTATATTAGCAATAATTTTAAAAGGCTAATTGGTATTATCATTTTAAAAGATAATTAGTAATATTTATATTTTGTAAAGTAGTCTCATTTTAAATATTGTTTGGCTAAAGTTTTTATTGGGAAAACTTGTATAAAATTCATTAACTTTATTTTTAATTTGTTTGGCTTAAGTTTTATGAAAAATTATTATTAAATTTCATAAATGGTATTTTAAACAAAGTGTTTTAAATAGTTTTTATTTTAAGTATTTTAAACTATATATTTTTAGATAAAGTGATTTAAATTATTTAAAAAATCCAAAGCACTTGGTCTTGGCAAATTTTCAGTGGAAATAAACAATGTTTGGAAATTTATTCCGTGGGAGGAAAGTGATTTGAAAATTGTTTTCAAAGGGTTGAAGTGTGAAAATATATCTTTCGAAGATATTTTGAATTAAACAATTCGGGAAATTGTTAAGGCTTGATGGTTGTTGTGAATGTTGCTTGATAGTTAAATAACCGACCATCAATATAAAAAATTTATGAAATTATTAAGGCTTGATGGTTGGTGTGAATGTTGTTTGATAGTTAAATAACCGACTATAATATTAGCCTTTAAGACGGCACTTGAGTTTGTTTTTAAAAATAAGCGCTCATTATTCGGTTAAGCCGGGAGAGGACATTAAGTCATAAAACCCACTCCAAAATAATGATACGACGAAATGAGATTGCATTTGAAGATGGTGGTTAAAGATCGGGTATTTATGAAAATGAAAGGATTACCTGTCGAATGTCTCTGTACCGAGTTGCTTCGGTATAGAGATTTATATTACCCTATGTGATGGGTGTGAGAAATGCGGATTACGGATCTTCAGGCTAAGATTAACACTAGAGGGGCGGGGGGGGGGGGGGGGGGTGAATAGTGTTAATAAAGAATTACTAAATCTTTTTAATTTATGTTAATTTAGACACAAAAGTATGCAAAATACAGACATAGATATGATCACAGAAACAATCACATATGCAGAAATAAAATAAAAGCAGTTAAGGAAAGAACACACCAGATTTTATACTGGTTCGGAGTTATCCTACATCCAGTCCCGCAACATAAGTACAGATTTCCTTTCAAAAGCAATTGTACAATTACACCCTCGGTTTCAAGGCTACGAGGTACAACCTCCAGAATTTCGATCCTCTTGGTAGAGATACTTGATTTCCAGGCCACAAGTTTACCCAATTGATTTACCAAGGCTACAGTCACACCTTTTCTCTTTTGATTGATTTCCAAGGCAACAATCACACTTTTCTCGCTTAATAAATTACAAAGAAGTCTAAAACTCTGAATAGCACCGAGAATCTTGTAGAGATGGTGATAGAGAATCAAACTAGAAGTAATCGAGTATGATTCAATATTGATTTCGGCAGAGTAATGATAAGAATATGTATTAAGAAATGAGGAAGAAGAAGAGGAGTGAAAACCAGAAATTATGATTATAAATTCATTGAAACTGACCCCTATTTATAGAAGAACAACAGCCATGACCATTCATGAAGACTTATGGAGAATAGACACTTCTTTTGAAATTTGAATTTTTGAATCAAACTGTCACCATGTCGACATGGTCATGCTAGGAATATCGACATCCCAAAGAATTTTTTGGTGTTTTTGGTTTTCTTTGAAAATAACCTTTTTCTTATATAAAAACTATTTTAAACTTTATAAATATACTTGACTATAGTTAAAATTCATAAGTAAATATAAAGAATAATATATATAGATTTTAACTCTAATTTTATATTTAAATCTAAGTATAAATATTTAAAAGTTAAATATATTATTTAAAAAGATAGTTTAAAATCAGGAGTAACTTGACTTTGAAAATGAAGATGTTTTTTATGCTAAAATTATTTAAAATCAGGATCGAGGGTTTTGAATCTTTTAAAAGGAAATTTTTGAAAACATTTTGAAAACAGGATATAATTTTTTGAAAAATCATTTTGAATAAAAGTTAGCGGATACAAAACAATGTTCCACTAGATTTTTCGTAGGTTCCATCCTACTTAGGGTTCCATCCCTTTAACGGGCTCGAAGTGGATTCCATTCCACGAATAAATTGGATTTTAAGATGCTAGTGCTTTTCTACGAGTTTTAACAAAAATTCCTGATAATAATAAAAAATACTTATCCTTGAAATCTTGAACTCTTGATAGTCTCGATACTCATGAGTCTTCTATCTTGATATTTTATCTTGATATCTTGAATCTCTATACTGTACAGTCTTCATTCTTAGTACCTACATGGTTAAATCCTGCATATACATATATATCTAAACTTATAATGTTAGTATTTATATTTGTAATCTATTCTAAGGTTGTTGTCGTCAAAACCATCATCTCACGGACTAACAATCTCCCCCTTTTTGATGATGACAACCTTTGTTTATAAAATATTATTTCTATCCTAATAACTCCCCCTAAAACTAACAACTCCCCCTTAATCTGTACCTAACTATCCTATTTTATATTTCTCCCCCTTTGTCATCAACAAAAACTTTATCTAAACTAGATAACTCCAAACTATATAACTCCCTCTAAAACTATTACTCTATGACATGTGATTATAATAATAGTGTTATCATAAATAATCAACACTTAAGTTTAATACTAAAACATAGTCCTAAATTATTAACTATCCTAACTATGAATTCACAATAATACTTATAATAAAAGCACATATAAGAACACGAGTTATTTATTACGTATATGGTTGTATTTACATTTGCGTTTGAAAACATAAAAACACAAACAACAACGGAATGAAAGAGACGAAACTAATGTGTGTTTCTAAACATAGGAGATATATGAATCGAACAGTTTGGATAGTGGAAACATAAATTTCCACGTTGTTCGACAAGATTCCCATTTTTGTCGAAACACACTTCTCCAACACACACAACTTGGTCTCATCCTCCTCATGTGCTTCTTTCATGGGTTCTTCTTCTTCTTCTTCGTCGTTGGCCTCTTGTTCTTGATTGAGTGAAGAGTCTTCATCGATCAAGATAGGGTTGGCCAGGTTGTTCATTAGGAATTTTTGCAAATTCCTAAGAATCTTGCCTTTCCTTTCCTGCTCCTTTGTCATACGAAGTTGAGTTACATGAATTTCAGTTAACATCTGAAGTACATCAATCATAGACTCCTCTGTTTTCGTTACACAAGCAAGAGTAGTGCATTCGAATGGACCAGAAGTAGGAGAGGGAAATGAGAAAGTTGATTTTATGCTTGATTTTGAGGATGAAGCCATGATTTTATTTATTTCAGAAGAGGGAATGAAGAGAAAACAGAGAGAATGAATGAAAAGTCAAAATTAAGAAGAATATATAACTAAATTTTTGAATTTTGGTGGGAAAATTTTAAAAAAAATAAAAAACGTTATATGTCGACATGTATACCTAGGAGATGTCGACATGGTCTTTTTAAAATTTAATTCTTTGTTTTATTTTGATACCAATTGTTAATTATACTTGTTATTTATATTTTATATTTCAGTTATAGGACAAATTCCTAATTCTCTTCTTAATTTAGTAAATATTGATTCATTTAATGGTTTTGTTAAGATATCAGCAATTTGATTTTCAGAATTGATATAATCGAGAGTAACTACTTCCTTGCTTATATTATCTCTAAGAAAATGATGTCTGATATCAATATGTTTAGTTCGAGCATGTTGAGTAGTATTTTTGGATAAATTTATCGCACTCGTATTGTCACAATAAATTGGAGATTTTGAGAAATTTAAACCAAAATGTTTTAAGGTTTGTTGCATATATATATTACTTGAGAATAAGCCAAAGAAGCAGAAATATACTCTGCTTCAGTTGTTGATAAAGAAACCGTGTTTTGCTTTTTACTAAGCCAAGAAATCAGAGAATGCCCCAAAAAGTGACAAGTCCCACTTGTACTTTTTCGGTCTGATTTACAACCAGCATAATCAACATCACAGTAAGATATTAAGTCAAAAGAATCATTTTTAGGGTAGAATAAACCATAATCAGACGTGTGTTTAACATATCTTATGATTCGTTTCATGGCTTTTAAGTGAGTCACTTTAGGTTGGGATTGATATCTGGCACAGAGACAGACACTATGCATTATATCAGGTCTACTAGTAGTAATATAGAGTAATGAGCCAATCATTCCTCTATATAATTTTTGATCTCATTTTTCAAGAGATCTTCTTTACTAAGGTGCTCATTGGTTGCCATGGGAGTGGGTTTTCCACTCGCAGCGGTCAAACCAAATTTACTAATGTAACAACCTATATATCTGTACCATTTAAATTGACGATATTCCAACTTGTCAACTTAAATAATACAAAACACGAATCATTAATGGAGTGTATATATATAAATGAGAATCATCATAGAATCACAGAAATAACATCACAGAATAGTGCAGCGGAAATAGAACATAGTCATAAGAGTAGTTCATGAAGCTACCGATAAATACAACAATGTCTCAGATAAAATAAAATAGAACAACATAGATGTCCAAATAGTTTGAATAGAAAGAACAATACTGATAAGATAAGATAATGATAGTCTTCGGTCTTCAGCTCCAAGAAGAAACAGCAACATCAATCCTCAATCTGATCTGAGCATATGCACAACAAACACTCGAATCAGGACATATATTCTTATACAGATAATATGGTTCAAATTCAAATAACAATAACTCAAAGATGAATGGAATAACATCTTTAAGGATCCGTTAAACTATTCATACATAATAGTGTACGATACATAGATAATGTCTAATAGTAAAGTAAAATATCAAAATAGTGTTAAGGCGTTGCCATTGTCCCCATTAACACATTTATATAGCATTATAGTCTATACAGCACTGTAAACTCCACCGTATACTAGTGGGATATCAGAGAGTACTCCATAGGAATAATACAAAAAAAATCGTAGTGGTCGCGTATATGGGAATACAAGTATGACAAGGCACATGAGGCAATACCCAAGGTAGTGAAACTACCATTTGCCTGATCCGGACTGGTGAGAACGCATCACCGCAACGATCGCAACATCGCGAAACAACACTCCAAATTCAAGGGTGCGCACCAATCAATCACAAAAGTAAATGAGTAGTTTACGAAGAAGTGTGTTCGCTCGAGGTAGCTAACCCCATTTGGCCCGGCACGGCTCCTGTTTTAGTCATTTCCAATTTGACACAAGTGTCAAGGCTATCCATTATTGTTCACTTTCTTCAATCATCAACGTTCGCCAATCCAACCACTTCATTCTGGACCACACTCCGCGTATAGTTATTAAAGTGGTTTTCGGTTTAGACAGTGAGAATGTCCCTAACCGATTCCGGTTCCTTTAATAACCTTCGTAATTAATTTACCGATTGGTCGCTTATTATATTTCAAAACCAATTAAATTTCAATTTCAATTATAATTCGTAAATCAACATTTCGTTAGTCATTCTAAATCAAGTTCCAAAATTTACATTTCATAAATTCACAATTTCATTTCAAAACTTCTATAATTCAATTTCAAAGTTCAGTTTAAACAATTCAAATATTCATTTAATTTCGTATATAAGTTCATTCCATAATCATTTAAACTTAATTTAACGCTCAAATCGATTTAAACTCATTTATCGATTTCATTTGATATTCATTAATTTAATTATCATTAAAACAATTTCCGTTCAATTTCTAATTCATTAAATTTACTTCTTAAGTTCAACTTCATTATCAAAGCTTGCAAATTTAATTTAAATTAAATTTTTCGAATCCAATTCTTTAAATCTCAAGTCTTTCATTTGTTTCGATAAACGCATTTAATTTCTTGTTAAAGAAATTCAACTTCATTTATTTATTTCCTTAGTTACAAATTTCAAAACTCAAATTAAATAAACTTAGTTCCACTTATTCAAAATTACAACTTCTCTTAATAAGAAAATTCAATTCAATTTAATTATTAAATAATTCAATCTCGTTAATTTATCAAATAATTTCAAATCTTAATTATCACTAATTCCCAACTTAATTATTAATAATTTTTAATAATTTTAAAAACTTAATTATTAATAATTTCAAACTTAATTGTTAATGATTTCTAATAATTAATAATAATTCCAAATTAATTATTACTGATTCAAAACTTAATTATTTATTTATTTCAAAACTCCATTATTAATAATTCTAAAACTTAATTATCAAAAATTTCAAAGCTTGATTTTAGTAATTTCAACTTCGTTCCAAACTTAATTATTAATAAATTTCAAGACTTGATTATTAATAATTCCAAATTTAATTATTACTAATTTAAAACTTAATTATTAATAATTTCAAATTTAATTATCAATTAATTCTAATTTAATTTACATAATTAAGTTTTAATCAATATTTTTTTGTCAATTATGACCTTCATATTTGTTTCAAACTTAAATATTCAAATTTACAATTCATTCGAATTTAAATTCCAATTTTTATTCAAAACCTTGTTATTAGTCAAATAAAACTTTATTTTATTTTAAATCAAAACATTGACCAATCGGTTTTAATTTAATTTTCTATCCTAAGTCAAAGTTATTTGGGTATCTATCATTTCAACCCGATTCCATTTCAATTCATAATCAAAACATACAAAAGGAACTTGCAGTGTAATAGCTGGGATGGTGTCAAAGTAAATAAACAAGCAATAACATCCATTCACAACAATTTAACAATTTATTTAAATAATCCCGAAATAATCGTATTAATTTACATTTGTTGTTGTTGTAAATTAATATAATTATTTCTAGAATCTGCACTATCATTTCATGTAGATTAAAGATTATTACATTACGGTTTTTCACTTGTCGTTCAATTTCTATTTCGAATTTACACTAAACAATTAATCCGATATACGTTAAATGGTACAAAGTGAAATTAACCAATTTCTACGTCAATTTAATTAACAATTAAAGTGTCAAGTTTAACTAATCAGTATTCAACATATGAAGGGGTCAAGTTTAACAAATCAAAGTTCGACGTATATAATCCGATTTAAATTGGTTAACTATCCTATACAAATTTACTTGCAAATTATTTGTCACTTAACAATATCAATTAACATCCAATTCAACATCACATAACAATCATTCATCAATTCAAACTAGCATAAGAAATATAGTCATGAAAATTAGTTCACTTTTCGTGGATAAAGAAATGAACCCAAAGCAAGAAGAAGCACGAAAAGAAATCGGTACACACGAACAATGAACACTACAAATATCGAAAAATGAGACGATATTAATTTAAGTGAATAGTTCATACATAACTATAAAATTATATAAATGCGCTTATCAACGACGGAGAAAAAGAGAAAGCTGAGAAATTTGGCGTTGCTGCAAATGAAACTCAACCGGTTGCTGCAACGGCAAAAAGAAAATGGTAATCGGCAACCAAATATATACACACGGCATATATATTCTTCAACCAATTAAGAAAACAACAGTAGTATTTCCACCCTCAACATGAAGCAAAACTGTTCACTACAAAGTTTCTTCCCCTTTCTTTTTTTTATTAAACCAAACTGTTACATCCTTTTTTTTTCAAATGGAAGTGCGCAACCAGCATAGTGTTCGGCCAACTCAAGGTGGCTCGGGTTCGGCATCGGCACGGGATGACGTGGTTCACTGGTGGTGGAGGGATGTGGGCTGGGCGTGAGGCTCGGTTTTGGTCGAGGATTGGTGTGCGTGGTAGGAGGGAGACGGAGCGTGCTGGAGTGGCGCAGGCGAGAGTCAGGGGCGGTGTAACTGGATGAGGTGGAGCTTGCGGGTGGGAAAGGGGTTCAAGCGTGCACGTTTCGGTGGTGGGAGGCGAACGGAGGCTGGGGAGGTCGTGGCGAAGGTGTTGGGGCAGTGGTTGGCGTGTGACTGGAGAGGGTTGTTCGTCTAGTGGGGAGGGGAAGGGCGAGGTTGAGCTAGACGGTGGCTCGGAGGGACGGGTTGGGAAAGTGTGTGGGTGCGTCTCAGGAGGTGAGAAGCATGGCTGTGTTGCATGCTTTCATTTTTTTATAGTGAAAGAAAAAGGGAACAAAATAGGAAGAAAGAGTGAGAGAGTAGAGAAGGAGGACAGTGATATTACCTGGCAATAGAAGTGAATAGATTACGTTTTGTTTCTCCTTAAATTTCCAAAACTAGTTGCATTTAATTACTACTTTGGATTTCCAAACGCCAACCCAATTTCCTAAGCTACAACTGTTATCAACCAACTACTCAATTCAATACATCCAGTAAATATCTTAATTCCATATTTAAATGGATACGGGTTGCAAATTTGGGCTGGATATGGTTAACCGTTCCTTTCGGAACAGTTAAATTTAATAGGACGATTTCCTTCGAACTCCAATTCGCGCAAATAAATATATCGTTATGATCAGTACGACGATGCGCTTCCAACAGTATGCAGATTATTGCGATACGATGGTTTTATAAAAATGTAAATTACGCCGCTTAAATTGTACGATTTGTATAACAATTTAAATGGAGCAGGTGATTTCAGTTTTAGACGAAACGAACTATATGATCTTTATCAATTTTACAACATTACTGTGTAAAAATATTTGGATTTGAAAGATAAATTTTACGCAGCTTTATATGTACTGATATACAGTAAAACGCGAACGAAGTTTACTGTAATAATTTTCGATGAAACTTTTTCTATGCTCATATCTAACTGGACGTATCTCATAAATAAAGTTTGGACTTATATTGAGATTGTTTATAAATTTTAAAATTTTTATACTAAAACGATGGATTTTAAAATTTCAATTGGGCTGAGAAATTATGGTCGTTACAATCTCCACCACTTAAAATTTTTCGTCCTCGAAAAGGAACGAGACGAGTGAACTAAGAGTGAAGTAAGCAGGAAAGTCAAGATAGATTTAGGAAATTTGAATTATACCCGAAATTAGTAATTTGGGGTTTGAATCCCGAATACTATCCTCAGTCTCCCATGTGCAATCTCGCTCATCTGCACTCCACTGTACTTTGACGAGATTTACCGACTTCCTTCTGAGTTGCTTTGTCTCACGATCAACTATCCGAAACGGCTTTCGCTCAATAGTCAAATCAGGCTCAATAACAATCTCTTCCAACTAAGCAGTAAGGATGGTCATCGATGGATCGTGTACAACTTTGCGCAGATGTGAGACGTGGAACACGTTGTGTACACCTATGAACTTCTCTGGTAATTCAACTCTATATGCCAATGTTCCAACTCTTTCTGTAATCTCAAATGGACCAACAAATCTGGGAACTAGCTTCCCTTTCCTTCCAAATCGAACAATATTCTTCAAAGGCGACACTTTCAGAAATACTTTGTCTCCTACACTGAATTCGAAATCTCTTCTCCTTCTGTCAGCGTAGCTCTTCTGCCTATCCTGTGCCGTCTTTATCTTCTTCCTGATTTCTTCAACTTTTTAAGAAGCTACCATAATTATTTCTGGACTAAGCACTAATCGATCACCATACTCTATCCAACAAGCTGGTGATTTGCACGGCCGTCCATATAAGGCTTCGAACGGTGCCATACCAATGCTTGCCTGTTTATTAAAGATGATTAATTCAAATTCAAATATAGTTATTCAAATTTGAAATTCAATATCTTTACTTGGTAAATATTATTATAAGTGAATTCGACCAAGTGAAGATGGTCTTCCCAGGATCCACCAAAGTCAATAATACAAGCTCGGAGAAGGTCTTCGAAAATCTGATTCACCCTCTCAGTTTGGTCGTCTGTCTGAGGATGATAAGCCTTGCTCAGATTCAGTTTAGTGCCCAAAGTATCCTGAAATGCTTTCCAGAATTTACTGGTGAAAATAGGATCTCGATCGCATACGATACTGGATGGAACACCATGAAGTTTAACAACTTCTCTCATGTATATCTCGGCCAAACTCGAAGCAGTACGAGTGGACTTGACTGGAATAAAGTGGGCGGATTTCATCAATCTATCGACAATCACCCAGATGCTTTCGTTACCCTTCTAGTCCTTGGCAGCCCATCAATAAATTCCATAGAAATCTGCTCCCACTTCCATCCTGGAATCTCTAATGGTTGAAGCAAACCAGCTGTCTTTCTATGATCAGCTTTAACTTGGTGGCAAGTTGTGCATCTGCTAACATACGTAGAGATATCGCGTTTCATCCCACTCCACCAATACAGCTTCTTCATATTCTGGTACATTTTAGTGACACCGGGATGAAATGAAAGTGAAGAGTTATGGTTTCCTTTCAGCACTTCCTGTCTAAGACCATCAACATTAGGAACACAAATGCGATTATCAATCCTCAAGACTCCATTACTATCCACATGTACACCCAATTCATTATCAGCATTTCCAACTCTTTCGAGAACTATTTCTTTGATGCGATAAAGCAAAGTGTCTTCTTATTGTTTGGCTATAATACGATCCATAAGAGATGGGGAGACGGAAATCTGGAATAACATTCCTTCAACAAGATTACAACATGCCATCGCTTGGTTTCTGCTCAAAGCATCGGCTACGGCATTTGCTTTCCCTGGAGTGTAATTAATATCAAGATCATATGCAGCTAAGAATTCGAGCCATCGGACTTGTCTCTGATTCAAATCCTTTTGTGAGAAGATATATCTCAATGACTTGTGGTCAGTGAATAACTCGAATTTGGTTCCCAATAGATAGTGCGTCCATAGCTTAAGAGCAAATACAACCGCAAGAAGCTCTAAATCGTGAGTTGCATAATTTGCTTCGTGGGTCTTTAACTATCGACCCCATATGCAATAACCTTTCCTTTCTGCATTAAGACTGCTCCAAGACCATCACGACATGCATCTGTATAGACGGTCAATCCTTCGCTACCATCAATAACTGTAAGAATTGGGGCAGATGTCAACCTTCGCTTCATCTCATTGAAAGCTGCTTCGCAATTTTAACTCCAAATAAATTTCACATTCTTTCTGGTCAGTGCGGTAAGTGGGGCAGCAATACGAGCAAAGTTTTCTATGAATCTGCGATAACAGCCAGCCAAGCCCAAGAAACTGCGGATATCTGTAGGAGTTTTGGGAGTCTCCCAATCCTGCAAATTTCAAGGATTCGAATTTAGATATTGATAAGTTGTTTAGATAGAATTGACAAGTAAAGATAGAACTTACATTGATTACGACGATCTTAGCTGGATCGACCGAAATCCCATTCTCCGAAACAATATGGCTAAGAAAACGAACTTCATCTCTCCAAAAGTGGCATTTCGAAAACTTGGCTTTAAGCTGATGTCTGCGAAGAGTTTCAAGAAAAAAAGCCAAATGTGACCTATGCTCCTTCTCATCTTTGGAGAAGACGAGAATATCATCTATGAAAACAAGAACGAACTTGTTAAGAACATCCCGAAAAACTCTATTCATCAAATCGACGAAATAAGCTGGAGCATTACTGAGGCCGAACGGCATAACTAGCCATTCATAGAAACCATTTTCTGTGCGGAATGCTGTTTTAGGAATACTATCCTCAGCGATTTTGAGTTGGTGAAAGCCGGTAGCCAAATCAAGCCGAGAAAAGACTTTAGCTCCATGAAGCTGGTCGAATAGATCGTTGATGCGGGGCATCGGATACCTGTTCTTGTGTGTGAGCTTATTTAGCTCTCTATAGTCCACACACATTCTGAGTGAGCCATCAGATTTGGTGACAAATACAACTGCAGCACCCCATTCTGAATGACTGCGCCGAATCAAGCCTTTAGAAAATAGTTCTTCGATTTGAGCATTCAACTCTGCCTTTTCTTTAGGAGCCATTTTCCTTGGAGGAAGAACTACTGGTCGTGCCCCAGGAATAAGGTCGATGTGGAATTCGATTTTCTACGGAGGTGGTAGAGAATTGACTTCTCCAAATACATCAGAAAAGAATTGGACCACTGGAGTAGAGCTTAGTTCATTTGGATGGGAGTCAAGTGAGAATATAAAACTCCCAGCATATTCTTGAGGTGATTTTCCTTTAATGACTAAAGGTAAGCTCTTGTCGTCAATAAGAGAGACGATTCGAGCTTTGTAAGAGATAACGGCTTCGAAATTTCGCAGCCAATCAATGCCTAATAGAATATCAAATGCCTCGAATCCAAGGACATAGAAATCCCAAGTGAAGCGGTGAATGCCATGCATAAGTGTGACATATTTGCAAACTCTTTTGAGGTTAGCGGGCCCTCCAATAGGGTTAGATACACATAAGGAAATAGACGCAAGAGTGGGTTCCAAACCAAGTTTATCACATAAATCAATAGATTTGAAGCTGTGTGTACCTCCGGTGTCAAGTAGAACACTAGCAGGCAAGGAATGCAACATAAAAGTACTTTGCAAAGTACCTTGATTATCCGGAACTTCCAGGCAGGTGTGGAAAGAGCAAAGACTCCAGATGGTGTACCTCTCTTCTATGTTGGGCAGTCTTTCTTGAAGTGTCCAGGTTGTAAGCAGATATGACACACATCCCTCCTAGTCATCTGTGCTGGTGGTGGAACAGCTGCGCCCTTTGGAGATGGGCAGCTACTAGCATAATGACCTTTTTGGTTGCAGTTGAAGCAAGTAATAGATGATATGTCAATGAGCTTCTTCTGAGAATAGCCAAGCCCGGACTTTTTCTGCCAGTTCTTCTTCTGTTGTGCAAAATTTGGCTTTCTTTTCCCAGTCCGACTAGAGGATGGCTGAGTAGCTAGAACGTTAGTGACTGAAATTCCCTTTGCTTTCCCTCATATCGAAGAGCAAAACCCATCAACTCAGTGAAAGTTCCATGAACATGAGCGGTGAGGAGCTCATAATACTCAGGGCGTGCGCCATGGATGAACTTCTCATTTTTAAGCAGTGGTGTATCAATCAAGCCAGGTCCGAACGTGGATAGTTCGTTGAATTTCCTTTCATACTCAGTGAAGGTCATGTTGCCCTGCTTGAGATCCATAAAAGACCGATAGAGTTGGGCCTTCCCAGCAGCTGGCATCTACTGAGCCATAAAGGAATCCCTAAACTGGGCCCAAGTGATGGTTTCCTCATCAGTACGAGAAATGACTGACTCCCACCAATCCTGTGCAGCATCCTGAAGCTGCCAAGCGGCCAACTTACACTTCTGAGCGTCAGTGATCTCTAAGCAAGTAAAGATCCTCTCCAAACTCTTTAGCCATTGCTGTGCTTCAATGATACTCTAGGAGCCAGTGAATTTGACTCCGCCAAGCTGAGTGTAATCCTTGCTAAGAGTGGAGAATCTGACTGCGGGAGCTGGGGCATATGGTTCGGGAGCGTTTCCCCTACCCCTGCCTCTAACATTTCTTCTGGTAGCCATCCTGGAATACAAAAAGTAATTTTTTTAGAATCAAAGATAGAAATTTATGGAACTTAAAGAAATTCAAATCGAATGAATTCAATAAGAGAATTGAATCAAAGGATATGGATTCTGAAATGATTCTCCTCATTCTAAGGTATGTTTACCTTATCTCTAATGAGCTTTAAACTCCACAGGCTAAGGTTATCAGGAACCAAAGCTTTGATACCAACTGTAAAAACCCGTATATTTGTACCATTTGAATTGACGATATTCCAACTTGTCAACTTAAATAATACAAAACACGAATCATTAATGGAGTGTGTGTGTATATATATATATATATATATATATATATATATAAATGAGAATCATCACAGAATCACAGAAATAACATCACAAAATAGTGCAGCGGAAATACAACATAGTCATAAGAGTAGTTCATGAAGCTACCCATAAACACAACAATGTCTCAGATAAAATAAAATAGAACAACATAGATGTCCAAATAGTCTGAATAGAAAGAACAATACTGATAAGATAAGATAATGATAGTCTTCGGTCTTCAGCTCCAAGTAGAAACAGCAACAACAATCCTCAATCTGATCCGAGCATATGCACAACAAACACTCGAATCAGGACATATATTCTTATACAGATAATATGGTTCAAATTCAAATAACAATAACTCAAAGATGAATGGAATAACATCTTTAAGGATATGTTAAACTATTTATACATAATAGTGTACGATACATAGATAATGTCTAACAGTAAAGTAAAATATCAAAATAGTGTTAAGGCGTTACCATTGCCCCCTTTAACACATTTATATAGCATTATAGTCTATACAGCACTGTAAACTCCACCGTAAACTAGTGGGATATTAGGGAGTACTCCATAGGTATAATACAAAACAAAATCGTAGTGGTCGCATATATGGGAATACAAGTATGACAAGGCACATGAGGCAATACCCAAGGTAGTGAAACTACCATTTGCCTGATCTGGACTGGTGAGAACGCATCGCCGCAACGATCGCAACATCGGGAAACAACACTCCAAATTCAAGGGTGCGCATCAATCAATCACAAAAGTAAATGAGTAGTTCACGAAGAAGTGTGTTCGCTCGAGGTAGCTAACCCTATTTGCCCTGGCACGGCTCCTATTTTAGTCATTTCCAATTTGACACAAGTGTTAAGGCTATTCATTATCGTTCACTTTATTCAATCATCAACGTTCGCCAATCCAACCACTTCATTCTGGAACACACTCCGCGTATGGTTATTAAGGTGGTTTTCGGTTTAGATAGTGAGTATGTCCCTAAATGATTCCAGTTCCTTTAATAACCTTCGTAATTAATTTACCGATTGGTCGCTTAATATATTTCAAAACCAATTAAATTTCAATTTCAATTATAATTCGTAAATCAACATTTCGTTAGTCATTCTAAATCAAGTTCCAAAATTTACATTTCATAAATTCACAATTTCATTTCAAAAATTCTATAATTCAATTTCAAAGTTCAGTTTAAACAATTCAAATATTCATTTAATTTCGTTATAAGTTCATTCCATAATCATTTAAACTTAATTTAACGCTCAAATCGATTTAAACTCATTTATCGATTTCATTCGATATTCATCAATTTAATTATCATTAAAACAATTTCCGTTCAATTTCTAATTCATTAAATTTACTTCTTAAGTTCAAATTCATTATCAAAGCTTACAAATTTAATTTAAATTAAATTTGTCGAATCCGATTCTTTAAATCTCAAGTCTTTCATTTGTTTCGATAAACGCATTTAATTTCTTATTAAAGAAATTCAATTTCATTTATTTATTTCCTTAGTTACAAATTTCAGAACTCAAATTAAAGAAACTTAGTTCCACTTATTCAAAATTACAATTTCTCTTAATAAGAAAATTCAATTCAATTTAATTATTAAATAATTCAACCTCGTTAACTTATCAAAAAATTTCAATTCTTAATTATCACTAATTCCCAACTTAATTATTAATAATTTTAAAAACTTAATTATTAATAATTTCAAACTTAATTATTAATGATTTCAAATAATTAATAATAATTCCAAATTAATTATTACTGATTTCAAAACTTAATTATTTATTTATTTCAAAACTTCATTATTAATGATTCTAAAACTTAATTATCAAAAATTTCAAAGCTTGATTCTAATAATTTCAACTTCGTTCCAAACTTAATTATTAATAAATTTCAAGACTTGATTATTAATAATTCCAAATTTAATTATTACTAATTTAAAACTTAATTATTAATAATTTCAAATTTAATTATCAATTAATTCTAATTTAATTATTACATAATTAAATTTTAATCAATATTTTTTTGTCAATTACGGCGTTCATATTTGTTTCATACTTAAATATTCACATTTACAATTCATTCGAATTTAAATTCCAATTTTTATTCAAAACCTTGTTATTAGTCAAATAAAACTTTATTTTATTTTAAATCAAAAAATTGACCAATCGGTTTTAATTTAATTTTCTATCCTAAGTTAAAGTTATTTGGGTATCTATCATTTCAACCCGATTCCATTTCAATTCACAATCAAAACATACAAAAGGAACTTGCAGTGGATAGCTGGGATGGTGTAAAAGTAAACAAACAAGCAATAGCATCCATTCACAACAATTTAACAATTTATTTAAATAATCCCGAAGTAATCGTATTAATTTACATTTGTTATTGATGTAAATTAATATAATTATTTCTAGAATCTACACTATCATTTCATGTAGATTAAGGATTATTACATTACGGTTTTTCACTTGTCGTTCAATTTCTATTTTGAATTTACACTAATCAATTAATCCGATATATGTTAAATGGTACAAAGTGAAATTAATCAATTTCTACGTCAATTTAATTAACAACTAAAGTGTCAAGTTTAACTAATCAGTATTCAACATATGAAGGGGTCAAGTTTAACAAATCAAAGTTCGACGTATATAATCCGATTTAAATTGGTTAACTATCCTATTCAAATTTACTTGCAAATTATTTGTCACTTAACAATATCAATTAACATCCAATTTAACATCACATAACAATCATTCGTCAATTCAAACAAGCATAAGAAATATAGTCGTGAAAATTAATTCACCTTTCGTGGATAAAGAAATGGACCCAAAGCAAGAAGAAGCACGAAAAGAAATCGGTACACACGAACAACGAACACTGCAAATATCGACAAATGAGACGATATTAATTTAAGTGAACGTTCATATATAATTATAAAATTATATAAATGTGCTTACCAACGATGGAGAAAAAGAGAAAGCTGAGAAATTTGGCGTTGCTGCAAATGAAACTCAACCGGTTGCTGCAACGACAAAAAGAAAATGGTTACTATTAATCGGCAACCAAATATATACACACGGCAAATATATTCTTCAGCCAATTAAGAAAACAACAGTAGTATTTCCACCCTCAACATGAAGCAAAACTGTTCACTACAAAGTTTATTCCCCTTCCTTTTTTTTATTAAACCAAACTGTTACATCCTCTTTTTTTCAAATGGAAGTGCGCAACCAGCACAGTGTTTGGCCAACCCAATGTGGCTCGGGTTCGACATCGGCACGGGATGACGTGGTTCAGTGGTAGTGGAGGGATGTGGGCTGAGCGTGAGGCTTGGTTTTGGTCGAGGATTGGTGTGCGTGGTAGGAGGGAGACGGAGCGCGCTGGAGTGGCGCAGGCGAGAGTCAGGGGCGGTGTGACTGGATGAGGTGGAGCTTGCGGGTGGGAAAGGGGTTCAAGAGCGTGCGTTTCGGTGGTAGGAGGCGAACGGAGGCTGGGGAGGTCGTGGCGAAGGTGTTGGGGCAGTGGTTGGCGTGTGACTGGAGCGGGTTGTTCGTCTAGTGGGGAGGGGAAGGGCGAGGCTGAGCTAGGCGGTGGCTCGTAGGGACGGGTTGGGAAAGTGTGTGGGTGCGTCTCAGGAGGTGAGAAGCATGGCTCTGTTGCATGCTTTCATTTTTGCATAGTGAAAGAAAAAGGGAACAAAATAGGAAGAAAGAGTGAGAGAGTAGAGAAGGAGGACAGTGATATTACCTGGTAATAGAAGTGAATAGATTACGTTTTGTTTCTCCTTAAATTTCCAAAACTAGTTGCATTTAATTACTACTTTTGATTTCCAAACGCCAACCCAATTTCCTAAGCTACAACTGTTATCAACCAACTACTCAATTCAATACATCCAGCAAATATCTTATATCCAGATTTAAATGGATACAGGTTGTAAATTTGGGCTGGATATGGTTAACCGGTCCTTCCGGAACTGTTAAATTTAACGGGACGATTTCCGTCGGACTCCGATTCGCGCAAATAAATATACCGTTATGATCAGTGCGACGATGCGCTTCCAATGGTACGTAGATTATTGCGATACGATGGTTTTATAAAAATACGAATTACGCCGCTTAAATTGTACGATTTGTATAACAATTTAAACGGAGCAGGCGATTTCAGTTTTAGACGAAACGAACTACATAATCTTTATCAGGATAATTTTTACAACATAACTGTGTAAAAACATTTGGATTTGAAAGATAAATTTTACGCAGCTTTATATGGACTGATATATAGTAAAACGCGAACGAATTTTGCTGTAATAATTTTCGACGAAACTTTTTCTATGCTCATATCTAGCTAGACGTATCTCATAAATAAAGTTTGGACTTATATTGAGATCGTTTATAAATTTTAAAATTTTTACACTAAAACGATGGATTTTAAAATTTCAATTGGGCTGAGAAATCAGGGTCCTTACAACTAATTAGGTCTTTACCATATTTTTCTTGACTAACAAAGATACCATTATCTAATTGTTTTATTTGTAATCCTAAAAAGAAATTTAATTCACCCATATGACTCATCTCAAATCCTTTTTTCATTATTTCAGAAAATTCTTTATTCCTTTCAAAATTAGTTGAACAAAAAATGATATCATCTACGTAAACTTGTACTAGTTGAATATCATTTTTATTTCTTTTAATAAAAAGAGTATTATCTACTTTACCAATTTCAAAATTAGATTGCAATAAATAAGATATTAGTCTATCATACCAGGCTCTAGGAACTTGTTTTAGACCATATAGTGCTTTTTTAAGTTTGTAAACATGATTTGGTAATTTATCATTTTCAAAAAGTGGTGGTTGTTCGACATATACTTCTTCTTTTACAAATCCATTTAAAAAGGCGCTTTTAACATCCATTTGAAATAATTTGAAATTATTATGATTTGCGAAAGCAAGTAGAATCCTAATGGCTTATAATCTTGCTACGGGAGCAAAGGTTTCATCAAAATATATTCCTTCTTCTTGACAATTACCTTGAGCGACTAAACGAGCTTTATTTCTAACTACCTCTCCTTGTTCGTTCATTTTATTTTTATAAACCCATTTAGTTCCAATTATAGTTTTATTTTCTGGTCTAGGAACAAGTTCCCAAACGTCATTTCTAGTAAATTGATTTAATTCTTCTTACATAGCCAAAATCCAATAATCATGAGTTGATGCTTCTATTGGATTTTTGGGTTCAATAGTTGATATAAAAGCTACATTACTCATTTGACTTAGTTGATTTCTAGTTTTAACAACAGATTGCATATCTTCCATTATATTTTCTATAGGGTGATCTTTTAAAAGTTTTGTCCTTTTTAAAATTTAACTCTTTGTTTTATTTTGATACCAATTGTTAATTATACTTGTTATTTATATTTTATATTTCAGTTATAGAACAAATTCCTAATTCTCTTCTTAATTTAGTAAATATTGATTCATTTAATGGTTTTGTTAAGATATAAGCAATTTGATTTTCAGAATTGATATAATCGAGAGTAACTACTTTCTTGTTTATATTATCTCTGAGAAAATGATGTTTGATATCAATATGTTTAGTTCGAGCATGTTGAGTAGTATTTTTGGATAAATTTATCGCACTCGTATTGTCACAATAAATTGGAGATTTTGAGAAATTTAAACCAAAATGTTTTAAGGTTTGTTGCATATATATTACTTGAGAATAAGCCAAAGCAGCAGAAATATACTCTGCTTCAGTTGTTGATAAAGAAACCATGTTTTGCTTTTTACTAAGCCAAGAAATCAAAGAATGCCCCAAAAAGTGACAAGTCCCACTTGTACTTTTTCGGTCTGATTTACAACTAGCATAATCAACATCACAGTAAGATATTAAGTCAAAGGAATCATTTTTAGGGTAGAATAAAACATAATCAGACGTGTGTTTAACATATCTTATTATTCGTTTCATGGCTTTTAAGTGAGTCTCTTTAGGTTGGGATTGATATCTGGCACAGAGACAGACACTATGCATTATATCAGGTCTACTAGTAGTAATATAGAGTAATGAGCCAATCATTCCTCTATATAATTTTTGATCTCATTTTTCGAGAGATCTTCTTTACTAAGGTGCTCATTGGTTGCCATGGGAGTGGGTTTTCCACTCACAGTGGTCAAACCAAATTTACTAATGTAACAACCCATATATCTGTACCATTTAAATTGACGATATTCCAACTTGTCAACTTAAATAATACAAAACATGAATCATTAATGGAGTGTATATATATAAATGAGAATCATCATAGAATCACAGAAATAACATCACAGAATAGTGCAGCGGAAATACAACATAGTCATAAGAGTAGTTCATGAAGCTACCGATAAATACAACAATGTCTCAGATAAAATAAAATAGAACAACATAGATGTCCAAATAGTCTGAATAGAAAGAATAATACTGATAAGATAAGATAATGATAGTCTTCGGTCTTCAGCTCCAAGCAGAAACAGCAACAGCAATCCTCAATCTGATCTGAGCATATGCACAACAAACACTCGAATCAGGACATATATTCTTACACAGATAATATGGTTCAAATTCAAATAACAATAACTCAAAGATGAATGGAATAACATCTTTGAGGATCCGTTAAACTATTCATACATAATAGTGTACGATACATAGATAATGTCTAATAGTAAAGTAAAATATCAAAATAGTGTTAAGGCGTTGCCATTGTCCCCATTAACACATTTATATAGCATTATAGTCTATACAGCACTGTAAACTCCACCGTAAACTAGTGGGATATCAGAGAGTACTCCATAGGAATAATACAAAAAAAATCGTAGTGGTCGCGTATATGGGACTACAAGTATGACAAGGCAAATGAGGCAATACCCAAGGTAGTGAAACTATCGTTTGCCTGATCCGGACTGGTGAGAACGCATCACCGCAACGATCGCAACACCGCGAAACAACACTCCAAATTCAAGGGTGCGCACCAATCAATCACAAAAGTAAATGAGTAGTTTACGAAGAAGTGTGTTCGCTCGAGGTAGCTAACCCCATTTGGCCCGGCACGGCTCCTGTTTTAGTCATTTCCAATTTGACACAAGTGTCAAGGCTATCCATTATCGTTCACTTTCTTCAATCATCAACGTTCGCCAATCCAACCACTTCATTCTGGACCACATTCCGCGTATAGTTATGAAAGTGGTTTTTGGTTTAGACAGTGAGTATGTCCCTAACCGATTCTGGTTCCTTTAATAACCTTCGTAATTAATTTACCGATTGGTCGCTTAATATATTTCAAAACCAATTAAATTTCAATTTCAATTATAATTCGTAAATCAACATTTCGTTAGTCATTCTAAATCAAGTTCCAAAATTTATATTTCATAAATTCACAATTTCATTTCAAAACTTCTATAATTCAATTTCAAATTTCAGTTTAAACAATTCAAATATTCATTTAATTTCGTATATAAGTTCATTCCATAATCATTTAAAATTAATTTAATGCTCAAATCGATTTAAAATCATTTATCGATTTCATTAGATATTCATTAATTTAATTATCATTAAAACAATTTCCGTTCAATTTCTAATTCATTAAATTTACTTCTTAAGTTCAACTTCATTATCAAAGCTTACAAATTTAATTTAAATTAAATTTGTCGAATCCAATTCTTTAAATCTCAAGTCTTTCATTTGTTTCGATAAACGCATTTAATTTCTTGTTAAAGAAATTCAATTTCATTTATTTATTTCCTTAGTTACATATTTCAAAACTCAAATTAAATAAACTTAGTTCCACTTATTCAAAATTACAATTTCTCTTAATAAGAAAATTCGATTCAATTTAATTATTAAATAATTCAATCTCGTTAATTTATCAAATAATTTCAAATCTTAATTATCACTAATTCCCAACTTAATTATTAATAATTTTTAATAATTTTAAAAACTTAATTATTAATAATTTCAAACTTAATTATTAATGATTTCAAATAATTAATAATAATTCCAAATTAATTATTACTGATTCAAAACTTAATTATTTATTTATTTCAAAACTTCATTATTAATAATTCTAAAACTTAATTATCAAAAATTTCAAAGCTTGATTTTAGTAATTTCAACTTCGTTCCAAACTTAATTATTAATAAATTTCAAGACTTGATTATTAATAATTCCAAATTTAATTATTACTAATTTCAAACTTAATTATTAATAATTTCAAATTTAATTATCAATTAATTCTAATTTAATTATTACATAATTAAGTTTTAATCAATATTTTTTTGTCAATTATGACCTTCATATTTGTTTCAAAATTAAATATTCACATTTACAATTCATTCGAATTTAAATTCCAATTTTTATTCAAAACCTTGTTATTAGTCAAATAAAACTTTATTTTATTTTAAATCAAAACATTGACCAATCGGTTTTAATTTAATTTTCTATCATAAGTCAAAGTTATTTGGGTATCTATCATTTCAACCCGATTCCATTTCAATTCATAATCAAAACATACAAAGGGAACTTGCAGTGTGATAGCCGGGATGGTGTCAAAGTAAATAAACATGCAATAACATCCATTCACAACAATTTAACAATTTATTTAAATAATCCCGAAATAATCGTATTAATTTACATTTGTTGTTGTTGTAAATTAATATAATTATTTCTAGAATCTGCACTATCATTTCATGTAGATTAAAGATTATTACATTACGGTTTTTCACTTGTCGTTCAATTTCTATTTTGAATTTACACTAAATAATTAATCCGATATACGTTAAATGGTACAAAGTGAAATTAACCAATTTCTACGTCAATTTAATTAACAATTAAAGTGTCATGTTTAACTAATCAGTATTCAACATATGAAGGGGTCAAGTTTAACAAATCAAAGTTCGACGTATATAATCCGATTTAAATTGGTTAACTGTCCTATACAAATTTACTTGCAAATTATTTGTCACTTAACAATATCAATTAACATCCAATTCAACATCACATAACAATCATTCATCAATTCAAACTAGCATAAGAAATATAGTCGTGAAAATTAGTTCACCTTTCGTGGATAAAGAAATGGACCCAAAGCAAGAAGAAGCACGAAAAGAAATCGGTACACACGAACAACGAACACTACAAATATCGAAAAATGAGATGATATTAATTTAAGTGAATAGTTCATATATAATTATAAAATTATATAAATGCGCTTACCAACGACGGAGAAAAAGAGAAAGCTGAGAAATTTGGCGTTGCTGCAAATGAAACTCAACCGGTTGCTGCAACGACAAAAAGAAAATGGTTACTATTAATCGACAACCAAATATATACACACGGCATATATATTCTTCAACCAATTAAGAAAACAACAGTAGTATTTCCACCCTCAACATGATGCAAAACTGTTCACTACAAAGTTTCTTCCCCTTCCTTTTTTTTATTAAACCAAACTGTTACATCCTCTTTTTTTTCAAATGGAAGTGCGCAACCAGCACAGTGTTCGGCCGACCCAAGGTGGCTCGGGTTCGGCATCAGCACGGGATAACGTGGTTCACTGGTGGTGGAGGGATGTAGGCTGAGCGTGAGGCTCGGTTTTGGTCGAGGATTGGTGTGCGTGGTAGGAGGGAGACGGAGCGTGCTGGAGTGGCGCAGGCGAGAGTCAGGGGTGGTGTAACTGGATGAGGTGGAGCTTGCAGGCGGGAAAGGGGTTCAAGCATGCGTGTTTCGGTGGTGGGAGGCGAACGAAGGCTGGGGAGGTCGTGGCGAAGGTGTTGGGGCAGTGGTTGGCGTGTGACTGGAGCGGGTTGTTCGTCTAGTGGGGAAGGGCGAGGTTGAGCTAGACGGTGGCTCAGAGGGACGGGTTGGGAAAGTGTGTGGGTGCGTCTCAGGAGGTGAGAAGCATGGCTGTGTTGCATACTTTCATTTTTGTATAGTGAAAGAAAAAGGGAACAAAATAGGAAGAAAGAGTGAGAGAGTAGAGAAGGAGGACAGTGATATTACCTGGCAATAGAAGTGAATAGATTACGTTTTGTTTCTCCTTAAATTTCCAAAACTAGTTGCATTTAATTACTACTTTGGATTTCCAAATGCCAACCCAATTTCCTAAGCTACAACTGTTATCAACCAACTACTCAAATACATCCAGTAAATATCTTATTTCCAGATTTAAATGGATACGGGTTGCAAATTTGGGCTGGATATGGTTAACCGTTCCTTTCGGAACAGTTAAATTTAATGGGACGATTTCCGTCGAACTCCAATTCGCGCAAATAAATACACCGTTATGATCAGTACGACGATGCGCTTCCAACGGTATGTAGATTATTGCGATACGATGGTTTTATAAAAATATGAATTACGCCGCTTAAATTGTACGATTTGTATAACAATTTAAATGAAGCAGGTGATTTCAGTTTTATAGGAAAAGAACTATATAATCTTTATCAGGATAATTTTACAACATTGCTGTGTAAAAATATTTGGATTTGAAAGATAAATTTTACGCAGCTTTATATGTACTGATATACAGTAAAACGCGAACGAAGTTTGCTGTAATAATTTTCGACGAAACTTTTTCTATGCTCATATCTAACTAGACGTATCTCATAAACAAAGTTTGGACTTATATTGAGATCGTTTATAAATTTTAAAATTTTTATACTAAAACGATGGATTTTAAAATTTCAATTGGGCTGAGAAATTAGGGTCGTTACAATCTCCACCACTCAAAACTTTTCGTCCTCGAAAGGGAACGAGACGAGTGAACTAAGAGTGAAGTAAGCAGGAAAGTCAAGATAGATTTAGGAAATTTGAATTATACCCGAAATTAGTAATTCGGGGTTTGAATCCCGAATACTATTCTCAATCTCCCATGTGCAATCTCGCTCATCTGCACTCCACTGTACTTTGACGAGATTTACCGACTTCCTTCTGAGTTGCTTTGTCTCACGATCAACTATCCGAAACGGTTTTCGCTCAATAGTCAAATCAGGCTCAATAACAATCTCTTCCAACTAAGCAGTAAGGATGGTAATCGATGGATCGTGTACAACTTTGCGCAGATGTGAGACATGGAACACGTTGTGTACACCTATGAACTTCTCTGGTAATTCAACTCTATATGCCAATTTTCCAACTCTTTCTGTAATCTCAAACGGACCAACAAATCTGGGAACTAGCTTCCCTTTCCTTCCAAATCGAACAATATTCTTCAAAGGCGACACTTTCAGAAATACTTTGTCTCCTACACTGAATTCGAAATCTCTTCTCCTTCTGTCAGCGTAGCTCTTCTGCCTATCCTGTGCCGTCTTTATCTTCTTCATGATTTCTTCAACTTTTTAAGAAGCTTCCATAATTATATTTGGACCAAGCACTAATCGATCACCCGACTCTATCCAACAAGTTGGTGATTTGCACGGCCGTCCATATAAGGCTTCGAACGGTGCCATACCAATGCTTGCATGTTTATTAAAGATGATTAATTCAAATTCAAATATACTTATTCAAATTTGAAATTCAATATCTTTACCTGGTAACTATTATTATAAGTGAATTCGACCAAGTGAAGATGGTCTTCCCAGGATCCACCAAAGTCAATAATACAAGCTCGGAGAAGGTCTTCGAAAATCTGATTCACCCTTTCAGTTTGGTCTTCTGTCTGAGGATGATAAGCCGTGCTCAGATTCAGTTTGGTGCCCAAAGTATCCTGAAATGCTTTCCAGAATTTCTGGTGAAAATAGGATCTCGATCGCATACGATACTGGATGGAACACCATGAAGTTTAACAACTTCTCTCATGTATATCTCGGCCAAACTCGAAGCAGTACGAGTGGACTTGACTGGAATAAAGTGGGCGGATTTCGTCAATCTATCGGCAATCA
Organism: Allium cepa; assembly: GCA_030765085.1. Taxonomy (NCBI): domain Eukaryota; kingdom Viridiplantae; phylum Streptophyta; class Magnoliopsida; order Asparagales; family Amaryllidaceae; genus Allium; species Allium cepa. The sequence goes on along the minus strand of CM060931.1, from coordinate 82,771,731 downwards.
CCCAGATGCTTTCGTTACCCTTTCTAGTCCTTGGCAGCCCATCAATAAAGTCCATAGAAATATGCTCCCACTTCCATCCTGGAATCTCTAATGGTTGAAGCAAACCAGCTGTTTTTCTATGATCAGCTTTAACTTGCTGGCAAGTTGTGCATCTGCTAACATATGTAGAGATATCGCGTTTCATCCCACTCCACCAATACAGCTTCTTCATATTCTGGTACATTTTAGTGACACCGGGATGAAATGAAAGTGAAGAGTTATGGTTTCCTTTCAGCACTCCTTGTTTAAGACCATCAACATTAGGAACACAAATGCGATTATCAATCCTCAAGACTCCATTACTATCCACATGTACACCCAATTCATTATCAGCATTTCCAACTCTTCCGAGAACTATTTCTTTGATGCGATAAAGCAAAGTGTCTTCGTATTGTTTGGCTATAATACGATCCATAAGAGCTGGGGAGACGAAAAGCTGGAATAACATTCCTTCAACAAGATTACAACATGCCATCGCTTGGTTTCTGCTCAAAGCATCGGCTACGGGATTTGCTTTCCCTGGAGTGTAATTAATATCAAGATCATATGCAGCTAAGAATTCGAGCCATCGAACTTGTCTCTGATTCAAATCCTTTTGTGAGAAGATATATCTCAATGACTTGTGGTCAGTGAATAACTCGAATTTGGTTCCCAATAGATAGTGCCTCCTAGCTTAAGAGCAAATACAACCGCAAGAAGCTCTAAATCGTGAGTTGCATAATTTGCTTCGTGGGTCTTTAACTATCGACCCCATATGCAATAACCTTTCCTTTCTGCATTAAGACTGCTCCAAGACCATCACGACAGGCATCTGTATAGACGGTCAATCCTTCGCTACCATCAATAACTGTAAGAATTGGGGCAGATGTCAACCTTCGCTTCATCTCATTGAAAACTGCTTCGCACTTTTCGCTCCAAATAAATTTCACATTCTTTCTGGTCAGTGCGGTAAGTGGGCAGCAATACGAGCAAAGTTTTCTATGAATCTGCGATAACAGCCAGCCAAGCCCAAGAAACTGCGGATATCTGTAGGTGTTTTGGGAGTCTCCCAATCCTGCAAATTCCAAGGATTCGAATTTAGATATTGATAAGTTGTTTAGATAGAATTGACAAGTAAAGATAGAACTTACATTGATTACGACGATCTTAGCTGGATCGACCGAAATCCCATTCTCCGAAACAATATGGCTAAGAAAACGAACTTCATCTCTCCAAAAGTGGCATTTCGAAAACTTGGCTTTAAGCTGATGTCTGCGAAGAGTTTCAAGAACAAAAGCCAAATGTGACCTATGCTCCTTCTCATCTTTGGAGAAGACGAGAATATCATCTATGAAAACAAGAACGAACTTGTTAAGAACATCCCGGAAAACTCTATTCATCAAATCGATGAAATAAGCTGGAGCATTAGTGAGGCCGAACGGCATAACTAGCCATTCATAGAAACCATTTTCTGTGCGCGATGCTGTTTTAGGAATACTATCCTCAGCGATTCTGAGTTGGTGAAAGCCGGTAGCCAAATCAAGCCGAGAAAAGACTTTAGCTCCATGAAGCTGGTCGAATAGATCGTTGATGCGGGGCATCGGATACCTGTTCTTGTGTGTGAGCTTATTTAGCTCTCTATAGTCCACACACATTCTGAGTGAGCCATCAGATTTGGTGATAAATACAACTGCAGCACCCCATTCTGAATGACTGCGCCGAATCAAGCCTTTAGAAAATAGTTCTTCAATTTGAGCATTCAACTCTGCCTTTTCTTTAGGAGCCATTCTCCTTGGAGGAAGAACTACTGGTCGTGCCCCAGGAATAAGGTCGATGTGGAATTCGATTTTCTGCGGAGGTGGTAGAGAATTGACTTCTCCAAATACATCAGAAAAGAATTGGACCACTGGAGTAGAGCTTAGTTCATTTGGATGGGAGTCAAGTGAGAATATAAAACTCCCAGCATATTCTTGAGGTGATTTGCCTTTAATGACTAAAGGTAAGCTCTTGTCGTCAATAAGAGAGACGATTCGAGCTTTGCAAGAGATAACGGCTTCGAAATTTCGCAGCCAATCAATGCCTAATAGAATATCAAATGCCTCGAATCCAAGGACATAGAAATCCCAAGTGAAGCGGTGAATGCCATGCATAAGAGTGACATATTTGCAAACCCTTTTGAGGTTAGCGGGCCCTCCAATAGGGTTAGATACACATAAGGAAATAGATGCAAGAGTGGGTTCCAAACCAAGTTTATCACATAAATCAATAGATATGAAGCTATGTGTACCTCCGGTGTCAAGTAGAACTCTAACAGGCAAGGTATGCAACATAAAAGTACTTTGCAAAGTACCTTGATTATCCAGAACTTCCAGGCAGGTGTGGAAAGAGCAAAGACTCCAAATGGTGTACCTCTCTTCTGTGTTGGGCAGTCTTTCTTGAAGTGTCCAGGTTGTAAGCAGATATGACACACATCCCTCCTAGTCATCTGTGCTGGTGGTGGAACAGCTGCGCCCTTTGGAGATGGGCAGCTACTAGCATAGTGACCTTTTTGGTTGCAGTTGAAGCAAGTAATAGATGATATGTCAATGAGCTTCTTCTGAGAATAGCCAAGCCCGGACTTTTTCTGCCGGTTCTTCTTCTGTTGTGCAAAATTTGGCTTTCTTTTCCCAGTCCGACTAGAGGATGGCTGAGTAGCTGGAACGTTAGTGACTGAAATTCCCTTTGCTTTCCCTCATATCGAAGAGCAAAACCCATCAACTCAGTGAAAGTTCCATGAACATGAGCGGTGAGGAGCTCGTAATACTCAGGGCGTGCGCCATGGATGAACTTCTCATTCTTAAGCAGTGGTGTATCAATCAAGCCAGGTCCGAACATGGATAGTTCGTTGAATTTCCTTTCATACTCAGTGAAGGTCATGTTGCCTTGCTTGAGATCCATAAAAGACCGATAGAGTTGGGCCTTCCCAGCAGCTGGCATCTACTGAGCCATAAAGGAATCTCTAAACTGGGCCCAAGTGATGGTTTCCTCATCAGTACGAGAAATGACTAACTCCCACCAATCCTGTGTAGCATCCTGAAGCTGCCAAGCGGCCAACTTACGCTTCTGAGCGTCAGTGATCTCTAAGTAAGTAAAGATCCTCTCCAAAGTCCAAACTCTTTAGCCATTGCTGTGCTTCAATGATACTCTCGGAGCCAGTGAATTTGACTCCGCCAAGCTGAGTGTAATCCTTGCTAAGAGTGGAGAATCTGACTGCGGGAGCTGGGGCATATGGTTCGGGAGCGTTTCCACTACCCCTGCCTCTAACATTTCTTCTGGTAGCCATCCTGGAATACCAAAAGTAATTTTTTTAGAATCAAAGATAGAAATTTATGGAACTTAAGGAAATTCAAATCGAATGAATTCAATAAGAGAATGGAATCAAAGGATATGGATTCTGAAATGATTCTCCTCATTCTAAGGTATGTTTACCTTATCTCTAATGAGCTTTAAACTCCACAGGCTAAGGTTATCAGGAACCAAAGCTCTGATACCAACTATAAAAACCCATATATTTGTACCATTTAAATTGACGATATTCCAACTTGTCAACTTAAATAATACAAAACACGAATCATTAATGGAGTGTGTGTGTGTGTGTGTTTATATATATATATATATATATATATATATATATATGAGAATCATCACAGAATCACAGAAATAAAATCACAGAATAGTGCAGCGGAAATACAACATAGTCATAAGAGTAGTTCATGAAGCTACCCATAAACACAACAATGTCTCAGATAAAATAAAATAGAACAACATAGATGTCCAAATAGTCTGAATAGAAAGAACAATTTGATAAGATAAGATAATGATAGTCTTCGGTCTTCAGCTCCAAGTAGAAACAGCAACAGCAATCCTCAATCTGATCTGAGCATATGCACAACAAACACTCGAATCAGGACATATATTCTTATAAAGATAATATGGTTCAAATTCAAATAAAAATAACTCAAAGATGAATGGAATAACATCTTTAAGGATATGTTAAATATTTATACATAATAGTGTACGATACATAGATAATGTCTAACAGTAAAGTAAAATATCAAAATAGTGTTAAGGCGTTACCATTGTCCCCCTTAACACATTTATATAGCATTATAGTCTATACAGCACTGTAAACACCACCGTAAACTAGTGGGATATTAGGGAGTACTCCATAGGTATAATACAAAACAAAATCGTAGTGGTTGCGTATATGGGAATACAAGTATGACAAGGCACATGAGGCAATACCCAAGGTAGTGAAACTACCGTTTGCCTGATCCGGACTGGTGAGAACGCATCGCCGCAACGATCGCAACACCGCGAAACAACACTCCAAATTCAAGGGTGCGCATCAATCAATCACAAAAGTAAATGAGTAGTTTACGAAGAAGTGTGTTCACTCGAGGTAGTTAACCCTATTTGCCCTGGCACGGCTCCTATTTTAGTCATTTCCAATTTGACACAAGTGTCACGGCTATCCATTATCGTTCACTTTCTTCAATCATCAACGTTCGCCAATCCAACCACTTCATTCTGGAACACACTCCGCGTATAGTTATTAAAGTGGTTTTCGGTTTGGACAGTGAGTATATCCCTAAATGATTCCGGTTCCTTTAATAACCTTCGTAATTAATTTACCGATTGGTCGCTTAATATATTTCAAAACCAATTAAATTTCAGTTTCAATTATAATTCATAAATCAACATTTCGTTAGTCATTCTAAATCAAGTTCCAAAATTTACATTTCATAAATTCACAATTTCATTTCAAAACTTCTGTAATTCAATTTCAAAGTTCAGTTTAAACAATTCAAATATTCATTTAATTTCGTTATAAGTTCATTCCATAATCATTTAAACTTAATTTAACGCTCAAATCGATTTAAACTCATTTATCGATTTCATTCGATATTCATCAATTTAATTATAATTAAAACAATTTCCGTTCAATTTCTAATTCATTAAATTTACTTCTTAAGTTCAACTTCATTATCAAAGCTTACAAATTTAATTTAAATTAAATTTGTCGAATCCATTCTTTAAATCTCAAGTCTTTCATTTGTTTCGATAAACGCGTTTAATTTCTTGTTAAAGAAATTCAATTTCTTTTATTTATTTCCTTAGTCACAAATTTCAGAACTCAAATTAAAGAAACTTAGTTCCACTTATTCAAAATTACAACTTCTCTTAATAAGAAAATTCAATTTAATTATTAAATAATTCAACCTCGTTAACTTATCAAATAATTTCAAATCTTAATTATCACTAATTCCCAACTTAATTATTAATAATTTTAAAAACTTAATTATTAATAATTTCAAACTTAATTATTAATGATTTCAAATAATTAATAATAATTCCAAATTAATTATAACTGATTTCAAAACTTAATTATTTATTTATTTCAAAACTTCATTATTAATAATTCTAAAACTTAATTATCAAAAATTTCAAAGCTTGATTTTAATAATTTCAACTTCGTTCCAAACTTAATTATTAATAAATTTCAAGACTTGATTATTAATAATTCCAAATTTAATTATTACTACTTTCAAACTTAATTATTAATAATTTCAAATTTAATCATCAATTAATTCTAATTTAATTATTACATAATTAAATTTTAATCAATATTTTTTTGTCAATTACGACGTTCATATTTGTTTCATACTTAAATATTCACATTTACAATTCATTCGAATTTAAATTCCAATTTTTATTCAAAACCTTGTTATTAGTCAAATAAAACTTTACTTTATTTTAAATCAAAACATTGACCAATCGGTTTTAATTTAATTTTCTATCCTAAGTTAAAGTTATTTGGGTATCTATCATTTCAACCCGATTCCATTTCAATTCACAATCAAAACATACAAAAGGAACTTGCAGTGGATAGCTGGGATGGTGTCAAAGTAAATAAACAAGCAATAGCATCCATTCACAACAATTTAACAATTTATTTAAATAATCCCGAAATAATCGTATTAATTTACATTTGTTATTGACGTAAATTAATATAATTATTTCTAGAATCTACACTATCATTTCATGTAGATTAAGGATTATTACATTACGGTTTTTCACTTGTCGTTCAATTTCTATTTCGAATTTACACTAAACAATTAATCCGATATATGTTAAATGGTACAAAGTGAAATTAACCAATTTCTACGTCAATTTAATTAACAACTAAAGTGTCAAGTTTAACTAATCAGTATTCAACATATGAAGGGGTCAAGTTTAACAAATCAAAGTTCGACGTATATAATTCGATTTAAATTAGTTAACTATCCTATTCAAATTTACTTGCAAATTATTTGTCACTTAACAATATCAATTAACATCCAATTTAACATCACATAACAATCATTCATCAATTCAAACAAGCATAAGAAATATAGTCGTGAAAATTAATTCACCTTTCGTGGATAAAGAAATGGACCCAAAGCAAGAAGAAGCACGAAAAGAAAATCGGTACACACGAACAACGAACACTGCAAATATCGACAAATGAGACGATATTAATTTAAGTGAACGTTCATATATAATTATAAAATTATATAAATGCGCTTATCAACGATGGAGAAAAAGAGAAAGCTGAGAAATTTGGCGTTGCTGCAAATGAAACTCAACCGGTTGCTGCAACGACAAAAAGAAAATGGTTACCATTAATCGGCAACCAAATATATACACACGGCATATATATTCTTCAGCCAATTAAGAAAACAACAGTAGTATTTCCACCCTCAACATGAAGCAAAAATGTTCACTACAAAGTTTATTCCCCTTCCTTTTTTTTATTAAACCAAACTGTTACATCCTCTTTTTTTTCAAATGGAAGTGCGCAACCAGCACAGTGTTCGGCCAACCCAAGGTGGCTCGGGTTCGGCATCGGCACGGGATGACGTGGTTCAGTGGTGGTGGAGGGATGTGGGCTGAGCGTGAGGCTCGTTTTTGGTCGAGGATTGGTGTGCGTGGTAGGAGGGAGACGGAGCGCGCTGGAGTGGCGCAGGCGAGAGTCAGGGGCGGTGTGACTGGATGAGGTGGAGCTTGCGGGTGGGAAAGGGGTTCAAGAGTGTGTGTTTCGGTGGTAGGAGGCGAACGGAGGCTGGGGAGGTCATGGCGAAGGTGTTGGGGCAGTGGTTGGCGTGTGACTGGAGCGGGTTGTTCGGCTAGTGGGGAGGGGAAGGGCGAGGCTGAGCTAGGCGGTGGCTCGTAGGGACGGGTTGGGAAAGTGTGTGGGTGCGTCTCAGGAGGTGAGAAGCATGGCTCTGTTGCATGCTTTCATTTTTGTATAGTGAAAGAAAAAGGGAACAAAATAGGAAGAAAGAGTGAGAGAGTAGAGAAGGAGGACAGTGATATTACCTGGCAATAGAAGTGAATAGATTATGTAACGACCCGGAAAATTTTAACAATTTTAATTGATTCTATAACGTATTTAATTGAATATTTGCGAAATCTTATAATAATTGAATTTTTAAATAAAATGTTTATATATTTAGAATACGTATATTTAAATATAGCATATTGTAAATTTTCAAATAATTTTATGGAAGTTTATTTAATTGAGAAAACGTGCTGTCCAATTCAAGCTATTAATTGCTTTAATTGATTTCTGAATCAGTGCGTAACGGTTTCTTTTTACTACCGTTAAAGATTTCTATTGCTTAATACTTTTCCAATTCAGGTAGACTTTTCCATTCGTAACCATTAATAAATTTGAGATCATCGACCTTGCTTTTATTATTCCTTGTAGTTTCGTGCACTGACTTTACCTTTCCCACTACCCATAATTTTCTCTATACGTTTCTTTTGCAATTGAAGCGTATATTTATATTTATGGTGGTGCGTTTATTCTGGTCTCTCTTTATTTTTGTTTTTAATGCTTGAAAGAATCTCAAATCATCAAGCAAGTAGCATCCGTTCCTTCCCTCGCTTTCATAAGGCCTATAATATATAAACCACTTGCTTATAGATCCGAACACAACTTTGGCATCAAATTTAATGTGCCTTCCTCTCCCTGTTATTTCGGTTCCAACCTTCCTAGTAAATGGCTTTAATAAATTTTGGCTAAATCATAGCTACGGACTTTTCAAATTTCTTTCATTTTATATTTATTTCCAATTCCTTCATTGCTTCAAAATTTTTGAACGTGCCTAATCATCTCAGCATGTATATATAATGTAAGCCTACCTTTCCTTGGAAAGCTATTGCTCACAAAAATTTCCTGATTTCTTTCCTTTTATCCATTTTTATATCCTTGACTTTCAAAACTCATTATGTGTTGTACCAACAAACAAAAATTTATTGCTTTAAGTGTATAGCTAAATCAACTATTGACCGTTACAATTACTTTTTTTTCATTTCAATTTATTACTTAAATAACGTTTTGATGAATTAATGGACAGCTTTACGTTTCTTTTGCTTTCGAAAACTTTATATTTATAGTGTACGTTTCTTTTGCATTTCAAAAATTTGAAACATGCTGCCCATTTAAGCCATTAATTGTTTTAATTATTTTTCTTAATCAACATATAACCGTTGCTTTTTATTATTCTAGGATTTACATCCATACTTTAATCTCTACTGTTCCATTTATTTCATTTGAAATCTAAATTTATTTACCATTCATTTATACGCCTCTTTCTCTTCCCTCTTTTACCTCTTCGTTTCCGTGTTTCTAGGAATATATATATATATATATATATATATATATATATATATAGTATAGCATAGATTGCATCTTCTTTTCTCTCTGTAGGCTATTCGTTGCCCTCAAATTAATATTAAAAGAGGAGAGAGCTTTGTAAATATTATATAAAGTCATATAGCACGTTCACATATCAGATGCAGACCTACCTTTATATTTAAGAAACTAGCATTTTCTCTGTTGCCTGAAGAATGCCCTTCGCCATGTCATGTTGCTTGAATCACGCATGCATTCTTCCTTTAAAAATCGCCTGTTCTCATCTCCCCTCCATCTTTTCTTATTTCTTCCAAACCTGAGCATGAGCTCTCTCTTTTCCTTGGCCTGCCTCCTCCCCATGGCCGCATGCATTAGTTGGCAAAACATTTCCTCTCTGGTTTTTAAAAGTAAGTACGCATTTTATTTGATATAAGTCTATTTTATATATTAAGAACAGTATAGATTGTGCATAAGTTTTGTTTCATATGTTTACTGCAACTATGGGGATTTTGAATTCCCTAACAGTTGAACTTTAAAAATAATAATATATTTCATAATAGTATATATATGATAATTGTTATTTATAAACGTGTATATAAATATTTAACTTCTGTTCATATATAAAGGTTAGTATATATTTATACTGTATTATGTATATTATTTTAAGATTTTACGGTATATAGTTTTTGACTTTTGTTAGCATATAGTTATCGTACGGCTTTTATATACGTATGTTTTACTAACTAGTTGATAAGTTTTATATATATATATATACGCGTTTTATTTTACTATTGATAGCTTACGGTATATATGGTATAAGTTTCGCAGCCTTCTATTAATATAGGTATTTTTATATGTTTTATATATTTGGTTATAACAGTTTCAACTATAATAAAATATGTTATTTTATTAGCTTTCATATGTTAGATATATAAAATATAGTATTTCAATTTTCGTTACTGTTTTGGTATATATATTATATAAAATTGGTGGGTACAAGTTTGATAGGTCAATTTATAATATATATTTTTATGATTGTTTTAGTATTTTAGAGTCTACCGTACTATATTTTATTTTATTTTCAACAATTTACATAAGTTATATTTAAATGTAGGTATATATATAAATTTTCTATGGTAGTTTTACAGTATAAGTTATATCAATATTTTATAATTTCAACAGTATATGCTTTCAAAAGTTTATTTCATGTCAGCCTTAAGGTTGTTTGCACTGACTGATATACGTTGGATTTTTTTTTTAGGGATGTGTATTTTGATTTCAAGTATAGTCATATGTATAGTCATATACAAATTGGTAGAGGAAATGTTATATAGTATATATATATGGTTATATTAATATAGTCGGTCTGCACACCTATGTATATATATTAACCGAGGCATGCATTATTTGTTGCATATTTTATAAACTGTGTTCGCATATGTTGGCTAGTTGTATATAAGCTCACTTATCCTATTTATCTTCCTTGATCCAATTCTGATTTGAATTCGTCTATTCCTATTATCAGCTTTGATCATTGAACCGTGTCCATCTAGCTTTGTTTTGGAATTCGGATCTGGATTTCATAACTCACTTCTTTTTCTCTGGCCTCGAAAGGTGAGAAATCACTCACGATTAACATTCTTTTATTTACTAAATTTGATTTCAATTGAGACGACAATTGAAATATGAGGCTGTAGTTATTTAAATTGTTATATATGCTATTATCTGTAACTATTCACTTATGGGATATGACACCATATCCTATTGTTTATATATTTATTTTTATTATATATGCCTGTTGTTATTATTATTTACATATCTGTTATCACTCTGCAAGTTCCCTGTTAGTATACAAATCACTATGGGTTGAAATGATACATACCCGAACAGACTTTAGAATAGGAGAAAATCGTTATGGGTTGAAATGATAAACCCAAGAGATTTTCATTTAATTGAATTGGGATTACGGGTTGAAATGCTATCCACCCGTATACATTTAGTGTACGGATTGAAATGATAAATATCCGTAACACTTGACCATATGATAAGAAATATATACAAACATCGTTGGTCCACATATATAAATATTTTGAAATTTAATTCATTGTTTTGGAAAGAAATATATGGTCTTATTAAATGTTAATCCTTAAATTTTTTTTATATATAAAGGGTAATGATATATAGATTTAATAATATTTAATTTAGTCAAAATTTGATTTAATACATAAATTATGCTAAATATTTATGTAAATTTTATTCCAAAAGTATTCTGCAATTTACTAAGATTGGGAGATAAATGTGGGTTTATCTAAATGGTATTTAAATAAGGATTTATTCAATTAAATCAATTTGAAATTATTGAATGGGAAATTTAAGGGTATGATTTTGTAACTGGATTTTTATTTAAGTGATTTAATGAATATTTCACGTTTAAATAAATTAAAGAAAATATTAAGTAAAATGTAATTTAAGGTTACTTAAATGATATTGTATCTAATGAGGGATTATTTTAAGACTAGATAATAATGAGGTTAAATCGAGATCTATATGGAACTATTAAATTGAACATTTAATTAAATATTAAAGCTTTGAACTATATTGAGATTTAAATGGTTTATTTTGAGATTCGGATATGTATTTGAAATCAGTATAGTTGAATTTATTATTTAGAAACTAAATTGATTAAAAAGTTAGTTTGAAACGTTGAATACTTAAAGTTTTGAAATATATTGAACATAAAGGGTATTTTGTGATTTCAAATCCGAATTTGAGATCGATAAAATTGAAGTGGTTATTTTAGAAATTGAGTTGAATTTAAATTAATAAATTGAGATTGAAATAGATTTAAATGGGGTGGTCGGGTTGATGTTAAACGATTTGTTAAGTTGAGGGAATTGAAATTTCTTTACTGTACAAATTATTTAATATATAAAAATACTATTTGGGAAGTATAGAGATATTTGAAGTGAAAATGATATTTGGTTTTGAAGTATAAATTAAGTTGAAAAGACTATGGTGTTATAGTGTATATTTCTATCCTTTAGATAGTTCCATGGACCCTTAGAGGATGGTTATCCCAAACGTCCTCTAAGTTAATTATATTTCAGTTGATATTTCACTTGCGTTAGATTTATAGATAGAAGAATGTTAATCCTGACTCGAGTGTTTTGTGTTTTGCTTTACGCTCGGGTCAGACTGAGAGATACAGCATTTGAGACTCATCTTCGAAGTTGGAGCTTTCCTTGAAGATCCAGCTATATATCCCTTCAGTCATCCAGTTGATTGGTTCAGAGAAGCCATCTGTTGCATTGGAGACTTCATGGCATTTGAACTATTCGGTTGTATTTTATTTCTAACTCTGAGGTATATAATAGCTTCATGAACTACTATTCTTTATCTATTCCGCTGCATTGTATTACTCTGTGTAAGTGATATATGATTGATTTATTTACTGTATATTTTAAGTTTTGCCAAATTTTATTAACAATTCGATATTTTGAATTATTCAAGTCGGACATGTACGGTTTTATTGTCGATTTGAATGGTCCAAAATAGCGGGTCGTTACAGTTGGTATCAGAGCTTTGGCTCTAGGCAAAACCTAGCATATATGGTAAATTCATTTACAGAATCACTTTCGTTCGAGTTGAATCCCTTCTTTTTGACTTGATTTCCTTTGAATTTTGGAATGTCCCTCGTTTCGAAATTCATTCTTGTCTCTCCCTATTTATATTCGTTTGATTCTGGAGTATCCCATAACTCCACGGAATGAATTGTAAAGGGGGTGAAAACTCCTTTACAATTGGCATTGATTCACCGGAGATTTCTGTATCCTCGGTTTACGATGCTGCTATATCTTGGTATGCCGAATTCTATCTCTGGCAATCGAATGCCGATTTGCTTTAGAATTCCGCATCAATTATATTCCTGAAGTCACGGTTGACCCGGTTATGGTCGCCCGAGATTTATAGAAGTATATCCATCTTCTATTTTGTAATTTGATTTTCTCAACCTTGTTTGAGCCTATCTTCGAATCAGGATTCTATTGATTAGAGTTCCTCTAAATTAAATCTCTATCTTTGTTTTGAAATCCATTCTTGAATCATCCTTTGAAAATCGCGTTTGTTGTATTTTAAAATTGTTTTATACGAAATTTTTATTTTGATAACTATGATTTTATTCTATATATAAAAGTGAATTTTTTTTCGATAAGGATTATATACCTATATATAAAACGAATAAGAAATGTTATTCTATATATAAAAGTTTTGAAAGGATTGGAAATTTTGAAAATTTATAAGAAAGTGATTTATAAAAAAGGATTTATAACTGAAGGGTTAAATTTGAAATTCGAGAATTGAATTCCGATATTTTGAAATTGGTTTTAAGATTTTGGGAAAATATATAAAAATAATACGATTTAAAAGTATTTTTCCGAATAAGAAATGTTTCAAATGGGTTCAAATGAATTCCAATAATTTTGAAGAAATTTCAAAGAAGTTTTCAAGAAAAAAGAAGTCCAGAACTCACTTATGTCGCTGGAGAATAATTTTGGTGATGAGTGCACGCATCATCGACATTGATTTTCGAGTTTCAGAGTGGGGGAGAGGCCACTTTAATAGCTTCGCTATGCGAGTGATTTTGTAAAACCGTTTTTGATTTCAAATTCCGAAGTATAATTTGATATTTTCGAAAGATATATGTATATATTTGAAACAATTTAAAGTGAGATCGGTGTTCAGTCCTTGAGTTTTCAATTTGACTAGTAATAACTCTATTTATAAAAAAAATTTGATTTCCAACTCTTAGATTTGAAATTTGATTTCATCGACTATTTTGAAGGTTCGAGCACTTCCAAATCAAGGATTAAAAGTTTTAAACTAAGAAATTTCGAAAAGTATAAATTTTTTGATAAAGCATATAAGTTTAGTTTTGAAGAGTATGACTTAAGTAAGTTTGAAACCTTTTGTTAAGTAAGTGAATATGACTATTTTTAATTATACTAATATGGAATTTAGTTTTGAAATGTTTTTGAAAAAAATAATAATTAATTTCAAATAACGGTTTTCAGAAAGGTAAATTGGATATTTCTAATAGAAATAAATAGTTTAAAAGTTTTAAAGTGATGATTATAAATTTGGAAACCATTTTGATTATAATTGATTTTGAGAAAATATTTGGTTTTGAAATTAAATTGAAATTAAAAACCAGTACTTATATGGTGATTTTGGAAATGAATTTGTTTGACTTGAATTATTTTAATTTGGAAACTGGGATAATTTTCTAAACCTATTATTTTGGGAACTTTGAAATTTAGATACTTAATTTGGAAGAAAATTTGGTGAAATCCTATATGATTTTGAAACTGAATTGATATTGAAATGATTTGAAATTGAGAACCTTATATTGTTAAGCACTTGATTTGGGAGTGGTCGAACTTATATAAAATGGATTTGTATAAGTATGAAGTGATTTGAAATCTATTGATTTGAAAGGTACTCAATTTTGAAAGAGAATTTTTTTTATAAATCTAAGTCTATACAAGTATGATTTGATATACTATTGATTTGGAAAGTATTCGATTTGAAAATGGAATCTTATATATATATATATATGGATTTTATATAAGTATGATATTTGAAAGTATTTGAAAAGGTACTATATGATATATATTTTCGAAGTAAAGATATGGAAAGTGCCTTCTGCTTGATATCCGCTTTGTGGCCACATCGTGGATTCATTCTATCGATATTATTCTCTCTGATTTTCGGTTTTCCGGATGTAATACTCGAGTGTTTCCCACCGTGGCGTAACCCATGGTTTTTTTTCTCTCGTGAATGCATAGCGCAACTGCCTGGCTGAGTCTTGCCTAGGGGTACGGATTGTTTCCTGGGGGATCCAGGCGTAACCATTGTGTATCCTGCAATCTGTGTAGGTCGCGAATAGTAGCGCAAGTGCCTGGCTGAGTCTTGCCTAGGGGTACGGATTGTTTCCTGGGGTATCCAGGCGTAACCATTGTGTATCCTGCACTCTACTAGTCATCATGGCGTAACTTGCAGGGCTGAGAAAGCTTACGGATATGGATTGTTTCCTGAGAGACCCAGGTGTAACCATTGTGTATCTGCGAACCATGGTCGGACAAAGGTTTTGGTTTGGTTGTTTGTTTGGATTGTACTTTCCATATCTGTTTTTAAAAAGGTTTTTCAATTATTTTCAATGGGTGTTGAAACAGGTCTACTAAGTACTTGAAGAATTCTAGCTTTGCGCCTGATCAACGCATGGCCAGAGTCTGCAAGAACGAGGATAAACTTGTTAAAACATCGAGTTATAAAAATATTTTCGAAAGAAAGATTTATTTCGATATAAACATATTATTATAAAGGTATTTATTATAAAAGTATTTTTCCCAACAAAGAAATTTTGTATTAATATTTGAAATTAAAATTCTTATGGTTTGAAATAAATTATTCATGCCCGATTCTATTCTTTTGAATCTACCTCATCTGCTCAGCTTCATTTTTCACATATATTCCGTTTTCGGAATCTACCTTCCTTTCCTTTTTGAATAAATCTTTTAAATATTGCTTATTTGTATACTACATTGTTTTATATAAAATTTTAGTGTTATAAATATTTTTGAAGTTATAAATTAAATAAAACATCATTAAAGAAAATGATTATTAATTTATTGATAATATCTGAAAGGTATCTTGAGATAAATTAAAAATTTCATAAATTTTGGATTTAATATTTTCAATAGTCTTTGTAAATAGAAGTAATAATGTAAATAATTGTTTGCAAAGGAGTTTGAGAAGTATTAAATATTAAAGAAAATTTAATTTCAAATGAAATTTTCAAATAAATATTTTAAATAAAATTTATATAGTTTTAAAATTTATTGTTTATCTTGGCTTTCAATCTTTTTTTTCTTTTCTGGTTGTTTTATTCTCCTACCTCCTTCCTTTTCGGGGACGAAAAGTTTTGAGTGGGAGAGAGTGTAACGACCCGGAAAATTTTAACAATTTTAATTGATTCTATAACGTATTTAATTGAATATTTGTGAAATCCTATAATAATTGAATTTTTAAATAAAATGTTTATATATTTAGAATACGTATATTTAAATATAGCATATTGTAAATTTTCAAATAATTTTATGGAAGTTTATTTAACTGAGAAAACGTGTTGTCCAATTCAAGCTATTAATTGCTTTAATTGATTTCTGAATCAGTGCGTAACGGTTTCTTTTTACTACCGTTAAAGATTTCTATTGCTTAATACTTTTCCAATTCAGGTAGACTTTTCCATTCGTAACCATTAATAAATTTGAGATCATCGACCTTGCTTTTATTATTCCTTGTAGTTTCGTGCACTGACTTTACCTTTCACACTACCCATAATTTTCTCTATACGTTTCTTTTGCAATTGAAGCGTATATTTATATTTATGGTGGTGCGTTTATTCTGGTCTCTCTTTATTTTTGTTTTTAACGCTTGAAAGTATCTCAAATCATCAAGCTAGTAGCATCCGTTCCTTCCCTCGCTTTCATAAGGCCTATAATATATAAACCACTTGCTTATAGATGCGAACACAACTTTGTCATCAAATTTAATGTGCATTCCTCTCCCTATTATTTCGGTTCCAACCTTCCTAGTAAATGGCTTTAATAAATTTTGGCTAAATCATAGCTACAGACTTTTCCAATTTCTTTCATTTTATATTTATTTCCAATTCCTTCATTGCTTCAAAATTTTTGAATGTGCCTAATCATCTCAGAATGTATATATAATGCAAGCCTACCTTTCCTTGGAAAGCTATTGCTCACAAAAATTTCCTTATTTCTTTCCTTTTATCCATTTTTATATCCTTGACTTTCAAAACTCATTATGTGTTGTACAAACAAACAAAAATTTATTGCTTTAAGTGTATAGCTAAATCAACTATTGACCGTTACAATTACTTTTTTTTCATTTCAATTTATTACTTAAATAACGTTTTGATGAATTAATGGACAGCTTTACGTTTCTTTTGCTTTTGAAAACTTTATATTTATAGTGTACGTTTCTTTTGCATTTCAAAAATTTGAAGCATGCTGCCCCATTTAAGCCATTAATTGTTTTAATTATTTTTCTTAATCAACATATAACCGTTGCTTTTTATTATTCTAGGATTTACATCCATACTTTAATCTCTACTGTTCCATTTATTTCATTTGAAATCTAATTTATTTACCATTCATTTATACGCCTCTTTCTCTTCCCTCTTTTACCTCTTCGTTTCTGTGTTTCTAGGAATATATATATATATATATATATATATAGTATAGCATAGATTGCATCTTCTTTTCTCTCTGTAGGTTATTCGTTACCCTCAAATTAATATTAAAAGAGGAGAGAGCTTTGTAAATATTATATAAAGTCATATAGCACGTTCACATATCAGATGCAGACCTACCTTTATATTTAAGAAATTAGCATTTTCTCTGTTGCTTGAAGAATGCCCTTCGCCATGTCATGTTGCTTGAATCACGCATGCATTCTTCCTTTAAAAATCGCCTGTCTCATCTCCCCTCCATCTTTCTTATTTCTTCCAAACCTGAGCATGAGCTCTCTCTTTTCCTTGGCCTGCCTCCTCCCCATGGCCGCATGCATTAGTTGGTAAAATATTTCCTCTCTGGTTTTTAAAAGTAAGTACGCATTTTATTTGATATAAGTCTATTTTATATATTAAGAACAGTATAGATTGTGCATAAGTTTTGTTTTATATGTTTACTGCAACTATGGGGATTTTGAATTCCCTAACAGTTGAACTTTAAAAATAATAATATATTTCATAATAGTATATATATGATAATTGTTATATTTATAAACGTGTATATAAATATTTAACTTCTGTTTATATATAAAGGTTAGTATATATTTATACTATATTATGTATATTATTTTAAGCTTTTACGGTATATAGTTTTTGACTTTTGTTAGCATATAGTTATCGTACGGCTTTTAGATACGTATGTTTTACTAACTAGTTGATAAGTTTAATATATATATATATATATATATATATACGCGTTTTATTTTACTATTGATAGCTTACGGTATATATGGTATAAGTTTGGCAGCCTTCTATTAATATACGTATTTTTATATGTTTTATATATTTGGTTATAACAGTTTCAACTATAATAAAATATGTTATTTTATTGGCTTTCATATGTTAGATATATAAAATATAGTATTTCAATTTTCTTTACTGTTTTGGTATATATATTATATAAAATTGGTGGGTACAAGTTTGATAGGTCAATTTATAATATATATTTTTATGATTGTTTTAGTATTTTAGAGTCTATCGTACTATATTTTATTTTATTTTCAACAATTTACATAAGTTATATTTAAATGTAGGTATATATATAAATTTCTATGGTAGTTTTACAGTATAAGTTATATCAATATTTTATAATTTCAACAGTATATGCTTTCAAAAGTTTATTTCATGTCAGCCTTAAGGTTGTTTGCACTGACTGATATACGTTGGATTTTCTTTTAAGGGATGTGTATTTTGATTTCAAGTATAGTCATATGTATAGTCATATACAAATTGGTAGAGGAAATGTTATATAGTATATATATATGGTTATATTAATATAGTCGGTCTGCACACCTATGTATATATGTTAACCGAGGCATGCATATTTTGTTGCATATTTTATAAACTGTGTCTGCATATGTTGGCTAGTTGTATATAAGCTCACTTATCCTATTTATCTTCCTTGATCCAATTCTGATTTGAATTCGTCTATTCCTATTATCAGCTTTGATCATTGAACCGTGTCCATCTAGCTTTGTTTCGGAATTCGGATCTGGATTTCATAGCTCACTTCTTTTTCTCTGGCCTCGAAAGGTGAGAAATCACTCACGATTAACATTCTTTTATTTACTAAATTTGATTTCAATTGAGACGACAATTGAAATATGAGGCTGTAGTTATTTAAATTGTTATATATGCTATTATCTGTAACTATTCACTTATGGGATATGACACCATATCCTATTGTTTATATATTTATTTTGATGATATATGCCTGTTGTTATTATTATTTACATATCTGTTATCACTCTGCAAGTTCCCTGTTAGTATAGAAATCACTATGGGTTGAAATGATACATACCCGAACAGACTTTAGAATAGGAGAAAATCGTTATGGGTTGAAATGATAAACCCAAGCGATTTTCATTTAATTGAATTGGGATTACGGGTTTAAATGCTATTCACCCGTATACATTTAGTGTACGGATTGAAATGATAAATATCCGTAACACTTGACCATATGATAAGAAATATATACAGACATCGTTGGTCCATATATATAAATATTTTGAAATTTAATTCATTGTTTTGGAAAGAAATATATGGTCTTATTAAATGTTAATCCCTAAATTTTTTATATATAAAGGGTAATGATATATAGATTTAATAATATTTAATTTAGTCAAAATTTGATTTAATACATAAATTATGCTAAATATTTATGTAAATTTTATTCCAAAAGTATTCAGCAATTTACTAAGATTGGGAGATAAATGTGGGTTTATCTAAATGGTAGTTAAATAAGGATTTATTCAATTAAATCAATTTGAAATTATTGAATGGGAAATTTAAGGGTATGATTTTGTAACTGGATTTTTATTTAAGTGATTTAATGAATATTTCACGTTTAAATAAATTAAAGAAAATATTGAGTAAAATGTAATTTAAGGTTACTTAAATGATATTGTATCTAATGAGGGATTATTTTAAGACTAGATAATAATGAGGTTAAATCGAGATCTATATGGAACTATTAAATTGAACATTTAATTAAATATTAAAGCTTTGAACTATATTGGGATTTAAATGGTTTATTTTGAGATTCAGATATGTATTTGAAATCAGTATAGTTGAATTTATTATTTAGAAACTAAATTGATTAAAAAGTTAGTTTGAAACGTTGAATATGTAACGATCCGCTAAATTTATAATATTTAATAAATCAAATTTATATAATTTCTAATTTGGTTAAGTATAAAGGTAGAGATTTGGTATAGTGGTTGCAATTTAGTGTAACTATAAAATTTTATGACAATAGATGTGAATAATGTAAATTGTCACAACTTGATCTAAAGCAAAATTTTAAGAAACAAATAAATGTTGAATCTGTGAATGTTAGTTAACTTGAATGGTATTCATTAGTATAAAGGTGCAATTAGTATAGATAGTAATATTTAATGTCTGTAGTGAAAAGGAAAAGGGTCTAATAGAAACATAAAATTTATTTTATGTAAACAAAAGTATAGTTTTGAACAAATTTATGAAAATTGATAGAAACAGTGTTTGTAATCAGTTTGGTTATTTTATATTGAAAGATAGAGATGTGTAAATTCGTTAATGAATTTATAAAGGGAAGGAATGGTAAAAATGAAGAATATATAATAATAAGCATTTGACTCAATTATGGGAATTAAATTATAATAAATGGTCATTTAATAATTTAACGTTCTGTGAGTAATAATTGGGTGGAATCAGTACAAAATTTGGAAATGCATAAACCTCAATAAACATTCTAACTTAATACAATTATGCAAATGTAGGAATTAGTTATAAGCGTATAATTTTGAGTATGATAACTATTAGTATAAAATACCTTTATATTTGAAACACATTGTAAGGCATAATTAATTGAGTTGGGAAATTGAGAATGATTTCAAGGTATATGAACATTTGTGCTACTTAAATTAGAATTAACGCAGTAGCTAAATTTGTGAAATCTAAACTTATGGGACATAGTGTGTAAGATCTTTACTGATAAAAATTTACTTTACATGTAGTGTAAATTCCTAATACAATGAGACTATGGGTTATAGTAAAGTTTTAAAACAAGATTTTATCTATGAGAGTAAAGGAATGAAGGTAATTGGATTTTTGCAATTAAGGAAATTTAAACGTTTATTATTAAGTTAAGTGAGATTTAAGTTGAGTTTGAAAATATTTATGTATGTTAAATTCATGCATTCGGCTATAACGGATTTAATAATAAAAAGATGAAATGGTGAAATCAAGTGGATATAAAGGTGTCAATTTTACATTGAATTTCATATTCACCATAAAAAGTTAATTGACAACAAGAAGTTAATATAGGAATCAAACCTTATTTATTTATTTGGATTTATTGCAATAGTAATTCCGTAAAATAAAGATAAAACTAATTCAAATTTAGTTGGACCATTGTTGACATAACTTTAGAAAGCAAGATTTTATTTATAATTTGAGTATTCAAATCAACAAATGGTATTTACTACAAATAGAATGGAATTAAACGTAAAATATTACGTTATTGAATATAAAATGGAATTTGTAAACAATTGAGTGAATTTAATAGATTTATCAAACCTATAATATTGAATTCATTAAAATTGGAATTAATAATAGTTAAGGAAAATGAGGGAATGATATTTGAAATCATTGCAATAGATATTAATTTAGGATTGCCTTAAATAAATTAAGGCGAATAAATGGAGATAAAGTTTATTTATAGTTTGGAATTTAATCTATGGTAAAAAGGAATTGCAATCAAATGAATTGAAATGGAAATCAAGTTATTTATTTAATTTGATTTAAGATGAGAGTATAAAAGTATAAGATTAAATAATTGGATTTTTGAATAAAAAATTTATATTTCCCAAATAATAAGAAATGCAGAAATTTACAATGCAAATTGAGATACTTATAGATTCTTAATTCACATCCAAGCTTGCTAAATCATCTGGAACTGATTGGATTATATAAGTAATGAAATTTGGAAAATATTAGAAGTTGAAGAATAAAATTGGATTTTATGATTTATTTAATTGATTTAATAAATATTAAAAATAGCCATTTTTGTCACGGACTCGGATTTCGACGAAACCAGTTTCATCGGATCCGTATCGATGAATTATTATAGGATTTCAAATTTCGTATCGATCGGACTTGTCGTTTGATCGTACGGACGCGAAACGCCTTGAAATCAATTTTATTAAAATCAATTTGAAAAATCAATTTGGAAATCTTGTTTTTAGCATAACTTCTTCATACGATCAAATTTGGACGTGAGACTTTTTCCATCGCGTTCAGAATATTTTAAAATACCTATTTGGATATATAGATTTAATAAATTCGATTCTGGAGGCATAGCGGGCTTTTGGGCCATAGTTTGTTGCGTACGTTCACTCTTCTAGCCTATACGCTCTAACCTAACCCTAACTATAAATATACCATGGTAAACCCTAGCCTCCTTCCTACTGTCAGTTGGATATACGTACATATTTCTTCATCTCCTCTTCCTCCTCAATGGTTGCAAATCTGGATCTGCTTCAATCCAAAATTCAGTGAAAATTCAAACCCCTTAGAAAATTCTCAAAAAAATATATGTTGAAGTATTCGATACGCGTAATCTCATGGTGTAATTTGTTTTTCAATTGGAGGTATCGTTCGTCCTGGAAAATTCGAAACAGTTCCGGCCGTTCATAGATAATTGCTCGATTCAACGGTAGATCTGAGTTGATAGCTCGATCCGATGATGCTGCAGCGTAGATGAGGCTTTAAGGAGTTCATCCATACGGTTCACTTGGGTCGGAGGCGTGAAAATTCGCCGTGATGGGCTGTAGATGGCGTGCGACGCCGTGGGGCCAGGGAGAGCCGGAGGTGGCCGCATCTAGGCTATAGGGGCGGTTCTAGGAGGGGAGTTCGGCGGTGTGTCCCGATGGTCGTGGAGTTAGGTGTGGAGGCCGGCGTCGAGCAAGTTGGGTGGCGGCTAGGGCATGGATCTGTGCGTCTTCGTGTACAGGGGAGGGAGAGTGGAACGCACGTGACGTGGAAAAATGGTGAGAGTATTTTGTTTATTTTGTTTTTATTTATTTTGATTTTTCGAGCACGTTTTATCGAATAACTTTCACATACGACATCCGATTTACACGAAATTTTTTTTGTTAGGATCGTAATTTAATTCCGGACTCGATGACGCTGGTTTGGACGAATTCCGAGACGGGCGAATTTTTGAGTTTAAATCGGATTTAAATTCGATTTAAATTCCAAAGGTGAGTGTTTTAACCCACTCACAATTACTAGAAGCTTTTATGTTTGTTAAATAAATTTTAGAAATGAATAGAAATTTATTTATGAGCTTTTGGCATGTTATTTCATTCATATCTGTTGAATTGCATTTTATTAAATTTAACTGTAAATTTAATTGATTTATTGCGTATTAATTGGCTGTTAGAAATTATTGTTTGCATATGAACTGCTAGTTAACAGTTATATAAATTATCACTGAATATAAACTGTTAGATTAATAGTTGACAAATATAATTTGAGATAAAACTGCAAATTATTACCTGTTGTATATTACCAAACATATATGGTTATTGACTGATATTGATTGATGTTTGTGATTGGATGATGGATGTGTTGTTGAATGGATGTTTTATTTGGACATTATTAAACTGCAAGTTAGTATGCATTTTTCATTTTTCGGGATTGTGGTTTGAAATGATAAAACCGCAAAGTTTATTTTTAAATTGCGGATTGAAATGATAAATATCCGTATCACTTGACCATAGGATAGAAAATTATATACAGGCACCGCGGTCTATATATAACTATTTTAATGTGATTTCTATGGTTTGGATGGAATACGGTTTATAATAATCTTAAATTTTATACTGTATAAATATTTTTCTTCCGTATGTATGTACATGAAAAAGTTGGAAATTTTGAAATAAAAAGGTGTATAAATTCCCTTAGTAAAATGGAAGAAAATTTAGAAAATGGAGTTGGATAAATTTATATCATATGTTTAAATGTTAAGTTTGGAAATTTAAGATATGATATTTATAATTGGATTTTTCCCAAGATAAATTGAAATGAATATTCTAATATGAATTTGAATTGGAAAAATATTCTAATATAATTGGAATCGAAAATTACATATGTTTTATTACTAGAAATTGGAGTTGTTTAAGGATTTATGTGAATATTCAAACTAAATAATAAAACATTTAATTTGTTGAAAGAATATATTCCAATTTTAGTTTTGAATATTAATACTCCAATGGATTTATATATATGGAAATTGAAATGGTTTTGGAACTTAAGAGTGATATCTAAATTATGGTTTTAACTTTAGATAAAGAAATATTTCCATAAAGCCCTATAACTTATTTCTTTACAAAGTGACAGTAAAGTTAAGCCTTTGAAATTCATATACCGTTGAATATCCAAACCATTTGAGTTTTAAAAGTTATGGTTTGAAATTATGGATTTCCAAAAATATTATGCTTTGAAATATTCGATTTTCAGATATTATGAAGTTAAAGCCTTTTTATTATTGGAAAGGAATTATATTTGGGATAAGTGGTAAAATATGGTTTTGGGTTTTGGAATGATATCGTAATATTATGGTTTTGAAATGGATTATATTCTGGTTTTAAAAGTATAAACTGTTTTAAATAACCGCGGTGTTATAATAACGATGGGTTGGCAAAGAGACCGGGATCGGATATGGACATACTCTCTGTCGATACCGAAAACCACTTTGACTAACCGTGTACGCGGTGGAGATTCCAGAATGAAGTAGGTTGGTGGCGACGATTCCTGTAAGGTAAATACGTGGACCCGACTCCCGTGAGTTGGCATAAGGTGGCTAAAACAGGAGCGATCGACGGGTTAATGAGGTCATTCCTCTGATCGGACACTCCTCTTCGATATTATACTATGACTTTGGATTGATTCAGTGGCCACTTCTATTTTTTTTTGATTTGGGGAGTTGTTTCGAGGTGGGCGGTTGCTGCGGCTTCGCGTTACCATCGGCCCGGAAGCGTAATTGGTATATCTACCCTGGCATTGCCTAGTTGTGCCGTGTCACCTACCCTATCGCGCCTTGTACGAGTTTGGTTTTCTCCCGTAGCCCGTGTGATATCCTCTAGTGGCTTCCCGATCAGGAGGGACTATGATATTGGACGGACTACCGGGACTATTACGTGTTAAGGGCTATATGGGTAACCCCTTAACGCTATTAAAAAGTAAGTTTATTTTATAAATAGACACTATTATAATAGCGCAATATACTACATAGTAAATAGTTTAACGGATCCTTAAGAGATGTAAATCCCGAGCATCTCTTGAGTTACTGTACTCATATTTATTTCTGTTTATTTAACTCACATAAGATATTCTAGTCTGACTCGAGTGTTTTTGTCTTTTCAAATTTGCTCGGGTCAGTCCGAGTGTTTCAGGATAGCAGGTTTTAGCTTTGGAGGACGAAGACGAAGATTCAGTATTATTTTATATATATAGTATTGCACTACACACTCTTTCTTTTCCGCTGCATTGTTGTATTAGGTATGTGTAACTCTGATATTCATTGTATAAGTAAAATCAAGCTTTTGTAAACTGTTTATGAACTGTATATTTGTTATTATATTTTATCCTTCCGCTGTGAGATTCTATTTTGTTTTATTTCTTCTCTGTTTTTCTTATTTACCCCATGACAATCCGCCCTTGCGTATGCTTTGAATTGGCACGTGTGTCGTTTTAAAGTGTGCGAAAAGGCGGGATGTTACAGTTGGTATCAGAGCCAGGTTTAGCGATAAACCTTGGCTTTGTGGGGTTTGACTCTTTGTTAATAGGGTAGAAATATCCTATGGGAGTCGCTGAGTGTATATATATGAGAGAGCGTACTTGTTAGTATTAATAAAAAGTTTTGATATTGTGTTAATCTGTTCCGCTTTGTATTTATAAATTCTGGTTGATGCATGGGACGCTATGCCATCAATAGGGATTTCTAAACACTGAATAGGACAGACCGACATAATATTTGTTTTTAATATAGGTGAATGAAATAATTTTGCCTATTATATTTTCCATATATAAAAATATTTTATAAAGATATATATATATTTTTTTTGGTTGCTATAGATTGGGTGTTAGGAAATAAAATGTTTATAATAACTGAAGCTAAGTGAAATCATAATAAACCCAATTTGGAGATTTTAGAACTTAAGTCCGGGATTTTTCCGAATTCGTTTTCAAAGAATTTATGAGATATAATGATTCGGTTTACAAGTATTTTCTTATGTAAATATTTAGCATAATTCGAAAAAAAAAAACTGTTTAAAGAAGATTTTGGAAAATTTTTATTTTGTACTTTCTTCTCTGTCGCTGGAAAATAAATTCGGTGATGACGGCCGCATCATCGACTTTCATTTTCGAGTTTCGAAGAGGAAAGGCCACTGTAGTAAATTCTACTACAGATTTATTTTAGAACTTTCTAAAAATTTTCTTTTATTGTTCTAACTATAATTAGAGATATTGAGTAGTAAGAACTTATTTATCTATTATTTTGAAATAAATGGAAATTCAACTCGGTATTTAATTCTAAAATTTTCCGTTAACTAATTGAAAATTTTAGTGAAATAAAAGTTAGGTAATAAATGAATTGAAACCCCTAATTGAAATAAGAGAATTAATGCTAAGGATAAAGGAAGATAAATATTTTAACTTATGAATATTGGTAAAGACTTAGTGAATAATCAATGAATTAAAAGAATGGAGATTTAACTTGTATAAGGTTCAATTGCATTTCTTTAACATAAATAACTTACCCAAATATAAAAGTTGAAATGTTAAACAAGAAACTAGAATTGAATATTTTACAAGTAGGGATTTAGGAATAATGAAGTATTCAATAAATTACGGTTATAACAAGAATTTAATGGTATAAACTTAGGTTATAACTTTATTGAAAATAAAGTTAAGAATTAGTAATAGATGATAGGAACCTGAGTGTATAACATGAAATTCAAAATAAGAATTTATTATATGAGTATTCACTCAAGTATGTTTTATCTCCCCTATTCTAATATAATGGAAAGTAGGAAAATTTTAATGACCGCAATTCATAGTTAATGAATGTTATTAATGAGAATTCAAGGGAAATCTTACAAGTGAAGATATTCAAAATATTTGTTGTATTTAATGAGAATTTATTTTATAGACTTAAGTAATAAAAGGAAACTTAAGTAATAAAAAGGAAATACAAATATAATGAATTTGGTGATAATTGGAAAATAAACTTGTAAGAAACAAAGAAATCCCTCATAAATGAAGGAAAGAAAAATCAAAACACTGAATTATGAAATAAATGTATAATGAGATATTTTGGTGTTGATTTGAATTGTTGGTTGATGTATGGTTGTTAGGTAAGAAATTTTGAAGTTGTTGGATGGATAGATAATCTATCTTTGTTCCATCTAAGACTGTTGAGTAAAGGATGCACTTGATAGTTATTCTTCATTCTTACAACTTCAGAATTTGAACCCGAACAACTGATTGTTTGTTTGATTGAATGATTGTTTGTTTGTGGTGTGTGCTGTTTGTTAAAAATGTATGGTTGTTGCATTTGATTGAATATGAATGATTGAATCCACTTGAATAGTCCATTTTAAAATAAATAATTAACCTTTTAGATTTTATTAGTAAATACAGGTGATAGAAGCCACTGCTACTGCTTTGGTTCCTTAAAAATATAAGCGTATTGCCCGACAAATAGGTACGTTTTCGGATTACGTTTAAAGCGCTATTTTATATATTTTTCCCGTGTGGGATATTGTGTTTTGGATATATATGTAATATATTTGTATATTTGGATATTATATTTTCTCCAGAGTCCCTCCGTACAAAGGAGACTCTGCCGAAATTTTTCGTAAATTTTGGACTTAGAATCTTGTTAATAATATTTTTCCAACTTTGATAATTCAAGTATTAAAGGATATAATGATTCTAAAACTGTATTTCATTAAAGGAAATTAATCCAGTAAAATATAAGTTAATATTGGAAATAAGAGATATTATTTATTCTTTCTTCCCCCTTCTTTTCCTTTTCGGGGACGAAAAGTTTTGAGTGGGGGAGAGTGTAACGATCCGCTAAATTTATAATATTTAATAAATCAAATTTATATAATTTCTAATTTGGTTAAGTATAAAGGTAGAGATTTGGTATAGTGGTTGCAATTTAGTGTAACTATAAAATTTTATGACAATAGATGTGAATAATGTAAATTGTCACAACTTGATCTAAAGCAAAATTTTAAGAAACAAATAAATGTTGAATCTGTGAATGTTAGTTAACTTGAATGGTATTCATTAGTATAAAGGTGCAATTAGTATAGATAGTAATATTTAATGTCTGTAGTGAAAAGGAAAAGGGTCTAATAGAAACATAAAATTTATTTTATGTAAACAAAAGTATAGTTTTGAACAAATTTATGAAAATTGATAGAAACAGTGTTTGTAATCAGTTTGGTTATTTTATATTGAAAGATAGAGATGTGTAAATTCGTTAATGAATTTATAAAGGGAAGGAATGGTAAAAATGAAGAATATATAATAATAAGCATTTGACTCAATTATGGGAATTAAATTATAATAAATGGTCATTTAATAATTTAACGTTCTGTGAGTAATAATTGGGTGGAATCAGTACAAAATTTGGAAATGCATAAACCTCAATAAACATTCTAACTTAATACAATTATGCAAATGTAGGAATTAGTTATAAGCGTATAATTTTGAGTATGATAACTATTAGTATAAAATACCTTTATATTTGAAACACATTGTAAGGCATAATTAATTGAGTTGGGAAATTGAGAATGATTTCAAGGTATATGAACATTTGTGCTACTTAAATTAGAATTAACGCAGTAGCTAAATTTGTGAAATCTAAACTTATGGGACATAGTGTGTAAGATCTTTACTGATAAAAATTTACTTTACATGTAGTGTAAATTCCTAATACAATGAGACTATGGGTTATAGTAAAGTTTTAAAACAAGATTTTATCTATGAGAGTAAAGGAATGAAGGTAATTGGATTTTTGCAATTAAGGAAATTTAAACGTTTATTATTAAGTTAAGTGAGATTTAAGTTGAGTTTGAAAATATTTATGTATGTTAAATTCATGCATTCGGCTATAACGGATTTAATAATAAAAAGATGAAATGGTGAAATCAAGTGGATATAAAGGTGTCAATTTTACATTGAATTTCATATTCACCATAAAAAGTTAATTGACAACAAGAAGTTAATATAGGAATCAAACCTTATTTATTTATTTGGATTTATTGCAATAGTAATTCCGTAAAATAAAGATAAAACTAATTCAAATTTAGTTGGACCATTGTTGACATAACTTTAGAAAGCAAGATTTTATTTATAATTTGAGTATTCAAATCAACAAATGGTATTTACTACAAATAGAATGGAATTAAACGTAAAATATTACGTTATTGAATATAAAATGGAATTTGTAAACAATTGAGTGAATTTAATAGATTTATCAAACCTATAATATTGAATTCATTAAAATTGGAATTAATAATAGTTAAGGAAAATGAGGGAATGATATTTGAAATCATTGCAATAGATATTAATTTAGGATTGCCTTAAATAAATTAAGGCGAATAAATGGAGATAAAGTTTATTTATAGTTTGGAATTTAATCTATGGTAAAAAGGAATTGCAATCAAATGAATTGAAATGGAAATCAAGTTATTTATTTAATTTGATTTAAGATGAGAGTATAAAAGTATAAGATTAAATAATTGGATTTTTGAATAAAAAATTTATATTTCCCAAATAATAAGAAATGCAGAAATTTACAATGCAAATTGAGATACTTATAGATTCTTAATTCACATCCAAGCTTGCTAAATCATCTGGAACTGATTGGATTATATAAGTAATGAAATTTGGAAAATATTAGAAGTTGAAGAATAAAATTGGATTTTATGATTTATTTAATTGATTTAATAAATATTAAAAATAGCCATTTTTGTCACGGACTCGGATTTCGACGAAACCAGTTTCATCGGATCCGTATCGATGAATTATTATAGGATTTCAAATTTCGTATCGATCGGACTTGTCGTTTGATCGTACGGACGCGAAACGCCTTGAAATCAATTTTATTAAAATCAATTTGAAAAATCAATTTGGAAATCTTGTTTTTAGCATAACTTCTTCATACGATCAAATTTGGACGTGAGACTTTTTCCATCGCGTTCAGAATATTTTAAAATACCTATTTGGATATATAGATTTAATAAATTCGATTCTGGAGGCATAGCGGGCTTTTGGGCCATAGTTTGTTGCGTACGTTCACTCTTCTAGCCTATACGCTCTAACCTAACCCTAACTATAAATATACCATGGTAAACCCTAGCCTCCTTCCTACTGTCAGTTGGATATACGTACATATTTCTTCATCTCCTCTTCCTCCTCAATGGTTGCAAATCTGGATCTGCTTCAATCCAAAATTCAGTGAAAATTCAAACCCCTTAGAAAATTCTCAAAAAAATATATGTTGAAGTATTCGATACGCGTAATCTCATGGTGTAATTTGTTTTTCAATTGGAGGTATCGTTCGTCCTGGAAAATTCGAAACAGTTCCGGCCGTTCATAGATAATTGCTCGATTCAACGGTAGATCTGAGTTGATAGCTCGATCCGATGATGCTGCAGCGTAGATGAGGCTTTAAGGAGTTCATCCATACGGTTCACTTGGGTCGGAGGCGTGAAAATTCGCCGTGATGGGCTGTAGATGGCGTGCGACGCCGTGGGGCCAGGGAGAGCCGGAGGTGGCCGCATCTAGGCTATAGGGGCGGTTCTAGGAGGGGAGTTCGGCGGTGTGTCCCGATGGTCGTGGAGTTAGGTGTGGAGGCCGGCGTCGAGCAAGTTGGGTGGCGGCTAGGGCATGGATCTGTGCGTCTTCGTGTACAGGGGAGGGAGAGTGGAACGCACGTGACGTGGAAAAATGGTGAGAGTATTTTGTTTATTTTGTTTTTATTTATTTTGATTTTTCGAGCACGTTTTATCGAATAACTTTCACATACGACATCCGATTTACACGAAATTTTTTTTGTTAGGATCGTAATTTAATTCCGGACTCGATGACGCTGGTTTGGACGAATTCCGAGACGGGCGAATTTTTGAGTTTAAATCGGATTTAAATTCGATTTAAATTCCAAAGGTGAGTGTTTTAACCCACTCACAATTACTAGAAGCTTTTATGTTTGTTAAATAAATTTTAGAAATGAATAGAAATTTATTTATGAGCTTTTGGCATGTTATTTCATTCATATCTGTTGAATTGCATTTTATTAAATTTAACTGTAAATTTAATTGATTTATTGCGTATTAATTGGCTGTTAGAAATTATTGTTTGCATATGAACTGCTAGTTAACAGTTATATAAATTATCACTGAATATAAACTGTTAGATTAATAGTTGACAAATATAATTTGAGATAAAACTGCAAATTATTACCTGTTGTATATTACCAAACATATATGGTTATTGACTGATATTGATTGATGTTTGTGATTGGATGATGGATGTGTTGTTGAATGGATGTTTTATTTGGACATTATTAAACTGCAAGTTAGTATGCATTTTTCATTTTTCGGGATTGTGGTTTGAAATGATAAAACCGCAAAGTTTATTTTTAAATTGCGGATTGAAATGATAAATATCCGTATCACTTGACCATAGGATAGAAAATTATATACAGGCACCGCGGTCTATATATAACTATTTTAATGTGATTTCTATGGTTTGGATGGAATACGGTTTATAATAATCTTAAATTTTATACTGTATAAATATTTTTCTTCCGTATGTATGTACATGAAAAAGTTGGAAATTTTGAAATAAAAAGGTGTATAAATTCCCTTAGTAAAATGGAAGAAAATTTAGAAAATGGAGTTGGATAAATTTATATCATATGTTTAAATGTTAAGTTTGGAAATTTAAGATATGATATTTATAATTGGATTTTTCCCAAGATAAATTGAAATGAATATTCTAATATGAATTTGAATTGGAAAAATATTCTAATATAATTGGAATCGAAAATTACATATGTTTTATTACTAGAAATTGGAGTTGTTTAAGGATTTATGTGAATATTCAAACTAAATAATAAAACATTTAATTTGTTGAAAGAATATATTCCAATTTTAGTTTTGAATATTAATACTCCAATGGATTTATATATATGGAAATTGAAATGGTTTTGGAACTTAAGAGTGATATCTAAATTATGGTTTTAACTTTAGATAAAGAAATATTTCCATAAAGCCCTATAACTTATTTCTTTACAAAGTGACAGTAAAGTTAAGCCTTTGAAATTCATATACCGTTGAATATCCAAACCATTTGAGTTTTAAAAGTTATGGTTTGAAATTATGGATTTCCAAAAATATTATGCTTTGAAATATTCGATTTTCAGATATTATGAAGTTAAAGCCTTTTTATTATTGGAAAGGAATTATATTTGGGATAAGTGGTAAAATATGGTTTTGGGTTTTGGAATGATATCGTAATATTATGGTTTTGAAATGGATTATATTCTGGTTTTAAAAGTATAAACTGTTTTAAATAACCGCGGTGTTATAATAACGATGGGTTGGCAAAGAGACCGGGATCGGATATGGACATACTCTCTGTCGATACCGAAAACCACTTTGACTAACCGTGTACGCGGTGGAGATTCCAGAATGAAGTAGGTTGGTGGCGACGATTCCTGTAAGGTAAATACGTGGACCCGACTCCCGTGAGTTGGCATAAGGTGGCTAAAACAGGAGCGATCGACGGGTTAATGAGGTCATTCCTCTGATCGGACACTCCTCTTCGATATTATACTATGACTTTGGATTGATTCAGTGGCCACTTCTATTTTTTTTTGATTTGGGGAGTTGTTTCGAGGTGGGCGGTTGCTGCGGCTTCGCGTTACCATCGGCCCGGAAGCGTAATTGGTATATCTACCCTGGCATTGCCTAGTTGTGCCGTGTCACCTACCCTATCGCGCCTTGTACGAGTTTGGTTTTCTCCCGTAGCCCGTGTGATATCCTCTAGTGGCTTCCCGATCAGGAGGGACTATGATATTGGACGGACTACCGGGACTATTACGTGTTAAGGGCTATATGGGTAACCCCTTAACGCTATTAAAAAGTAAGTTTATTTTATAAATAGACACTATTATAATAGCGCAATATACTACATAGTAAATAGTTTAACGGATCCTTAAGAGATGTAAATCCCGAGCATCTCTTGAGTTACTGTACTCATATTTATTTCTGTTTATTTAACTCACATAAGATATTCTAGTCTGACTCGAGTGTTTTTGTCTTTTCAAATTTGCTCGGGTCAGTCCGAGTGTTTCAGGATAGCAGGTTTTAGCTTTGGAGGACGAAGACGAAGATTCAGTATTATTTTATATATATAGTATTGCACTACACACTCTTTCTTTTCCGCTGCATTGTTGTATTAGGTATGTGTAACTCTGATATTCATTGTATAAGTAAAATCAAGCTTTTGTAAACTGTTTATGAACTGTATATTTGTTATTATATTTTATCCTTCCGCTGTGAGATTCTATTTTGTTTTATTTCTTCTCTGTTTTTCTTATTTACCCCATGACAATCCGCCCTTGCGTATGCTTTGAATTGGCACGTGTGTCGTTTTAAAGTGTGCGAAAAGGCGGGATGTTACAGAATACTTAAAGTTTTGAAATATATTGAACATAAAGGGTATTTTGTGATTTCAAATCCGAATTTGAGATCGATAAAATTGAAGTGGTTATTTTAGAAATTGAGTTGAATTTAAATTAATAAATTGAGATTGAAATATATTTAAATGGGGTGGTCGGGTTGATGTTAAATGATTTGTTAAGTTGAGGGAATTGAAATTTCTTTACTGTACAAATTATTTAATATATAAACATACTATTTGGGAAGTATAGAGATATTTGAAGTGAAAATGATATTTGGTTTTGAAGTATAAATTAAGTTGAAAAGACTACGGTGTTATAGTGTATATTTCTATCCTTTAGACAGTTCCATGGATCCTTAGAGGATGGTTATCCCAAATATCCTCTAAGTTAATTATATTTCAGTTGATATTTCACTTGAGTTAGATTTATAGATATAAGAATGTTAATCCTGACTCGAGTGTTTTGTGTTTTGCTTTACGCTCGGGTCAGACTGAGAGATACAGCATTTGAGACTCATCTTCGAAGTTGGAGCTTTCCTTGAAGATCCAGCTATCTATCCCTTCAGTCATCCAGTTGATTGGTTCAGAGAAGCCATCTGTTGCATTAGAGACTTCATGGCATTTGAACTATTCGGTTGTATTTTATTTCTAACTCTGAGGTATATAGTAGCTTCATGAACTACTATTCTTTATCTATTCTGATGCATTGTATTACTCTGTGTAAGTGATCTATGATTGATTTATTTACTGTATATTTTAAGTTTTGCCAAATTTTATTAACAATTCGGTATTTTGAATTATTCAAGTCGGACATGTACGGTTTTATTGTCGATTTGAATGGTCCAAAATAGCGGGTCGTTACAGATTACGTTTTGTTTCTCCCTAAATTTCCAAAACTAGTTGCATTTAATTAGTACTTTGGATTTGCAAACGCCAACCCAATTTCCTAAGCTACAACTGTTATCAACCAACTACTCAATTCAATACATCCAGCAAATATCTTATTTCCAGATTTAAATGGATACAGGTTGCAAATTTGGGCTGGATATGGTTAACCGGTCCTTTCGGAACTGTTAAATTTAACGGGACGTTTTCCGTCGGACTCCGATTCGCGCAAATAAATATACCGTTATGATCAGTGCGACGATGCGCTTCCAATGATACGTAGATTATTGCGATACGATGGTTTTATAAAAATACGAATTACGCCGCTTAAATTGTACGATTTGTATAACAATTTAAACGGAGCAGGCGATTTCAGTTTTAGACGAAACGAACTACATAATCTTTATCAGGATAATTTTTACAACATAATTGTGTAAAAACATTTGGATTTGAAAGATAAATTTTACGCAGCTTTATATGGACTGATATATAGTAAAACGCGAACGAAATTTACTGTAATAATTTTCGACGAAACTTTTTCTATGCTCGTATCTAACTAGACGTATCTCATAAATAAAGTTTGGACTTATATTGAGATCGTTTATAAATTTTAAATTTTTTACACTAAAACGATGGATTTTAAAATTTCAATTGGGCTGAGAACTCAGGGTCCTTACAACTAATTAGGTCTTTACCATATTTTTCTTGACTAATAAAGATACCATTATCTAATTGTTTTATTTGTAATCCTAAAAAGAAATTTAATTCACCCATATGACTCATCTCAAATTCTTTTTTCATTATTTCAGAAAATTCTTTATTCCTTTCAAAATTAGGTGAACAAAAAATGATATCATCTACGTAAACTTGTACTAGTTGAATATCATTTTTATTTCTTTTAATAAAAAGAGTATTATCTACTTTACCAATTTCAAAATTAGATTGCAATAAATAAGATCTTAGTCTATCATACCAGGCTCTAGGAGCTTGTTTTAGACCATATAGTGCTTTTTTAAGTTTGTAAACATGATTTGGTAATTTATCATTTTCAAAAAGTGGTGGTTGTTCGACATATACTTCTTCTTTTACAAATCCATTTAAAAAGGCGCTTTTAACATCCATTTGAAATAATTTGAAATTATTATGATTTGCGAAAGCAAGTAGAATCCTAATGGCTTATAATCTTGCTACGGGAGCAAAGGTTTCATCAAAATCTATTCCTTCTTCTGGACAATTACCTTGAGCGACTAAACGAGCTTTATTTCTAACTACCTCTCCTTGTTCGTTCATTTTATTTTTATAAACCCATTTAGTTCCAATTATAGTTTTATTTTCTGGTCTAGGAACAAGTTCCCAAACGTCATTTCTAGTAAATTGATTTAATTCTTCTTGCATAGCCAAAATCCAATAATCATGAGTTGATGCTTCTATTGGATTTTTGGGTTCAATAGTTGATATAAAAGCTACATTACTCATTTTACTTGGTTGATTTCTAGTTTTAACAACAGATTGCATATCTTCCAGTATATTTTCTATAGGGTGATCTTTTAAAAGTTTTGTCCTTTTATTAGGATGATCGATTTCATTATTAGTTTCAATAGGTTCTTGATTTTGAGTGATTAAATCCTCTTCATCATTTGTATCTTCAAAATTTTTGAAATTTTCATCAAATGAAACATGCATTGTTTCTTCAATGGTATTAGTTTTAAATTAAACACTCTGTACGCTTTACTTCTTTTAGAATATCCGATAAAGATACCTTTGTCGGATTTAGGATCAAGTTTATGTAAATTATCTTTTGTATTTAAAATAAAGCATTTACTTCCAAAATTTGGAAATAAGATACCTTAGGTTTCTTTGAATAAAGAAGTTCATAAG
Organism: Allium cepa; assembly: GCA_030765085.1. Classification (NCBI taxonomy): domain Eukaryota; kingdom Viridiplantae; phylum Streptophyta; class Magnoliopsida; order Asparagales; family Amaryllidaceae; genus Allium; species Allium cepa. The sequence continues at coordinate 82,735,600 of CM060931.1, read as the reverse complement.
ATGTCTTATATGTTAGAGGTTTAATTAAAGTTATATTCAAAATATAACAGGCGGTAGCAACTGCTTCAGCCCAAAAATTCTTTGGTAAATTACTATCTGTAAGCATAGTTCTTGCACACTCTTGAATCGTCCTATTTTTACATTCTACTACTCCGTATTGTCGTGGAGTTCTCGGAAATGAAAAATCGTGAGTTATCCCCTTTTTATTGCAGAATTCCTCAAACCTTTCATTTTTCAAATTCACCACCGTGATCACTTCGAATAGTTATAATTTTTAGAGAAAATTGATTTTTAATTCTTTTTGAGAATGTCATAAAACATTCAAAAGTATCACTTTTATGTTTCAAAAATATTGTCTATGTAAATCTAGAATAATCATTTACAATTACAAAGACATATCTATTATGATTTATTGATAAAATTTGAGATGGACCAAATAAATCAAAGTAATTCAAGAGGTTTTGAAGTTGAAATCGTATCTTTTAACTTAAAAGAATTTTTTCTAAGTTTTCCTAATTGACAAGCATCACATAAACTATCTACTTTAAAATTCATTTTAGGGAGACCTCTTACTAGATCATGTTTTGACAGTCGAGATAGGAGTTTGAAATTCAAATGCCCAAATCTCTTGTGCCAAATCCAAGGGTCATTTGTATTTGCCAACAGACACAGGTTATCATTTGAAACTTTCGTACTAAGAATATATATGTTCTTTTTCCTGACTCCCTCAAATATAATGGTTGAATTATTATCTTCAATGTGACATTTATCTTTTTCAAATTTAATTTTATAACCTTTATCACATAGTTGACTTATACTTAGCAGATTGTGTTTCAGATTCTTAGCTAGCAAAACATTAGTAATAGTAGGAGTTTCAGAATTACCGACTTTGCCGATGCCAATCACATATCCTTTTGAATTGTCTCCAAAGTTAACCCATCCTCCGTCTTTGTATATTATATCATTCAGTATATCTGGATTGCTAGTCATGTGTCTAGAACATCCACTATCAAGTATCCTTTTATTCTTTCTGATCTGCACAATTTGTCCGTTGTGGATTGATTCCTCAACGCCCATAAAGCATGATTCATGCACATTAAACAATTGTGGTAGATAACTTGAATTTGAATATTGATTATATGCAAACTTATGAAACAATGATGATTTGAATACTTCTAAATTAGTATTAACGAATATAGCCATTTTAAAAACATTTCAAAAATCAAATTATGAAACTTTGAAAACCTTGCTCTGATACCAATTGTGAGAAATGCGGATTACGGATCTTAAGGCTAAGATTAACACTAAAGGGGGGGGTGAATAGTGTTAATAAAGAATTACTAAATCTTTTTAATTTATGTTAATTTATACACAAAATTTTGCAATATACAGACACAGATATGATCACAGAAACAATCACAGATGCAAAAATAAAATAAAAGCAGTAAAGGAAAGAACATATCGAATTTTATACTGGTTCGGAGTTACCCTACATCTAGTCCTGCAACACAAGTACGGATTTCCTTTCAAAAGCAATTGTACAATTACACCCTCGGTTTCAAGGCTACGAGGTGCACCCTCTAGAATTTCGGTCCTCTGGGTAGAGATACTTGATTTCCGGGCCATAAGTTTACCCAATTGATTTACCAAGGCTACAATCACACCTTTTCCCTCTTGATTGATTTCCAAGGCTATAATCACACCTTTTCTCGCTTAATAGATTACAAAGAAGTCTATAACTCTGAATAGCATTGAGAATCTTGTAGAGATAGTGATAGAGAATCAAACTAGAAGTAATCAAGTATGATTCAATGTTGATTTCGGCAGAGTAATGATAAGAATATGTATTAAGAAATGAGGAAGAAGAGGAGTGAAAACCAGAAAATTATGATTACAAATTCATTGAAACTGACCCCTATTTATAGAAGAACAACAGTCATGACCATTCATGAAGAGTTATGGCGAATAGACACTTCTTTTGAAATTTGAATTTTTGAATCAAATTGTCACCATGTCGACATGGTCATGCTAGGCATGTCGACAGCCCAAAGGATTTTTTGGTGTTTTTGATTTTCTTCGAAAATAACCTTTATCTTATATAAAAACTATTTTAAACTTTATAAATATACTTGACTATAGTTAAAATTCATAAGTAAATATAAAGAATAATATATATAGATTTTAACCATAATTTTATATTTAAATCTAAATATAGATATTTAAAAGTTAAATATATTATTTAAAAAGATAGTTTAAAATCAGGAGTAATTTGACTTTGAAAATGAAGATGGTTTTTAGGCTAAAATTATTTAAAATCAGGATCGAGGGTTTTGAATCTTTTAAAAGGAAAGTTTTGAAAACATTTTGAAAACTGGATATATTTTTGAAAAATCATTTTGAATAAAAGTTAGCGGATACAAAACAATGTTCCATTAGATTTTTCGTAGGTTCCTTCCTACTTAGGGTTCCTTCCCTTTAACGGGCTCGAAGTGGATTCCATTCCATGAATAAATTGGATTTTAAGATGCCAGTGCTTTTCTACGAGTTTTAACAAAAATTCTAATAATAATAAAAAATACTTATCCTTGAAATCTTGAACTCTTGATGGTCTCGATACTCATGAGTCTTCTATCTTGATATTTTACCTTGATATCTTGAATCTCTATACTGTACAGTCTTCATTCTTAGTACTTGCATGGTTGAATCCTGCATATACATATATATCTAAACTTATAATGTTAGTATTTATATTTTATAATCTATTCTAAGGTTGTTGTCATCAAAATCATCATCTCACGGACTAACAATGGGGAGTCCGGACGTGATTAGGGGATATCCGGATTTGCAAGTACTTCTTTCCTTAATTAGAGGAAGTGCCTTCGGTTCCATTAAGATCCAGATTGGACTTGTATGGATGTATGTCTTACATTACACTTTGAGATATAAAGCTGATTTCTATCAAATACATTTCAGTGTGGTGGCGGAGAATTTATTCTCTTAGCTCAACACCCTTCTCTAAGACGTACGAGCTCAGAGGTTATGTAGTTGATTGTTACTAGTGATATATTCCCAATTTGGTAGTATGGCATGCTAAATGTTGATCATTGGTTGATCGAAGCATGGATTTTGTGAAAAGCGTAGCTTTGTGGACGAGACTTCGTCGAACCCCACCCCTCGGAAATGGTTGAAACAGGAAAAGATGCAATAAGGTTATGGTGGTCGTGCCCCTTAGGGTATGTGCATTTCCTTCTGGATACAAAGTGTTATCTGGCATGGAGCCCAGATATTTAACTTATATGGATAAAAAAAAGTGATATTCTCGTATGCAGCCTAGATTATTTTACTTATGTGGTTGTTGATTGTTGAGGCACCTCGGTAAAGGTCGGTCTAGACCGGGGGATGGCATACTCGTGACAGTTTATTACCTAGTTACAGAGGTAACCTAGCCTTGTGTTGGCAGAGATCCAGTTATGTTCTCGGGGCGTCCCTCCAGAGGCGTACCCATTCGGAAAAGAAATTCCTTAGCCTTGACCATTTGTTGGAAATCCAGTCACCCATATGAGCCCTTTACGATTGCATTTGTATAACCTGCTATTCTTAAATGGTAGCTATAGTAGGCATAATATAATGATACCTATGCTGGCTAAGATTAATATTATACTTTCGAAATGTTTTCCACACTATGCACTAATAATAATATCAAAATGATTTTCGCGTATCAAGCATATTTGATTGCTATAAGGAGAAATCTCCCCCAAGTGTGGGATTGCATTGTGTGTGTGCGCCGGGAGGCCTTATGGTAGCTTCATTTTCCAAAAAGCATAACGGATTTCGTTTTTATTTCTTTTTGTGCAAATACTGTTTTAAGATCTCACACCAGTCCCATGACTGACCTGGAGTTTATTATTCCATTTCGGAACTCTGGGTGCCCATAATTTTCCACACTGGCAGCCTAGAGTCAGGTTATCAGTTGATTTGGTGCAAAGTCAGGAAAGTATGCTATGGAGATCAAGAGACAAGCTGGATGGCGAGACGTATCACGTATATGATGTATTATCCGCTGTGTATGGTTTGCTGCAAATCAGTTTCCTTATGGACAAGTTATAATGACCGCCAGTGTTGTGTTGTGTTGATATTGTACTCCGATAATGTAATGTATAAAAAGATATAATTCTTTTGTTTAAAGATTATTCATTTATCTATTATATATTGTTCCGCTGCGAATGTGAGATTCTGATATTGTTTCTGTTTTCTTCTTTTACCTTCTTCTTCTTTAACCCTAATGATTTGGTTTTCCGGCATTCGATTGTTCGGCGTTTGATACAGTGGACGTATTGATGTCGATTTTCGAAAGTCGAAAAATCGGGTCGTTACATAACTTGCCCCGAGTTAAATTTCCAATTCATTTAATCCATTTAGACTTCTCATTTTAAACGTTTACCTCCCAAATTTAAATTCTTATAAATATCCCTTCCCACTCATAAGTTCAAAAACACATTTTTCTTTGGGTTATACTCTCATTGCAAGGGGATTTCAGAATTCAATTTCCAATATTTATTTCAAACCAACTTTGAAAGCATATATATATATATATATATATCAACATATATACATATTTATCCCATCAAGTCATACTTTTAAATTTTAAACCATACTTGGTTTTCAATTCAAAACAAATTCATCTTCAACAACTCACAAAGATTCCCGCATCAAGATATATTCTAATAATATTACTTATTATTTCCTTAAACACTTTGGAACAATTTCAAAACCTTTTGGACTTAGATTCTAAAACTTCACAATTTAAATTCATTTTAGTTTACAAGTCATACTTATATAAATTTTTACTTCCTTAAAGTATTTTACCCTACTCGTCATTGTTTATTATGTAATAAACATCCTTTATTAAGACACAATACCCAATCTATGATAATTATCATTTCTGGAAATCAAACATACCATATATTCCACATAATTTATTGGAAAAATATAATCAGGGCTATTTCAACATTTTGAAAATTCTTTTGAACTTCCTAGGATTTAAATTCAGATTTGAATCCATTTTTAGCTTAAATTATTTGTGTAGTTAATCCTTACCCAAATTTCTATCTGGTTATATGTGTTTTACCATTTAAATCTTATAATCTTATTTAATTTCAATAACAACAACCAATTCCCTTAATATAAAATTATCAGAACATAACCTTTATATATAAAAATTATTTTTAATACCGTTTTTAAAATCATTATATAAGAAAATAACAGGTACGCCCTCATATAATACTCATAACTCATTCTAGGGTGCTACTGACCATATCTCTAATGAGTAATCCCCACCAGAGCCGAGGTTCTCGCTTAACCTTCAGCACTGATACCAAATGTAACGGCCCGAAGATTTTCGACCCCGAAAATCAACACTAATACGTTAATTGTATAGGTGTCGAACAATCGAGATAAAGAAATATCAGATGGTTAGGGTTTAAAAGAAAACGATATAGAATAGGAAACAGGAAACAATAGCACAAAATCTCATAATCGTAGCGGAACAAAGTATAATATATAATAACAACATTTTATACAAAGAAAAGCTGTAACTGTTAACATGTATACAAATTATCAGAGTATAATCATCAACAAATAAATCCTGACGGTTAAAACACTTGCCCCTAAATTTTGACCATACAATCTCTAATACACAGCGGAATATAATCAATACATCTATGTCATCCAGCTCATCTTCAGGCTCCAAGCGTCCTAACCTGAAACTCTTTAATACTCGGTATGACCCGAGCATTACAATAAAGTAACACCCGAGTCAGGCTGGAAACCAGCGTGAGTAAAACCAACTCAATTTGAAATACTTAAGTTATAATGCTTCTTTGAAAACCAAGGTAACTCGTACAAAGTTATGAGTTTTATCTGAATATAACTAACAGCTTTTATAAAAATCCATCGATATTGAAATACTGTCTAGGTACAGTTACTTATCTAATATAATCAAATTTGCTTAATTTATTCCATTCCAGCTTATAAATTTTATAATCAAAAACCATAAGGGTTTGTAGTGATTTTTAAATCGAAGTGATCTCAGATATCACTGGTATCCGACCCCGGCCTTTCAAATCCAAGTAATAAATTTAAAAAGGTATATTGTTTAAAATAAACAACCTATTATTTAGGATGATAATGTTTCAAAAATGGAAATTTATTACCGATTTTTATTTCAAATAAAACGTATTATTATGTTAAACCAATTATTTGAACTCGATTGTTCACTTGATGTTACAGAAAAGAATAATTGAATTAAACCTCCAATAGAATTAAGTCATGATATAGATTGTTAAACAATTTAGCGGTCCATAATGGATGTCAAAATAATTCACACATCCGACTTTTATCAATTTTTGATTAACCATAGCCATTTACTTTTGAATCCAAATTAATTTCAAATTGAATAATTTATTAATAGTGAATTATAAAATGTCATTAAATATTCACAAGTTTAAGTCAAATAATGATAATAATATTAATTTCCCTTAAATTGTAAAATATCACTAAAACTTTAATTTTGAATTTAAAATGAAATTAGATTTTTGGTAAAAGAAGGAAATACAAGTTATCATATAAACGTGTATATATATATATATGGAGTCCATTACTTTTCTTCTTTTCTTTATTATTTTTCTTTTCTTTCACTTTCTTTTTCTTTTTCTTTTTATTTTTATTTTTCTTTTATTTTTCCTTTATATTTATTTTTTTCTTTTCTTCCCTCTAGCCCACTTTCTTTCTCCGGCCCACCTCTTCTTCTCCCTTTCCTATTTTCTCTTCTAGCTTCCTTCCCTCCTTCCTTAACCATTCGAACATAATAACCCTGTACATCAACGCGTGCACATAAACACGCTTCTCGGCGACACAACCTCACCGTCGATCAACCCCACAAACCTCCCATGACCTCCGCAACCTACCCCACCACCTGGTACCCTCAGCAAGGACCTCGTTCAAATTCGAACACCTTCACCCAAAAACTGAAAAAATGCAAACCCATCGAATCCCCTTGTCTCGCCCACTGCCACCACCTATCATCCCCAAACTTCATCGAGAGATCCGACACCTCGCCCTCTACCACTTCCCCCTAGATCGCACCTTAAACTCTTCCTCCTCTCTTGGCCATTCTCGTGAAACCGAACCCCTTAGTGAATACCACTCAAACCCTAAAATCTCCTCGACACGCCACCGTGCCCCTTTATAAAATATCCTACCATTTTTCCTAGGCATGCCTCCCCTCAGACATCCTCCATGACGAATCCCATGCCACAAAATCGAGCACGCCACCCGAATTTCACCCATGATCTAATTCTGTTCAACTTGAATTTCCTTACTCGATACTTCACTAAAAATTTCGAAACCACCTTCAAAAATCATCATTTTGGATGACGAATCCATTCACATAAGTAAAAGCATAAATTATGATATTCGAACTTCTTACACTATTTGGTTACTTACTGTAAAATATCCTTTTCAACCTCTATGCTTAATAATATTCAACTTAATCAATTTTGGAACAAAGTACATTTAGAAACAAACAATTTTTCCTTTTACATCATAACCTAAAAATGATTAAGTTGAAAGATTGGAATTTTAGAAGTTAAATGTGCCCGTTTTAACTTACAGTAGAACAAATGGTGAGCAGGCCTATATTTTCCTGTTTATACTCTTTTATACATTCATATATAGATACATATTCTTATGCAAGCATACTTATCAAACAATACTTCAACTTCCATACCCAGGCACATAACAAAGATTTCAATATATAAGGTTTAGTTCTACTCAATGTTTTTCCTTTGAACAGAGCATGGTTTTAAAAAAAGAAATATGCTATGTTGCCTGCTTCCTGTTTGAGATGCTTTGATTTGTTTATCTTGTTCGAATGCAATGGAATGTGAAACAAGGTAGTGGTATATATAGAAAGGGATAGCAAGGAAGATGCTAATCTTGTAAAGTAGAAGTTAGGCTGTGACCTTAGCGTACAAGTTCTCACTACATTGATTTCTATTCCTTTTTAATTTATCTTTAAAGTTTGATTTGAGCAATGGTTTGACCTGATTTGTTTTCATATAAAAGTTTTGATGTTTTTCCCTTGATTTGATTTCTTTTTCATGTGACTTGATTTTTGTTTTGACATTGATTCAATGTTTTATATGCTTGGATTTGACGTGTATTTATTTCAACATCCCCTTGTGTGTTTACATGTATTTTTATATAAATTGATGTATGTATGTATATATATATATATCCTTTTATATGTGTATATATATAAATGTATAGTTATGTATTTTATCCTATAATACTTGCATTATCACCATATATATATATATATACACACACATTTACTTGTATATTGTCATCATATCACACACACACATATATATATTCACATTGTTCCCTCTTTACATATTTTTCTATATTTGGATATGCGTTGTTTATATACATATGTACATACTCATATCATTTTAAAGTCATACATTCATGTGTATTCATTGGCGTATACAATACCTTTATAACATATATACATATATTTATACATTTATATACCTATATATTAACAACTTCCTAAAGCTTGTATATATTTATCTATATATAGTTATGGATAATTAATCTTAATTTAGATGGTAGAGTTTTATATATACATTCTATAATATTTGTCATATCCAGCAAGTTAAGATAAAAATTTGAATATAATTTTTAAATTAATTTTATATGTATTCAGATATTTAAATATGAGAAAATTTATTTATTCGACTAACAAAAATCAATATTTCAATAATTAAAATCAATTAATGACCCAATTACAGACGTCATAAAACCCGGGTCGTCACAAATTGACTACTATGTTAATGTAATTTCAATCAATAGAAATAATAAAGGTTAACAAGAAATAGAATAAATGATGTATAAATTGATGTAATCTTATGTTATTAATTGCAATAGGTTTTAACGTGGAGTATGAGATCAATTATTTAGTACGAAAATTTACTAAAATTTGTTTGTAAATAAAAAGTTAATAGATATGAATTATTAATGTATAACCATTGTTTTATTTATCATCTTATTATTAAATATGTTAGAAATTTTTTTGGTAATTAATGGAGAATTAATGTAATTGAATATTACAATTGATATAACAAGAAACTTTAACTGTTGACTGATGTGTAACAAAACAAAAACTTATTTTAATCAATTTCATAAGAGAATTGTTGATTTGATAATAAGAATGCAAATCAAAATAAAAGGATTTGTTTGAAAAATAAATATATAATGGATGAGTTTATTACAGTTGAAATTAAATGTTGGAATTAATTTAGTATATAGATATTGGGTTTAACATGGAAAATTGGATTTCAAAGGAAAACAGTTGGATTAATTATTTTCCTTGTATTAGGGTGTATTTTAAGATTTAATTATTGTAAATAACAGTAATTAAAATTTTCCATTAATAAGAAATAGAAGTATATGGTAATTAATTAGAGATACAAGCAACTTACGTTTTGTGTTCAAAAAATTATGAGAATTCATTGAAATCTAATATTGAATATAAATTGCAATAAGATATGTTGAAATCCTTTAATTAAAAATAAAATACTAGTGTTACCCAGTGGCTTGACCGGGTAACCAAAGACTTGATGAAGAGACTTCGTTCGGCACGACCAGGCCATTCGGCATCTATCCTCGTTCGGCATAGAGGGTCGTTTGGCATAGTATATCGTTCGGCATAGAGGGCCGTTCGGCACAGTATATCGTTCGGCATCTATCCTCTTTCGGCATTGAGGTTCATTCGCCACAGCATGGTCATTCGGCATTCCACACTGCTCGACATCCAGACCTCATTCGGCATTGAGGGCCATTCGGCACAGTATATCGTTCGACATTCCACATTGCTCGGCATCCAGACCTCGTTCGGCATTGAGGGCCGTTCAGCATGGCAGAGTCGTTCGACATTCAATGTCGTTCAGCATGGAGCTCGTTCGACATTCGTATGACTTTGGGCACTAGCATGTCATTCGGCATACAATGCCCGTTCGGCATTCCAGCCTCGTTCAGCATCTCCCCTCATCCGGCATGGTTCTCGTTCGACTTGCACTCTTCACTCAACACATCGCCTCGCTCGGCATTAAGGAAGCGTTTGGCATTTGCCGACCGGCATTAGTGGTTCGGCACGCAAAAGCCACTCACTTTGGGCTGAGATATCTAGCTACCAGGCCTATCAAGGAAGTCCAACCCATTTTCGTCTATAAATAGAGAGGCAGGGGAACAGTGAAAGGGACCTTTTTTCGAGAACACCGGGGAGATTCTGCCACATTCAAGACTCATTCAAGAATTATCTTCTTTGCTTAGCAATTCTCATCAAATAGTTGGTGTATGGATTGTATCTGTAACTAGTTGATAAGTAAAACAATAAAGATTAACCTCAAAGTGGACGTAGGCAATTACGCCGAACCACTATAAATCTAGTGTTCTTATTTTCTGCATTAAGTTTAGCATTCTGTTCATTGTTTACATTTACTTTCTTCATTAATCTCTCTAGATAATCTCTCTTAAGGGTGTTAGTGACTAATTCTGGTGCTAACATTTTGGTGCTTTCACTGAGAGCTGAATTCTCAGGGCGATAGGATCTACTTTGTAGCTACTGGATTGAAAAATCCCTCGAAGGAGATCCGACTTATTCATTGGAGGCCCGTTGAATCTATTCAGATTTCCAACCGATAACTCTACCATGGGAAGACCACACACCCAATCAGCCTCTCACAATGCGGACATCCACGAGACTGCTAGTGTGCAACAAGTTGGACCTAGCAACCAACAAGCGATTCAAGGCACAGGGCCCTCCACCCAAAATCAAATGGAAGTCGTTTCCCGAACAAAGTTCAACGAATTGATAAGAGAACTCAAGTAAAGTAGAAGGAAACTTGCTGAGCAGATTCAAGCCAACAAGAATCTCATGACTCAGCTTGCCCAGTAGCAGCATCAGAATGCTGGAGGTAGCCCTGCTCCTTATTCTTCATCTGATAGCTCGACCACAACTGATGAACCTCCTAGGCGTAGACACCGTAAGACAGAAGCTGCACAAGCAGGTGCCACTGATCGATCCGCCAGGGATCAGGCACGTGAGGAGACCGGACGCCTGGCCCACCAAGACCCAAATCAAGCTGGCCTTCAGGATGCACGTTTGGTCGACCGCCAGCAGGCGGGACACCAACCCGTACGGTCCCGTGGAACGGAACCCAACCTTCAATCCCCTATACAAACTCCAGACTTATCAGCCATGGTCAGGCAGTTAATGAGAGAAAACCAAGGCTTGACCAACAAAGATTAGGGAGTGTCTAGGAGGCATACTCCCTTCACAGACATTATTCTACAGGCTGAGTATCCTAGGAAATTCAGTATGCCGACTATCCCAGCCTACGAAGGGAAGACTGACCCTAGGCAACACGTGATGAGGTACGAATGGATGATGGATTCTGCAAGGGCGAATGATGCGACTAAGTGTGGGTGCTTCCCAATCACTTTGTTTGGAATCGCCACCATGTGGTTTACTCAACTTCCTCCGCACTCTATATCCAGCTTCAACGAGTTGGCGATGAAATTTGTTGAACAATTCGGGATACACGCAACTCATCCAAAGGACGTGATGTCCTTATCAAGCGTGATCCAGGCTCCAGGAGAGTCTTTGAAAACATACTTCCAGAGGTTTCATGTTGCCGCCACTGAAGTTAGCAACCATAACGACCACACAATCCTGGTGGCGGTAATGCGAGGTGTAGATCTAGACTCGGAGTTTAGAGATTGGTTGGTGGGAAGCCCCCAATTACGTTGGAACAATTCTATTCCAAAGCTCACCAGTTCATAAGGAAGGAGGAAGCACGATGAACGAGACGAGATAAGGCGCCAGGGCCTGTTCAGGACACTATGAAACGTAACATCACCGTGAAGAAATCCAGCGACAGTTTGGGAAAAGTTCAAGTCAATGTCCAGAACAAGCATGGGCAATCTAAGGGATCTGGAGGCAGAAATCTCGGAAAGAAAAAAGAGACAGGGAAATGGATGTCAAGGATTCCGACCTACAACAAATACACTCCCCTAAATACGTCTCTTGAAAACATCTACCTATCTACCAGTAACACCTTCCAGTACAAAAAGCCACACCCAAAGGAGTCCACTGAGGAACAGAAACCGAAGGGGAAGTATTGTCGCTTCCATGAGACCCACGGGCACAACACTAAGGAGTGTAGACACCTCCATGACGCCATAGAAAGTATAATCAGGCAGAACAAGCTGCAGGAGTTTTTTAAGAACCCACCAGAGGGTAGGCAAGGAACGTCAGACCCCGGATGCGGGCCGGCTCCACGCCACCTAGAGGAACCTGCCTGGACCGTTGGTAGGTTGATTATAAACACTATGGTCAGAGGACCTAATCCCGCAGACAAGATTTGGCAGAAGATGGAACGATATGCTACCTCCTTGAGGCATGTGAATTATGTATGTTGTTCGAATGTGGAAGATGGAACCCCCACAAAACAACAACGCATGATGACAGACGATATAGTGTTTGGGAGTCGAGATGCATACAAGGTGGAGGCTCCTACTATCGACCCGATGGTCATATCTGCAATGATTGGGCCAGGTTACGTCAAAAGGATTTTGATTGATTGTGGAAGCCCTGTCAACATCATCTTCAAGAAGGCTTATGACCAAATGAAGATGGAGACAAAAGATTTAAAACCATGCAAATCCTGTATCCATGGCTTTAATGGTGCCACAACCGACGCGATGGGGTATATTGAGTTACCAATTGAACTGTGGGAAGGTGAGCATAGGAGAGTGCAAATCCTACTATTCATAGTAATGGTTGTTGACTCTCTATACAATGTATTTTTGGGTCGTCCGGCCCTGGCAGAGTTTAGGGCCGCTTTGGCCCTATGGTGTTTGACATTAAAATTTCCGACAGACAAAGGATTTGGTGTAGTACATGGCGATCAGGTGACCGGTCACGCATGTTATGTGGCAGAGCTAAGAGAAGCTCAGCAAAGAGAAAAAGGAAAGGTTGTGGATAGCTCCGTCAGCATCCTAAATACTGATGATTGATAAGTAGTGCACGTGCCCTGGCTCGGGCGACATTCTCAGATCCTTAGAGACATAGATCTGAGAGATGATGATGGGGAACCTAGGGAAATGAATGCAGCACCAGCTGAGCTAACGATCGACATTCCAGTCAGCCAGGATGACCCATCACGAGTTCTAAAGATTGGATCACAACTCGACCCTTCAATGCCGAGGACCTTACTGATTTCCTCTGAGCGAATCTAGATGTTTTTGCTTAGAAACATTCTGATATGTGCGGGATTTCTCTGACTATTGCGAGTCATATGTTGAACATAGACCCAAAGTACGTTCCTGTGAAACATAAAAGGAGAGGCATGGACTTGGAGAGGTCCGCTGCTCTCAAAGAGGAGGTGGACAAACTCAAAGCCAATGGGTTCGTCTGCGACGCCCTCTACCCCGAATGGGTATCTAATCCTGTGCTGGTAAGAAAAGCAAATGGGAAGTGGAAAACTTGTGTTGATTACTCCGACCTGAATAAAGCATGCTCGAAGGATAGTTTCCCTTCACCTAAAATCGACCAGCTCATCGAATCTACCGCCGGACACGAATTATTGTCATTTATGGATGCGTATTCGGGATACAATAAGATCCCGATGCACATTCCAGACCAAGAACACACCAGCTTTGTCACAGATGTGGGTCTATATTGCTATGTAGTAATGCCTTTTGGATTGAAAAACGCGGGAGCAACTTATCGACGTCTGGTGAATCGAATGTTTAAAGACCAGATTGGTAGAACGATGGAAGTCTATGTGGATGATATGCTCGTGAAGTCACGAAAGTCAAACGACCACAACCGAGACTTAGCAGAGATGTTTGATATACTCAGACGTGATGAAGATCAACCCATTAAAGTGTTCTCTTGATGTTTCATCAGGGAAGTTCTTGGGTTTCATTGTAAGCGCACGTGGAATTGAAGCTAACCCGGAAAAGATTCAGGCTATTCGGGACATACAAGTGCCCAGAACTATAAAGCAAGTACAAAGCTTGAACGGAAAGGTGGCCGTGCGGAGTTGACTCATATCCAGAGCCAGGGATAAGTGCATTCCTTTCTTTGATGTGATAAAGAAAGGAAAGAGGAATTTCGAGTGGACGTCTGACTTCTAGGAAGCATTCCGAGCTCTAGTTAGACATCTAGAAAGTCCTTCGGTGCTATCAAAACCAATTGACCATGAAATGTTGTATGTATACCTGGTAGTATCCCAGCATGCAATCAGCATGGCTTTGGTGCACGAGGAGGACTGAGTTCAAAAGCCAGTATATTATGTCAGGAAATGTTTGACGGCGGAAGAAAGAAATTATCCCAGGATTGAGAAACTAGCTTATTGCTTGGTGATTGCATCACGCAAGCTTCGTCCATACTTCTAGTCACACTCGATCAGTGTTTACACCGATCAACCCTTGCGACAGGTACTCCAACGATCGGAAACTTCTGGAAGGATGTTTAAATGGAACATCGAGTTGAGTCAGTTCGATATTACCTACCTGCCGCGAAGGGCCATATAGAGGCAAGCGCTAGCAAATTTCATTGCTGAATTCACCATGACTGAGGAATCAAACGGCCGTAATATCATACCTCCCGTTCGATGGAAGATTTACACCGATGGGGCATCTAACGACCGTTGTTCGGGGGTTGGCATAGTTCTTGTAACTCTTGAGAAGCGATCAGTTTGCTATGCTTTGAAGCTCGAATTCACAGCAACGAATAACGAAGCCGAGGATGAAGCATTGATTGCCGGCTTAAGACTTATCAAAGAACTGGGAGTAAGATCGATTGAAATCTTTTGCGACTCGCAACTAGTGGTGTACCAAGTGCGGGGAGACGATTAAGAAAAGGGACAGAGACTTGCAACATATTTGGTCCGAGTTCAAGAGCTGCTAGCGAATCTCGGGTATTTTGATATTTCTCATGTCCTTCATGAGCAAAACAGAGCAGCCGATTCATTGGCAAAATTTGCAAGCACTGGCGATGCGCAGCAGATGGGATTGTTTCCCATTGAAACCTTACATGTTCCAAGCATAAATATGATGGAGGTAGATTTCATGTTAGAAACAGAAGTCGAGAAGGAATCATGGATGACCCCCTTCAAGCAGTACTTGTTAAAGGGGCCGTATCCGAAAGAAAGAGCGAAAGATGATAAGTCATTCGTAAGGCTTCACGTTATGTAATGCAAGATGGAGTAATGTATCGAAGGGGATTCTCGACCCCCTTACTCCGATGCATTTCCCATGATGAGATAAAACGAGTCCGAAAGGAAGTCCATGAAGGTGAATGTGGTGACCATACCGGAGGGCAGACGTTACTGAAGAAAATCCTCCGCTATGGATACTATTGGCCGAATGTAAATCGAGATGCCGCAGACTATGTGAGAATATGTGACAAATGTCATAAATATGCGAAAACCCCGAGAGCTCCGCCGATGAAACTCACACAAAAGGTTAGTCCCTGGCCATTTGCAATGTGGGGGATTTATATAGTCAGTTCTTTACCCCTATCCAACGGTATTGCAAAATACGCGATAGTTGTGGTCGATTACTTTACCAAGTGGGCAGAAGAAGAGCCTTTGGCCACTATCACCACCAAAAAGGTCATTAATTTCGTTGTACGGAACATTATATGCTGTTTTAGCCTTCCACGAACCATCATCACAGACAACGGAACTCAATTCGAAAGCAAAGAGTTCAAGGAATTTCGCTAAAAATATGGTATTGAGAAAAAGTTTGCAGCATTTTCTCACCCGAAAGCCAATGGACAAGTGGAAGCCGTAAACAAAATAATCAAATCCATATTGAAAAAGCGTTTGGAAAAGGCCAGAGGCGAGCTTCCAACAGCGCTTTGGGCTTACAAATCCAACCATAAGTCCGCAACTGGCCACACTCCATTCCCATTGGCATATGGCATGGAAGCTATCATACCCGTAGTACTTAAAGTTCCATCACATCAGGTAACTTATTATGACCCTGAGTCAAATCAAGATCTTTTGCTGGAATCATTGGACTTCATTGATGAAAAACGCGAAGAAGCTAATTTAAGAGTGGCCGCGTACGAACACCGAGTCGCTCGATATTATAATGAAAAAGTCCGACCGAGAATCTTTGGCCTGAGTGATCTCGTTTTGAAACGAGTTTTCCCGGTTCCATCACATATGAGCCCAACATGGGAAGGTCCATATGTCATTGAACGGAAGCTTGGAGAAGGAACTTTCAAGCTAGCGACCGTTGATGGTGCGACACTCCCCCGAGCATGGAATAGCGAGCATTTGCGACATTATTATACTTATTTCATTTCTTTCATATTTTAGTTGTATTTATTTCCAGCAAGTTTTTATTCCTAGTTTACGGCATGTAATAAGACAATTTAGCTTGTTTGCATTAATAAAGGCTTGAAGCCAGTTTCTCCATGAATTGTCGATGTTTCTGTTGATGATAACGCTGTGATGAATAACTAAGAGATACATTATTTTGTCTGACGTACGAACGCGTACGAGCACTCAAAATCTCCAAGTCCCCGGAGTGCGGACTGGAGTACCCTGAGTCCCCGGAGTGCGGACCAGAGTATAAATGACTCAAAATCTCCAAGTCCCCGAAGTGCGGACTGGAGTACTCTGAGTCCCCAGAGTGCGGACCAGAGTATAAACAACTCTCCAAGTCCTCGGAGTGCTGACTTGAGTACTCTGAGTCCCCAGAGTGCGGACCAGAGTATAAACAACTCAAAATCTCCAAGTCCCCGGAGTACAGACTGGAGTACTCCTAGTCCCCAGAGTGCGGGCCAGATTATAAACGACTCAAAATCTCTAATTCCTCGGAGTGCGGACTGGAGTACTCTGAGTCCCCGGAGTGCGGACCAGAGTATAAACGACTCAAAATCTCCAAGTCCCCGGAGTGCGAACTGGAGTACTTTGAGTACGCGGAGTGCGGACCAGAGTATAAATGACTCGAAATCTCCAACTCCCAGGAGTGCGGACTGGAGTACTCTGAGTCTCCAGAGTGCAGACCAGAGTATAAACGACTCAAAATCTCTAAGTCCCCGGAGTGTGGACTAGAGTACTCTGAGTCCCCAGAGTGCGGACCAGAGTATAAACGACTCAAAATCTATAAGTCCTCTGAGTGCGGACTGGAGTACTCTGAGTCCCCGGAGTGCGGACCAGAGTATAAACGACACAAAATCTTCAAGTCTCCGGAGTGCGGACTGGAGTACTCTGAGTCCCCAGAGTGCGTACCAGAGTATAAACGACTTAAAATCCCCAGGTTCCTAGAGTGTGGACTGGAGTACTCTGAGTCCCCAGAGTGTGGACCAGAGTATAAATGACTCAAAATCTCCCAGTCCCCGGAGTGCAGACTGGAGTACTCTGAGCCCCCGGAGTGCGGGCCAGAGTATAAACGACTTAAAACCTACAAGTCCCCGGAGTGCGGACTGGAATACTCTAAGTCTCCAGAGTGTGGACTAGAGGATAAACGATTTAAATGTCCAAGTCCCCTGAGGGTGGACTGGATACAAGTGACTTGAAGTCATCGAACCCTTGGCGTGCGGAATGGAAATTATTCTAAGTACCCGGAGCGTGGAATAAAGAATGAGCAATGCCAAAAAATTATCAACTTATTTGAAGACGAATCGAGAAGTTTATGTAACTCGCAATAGCTTGGGTTTTGACCACGGTTATACAGAAAACCAAACAATAGAAGTCTTCTGAATGAAAAAAGAACTAAGTTTTATTCATCAAAAATAAGTTTCTACTAAAACCCCTCCGAAGCTCGGAGTCAAAAGTTTATTTACACGAACTACGAAAATAAATAAAAATAATTACATAATCTAAACAAACTCTCATTGAACGAGAGCGACAACTACTTCTTTGACTTTCTCAACCTTTTTCCAGATGACTCCTCTCCCGTGCGTGTGCCCTTGATAATTTTCTTTGATGGGGAAGTGACAACTGAAGAAGTACGGGGGACTTCCATGGGCTTGGACCTGCCAGGAAGGATGACCTTCAACGGCTTATTCAAAGGATCGTCCAGTTCCACAGCTTGAGGCTCGACTTTGATCTCGACCGTCTTTTTATTCTCCTTCTCAAGCTGCTCCTTCATGCTGAGTTTAGATGTGTGTTCAGAGGTGCCTGTAATTTTGATTTCATAATTCCCATCGATGGGAGAGGAATTCTCGGACTTATCCTCATCAAGCGCTCCGATCACCTGAGCATCTGGACCGGGAGCCTCTCCTGCGTGAGTGGCCTCACTTGTCTTTTCCTTCACCTCCTTGGCGACATCGCTTCTTGGAGTGGACTTGGGATCAGAACGGACTGTACAAAATCTTGAAAAACAAGCATTAGAACACGATGGCTCCTGATGAAAAACGATAACTTTTGGAATGTTAAAGTGAAGGGTTATCTACTAGGTTCCGGCTGGCTCTCAGCCGTCCTAGGGGTCTCACCCTCTGGAATGGGAGATAGAATGTGAACGCCAAGGCCGGGGTCCTCCGGGTCATAACCGATGTGCTGCACAAAGGGATCAAGTATCGGCCGATCGGCCGGCTAAGTAGGCGCATTAACTTGAGACTCGATCCCGGATGGACCACCGATAACCTCTTTCCCTTTCGTTGAGGGAGAGCCTTTGTAGTAAAGAGCGTTTGCCGCAGACAGGTCCGATGGCTCGTTTCCCTTAAGAAATTCTTTTATCAAAGCTCCTTCATCGACCTCCTTGGTATCGAGTTTTACCTTCCTGATTTCTATTAAGGTCTCCCATGCCTCAGCTAAAGATTCAGGGTAGCCCTCGCCCAAAAAAGTTAAGTCTCGGTGCATGAGAACACGGGCATTGAATTCTACAATTAGTGGGTCGAACATGCTTTTGACCTCTTCCCTACCTACGACCTCTTCCCTACCTGCTTCTTTAGCCGCCTCAAGGCGGGAGTCGACCTCCACAGACGCTACTTTCATGCCCTCTTCACGAGCTTCATTCTTTAGCAACTCAACCTTAGAAAGTTCATCCTCAAGCTTCGCCTTCAGAAGTCGTGTGGCAACGATCTCGTCGCAATACCGTTGCGAATCTTCTCGGGCAACGGTCTTCTCCTCCTTTTCTTTGCGGAGTTGCTCCACCAGCTCCTCAACTCGGAGGGCAAAGGCCTTCCTCTTCTTCTGCACTGAGTCTTTCTCCAAAGCTAGGGCCCCACAGCGTTGGACCGCCTCGTCGACTTCGTTTTTATGGGTTGACTCCAGATGACTAACGGCCTTGGCCGTCTCTTTAGCGCTCTGCTGGGCGGCTTCAAGCTAAGACTTATAAGAAGCAAGCTCTTCATTCTGAACTTTGATAATATCTTTATCCTGAATAGCCTCAAGCTTTAAGCGATCTATCTCATGCTGACGCTCTATCAAAACTTTCGAAACTTTCTCAGCTAAGTGCACGAACGCATCATGCTGTACGTAGACATCATTGGTACAAGCGATGACACTTTGCTTGACATGCCCTAGAATATGGTGGATCGTCGGAAGAAACTTTAAGCCATCAAAGCATATGTTCAGAAATGAGGCTTTAAGTTCAGCAAGTCGTTCAGCATCCGTTGGATAGGTTACGGGAGTAAGAGGAGTCTGCTTGGAGGCCGCAGGCGTTTTGTGGGGATCTCGAGATTGCCCAGTACTCGATGAACCAGAGTGTTGATCCCGATGTGCCTCAGGCTAAGACCCCTTATATCCATATTTCTTTTTGATGTGCTTCGGTTGAGAAGGAGGATCGCGAGGATATGAGGGCTGTTTATAAGTTTTCCTTCGGTGTGATGACTCTCGGCGATGGTAGTCTCGATCGTCGGATTCATCTCTATCCCGGCGCTTGCCGGAGCCCGAATCCCGGCCAGATTGGAAGAAAATCGATGACCCGCGAAGGCGGTTGATTCCATGTGTGCGCCCCATGTCACCTACACAAAGTTTAAATAGCGGTGAGTTAGCAAAGAATAGGGTGACAATGGAAATTTAAGTGCAAGGTGAAGTGCATGTATCTGTGTGTGTCCTAGTGTTTCCCCCCGACGGACCAGTTTCTTTACTAATAGGAGTTTTTTCTCCCTGATTTTGGGCTTGAACGCTTGTATCGCCTCTCGCGGGTGAATGAAGCT
This sequence comes from Allium cepa, assembly GCA_030765085.1. Taxonomy (NCBI): domain Eukaryota; kingdom Viridiplantae; phylum Streptophyta; class Magnoliopsida; order Asparagales; family Amaryllidaceae; genus Allium; species Allium cepa. The sequence goes on along the minus strand of CM060931.1, from coordinate 82,715,346 downwards.
TAAGGGCCTCTGGATCGTCGAAGTCGTAGTTGAGTAGATCATTAGGTATGGAAAGGTTCAACATGCCTTTTAGAGAACTTTCTAATAGCTACGTGGAATCTTCTTTCTCCACTAGAATAAGAGTAACTTTAGATGTTCCACCAAATGTTTTTCCTCAGCCTGTATGTTATTTTCTTCTTCCCTTTCGAAGGGGAAGGTGACGTGTCGATGTCATGAACTTCAACTATCGGATCCGAGTGGGACTAACGTTCTCATCTTGTACCTCGGGCGTTTCAATTTCCTTAATTTCCCCCTCTTCTCGTGTGTCGGGGGCGTTACATGCTGAAGATTCAGCTTGCTTTTTCCCTTTGCCAGAAGCAGGCCTGGGTATGGTAACGCCCTGAGGGAGGTTTATCCAGCGACCTTCTGCCAACAGCTTGAACTTTGTAAGCATCTCATTTGAAACGAGAGTTCTGATATCCCGGTCTTCGGCGGGAATGGCTCGAATGGCTTCGGCGGCTTCAAAATACCGAGGCCCTCGGGACGCGGATTAATGCCTGAAAAGATGGAAGAGAGTTAGAAAAGGTATAGCTTCGATCAAACATGAATATCGATCCAGGAAAAAGACTTACTTCCTTCCACCCATCCTCGTAAAACCGGAAGGACAGCGCACATAAAACCATTCTTGCTTGTACTGGGAAAATTTACTCCATGCCCCAGTCAGAATTTGGAATTTGTTATGCGGCTCGAAAAACATGAAAGATGGCCTATCCTTCCGTCTCTTGATGCAATATATATATCGGATATCGCCCGGAGTCGGAAGCCTAGAAAGGACACTCATGAAGAGGATGCAAGTGCCGTAGATGAAGGCGTGGCTGTTCGGATGCAATTGCGATGGAGCGATGTCGACATACTGCAACACGTCCCGAAGAAATGAGTGAATGGTGGCACGCTGCCAACCCAGCACATGAATTTGTTGCAAGCTGTGTATCCGACTGGAGGCAAGTGTGGACGATCATGCCCTGACGGAACTAATACCTCGTCAAAGGGGATTCCATGGACAGAACAAATCCGACGGAGCGTACTTTCGTTAATATTTGAAGCCTGAGAATCGATTGGGTCATCTAGAAAAATCGCTGCCTCCAAAGCGTCGGGAGCCAAGTCGACAGATGTAGTCGCAGGGTTCAGAAAGTCTTGAGCAAGGGTAGTTGACGGTTGTGAAGTATCTACAACTTCTTATCGAGAGGATGGCCCAGGTCTATCTGAGATCATAGCAGAGCTAGATTTCTGAGACATCTCTAATGAAGATCGAATCTAACAGAGCACCTGTTTGAGCTATACCTGAGAAATAATCGATGTTAGGCTTAACAACATAAATATCCCCCCCGTATGGTGTGTGAAGTTGTGCGATCTTTCAATATACGTGCCAAGCAGTGAAAAGACACTAGATTAATGAAACAAGTCTAAGCTTTGAATTGTCATCTTCGAAGACCGTCATCGCCGACCGTCAATGAAAGCTTATCATAAGACAGTTTATATTTTGAACTCGACATTGTCACTACATTTGATGGGTTATTAACTATTAAGCAGGTTAAGTCCAAGTTTTCAGTTGTTTAAAACATAGAAGTTTTCAGTTTGGATTATTCGATGTGCTTTGTGGTTTAAGTCCGTCCTTGTTCACTAACATATGTTCAGGCATGGGACGTGTTAGGTCAACTGTGCATTAGGTTCGACTAACGTTACTGTTGTGCACAACTCCTGTGCCACCCACCATTGCCGTTCGGCATGCGGCAAGGCGTGCCGAACCACAATCATACCGAGGCGCATTGCTCGGCATTCCATACTTCCATCTCTCCTCTCTATCGTTTGGCATAAAAGATTCATGCCGAACCACTACATGCCGAGCCGCATTGCTTGGCATCCGATACTTCCCTATGTCCTCTCCACCGTTCGGCATAAGGGGGTCATGCCGAACCACCCTCATGCCGAGCCGCATCGCTCGACATTCTACTCTCAACAACGACACCCTTCCACTTATCCACTCCACTGTTCGGCAAACGACGAATCGTGCCGAACCAAAGTTACGCCGAGCCGCAACGCTCGGCACTCCGTCCTTAACAACAATTTTATCTTTTGTTCCATCCCTACCGAACGACATGATCGAGTCGTTCGGCAAGTCATACCGGGCCATGTCGATTGACATTCCAGCCAATTCCTGCTCCTCCTCTATTTTTCCCTCCAACCTCATTCGGCATGAGGGAATCAGGCCGAACCACAGCGTATATCTTCAACTAACTCCCTCCTTCGCGTACCTCTGATCTCTCCTTCTTTCCTCCACACTGCCTAACCTTAGGACATATCCTAATCATGAGTCGATTCCCTCATCCACGCGATACCTATTAGCCACAATTCTACAAAAATTCATGAACTTGAACCACATGCTAAATATTTTGGTCAGGGGAAAGCATTTAAAGAGGGGACAATACCTAATAAATAGCTCAAAACTCGGGAGAATTCTGAAGTGAGAAGCACGGCCTTAATTAATTTCGAATGATTTGGGAAAGGAGTGGGGTAACGTACGATGCTTGAGGAGGGAAGGGTAATTAATTCTTTGGAGCTTGTTAAAAAGCAAGGTTCGCAAATACAGGATAGCGGAGGTAAAATTGAAAAAGAGAAGAAAAATGAAGTGCCGACCTTTACAGGGAGAAGAAAGGAAGTCGAAGGGACAATGACCGGTAGAACCGGTCAAAGCACATCCCTCGCTCGGCCTCAGCTATATCGTTCGACATTTATATGACGTTCGACATCGGCATGTCGTTCAGCATACATGTAATGACCCAGAATTCCTGTCATTTGAAATTCGTATATTTAATTTATGTTAAATATTAACAAGTAAAATTCGTAGGTCGAGTAAATTTTTATTTCGAATATCTAAATTTAAATGGATAATTAAATCAATAATTTAATTTGAAATTACAGAAATAATTGGAAATTTGGTTTAATGTGATTTAAATTGATTTGTAAAGTTGCATTAAATCATATTGGAGTTAGAATGATGTTATAGAACTTTTAAAAATTGAATTATAAGTTTATTTATAGAAATTGAATATTTTAATATTTAATTGACGAGTAAAAATAGTCATTTTTCAAACAGTCTCGGATTTCGATGAAACAAGTTTCATTGGATCCGTAATGTTAAATTATTGTAAGATTTCAAATTTCGTGTCAATCAGATTTACGGTTTGTCCGGGGCAAGCTAAAACGCACTGAAATCGGTTTAAGTGAATTTTAAATTTAAATAAGTCTATTCGGAAACCTATCTTCCAAATACGATCAAATTGGCTCCCGATATATATTCCATTGCGTTCGAAATAGGGGTAAAATATTATAAATGCCTGGCGGCATGCTTCGTTTGGAGTTCGAAAATTTTTCGGATGAATAGTGTCGCGTAATTTTCTATATAAGGACATCAAATTTTCACTTTTGCAAAGCAATTAGGGTATCAAGCTTCAGCCGGCCCTAATTATTTCCAATGGCCGATATGTTTCGATTCGATCTTCCTCCCTCAGTTTCTTCAAATCCATCAACCAATTTGCAAAACTTTCTTCTGCAAAGTTGTAGAGAGCAACGAGATCTACAAGTTCAATGGCTGAGATCGTAAATGGAACTACGGATTGACGGCAAATCGTGCTTGAATGGCCGATGTTCGCACACGTTTTTCTAGGCAGGGGAGCGACCGAGCTTCACTTGCTCTTGGCCGAAGGTGGAGGCGTGGTCAAGCTTTGAAACCATGGTAGTTGATTGTCGTGGAAGTGCACGTAGAGGTCGCGTCATCTATGGTTTCTCGGCGGCTCTAATAGGTTTCGCGTATGATGATGCAGGGGGAAGGAAGAAAGGAGGGGGCGGTCATGTTCTATGCAAAGGAAATTAGCGGCCCAGATTGATCTAAGGTTATAAAATTAAAAAGAAAAATGGAATTAATTTATATATTAAATTGTATAAACTTTAAAAAGCTGTAACTTTGTCGTACGAGGTCCGTTTTGGACGAAACAACTTGCGTTGGGTTCGTATGGACGAACACTACGCAATGGAGATGGACTGGAATCGATTGGAGCTAGTGATAATTTTGGGCAAAATTAAACGCGTGTTTAATTTTATTCGAAATAAACGCTGAAACCGCTATTGGAAGCAAGGAGAGAACTTCTCACTCAATCGAATTGTGTTTTGATTTAAATTTTAAATAGTTAAATTTAAAATTGCTTGATTGTATTGATTGTACGCTTGTATGATAAATTGTTATCTGTTGTATTGAAATAGACCCTATACGCCGCATATTAAGCGGATGTTATTTATTAAACACATATACCGTGATATTCCACCTTGAAGTGGAATTGGTATTATATATGTACTTGGAGTTGATTTTTCCGCATTATATAACGGATGAGACCCTATTGCATCGCATAATAGCGGATAATATTTTATATAAACCCATGTACCGCGATATTCCGTCTTGAAACGGGATTGGTATTGTGCTAACATATGTGGATGCAGGTAAACAGGTTGGAGGGATCCAACTGGATTCCTCAAATAATTGGATTTGTTTCAATGTTGTGTGTTGATTATTTTTAATCTCTGTGTGATTATCTTTATGATTGAAATCGTTGAAGGCTAAAATTTAGCCTAATATAATTTTGGTATCGTTAGATGCCGGAAATAAATAAAAATTTTGATTTTTGAAAATTTAGGTTGAAAGTTTATATTAAATTTTATTTTTGAAATTGGATAAATTTAAAAGAAGGAATTTTAAAATAATAATGTTTTATTTTTAATATTATTGAATAAAATTTCAAAATATGGGAAAAGCTTAAATAAATAGATTTCGGGTAATATTATTTAAAAGTTGAAGAATTTATTCAAAATAAGGATTTATTAAGTTATGGTTAACACTTAATTTATTAAATAATTAAGGATTAATTAATAAGGTAATTGAAGAATGATTTATTTAATTTATAAATAAATTATGTAGATTAATTTATAATTCAAAATGATTAGTAATGAATTAATCTAAGATAATTTCTTAAGAAAGTAATTAAGGAAAAGTTATCAGTTAATGAAGATAATTAACTAAGGATTATTAAGTAATTAAATAAATGTGATTAATTTTGATAATTAATTAGATTTATTAATTAAGATAATCAATTGTGAATTGTTAATTACTTAATGAAAGTAATTAAGGGGTTAATTACTAATTGTAATTAAAATTGGATATTTTGATTAATTTATTGATAAAGATTAATTGGTAATTAATGATATGGGACGATTGCTTAATGGTAAGTAATTAAAAGTTTAATTTCTTAAAAAAATTAATTAAGGGGTTAATTAATTATGTAATTGGTTTAAAGGATAACTTAATTAATAATTAATTGAGAATAATTTAATTAATTAAGGTGATTGATTAATTAATTTATATCAAATGATTTGTAATTAATTAATTGAGATTGGATAAATAATTCATAAGTAATTAATTTAATTGGAAATAAATTGAATTAATTAGGATTAAGCAATTAAATTAATCCTACTTATAAATGACTATTGAATGCTTGACTTTACTTATGAATGATTGTATTTTATAAGATGCCTTGAATTGATTGTCCTGTCTAATCTATGATATTTTGTTCTGTGGATTGAGCTGTGTATAATTTATTCATTTATTTACATTTGTATATTATTTGTGAATCTATGGATGGATGATAAGCGTTATAGTTTATATCGCTTATCAACTATATTTCTGTGTTTTAATTTTTGATGATTGAATGATGTTGCACTATTGTGTTAAACCCTTAGACCATACTTATACACACGCAAATATGGATTTTGTAACGTCCCGGAAATTTTCGACTTTCGAAAATTCAACATCGATACTCACTTTATCGACTGCCGAGAAATCGAAGGCCGGAAACCCGAAATGTTATGGTTTAAGAAGAAGAAAGAGAGAGAAGAAGAGATAAGATGTGACGACCGCCCATGACTCCCGCACGGAAACAAGGGAATGGTGCGCTGAAGGTGTGCCAGGCAGCCATGGGTGACCGTCAAGGTAGAATAAACATCGCAGACTCTATCGTAAAACTCACAGCGCATGGATAAAATACAATAGAGAAATATAATATAGTGAAGCTCCCATAGAACAGAATATCATCATCTAATCATAATAGCTTTATACATGGTCTGAACAATGAATACAAGAAGCCTCACTACATAGCACTCAGAGTAATCAACAATCAGCGGAATATCCAGTACATAGAATATGAAAATAATATGTAAAGCCTCCTGCTCGTCTTCGTCATCATCAGCGTGAGCCACTAAGATCAGCACCTGCCACCTGTCACCTAGTCTGCCCATCCCAAACATGGATGAACAACCCAAGGTAATAAGAGGAGACATAAAACCTTGAGTCAGACAACAGTCTTAGTGAGCAGTAAATCAACTATCAAACATACCAAAGGAACATAAAGGATAAAAGGAATAGGAACCCAAATCATCCCACTCCACCTCTTTCTACAGTGATAGCCCCCAGACACACACTAAGGAGAAGCAAGCATAGCAAAGCAGATAATTAAAGTAAAGCAATAATCACTCGAGTCAAGGTTGATGTTTTCCAAATACAAACCCCCAAGGCCTAAACCAAGAGCAGATAAGCACCCAGAAAACACCGCTCTTGAGACCGAATGATGATACAACCAAACATCCATGCCTCTGGCTATCACTGTTATCATTGCCTTGATTTTATCGTTAATTGAATGACCAACTCATCTTTCAACCATCCGTCAAGGGCTAATGGCAACCCCGGTTCTAGACATAACTCCGCACGTCATCGTGACCCGTGCCTAGGTATAACGAATCTACCCAGAGTACTAGCACGTCATCATGACCCGCCCTGGGTATAACGGATCTACCCAACGTACTCTTGCTTTGAGCTTGCTAGAACCTTCAATAACGATAAGATCTCAGCCTTCTAGTCATCCTCCTCGACGACTATTCCCAATATAGCTCAAGCACCTCTCGAGCCCACCATTATCCACCAACTCGAACCGCATTATCGAGTAATCAACATGCTTGGGATGATCCCGTCTGGATTAAACCAAGGCTTCCACATCATGCTTTGCTCCAACGCATCTTAGCAAAGTCCATCTCATCATCATACTTCGCCTCAACATATCATGGCAAAGTCCATTTCGTCATCATACTTCGCTTCCTCTAACTATAGCAAAGTCCTCGAACCCATCCATATGAGCTTCATCATCCGCTTCATATGCCACAGCAGCTTTCACCATTCAAGAGCCTTTCCACTTAGCTTTTGAATCATCTTCAACCATCTTGTCCCAAATCAACTACAGGCTAACTCGAGACAATCAAATCAATCATACATCCAAACAATCAAGCATTCAAACAAGATCTAATCAAGCAATATCAACTATAATGGCAATTTCGTAAATAAATGAGCATAAGTCTAACATATATGAAATCATGGATTTTAGCATAGATCTATCAAATATAAAACATGGGTTTTGTCTGTATAACTTGTTAATTGAACTTGCATAGGTAAACATCTTCAAAAGTAATGAATCTAGTCTTGGAACTAAGAAAAATGCATGAAATCTCTAACTTTAACACTCAAACAAGCCACCAATCCAATATACTCCTTTGGGTCCGCGTGAGAGATAACTACCACTCACCGAATCTCCAAAACAACCCAAAAGCAATACGCTTTAGATCTGGACAGCAAAGATTCAAGCTTGATTCGTCGAAATCCCGCTTGAAACGATGAAATCTCACTTCGTTGGATGAAGATCTTCAACTTTGGCTCTTGGATCTTCAATCTTGATCTTCAATCTTGGATGGATGTTAGCACTAGATTAGAGTAGAGGAAAGAAGTGAAGAAAATGTTGTAGTCGAGTTTCCAAAATGGTAGCACTTCGTCGCTTCAAAAACCGGTGCCAAAAAGTGAGCCAAACCCCTCTATTTATAGGCTGAAATCACCCTTAGGTCGTTTGCTCGGAATTAACTCGCTCGGTCTTAGGTCGCTGCCGACCTAAAATCTTCTCCCGACCTATCCTGGGTCGTTGCCGACCTATCTACCCCATGACCTAACTATCTAGCCACCTCCCCGACCTAACCACTCACACGACCTAACAACAAGCGGCCCAACCTACCGAACAACACGAGCTACGACTCATCACTAAGTCGCTAACGACTTAGCCTGTGCAGACCTAAACTCTCACGACCTAAAAACCCTGCCGACCTAACTAACAAGACTGGCTTCCCTAGGTCGCTGATTCAATAAGTCGCTAAACCCTATAGGTCGGCCAACCACAATAACTCGTTCACGACCTAACTCCCATAGGTCGTAAACACTCTTAAGTCGGTCCATTCTTATAGGTCGTCTAACTCTTAGGTCGGCTAACTACTGGGTCTCTTCACCTTAACTCGGTCGATACTTAGGTCGGTTAGAAACCATAACTCGTAACTCTTAGGTCGTTACTTCCATAGGTCGCTCTATCACCTTGACTCGTATACGACCTATCACTTATCATGTTAACTCGGCTAACTGTTAGGTCGTTAACCCTAAGTCACTCATTCCTATAGGTCGGATATCTACCTTAGGTCGCTCCCATCCTATAGGTCGCTAATTCTATAAGTCGCCTACGACCTAACTATAGGTCGGTCACCACCTTAACTCGGTCACACAACCCAGGCTTCCCACGACTTAAACACTACACGAGCTAGCTACCACACGACTTAAGCTATGGATGACCTAAACAACACTAACGACCTAATAATTCTACGATATATCAATACGTAAAATACGGGTCGTTACATTCTCTCCCCCTTAGGAATTTCGCCCCTGAAATTCCAAGCAAACAAGAGCAACCAAAACTATTCTGCATGCCTACCATCCATAGCAATCAACAAACCATGCATCCAATTCTAGCCTAGCATGCAGAATTCTAAGATCGGATCAAGTTACAAATTCATGAGATGTCACGACACCTTAGGGCTATACCTTGAAGAGTTCAGGATGAGTTGCCTTTATCCTCTCTTCCTTCTCCCACGTACAGTCGTTAACATCATCACTCCATTGTATCTTGAGCAACGTAATCGTCTTCCTCCTAAGCTATTTCGTATCGGTTTCAACAATACGAAGTAGCTTACGAGGTCTTCTAACAACTGGATCAACCTCCAAATCTTCACAGCTATCAGCAGAAACCACTGTGCTCGAGTCGTGCACATACTTCCGTAGATACGATACATGAAAAACATTGTGCACACCCGCCATCTTTTCCGGTAACTCCAATCTATAAGCGAGCTTTCCAATTCGCTCGATAATCGGGAACGGTCCAACAAATCTCGGGGTCAATTTTCCTTTCTTCCCGAATCGAATAACATTCTTCAATGGAGAAATCTTCACAAAAACCATATCTCCTACGTCAAACTCCAAATCCTTTCGACGTTTATCTGCGTAACTCTTCTGACGATCCTGGGCTGCCTTCATTCGTTGCCGAATGATTTCTATGCAATCCGAAGTCTGACGAATCATCTCTGGCCCAAGCATCAGCTTTTCTCCAGCTTCCAACCAACATGTCGGAGAGTTACACGGTCTTCCATACAAGGCTTCATATGGTGCCATACCAATGCTAGACTGATAACTGTTATTATATGCAAACTCCACCAAATGAAGGTGATCTTCCCATGATCCTCCGAAATCCAAAACACATGCTCTCAAGAGATCTTCCAAAACCCGATTGACTCTCTCAGTCTAACCATCTGTTTGGGGATGATAAGCCGTACTCAAACACAACTCGGTTCCCAAAACTTCCTGGAAGCTTTTCCAAAATCCACTGGTGAACAATGGGTCTCGATCGCTCACTATACTCTTCGGAATACCATGGAAACGAACTATCCACTTAACATACAATTCAGCCAACTTCGATGCAGTCCTAGTTGATCGAACAGGAATGAATCTTGCACTCTTGGTCAACCGATCTACTATGACCCAAATCCCTTCATTTCCCGCTCTCGTTCTAGGTAAACCATCGATAAAATCCATCGATATCTGCTCCCACTTCCATGTAGGAACTTCTAATGGCTGAAGCAACCCACTGGGCTTCTTCTGCTCTGCTTTAACCATCTGGCAGTTCATGCACTTGGAAATAAAATTTCCAACATCCTTCTTCATACCTTCCGAGTAATAGGTTCTCTTCATATCCCGATACATCTTGTTTCCACCTGGATGAATTGTCAACTTCGAGTGACGACTTTTCCTTAGAACTTCATCTCTCAATTCATCGATATCGGGAACAACCAGTCGTCCTTGCTTGCGAAGCCAACCCTCTTGATCGACCTCGAATCCTTTATCCTTCTCTAGTTCCAATCCAGATTCCAAATCACGGATAATCTTGACAAGCTTATCGTCTCGCTTTTGGCTCTCGCCAATCCTTTCCACAAGAGTAGGCCTTATCGATAAGTTTGCCAACATTTCAGGTTCAAATTCACATCTAGGCCTGAAATCAAATCCAGCCAAATACTCGAGACTCTTCCATTCCGAAAACATGACTCCCAATCCCGCATGTCTTCGACTTAACGCATCAGCTACTGCGTTACCTTTTCCCGGAGTATAGGCTATACCAAAATCATATGATGCTAAAAACTCTATCCATCGTTGCTGCCGAAGATTTAAATCCTTTTGGGAGAAAAGATACTTCAACGACTTGTGATCCGTAAACAACTCGAATCGAACCCCCAATAGATAATGTCTCCACATCTTCAGAGCAAACACAATTGCCGCTAACTCCAAATCATGAGTCGGGTAATTCCTTTCATGCGGCTTCAGTTGTCGACTCGCGTACGCAACAACTTTATCCTTCTGTATCAGCACTGCTCCAAGTCCAGTACCGCATGCATCGGTGTAAACCACCATCTCATCATTCCCACTTGGAATAGTCAAAAAAGGAGCACTGGTCAGTCGCTCTTTCAGGATTCCAAAGGCTTGCTCACACTTAGTATCCCAATTGAATACCTGATTCTTCTTCGTCAATCCTGTCAATGGTGCAGCTATCTTGGAAAAGGATTTGATAAACCGACGATAATATCCTGCTAATCCAAGAAAACTTCTCACATCAGATGCATTCTTAGGTCTAACCCAATCCTGGATTGCTGCCACCTTAGCGGGATCAACCGCTATTCCATTTCCAGAGATAACATGGCCTAAGAATCTCACTTCACTCTTCCAGAAGTGACACTTCGAAAACTTAGCCTTCAGCTGATGTTTTCGCAAGATTTACAAAACAATCCGCAAATGTGTCTTGTGCTCTTCTTCAGTTCTGGAATAAATCAGAATATCATCCACGAACACAAGTACGAACTTATTCAACTGATCTCTGAATACTCTATTCATAAGATCCACAAAATATGCTGGTGCATTAGTCAATCCAAATGGCATTACCAGCCACTCATAAAAACCGGATGGTGTCCTGAAAGCAGTCTTCGGCACACTATCCTTCTCCACTCTCAATTGGTGAAATCCCGTTGCCAAATCAATCTGAGAAAACACCTTAGCTTCGTGAAGCTGATCAAACAAGTCATCTATTCTCGGCAATGGATACTTGTTCTTCTTAGTCACCTTATTCAGCTCATGATAATCGACACACAACCTCAACGATCCATCCGCTTTGGTTGCGAACACAACTGGTGCACCCCATTCGGACACACTACGCCGAATGAATCCTTTCCATAAAAGGTCATCAACCTGCACCCTCAACTCTTGCTGTTCTCTAGGCGCCATCCGCCTAAGAGGCATCACAACAGGTCTGGCTCCCTCAACTAGATCGATACGAAACTCGATCTCCCTATGCGGCGGTAACCCTTTGACCTCGTCAAAGACATCCTTGAATCCATTCACGATTGGCACAGATGACAGTCCATCCCGTGGAACAACCAGCGAATACATGAAGCTCATGAAGACGCCTTCTTCATGCTTACATCGTATCACAACCTTTCGCCCCTCCACATTCTCGACTGTCACCTCCAATCTCTCACAATCAACCTTTGCCGCATACTTCCTAAGCCAGTCCATACCCAAAATAATTCCGAACCCCACAAAGTTCAGAACAAAACAATCACAAAAAAAAGAGCAATCATGACTCGATACAACTAGACCACAGCATAGCATACACAAACAAGACGAACCCCCAACTGGATTAGTCACTACCAATGGTCTATCAACAATATCTGGTTCCAAACCCAACCGGTCTACCAACTCATTACAAACAAAAGAATGAGACGCTCCAGTATCAAATAACACTCTAACTGGAACACCACAAATGGAAAGAGTACCTTGAACCACCACACTCTTCCCCTTCTCTTCAGCAGTAGGAGCTTTCGAAGATGACGGGACAGCCCCCAAAGCATAAGCTTGCACAACCTTCCTGTCCTTTATCGGTTCCGGACAGTTCTTCTTAATGAGCCCTAGCTTATCACAGTTGTAGCACTTCAACAACACCTTCGGATTCTTGCAATCCTTGGAGATATGGCCCTTCTGCCGACAATTATAGCAGATCTTTTCCCCCTTCAGCTTCTTCTGACCATCCTTACCCTTCTGCTGTTGCTGCTTCCTCTTCTTGTTTCCACCCTGCTGTGGTTTAGATTCCTCCTTGGTCACAGCAACAACAGATACTTCCTTAGGAAACAAACTCTCGTGCCTGAGAGCTTTCTCCACTAGCTTCTCAAATGGATCGTCCAGATGATCCACCAACTGTCTTCAAAGATAACTGTCCAAGCCTGTCACAAACTTCCCATTCTTCTGATAAGAAGATTCAATATACGACCGAGCATACTTGGACAAAGCCTCAAACTCAGAAACATACTCAAGAACCGATCTCCCACCTTGCTTGAGCTCAACAAACTTCTTAAACAAGACAGACTTCTGAGCCGTAGAAATGAACTTAGCTTCAAATCTAGCTTGGAACTGCACCCAAGTAATTTCTTCCTCTGGAGTATCGATGGTGATAGAGTTCCACCAATCAGAAGCTCTCCCTTGAAGCTGTCTCGATGCAAGCTTCCTCTTAGTTGCATCCTCAATTCCTAAATCTCCAAAGATCCTCCTACAAGCATCCATCCATCTTTGGACTTCAATAGTCGATTTCGTTCCTAAGAAAACCTTTCCTCCAAGAGAAGTATAGTCCTTGCAAAGCTTAGCAAAATCCACCGGCCTTGGAGCTTGAACTTGAACTCCCACATCCACTGACGATCCTGAAGCTGGTATCCTCCTCATGATCGAAGTCATCATGGCCTCAAACATATGAGCATAATCAACAGCTTCCCTAGCAGCTTGTCTCTCACTTCGACTCATCCTTAATATCTACAAAAAGGAATGATTAGAACACCTTGAGAAACAACTACATAAGGAGTTCAAATCCTTTTAAGCTATTATATTATATATAGTAATCATCCATCAAAATACAATTACGTCTCTCTTACGTAGTTACGTCAGCGAGAGTTGGCTAAAATCGATTAACCAAGGCTCTGATACCAAATGTGACGACCGTCCATGACTCCCGCACGGAAACAAGGGAATGGTGCACTGAAGGTGTGCCAGGCAGCCATGGGTGACCGTCAAGGTAGAATAAACATCGCAGACTCTATCGTAAAACTCACAGCGCATGGATAAAATACAATAGAGAAATATAATATAGTGAAGCCTCCTGCTCGTCTTCGTCATCATCAGCGTGAGCCACTAAGATCAGCACCTGCCACCTGTCACCTAGTCTGCCCATCCCAAACATGGATGAACAGCCCAAGGTAATAAGAGGAGACATAAAACCTTGAGTCAGACAACAGTCTTAGTGAGCAGTAAATCAACTATCAAACAAACCAAAGGAACATAAAGGATAAAAGGAATAGGAACCCAAATCATCCCACTCCACCTCTTTCTACAGTGATAGCCCCCAGACACACACTAAGGAGAAGCAAGCATAGCAAAGCAGATAATTAAAGTAAAGCAATAATCACTCGAGTCAAGGTCGATGTTTTCCAAATACAAACCCCCAAGGGCTAAACCAAGATCAGATAAGCACCCAGAAAACACCGCTCTTGAGACCGAATGATGATACAACCAAACATCCATGACTCTGGCTATCACTGTTATCATTGCCTTGATTTTATCGTTAATTGAATGACCAACTCATCTTTCAACCATCCATCAAGGGCTAATGGCAACCCCGGTTCTAGACATAACTCCGCACGTCATCGTGACCCGTGCCTAGGTATAACGAATCTACCCAGAGTACTAGCACGTCATCATGACCCGCGCCTGGGTATAACGGATCTACCCAACGTACTCTTGCTTTGAGCTTGCTAGAACCTTCAATAACGATAAGATCTCAGCCTTCTAGTCATCCTCCTCGACGACTATTCCCAATATAGCTCAAGCACCTCTCGAGCCCACCATTATCCACCAACTCGAACCGCATCATCGAGTAATCAACATGCTTGGGATGATCCCGTCTGGATTAAACCAAGGCTTCCACATCATGCTTTGCTCCAACGCATCTTAGCAAAGTCCATCTCATCATCATACTTCGCCTCAACATATCATGGCAAAGTCCATTTCGTCATCATACTTCGCTTCCTCTAACTATAGCAAAGTCCTCGAACCCATCCATATGAGCTTCATCATCCGCTTCATATGCCACAGCAGCTTTCACCATTCAAGAGCCTTTCCACTTAGCTTTTGAATCATCTTCAACCATCTTGTCCCAAATCAACTACAGGCTAACTCGAGACAATCAAATCAATCATACATCCAAACAATCAAGCATTCAAACAAGATCTAATCAAGCAATATCAACTATAATGGCAATTTCGTAAATAAATGAGCATAAGTCTAACATATATGAAATCATGGATTTTAGCATAGATCTATCAAATATAAAACATGGGTTTTGTCTGTATAACTTGTTAATTGAACTTGCATAGGTAAACATCTTCAAAAGTAATGAATCTAGTCTTGGAACTAAGAAAAATGCATGAAATCTCTAACTTTAACACTCAAACAAGCCACCAATCCAATATACTCCTTTGGGTCCGCGTGAGAGATAACTACCACTCACCGAATCTCCAAAACAACCCAAAAGCAATACGCTTTAGATCTGGACAGCAAAGATTCAAGCTTGATTCGTCGAAATCCCGCTTGAAACGATGAAATCTCACTTCGTTGGATGAAGATCTTCAACTTTGGCTCTTGGATCTTCAATCTTGATCTTCAATCTTGGATGGATGTTAGCACTAGATTAGAGTAGAGGAAAGAAGTGAAGAAAATGTTGTAGTCGAGTTTCCAAAATGGCAGCACTTCGTCGCTTCAAAAACCGGTGCCAAAAAGTGAGCCAAACCCATCTATTTATAGGCTGAAATCACCCTTAAGTCGTTCGCTCGGAATTAACTCGCTCGGTCTTAGGTCGCTGCCTACCTAAAATCTTCTCCCGACCTATCCTGGGTCGTTGCCGACCTATCTACCCCACGACCTAACGATCTAGCCACCTCCCCGACCTAACCACTCACACGACCTAACAACAAGCGGCCCAACCTACCGAACAACACGAGCTACGACTCATCACTAAGTCGCTAACGACTTAGCCTGTGCAGACCTAAACTCTCACGACCTAAAAACCCTGCCGACCTAACTAACAAGACTGGCTTCCCTAGGTCGCTCATTCAATAAGTCGCTAAACCCTATAGGTCGGCCAACCACAATAACTCGTTCACGACCTAACTCCCATAGGTCGTAAACACTCTTAAGTCGGTCCATTCTTATAGGTCGTCTAACTCTTAGGTCGGCTAACTACTGGGTCTCTTCACCTTAACTCGGTCGATACTTAGGTCGGTTAGAAACCATAACTCGTAACTCTTAGGTCGTTACTTCCATAGGTCGCTCTATCACCTTGACTCGTATACGACCTATCACTTATCATGTTAACTCGGCTAACTGTTAGGTCGTTAACCCTAAGTCACTCATTCCTATAGGTCGGATATCTACCTTAGGTCGCTCCCATCCTATAGGTCGCTAATTCTATAAGTCGCCTACGACCTAACTATAGGTCGGTCACCACCTTAACTCGGTCACACAACCCAAGCTTCCCACGACTTAAACACTACACGAGCTAGCTACCACACGACTTAAGCTATGGATGACCTAAACAACACTAACGACCTAATAATTCTACGATATATCAATACGTAAAATACGGGTCGTTACATAAGAAGATAGAAAATAGAGAGAAAAGAAAATAGAAAATAGAATGGAATAGAACACAACAGAGCAATATCAGAATCTCATAATTCGCAGCGGAACAACATATAATAATAAATGAATAATCTTTAAACAAAGAACTATATCAGTTATTACATTTTATACATTACATTACATTACATCATCATCAGAGTGTACAACATCATACAACAACAAACAGCGGAAAAGAAATACTATATACTAATAATACGCCATGCCATCCAGCTTGCCTCCAGCAATTCAAGAATATCCAGAATATCCTGATAGACCTAACTCTTGACTGCCCGTGTGGAAATTGGTGGGCACCCAGAGTTTAGGAAGGAAAACAATAAACTCCGAGTCAGTCATGTGACTGGTGTGAGAACTCAAAACAGTTTATTTATCTTTAAAATCAAAATAGAATAATATTTTTAAAGTCAATTCGCAATGCTTTTAAAAATGAGACTACCATAAGGCCTCCCGCACACACACACAATGCAAACACAGAATTGGAGGAGATTTCTCCTTATGATAGTCAAAGATGCTTGATACGCATTAAAAAGAACATTTGATATTATTAATAGTGCATAGTGTAGGAAAAATTCATTTCGAAAGTAGAATATAAATCTTAGCCAACATACGACCATTATCGTATGCCTACTATAGCTAACTATGTTCAATAGCAGGTTACCGCCACATTCCATAGCAGGTTATACAACTAAAACCGTACAAGTCTCGTATTGTTTCTTTGGATTTCCAATGAATGATCAGGCCAAGGAACTTCCCATTGCCACATGAGAATGCCTCTGGATGGACATCCCCGAGAACCAAACCGGATCTCTACCAACACAAGGCCGGGTTACCCCTAACTGAGTAATAACTGACCGAATATGCCATCCCCCGGTCCTTTGGGACCTTTCAACCAAGCGCTCGCAATCAATTCACACAATCATAAAGTGTTTTCAACATGAGTAAGTATCTGGGCTCCATACCATGATACCACCCTTTTCCAGAAGGAAATGCACATATCCTAAAGGGCGCTACCCCTCATAACCTTGCTGCATCTTTCCTGTTTTGACCATTCCCGAGGTGTGAGGCTCGACGAAGTCACGTCCACAAAAACATACTTTATACAAAAGCCATGCCTTGGGTCAACAAATGATCATAGAAATGATCACCAGGATAGACGATCAAATAAATGATCCTATCACAAATAATCAACACAATGATCATTTCACAGCAACACTCAGCATGTCACATTACCAAATTGGGAATATATCGCTGATAACCTTCAACTACATAACCTCTGAGCTCGTACATCTCAGAGAAGGGTGTTAAGCTTAAAGAATAAATTCTCTGCCACCAACAGAAATATATTTGAAAGACATCTGCTTTATATCTCAATTTGTAATGTTAGACATACAATCCATACAAGTCTGTTCCGGGCTCGAACAGAACCGAAGGCACTTACAAAGAAGTCCTTGCAATCCGGATATCCACAATCCTGATCGGATTTCCCATCACTTAGGGAGTCTCTATACCGTTGCAACTCAGTGCAGAGACAATCGATAGGTCATCCTATCGCTTTCGCAAATACCCGGTCTTCAACACCGGTCATCAATGCTATCCATTACGTCGTATCACTATTCGGAATGGGTAATCCGAATAACGAGCGCAATAAATTTAAAAATAAGTGTGCATTCAAATTCAGCAAATCACAACAAATACCCGTTCAAAGGGAAATATTGATAGTCGGTTATTGAACTATCAATGGATATGCACACATCACCAGTTTCCAAATAATTTTCCAAATTATTTATTTTTCAAAAATATCTTTACAAGATATATAATTCAATATCTCAAAAATAAATCAATATTTATTTTTAAACAAATCCCACTTTCTTTTACAAATTCCACAGTGAATTTATATTCCAAAATATCTATGAATATACGACTTCAATTATTCACTTCAATTTATCTTCAAAAAGATAAATTCTCAAAATATTCACTTTATATTGGAAAACATTTCCATACTTACTTATTAAGTAATTCTCAATCCATTTATTTTCAACCCTTGGAAAATATTCAAATATACTTAAATCGAGATTAAGTATATATTTCATTCTTTAAGGAAATCATGCTCTTAAACATATTTATTTGGGCCAAAACGAATGTTGCGTAAAACATCGTTACAACGTCCCAAAATCACTAGTATAGGGATTCGAATTTAAGATAGATATATAAATCCCAATACTAAACAAAACATTTCCTTTCGGAAATCATTTACTATAACAACAGTGTTATAGTCCACCATTTCCTTTTATTTCTCGAAAACGTCTATTTCAACAATAAATGTTGAAATCTATGGTTTCGAATCTCAACACATTTTAAAACATCGTTAGATCGTTTTAATTCTATTTAAAACATCAAATCTAAACATTTTCTTTAACATATTATTCACTATTCAAAAACGTGAATATACTACGTTAACACATTTCATCCTTTTATACATTTCATTTTAAAGGATTATTCACAATCAAAAATGTGAATATAACTCCATTAATAGGTTTCAACAATTTACTTATCAAAATAAGTCGTTTACGAATTTATAAAACAACGTTTATAAATTCCATTTCTATTTATTTTATAACATCTTTCTTTATAAATTTTCTTTATTAACCTATTCACTTTATATCTCAATTATGAACCAAAAGTCCATATTATAAGTTAAATACTTAAATAACGATTATTTTACAAAATCGTTCCTTTTAAGACTTTCTAAATTATAAATCTTATAACTTATAAGATTCATTTATTTATCAAAAATCCATACTTCAATTAACTTTTCAAATTTTATAAACCTACTGCTTATAAAATTCCATTTATAACTTCACCGTTTATAATTCTATGAATTTCATTCATTTATGAAATTCATTTACAATTCATTCTAACACTTATAAAAACTCGTTTTATAATCCAAAATATTCTAATTTATAAATATCCATTTTATAAATCTTTTATACAAATAAATTTGTATTATTATTCTAAAACGTCTTTAAACTTCTTTATAATTTCCTCCTTTTTATTTATAAAATAATCAAATTTTATAAATCCTATATTTAAACTTTTCACAATAAATTCAAAAATTCCGATTTAACTATTTTATAAAATCATTAATCCATATTTCTCAAAAATAAATCTTTAACCGTATTTCTCAAAATCATAATTTTTATAACTTTAAAAATTTATATCGTTTATTTATTTAAAATGAATCAATTTCCAAACATATAGTATATTTTCAAAAATCACTTTAAAAATCATTTTAAAATTCCAAAGTTTGGTCCAATGATGCTACACATCAAATAGTCAATCACGACAACAACGACATCATATATCGATATGATAGTCCATCAAATATCAAAATATCTGAAATCAAATAAAAACTGTTGAGGAATCCAGTTGGATCCCTCCAACCTATTTTCCTGCATCCACAAACATTAGCACAATACCAATTCCGCTCCAGTACGGAATTATCGCGGTATATGGGATTTAAAATATTATCCGCTTAATAACGGCGCAATAGGGTCTCATCCGCTATGCAAATGCGGGAAATCAATAACTCAAATATATACATATGCCAATATATATATATTGCTATTATATATAATACCAATTTCACTGTTTATGAAATATTCGCGGTATATGTTTTTAATAAATAACATCCGCTTACTAACGGCGCATAATGTCTATTTTAACAATCAATAGATATCAATCATCATTCAAACATGCATTCAAATATTTTAAATATAACTATTTAAAATAAAATCGAAACTGATTCGATTGAGTGAGAAGTTCTCACCTTGATTTCAATTTCGTTTTAGCGATTTATTTCGAATAAAATTAAACGGACGTTTAAATTTACCCGAAATTCTCACTAACTCCACGACTCCAATCCAATTTCATACCGTAGTGCTCGTCCATACGATTCCAACGCAACTGGTTTCGCGCGTTTTCGACCTCGTATGAAAAAGTTATGATTTTTTAAAGATTTACGAATTTTTTTATAACAAATTACAACATAATTATAAAATTTTCAAACCTAACTAATTACAGGTCGTTGATTTCCTGCAACCTGATCAAGACCGTGCATTTCATCTTCCTTCACGCGCGCGTCCATCAGTAAGAGGCCGAACCTATGACATTAAATTAGGGTTTAAATTTTGCAACCTCAATACTTGATGATACTTCGATCAGGGAACGCCAATGGAAGCGCCTCCATCCCCTCCATGCTCGTCTCCATCCTCATGAAGCTCGGTCCCCTATGTTGCACGCAAAATGAGGACATGCAGCCCACGAACGCGGCCACTTTCTCCCCTCCACGCGACGCCAAACTCCATCATCACCGTATGGATCTAACGAGCTCGAGACGCTCCACAACTTTCATGTTAAACACTTCTTCTAATTGTTTGTAGATTGGGAGAGATTGAGGGGGGAAAGAAGAATGATTTCTGGCCTTTGGTTTCTATGGTGGCGGCTAGGTTTAGGAATTAGGGTTTTATTATTATTTTTTTCTAATTTATGAGAGAGGGGGGCTATTTATAGGAAAATCAATCGACACTATTCATCCGGGAATTCCGAACTCCGATTCACGCGCCGTAACCAGAGTTTCTAGGGTTTACCCCACGTTCCGGACACAATGGAACAGGTTTCGGAAGCTAATTCGGACATCTGTGTGAGTTATGGCAATAAACATTCAATTTAAATTTAAACCGATTAAACGATTTTCTAGGCGTTTTAATTTGTACCGGACAAACGGTAAATCCGATTGACACGAAATTTGAAACCTTACAATAATATCACATTACGGATCCGATGAAACTGGTTTCGTCGAAATCCGAGACTTTTTGAAAAATGGCTATTTTAACTCGCCAAATTAAAATTAAAAATAATTCGATGCGTTTCGAGCTGCCACGATCAAACGATAACTCCGATTGACACGAAAATTGAAATCCGGTAATAACTAACTATTACGGATCCAATGGAACTGGTTTCATTCAATTCTGAGACTGTTCAAAATTTGACTATTTTCACTAGTCGATTTAATATTAAAATATTCAATTTTCACAAATTAACTTTTAATTCAATTTTAAAAGTTCTAAAATATCATTCTAACTCCAATATGATAAAATAAAATTTTACAAATCATTTTCAATCATATTTAACCCTATTTTCAATTATTTCCATAATTTAACATATTAAATTATCGATTTAATTATTCAATTAAATCCAATTATTCAAAATAAAATTTATTCGACTTATAAATTCACTTATTTATATATAAAATTAATTAAATATTCAAATTTTAATAAATTAAAATTCTGGGTCGTTACAGATTTCACGAGGAAATCGATTAAGTCACAGTTTTTGAAATAGTTTTAAAAAATTGAATATTTAAATTCAAATGGTTTTGGAAATGGATTGGGTTTAAAATGAAAAGCTTTTGGAATGGAATTTCAAGATAAAATTTATTTTTGAATAACTTGATAAAGTTTTGAAATGAAATAAATTGACTTAAATTTGAATTCAAGATTTGAAATTGAATTCTATGTTTGGAAACTTGGGATTAAAGATGTTATACTAATTATATATGGGTCAAACCATTTTCAATGTATTGATTTGGGAATTTGAATTTAATTCAAGGGCTTTAACTCGTGCAAATATAATTGAATTTTTCTGAAACGAAAACTATTTGTTTTCAAATAATAAAAGCTGTCACATAAGTAATGAACTTCCAATTTGTGTTGAAAGGTTCCAAGTTTGAAATTGAAATGTTTTGAAAGGCTATGAATGAATCTTTGGAAACGAATTTTGAAAGCTATAAGTTAAAGCTTGATTTAAAGATTTAACGAGTTAATCCAATTGAAATGGAAATTGTTTTGAAATCCATGAATGGATCTTTGTGAATGGGGTGAACTTTGTGAATTGAATCTTTTTATTTAAAAGATTAAAGTGTGGAAATCTGTTTAAACCATTGAAGGTTGTTGAAATAAATCTTTTTGTTTAAAAGGTTGGAAATGGTAATTTATTTTAACCATTCGAATGAAAGGTTTTGGGCTTTAAGCTGTGACTTAACTGAGACCCCAATATCCATATGTTTCTTGTAAATATTGCGCTCACTATTCGGTTTAGCCGGGAGAGGACCTTTGGGTCATGAATCTCATTCCGAATAGTAATGCGTCGTAATAGATAGCATTTGAAGACCGGTGTTGAAGATCGGATATTTGTGGAAACGGAAGGATTACCGTCGAATGTCTCTACATCGGCTGTTCTCCGATATAGAGATTTTATCACCCTTTGTGATGGGAATTCCGTACGTGATTAGTGAATATCCGGATTGCAAGGGCTTCTTTTCGAAGTGCCTTCGGTTACGTTCGATCCCGGAATGGACTTGTATGGATGTGTGTCTGACGTTACAATTTGAGATATAAAGCTGGTTTCTACCAAATGCATTTCTGTTGGTGGCGGAGAATTTATTCTCTTAGCTTAACACCTTCTCTGAGACATACGAGCTCAGAGGTTATGTAGTTGATGGTTACTAGTGATACATTTCCAATTTGGTAATGTGGCATACGAAGTGTTGCTGATCATTTGTTGATCAAAGCATAGCTTTTTTGAAAAGCGTAGCTTTGTGGACGAGACTTCGTCGGACCTCACAACCCGAAATGGTCAAAACAGGAAAGATGCAGCAAGGTTATAGGGAGTAGCGCCCCTTAGGGTATGTGCATTTCCTTCTGGATAGAATTGGTATCATGGTATGGAGCCCAGATACTTAACTTATGTGGATTTCGCAAATATATATGACTTTGTGATTGTTGTTGGTTGAGGATCCTCAGATAAAGGTTTTTTACAACCGGGGGATGGCATCGTGTTAGTAGTTACCTACTTTTGCAGAGGTAACCCGACCTTGTGTTGGCAGAGATCCGGTTAGGTTCTTGGGGCGTCCTTCCAAAGGCGTACCCATGTGGCAATGGGAAGTTCCTTGGCCTGATCATTTGTTGGAAAATCCAAAGAAACAATACGAGCCCTGTATAGTTTTAGTTGTATAACCTGCCATTTACTTATGGTGGCGCCCCACTGTTTAGATGGTAGCTATAGTAGGCATACGATAATGGTCGTATGTTGGCTAAGATTTATATTATACTTTCGAAATGTTTTCTTGCACTTTGCACTTATAGTAATAATATCAAAGAAATTTTTCTGCGTATCAAGCATGTTTGACTATCATAAGGAGAAATCTCCTCCGATTCTGCGTTTGCATTGTATGTGTGTGCGGGAGGCCTTATGGTAATTTCATTTTCCAAAAGAATTGCGGATCTTTTTTAAAATATTTCTTTGTTTGTTTTTAAAGATATAACTGTTTTAAGTTCTCACACCAGTCCCATGACTGGCCTGGAGTTATTGTTCCCTTCCTAAACTCTGGGTGCCCATCATTTTCCACACGGGCAGCCTAGAGTCAGGTTATCAGGATATTCTAGAATTCAAGAGGTGCTGTGGAGCTCAAGAGGCGAGCTGGATGGTGAGACGTATCACTTGTGTATGATATTATATTTTCCGCTGTGCATTCAGTTGTGAGGACAAGTTCATATAATTGTCCAGTTGTGTTGTGTTGTAAGTTGACTCTGATGATGTAATGTATAAAATGTATAGTTCTTTTGATTTAAAAGATTATTCATTTATCTATTATATGTTGTTCCGCTGCGATTGTGAGATTCTGATATTGTTTCTGTTGCTTCTTCTTTATTTCTTCTTCTACCTCTTCTTCTTTAACCCTAACAATTCGGTTTTCCGGCCTTCGATTGCTCGGCAGTTGATACAGTGGACGTATTAATGTCGACTTTCGAGCGTCGAAGAATTGTATCGTTACAGGTGGTATCAGAGCAATTGGTTAAGCGACAACCTTGGCTCTGCTGGGTGTTACTCATTAGAGATAGAGTCAGCAATACTCTAGAATGAGTGTGAGTGTAATAATAGATATGAGTGCATATTTGTTAGTGAATATAATTTTTTTTATATTGTGTCGATTGGTTTGTTGAGTGGTATATGGATTCTGGTCAATACGAATAATTAACATTATTGATAGGAATATCTAAACACTTGTACAGAACAAATTCGACACGATATCGTTTTAAAATAGGGTAACTGAAATAATTTTACCTAAATTATTTTCGTATATAAAAGAGAAAAAATTTCTGTGAATTATTATAATATATGATTGCTTGGTTGATAGAAAGTGATGATATTAAATTATTATCATTAATGTTGAAAAATAAATTGAAATCGTAACTCCAAAGTTAAGAAATAAATTCACATACAAATAGAATTGGAGAATATAAATTGTAAATGTGATTTGTAATTTGAAGCAAAATTCCAGAGGAATAATTGGAAATGTTTTGAAAGGGTTTGCAATTTGGAAAGAATAAATTCCTTTTTGAGTTTGAAAATGGTTTTCCAGGGTTTGGAAAAATGTTTTTCGGAGGGATAAAAGCTCTAAACTCTTTTCGGTCGCTGGAAAATAACTTCGGTGATGATTGCAGCATCATCGATGTTCATTTTCGAGTTTCAAAAAGAGGAATTGCTGTCAAATTATTTAAAATTTGAGGTTGTTTGGAAAACTGGGTTTGGTTTTGAAATTCAAAGGATAATTTGAATTGGTTTCAAAAAAATGGTTTTGAAATGTTAGAAAGACTCTGGAATCTGATAAAAATAATTATGGAATAAAATTTATTAAGTTGAAAATAAATTTCGAGCAGAAACAAATGAATTGAAATTGATTTTGAATTATGGAAATAAATTTATGAATGAATGAATTTACAATTGCAAGTAAATGAAATTGGAAACCAAATGTTGAAATTCATCTTGAAATTGCAAGTAAATTGAAAATTTGTCAAGTTGGATCAAATGAAGCTAAGTATTAAAATAAAATTAGTAAGTAAAACTAATTGAAGAAATGACAAATTTAATATGGGTTGAAATGAATTGAATTCAACATTTATAAATAAAGGGTAAATTATATTCATATGGAATTTGAAATCAAGTTTAAATATAAGTGGTTATAAACCGAAATAGTGAATGGAATTGTGTTTGGGAACGAACAAAATAATAAAAAACTGAAATTGAAAACTGAATATCGAAAACCAATTTGAATTGTGCGAGATGAAATGAGTTAGAACTTGTAATGAATTAGTAAAAGAAACTAATTTAAAATAACAAGATGAATTAGTTGTGAATGAAAAATAATTGATAAAATTCAATATTCAGAAGGTAAATTGAATCCAAATAGAATTGAAATTGTAAATGAATTCAAATGAAATTGATAATGTGAGATTGAATGAAAATGGATATTATGGTTAGCAGGATATACAGGTGGATTAAAGGAAATTGGGATTTTGATTTCGAAGGAAAAAAATTTGAATTGCTCGACAAAAGATATGTTTTTCAATTTCAGTATGAAATTTGATGATTTTCTTGTCAAGCTACTTGGCGTTTTCTTTTCTTTTTGAAATCAGGGGGTCGTGGTGCTATTTTTGTAGTCGTACCGAGCTAGCCGCGCAAAGGAGATGCTGGCGAAATTTTTCGAAAATTTAAGGCGTTAGAATATTTTGAGAAAATGGAAATTTAATTTGAACAAACGGTTTTAAAAAAGTTAATGGATTTCAAGACTTTTTCTTACTTGGCAATTTTGAGGACGAAATTCTTTTGGGGGGGGGGGGGGGGGGGGAAGTTTGTAATGACCTAGAATTCCTGTCATTTGAAATTCGTATATTTAATTTATTTTAAATATTAACAAGTAAAATTCGTAGGTCGAATAAATTTTTATTTCGAATATCTAGATTTAATTGGATAATTAAATTGATAATTTAATTTGAAATTACAGAAATAATTGGAAATTTGGTTTAATGTGATTTAAATTGATTTGTAAAGTTGAAGTTGTATTAAATCATATTGGAGTTAGAATGATGTTATAGAACTTTTAAAATTGAATTAAAAGTTTATTTATGGAAATTGAATATTTTAATATTTAATTGACGAGTAAAAATAGTCATTTTTCAAACAGTCTCGGATTTCGATGAAACTAGTTTCATTGGATCCGTAATGTTAAATTATTGTAAGATTTCAAATTTCGTGTCAATTGGATTTACGGTTTGTCCGGGGCAAGCTAAAACGCACTGAAATCGGTTTAAGTGAATTTTAAATTTAAATAAGTCGATTCGAAAACCTATCTTCCAAATACGATCAAATTGGCTCCCGATATATATTCCATTACGTTCGGAATAGGGGTAAAACATTATAAATGCCAGGCGGCACGCTTCGTTTGGAGTTCGGAAAATTTTCGGATGAATAGTGCCGCGTAATTTTCTATATAAGGACATCAAATTTTCACTTTTGCAAAGCAATTAGGGTTTCAAGCTTTAGCCGGCCCTAATTATTTCCAATGGCCGATATGTTTCGATCTTCCTCCCTCATTTTCTTCAAATCCATCAACCAATTCGTAAAACTTTTTTCTGCAAAGTTGTAGAGAGCAACGAGATCTACAAGTTCAATGGCTGAGATGGTAAATGGAGCTACGGATTGACGGCAAATCGTGCTTGAATGGCCGATGTTCGCGCACAATTTTCTAGGCAGGGGAGCGACCGAGCTTCACTTGCTCTTGGCCGAAGATGGAGGCGTGGTCAAGCTTCGAAACCATGGTAGTTGATTGTCGTGGAAGTGCACGTAGAGGTCACGTCATCTAGGGTTTCTCGGCGGCTCTAATGGGTTTCGCGTATGATGATGCTGGGGGAAGGAAGAAAGGAGGGGGCGGTCACGATCTATGCAAAGGAAATTAGCGGCCCAAATTGATCTAAGGTTATAAAATTAAAAAGAAAAATGGAATTAATTTATATATTAAATTGTATAAACTTTAAAATGCTGTAATTTTGTCGTACGAGGTCCGTTTTGGACGAAACAACTTGCGTTGGGTTCGTATGGACGAACACTACGCAATGGAGATGGATTGGAATCGATTGGAGCTAGTGATAATTTTGGATAAAATTAAACGCGTGTTTAATTTTATTCGAAATAAACGCTGAAACCGCTATTGGAAGCAAGGAGAGAACTTCTCACTCAATCGAACTGTGTTTCGATTTAAATTTTAAATAGTTAAATTTAAAATTGCTTGATTGTGTTGATTGTATGCTTGGATGATAAATTGCTATCTGTTGTATTGAAATAGACCCTATACGCCGCATATTAAGCGGATGTTATTTATTAAACACATATACCGTGATATTCCACCTTGAAGTGGAATTGGTATTATATATGTACTTGGAGTTGATTTTTCCACATTATATAACGGATGAGACCCTATTGCGCCGCATAATAGCGGATAATATTTTATATAAACCCATGTACTGCGATATTCCGTCTTGAAACGGGATTGGTATTGTGCTAACATATGTGGATGCAGGGAAACAGGTTGGAGGGATCCAACTGGATTCCTCAAATAATTGGATTTGTTTCAATGTTGTGTGTTGATTATTTATAATCTCTGTGTGATTATCTTTATGATTGAAATCGTTGGAGGCTAAAATTTAGCCGAATATAATTTTGGTGTCGTTAGATACCGGAAATAAATAAAAAATTGATTTTTGAAAATTTAGGTTGAAAGTCTATATTAAAATTTATTTTTGAGATTGAATAAATTTAAAAGATGGAATTTTAAAATAATAAAGTTTTATCTTTAATCTTATTGAATAAAATTTCAAAATATGGGAAAAGCTTAAATAAATAGATTTTGGGTAATATTATTTAAAAGTTGAAGAATTTATTCGAAATAAGGATTTATTAAGTTATAGTTAACGCTTAATTTATTAAATAATTAAGGATTAATTAATAAGGTAATTGAAGAATGATTTATTTAATTTATAAATAAATTATTTAGATTAATTTATAATTAGAAATGATTAATAAAGAATTAATCTAAGATAATTTCTTAAGAAAGTAATTAAGGAAAAGTTATTAGGTAATGAAGATAATTAACTAAGGATTATTAAGTAATTAAATAATCGTGATTAATTTTGATAATTAATTAGATTTATTAATTAAGATAATCAATTGTAAATTGTTAATTACTTAATGAAAGTAATTAAGGGGTTAATTACTAATTATAATTAAAATTGGATATTTTGATTAATTTATTGATAAAGATTAATTGGTAATTAATGATTTATTGATATGAGATGATTGCTTAACGGTAAGTAATTAAAGGTTTAATTTCTTAAAAAAATTAATTAAGGGTTTAATTAATTATGTAATTGGTTTAAAGGATAACTTAATTAATATGATTAATTAAGAATAATTTAATTAATTAAGGTGATTAATTAATAAATTTATATCAAATGATTTGTAATTAATTAATTGAGATTGGATAATTAATTCATAAGTAATTAATTTAATTGGAAATAAATTGAATTAATTAGGATTAAGCAATTAAATTATTCCTGCTTATAAATGACTATTGGATGCTTGACTTTACTTATGAATGATTGTATTTTAAGAGATGCCTTGAATTGATTGTCCTATCTAATCTACGATATTTTGTTCTGTGGATTGAGCTGTGTATAATTTATTCATTTATTTACATTTGTATATTATCTGTGAATCTGTGGATGGACGATAAGCGTTATAGTTTGTATCGCTTATCAACTATATTTCTGTATTTTAATCTATGATGATTGAATGATGTTGCATTATTGTGTTAAACTCCTGGACCACACTTATACACACACAAATATGGATTTCACGAGGAAATCGATTAAGTCGCAAATTTTGAAATAGTTTAAAAATAATTGAATATTTAAATTCAAATGGTTTTGAAAATGGATTGGGTTTAAAACGAAAAGCTTTTGGAATGGAATTTCAAGATAAAATTTATTTTTGAATAACTTGATAAAGTTTTGAAATGAAATAATTTGACTTAAATTTGAATTCAAGATTTGAAATTGAATTCTATGTTTGGAAACTTGGGATTAAAGATGTTATACTAATTATATATGGGTCAAACCATTTGCAATGTATTGATTTGGGAATTTGAATTTAATTCAAGGGCTTTAACTCGTGCAAATATAATTGGATTTTTATGAAACGAAAACTATTTGTTTTCAAATAATAAAAGCTGTCACATAAGTAATGAACTTCCAATTTGTGTTGAAAGCTTCCAAGTTTGAAATTGAAATGTTTTGAAAGGCTATGAATGAATCTTTGGAAATGAATTTTGGATGTTATAAGTTAAACCTTGATTTAAAGATTTAACGAGTTAATCCAATTGAAATGGAAATTGCTTTGAAATCCATGAATGGATCTTTGTGAATGAGGTGAACTTTGTGAATTGAATCTTTTTTTAAAAGATTAAAGTGTGGAAATTTGTTTAAACCACTGAAGGTTGTTGAAATAAATCTTTTTGTTTAAAAGATTGGAAATGCTAATTTATTTTAACCATTCGAATGAAAGGTTTTGGGCTTTAAGCTATGACTTAACTGAGACCGCAATATCCATATGTTTCTTGTAAATATTATGCTCACTATTCGGTTTAGCCGGGAGAGGACCTTTGGGTCATGAATCCCATTCCGAATAGTAATACGTCGTAATGGATAGCATTTGAAGACCGGTGTTGAAGACCGGATATTTTCGAAAACAAAAGGATTACCGTCGAATGTCTCTACATCGTCTGATCTCCGATATAGAGATTTTATCACCCTTTGTGATGGAATTTCCGGACGTGATTAGTGAATATCCAGATTGCAAGGGCTTCTTTTGGAAGTGCCTTCGGTTCTGTTCGATCCTGGAACGGACTTGTATGGATGTGTGTCTGACGTTACAATTTGAGATGTAAAGCTGGTTTCTACCAAATACATTTCTGTTGGTGGCGGAGAATTTATTCTCTTAGCTTAACACCCTTCTCTGAGACGTACGAGCTCAGAGGTTATGTAGTTGATGGTTACTAGTGATACATTCCCAATTTGGTAATGTGGCATACGAAGTGCTGCTGATCATTTGTTGATCAAAGCATAGCTTTTGTGAAAAGCGTAGCTTTGTGGATGAGACTTCGTCGGACCTCACAACCCGAAATGGTCAAAACAGGAAAGATGCAGCAAGGTTATAGGGAGTAGCTCCCCTTAGGGTATGTGCATTTCCTTTTGGATAGAAGTGGTATCATGGTATGGAGCCCAAATACTTAACTTATGTGGATGTCGCAAATATATATGACTTTGTGATTGTTGTTGGTCGAGGATCCTTGGATAAAGGTTGTTTACAACCGGGGGCTGGCATACTCGTGTCAGTAGTTACATACTTTTGCAGAGGTAACCCGGCCTTGTGTTGGTAGAGATCCGGTTAGGTTCTCGGGGCATCCTTCCAGAGGCGTACCCATGTGGCAATGGGAAGTTCCTTGGCCTGACCATTTGTTGGAAAATCCAAAGAAACAATACGAGCCCTATACAGTTTTAGTTGTATAACCTGCCATTTACTTATGGTGGCGCCCCACTGTTTAGATGGTAGCTATAGTAGGCATACGATAATGGTCGTATGTTGGCTAAGGTTTATATTATACTTTCGAAATGTTTTCCTGCACTTTGCATTTATAGTAATAATATCAAAGAAATTTTTCTGTGTATCAAGCATGTTTGACTATCATAAGGAGAAATCTCCTCCGATTCTGTATTTGCATTGTGTGTGTGTGTGTGTGTGTGTGTGCGGGAGGCCTTATGGTAGTTTCATTTTACAAAAGCATTGCAGATCTATTTTAAAATATTTCTTTGTTTTTTTAAAGATATAACTGTTTTAAGTTCTCACACCAGTCCCATGACTGACATGGAGTTATTATTCCCTTCCTAAACTCTGGATGCCCATCATTTTCCACACGGGCAGCCTAGAGTCAGGTTATTAGGATATTCTGGAATTCAGGAGGTGTTGTGGAGCTCAAGAGGCGAGCTGGATGGCAAGACGTATCACTTGTGTATGATATTGTCTTTTCCGCTGTGTATTCAGTTGTGGGGACAAGTTCATATAATTGTCCAGTTGTGTTGTGTTGTAAGTTAACTCTGATGATGTAATGTTTAAAATGTACAGTTCTTTTGATTTAAAAGATTATTCATTTATCTATTATATGTTGTTCCGCTGCGATTGTGAGATTCTGATATTGTTTCTGTTGCTTCTTCTTTCTTTCTTCTTCTACCTCTTCTTCTTTAACCCTAACAATTCGGGTTTTCGGCCTTCGATTGCTCGGAAGTTGATACAATGGGCGTATTAATGTCGATTTTCGAGCGTCGAAGAATCGTATCGTTACAATACACTGACTCAATCGGCATTCAAGAGAAAGTACCATCGAGGAATTGAAACCAGGGTTGTAGTAAAACATGGAGGACTCGTGACTCAAAGCGCGTCATGTTCATCCACATAATACACTATGGGGGGCAAGTGTTACCCAGTGGCTTGACTGGGAAACCAAAGACTTGATGAAAAGAATTCGTTCGGCACAACCAGGCCGTTTGGCATCTATCCTCGTTACGCATAGAGAGCCGTTCGGCATAGTATACCGTTCGACATAGAGGGCCGTTCGGCACAGTATATCGTTCGGTATCTATCCTCGTTCGGCATTGAGGGTCGTTTGGCACAGCATGGTCGTTCAGAATTCCACGCTGCTCGGCATCCCGACCTCATTCGGCATTGAGGGCCATTCGGCACAGTATATCACTCGGCATTCCACATTGCTCCACATCCAGACCTCGTTCGGCATTAAGGGCCGTTCAGCATGGCAGAGTCATTCGGCATTCAATGTCGTCCGGCATGGAGATCGTTTAGCATTCATATGAAACTTTAGGCACTAGCATGTCGTTCAGCATACAATGCCCATTCGGCATTCCAGCCTCGTTCGGCATCTCCCCTCGTCTGGCATCGGTTCTCGTTTGGCTTGCACTCTTCACTCAACGCATCGCCTCCTTCGGCATTAAGGAAGCGTTCGGCATTTGCCGACCGGCATTAGTGGTTCGGCACGCAGAAACCGCTTACTTTGGGCCGAGATATTTAGCTACTAGGCCCATCAGGGAAGTCCAACCCATTTTCGTCTATAAATAGAGATGCAGGGGCACAGTGAAAGGGACCTTTTTTCGACAACACCGAGGAGAATCTGCCGTATTCAATACTCATTCAAGACTTATCTTCTTTGCTTAACAATTCTCATCAAATAGTTGGTGTACGGATTGTATCTGTAACCAGTTGTTAAGTAAAACAATAAAGATTAACCTCAAAGTGGATGTGGGAAAATATGCCGAACCACTATAAATCTGGTGTTCTTAATTTCTGCATTAAGTTTAGCATTCTGTTCACTGTTTACATTTACTTTCTTCATTAATCTCTCTACATAATCTCTCTTAAGGGTGTTAGTGACCAATTCTGGTGCTAACAACTAGTGCATTGTAATTAATTAGTTCATCGTAAGAACTTACATTTTTAAATTAAATTAAAATGAACATTTAAATGAACTTTAATCCTTTACTTGAAAGGAATAAAATGAACGTTTATCTCTAATCGGAATAAGAAATGTTGAATTTAAATAAAGAATTGAGTGAATGCTTTAATGAAAGAATAACATAAGTTGTTATTTGAACTGTATCTTGGAAAAGTTGATTTTCATTAAGATAAATGAAAAGAAAATAGTGTTTTATAATAAGAATTTATTTGAAATTAGTAATAAAATGAATTGGAATTAGATTAATTGAAATGTTTTTGTTAGAAGGAAACATGAATTAAATTGTAATGAATTAGTTAATATAGAAACTTGCATTTTTATGTCAAAATGGAACGAACATTTTAATTAAAATAAATGCATGTTTTGTGATGTTTAAAGTAAACTTTTCACTTTGAATAAGTATAATTTTATAAAAGGAAGAAAAATTAAATTATGCAGTAATGTATATAAACATACTCATTAGTATTCAAATTTTAGAATATACCAGAGGGTTCATGGTTGTGTAATTGTTATGAAATCAATTATAAATTACCTTGTATTAACAATTGTACATTAATTATACATGTGCACATATTTATATTTCTATTTCATATATGGTTAAAACTTGTAAATTGATTGCATTAATGTGACTGTTACAGTAATTAAAAAAGTAAAGTAAATCATTTTTATAATGCATATACAGGTATATATTCACGAATTAATAAATTTGTTTTGAATAACATAAATAAATATATAGATTGTTTGGTTGATTGATTGATTGATTACGTTAATGGAGGTGCACATATAAACATAAAATGAATTTTTAATAAGAATTAGATGATATAAATATGTGTATATTTGGGTTTATTGAAATGAATTAATTGGAGTAAGTTTTGGAATTTGGACTCTAAAAGTTTGTTTATAATATATAAGTGGCCCTTTATTTGCTTTATATTTATTATCACATCCACATTCTCTTTCTTTTCGTTTCCAAGTTTTCCATGTAGGTTCCACTTGAGCATCCATTTCATTGTTAGACTAACCATTCATTTCTTATTAAGTAATAATAACGTCATATGATTTATTTCCAATTAATAATTACCTCATTCTTTTCATTTGTTTCACATTTGTTCATTTGCTCCTTTACAAGTACTTTACCTAAAGTTTTTTTTTTCATTTTTAATGTAAACATCCAAATTAATATTCACGCCATCTCATTAGCATTTACAATTCTTCATTTCCAAAATTCATTTTGTTTACACATTACAAGTTCTTGTAGCTTCCTTCAATTGGCAATTCATTCTCCTGAAGCTTCATATTTAAAAAAGGATGATTTATTTTTATCTTCATTCATATATTTATTCCTTTACTTGACCTCTTTCAATACTACCATTTTAAGGCTTTTCATATTTTTACTTTATTTCAATTCCTAGTTTTTTTATATATACTTTATTAGCTTTTCATTTTTTTCCGTCTTCATTCCCGTTGCCTCGTTTTAGTTTTTAAATCTCATCTTCTGTAGCTTCATTTTTCCAAACAAACTTTCATCTCATTTTCTCTCTCTTCACCTTCCTCCTTCCTTTCTCGTTTTTCTTCTTCAAATCTCCTTCTTTTCCTTTTTTTTCAAAGCTTCCTTTTTTATTCTTATTCTTCAAATCTTCTTCTTCTTTTTCAAAGATTCCTTTTCTTTTTCAATTCTTCTTCTTCTTTAAATGTTCTTCTTCTTTTCCAAAATTTCTTCTTCTTTCCAAATCTTTTTCTTCAAATCTATATCTATACAAACTTCTTTGTCTTTTCCAAAACTTTTAAAAAAAGATTAAGATAGCAAGGAAACAAATCAAAAGGAGAAAGTAGTAGCAGATCCAAATCTGACTAGAAAATGGGAAAATAAAAAGGTGAGTGGTTAAACCACTCACGCAATACTAAAATTTCAACTGGAAGTTAAACAAAAATTTATGATGTGATATATAAATTTTTTATTGCTATTTGTTGACTTGAACTGACATTTGAATTGATATTGGCTCTGAATTGACATTAAATTGAATTGGCATTTAAATTTATATTGGAATTCAATTGCTAGTTAAAACCCCGACATTAATTACGATGAACTATTGTGATATATTGGTTAATTTGGATGTTGTTTGAAATGGATGTTTATTGATTGATATGTTGGATGTATGGTTGTTATTTATTTTAATATGTCCCCATTATCACCTTGTATGTTATTGACATCATTTAAATATCCATTTGAATCATTTTAAAAATTGGATAACTATGACATTTAAATTATGGGTCGAAATGATACATACCCATAAAATTTCTTGAATTTTGATTATTTATTGGAATTGAATTATTTGAAAGGTTTAAGTTTTTAAATTAAACTTCGGATTTATTTTAATTAAATTGGTTAAAATTGGTATTTTGAATTATTTGAAATCT
This sequence comes from Allium cepa, assembly GCA_030765085.1. Taxonomy (NCBI): domain Eukaryota; kingdom Viridiplantae; phylum Streptophyta; class Magnoliopsida; order Asparagales; family Amaryllidaceae; genus Allium; species Allium cepa. Next base: position 82,680,067 of record CM060931.1, on the reverse strand, counting down.
CTTAAATTATCATACTCGTGTTATACACTTGATAGAAGACGGAAAATCCCATAATATCTCTGAAACTACTACACTCATATTTTACTTGATATTGATCCGACAAACATAGTGTAACGACCCAGAATTTTATTTAAATAAAATTTGAATATTTAATTAATTTTAAATATTAATAAGTGAATATATAAGTCAAATAAATTTTAATTTGAATAATTGGATTTAATTGGATAATTAAATCGGTAATTTAATATGTTAAATTATGGAAATAATTAAAAATTGAGTTAAATATGATTGAAAATGATTTGTAAAATTTTATTTTATCATATTGAAGTTAGAATGATATTTTAGAACTTTTAAAATCGAATTAGAAGTTAATTTGTGAAAAATGAATATTTTAATATTTAAATCGACTAGTGAAAATAGTCAATTTTTGAACAGTCTCAGAATTGGACGAAACCAGTTCCATTGGATCGTAATAGTTAGTTATTACTGGATTTCAATTTTCGTGTCAATCGGAGTTGTCGTTTGATCGTGGCAGCTCGAAACGCATCGAATTATTTTTAATTTTAATTTGGCGAGTTAAAATAGCCATTTTTCAAAAAGTCTCGGATTTCGATGAAACCAGTTTCATCGGATCCGTAATGTGATATTATTGTAAGGTTTCAAATTTCGTGTCAATTGGATTTACCGTTTGTCTGATACAAATTAAAACGCCTAGAAAATCGTTTAAATCGGTTTAATTCAAATTGAACGTTTATTGCCATAACTCGCACAGATGTCCGAATTAGCTTCTGAAGCATGTTCCATTGTGTCCGGAACGTGGGGTAAACCCTAGAAACGCTGGTTACGGCGCGTAAATCGGAGTTCGGAATTCCCGGATGAATAGTGTTCAAAAATCTTCTATAAATAGGCCCAAAATTCACAAAAAAAAACAAGAAAACCTAATTCTCTAAAACCCTAGCCGCCAGTTAATGGAATCAATGGCCGAAATCATCTCCACTTCCTCCCTCGTTTTCTTCAAATCCAAGCAACCATTCATAAAACTTTCAACTAGAATCTTGTAGAGCTCAGCGAGATCTTCGTGTTCAACGGTTATGATCGCTAACTTCATCACCAATCAACGGCAATTGAAGCTCAAAGTCCTCTAGTTCGTGCACGGTTTTCAAGGCCGAGGAAGGGCCGAGCTCGAAGCCACTTGGGCCGAGCATGGAGTGGAGAGTGGCGCTTCCAGTGGTGGTGTCTGATCATGGTGGAGTAGCTCGTGGTGGTCGCGTAGATTTGCCCTAGGGCCGGCTATCATGGGTTTGTTTCTCACGCATGGAGCTGGGAACGAACGGAAGGGGTGAAACAAAAATCATCAGCCTAGATCTGGTGTGTAACAATGGACGGCCCAGATTATTTAGGTGGAAATATAAAGAAAAAAAGAAAAGAAATTGTTAATAATTTATATAAAAGTTGTATAATCTTTAAATTGATGTAACTTTTTGCTGCGAGGTCGGATTGAGACGAAACAAGAAGCGTTGGAATCGTATGGACGAGAACTACGCGATGAAATTGGATTGGAGTCGTTTGGAGTTAGTGAGAATTTTGGGTAAAATTAAACGTCCGTTTATTTTATTCGAAATAAATCGCTAAAACGGAAATTAAAATCAAGGTGAGAACTTCTCACTCAATCGAATCAGTTTCGATTTTTATTTTAAATAGTTAGATTTAAAATATTTGAATGCATGTTTAAATGATGATTGTTATCTATTGATTGTTAAAATAGACATTATGCGCCGTTAGTAAGCGGATGTTATTTATTAAAAACATATACCGCGAATATTTCATAAACAGTGAAATTGGTATTATATATGATAGCAATATATATATATATATATATATTGGCATATGTATATATTGGAGTTATTGATTTCCCGCATTTGTATAGCGGATGAGACCCTATTGCGCCGTCTATTAAGCGGATAATATTTTAAATCCCATATACCGCGATAATTCCATACTGGAGCGGAATTGGTATTGTGCTAATGTTTGTGGATGCAGGAAAACAGGTTGGAGGGATCCAACTGGATTCCTCAATAGTATTTATTTGAATTCAGATATTTTGATATTTGATGGATTATCATATCGATATATGATATCGTTGTTGTCGTGATTGACTATTTGGTATGTAGCATCATTGGACCAAGTTTTGGAACTTTAAAATGATTTTTAAAGTGATTTTTGAAAATATACTATATGTTTGGAATTGATCCATTATAAATGAATAACGTTATAATTTTTAATGTTATAAAAATTATGGTTTTTGAGAAATATAGTTAAAGGTTGATTTTTGAAAATATGGAGTTAATGATTTTATAAAATAATTTAAATCGGGATTAATTGAATTCATAAATAATTGAATTTATTATAAAAAGTTTAAAACGTAGGATTTATAAAATTTGATTATTTTATAAATCAAAAGGATGAAATTATAAAGAAGTTTAAAGACGTTTTAGAATAATAATACAAATTGATTTATATAAGATTTATAAATGGATATTTATAAATTAGAGTATTTTGGATTATAAAACGAGTTTTTATAAGTGTTTGAATGAAGTGAAAATGAATTGCATAAGTGAATGGAATTTATAAAATTATAAATGGTAAAGTTATTAAGGAATATATTTGGATAAATAATTGAATCTTATAAGTTATAAGATTTATAATTATGAAGTTCAAAGGAACGATTTTTGCAAACAAATAAATTATAAATATTTAACTTATAATATGAACCTTTGGTATATAATTGGGTTATGAATTGAATATAGGAAAATAAAGGAATTTATAAACGTTGTTTTATAAATTCGCAAATGACTTATTTTGATAAGTAAATTGTTGAAACCTATTAATGGAGTTATATTCACATTTTTGACAGTGAATAATCCTTTAAAATGAAATGTATAAAAGGATGAAATGTGTTAACGTAGTACATTCATGTTTTGAATAGTGAATAATATGTTAAAGAAAATGTTTAGATTTGATGTTTTAAATAGAAATTAAAACGATCTAACGATGTTTTAAAATGTGTTGAGATTCGAAACCATAGATTTCAACATTTATTGTTGAAATAAACGTTTTCGAGAAATAGAAAGAAATGGTGGACTATAACACTGTTGTTATAGTAAATGATTTCTGAAAGGAAATGTTTTGTATAGTATTGGGATTTATATATCTATCTTAAATTCGAATCCCTATACTAGTGATTTTGGGGTGTCGTAACGATGTTTTACGCAACATTCGTTTTGGCCCAAATAAATATGTTTAAAAGAATGATTTCCTTAAAGAATGAAATATATACTTAATTTCGATTGAAGTATATTGAATATTTTCCAAGTGTTGAAAATAAATAAAATTTGTGAATTACTTATGAATAAATAAGTATGGAAATGTTTTCCAATATAAAGTGAATATCTTAAGAATTTATCTTTTTGAAGATAAATTGAAAATGAATAATTGAAATCATATATTCATAGATATTGTGAAATATAAATTCACTATGGAATTTATGAATGAAAAGGAGAATTTGTTTAAAAATAAATATTGATTTATTTTTGAAGTATTGAAAATAATATATCTTGTAAAGATATTTTGGAAAATAAATAATTTGGAAAATGATTTGGAATCTGGTGATGTGTGCATATCCATTGATAGTTCAATAACCGACTATCAATATTTACCTTTGAAAGGTATTTGTTGGGATTTGTTGAATTTGAATGCTACACTTATTTTTAAATTATTGCGCTCGTTATTCGGATTACCCATTCCGAATAGTGATACGACGTAAGGGATAGCATTGATGACCGGTGTTGAAGACCGGGTATTTGCGAAAGCGATAGGATGACCTATCGATTGTCTCTGCACTGGGTAGCTCCTGGTATAGAGATTTCCTAAGTGATTGGAAATTCGATCGGGATTGTGAATATCCGGATTGCAAGGGCTTCGTAAGAAGTGCCTTCGGTTCTGTTTGAGCCCGGAACAGACTTGTATGGATTGTATGTCTAACATTACAAATTGAGATATAAAGCAGATTTCTTTCAAATATATTTCTGTTGGTGGCGGAGAATTTATTCTTTTAGCTTAACACCCTTCTCTGAGACGTACGAGCTCAGAGGTTATGTAGTTGAAGGTTATCAGCGATACATTCCTAATTTGGTAATGTGACATGCTGAGTGTTGCTGTTAAATGATCATTGTGTTGATTATTTGTGATAGGATCATTTATTTGATCGTCTATCTGGTGATCATTTCTATGATCATTTGTTGAACCAAAGCATGGCTTTTGTATAAAGTATGTTTTTGTGGACGTGACTTCGTCGAGCCTCACACCTCGGGAATGGTCAAAACAGGAAAGATGCGGCAAGGTTATGAGGGGTAGCGCTCTTTAGGATATGTGCATTTCCTTCTGGAAAAGGGTGGTATCATGGTATGGAGCCCAGATACTTACTCATGTTGAAAACACTTTATGATTGTGTGAATTGATTGCGAGCGCTCGGTTGAAAGGTCCCAAAGGACCGGGGGATGGTATATTCGGTCAGTTGTTACTCAGTTAGGGGTAACCCGGCCTTGTGTTGGTAGAGATCCGGTTTGGTTCTCGAGAATATCCATCCAGAGGCATTCTCATGTGGCAATGGGAAGTTCCTTGGCCTGATCATTCGTTGGAAATCCAAAGAAACAATACGAAACCTTGTACGGTATTAGTTGTAGAACCTATCATTCACTTATGGTGGCGCCCCACTGTTTGGATGGTAGCTATAGTAGGCATAGTTCGAAATGTCTATGCTGGCTAAGATTTATATTCTACTCTCGAAATTGTTTCCTACACTATGCACTAATAATAATATGAAATGTTCTTTTTAAATGCGTATCAAGCATCTTTGACTATCATAAGGAGAAATCTCCTCCGATTCTGCGTTTGCATTGTGTGTGTGTGCGGGAGGCCTTATGGTAGTCTCATTTTTAAAAGCATTGCGAATTGACTTTAAAAATATTCCTCTATTTTGATTTTAAAGATAAATAAACTGTTTTGAGTTCTCACACCAGTCTCATGACTGACTCGGAGTTTATTGTTTTCCTTCCTAAACTCTGGGTGCCCATCAATTTCCATACGGGCAGTTAAGAGTTAAGGTTTATCAGGATATTCTGGATATTCTGGAGTTGCTGGAGGCAAGCTGGATGGCATGGCGTATTACTACTATATAGTATTTCTTTTTCCGCTGCACTGTTTGTTGTTGTTGTTGTACACTCTGATGATATGATGTAATGAAATGTAATGTATGAAATGTAATAACTGATATAGTTCTTTGTTTAAAGATTATTCATTTATTATTATATGTTGTTCCGCTGCGAATTGTGAGATTCTGATGTTGTTCTGTTATTTTCTATTCTGTTTTCTTCTCCCTATTTTCTATCTTTTTCTCTCTTTTTCTGTCTTTTTCTTTTTCTTAAACATTGAGAATTCGTATTTCTGTTCATCTTGAATTAATCTATGGAGATTAGTGTATATTCAAGGAGTACGGATTTGCGGGTCTTCACAGGTGGTATCAGAGCATATGGTTAAGCGACAACCATGGTTCTGTTGGGTATTACTCATTAGAGATAGAGTCAGGAGTACTCTAGAATGAGTTTGAGTGTAATAATAGCTATGAGAGCGTATTTGTTAGTGAATATAAAATTGTTTTATTTTGTGATGATTGGTTTATTGAGTGGCATATGAACCTTCGTCAGCACGGTCTGTACAACTATGCTGAAGGGGTTTATAAATACTTGAATAGAACAATTCAACATAATATTGTTTAAAATTGGGTAAATGAAATAATTTTACCTTGATTGTATTTTATATATAAAGGAATAATTTTTCAAAATTATTAAGGTATATAAGTTGATTGTTTAGTTGTTTGAATAATCTAAATAAAAAAAAGAATAATTGTATAAGCAAAAGAATTATAAGAATTGAATTATAATTAAAGTGATTTACAATTGTGAAATAAACTTATATATATAAGAAGTGAAACTAATGAATATATTTATGAATATGAGTTATAAATAAAAAAAATGAGTTTGAATAAGTAATGAAATTTGACCTTGGTTAAAGTTAAATAAAAATTTACTTTAGAATTTGGAAGCTGAACTGATTTATAAGTTGGAATTTAAGTTATGTAAAACCAAGTGATGTTGAATGAAAATCAAATAATTAAACCAATGAAATTGAATGTAAAGTGAATATACATTGGTTGTTATATAATTGTTAGTTGATTGTATATAATTCATTAAGAATTAATGAAATTGAAAGCTAAAGTAATTGAAATTCAATTGGAAGTTAAGTGAATCTTAAATAGAATTGAATTTGATTTGGAAGTGAACCAACTTGAATATGAATTAGTGAATATAAACTAATTGAAAATGAATGTTAGTAAAAACATCCACTATTAATGAATCAAAAGTGATTTAAATTGAAAACCATTTCATTGAATATTAATGAGAATATGAATGAATATTTACTGGTTATGAATGCTAGTTGGTTGATGGTTGAATATATTGCTTTTGTTTCATTTGCTACGTTGGCATGTATACTTATTATGTTGCTATACGATGTATATTGAGATTATTTTCATATATGCATGTTCTCATGTTGTTTGTTGAGTGTTTAGTAGGTGCGGATTGCGTTTGCTTCGCATTTGGAGCTCGCTTTCGCGCTATATTAGCCGTATATGCTTGCTAATAAAATATAAGGTACATATCTCGGATTACATACCGTACTTTTATACTTTTTTCCCTTCGGGATGCCTCATTACTTGATGAGATGTATATTTGTGATATATATACTGTCTTTTTTTTTTTCGGATCGAGCCGCGCAAAGGAGACTATGGCGAATTTTTTCGGAAATTTAAGGCGTTAGAAAAAAAAAATTGAGACAATTGGAAATTTTTTGAAAACTTTAATTTTGATTTAGAATTGAAAGTTAAACAATAGTAGTTGTTTTTGAAAAGATAACTAAGTATGATTTGAAAACTTAGTAAAGATTGTAAGAAGTTTAACTATGGATTTTGGAAAGTTAATAGATTCTGTAACTTTTCTTATTTGATAATTTCGAGGACGAAATTCTTTTAAGGGGGGAAGATTGTAACGACCCAGAATTTTATTTAAATAAAATTTGAATATTTAATTAATTTTAAATATTAATAAGTGAATATATAAGTCAAATAAATTTTAATTTGAATAATTGGATTTAATTGGATAATTAAATCGGTAATTTAATATGTTAAATTATGGAAATAATTAAAAATTGAGTTAAATATGATTGAAAATGATTTGTAAAATTTTATTTTATCATATTGAAGTTAGAATGATATTTTAGAGCTTTTAAAATCGAATTAGAAGTTAATTTGTGAAAATTGAATATTTTAATATTTAAATCGACTAGTGAAAATAGTCAATTTTTGAACAGTCTCAGAATTGGACGAAACCAGTTCCATTGGATCCGTAATAGTTAGTTATTACCGGATTTCAATTTTCGTGTCAATCGGAGTTGTCGTTTGATCGTGGCAGCTCGAAACGCATCGAATTATTTTTAATTTTAATTTGGCGAGTTAAAATAGCCATTTTTCAAAAAGTCTCGGATTTCGACGAAACCAGTTTCATCGCATCCGTAATGTGATATTATTGTAAGGTTTCAAATTTCGTGTCAGTTGGATTTACCGTTTGTCTGATACAAATTAAAACGCCTAGAAAATCGTTTAAATCGGTTTAATTCAAATTGAACATTTATTGCCATAACTCGCACAGATGTCCGAATTAGCTTCCGAAACCTATTCCATTGTGTCTGGAACGCGGGGTAAACCCTAGAAACGCTGGTTACGGCGCGTAAATCGGAGTTCGGAATTCCCGGATGAATAGTGTTCAAAAATCTTCTATAAATAGGCCAAAAATTCACAAAAAAAAAACAAGAAAACCTAATTCTCTAAAACCCTAGCCGCCAGTTAATGGAATCAATGGCCGAAATCATCTCCACTTCCTCCCTCGTTTTCTTCAAATCCAAGCAACCATTCATAAAACTTTCAACTAGAATCTTGTAGAGCTCAGCGAGATCTTCGTGTTCAACAGTTATGATCGCGAACTTCATCACCAATCAACGGCAATCGAAGCTCAAAGTCCTCGAGTTCGTGCACAGTTTTTAAGGCCGAGGAAGGGCCGAGCTCGAAGCCACTTGGGCCGAGCATGGAGTGGAGAGTGGCGCTTCCAGTGGTGGTGTCTGATCATGGTGGAGTAGCTCGTGGTGGTCGCGTAGATTTGCCCTAGGGCCGGCTATCATGGGTTTGTTTCTCACGCATGGAGCTGCGAACGAACGGAAGGGGAGAAACAAAAATCATCGGCCTAGATCTGGTGTGTAACAATGGACGGCCCAGATTATTTAGGTGGAAATATAAAGAAAAAAAAAGAAATTGTTAATAATTTATATAAAAGTTGTATAATTTTTAAATTGATGTAACTTTTTGCTGCGAGGTCGGATTGAGACGAAACAAGAAGCGTTGGAATCATATGGATGAGCACTACGCGATGAAATTGGATTGGAGTCGTTTGGAGTTAGTGAGAATTTTGGGTAAAATTAAACGTCCGTTTAATTTTATTCGAAATAAATCGCTAAAACGGAAATTAAAATCAAGGTGAGAACTTCTCACTCAATCGAATCAGTTTCGATTTTTATTTTAAATAGTTAGATTTAAAATATTTGAATGCATGTTTAAATGATGATTGTTATCTATTGATTGTTAAAATAGACATTATGCGCCGTTAGTAAGCGGATGTTATTTATTAAAAACATATACCGCGAATATTACAGAAACAGTGAAATTGGTATTATATATGATAGCAATATATATATATATTGGCATATGTATATATTGGAGTTATTGATTTCCCGCATTTGTATAGCGGATGAGACCCTATTGCGCCGTCTATTAAGCGGATAATATTTTAAATCCCATGTACCGCGATAATTCCATACTGGAGCGGAATTGGTATTGTGCTAATGTTTGTGGATGCAGGAAAACAGGTTGGAGGGATCCAACTGGATTCCTCAACAGTATTTATTTGAATTCAGATATTTTGATATTTAATGGATTATCATATCGATATATGATATCGTTGTTGTCGTGATTGACTATTTGGTATGTAGCATCATTGGACCAAGTTTTGGAACTTTAAAATGATTTTTAAAGTGATTTTTGAAAATATACTATATGTTTGGAATTGATCCATTATAAATGAATAACGTTATAATTTTTAATGTTATAAAAATTATGGTTTTTGAGAAATATAGTTAAAGGTTGATTTTTGAAAATATGGAGTTAATGATTTTATAAAATAATTTAAATCGGGATTAATTGAATTCATAAATAATTAAATTTATTATAAAAAGTTTAAAACGTAGGATTTATAAAATTTGATTATTTTATAAATCAAAAGGATGAAATTATAAAGAAGTTTAAAGACGTTTTAGAATAATAATACAAATTGATTTATATAAGATTTATAAATGGATATTTATAAATTAGAGTATTTTGGATTATAAAACGAGTTTTTATAAGTGTTTGAATGAAGTGAAAATGAATTGCATAAGTGAATGGAATTTATAAAATTATAAATGGTAAAGTTATTAAGGAATATATTTGGATAAATAATTGAATCTTATAAGTTATAAGATTTATAATTATGAAGTTCAAAGGAAAGATTTTTGCAAACAAATAAATTATAAATATTTAACTTATAATATGAACCTTTGGTATATAATTGGGTTATGAATTGAATATAGGAAAATAAAGGAATTTATAAACGTTGTTTTATAAATTCGCAAATGACTTATTTTGATAAGTAAATTGTTGAAACCTATTAATGGAGTTATATTCACATTTTTGACAGTGAATAATCCTTTAAAATGAAATGTATAAAAGGATGAAATGTGTTAACGTAGTACATTCATGTTTTGAATAGTGAATAATACGTTAAAGAAAATGTTTAGATTTGATGTTTTAAATAGAAATTAAAACGATCTAACGATGTTTTAAAATGTGTTGAGATTCGAAACCATAGATTTCAACATTTATTGTTGAAATAAACGTTTTTGAGAAATAGAAGGAAATGGTGGACTATAACACTGTTGTTATAGTAAATGATTTCTGAAAGGAAATGTTTTGTATAGTATTGGGATTTATATATCTATCTTAAATTCGAATCCCTATATTAGTGATTTTGGGGTGTCGTAACGATGTTTTACGCAACATTCGTTTTGGCCCAAATAAATATGTTTAAAAGAATGATTTCCTTAAAGAATGAAATATATACTTAATTTCGATTGAAGTATATTGAATATTTTCCAAGTATTGAAAATAAATAAAATTTGTGAATTACTTATGAATAAATAAGTATGGAAATGTTTTCCAATATAAAGTGAATATCTTAAGAATTTATCTTTTTGAAGATAAATTGAAAATGAATAATTGAAATCATATATTCATAGATATTGTGAAATATAAATTCGCTATGGAATTTATGAATGAAAAGGAGAATTTGTTTAAAAATAAATATTGATTTATTTTTGAAGTATTGAAAATAATATATCTTGTAAAGATATTTTGGAAAATAAATAATTTGGAAAATGATTTGGAATCTGGTGATGTGTGCATATCCATTGATAGTTCAATAACCGACTATCAATATTTACCTTTGAAAGGTATTTGTTGGGATTTGTTGAATTTGAATGCTACACTTATTTTTAAATTATTGCGCTCGTTATTCGGATTACCCATTCCGAATAGTGATACGACGTAATGGATAGCATTGATGACCAGTGTTGAAGACCGGGTATTTGCGAAAGCGATAGGATGACCTATCGATTGTCTCTGCACTGGGTAGCTCCTGGTATAGAGATTTCCTAAGTGATGGGAAATTCGATCGGGATTGTGAATACCCAGATTGCAAGGGCTTCGTAAGAAGTGCCTTCGGTTCTGTTCGAGCCCGGAACAGACTTGTATGGATTGTATGTCTGACATTACAAATTGAGATATAAAGCAGATTTCTTTCAAATATATTTCTGTTGGTGGCGGAGAATTTATTCTTTTAGCTTAACACCCTTCTCTGAGACGTACGAGCTCAGAGGTTATGTAGTTGAAGGTTATCAGCGATACATTCCTAATTTGGTAATGTGACATGCTGAGTGTTGCTGTTAAATGATCATTGTGTTGATTATTTGTGATAGGATCATTTATTTGATCGTCTATCTGGTGATCATTTCTATGATCATTTGTTGACCCAAAGCATGGCTTTTGTATAAAGTATGTTTTTGTGGACGTGACTTCGTCGAGCCTCACACCTCGGGAATGGTCAAAACAGGAAAGATGCGGCAAGGTTATGAGGGGTAGCGCTCTTTAGGATATGTGCATTTCCTTCTGGAAAAGGGTGGTATCATGGTATGGAGCCCGGATACTTACTCATGTTGAAAACACTTTATGATTGTGTGAATTGATTGCGAGCGCTCGGTTGAAAGGTCCCAAAGGACCGGGGGATGGTATATTCGGTCAGTTGTTACTCAGTTAGGGGTAACCCGGCCTTGTGTTGGTAGAGATCCGGTTTGGTTCTCGAGAATGTCCATCCAGAGGCATTCTCATGTGGCAATGGGAAGTTCCTTGGCCTGATCATTCGTTGGAAATCCAAAGAAACAATACGAAACCTTGTACGGTATTAGTTGTAGAACCTATCATTCACTTATGGTGGCGCCCCACTGTTTGGATGGTAGCTATAGTAGGCATAGTTCGAAATGTCTATGCTGGCTAAGATTTATATTCTACTCTCGAAATTGTTTCCTACACTATGCACTAATAATAATATGAAATGTTCTTTTTAAATGCGTATCAAGCATCTTTGACTATCATAAGGAGAAATCTCCTCCGATTCTGCGTTTGCATTGTGTGTGTGTGCGGGAGGCCTTATGGTAGTCTCATTTTTAAAAGCATTGCGAATTGACTTTAAAAATATTCCTCTATTTTGATTTTAAAGATAAATAAACTGTTTTGAGTTCTCACACCAGTCTCATGACTGACTCGGAGTTTATTGTTTTCCTTCCTAAACTCTGGGTGCCCATCAATTTCCACACGGGCAGTTAAGAGTTAAGGTTTATCAGGATATTCTGGATATTCTGGAGTTGCTGGAGGCAAGCTGGATGGCATGGCGTATTACTACTATATAGTATTTCTTTTTCCGCTGCACTGTTTGTTGTTGTTGTTGTACACTCTGATGATATGATGTAATGAAATGTAATGTATGAAATGTAATAACTGATATAGTTCTTTGTTTAAAGATTATTCATTTATTATTATATGTTGTTCCGCTGCGAATTGTGAGATTCTGATGTTGTTCTGTTATTTTCTATTCCGTTTTCTTCTCCCTATTTTCTATCTTTTTCTCTCTTTTTCTGTCTTTTTCTTTTTCTTAAACATTGAGAATTCGTATTTCTGTTCATCTTGAATTAATCTATGGAGATTAGTGTATATTCAAGGAGTACGGATTTGCGGGTCTTCACACATAGGAAGTTTTAAGTTCTGACTCGAGTGTGTTATTTTTCATTATGTTTAGGTCAGCCGGAGTATTTCATTGTTTGAAGACGTTATTCCTTGGAGGTGAAGATGGAGATTGGTGATCGTATTAATTATTATTTTTCCTCTGCATTATTTGATATGTTCATTTATTTTACTCTGACTAAAGTTGTAAAAAAAAGTGTAATCAAATGTATATTTTAAAACAGCTTTATGAACTGTTTTATTTGATTATTATATTTTATGTTCCGCTGTGAGATTTTGTATCTTGCTTTCCTTCTTTTCTCTGGTTTTCTCTATAAAAAACCATTGCTAATCTTCCCTTTTGAATGGTTTGAGTCCGACATGTATGGTTTATTATCGACTTAAATTGTCCAAAAAGGAGGGTCGTCACAGTTGGTATCAGAGCCTAGGTTTAGCATATATGTAGGATAAGCTCATTGAGTATATATATGTATATAAGAGAGTGTTTTGTTAGTGATATAAAAAAAATTGAAATTAATAAATGAAAAGATTTTAACCTGGATTATATATAAAATATAAAAGAATTAATTCTATGAACTGATAAAATCATTTATGACTGTTTGATGATGATGATAGGATGTTTTCTCTTTACTGGTTGGTTGATTGAGTGATTTGATTATGCATATTATCATTTACTAATTATTTAGTTGTGCTCGGCTAGTTTATGTGCATTTGACTTTTATTGTTGACTTTTGAATAGCGCATAACCAGTTGTAAGTAATTTACCTTTTAATGCATGGGAAGGGTAGAAATTGTAATCTTTTGGAATGTTGGAACAAATACCTTGTGAATTAAGTTTCATAGTTTGACTATAGAGCGTTTGACGATAATGTTGGGTTGAAAAGTGATTGTTAGATTAAAGTGATTTATTTTGATCCAAACAAAGAAGTATGATCTTTGAAATGAATATTAAGATAATAACTCATACGAATATGATTTATAATTAAAAAGTTATTCAAACAAGAAATTTGTGAGTTTGAATTCTAGGAGTTTTTGAAATTTGTTTCTAAGATTTTGAAAAAAAATATAGTAGTATTGTTCGAAAGTATTTTCCATGCTGAAATGTTCAATAATGGCTTCGAAGAAATAAGTGCAGAACTCACTTCGGCCGGTGGAAAATAATTTTGGTGATGATTGCGACATCATCGGCATTCTTTTTTGAGTTTCAAAGTGGGGGAGAACACTTTAGTAGCTTTACTACTCAATTGTTTAATGAAACTGTTTTGATTAAAATTCCTGAAGTATTGCAACGACCTTCCTTTTTGGACGTTTAAAGCAGACACACATGTCGGACTCAAACAATTAAAAGGGCAGATTATTATGGGGTAAATAAGAAAAAGAGAAAGAAATAAAACAAATACAGAATCTCGTAGAGGAATGACAAAATGTGATAATCAAATAACAATTCATGAAGCTGTTTACAAATAAATTTGATTATACTAATATAATACAGAATCAGAGTTACAGACAACAAGAATAAATAAATAAATGCAGTGGAACAACATGATGTAGTGGAATAAATATATTAATTTATAACAGTACAAATCTTCCTCTTCGTCCTCTAGAAATAAGGTTGTGAAATACTCAAGCTGACCCAAGCGAATTGAAATGACAAACACTCGAGTCAGAACTAAAAAATCTTATATAAGTTAAATCAATAGTAATAAATATGGGTGTAACGACGTCAGAGGTGTTTATGGGGTTTGACATCTCTTATCCAATGTCTAATGTGGGTGCAGTAACTTAAGAGATATTCGGGATTTCCATCTCTTAAGGATCCATTAAACTATCAATTATGTAGTACAATACGCTATTATAATATGTCTATAATAAGGTTAAAGTATTAAAATAGCGTTAAGGCGTTACCCATATCTCCCTTAACACATTTTTATATATTCTCATAGTCTGTACAGCACCGTAATTCCTCTGTAAACTGGAGGGCTATCAGACGGCACTCCATAGGTATGTACAAAACAAACTCATAGAAGGCGCTCTAGGGCATGTGGACAAGGCACTCGAGGTAATGGCAGGGTTGATTTACCAATTGTAGAACCGGGCTGGTGGTAACACATAGTACCTACTACTGCCCACCACGGAACACACTCCTATAATCAAAATCAATGGGTGGCCACCAAATCATCACAAAGTCATAATATGGTATCGAAGAAGCATGTCCGATCAGAGGAATGACCTCACTTGGCCCAGGTATAGCTCCTATTTTAGTCACATCAAAGCTAACTCATGGGAGTCAAGGTCACGTCATACCTTATACAGAAATCGTTCGCCAAACCATCCTACTTCATTTCTGAAATCTCCACCACGTGCACAGTTGTTAAAGTGGTTTTCGGTATTGACAGAGAGTATGAGAATATCTGATCCCAGTCTCTTTAACAACCAATCTCTTATTACACATCGGACGGTTCTTTTACATTTTCAAAATCAATTCATATTGATATCAAAATATCATATTCAATTCAAACCATATCGCTTCCGAAATCATATTCACTTTTGAAATCATATCGTTTTCGAAATCATAATTTCTTTCAAAATCATATTTCCAAAATAGGTTTAAACCCTTACTTAAAAATCGTTATAATTAATCAAACAAGTCATTTAAATCCCAACTTAGGTTCTAACATCATTTAACCACATTTCTTTTATATCAAGGATTTGTATTTTAAAAACTTCCACTTTACTAAATCTAAAATTTAGAAAATAGTTTAGATAGTTATAAATAGTTTAACACAGTTAAGATAAATTTTAGAATAGTTAAAATACTCTATAATATTTAAAGATAGTTTTTTTAAGATAGTCAAATAGATTTAAATAGATTAAATATAATTAAAATAGATTAAATAGCTTTAAAATAGATTAATTAGATTTAAAATAAATTAATGGCTTAATTAGTTTAAAATAAATTAAATTGGTTTAAAATATTTTAAAATAATTTATATGGTTATTGTAGGCTAAAATAGTATAATAATTTTTGAAATCTTAATAATTAGCATCTTTTACCAAGGACTAGTGGTCCAGTGGTTAAGACATAGTGGAGTTGCTACATGTAGTTGTAGTGGCACCGGATCGAATCCCAGCGGCCACAATTATGAGGCATAGTGCACGGCCACTTTAAAACCGGCTTAACCAAAGGTCAGGGCGACATAGTCTCCCTGTCCCCAAAGTTTCATCCCCAAAGTTTTCAAGTTTTAAACGTTTTTTCTCTCATGTCTTCTCTCCTGTAACCCATACCCATCCCCCAAACCATTCCCCCTTCTGTTCACGTACCTCCTGTTCACGTACCTCCTGTCCCCCACCTGTCCTGTCATCCCACGTCTCCAGCCGCTGACCGGCCGCTTCCTCCTGTTCCTCCTCCGCCAGACCTGGCATCTTCCTTACCATTCACATCCACTTTGCCTTCTTCTTTAGTCCAGTTCCCACCTCTGCTTCCTTCTCCCCATCAATCATCTATTTCTCCTCCTTCTTCTTCCTCTTCTCCTCCTTCTTCTGTCCAGCCTTCTTCGTGGTCATCTCTTTTCACTGCTAAGCCCAGAAATGCGGGGTCATATATTCCAGTTCACTTTGACATTCAGTTTACTGGCTCCCCAATTTCTCCTCCTGTGGAGATTATTAATAAAGGTATTAAAGCATGGTCTGATTGTTTAGTAGGATTCTTCCTGGCTGATACTGTTAACTTTATGGCAGTTAAAGCACACATCGATAAGGTTTGGAAAATAAAAGGCTCATATGAGATATATTTTGACAAGGTTAATTATTACTTTAGATTCTCAAATGAAGAAGACAAGTTATCAATTCTAAAGAAAGACCCTATCTTCATTCGTGGTCAAATGTTCATCATATCGAAATGGAATCCTTCCTTTGCTTCTGCTCAAGCTGTAGTGAAAACTGTCCCTATTTGGGTTCATTTGCATCGAATTCCTATTCTAACCTGGACTCTGCTAGGCATCAACTGGTTGGCATGCCATATAGGAAAATTAATATGCTTTGATGAGAATACTGAGAAACTTAAAAGATTTGAGTATGCGAAGTGTTTAATTGAAATCACACCTGATAGAGAACTACCAGATTGCTTATCAGTGGGTGATGGTTCATGTCCTGATATACTTGTGGATTATGCATGGAAGCCACGTATATGTACTCACTGTAAGATGTTTGGACATGCAACAATGGATTGTGAAAAATATATTTACAGTGGTAATGCTGCAGTAAAGACTAGTAAGGGAACTCATGGGCAAGTTGAGAATGGAGACAAGAATATAAACAAGACCGGACCAGCATTAGTGCAAAAAAAGGGTTTACAGTTAAAAGGCAAAAGGAAAATTAAACCATTTCAGAAAATGTGGAAAAGAGTAAGTCAAGATGTTGATGAGAATGCTTCGAGTCAATCAGCTAAATTGGTACAACATGCTTCGAGTCAAGCTGGTGTGGATAATGTTGGTCCTAAACAAGTGGAGAAGACTGCTGAAATTGATAATCAGATTGATATTAGGGATGGCCCTATTTCTCCACTGGATGAATTGATAGTGGTTGATACTTCTCACCACTCTCTTCCTGGTAATATTGCTCATATAATTGAAATAACTACTGATGCAATTGGCTTGCTACCTTTTCCTAAACCCATAATTCCTGCTTTAGTGCCAGTAGTTGATCAATTATCAGAATCTGAAGGAGTATCAATTCATAACAACTTTTCAATTCTATAGTCTTTGCCCAAGGATTGTGAAGAGGTTACTGATGGCTTAACTCCACCTGCTGATCACAATATCATACATAAAATCCAGCAAATTAACTCATTATATGTCTCAAACAACAATAACTTGACCATGCACAATGATATGCACAGTTTTGTGCACCCTTCTGCACTGATTCCTGTCCTATCTCAAACTTCACATAATCAACCCCTTCTCAAATCCCCTTATTCCTCTTTAACACTGCCTAATCATGTTTTCTCAGACATCATCCCTAATCAATCCAACAATACATCAATTTCTCCACCCTCTTTACATTCAATTCCTGAAAACTCAATCTCTTCCTCTCAAAATAAAAGGGGCAGGCCTAGGAAATCATTCAAAAAATCATATGACCTGGATAAGGGCTTTCTTTACTCCATTGATCAAGTATCCCCATCGAAGCCTATCTCAATTGACCTTCTCACTTCCTCCTTTGGTGTTAGAACCAGAGCCCACTCTCAAAATATTTTATGATTGATAGAATTGCATTCTGGAACATAATAGGGGCCCACTCCTTATCAAAACAACTGGAAATTAAAAACCTCATCTCTTCATTCAAAATTCAAATAATGGCTATTGCTGAAACAAAATTGAATCATATCAAAAGCCTCAAAGCAGCTAAACTCATTAACAGTAATTGGAATGCTATTCACAATCTCTCCCAAGCTCCTTATGGCAGATTGCTAATTCTTTGGAACCCCACTGTTTTCACTATCACCCCATTAAGTGTTCAAAGGCAATTCATTCACACTGTAATATCCCACATACCTTCATCCACAGTATTTCACATGACATTCATATATGCTGAAAACAATAGTGTCCACCATCAATCTTTCCTTGACTCTCTTCCCTCTCTCCAGTCTTCTACTATCCCTTGGCTTTGTCTAAGAGATTGGAACTATATGCAAAATTCTGCTGACAAGTAGGGGGGCACTCCTCTTACTTATCAACAGACTAGACCACTCAACCAAGCTATTTTTGATTCCAATCTACTGCCTATTGCTGCTAGTGGTTGTCCATATACTTGGAATAACTCAAGCAAAACTGGCAAATTCACCTTCTGTAATCTTGATAGATCTTATCAAAACTTTTCATTTGTTCTTTTATGGCCTAAGCTTCATTGCATCATTCCACCTCCATCTCTCTCTGACCACTCCCCCCTTATTCTTGACTGGGGAAAAGCTAATGAGAGAAGACACCCCTCATTTTCATTTTTTAATAACTGGACTAAACACCAGGATTTTATGAAAATTGTTACTAACTGTTAGTCGACTAAAGTTTATGGTAACCCTATGTACATTTTACAGGCAAAACTCAAGCATCTAAAAGACACTCTCAGGCCTTGGGCTAAAGTCAACTTTGGCAATGGTAATAGTCTATCTCATGCTGTTAGAATTAATTTACATAAAGTGCAACATGACATTCAGGTATGTATGGATCAGTCTCTGCTAGCTAACCTTATTACTCAAGAACATTCTTTAGTCAATCTCCTTGCCAAAACTTTAATGGAAGAAAACAAAATGGCGTACCAAAAAGCAAAAATCAAGTGGACTAACAATGGTGACAAAAATTCAGCTGTGTTCCATGAATCTTTGAGAAGCAAACGTACTGCTGCGAATTTTACTAACCTTCTTGACAAAAATGATGTACTATGTTCTACCCCTGATGATATCCATGATGGGTTTCTTGACTATTACAATGATTTGCTCGCCCCCACTAACAACCATACGATTAACAGTCAACTTTTTGAAGACATCCATCTTCCTGTTTTATCCCAGCAGGCTGCTAATTCTCTTATTCTTGAAATCACAGCAGAGGAAATAAAAGACAATATATTTGCTATGAATGAAACTAGTTCCCCTGGTCCTGATGGTTTCAACGCTCACTTCTACAAATGTGCTTGGCCTATCATTGGTAATGACGTGATTAAGGCTGTTAAGAACTTTTTCAAGCACAATAAAATGATTTCTGGGATTAATGCCACAGAGATTTCCCTTATTCCTAAAACTAAACATCCTTCCTCTGTCACTCAATTCAGACCCATAGCATGTTGCAATGTTATCTATAGGTGTATATCTAAGATTATGGCCACTAGAATGATGAATGCTATCCCCGAAATAATTGCTTCCAATCAGAGTGCTTTTCTTCCTGACCGTGACATCACTGACAACATTCTTCTTGCTTCTGAATTACTGAAAGGATATGATAGGAATAATATTTCAAAAATATGTGTTCTCAAGCTTGACATTCAAAAGGCTTATGATACATTACAATGGAAGTCTATCATCTACATCCTTTACAAAATGCTATTCCCAATCCCATTCCTTTCTTGGATATACACTTGTATCTCCTCTGTCAATTACTCTCTAAATTTTAATGGGGAACTTTATGGTTACTTTCAGGGCTCTAGAGGTATAAGACAGGGAGACCCCTTGTCTCCATACATTTTTGTTTGTGTCATGCAATTGTTCACTTCCATTTCCAACAAATACTTGGATATGAAGCTTATTGAGTATCATCCCTTATGCAAGCAATCTGGAATCTCTTCTCTTCAATTTGCTGATGACCTCCTTCTATTCACCAAACCCACTGTCAAATCAATTCAGGGAGTTCTTCACATATTGGATGATTTTAAATGTCTTACTGGTCTCAACATTAACTACAACAAATCCAAGATTAGAATTGCTGGCATGTCTGAATATGATAAATGCCAAATATACAGTTTGTCTGGCCTCAATCCTATTCATCAAAATGATGACTACCTAGGAGCTCCTATGTTTTCATCTAAAGTTACGACCAACCAATGCCTAAAACTTTATGAAAAAATCACTGCCAAAATTTCTTCATGGCCAATTTCTAAATGCTCTATGGCTGGTAGACTTGTGATTGTCAAATCCATAGCCACATCCATGTGCCTATATTATGCTAGAATCTTCATTCTGCCTGCTAAATTAATCTCTATGATTAACTCTGCCCTTAACCATTTTCTCTGGCATGGCAGTCCTTATTCCAAAAAACCTATTCCTATTGCCTTCAGGAAAATTTGCTCTCCTCTTAAGTATGGAGGTCTCGGGATCATGAACATTAAACTATGGAACAAGGAGCAATTTCCAAACGTATTGACACAATTTTCAAATTTGATACTAATTTATGGGCTTCTTGGGTGAGAAGCAATTTAATCAAAAACAACAATTTTTGGACTATGCCTATACCTATGGATTGTAGTTGGTCATGGAGGAATATTCTTAGGTTAAAGGGGGTTTTTATTCATATTTTTCAGGTTGGTTTACTTCATATGAATAAAATATCTTTCTGGTTTGATCCCTGGTCGGAGCAGGGATGCATTCCTGCTGATTTAATTGATTACAACATCAGAATGATGTCTGGTATCTCTGAGCATGCCAGAGTTTCCTCTATTTGGTCTGAAGGAAATTTGATGCTGCGTTCTTCTAGCTCCACTTCTGTTCATGCATGCTGGGAGAAAATCTTTTCTCACCCTGCTTTTAGCACTGATTTTCATGCTGCCTGGGGTCATAAGCATCATCATATTAGTGTGGTCTACTCCAATATGCAATCCCATGCTAATGCTATTTTATTTCCTTGGCATTCCAGAGTGTGGAATCATGCATCTATTCCAAGAGAGAATCTTCTGCTTTGGAAGATTATTAACAATGGTCTTCAAACTCTGGATAAAGTTAAAAAGATGGGTACTGTCCTGGATGATATTTGCCTTCTGTGCAATAGCAATAAGGAAACGATTCATCATCTTTTTTTTGAATGTGACTATACTTATTACATTTGGGGCTACTGTAAGAGGATGATAAATCTTCAAAACCCATTTAGAGGCTCGGCGATGGAATGGTACAGCATCTTCAAGGCTACCAGATGGAAGACAAGTAAAAGTTTGATGCTGCTGCGTACATTGAAAAAGTGTCTATCTATTATTTGGATGGAGAGGAATAGTAGAGTGTTTACTAGTGTGTCTACACCTAAGCATTTACTTGTCTTCTCCATCCGTAGTAATCTAGGCGTATAGTGTTTTTGTTGTTATTTTTTCTTTCTTCTGATCTATTGTTTTTCCATGGATCGTTGTAATTCTTTTTCTCGTAATATATGGTAGGGGTCATTTAACCCCGCTGGCTTTGCCAAAAAAAAAATATATTTAAAACAATTTATATTAAATATGGATTTGAAATTAATATCAACTTACTACTTATTTCATTTCAATACAATTGAACCATTTCAATTTCTAAATCAACAAAATCCAATTTCATATCTCCATTCAAATTCTAGGTAAAATATTTAATTTTACATCGATTTCAATTCATGTTTGAAATATCATATTAAGCTAATTCAGTTTTAGTAAATATTCAAAGTTATGTTCAAACAATTTCAACAACTCAACTCCGATAAATTTCACTTATACTTCAAATTTTACTTTAAATTTTTTAACAAATTTCTTTAAGCAATTCCTTTAAACCAAGTCCAATCTCAACAATAACCTTGAATTTCGATAATAATTCAATTCATATAAATCAAATTTTATTTTCAAAATACAATTTAACTGAATTCAAAAATTAAGGATTTAAAATCATTTAATTTAACCAATCCGGTGTCCGTATATGATTCTCTACCCTATGGTCAAGTGATACAGATATTTATCATTTCAATCCGTAATTATTTTATATTTATGGATATGTATCATTTCAATCCGCAATCCCGAGTTAATATTAAAAATCTATAAAATCGCTCGAGTCTATCATTTCAACTCATAATGATTTTTTCATAATCTATAGATTGTTTGGGTATATATCATTTCAACCCATAGTGATTTTCCTAATAATAACTAAGGGAACTTGTAGAGTGATAACAATATATAAATCAAAATTTTCATCCAATCATCTAATATTAACAATAAAACATCCATCATGATTATCATCCAATTCAACCAATACATTTCAACAAATAACAAATTATCATTTACAGTTAATTGACCGGCAATTTAAATTCAATAGTAAATTAAATGACGATTTAATTCAAGATAAATTCAAATTAATCGAAATGACAATTTAAATAAACCAAACATCAATAAATAAATTTCTAATCACACCACAAATTTAATTTAAATAACATAAGAAATTTTAGAAGTTGTGAGTGGGTCGAAACACTCACCTTTAATTTTAAATCGAATTAAAATCCAAATTAGGGCCCAAATTCAGAAAGTTTTAGAATTCGTCCAAACTAGTTTCATGTTGTCGAAATTTCGATATGAACCCAATAAAATAAACCGCGCGTGAATCGGACCTTCAATGCAAAAGTTATTAGGATTAGAACATTATACGTTTTATAATAATAAAAAAACAACACATGTCACCTGCCACGTCGGCGCGTTCAACGAACGAAACCCTAAAGTAATCATCGCGTATCTCAATTGGTACCAGCCACTGCCAAACTTCACGAACGATCGTCGCTCCGATTGCCAACAGCTAGATCAGGCAACGCCACTACCATCACCAGGCCAAGGCACCCCCTCCGACCCCACCATGTCAAGTTCGGCCTCACCAAAAGCCATGCGACTGCCGCCGCTTCCTAGGCCAACCATGACCAGGTCCCTAACCTAAGGCACTAACGAATACCACCACGATGACCTACTCGACACCAGCTTCCCAACGTCACTTCCCAATCGTTGATCTCGATCCGATGACGATCCGCCGTTGGATCGTCAAAACTCTATATAGACGGCCGAGGTTCATCCTCAATTTCTACAAACGGTGATTCGATGACGAAAACGAATTGCACCAGTGAATTATGCTCATCCAGAGCTTTGAATTGATACATAATTTGATAGGGTTCGAAGGAGTTTGATTTTGGAATTGAATTTGAAATTGAATTTGCAATTTGTAATTTGGGAGCTAGGGTTTTGAAATTGGATTTGGTTCTGCCATTGAGAAGGAGAAGTAGACATATGAATGTACATACAGACAAATAGAATAAGAAATAGTTAGGGGTTATAACAGGCTATTTATAGGCAGGTCAGAAATAGGAATGAATGGGCTAGATCGATTTGAAGGTTGAACAACAAACGACCTGGAAAGCTCGTTTCGTTCCCGAAACGGATATGGGTCATCCCATATATCAAAATAGATGTTTTCGATAGTTCTAAACTCAATGGAACAGATTTCAAGTCCAAATTCCATTGTATGAAGAAGTTAACTTAAAATCAGCTTATTTCAAATTGATTTCACTTAAATTGATTTCTACGAGTTTCGAGCTCGTACGATAAAACGACAAGTCCGATAGCTACGAAACTTGAAATCCTACAATAATTCACCGTTACGGATCCGATAAAACTGGTTTCATCAAAATCCGAGTCGGTGGTCAAAGTGGCTATTTCCACGTTAATTAAATGAATTAATATTTAATTAATTAATTACTTTTTATTCAAATTAATTAACTAACCATTTTTATCATTTTTGATTTCATAGACATTTACAATAATTTAAAACGAGATTACATAAATTTCGGTGCTGGTCTATACTAATTACAACGTTAATTTCAACGGTAATTAAATACAATAAATTATAATTCAATTCTAATAAATTTATTTAATTTGATTTCAATCTTTTTATTTATTCAGTTATTATCCTATAGACATAATTAACACTTGTTTATATCTTATTACACAAATATTCTGTAATTACCATCTTTTATTTATTAATTGCAAAATTTTAATTATATTGAATTTCGTCGATTTTTCGCATTAGTTAAAATTTGAAATCCCGATTAATTTATTTATCTTGGTTTCATTCTTTTATTAAATCAACTATTACCTTATAAATACAATTAACATTTCTATTTATTTTATTGCATTCACAATTTACAGTTATTGTCTTAACTCACATTAATGTGACATTTATTTACATTTATTTGTAATTGATTAGTTAAATTGGTAATAACAACAATCGTCACCATTACTACTTTTAATAACATTTGTAAGTTTATTATTTGCAAATAATTGTTATAACTATTACTACCCTGCTACTATTATTCATTACAATTAATTATACCTTATTTCATAAATTAATCAACATTTGAATTATCAGTTGCCCTTTTAATCCAATTTTCCATTAATACATACATTACTATACTGTATTTACATCTTTTATAACTCTTTAATTCTTTTAATTTAGTGGAATTACATTTAAAGCAGTTATCAGTTACCTTAAATTAATACTATAACATTTTATTCCAATTACATTCTTATTATTAAACCACAAATTTTTCTTCTTCCAACAATAAATCACAAAACCTTATTAAATGAACTATATTTAATTATCAAAAATTGCGGATCGTTACACTCTCCCCCACTCAAAAATTTCATCCTCGAAAAGGAAAAGAAGGTAAAAAAGAAATCAAATAGTCGATATATCTTATTCAAAATATTAAATTTATAAACAACTAATTTACAAAATTAAATAATTTAAATAAACTATATCAATTTATAAACAATTAAATCCTTTTATACTCAAAGTACTAAAATTTAGAAAATATTTCACAAAATTTTCTAAGTCCAAAATTCATGAAAAATTTCGGCAGAGTCTCCTTTGTACGGAGAGGTCTGGGAGAAATACTAATATCCATAATAATAATATATATCATATTTTTCAAAATAATATATCCCAAACCACGGGAAAAACAATATAATGTCGTTAGAAGATCGTACTCCGAGAACGTACCTATTTGTTGGGCAAATAACGCTTATTTTTATGAAACCAAAAGTAGTAGCAATTGCTTCCATAACCTGTATTTCACTTATATAATCCAAAAAAGTTAATAATTTTATAAAAGAGAAATTTAAGTTGTTTCAACTAATAACAACAAAACTACACCACATAACAACAATCACTTTCAAACAAACAGTATAAACATTATTTCAACGAAGAAAATAATCATCCATCCATTTCAACAAAACAAATGGTTTGTTCGAGTTCAGAACTTCTAATCATATAAAATGATAAATAAACTATGAAGTAAACCATACACTCAATAGTCGTAGATAAAAATTATAGGTTATTCACACATCTCTATACAAAATAAAAGTATCCTTTTCGAACCAATCCATAAGCCAATAAAACAAAGAATCCAACACGTTTTTAAGTTTACTCTATTTATCTTTTCACATCATTAATTGTTTTTTTTCTTTTCATATAATGATTTTCTTTAATTAATGTTCATTACATACAAAATTTTAATTTTCATTCATTCATGTAAGGCCTATTTCATTACTTTACATTCTTACTTACATAAGTTATATCAGTTTCATTTATTTGAATTATAAATGGATTCATTATTGAAGTGTTGTATACATTTTATTTCAGTTTACTTCATATTACAATTCAATTTGATTCGATTTTTTTCTTTTTCTTCATTCACCTTTCTTTTCTCGTTCATAAAATGTTTATTTTCATTGCTTTATATTCGTTACTACTTACAAAAGTACATTTCTCCTTTATTCATGCAGTGCCATTTTATTTTATTACTTTACATTTATTGTTTAAGTAAGTTATTTTTATTTTAATGATTGGATTGTACATTATTAGGTAAGTTTCTAAAAAAAAATTAGTTCACCACTAATAGATTATTTCTTTTTCACATTCATCCTTCCATATTTAGAGTATTACTGAATATTAATTCCATTCTAAATCATTTTAATGTTTCGTGAAGTTATAATCATTTAATTTATATAATACTCATTTTAATTATAAATGGTGTCAATATTGATTCAAGTTTATAATTATTTACTTACAGTATTCACATTTACCATTAAATCTGATTACAAATAGCTTACAATGTTAACCTAAGTTTATATCATTTTCTTACATTATTCACTTTATTACATTTTTAGTAGCATTTCAAACTATAAACTTCAGTAAATAACAATCTATAGCATTAGAATTCTTATTTATAAAGGTAAGTTTATTGAACACTTTCATTTACTGAAGTTTTACTTGTATAATATTCTATCACATATTTTGGTAAGTTATATATATATATATATATATATATATATATATATGTACGTATACATTGTATGTATGTATATGTATATATATGTATATATGTCTTTTAGAATGCAATAAAAGGTTACACAAGTTTTCATATATATTTTAAATTAAAATGTTCAATAGTTACATTTTCTTATTTTCATTTCCATTTTATTTACAATTTACAATTTCTTAATTATTTCATTTATCATTTTAACATCAGATATCTTATTTTCACTTTAGAAGTTTCCAATTATTAATATAGTCAAGGTTTCATCCATTACAATATTTCAATTTCTAATTTATAGAAACTTAAGAACTAAATCACCGGGTTCCATTTTAGTCCCATTTAAAATAATATATGTGTATATACTCATACTGTAACGACCCGTATTTTTAGCTATTTTAATTAGAAAATTTAAGGTGATTATTGAAGGAAAATGATTATTAATGTAATTTGTTGAATAATTTAATATTTGAAATTATTTGAATAATTGGATAACGGGTTTAATATGATTAAAATGATTTGTAAAATTCTATTTTATCATATTAAAGTTAGAATGATGTTGTAGAACTTTTAAAATCGAATTAAAAGTAAATTTGTGAAAATTGAATATTTTAATATTTAATTGACGAGTTAAAATAGCCATTTTTCAAACAGTCTCGGATTTCGACGAAACTTGTTTCATCGGATCCGTAATAGTAAATTATGGTAGGATTTCAATTTTCGTAGCAATTGGACTTGTCGTTTGGCCGTGCGAGCTTGAAACGCGTAGAAATTTAATTTCGAATTTAATTAAAATAATCGACTTCGAAAAGCTATCTTCCAGATATGATCGAATTAGGCCTTGAAACTAGTTCCATTGCGTCCGGAATGGGGGTAAAACCTTATAAACGCCTGGCGGCACGTCTCGATTGGAGTTCGGATGATTGTGGACCTACCTATATAAATACGCACGCAAACCGAGACAGTTTTATTATTATTTTAATCCAGAAACCCTAATTCTAAATCATGGCCGCCACCTATTCCATGGCCAGAAATTGCCAATCTTCTTTCCTTAATATCTCTCAATCCGTTCGACGAAATCGAAAAATTCCAAAAGCAAAAGTGTAAATCTCGACGAGCTCTTCAAATCCATACGGTTGATGTATGCTAATTTTTCGTGGATTCGTCCAGATCTGACTTGGAAGTGTGTACGTATTTCCTTGGATTGCGTGCAAACGACGGCGAATGACGGGATGAAACTTCGCGCGTAGGTGGCTCTGGTGAAGGGCTTCGTGGTGGCGCTAGCTGATCGTTCTGGAAGTCGACGAGGTGGTCATGAAAATTGCTAGAAGATCGGCGGCTAATGAGTTTGCATACGTGAATTTCACGTTGGGGAAGAAGCGCCGGAATCACGGAGATGAGAGCTGAGCTGCAGTGCAGATCCGAAAGTGTTTGGAGCTCATTAAAATTTTATGTTAAATCGAACGTCGTTCGATTTGATTTAAAATCGTAAAATCAAGGTGAGTGTTTTATAACGCTCACAACGTACTGAATATCTTTATGCTAGTTAAATTTGACATTATGCATAGTTATGATTTTTATTTGTTGTTGTTTGATAAAATTTAATTATCATATTGATTGTCATTTGAATTCACCGTTAAAAAAATTAAATTGACAGTTAAATTTAAATTAAAATTGAATTGCGATTAAATTACCTGACATTGATAAATATGAAATTGCCGTGAATTGTATTGCCTATTGGATGATGTATTTCGATGGATGTTATTGGTTGATATTTAAATGTTTGGATGTTTATTTGTTTATATATATCCTGCTATGCATACATATGACACTGTGATTGATTTAAATGATATATTCATCCCTGACATTTAATTGTAATAACTAATCACTTGGCCATATGTTAGAAAATTATATACGGACACCGAGTTGGATAAATTAAATGATTTTAAAAGTTGTTTTGAAATTATTTAAATGAATTGATTTTAAGAATAAAATCCAATTTATGGAAATTGAATTATTTTGAATTGGAGCTCGAAATGTTAGAATTTAAACTTGGTAAACGAAATTATTAAATAAAATCGAAGTTTAGATTTAAATTGAAAATTGAAATACGGTGTAAATTTTTGAAAGTTGATTTGTTTTAAAAGATTGGACTTTTAATCGAACTCTGAATATTTCTAAGAAAATTGATATGAATGATATTTCAAGTTTGAGTTTGGAATTGAAAATTTATTTGAAATTTAGATTTAAATTAATTTGGAATTGAATTGAAATTTAAAGAAATTTGTGAATTGAAATCGAAATTTACGTGGAATAGAAATTTATTCAAGTTGAAATTGGAATAAATCGATTAAATCGAAATGGAATTTGGATTTGATTTGGATAGGAAATTTGGGAAGTTGACCGGTTTGACTTTGGAATTATTTATCAAATAATTTTTTATTTTTTCCAAACTATTTTATATATAAACCATTTTATATTCAAATTATTTTCGATTAAACTATTTAAATATTTTATATTAAACTATTTTGAATTATTTAACTATTTTAAACTATTTAAACTATTTTCTTAAATTCAAACTGGTTAAAGAGACGGAAATGTTTATATTTAAACCTTTGGTTTAAATACGAACTAGGTTAAAGTAGAGATTATAACCTAAATTGAATTCGAATCAACTTTTGAAGTGAAATTGATTTATCGGACAAAATTGATAATTTTGAATATATGATGATTTTGAAATGGATTTGATTTTAAAGCGAATATGATATTTTGTTATCAATCATGAATTAATTTGAAATATAAAAGAGCCATCAGTGTAATAATACGTAGTTATTAAAGAGACCGGGATCAGATATGGACATACTCTCTGTCGATACCGAAAACCACTTTAATAACTATTATACGCGGAGTGTTGATCCAGAATGAAGTGGATGGTTTGGTGAACGCGTTGACTGAAGAAAGAGAACGATATTGGATGACCCCTGACACGACTAAAACAGGATCCGCGCCGGGCCATTGAGGTTCGCCACCTCTAGCGGACACACTTCTTCGATACCATATCTATTACATTTGTGATTTGATTTGGGTGCACCCCTTGATTTGGGAGTGTTGTTTCGCGGTGTTGAGGTAGTATCTGCTATGCTCAACATCAGTCCGGATCACGCAACTACTAGTATCCTAGTTGGTATCGCCTCATGTACCTTGTCATACTGATTATCCTATTCGCGACCACTACGTTTTGGTTTGTACCTTGAGTATATGGATTGCCCTCTGGTGACTTCCGGTTTTGGGGAAACTACGGTCTTGTATATGCTTTTGGGAATATAAAATGTGTTAAGGGGGATTATGGTAACGCCTTAACGCTATTTTGATGCTTTATATTACTGATAGACATTATCTACTTAGCGTACATTACTACCTAGTAGATAGTTTAACGGATCCTTGAAAGGTGGAAAATCCCGTAACATCTCTTAAGTTATTGCACGCACGTTGACACTGGATATGAGATGTAAAACCCCGTAAACATCTCTGACGCCGTCACACTCATATTTATTTACGATTGATTTAACTTTCATATGGATATTTTAGTCCTGACTCGAGTGTTTTGTCTTTTCATTACGCTCGGGTCAGTTCTGAGTTTTCAGATTTTTGAAGATCTATTCTGGAGGACGAAGACGAAGATTTGGTATACTATTACTATTATTATCTGTGCATCATGTTGTCTGCTGCATTATTTATTTGTTCTGTTGTATATGTATAACTCTGATAAATGTTGTATAAATAATTGTCTAAGTATAGTAAACAGCTTCATGAACTGTTTATTTGACTATTATATTTTATCGTTCCGCTGCGAGATTCTGTGTTGTTTCATTTCCTTTATTTCTTTTCTTTTCTTAATTACCCCAATAACCATCTGCCTTTTTTTAATGGTTTGGAACCGGCATGTGTATTTGATCGTCGGTTTAAACTGTCCAAAAAGGCGGGTCGTTACAGTTGGTATCAGAGCTTTGGTTTAGCGATAAACCTTGGCTCTAGTGGGGAATAACTCATTGAAATAGAGGTAAACTATATGAATGAGTTGAGTGTATATGAGAGAGCGTACTTGTTATTTGATATAAAATGGTTTTATATTGTGTTAATTTGTTCCGTTGAGTATTTATGAATTCTGGTCGATACTTGGGACGCCAAGGCGTCGATAGGAATTTCTAAACACTCGAATAGGACAAACCAACACAATATCATTTTGGAATATATTTTATATAAAAGAATTATTTAAATATTTATTCATTTTGATTGAATTGATTGTTAGGAGATGATAATATTAGATTATTATCGTTATTGTTTGATCAGTCAATATTTACAACAATTGATTAAATAACAATGGATTCAGGAAAATGAAATCTTGTAAACACAATTGATAATGAATATAAATGAATTTTAACTTGGATTTGGGAATTTAAATTCCGGTGTTTGAGATTGACTTACAAGAATTTGAAAAATATAATATGAGCATTATATGATAGTATAATTGAGTTGAAATTGTTTTCGAAGGATTTTTTTATGATAAGTGTTATATTCCCTTCTCTTGAAGCTAGAAAATGATTTCGATGATGTGTGCACGCATCGTTGGCGTTTATTTTCGAGAGTCCGAGTGGGGGAGACCACTTAATAGCTTGTCTAAACCTTGTTTTGACTCAAATTTTATTTTGTTTTGCATTCTCTATAGTATGATTTGATATATAAATTATATAAGTATATATTATTTCAAACCTTGATTTGAAATGAAACCGGGATTGGAATTCTTAAGTTCTTTAATAATTAATGATTTTTTTTATGATTGAAATGAATTTAGACTTGAATCATTAAGGAACTTCTGAATTGTGAAATGAGAAATGAACCTAAGAGCTAAGTGAAAATATCAATTGAAGTAGAAATCCTTAGAATTAGGAAATTATGAACTTAAAATAAAATTGAAACTGTAAAACTCGCATAGTATTAAATTTCATTCTATAGCTTAGATATAACTTACCAAAATACTTAAGAAGTTCAAAAATATTATATGAATTGTTAATTGGATAATATACAAGTATAGGTTTGAATAATGAAATATGCATTTAATTAATGGTTTGCAAATATAAATAAAATTGTTAGTAAATAATTGGAATTTAAATTAACATTTAAAGGTGATTCACAATTATGTTAATATAAAATGAAAATACTATATGTGAATGTAAATGTGAAATTAAATTATAGTGAAATTTAAGTAATGACTTAAGAATTGATAAATTGAAAATTCAACTTTAAATGAAAAGAAGTTGTATGTTGTTTAACTACATTCTATTTGCATAACTATAACTTACCAAATACTTAAAGGGTTTAAAATGCTAATAAGGATAAGTAGAGAAATAATATACCAGTGTGAGAGTGAAAAATAAAATGTAAAGATCTATTGATGGTTGTAAATATAAAAGAAATTTAAGCTGTAAAATGAATGATACATGTATAAGTGAATGAATAAAATTTAAACTTAATGAAATATAAAATTGGTAAATGGAAACTAATTAAATTTGAATATAACTAAATGTCAATAAACTTGGAAGTGTATGAAATTAAAATTGACTTGGAAATGTATAATTGATTTAGTGTAGATTTTGGATGGATGTTAATGTTTGATATGCATTGGTTGTTAGATGGATGATAATTGATTAAGTAGAATTCATTAGTGTTAATGGAATTGAATAAACGGAATAAAATTTTAAATAATTAAATTCAAATTAGGAGCAAATTGACTTGAATTAAAAATGTGAATGAAACAAACTTGAATAAATCGGAAACAAATTGAATGTAAACCTATTGCATGGATGAATAAGAAAATAGATGACTTTGTGTTTATGATTGTTCTTTAGAAAATTTGAAGTTTTGATGTTTTGTACTTTGAAATAATAAAAGCAAATTTTTGGAAAAAAAAATCCTACATTGTCCAATATATGCTGAAACGAAAACAACCATAACTTTTAAATGGCTAAACGGAATTCGACGATTTTGGACTTTTCGAAAGCTTAGAAACTATAGCACAACTTTTGTTTAGATAACTTGAGAAAATTCCTTCGTCTGCTTGGTTAAAAACTTGAATGCTACTCGCTGTCCTGTGTAAAAATAAGTAAAATCAGTAGTATACACCCTTAGTATTTTCGCCATATCTTTTGACTGGTTTATCGGATTTTGATGATCTTGCACTTTCTGGAAAGCTAAGAACTTAAGATAAAACTTTTGTTTTAAGTGTTTTATGTTTTGATATGGTTAGAAGGTCGAAAACGTGGGTGAACGTCGCTGACCTGCGCAATTCATTGCCCAGGCTGAGGCGTATCCTCTAAGTAAAACGGACGTAACTTTTGAATGTATTGTCCGAATTCGATGATTTTGGATATTCCGGAAATCTTGAAATGAATACAACAATTTTTTTAGATTCTGTTGCCAAATTTTATAGTTTAGGTGACCTAAAACTGAGATTTGTTTGCTGTCCTGAAATTGGAATCTCAGTTTTGAAGCTAAATAGGTTATATATATGTTGTGTAGGCTAAATATATCGATCTATCTTTATATGCCTGGTTCTAACTTAGTTATTGAGCATTTTAGTAGGTAGCAAAGGGGTTGCGCTTCGTTGTAGAGCTCGCTTCTGTGCTAAATACAAAATGTAAGTAAACTGCTAATAAATGCTAAATAAAAGGTACGCTTATGGTTTTATATGGTATTGGTGATATATATATGTTGTTTCCTCAGATATGGGATGCCTCATCATTGAGATGAGATGTATATTTGATATATATTGGTTATATTTGTGTTATATATTGAATTGTAAAAATTTTCGATCGAGCCGCGCAAAGGAGACCCTACCGAAATTTTCCGTGAATCCGGGTGTTAGAAAATTTTTCAAATTTTTAAATTTTATAACTTGTTTTGATAACTAACTTTTAAATTTAGAAAGCCGTTCGGAGTAACATTGTGGAAGCGTAGTTATGACTTTATAAATGGAATTTGATTGTTTTATAAGTTGGTAACTTTGAATAAAATATATCTAATGTTGAATTCTATACATAGTTCCTTTTCCCTTCTTTTCCTTTTCGGGGACGAAAAGTTTTGAGTGGGGGAGAGTGTATTGACCCGTATTTTTAGCTATTTTAATTAGAAAATTTAAGGTGATTATTGAAGGAAAATGATTATTAATGTAATTTGTTGAATAATTTAATATTTGAAATTATTTGAATAATTGGATAACGGGTTTAATATGATTAAAAATGATTTGTAAAATTCTATTTTATCATATTAAAGTTAGAATGATGTTGTAGAACTTTTAAAATCGAATTAAAAGTAAATTTGTGAAAATTGAATATTTTAATATTTAATTGACGAGTTAAAATAGCCATTTTTCAATCAGTCTCGGATTTCGACGAAACTTGTTTCATCGGATCCGTAATAGTAAATTATGGAAGGATTTCAATTTTCGTAGCAATTGGACTTGTCGTTTGGCCGTGCGAGCTTGAAACGCGTAGAAATTTAATTTCGAATTTAATTAAAATAATCGACTTCGAAAAGCTATCTTCCAGATATGATCGAATTAGGCCTTGAAACTAGTTCCATTGCGTCCGGAATGGGGGTAAAACCTTATAAACGCCTGGCGGCACGTCTCGATTGGAGTTAGGATGATTTTGGACCTACCTATATAAATACGCACGCAAACCGAGACAGTTTTATTATTATTTTAATCCAGAAACCCTAATTCTAAATCATGGCCGCCACCTATTCCATGGCCAGAAATTGCCGATCTTCTTTCCTTAATATCTCTCAATCCGTTCGACGAAATCGAAAAATTCCAAAAGCAAAAGTGTAAATCTCGACGAGCTCTTCAAATCCATACGGTTGATGTATGCTAATTTTTCATGGATTCGTCCAGATCTGACTTGGAAGTGTGTACGTATTTCCTTGGATTGCGTGCAAACGACGGCGAATGACGGGATGAAACTTCGCGCGTAGGTGGCTCTGGTGAAGGGCTTCGTGGTGGCGCTAGCTGATCGTTCTGGAAGTCGACGAGGTGGTCATGAAAATTGCTTGAAGATCGGCGGCTAATGGGTTTGCATACGTGAATTTCACGTTGGGGAAGAAGCGCCGGAATCACGGAGATGAGAGCTGAGCTGCAGTGCAGATCCGAAAGTGTTTGGAGCTCATTAAAATTTTATGTTAAATCGAACGTCGTTCGATTTGATTTAAAATCGTAAAATCAAGGTGAGTGTTTTATAACGCTCACAACGTACTAAATATCTTTATGCTAGTTAAATTTGACATTATGCATAGTTATGATTTTTATTTGTTGTTGTTTGATAAAATTTAATTATCATATTGATTGTCATTTGAATTCACCGTTAAAAAAATTAAATTGACAGTTAAATTAAAATTAAAATTGAATTGCGATTAAATTACCTGACATTGATAAATATGAAATTGCCGTGAATTGTATTGCCTATTGGATGATGTATTTCGATGGATGATATTGGTTAATATTTAAATGTTTGGATGTTTATTTGTTTATATATATCCTGCTATGCATACATATGACACTGTGATTGATTTAAATGATATATTCATCCCTGACATTTAATTGTAATAACTAATCACTTGGCCATATGTTAGAAAATTATATACGGACACCGAGTTGGATAAATTAAATGATTTTAAAAGTTGTTTTGAAATTATTTAAATGAATTGATTTTAAGAATAAAATCCAATTTATGGAAATTGAATTATTTTGAATTGGAGCTCGAAATGTTAGAATTTAAACTTGGTAAACGAAATTATTAAATAAAATCGAAGTTTAGATTTAAATTGAAAATTGAAATACGGTGTAAATTTTTGAAAGTTGATTTGTTTTAAAAGATTGGACTTTTAATCGAACTCTGAATATTTCTAAGAAAATTGATATGAAATGATATTTCAAGTTTGAGTTTGGAATTGAAAATTTATTTGAAATTTAGATTTAAATTAATTTGGAATTGAATTGAAATTTAAAGAAATTTGTGAATTGAAATCGAAATTTACGTGGAATAGAAATTTATTCAAGTTGAAATTGGAATAAATCGATTAAATCGAAATGGAATTTGGATTTGATTTGCATAGGAAATTTGGGAAGTTGACCGGTTTGACTTTGGAATTATTTATCAAATAATTTTTGATTTTTTCCAAACTATTTTATATATAAACCATTTTATATTCAAATTATTTTCGATTAAACTATTTAAATATTTTCTATTAAACTATTTTGAATTATTTAACTATTTTAAACTATTTAAACTATTTTCTTAAATTCAAACTGGTTAAAGAGACGGAAATGTTTATATTTAAACCTTTGGTTTAAATACGAACTAGGTTAAAGTAGAGATTATAACCTAAATTGAATTCGAATCAAATTTTGAAGTGAAATTGATTTATCGGACAAAATTGATAATTTTGAATATATGATGATTTTGAAATGGATTTGATTTTAAAGCGAATATGATATTTTGTTATCAATTTGAAATATAAAAGAGCCATCAGTGTAATAATACGTAGTTATTAAAGAGACCGGGATCGGATATGGACATACTCTCTGTCGATACCGAAAACCACTTTAATAACTATTATACGCGGAGTGTTGATCCAGAATGAAGTGGATGGTTTGGTGAACGCGTTGACTGAAGAAAGAGAACGATATTGGATGACCCCTGACATGACTAAAACAGGAGCCGCGCCGGGCCATTGAGGTTCGCCACCTCTAGCGGACACACTTCTTCGATACCATATCTATTACATTTGTGATTTGATTTGGGTGCAGCCCTTGATTTGGGAGTGTTGTTTCGCGGTGTTGAGGTAGTAGCTGCTATGCTCAACATCAGTCCGGATCACGCAACTACTAGTATCCTAGTTGGTATCGCCTCATGTACCTTGTCATACTGATTATCCTATTCGCGACCACTACGTTTTGGTTTGTACCTTGAGTATATGGATTGCCCTCTGGTGACTTTCGGTTTTGGGGAAACTACGGTCTTGTATATGCTTTTGGGAATATAAAATGTGTTAAGGGGGATTATGGTAACGCCTTAACGCTATTTTGATACTTTATATTACTGATAGACATTATCTTCTTAGCGTACATTACTACCTAGTAAATAGTTTAACGGATCCTTGAAAGGTGGAAAATCCCGTAACATCTCTTAAGTTATTGCACGCACGTTGACACTGGATATGAGATGTCAAACCCCGTAAACATCTCTGACGCCGTCACACTCCTATTTATTTACGATTGATTTAACTTTCATATGGATATTTTAGTCCTGACTCGAGTGTTTTGTCTTTTCATTACGCTCGGGTCAGTCCTGAGTTTTCAGATTTTTGAAGATCTATTATGGAGGACGAAGACGAAGATTTGGTATACTATTACTATTATTATCTGTGCATCATGTTGTCTGCTGCATTATTTATTTGTTCTGTTGTATATGTATAACTCTGATAAACGTTGTATAAATAATTGTCTAAGTATAGTAAACAGCTTCATGAACTGTTTATTTGACTATTATATTTTATCGTTCCGCTGCGAGATTCTGTGTTGTTTCATTTCCTTTATTTCTTTTCTTTTCTTAATTACCCCAATAACCATCTGCCTTTTTTTAATGGTTTGGAACCGGCATGTGTATTTGATCGTCGGTTTAAACTGTCCAAAAAGGCGGGTCGTTACACATACCTCATATATATCCAATCATATTTACGAAAATTTAGATTTGTTATCAAAACAAAAGTGTAGTAAAACTACTGCAGCAGCCTTCCCACTTTAAAACTCGAAAATGAATGTTGATGATGCGTGTACTCATCACCGAAATTATTTTTCAACGACAAAGAGAGGAGTACATAACCTATTTCCTTTAAAAAAATTCTTTTAAAACATTTAATTCAAATTAACTTGGAATAATTATATTAGAAAATACTTCTAAACACTACTATTATTATATTCCCAAACCTTTCGAAAGAAATTTTCAAAAATCCCGGAACTTCGGTTCTCATATTTCAATTTATATTCATTTTACTTGTAAATTTTATTTTACCACCAATATTTATAAAATTTTAGTTTCTAACAAACAACCAAACATATCACATACAATTATATACATTTATAAAGTTTATTCTTTTGTATACAAATTATAATAATAGGTAAAATTATTTCATTTACCCATATTTTAAAACATTATAGTGTCGGTCTATCCTATTAAATGTTTAGAAATCCCTATCGATGTCATAGCGTCCTATGCACCGACTAGAATTTATAAATACAAAATGGAACAAATTAGCACAATACAAAAACCTTTTATAACATTAACAAATACACTTTATCATATATATACACTCAACGATTCATTCTAGGTATTACTACCCTATTTATGAGTCAGACCCCACAAAGCTAAGGTTAGCGCTAAACCTGGCTCTGATAGCAACTGTAACGACCTGCCTTTTTGGACGTTTTAAGCAGACACATATGTCGGACTCATACTGTCAGGACCCGATTCTTCGACTTTCGAAAACCGACATCAATACGTCCACTGTATCAACTGTCGAGCAATCGAATGCCGGAAAACCGAACTATGAGGGTTAAAAAGAAGAGGTTGAAGAAAAAGATAGAAGAAATAAGGAAACAGAACAGAAACAATATGAGAATCTCACATATCGCAGCGGAGCAACATATAATAAATAAATGAATAATCTTTAAACAAAGAACTATATCAGTTATTGCGTTACATCACTTTACATTACATCATCAGAGTGTACAACAACTAACAGCGGAAAAGAAATACTATATACTATAGATAATATGCTATGCCATCCAGCTTGCCTCCAGCAACTCCTGAATTCCAGAATATCCTGATAAACCTGACTCTTGACTGCCCGTGTGGAAATTGGTTGGCACCCGTAGTTTAGGAAGGAAAACAATAAACTCCGAGTCAGTCATGGGACTGGTGTGAGAACTAAAATAGTTATTTAATTTAAAAAAAAAAAACAAAGAACAGGAAAATTTTAAAGTCAATTCACAATGCTTTTGGAAAATGAGACTACCATAAGACCTCCCGCCACACACACAATGCAAACGTAGAATTGGAGGAGATTTCTTCTTATGATAGTCAAAGATGCTTGATATGCATTAAAAAGAACATTCGATATTATTACTAGTGCATAGTGTAGGAAAACATTTCGAAAGTAAAGATATAAATCTTAGCCAGCATAGGCATTCCGCACTTATGCCTACTATAGCTACCATCCAAACAGTGGGGCGCCACCATAAGTGAATGATAGGTTCTACAACTAAAACCGTACAAGGTGCGTATTGTTTTATTTGGATTTCCAACAAATGGTCAGGCTAAGGAACTACCTATTGCCATATGGGATCGCCTCTGGCGGGACGTCCCGAGAACTTAACCAGCTCTCTGCCAACACAAGGCCGGGTTACCTTTGTCACTAGGTAACTACTACACGACTATGCTATCCCCCGGTCCCTTTGGACCTTTATCCAAGCGCTCGATTCCAACAACACCACACAGTAATAGATATAGTGTATCAACATGAGTAAATATCTAGTCTCCATACCATGATACCACCCTTTGCAGAAGGAAATGACATACCCTAAAGGGCGCGACCCTCATAACCTTGCCGCATATTCTTGTTTTGACCATTTCCGGGGAGTGAGGTCTGACGAAGTCTCGTCCACAAAGCTAGGCACAAAGCCACGCTTTGATCAACAAATGATCAATAAATAATCATCACATAGCAACACTCAGCATGCCACATTACCAAATTGGGAATATATCGCTGATAACTTTCAACTACATAACCTTTGAGCGCGTACGTCTCAGGGAAGGTTGTTAAGCTAAGAGAATAAATTCTCCGCCACCAACAGAAATGTATTTGAAAGAAATCTGCTTTATATCTCAAAATGTAATGTCAGACACGTAACCATACAAGTCTGTTCCGGGTTCGAACAGAACCGAAGGCACTTCAAAAGAAGCCCTTGCAATCCAGGTATTCACAATCCCGATAAAACTTTCCATCACAAAGGAAATCTCCATACCGTAGCTAACGGTGCAGAGACAATCGATAGGTCATCCTATCGTTTTCACAAATACCCGGTCTTCACCACCGGTCATCAAATGCAATCCATAACGACATATCACATATTCGGAATGGGTTATACGACCCCAAGGTCCTTTCTCGGCTAACCCGAATAGTAAGCGCTTATTCAAAAATAAGTATAGCATTCAAATTCAAGCAAATCACAACAAATACCTATTTAAAGGTAAATATCGATAGTCGGTTATTTAACTATCAATAAGTATGCACAACGTCACCCGATTTCAAATAAGTTCTCAAATTATTTATTTTCAAAAATATCTTTATAAGATATATATCCCACACTTCAACCATTTGAAAACCAATTTCTAATAAATTTACACCCTTACAACTTTCAATTCAAAATGGTTTATTTAAACCAATTAAATAAATCCTTACCGATTTATTAAATTTACGTTCCAAATTCGTAAATCAATTTCCACACTTCAAAAATAAATCAACGTTTATTTTTAACTAATTTCCCTTTCTTTTATAAATTCCATAGTGAATTTACAATTCCAAAATATCTATGAATATACGATTTTTTTTTATCGATTTCTAATATTCATTTTCAATTTATCTTTAAAAGATAAAATCTCAAAACATTCATTTCATATTGGAAAACATTTCCATACTAATTAAATAATAATAAGTAATTCACCAATCTATTTATTTTAAACATTTTGAAAATATTCAATATACTTAAATTCAAATTAAGTATACATTTTATTCTTTCAGGAAAACATCTTCATAAACACATTTATTTGGGTCAAAACGAATGTTACGTAAAACATCGTTACAACAATCCAAAATCACTAGTATAGGGATTCGAACTTAAGATAGGTATGTAAATCCCAATACTACATAAAACATTTCCTTTCGGAAATCATTTACTATAACAACAGTGTTATAGTCCACCATTTCCTTATATTCCTCGAAAACGTCTATTTCAAAAGTAAATGTTGAAATCTATGGTTTCGATAGTTAATCCATTTTAAAACATCTTTAAATCGTTTTAATTCTATTTAAAACATCACTTTTCCAAAATATTTCTTTAATATATTATTCACTGTCCAAAATCGTGAATATATTTCCTTATCCAAATTCAACATTTCTACATATTTTATTTAAAGGATTATCCACTGTCCAAAATCATGGATATATTTCCTTTAATAAGCAATAATAATTAACTTATCAAAATAAGTCGATTTCGGATTTATAAAACAATGTTTATAAATCCCACTTATATTTATTTTATAAAAACTTCCACTTATAAAATCCCTTAATGGACAAATTCTATTTATATCTCATTTAAATGCCAAAATCCAATTTATAGGTTAATTACTTGTAAATCTTTTATTTTATAAAATCTATTCATTTTATAATTCCATAATTTATAAATATATAGATTTCATTCACTTATAAAATCCATTTATACTTCATTTTAACACATATAAAAACTTATTTTATAATTCCAATATTTTAAATTTATAAATATCAATTTTATAAATATTTTATATAAATCATTTATAATAATTCAAAAATCCCGATTTAAATAATTTAATAAATTTATCAATAATTTATTTAAAAAAAAATCACATTTTGGTTATATTTCTCAAAAATCATAATTTTTATAACATATAAATTACAACGTTTATTCATTTAAAATGAGTCAATTCCAAAATTAAATTTTATTATGAATTCTCAACTTAAATTTTCAGAAATCAAATTTTATTTAATTTCGGCATCTAACGATACCAAAATATATTCGGCTAAAACTTAGCCTTTAACAATCTCAATCACAAAGATAATCACGCAGGTTATAAATAGATCAATAAATAGATCAACACACAACATTGAAACCAATTCAATTATTTGAGGAATCCAGTTGGATCCCTCCAACCTGTTTCCCTACATCCAAAGATGTTAGCACAATACCAATTTCTCTTCAAGACGAAATATCGCGGTATATGGGATTTATAAAATATTATCCGCTTAATAGACGGCGCAATAGGGTCTCATCTGCTATATAATGCGGGAAATCAACTCCAAGTACATATATAATACCAATTCCATATAAGTTGGAATTATCGCGGTATATGTTTTTAATAAATAACCTCCGCTTACTAACGGCGCATAATGTCTATTTCAACAATCAACAGATAATAATTTATCATTCAATCAAACAATCAACAATTTTAATCTAACTATTTAAAATTAAAATCGAAACTAATTCGATTGAGTGAGAAGTTCTCACCTTGATTTCAATTCCGTTTCAGCGATTTATTTCGAATAGAATTAAACACGCGTTTAATTTTAACCGAAATTCTCACTAGCTCCAAACAACTCCAAACTAGCTCCATTGCGTAGTGCTCGACGAAACGAAGCCAACGCAATTTGTTTCGTGCGTTTTCGACCTCGTATGAAAAAGTTATGATTTTTAGAAGTTCGTACACATTTATAATATATACAATTAACAACTTTATTTTATTTTAAACCCTACAGTTCATCTATGCCGTCCATCCTAAGTTCAAGCACATTAGGCCGCAACCCCGTTCTTTCTCACGCACGTCCATCTACAGGTGACCACGAACAAAACCAAACCCAAAAACACTAACTATGGTTAAAAATCACGACCTCCACGAACGAGTTGAAGGCGATCAGATAGTGCCACCTTGTAGCCCATCACGAACTCCATGCTCGGCCAGAAGAGCACGAAGCTCAGCTCCATCTTTGGCATGAGAAATGAGGACGAACGCACGGCTTCATATGCAAATTGCCGTTGATTCTTGACTTCGATTTCGATCATAACCGTTGAGATTGAAGCTCTCGACGAGCTCTACAACTTTCATGTTGAAAGTTTCTTGAATTGATTGGTAGATTTAAAGAAAAAGAGGGATGAATTTTGTGTGTTTGTGGCCATTAAAATCAAAAGTGGCAGCTGGCCTTAAAACCTAGGGTTTTAGTGTAAATTGAAGAAATGAGGGTCCTTTTATAGAAAATTCACGAATTACTATTCATCCGAAATTTTCCGAACTCCAAACGAAGCGTGCCAATTGGCGTTTCTAAGGTTTACCCCGCGTTCCGAACACAATGGAACGTGTTCGGAGGCTAATTCGATCATATGTGAGAGTTACGACAATAAACGATCAATTTAAATTAAATCGATTTAAACTAATTTCTAGGCGTTTTGGCTTGCCCTGGACAAACGGTAAATCCGATTGACTTGAAATTTGAAACCATACAATAATATCACATTACGGATCCGCTGAAACTGGTTTCGTCGAAATCCGAGACTGTTTTAAAAATGACTATTTTAACTCGCCAAATTTATATTAAAACAATTTCGATGCGTTTCGAGCTGCCACGGTCAAACGAAAACTCTGATTGCTACGAAAATTGAAATCCGATAATAACAAACTATTACGGATCCAATGGAACTTGTTTCGTCCAATTCTGAGACTGTTCGAAAAATGGCTAATTTTAGTAGTCGATAAAATATTAAAATATTCAAATTTCACAAATTAACTTTAAATTAAATTTTAAAAGTTCTATAATGTTATTCTAACTTCAATATGATAAAATAAAATTTTACAAATCATTTTCAATCATATTAAACTCGATTTTCAATTATTTCAGAAATTTAACATATTAAATTATTGATTTAATTATCAAATTAAATCCAATTATTCGAAATAAAATTTATTCGACTTATGAATTTCACTTATTAATATTTAAAATCAATTAAATATACAAATTTTAATTAATATAAATTCTGGGTCGTTACAGACTTCCCCCCTTAAAAGAATTTCGTCCTCGAAATTCCAAGTAAGAAAAAGTTTTGAAATCCATTAACTTTTCAAAACAAACCATTCAATTTGGTTTTACAAATCTTTTAAGTGTTTAACTTTCCCAAAATTCATAGTTAAACTTCATACAATAACTTTACTAAGTTTTCAAAATTTTCCAATTTTCCCAAAAAATTTCTAACGCCTTAAATTTTCGAAAAAATTGGCTAGAGTCTCCTTTGCGCGGCTCGATCCGAAAAAAAAATGACAGTATATATATCACAAATATACATCCCATCAAGTGATGAGGCATCCCGTAGGGAAAAAAGCATAAAAGTACGATATTTAATCCGAGATATGTACCTTATATTTTTATTAGCGAGCATATACGGCTAATATAGCGCGAAAGCGAGCTCCAAATGCGAAGCAAGCGCAATCCGCACATACTAAACACTCAACAAACCATGAGAAACATGCATATATGAAAGTAATATCAATATACAACATATAGCAACATAACAACTACATATTCCAACGTAGCAACGCACTCAAAAGCAACAAATGCAACCATCAACAACTATCATCCAATAATCATCCAACAAATCAATAACCAAATCAATATTCTTTCATTTCTCATTAATATTCAATGAATTGGTTTTTCATTTTAATCACATTTGATTTGTTAACATTGGATTTTAGAAATATCCATTCATTAATTTTTTTTTTCAATTAGTTCATATTCACTAATTTACATTCACATTCCCAGTGACAATAGTGAATTCAGTGCTTTTAAATTCTTCCAAAAATATCCTTTTATTTATAAATTACATTTATAAATCTTTCCTTATAAAAGTTCATTATTTTCCTTTACTTATACAAGATTGTTTCACAATTGTAAATCATTTTAATTATAATTCCATACTTATAATTCATTTGCTTATACAATTCATTCTTTTACAACTGTTGTCTTATTTAACTTATTCAACAACCAAACAATCAATTTTATATACACTTTAATAATTCTGAAAAATTATTCCCTTATATATAAAAATATAATCGAGGTAAAATTATTTCATTTACCCAATTTTAAAACAATATCATGCCGAATTGTTCTGAACAAGTGTTTAGAGATCCCTATCGATAGA
Organism: Allium cepa; assembly: GCA_030765085.1. Taxonomy (NCBI): domain Eukaryota; kingdom Viridiplantae; phylum Streptophyta; class Magnoliopsida; order Asparagales; family Amaryllidaceae; genus Allium; species Allium cepa. Next base: position 82,635,516 of record CM060931.1, on the reverse strand, counting down.
GTTGTACAGACTATACCGACCAGAATCCATATACCACTCAACAAACCAATCATCACAATATAAAATAATTTTATATTCACTAACAAATACGCACTCATATCTATTACTACACTCAAACTCATTCTAGAGTACTACTGACTCTATCTCTAATGAGCAATTCCCAACAGAGCCATGGTTGTTGCTTAACCAAATGCTCTGATACCACGTTGTCAGGACCCGATTCTTCAACTTCCGAAAACCAACATCAATACGTCCACTGTATCAACTACCGAGCAATCGAATGCCGGAAAACCGAACCATGAGGGTTAAAAGAAGAGGTAGAAGAAAAAGATAGAAGAAATAAGGAAGCAGAACAGAAACAATATCAGAATCTCACATGTCGCAGCGGAGCAACATATAATAAATAAATAAATAATCTTTAAACAAAGAACTATATCAGTTATTGCATTACATCACTTTACATTACATCATCAGAGTGTATAACAACTAACAGCGGAAAAGAAATACTATATACTATAGATAATATGCTATGCCATCCAGCTTGCCTCCAGCAACTCCTGAATTCCAGAATATCCTGATAAACCTGACTCTTGACTGCCCGTGTGGAAATTGGTGGGCACCCAGAGTTTAGGAAGGAAAACAATATACTCCGAGTCAGTCATGGGACTGGTTTGAGAACTAAAACAGTTATTTAATTTTTAAAAAAACAAAGAACAGGAAAATTTTATAGTCAATTCGCAATGCTTTTAGAAAATGAGACTACCATAAGACCTCCCGCCACACACACAATGCAAACGCAGAATTGGAGGAGATTTCTTTTTATGATAGTCAAAGATGCTTGATACGCATTAAAAAAACATTCGATATTATTACTAGTGCATAGTGTAGGAAAACGTTTCGAAAGTAAAGATATAAATCTTAGCCAGCATAGGCATTCCGCACTTATGCCTACTATTGCTACCATCCAAACAGTGGGGCGCCACCATAAGTGAATGATAGGTTCTACAACTAAAACCGTACAAGGTGCGTATTGTTTTATTTGGATTTCCAACAAATGGTCAGGCTAAGGAACTTCCTACTGCCACATGGGATCGCCTCTGGCGGGACGTCCCGAGTACTTAACCAGCTCTCTGCCAACACAAGGCCGGGTTACCTTTGTCACTAGTTAACTACTACACGACTATGCCATCCCCCGGTCCTTTTGGACCTTTATCTGAGCGCTCGATTCCAACAACACCACACAGTAATAGATATAGTGTATCAACATGAGTAAATATCTGGGCTCCATACCATGATACCACCCTTTCCAGAAGGAAATGACATACCCTAAAGGGCACGACCCTCATAACCTTACCGCATATTCCTGTTTTGACCATTTCCGAGGAGTGAGGTCTGACGAAGTCTCGTCCACAAAGCTAGGCACAAAGCCACGCTTTGATCAACAAATGATCAATAAATAATCATCACACAGCAACACTCAGCATGCCACATTACCAAATTAGGAATATATCGCTGATAGCTGTGACGCCCCACCTTTATACCCACGCTAGCTAAGAAGACTACGGTGTAGTGCTGTCAACTAGCACGGAGAATAAGGCCGTTGAGGAGCGACCATCCATGTGATCTCTTTGAGCGAGCACCAATATGTCAGATAGTATAGAATGCATTTCATTTAAGGAGGAAGTCCGACATACCGATACAAACTCAAAGCTATCACACGGTGGCTATAAATAAATCTTCGAAAACAAACATAGAAATAAGCATAACACAAATCAGTCACAGACATCCATATCACAAAAGCGGAAGAAGATATGGATATGTAACTAACATATGAAAGTGTACATCAGAGTAGTGGTCAAAAAGATCCAAAATAATACAAAAGAATAGCAACACGTGCTATACAAAAGAGTACAACTATGAGTCTAAATCTCAAGTGTATACAACAATAAAACTGCTAATCAAAATAGTTATCCAAAAGTAAGAGTAGCAAATCCCGTGAAAAAGTAAAGCAGAAGCACCTGTAACATCTTGGTCTGACCCAAGTATTATTTAAGAAAATAATAAACGGATCAGTCTAGCTATAAATATCAGGTGACATGGTATAAAATAAAAGATATGGCATATGCGAATAATATCCATAACATCATACTACTATAAGTATGTAAATGATAATCAACAAGAGATTAATCAATATCACAAGAATCTTCTCAAAGATCCAAAAGGGTATCATACCCAAAACTTGTACTTATAACAAGTCAAAGACATAAATTCTAGAAATCAACACAAGAAATCCAGAAATCACAGAAAAAGGGAAAGAGGCCTATCACATGACGGTCCGAAGACCATGGGGAGCTACCCCATATGTGTGAATCGAAATCACACAGATGAGGTCTAGACTAACCAAAAATCAAAAAGGTATGTGTGAGTGAAATCACACAAGTGGTGTCTAGTCTAACCTCGCAAACAAAAACGTATGTGTGAGTGAAATCACACAAGTGGTGTCTAGACCAACCAAAAAGGTAAAAAGGTATGTGTGAATGAAATCACACAAGTGGTGTCTAGTCTAACCAAGCAAACAAGAGACATCGCATAATTGCTAGTCTAAATCATAAGAATGATCGTCATGATCAACGAGAAGTGTCAATTACACTAAGCTAGTAAATATATGAGCTTAGCTTCATGTCCCATAACCACTAGCTTAACTTAAATATTTACGAACAAATTGTAGATCTCCACTAGAAAATTGTCACAAGAGGTTCAATTGAACAAGTCCAAGAATTAACCGACGAAGTGAACGCAAGCGTTTCATACCACTTGTTTTACTAAGCCGTTTAATTAGATTTCTCATCCGAGTGAGGTAAAGGTTTGTATATATTAGTAGATTGGAAAACGGTTTAAGAAAAGAGCTTTGTTATTGAAAATAGAGTTGAAATCATTTTGTTGAAAGAGTTTTGATATTTACTACTAGTATAGAAAACCTTTATATTTTAAAGTGACAAATCATAGAAGTGATTGTAGAAACAATCAATCATAAAAATTCACATACGAAGACGTGAATAAAATCTAAAGAAACCGATAAAGAATCCATTGAAATAGATATTCAAAAATCCATAAAATCGACCGAGAAGCCAAAGATAGTTTGTCTCGAAGAGTAGTCAATCTCAGCATCTCAACAAAGCAAGTTCTGTTGAATGCTTTTCAGATAAGATCCCCTACGGAGGGGGGTCCAGGGGGTGGCAACCCCTCTAGGTGGGGGTGCGGGGGCAACGCCACCGCTACGGGGTTCGACCTGCCCGGTCAGGTCGCAGGGGCCCGGGGGCAGCGCCCCGACCAAAACGTTACGACTTAGTGAAGGCCTAAGGAAGGATAGGATCGAGCGACTTAAAGAGTTTTGACCTAAAGGCACAAGCGACTTAAGTGGGTTTATCACTCGAGCGACCTAACGGTTTAACCCTCAAGCGACCTAACGGCATATAAAGGTCAACCGACCTAGTGAAAGCAAACAGGTCATGCGACCTAACAAGTAGACGACCTAAGGTCTTAACGACCTAACGATTTAAGGGTCTAACGACCTAAAAGTATAAAGGTCATGCGACCTATCGGCATGGATCACGCGACCTAAAGTGTCGCGACCTAGCGACCTACTGTGCCACGCGACCTAACGACCTAAGCTAGGTCGAGCTAAGGGGTTAGCATAAAATAGGTCGAGTTAAGTAGGTCGAGCGACCTAGGGGGGCAACGACCTAATGGCTTTAAGACCGAGCGACTTAAAGAACCAAGGCCACACGAGTTAAGGCCAACGACCTAACCCCGAACGACCTAAGAATGAAGTGAGCGACCTAACTTCGAACGACCTACCGACCTATCTTCGAACGTCCTAATGGAGAAAGGCAGAGCGACCTATGACCTACGACCTAAGGTCCGTACGACCTACGACCTAAGGTCCATACGACCTAACTCCGAAGTGCCAATTCGCCAGAACGACCTAAGTGCAGTTTTTCGCCAAAAACGCTAAAAATTGGAGTTTTTCGCCAATCCAATCCAAACCAAATGCAAATGTACATGCTAAAGTGATGGGGAATCATTCTCAACAGTCCAATATAGTTATAGACTAGAATTGTGAGATAAAAATCTCACCTTTGCACCAAAAACCAATGAAAATGAAGAACAAAGCAAGCAAGAATCAATCCCTCTTCAATCCCAATGCAAGAAGCCTGAATCCAATGTCTTCTTGCTGAATTTGGAGTTGAATGATGGATTTGAAGTTGAATTTGAGCTTGGAGTTTTAATTTCCCATTCCCACTACCATTTTTGAAGAAGCTTGAAGGTTTATGAAGAGGAGAGGGTGGAGTTTGGGTTTAATAGGTCAAAAGCCCAACTAATGGTCTCAAGTGAAAAAGTGGTGAAATTCCACCAACTCCAAACATATCAATGCTTATACTTAAAAAAGTTGCAAACGACGTTTCGAACTCAATGGCAGTGGTCTCGAGTCCTAATTTGACCGTTTGCAAAAAGTAGCTTTTCGGACCAATATCCGATTAACGACAAAATATTTAAATAAAATATTTAAATATAAAACCGATAAATATGCGGGTTGTTACAATAACTTTCAACTACATAACCTCTGAGCGCGTACGTCTCAGAGAAGGGTGTTAAGCTAAGAGAATAAATTCTCCGCCACCAACAGAAATGTATTTGAAAGAAATCTGCTTTATATCTCAAAATGTAACGTCAGACACGTAACCATACAAGTCTGTTCCGGGTTCGAACAGAACCGAAGGCACTTCAAAAGAAGCCCTTGCAATCCGGGTATTCACAATCCCGATAAAACTTCCCATCACAAAGGAAATCTCCATACCGTAGCTAACGGTGCAGAGACAATCGATGGGTCATCCTATTGTTTTCACAAATACCCGGTCTTCACCACCGGTCATCAAATGCAATCCATAACGACGTATCACATATTCAAAACGGGTTATACGACCCCAAGGTCCTTTCCCGGCTAACCCGAATAGTGAGCGCTTATTCAAAAATAAGTGTAGCATTCAAATTCAAGCAAATCACAAAAAATACCTATGTAAAGGTAAATATCGATAGTCGGTTATTTAACTATCAATAAGTATGCGCAACATCACCCGATTTCAAATAATTTCCTAAATTATTTAATTTCAATAATATCTTTATAAGATATATATCCCACACTTCAACCATTTGAAAACCAATTTCAAATAAATTTACACCTTTACAACTTTCATTTCAAAATGGTTTATTTAAACCAATTAAATAAATCCTTACCAATTTATTAAATTTACGTTCCAAATCCGTAAATTAATTTCCACACTTCAAAAATAAATCAACGTTTAATTTTAACTAATTTCCCTTTCTTTTATAAATTCCATAGTGAATTTACAATTCCAAAATATCTATGAATATACGATATTTTTATCGATTTCTAATATTCATTTTCAATTTATCTTTAAAAGATAAAATCTCAAAACATTCATTTCATATTGGAAAACATTTCCATACTTATTAAATAATAATAAGTAATTCACCAATCTATTTATTTTCAACATTTTGAAAATATTCAATATACTTAAATTTAAATTAAGTACACATTTTATTCTTTCAGGAAAACATCTTCTTAAACACATTTATTTGGGTCAAAACGAATGTTACGTAAAACATCGTTACAACAACCCAAAATCACTAGTATAGGGATTCGAACTTAAGATAGGTATGTAAATCCCAATACTACATAAAACATTTCCTTTCGGAAATCATTTACTATAACAACAGTGTTATAGTCCACCATTTCCTTATATTCCTCGAAAACGTCTATTTCAACAATAAATGTTGAAATCTTTGGTTTCGATAGTTAATCCATTTTAAAACATCTTTAAATCGTTTTAATTCTATTTAAAACATCACTTTTCCAAAATATTTCTTAATATATTATTCACTGTCCAAAATCGTGAGTATATTTCCTTATCCAAATTCAACATTTCTACATATTTTATTTAAAGGATTATCCACTGTCCAAAATCATGGATATATTTCCTTTAATAAGATATAATAATCAACTTATCAAAATAAGTCGATTTCGGATTTATAAAACAATGTTTATAAATCCCACTTATATTTATTTTATAAAAACTTCCACTTATAAAATCCCTTAATGGACAAATTCTATTTATATCTCATTTAAATGCCAAAATCCAATTTATAGGTTAATTACTTGTAAATCTTTTATTTTATAAAATCTATTCATTTTATAATTCCATAATTTATAAATATATAGATTTCATTCACTTATAAAATCCATTTACACTTCATTTTAACACTTATAAAAACTTATTTTATAATTCCAGTATTTTTAATTTATAAATATCAATTTTATAAATATTTTATATAAATCATTTATAATAATTCAAAAATCCCGATTTTAAATAATTTTATAAATTTATCAACAATTTATCTAAAAAATCACATTTTGGTTATATTTCTCAAAAATCATAATTTTTATAACATATAAATTTCAACGTTTATTCATTTAAAATGAGTCAATTCCAAAATTAAATTTTATTATGAATTCTTAACTTAAATTTTCAAAAATCAAATTTTATTTTATTTCGGCATCTAACGATACCAAAATATATTCGGCTAAAACTTAGCCTTTAACAATCTCAATCACAAAGGTAATCACGCAGTTTATAAATAGATCAATAAATAGATCAATAAACAACATTGAAACCAATTCAATTATTTGAGGAATCCAGTTGGATCCCTCCAACCTGTTTCCCTGCATCCAAAGATGTTAGCACAATACCAATTTCGCTTCAAGACGAAATATTGCATTATATAGGATTTATAAAATATTATCCGCTTAATAGACGGCACAATAGGGTCTCATTCGCTATATAATGCGGGAAATCAACTCCAAGTACATATATAATACCAATTCCATATAAGTTGGAATTATCGCGGTATATGTTTTTAATAAATAACCTTCGCTTACTAACGGCGCATAATGTCTATTTCAACAATCAACAGATAATAATTTATCATTCAATCAAACAATCAACAATTTTAAATCTAACTATTTAAAATTAAAATCGAAACTAATTCGATTGAGCGAGAAGTTCTCACCTTAATTTCAATTCCGTTTCAGCGTTTTATTTCGAATAAAATTAAACACGCGTTTAATTTTACCCGAAATTCTCTCTAACTCCAAACGACTACAAACCAGCTCCATTGCATAGTGCTCGACGAAATGAAGCCAACGCAATTTGTTTTGTGCGTTTTCGACCTCGTATGAAAAAGTTATGATTTTTAGAAGTTCGTACACATTTATAATATAAACAATTTACAACTTTATTTTATTTTAAACCCTACAGTTCATCTCTGCCGTCCATCCCAAGTTCAAGCACATCAGGCCACAACCCCCTTCTTTCTCACGTACGTCCATCTACAGGTGACCACGAACAAAACCAAACCCAAAAACACTAACTAGGGTTAAAAATCACGACCTCCTTGAACGAGTTGAAGGCGATCAGATAGCGCCACCTTGTAGCCCATCACGAACTACATGCTCGGCCAGAAGAGCACGAAGCTCGGCTCCATCTTTGGCATGAGAAATGAGGACAAACACACGGCTTCATATGCAAATTGCCGTTGATTCTTGACTTCGATTTCGATCATAACCGTTGAGATTGAAGCTCTCGACGAGGTCTACAACTTTCATGATGAAAGTTTCTTGAATTGATTGGTAGATTTGAAGAAAAAGAGGGATGAATTTTGTGCGTTTCTGGCCATTAAAATCAAAAGTGGCGGCTGGCCTTAAAACCTAGGGTTTTAGTGTAAATTGAAGAAATGAGGGTCCTTTTATAGAAAATTCACGAATTACTATTCATCCGAAAATTTTCAAACTCCAAACGAAGCGTGCCGGTTGGCATTCCTAAGGTTTACCCCACGTTCCGAACACAATGGAATGTTTTTCGGAGGCTAATTCGATCATATGTGAGAGTTATGGCAATAAACGATCAATTTAAATTAAATCGATTTAAACTATTTCTAGACGTTTTGGCTTACCCCGGACAAACGGTAAATCCGATTGACTTGAAATTTGAAATCATACAATAATATCACATTACAGATCCGATGAAACTGGTTTCGCCGAAATCCGAGACCATTTGAAAAATGACTATTTTAACTCGCCAAATTTATATTCAAACAATTTCGATGCGTTTCGAGCTGCCACGGTCAAACGAAAACTCTGATTGCTACGAAAATTGAAATCCGATAATAGCAAACTATTACGAATCCAGTGGAACTAGTTTCGTCCAATTCTGAGACTGTTCGAAAAATGGCTAATTTCACTAATCGATAAAATATTAAAATATTAAAATTTCACAAATTAACTTTAAATTAAATTTTAAAAGTTCTATAATGTTATTCTAACTTCAATATGATAAAATAAAATTTTACAGATCATTTTCAATCGTATTAAACTCGATTTTCAATTATTTCAGAAATTTAACATATTAAATTATTGATTTAATTATCAAATTAAATCCAATTATTCGAAATAAAATTTATTCAACTTATAAATTTCACTATTAATATTTAAAATCGATTAAATGTACAAATTCTAATTAATATAAATTCTGGGTCGTTACACATACCATTAAAAAGGCAGATTGTTATGGGATAAATAAGAAAAGAGAAAGAAATAAAACAAATACAGAATCTCACAGTGGAATGACAAAATATAACAATCAAATAACAGTTCATGAAGCTGTTTACAAATAAATTTGATTATATTAATATAATACAGAATCAGAGTTACAGACGATAATAATAAATAAATAAATAAATGCAGCGGAACAACATGATGTAGTGGAATAAATATATTGATTTATAATAGTACAAATCTTCGTCTCCATCCTCCGGAAATAAGTTCTTCAACCATGAAATGCTCAGGCTGACCCGAGCGAATTGGAAAGACAAACACTCGAGTCAGAATTAAAAGATCTTATATAAGTTATATCAACAACAATAAATATGGGTGTAACGGCGTCACAAATGTTTACGGGGTATGACATCTTCTATCCAGTGTCTAAGTGGGTGTAGTAACTTAAGAGATGTTTGGGATTCCTATCTCCTATGGATCCGTTAAACTATCTACTATGTAGTACAATACACTATTATAATATGTCTACAGTAAAGTAAAAGTATTAAAATAGCATTAAGGCGTTACCTATATCCCCCTTAACACATTTTTATATATTCTCATAGTCTATACAGTACCGTAATTCCTTCATAAACTGGAGGGCTATCAGAGAGCACTCCATAGGTATGGTACAAAAAAACTCATAGAAGGCGCTCTAAGGTATATGAACACCGCACTCGAAGCAATGCAAGGGTAGATTTACCAATTGCAGAACCGGGCTGGTGGTAACGCATAGCAGTTACTACCGCCCACCTTGAAACACACTCCCATAATCAAAATCATAGGTTGGCCACCAAATCATCGCAAAATCATAAGACGGTATCAAGAAGCATGTCCAATAGGAGGAATGACCTCACTTGTCCCAGGTATAGCTTTCGTTTTAGTCACATCTAAGCCGACTCATGGGAGTCAAGGTCACATCATACCTTATACAGAAATCGTTCGCCAAACCATCCTACTTTATTTTTGGAATCTAACCGTGTACACAGTTGTTAAAGTGATTTTCGGTATTAGCAGAGAGTATGACAATATTCGATCCCGGTCTCTTTAAGAACAAATCACTTATTACACAACGGACGATTCTTTTACATTTTCAAAATCAATTCATATTGACATCAAAATATCATATTCAACTCAAACCATATCACTTTCGAAATCATATTCACTTTTGAAATCATATCGTTTTTGAAATCATAATTTCTATCAAAATCATATTTCCAAAATAGGTTAAACCCTTACTTAAAAATCATCATAATTAATCAAACAGACCATTTAAATTCCAACTTAGGTTCTAACATCATTTAACCACATTTCTTATATATTAAATATTTTTATTTTAAATACTTCCTCTTTACTAAATCTGAAATTTAGAAAATAGTTTAGATATAAATAGTTTAGATAGTTATAAATAGTTTAACATAGTTAAGAATAAATTTTAGATAGTTAAAATACAATAATATTAAAAGATAGATTAAAAATAGTTTTTAAATTGATTTAAGATAGTTAAATGGATTTAAAATAGATTAATAGCTTTAAAATAAATTAGTTAGATTTAAAATAAATTAAATGGTTTAATTAGTTTAAAATAAATTAAATTAGTTTAAAAAAGGTTGAAATAATTTATATAGTTAATGCAGGTTAAAATAGTTTAATAATTCTAAAATCTTAATAATTAGCATGTTTTAAAATAATATATATTTAAAACAATTTATATCAAATATGGATTTGAAATTAACATCAACTTACTATTTATTTCATTTCAACACAATTGAACTATTTCAATTCCTAAATCAACAAAATCCAATTTCAAATCTTCATTCAAATTCTAAATAAAATATTTAATTTTACATCGATTTCAATTCATGTTTGAAATATCAATTTAAGCTACTTCAATTTCAATATATATTCAAAATTATATTCGAACAATTCCAACAACTTAATTTTGATAAATTTCACTTATACTTCAAATTTAACTTTAAAATTTTCAATTAAATTTCTTCAAGCAATTCCATTAAAAAAATCCTGTCTCAACATTAAACTTGAAATTTGATAATAATTCAGTTCATATAAATCAAATTTTATTTTCAAAATATTGTTTAACTGAATTCAAAAATTAAGGGTTTAAAATCATTTAATTTAACCAATCCCGTGTCCGTATATAATTCTCTACCCTATAGTCAAGTGATACAGATATTTATCATTTCAATCCACAATTATTTTATATTTACAGATATATCATTTCAATTTGCAATCCCGAGTTAATATTAAAAATCCATAAAATCGCTCGAGTCTATCATTTTGACTCATAATGATTTTTCCCTATTCTATAGATCTTCTGGTATATATTATTTCAACCCATAGTGATTTTCCTAACAATAACTAAATGGTATATAAATCAAATATATCATCCAGTCATCTAATATTAACAATCAAACATCCATCATATTTATCATCCAATTCAACCAATATATTTCAACGAACAACAGATTATCATTTATAGGTAATTGGCTACCAATTTAAATTCAATAATAAATTAAATGACGATTTAATTCAAAATAAATTCAAATTAACTGGAATGACGATTTAAATACATGAAACAGCTATACGTAAATTTCTAATCACACCATAAATTTAATTTAACTAACATAAGAAATTTTAGAAGTTGTGAGTGGGTCGAAACACTCACCTTTAATTTTAAACCGAATTAAAATCTAAATTAGGGCTTAAATTCAAATAGTCTTAGAATTCATCCAAACCCATTCATATTGTTTGGAATTTCAATACGATCCTAACAAAACAAACCATGCATGAATCAGACCTTGTATGTAAAAGTTATAAGGCTTAGAACATTACACGTTTTATAATAAAAAAACAAAAAAATACACATCACCTGCCACGTTGGCGTGTTCAATGAACGAAACCCTAAAGTAATCATCGCATATCTCAACTCGTTCTAGCCGCCGCCAAACTTCATGAACGATCGTCATTCCGAGTACCAACAGCCCGATCAGGTGACACCACCACCATCACCAGGCCGAGGCCCCCCCTCCGACTCCACCATGTCACATTCGGCCTCACCAGAAGCCGTGCGACTGTCGCCGCTTCCCAGCCCAACCATGGCACGTCCCCGACGCAAGGCACAAATGAACACAACCATGACGACCTACTCGACACCAGCTTCCCAATGCCACTTCCCGATCGTCGATCAGACAACGATCCGCCGTTGGATCGTCAAAACTCCATATGGACGGGCAAGGTTCATCCTCAATTTCTGGAAAAACGATTATTCGATGATAAAAACGAATTGCGCCAGTGAATTACACTCGTCGAGAGCTTTGAATTGATGTATAATTTGATAAGGTTTGGAGGAGTTTGATTTTGTAATTGAGTTTGAAATTGAACTTGCAATTTGCAATTTGGGAATTAGGGTTTTGTAATTGGATTTGGTTCTTCCATTGAGAAGGAGAAGTAGACAGATAAATGTACGTACAAAAAATAGAATAAGAAATAGTTAGGGTTTATAACAGACTATTTATAGGCAGATTAGACATAGGAATGAATGGGCTAGAGCGATTTGAAGGTTGAATGACAAACGACTCGAAAAGTCTGTTTCATTCTCGAAATGGACTGGGTCATCCCATATATCAAAAAGATGTTTTCGATAGTTTTAAACTCAATGGAACAAGTTTCAAGTCCAAATTCGATCGTATGAAGAACTGAACTTAAAATCAGCTTATTTCAAATTGATTTCACTTAAATTGATTTCTACGCTTTCGAGCCTGTAAGATCAAACGACAAGTCCAATCGCTACAAAACTTGAAATCCTACAATAATTCACCGTTACGGATCCGATAAAATAGATTTCATCGAAAACCGAGTCAGTGGCCAAAGTAACTATTTTCATGTTAATTAAATAAATTAATATTTAATCAATTAAATCACTTTTTAATTCAAATTAATTAACTAACCATTTTTATCATTTTTGATTTCATATACATTTATAATAATTTAAAACAAGATTACATAAATTTTAGTGTTGGTCATTACACTAATTACAGTGTTCAATTTCAATTTTAGTTAAATCCAATAAATTCAATTCTAATAAATTGATTTAGTTTAATTTCAATCTTTTTATTTAATTAGTTATTATTCTATAGACATAGTTAACACTTGTTTATATCTCATTACACAAATATTCTACAATTACCGTCTTTTATTTATTAATTGCAAATTTCAATTATATTGAATTTCGTCGGTTTCTCACATTAATTAAAATTTGAAATCCTAATTAATTAACTTATCTTGGTTTCATTCTTTTATAAAATCAATTATTACCTTATGAATATAATTAACATTTATATTCATTTTATTACATTCACAATTTACAGTTATTGTCTTAACTCACATTAATGTGACATTTATTTGTAATTGATTAGTTAAATTGGTAACAGCAACAATCGTCACCATTACTACATTTAATAACATTTGTAAGTTTATTGTTTGCAAATAATTGTTATAACTATTACTACCCCACAACTATTATCAATTACAATTAATTATACCTTATTTCATAAATTAATCAACATTTGAATTATCAGTTGCTCTTTAAATCCAATTTTCCATTAATACACACATTACTATAATTTATTTACAACCTATATCAGTTATAACTCTTTAATTCTTTTAATTTATTGGAATTACATTTAAAGCAGTTATCAGTTACCTTAAATTAATACTATCACATTTTATTCCAATTACATTCTTATTATCAAACCACAAAACTTTTTTCTTCCAACATTACATCACAAAACCTTATTAAATTAACTATTTTTAATTATCGAAAATTATGGGTCATTACAAGTATGATTTGATACTCAAAAGAGATATTTACATATTTATTTCAAATGATTGAAATAAAACCTAGTGTTCAGTTCTCGAGTTTCTATTGAATAATATCATGAACACATGCATCCTATAAATTAGGATTGGTTATTCGATTGATTGTGCCTCTTATTGAGACGATTGATTGTTGATTTCCAATTTTGAATTGGAGTTTGATTTTTTTCTAACTATTCTGAATGGTCGAACACTTCCAAATTGAGAATTAATTTTCAAAGCTAAGTATTTTGGAAAGTATATAAAGATTAGTTTTGTAAAGTTCAAAGTAAAGACCAATAGAAGTTGGACAAGTTTTAAAATGTTAAATATTTTGATAAGTAAATTATATAATTTATTTTGTGTTATATGAAATTTATTTTTGAAATGTTTTGTATGAAAATATTTTTAGGAAATGTTTTGCACATAGTAAATATTTACAAAAACTTATGATTGGAAAATTTATTTTTAAGCAGTTCTGACTTTGTATAAGTATAGAAAATAGTTTTGAAAAGTTTATCATGGAATTTTTTAGAAACATTTTGAACCTAGTAAATGTTTTATAAAAAAAGATTTTGAAAAGTATTTCTTTTGAAAGGAAATTTGATATTATCTGAATTTGATATAAATATGAAACTGAAGTTGTGGAAAATTATGGATTTGAAATTTAGGAAATTTTGAATTTGAATGATATATGATTGGAAAAAAATTATTCTTGTGATTGTATATGGTTTGAAACTAAATTTATATTTGAAAATGGATCGATTTCAAAGACTTTTGACTCTATATAAATATCTAATTTGGAAGTTTTCGATTCTTATAAGAAAATGGTTGGTAAGTATGAAGTTATTTCCAAAACTATTGATTTGGCAGGGTAATCGATCAGAAAAGCGATAGTCTTATATTTAATAGAATTTATATAAGAATGATATCATATATTCGAGACTATTGATTTGGAAAGTACACAATTATATATAATGGAATTTATATAAGTGTGATATTTGAAGTAATTATTTTGAAAAGGGTACTATGTATATTATGGTAAGTTTCAAAATCGAAGATATGGGAAGTACCCTCTGTGAAATTCGATAATCCACTTTGTGGGTTCGTTTTATTGATTTGAGTTTTGGTTGTCTGAACATAAACTCATGAGTTCCTTCAAATTCCATAGCATAACCTATCGTCTTATAATTTAGATCATAGCGTAAATCGAGAATAGAGATTACCTCTAGTACAAATGGTTTCTGCTGGGATAGCGATGTAACCATTGCGTACTGTGATCTGCAGTGTTAGAGTGGTGCTTTTCATATCCGTTTTTAAGTATTTTCACCGGGTGTTGAAATAGGTCTATTAAGTACTTGGGGATTTCTAGTCTTGTGCCTGATCAACATATGACCATAGTCTATAAGAACGAGGATAAACTTCTTAAAACATCGACTTATAAAAGTATATTGATAAAAGTATTGTATAAAGGATATTTTGATTTTTTTTTTTTGTAAATACTTTAAAAATGTTTAAAAGGTTGTTTACTTATGTATGACATGGTTTAAAATTTAATTATCAATGTTGTAAATATTGTGAGAAGTTATTAATTCAATAAAACATAGTTAAATTAATGATTATTGATTTATTAATAATATTTGAAAAGTATTTTGAGATTAAAACTAATAAATTTTGGACATGGAAATTTTTTCGTGGAGATTGAGTTATTTTCAAATTTATATTAAGATTAAATATGTAAGTTAAATTGTTTATATATTGATTATTTTGAATAAAATATTTTAAATTTCTTGATTCCTTGTTGTTCCATTTCGAGGATGAAAAGTTTTGAGTGGGGGAGATTGTAACGACCCGTATTTTTGATAATTAACAATATTAAATTTAATTAGGTTTTGGAATTTAATATTGTCAAAAATTAAAATTCATGATTTATTAATTTGAATCTTATTAGATTATAAACTTTGACCTTAAGATAAATCTTGAAACAACTAATTTTAATGATATAAAAGATGGTAACGTTTATTAATATATCATTTACTAACATTGATTGAATGTAACTGACTACTATGTTAATGTAGTTTCAACCAATTGAAATAGTAAAGGTTAACAAGAAATAGAATAAATGATGTATAAATTGATGCAATCATTTGTTATCAATTGCAATAGGTTTTAATATGGAGTATGAGATCAATTATTTAGTACAAAAATTTGTTAACCTTTTTTTGTAAACAAAAAGTTAATAGATATGAATTATTAATGTATAATAATGGAGAATTAACGTAGTTGAAACGTTACAATTGATATAAGAAGAAACGTTAACTGTTGAGGGATAAGTGTAACAAAGCGAAAACTTATTTTAACCAATTTCATAAGGGAATTGTTGATTTGATAATAAGAACGTAAATCAAAATAAAAGGATTCATTTGAAAAATAAATATATAATGAATGGGTTTCATTACAGTAGTAACTAAATGTTGGAATTAATTTAGTATATAGATATTGGTTTAACCTGGAAAATTGGATTTCAAAGGAAAACAGTTGAATTAATTATCTTCCTTATATTAGGGTATATTTTGAGATTTAATTATTGTAATTAATAGTAATTAAATCTTGCCATTATTAAGAAATAGAAGTAAATGGTAATTAATTAGTGACAAGTGCAACTTACGTTTTGTGTTAAAAAAATAATGAGAATTCATTAAAGTCTAATGTTGAATATAAATTGCAATACGAGATGTTGTAATTACCCGTAAATTTTAATGGTTTTAATAACGCAATTAACTAGAATTTTGTGAAAATTTAAAATATTTGAATTTTGAAATAAAAATTTGATATTTGAATTACGTCTATTTAAACATAACAAATGGTAAATTTTCAACAAATAATATAGAAGTTTATTATCTTGAGTAATTTTATTTCAATTCAAATCAGTTAATATTTGATGATAATAAAATGTTATCCAAACTTGAATATTTTTATGCAATAAATTTGTAAATCATCTTCTGAGTGAGGCGTCATATTTCTTTTCTCTAAATTTGACTGCTATTGCTCCGTTTATCTTATTTCTGGCAAATTAGATGCATTTTCGGTACCGATTATCGACATTTGATAGTATGATCGTACCATTGATATTTGTATACTATTTTGATCGTCTCGTCGAGCTAATTTCTGCGGTATATTCAATTCTGTATTTTGAAGTCAGGTACACAGCAAAATCCATGAAAACGATTCAGTATTGGTACCGGTTTTTAAAATCTTTTGGTTTCTTTGACCATTCATTTATACGCCGAATTTATCAATATCCACTGCCTTTTTATATCCTTGAAAATCAGTTTGACGTTTGGCTATCTTAATCTTTCCATTTATTCTGGTTGTTCATCTGATCTGTTAGTTGCTTTTGGAAGTAAAGGTGAACTGTTTACATTCTATTTTAAAAGCTAGGCCACCTTCATTGTCCTTTCCTCTACGTTTCTTCCTCATCTTCATTCTTTAAAAAAAATGATGAAAGCAAAATCATGTGTAGACCGAGCCCAGGCGACCTCTCCCCCATCAACAACCGCATCTCTCTCATACTCGAGCAACCCATCACCGAAGTTCATCGCCACCCAACCGAGCTTCGCAACCATCTCCGCATCACCAACGAGCCGAACACCCACCCCATCAAGCCAGACCATGCAAACGTATTCACCACCACTTCCCAGCCTACTCTAGTTATATATTAGGTAATATAATTTTGTTGTTATATATTGATTTTAAATATTATAAAGTTGTTTTATATATGAAATTAGTCTGTTATTTTTACAATATATATGTTATATGATAATATATATATATAATCTGTAAATTTATATATAATTAGTACGCAAGTTTATATATGTCTTGTTGTATCCTATAATGTTTATTTCAGTTATTTAAAATGTTATTATCCAAGTTGTTATTATATAGATGGATTTATAAACTATGTGTTGTTATTATTAAGTACCTGTATTATATTATATTATAAAAGTAATATATCCATATATTTGTTTATAAAAGTTTACATGAGTTGTTTTCCATGCGTATATGTTTAGTACAGTTTTTTTAAAAAGAGATATTGATTTCCTATATAGTTGTTTTGTTTATATATTAGTATATATTTATGTATTGTTCTGTTAGTGCATAAATTGTATTTTGTTGCTTATTTAAATTCTGCATGATGATTTTTTTTAGCTTATATAAATACATATTGTTTAAAGTGTGTAAAGATTCTGGTTATATTGGATCTGTAGTATAATATATGAAGTTGACATATATGGTTTTTATAATAAGTTGTACAAGCTATATTTGCAACTGTGACGACCGCCCATGACTCCCGCACCAAAACAAGGAAATAATGCGCTGAAAGGCGTGCCAGGCAGCCATGGACGATAGTCAGGGTAAAACAAAACAAAAGAATCTCTATCGTACAACTCACAGCGCATGGATAAAATACAATAGAGAAATATAATATAGTGAAGCTCCATAGAACAGAACATCATCATATAAGCATCACGGTAGTTTTATACAATCATCTACTCAAATCCATACATGAAAGCCTCACTACAAATCACTCAACCAAATACAGCAGCGGATACCCAGTACATATAGTAAGAAAACTAATATGCAAAGCCTCCTGCTCGTCTTCGTCATCTTTAGCGTAGAACTCCTAGCACAGCACCTGTCACCTGCTACCTAGTCTGCCCATCCCGACATGGATGAACAGCCCAAGGTAATAAGAGGAGACATAAAACCTTGAGTCAGACAAAGTCTTAGTGAGCAGTAAATCAACTATCAAGCATACCAAAAGAGCATAAAGGATAAAGGAATAGGAACCAAACCATCCCACTCCACCTCTTTCTACAGTGATAGCCCCAGACATACACTAAGGAGAAGCAAGCATAACAACATAGACAATTAAGGTAAAGCGAATACCACTCGAGTCAAGGACGATGTTTTCCAAAATACAAACCCCCAAGGCCTAAACCAAGATCAGATAAGCACCCAGAAAACACCGCTCTTGAAGCCGAATGATAATACAACCAAACATCCATGACTCTGGCTATCACTGTTATCCTTGCCTCGATTTCACCGTTAGTTGAATGACCATCTGTCAAGGGCTAATGGTAACCCCGGTTCTAACCATAACTCCGCACACTGCCTTGTGCCTAGGACTTATCTACTTTTCCCAGAGTACTCAACTACCTACCTGTAGTCTTTTGGGTGTCCCGACTACCTACCTGTAGTCGTTATGGGCGCCCCATGTACTCTTGCTTTTGAGCATGCTAGAACCTTCAACAACGACGAGATCCAAGCCTCCTAGCCATCCTTCTTGACGACTATCCTCATACAAGCTCAAGCTACCTCTTGAACAATCCATTATCAACCAACTTGAACTACTCTTCAAGTTATCAACATGCTTGGAATGATCCCTGCTTGGATTAAGCCAAGACTCACATCATACTTCGCTTCATCGCATCAAAGCAAAGTCTCAACTCAACAACATGGTTTGCCTCATCAAATCATGGCAAAGTCCCATCTCAACATCATCCAATCTATACATATGAGCTTCAACATCCGCTACATATGCCTTAAGCAGCTTTCACCATTCAAGAGCCTTCTTCCATAGCTTTTGAATCCTCTTCCATCCTCTTGTTCCAAATCAACTACTAGCTAACTTGGAAACAATCAAATCAATCATACATTCAAATATCAATCATTCAAACAAGATCTAACAAGCAATATAAGCAATATCAACTATAATGGCAATTTCGTAAATAAGTGAGCAAAAGTCCAACATATGTGAAACCATAGTTTTTAGCATAGATCTATCAAATATAAAACATGGGTTTTGTCTCTAATACTTGTTAAACTAACTTGCATAAGTAAACATCTTCAAAAACCATGGATCTAGACTTCGATCTAAGAAAAATGCATGAAATCTCTAACTTTAACACCCAAACATGCCACCAATCCAATATACTCCTTTGGATCCGCGTGAGAGATAACTACCACTCACCAAATCACCAAAACAACCTAAAAAACTAAACACTTCAGATCTGGACAGCGAAGATCAAGGCTTGATCCGGCAATATCTCGTCTCAATCGATGAAATCTAGCTCAAACGGATGAAGATCTTCAACTTTGGCACTTGAATCTTCAATCTAAACCTTCGATCTTGGATGGATGTTAGAACTAGATTGGAATAGAGAAAAGAAGGTGAAGAAATGTTGTAGTCGAGTCTTCAAAATGGCAGCACTTCGTCGCTTCAAAAACCGGTGCCAAAAAGTGAGCCAAACCCCTCTATTTATAGGCTGGATCAACCATGAGTCGTCGTCCCTATGAGTCGTCCACGACTCATCATGAGTCGTTGCCGACTTATCAGCCCTTACCGACTCAACATAACACTGCCTACTTACCATGAGTCGTTCACGACTCATTGCCATGACGACCTACCCCAGCCGACTCAACTGCACAGCCTTCCGACTCAAGCCAACGACTCAATACACCAAGGCACAAGGTCATACGACTCAAACCCAAACCGACTCAACACCTACCGACTCACGACTCAAGACCAGTGCCGACTCAACATAAGTCGGTCACGACCTAAAAGCCTCCGACCTAAGACACTGCCGCGTTTTCCCCAAGTCCTAAGTCGTACGACGACTCAACAATACACACTCACGACTCAACTATGATGCCGACTCACGACTCATCAGGCCCTACGACTCAAAACCCTGCCGACTCATTACCCACGACCTAAGCCTAAACCCCTTAAGTCGCTACACCCTTAACCCGTTAACTCCTTAACTCGGCAAACCCTATGAGTCGTAACTCGTTGACTCGGCCACACTTCTTATCTCGGCCCTCTATGAGTCGGTCATCCTATGAGTCGCCTAACTTCTTGAGTCGGTCCATCCTTATCTCGGCCAACACTTTAAACCGCTACCCCTCCTTGAGTCGGTCCCCTATGAGTCGGTCACGACTCATCACTTGTACCCGGGTTAACTTCTAAACGACTCAAGCTAGAAGCAACACAAACAACACTAACAACCTGTAAATTCTACGATTTATCGACACGTAAAAATACGGGTCGTTACATTCTCTCCCCCTTAGGAATTTCGCCCCCGAAATTCCAAGCAAACAACAGCAATCAAAATTATTCCGCATGCCTATCATCCATGGCAATCAACAATCCATGCAACCAATTCTAACCTAGCATGCAGAATTCTAAGACTTAGAACAAGCTACAAATTCATGAGATGTCACGACACTTTAGGGCCATACCTCGAAGAGTCCGGGATGAGCTGCCTTCATCCTCTCTTCCTCCTCCCATGTACAGTCGTTAACATCATCACTCCATTGTACCTTGAGCAACGTAATCGTCTTCCTCCTAAGCTGTTTCGTATCGGTTTCAACAATACGAAGCGGCTTACGAGGTCTCGAAACAACAGGATCAACCTCCAAGTCTTCACAGCTATCAGCAGAAACCACCGTAGTTGGGTCGTGCACATACTTCCGTAGATAAGATACATGAAAAACATTGTGCACACCCGCCATCTTTTCCGGTAACTCCAATCTATAAGCGAGCTTTCCAATTCGCTCGATAATCGGAAATGGTCCAACAAATCTCGGAGTCAATTTCCCTTTCTTCCCGAATCTAATGACACTCTTCAGAGGAGAAATCTTCACAAAAACCATATCACCTACGTCGAATTCCAAATCCTTACGACGATTATCGGCATAACTTTTCTGACGATCTTGGGCTGCCTTCATTCGTTGCCGAATGATCTCTATACAATCTGAAGTCTGTCGAATCATCTCTGGCCCAAGTATCAGCTTTTCTCCAGTTTCCAACCAACATGTCGGGGAGTTACACGGTCTTCCATACAATGCCTCATATGGTGCCATACCAATACTCGACTGATAACTGTTGTTATAAGCAAACTCCACCAAATGAAGGTGATCTTCCCATGACCCTCCGAAGTCCAAAACACATGCTCTAAGAAGATCTTCCAAAACTCGGTTGACTCTCTCAGTCTGACCATCTGTTTGAGGGTGATAAGCTGTACTCAAACACAACTCGGTTCCCAAAACTTCCTGGAAGCTCTTCCAAAATCCACTAGTGAACAACGGATCTCGATCGCTTACTATACTCTTCGGAACACCATGGAATCGAACAATCCACTTCACATATAGCTCAGCCAACTTCGATGCAGTCCTAGTCGATCGAACAGGAATGAACCTTGCACTCTTGGTCAAACGATCTACTGTGACCCAAATCCCTTCATTTCCTGCCCTAGTTCTAGGTAGACCATCGATAAAATCCATCGACACTTGCTCCCACTTCCATGCAGGAACCTCTAATGGCTGAAGTAATCCACTGGGCTTCTTCTGCTCAGCTTTCACCAACTGGCAATTCATACACTTGGAAATAAAATTTCCAACATCCTTCTTCATACCTTCCCAGTAGTAGGTTCTCTTCATATCCCGATACATCTTATTTCCACCTGGATGAATTGTCAACTTCGAGTGATGACTCTCCCTTAGAACTTCATCTCTCAATCCATCTACATCGGGAACAACTAGTCGTCCTTGCTTTCGAAGCCAACCCTCTCGATCGACCTCGAATCCTTTATCCTTCTCCGGGTCCAATCCGGATTCCAAATCACGGATAATCTTGATAAGCTTATCATCTCTCCTTTGCCTCTCGCCAATTCTTTCCACAAGAGTAGGCCTTATCGATAAGTTTGCCAACATCTCAGGTTCCAATTCACATCTAGGCCTGAAATCAAATCCAGCCAAATACTCAAGACTCTTCCATTCCGAAAACATGGCTCCCAATCCTGCATGTCTTCGACTTAACGCATCAGCCACTGCGTTACCTTTCCCTGGAGTATAGGCTATACCAAAATCATACGATGCTAAGAACTCTAGCCACCTTTGCTGTCGAAGATTCAAATCCTTTTGGGAAAACAGATACTTCAACGACTTATGATCTGTAAACAGCTCGAATCTAACTCCCAATAGATAGTGTCTCCACATCTTCAAAGCAAACACAATCGCCGCTAACTCCAAATCATGAGTCGGATAATTCCTTTCATGCGGCTTTAGTTGTCGACTAGCATACGCAACAACTTTATCCTTCTGCATTAGCACCGCTCCTAGTCCAGTGCCACATGCATCGGTGTAAACCACCATCTCATCATTCCCACTTGGAATAGTCAAAACAGGAGCACTCGTCAATCGCTCTTTCAGGATTACAAAAGCTTGCTCACACTTATCATCCCATCTGAACACCTGGTTCTTCTTTGTCAATCCTGTTAACGGTGCAGCTATCTTGGAAAAGTCTTTGATAAACCGACGATAATATCCTGCTAATCCAAGAAAACTTCTCACATCAGATGCATTCTTAGGTCTAACCCAATCCTGGATCACTGCCACCTTAGCGGGGTCAACCGCTATTCCATTTCCAGAGATAACATGGCCTAAGAACCTCACTTCACTCTTCCAGAAGTGACACTTCGAAAACTTAGCCTTCAGCTGATGTTTCCGCAAAATTTCCAAAACAATCCTCAAGTGCGTCTTGTGCTCTCCCTCAGTTCTGGAATAAATCAGAATATCATCCACGAACACAAGCACGAACTTATTCAACTGATCTCTGAACACTCTATTCATAAGATCCACAAAATATGCTGGCGCGTTAGTCAATCCAAACGGCATTACCAGCCACTCATAAAACCCGGATGGTGTCCTGAAAGCAGTCTTCGGCACACTATCCTTCGCCACTCTCAACTGGTGAAATCCCGTTGCCAAATCCATCTGAGAAAACACCTTAGCCTCGTGAAGCTGATCAAACAAGTCATCTATTCTCGGCAATGGATACTTGTTCTTCTTAGTCACCTTATTCAGCTCACGATAATCCACACACAACCTCAACGATCCATCCGCTTTGGTTGCGAACACAACTGGCGCACCCCATTCGGACACACTTCTCCGAATGAATCCTTTCTGCAAAAGGTCATCAACTTGCACCTTCAGCTCTTGCTGCTCCCTCGGTGCCATCCGCCTAAGAGGCATCACAACAGGTCTGGCTCCCTCAACTAGATCGATACGAAACTCGATCTCCCTATGCGGCGGCAACCCTTTGACTTCCTCAAAGACATTCTCAAACTCATTCACAATAGGCACCGATGACAGTCCATCCCGTGGAACAACTAGCGAATACATGAAGCTCATGAAGACGCCTTCTTCATGCTTACATCGTATCACAACCTTTCGCCCTTCCACATTCCCGACTGTCACCTCAAGCCTCTCACAATCAATCCTAGCCGCATACTTCCTAAGCCAGTCCATACCCAAAATAATTCCGAACCCCGCAAAGTTCAGAACAAAGCAATCACAAACAAACGAGCAATCATGACTCGACACAACTAGACCACGACATAACATACACAAACATGACGAACCCCCTACCGGATTAGTCACAACCAATGGCCTATCAACAATATCTGGTTTCATACCTAACCGGCTTACCAAATCATCACAAACAAAAGAATGCGACGCTCCAGTATCAAACAACACTCTAACTGGAACACCACAAATAGAAAGAGTACCTTGAACAACCACACTCTTCCCCTTCTCTTCAGCAGTAGGAGCTTTCGAAGACGATGGAACAGCCCCCAAAGCATAGGCTTGCACAACCTGCCTATCTTTCCTCGGTTCTGGACAATCCTTCTTGATATGTCCCAGCTTATCACAGTTGTAACACTTTCCCGGCACTTTGGGATTCTTACAATCTTTGTAAAGATGGCCCTTCTGCTGGCAGTTATAGCAAGTCACTTCACTCTTCGGCTTCTTCTGGCCATCCCTACCCCTCTGTTGCTGTTGTTTCCTCTTCTTATTGCCACTCTGCTGTGGTTTAGATCCTTCCCTGGTTACAGAAACGACAGAACTTTCCCTAGGAAACAAACTCTCATGCCTAAGAGCTTTTTCCACAAGCTTCTCAAATGGATCGTCCAGATGATCCACTAACTGCCTCCCAAGATAAGCATCCAGACCAGTCACAAACTTTTCATTCTTCTGGTAGGGAGAATCAATATACGATCTGGCATACTTAGACAAAGCTTCAAACTCAGAAATGTACTCAAGAACAGGCCTTCCCCCTTGCTTGAGCTCCACAAACCTCTTAAACAAGACAGATTTCTGGGAAGTAGAGATGAACTTAGCTTCAAATCTAACTTGGAATTGCTCCCAAGTAATCTCTTCTTCTGGAGTATCGATGGTGATAGAATTCCACCAATCAGCAGCTCTTCCCTGAAGCTGTCTCGATGCAAGCTTCCTCTTAGTTGCATCCTCAATCCCTAAGTCACCAAAGATTCTTTTGCAAGCATCAATCCATCTCTGCACCTCAATAGTCGGCTCCGTCCCCAAGAAAACTTTCCCTCCAAGAGCAGTATAATCCTTGCAAAGCTTGGCAAAATCCACCGGTCTCGGAGCTTGGACTTGAACTCCCACATCCACAGATGATCCTGAAGCTGGTATTCTCCTCATGATTGAAGTCATCGTGGCCTCAAACATAGGAGCATAATCAACAGCTTCCCTAGCATCACGGCTACCCCTCGCAGCTTGTCTCTCACTTCGACTCATCCTTAATATCTGTAAATAAGAATGATTAGAACACCTTAAGAAACAACTGCATAAGGAGTTCAAACCCTTCTAAACTACTATATTATATATAGTAATCATCCATCAAATTACAATTACGTCTCTCTTACGTAGTTACATCAGCGAGCGTTGGCTAAAATCGATTAACCTCGCTCTGATACCAAATGTGACGACCGCCCATGACTCCCGCACCAAAACAAGGAAATAATGCGCTGAAAGGCGTGCCAGGCAGCCATGGACGATAGTCAGGGTAAAACAAAACAAAAGAATCTCTATCGTACAACTCACAGCGCATGGATAAAATACAATAGAGAAATATAATATAGTGAAGCTCCATAGAACAGAACATCATCATATAAGCATCACGGTAGTTTTATACAATCATCTACTCAAATCCATACATGAAAGCCTCACTACAAATCACTCAACCAAATACAGCAGCGGATACCCAGTACATATAGTAAGAAAACTAATATGCAAAGCCTCCTGCTCGTCTTCGTCATCTTTAGCGTAGAACTCCTAGCACAGCACCTGTCACCTGCTACCTAGTCTGCCCATCCCGACATGGATGAACAGCCCAAGGTAATAAGAGGAGACATAAAACCTTGAGTCAGACAAAGTCTTAGTGAGCAGTAAATCAACTATCAAGCATACCAAAAGAGCATAAAGGATAAAGGAATAGGAACCAAACCATCCCACTCCACCTCTTTCTACAGTGATAGCCCCAGACATACACTAAGGAGAAGCAAGCATAACAACATAGACAATTAAGGTAAAGCGAATACCACTCGAGTCAAGGACGATGTTTTCCAAAATACAAACCCCCAAGGCCTAAACCAAGATCAGATAAGCACCCAGAAAACACCGCTCTTGAAGCCGAATGATAATACAACCAAACATCCATGACTCTGGCTATCACTGTTATCCTTGCCTCGATTTCACCGTTAGTTGAATGACCATCTGTCAAGGGCTAATGGTAACCCCGGTTCTAACCATAACTCCGCACACTGCCTTGTGCCTAGGACTTATCTACTTTGCCCAGAGTACTCAACTACCTACCTGTAGTCTTTTGGGTGTCCCGACTACCTACCTGTAGTCGTTATGGGCGCCCCATGTACTCTTGCTTTTGAGCATGCTAGAACCTTCAACAACGACGAGATCCAAGCCTCCTAGCCATCCTTCTTGACGACTATCCTCATACAAGCTCAAGCTACCTCTTGAACAATCCATTATCAACCAACTTGAACTACTCTTCAAGTTATCAACATGCTTGGAATGATCCCTGCTTGGATTAAGCCAAGACTCACATCATACTTCGCTTCATCGCATCAAAGCAAAGTCTCAACTCAACAACATGGTTTGCCTCATCAAATCATGGCAAAGTCCCATCTCAACATCATCCAATCTATACATATGAGCTTCAACATCCGCTACATATGCCTTAAGCAGCTTTCACCATTCAAGAGCCTTCTTCCATAGCTTTTGAATCCTCTTCCATCCTCTTGTTCCAAATCAACTACTAGCTAACTTGGAAACAATCAAATCAATCATACATTCAAATATCAATCATTCAAACAAGATCTAACAAGCAATATAAGCAATATCAACTATAATGGCAATTTCGTAAATAAGTGAGCAAAAGTCCAACATATGTGAAACCATAGTTTTTAGCATAGATCTATCAAATATAAAACATGGGTTTTGTCTCTAATACTTGTTAAACTAACTTGCATAAGTAAACATCTTCAAAAACCATGGATCTAGACTTCGATCTAAGAAAAATGCATGAAATCTCTAACTTTAACACCCAAACATGCCACCAATCCAATATACTCCTTTGGATCCGCGTGAGAGATAACTACCACTCACCAAATCACCAAAACAACCTAAAAAACTAAACACTTCAGATCTGGACAGCGAAGATCAAGGCTTGATCCGGCAATATCTCGTCTCAATCGATGAAATCTAGCTCAAACGGATGAAGATCTTCAACTTTGGCACTTGAATCTTCAATCTAAACCTTCGATCTTGGATGGATGTTAGAACTAGATTGGAATAGAGAAAAGAAGGTGAAGAAATGTTGTAGTCGAGTCTTCAAAATGGCAGCACTTCGTCGCTTCAAAAACCGGTGCCAAAAAGTGAGCCAAACCCCTCTATTTATAGGCTGGATCAACCATGAGTCGTCGTCCCTATGAGTCGTCCACGACTCATCATGAGTCGTTGCCGACTTATCAGCCCTTACCGACTCAACATAACACTGCCTACTTACCATGAGTCGTTCACGACTCATTGCCATGACGACCTACCCCAGCCGACTCAACTGCACAGCCTTCCGACTCAAGCCAACGACTCAATACACCAAGGCACAAGGTCATACGACTCAAACCCAAACCGACTCAACACCTACCGACTCACGACTCAAGACCAGTGCCGACTCAACATAAGTCGGTCACGACCTAAAAGCCTCCGACCTAAGACACTGCCGCGTTTTCCCCAAGTCCTAAGTCGTACGACGACTCAACAATACACACTCACGACTCAACTATGATGCCGACTCACGACTCATCAGGCCCTACGACTCAAAACCCTGCCGACTCATTACCCACGACCTAAGCCTAAACCCCTTAAGTCGCTACACCCTTAACCCGTTAACTCCTTAACTCGGCAAACCCTATGAGTCGTAACTCGTTGACTCGGCCACACTTCTTATCTCGGCCCTCTATGAGTCGGTCATCCTATGAGTCGCCTAACTTCTTGAGTCGGTCCATCCTTATCTCGGCCAACACTTTAAACCGCTACCCCTCCTTGAGTCGGTCCCCTATGAGTCGGTCACGACTCATCACTTGTACCCGGGTTAACTTCTAAACGACTCAAGCTAGAAGCAACACAAACAACACTAACAACCTGTAAATTCTACGATTTATCGACACGTAAAAATACGGGTCGTTACAGCAACTGTGTGTGTGTGTGTGTATATATATATATATATATATATATTGTTAGTGTGTATATATATTTGGTTTTACTTGTGTGTTACAGTATATATATACTTTATCATGTTATAAGTGTATATACTAGTAATATATATAGGCTCTTTCCCTCCATTAATTATATTTTATGTTGCTACAATATGTAGATATATGTAGTATAAGTAATGTGAGATATGGGCTTTGTGAATACAAACTTATATGGGTATATATACATATCTTAGTTTATATATGTTATTTATGTACATGTCTGACCGTATATATATACCAGTTATATTATTTATACTGTTAATATAGTGTTATAATTTGTGAGTCCTATATATTTTAAGCTATACAGGTTTAATTATTTTACTATAAACATATATATATATATATATATATATATATATATATATATACGAGTATGGTGGCACGTCCGTTGGACGTGTGCCAAGAAGGAAGTGTGAAAATTTTGTGTGTGCTACCATTATGGTGGTGATATATATACACATAGACACACATATGTACATATGTGTGTGTGTGTGTCTATATATATCTGTGTGTGTGTGTATGTGTCTGTTTTATATTTTCCCTTCTTTTCTTAATGCACTTACAATAGTGTAGAGTTATATATTAATTTT
The DNA here is from genome assembly GCA_030765085.1 of Allium cepa. Taxonomy (NCBI): domain Eukaryota; kingdom Viridiplantae; phylum Streptophyta; class Magnoliopsida; order Asparagales; family Amaryllidaceae; genus Allium; species Allium cepa. The sequence continues at coordinate 82,606,621 of CM060931.1, read as the reverse complement.
GGTCTAATTATATATGCTGGCCAGCACCGAATGAGAAGTTTGAAGCAGGTAGGAAGTAGATTAATGGAGCAAGGAATGCAATAAAATGAACATTCATTTGTTGATGCAGTATTTGAAAAAGAACAAAGCCACACAAACAATGCATTTTTTAAACAATATTCATGGAGAATAGTATTAACAATATTCAATATCTATCATGGCCTATGGTGATGAGTTTCGGTCTTTTTAAAAAAAAAAGACAACTCTGAGTAGAAGTTGCTTCTTATAACTTGAGTAAAAAATATTAGACACGTAACACGGGCTTCGCGTTTGGTGAAAAGTTTTATTATTATTTTTTACATATGTTCAAAGTTGTAAAGTCGAATTATTTGTTGAAAATTAGCATAATTATTGATATGTGTATTATTGTAAATGGTTTGTGCATGCATATCAAATGTAAGGAGAGCATGAACGAAGTCAAATTTTAAGTTGTTTGAAACCTTTTTATTGTAATTTTCCTAATTAATAATCGTTAAATTCATTTAAGGTCGATGACATTTTTGTAGAAGATTAGGCAATTGTTGCAACATTAGTTGCATATGCTGTTTAGCTTAATTAGTGTAGCTAATTTACCCTATAACCACGCTTGAATTTATTGGTTTAAGAAATATAAAGATGCTTTACGCTTAAAGTCGTAAGTTTGAGTAAATACAGTAGTACAGTAATTGTCCAACGTTAATTTGAGAAACGACAATGTAAATTGTATGTAACATTGCAAGAGTGGCTTATTAGTTGCTTTACATTCTATATATTTAGAACCAGAAACCAAGCCTGGTTGATAATGAAGCCCATGTATGCTTAATAAAAATAATTCTTGTTGTTTATAACTGTACACACTATTTTGAAATGGAAAAACAATGATTAGGTTCTTTTGTGTAGAAGTACATAATCAAAAACTCAGTTTACTTGTCAAATATTACTATAATAAATAATAATTTTTGCGTTAGCCACAAATAAAAAAGTAATTTCTACACTTTCACATATACTACAGTTTGTTACAATATCTTGCTCCAATGCCTGCAAATTCCATGCACATAACAGAAGAATGCAGCTTTGGCTGCGGCGTTAACCCCTGTAACTTCCATGCAGCACCTTGTACCACACATCCAGTACATGTCTTTTCAGCTTTGCCTTGCCTCAGACGCATTCATACACTGCAGCTTATTCCTATCCATGTAGTAGGCTCCAGCTGCTGCTCCTATGCTTCCGTGCATCCTCTGCATTACTACTGTAACCTGTTATTAATGCATCACTACTTTGTTTTTGTAGTACACCATTATAGTTTATTGCTGTAATTTTATTTTTTAACGAAAAAACACAGTTTTGTGTCCTAAAATAAATCTGTGTGTACAGAGTTTTAACTGTTTGGAATCTGGAGGTCTTGTAAAATAAACATGAATAAACATAACATTTATTTTTGAGCTGTAAATCATGAATATTCTTCAGCTTGGAATAAAATAGGAGCTGGCATATATAACATTTATAAGGTAATGAAATCACAATTTGAAAAATATAAGAATATAGGGAAGGTAACCAAATTCACCGAAAGAAATCAATGTTTCATCTGAAACATGCAATAAAAGGTTGATTCATTTTTGGACTCTACAGCATGTCATAAATTTTAGTTCTGTCGATTATGCATATAATATTGATAATAATTATTTCAAATAAATTATTTGTTAAATTTAGTACTATAGAAAAACCAAGCATATGTAAGGAAAACAATAATTATAATACGCTGAGTTCCCTCACTTTATTCATTACTTTCATAAATATTGAACTTAAAAGGCCTCAATAATCTCATCAATATTAAATCTTACAGTTTGAAGCAAATTTAAAAAAACATTGTGATAACATAAAATAGACAAAGGATGCAACCGTCCTTTATGTTTAGTCTTACAACTTTATCAATCAATATTGCCACTCAATCTATTAATTAACGCATTAACATGATAAAGGAGGAATAAGAATATAAAGTTCTCCTAAAAGAATGCACTCAGGGTGATACTTTACATGAGCATATAGAGCATATCATGAGAGAAGCACACTTTCGTTAATCATTGCAATGATGCAGCAACCACGGACAGTCTAATCTCTCCAGTGGCAACTTGAAAACCGATAACATAGTGGAACAACGAAGTAACTTGTTAATGATCCAACATTTCATCAATTGAGAACATGAAACATGATGTTAAGGCCACTAATTTCCCACTATGCCATAACAGATTAATGCGATTTCATGTAGTAACTTGAAATAAAAGGCCTATAAGTGTTTGAACGTTTTGCATGATCAAAACCAAATTATAGAAATAAAATTCTTTAACTCCTGTTTAAACAATCAAATTGCAAAAACTATCCTCATTCTACAATAACCAAATTACTCAAAACACATACACTACATATATCCACCAATCGTACTTAAGAAAAAAGAGAATATTATTTCGTACTCTTCCATGTGTGTGCTAGAGCCGCAAATAAAATATAGTTTTGTTTAGTAATAGTACCATTTAGAGCTTACTTAGGAACTCACATTTTAAGAACTCTCATGTTATACATCTAAGAATCAATAGGCAGATTAAAAAAAGCTATTTCCATGTAACCTATGGTGGAACAGGTATTTAGGGTTTATTATTGTAGTCGGCAGCACCTAAAAACTCAATCTTACCATTAATGCGTCTAAAATTATTTGGAAATTTCAGAGTGAAGATTCTAAAAAAGTCATATGGGGTTTGAGAACACTTTATACACAAAAAATGATTTAAGGGTCTGTTATAATTAAAAGATAGCAATGTTAAGGTATTTTTCATATTTCAGTATTATGTATGTTCAAATACAAACCAAGATCTGAAACTGCAAAAAATAACATATTGCATATCTCATAAAGTTAGAAGTCAACATCTATATATTCCTCAAATTAACTAAGCTTTAGCATGAGAAGTCGGGTTTGAAGAGCTTTGACTTATATGTATCCACATTTTGTGTAGACAAAAGAATTAACCGAAGGCAGCTATGGCCTTAACCACTTTTTTGGCGAACGTTTTACCAACTCAGCTTACTTTGGAACTCACATTTTAAGAACTCTCGTGTTATACATCTAAGAATCAATGGCTAGATTTTAAAAAGAAATAAAAGCTATTTCCATGTAACTTATGGTAGAAGGGTATTTAGGTTTTATTATCGTAGTCAACAACACCTAAAAACTCAGTCGTACCATTAATGCATCTAAAATTCTTTGGAAATTTGAGAGTGAAGATTCTATAAATGTCATATGGGGTTTGTGAACACTGTATACTGTTAAGGTATTTTTCATATTTCAGTATCATGTCCATTTAAATACTTACCAAGATCTAAAAATGCAAAAAATGACATATGGCGTATCTCATAAAGTTGGAAGTCAACATCCATATATTCCTCAAATTAACTAAGTTTTAGAATGAGAAGTCAGGTTTGAAGAGCTTTGACTTATATGTATCCACATTTTGTATAGACAAAAGAATTAACCGTAGACAGCTTTGGCCTTAACCACTTTTTTGGTGAACGTTTGACCAACTCCATCTGCATTTAATTAAAAGAAGTAAAAGCCAATTCCTTCTAGGCTATTTTCTTCTTGAAAATAGCTAGTTTCACAAATTCATTAGTATAGTTTAATTAGAGGTATTAATAAGATTTTATTCTACAATCAAAACAATTTTCCTTGCTTCTTTTATTTTTTGTCGACTCAAGTACAAATTGTCCATGAATATGTTGGTAAATTTGCACCCTAAGATAGACCAATACCACAGACTATCTCTGATGGAAGAAATTTAAATTCCCAAACCTAAGAATATGATAAATATAACTTCATTACTGACCTTAGAATTCCTTTACCAAGCTTGTTCATAGTTCCAACTTTAATTTTTTAGTACTGCACATGATTACCTCAAATTGAACTGCATGCACTTCCATTTCTCTCACTGTTTTATATTTGCTGTGCATACTGAGGTTATCATTAAGAAAAATAAAGCACAAATTAAAAATCAATAAAAATTATAACCTTTTGATCGATGTTATATGAAAATAAAATAGAAAGTCAGTTGCCTTACCGAATCCAAAGAGAGAGAAAGACCTTAGACGATTCCTATGAATCAACCTAACATCACTGAGCTACCAATCTCAAAATAGCTATTGAAATCGTCCCAATCCTACGCCTGCACTGCCATTTATTTCACCATTTCATATTCACTATGCATACTGGGGTTACCATTATGAGAAATAAAGCGCAACTAAAATCAGTAAAAAGTATAGAAAATACAGTAGAAAGTCAGTTGCCATAGCGAATCTAGAAAGGAGAGACAGAGCAACAATAAACTTCAGCTTGGTTATAATAATAAGGAATGCTCAAACCAAGCTAAACATGAGTAAGAAAATGCATTTGAACTTAACAATAAGAACCAAAACAACCATATTCTAGGATATAAATTGATACTCTAAAGTATGGAAACAACTCTTTACTCAATTTTATGAACTAATATTATCATAAATAAATAATAGATTTAGCAAAGACAGTCGTCCAATTCTGCTCAAAACACTATTTGTACCACCTTTAGGGAGATTCGCTGTCTTGCCAAGGCCTTTAGGTTTTCCAGATTTGAGCTATCAAAGTGCCCAGAAGATGAAATTACCTGAGTTGCCGTAGAAGCCTGGACCGAGCTTTCAGCAGGTGAGGGTTCCAGGATCATGGAAAAAGACATAAAAATATCAGTGCAAGTAGAAATCGGTTTAAGCGCAGAAATCTAAAACTTGATTTAGCAAATCTAGAAAAGTTAGTGATTCTAAAACTAAAAATACCTCTCATAAGCAAAAGACATAATCCTAACGTTTCACTCAACAACCTACAAAACGTAGGCATGGCTGAAGCAAATTGTAGTTGCAGTGGAATACTCCGCCCTCCATTACCCGGCAGTTTCGTGAAATAAGGCAGACCATAATTGGTCACCGTCATGGATGCCGAGCGGTTTTACAATGCTATAATCTCGTATTCAAATTTTATCTCAAAATTAATAGCTTGAAGATGTAGTAGAAATCGATTCGTTCGATTATGATGAGAAAGGGTAGAGAAGGGGAAGGCAGCATACGTGTTGAAGAAGATGGGTTGGGAACATGGGATGAAAACGGACACAAATTGCAGTGACGTTCAAAACTCAAATTTATCCCCACAACTGTATTCCTTTCACAGGCAAAAAGAAGAAAAGAAGGGTAGTTTGGTCAGTGTCAAAAAGGCTTCACTTTGACCGGTTGACCAAGGGTTTTGCTTTATAGTATATATATATATATATATATATATATATATATATATATATATATATATATATCCATACTTTACAGTTTCAGTTTACGTGTTTTAAAAAACATGTGTTTCATATTTAATTCTCTGGTTCACTTTGCATGTTGCAATATCTAGTTTGAATATAAATTTACGTTAGTTTTATATGTGTGTATATATATATATATATATATATATATATGATAACTGTTATTAGATAATATAAGGTCTATGTTAGATTTATATGTGTTGTTGACAATAATATATATACGTACATATGGTTATGTGTTTTGACAGTATAAGATTTTATAATATATATATATATATTTTTGTGTGAAGAGTATATATAAGTATAATTTGTTTTTGGTCCTATAAGTATTCGTATATATACAAAATCTATATAAGTTTTATTGTAGATTCTTTTATAGTTAGTATACTCATATGTATTGCTATGCTAGTACTTAAAGCATAAATATATATATATATATATATATATATATATATATATATATATATGTTTGGAAGAGTATATTATATTATAGAAACTATTATATTACATTGTTTATAAGTGAATGTTATATATTATGTATATAGGTTATATATTTTTAGGCGTGAGTTGATTTTTCCACCTATATATTGTATATATAAGTATAATTTGTTGCTGGTTTGATTTAAAATGTATGTGTTGAATGGTTTTTAGCATAATATATATATGTAATGTTTACATGTTTTATCATCTATTTCTAAATTTTGGGTTTTAATTGTTTTGTGTATGTGATAACAAGAGTTTATATATAGTTTTCGATATAAATTTCCATAGTGTTATATATGTAATTCAAATTTTTTTTTATATTAATTATAATATGCATACATTTTAACATAAAGTATATGTACTGGTACAAATCACAACCTGTTTGCAATGTTGGTTTTCATAATAAATATTGATTTTGAAATGTAATACAATGGTTTTATTTAGACAATTGGTTTTAAATTCCATATATATATATTTATTTCAATATATATGTGTTTAAAATTTAAGATTGATATAAAATGTATATGTATCTCAAAAATTGAATATTTGGTTTAAGGAAAATTAGTATATAATATATATTTTGTTCAGCCTATATCGAGCAGATTCTAATTTATTTCATCATTCATTTATCTACCAGCTTGTTTGTTGAATTCGTGCCAATCTACTTTGCTTTGCAATTCGTGCTTGGATTCATAGCTCATTCCATTGCCGAATCATCTCTAGCCTCGAAAGGTGAGCAATCACTCACGACTAAAATTCTTATATTTATTAAATTTGATTTCAATTGAAACGACAATTGAAATATGCTAATGTTAGTTATTTACATTGCCATATATATGCTATCTATTCACCTGTGACATCTGACACCATTATCAGTTATTTATATTGATGATATATGCCTGTTATATTATTATCATATCTGTTATCACTCTGCAAGTTCCATGTTAGTATAGAATTCCCGATGGATTGAAATGTTACAAAGCCGAACGATCTATAGAATAGGAGAAAATCGTTATGGGTTGAAATGATAAACCCAAGCGATTTTTATTTGAATTGAATTTGGGATTGCGGGTTGAAATGATATATACCAATATATAACTTAAATTGCGGATTGAAATGATAAATATCCATATCACTTGACCATAGGATAGAAAATTATATACGGACACCGTTGGTCTATATATATATATTTGAAAATGATTTCTATGATTTTTGGAAAGAAATATATGGTTTTATATAAATATTGACTTTAGATATTATATAAATGTTATTTCACATATAGTTAAATTCTTGATTTTAAGCTATGTATAAATTTGTTAATATAAAATAAGTTTGATAATAAAGTTTGATTTAATTAAAATATAATATGGTCAAGTATTTACTTAAATTATATTTTAATATAGAGTTTATAATGATTTTAATAAATCAATGTCGAGAAGATAAATTTGAAATTGATTTGAAATGGTATTTAATTAAGAATTTTATTTAATTAAATCGATCTGAAATATTTGAAATTGAAGTTTTATTTAAATGTTATTTGAATGATTAAGTAAATATTTCAAAATAAATAATAGTAAAGTGAATTTGATATATATATATATATATATATATATATATATATGGAATTATCGAAATCTAGTTTTAAAATGTTGAATATTAAAGTTTTGAAATGTATTGAAATTTAAATGGTTTATCTTGCGGTTCAATCTATATTCGAAATCAGCATAATTTGAAATGGTTTATTGAGAGCTGAAGTGTTATGATTTTTAAGATATTATAAATTCTAAGTTTAAATTGTTGAAGTGTTATAACTTTGAAAGTGTTATTGATTTGGCAATAGATAAATTTGAAGTGAAGAATGATATTGTTTTGATACTGTTTGAAATGGATATGATATTTTTGTTTGAAGTATATATTATTTTAAAATGACCACGGTGTTTTAATGACGTTAGGTTGTTAATAGAGTTTACTGCTACCTAGTAGATAGTTTAACGGATCCTTAGAGGATGGTTACCCCAAACATTCTTTGAGTTACTTGTATTTTAGTTGATATTTCACTTGAGTTGGATTTGTTGACATAAGAATGTTAATCTTGATTCGAGTGTTTTGTGTTTTGGTTTACGCTCGGGTCAGACTGAGTTTACCAGTATTTGAGACTCACCATTGGAGGTTGAGCTTCGTTTGGAGATCCATCTACATCTTTTCAGCTTATAGTTATTTAGTTGATTCCAGTGATGAATTCTAATCTTGTATTCGAGACTTATGTTGTATCTTATTTAACTCTATTATATATATAGTAGCTTCATGAACTACTATTCATTTGTTTTGCTTCATATTGTTATATTACACTGTGTATGTGATTTTGTGATTATTTTATTTATTATATATGCTGAGTTTTGCCAAATATAAATTAACTATATGATATTTTGAACAATTCAAGTCCGACATGCGTGGATGCGAATGGTTGAAAATATCAGGTTGTTATAGTTGGTATCAGAGCTTTGGTTTTGGGCAAAACTCAACATATAAAGTAAATTTAATTACGGAATCACTTTCGTTCGAGCTTGAATCTCTTCCTCCTTGATTTGGATCTCCTTTGAATTTCGGGACCCCCTCTTTTTGTTCTGGAATCCGTCTTTGTCTCCCTATTCATGTTTTCCTGATGCTGGAGCATACCATAGCTCCACCAAATGATTTGTAAAGGTGTGAAACTTCTTTACAATGGGCATTGATTCACCAGAGATTTCTATATCTTCGTTTTAGATGCTGCCATTTTTTCTATGCCCAAATTCTATCTCTTGCGATCAGATGCCGATTTGCCTCAGATGCGTCGATCTTATTCTTGAAGCAACGATTGACTCAGTTAAGGTCACCCATGAATTAATATATGGCTATCTGTCTTTCTCGATTTTAATTTAATCATCTTATCTTCCTTTCGAGTCTGTTTTGTGATCTGAGTTCTCTTCAATTAGGACTCCTCTAATTTTGAATCTAGTATGGTGTTTCATATAGTGAAATTGATTTTAATTTTTTTTGATTCTTGTATAAGACGGACTTTATATAAGTACAAGTTGATTTTCAAAACTGTGGACTTTAGAAGGCATTCGATTTGTAGAGATAAACCTTATATATATAATGGAATTTATATATGAATGATTTGATATATTCGAGATTATTGATTTTGGAAAGTACTTTATCTGAAAATGAAATCTTATATATAATGGAATTTATATAAGTGCGATATTTGAAGCTTCGATTTTGAAATGGTATTGTATATGGTATATTATATTTTGAAGTAAGAGGTATGGGGAAGTACCCTCCGTGAAGAAGTATAATATGATATGCTTCAACCCAGATGGACTTGGGGAATCTAGGAATGGATTCGATGGATAGACCCTAATGGACTTGGGTGAATTCAGAAATAGATTCGAACTGATACGGTTGTCCGTACTTAAACTCATGAGTTCCTTGATTTTTTTCAGGGTAAATGACTCTTTAGTTTACCTAATGGAGGTATTTTCGATCCTGGGGTCTGTTGTTTATGGTTTTCTGGGAAGGAAGTGCATCCATTGCGTAAATCATTGAATCAGTAGTGTACCACTACGGCAGGGGGCGATGGTCGCTTGTTTACCAACTGGCTATGATATTTTTCTAGAATCCGAAAGGTGGAAGGAACTTCTGGAAAGTTTTGTGTCCAGTGCGTAAATACTGGATCAGCAGTGGGCCACTGCTATCGTATTATCATTATTGTTTGACATTTGATTTTGAGTGGTGCTTCCCATACCCTTTTTAAGTATTTTTCACTGGGTGTTGAAATAGGTCTACTAAGTACTTGGAGATTTCTAGTCTTTTGTCTGATCAACATACGACCAGAGTTTACAAGAACGAGGATAAATCTGTTAAGATATCAAGTTATAAAATTATTTTGATGAAGTATTATATAAAAGATATTTTGGTCATTTTTCTTTCTAAATAATTTAAAATGTTTAAAATATCATTTATTATATACTACATGGTTTAATAGTAAATTACTAGTGTTGTAAATATTTTAAAAGTTATTTAAAACATATTTAAAGAAAATGATTATTGACTTATTAATAACGTTTGTAAAGTATCTTCAGATAAATTAATAAATTTATGAATTATATATTTAATGTTTTCAATAGCTTCTTTGTAAATATAAATAATGATGTAAATAATTGTTTACAAATAGTTTACATATATTTATAAATGTGTTATCTAAACATATAAATGGTATTTATAAATGAAGCAAGAAATTTTACAAATGAGTTTTGAAAAGTATTAAAAATAATTGATTTGCAAATGAAGCTTTCAAATGAATATTTCAAGTAAAATTTATATAAGTTTCTTTCATTGTATAATTTAAAGATATTATATAAATGGAAAGAAAAAATTGATTTGTGAAGTTTATTTATAGTAATATACTTGACAAATAAATTTAAATCTCTATTTTTGGAAGTATAGTTTGGAATATTTACCTGATTCCCAAGTACTAATATTAAATTTATTGGTTTATTTACTGTTTGAAATTTTGTATTAAACCAAATAAATGTTTTCCATGATTTAAATATTCATTTTAAACAAGTAAATTTATACTTTGATTAGAAATTTAGTGTAAGATTTGAAGTATACTATTAGTTTCAGTTCAATAATCTTGAGTTTATACTTATTTAAAAAAAAATAACGAGTCTAATAAATTATTTGATTTAAGGAACTTTATTTTAAAGCTTACTATAATATTTTGATATAAACTTCTAATGTTGATTTAAACTTTTGAAAAAGCTTTGCATAATGCTATGGGGATGTTTCAAATATATCTTATATTTTGCTAAGTGAATGGAAATCAATTTAAAAATAAAGGAAAATTTTACATGATTTGAATTGACAGTTTGAACTAACAAATTTGAAGTTGGATGACTATTTATTTATTTATTTAATAAAATGGATTAAATCAAATAATTGAATATTAATTTATTTAAATTGAAATTTATTTGGTTTAAATTAATTATATTACTTTGTTGTTCAATCTATATTTTTCTGGTTGTTTCTATACTCCTACCTTTTTTCTTTTCGAGGATGAAAAGTTTTGAGTGGGGGAGAGTATAACGACCCGTAAATTTTAATGGTTTTAATAACGTAATTAACTAGAATTTTGTGAAAATTTAAAATAGTTGAATTTCGAAATAAAAATTTGATATTTGAATTACGTCTATTTAAACATAGCAAATGGTAAATTTTCAATTAATAATATAGAAGTTTATTTTCTTGAGTAATTTATTTCAATTCAAATCGGTTAATATTTGATGATAATAAAATGTTATCCAAACTTGAATATGTTTATACAATAAATTTGTAAATCATCTTCTAAGTGAGGCGTCATATTTCGTTTCTCAAAATTTTGACTACTATTGCTCCGTTTATCTTATTTCTGGCAAATTAGCAGCATTTTCGGTACCGATTATCGACTTTTGATAGGATGATCGTGCCACTGATATTTGTATACTATTTTAATCGTCTCGTCGAGCTGATTTCTGTGGTATATTCAATTCTGTATTTTGAAGTCAGGTACATAGCAAAATCCATGAAAACGATTTTGTATTGGTACCCTTTTTAAAATCTTTTGGTTTCTTTGACCATTCATTTATGCGTCGAATTTATCAATAGCCACTGCCTTTTTATATACTTGAAAACTAGTTTGACGTTTGGCTATCTTAATCTTTTCATTTATTCTGGTTGTACATCTGATCTGTAAGTTGCTTTTGGAAGAAAAGGTGAACAGTTTACATTCTATTTTAAAAGCTACGCCACCTTCATTGTCCTTTCCTCTACGTTCCTTCCTCGTCTTCATTCTTTAAAAAAAAATGATGAAAGCAAAATCACGTGTAGACCGAGCCCAGGAAACCTCTCCACCATCCACAACCGCATCTCTCTCATACTCGAGCAACCCATCTCCGAAGTTTATCGCCACCCAACCGAGTTTCGCAACCATCTCCGCATCACCAACGAGCCGAACACCCCCCCATCAAGCCAGACCATGCAAACGTATTCACCACCACTTCCTAGCCTACTCTAGTTATATATTAGGTAATATAATTTTCTTGTTATATATTGATTTTAAATATTTAAAGTTGTTTTATATATGAAATTACTCTGTTAGTTTTACTGTATATGTTATATCAGACTATATATATAATTTGTAAATTTACATATAATTAATATGCAAGTTTATATATGTCTTGTTGTATTCTGTAATGTATATTTCGGTTGTTTAAAATGTTATTATACAAGTTGTTATCATATAGATGGATTTATAAGCTATGTGTTGTTATTATTAAGTACTGTATATTATATTATATTATATTATAAAAGTAATATATCTATATATTTGTTTATAAAAGTTTACATGGGTTGTTTTTCCATGCGTATATAGTTAGTACAGTTTTTTAAAAGAGATATTGATTTCCTATATAGATGTTTTTTTTATATATTAGTATATACTTATGTATTATTCTGTTAGTGTATAAATTATATTTTGTTGCTTATTTAAATTCCGCATGATGATTTTTTTAGCTTATAAAAATATATATTGTTTAAAATGTTCAAAGATTCTGGTTATATTGGATCTGTAGTATATATATGAAGTTGACATATATGGTTTTTATAATAAGTTGTACAAGCTATATTTGCAACCGTATATATATATATATATATATATATATATTGTTAGTGTGTGTATATATTTGGTTTTACTTGTCTGTTACAGTATACATATGTACTTTACCGTGTTATAAGTGTATATACTAGTAATATACAGGCTCTTTCCCTCCTTTAATTGTATTTTGTGTTGCTACAATATGTATGTATATATATATGTAGTATAAGTAATGTGAGATATGGGCATTGTGAATACAAACTTATATGGGTATATATACATATCTTAGTTTATATATGTTATTTATGTATATGTTTGACCGTATATATACCAGTTATATTAGTTATACTATTGATATATTGTGTTATAATTTGTGAGTCCTATATATCTTAAGCTATACAGGTTTAATTATTTTATGTAAACATATATAGTGTGTGTGTGTATATAGCCATACTTTACAATTTTAGTTTATGTGTTTAAGAAAACATGTGTTTCATATTTAATTCTCTGGTTCATTTTTCATGTTGTAATATCTAGTTTGAATGTAAATTTACGTTATATATATATATATATATATATATATGATAACTGTTATTATATAATATAAGGTATATGTTAGATTTATAGGTGTTGTTGATAATATATATATATATATATATATATATATATATACGTACATATGGTTATGTGTTTTGACAGGTGGAAATTAGCCACAATGGCCTCTTTAGCAAGTGGAATTAGTTTCTAGGACACACAACGAAAATAATTACTTTCAAGGACAAAACGTAAAATAATTAGTTTGTAGGGCCTAAAAACCTATGAAATAATGTTCTTGAAAGTAAATGGACTACCGACTTTGTCCTTGAAAGTAATTATTCTGCTAATTTTGGCCTTGAAAGTAACTTATTTAAATGTGTGTCCGAGAAACTAATTGGACTGCGAAGTTTGTCCTTCTTATAATTTTTTTTTTGTGAAGTGTATACAAAAGTATAATCTGTTTCTGATCCTATAAGTAGTCGTATATACACAAAATCTATATAAATTTTATTGTAGATTCTTTTATAGTTAGTATATTCATATCTATTGCTATGCTAGTACTTAAAGCATAAATATATATGTTTGGAAGAGTATATTATATTATAGAAACTATTATATTACATTGTTTATAAGTGAATGTTATATATTATATATAGGTTATATATTTTTTGGCGTGAGTTGAATTTTCCACCTATATATTGTATATAAGTATAATTTGTTGCTGGTTTGATTTAAAATGTATGTGTTAAATGTTTTTTAGCATAATATATATATATATATATGTAATGTTTATATGTTTTATCATCTATTTCTAAATTTTGGGTTTTAATTGTTTTGTGTATGTGATAACAAGAGATTATATATATAGTTTTCGAAATAAATTTGCATAGTGTTATATATGCAATTCAAAACTTTTTTTTTATATTAATTATAATATGCATACATTTTAATATAAAGTATATGTACTTGTATAAATCATAACCTGTTTGCAATGTTGGTTTTCATAATAAATATTGATTTTGAAATGTAATACAATGGTTTTATTTAGACAATTGGTTTAAATTTCATGTAGATATATATAGATTTTGATTTCAATATATATATATATATATATGTTTAAAATTTAAGATTGATATAAAATGTATATGTATCTTAAAAATTAAATATTTGGTTTAAGGAAAATTATTATATAATATATATTTTGTTCAGCCTTTAACGAGCAGATTCTAATTTATTTCATCATTCATCTATCTATCAGCTTGTCTATTGAATTCGTGCCAATTTACTTTGCTTTGCAATTCGTGCTTGGATTCATATAGCTCATTCCATTGTCGAATCATCTCTAGCCTCGAAAAGTGAGCAATCACTCACGATTAAAATTATTATATTTATTAAATTTGGTTTCATTTGAAACAACAATTGAAATATGATGCTGTTAGTTATTTACATTGCTATATATATGCTATCTGTTCACCTGTGACATCTGACACCATTAACTGTTATTTATATTGATGGTATATGCCTGTTATATCATTATCATATCTATTATCACTCTGCAAGTTCCCTGTTAGTATAGAATTCCCTATGGGTTGAAATGATACATACCCGAACGATCTATAGAATATGAGAAAATCGTTATGGGTTGAAATGATAAACCCAAGCGATTTTCATTTGAATTGAATTTGGGATTGCGGGTTGAAATGGTATATAACCGTATATAATTTAAATTGCAGATTGAAATGATAAATATCTGTATCACTTGACCATAGAATAGAAAATTATATATATACACCATTGGTCTATATATATATATATATTTGAAACCGATTTCTATGGTTTTTGAAAAGAAATATATGGTTTTATATAAGTAATGATTTTAGATATTATATAAATGTTATTTCACATATAGTTAAATTCTTGATTTTAAGCTATGTATAAATTTGTTAATATAAAATAAGTTTGATAATAAAGTTTGATTTAATTAAAATATAATATGGTCAAGTATTACTTAAATTATATTTTAATATAGAGTTTATAATGATTTTAATAAATCAATGTCGAGAAGATAGATTTGAAATGGTATTTAATTAAGAATTTTATTTAAATAAATCGATCTGAAATATTTGAAATTGAAGTTTTATTTAAATGTTATTTGAATAATTAAGTAAATATTTCAAAATAAATAATAGTAAAGTGAATTTGAGATATATATATATATATATATATATATATATATATATATATATATGGAACTATCAAAATCTAGTTTTACAATGTTGAATATTAAAGTTTTGAAATATATTGAAATTTAAATGGTTTATCTTGTGGTTCAATCCATATTCGAAATCATCATAATTTAAAATGGTTTATTGAGGAACTGAAGTGTTATGATTTTTAAGATATTATAAATTCTAATTTTAAATTGTCGAAGTGTTATTAATTTGAAAGTGTTATTGATTTGGCAATTGATAAATTTGAAGTGAAGAATGATATTGTTTTGATAAGGTTTGAAATTATGATATTTTGGTTTGAAGTATAAATTATTTTAAAATGACCACGGTGTTTTAATGACGTTTGGTTGTTAATAGAGTACACTACTACCTAGTAGATAGTTTAACGGATCCTTAGAGGATGGTTATCCCAAACATTCTTTGAGTTACTTGTATTTCAGTTGATATTTCACGTGAGTTGGATTTGTTGATACAAAATTTTTAATCCTAACTCGAGTGTTTTGTGTTTTGCTTTACGCTCGGGTTAGACTGAGTGTACCAGTATTCGAGACTCACCTTTGGAGTTGGAGCTTCGTTAGAGATCCATCTACATCTTTTCAGCTTGCAGTTATTTAGTTGACTCCAGTGATGTATTCTAATCTTGTATTCGAGACTTCGTTTGTATCTTATTTAACACTATTATATATAGTAGCTTCATGAACTACTATTCATTTGTTTCCGCTGCATAATGTTATATTACTCTGTGCCTGTGATTTTGTGATTATTTTATTTACTGTATATGTTGAGTTTTGCCAAATATAAATTAACAATCTGATATTTTAAACAATTCAAGTCCGGCATATGAGGATGCGAATGGTTGAAAATATCAGGTCGTTATAAATGTTGAAATCCTTTAACCGAAAAAAAGACTAGTGCATTGTAATTAATAAGTTCAGCGTAAGAAATTATTTTTAAATTAGATTCAAATGAACATTTGAATGAACTTTAAGCTTTGACTTGAAAAGAATAAAATGAATGTTTATCTCTAATCGGAATAACAAATGTTGAATTTAAAAAAAGAATTGAGTGAATGTTTTAATGAAAGAATAACATAAGTTGTTATTTGAAATGTATCTTGGAAAAGTTGATTTTCAATAAGATATAACATTTTCTTTGTAAATAGTGTATAAATTTTTTTGTATATGAAATTTTATTGTACATGTTTGAATTGGTATATATGAAAAGAAAACAGTGTTTTATAATTAGAATTCGTTTGAAATTATTAATGAAATGAACTGGATAGATTAATTGAAATATTTCAGTTAGAAGGTAACATGAATGAAATTGTAATGAATGAGCTAATATAGAAACTTGCATTTTTGTGTCAAAATGGAATGAAAGTTTTAATTAAAATAAATGCATGTTTTGAGATTTATAAAGTAAAAATTTCATTTTAGATATGTATAATTTTATAAAAGGAAGAAAAATTGAAGTATGGAGTAATATATATAAACATGCTTATCAGTATTCAAATTTTAGAATATATCAGAGGGTTCATGATTGTGCTAATATTGTGAAATCAATTATAAATTATCTTCTATTAACAATTGTACATTAATTACACATATGCACACATATTTTCATTTTACATATGGTTAAAACTTGTAAATTGGTTGCATTAATGTGACTGTTATGGTAACTAAAAAAATAAAGTAGAACATTTTTATAATGCATAGATAGATATATATTCATGAATTAATAAATTTGTTTTTAATAACATAAATAAATATATAGATTGACTGGTTCAATGGTTGATTACGTTAATGGAGGATGCACATATTAACATAAATGAATGTTTTAATAAAGAATTAAATGATATAAATATGTGTATGTTTGGGTTTATTGAAATGAATTAGTTGGAGTAAGTTTTAGAATTTGGTCCCTAAAAGTTTTTTCATTTGTTTCCATCTTCATTCCTGTAGCCTCATTTCATTTTTCAAATCACATCTTTTGTAGCTTCAATTTTTCAAACAAACTTCCATCTCATTTTTTCTCTCACTTCACCTTCCTCCTTCCTTTTACGTTTTTTTCTTCTTCAAATCTCCTTCTTCTCCTTTTTTTCAAAGATTCTTTTTTTATTCTTATTCTTCAAATCTTCTTCTCCTTTTTTCAAAGCTTCCTTTTATTTTTCAATTCTTTTTCTTCTTTAAAGTTTCTTCTTCTTTTCCAAAATTTCTTCTTCTTTCCAAATCTTTTTCTTCAAATTTAGATCTATACAAACTTTTTTGTCACTTCTAAAACTTAAAAAAAAAGATTAAGTTAGCAAGGAAATAAATCAAAAGGAAAAAATAGCAACGGATCCAAATCTGCTAGAAAAGAGAAGGTCAAAAGGTGAGTGTTTAAACGCATTCATGCAATACCAAAATTTCCATTGCAAGTTAAATAAAATTTATGATGTGATATATAAATTTTTGATTTTTGTTTGTTGATTTAAACTGACATTTGAATTGATATTGGATCTGAATTGACATTAAATTGAATTGACATTAAATTGAATTGACATTAAATTATATTGGAATTCATTTGCTAGTTAAAACCCTGACATTGATTACTTTGAACTGTTGTGATATATTGGTTGATTTTGATGTTGTTTGAAATGGATGCTAATTGATTGATACGTTGGATGTATGGTTGTTATTTATTTATTTTAATATGTCCCTTTTATCGCCTTGTATATTATTGACATCATTTAAATGACCACCTGAATCATTTTAAAAATTGGATAACTATGAAATTTAAATTATGGGTTGAAATGATATATACCCATACAATTTCTTGAATTTTGATTATTTATTGTAATTGAGTTATTTAAAGGGTTTAAGTTTTTAAATTTAAACTTCGGACTTATTTTAATTAAAGCGGTTAAACTTGGTATTTTGAATTATTTGAAATCTCTTAAATTATTATAGACTTGATAGGAGATGGAAAATCCCTTAACATCTTTGAAGCTACTGCACTCATATTTTACTTGATATTGATTTGACTTACATAGGAATTTTTTAGTTCCGACTCAAGTGTATTATTTTTCATTATGCTCGGGTCAGCCTGAGTATTTCAGTGTTTGAAGACGTTATTCCATGGAGATGAAGATTGGTGATCATATTTATTATTATTTTTCCTCTGCATTATTTGATATGTTGATTTATTATACTCTGATTAATGTTGTAAAAAAAGTGTAACAAATGTCTATTGTGAAATAGATTCATCAACTGTTTTATTTGATTATTACACTTTGTCATTTCGTTGCGAGATCCTGTTTATTGCTTTCCTTCTTTTCCCTTGCTTTCTCTACAACCCTATTAATAATCCACCCTTTTGAATGGTTTGAGTCAGACATGTGTGGTTTAATATCGACTTAAATTGTCCAAAAAGGTGGGTCGTCATACTACACCTTCATTTTCATGGTGTATCTGAGATATGATGACTGAAGAAATGGGCCTGGAAATAGAAAGATAAAGCCAGAAGCAAAGAGAGATATCGTTCTTTTCTCTAATGATGCATCTTCATCGAGTCTGATTTTGAGGTTTTTAAGTGGAAAGTACCCCACTTCCTCCACCATGGCGATTTCCAATTGAGCAATTTTGATGCTTTTTGAGGGGCTTCAGTTTTCTTATAGTAGTCGAAACCTATATCTGGTTGCTCTAGAAAGGTTGCAGTTGTTAGTAGTTGTTGGCAGGATCAAGATTGATGGATCATGTGCGAATCAAAGAGAGGAAGAGCGAGAGGCGTAGGATGAAAAGAAATACAATAGGAAAGGAATTTAGAATTGATGGATTTGTCTTCTTTTTCGCCGTGTAGATGTGAACGTATATAAGCGGAAAAATAAAAACATGGCTAAGGAAAACTAGGTACAACATTTTAATGCTTAATCCCCAAAAGAACAAATCTTTAAATGCAAGCAAACCCAAAGTCTCCACAAGGGCACAAAAATATAATGTCTAAAAGATTTGTAACATTTTTGGCGTGGATTAGATTTTGTTCAATTGTAAAATTTTCGCGGTACCTAGCCAGACAATATCCCGTTCGTGTACGAGCTGCGGTGGACAGAAATAAAAATACGGTCATGCATAATAATGCGAGACGATCATAAAACAATAATAAAATAGACAAGTACATGTTAACTTATTATGTGAAGTTCCAAAAGTACCGATGTTTGTCATAAAAAGCGTCAAACGAAAATTCAATTTTTTTCTAAATTAAAAATTATGGAAAAATTCTAAAATTTAAACTAAAAATATGTCATTAGAAATCAGGTCTAAATTTGAAATATAGATTTTATTCTAATTTAGATTCAAATTCGATTATTTAAATAAATTAAATATTCAAATTTGAAGCCTCAAAATACGGGCTGTTACAGTCTCCTCCCTCTTAAAAAGAGTTTCGTTCCCGAAATTTCATCACAAGAACCCTCAATATTATTCATAAGCCCGCATGATGTTCATAGATCATTCATATACTAATTCTGTTTTGATCACTACTTAAATACATAACTCCACTTCCAAACCAGTATCGCTTACCCGATTTACTAGTGCGGACCCTGATCAGGCTCCTTGATTAGGAACCTCTGCTATCCTTACATAGCTTTAGCTATGATAGAAAAGTTTTCTCTCATACCAAAAATCTTCATCAAGTGTTCGCTATCAACAATCGAGTAATAGTTTCTTATTGGGAACGATGTGAAACACCTCAAAGCCTTGTACTCGAATGTTAGATCAACTATATGGAAAAGAAATGATCTACATCCATTCCACATACTTGTTTTAATTGGTTGTTCCAATTCCAATTCTATTCCCATTAAAATACTTATGATAAACATTTCCATAAAACATAGCTTAAGTTCTGAAACTTATAAAATTCTTTATGATACCTTGAGGGTATACCCAACTATTAGATTCAGACCATTTTGAATTTATTCAAGAATTTAAAACACCCAGGTTTTATTCAAAATGCCTTTTTGAGCGATACTATATATTCTGGAGACCTAAGGTCAAATTCTTGGATATTTATTTCAAAATCTTTTGAAAAACTGTTACATATATTTTAATCCATAATATATATATATATATGTATATATATTTATAGCTCGAGTAACCCTAAAATTATACCAAGGAACTGGGTACTGCCAAACAATATTATATATTCCTTACTATAAGGATAATACTTAAGAGAAACGTTTACCATCCGAACATATCTCTTACCCATTTTTAGTTATTTTCAAGCCACTCGAACTAGTTAAGTTGAAACCAACATCCTGCTTTTCAAACTCATTTTGAAACAATATCATAAATATATTTTCAATGAAATATTTCAACAAAATATCCAATCCCAATTTGCTTTGGATTCGCTCGGATTCGAATTCGTTTCAACAGTATAATGACAAAGAGAATAATTTACTAATTGCATAATTCCGTTCTCTTAAGCAAACATCTGATCGTCACATGATAGAGACCTTCATTTTGACTGGTTATGGCTCACGTAACTCTAAAAGAGTCAACCGATATGGCTGTCCGAAGAAGCGATATCCCCTAGGCGCGACATCTACGGTGAAAGGTGCAACATCCATCCATAATGCCGAAACTGCGCCATACGACTTTTAGAAATGAGTGCATGGATATGAAATGGAATAGTAAGATGGTGAATCACTCTCCAGCGATGATAAATCAAAGGCTAGCCATGGTGATCCCATTTTACCATAAAGTTCACATGAAGAAAACGAAAGGTGGAAACCTTCCGAAACTTGAAATTGATTCAGATAGTTTTTTTGGGTACAAAACTATGCATTGATGGCTTAAAGTGGTAAAAGTCGTAGAACTCATAGAGGCCTTTGTTTTGATTGGTTATGGCTTCCGTAACTCCAAAGGAGTCAACCGTTATGGCTATCCGAAGAATCGATATCCTCTGGACGCAACATCTACGGTGCAAGGTGCAACATCCATCCATAATGCCAAAACTACGCCGTAGGACTATTAGAAATGAGTGCATTGATTTGAAACAGAATAGTATCATGGCGTATCATTCTCCAGAGCTGGTAAATCGAAGGCCAGCAACGGTGATCCCGTTTTACCATCAAGTTCATGTGAAGAAAACGAAGGGTGAAAAAAACTTCTGAGACTTGAAAGTGATTCGGATTGTGTTTTTTGGGTATGAAATGATGCATTGATGGCTTAAAGCTATCAAAGCCGCAGAACTCACAAAGACCTTAGTTTTGACTGGTTATGGCTCCCGTAACTCCAAAAGACCCAACCGTTATGGTTGTCCAAAGAATTGGTATCCCCTTGGCGCAACATCACTGTGCAAGGTGCAACATCCGTCCATAATGCCGAACTGCGCAGTACGACTTTTAGAAATGAGTACATGGATTTGAAATGGAATTGTAACATAGTGCATCACTCTCCAACGATGGTGAATCAAAGGCCAGCCACGGTGATCACGTTTTACCATAAAATTCACGTGAAGAAAACGAAGGGTAAAAAAAACTTCTGAGACCTGAAAATGATTCAGATAATGTTTTTCTTAGGTATGGAACTTTGTATTGACTGCCTAAAGCCGTCAAAGCCGTAGAACTCACAGAGACCTTCATTTTGAGTGGTTATGGCTCAAGTAAATCCAGAAGAGACAACCGTTATGGCTATCCGAAGAATCGATATCCCCTAGGCGCAACATCTACGGTGAAAGGTGCAGCATCCATGCGGAATGATGAAACTGCGCCGTACGACTTTTAGAAATGAATGCATGGATTTGAAACAGAATAGTGCCATGTGCATCACTCTCCAGCGATGGTAAATCGAAGGTTAGCCATGGTGATCCAGTTTTGCCATAAAATTCACATGAAGAAAACGAAGCTTAAAAAACCTTCCGAGGCCTGAAAGTGATTCGGATAGAGTTTTTTTGGGTATGAAACTATTCGTTGACAGCTTAAAGCCGTCAAAGCCGTAGAACTCACAAAGATCTTCATTTTGACTGGTTGTGGCTTTCGTAACTCCAAAAGAGTCAACCATTATGGTCGTCAGAAGAATCGGTATTCCCTTGGCGCAACATCTACGGTGTAAGGTGCAACATCCGTCCATAATACTTAAATTTCACCGTACGACTTTTAGAAATGGGTGCATGAATTTGAAACGAAATAGTACCATGGTGATCGCTCTCCAGCAATGGTAAATGGAAGGCCATAGTGATCCCGTTTAACCATAAAATTCACGTAAAGAAAACGATGGATAAAAAAACTTCCGAGACCTGAAAGTGATCTGGATAGTGTTTTTTTGCATGAAACTATGCATTGACAGCTTAAAGTTGTAAAAGCCGTAGAACTCACAAAGAACTTCGTTTTGACTAGTTATGGCTCCTCTAACTCCAAAAGAGCCAACCATTATGGCTGTCCGAAGAATCGATATGCCCTAGGAGCAACATCTACGGTGCAAGGTGCAACCTCCATCTGCAATGCCGAAAATGTGTCGTATGACTTTTAGAAATGAGTGCATTGATTTGAAACGAAATAGTACCATGGTGCATCACTCTCCAATGACTGTAAATCGAAGGCCAGCCACGGTGATCCCGTTTTACCATAAGTTCATGTGAAGAAAACGAAGGGTGAAAAAAACTTACGGGACCTGAAAGTGATTCGGATTGTGTTTTTTTGGGTATGAAACTATGCATTGATGGCTTAAAGCTGTCAAAGCCGCAGAACTCACAAACACCTTAGTTTTGACTGGTTATGGCTCCCGTAATGCCAAAACCGTTATGGCTGTCCAAAGAATCGGTATACCCTTGGCGCAACATCTATGTGCAAGGTGCAACATCCATCCATATTGCCGAAACTGCGCCGTACGACTTTTAGAAATGAGTTCATGGATTTGAAATGGAATAGTACCATAGTGCATCACTCTACAGGGATGGTAAATCTAAGGCCAACCACGGTGATCCCGTTTACCATAAAGTTCACGTGAAGAAAACGATGAGTAAAAAAACTTTAGAGACCTGAAAGTGATTCGGATAGTGTTTTTTTGGGTATGAAACTACGCATTGATGGCTTAAAGCTTTCAAAGTCATAGGACTCATAGAGATCTTTGTTTTGACTTATTATGGCTCCGGTAACTCCAAAAGAGTCACCGTTATGACTGTCCGAAGGATCGGTATTCTCAGGGCGCAACATCTACGGTGCAAGGTGCAACATCCGTCCGTAATGCCGAAACTGCACCGTACGACTCTTTGAAATTAGTGCATGGATTTGAAATAGAATAGTGCCACGGCGCATCACTTTCCAGTGATGGTAAATCGAAGGCCAGCCATGGTGATCCCGTTTTACCATAAAGTTCACATGAAGAAAACGAAGGGTAAGAAAAAACTTCCTAAACCTAAAAGTGATTCAAATAGTGTTTTTTGGGTACGAAACTATGCATTGACGGCTCAAAGCCGTCAAAGTCATAGAACTCACAAGATCATTGTTTTGACTGGTTATGGCTTCTGTAACTCCAAAAGATTCAACCGTTAGGGCTGTCCATAGAATGATATCCCATGGGCTCAACATCTACGGTGAAAGGTGCAACATCCATTTGTAATGCCGAAACTACTTCATATGACATTTAAGAATGAGTGCATGGATACGAAATGGAATAGTAAGATGTTGCATCACTTTCCAGCGATAATAAATTAAAGGCCAGCCACGGTGATGCCTTTTTACCATAAAGTTCAAGTGAAGAGAACGATGGATAAAAAAAATCTTCCGAGACCTAAAAGTGATTCGGATAGTGTTTTTTTGTGTATTAAACTATGCATTGACGGCTTAAAGCTGTCAAATCCGTTCAACTCACAGAGACCTCCGTTTTGAGTGGTTATGAATCCCTTTACTCCAAAAGAGACAACCGTTATGGCTATCCGAAGAATCGATATCCACTAGACGTACATCTATAGTGAAAGGTGCAACATCCGTACGGAATGCAGAAACTGCGCCGTACGACTTTTGGAAATGAGTGCATGGATTTGAAACGGAATAGTGCCATGGTGCATCACTCTCCAGCGATGGTAAATCAAAGGCCAGCCGTGGTGATTCAGTTTTACCCTAAAATTCACGTGAGGAAAACGAAGGGTAGATAAACTTCTGAGACCTGAAAGTGATTTGGATAGTATTTTTTCGGGTATAAAACTATGCATTGACATGGCTTAAAGCCATCAAAGCCGTAGAACTCACAAAGACCTTCATTTTGACTAGTTATGGCTCTCATAACTCTAAAAGAGTCAACCATTATGGCTGTCCAAAGAACCGATATCCCTTAGGCGTAACATTTATGGTGCAAGGTGCAACATCCATCCATAATGCTGAAACTGCGCCGTAGGACTTTTAGTAATAAGTGCAGTGATTTGAAACAGAATGGTACCATGGCACATCACTCTCCAGCGATGGTAAATCATAGGCCAGCCACGGTGATCCCGTTTTACCATAAAGTTCACGTGAAGAAAACGAAGGGTAAAAAAACTTCCGAGACCTGAAAGTGATTTGGATTGTTTTTTTTTTTGGGTATGAAACTATGCATTGATGTCTTAAAGCTATCAAAGCCGCAGAACTCACAAAGACCTTAGTTTTGACTGGTTATGGCTCTCGTAACGCCAAAAGAGTCAACCGTTATGGTTATCCGAAGAATCGGTATCCCTTGGCACAACATCTACGGTGCAAGGTGCAACATCCTCCATAATGCCAAAACTGCACCGTACGACTTTTAGAAATGAGTGCATGGATTTGAAATGGAATAATACTATGGTGCATCACTCTCCAGTGAAGGTAAATCGAAGGGCAGCCATAGTGATGCCGTTTTACCATAAAATTCACATGAAGAAAACTACGGGTACGAAAAAACTTCCGAGACCTGAAAAGGATTCGAATAGTGTTTTTATAGGTATGAAACTATGCATTGACGTATTAAACCATCAAAGCCATAGAACTCATAGAGACATTCGTTTTTAGTGGTTATGGCTCCCGTAACTCCAAAAAAACAACCATTATAGCTGTCTAAAGAATCGATATCGTTTAGGAGCAACATCTGTCGGTAATGATGAAACTGCGTCGTACGACTTTTAGGAATGAGTGTATGGATTTGAATCGGAATAGTACCATGGTGCATCACTCTCCAACGATGGTAAATCAAAGGCCAGCCACGGTGATCCCGTTTTGTCATAAATTCACATGAAGAAAACGAAGAGTAAAAAAAAACTTCCGAGACCCGAAAATCATTCGGATAGTGTTTTTTAGGTATGAAACAATGCGTTGACGGACTAAAGCTCTCAAAGCCATAGAACTCATATAGACCTTCGTTTGAGTGGTTACGGCTTCCGTAACTCTAAAGAGACAACCGTTATAGCTGTTCGAAGAATCCATATCCCTTGGGTGCATCATCTACGATGAAAGGTGCAACATCCATACGTAATGCCGAAACTGCGCCGTACGACTTTTAAAAATGAGTACATGGATTTGAAACGAAATAGTACCATGGTGCATCACTCTCCAGCGATGGTAAATCGAAGGCAAGCTATGGTGATCCATTTTACCATAAAATTCACGTGAATAAAACGAAGGGTAAAAAAAAATTCAAGACCTGAAAGTGATTCGGATAGTGTTTTTTTGGGTATGAAACTATGCATTCACGGCTTAAAGTGGTCAAAGCCGTAAAACTCACAAAGACCTTCGTTTTGACTAGTTATGGCTTCCGTAATTCTAAAAGAGTCAATCGTTATGGCTCGTAACAACCCATAATTTTGTAAATATTTTTAATTAAGTTTTTATTTGAAAACTTTAATTTTTAAATTATTTAAGATTGAATTTCTGGAATTTTCCAACGTAAGTTAGGAATTTGATTGTAATTTATTTTCCAAATACAATAAAATAAACATTTCTGAAAAAATATTTTGGTCAACTCTGGTCAATTTTTGAATTCCCATTTAAAATTTTAAATTGAATTTTTAAATTTTAAACTTTTTCTTTGAAGCAGAATATATTTATGGTATCCATTCTGCTTTTCGTTTCGTTAAATTTTGATTTATACTTTTAAAATTGGATAAAATACAGCGTTTTACACGCAATAAATTTCTGTTTTTTTATTTTTTTATTTTTCCTATCCATCTCTTTGTTTTATTTCTCTATTTATCTGTCTAGAATTTTATTGCCTTTTTGGAATTTATTTGTTTATATCTTTTAATAAATGGCTGGAGAAAATCAAGGGGACACACGTTACATTGTTTAAATTCTTACCTTTTTATTTCCTAATATCTTTATTAATTTTCTAGCCATTTCCTCTAGCCATGAATTTCTCTACTCATAGTCGTGCATATCCAGTTGAAATTCACATACAAAATTTATTTCCCATCTCTCTTTTCATTTCCATTTAAGACTAAAACATATATACATTTCTTTCTCCTTAACTTATGCATTTTTCGTTTCCTAGCATTCACTCTTTTACTTGCCATCCAAACCATCTTTTAGCCGTGTATTTCCTTTTTCCATTCACATACAAGAATATTTCATTTTCATCTCAATATCTTCATTTTTCATTTGCGTTTGAGAATAAAATATATACAAGATTCTTTTCCTTTAATACAAAGGGTGACTTTTCCTTTTCTTACCATTCAAGACTCCACTCCTTAGCCGTGTAACGCCCCACTCCGAGACCCACTCTAGTAAAGAGTATTACGGAGTAATACCGTCTACTAGAACGGAGAATAGAGTATAATGGAAGCGATCATATGTAATCAAGCTATAACTAACTACTGAATACGTCGAATAGGTGGTTTTCTTTTCTCAAGTGGTTCGACATATCCAATAGATATTTATAACGAAACTACAATGGCTAAAAAATAGATTCAGAACAAACATAATAACAACGATAATATATCCATCACAGAACAGTCACAGAGCATAAGTACATCATATCGTCAATACAAGTCCAAATGTAAAGAAAGTGGATACAAACCCACCGCTCACACATATGAGTCAAAAATATATACATAAGAGACTGAATAATCAGAGTATCAAAATAGTGGACAAATGTAAAGAGCTATCTATCAGCATAGCAGATAATGTCCAAGCGGAAGCACAGAAGCTAAGTCCAGAGACCTAACCTGAAACAACTTGGTCTGACCCGAGCGAAAACACTCGGGTCAGGCTAGCTAAACAATCAGTAATAACTAAGATATATAAGAATGCAGTACATAAATAAATAGTACTTCTCCGAAGAGGAGAGTATTATGGACCACATGAATAAAATGATGATCCCCAATCATCTATAAACAGTAAAAATCTCCAAAAAGAATATCAACACCAAAGTGTTGAATAAATAAAATCACCTCATATCATCGGCGTAGCTAAAGCTATATAAAGTTGCCCATAGGCAATAATCCCAAGAGTGACCAGAGTCTGTAATCAATGCCCAAGCAAAGATCGATGCTCCAAAGAGCAATAGGGACATACTGAAAAGTCAATGAAATCGAATACTGAAAAGTAGTGTCCAGAGACACTGTGAATCCAAAAGGTAATCGTACTTACCTCGTATGGTTCCATAGAACCAACACCGAAGGGCGATACTCGAATGGATATAAAACTCATCAGCTAATACAAGTATAGTACGTGCACCGACCAGAGTCGTTATTTCCAAGTACTGTAGAGTTGTGATCGATCACTTGCACAGATGCGGAACACGCGAGACAGCGAGATCCGTCCCAGAAGGATAAAGGCCCAGAGGCACATGCCGAAAAACTGCTCCATAGAGCAGGTGTCCAGAGACGGTTTCCCAGAGGATTGGTGACCCAGAGGTCTAGTATTGGCCGCCCAGAGGCTAATATGTCACAAACTTCTTGGAGAGGAACCCGTAAAGTGTTAACAATGAGTCCCATACCCCACGTTGGCACTAAACAGTTTACTAACCAATAGTAAGCTCACACTCCAAACAGTAAAAAGTCCACCTCGTATCATCGGTAAACAAGACCCAAAGGTCAAAACGATCAATCGAATAGGTCGGGGATTAACCGGAAAGAAAATACACACGGTTCCGTAGGCCGGAGATTTCCTAACCGTTTAAGCACCTTTCCACTTCGGTCGACGTGCTAAAAAGTGAGTGTGAGATTTTTATTATAGAAAATAATGGTGCGAAACAGATTTATAATTGATTTTGAAATCACTTTAAAACGGCTTTTGAAAACCCTCCTATTATGGAGTAAATAGTTTAATAATTAAAAATAAAATTATATAATAATTTCGAAAGCCATTTAGGAGTGAAAAATCCTTTTAAAATAGTTCATAAACCTCGTTTACGAAATCTAGTGCCAAATCTCAGAGAAATTGATAAATCAGAAAATCACTGAAAACCAATATTCGTGTTGGAAAATATTCCGAATGGTTGTGAACCAAAATTCGACAATTCCTGATTAGTAATTGAAGCCCAAAGGTTCATTGCAGAAACAATCAATTTGAAGCGGTTGCACCAAAATGGTGCAACCCGGACTCGGTTACACCAAAATGGTGCAACCGGTGGGTCGGAACCCGGCTGCACCCAATGGGTGCAGCCCATTACATAGAAGCCGGCTGCACCGCATGGTGCAGCCCATTTCTGTGAACCAGGCTGCACCATGCGGTGCAGCTAGTTCGGTCAAGCCCCAGCCCGCATGGGCTGGGGAGAACCAGCAAGCCCCAGCCCGCATGGGCTGGGGAGAGGAGGCAAGCCCCCAGCCCGCATGGGCTGGGGGGTGGGGACGGCAAGCACCCAGCCCGCATGGGCTGGGGGGTGGGGACGCAAGCCCCCAGTCCGCATGGGCTGGGGAGTGGGGAAGCGGGCTTCAGCCCGCGTCTGCCACCGCGTCGCATGGGCCATGCGCCCGCGCGCTGGAAGTTCGTGCCAGCCCACTAAGGGCTGGCCTGCTAACGGCTAGCCCAACCGGGCTAGCCTGCTGCGCCCGAGCAGCAGCCTGGGTGCAACCCAGGCCTGCCCTGGTGTACTCAGACCACTGTTTCAGCCTGTTTTCTGGCTGAAGCATTCCAGCCAGCTGAAAATGCTGTTTTTGGTGATTTTGGGGTGTTTTTTTTCAATTTTTTGGCATCAAATTTCACCAATATCAATCACTAACTACCATATAATGATTACTACACTATATTAAAGGGAACAAAGGGCCAAAGCTTAGCATTACCTTAGGAAGCAATATCACAAGCACCTTATGTGCACACCCAAAATGAAAGCAAAGATGATCAAAGAGCTATGATTCACATGTTACATAATAAAACATGTATTATTAATGATTACTGAAATCAAAAGAGGATTAAACACATATTAGAAGAGGTTTTTAGCAATATACCTCTCTAGAAAGCAACAAAGACCACTATAGCATCAACCCAAGTTAGCAAAAGATGATTAGGAGGCTATAAGATCAAAAAAACACATAAAACATGTGTTACCAAATAAATTTCAGAAATTAGAAAAGATATAGAAATGGATTTGAGGTGGGTATTTGCATTACCTTTGCATAAAATGACTTGCATAAGCTAAAACTAGAAGGAGATGAAGATAGAGGCCATTTTTGTTAAGAAAGCTTTAGGAATTGATTAGGGTTTTGATTTGGGATGAATGAATGAGGTTAGGAGAGTTTGAGATAATTTATAGAGGAGGTTTAGGGTGGGTTATTGGGCTAAGTTTAGTAACCCAATAAGAAGAGAGTTATGTACATGTTTCCAAAAATTAGTCTAAGTGTTCATATATGTTTATAAAACTCATTTTTCTTATCCAAACCCGTTTTAAAATCTCTCCTAAAATATTTAACTTAAAAAATAACATTTTATCCTCATTTTAAAATCCTATATTTCCCATTTTATTAAAATAGTCTTTTTCAAATAAATTTTGTTATTCCAAATCCTTTTATGCTTCATTAAAATAAATAAAAATCCTAACTTTTATTTATTAATTGGTAATGCAAATCCCGGGTTGTTACAGACTCCCCCTTAAGAAAATTGCATCCCCGCAATTTCTTAAGATAGATGTCGTCTATAACGTCAAATCCACAAAAGAAGTGATAGAGAAAAAATAGAGAATTCTTACCCGTAGAAGAAGATGGGAGAAAGCCAGGATAAGAGCGCTCGATAGATTCTCTGGTCTCCCAAGTGCAGTCCTTAGGATTCGGTGACCATTGAATCTTCACGAGTGGAACCTCTTTGTTGCGAAGGCGTCTAACCTCCGAATCAAGCTCACGAAGAGGTTTCTGCTCCAAAGATAAATCAGGTAAGATCTCTAAATTAGGCACGACATGCGGCTCAATGATAGAGTTAGGATCGCGGACACACATGCGAAGTTGGGAAACATGGAACACGTCGTATATTCCAGAGAGGTGAGCAGGTAGAGCCACACGATAAGCAACGGGACCGATGCGTTCCGTAATAGGAAATGGTCTAACATAGCGAGGAGCCAACTTCCCTGTAGAGCTGAAACGCATAACCCCCTTCATGGGAGAAACCCGAATAAAGACAGAATCGCCAATGGAGAACTCAAGAGGCTTCCTACGGTTGTCCGCATAGGATTTCTGGCGGTCCTGTGCCTCTCTCATTCTCTAACGGATAAGAACAATCTTTTCGGAAGATTCCCGAACTGAATCTGGACCAAGAATAAGCTTCTCGCTAGATTCTAACCAACAAGCAGGAGAGCGACATGGCCTTCCGTAGAGAGCATCGAAAGGTGCCATGCCGATTCTAGACTGAAAACTGTTGTTGTAGGAGAACTCTACAAGCGGTAAGTGATCCTCCTAACTACCTTCGAAATCCAGAATACAACAGCGCAAAAGATCCTCTAAAACACGATTCACCCTCTCCGTCTGACCGTCGGTCTGAGGATGATAAGCAGTCGAGAGCTTCAGATTTGAGCCCAAAGCTGACTGTAGGCACTTCCAGAAGTGACTAGTAAAGATAGTGTCTCGATCACAGATGATAGAGCTAGGTATGCCATGAAGTCGAACGACTTCCTTCACATAGATCTTGGCCAACTGAGATGCAGTCCGAGTGGACTAAATCGGAATGAAATAAGCCGATTTGGTCAAGCGATCAACAATAACCCAGATAGAAGTATGGCCTGACCTCGATCGAGGCAGACCGTCAATGAAATCCATGGCTATCTGATCCCATTTCCATAATGGAATCTCTAGAGGCTGAAGAAGACCAGATGGACGCTGATGCTCGGCTTTGATCTGTTGACAAGTCATGCAACGGCTTACATAACTTGCAACATCACTTTTCATGCCCTCCCAATAAAATAGGCAACACATGTCGGCATACATCTTACTCGACCCAGGATGAATAGTGTATCTAGTGCGATGACACTCGTCCAGAATGTCACGCCTGAGTAATAAATCAGATGGTACAACAATACGGTTCCTCCTACGAAGACACCGATGAAAATCAAGAGAATAATCCAGCAATGTCTCATCACTGGATCCCGACTTGAGAAGGCGAATAAGATGCAATAAGTCTAGATCCTGCCGCTGAGCATGGGCAATGCGATCCAATAAGATAGGACGAGCTTCCAAGCTGAATAATATGAATGGAGCATCAGAAGATGGAGCTCGATCTCTAATATCACATAAAGATAGAGTCTCAAGAACATTCCACTCGGCAATCATCATAGAAACAACTGCCGAGTGTTTGCGACTGAGCGCATCTGCAAGACGATTCCCCTTTCCAGGGGTATACTGAATATCTAAATCATATGAGGTGAGAAACTCAAGCCATCGTTGCTGCCTCATGTTGAGATCTCTCTGGCTGAAAAGATACTTCAGAGACTTATGAACGGTGTAAAGAGTGAAGCGTTCGCCTAATAGAAAGTGACGCCACGTCTTCAAGGCAAAGACGATAGCTGCCAACTGAAGATCATGAGTCGGATAGCGAACCTCATTCGGACGTAGCTGCCTAGAAGCATAAGCAACTACCCGATCCTTCTGCATAAGCACAACACCGAGCCGCTACCACAAGCATCGGTGTAAACAACAAGATCATGGTTACTCTCTGGAACCACTAGAATTGGAGCACGAGTGAGAAGTTCCTTCAGTCGCTGAAAGGAAGCCTCATACTTATCTGACCAAATAAAGCGAACACCCTTACGAGTCAACGTCGTAAGGGGTGCAACTCGAGAGAAATCCTTGATAAACCGACGGTAATAACCCGCCAGACCAAGGAAGCTGCGAATATCATGAACGTTCTCGGGCTGCTTCCAATTCTGAATAGCTTCGATCTTGGCAGGATCGACAGAAATACCCTCAGATGATACAATATGGCCCAAAAACTTGACCTTGCTCTCCCGAAAATGGCACTTGGAGAGCTTGGCATTAAGATGATGCTGATGAAGAGTATCCAAGACGATCCGCAAATGATGAGCATGCTCTGCCTCGATCTAGAATAAATAAGAATATTGTCGATGAAAACCAGAACGAATCTATCGATGTATTCCCGGAGCACTCGATTCATAAGATCGACGAAGAAAGCCGGTGCGTTCGTCGAGCCGAATGGCATGACCAACCACTCAAAAGAACCATAACGAGTGCGGAAAGCGGAAAGAGGAACGCTATCTTCCGCAACTCGGAGCTGATGAAATCCGGTGGCAAGGTCGAGCTGGGAAAAGACCTTCGCACTGCTCAAATCATCAAACATATCGTCTATCCGTGGAAATGGATAACGATTTCTGATGGTGAACTCATTAAGCTTGTGGTAGTCAAGGCAAAGCCTAAGAGAGCCATCGGGCTTCTTAACGAAGACCATAGCAGCATCCCATGGCGAAGAACTTGACCGAATGAACTGCTTAGCCTCAAGCTCAACTAACTGCTTCCTAAGTTCCTCATTCTCCTTAATAGACATTCTCGTAGGAGGACGCCCAACTGGGCCGGAGCCTGGCATGAGATCGATGCGGAACTCAATGGCCCGCTTTGGCGACAGGCCTGATACTGGCTCGAATATATCGGGGAAATCCCGAACAACTAGAATACGAGATATGTCCACATCCTCATTTCGTGAATTAAGAGCAAATAAAGTAATATCAGAAATCTCAACATCCTGAAGAGCAATAGCTAATGGAACGGACGAGTCAGGATGACGAAGAAATAATATCCGCTCCGAACAAAGGATTTTGGCATCGTACTGAGCGAGCCAATCCATGCCAAGAATCATGTCAAAGCCCAAATACTCCATAACGTGCAGATTCGCATGGAAAGAAAATCCACAAAGATCAATATCTATATCCTCACAAAGCAGGCTAAGGGTCGTGGATCCACCAATGGGATTCACAATCCTTAGTGAAGAAACAAACAAGTAACATCCAAAGATAAAGTATCAACTAGTTCCTTTGATACGAATGAGTGAGAGGCACCCGTATCAAAGAGAACTCTACAAGATCTACCATGAAATAAAATAGAACCTTCGAGAACGGAAGGAGGCATACCTCGAGGCTGAGCTGAAGATGTAGGAGCCTTGGCAGCATTAAGCTTGCCAGATCTAGGAGGTGCTGTAGGACAAGTGGAGATCTTGTGTCCCTCCTTCTTGCAGAAGGTGCAATAAAGAGGTTTGGGACACTCTCGAATAAAGTGATCTGGAGAACTGCAGTTGAAGCATTTCTTCGGGGGACGTGTCCCACTAGGCTGAGCAGGAGTCTGGGACTGAGGACGAGTCTGAGGCTGAGTCTGAAAAGTAGAACTGCCAGTCTTCTTCTTCTTCTTTTTCCAAGGCTTGGTCTTCTGAAATGTACCCCGCTTCTGATTGGGGTTTTTAGAACCCTCACCATCCCCATCGCTATCTCTCTCACGCTCCACCGCTTCAAGGTGAAGCGCTGCGTCAACTAGCTCATCAAAAGGGAGCTTAAGCTGGAGCATATGCCGTTTCTTCAAATATTTCTTCAGGCCTTCTACAAACATGAGATTCTTGTTATAAGGAGAGCTAATGAACTCGAGGCCATACTTGGACAGGGCCTCGAAAGAAGATGAATAGTCAGCAACAGAGGTCTTCCCTTGCTTAAGGTCAATAAAGCGGCGTGCAAGGGCTATCTTCTCGGACTCGGGGACAAACTTGAGCAAGAATCGTTCTCGGAACTGATCCCAAGTTAGAGTGGCCTCCTCGGTCTCAGAAATAAGGAGCTCGTACCAATCCAAGGCACGGCCCTCAAGATGGCTAGAAGCAACAAGAACTCTGTCATGGTCAGGAAGGGTCATGCGAGTGAAATTACACTCGCAAACTCTGATCCAAGCCTGAAACTCAAGAACAGTCTCGGAGCCATTGAACGGCTTCCCTCCAAGATGAATAAAGTCGCTGCAGAGGCGCGCAAAAGCAGACTTGCGCGGTGCATCAAAAACTGGTGCAGGAGACTGAGAGTGCGATTGAGAGTTACGAACCAGCTCCATGATCTGGTCCGTGGTCATGTATACGCCCTCTGGGTGAGGGTTGTTGGACTGTCCAGCATCAGCAGAACGGAGGTTCCTACCTCTCCCAACCATACTGAAAGATAAGATAAGATACGAGTTAAGCATGATTCAAAGATAGATAATACAAATGGAATACTACGGAATATAAATGTATTCCTAAACATATTCCTAACTTATATATCCAATGTCATGAGGAAAGGGCATTGTAATATTTGAATCATACTAGGATGTATTGTACTAAGTGTTACCGTTCTTTGTTTATTATACTTAGTTCTGAACCAAGCTCTGATACCAAACTATAACGCCCCACTCCGAGACCCACTCTAATAAAGAGTATTACGGAGTAATACCGTCTACTAGAACGGAGAATAGGTTATAATAGAAACGACCATACGTAATCAAGCTATAACTAACTACTGAATACGTCGAATAGGTGGTTTTCTTTTCTCAATTGGTTCGACATATCCAATAGATATTTATAACGAAACTACAATGGCTAAAAAATTGACTCAGAACAAACATAATAACAACGATAATATATCCATCACAGAACAGTCACAGAGCATAAGTACGTCATATCGTCAATACAAATCCAAATGTAAAGAAATTGGATACAAACCCACCGCTCACACATGTGAGTCAAAAATATATACATAAGAGACTGAATAATTAGAGTATAAAAATAGTGGACAAATGTAAAGAGCTATCTATCAGCATAGCAGATAAT
This sequence comes from Allium cepa, assembly GCA_030765085.1. Taxonomy (NCBI): domain Eukaryota; kingdom Viridiplantae; phylum Streptophyta; class Magnoliopsida; order Asparagales; family Amaryllidaceae; genus Allium; species Allium cepa. Next base: position 82,571,131 of record CM060931.1, on the reverse strand, counting down.
GTCCAAGCGGAAGCACAGAAGCTAAGTCCAGAGACCTAACCTGAAACAACTCGGTCTGACCCGAGCGAAAACACTCGGATCAGGCTAGCTAAACAATCAGTAATAACTAAGATATATAAGAATGCAGTACATAAATAAAACAGTACTTCTCCGAAGAGGAGAGTATTATGGACCACATGAATAAAATGACGATCCCTAATCATCTATAAACAGTAAAAATCTCCAAAAAGAACATCAACACCAAAGTGTTGAATAAATAAAATCACCTCATATCATCGGCGTAGCTAAAGCTATATAAAGTTGCCCATAGGCAATAATCCCAAGAGTGACCAGAGTCTGTAATCAATGCCCAAGCAAAGATCGATGCTCCAAAGAGCAATGAGGACATACTGAAAAGTCAATGAAATCGAATACTGAAAAGTAGTGTCCAGAGACACTGTGAATCCACAAGGTAATCGCACTTACCTCATATGGTTCCATAGAACCAACACCGAAGGGCGGTACTCGAATGGACATAAAAATCCTCAGATAATACAAGTATAGCACGTGCACCGACCAGAGTCGTTATTGCCAAGTACTGTAGAGTTGTGATCGATCACTCGCACAGATGCGGAACGCAAGAGACGGCGAGATCCTTCCCAGAAGGATAAAGGCCCAGAGGCACATGCCGAAAAACTGCTCCACAGAGCAGGTGTCCAGAGACGGTTGCCCAGAGGCGTGGTCACCCAGAGGTCCGGTACTAGCCGCCCAGAGGCTAATGTGTCACAAACTTCTTGGAGAGGAACCCGTAAACTGTTAACAATGAGTCCCATACCCCACGTTCGCACTAAACGGTTTACTAACCAATAGCAAGGTCACCCTCCAAACAATAAAAAGTCCACCTCGTATCATCGGTAAACAAGACCCAAAGGTCAAACCGATCAATCGAATAGGTCGGGGATTAACCGGAAAGAAAATACACACGGTTCCATAGGTCGGAGATTTCCTAATCGTTTAAGCACCTTTCCACTTCGCTCGACGTGCTAAAAAGTGAGTGTGAGATTTTTATTATAGAAAATAATGGTGCGAAACGGATTTATAATTGATTTTGAAATCACTTTAAAACGGCTTTTGAAAACCCTCCTATTATGGAGTAAATAGTTTAATAATTAAAAATAACATTATATAATAATTTCGAAAGCCATTTAGGAGTGAAAAATCCTTTTAAAATAGTTCATAAAACTTGTGTACGAAATCTAGTGCCAAATCTTAGAGAAATCGATAAATCAGAAAATCACTGAAAACCAATATTCGTGTTGGAAATATTCTGAATGGTTGTGAACCAAAATTCGACAATTCCTGATTAGCAATTGAAGCCCAAAGGTTCGTTGCAGAAACAATCAATTTGAAGCGGTTGCACCAAAATGGTGCAACATGGACTTGGTTGCACCAAAATGGTGCAACCGGTGGGTCGGAACCCGGCTGCACCCAATGGGTGCAGCCCATTACATAGAAGCCCGCTGCACCGCATGGTGCAGCCCATTTCTATGAACCAGGCTGCACCATGTGGTGCAGCTTGTTCGGTCAAGCCCCAGCCCGAATGGACTGGGGAGAGGAGGCAATCCCCCAGCTCGCATGGGCTGGGAAGGAACGGCAATCCCCCAGCCCGCATGGGCTGGGGAGTGGGGACGGCAAGCCCCCAGCCCGCATGGGCTGGGGAGTGGGGACGGCAAGCCCCCAGCCCGCATGGGCTGGGGAGTGGGGACGCAAGACCCCAGCCCGCATGGGCTGGGGAGTGGGGACGCAAGCCCCCAGCCCGCATGGGCTGGGGAGTGGGGACGGCAAGCCCCCAGCCCGCATGGGCTGGGGAGTGGGGACGCAAGACCCCAGCCCGCATGGGCTGGGGAGTGGGGACGCGGGCTTCGGCCCGCGTCTGCCACCGCGTCGCGCGGGCCATGCGCCCGCACGCTGGAAGTTCGCGCCAGCCCACTAAGGGCTGGCCTGCTACCGGCTAGCCCAACCGGGCTAGCCTGCTGCGCCTGAGCAGCAGCCTGGGTGCAACCCAGGCCTGCCTTGATGCATTCAGACCACTGTTTCAGCCTGTTTTCAGGCTGAAGCATTCCAGCCAGCTGAAAATGCTGTTTTTGGTGATTTTGGGGTGTTTTTTTCAAGTTTTTGGCATCAAATTTCACCAATATCAATCACTAACTACCATATAATGATTACTACACTATATTAAATGGAACAAAGGGCCAAAGCTTAGCATTACCTTAGAAAGCAATATCACAAGCACCTTATGTGCACACCCTAAATGAAAGCAAAGATGATCAAAGAGCTATGATTCACATGTTACATAATAAAACATGCGTTGATAAATGATTACCGAAATCAAAAGAGGATTAAACACATATTAGAATAGTTTTTTAGCAATATACCTCTCTAGAAAGCAACAAAGATCACTATAGCATCAACCCAAGTTAGCAAAAGATGATTAGGAGGCTATAAGATCAAAAAAACACATAAAACATGTGTTACCAAATAAATTTCAGAAATTAGAAAAGATATAGAAACAGATTTGAGGTGGGTATTTGCATTACCTATGCATAGAACGACTTGCATAAGCTAAAACTAGAAGGAGATGAAGATAGAGGCCATTTTTGTTAAGAAATCTTTAGGAATTGATTAGGGTTTTGATTAGGGATGAATGAATGAGGTTAGGAGAGTTTGAGATAATGTATAGAGGAGGTTTAGGGTGGGTTATTGGGCTAAGTTTAGTAACCCAATAAGAAGAGAGTTATTTACATGTTTCCAAAAATTAGTCTAAGTGTTCATATATGTTTATAAAACTCATTTTTCTTATCCAAACCCGTTTTAAAATCTCTCCTAAAATATTTAACTTAAAAAAATAACATTTTATCCTCATTTTAAAATCTTATATTTCCCATTTAATTAAAATAGCCTTTTTCAAATAAATTTTGTTATTCCAAATCCTTTTATGCTTCATTAAAATAAATGAAAATCCTAACTTTTATTTATTAATTGGTAATGCAAATCTCGGGTTGTTACAAGCCGTTTCTTCTTTTTCCTTATATAGCGTGAATTACTCTTATCAAATCACGTTCAAAGTTTTTTCCCATTCACTCCTTTCTCATTTTATTTCTAGAAAATAATATGCAAGATCCATGGCTTCCTCTTCTTCTTCTTTCTATTCATTTTTTTTCATTTCTCTTTGTTTTCTCCATGCGTTGCTCGGCCTCTACCATGCCTTAGCCGACCACTACACCATCTCCACCACCACCAAGACCACCTCCACAACCTCATCACCTCCACACAGGCATAGGCCGAACCACATGTGCATGTGAACCTTTCCAAAACTTTTGCCTTTTAGCCTTACATTGATTTGTAAACTTCCACCTCTTCTTATTTCCATTGCCTAACCCCTTTGGCCAAGCCTAACACACCTCTAACCATCATGACCAAGCAACACAAGATGATGGTTGAACCCATATATGGTGTAGCCAAGCCATTGATTGATTAAAGCCAGTTATGCCACTTTGATTCGTTTATTTTTCCATTGTTTTAACCTCTATTATTTTGTATTGAGTCATATTCTTATGTATGTAATATTTGTTTGCATACAAGATTTGAATCTGACTCTTCATCTACTCAAGTTTGCATTGTGCTTTGTCGTGCTTTTTCATGCTTTGTGGAGTTTGGTTTTTTATTCTGAATTTGTCAATTCTAGCTTTTAAAAGGTGAGCTATCACTCTAGACTTACGTACTTATATTATTGTGAAATGATGACAAGTGAATTATAGAAATTAATATGCTATATTCATACTTTCTTGTGATATGTTTATATGATATTAAATGCTATTTATATACCTATTACATCATCTGATATGATATTGTATGCTATACTGTTATTTTATTTCCTGTTTATCACACTGCAAGTTCCCTATCACTATGGGTTGAAATGATACATACCCGAACGGACTATAGAATAAGGAAAAATCATTATGGGCTGGAATGATAGGTTCGAGTGATTTTTATTGTATTTATTTTATTTGGGATTGCGGGTTTGAAATGATAGAACTTGGATTTCTCTTTTTAAATTATGGATTGAAATTATACATATCCATATCACTTGACCTAGGTTGGAAAATATTATACAGGCCCATGGTTAATATTTTTTCAAAAGTTATATTTTTCTAAAAAAGAGAAGTTATTAAGTATTTTGAATATACGAAATTTTAGCTTAAAGATTTGATTTAAGGATTTAAATTATAAAGAGATTTGGATTTCTATAAGCTAGAATTCTATGAATCTATTGTTGGTTTTAAGTTGAATTTAAAGATTTAATTTATGATAAATATCTTAATAATTAAGTTTGATTTAATTTGGAATCTTAAATCTAACCTAGTAATGTGAACAAAGGTTATTTCCTGAAATGGACATGTTTGTGTAATAAATAATATACTTTGAATTGATAAAATGAAATACAATTTTAATTGGGCATTTTAACTTGTTAATGAATATTATTTGACATTGAATTTAAATGGTTTAAATGAAGGCCGTTTTAAGTGTTAGGATTTTTCTAATATAATGATTTTCAAAATAATAACATTTACAAAGTGTTGTGATTTTATGTAGCGTGACTTTCGAATGATAACATTTCTAAATTGCTATGATTTCAAAGTATTATGATTCCAAAGTATTTTGTTTGGAGTTGTTATAACTTTGGAAGCACTATGGTTTGGAAATGAAATTATTTGAAATTGTATTTAGTTAAGAATTGTCTTAAATATATTAATTTGAACTCATTGAAATTGAAGATTTAAGAATATGACTTTATAAAGTGGTTTGGTTTAAGATGATTTAAAGGAATATTTCAAGTTTAATAAATTGAAGGAATATTCAATGATTTGGAAATTTGGGTTTATTTAAATGATATTTTGATTTGGTTTTGGAATGAAATAATATAGTATTTAGTTTGAAATGGATATGATATTTTGGTTTTAAAGTACAAATGATTTTGAAATAAATATCCATGGGTTATAATAACATTGAGTTGTTAAAGAGACCGGGATCGGAAGTTGTCATACTCTCTGCCAACTTCGAAAACCAATTTAACAACCGTGTACGCGGTGGAGATTCCAAAGTAAAGTAGGATGGTGGCGACGTCCATTTAGGTATGAACGTGGACCCGACTCCCTTGAGTTGGCATAAGGTGGCTAAAACAGAAGCAATCAACAGACTAATGAGGTCGCTCTTCTGATCGGACACACTCCTTCGATACTATATTCTGACTTAGAGATTTATTTGATGGCCACTTTTGGTTCTTTTGATTTGGGAGTGTGGCTCGAGGTGGGCGGTAGTAGCTGCTACGTGTTACCACCGGCCCGGAAGTGTAATTGGTATATCTACCCTGGCATTGCCTAGTTGTGCCGTGTCACCTACCCAATCGCTCCTTGTATGTGTTTGGTTTTCTCTCATAGCCCGTGGAGTATCCTCTAGTAGCCTCCCGATCAGGAGGTATTATGATACTGGATGGACTACTGTGACTATTACGTGTTAAGGTGGAAAATGTAAAGCCTTAATGCTATTTAAAAGTAAGTTTATTTTACTATAGACATTATTATAATAGCGAAATATTACTACATAGTAAATAGTTTAACGGATCCTTAGAGGATGGGCGGTCCCAAGCATCCTTTAAGTTACTTGTACCTTATATTACCGTTCACATGAGTTGGTTTACACTGTATAAGTATGTATGTCCTGACTCGAGTGTTTTGTGTTTTGCTTTACACTCAGGTTAGACTGAGTGATACAGCATTCGAGACTCACTTCTGGAGTTGGAACTTCACTTGAATATCCAGCTATTTATTTCACTTTCAGTTATTCAGTTGAGTCCAGTGATGTATTCTGACTTGTACTTGATATCATATTGAGACCTCTATTGTATCTTGTCACTTCTATTGTAGCTTGTTAACTCTGATGAATATATATATAGTAGCTTCATGAACTACAATTTCTTTTCTTCCGCTGCATTATATTACTCCGTGTTTGTGATCTGTGATTTATTTATTTGATGTATATTCTAAGATTTTCCAAAATTATTTTACAATTCGGTATTTTGAGCAATTCAAATCTGGCATGTTTGGATGCGAATGGTTGAAAATATTGGGTCGTTACATTTGGTATCAAAGCTTTGGCTCTAGGAAAAACTTAGCATGTATGGTAAATTTATTTACAGAATCACTTTCATTCAAGCTTGAATCTCTTTCTCTTTGACTCTATTTCCTTTGAATTTCGGAACTTTCCCTCGGTTTCGAAACATTCTTTTTCGTCACTATTTATATTCTTCTGAATTCTGGAGCATCTTATAGCTCCACTGAATGACTTGTAAAGGGGTAAAATTCCTTTACAATAGGCATTTATTTACTGGAGATTTATATATATCCTCGGTTTAGATGCTAGTTTCTCTTGTTGTCCTGAATTCTACCTCTTGCGATCGAATGTAGATTTGCCTCAGAATTCCACCTCGGTCTGATTCATGAAGTCACGGTTGACCAAGTTAAGGTTGCCCACGTTTATATAAGCTTATCCATTTCCTTATTCTTTAGTTTAATCATCTTGTATTTTGTTTCGAACTTATCTTCAAATCAGAATTTTCTTTGATTTGAGTTAATCGATTTTGAACCCCTATTCTAGCTTTGTGAAGCTATAATTAAAATGTTTTATATATTATGTTGTTTGAGTTGTTGATGATGATTTGGGTTTTCGATCGATTCGTCCGATCAACGCTATCGATAGGATCCCCAAAACACTTGAACAGAGCAAACAGACACAATACAGTTTCCAAATTTAGTATATGAAATAAATTTTGTATAATTATATTGTACATGTATGTAAGTAAAAATTTTTGATTTTTGATAGTTAATTGAATTGGATGTTGAAAAATAATATTTGACTCTAGATACATCTTGTAGACTATTGGCTTCGGTTTCATATATAAATAATTGAACTATAAAACATGGCTATAAATTAATTTGGAAATTTAAATGAATTTAAAACAAGAAACTGATAATTTAAGTTCCGATGGTTTCAAACTTTGTGTTTAGAATTTTAAAGGATGTATTATTTAAAGTATTTCAAGTAGAAATTGTTTCAAAGAATTTTAATTTTTAAATCGGTGCTCTTTTCTTTGTCGCTAGAAAATAATTTCGATGATGACTGCAGTATCATCGACATTCATTTTCGAGTTTCGAAGTGAAGAGACCATTTTGTAGTTTTGCTACGGTCTTGCTTTGGAGAATTAAATTGATTTAGATTTCTAAACTATGATTTGATTTACAATAAAGGTGTTATAAGATTTAAATTTGATTTGATATATATTATGTATATTTATTTATCTCTAATTGTTTGAAGTTAATCGAAAATTCAATTCGTTATCTTAAAGGAAAATTTCAATTATAAAAGGAAATCAAATTATGAACAAATATGTAAGCTTGGATAATTGAATTAAGAAAATTTTATTTGTATAATATTCTATTGCATTCCAATGTAACTTACCAAAATTATTTAAAAGTTAACTATGTAATTGGATAATATACAATATAAAAGGACTTTATAAATAAAATTGGAGTTGTCATAATAAATGTAAATATACTTAATATATGTGATTGGATATATTAAGTGGAATAATATTTTGGAATAAAGAAAAACTTAAATTTATTGAATAAATTATGAGTATAATAATTGATTTTTTCCAAATTCATGATTGTATAAATTGATAATTGGATGGTAAGATAATGAAATTAGAAATGGTTAGAATTTATTTCACTTAAGTGAAATCAGTGGATTAAAATCAATTATGGAATATTAATTTGTTTAAATTGAAATGTTAATAGAGATAAAATAGAATAATCAGTTTATTGAATAAGTAAATGAGACAAATTAAATAAAATTTTGTTCTGAAAGAAATCTTTTGTATCAAATAGTAATAAGTCAAAACTAAATCAACTTAATGAAAGACATTGAATTAAAATCAAATATCGAATATTAATTTATTTAAATTGAAATTTATATGGTTTAAAATTAATTGTTTTATTTTTTTTTCAAATCTATTTTCTTTCTGGTTGTTTCTATTTTCCCACCTCATTCCGTTTCGGGGACGAAAATTTTTGAGTTGGGGGGAGTGTAACAACCTATAATTTTGTAAATATTTTTAATTAAGTTTTTTATTTGAAAACTTTAAATTTTAAATTATTTAAGATTGAATTTCTGGAATTTTCCAATGTAAGTTTGGAATTTGTTTGTAATTTATTTTCCAAATACAATAAAATAAACATTTCTAAAAAAATTTATATTTTGGTCAACACTGGTCAAATTTTGAATTTCAGTTTAAAATTTTAAATTTTAATCTTTTTCTCTGAAGCAGAATATATTTATGATATCCGTTCTGCTTTTCGTTTCGTTAAATTCTGATTTATACTTTTAAAATTGAATAAAATACAGCGCTTTACACGCAATAAATTTCTATATTTTTATTTTTTTATTTTTCCTATCCATCTCTTTGTTTTATTTCTCTATTCATTTGTTTAGAATTTTATTGTGTTTATTGGAATTTACTTGTTTATATCTTTTTATAAATGGCTGGAGAAAATCAAGGGGACACACATTACATTGTTTAAATTCTTACCTTTTTATTTCCTAACCTCTTTATTAATTTTCTAGCCGTTTCCTCCTCATTCCTAGCCATGAATTTCTCTACTCATAGCCGTGCATATCCAGTTGAAATTCACGTACAAAATTTATTTCCCATCTCTCATTTTCATCTGCATTTAAGAATAAAATATATATACATTTCTTTCTTCTTAACTTATGTCTTTTTCGTTTCTTAGCATTCACTCTTTTACTTGCCATCCAAACCATCTTTTAGCCATGTATTTTCTTTTTCCATTCATGTACAAGAATATTTCATTTCCATCTCAATATCCTCATTTTTCATTTGCGTTTGAGAATAAAATATATACAAGATTCTTTTCCTTTAATACAAAGGGTGACTTTTCCTTTTCTTATCACTCAAGACTCCACTCCTTACCCGTTTCTTCTTTTTCCTTATGTATCCGTGAATTACTATTATCTAATCATGTACAAGATTATTTCCCATTCACTCCTTTCTCATTTTATTTCTAGAAAATAATATGCAAGATCCATAGCTTCCTCTTCTTCTTTTTTCTATTCTTTTTTTTTCCTTTTCTCTTTGTTTTCTCCATATCCTTCTTGGCCTCTACCATGCCTTAGCCGACCACTACACCATCTCCACCACCACCAAGACCACCTCCACAACCTCGTCGCCTCCATACAGGCATATGCCGAACCATATGTGCATGTGAACCCTTCCAAAACTTTTTCCTTTTAGCCTTACATTGATTTGTAAACTTCAACCTCTACTTATTTCCATTGCCTAGACCCTTTGGCCGATCCTAGCACACCTCTAACCATCCTGACCAAGCAACACAAAATGATGGTTGAACCCATATGTGGTGTAGCCAAGCCATTGATTGATTAAGGAAAGTTATGCTACTTTGATTCGTTTATTTTTCCATTATTTTAACCTTTATTCTTTTGTATTGAATCATATTCTCATGTATGTAATATTTTTTTGCATATCAGATTTGGATCTGACTCTTTATCCACTCAATTTTGCATTGTGCTTTGTCATGCTTTGCGGGGTTTGGGTATTTATTCTGAATTTGTCAATTCTAGCTTAAAAGGTGAGTTATCACTCTAGACTAACGTACTTATATTATTGTGAAATGATGACAAGTGAGTTGTAGAAATTAATATGCTATGTTCATACCTGCCTGTGATATGTTTATATGATATTAAATGTTGTTTATATACCTGTTACATCATCTGATATGATATTGTATGCTATACTGTTATTTTATTTCCTGTTTATCACACTGCAAGTTCTCTATCACTATGGGTTGAAATGATACATAACCGAACAGACTGTAGAATAAGGAAAAATCATTACGAGCTGGAATGATAGGCTCTAATGATTTTTATTAGTATTTATTTACTTGCGATTGCATATTTGAAATGATGGAACCCGGATTTTTCTTTTTAAATTGCGGATTGAAATGATACATATCGGTATCACTTGACTTAGGTTAGAAAATATTATACAGTCCCATGGTTAATTTTTTTTTAAAGTAATATTTTTTTGAAAAAAAAGTTATTAAGTATTTTGAATATATGAAATTTTAGCTTAAAGATTTGATTTAATGATTTAAATTATAAATCTATTGTTGGTTTTAAGTTGAATTTAAAGATTTAATTTATGATAAATATCTTAATAATTAAGTTTAATTTAATTTGGAATCTTAAATCTAACCTAGTAATGTGAATAATGTTTATTTCTTGAAATGGACACGTTTGTATAATAAATGATATAATTTGAATTGATAAAATGAAATACAGTTTTAATTGAGCATTTTGTATTCAAATTTATTTAACTTGGAATCATAGTTAATCGATGTCTATGAATAGATTTATAAAGAGAATTGGATTGTTATATTAACAATAAGAAAATACCTGATTTATGGTTATGTTTTGTAAAAATGAATGATTATGATTTAAATGGAAAAAAGGAACATAAAGATGACCTAGCTTGATAATTGGAAATTTAGTTTTCAAATGAAAGTTAAGTAATTTAGTGATAGAGATATTTTATTTATGGCATGGATATTTTAAAATAAAGTGTAAAGTTATTTGTTAAAAATAAAAGTTAAGGAAAATAGGGTAATTTTGACTCATTAATGAATTATAGTTTAATTTAGATATTTATTGATAAAATTTTATTTTATTAAATCATAAGTTGAATGATATCCAAATAAATATTTTTGAAGCGGAAAATATGATTTTATAAGTTAAAATGGTTAAAATTGAAGTTTTAATGTTTCTGAAATTTTGTACTAAATCTAGAATTAGTATTGGTAGCATTTCAGAAGTGCTATAGTTTTAAGACGACATTTGTTAAGTGCTATCATTTCTGGAAATAAACTAAGTTCTTCAATAATAAAGAGCTATTACAGCACTTTGTAAGTGCTATTGTTGCCAAAGTAAACTGTTTCGAAATAGTAGCTAAATACCTACCATAGCACTTTATAAGTGCTGCTGTTTTGAATTTGACAATGTTTTGAAATATTACTATATCTACCGTAACACTTTATAAATGCTGTTGCAGCTGAAATGTACAATGTCTATGCAAAGTTTATAATAGAATGAATAAACTTAGAAATGTTACTACTTTAAAATAAATATTATTTGACATTGAATTTAAATGGTTTAAATGAAGGTCGTTTTAAGTGTTAGGATTTTTCTAAGTATTACGATTTTCAAAATAATAACATTTCCAAAGTGTTGTGATTTTATGTAGTATGACTTCCAAATGATAACATTTCTAAATTGCCATGATTTCAAAGTATTATGATTCCAAAGTATTTTGGTTGGAGTTGTTATAACTTTGGAAGCACTATGGTTTTGGAAATGAAATTATTTGAAATTGTATTTAATTAAGAATTTTCTTAAATATATTAATTTGAACTTATTGAAATTGAAGATTTAAGAATATGACTTTATAAAGTGGTTTGGTTTAATAAATTGAAGGAACATTAATGATTTGGAAATTTGGGTTTATTTAAATGATATGTTGATTTGGTTTTGGAATGAAATAATATAGCATTTACTTTGAAATAGATACAATATTTTGGTTTTAAAGTATAAATGATTTTGTAATAAATATCCATGGGTTATAATAACGTTGGGTTGTTAAAGAGACCGGGATAGAAAGTTGTCATACTCTTTGCTAACTCCGAAAACCACTTTAACAACCGTGTACGCGGTGAAGATTCCAAAATGAAGTAGGATGGTGGCGACATCCTTTGAGGTATGAACGTGGACCTGACTCCCGTGAGTTGGCATAAGGTGGCTAAAACATGAGCATTCGACGGGCTAATGAGGTCGCTCCTCTGATCAGACACACTCCTTCGATACTATATTCTGACTTGGAGATTTATTTGGTGGCCACTTTTGATTCTTTTGATTTGAGGGTGTAGCTCGAGGTGGACGGTAGTAGCTGCTACATGTTACACCGGCCCGGAAGTGTAATTGGTATATCAACCCTGGCATTGCCTAGTTGTGTCATGTCACCTACCCTATCGTGCCTTGTACGAGTTTGGTTTTCTCCCGTAGCCCATGGAGTATCCTCTAGTAGCCTCCCGATTAGGAGGTATTATGATACTGGATGGACTGCTGGGACTATTACGTGTTAAGGTGGAAAATATAAAGCCTTAACGCTATTTAAAAGTAAGTTTATTTTACTATAGACATTGTTATAATAGCAAAATATTACTACATAGTAAATAGTTTAACGGATACTTAGAGGATGGGCGGTCCCAAGCATCCTTTAAGTTACTTGTACCTTATATTACAGTTCACATGAGTTGGTTTACACTATATAAGTATGTATGTCCTGACTCGAGTGTTTTATGTTTCGCTTTATGCTTGGGTCAGACTGAGTGATACAACATTCAAGACTCACCTCTGGAGTTGGAGCTTCACTTGGATATCCAGCTATCTATTTCACTTTCAGTTATTAAGTTGAGTCCAGTGATGTATTTGGATTTGTACTTGATATCATATTGAGACCTCTGTTATATCTTGTCACTTCTGTAGCTTGTTAACTCTGATGAATATATATATATATATAATAGCTTCATGAACTACTATTTCTTTTTTTCCGCTGCACTATATTACTCTGTGTATGTGATCTGTGATTTATTTATTTACTTTATATTTTGTGATTTGCCAAAATTATTTTACAATTTGGTATTTTGAGCAATTCAAATCCGGCATGTTTGGATGCGAATGGTTGAAAATATCGGGTCGTTACATGGCTGTCCGAAGAATCGATATCCCTTAGGCGCAACATCTACGGTGCAAGGTGCAACATCTATTCATAATGCCGAAACTGCATTGTTCTACTTTTAGAAATGATTTCATGGATTTCAAGTGTACCATGGTGCACCACTACCCAGCGATGGTAAATCGAAGGCCAGTCACAATAATCCTATTTTACCATAAAATTCACTGAACAAAACGAAGGGTAAAAAAAATTCCGACGCCAGAAAGTGATTTGAATAGTGTTTTATTGGGTAAGAAACTATATATTGATGGCTTAAAGCAGAAAAAGCCATAGAACCCGCTGTGCTTCATTTTTCCTGATTTTGGCTACCGTACCTCTAAAAGAGTCAACCGTTATGGCTGTCCGAAGAATAGATATCTCCTGGGTGCAACATCTACGGTGTAAGGTGCAACATCCGTCCGTAATGCCGAAATTGCACCATAGGACTTTTAGAAATGAGTGCATGGATTTGAAATGGAATAGTACCATGGTTCATCACTCTCCAACGATGGTAAATCAAAGGTCGGCAATATTGATCCCGTTTTAACAAAAAATTCACGTGAAGAAAACGAAGGGTAAAAAAACTTTCGAGTCCTGAAAGTGAATCAGATAGCTTTTTTGGGTATGAAACTATGCATTGGCGGCTTAAAGTAGTTAAAGCCGTAGAACTCACAAAGTCCTTCATTTTGGCTGGTTATGGCTCCCGTAATTCTGAAAGAGTCAACCGTTATGGCTATTCGGAGAATCAGTATTCCCTTGGCGCAGCATCTACGGTGCAAGGTGCAACATCCATCCATAATGCCTAAAATGTGCCGTACAACTTTTAGAAATGAATGCACGGATTTGAAATGGAATAGTACCATGGTGCATCACTCTCCAGCGATGGTAATTCGAAGGACAACCATGGTGATCCCGTTTTACCATAAAATTAACGTGAAGAAAACGATGGGTAAAAAAAACTTTCGAGGCCTGAAAGTGATTCGGATAGTGGTTTTTGGGGTATGAAACTATGCATTGACAGCTTAAAGCTGTAAAAGCTATAAAACTCACAAAGACCTTGGTTTTTGCTGGTTATGGATCCCGTAACTCCAAAAGAGTTTACCGTTATGGCTGTCCGAAGAATTGATATCCCTTTGGGCGCAACATCTACGGTGCAACATCTGTCCTCTATGCCGAAAATGCGCCATACAACTTTTAGAAATGAGTGCATGGATTTGAAACAGAATAGTACCACAGTGCATCATTCTCCAATGATGCTAAATCGAAGGCCAGTCATGGTGATCCCGTTTTACCGTAAAGTTCACGTAAAGAAAACGAAGGATAAAAAAAATTCCGAGACCTGAAAGTGATTCGGATTGTGTTTTTTTGGGTATGAAACTATGCATTGATGGCTTAAATCTGTCAAAGCCGTAGATATCAGAAAGATCTTCGTTTTGACTAGTTATGGCTCTCATAACTCCAAAAGAGTCTACCGTTATGTCTGTTCGAAGAATCGATATCCTTTGGGCGCAACATCTACGTTGTAAAGTGCAACATCCGTCCATAATGCTGAAACCACGCCGTAAAATTTTTAGAAACGAGTGCATGGATTTGAAACGGAATAGTACCATGGTGCATCACTCTTCAGTGATGGAAAATCGAAGGCCAACCACGGTGATCCCGTTTTACCATAATGTTCACGTGAAGAAAATGATGGGTGAAAAAAAACTTCCGAGACCAGAAAGTGATTCGGATAGTGTTTTTTTTGGGTATGAAACTATGCATTGATGTCTTTAAGCTTTCAAAGTCATAGAACTTAGGCATTCGTTTTGACTTATTATGGCCCCTGAAACTCATAAAATGTCAACAGTTATGGTTGCCCGAAGGATCGGTATTCTTAGGGAGCAACATCTATGGTGCAAGGGGCAACATCCGTCCGTAGTGCCGAAACTGCGCTGTACGGCTTTTAGAAATGAGCACATGGATTTGAAATGGAATAGTACCATGGTGCATAACTCTCCAACAATGGTAAGTCGAAGGCCAACCACGGTGATCCCGTTTTACCATAAAGTTCTCTTGAAGAAAACGAAGGATAAAAAAACTGCCGAGACCTAAAAGTGATTCAGATAGTGTTTTTTCGGGTATGAAACTATGCATTGATGACTAAAAGCCGTCAAAGCTGTAGAACTCGCAGAGACCTTCATTTTGGCTAGTTATGGCTCCCGTAACTCCAAAAGAGTCAACCGTTATGGCTGTATGAAGAATCGATATCCCCAGAGCGCAACATCTACGGTGCAAGGTGCAACATCCATCTGTAATGCCAAAACTGCGTCATACTACTTTTAGAAATGAGTGCATGGATTTAAAACGGAATAGTACCATGGTGCATCACTCTCCAGCGATGGTAAATCGAAGGCCAGCCACAGTGATCCTGTTTTACCATAAAATTCACGTGAAGAAAACGAACAGTAAAAAAACTTCCAAGACCTGAAAGTGATTCAGATAGTGTCTTTTGGGCATGAAACTATGCATTGACGGCTTAAAGCGGTCAAAGCTGTAGAATTCACAAAGACCTTCATTTCAACTCGCTAGGGCTCCGGTAACTCCAAAAGAGTCAACCGTTATGGCTGTCCGAAGAATCGATATCTTGTAGGCACAACATCAACGGTGCAAGGTGCAACATCCATCCATGATGCCGAAACTGCACCGTACGACTTTTAAAAATGAGTGCGTGGATTTGAAACAGAATAGTACCATGGTGCATCCCTCTCCAGCGATGGTAAATCGAAGGCCATCCACGGTGATCCCTTTTTAACATAAATTTCGCGTGAAGAAAACGAAGGGTAAAAAATCTTCTGAGACCTAAAAGTAATCCAGATAGTGTTTTTTTGCATATGAATCTATGCATTGACAGCTTAATGCTATCAAAGTCACAGAACTTTAAAAGACCTTCGTTTGGACTGGTTATGGCTTCCATAACTCCAAAAGAGTCAACCGTTATGGCTCTCCGAAGAATCGATATGCCCTGGGCGCAACATCTATGGTGCAAGGTGCAACATCCGTCCGTATTGCTGAAACTGCGCCGTACGACTTTTAGAATTGAGTGCATGGATTTGAAACGGAATAGAACCATGGTGCATCACTCTCCAGTGATGGTAAATCGAAGGCCAGCCACGGTGATCCATTTTTACCACAAAATACACGTGAAGAAAACGAACAGTAAAAAAAATTCTAATACCTGAAAGTAATTCAGATAGTGTTTTTTTGGGTATGAAACTATGCATTGACGGCTTAGAGTGGATAAAGTTGTAGAATTTAAAGTGACCTTCATTTTAACGGGTTATGACTCACATATCTTCAAAAGAGTCAACCGTTATGGCTGTCCGAAGAATCGATATCTTTTAGGCGCAACATCAACGGTGCAAGTTGCAACATCCATCCGTAATGCTGAAACAACGCCTTATGACTTTTAAAAATGAGTGCATGGATTTGAAACGGAATAGTACCATGGTGCATCACTCTCCAGCGATGGTAAATCAAAGGCCTGCCACGGTGATCCGTTTTACCATAAAGTTCACGTGAAGAAAATGAAGGGTAAAAAAACTTCCAAGACCATAAAGTAATTCAGATAGTGATTTTTTGCATATGAAACTATGCATTGACGGCTTAAATGGGTCAAAGCCATAGAACTCACAGAGACCTTCGTTTTGAATGGTTATGGCTCCCGTAACTCCAAAAGAGTCAACCGTTATAGCGGTCCGAAGAATCGATATCCCCTGAGCGCAACATCTACGGTGCAAGTTGCAAGATCCATCCATAATGCCAAAACTATGCCGTACGACTTTTAGAAATGAGTACATTGATTGGAAACAGAATAGTACCATGGTGCATCACTCTCCAGCGATGGTAAATCGAAGGCCATCCACGGTGATCCCGTTTTACAATAAAGTTCACACGAGGAAAACGAAGGGTTAAAAAAACTTTCGAGACCTGAAAGTGATTTGGATAGTGTTTTAGGGTATGAAGCTATGCATTGACGGCTTAAAGAGATCAACGTCATACAACTCATAGAGACCGTCATTTTGCCTGGTTATGGTTTCCGTAATTCCAAAAGAGTCAACAGTTATGGCTGTCCGAAGAATCGATATCCCCTGGGAGCAATAACTACAGTGCAAGGTGCAACATCCATCCATTATGCGGAAACTACGCAATACGACTTTTGCAAATGAGTGCTTGGATTTGAAACAGAACAGTACCATTTTTCATCACTTTCCAGCGATGGTAAATCAAAGGCCAGCCACGGTGATCCCTTTTTACCATAACGTTCATGTGAAGAAAACGAAGGGTACAAAAAACTTCCGAGACCTGAAAGTGATTCAGATAGTGTTTTTTGGGTATGAAACTATGCACTGTCGGTTTAAAGCCGCCAAAGCTGTAGAATGCATAGCGTCCTTCGTTTTGACTGGTTATGGCTCCTGTAACCCCAAAAGAGTCAATCGTTATGGCTGTTCAAAGAATCGATATCCCCTGGACGCAACATCTACGGTGCAAGGTGCAACATCCATCCATAATGCCAAAACTACGTCGTACGACCTTTAGAAATGAGTGCACGGATTTGAAACGAAATTGTACCATGGTGCATCACTCTCCAGCGATGGTAAATCGAAGGCCAACCACGATGATCCCGTTTTACCATAAAGTTCATGCAAGGAAAACGAAGGGTAAAAAACTTCTAAGACCTAAAAGTGATTCGGATTGTGTTTTTTTGGGTATGAAACTTTTCATTGATGGCTTAAAGTGGTCAAAGCCGTAGAACTCACAGTGACCTTCGCTTTGACTGGTTATGGCTCCCGTAATTCCAAAAGAGTCAACCATTATGGCTGTGCGAAGAATCAATATCCCCTGGGCGCAACATCTACGGTGCAAGGTGCAACATCCGTCCGTAATGCTGAAACTGCACCGTACGACATTTAGTAATGAGTGAATGGAATTGAAACGGAATAGTACCATGGTGCATCATTCTCCAACAATGGTAAATCGAAGGCCAGCCATGGTGATCCTGTTTTACCTTATAATTCACGTAAAGAAAACGAAGGGTAAAAAAACTTCCGAGACCTAGAAGTAATTGCGATAGTGTTTTTTTAGGTATGAAACAATTCATTGACGGGTTAAAGCACTAAAAGTCATATAATTCACAAAGACCTTCGTTTTGACTGGTTATGGCTTCTGTAGCTCCAAAATAGTCAATCTTATGGTTGTTCGAAAAATCGATATCACCTGGGTTCAACATCTACGGTGCTAGGTGCAACATCCATCCATAATGCCGAAACTACGTCGTACGGCTTTTAGAAATGAGTGCATGGTTTTGAAATGGAATAGTACCATGGTGCATCACTCTCCAGTTATGGTAAATCGAAGACCAGCCACGGTGATCCTGTTTTACCATAAAGGTGACGTGAAGAAAACGAAGGGTAAAAAAACTTCCGAGATCTAAAAGTAATTCAGATAGTGTTTTTTGGGTATGAAACTATGCATTGATGGCTTGAAGCCATCGGAGCCGTAGAACTTACAAAGACCTTCGTTTTGACTGGTTATGGCTCCCGTAACTCTACAAGAGTTAACCGTTATGGCTGTCCGAAGAATCGATATCTCCTGGGCGCAAAATCTACGGCGCAAGGTGCAACATCCGTCCGTAATGCCGAAACTGCACCGTACAACTTTTAAAAATGATTGCATGGATTTGAAATGGAATAGTACCATGATGCATCACTCTCCGGCGATGGTAAATCGAAGGCCAGCCATAGTGATCCTGTTTTACCTTAAAATTCACGTAAATTAAACGAAGGGTAAAAAAAAACTACCGAGACTTGAAAGTGATTGGGATAGTGTTCTTTTGGGTATGAAACAATTCATTGATGGCTTAAAGCTGTAACATTCATAGAAATCATAGAGACCTTCACTTTGACTGGTAATGGCTTCCGTAACTCAAAAATAGTCAACCGTTATGGCTGTCCGAAGAATCGATATCACCTGGACGCAACATCTACGGTGCAAGGTGCAATATCCATCCATAATGCTGAAACTACACCGTACGGCTTTTAGAAATGAGTGCACAGTTTTGAAATGGAATAGTGCCATGGTGCATCACTCTCCAGTGATGGTAAATCGAAGACCATGGTGATTCTGCTTTACTATAAAGTTCACGTGAAGAAAACGAAGGGTAAAAAAACTTCCGTGACCTGAATGTAAATCAGATAGTATTTTTTGGGTATGAAACTATGCATTGATGGCTTAAATCATTCAGATCCATAGAACTTACAAAGACCTTCGTTTTGACTAGTTATGGCTCCCGTAATTCCAAAAGAATTAACTGTTATGGCTGTCCGAAGAATCGATATCCCCTGGGCGCAACATCTACGGTGTAAGGTGCAACATCCGTCCGTAATGCTGAAACTGCACCGTACGACTTTTAAAAATGAATGCATGGATTTGAAACGGAATAGTACCATGGTGTATTACTCTCCAGTGATGGTAAATCAAAGGCCAGCTACGGTGATCCCTTTTTATCATAAAATTCACGGGAAGAAAACGATGGGTAAAAAAAACTTCCTAGACCTCATTCAGATAGTGTTTTTTTGGGTATGAAACTATGCATTGATGGCATAAAGCCATCAAAGCCGTAGAACTCATAGAGACCTTCGTTTTGAGTTGTTATGATTCCCGTAACTCTAAAGAGTCAACCGTTATGACTGTCTGAAAAATCGGTATCCCCTGGGCGAAACATCTACGATACAAGGTGCAACATCCGTCTGTAATGTCGAAACTGCACCGTAAGACTTTATAAATAAGTGCGTGGATTTGAAACAGAATAGTACCATGGTGTATCGTACTCCAGTGATGGTAAATCGAAGGCCACCGACGGTGATCCCGTTTTACCATAATGTTCACGTGAAGAAAACAAAGGGTAAAAAAATTCCGAGACCTAAAAGTAATTCAGATAGTGTTTTTTGGGTATGAAACTATGCATTGATGGCTTAAAGCCGTCAAAGCTGTAGAACTCACAAAGACCTTCGTTTTGACTAGTTATGGCTCCCGTAACTCCAAAAGAGTCAACCGTTATGGTTGTCCGAAGAATCGATATCCCCTGGGTGCAACATCTACAGTGCAAGGTGCAACATCCGTCAGTAATGCCGAAACTGCGTCGTACGATTTTTAGAAATGAGTGCATGGATTTGAAATGGAACAGTACAATGGTGCATCACTCTCCAGTGATGGTAAGTCAAAGGCCAGCCAAGGTGATCCCGTTTACCATGAAATTCATGTGAAGAAAACGATGGGTAAAAAATACTTCCGAGACCTGAAAGTGATTCGGATAGTGTATTTCTGGGTATGAAACTATGCATTGATGACTTAAAGCTATCAAAACCATAGAAATCGCAAAGAGTTTTGACTAGTTATGGCTCCATAACCCCAAAAGAGTCAACCGTTATGGTTGTCCGAAGAATCGATATCCCCTAAGCGCAACATCTACGATGCATGGTGCAATATCCATCTGTAATGCCGAAACTACACCAAACGACTTTTAGAAATGAGTGCATGGATTTAAAATGGAATAGTACTACAGTGCATCACTCTCCAACGATGGTAAATCGAAGGCCATCCACGGTGATCCCGTTTTACCATAAAGTTCACGTGAAGAAAACGAGGGTAAAAAAACTTCTGAGACCTGAAAGTAATTCGGACAGTGTTTTTTGGGTATGAAACTATGCACCGGTGGCTTAAAGCCGTCAGAGCCGTAGAAATCACAAAGACCTTGGTTTTGACTGGTTATGACTCTCATAACTCCAAAAGAGTCAACCATTATGGATGTCCGAAGAATCAATATCCTCTAGGTGCAACATCTACGGTGCAAGGTGCAACATCTGTCCATAATGCTGAAACTGCGCCGTTCGACTTTTAAAAATGAGTGCATGGTATTGAAACGGAATAGTACAATGGTGCATCACTCTCCAGCGATGGTAAATATGAGGCCAGCCATGGTGATCCCGTTTTGAAATAAAATTTATATGAAGAAAACTATGGGTAAAAAAAACTTTCGAGATCTCAAAGTGATTCGAATAGTTTTTTTAGGGTATGAAATTGTGAATTGACGACATAAAGCCATCAAAGCTGTAGAACTCCTGGAGACCTTCGTTTTGACTAGTTATGGCTCCTGTAACTCCAAAAGAATCAACCATTATAACTGTCCGAAGAATCGATATCCCCTGGGTGCAACATCTACGATGCAAGGTGCAACATCCGTCCGTAATGCCGAAACTACATCGTAAGACTTTTAGAAATAAGTGCGTGGATTTTAAACGGAATAGTACCATGGTGTATCACGCTCCAATGATGGTAAATCAAAGGCCAGCCACGACGATCTTGTTTAACCATAAAATTCACGTGAAGAAAACAAAGGGTAAAAAACTTCTGAGACCTGAAAGTAACTCGGATAGTGTTTTTTGGATATGAAACTATGCATTGATGACTTAAATCTGACAGAGCCGTAGAACTCACAGAGACCTTCATTTTGACTGGTTATAGCTCCTGTAATTCCAAAAGAGTCCTCTATTATGGCTGTCCGAAGAATCTATATCCCTGGATGCAACATCTACTGTGCAAGGTGCAACATCCATCCATAATGCCGAAACTATGCCGTACGACTTTTAGAAATGAGTGCATTGATTTAAAATGGAATAGTACCATGGTGCATCACTCTCCAGCGATGTTAAATCGAAGGCCAGCTACGGCGATCCCCTTTTACCTTAAAGTTCACATGAAGAAAACGAAGGGTAAAAAAACATCCGAGACCTAAAAGTGATTCCAATATTGTTTTCTTGGGTATGAAACTATGCCTTGACGGCTTAAAGTGGTCAAAGACGTAGAACTCACAGAGACCTTCATTTTTACTGGTTAGGGCTCCCATAACTCCAAAAGAGTCAATCATTATGGCTGTCCGAAGAATCGATCTCCCCTGGATGCAAATCTATGGTTCAAGGTGCAACATCCATCCATAATGCCGAAACTGCGCCGTACGACTTTTACAAATGAGTGCATGGATATGAAATGGAATAGTACCATGGTGCATCACTCTCCAGCAATGGTAAATCGAAGGCCAAACATGGTGATCCAGATTTACCATAATGTTCACGTTTAGAAAACAAAGGGTAAAAAAACTTCCAAGACCTGAAAGTAAGCAGATAGTGTTTTTTGGATACGAAACTATGCATTGATGGCTTAAAGCTATCAAAGCCATAAAACTCACAAAGAACTTCGTTTTGACTAGTTATGGCTCTTGTAACTTCAAAAGAGTCAACCGTTATGGCTCTCCGAAGAATCGACATCCCCTGGATGCAACATCTACGGTGTAAGGTGCATCATCCGTCCGTAATGCTGAAACTGCCCCGTACGACTTTTAGAACTGAGTGCATGGATTTGAAATGGAATAGTA
The DNA here is from genome assembly GCA_030765085.1 of Allium cepa. NCBI lineage: Eukaryota > Viridiplantae > Streptophyta > Magnoliopsida > Asparagales > Amaryllidaceae > Allium > Allium cepa. Next base: position 82,548,704 of record CM060931.1, on the reverse strand, counting down.
CCATGGTGCATCACTCTCCAGCGATGGTAAATCAAAGGTCAGCTACGGTGATCCCGTTTTACCATAAAATTCACATGAAGAAAACGATGGGTAGAAAAAAGCTTCCGAGACCTGAAAGTGATTCGGATAGTGTTTTTTGGGTATGAAACTATGCATCTACGGTGCAAGGTGCAACATCCGCCCGTAATGCCGAAACTGCGTCGTATGATTTTAGAAATAAGTGAATGGATTTGAAACTGAATAGTACCGTGGCGCATCACTCTCGAGTGATGGTAAACCTAAGGCCAGCCACGATGATCCAATTTTGCCATAAAATTCACGTGAAGAAAACAAAGGGAAAAATAACTTCCAAGACCTAAAAGTGATTCAGATGGTGTTTCTTTGGGTATGAAACTATGAATTGATGGCCTAAAGTGGTCAAAGCCGTAGAACACCCAAAGACCTTTTTTTGACTAGTTATGGCTCCTATGAATCCAAAAGAGTCAACTGTTATGTCCGTCCGAAGAATTGGTGTCCCTTGGGAGCAACATCTACGGTGCAAAGTGTGACATCCATCCATAAGACGAAACTGCGTCGTGCGACTTTTAGAAATGAGTGCATTGATTCGAAACGGAAGAGCACCACAGCACATCACTCTCCAGTGATGGTAAATTGAAGGCCAGCCACGGTGATCCCGTTTTACCATATAGTTCACGTGAAGAAAACGAAGGGTAAGAAAAACTTTCGAGACCTGAAAGTGGCACGGATAGTGCTTTTTGGTATGAAACTATGCATTGACGGCTTGAAGCCATCAAACTTGTAAAACTCATAAATACCGTCGTTTTGACTGGTTATAGCTCCCGTAACTCCAAAAGATTCAACCGTTACGGGTGTTTGAAGAATCGGTATCCCGTTGGCGCAACATCTACTGTGCAAGGTGCAACATCCATCCATTATGCCGAAACTGCGCCGTACGACTATTAGAAACGAGTGCATGGATTTGAAACAAAATAATACCATTATGCATCACTCTCCAGCGATGGTAAATCGAAGGCCATCCTTAGTGATCCCGTTTTACCATAAAATTCACGAGAAGAAAACGATGGGTAAAAAATAACTTCTAAGACCTAAAAGTGATTCGAATAGTGTTTTTTTGGGTATGAAACTATGCATTGGCGGCTTAAAGCCGTAATACTTACAAAGACCTTCGTTTTGACTGGTTATGGCTCCCGTAACTCCAAAAGAGTCAACCTTTATGACTGTCCGAAGAATCGATATCCCCTAGGCACAACATCTACGGTGCAAGGTGCAACATCCATCCGTAATGCCGAAACTACGCCGTACGACTTTTTGAAACGAGTGCAAGGATTTGAAATGAAATAGTACCATGGTGCATCACTCTCCAGCAATGGTAAATCAATGGTCAACCATGGTGATCCTGTTTTAACATAAAATTCAAGTGAAAAAACGATGGGTAAAAAAAAATTCGAGACCTGGAAGTGATTCAGATATTGTTTTTTTTGGGTACAAAACTATGCTTTGACGGCTTAAAGACGTCAAAGCCGTAGAACTCACAGTGACCTTCATTTTGAGTGATTATGGCCCCCATAACTCCAAAAGAGTCAACCGTTATGGTTGTCCGAAGAATCGATAATCCCTGGCGCAACATCTACGGTGCAAGGTGCGACATCTATCCGTAATGCCGAAACTGCAAGTATGACTTTTAGAAATGAGTGCATGGATTTGAAACGAAAAAGCACCATGGTGCATCACTCTCCAGCAATGGTAAATCGAACGCCAGCCATGGTGATCCGGTTTTAACATAATATTCACGTTAAGAAAACAAAGGGTTAAAAAACTTCGGAGAACTGAAAGTGATTCGGATAGTAATTTTTTTAGGTATGAAACTATGAATGGACGGCTCAAAGTGGTCACAGTTGTAGAACTAACGCAGACCTTGGTTTTGACTGGTTATGGCTCCTGTAACCCTAAAAGAGTCAACCATTATGGTTGTCCGAAGAATCGATATCCCTTGGGTGCAACATCCATCCATAATGCCGAAAAACTGCGCCATACAATTTTTTCAAATGAGTGCATTGATTTGAAACGGAATAGTACCATGGTGCATCACTCTCCAGCAATGGTAAATCGAAGGTCGGCCACGGTGATCCTGTTTTACCATAAATTTCACGTGAAAAAAATGAAGCGTAAAAAAAACTTTCGAGACATGAAAGGGATTCGGATAGTGTTTGTTGGGTATGAAACTATGAATTGAAGGCTTAAAGTGGTCAAAGCCGTAGAACTCACAAAGTCCATCGTTTTGACTGGTTATGGCTCCCATAACTCCAAAAGAGTCAACCGTTATGGCGGTCCGAAGAATCGGTATCCTCCTGTTGCAACATCAACGGTGCAAGGTGCAACATCCATCCATAATGCTGAAACTACGCCGTACGATTTTAGAAATGAGTGCATGTATTTAAAATGAAGTAGTACCATGATGCATCACTCTCCAACGATGGTAAGTCAAAGGCCAGCCACAGTGATCCAGCTTCACCATAAAATTCACGTGAAGAAAATGAAGGATAAAAAACTTCAGAGAACTCAAAGTGATTCGGATAGTATTTTTTGGGTATGAAACAATGCATTGACTGCTCAAAACGGTAAAAGCTGTAACTCATAGAGACCTTCGTTTTGACTCGTTATGGCTTCCGTAACTCCAAAAGAGTCAACCGTTATGGCTGTCTGAAGAATCGATATCCCCTGGGCGCAACATCCACGGTGCAAGGTGCAACATCCATCCATAATGTCGAAAATGCACCGTATGACTTTTAGCAATGAGTTCATTGATTTGAAACAGAATAGTACCCTGGCGCATCACTCTGTAGCAATGGTAAATCGAAGGCCAGCCACGGTGATCCCATTTTCCAAAAATGTTCACATGAAAAAACAAAGGGTAAAAAACTTCCGAGACTTGAAAGTGATTGGGATGGTTTTTTTGGGTATGAAACTATGCGTTGGTGGCTTAAAGCCATCAAAGCTGTAGAACTCACAGAGACCTTCGTTTTGACTGGATATGGCTCCCATAACTCCAAAAGAGTCGACCTTTATGGCTGTCCGAAGAATCGATATCCTCTGGACGCAACATCTACGGTGCAGTGTGCAACATCCGTCCGTAATGCCGAAACTGCGCCGTATGACTTTTAGAATTAAGTGTATAGATTTGAAACGGAGTGTACCATGATGCATCACTCTTTAGCGATGGAAAGTCGAAGGCCAGCCATGGTGATCCCGTTTTGCCATAAAATTCACGTGAAGAAAACGAAGGATAAAAAAACTTCAATGACCTGAAAGTGATTCGGATAATGTTTTTTTGGAGTACGAAACTATGCAATGATGACTGAAAGTGGTCAAAGCCGTAGAACTCACAAAATCCTTCATTTTGACTTGGTTGGCTCCCGTAACTTGAAAATAGTCAACCATTATGGCTGTCCGAAGAATCTGTATCCCATTGGTGCAACATCTACGGTGTAAGGTGCAACATCCATCCATAATGTCGAAACCGCGTCGTACGACTTTTAGAAATGAGTGTATATTTGAAACGTATTAGTACCATGGTGCATCACTCTCTAGTGATGTAAAATCATAGGCCAGCCACGGTGATCCCGTTTTACCATAAAATTCATGTTAAGAAAACGATGGGTAAAAAAACTTCCTTGACCTGAAAGTGATACGGATAGTGTTTTTTTGGATATGAAAGTATGCATTGACGACTTAAAGCTATAATAGAACTCACGGAGACCTTTGTTTTGAGTGTTTATGGCTCTCGTAACTCCAAAAGAGTAAACTTTTATGGCTGTCCGAGGAATCGATATCCCCTGGGCGCAACATTTACGGTGCAAGGTGCAACATTCATCTGTAATGCCGAAACTGCGCCATACCATTTTTAGAACTGAGTCCATGGATTTGAAACAGAATAGTATCATGGTGCATCACTCTCTAGCGATGGTAAATCGAAGGCCATCGACGACGATCCATTTTTACCATGAAATTCACGTGAAGAAAACTAAGGGTAAAAAAAACTTCCAAGACCTAAACGTGATTCGGACAGTGTTTTTTTGGTATGAAACTATGAATTGATGGCCTAAAGCGGTCAAAACTGTAGAACTCATAGAAATCTTCATTTTGACTGGATATGGCTCCCATAAATCCCAAAGAGTCAACCGTTATGGCTAACCGATGAATCGGTATCCCCTGGGCGCAACATCTACGGTGCAAGGTGCGATATCCATCCATCAGACCAAAACTGCATCGTACGAATTTTAGAAATGAGTGCATTGATTCGAAAAGGAACAATACCATGGTGCATCACTCTTCAGTGATGGTAAATTGAAGGCCAGCCACGGTGATCCCGTTTTTCCATAAAGTTCATGTGAAGAAAACGAAGGGTAAAAAAAAAGCTTCCAAGACCTGAAAGTAATTCGGATAGTTCTTTTTGGGTATGAAACTATGGATTGATGGCATGAAGCCGTCAAACCTATAGTACTCACGAAGGCCTTCGTTTTGATTGGTTATAACTCCTGCACTCCAAAAGAGTTAACCGTTGTGGCTGTTTGAAGAATCGGTATCTGTTGGCGCACCATCTACGGTGCAAGGTGCGATATCCGTCCATAATGCTGAAAATGCGCTGTACGACTTTTAGAAACAAATGCATGGATTTCAAACGGAATACTACTATAGTGCATCACTCTCCAGCGATGGTAAATCGTGGGCCAGCCATAGTTATCCCGTTTTAACATAATATTCACGTGAAGAAAACGATGGGTAAAAAAACTTCTAAGACCTGAAAGTGATTTGGATAGTGTTTTTTGGGTATGAAACTATGCATTAGTGGCTTAAAGCCATAAAATCCATAGTACTTACAGAGACCTTCGTTTTGACTGGTTATGGCTCCCATAATTCCAAAAGAGTCAACCTTTATGGCTGTTCGAAGAATCGATATCCATTGGGCACAACATCTACGGTGCAAGGTGCAACATCCGTCCATAATGCCGAAACTATGCCGTACGACTATTAGAAATGAGTGCATGGATTTGAAATGGATTAGTACCATGGTGCATCACACTCCAGCGATGGTAAATCAAAGGCCAGCTGCGGTGATCCCGTTTTAACATAAAATTCAAATGAAAAAACGATGGGTAAAAAAAACTTCCTTGACCCGAAAGTGATTCGGATAGTGTTTTTTTTGGGTATGAAAGCATGCATTAACGACTTAAAGCTATCAAATCCATAGTACTCACAACGAACTTCGTTTTGAGCGGTTATGGCTCCCGTAACTCCAAAAGAGTCAACCGTTATGGCTGTCCAAAGAATCGATATCCCCTAGGTGCAACATCCACGGTACATGGTGCAACATCCGTCCGTAATACTGAAACTGCACCGTACAACTTTTAGAAATGAATGCATGGATTTGAAATGGAAAGTACCATTGTGCATCACTCTCCAGCGATGGTAAATTGAAGGCCAGCCACGGTGATCTAGTTTTACCATAAAATTCATGTAAAGAAAACGAACGGTAAAAAAAATTCTAAGAACCGAAAGTGATTCGGATATTGTTTTTTTGGGTATGAAACTATGCATTGACGGCTCAAAGCGGTCAAAGACTCAGAACTCACACAGACCTTCATTTTGACTAGTTATGGCTCCCGTAACTCTAAATGATTCGACCGTTATAGCTGTCCAAAGAATCGATATCTCCTGGGCACAACATCTATGGTGCAAGGTGCAACATCCATCCATAATGCCGAAAATTTGTCGTACGACTTTTAGAAATGAATGCATTAATTTGAAATGGAATAGTTCCATGGTGCATCACTCTCCAGAAATGGTAAATCGAAGGCCAGCCAGGGTGATCCCATTTTACCATAAAGTTCACGTGAAGAAAATGAAGTATAAAAAACTTCGGAGACCAGAAAGTCATTCGGATAGTGTTTTTTTGGGTATGAAACTATGCATTGACGATTTAAAGCTGTCCAAGCCATATAACTCAAAAAGGCCATCGTTTTGACTAGTTATGGCTCCCGTAACTCCAAAACAGTCAACCGTTATGGCGGTCTAAAGAATTGGTATCCTCTTGGCGCAACATCTATGGTGCAAGGTGCAACATTCGTCCATAATGTCGAAACTATGCCGTACGATTTTTAGAAATGAGTGCATGGATTTGAAATGGAATAGTACCTTGGTGCATCACTCTCCAGCAATTGTAAATCGAAAGATAGCCACTGTATCCCCGTTTTACCATAAAATTCACGTGAAGAAAACGAAGGGTAAAAAATTATGAGAACTGACAGTGATTCGGATTTTGTTTTTTTGGTATGAAAATATGCATTGACGGCTTAAAGCGGTCAAAACCGTAGAACTCACAAATACCTTCGTTTTGACAGGTTGTAGCTCCTATAACTCCAAAACAGTCAAACATTATGGCTATTCGAAGAATCGATATCCCCTGGGCGCAACATCTACGGGGCAAGGTGCAATATCCATACATAACGCCGAGACTGCATGGTATGACTATTAGAAATGAGTTCATTGATTTGAAACAAAACAGTACCATAGTGCATCACTATTCAGCGATGGTAAATCGAAGGCCAGCCACGATGATCCCGTTTTACCATAAAGTTCACATGAAGAAAACGAAGGGTAAAAAAAACTTCCAAGACCTGAAAGTGATTCGGATATTGTTTTTTGGGTATGAAAATATGTATTGACAGCTTAAAATCGTAGAACTCACAAAGACCTTAGCTTTGACTGGTTATGGCTCCCATAACTCCAAAAGAGTCAACTGTTGTGGCTGTCCGAAGAATCGATATCTCCTGGGCGCAACATCTGCGGTGCAAGGTGCAACATCCGTCCGTAATGCCGAAACTGTACCGTACAACTTTTAGAAATGAGTGCATGGATTTGAAAAGGAATAGTACCTTGGTGCATCACTCTCCAACGATGGCAAAATGAAGGCCAGCCACGGTGATCCAGTTTTACCATAAAGTTCACATGAAGAAAACGAAGGGTAAAAAAACTTTCGAGAACTGAAAGTGATTCGAATAGTGTTTTTTAGGTATGAAACTATGCATTGACGGCTCAAAACGGTCAAAGCCGTAGAACTTACACAGACCTCCGTTTTGACTGGTTATGCCTCTCGTAACTCCAAAAGAGTCAACCGTTATGGCTGTCCGAAGAATCGATATCCCATGGGGGCAACATCTACGGTGCAAGATGCAACATCCATCCATAATGCCAAAAATGCGTCGTTCGACTTTTAAAAATGAGTGCATTGATTTGAAACGGAATAGTACCATGGTGCATCACTCTCCAACAATGGTAAATCGAAGGCCAGCCACGGAAATCCCGTTTTACCATAAAGTTCATGTGAAGAAAACGAAACGTAAAGAAAAACTTCTGAGACCTAAAAGTGATTCGCATAGTGTTTTTTTAGGTATGAAACTATGCATTGATGGCTTAAAGCGATCAAAGCTATAGAACTTATAAAGACCATTGTTTAAACTGGTTATCTCTCCCGTAACTCCAAAAGAGTCAACTGTTATAGTGGTCCGAAGAATTGGTATCCTCTTAGCTCAACATCCGTCCATATTGCTGAAACTGCGCCGTGCGACTTTTAGAAATGAGTGCACAGATTTGAAATGGAATATTACCATGGTGCATCACTATCCAGCGATGGTAAATCGGAGACCAGCCACGGTGATCCAGTTTTACCAAAAAATTCACGTGAAGAAAATGAACGGTAAAAAAAAACTTTCGAGAACTGAAAGTGATTCGGATAGTGTTATTTTGGGTAGGAAACTATGCATTGACCACTCAATGCGGTCAAAGCTGTAGAACTCACAGAGACCATCGTTTTGACTGGTTATGGCTTCCGTAACTCCAAAAGAGTCAACCGTTATGACTGTACGAAGAATCAACATCCCTTAGGCGCAACATCTACGGTGCAAGGTGCAACATCCATCCATAATGCCGAAACTACACTGTACGAATTTTAGAAATGAGTGCATTGATTTGAAGCGAAATAGTACCATGGTGCATCACTCTCCAGCAATGGTAAATCGAAGGCCAGCCACTGTGATCCCGTTTTACCATAAAGTTCACGTGAAAAAACGCAGGGTAAAAAAACTTCCCGGACTTGAAAGTGATTCGGATCGTGTTTTTTGGTATGAAAGTATGCATTGACGACTTAAAGCTGCCAAAACCGTAGAACTCACAGAGACCATCATTTTGAGTGGCTATGGCTCCCATAACTTCAAAAGAGTCAACCATTATGGCTATCCAAAGAATCGATATCCCATAGGCGCAACATCTACGGTGCAAGGTTCAACATCCATCCGTAATGCTGAAACTACGTCGTATGACTTTTAGAAATGAGTGCATGGATTCGAAATGGAATAGTACCAATGTGCATCACTATCTAGCGATGGTAAATCGAAGGACAGGCACGATGATCCAGTTTTGCCATAAAATTCACGTGAAGAAAACGAAGGGTAACAAAAATATCGAGAACTGAAAGTGATTTGGATAGTATTTTTTTGGGTATGAAACTATGCATTGTTGGCTCAAAGTGGTCAAAGATGTAGAACTCACACAGAACTTCGTTTTGACTGGTTCTGGCTCCCGTAATTCCAAAAGAGTCAACCGTTATGGCTGTCCGAAGAATCAATATCCCCTGGACGCAACATCTACGGTGCAAGGTGCAACATTCATCCATCATTCTGAAACTGCGCCGTACGACTTTTAGAAATGAGTGCATTGATTTGAAACGGAATAGTACCATGGTGCATCACTCTCCAGCAATTGTAAATCGAAGGCCAGCCAGGATGGTCCCGTTTACCTTAAAGTTCACGTGAAGAAAATGAAGCGTAAAAAAAACTTCTGAAACTTGAAAGTGGTTCAGATAGAATTTTTTTGGTATGAAGCTATGCACTAACGGATTAAAGCGGCCAAGCCTTGGAACTCACAAATACCACCGTTTTGAATGGTTTTGGCTCCCATAACTAAAAAAGAGTCAACCTTTACGGCGATCTGAAGAATCGGTATCCTCTAGGCGCAACATCTACGGTGCAAGGTGCAACATCCGTCCATAATGCCGAGACTGCACCATACGACTTTCAGAAATGAATGCATGGATTTGAAATGTAATAGTACCATGGTGCATCACTCTCCAGCAATGATAAATCAATGGCCAGCCACGGTAATCTAGTTTAACCAAAAAATTCACATGAAAAAACCGAAGGGTAAAAAAGCCTCCAAGAACTAAAAGTGATTCGGATAGTGTTTTTTTGCTATGAAAAGATTCATTGACGGCTTAAAGCGGTCAAAGCCGTATAACACAAAGACCTTCGTTTTGACTGGTTGTAGATCTTGTAACTCCAAAAGAGTCAACCGTTATGGCCGTCCGAAGAATCGATATCCCTTGGGCGCAACATCTACGTAGCAAGGTGCAACATCCATCCATAATGCCGAAACTGCATGGTATGACTTTTAGAAATGAGTGCATTGATTTGAAACGGAATAGTACCATAGTGCATCACTATCCAGCGGTGTTAAGTCGAAGGCCAGCCACGGTGATCCCGTTTTACCATAAAGTTCACATGAAGAAAACGAGCATAAAAAAAACTTCCGAGACCAGAAAGTGATTCAGATAGTGTTTTTTGGTATGAAACTATGCATTGATGGCTTAAAGCCGTTAAAGCCATAGAACTCATAGAGACCTTAGTGTTGAGTGGTTATGGCTCCCGTAACTCCAAAAGAGTCAACCGTTATGGCAGTCCGAAGAATCAATATCCCTTGGTTCAACATCTACGGTGCAAGGTGCAACATCCATCCGTGATGCCATAACTGCGCCGTACCACCTTTAGAAATGAATGCATGGATTTGAAACAGAACAGTACCATGGTTCATCACTCTCCAGCGATAATAAATCGAAGGCCAGCCACGGCGATCCTGTTATACCATAAAATTCACGTGAAGAAAATGAAGGATTAAAAAAACTTCGGAGAACTAAAAGCGTTTCGGATAGTGTATTTTTGAGTACGAAACTATACATTAACGGCTCAAAGCGGTCAAAGCTGTAGAACTCATACAGACTTTCATTTTGACTGATTATGGCTCCTGCAACTCCAAAAGAATCAACCGTTATGGCTGTCCGAAGAATCGATATACCTTGGGCGCAACATCTACGGTGCAAGGTGCAACATTCATCCTCAATACCGAAACCGTGCTGTACAACTTTTAAAAATGAGTGCATTGATTTGAAATGGAATAGTACCATGGTGCATCACTCTCCAGCAATGGTAAATCGAAAGTCATCCATGGTGATCACGTTTTACCATAAAGTTCATGTGAAGAAAACGAAGCGTAAAAAACTTCCGAGACCTGAAAGTGATTCGGATAGTTTTTTTGCATATGAAACTATGCATTGATGGCTTCAAGCGATCAAAACCATAGAACTTACAATGAACATTGTTTTGACTGGTTATGGATTCCATAACTCCAAAAGAAACAACTGTTATGGTGGTCCGAAGAGTCGGTATCCTCTTAGAACAACATCTATGGTGCAAGGTGCAACACCCGTCCATATTGTCGTAACTGCGCAGTACGACATTTAGAAATGTGTGCATGGATTTTAATGGAATAGTACCATGGTGCATCATTCTCAGGCGATGGTAAATCGAAGACCAGCCACGGTGATCCAGTTTTACCATTAAATTCACGTGAAGAAAATGAAGGGTAAAAAAACTTTCGAGAACCGAAAGTGATTTAGATAGTTTTATTGGGTATGAAACTATGTATTGACGACTCAAAGTGGTCAAACCGTAGAACTCACACAGATTTTTTTTTGACTGGTTATGGATCACGTAACTCCAAAAGATTCAACCATTATGGCTGTCTGAAGAGTCAGTATCCCCTGGATGCAACATCTACGGTGCAAGGTGCAACATCCATCCATAATGTCGAAAATGCGCCGTACGACTTTTAGAAAGTGCATTGATTTGAAAACGGAATAATACTGTGGTGCATCACTCTCCAGTAATAGTAAATCGAAGACCAGCCACGGTGATCCCATTTTACAAAAAAGTTCACGTGGAAAAACGAAGGGTAAAAAAAACTTCCTGGACCTGAAAGTGATTCGGATAGTGTTTTTTTTGGGGTATGAAACTATGCATTGACGGCTTAAAGCAGTCAAAGCCGTAGAACTCATAAAGACCTTTATTTTGACTGGTTATGGCTTCCGTAACTCCAAAAGAGTCAACCGTTATGGTTGTCCGAAGAATCAAAATCCACTGGGTGCAACATCTACGGTGCAAGATACAACATCCATCCTTAATGCCAAAACTGCATCATAGGACTTTTAGAAATGAGTGCATTGATTCGAACGAAATAGTACCATAATGCTTCACTCTTCAGCGGTGGTAAATTGAAGGCCAGCCACGGTGATTCCGTTTTACCATAAAGTTCATGTGAAGAAAACGATTGGTAAAAACCTTTCGAGACCTGAAAGTGATTCAGATTGTGTTTTTTGGGTACGAAACTATGCATTAACGGCTTAAAGCAGTCAAAGCCATTGAACTCATAGAGATCTTCGTTTTGAGTGGTTATGACTTCCGTTACTCCAAAATAGTCAACTGTTATGGCTATCTGAATAATCGATATCCTCTGGGCGCAATATCTACGGTGCAAGGTGCAACATTCATCCATAATGCCGAAGCTGCGCCGTCGAATTTTAGAAATGAGTGCAAGGATTTGAAACAAAATAACACTATGGTGCATTACTATCTAGTGATGGTAAATCGAAGGCTAGTCACGGTGATCTAGTTTTACCATAAAATTCACGTGAAGAAAACGAAGGGTAAAAATACTTCCGAGACCTAAAAGTGATTCGAATAGTGTTTTTTGGGGTATTCGACTATGCATTGGCGGCTTAAAGTGGTCCAAGCATAGAACTAATGAAGACCGTCATTTTGACTTGTTATGCCTCCCGTAACTCCAAAAGTGTCAACCGTCATGGCTGTCCAAAGAATTGATATCCTCTAGGCACAACATCTACAGTGCAAGGTGCAACATCCATCCATAATGCTGAAACTGCGCGTACGACTTTTAGAAATGAGTGCATGGATTTGAAATGGAATAGTACCACGGTGCATCAGTCTCCAACGATGGTAAATCGAAGGCCAGCCACGATGATCCAGTTTTAACATAAAATTCACGTTAAGAAAACGAAGCTTAAAAAAAACTTCGGAGAACTGAAAGTGATTCGGATTGTGTTCTTTTAGGTATGAAACTATGCATCGATTGCTCAAAGTGGTCAAACCCGTAGAACTCACACGGACCATCGTTTTGGTTGGTTATGGCTCGCGTAGCTCCAAAAGAGTCAACCGTTATGCCCGTCCAAAGAATCGATATCCCCTAGAAGCAACATCTACGGTGCAAGGTGCAACATCCATCCATAATGCCAAAATTGTGCCATACGGCTTTTAGAAATGAGTGCACTGATTTGAAATGGAATAGTATCATGGTGCACTACTCTCCAACAATGGTAAATCGAAGGCCAGCCACGGTGATCCCGTTTTACCATAAAGTTCACGTGAAGAAAACAAAGCGTTAAAAACACTACCGAGACTTGAAAGTGATCCAGATAGTGGTTTTTGGTTATGAAACTATGCATTGACGGCTTAAAGCGGTAAAAGCCATGGAACTCACAAATTCCATTGTTTTGACTGGTTATGGCTCCCGTAACTCCAAAAGTGTCAACCGTTATGGCGGTCCGAAGAATAGGTATCCTCTTGGCGCAACATCTAAGATGCAAAGTGCAACATCCGTCCTAATGCCGAAACTACGTCGTACGACTTTTAGAAATGAGTGCATTGATTTGAAATGGAATAGAACCTTGGTGCATCACTCTCCAGCAATGGTAAATTGAAGGCCAGCCATAGTGATCTCGTTTTACCCTAAGTTCACGTAGAAAACAAAGGGTAAAATAAACTTCCGTGACCAGAAAGTGATTCGGATAGTGTTTTTTGGGTACGAAAGAATGCACTGACGACTTAAAGCAATCAAAGTCCTAGAAATCACAGAGACTTCGTTTTGACTGGTTATGGCTCCCATAAATCCAAAAGAGTCAACCGCTATGGCTGTCCGAAGAATCGATATCCCATGGGCGCAACATCTAAGGTGCAAAGTGCAACATACATCCATAATGCGAAAACTGCGCCGTACGACTTCTAGAAATGAGCGCATTGATTTGCAATGGAATAGCACCATGGTGCATCACTCTCCAGTAATGGTAATCGAAGGCCAGCCACGGTGATCCTGTTTTACCATAAAGTTCATGTGAAGAAAACGAAGGGTAAAAAAAGCTTCCAAGACTAGAGAGTGATTCGGATAGTGTTTTTTAGGTATGAAACTATACATTGATGGCTTAAAGCCGTCAAAATCGTAGAACTCACGAAGACCTTCGTTTTACTAGTTATGGCTCCCGTAACTCCAAATAAGTCAATCGTTCTAGCTGTCCGAAGAATCGTTATTTCGTTGGCGCAACATCTACGGTGCAAGGTGCAACATCCATCCATAATGCCAAAACTGCGTCGTGCGACTTTAGAAATGAGTGCATTGATTTGAAATGGAGTAGTACTATGGTGCATCACTCTCTAGCAATGGTAAATTGAAGGCCAGTCGCGTTGATCCTGTTTTACCGTAAAGTGCACGTGAAGAAAACGAAGGGTAAAAAAAGCTTCCGAGATCAGAAAGTGATTCAGATAGTGTTTATTTGGGTATGGAATTACACATTGACGACTTAAAGCCGTCAAACCCGTAGAACTCACAAAGATCTTCGCTTTGACAGGTTATGGCTCCCGTCACTTCAAATGAGTCAACCGTTATAGCTGTCCGAAGAATCGGTATCCCGATGGCGCAACATCTACGGTGCAAGGTGCAACATCTGTCCATAATGCTGAAACTGCGTCATAGGACTTTTAGAAATGAGTGAATGGATTTAAAATGGAATAGTACCATGGATCATCACTCTCCAGCGATGGTAAATCAAAGGCGGGCCACGGTTATCCAGTTTTACCATAAAATTCATGTGAAGAAAACGATGGGTAAAAAAAACTTCCAAGACCTGAAAGTGATTCGGATAGTATTTTTTTGGTATAAAACTATGCATCGACGGCTTAAAGTGATCAAAGCCATAGAACATACAAAACCATCGTTTTGACTAATTATGGCTCCCGTAACTCCGAAAGAGTCAACCGTTATGGTGGTCCAAAGAATCAGTATCCTCTTAGCGCAACATCTACGGTGGAAGGTGCAACATCCGTCCATAATGCCGAAACCGTGCCGTAAGATTTTTAGAAATGAGTGCATGGATTTGAAATGGAATTGTACCATGGAGCATCGCTCTCCTGCATTGGTAAATCAAAGGCCAGCCATGGTGATCCAGTTTTACCATAAAATTCACATGAAGTAAATGAAGGGTAAAAAAAACTTACGAGAACCGAAAGTGATTCGGATAGTATTTTTTGGGTATGAAACTATGCATTGACGGCTCAAAGCGGTCAAAGCCATAGAATTCACAAAGACTTTTGTTTTGACTAGTTATGGCTTCCGTAACTCCAAAAGAGTCAACCATTTTGGCTGTCCGAAGAATCAATATCCCTTGGGCGCAACGTCTACGGTGCAAGGTGCAACATCCATCCGTAACTTCGAAACTGCGCCGTATGACTTTTAGAAATGAGTGTATTGATTTGAAACGGAATAGTACCATGGGGCATTACCCTCTAGCAGTTGTAAATCAAAGGTCAGCCATGGTGATCCCATTTTACAAAAAAGTTTACGTGAAAAACGAAGGGTTAAAAACAAACTTCCGAGACCCGTAAGTGATTCGGATATTGTTATTTTGGATATGAAACTATGCATTAACAACTTAAAGCAGTCAAAGCCATAGAACTCGTAGAAACCATCATTTTGACTGGTTATGGCTCCCATAACTCCAAAAGAGTCAACCGTTATGGTTGTCCAAAAAATCGATATCCCATGGGCGCAACATCTACGGTGCAAGGTGCAACATCCATCCATAATGCCGAAATTGCGCTGTACGACTTTTAGAAACGAGTGCATTGTTTTGAAATGGAATATTACCGTAATGCATCGTTCTCCAGCGATGGTTAATTGAAGGCCAGCCACAGTGATCCCCTTTTACTGTAAAGTTCACGTGAAGAAAATGATGGGAAAAAAACTTCCGAGACCATAAAGTGATTCGGATAGTGTTTTTTGGGTATGAATCTATGCATTGATGGCTTAAAGCTGTCAAATTTGTTGAACTCGTAAAACCTCCATTTTGAGTGTTTATGGCTCCCGTTACTCCAAAAGAGTCAACCATTATGGTTGTCCGAAGAATCGATATCCTCTGGGCGCAACATCTATGGTGCAAGGGGCAACATCCGTCCGTAATGCCGAAACTGCGCCGTACTACTTTTAGAAATGAATGCATGGATTTGAAATAGAATAACACCATGGTGCATTACTATCTAGTGACGGTAAATCGAAGGCTAGCCATGGTGATCCAGTTTTACCACAAAATTCACGTGAAGAAATCGAAGGGTAAAAAGAACATCTAAGACCTGAAAGGGATTCGGATACTGATTTTTGGGTATGAAACTATGCATTGATGGCTTAAAAGTGGTCAAAGCTGTAAACCTCACAAAGAACTTCGTTTTGACTATTTATGGCTCCCGTAATTCCAAAGGAGTCAATCGTTATGGCTGTTCGAAAATCTGTATCCCCTAGGTGCAACATCTACGGTAAAGGTGCAACATCCATCCATAATGTCGAAACTGCGTTGTACGAATTTTAGAAATGAGTGCATTGATTTGAAATGGAATAGTACCATGGTGCATCACTCTCCAGCAATGGTAAATCGAAGGCCAGCCACGGTGATCCCGTTTTACCCTAAAGTTCACGTGAAGAAAACGAAAGGTAAAAAAACTTCCATGACCTGAAAGTGATTCGGATAGTGTTTTTTTGGGTATGAAACTATGCACTGACGGCTTGAAGACGTTAAAGTACTAGAACTCTTAGAGACCTTCGTTTAGACTGGTTATGGCTTTCGTCACTCCAAAAGAGTTAACCATTATGGTTGTCCGAAGAATCGATATCCCCGGGCGTAACATCTATGGTGCAAGGTGCAACATACATCCATAATGCTGAAACTGTGCCGTATGACTTTTAGAAATGAGTGCATTGATTTGAAATGAATAGTACCATGGTGCATCACTCTCCAACGATGGTAAATCGAAAGCCTGCCATAGTGATTCCGTTTTACCATAAATTTCACGTGAAGAAAACGAAGAGTTAAAAAAACTTCTGAGACCTGAAAGTGATTCAGATAGTGTTTTTGGGTATGAAACTATGCATTGACGGCTTAAAGCCCTCAAAGACGTAGAAGTCATAGAGACCTTCGTTTGACTGGTTATGGCTCCCGTAACTCCAAAAGAGTCAACCTTTATAGTTGTCTAAATAATCGATATCCCCTAGGCGCAACATCTACGGTGCAAGGTGCAACATCCATCTGTAATGTTGAAACTGCGTCGTATGACTTTTAGAAATGAATGCATAAATTTGAGATAGAATAGCACCATAGTGCATCATTCTCCAGCGATGGTATATCAAAGGCCAGCCACGGTGATCCAGTTTTACCATAAAATTCACGTGAAGAAAACGATGGGTAAAAAAAATTCCGAGACATGTAAGTGATTCATATAGTTTTTTTAGGGTAAGAAACTATGCATTGACGGCTTAAAGCTGTTGAAACCATAGAACACACAGAGACCTCCGTTTTGAGTGGTTATGGCTCTCGTATCTCCAAAAGAGTTAACCTTTATGGTTGTCCGAAGAATCGATATTCCCTGGACGCAACATCTACGGCGCAAGGTGCAATATCCGTCCTTAATAACAAAACTGCACCGTACGACTTTTAAAAATGAGTACATGGATTTAAAACGAAAGATTACCATGGTGCATCACTCCCCAGCGATGGTAAATTGTAGGCCAGCAACGGTGATCCAGTTTTAACAAAAATTCACTTGAAGAAAACGAAGTGTGAGAAAAACTTCTATGGTTTAAAAGTGATTCAGATAGTGTTTTTTGGGTATGAAACTATGCATTGATTCCGTAAAATGATCAAAGCCATAGAACACACAGAGTCCTTCATTTGAACTTATTATAGCTCCCGTAAATCCAAAAGAGTCAACCGTTATGGTCGTCCAAAGAATCGATATCACCTGGACGCAACATCTACGGTGCAAGGTGGGACATCCATCCATAAGACCGAAACAGCGTCGTACAACTTTTAGAAATGAGTGCATTGATTTGATACGGAATAGTACCATGATGCATCACTCTCCAGCGATGGTAAATCGAAGCCCGGCCACGGTGTCCCATTTTACCATAAAGTTTACATGAAGAAAACGAAGGGTAAAAAAAAGCTTCCGAGACCAAAAAGTGATTCGGATAGTGTTTTTTGTATATGAACTATACATTGACGGCTTAAAGCTGTCAAAACCGTAGAACTCACAAAGACCTTCGTTTTAACTAGTTAAGTCTTCCGTAACTCCAAATGAGTCGACCGTTATAGCTGTTCGAAGAATCGGCATCCCGTTGGCGCAACATCTACGGTGCAAGGTGCAACATCTGTCCATAATGCCGAACTGCGCCGTACGACCTTTAGAAATGAGTGCATGGATTTGAAATGGAATATTACCGTAGATCGTCGCTCTTCAGCGATGGTAAATCAAAGGCAGACCACAGTTTTCTAGTTTTACCATAAAATTCACGTGAAGAAAACGATGGGTAAAAAAACTTCAAAGACCTGAAAGTGATTCAGATAGTGTTTTTTTAGGTATAAAACTATGCATTGACGGCTTGAAGCCGTCAAAGCCTAAGTACTCACAGAGACCTTCGTTTTGAGTGGTTACGGCTCCCTTAACTCCAAAAGAGTCAACCGTTATGGTTGTTCGAAGAGTCGATATCCCCAGGGTGCAACATCACGGTTCAAGGTGCATCATCCGTTTGTAATGCCGAAACTGCGCCGTACGACTTTTTGAAATGATTGCATGGATTTAAAGTGTAATAGTACCATGATGCACCACTCTCTGCGATGGTAAATCGAAGGCCGGTCATGGTGATCCAATTTTACCATAAAATTCACGTGAAGAAAACGAAGGGTAAAAAAACTTTCGAGATCTGAAAGTGATTGGGATAGTGTTTTTATGGGTATGAAACTATGCACTGACGGCTCAAAGCGGTAGAACTCACAGAGACCTTCGTTTTGGCTAGTTATGGCTCTCGTAACTCTAAAAGAATCAACCATTATGGCTGTCCGAAGAATCGATATCCCTTGGACGCAACATCTACGGTGCAAGGTGCAACGTCCATCCATTATGCCGAAACTTCGCCGTATGACTTTAATAAATGAGTGTATTGTTTTGAAACAGAATAGTACCATGGTGCATCACTCTTCAGCAATGGTAAATCGAAGGCTAGCCACGGTGATCCTGTTTTACGTTAAAATTCGCTTGAAGAAATCAAAGGGTAAAAAAAACTTCCGAGACCTGAAAGATTCGGATAGTGTTTTTTTGGGAATGAAACTATGCATTGATGGCTAAAAGCGTTCAAAGCTGTAGAACTCACAAAGACCTTCCTTTTGACTAGGTATGGCTCCCGTAACTCGAAAAGAGTCAACCATTATGGGTGTTCAAAGAATCGGCATCCCCTTGGCGCAACTTCTACGGTGAAAGGTGCAACATCCGTCCATAATGCCGAAACTGCACCGTACGACTTTTACCATGGTGCATCACTCTCTAGCGATGGTAAATCGAAGGCCAGCCACGGTGATCCCATTTTACCATAAAATTCACGTGATGAAAACAATGGGTAAAAAAACTTCCGAGACCTGAAAGTGATTCGGATAGTGTTTTTTTGTATGAAACTATGCATTGACGGCTTAAAGCCATCAAAGCCTTAGAACTCACAGAAACCTTCATTTCGACGGGTTATGGCTCCCGTAACTCCAAAAGAGTCAACCTTTATGGCTGCCCGAAGACTCGATATCCCTAGGCGCAACATCTACGGTGCAAGGTGCAACATCCGTCTGTAAGGCCGAAACTACGCCATACGACTTTTAGAAATGAGTGCATGGATTTAAAATGGAATAATACCATGGTGCATCACTCTACACGGATGGTAAATCGAAGGCCAGCCACGGTGATTCAGTTTTACCATAAACTTCACGTGGAGAAAACGATGGATAAAAAACTTTCGAGACCTGAAAGTGATTCATATTTTTTTTTGGTTATGAAACTATGAATTGACGGCTTAAAGCAGTCAAAGCCATAGAACTCACAAAGACCTTCGTTTTGAGTGGTTATGGCTCCCGTAACTCCAAAAGAGTCAACTGTTATGGTTGTTCGAAGAATCGATATCCTTTGGATGCAACATCTACGGTGCGAGGTGCAACATCCATCCGTAATGCCGAAATTGCACCTCATGACTTTTAAAAATGAGTGCATGGATTTGAAACAGAATAGTACCATGGTTGCAACACTCTCCAGCGATAGTAAATCGAAGGCTCGCCACGGTGATCCAGTTTTATCATAAAATTCACGTGAAGAAAACGAATGGCAAAAAACTTCCAAGAACTAAAAGTGATTTGGAGAGCGTTTTTTGGTATGAAACTGTGCATTGACAGTTTAAAGCAGTTAAAGCCGTAGAACCCACAGAGACCTTCATATTGACTGGTTATGTCTCCCGTAACTGCAAAAGAGTCAACCATTATGGCTGTCCGAAGAATCGATATCCCTTAAGCGCAACATATGTGGTGCATGGTGCAACATCCATCCATAATGCAGAAGCTGCCCTGTACGACTTTTAGAAATGAGTGCATTGATTTGAAATGGAATAGTACCATGGTGCATCACTCTCCAGCGATGGTAAATCGAAGGCCAGCCACAGCGATTCCGCTTTACCACAAATTTCACGTGAAGAAAACGAAGGGTAAAAAAACTTCTGTTACCTGAAAGCGGTTCGGATAGTGTTTTTTTGGGCATGAAACTATATATAAACGGCTTAAAGCCGTCGAAGCCATAGAAATCATAGAGATCTTCATTTTGACTGGATATGGCTCCCATATCTCCAAAAGAGTCAACCTTTATGGCTGTCCGAAGAATGGATATCCCTTAGGTGCAACATCTATGGTGCAAGTTGCAACATCCTTCCGTAATGCAGAAACTTCATCGTATGACTTTTAGAAATGAGTGCATGGATTTGAAACGGAATAGTACCCTTCATCACTCTCTAGCAATGGTAAATGGAAGGCCAGCCACGGCGACCCATTTTACCACAAAATTCACGTGAAGAAAATGAAGGGTAAAAAAAACTTCAAAGACCTGAAAGGGATTCGGATAGTGCATTTTGGTATGAAACTATGCATTGACCGCTCAAAGTCGTCAATCATGTAGAACTCACAAAGACCTTCGTTTTGACTGGTTATGGATCCCGTAACTCCAAAAAATCAACCTTTTTGGTTGTCTGAAGAATCGATATCCCTTGGGTGCAACATCTACGGTGCAAGGTGCAACATCCATCCGTATTGCAGAAACTTCACCGTACGACTTTTAGAAATGAGTGCATTGATTAGAAACGGAATAGTACATGGTGCATCACTCTCGAGCAATGGTAAATCGAAGGCCAGCCATGGTGATCCCGTTTTACCATAAAATTCACATGAAGAAAAATGAAGGGTAAAAAAAATGTCCAAGACCTAAAAGTGATTCGGATAGTGTTTTTTGGGTATAAAACTATGCATTGAACGCTCAAAGCCGTCAAATATATAGAACTCACAAGGACCTTTGTTTTGACTGCTTATGGATCCCGTAACTCCAAAAGAGTCAACCGTTACGGCTGTCCGAAGAATCGGTATCCCGTTGCTGCAACATCTACAGTGCAAGGTGGAACATCCATTCATAATGTCGAAACTGCGTCGTACGACATTTAGAAATGAATGCGTTGATTTGAAATGGAATAGTACCATGGTGCATCACTCTCCAGCGATATTAGATCAAAGGCTAGCCATGATGATCTCATTTTACTATAAAATTCATTTGAAGAAAACGATGGGTTAAAAAAATTTCTTGTTCTGAAAGTGATTCGGATAGTGTTTTTTGGTATGAAAGTATGCATTGATGGCTTAAAGCTATCAAAGCCATAGAACTCATAGAGACCTTTGTTTTGAGTGGTTATGGCTCCTGAAACTCCGAAAGAGTCAACCTTTACAGTTGTCCGAAGAATCGATATCCCTTGGGCGCAACATCTACGGTGCAAGGTGCAACATCCGTCCGTAATGCCGAAACTTCTCCGTATGACTTTTTGAAATGATGGATTTGAAACGAAATAGTACCATGATGCATCACTCTCCCACGAAGGTAAATCGAAGGCCAGGCACGGTGATCCAGTTTTACCATAAAATTCACGTGAAGATAACGAAGAGTAAAAAATAAACTTCCAAGGCCTAAAAGTGATTCGGATAGTGTTTAATTAGGTATGAAAATATGCATTGATGGCCTAAAGCGGTCAAAGCCGTAGAACTCACAGAGACCTTCATTTTGACTTGTTATGGCTCCCGTAAATCCAAAAGAGTCAACCGTTATGGCTGTCCGAAGAATCGGTATCCCTTAGGCGCAACATCTATGGTGCAAGGTGTGACATCCATCTATAAGACAGAAAATGTGTCGTACGACTTTTAGAAATAAGTGCATTGATTCGAAATGAAATAGTACCATGGTGCATCACTCTTCCGTGATGGTAAATCGAAGGCCAGCCATGGTGATCCCATTAACTATAAAGTTCACGTGAATAAAACAAAGGGTACGAAAAAGCTTTCGAGACCTGAAAGCGATTCTGATAGTGGTTTTTTGGTTGTGAAACTATGCATTGACCGCTCAAAACCATCAAACCTGTAGAACTCACAAAGAGCTTCATTTTTAGTGGTTATGGCTCCCGTAACTCCAAAAGAGTCAACTGTTACGGCTGTCAGAAGAATCGGTATTCCGTTAGCGCAACATTTATGGTGCAAGGTGCAACATTGTCCATAATAACGAAACAACGCCATACGACTTTTAAAAATGAGTACATGGATTTGAAACGGAATAGTATCATGGTGCATCACTCTCCAGCGATGGTAAATCAAGGCAAGCCATAGTGATCCCGTTTTACCATAAAATTCACGTGAAGAAAACGGTGGGTAAAAAAAACTTCCGAGACCTGAAAGTGATTCGGATTATGTTTTCTTGGGTATGAAACTGTGCATTGACGGCTTAAATCCATCAAAGCCATAGAACTCATAGTGACTTTCGTTTTGAGTGGTTATGGTTCACTTAACTCCAAAAAAGTCACTGTTATGGCTATCCGAAGAATCGATATCCCTTGGGCACAACATCCGTCCATAATGCCCAAACTGCACCGTGCGACTTTTAAAAATGAATGCATGGATTTAAAATGGAATAGTACCATGGTGCATCACGCCCCAGCGATGTCAAACCAAAGGCCAGCCATGGTGATCCTGTTTTACAATAAAGTTCACGTAAAGAAAATGAAGGGTAAAAAAACTTCTGAGACCTAAAAGTGATTCAGATAGTATTTTTTTGGGTATAATACTATGAATTGATGGTTTAAGGCGATCAAAGCTATAGAACTCGAAAAGATGTTCGTATTGACTGATTATGACTCCCATAACTCCAAAAGAGTCAACCGTTTTGGCGGTCCGAAGAATCGATATCCCCTTGGCACAGCATCTACGATGCAAGTTGCAACATCCGTCCATAATGCCAAAACTGCGCCGTACGATTTTTTGAAGTGAATGCATGGATTTTATATGGAATAGTACCATGATGCATCACTCTCTAGCTATGGTA
This sequence comes from Allium cepa, assembly GCA_030765085.1. Taxonomy (NCBI): domain Eukaryota; kingdom Viridiplantae; phylum Streptophyta; class Magnoliopsida; order Asparagales; family Amaryllidaceae; genus Allium; species Allium cepa. The sequence goes on along the minus strand of CM060931.1, from coordinate 82,525,701 downwards.
AATCGACGGCCAGCCCCAGTGATCCTGTATTGTCACAAAATTCACGTGAAAATAACGATGGGTAAAAAAACATTTCTAAGACCTGAAATTAATTCGAATAGTGTTTTTTTGGGTATGAAACTATACATTGACGGCTTAAAGCCGTAAAAGCAGTAAAACTCACAGAGACCTTCCTTTCGAATGGTTGTGGATCCCGTAACTCCAAAAGAGTCAACCTTTATAGCTGTCTGAACAATCGATATCCTTCGGGCACAACATCTAAGGTGCAAGGTGCAACATCCGTCCATAATACCGAAACTGCGCCGTACAACTTTTAGGAATGAGTGCATAGATTTGAAATGGAATAGTACCATGGTGCATCACTCTCCAGCGATGGTAAATCAAAGGCCAACCAAGGTGATCCTGTTTTATCACAAAATTCAATTGAAGAAACCGATGGGTAGAATAAACTTTCAAGACTTGAAAGTGATCCAGATTGTGTTTTTTTGGTTATGAAACTATGCATTGACGGATTAAAGCAGTCAAAGCCTTAGAACTCACAAAGACCTTCATTTTGAGTGATTATGGCTCCCGCAACTCTAAAAGAGTCAACCATTATGGCTGTACGAAGAATCGATATCCCCTGGGCGCAGCATCTACGGTGCAAGGTGCAACATCCGTCCGTAATACCGAAACTGCACCATATGACTTCTAAAAATGAGTGAATGGATTTAAAATAGAATAGTACCATGGTGCATCGCTCTCTAACGATGGAAAATCAAAGGCCAGCCACGGTGATCTAGTTTTACCATAAAATTCACGTGAATAGAACGAAGGGTAAGAAAATTTCCGGGAACTGAAAGTGATTCAGATAGCCTTTTTTGGGCATGAAAATCTTCATTAATAGCTTAAAGCGGTCAAAGCCGTAGAACTCACAGAGACCTACGTTTTGACTGGTTTATGGCTCTCGTAACTCCAAAAGAATCAACCGTTATGGTTCCGAAGAATCGATATCCCCTGGGCGCAACATCTACGGTGAAAGGTGCAACATCCGTGTGGAATGCCGAAACTGCACCGTACGACCTTTAGAAATGAGTGCATGAATTTGAAATGGAATAACGCAATGGTGCATCACTCTCCAGCGATGGTAAATCGAAGGCCAGCCACGGTGATCATTTTCTGGTCTTCGAAGTTTTTTTACCATTCGTTTTCTTCACGTGAATTTTGTGGTAAAATAGGATTACCATGGCTGGCCTTCGATTTACCATCGCTGGAGAGTGGTGTACTATGGTACATTTCCATTATAATTCATGCACTCATTTCTAAAGGTCGAACTGAGCAGTTCGGCATTATGGATGGATGTTGCATCTTGCACCATAGATGTTTCGCCCGGGGATATTGATTCTTCGAACAACTACAATGGTTGACTCTTTTGGAGACACGGGAGCCAAAAACCAGTCAAAACGAAGCTCTTTGTGATTTCTACAGCTATGTCTTCTTTAAGCCGTCAATGCATGGTTTCATACCCAAAAAAACACTATCCGATTCACTTTCAGGTCTTAGAAATTTTTTTAACCCTTCGTTTTCTTTACGTGAAACGGGATCACTGTGGCTGGCCTTCAATTTACCATCGCTGGAGAGTGGTGCACCATGGTACAGTTCCATTTCAAATCCATGCACGCAATTCTAAAAGTCGTACGGCGCAGTTTCGACATTATGGATGGATGTTGCAACGTGCACCATAGATGTTGCGTCCAGAGAATATCGATTCTTCGGATAGCCATAACGGTTGGCTCTTTTGGAGTTACGGGAGCTAAAACCAGTCATAACGAAGCTCTATGTGAGTTATATGTCTTTCTTAGCTTTAAGCCGTCAATGCATGGTTTTACACCAAAAAAACACTATCCAAATCACTTTCAGGTCTTGGAAGTTTGTTTGCACTTCGTTTTCTTCACATGAATTTTATGGTAAAACGGGATCACCGTGGCTGGCCTTCGACTTACCTTCCAGCGATGCACCATGGTACTATTCCATTTCAAATTCATGCACTCATTTCTAAAAGCCATCCGGCGTAGTTTTGGCATTATGGACGAATGTTGCACCTTGCACCGTAGATGTTGCACCCAGGGGATATCGATTCTTCAGACCGTCAAAATGAAACCGTAGTGTTGCACCCAGTTGAATCTTTTGGAGGTATGGGAGCCAAAATCAGTCAAAACGATGGCCTCTGTGAGTTCTTTGGCTTTGTCAGCTTTAAGCCATCAATGCATAGTTTTATACCCAAAAAAAACACTATCCGAATCACTTTCAAGTCTCGGAAGTTTTTTTTTTACCCTTCGTTTTCTTCAAGTGCCTTCTATGGTAAAAAGGGATCGTCGTGGCTGGCCTTCGATTTACCATCGCTGGAGAGTGGTGCACCATGTTACTATTTCATTTCAAATTTATGCACTCATTTCTAAAAGTCGTAAGGCACAGTTTCGGCACTATGGTTGGATGTTTCACCTTGTACCGTAGATTGTGCGACCAGGGGATATCAATTCTTCGGACAGCCATAACGGTTGGCTCTTTTGGAGTTAGTAGAGCAATAACCAGCCAAAACGAAGGTCTCTATAAGTTCTACGGCTCTGTATGCTTTAAACCGTCAGTTCGTAGTTTCATAGCCAAATAAACACTATCTGAATCACTTTCTGGTCTCAAAAGTTTTTTTACCCTTCGTTTTTTTCACGTGAATTTTATGGTAAAACAGGATTACCGTGGCTGGCCTTCGATTTACCAGCGCTTGAGAGTGGTGTACCATGGTATAGTTCCATTAAAAATCCATGCGCTCATTTCTAAAGTCGAACTGAGCAGTTTCGGCATTATGGATGGATGTTGCATCTTGCACCGTAGATGTTTCTCCCGGGGATATCGATTCTTCAGACAGCTATAATGGTTGACTTTTTTGAAGATACGGGAGCTAAAAACCAACCAAAACGAAGCTCTCTGTGAGTTCTACAGCTCTGTCTGCTTTAAGCGTCAATGCATGGTTTCATACCCAAAAAAAACTATCCGATTCACTTTCAGGTCTCTGAAGTTTTTTTTTTAACCCTTCGTTTTCTTCACGTGAATTTTATGGTAAAACGGGATCATTGTGGCTAGCCTTTGATTTATCATCGCTGGAGAGTGGTGCATCACGGTACAATTCCATTTCTCCATGCACCCATTTCAAAAAGTCGTACGACACAGTTTCGCCTTTATGGATGGATGTGGCACTGTGCACCATAGATGTTGCACCCAGAGGATATCGATTCTTCGGACAGCCATAACGGTTGATTATTTTGGAGTTACGGGAGCCAAAACCAGTCATAATGAAGCTCTATGTAAGTTCTATAGGTTTCTTAGCTTTAAGCCATCAATGCATGGTTTCACACCCAAAAAAACACTATCCAAATCACTTTAAGGTCTTGGAAGTTTTTTTACACTTCGTTTTCTTCACATGAATTTTATGGTAAAACGGATCACTTTGGCTAGCCTTCGATTTACCATCGCTGAATAGTGATGCAACATTGTACTATTCCGTTTCAAATTCATGCACTCATTTCTAAAAGTCGTACAGCGCAGTTTTGGCATTATGGACGGATGTTGCACTTTGCACCGCAGATGTTGCGCCTAGGGGATATCGATTCTTCAGACGGTCATAATGGTTAACTCTTTTGGATTTACGAGAGCCATAACCAGTCAAAACGAAACTCTCTATGAGTTCTAATGGTTTGACCGCTTTAAGCCGTCAACGCATAGTTTCATGCCCCAAAAGCACTATCCGAATCACTTTCAGATCTCGGAAGTTTTTTTACCTTTCGTTTTCTTCACGTGAATTTTATGGTAGAACGGAATCACCGGGGCGGGCCTTTGATTTACCATCGCTGAAGAGTGGTGCATCATGATATAGTTCCATTTAAAATCCATGCACTCATTTCTAAAAGTCATACAACGCAGTTTCGGCATTATGGATGGATATTGCACCTTGCACCGAAGATGTTGCGTCCAGAGGGTATCGATTCTTCGGACAGCCATAACAGTTGACTCTTCTGGAGTTACGAGAGCCAAAACAAGTCAAAATGATGCTCTCTGTGAGTTCTACGGCTTTGTCAGCTTTAAGCAATCAATGCATGGTTTTATACCCAAAAAATAGGTCTCGAAAGTTTATTTACTCTTCGTTTTCTTCATGTGAATTTTATGGAAAAATGTGATCACCGTGGCTGGCCTACGATTTGCCATCGCTGGAGAGTGGTGCACTATGGTACAGTTCCATTTCAAATCCATGCACTCATTTCTAAAAGTTGTACATTGCAGTTTCAGCATTATGGATGGATGTGGCACCTTGCACCGTAGATGATGCGCATAGGGGAAATCGATATTCGGACAGCCATAATGGTTGATTCTTTTGGGGTTACAGACGTCATGACTAGTCAAAAAGAACTCTTTATAAGTTATACGGCTTTGACAGCTTTAAGCCATCAATGCATAATTTCATACTCAAAAAAACACTATCTGAATCACTTTCAGTTCTCGTAAGTATTTTTTACCCTTTATTTTCTTCACGTGAATTTTATGGTAACACGAATCACCGTGGCTGACCATCGATTTACCATCGCTGGAGAGTGATGCACCAAGGTACTGTTCCGTTTCTAATTCATGCACTCATTTCTAAAAGTTGCACGGTGCAGTTTCGATATTGTGGATGGATGTTGCACATTGCACCGCAGATGTTGCGTGTAGGGGACATCGATTCTTCGGACAGCTATAAAAGTTGATGCTTTTGGAGTTACTGGAGCCATAACCAGTAAAAATGAATCTCTCTCTGTGTTCTATGGCTCTGTCAGCATTAAGCCTTCAATGCACAGTTTCATTCCCAAAAAAACACTATGTGAATCACTTTCAGGTCTCGTAAGTTTTTTACCCCTTCGTTTTCTTTATGTGAATTTTATGGTAAAATGGGATCACCGTTGCTAGCCTTCAATTTACCATCGCTGGAGAGTGGTGCACCACGGTATTGTTCCGTTTCAGATCCATGCACTCATTTCTAAAAGTCGACGACATTATGGATGGATGTTGCACCTTGCACCGTAGATGATGCACCCGTGGGATATTGATTCTTCGAACAGCCATAATGATTGACTCTTTTGCAATTACGGGAGCCAAAACCAATCAAAACGAATCAATCTGTGACTTCTACGACTTTGTTAGCTTTACATTGTCAATTCATAGTTTCTTACCCAAAAACACGATCTGAATCACTTTCAGGTCTTGGAAGTTTTTTTACCCATCTTTTTTTCACGTGAATTTTATGGTAAAACGGGATCACCGTGGCTAGCCTTCGATTTAACATCATTGGAGAGTAGTGCATGATGATATAGTTCCATTTCAGATCCATGCACTCATTTATAAAAGTTGTACGGCGCAGTTTCGGTATTATGGATGGATGTTGCACCTTACACCGTAGATGTTGTGCCCAGGGGATATCGATTCTTCGGACAGCCATAACGGTTGACACTTTTGGGTTATTAGAGCCATAACCAATCAAAATGAAGGCCTCTATAAGTTCTATGGCTTTGACAGCTTTAAGCCATCAATGCATAGTTTGAAACCCAAAATAACACTATCTGAATCTCTTTTAGTTCGCCGAAGTTTTTTTTACCCTTCATTTTCTTCATGTGAATTTTATGGTAAAACGGGATCACCATTGTTGGCCTTCGATTTACCATCGCTGGAGAGTGGTGCACCGTGGAACAGTTCCGTTTCAAATCCGTGCACACATTTCTGAAAGTCGTACGATGTTGTTCCGGCATTACGGATGGATGTTGCACCTTGCACCGTAGATGTTACGCCTAGAGGATAACGATTCTTCGAACAGTCATAACGGTTGACTCTTTTGGAGTGACGGGGGCCATAACCAGTCAAAATGAAGGTCTCTGTGAGTTCTATGGCTTTGATAGCATTAAGCCGTCAATGCGTAGTTCATATCCCAAAAAACACTATCCGGATAACTTTCAGGTCTCGAAAGTTATTTTTTATGCTTTGTTTTCTCCACGCGAATTGTATGGTAAAACGGGATCATCGTGGCCTTCGATTTACCATCGCTAGAGAGTGATGCACCATCGTACTATTCCATTTCAAATCCATGCGCTCATTTCTAAAAGTCGTACGGCGCAGTTTTGGCAATAGGCATAGATGTTGCACCTGCACCATAGATGTTGCACCCAAGGGATATCGATTCTTCGGACAATCATAACGGTTGACCTTTAGGAGTTACGGGAGTCATAACCAGTAAAAACGAAGGTCTCTACGATTTCTACAACTTTGACCGTTTTAAGCTATCAATTCATAGTTTCATACCCCAAAATAACCCTATCCGAATCACTTTCAGGTCTCGGAATTTTTTTACCCTTTATTTTCTTTACGTGAATTTTATGATAAAACGGGATCACCATGGTTGGCCTTCGATTTACCATCACTGGAGAGTGATGCACCATGGTACCATTCCCTTTCAAATCCATGCACTCATTTATAAAAGTCGTACAGGGTAATTTCGGCATTATGGATGGATGTTGTATCTTGCACCGTAGATGTTGCACCCAAGGGATATAGATTCTTCGGACAACCATAATGGTTGACTCTTTTGGAGTTATGGAAGCCATAGCCAGTCAAAACGAAGGACTCTGGGAGTTCTACGGCTTTGATGGCTTTAAGCCGTCAATGCATAGTTTCATACCCAAAAAACCACTATCTGAATTACTTTTAGGTCTCGGAATTTTTTTACCCTTCGTTTTTCTCACATGAATTTTATGGTAATACGGTATCACCATGGCCGTCCTTCGATTTACCATCGCTGATGAGTGATACGCCATGGTACTATTCCATTTCAAATTCACGAACTCATTTCGAAAAAGTCGTACGGCGCAGTTTCGGCATTATGGGCGGATGTTGCACCTTCCACCGTAAATGTTACCCCCAGGGGATATCGATTCTTCGGACAGCCATAACGGTAGATTCTTTTGGAGTTATGGGAGCCAAAACCAGTCAAAACAAAGCACTTTATGAGGTTTACGGCATTGTCAGCTTTATGCCGTCAATGCATTGTTTCATATCCAAAAAAGACTATCTGAATCACTTTCAGGTGTCGGAAGTTTTTTTAACCTTCGTTTTCTTCACGTGAATTTTATGGTAAAATGGGATCATCATGACTGGCCTTCAAATTACCGTCGCTGGAGAGTGATACATCGTGGTACTATTCCATTTCAAATCCATGCACTCATTTCTAGAATTCATACATTGCAGTTTCGGCATTATGGATGAATGTTGCACCATGCACCGTAAATGTCGCGCCCAGGGGATATAGATTCTTCGGATATCCATAACGGTTGACTCTTTTGAAGTTACGGAAGCCATAACTAGTCAAAACGAAGTCTCTATGAGTAATACGGCTTTGACAGCTTTAAGCTGTCAATGCATAGTTTCACAACCAAAAAATACTATCCGTATCACTTTCAGGTCTCGGAATTTTTTTACCCTTTGTTTTCTTCACGTGAATTTTATGGTAAAATGGGATCATCGTGGCTGCCTTTCGATTAACCATCGCTGGAGAGTGATGCACCATGGTACTATTTCGTTTCAAATCCGTGCACTCATTTCTAAAAGTCGTACGGTGCAGTTTCGGCATTATGGACGGATGTTGCACCATGCACCGTAGATGTTGCACACAGGGGATGCTGATTCTTCGGACAGTTATAAAGGTTGACTCTTTTGGAGTTACGAGAGCCAAAACAAGTCAAAACGAAGCTCTTGTGAGTTCTACGGCTCTGTCTGCTTTAAGCCGTCAATGCATAGTTTCATACCCAAAAAAACACTTTCTGAATCACTTTCAGGTCTCGGAAGTTTTCTTTACCCTTCGTTTTCTTCACATGAAATGGTAAAACGGGATCAACGTGGTACGGTTCGATTTATTATCCATTCACTCGTTTCTAAAAGTCGTACGACAAAGTTACGACATTAGGGATGGATGTTGCACCGTAGATGTTGTGCCTAGGGGATATCGATACTTCGGAAAGCCATAACGGTTGACTCTTTTGGAGTCATGGGAGCCTAACCTGTCAGCTTTGAGCCGTTTTTTGCATGGTTTTGTACCCAAAAAACACTATTCGAATCACTTTCAGGTCTCAAAAGTTATTTTACCCTTCATTTTCTTCATGTGAATTTTATGGTAAAACGAGATAACCATGGCTGGCCTTCGATTTACCATTGCAAGAGAGTGGTGCACCATGGTACAGTACCATTTTAATTCCAAGCACTCATTGACAAAAGTCATACGACGCTGTTTCGGCATTATGGATGGATGTTGCACCTTACACGGTAGCTGTTGCGCCTAGGAGATATCGATTCTTCAGACAGCCATAACGGTTGACTCTTTTGGAGTTACAAGAGTCATAAATGTCAAAACGAAGGCTTCTGTGAGTTCTATTGCTTTGATAGCTTTAAGTCATCAATGCATAGCTTCATACCCCAAAAACACTGTTTGAATCACTTTCAGGTCTCGGAAGCTTTTTTTTACCCAACGTTTTCTTCACGTGAATTTTATGGTAAAATGGGATCACCATGGTTGGCCTTCGATTTACCATCGTTGGAAAGTGGCGCACCATGGTACGATTCCATTTTAAATACATGAACTCATTTATTAAAGTCCTACAGTGCTGTTTCAGAATTATGGGTGGACGTTGCACCTTGCACCGTAGATGTTGCGCCTAGGGGATATTGATTCTTCGGACAACCATAATGGTTGAATCTTATGGAATTACGGATGCCAAAACAAGTCAAAATGAAGCTCTCTATGAGTTCTTTGGCTCTGTCTGCTTTAAGCCGTCAATGCATAGTTTCATATCCAAAAAAACACTATCCGAATCACTTTCAAGTCTCAGAAGTTTTTTTACCCTTGGTTTTCTTCCCGTGAATTTTTTGGCAAAACGGGATCACCGTGGCGGGCCTTTGATTTACCTTTGCTGCAGAGTGGTGCACCATGACACATTTCCATTTAAATCCACGCATTCATTTCTAAAAGTCGTACAATATAGTTTCGGCATTATGGATGGATGTTGCACCTTACACCGTAGATGTTGCATCCAAGGGATATCGATTCTTCGGACAGCCATAACGGTTGACTCATTTGGAGTTACAAGAGTCAAAACCAGTCAAAATGACGCTCTCTATGAGTTTTACGACTTTGTCAACTTTAAGCCATCTATGATAAATGTGGATTACGGATCTTAAGGCTTGAATTAACACTAGAGGGGGGTGAGTAGTGTTATAAGGAATTACTAAATCTTTTTGAGTTTATGTTAATTTGAACACAAATGTATGCAATATTCAGACACAGATATGATAACAGAATCAAACACAGATGCAGAAATAAAGTAAAAGCAATAAAGGAAAGAACACACTGGATTTTATACTTGTTCGGAGTTACCCTATATCCTGTCCCGCACACAAGTACGGATTTCCTTTAAAAATCAATTATTACAATTACACCCTCGATTTCAAGGCCATGAGGTACACTACTCCAGATTCACAATCCTTTAGATAGAGATACTAGATTTTACGGGAAACAAGTTCACCCAACTGATTTCACAGGCTACAATCACACCTTTTCTCGCTTGATTGATTTCACAGGCTACAATCACACCTTTTCTCACTCAATTTATTACAAAGAAGCCTATAACTCTAAATAGCACTGAGATCTTGTTGAGATAGTGATAGAGAATCAAACCAGAGATGATCTAGTTAGATTCAATTGTGATTTCGGCAGAGTAACGGTAAAAATATATGTAGAGAAATGTAGAAGAAGAAGAGGAGTGAAATCAGAGAAATTATGTAAATAAATTCGTTTAAAAATGCCCCTATTTATAGTAGAACAATAGCCATGTCCATTTATGAGAGGATAGGAAGAATAGACACTTCTTTTGAAATTCAAATTTTGAAATCAACTGCCACCTTGTCGACAAGGGTATGTAGGGGTTGTCGACGGGCCTATGTTATTTTTGGTAATTTATTTTTCTTTGAAAATAACTTCTATCTTGTATTAAAACTATTTTTAAACTTTATAAATATACTTAACTATAGTTAAAATACATAATTAAGTATAGAGAATAATATTTTGGTATATATAAAATTTTACTATAATTTTATATTGAAATCTAAGTGTAATATTAAAAGTTAAATATATTATAATTAAAAGATAGTTTAAAACCAAGGATAATTTGATTTTGAAGATAAAGATTATTTTGAGGCTAAAAGTATTTTAAAACCAAGATAGATGTTTTTGATTCTTTTAAAAGGAAGGTTTAGAAATCATTTTGAAAATAAGATATAATTTTGTATAAACATTTTAATAAAAGTTAGTGGATACAAAACAATGTTCCACTAGATTTTTTGTAGGTTCCATCATACTTAGGGTTCCATCCCTTTAACAGACTCGAAGTGGATTCCATTCCATGAATAAATTAGATTTTAAGTTTCTAGTGCTTTTCTAAGAGTTTTAACAAAATTCCTAATTACTTATTATTGAAATCTTGAACTCTTGATAATCTTAATACTCATGAGTCTTCAATCTTGATATCTTCAGTCTTGAATCTTTATACTGTACTGTCTTCATTCTTGGTACCTGCATGGTTAAATCCTGCATATACATATATATCTAAACTATAATGTTAGTATTTATTTTATAATCTTATTCTAAGGTTGTTGTCATCAAAACCATCTCCTCAGGGACTAACAATCTCCCCCCTTTGATGATGACAACCTTTGTTTATAAAATATTACTTTTATCCTAATAACTCCCCCTTAATCTATGCCTAACTATCCTATTTTATACTTTTCCCCTTTTCCATCAATAAAAACTAACTCCAAACTATATAACTTCCCCTTAATCTAGTACTATCTGACATGTGATTATAATGATAGTGTTATCATAAATAATCAACATTCAATTCTAAAACTAAAACTTGGTCCTTAATTACTAACTATCCTAACTAATAATCCATATATGATAATACTTATAATAGTGATAATTATATATAAGAACACAAATTTGAGAAATCAAATATGAGAGATCAAATATAAGAACACAAATCATTTATTAATTATATATTGTTATATTTACATTTGTGTAGAAAACATAAGTAAGAAAAGAAACAAATGTGTATACATATTATGTGACACACCAATTATCAATCCACACCAAACCAAATCAAATTAAATCAATCCAAGAAATCAATTCAAATAAAACAAAGCAATCAAATAAATCAAACATTATGAGGAACTTCCACCCATCCTTCTTCTTCAAATATAGGGTCTGCTGTAATGGCACCCCAATTTTCATTTTTATTGGTGAGAGAGACTGGAGGATGTGCTTCATTATCATCTTTGTGCGGGGAGGAAATCATCCATCGTATCGCATCGAAATGCTTTTCTTGCTCCTTGATCATCTGCATTTGACTCAACTCTAAGTATCATTGATTACGAAGAATGAAAGAGAGAATATTTTTGAAAGAGTTAAGGGCTTCTTCAAGAATCTCGATCAAATTATGAATTGGACTGGCCATTTTTGAGTTTGCGAGAAGAAATATAGATAAAGTAAATAAGAAAAGGTTTTGAGTGATGAATTCTGGAAGAGATATGTATTTATAGGTTTAGAAATTCGTTTGAAATGAATAGACACAAGGTGGTTATTCAAATTTCAAATTTAAAATGAAAAGTCATTTCCGACCAGTACTTATCGACAGGGGTCAATTAATTTTGATGACTCATTTAGATTTTGTGAATAATTGTGTATATATATGTATTTATATAATATACTAACATTTATTCTGGAGATAGGATAAGCTAGATAATAGAAAAATAGTTCAATTTCATTTCATAATAGAACGGTACAATGATTAAACATTAAGAACAACACGAACATTCAAATCAAAACAAACTAAAATTAATACAACAAGACATGAAAATGTAGAATTAGCTAGAGGATGAAGAAGATGAAGATAACACAAGCTTCTTGTTGACTTTGGAGAAAAATTTATTCATCTTGGATGACATTTTATCCAACTTCTTACTAACGGATCGTTTAAGTGTCCATTGATTTTCAACTATGATCTTTTGTTTTTTGAGTAAGGTTTTGTTGGTTAGATTAGAGGGATAGTCAACACTTTCCAAAGATGTTTCACTTTCTTCTTCTTCTTCTTTTTCTATTTCCATTTCATCCCCTTCTTTTTCTTTTTCTTCTTCCTCTTCCATCTCCTCATGAGCCAAACGCTCTTCCTTTTTGGCAAGAGTTTCGTATGGTTAAAAAACGTATGGAATTTTCATAAGAGAAATGTTTGAGTGATTAGAAACTTTTCTTGAAACAAATTCTTCTCCTTTGAAATCTACTCCAAAATAATTAAAAATTCGAGTGAGATAGATTCCATGATACAAAGTGTTTTCACCCATTTCAAGATTTTTAGGACGAAATTCATCCAAAATAACTTGCGCCCAATTAATATCATAATTTCCAAAAGTAGAAAAAATTGTTTTGCAAACTTTTGAAGTTGGATTGTTAAAACTCCCCGATCTTGGGGTCAAAGTATGTTGTAAAAGAAGATTAACAATTCTAGCTTTTGGTCGAAAGTTTCAATTTATGAAATCAAAGTTATATCCTTCGAAAATGTGATGAAATGTTTGATGATCATTTTCATCGATATTAAAACTAGAAAGATCCATTCCCGTGCTCTTGCAATTGAGAATGACACCCAAAAGATCACAATTTAAAATGATTCTAGTGCCTTTGACACTACTCTAGATTTCATCATCATTTCCATTATAAAATCCACGGTTGAGATTTGCATAGAAAATTTTAATAAGATTTGGATAACAAACAAAATCATTTTGTGAAGCATCAACAAGACTAAGAACTTGATTGTTTGCAAAAAGAGAATTGATTTCATAAGAAGTGAAATCTAGAAATAGAGCAAACTTCCCGAGATGGACTTTTCCATAGTTAGCATAGTTGATATATGCTTTTATAGCCTCCGGATCATGTAGAGTTGCTCTTTTATCTTTTTGGAAATTCTCATTGTGGAAGGGTTGCTTGAAGAAGCCATTAGAGTAGAGAGTAGAGAGCTTGATATTTTGGAATAAGAGTTTGAATTTAAAAATGAAAGTGAAATGTAACAGCCCTAGTTTTAGCTATTTATTTTATTTTAATTATTTAACTTTGAAATATATTTTATATAAATTGTGTTTATCAAAATAGTTAATTATTTTATTTGGAGATATATTTTATAAAATTTGTATATGTCAATAAAATTAAATAATAACTGTGAAAATTTAAGCTATTTTTGAACTGTTAAATTTCGCGTTTAAAGGACGCGTCAATTATAGGGTATAAGTGACGTAATAAAACGTGTGTTTTTAAAATGTTATTTTTATGAAATTTTTGATGTTTTGGACTGCGTCTGTTTAGCGTAGTGTAAAAATCATGTTTTCGTAAAATTTTGGAGAAAAATATCAGTCAGAGATTTTATAACAAACGTTACGTTGCATTAACTGACAGTCTGATTTTAAATAAATTTGTATACGTTTTTCTAAGCTTTGCATAAATTCTTGCCATTCCATTTATTGTTTTCAAACTAAAATCAAATAAATAAAATGAAGTAAAAACTTAACATGGAAGTAACGTGTGAGACAAAAATCCAAGGAGAAATTTGTACATGCCTAAATTGATACGATACATATCAACTCTTTCGTTCATCCTCTGATGTATACTTACCTTTATTTCTCCCCATATCAACGTATGCCTTAATTAAACCTTTTGTAAATCAAAACTGAATTGAATATGAGTTTGCCTTTCCTTTTCTCAGAAATAAAATCATGCATTGATAACTTCCCTTGTTTATTTCTTCAATCACGTTTAAGCATTTATTCAAAGAGAAAACTGAAGCAAATCTCTCGGCCTTCCAGTAAATTCAAAAACTTATAATTTTTGCAAACTGAACTAAAAAAAAAGAACATAAAGTTACGTACAAACTTTATATCCAGGCTTATATCACGCAACTTTTCATTTTGTACGTTTCTTTTTAAAAAGTTTTGCATTAAGTCTGGCCAGTTTGTTTATTAAATCAAACATAGGAGAATCAAAGCATGCTGAAATCACGCATGCATATTTACATATTTTCAAACTTTATATGTTGTGTAACTGCCTAAATCTTATATCACGTAAACATATTTATAACTTTTGTAACTGAAAGCTTTAAATCTCTACAGCTTCCTCTTTTTCCCCTGTGTTTTTGCCTATGATCTAGTATGGTATCTGCGAACGTCCAAATACATTTGTAAACATATTTAATACAAATCAAAATTTATGTAAATATAAATGAATCATCACACACGTATTCATATTTACATATTTATATATATAAAACTGATACTTTAAACCATTTAAGCTGCTTGCCCTTTTCTCCCCATTTGTCCATTTGATTCCGCCTCAAACAAATCCTTTTATCTGCAAATCATCAATCTAAAATCACGCCTACATTAAATAGTATAAGATTTTGAAATCAAAGCTTCTCATAAAAATTGCAGTTATCGCATGCATTAAATCTAGATTTCAATTGGCAGTTTTAAATCACGCATTCATACTTAACCTTGCCTATCTTTTCAACTTCTCAATTCCCATGTATATCTCTCTATTTCACCTTTATTGTGCAATAAATAAATAAATAAATAAATAAAATTTTCCGTTCCTAATCACACATATAATTCAAGCAAAGTATCCTGGAAGGAAATTACACAGTCCATATTCATCAAATCTGGAAATTTATAAGGCACGCATGCTTTTGAAAAAAAAATTCTTATAACGTGCAAACATTTATATTTGGAAGATATATCACGCATGCATTAAAACTGGAAATGAATCACGCAACCTACAGTTAAAACAAATCTATATGTATTTGCTTGAATCACTAGTTGTATCAGCACCTCTGCCGTTTCTTAAGACCAAGGGAATATTGCATTGTATCACTATTTGCCGTTTGTTTGCCTATAAATCAATGTATAAACTAAATCACGTATAAGCATTTATCATATAGAAACTGATGTTTTCATTCCCATTTATCTCTCCTTTAATTCATACGAAGATTTAAAGCAAATATTTACCAAATCAATGCTTGAAATGTGAACGTATTCCCTGACATCTTGTATAATTGATAACTATTGATTTATCTCCTCTGATTTAGCTCGTCAGTTATATTCAAAGCCCTATATATTTATCCCATTGCTTTAATCACGTGAGTAAACAATTAACATAAGAAACTGATGCATTCAATCAATTGTGTATAACTGGCAGCAGATTTGATTTCTCTTCCTCTTAATATTGAAACCTTTATTTCTTTGAAACTGAAAGGAGAAATCACGCATATATGCAAAACGTTCAGATTTCAAAGCAATGCTCCGTTTCTATTCTTGCCATTTTCCCCATAAATCTCTGCAACTACTTCAAAGCATGTTTGCTTTAACCATGCAACTGTTTAATTGGAACATATTGTGAAATCAAAATATATTCATAATGAGCAGTTTAAAATCACACATATCATCTGGAAAGAAAAAAATATAAATCAAGCACCCTTCAAATGCGCATCAGTTCAAATTTATGTGCCTTGCCGTTTTATCATTTAATCACACATCACATAAATTTGAAGTTATAACAATGTATACCTGCCAAGATACCAGTTCTCTGGTATGAGCTCAAATCACGCAGGAAATTAATCTGGCATTAAATTATCATCAAGCTTTATACGTTGTTAAACTCTTGGCTTCCCCTGTATATTTCGAAGATTTATCCTTTTGCAAACTGATCAGTAAATCACGCTCATAACGTTCTAACAGAGGAGTGGTAGGAGAGATCAACGCTTACATTAATACTCGTACGTTTCATATCTGACTATTTCGCAAAATCCATCTATATATACTTTGCTTTATCTTCTTTAGTTTCATTCTCTCTTGTCTGTTCTTCTCGGGCTCGAACTCTTATCAGGTAAATGGTCTATGTCATTTTCTTTTCTTTGTTCAGATATTTCCTCTTCCTCGAAAATTTTGTTTTATCTCTGCCTTGCTCGGCCACACTACCATTTATCCACTTTGTTTTCTCTAAGAATCTTATCATATGCCTTGAACAACATATGGATCTGGGTTTATAGAGTTTTCTTTTTTTTTTCTTTTTTTTTTGTATACATAATTAAGTCAGAGGTACTAACTTTATAGAACTGAGAGGTTACTTTGAAAAAAATTTTTACATATGTAAAACCAAGTTCTATCAAACATCTCATTAACCTGAGTTTTCTTTTGATTTCAAAATCATGTGTTCGACTAGGGGTATAATAAGGAATTTGCTCATTTTTCTCCTTTCAGACAAACTGTATTTGTAAACTTAGACCAGGTTTGGGTTCTAGTTTGGGTAAGTCATTGCAAAAGAGGATAGAAGAAGAAAAGAGCATAGAGGCATATATGAGTGAATTAAGAAAAACGTAGTTGAGTGTTAGTCTGCATTTATAAAATTCATAGGCTGTGCATATCTGTGTATCACACGGTGCACGAATGGATCAGTAAAAACTTGCTTTGGATATGATGACCAAGCCTTGTGAGTGAATTCATCTAACCTGAGTGTTTAGTAAAAGGCTGGAGTTTGGGGATGCTAGTAATAGTTGAAGATAGGATGAGGTGTGTCTGTACAGTTTTTAAGCCTGGAAAGTTTAGATTGAAGATGGATGAAGTCATAAAGCAATGATGCAAATTAAGTTTAAAATGTAAGATAGTAGCTGGATTTGAAAAAGTGACTCTAAGTTTGAGGAAAATTTAAGCAACAACATTTTCATAATACATAGGAATGCAAGTGTGCACGTGTATGCGTATTCAACATTTTGCCGTTTTTGTTTTAGGAAATTTTGTCGTAATTTTTGTGTTAGCACGGTTCACGTTTGGGTATATTTAGGTCACATTATACGGTGGAGTGGTCGAGCAAGTCAAAACAATTTCCGTTCTATTTTAATCCTTTCTTGACCATACATTCTAAAGTCGCGTTTCAAAATATTTGAATTTGTTCTAGATTTGAATCTAGGCGACATCAGAAGAAATTTGATCGTTATTTTCTATCGGTCTTTACCGGTGAATCGTCGTTTTGAATTCAAATTTTCTGCAACTTTCAGGTGAGTATTTCTCACCAGACATACGTATTTATATTTCGTAAATTATTGCAAGTGTATGTGTAAAATTTTATGTCACTATTATCTGTCTGTAGTGTAATATAAAATGATGAACCCCATTTAAATTGACACCTCATCAGTTATTATCTGTTGTATTATATCTGCAGTTATATTATGTTATTGTTTATTTACTGCTTAAATCACACTGCAAGTTCCCTGTTATACGTAGATTGTTATGGGCTGAAATGATAGGCCTAAATGATTATTATTGTTAAATTATGCTGTTAACTGTTAAACTGTTAAACTTGGGATTGCGGGTTTGAAATGATAGGACCCGGGATATTTGTAAACTACGGATTGAAATGATATAAATCCGTACCACTTGACCTAGGCTAGAAAACTATATACAGGCCCGTGGTCCTTATAATATTTTCTGAAATATTTAAAATTATTTTGGAAGTTAAATATTTGATTTATATCTTTAAAGGAATTTATATTGATTTTTAATAAGTTATAAATAAAGAAATAAATAAATATTTGAATAAATTTATGGAATATAACTTATTTGGTAAATCGGGATTTTGAAAGAATAAGATTTCAGTTAATAAATGAATAAATAAATAGGTTATATTTGGAAATATTTATCAAGTTAAACAATCTATTACAGCATTTAAATGCTGTCTTTTGAAATTTGACTAGTTTTACCCATAACTTTAGGTAGCATTTCCTAAGTGCTATGGAATCTAGAATTTGATTGCTCTAAAATTTATGGAATTTGATAAATTTTATTTTACCTTAAGTTTTGGAAAAACTTAAGACATAATATTTATAACTGTATTTTCCTAAATAAATTAAAGATAAATATTCTGGTATTAAGTAAATTTTGGGAAAAATTTAATGGTTAAAATTTGGAGTTTTATTTATGGAAATTATGGGAATATTCAAGACTAAAAATATAAAACATTGATTTGTGAAAGAATAAAACCCAAACTAAGTTTTGAATAGTAAATACTCCAATTGGATATATATAAAAATTGAAATGGTTTTGGGAACATAAAGGGATATTTAAATTATGGTTAAACTTTAAATAAAGAAATATATTTGTGAAGCTATGTAAATTATCTTCTTTACAAAGTAACCATAAAGTTAACCCATTTATATATATACCGTTGAATGTCCAAACCATTGTGTTTGGGAGTTATGGATTTAAGTAAAGTTTCCAAAACATTATCCTTTGAAGATATAATTCAAATATTTGGTCTCCAGATATTATAAACAGTATGGTTTTGGAAAGAATTATATTTGAATATAACGATATCCTATTGTTTGGGTTTTAAAATGATATCGTATCTATAGTTTTGAAATGGAAATGTTTATTCTGATTTAAAGTATAAACTGTTTTTAAATAACCACGGGTTATAATAACGAAGGGTTGGCAAAGAGACCGGGATCGGTTATGGACATACTCTCTGTCGATACCGAAAACCACTTTGACTAACCGTGTACGCGGTGGAGATTCCAGAATGAAGTAGGATGGTGGTGACGGTTTCTTGAAAGGTAATACGTGGACCCGACTCCCGTGAGTTGGCTTAAGGTGGCTAAAACAGGAGCGATTGACGGATTAATGAGGTAGCTCCTCTGATCGAACGCACTTCTTCGTATACCATTCTATTGCTTATGTGATTGTTTGGGTGCACCCTTGATTTGGGAGTGTTGTTCGAGGTGGGCGGTTGCTGCGGCTTCGCGTTACCATCGGTCCGGAAGCGTAATTGGTATATCTACCCTGGCATTGCCTAGTTGTGCCGTGTCACCTACCATATCGAGCCTTGTACGAGTTTGGATTTCTCCCGTAGCCCGTGTGGTATCCTCTGGTGGCTTCCCGATCAGGAGGGGCTATGATATTGGATGGACTACTGGGACTATTACGTGTTAAGGGCTATATGGGTAACCCCTTAATGCTAAGAAAAAAGTATGTTTATTTTATAAATAGACACTATTATAATAGCGCAATATATTACATAGTAAATAGTTTGACGGATCCTTAGAGGATGGGCGGTCCCAAGCATCCTTTAAGTTACTTGCTCTATATTACAGTACACTTGATTTAGCTTACATCATATAAGTATGTATGTCCTGACTCGAGTGTTTGTTTTATTTTACGCTCGGGTCAGCCTGAGTTGCAGCTTCAGTTTCTTCTCCGTAGCTAGGACACTCAATAGATCATTCGTGCTATTGGAAGTTGTTTCAGCCTTTATCCTTTCTGGAATTCAAGACTTTGAAGACTCTCTATCTGTGTATGTTAAAATTTGTATTGAGGATTATAGACAATGTAAGTTCTGTTTTGTTAAAGATGTATCAGTGGCTTCATGAACCACTAAATTTTAATTTCCGCTGCGAGATTCTGATATCTGTGTCTGCCACTGCACTCGGTGCAACATGATAGGGGGTTCTCGCTTCCTGGTTTGGGTAGCGAACGGTTGACTCTTACTCCTACATGTCTGTGATTCTGTGATTTATTTACTGTATATTCTGAGTTTGCTAAATTTATTCTACAACGCAGTATTTTGAACAATTCAAGTCCGACATGTGCGGATGCGAATGGTTGAAAATATTGGGTCGTTACATTTGGTATCAGAGCTTTGGCTCTAGGCAAACTTAGAATGTATGGTAAATTGATTTATAGAATCACCTTCATTCGAGCTTGAACCTCTTCCTTTTCGAATTTGGAACATTCCCTGTGGTTCCAAAGTTCATCCGTGTCCCTCACTTTCATCTACTTTAGATTCTGGAGTGTCCCATAACTCCACTTCGGATGATCTTTATAGTAAATTGGCGGTCTCGCCATTATTCTAATAAAGGGGCGAAACTCCTTTACCATTAACATTGATTCACCAGAGATTTATATTTATCCTCGGTTTATATGCCAGTATCTTTGGTTATTCCGAACTCTATCTCTTCGGATCAAATATAGATTTACCCAATCATATCGATCCGACTCTTCAAGTCACGGTTGACCAGGTCAAGGTTGTCCACGATTTATATAGACTTACCCAGTTCCTTATTCTGTTATTTAATCATCGGACCTTCTGATTTTAACTAGCTTGGATTCTATTTGATTTGAGTTCATCAAATTTGAATTTCTATCCTTGTTTTGGAAATAGACATGTCTTGAAAAATGGATAATTATGATTAAGATGTATTTTAATATCACTAAAATTTGATAATTGAGAATTTGGTTTTCAAATGGAAATTTCAAGTGTAACTTATTAAAGGAATATCTTAATTATAAAATAGGTATTTTAAATAAAGTGTTAGGTTATTGCTAAATCAAGAGTTAAGTAGAATAATGAATTGATTGGAAAATACTATTATATCTACCGTAACATATTATAAGTGCTGCTGTTTTTAAAAATAAAATGTTTTGAAAATTTTATAATTGAATAAATGAACCTTAAAATATTTCAACTTTGAAATGAGTATTATTTGGCATTGAATTTAAAAGGTATAAATGAAGATTATTTTAAAAAGTGCTATGATTTTTGTAATATGATTTCCAGATGATGATATCTATAAATTTTAACGACCTTCAAAGTATTATAATCTCAAAAGCATTATGATTTCAAATTTATTATCTTATTTTGTTTATGAACTATTTTTAAGTGTCCTTGGTTTCCCTATCTGCTACAGAATGGGGAGGCGATTGCTTCTACCAGCCTATTTAGGAATCTTTCAATATTCTTTGAAACCTTTGTTACTCATCGAGACCTAAGCACCGTTTATCACCCATGGACTGACGGTCAAACTGAAGAGTAGAACCGATTCTGGAGGATCTTCTTCGTGTTTCAAATCCGGAACTATTCGTTTAAGATTCTTGTTTGTCTAGCTTATCCTCTTTTGATTCTTTTCCTTTCGTTCCTTTTCGAGGACGAAAAGTTTTTAAGTGGGGGAGAGTGTAACAGCCCTAGTTTTAGCTATTTATTTTATTTTAATTATTTAACTTTGAAATATATTTTATATAAATTGTGTTTATCAAAATAGTTAATTATTTTATTTGGAGATATATTTTATAAAATTTGTATATGTCAATAAAATTAAATAATAACTGTGAAAATTTAAGCTATTTTTGAACTGTTAAATTTCGCGTTTAAAGGACGCGTCAATTATAGGGTATAAGTGACGTAATAAAACGTGTGTTTTTAAAATGTTATTTTTATGAAATTTTTGATGTTTTGGACTGCGTCTGTTTAGCGTAGTGTAAAAATCATGTTTTCGTAAAATTTTGGAGAAAAATATCAGTCAGAGATTTTATAACAAACGTTACGTTGCATTAACTGACAGTCTGATTTTAAATAAATTTGTATACGTTTTTCTAAGCTTTGCATAAATTCTTGCCATTCCATTTATTGTTTTCAAACTAAAATCAAATAAATAAAATGAAGTAAAAACTTAACATGGAAGTAACGTGTGAGACAAAAATCCAAGGAGAAATTTGTACATGCCTAAATTGATACGATACATATCAACTCTTTCGTTCATCCTCTGATGTATACTTACCTTTATTTCTCCCCATATCAACGTATGCCTTAATTAAACCTTTTGTAAATCAAAACTGAATTGAATATGAGTTTGCCTTTCCTTTTCTCAGAAATAAAATCATGCATTGATAACTTCCCTTGTTTATTTCTTCAATCACGTTTAAGCATTTATTCAAAGAGAAAACTGAAGCAAATCTCTCGGCCTTCCAGTAAATTCAAAAACTTATAATTTTTGCAAACTGAACTAAAAAAAAAGAACATAAAGTTACGTACAAACTTTATATCCAGGCTTATATCACGCAACTTTTCATTTTGTACGTTTCTTTTTAAAAAGTTTTGCATTAAGTCTGGCCAGTTTGTTTATTAAATCAAACATAGGAGAATCAAAGCATGCTGAAATCACGCATGCATATTTACATATTTTCAAACTTTATATGTTGTGTAACTGCCTAAATCTTATATCACGTAAACATATTTATAACTTTTGTAACTGAAAGCTTTAAATCTCTACAGCTTCCTCTTTTTCCCCTGTGTTTTTGCCTATGATCTAGTATGGTATCTGCGAACGTCCAAATACATTTGTAAACATATTTAATACAAATCAAAATTTATGTAAATATAAATGAATCATCACACACGTATTCATATTTACATATTTATATATATAAAACTGATACTTTAAACCATTTAAGCTGCTTGCCCTTTTCTCCCCATTTGTCCATTTGATTCCGCCTCAAACAAATCCTTTTATCTGCAAATCATCAATCTAAAATCACGCCTACATTAAATAGTATAAGATTTTGAAATCAAAGCTTCTCATAAAAATTGCAGTTATCGCATGCATTAAATCTAGATTTCAATTGGCAGTTTTAAATCACGCATTCATACTTAACCTTGCCTATCTTTTCAACTTCTCAATTCCCATGTATATCTCTCTATTTCACCTTTATTGTGCAATAAATAAATAAATAAATAAATAAAATTTTCCGTTCCTAATCACACATATAATTCAAGCAAAGTATCCTGGAAGGAAATTACACAGTCCATATTCATCAAATCTGGAAATTTATAAGGCACGCATGCTTTTGAAAAAAAAATTCTTATAACGTGCAAACATTTATATTTGGAAGATATATCACGCATGCATTAAAACTGGAAATGAATCACGCAACCTACAGTTAAAACAAATCTATATGTATTTGCTTGAATCACTAGTTGTATCAGCACCTCTGCCGTTTCTTAAGACCAAGGGAATATTGCATTGTATCACTATTTGCCGTTTGTTTGCCTATAAATCAATGTATAAACTAAATCACGTATAAGCATTTATCATATAGAAACTGATGTTTTCATTCCCATTTATCTCTCCTTTAATTCATACGAAGATTTAAAGCAAATATTTACCAAATCAATGCTTGAAATGTGAACGTATTCCCTGACATCTTGTATAATTGATAACTATTGATTTATCTCCTCTGATTTAGCTCGTCAGTTATATTCAAAGCCCTATATATTTATCCCATTGCTTTAATCACGTGAGTAAACAATTAACATAAGAAACTGATGCATTCAATCAATTGTGTATAACTGGCAGCAGATTTGATTTCTCTTCCTCTTAATATTGAAACCTTTATTTCTTTGAAACTGAAAGGAGAAATCACGCATATATGCAAAACGTTCAGATTTCAAAGCAATGCTCCGTTTCTATTCTTGCCATTTTCCCCATAAATCTCTGCAACTACTTCAAAGCATGTTTGCTTTAACCATGCAACTGTTTAATTGGAACATATTGTGAAATCAAAATATATTCATAATGAGCAGTTTAAAATCACACATATCATCTGGAAAGAAAAAAATATAAATCAAGCACCCTTCAAATGCGCATCAGTTCAAATTTATGTGCCTTGCCGTTTTATCATTTAATCACACATCACATAAATTTGAAGTTATAACAATGTATACCTGCCAAGATACCAGTTCTCTGGTATGAGCTCAAATCACGCAGGAAATTAATCTGGCATTAAATTATCATCAAGCTTTATACGTTGTTAAACTCTTGGCTTCCCCTGTATATTTCGAAGATTTATCCTTTTGCAAACTGATCAGTAAATCACGCTCATAACGTTCTAACAGAGGAGTGGTAGGAGAGATCAACGCTTACATTAATACTCGTACGTTTCATATCTGACTATTTCGCAAAATCCATCTATATATACTTTGCTTTATCTTCTTTAGTTTCATTCTCTCTTGTCTGTTCTTCTCGGGCTCGAACTCTTATCAGGTAAATGGTCTATGTCATTTTCTTTTCTTTGTTCAGATATTTCCTCTTCCTCGAAAATTTTGTTTTATCTCTGCCTTGCTCGGCCACACTACCATTTATCCACTTTGTTTTCTCTAAGAATCTTATCATATGCCTTGAACAACATATGGATCTGGGTTTATAGAGTTTTCTTTTTTTTTTCTTTTTTTTTTGTATACATAATTAAGTCAGAGGTACTAACTTTATAGAACTGAGAGGTTACTTTGAAAAAAATTTTTACATATGTAAAACCAAGTTCTATCAAACATCTCATTAACCTGAGTTTTCTTTTGATTTCAAAATCATGTGTTCGACTAGGGGTATAATAAGGAATTTGCTCATTTTTCTCCTTTCAGACAAACTGTATTTGTAAACTTAGACCAGGTTTGGGTTCTAGTTTGGGTAAGTCATTGCAAAAGAGGATAGAAGAAGAAAAGAGCATAGAGGCATATATGAGTGAATTAAGAAAAACGTAGTTGAGTGTTAGTCTGCATTTATAAAATTCATAGGCTGTGCATATCTGTGTATCACACGGTGCACGAATGGATCAGTAAAAACTTGCTTTGGATATGATGACCAAGCCTTGTGAGTGAATTCATCTAACCTGAGTGTTTAGTAAAAGGCTGGAGTTTGGGGATGCTAGTAATAGTTGAAGATAGGATGAGGTGTGTCTGTACAGTTTTTAAGCCTGGAAAGTTTAGATTGAAGATGGATGAAGTCATAAAGCAATGATGCAAATTAAGTTTAAAATGTAAGATAGTAGCTGGATTTGAAAAAGTGACTCTAAGTTTGAGGAAAATTTAAGCAACAACATTTTCATAATACATAGGAATGCAAGTGTGCACGTGTATGCGTATTCAACATTTTGCCGTTTTTGTTTTAGGAAATTTTGTCGTAATTTTTGTGTTAGCACGGTTCACGTTTGGGTATATTTAGGTCACATTATACGGTGGAGTGGTCGAGCAAGTCAAAACAATTTCCGTTCTATTTTAATCCTTTCTTGACCATACATTCTAAAGTCGCGTTTCAAAATATTTGAATTTGTTCTAGATTTGAATCTAGGCGACATCAGAAGAAATTTGATCGTTATTTTCTGTCGGTCTTTACCGGTGAATCGTCGTTTTGAATTCAAATTTTCTGCAACTTTCAGGTGAGTATTTCTCACCAGACATACGTATTTATATTTCGTAAATTATTGCAAGTGTATGTGTAAAATTTTATGTCACTATTATCTGTCTGTAGTGTAATATAAAATGATGAACCCCATTTAAATTGACACCTCATCAGTTATTATCTGTTGTATTATATCTGCAGTTATATTATGTTATTGTTTATTTACTGCTTAAATCACACTGCAAGTTCCCTGTTATACGTAGATTGTTATGGGCTGAAATGATAGGCCTAAATGATTATTATTGTTAAATTATGCTGTTAACTGTTAAACTGTTAAACTTGGGATTGCGGGTTTGAAATGATAGGACCCGGGATATTTGTAAACTACGGATTGAAATGATATAAATCCGTACCACTTGACCTAGGCTAGAAAACTATATACAGGCCCGTGGTCCTTATAATATTTTCTGAAATATTTAAAATTATTTTGGAAGTTAAATATTTGATTTATATCTTTAAAGGAATTTATATTGATTTTTAATAAGTTATAAATAAAGAAATAAATAAATATTTGAATAAATTTATGGAATATAACTTATTTGGTAAATCGGGATTTTGAAAGAATAAGATTTCAGTTAATAAATGAATAAATAAATAGGTTATATTTGGAAATATTTATCAAGTTAAACAATCTATTACAGCATTTAAATGCTGTCTTTTGAAATTTGACTAGTTTTACCCATAACTTTAGGTAGCATTTCCTAAGTGCTATGGAATCTAGAATTTGATTGCTCTAAAATTTATGGAATTTGATAAATTTTATTTTACCTTAAGTTTTGGAAAAACTTAAGACATAATATTTATAACTGTATTTTCCTAAATAAATTAAAGATAAATATTCTGGTATTAAGTAAATTTTGGGAAAAATTTAATGGTTAAAATTTGGAGTTTTATTTATGGAAATTATGGGAATATTCAAGACTAAAAATATAAAACATTGATTTGTGAAAGAATAAAACCCAAACTAAGTTTTGAATAGTAAATACTCCAATTGGATATATATAAAAATTGAAATGGTTTTGGGAACATAAAGGGATATTTAAATTATGGTTAAACTTTAAATAAAGAAATATATTTGTGAAGCTATGTAAATTATCTTCTTTACAAAGTAACCATAAAGTTAACCCATTTATATATATACCGTTGAATGTCCAAACCATTGTGTTTGGGAGTTATGGATTTAAGTAAAGTTTCCAAAACATTATCCTTTGAAGATATAATTCAAATATTTGGTCTCCAGATATTATAAACAGTATGGTTTTGGAAAGAATTATATTTGAATATAACGATATCCTATTGTTTGGGTTTTAAAATGATATCGTATCTATAGTTTTGAAATGGAAATGTTTATTCTGATTTAAAGTATAAACTGTTTTTAAATAACCACGGGTTATAATAACGAAGGGTTGGCAAAGAGACCGGGATCGGTTATGGACATACTCTCTGTCGATACCGAAAACCACTTTGACTAACCGTGTACGCGGTGGAGATTCCAGAATGAAGTAGGATGGTGGTGACGGTTTCTTGAAAGGTAATACGTGGACCCGACTCCCGTGAGTTGGCTTAAGGTGGCTAAAACAGGAGCGATTGACGGATTAATGAGGTAGCTCCTCTGATCGAACGCACTTCTTCGTATACCATTCTATTGCTTATGTGATTGTTTGGGTGCACCCTTGATTTGGGAGTGTTGTTCGAGGTGGGCGGTTGCTGCGGCTTCGCGTTACCATCGGTCCGGAAGCGTAATTGGTATATCTACCCTGGCATTGCCTAGTTGTGCCGTGTCACCTACCATATCGAGCCTTGTACGAGTTTGGATTTCTCCCGTAGCCCGTGTGGTATCCTCTGGTGGCTTCCCGATCAGGAGGGGCTATGATATTGGATGGACTACTGGGACTATTACGTGTTAAGGGCTATATGGGTAACCCCTTAATGCTAAGAAAAAAGTATGTTTATTTTATAAATAGACACTATTATAATAGCGCAATATATTACATAGTAAATAGTTTGACGGATCCTTAGAGGATGGGCGGTCCCAAGCATCCTTTAAGTTACTTGCTCTATATTACAGTACACTTGATTTAGCTTACATCATATAAGTATGTATGTCCTGACTCGAGTGTTTGTTTTATTTTACGCTCGGGTCAGCCTGAGTTGCAGCTTCAGTTTCTTCTCCGTAGCTAGGACACTCAATAGATCATTCGTGCTATTGGAAGTTGTTTCAGCCTTTATCCTTTCTGGAATTCAAGACTTTGAAGACTCTCTATCTGTGTATGTTAAAATTTGTATTGAGGATTATAGACAATGTAAGTTCTGTTTTGTTAAAGATGTATCAGTGGCTTCATGAACCACTAAATTTTAATTTCCGCTGCGAGATTCTGATATCTGTGTATGTGATTCTGTGATTTATTTACTGTATATTCTGAGTTTGCTAAATTTATTCTACAACGCAGTATTTTGAACAATTCAAGTCCGACATGTGCGGATGCGAATGGTTGAAAATATTGGGTCGTTACATGAAAAGTTGTGATAAGAGATAGTGAATAAATAGATTCTCAAAGGACATATTCTCTGGTCCAAAGGTGACTTTTCAGAGACTTGAATGATGTGAAAAGATGGAGGAAAATTCAACATTTGAATTCAAATTTCAAATTTCAAATTTCAAATTTCTGTACCCTTGTCGACAACATGGTGGGGATCTTGTCGACAGGTGTCTCTGAATTTTCAAGATTTATTTCCCTTAAGTATTCTAATATATATATATATATTATTTTTAACGTCTATATATATCTGGAATATTACTAGAATTATAGTATATTCCATAAAATATTATGATACTATTAAAAAACAAAAAATAAAAAATAAAAACAATAGTAAAAAATAAAAAATAAAAGAAAAATTAAAATTCAAACAACACACCAATTCAACATCAACCAATCAAGCATTCAATTCTAAGCATGCAATTTCGACCAATGTATTGTAAATGTGTACTTTTTCTGAGTCCGTTTCTCTGAATTCGTCGGAATCGTGAATAGCTGTGAAACACATATTTGAATTATTTGTCTTCTGATCATCATCGCTTGAAGATGAGTCTGAGTCATCTAGAGTAGCAGTAAATGCACATTTTCGCTTCTTTGCGGAATCATTGTTTATAGGAAGATTTTGCCCCTCTGTATGCGGATAGTCTCTTTTGATATGTCCTGCTTCGTCACAGTTGAAACATTTGATATAGTTTGATACTACACTTTGATTTCTAGAGTTCTTATAGTTGTTTCCCTTTAGATTATTCATCTTTCTATATTTCAGGAATTTCCGAAAATTCTTGGTTATAAAAGCTATCTCTTCATCATTATCGCTGCTTAATTCTGATCCATCGGTCAATGCATTGAATGCTATTGATTTCTTTTCAGATGCTTTGCTTTCTCTTCTCTCAATCATTTGGACTTCAAACTACATTAGATTTCTAACTAATTCTTCTATCTTTAAGGTACTGATGTCATTTGCCTCTTCGATCTCAAGTGTCTTTTGATCCCATTCTGGAGTAAGAGAATTCAAGATTTTTCTGACTTGGTCTTCTTCCAAAAATTCCTTTCCCAAGGATATTAGAGAATGCACAATATTCTGAAATCTACTATACATATCGGAAATAGACTCATTAGAATTCATTTTAAATAATTGAAACTGATTTGTGAGCATGTAAATTTTGGTCTGTTTAACTTTGCTTGTTCCTTCGTGAGTAACTGGCAAAGTTTTTTGGATTTCGTATGCAGACTTACGAACTGACACTCTATTAAATTCATTCCTATCAAGTGAACAAAACAAAATATTCATAGCTTTAGAGTTGTTTTGTGCAACGGTCTTTTGCTCAGCAGTCCACTATGCAAAATCAGTTGTGGATTCAAAATATTCAGTCTGTGTAATATTTCAAGTGTCTAGTCCTACAGATTGTAAATATATATTCAACCTATATGCCCAATATGCATAGTTACTGCCATTAAAAAGTGGTGGTCTGACAGCAGACTGACCTTCTACAGATGAACTAGTGACAGGGATAATAGAACCAGTGTTGGTAGTATTAACAGTACCAATGTTGGTAGCCATTTTGAAAATTTATCAAAATTCATATTATGAGAAAACCTTGTTCAAATACCAAATGCGAGAAATGCGGATTACGGATCTTAAGGCTAGAATTAACACTAGAGGGGGTGAATAGTGTTATAAGGAATTAGTAAATCTTTTTGATTTTATGTTAATTTGAACACAAATGTATGCAATATTCAGACACAGATATGATCACAGAATCAAACACAGATGCTGAAATAAAGTAAAAGCAATAAAGGAAAGAACATACCGGATTTTATACTGGTTTGGAGTTACCCTACATCCAATCCCGCACATAAGTACGGATTTCCTTTCAAAATCAATTTTTGCAATTACACCCTCGATTTCAAAGCCACGAGGTACACCACTCCAGATTCAAAATCCTCTGGGTAGAGATACTTATTTTACGGGCAACAAGTTCACCCAATTGATTTCACAGGCTACAATCACACCTTTTCTCGCTTGATTGATTTCACAGGCTACAATCACACCTTTTATCACTAAATTTATTACAAAGAATCCTATAACTCTGAATAGCACTGAGATCTTGTTGAGATAGTGATAGAGAATCAAACCAGAGATGATCTAGTTATATTCAATGGTGATTTCGGAAGAGTAATGCTAAAAATATATGTAAAGAAATGTGGAAGAAGAAGAGGAGTGAAATTGGAGAAAAAATGTATATAAATTCGTTTAAAACTGCCCCTATTTGTAGTACAACAACAGCCATGTCCATTCATGAAACGATATGACGAATAGAAACTTCTTTTGAAATTCAAAATTTTGAAATCAACCGCCACCTTGTCGACAAGGGTATGTAAGGGTTGTCGGTAGGCCTATGGTATTTTTTGTAATTTATTTTTCTTTGAAAATAACTTCTATCTTGTATTAAAACTATTTTAAAATTTTATAAATATACTTAACTATAGTTAAAATACATAATTAAGTATATAGAATAATATATTGGTATATATAAAATTTTACTATAATATTATATTCAAATCTAAGTATAAATATTAAAAGTTAAATATATAATAATTAAAAGATAGTTTAAAACCAAAGATATTTGATTTTGAAGATAAAGATTATTTTGAGGCTAAAAGTATTTTAAAACCAGGATAGATATTTTTGATTCTTTTAAAAGGTAGGTTTTGAAGTCATTTTGAAAACAAGATATAATTTTGTAAAAACATTTTAATAAAAGTTAGTGGATTCAAAACAATTTTCCACTAGATTTTTCGTAGGTTCCGTCCTACTTAGGGTTCCATCTCTTTAACAGCCTCGAAGTGGATTTCATTCCACGAATAAATTGGATTTTAAGATGCCAGTGCTTTTCTAGGAGTTTTAACAAAATTCCTAATTACTTATTATTGAAATCTTGAATTCTTGATAATCTTGATACTCATGAGTCTTCAATCTTGATATCTTCAGTCTTGAATCTTTATACTGTACGTCTTCATTCTTGGTACCTACATGGTTAAATCCTGCATATACATATATATCTAAACTATAATGTTAGTATTTATTTTATAATCTTATTCTAAGGTTGTTTTCATTAAAACCATCTCCTCTGGGACTAACACCGTCAATGCATGGTTTCATACCCAAAAAAAACACTATCCAAATCACTTTCAGGTCTCGGAAGTTTTTTACCCTTTGTTTTCTTCACGTGAATTTTATGGTAAAATGGGACCACCGTGGCTAGCCTACGATTTACCATCGCTGAGAGTGGTGCACTATGGTACAGTTCAATTTCAATTCCATGCACTCATTTCTAAAGACGTACGGTGCAGTTTCAGCACTATGGATGGATGTGGCACCTTGCACCGTAGATGTTGCGCGCAAGGGATATTGATTCTTCGGACAGCCATAACGGTTGACTCTTTTGGAGTTACGGAAGCCATGACCAGTCAAAACGAAGTCTTTATAAGTTATATGGCTTTGACAGCTTTAAACCATCAATGCATAATTTCATACTCAAAAAAACACTATCCGAATCACTTTCAGTTCTTGGAAGTATTTTTTACCCTCCATTTTCTTCACGTGAATTTTATGGTAAAACGAGATCACCGTGGCTGACCATCGATTTACCATCGCTGAACATCGCACTGTTTCGTTTTAGATCCATGCACTCATTTCTAAAAGTTGTACGGTGCAATTTCGGCATTATGGATGGATGTTGCACCTTGCACCGTAGATTTGCGCCTAGGGGATATCGATTCTTCGGACATCTATAATGGTTGACACTTTTGGAGTTACTGGAGTCACAACCAGTCAAAACGAATCTCTCTGTGTGTTCTATGGCTCTGTCAGCATTAATCCTTCAATGCATAGTTTCATTCCCAAAAAACAATATGTGAATCACTTTCAGGTCTCGGAAGTTTTTTTACCCTTCGTTTTCTTTACATGAATTTTATGGTAAAACGAGATCACTGTGGCCAGTCTTTGATTTTCCATCACTAGAGAGTGGTACACCATCGTACAGTACTATTTCAAATTAATGTACTCATTTCCAAAAGTTGTACGGCGCAGTTTCGACATTATGGATGGATGTTGCACCTTGCACTCTAGATGTTGTACCCAAGGGATATCGATTATTCGGACAGTCATAATAGTTGACTCTTTTGGAATTACGGGAAACATAACCAGTTGAAATGAAGGTCTCTGTGATTTCTATGGCTTTAACGTCTTTGATGGATTTAAGCCGTCGGTGCATAGTTTCATACCCAAAAAAAACACTATCCGAATCACTTTCAGGTCTCGGAAGTTTTTTCTTACCCTTCGTTTTCTTCATGTGAATTTTATGGTAAAACGGTATCACCATGGCTGGTCTTCAATTTACCATTGCTGGAGAGTGTTGCACCATGGTACGGTACCACTTCAAACCAATGTACTGATTTCTAAAAGTCGTACGGCGCAGTTTCATCATTATGGATGGATGTTGCACCTTGCACCGTAGATGTTGCATCCACGGGATATTGATTCTTCAGACAGCCATAACGGGTGAATATTTTGGAGTTACGGGAACCATAACCAGTCAAAACGAAGGTCTCTGTGAATTCTACAACTTTGATAGCTTTAAGCCATCAATGTATCGTTTCATACCGAAAAAACACTATCTGAATGACTTTAAGATTTCGGTAGTTTTTTTTTTACCATTCGTTTTCTTCACATGAATTTTATGGTAAAACATGATCACCGTGGCCGGCCTTCGATTTACCATCGTTGGAGAGTGGTACACCATGATACTGTTCCATTTCAAATCCATGAACTCATTTCTAAAAGTCGTACGGCGCAGTTTCGGTATTATGGATGCATGTTGCACCTTGCACCGTAGATGTTACGCCCAGGGGATATCGATTCTTCGAACAGCCATAACGGTTGATTCTTTTGGAGTTATGGGACCCAAACCAGTCAAAATGAAAATCTTTGTGAGTTTCATGGCTTTGTCAGCTTTAAGCCATCAATGCATAGTTTCATACCCAAAAAACACTATCCGAATCAATTTTAAGACTTGGATGTTTTTTACCCTTCGTTTTCTTCACGTGAATTTTATGGTAAAATGGGATCACCGTGGCTTGCCTTCGATTAACCTTTGCTAGAGAGTGGTGCATCATGATACAGTTCCATTTCAAAATCTGTGCACTCAATTCTAAAAATCGTACGGTGTAGTTTCGGCATTATGGATAGATGTTGCACCTTGCACCGTAGATGTTGCATCCAAGGGATATCGATTCTTCGGACAACCATAACAGTTGAGTCTTTTGGAGTTACGCAAGCCATAAATAGTCAAACCAAAATCTCTATGAGTTTTACGGCTTTGACGGCTTTAAGCCATTAAGCACAGTTTCAAACCCAAAAAAACACTATCTGAATAACTTTTTGGTCTCATAAGTTTTTTTACCCTTCGTTTTCTTCACCTGAATTTTATGTAAAATAGTATCACTGTGGCTTGTCTTCGATTTACCATCACGTGAGAGTGGTGCACCATGGTACGGTACCATTTCAAAGCAGTGTACTCATTCCTAAAAGTTGTACGGCGCAGTTTCGGTATTATGGATGGATGTCGCACCTTGCACCATAGATGTTGCACCCAGTGGATATCGAATCTTCGGACAGCCGCAACGGTTGACTATTTTGAAGTTACGGGAATCATAACCAGTCAAAACGAAGGTTTCTGTGAGTTCTACGGCTTTGATGGCTTTAAGCCATCAATGCATAGTTTCATACAAGAAAAAACACTATCCGAATCACTTTAAGGATTTAGAATTTTTTTACCATTCGTTTTCTTCATGCGAATTTTATTGTAAAACGGGATCACTGCGGCTAGCATTCGATTTACCATTACTGCAGAGTGGTGCACCATGGTACAGTTCCTTTCAAATCCATGCACTCATTTCTCAAAGTGTACAGTTCCTTTTCAAATCCATGCACTCATTTCTCAGAGTCGTACGGCGCAGTTTCGGCATTATGGATGGATGTTGCACCTTGCACCGTAGATGTTGCGCCCAGGGGATATCGATTCTTCGGACAGGCATAGCGGTTTACTCTTTTGGAGTTACGGGACCCAAAACCAGTCAAAACGAAGGTCATTGTGAGTTCGACGGCTTTGTCGGCTTTAAGTCGTCAATGCATAGTTTCATACCCAAAAAACACTGTCCGAATCACTTTCAGGACTAGTAATTTTTTTACCCTTTGTTTTCTTCATGTGACTTTTATGGTAAAACGGGATCACCGTGGCTGGCCTTCGATTTTCCATCGCTGGAGAGTGGTGCATCATAGTATGGCGCAGTTTCGGCATTATGGATGGATGTTTCACATTGAACCGTCGATGTTGCGCCCAGGGGATATCGATTCTTCGGACGGCCATAACGGTTGACTCTTTTGGAATTACGGGACCCAAAACTAGCCAAAACGAAGATCTTTGTGAGTTCTGTGGCTTTGTCAGCTTTAAGCCATCAATGATTAGTTTCATGCCCAAAAAACACTATGCGAATCACTTTTAGGACTCGAAAGTTTTTTTACCCTTCGTTTTCTTCATGTGAATTTTATGGTAAAACGGGATCACCGTGGCTGGCCTTCGATTTACCATTGCTGGAGTGTGGTGCATCATGGTACAATTCCATTTCAAATTCATGCACTCATTTCTAAAAGTCGTACGGCGCAGTTTTGGCATTATGAATGGATGTTGCACCTTGCACCATCGATATTGCGTCCAGGGGATATCAATTCTTCGGAAAACTATAACTGTCAACTCTTTTGGGCTTACGGGATACAAAACCAGCCAAAGCGAAGATCTTTGTGAGTTCTACGGCCTTTTCCGCTTTAAGCTGTCAATGCATAGTTTAATACCGAAAAAGCACTATCCGAATCACTTTTAGGACTCGAAAGTTTTTTTTACCCTTCGTTTTCTTCACGTGAATTTTATGGTAAAATAGGATCACCGTGGATGGTCTTCGATTTACCATCACCAGAGAGTGGTGCTTCATGGTACAGTTCTATCTGAAATCCATGCACTCATTTCTAAAATTCGCATGGTGCATTTTCAGTATTATGGATGGATGTTGCACCTTGCACCATAGATGTTGCGCCCAAGGGATATCGATTCTTCGGACGGCCATAATGGTTGCTCTTTTGGATTTATGAGAGCTATAAACAATCAAACCGAAGGTCTCCATGAGTTCTACAGCTTTGATTGCCTTTTGCCGTCAATGCATAGGTTCAAACCTAATAAAACACTACCCGAATCACTTTCAGGTCTCGAAAGTTTTTTTAACCTTCGTTTTCTTCACGTGAATTTTATGGTAAAATGGGATCACCGTGGTCGGCATTAGATTCACCATCGCTGGAGACTGATCCACCATGGTACGATTCCATTTCAAATCCATGCCCTCATTTCTAAAAGTCGTACGGCGCTGTTTCGAGATTAGGGACGGAAGTTGCCCCTTGTACCGTAGATGTTGCACCCAGGTGATATCCATTCTTCGGACAGCCATAACGGTTGACTCTTTTGGAGTTAAAAAAGCCATAACTAGTCAAAACGATCCTTTCTGTGAGTCCTATGGCATTGACAGCTTTAAGCCATCAATGCATAGTTTCATACACAAAGAATCACTATCCGAATCACTTTCATGCCTCAGAAGTTTTTTTTACCCTTCGTTTTCTTCACATGAATTTTATGGTAAAACGGGATCACCGTGGCTAGCCATCGATTTACCATTGCTGGAGAGTGATGCACCATGGTATTGTTTTATTTCAAATCCATGCAATCATTTCTAAAATTCGTACGTCGCGGTTTCGAAATTATGGGCGGATATTGCACCTTGCACTGTAGATGTTACGCCCAGTGGATATCGATTCTTCGTAAAGCCATAAAGGTTGACCCGTTTGGAGTTACGGGAACCGTAATAAGTCAAAACGAAAGTCTTTGTGTGTTCTGTGGCTTTGATGGCTTTAAGCCTTCATTTTAGATTTTCATACCCAAAAAAAAAATATGAATCACTTTTAGGTCTCGAAAGTTTTTTTACCCTTCGTTTTCTTCACGTGAATTTTATAGAACAACGGGACCACTGAGGTTGGCCTTCGATTTACCATCGCAGGAGAGTGTTTCACCATAGTACAATTCCATTTCAAATCCATGCACTCATTTCTAAAGGTCGTACGGGGCAGTTTCAACATTGTTGCACCTTGCACCGTAAATGTTGCGCCTAGGGATATCGATTCTTCGGATAGCCATAACGGTTGACTCTTTTAGAGTCACAGGAACCTTAACCAGTCAAAACGAAGCTCTCTGTGAGTTCTATGGCTTTTTCAGCTTTAAGCCTCAATTCATAGTTTCTTTACCAAAAAAACACTATCCAAATCACTTTCAGGACTCGAAAGTTTTTTTTACCCTTCGTTTTCTTCACGTGAATTTTATGGTAAAACGGGATCACCGTAGCCGGCCTTCGATATACCATCGTCGGAGAGTGACGCACCATGGTACAGTTCCATTTCAAATCCATGGCTCATTTCTAGAAGTCGTATGGCGCAGTTTCGGCATTATGGATGGATGTTGCGCCTTGCACCGTAGATGTTGCTCCCCGGGGATATCGATTCTTCGGACAGCCGTAGCGGTTGACTCTTTTGAAATTACAAAAGCCAAAACCAGTCAAAACGAAACTCTTCATGAGTTCTACGGCTTTAATGGCTTTAAGCCATCAATGCATAGTTTCATGCCTAAAAAACCACTATCCGAATCACTTTCAGGTCTCGGAAGTTTTTTTACCCTTCGTTTTCTTCACGTGAATTTTATGATAAAACGATATCACCATGGCCGGCCTTCGATTTACCATTACTGGAGAGTGTTGCACCATGGTACTATTCCGTTTCAAATCCATGCACTCATTTCTAAAAGTCGTACGGTGCTGATTCGAGCTTATGAACGGATGTTGCACCTTCCACCGTAGATGTTGCGCCCAAGTGATATTGATTCTTCGGACTGCCATAACGGTCGACTCTTTTGGAGTTACGGAAGCCATAACCAGTCAAAAAGAAGGTCTCTATGAGATCTATGGAACTGACACCTATAAGCCATCAATGCATAGTTTCATACCCAAAAAAACACTATCTGAATCACTTTCAAGTCTCCGAAGTTTTTTTACCCTTCGTTTTCTTCACGTGAATTTTACGGCAAAACGGGATCACCGTGGCTAGCCATCGATTTACCATTGTTGAAGAGTGATGCATCATGGTACTGTTCTATTTCAAACCCATGCACTCTTTTCTAAAATTCATATGGCGCGGTTTCGGCATTATGGATGGACGGTGCACCTTGCACCGTAGATGTTGCGCCCAGGAATATTGACTCTTCAGACAACTATAATGGTTGACCCTTTTGGAGTTAAGGGAGCCATAACCTATCAAAATGAGGGTCTCTTTGGGTTCTATGGCTTTGATGGCTTTAAGCCATCAATGCATAGTTTTATACCTAAAAAAACAATATCCGAATCACTTTCAGGTCTCGGAAGTTTTTTACCCTTCGTTTTCTTCACGCGAATTTTGTTGTAAAACGGGATCACCGTGGCTGGCCTTCGATTTACCATCGTTGGAGAGTGGTGCACCATTGTGCAGTTCCATTTCAAATCCATGCCTCATTTCTAGAAGTCATATGGCGCAGTTTCGGCATTACGGATGGATGTTGCACCTTGCACCATAGATGTTGCACCCACGGGATATCGATTCTTCATGTAGCCATAACGATTGACTCCACTGGAGTTACGGGACCCATAATCAGTCAAAACAAAGGTCTCTATGACTTCTACTACTTTGGTGGTTTTAAGCCATCAATGCTTAGTTTCATACCCAAAAAAAACATTCGAATCACTTTCAGGTCTCGAAAGTTTTTTTACCCTTCGTTTTCTTCACGTGAATTTTATGGTAAAACGGGGTCACCGTGGCTGGCCATCAATTTACCAACGCTGGAGAGTGATGCATCATGATATTATTCCATTTCATATCCATCCACTCATTTCTAAAAGTCATACGGTGCAGTTTTGGCATTATGGACGGATGTTGCACCTTGCACTGCAGATGTTGCGCCCAATGGATATCGATTCTTCGGACATCCATAATAGTTGATTCATTTGGATTTATGGGAGCCATAACCAGTCAAAACGAAAATCTCTGTGAGTTCTACGGCTTTGACAGATTTAAGCCGTGATGGCATAGTTTCATACCCAAAAAAACACTATCTGAATCACTTTCAAGTCTCGAAAGTATTTTTTACTCTTCGTTTTCTTCACGTGAATTTTATGGTAGAAGGGGATCACCGTGGTTGGCCTTCGATTTACCATCACTGGAGAGTGGTGCACCATGGCACAGTTCCATTTCAAATCCATGAACTTATTTCTAAAAGACGTATGGCGCAGTTTTGGCATTATGGACGGATGTTGCACCTTGCACGGTAGATATTGCGCCTATAGGATATTGATTATTCGGACATCCATAACAGTTGACTTTCTGGAAGTTATGGAAACCATACCCAGTCAAAATGAAGGACTCTATGAGTTCTACGGCTTTGATAGCTTTAAGCCATTAATGCATAGTTTCATACCCAAAAAACACTATCCGAATCACTTTCAGGTCTCAAAAGTTTTTTTACCCTTCATTTTCTCCACGTGAATTTTATGGTAAAATAGGATCACCATGGCTGGCCATCGATTTACCATAGCTGGAGAGTGATGCTCCATGGTATCGTTCCATTTCAAATCAAGCCACTCGTTTCTAAAAGTCGTATGACGCAGTTTCGGAATCATGGATGAACGGTGCACCTAGCGCCGTAGATGTTGCAACCAGGGGATATCGATTCTTCGTACAGCCGTTACGGTTGACCCTATTGGAGTTACAGGAGCCACAACCCGACAAAACTAAGGCCTCTTTGGGTTCTACGGCTTCGATGGCTTTAAGCCATCAATGCATTGTTTCTACCCAAAAAAACATTATTCGAATCACTTTCAAGTCTCGAAAGTTTTTTACCTTCGTTTTCTTCACGCGAATTTTAGGGTAAAACGGGATCACAGTGATGACCTTCTATTTACCATCGCTGGAGAGTGGTGCACCATAGTATAGTACCATTTCAAATCCATGCAATCATTTCTAAAAGTCATATGGCGCAGTTTCGGCATTACGGATGGATGTTGCACCTTGCACCATAGATATTACGCCTAGAGGATATCGATTCTTCGGACACCCATAACGGTTGACTCATGTGGAGTTACAGGAGCCATAACCGGTCAAAACGAAGGTCTCTATGAGTTCTACAGCTTTGACGGCTTTAAGATGTCAATGCATGGCTTCATACCCAAAAAATACTATCAGAATCACTTTTAGGTTTCTAAATTTTTTTCACCCATCATTTTCTTTACGTGAATTTTATGGCAAAACGAGATCACCAAGGCTGGCCTTCGATTTACCATCGCTGGAGGGTGGTGCACCATGGTACAATTCCATTTCAAATCCATGCACTCATTTCTAAAAGTCATACGGCATGGTTTTGGCATTATGGATAGGGGTTGCACCTTGCACCGTAGATGTTGCTTCCAGGGGATATCGATTCTTCGGGCAGCCATAACGGTTGACTCTTTTATAGTTATGGGAACCAAAACAAGTCAAAACGAAGCTCTCTGTGAGTTCTACGGCTTTGATGGCTTTAAGCCATCAATTCATAGTTTCATACCCAAAAAAACACAATCCGAATCACTTTTAGGTCTCGGAAGTTTTTTTACCCTTCATTTTCTTCACGTGAATTTTATGGTAAAACAGGATCACTGTGGCTGGCAATTGATTTACCATCGTTGGAGAGTGATGCATCATGGTTTATTCTGTTTCAAATTCATGCACTCTTTTCTAAAATTCATATGGCGTAGTATTGGAATTATGGATGAATGGTGCACCTTGCATTGTAGATGTTGCGCCCAGGGAATATCGGTTCTTCGGACAGCCATAATGGTTGACTCTTTTGGAGTTACGGGATCCATAACCAGTCAAAATAAAGGTCTCTTTGGGTTCTATGGCTTCGACGGCTTTAAGCCATCAATGCGTTGTCTCGTACCCAAAAAACACTATATGAATCACTTTTATGTCTCGGAAGTTTTTTACCCTTCGTTTTCTTCACGCGAACTTTATGGCAAAACGGGATCGTTGTGGATGGCCTTCAATTTACCATCGCCGGAGAGTGGTGCACCATGGTACTGTTCCATTTCAAATACATGAACTCATTTCTAAAAGTCGTATGGTATAGTTTTGGCATTACAGATGGATGTTGCACCTTGCACCATAGATATTGCGCCTTAGGGATATCGATTCTTCGGACAACCATAACTTTGACTCCTCTGGAGTTACGGGGGCCACAACCATTCAAAATGAAGGTCTCTGTGAGTTCTATGGCTTTAACCGCTTTAAGTCATCAATACATAGTTTCATACCCAAAAAACACTATCCGAATCACTTTTAGGTTTCAGAACTTTTTTTACCCATCGTTTTCTTTACACGAATTTTATGGTAAAACGGGATCACCAAGGCTGGCCTTCGATTTACCATCGCTGGAGAGTGGTGCACCATGGTATAGTTCCATTTCAAATCCATACACTTATTTTTAAAAGTCGTACGGCGTAGTTTCGGCATTATGGATGGGGGTTGCACCATGCATATATAGATGTTGCGCCCAGGGGATATCGATTCTTCGGGCAGCCATAAAGTTGACTCTTTTAAAGTTACAGGAGCCAAAACCAGTCAAAACGAAGCTCTCTGTGAGTTCTATGACTTTGATGGCTTTAAGCCGCCAATGCGTAGTTTCATACCCAAAACAACACAATCCGAATCACTTTCGGGTCTCGAAAGTTTTTTTACCCTTCATTTTCTTCACTTGAATTTTATGGCAAAACGGGATCACCGTGGCCGGCCTTCGATTTACCATCGCTGGAGAGTGATGCACCATATTACTATTCCGTTTCAAATCGATGCACTCATTTCTAAAAGTCATACAACGCTGTTTCGGGATTATGGATAGATGTTGCACCTTGCACCGTAGATGTTGCGCCAAGGGGATATCGATTCTTCGGACAGCCATAGCGGTTGACTCTTTTGGAGTTACAGAAGCCATAACAAGTCAAAATGATGGTCTCTGCGAGTTCTATGGCTTTGAGAGCTTTAAGCCGTCAATGCACATTTTCGTTCGCAAAAAAAACACTATCCGAATCACTTTCAGGTCTCAGAAGTTTTTTTTACCCTTCGTTTTCTTTACGTGAATTTTATGGCAAAACGAGATCAACGTGGATGGCCTTTGATTTAACTTCGCTGAAGAGTAATGCACCATGCTACTATTCGTTTTGAAATCCATGCACTCATTTCTAAAAGTCGTACGACGCAGTTTCAACATTATGGATGGATGTTGCACATTGCACAGTTGATGTTGCACCAAGGTTATATCGATTCCTCCAATAACCATAACGGTTGACTCTTTTGGAGTTACGGGAGGAAAAACCAATAAAAAGGAAGGTCTCTATGAGTTCTACGACTTTGATGGCTTTAAGCCATAAATGAATAGTTTCACACCCAATAAAACAATATCCGAATCACTTTCAGGTCCCGGAGTTTTTTTTACCCTTCGTTTTCTTCACGTGAATTTTATGGCATCATAGCTGGCATTCGATTTACCATCGCTGGAGAGTGATGCACCATGGTACAGTTCCATATCAAATCTGTGCACTCATTTCTTAAAGTTGTTCGGCGTAGTTTCGGCATTACAGATGGATGTTGCACCTTGCATCATAGATGTTGCGTCCAGGGGATGTCGATTCTTCGGATGGCCATAACGGTTGACTCCTGTGGAGTTACGGGAGCCATAACCAGACAAAATGAAGGTCTCTATGAGTTTTATTACTTTGACGGCTTCAAGTCATGAATTCATAGTTTCATATCGAAAAAACACTATCCGAATCACTTTCAGCTCTCGAAAGTCTTTTTACCCTTCGTTTTCTTCACGTGAATTTTATGGTAAACCGGGATTGCCATGGTCGGCCATCGATTTACCATTGCTGGAGAGTGATGCACTATAGTACTATTCTTTTTCAAATCCATGCACTCATTTCTAAAAGTCATACGGTGCAGTTTCAGCAATATGGACGGATGTTGCACCTTGCACCGTAGATGTTGCGTCCAATGGATATCGATTTTTCGGACATCCATAACGGTTGACTCTTTTGGATTTACGGAAGTCATAACCAGTCAAAACGAAGGTCTCTATGAGTTCTACGGCTTTCATGTATTTAGGCCATCAATGCATAGTTTCACACTTAAAAAACTCTATCCGAATCACTTTCATGTCTCAGAAGTATTATTTTTATACTTCGTTTTCTTCACATGAATTTTATGACCAAACCGGATCACCATGGATGGCCTTCGATTTACCATCGCTGGAGAGTGGTGCACCATGGTACAGTTCCATTTCAATTCCATACACTCATTTCTAAAAGTCTTATGGCGTACTTTCAGTTTTATGGATGGGGTTGCACCTTGCACCGTAGATGTTGCGCCCAAGTGATATTGATTCTTCGGACAGCCATAACGGTTCACTCTTTTAGAGTTACGGGAGCTAAAATCAGTCAAAACGAAGCTCTCTGTGAGTTCTACGATTTTGACGGCTTTAAGAAGTCAATGCATAGTTTCATACCCAAAAAAACTATCCGAATCATTTTCAAGTCTCGAAGGTTTTTTTTAACCCTTCGTTTTCTTCATGTGAATTTTATGGTAAAACAGGATCACCGTGGCTGGCCCTCGATTTACCATCGTTGGAAAGTGATGTACCATGGTACTATTTCATTTCAAATCCATTCACTCATTCCTAAAAGTCATACGGCGCAGTTTCGGCATTATGGACGGATGTTGCACCTTGCACCGTAGATGTTGCGCCCAATGGATATCGATTCTTTAGACAGCCATAACTGTTGACTCTTTTGGATTTACGAGAGCCATAACCAGTCAAAATGAAGGTCTCTGTGAGTTCTACGGCTTTGCTAGATTTAAGCCATCAATGCACAGTTTCATACCCAACAAACA
Source organism: Allium cepa (assembly GCA_030765085.1). Taxonomy (NCBI): domain Eukaryota; kingdom Viridiplantae; phylum Streptophyta; class Magnoliopsida; order Asparagales; family Amaryllidaceae; genus Allium; species Allium cepa. The sequence goes on along the minus strand of CM060931.1, from coordinate 82,482,763 downwards.
CTACCCAAATCACTTTCAGGTCTCGGAAGTATTTTTTACGCTTCGTTTTCTTCATGTGAATTTTACGGTAAAAGAGGATCAACATGGCTGGCCATCGATACCGTCGCTGGAGAGTGATGCACCATGGTTATGTTCCATTTCAAATCCATGCACTTGTTTCTAAATGTTGTATGGCACAGTTTCGGCATTATGGATGGATGTTGCACCTTGCACCATTGATGTTGCGCCCAATGGATATCGATTCTTCGGACAGCCATAAAGTTGATCCTTTTGGATTTATGGGAGCCATAACCAGTCAAAATGAAGGTCTCTGTGAGTTCTACGGCTTTGATGCATTTAAGCCATCAATGCATAGTTTCATACCCAATAAAAAAACTATCCAAATAAATTTCAGGACTCGGAAGTATTTTTTACCCTTCGTTTTCTTCACGTGAATTTTATGGTAAAACCGGATCACTACAGCTGGCCTTCGATTTACCATCGCTTGAGAGTGGTGCACCATGGTACAGTTCCATTTCAAATCCATGCACTCATTTCTAAAAGTCGTACGGCGCAGTTACGGCATTATGGATGGGGGTTGCACCTTGCACCATAGATGTTGCCCCTAGGGGATATCGATTCTTCAAGCAGCCATAACAGTTGTCTCTTATAGAGTTACGGGAGCCAAAACTAGTCAAAACGAAGCTCTCTGTGAGTTCTATGGCATTGATGTCTTTAAGCTGTCAATGCATAGTTTCATAACCAAAAAACACAATCTGAATCACTTTCAGGTCTGGAAAGTTTTTTTACGCTTCATTTTCTTCACGTGATTTTATGGTAAAATGGGATCACCGTGGCCGGCCTTCGATTTACCATCGCTGGAGAGTGATTCACCATGGTACTATTCCGTTTCTAATCGATGCACTAATTTCTAAAAGTCGTACGGCGCTTTCGGGATTATGGACGGATGTTGCACCTTGCACCGTAGATGTTGCGCTAAGGGGATATCGATTTTTCAGACAGCCATAACGGTTGACTCTTTTAGAGTTACGAAAATCATAACTAGTCAAACCGATGGTCTTTGTGATTTCTATGGCTTTGATAGCTTTAAGTCGTCAATGCATAGTTTCGTACCCAAAAAGCACTATCCGAATCACTTTTACATCTCGAAAGTTTTTTTCTACCCTTCGTTTTCTTCACGTGAAATTTATGGCAAATGGGACACCGTGGCTAGCCATCGATTTACGGGAGCCCTAACCAATCAAAATGAAGGTCTCTATGAGTTCTACGACTTTGTTGGATATAAGCCATCAATGCGTAGTTTCATACTCAAAAAAACTATCCGAATCAATTTCAGGTCTCAGAAATATTTATTTTACCCTTCATTTTCTTCACGTGAATTTTATGGTAAAACCGGATCACCATGGCTGGCCTTTGATTTACCATCGCAGGAGAGTGGTGCACCATGGAACAGTTCCATTTCAAATCCATGCACTCATTTCTAAAAGTCGTATAGTGTAGTTTCGGCATTATGGAAGAGGGTTGCACCTTGCACCGTAGATGTTGTGCCCAGGGGATATCGATTATTCGGGCAGCCATAACGGTTGACTCTTTTAGAGTTACGAGATCTAAAACTAGTCAAAAAAAAGCTCTCTGTGAGTTCTACGGCTTTAACAGCTTTAAGCCGTCAATGCATAGTTTCATACCCAAAAAAAACCATCCGAATCACTTTCAGGTCTCGAAGGTTTTTTTACCCTTCGTTTTCTTCACATGAATTTTATGGTAAAACGGGATCACCGTTGTTAGCCATCGATTTACCATCGCTGGAGAGTGATGCACCATGGTACTATTTTGTTTCAAATCCATGCACTCATTTCTAAAAGTCATACGACATAGTTTTGGCATTATGTACGTATGTTGCACCTTGCACCGTAGATGTTGCGTCCAATGGATATCGATTCTTCGGACAGCCATAAAGGTTGACTCGTTTGGATTTACGGAAGTCATAACCAGTCAAAACGAAGGTCACTGTGTGTTTTACGGCTTTGATGGATTTAATCCATCAATGCATTGTTTCATACCCAAAAAAACAGTATCCGAATCACTTTCAGGTCTTGGAAGTATTTTTTACCCTTCGTTTTCTTCACGTGAATTTTACGGTAAAAGGGAATCACCGTTGCTGGCCATCGATTTTCCATCGCTGGAGAGTGATGCACCATGGTACTGTTCCATTTCAAATCCATGCACTCATTTTTAAAATACGTACGGTGCAATTTCAGCTTTATGGACGGATGTTGCACCTTGTATCGTAGATGTTGCGTCCAATGGATATCGATTCTTTGCACAGCCATAATGGTTGACCCTTTTGGATTTACGGAAGCCATAACCAGTCGAAACGAAGGTCTCTGTGAGTTCTACGGGTATGATGGATTTGAGCCATCAATGCATAGTTTCATACCCAAAAAACATTATCCGAGTCACTTTCAGGTCTCGAAAGTATTTTTTACCCTTTGTTTTCTTCGCGTGAATTTTAGGTAAAAAGGGATAACCGCAGTTGGCCTTCAATTTATCGTCGTTGGAGAGTCATGAACCATGGCACAGTTCCATTTCAAATCAATGCACTCATTAATAAAAGTCGTACGGCGCAGTTTCGGCATTATGGATGGATGTTGCACCTTGCACCGTAGATGTTGCGCCTTGGGGATATCGATTTTGTGGACAAGAGTTACGGTTGACTCTTCTGGAGTTAGGGAAGCCATAACTAGTCAAAACGAAGCTCTCTATGAGTTCTACGGTTCTGTCAGCTTTAATCCGTCAATGTATAGTTCCATTCCAAAAAAACTATCCGAATCACTTTCAGGTCTCGGAAGTTTTTTTACCCTTCGTTTTCTTTACGTGAATTTATGGAAAAACGGGATCACCATGGTTGGCCATCGATTTAACATCGCTAGAGAGTGATGCATCATCGTACCGTTCCTTTTCAAATCCGTGCACTCATTTCTAAAAGTCGTACGGCGCAGTTTTGGCATTATGGATGGATGTTGCACCTTGCCCCATTGATGTTGCGCCCAGGGGATATCGATTCTTCGGATAGCCAATAACGGTTGACTCTTTTGGAGTTACGGGAACCAAAATCAGTAAAAAAAGGGTGTAGGATCTAGATTAACCCTAGAGGGGGGGTGAATAGGGTTATAGCAAATTTTCTCGAATAAAACACAAACAAACTATAGAAATAAATATGCTGAAAAGTAAATCACACACAAAATTTACCCAGCTTCGGTAACCCCTGCCTACTGCTGCATTCCCAAATTTCTATTAGAATTAAACAGTATCCCGCTTACAAACACTCTACTAGACTCGCAAACCTTTGCTCCCTCTCACAAACACTCTACTAGACTCGCACACCCTGCTCCGCCTATAGAGTTTCATTTACTCGCAAACTCTGCTCCCGCCTATAGAGTTTTGCAAACTCGCACACCCTACTCACTGAACTAATTCTAACTAGACAATCTGATACTACCTATAACCGAGGTGGTGATTTACCAATTCTTTGATTCGAAAAGTAATAACAACAATTAAAAACAAATAAACCCTATATTAAAAAATAAAGGCCTAATTAAAATTAATCCCCCTTTTTCTTTTAACAAGGCCGGCCCCTTTTATTTCTTTGTTTACTCTAGCCCGTTCCTTTTTGAAAATAATGGCTCTCTTCTCGTCTTTGCAAATTAAGGCTTCGTTCCTCTTTGAGATAGTGGCGGCTCTGTTCGATCTGAATTAGGGTTATACAAATTGAAGCGCCAGTTGAATTCCTCGATCGAATAATGACTGACGTGCTTCCTTTGTCGATCGATGCTCTCCTTTTTACCACACGGCTTCTCTAATTTGGATCGAGTCCCTCTGTGATTTCGGTATGTACTTTACTTCCCTTTTGTTGCTGTTTTAATGCTTGCTTGAACTCGATACTTTGCCAATGATGATCTGTGGGTTTTTATATAGGTCGAATTCCTATATTTGCGTTCGTATAAAATTGTTTGAATTTGTTAATTTATTTTCTCTGGCCGCTTGATTATGCTTGGATGCTTGAGATTTCACTGACTTATTCAAATTCGTATTTCGATGCTTGCTTGGTTGACACGGTTTTAAATCAATTTTGTGGTCATCACGGTGTTGATTTTTGACTTCGTTAATACTACATACGCACTTGAATTTTTATCACTTGACATCTGTATATTTTCATGATTTCGACACTTCTTGGTTTTTGACTTCAAGCTTGTCTTTGATCCATTGTTTTTTTGGTGGAGAGTCTGATACATTTTTTTTTATTGCTTTTCTGATTTATCGTGTATCAGCTTGTACTTACTCGGATTCAAGTATTGTCTTCATTGCATTCATATCTGCTGTCATTATTATATTGGGGTCACTTTACTTTGTTTATGCGATTGCATGACATGATAATGTCCACGGCCATCACCGTTGCATTGATATTGTTTCTGGTCATTTCAATACTTCATGTATACTTCTGGTTGTGCTTTCCCTGGTTCACATGTGCACTGCCTGTTCATGTATGTTTGCATCGACTTGTTGCAGTACTTGAATTGAAACTGATGCATAGTGAATTGTTGTTGCATTGTCCACTTTGCTGTATATAGTGTTCACTGTGTGGTTGTTTTGTTCATAGCCACTTCATTGTTGAGGCTGTGTCACTGTTTTGTGTTCCCTGTTGCATATTCATTGTTTGATGTAGATTGCATTAACCTGGTTCTTTTGAATGACCATTGATTTTGTTTGAGCTGCATGCTCCAATGTGTACTTGTGTGCACCCCTTGTGTCTGAACCTTTTACTGTATCATGCCGGTCTGAAGCTTTGCACATTTGATCCTTCTGTTCACCTGTATCATGCTTTGGCTTCACTAATGCTGCACTTGGTCTTTGTTCTCCTGCATGTAGTTGGTTGTTTGCATTCTCTTATGGTTTCAAACATGTGAGTTGTTTCAGTTATTGAGTTCTGGACTTGTATGTGGTCTGGAGCTCAAGTTCCATTCATTAGTAGCTTGGTTTGTGTTGTTTCTCTTGATTTAGTGCCTGATGCATACTGCCTGACAATTGTTGCTGTGATGATCATGTTTCTGGTTCAATGCTTGGTGCATTGTGTATTTGTTTTGGACTTGCAGTTTGAATTGCATTGAGTTGAGTCAAGTTTGCAGTGATGGCTTGACCTTTGCACTTTGTTTGTTATTTGGTGCCTTCTTGAATTTGTGTAGACTGTCCATTACACTTGAGTTGAATCAAGTTTTACAACTCGGGTTTGACCTTGTGTTCGTGTCGTGATTTTAAATATATTGCACGTGAGTTGAACCCGGCTTTTTATTTGGGTTTGACCTATGCTCACCTGTCCCTGTAACATTATCAAGTGTATATCGGTGTGCACGGCCTTGTGGCATGTACAGTGATACACTGTGCATGTCACACTGTTCGTGTGTGATGAATTCAAATGTGAATGATGACAAACAACCTAAATAACTGAGGCAAATCATATTTTCAAAAATCATATTTCATTTTATATTGCAAAAATATTTCTTTTTTCAATTTTACTGCGTTAGTGAATATTTTTGCAGATTGCTCAGATGCTGGATTCAAACTGGAATGCAGTTGAAGATAAAATACAAGTGTGAGTGATATATAGTGAGGAAATTATGTAAACTGAATTGTGATGTAATCAAAATTGTATATGTATAGTGAGAGCATGAATTTGTACTATTCAAGATTGTAATAAATATTTGTTTGAATAAAATTTCTGTTTGAATTCAAATTCTGTGTTATTTATTTTATTCAACAAATATTTATTTAATCTATAAAAAATAAAATAGTACATTAACAAATACATTTAAATGAATATATATGTTTATTATCATCAAACAAAAACATATAAGCGCATATTCAACATTCTCCCCCTTTTGATGATAACAAACATATATTTAAGATTTTGTACATGTGTTAAATGTATTTGATCAATGATATACTTTAATTTCTCCCCCTATTTAAATGTTTTCTCTCTACATGATCCTCCCCCTACATATATGCATACAAATAGAAATATATAAATGAGCCTAGACGCAAATGAAATTATTTGACCTTTGCTTGATTCTATTTGACAAAATCTTAACTTTTCTCTCCCCCTTTTGTTATCAGCAAAAGAATAATAGTGTTAGAGAAAATGGAGATAAAGTGATCAATATTAATCCAACATTAAACTCAAATTGAATATAAATATTTAAACTTCAATAAAAATCAAACAAAAATCATAACTACCCTTGTTAGGCGCATATTCCACTTTTAGAATGATGGAAATGATGTTCTCATATAAAATCATACAATTGTATCAACTTGTGGTACATTTATATCAGGAATTTGAATATCTACTAATCATGCATAACCGTTAGGACTTTTAAATGAGATTAGTAGTATTCCAATTTAATTTTAAAAAATGAAATCAAGTATCTTCTAACCACGCATGACCGTGAGGGCTTTTAAATGGGATTAGAATCAACTTGTCTATTTAATCAATTAATTTTGATATGCGTTCCATACATGCATAACCGTAAGGACTTTTAAATGAGCTTGGAAGCACATAATCAAAAAATCCAAGTAATTCACCCATGCATAACCGTGAGGACTTTTAAATGATAGTGAATACATTGGATATTTATTTACTTTTACAAAAAAATGTGACATGAAAAACAAATAATCCCTGAATATAGTACCACATATCGACAAACTATATTGAATATTTGATAAACCATGGTCGATAGAAATAATGATAGATATAGAAATGGTCATGGAATCTTTACCCAACAAAAAGTTTTATAATTCTTGTTTTAATTCCTAAAGAAATTTTCCAAATATACTCTCTTGAGTAATGTATGTTTAAATATCAACACTTATCACATTTTCAATCACTATTTATCTTTTTTGATAATTAGCAGGGAGTCGGATTAGTCAAAATTTGTAATCAAATAAAAATGACTAATCTGAAAATATGGTCAAACATGATTTTCTCGAAGGGGTTATATGAGAAAAATTTCTGCTATTTGAAAATTGTTTCAAGTGAAAAATATGCAGATATTTTCTTTGAAAAACGATGCTGCAAATGAATGTTTCAAAGATTAATCACGTTCCACTAGTAATTTTTCTATCAACTATATTACCAGTGTAATCTGCATCTGAATTTAAATTCCACTCAATATTCACTCGTTGGATGTCAAAGACCAGATTGTGAAATTTCAACAAACTATCTCAGAATGAAATTTGAAATGAAGCCATGTTAACACTCAAACAAATATCATAGTTTTAATTTCAGAAACCGTAGGATAAACAGTTATATTCATGAGTAATCAACAGTCAATCAACATCATAATTATTTCAAAAACAATTTCTTGAAGTTTCAACAATTTCTTAAAATCCTTTTTAACAGCTTTCACATGAAGTTTGAAATCGTGCAAATTTACAAGCAGTGACCAAAATGTCAAAACAAATATATCTACGTGTAGCATGAGTAATCAAAGATCAATAAAATACCATCATTTGACCGAACAAATTTATATGGATTAGTTCAAAGTTGAAAATCTGATTGGTCATCATTTAAGCACAAATCAAGATCATAAATAAGAACAAGTCAAAAAATCATATCAATTAAGAATAAGTCAGAATTAAAGACATCATTCATTTCATCATCACATTACTGGCTGATTTAATTCAGATTACGGTGCAGATTATCACATTTAATATATTGTTCAAAACAATTTTACCTGTTTTACCTTTACGATAATTTTTCGTTGTTGTCCATTGTGATTCTTTCACCTTAATACTAGGCTAAGGAACTTTGCTTTGTCGCCCGTTGTGTTTCTGGAACAGCCAAAATCCAGAGAACACTGTTGTCGTTCCTTAGCCTGCCACCATACCTACACGGAAAAAGATTTATGTGACCTATTTGTTTTTATAGGTCCATGGTTGTTAGTGGCAGAAAATTTTGAAATACAATTTTGTGGAGACCCAAAACTATTTATAATTGTTCCCTTTGGCACCCAAATTTGTTTAACTTTGAGAGATTTTATATTTGTGCCTTTTGGAACCCAAATCCGTATAGTTTTCACATGTTTGGGTCTATACCAACAATTATTGTGATTATGTCCATATTTTCTACAAATCGTGCACATTGAATTTTCTTGATTAATCTTGTTTTCAACAATTTTAGATTGATTATATCCAAGTCCTTGTCTTACCATATTAACAGTTTTCTTTCCTAATAGCATATTCAACGATTTTTCGCTTTTTGAAAATTTATCTAAAGTCGTTGACAATTGTTAGACTTTGGTTTTAAGTGATGTGTTTTCAGTTACAAGTGAGGTGCATCGATTTATAAAATCCTTTTTCCTAGTGTCGATGATTTTCTTAAGATTCAAGTTTTCTTTTTCAAGATTCCCATAGTTATTCCTAAGTTTTGATAATTCTGAATCTAAAATCTTACAATTTTTACAGTCTAGGTTTTGAATATTATCAAGTTCAGTTTCTAACCTAGAATTTTCATGGGCGAGTTTCCTCCTTTCAGATTTCAGTTTTTCAATTTTTGATTCAAGACTATCAATTGTTTTAGTAAGATCTAAGCACATAAAAACAAGATCTCTATAGGAATACTCACCTGCCTCACTAGATTCCTCGGAGCTTGCTTCTGAATCTGATTTTGCCATAAGACACAAGTTAGCCTCCTCTGAGCTGCTATCCGAAACTTCCTCTCCTTCTTCATCATTCCAAGTTGCTGCAAAGGCCTTCTTCTTCTTTTTCTTTCCTTTGTTGTCTTTGAGAAGTGGGCATTTTTGTATGAAGTGTCCGGGCTTCTTGCAGTTAAAGCATGTTAATTCATTATCGAAATTGTCAGAATGTTTTGACCTATTACTACTTGTTTTCTTCTTGCGTGGCTTGAATCTTGATGAGTTTCTAAGTTTATTGACAGCCATTGCAAGCTCTTCAATTGGATCTACTTCATCTTCATCGCTTTCTTCTTTTCTCTTTAAGGCAATCGTCTTCTTCTTTGATTCGGAGTTGTTGCGTTCCTCTTTTGCTTTTAGCTCAAGCTCATATGTCATCAAGTTGCCAATCAACTCCTCCATGCTTAGTTTACTCAAATCTTTTGATTCTTGTATTGCCGTGACTTTTGCCTCAAAGTTCATCGGTAAGACTCGTAGTATCTTCCTCACAAGCTCTACCTCGGTGAATACCATCCCAAGCACTCTAGCGTTGTACACCAAAGTTGAAAAGCGTCCAAACATGTCCTTTATGCTCTCGCCTTTGTCCATCACAAAGTTCTCGTATTCATTGCTGAATAGGGCAAGACAAGACTCCTTGACTTGACAAGTTCCTTCATGTGTCACCTCCAAGGTATGCCAAATTTCCTGTGCAGTTTTACAATGAGAAATTCTATTAAATTCACTCTTATCAAGAGCATAGATCAAAGCATTCATGGATTTAGCATTTGTAGTTTTTAATTTCTTATCGTTAGCATCCCACCTATCCTTAGGTTTAGGAATCTCAGTATCACAAACGGTTATAGTGGGGGATTTATAGCCAGTTTCAATAATATCCCAAACATCATAATCAACAGAACTAAGATAAATACCCATCCTAACTTTCCAATAAGCATAGTCATTTCCATTAAACGTGGGTGGCCTAGCAATAGATTGCCCCTCAGAAAAAGCATTATTTGGTGGATTCATGACTCGAGAGTTAAATAAAAAATACCAGGCTCTGATACCACTTGTAGGAACTAGATTAACCCTAGAGGGGGGGGTGAATAGGGTTATAGCAAATTTTCTCGAATTAAATACAGAAACAAACTATAGAAATAAATATGCTGAAAAGTAAATCACACACAAAATTTACCCAGCTTCGGCAACCCCTGCCTACTGCTGCATTCCCAGATTTCTATTAGAATTAAACAGTATCCCACTTACAAACACTCAACTAGACTCGCATACCTTTGCTCCCGCTCACAAACACTCTACTAGACTCGCACACCCTGCTCCGCCTATAGAGTTTCATTTACTCGCAAACTCTGCTCCCGCCTATAGAGTTTTGCAAACTCGCACACCCTGCTCACTGAACTAATTCTAACTAGACAATCTGACACTACCTACAACCTAGGTGGTGATTTACCAATTCTTTGATTCGAAAAGTAAAAACAACAATCAAAAACAAATAAACCCTATATTAAAAAATAAAGGCCTAATTAAAATTAATCCCCCTTTTTCTTTTAACAAGGTCGGCCCCTTTTATTTCTTTGTTTACTCTAGCCCGTTCCTTTTTGAAAATAATGGCTCTCTTCTCGTCTTTGCAAATTAGGGCTTCGTTCCTCTTTGAGATAGTGGTGGCTCTGTTCGATCTGAATTAGGGTTGTACAAATTGAAGCGCCGGTTGAATTCCTCGATTGATTAATGATTGACATGCTTCCTTTGTCGATCGATGCTCTCCTTTTTACCACACGGCTTCTCTAATTTGGATTGAGTCCCTCTGTGATTTCGGTATGTACTTTACTTCCCTTTTTTTGCTGGTTTAATGCTTGCTTGAACTCGATACTTTGCCAATGATGATTTGTGGGTTTTTATATAGGTCGAATTCCTATATTTGCGTTCGTATAAAATTGTTTGAATTTGTCAATTTATTTTCTCTGGCCGCTTAATTATGCTTGGATGCTTGAGATTTCACTGACTTATTCAAATTCATATTTTTGATGCTTGCTTGGTTGACACAGTTTTAAATCAATTTCGTGGTCATCACGGTGTTGATTTTTGACTTCGTCAATACTGCATACGCACTTGAATTTTTATCACTTGACTTCTGTATATTTTCACGATTTCGACACTTCTTGGTTTTTGACTTCGAGCTTGTCTTTGATCCATTGTTTTTTTCGGTGGAGAGTCTGATACATATTTTTTTTTATTGCTTGTCTGCTTTATCATGTATCAGCTTGTACTTACTCGGATTCAAGTATTGTCTTCATTGCATTCATATCTGTTGTCATTACCATATTGAGGTCACTTTACTTTGTTTATACGATTGTATGACATGATAATGTCCACGGCCATCACCGTTGCACTGATATTGTTTCTGGTCATTTCAATACTTCATGTATACTTCTGGTTGTGCTTGCCCTGGTTCACATGTGCACTGCCTGTTCATGTATGTTTGCATCGACTTGTTGCAGTACTTGAATTGAAAATGATGCATAGTGAATTGTTGTTGCATTGTCCACTTTGCTATATATAGTGTTCACTGTGTGGTTGTTTTGTTCATAGCCACTTCATTGTTGAGGCTGTGTCACTGTTTTGTGTTCCCTGTTGCATATTATTGTTTACTGTAGATTTCATTAACCTGGTTCTTTTGAATGAACATTGATTTTGTTTGAGCTGCATGCTCCAATGTGTACTTGTGTTCACCCCTTGTGTCTGAACATTTTACCGTATCATGCCGGTCTGAAGCTTTGCACATTTGATCCTTCTGTTCACTTGTATCATGCTTTGGCTTCACTGATGCTGCACTTGGTCTTTGTTCTCCTGCATGTAATTGGTTGTTTGGATTCTCTTATGGTTTCAAACATGTGAGTTGTTTCAGTTATTGAGTTCTGGAAGTTCTGGACTTGTATGTGGTCTGGAGCTCGAGTTCCATTCATTAGTAGCTTGGTTTGTGTTGTTTCTCTTGATTTAGTGCCTGATGCATACTGCCTAACAATTGTTGCTGTGATGATCATGTTACTGGTTCAATGATTGGTACATTGTGTATTTGTTTTGGACTTGCAGTTTGAATTGCATTGAGTTGAGTCAAGTTTGCAGTGATGGCTTGTCCTTTGCACTTTGTTTGTTATGGTGCCTTCTTGAATTAGTGTAGACTATCCATTATACTTGAGTTGAATCCAGTTTTACAACTCAGGTTTGACCTTGTGTTCGTGTCGTGATTTTAAATATATTGCACGTTAGTAGAACCCAGCTTTTTATTTGGGTTTGACCTGTGCTCACCTGTCCCTGTAACATTATCAAGTGTATATCGGTGTGCACGACCTTGTGGCATGTACAGTGATACACTGTGCATGTCACACTGTTCGTGTGTGATGAATTCAAATGTGAATGATGACGAACAACCCAAATAATTGAGGCAAATCATATTTTCAAAAATCATATTTCATTTTATATTGCAAAAATATTTCTTTTTCAATTTTACTGCCTTAGTGAAATTTTTGCAGATTGCAAGGATGCTGGATTCAAACTGGAATGCAGTTGAAGACAAAATACGAGTGTGAGTGATATGTAGTGAGGAAATTATGTAAACTGAATTGTGATGTAATTGTGATGTAATTAAAATTGTATATGTATATTGAGACCATGAATTTGTACTATTCAAGATTGTAATAAATATTTGTTTGAATGAAATTTCTGTTTGAATTCAAATTCTATGTTATTTATTTTATTCAACAAATATTTATTTAATCTATGAAAAATAAAATAGTACATTAACAAATACATTTAAATGAATATATATGTTTATTATCATCAAACAAAAACATATAAGCGCATATTCAACAAAGGGAAGGTCTCTTTGAGTTCTACGACTTTGCCGGCTTTAAGCCATCAATGCATAGTTTCATACCCAAAAAACACTATCCGAATCACTTTCAGGTCTTGAAAGTTTTTTTACCCTTCGTTTTCTTCACGTGTATCTTGTGGTAAAGCGGGATTACTGTGGTTGGCCTTCGATTTACCATCACTGAAGAGTGGTGCACCATGCTACAATCCCATTTCAAATCCATGCACTCATTTCTCGAAGTCGTATGGCGCAGTTTTGGCATTATGGATGGATGTTGCACCTTGCACCGTTGATGTTCCGCCTAGGGGATATTGATTCTTCGGACAGCCATAACGGTTGACTCTTTTGGAGTTATGGGAGCCGTAACCAGTCAAAACGAAGTTCTCTGTGAGTTATATGGCTTTGACGGCTTTAAGCCATCAATGCATATTTTTTTCATACCCAAAAAAAAAACTATCCGAAACACTTTTAGGTCTCGGAAGTGTTTTTTTACCCTTCGTTTTCTTCACGTGAATTTTATGGTAAAATGGGATCACCATGGTTGGCCTTCGATTTACCATCGTTGAAGAATGGTGCACCACGGTACAGTACCATTTCAAATACATGCATTCATTTCTAAAAGTCGTACGATGCAGTTTCAGCATTATGGATGGATGTTGCACATTGCACAGATATTGTGCCTAAGAGATATCGACTCTTCGAACAGCCATAACAGTTAACCCTTTTGGAGTTACGAGAGCCGGCATTATGGACTGATGTTGCACCTTGCACCGTAGCTGTTGTACCCAGGGGATATCGATTCTTCGGAAAGCCATAACGGTTGACTCTTCTGGAGTTAGAGAGCCATAACCAGTCAAAATGAAGGTCTCTGTGAGTTCTACGGCTTTGACAGCTTCAAGACATCAATGTATTGTTTCATACCTAAAAAACACTATTCGAATCACTTTGAGGTCTCGGAAGTTTTTTTACCCTTAATTTTCTTCATGCAAATTTTATGGTAAAACGGCATCACCGTGGCAGGCCTTCGATTTACCATCGTTGGAGAGTGATGCGCCATGGTACAGTTCCATTTCAAATCAACGCACTCATTTCTAAAAGTTGTACGATGCAGTTTTGGCATTATGGATGGATGTTGCACCTTGCATCGTAGATGTTGTGCCCAGGGGATATCGATTCTTCGGACAGCCATAACGGTTGATTCCTTTGGAGTTACGGCAGCCATAACCAGTCAAAACAAAGGTCAATGTGAGTTCTACGGCTTTGATGGCTTTAAGCCATCAATGCATATTCGACACCCAAAAAAACACTAACCGAATCACTTTTAGGTTTCGGAACTTTTTTTTACCCCTTGTTTTCTTCAAGTGAATTTTATGGTAAAACGGGATCTCTATGGCTGACCATCGATTTACCGTCGCTGGAGAGTGGTGCGCCATGGTACAGTTCCAATTCAAATCCATGCATTGATGTGTAAAAGTTGTACGGCGCAGTTTCGGCATTATGGAAGGTTTTTGCACCTTGCACCGTAGATGTTGTGCCCAAGGGATATTGATTCTTCGAACAGCCATAACAGTTGACTCTTTTAGAGTTACGGGGGCCAAAACCAGCCAAAACGATGCTCTTTGTGAGTTCTATGGTTTTAAGCCATCGATGCACAGTTTCATATCCAAGAAAACACTATTAGAATCACTTTTAGGTCTCGAAAGTTTTTATTACCCTTCGTTTTCTTCACGTGAATTTTATGATAAAACGGGATCACCGTGGCCAGCCTTCGATTTACCATCGCTGAAGAGTGATGCACCATGCTACTATTCCATTTTACATCAATGCACCCATTTCTAAAATTCGTACGACGCTGTTTCAGGATTATGGACGGATGTTGCATCTTGCACCATAGATGTTGCGCTAAGGGGATATCGATTCTTTGGACAGCCATAACGATTTTGGAGTTACGGAAGTCATAACAAGTCGAAATGAAGGTCTCTGTGTGTTCTACGGCATGCTTTAAGCCGTCAATGCATAGGTTCATGCCCAAAAAACACTGTCCGAATCACTTTCAGGTCTCGGAATTTTTTTTACCTTATGTTTTCTTCACGTGAATTTTATGGTATAACTGGATCACCGTAGCTGGCCATCGATTTACCATCGTTGCAGAGTGATGCACCATGGTACTATTCCGTTTCAAATCCATGCACTCATTTCTAGAAGTCATATGGTGCAGTTTCGGCATTATGGATGGATGTTGCACCTAGCACCGTAGATGTTGCGCCCAGAAGATATCGATTCTTTGGACAGCCATAACGGTTTAATCTTTTGGAGTTACGGGAGCCATAACCAGTCAAAATGAAGGCCTCTATGAGTTCTACGGCTTTGATGGCATTAAGCCATCAATGCATAGTTTCATGCCCAAAAAAACACTGTCCGAATCACTTTCAGGTCTCGGAAATTTTTTTACCTTACGTTTTCTTCACGTGAATTTTATGGTAAAATGAGATCACCATGGTTGGCCTTCAATTTACCATCGCTGGAGAGTGGTGCATTAAGGTATAGTTCCATTCCAAATCCATGCACTCATTTTTAAAATTCGTACGGCACATTATTGGCATTGTGGGTGGATGTTGCACCTTGCACCGTAGATGTTGCGCCTAGGGATATTGATTCTTCGAGCAGACATAACGGTTGACTCTTTCGGAGTTACGGAAGCCATAAGAAGTCAAAACGAAGGACTCTATGAGTTCTATGGCTTTGACCGCTTTAAGCCATCAATGCATAGTTTCATACCCAAAAAAACACTATCTGAATCACTTTTAGGTCTCGGAAGATTTTTTACCCTTCGTTTTCTTCACGTGAATTTTATGGTAAAATGGGATCATCGTTGTTGGCCTTCGATTTACAATCGCTGGAGAGTGGTGCACCATGGAATAGTTCCTTTTAAAATCCATGCACTCATTTGTAAAATCCGTATGGTGCAGTTTCGGCGTTATGGTTGGATGTTGCACCTTGCACCGTAGATGTTGCACCCAGAGGATATCGATTCTCCGGATAGCTATAACGGTTGAATCTTTTGGAGTTACGGGAGCCATAACCATTCAAAAAGAAGGCCTCTATGAGTTCTATGGCTTAGATGTAATTAAGCCATCAATGCATAGTTTCACGTATCATTTTCAGGTCTCGGATGCTTTTTTACCCTACGTTTTCTTCATGTGAATTTTATGGTAAAACGTGATCACCGTGGCTGGCCTTTGATTTACCATCGTTGGGAAGTGGTGCACCATGGTACAGTTCCATTTCAAATCTATGCACTCATTTCTAAAATTCGTACGGTGCAGTTTCGGCATTATACATGGATGTTGAACCTTGCACCTTAAATGTTGCACCCAGGGGATATCGATCCTTCGGACAGCCGTAATGGTTGACTCTTATGGAGTTACGGGAGACATAACCCGTCAAAACGAAGGCCTCTGTGATTTCTATGGCTTTGGCGGCTTAAACGCGTCAATGCATATTATCATACCCAAAAAAATATTATTCGAATTACTTTCAGGTCTTGGAAGTTTTTTTACCCTTCGTTTTCTTCACGTGAACTTTATGGTAAAACGGGATCACCGTGGCTGGCCTTCGATTTACCACCAGTGGAGAATAGTGCACCATGGTACAGTTTCAATTCAAATCCAAGCACTCGTTTCCAAAATTTGTAAGGCGCAGTTTCGGCATCATGGATGGATGTTGCACCTTGCACCGTAGATGTTGCGCCAGGGGATATCGATTCTTCGGACAACCATAACGGTTGACTCTTTTGGAGTTATGGGAGTCATAACAAGTCATAACAAGTCAAAACGAAGGTCTCTATGATTTCTACGTCTTTGAAGGCTTTAAGCCCTCAATGCATAGTTTCGTACCCAAAAAAACACTATTTGAATCACTTTCAGGTCTCGGAAGTTTCTTTACCCTTCGTTTTCTTTACGTGAATTTATTGTAAAATGGGATCACCGTGGCCGGCCTTCGATTTACCATCGCTGGAGAGTGGTGCACCATGGTACATTTCCTTTTAAATCCATGCACTCATTTCTAAAATTCGTACGATGCAATTTCGGCAATGGATGTTGCACCTTGCACCGTAGATGTAGCGCCCAAAGGATATCGGTACTTCGGACAGCCATAACTGTTGAATCTTTTAGAGTTAAGGTGGCCATAACTAGTCAAAACAAAGGCCTCTATTAGTTCTATGGATTGATGGCATTAAGCCATCAATGCATAGTTTCATTCCCAAAAAATACTGTCCAAATCACTTTCAGATCTTGGAAGTTTTTTCCCCTACGTTTTCTTCACGTGAATTTTATGGTAAAACGTTTTCACCGTGGCTGGTCTTCGATTTACAATCGCTGGAGATTGATGCACTAAGGTACTGTTCCATTTCAAATCCATGCACTCATTTCTAAAAGTTGCACGGCACAGTTTCGGAATTATGGATGGATGTTGCACCTTGCACCGTATATGTTGCGCCCAAGGGATGTCGATTCTTCGGACCGTCATTACGATTGATTCTTTTGGAGTTATGGGAACCATAACAAGTCAAAACAAAGGTATCTATGAGTTCTACGGCTTTGACGGCTAAGCCATCAATGCTTAGTTTAATACCCAAAAAAACACTATTCGAATAACTTTCAGGTCTCGGAAGTTTTTTTTACCCTTAGTTTTCATTACGTGAATTTTATGCTAAAATGGGATCACCGTGGCTGGCTTTCGATTTACCATCGCTGGAGAGTAGTGCACCATGGTAAAGTTCCTTTTAAATCCATGCACTCATTTCTAAAAGGCGTACGATGCAGTTTTGACATTATGGATGGATGTTGCACCTTGCACCGTAGATGTGGCGTCCAGAGGGTATCGACTCTTTGGACAGTCATAACTGTTGAATCTTTTGGAGTTATGGGAGCCATAACCAGTCAAAACGAAGGCCTCTATTAGTTCTATGGCTTTGATGGCATTAAGCCACCAATGCATAGTTTCATACCCAATAAACACTGTCAAATCACTTTCAAGTCTCGAAAGTTTTTTCTACCCTACGTTTTCTTCACGTGAATTTTATGGTAAAACGATATCACCGTGGCTGGCCTTCGATTTACCATCGCTGGAGAGTGGTGCACTAAGGTACAGTTCCATTTCAAATCCATGCACTCATTTCTAAAAGTCGTACTGCACAGTTTCGGCATTATGGATGGATGTTGCACCTTGCACCATAGATGTTGCACCCGGGGGATATCAATTCTTCAAACAGCCATAATGGTTGACTCTTTTGGAGTCATGGGAGCCATAACAAGTCAAAACGAAGGTCTCTATGAGTTCTACGGCTTTGACAGCTTTAATCCATCAATGCATAGTTTCATACTAAAAAAAACACTATCCTAATCACTTTCAGGTCTCGGAAGTTTTTTTACCCTTCATTTTCTTTACGTGAATTTTATGGTAAATTGGGATCACCGGGGCTAGCCTTCGATTTACCATCGCTGAAGAGTGGTGCACCATGTTACAATTCCTTTTAAATCCATGCTCTCATTTCTAAAAGTCGTACGGTGCAGTTTGCACCGTAGATGTTGCGCCCATCGAATATCGATTCTTCGGACAGCCATAACGGTTGAATCTTTTGGAGTTGTGGGAGCCATAACCAGTCAAAACAAACTCTCTGTGAGTTTTATGGCTTCGACTGCTTTAAGTCGTCAATGCATAGTTTCATACCCAAAAAAACACTATCCGAATCACTTTCAGGTCTCGAAAGTTTTTTCCTTTGTTTTCTTCACGTGAATTTTATGGTAAAATGGGATCACCATGGCTAGCCTTCGATTTACCATCGCTGGAGAGTGGTGCACCACGGTACGGTTCGTTTTAAAATCCTTACACTTGTTTCTAAAAGTCATACAGCGTAGTTTCGGCATTATGGATGGATGTCGCACCTTGCACCGTAGATGTTGCTCCAAGAGGATATCGATTCTTCGGACAGCCATAACTATTGAATCTTTTGGAGTTACGGGAGCCATAACCAGCCAAAACGAAGGTCTCTATTAGTTCTACCGCTTTGATGGTATAAAGCCAACGATGCATAGTTTCATATCCAAAAAAACACTGTCCAAATCACTTTCAGGTCTCAGAATTTTTTTACTCTAGGATTTCTTTACGTGAATTTTATGGTAAAATGGGATCATCGTGGCTAGCCTTTGATTTACTATCGCTGAAGAGTGGTGCACTAAGGTACAGTTCTATTTCAAATCCATGCACTCATTTCTAAAAGTCGTACGGCATAGTTTCGACGTCATGGATGGATGTTGCACCTTGCACCGAAGATGTTGCTCCCAGGGGATATCGATTCTTCGGACAGTTATAACGGTTAACTCTTTTGGTGTTATGGGAGCCATAACTACTCAAAACGAAGCTCTCTGTGAGTTCTACGACTTTGACCACATTAAGCCATTAATGCATACTCTCATACCAAAAAAAATACTATCCAAATCACTTTCAGGACTTAGAAGTTTTTTTTACCCTTCGTCCTCTTCATGTGAATTTTGTGGTAAAATGGGCTCACCATGGCTGGCCTTAGATTTACCATCGCTGGAGAGTGGTGCACCATAGTTTAAAATCCATGCACTCATATCTAAAAGTTATATGGCGCAGTTTTAGCATTATAAATGGATGTTGGGCCTTGCACCGTAGATGTTGCGCCTAGAGGATATCGATTCTTCGGACAAGCATAACTGTTGAATCTTTTGGAGTTACGGGAGCCATAACTAGTCAAAATGAAGGCCTCTACTAGTACTACAGATTTGATAGCATTAAGCCATCAATTGATAGTTTCATACCCAAACAAACACTGTCCAAATCACTTTCAGGTCTCGAAATCTTTTTTACCCTACGTTTTCTTCACGTGAATTTTATGGTAAAACGAGATCACCATGGCTGGCCTTCGATTTACCATCGCTGGAGAGTGGTGCACTATGGTATAGTTCCATTTCAAATCCATGTAATCATTTCTAAAAGTCCTACGGCACAGTTTCGGCATTATGGATGGATGTTGCACCTTGCACCGTAGATGTTGCACTCAGGGGATATCGATTCTTCGGACAGCCATAACGGTTGACTCTTTCTGAGTTACGGAAGCCATAACAAGTCAAAACGAAGGTCTCTATGAGTTCTAAGGATTTGACGGCTTTAAGCCATCAATTCATGGTTTCATACCCAAAAAAGCAATCTGAATCACTTTCAGGTCTCGGAAGTTTTTTTACCCTTCGTTTTCTTTACGTGAATTTTATGGTAAAATGGGATCACCATGGCTGGTCTTCGATTTACCATCGTTGGAGAATGGTGCACCATGGTAATGTTCCTTTTAAATCCATGCACTCATTTCTAAAATTCGTACGATGCAGTTTTGGCATTATGGATGGATGTTGCACTTTGCACCATAAATGTTGCACCCAGAGGATATCGATTCTTCGGACAGCCATAACGGTTGAAGCTTATGGAGTTACGGGAGCCATAACCAGTCAAAACGAAGGCGTCTATGAGTTCTACGGCTTTGATGGCATTAAGCCATCAATGCATAGTTTCATACCCAAATAAACATTGTCTGAATCACTTTCAGGTCTTGAAAGTTTTTTTTACCCTACGTTGTGAATTTTATGGTAAAACGGGATCACCATGGCTGGCCTTCGATTTACCATCGTTGGAGAGTGGTGCACCATGGTACAGTTCCATTTCAAATCCTTGCACTCATTTCTAAAAGTTGTACAGTGCACTTTCGGTATTATGGATGGATGTTGCACCTTGCACCGTAGATGTTGCGCCCATGTGATATCAATTCTTTTGAAAACCATAACGGTTCACTCTTTTGGAGTTATGGGAGCCGTAACTAGTCTAAACGAAGGCCTTTGTGAGTTCTAAGGCTTTGGCAGCTTTAAGCCTTAATGCACAGTATCGTACCCAAAAAAATACTATCTCGAAAGTTTTTTTAACCCTACGTTTTCTTTACGTGAATTTTATGGTAAAACATGACCACCGTGGCTGGCCATCGATTTATCATCGATGGAGAGTAGTGCACCATGGTACAGTTCCATTTCAAATCCATGTACTCATTTTTAAAAGTTGTACGGTGCAGTTTCGGCATCATGGATGGATGCTGCACCTTGCACGGTAGATGTTGTGCCAAGGGGATATCGATTCTTCGAACAGCCATAACGGTTGACTCTTTTATAGTTACGGAAGCCATGACTAGTTAAAACGAAGGTCTCTGTGAGTTATACGACATTGATGGCTTTAAGCCGTAAATGCATAGTTTTATACCCCAAAAAACACTATTCAAATCACATTTAGGTCACGGATGTTTTTTTACCCTTCGTTTTCTTTACGTGAATTTTATGGTAAAACGGGATCACCGTGACTGGCCTTAGATTCACCATCATTAGAGAGTGACACAGCATGGTACTATTCCATTTCAAATACATGCACTCATTTCTAAAAGTCGTATGGTGCAGTTTCGGTATTATGGATGGATGTTGCACCTTGCACCGTAGATGTTGCGCCCAGGGGATATCAATTCGTCAGACAGCCATAACGGTGAACTCTTTTGGAGTTATGGGAGCTATAACCAGTCAAAACGAAAGTCTCTGTGAGTTCTATGGCTTTGGTAGCTTTAAGCCATCAATGCATAGTATCATACCTAAAAAAATACAATCCGAATCACTTTCAGGTCTTGGAAGTTTTTTTTACCCTTCGTTTTCATCACATGAATTTTACGGTAAAACGGGATCACCGTTATCGGCCTTCGATTTACCATCAATGGAGAGTAGTGCATCATGATACGGTTCCATTTCATGCACTCATTTCTAAAAGTCGTACGGCGTAGTTTCGGCATCATGGATGGATGTTGCACCTTGCACCGTAGATGTTGCACCCAAGGGATATCGATTCTTCGGACAGCCATAACGGTTGACTCTTTTTGAGTGACGGGAGCCATAACCAGTCAAGATGAAGGTTTTTGTGAGTTATACGGATTTGAGGGCTTTCAACCATCAATGCATAGTTTTATACCCGAAAAAACACTATCCAAATCACTTTCAGGTCATGAAGGTTTTTTTACTCTTCGTTTTCTTCATGTGAATTTTATGGTAAAATGGGATCACCATAGCTAGCCTTTGATTTACCGTTGTTGGAGAGTGGTGCACCATGGTGCAGTTCCATTTCAAATCCATGCACTAATTTCTATAATTCATACGATGCATATTTGGTATTATGGATGGATGTTGCACCTTGCACCGCAGATGTTATGCCCATGGGATATCGATTCTTTGGACAGCCATAAAGCGTTAACTCTTTTGGAGTTTCAGGTGCCAAAACAAGTTAAATCAAAGCTCTCAGTGACTTCTATGGCTTTATCACCTTTAAGCCGTTAATGTATAGTTTCATACCCAAAAAATCACTATCTGAATCACTTTCAGGTCTCGGAAAATTTTTACCCTTCGTTTTCACGTGAATTTTATGGTAAAACGGGATCACCGCGGCTGGCCTTTGATTTACCATCGTAGGAGAGTGGTGCACCATGGTACAGTTCCATTTCAAATCCATACACTCATTTATAAAAGTCGTACGGTGAAGTTTCGGCATTATGGATGGACGTTGCACCTTGCACCATAGATATTGCGCCCAGGGGATATTGATTCTTCGGACAGCTATAACGGTTGAATCTTTTTTAGTTACAGGAGGCATAACCAGTCAAAACGAAGGTCTCTGTGAGTTCTACCACTTTGATGGCTTTAAGCCGTCAATGCACAGTTTCATACCCAAAATAACACTATTTGAATCACTTTTAGATGTTGGAAGTCTTTTTACCCTTCATCTTCTTCACGTGAATTTTATGGTAAAACAGGATCAGCGTGGTTGTCCTTCGATTTACCATCGCTGGAGAGTGATGCATCAAGGTACTATTTCATTTCAAATCCATGAATTCATTTCTAAAAGTCGTATGGCGCAGTTTCGGCATTATGGATGGATGTTGGAGCTTGCACCGCAGATGTTATTCCCAGGAGATATCGATTCTTTGGACAGCCACAACGGTTCACTCTTTTGGAGTTACGGGGGCCAAGACTAGTCAAAACAAAGATCTTTGTGAGTTCTACGGCTTTGTCTGCTTTAAGATATCAATGCATGGTTTCATACCCAAAAAAAACACTATCCGAATCACTTTCATGTCTCAGAACTTTTCTTACCCTTCGTTTTCTTCACGTGAATTTTATGGTAAAACGGGATCACCATGGCTGGCCATGGATTTACCTGTTTAACGACAGAAATTCTATCTAATTATAAAAAGATCGAAAAATTTATACTAAAATTTATACCGCAAGCGCACGGCGTACTATCGTAGTACGCGGCGAGTACGGGTCGATCCCTAGGGAATTGTTGATTTTAAATTTATATTCAATCAAATTAACCCTAGATTTAGAGAGTGATTGGAAAAAATATAAGAAAAATGACAAAAAGAAAGTAATAAAAATATGAGAGTGTTAAAACAATTTAGAGATAATTATGCTTTATAGATCATATAGTTCAACCAATTATGAAATTATGATCTCTCTTTTGGTCATTAGTGAAATTAATTGCTGTGTTTGTCATAAATATGACATATTTGTGCTATTAATTAGCTCAATATAAACCATCAACCTATAACACAACCACCAATACACTTTCAGATCTCATAAAATATGACAACAAAGTTGAAAGCAAAATCTATTTTATGCATGGCCTATTAACTATTAATTAGAAATATAAGCCATCAAATTTTAATTTCAACATTCAATTCTTTGCCATAATCATATATAGATATAGAGGCAATTTATGTTTTGTTTGTCTAAGCATAGTCTATTTGTTATGAACAACATAGACTATCAAATTCAAAGGTAAACAACATCATTAAACCACTTCAATCATTCTCATTAAGCACAAAAAGAGAGCATAAACATCAATTTAAGTTGAAGCTAAATGAATAGAGAGCTTCGTTACCCCTAAATTGAAGGGGTTTAACCTCTCATATTTGTTATCATATGAACAAATGTATCTTGCAACATGAATGAAAAGGAAGAGTAAAAAGAGAGAAAATGAAAAGAAAAGCTAAGTAAAAAGAAATAACAATAATCCACTTGCATGAAAAGTTAACTACACTACTAACATAAGAAGAGAAGAAGCATGTAAATAAAAGAGAATGCTAATTAACATTGCATAAAGAAAGAAAAATTACATGAAATAAAATGACTAAGTAGCCATGGAAAAAAAAAGAGAGAATAGTTTTGTTTTATTTTCTAAGCTAAAAACTAAGTAAGAGGAGCTAAGGAAGAAGAGATTACATGAAACGTAAGGAGTTATTTATACAAGCATGAAACCCTAATCCATAATTTGGGGAATGACCAAACCACCCTTGAGAAAGTATGGAGGCCAAGTAATCATTAGCTTCTACTAATCATCATTTAAGTGCACATGAAGCCATAAACTCCATAAGCATGTGCATTAGCCTCTAATTTGTACATTAAGGTGGGTGGGTAGGTGGGGTCCTCCATGATCTTCACTTTGAATTATTTGCATCTTCATTCCTTTGTGTTCTTTTTTGCATGCATATCTTCTTCATGAAACAACTTGTAATTGAAATCAAATTCCTCCAAAATAGTATGGAAATTTCTAATTAAATTTTCTCAAGTTAATTTATGCAAAAAAATAACTATTTTGCCCTTGGATGAAGATGAATATGCGACAATTTGGAATTAATATGGATTTTGGTTAAAAAAATTAAAATACCCAATATGATCATTTATTTAAATTAATTAGAATAAATATGGTGGTAAAAATATGCACATTTATGTGCACATCAAATACCCCCACACTTATCTTTTTATTCGTCCTCGAATAAAGAAAAACTAAGATAAATCCGTTTTCGTCGGGAGCACGATTGCATTAAGCGTATGCAACAAGTCGTTAAATCTCTATATGTCCCCAGCAGGACGAGTATTGTCTCGTGATGATTTTCAACGGATACTACCCACAAAATCCAATGCAGGATGAAAATATTTACAAAATGCAAGATTTATTTACAAAGAGATGAATGCAAGTTTTTGGAAATATTTACAAATGAAAGATTTACTTTTAAATTGACACAAATAAGTTAAATATAGGTTTTGGTCATTATCTTGAGATTTAAGTCATTTACTCGTCAAAGTTTCCTATAAAAACAAAGTGATCATAATAAGTAGACTATAGTTTAACTCGTTGTTTCGTTTGATAACAAAGTGTAACCATGAAATGGATCCTTAGTTGATTATCAAAGTTTATCAAGGTGGTATATTCATTTATTTTCAATAACAAGTCAAATCAAATAAGTTAAAATAGTGCTTGGATTTCATTTATTTACTCTCTCTTATTTTTTTGAAAATTTTATTGATATTTACAATATTTGCATATGCCTAACTCAGATAAACTGAGGCCAGATATATTATCCATGCAGTGCCTTGTGGACTTATGTGAGGGAAATACAGAGCGTGGCGAGTGAACACACGAGTGTGAACACCTATTGACTGTAGGCGTTATTAAAAAGATTTTTTATATACACCTAGCTCAGGTAAACCGAGGCTAGATATATCGATCCTGCACTGTCTTTTGGGCTTACGTAAGAAAGGTACAGAGCATGGCAAGTGTACACACATGTGTGTACACCTGTCGACCATAGTTGTTATAGAAAATATTTGCATATATACAAAAAAAAAATTTATATGGTTTTTTTTTCATTTTTCTGAAAGAGAGTTTTGCAAAATAATCTTAGCACCACTTAACTTAGAAGACAAAAAAATGTTACATCCTTTACTTTAAATAAACCACTTTTTAAAACAAAGAATTTCCATTAGGATGTATTTCATAATTAACACGTATGAATCTTCTTATATACTAGTCAAACCATTGCTATTTGTAATTAAACTTTATTCTTATTTTTGTTAAGACAAATAAATTCTCAAAAATTCAATTTAATAAGCCAAAACCATAAATTTATCCTATAGTGTTTATTTAAAAATAAATCGAAAGGCTTAAATAAAATTGTTTTTTTAAGATTTTTTTTTAAATTTTGGAAAGAAAATGTAAAAATAAATATGAAAATTAAAAATGAAGATGAGACTCCCCCACACTTGATTTTGACTGTGTCCCCACAGTCAACCCAAGTGAATGGATTAATAAAAATGACCTATATTTACATGAGAACAAAAGGATTATTATTTACAAGAGTTCAAAAAGTATATCTTCAAAAATTAAATGAAACGGTCTTCCAAAGACTCATTCATTTGTCTCATCAAGTATGCGAGACACAACTCAAGCGTAGAAACCATACCATAAAAGATTTCGAAGTTGAATGTTGATTTGGAAAAACGAATGTCGTTTTATTAAAAACCGTATGAGTTGTTTTATTTTCGATGATTCAAGCTCTTCATTGAAAAATTCTTCAGAATTATTGATTTCAAAATCAAAATGGTGATTTAAATCTTCCCCTTTAGAATTTGACAACTCGTTTTTGAGAAGTCCAAAGAAATTGTGCTCATTGAATTCGTCTTCCTTTGTTGAATTATCAACAACTTCATTGCATGTGTCAAGTTCAAAATCCAACGTTGTTGTATTTAAAATTTTAAAATCGAGAAAAGGAAGATCGAATTTCAAATCGAGTTTCTCACCGTTAAAAGTATTGAAATCCAACTCAATTATCGTGTTTTCAACAACTTCATTAAGATCATCATTTTCAGTTTCAAAAGTTGTTGTTTGAATATCATCGATTTTGGTAAAAGATGGATTATTACTTAACTCGTCACATGTTGGGATTTGGTTTTGTTTATCACAATGTTTCATATGTACATATATATATCAAACAACAAATCCATATGATTATTGTGAATTTCGTTCATTTGCTCAACAAAGTCAAATTTGTAATTATCAACTTGAAAATTTTCACTTTGAAGTTGTTGAGGACAAAAGTTTTCAATCATATCATAGTCGAAATTATTCTCATTGCCAAAATTATTTGAAAAGTGGATCACAT
Source organism: Allium cepa (assembly GCA_030765085.1). NCBI lineage: Eukaryota > Viridiplantae > Streptophyta > Magnoliopsida > Asparagales > Amaryllidaceae > Allium > Allium cepa. The sequence goes on along the minus strand of CM060931.1, from coordinate 82,456,059 downwards.
TTTCGTTTTGATTTTGAAATTCATTTTGGAGTTCAAAATTGAATTGGCATGGGTTATAATCGAAATCGTTTAAATTTTGAATTGAATTCAAATTTTGAAATCCTTGACTCGAATTATTACACAAATATGAATTACACAAATCATTTATACTTTGATTTTGTTGTATAGAGAATTCAAGTAAAGATGAAATGCTATTTTCAAGAGTCAAGGGTTGATAAATATTTTGAAAACTTTGTTGTTCGAAATTCGAATTATTTCCACAATATTTGTTAAAATATCCATAGGAATTTTGAGTGAAATCATATGGATTATGTTGATTTTCACAACTATTGTAAAATTCAAGAGAATATGGAAATTCAGACATTTTCAAAATGTATTTGGTTTTTTTAATAAAGGAAAATGTAACAAAGCGGATTTTGCCCATTCGAAAATCGACATCCATACTTTACATCATACTCGAATGCCGTAGATTCGACCGTTCAAATTCGATTCGCCGGGGCTTATAACACCATTAAGTAAACAACACTGCGGAAAAAAATAATGAATATCAATATACAACATCTGATACAACATCCTGACACAACAGATGATACAATTGATATCGATATACATCAAAGATATGATACAATAAAATAGCAGCGGAAAGACAATAGATAACAACAGCAACGGAACAAATAACTCTAAGATAGTCTCCAAGGAAGAATTCCAGCAGCAGCTTGAACCATCATCACAATACACTAAGACAAGCAAGTCTCGTCCATATCCAAAGATTGAACTAGCTCCAGATAATCTACCAAACCTAACTATTTGAAAAACCCAACTCTAGACTGCTCGTGTGGAAAATAGTGAGCACCCAGAGATTAGGAAAGGAACAATAAACTCCGGGTCAGTCATGGGACTGGTGTGAGTAACAAAAACAGTTTATCTTTTAAAGAAAACAAGATTTATAAAAGAAAATCCGATATGCTTTTTAGGAAATGAAACTACCATAAGACCTCCCGCCACACACACAATGCAAACGCAGAATTGGAGGAGATTTCTTCTTATGATAGTCAAACATGCTTAATACGCAGAAAATTTCTTTGATATTATTATTATAAGTGCACAGTGCAGAAAAGCATTTCGAAAGTAGAATATAAATCTTAGCCAGCATACGACCATTATCGTATGCCTGCTATAGCTACCATGTTCAATAGCAGGTTACCGCCACATTCCATGGCAGGTTATACAACTAAAACCGTACAAGGCGTGTATTGTTTCTTTGGATTTTTCCAACAAATGGTCAGGCTAAGGAACTTCCTATTGCCACATGGGAACGCCTCTGGCGGGACGCCCCGATAACCAAACTGTTCTCTGCCAAACAAGGCCGGGAACCCCTTTTCCCAAGGGATATTATAAACCCTCAGATATGCCACCCCCGGTCCTTTAGGACCTTTAAACGAGGTACCTCTAATCCAACAACCACACAGAAATAAATATAGTGTGTGTCCACATGAGTAAGTATCTGGGCTCCATACCATGATACTACCCTTTTCCAGAAGGAATGGTCATACCCTAGGGGAGCTACCCCTGAAACCTTGCCGCACAATTCCTGTTTCGACCATTACCGATTTGTGAGGATCGACGAAGTCTCGTCCACAAAGCTACGCTTTGGTACAAATCCATGCTTTGGGTCAACAAATGATCAAAGTAATGATCACAAAGATAAATGATCAAACAAATGATCCTATCACAAATGATCAAACAATGATCATTACACAGCAACACTTAGCATGTCACATTACCAAATTGGGAATATATCGCTGATAACCTTCAACTACATAACCTCTGAGCTCGTACGTCTCAGAGAAGGGTGTTAAGCTAAAAGAATAAATTCTCCGCCACCACAGAAATGTATTTGAAAGAAATCTGCTTTATATCTCAATTTGTAATGTCAGACACACAATCCATACAAGTCTGTTCCGGGCTCGAACAGAACCGAAGGCACTTCCAAAGAAGTCCTTGCAATCCGGATAATCCCTAATCACGTCCGGATTTCCCATCACATATGGAGATCTCTATACCGAGGCCATTCGGTACAGAGACATTCGACGGTAACCCTTTCGTTTTCAAAAATATCCGGTCTTCAACACCGGTCTTCAAATGCAATCCATAACGACGTATCACATATTCGGAATGGGATATATGACACAAAGGTCCTCTCCCGGCTAAACCGAATAGTGAGCGCAATATTTCAAAAACATATGGATATGGGATTTCAATTAAGTCGCAACTTATTACCCAAAAACTCTTTCAATTGGTTTTAAACAAATTACCATTTTTAATCTTTTAAACAAAAAGATTTATCTCACAAAGATCAATTCATAGATTTCCAAAACAATTTCATTTCTATAGGATCAACCCATTTAAATCTTTAAATTAAAGATTTAACTTATATCTTTCAAATCGTTTTCATAACTTGGAAATTATCTTCATTTCAAATTAGAGATCATTTTAACTCAAATTTGAAGTTCATTTCTTATGTGAAAGCTTTTATTAATTGAAAACAAACAGTTTTCGTTTCAGAAAAATCCAATTATATTTGCTCGAGTTAAAGCCCTCTAATTCTCAAAATTAATATATTTAAAATGGTTTAACTCATATATAACTAGTATAACCTCTTTAATCTCTAATTTCAAATCATAGAATTCAATTTCAAATCTTGAATTTAAATTTAAATCAATTTATTTAAATTCCAAAATTTAATCAAGTTATTCAAGAATAAATTTCATCTTTGAAATTCCATTTCAAAAGCTTTTCACTTTTATTTCGATTCCATTTCCAAAACATTTGAATTTAAATATTCAACTTTTAAAATCATTTCAGAAGTTGTGACTTAACTGATTTCCTCGTGAAATCCATAATTGTGTGTGTATAGTGTGGTCCAGGGGTTTAACACAATTTGTGCAACATCATTCAATCATCACAGATCAAAACACAGAATATAGTTGATAAACGATATAAATTATAACGCTTATCGTTCATACACAGATTCACAGATATATATATCACAGATAAATATAAATAAATGAATAAATTTCGCACAGCTCAATTCACAGAACGAAATATCACTAATCAGATAGGGTAATCAATTCAAGGCATCACATATAATACGATCATTCATGAGTAAGGTCAAGCATTTGATAATAATTTATAAACATGATTTATTAATTATTTAATCCTATGTAATTCAATTTATCTCCAATTAAATTAATTACTTATGAATTTATTATCCAATTCTGATTTATTAATTCCAAATCATTTGATATAAATTAATTTATCAAACACTTTAATTAATTAAATTATTCTTAATCAATCATATTAATTAAATTGACTTTTGAACCAATTATATAATTAATTAACTTCTTAATTGATTATTTCAAGAAATTTACTCTTTATGTCATTAAGCAATCATCTCATAATAACAAATCATTAATTACCAATTTATCTTTATCAGTGATTTAATCAGAATATCCTAATTTTATTATAATTAGTAATTAACTCCTTAATTTCTTTCATTAAGTAATTTACGATTTACAATTGATTAAATTAATTAATCTAATTTGTTATCGAAATTTATCACATTACTTTTGTTATAAAGAAATTTAAAAGAGTTTGAAACCAAATTCCTCCTAAGTTCATATATCAAAGTATGCTTACATATTCTAAACTTACTAACATTTATATTTATAAAACTCATTTTATTTCCAAAATCTTAACTTCAGATTTAAACTCAAATCCAGGTTTAAAAATGTTGATTTTAAACTTTGTTTAGAACTTCCTTTACAATTTCAAATACCATTTTCTAAATTCAATTTCCCTTTGAATACACTTCATTGTTTAACCACTTTTAATTTAATACTACAATTTGAAAATAAAGAAAGTTTCCAAACTAATCCGAGTTTATATTTAAACTTCTGTTTTTAAACTTGTTTAAGATTGTTTTAAAATTTGATTTTTAAAATCCAGAAAACAGAGCAGGTCTGTTATAAAACCTGGACTAACATTGACCCAAGCCCCTTATCATTTTGCTTCGAGTCGCGCCCCTTCCTGCTTCGAGCAAAACAACCAAATCCCCGTGCGTTTCTTCGAGCCTCCTTGTACGCTCTCCTTCTTCTTCTTCTCTTTCTACTTAAGTTTAAACTTATATTATTTTTTACCCTTTCTTCACTTTCAATTAAAACATTTCCTGATGCACGAACCTCAACGTGTGCACGTGCACCATGCCGCCGCTCGCCTTCGGCCACCCACCAGCGTCGCTTCCCATCGTCAATCACCCCACGACCACATCACAAACCCCAAAAACCACTGCAGCACTTCGAAACAAAATTGTGTAGCCTAACCCAAACCTGGAACATTCGAACCCATCGCGACCCCAACCTGTCAACGCGCCACGCCATCAACTCCGACCACCAGACCGCCAACGCCTCCGGCCACGAACGCGACTAACCCTCCTCTATCACCTCCCAGAGCCATATTGCACTCGATCATCTACAAATGCCGAGGTGACCAATTTTTTCCAAACCCAGAAAACTAGGGTTCCAAAAGGAAACCCACTGCCGCGACCTCCATGGTGAATTGCATCACCACCTACCATTTTTCCCAACATCCCCGATCACCCCTCCATCAACACGAAGAACCCCGAGCATCCTGAGATTAATACGTCGCCAGAAATTGGTCGAAGTATTCCTTTTATTATTTTCGAACTACCCCTAAACCCCACCTCTAAAAATTATAAATTTTGCATTGAAAATCATATTAAAGTGTGATGATTTCACTCATATACCTGAATTGTAAAATTTACAGGTTTGAATTTTTACAGGGACTTGAGTTTCCTGCTTTAAATTTTATTTCCAGAGCCATACACAAATGGTTTTAACTTAAATAAATTTTTAAATCCTAGTTCATGATCAAACAAACATCTTTTGTTTATATTCCATGATCTAACAGTGAGTAGATAAAGAGATGGAGATTTATTTTATAAATCTGGGTTTTGGAAAAAATAAAAATGAAAATAAAATAGAGGCAATACAACAATCACAGGCATACATACATCAACATATATATATATATATATATATATATATATATATATATATATATATACAGGAGATTGCAACAACATACTTTCTAGATAAACTCTTGCAACCCTCTCAAATGCTTTAAAAAGGAAGTTACACACCTCAAAATTATAAAGCAGAAACAGTGAAGATTCATGCCTGGAAATGATTGCATTTGAATCTTTACTTTGGGTTTGAACTTTAAAACTCTTAAATCTGAAGCTTGTTGATTTACTGATCAAGTCAGGTTGAAGATTGTTGCAAAAATTATTTCTTCGATGTTTATTTAAGTTTTTTTTCTTCTTTAAATGGCATGCTTCAGTGTTTTCGAACTATGATGAAGAAGATATATAAAAGAATGAATTTACAGGTTGATGTTATGTTATGTTTGTACAACTGGGTGAGGTATTATTTGGTTTGTACAAAATAAAATCAGAGTTTTCTCTCTTTGTAGGCTGAATTGATTTTAAAAATAGGTCGAATTGATTTTGTTGACTTTGCAAACGTTTGGTGGCTGAAACATCATATGGTGGCTGATGTATATATTTGCATTAATTGCCTTGTACCATTCTACTTGCTTTGTTTATGTTCATGCAGATTGTACTTTGCTTTAGCCTTATTTGTTTTCTCAGCCTACATATCTATTTGCTTGCCTTACATTACTCGGCTAAGATGATTTTGTACTTATATTTATTTCAGCTAATATCTTGCATGTTGCATTGGTCTTATTTCTATTCAAATATAAATGTGTTTCTATAGTTAATAGGTTGTTATGATTTTAGCTAATATATTTCATTTGCCTAGTTTACTTATGTATTTGTTTACTTTACATTGTATACTTCCTTACTTATCCAGGTTTACTACATATACTTTATTATTCTTTCTTGCTTTGACTATGCTGAGATAATCTCAGCTGATATAAGCTTGCATTGTGGCTACAACTTTGTATTTTGGCTTTGTTTATTTATATTTTTTATTCCCAGGCTCTTGTATTGCTTTGGGTACTTGTCTTTTGTTTGTTTCATTCCATGCTTATTTGCCTGCATACTTGCATACTTATTCTTTTTAGTTTTTTTTTATACTTATTGTTTTTGTTTTATATATCAATGTTCTTATTTTTATTCATAGCTTAAGTATAAATTATTTTACTTTACAAAATAAGTGAACTTCTATTTTTATTTTACTCTTATTACTTTTGTAGCCTACTCCATTTGTATTATCTTGTATTGATTTATTAATATGAGATTAAGATATATATATATATTTACTTTATATTGTTATATCTTATATTTTATTTACTTCTTATTTATTGTCTTGTATTTATTATATATATTTTAACCATCAATAATAAATTAACAATTCACTTATTTATTCATTTCATACTTGTGTCAATGTATATACTTTAATATTTATTTTTCAAAACATTAATATAAGATTTAAATTCAAATAATTTAACACATTTTTATTTGAGATCGGGGAAACTCGCATCAATCCATCTATACATTTCAAAATTTTAAATCAAAAATTCGATAAATTATCAATTTAAATTTAATTAAAATCCGGGGTCGTTACAGACTTCCCCCCTAAAAAGAATTTCGTCCTCGAAATTCGCCAGAGAGAGATAACGAAGATAAATGAAAGATAGAGAAATATCCTTTCAGATCAAACTGAATATTAATTCTGCATTTGGCTCACCAAATCAGAATATCAACAATAGATACGAGAAATTATGATAGAATTTCAAATTTGGTTTTAAATGAAATCATTATATCGATACTATTCACATTTAGCTTCATATTCTATTAATCAGTTGACTCGGTTTTTTTAAAATTTCCAATTCATTTAAAATTTCCAATTTCGAATTCATACTCATTAAGGTTTAAATCAAAAACTGATAAGAAACCGATGAAGACATGAAGTAAGGATTTTCTATAACGAATCGTATAGCCACCATCATATCGAAACTCTTCTTTCTGGAGCTGTCACGAAGCAATCAACAGAATTTGGAAAGGCGAATCAAAGAAAATTGATAGAGAAAGTTGTTTCCACTGTTGCAGGGTATTGACCATTTATAGTCGTATTCCCCTGTCCCCTATCTCGTTCTCTTCTTGCACTCATACTTACTATTAGTGGATAGTAAGAGAATTTACTGAGACATTTGAACGGGTATCTTAGGAATTACTCATTCTAGGGTATACTTCACCCTATCTCTAATGAGCTACTTAACGTGTTATATTCCTGAGCTAAAGTTTCACCTTAGCTCTGATACCAAATGTAACGAAGCGGCATTTCCGTCAGCAGCGACCGGTAGGCTTTTCAACCATCCCAGCCCCACCGTGGCTTACACTGGTACCCCAGACCTTGCTTTTACGGACAGCCTCTCGACTGTCACGGCTTACGCCTAACCAACCCCGTAAAGAGGCCGTGTGGGGGTAAGAGTCTCCCGTTCGCCACCAAACCGCAAAGCGAGAACCCCCCATCACATTTCACTAAGACAAGCAAGTCTGGTCCGGGCTCGAACAGAACCGAAGGCACTTCCAAAGAAGTCCTTGCGATCCGGATAATCCCTAATCACGTCCGGATTTCCCATCACATATGGAGATCTCTATACCGGGGCCATTCGGTGCAGAGACATTCGACGGTAATCCTTTCGTTTTCAAAAATATCCGGTCTTCAATACCGGTCTTCAAATGCAATCCATAACGACGTATCACATATTCGGAATGGGATATATGACACAAAGGTCCTCTCCCGGCTAAACCGAATAGTGAGCGCAATATTTCAAAAACATATGGATATGGGATTTCAATTAAGTCACAACTTATTACCCAAAAACTCTTTCAAATGGTTTTAAACAAGTTACCATTTTTAATCTTTTAAACAAAAAGATTTATCTCACAAAGATCAATTCATAGATTTCCAAAACAATTTCATTTCTATAGGATCAACCCATTTAAATCTTTAAATTAAAGATTTAACTTATAGCTTTCAAATCGTTTTCATAACTTGGAAATTATCTTCATTTCAAATTAGAGATCATTTTAACTCAAATTTGAAGTTCATTTCTTATGTGAAAGCTTTTATTAATTGAAAACAAACAGTTTTCGTTTCAGAAAAATCCAATTATATTTGCTCGAGTTAAAGCCCTCTAATTCTCAAAATTAATATATTTAAAATGGTTTAACTCATATATAACTGGTATAACCTCTTTAATCTCTGATTTCAAATCATAGAATTCAATTTTAAATCTTGAATTTAAATTTAAATCAATTTATTTAAATTCCAAAATTTAATCAAGTTATTCAAGAATAAATTTCATCTTTGAAATTCCATTTCAAAAGCTTTTCACTTTTATTTCGATTCCATTTCCAAAACATTTGAATTTAAATATTCAAATTTTAAAATCATTTCAGAATCTGTGACTTAACTGATTTCCTCGTGAAATCCATAATTGTGTGTGTATAGTGTGGTCCAGGGGTTTAACATAATTTGAGCAACATCATTCAATCATCACAGATCAAAACACAGAATATAGTTGATAAACGATATAAACTATAATGCTTATCGTTCATACACAGATTCATAGATATATATATCACAGATAAATATAAATAAATGAATAAATTTCACACAGCTCAATTCACAGAACGAAATATCACTAATCAGATAGGGTAATCAATTCAAGGCATTACATATAATACGATCATTCATGAGTAAGGTCAAGCATTTGATAATAATTTATAAACAGGATTCATTAATTATTTAATCCTATGTAATTCAATTTATCTCCAATTAAATTAATTACTTATGAATTTATTATCCAATTCTGATTTATTAATTCCAAATCATTTGATATAAATTAATTTATCAAACACTTTAATTAATTAAATTATCCTTAATCAATAATATTAATTAAATTGACTTTTGAACCAATTATATAATTAATTAACTTCTTAATTGATTATTTCAAGAAATTTACTCTTTATGTCATTAAGCAATCATCTCATAATAACAAATCATTAATTACCAATTTATCTTTATCATTGATTTAATCAGAATATCCAAATTTTATTATTATTAGTAATTAACTCCTTAATTTCTTTCATTAAGTAATTTACGATTTACAATTGATTAAATTAATTAATCTAATTTGTTATCGAAATTTATCACATTACTTTTGTTATAAAGAAATTTAAAAGAGTTTGAAATCAAATTCCTCCTAAGTTCATATATCAAAGTATGCTTACATATTCTAAACTTACTAACATTTATATTTATAAAACTCATTTTATTTCCAAAATCTTAACTTCAGATTTAAACTCAAATCCAGGTTTAAAAATGTTGATTTTAAACTTTGTTTAGAACTTCCTTTACAATTTCAAATACCATTTTCTAAATTCAATTTTCCTTTGAATACACTTCATTGTTTAACCACTTTTAATTTAATACTACAATTTGAAAATAAAGAAAGTTTCCAAACTAATCTGAGTTTATATTTAAACTTCTGTTTTTAAACTTGTTTAAGCTTGTTTTAAAATTTGATTTTTAAAATCCAGAAAACTGAGCAGGTCTGTTATAAAACCTGGACTAACATTGACCCGAGCCCCTTATCATTTTGCTTCGAGTTGCGCCCCTTCCTGCTTCGAGCAAAACAACCAAATCCCCGTGCGTTTCTTCGAGCTTCCCTGTACGCTCTCCTTCTTCTTCTTCTCTTTCTACTTAAGTTTAAACTTATATTATTTTTTTCCCTTTCTTCACTTTCAATTAAAACATGTCCTGATGCACGAACCTCAACGTGTGCACGTGCACCATGCCGCCGCTCGCCTTCGGCTACCCACCAGCGTCGCTTCCCATCGTCAATCACCCCACGACCACATCACAAACCCAAAAAACCACTGCAGCACTTCGAAACAAAATTGCGTAGCCTAACCCAAACCTGGAACATTCGATCCCATCGAGACCCCAACCTGTCAACGCGCCACGCCATCAACTCCGACCACCAGACCGCCAACGCCTCCGGCCACGAACGCAACTAACCCTCCTCTATCACCTCCCAGAGCCATATTGCACTCGATCATCTACAAATGCCGAGGTGACAATTTTTGCCAAACCCAGAAAACTAGGGTTCCAATAGGAAACCCACTGCCGCGACCTCCATGGTGAATTGCATCACCACCTACCATTTTTCCCAGCATCCCCGATCACCCCTCCATCAACACGAAGAACCCCGAGCATCCCGAGATTAATACGTCGCCGGAAATTGGTCGAAGTATACCTTTTGTTTATTTTCGAACTACCCCTAAACCCCACCTCTAAAAATTATAAATTTTGCATTGAAAATCATATTAAAGTGTGATGATTTCACTCATATACCTGAATTGTAAAATTTACAGGTTTGAATTTTTACAGGGACTTGAGTTTCCTGCTTTAAATTTTATTTCCAGAGCCATACACAAATGGTTTTAACTTAAATAAATTTTTAAATCCTAGTTCATGATCAAACAAACATCTTTTGTTTATATTCCATGATCTAACAGTGAGTAGATAAAGAGATGGAGATTTATTTTATAAATCTGGGTTTTGGAAAAAATAAAAATGAAAATAAAACAGAGGCAATACAACAATCACAGGCATACATACATCAACATATATATATACAGGAGATTGCAACAACATACTTTCTCGATAAACTCTTGCAACCCTCTCAAATGCTTTAAAAAGGAAGTTACTCACCTCAAAATTATAAAGCAGAAACAGTGAAGATTCATGCCTGGAAATGATTGCATTTGAATCTTTACTTTGGGTTTGAACTTTAAAACTCTTAAATCTGAAGCTTGTTGATTTACTGATCAAGTCAGGTTGAAGATTGTTGCAAAAATTATTTCTTTGATGTTTATTTAAGTTTTTTTTTCTTTAAATGGCATGCTTCAGTGTTTTCGAACTATGATGAAGAAGATATATAAAAGAATGAATTTACAGGTTGATGTTATGTTATGTTTGTACAACTGGGTGAGGTATTATTTGGTTTGTACAAAATAAAATCAGAGTTTTCTTTCTTTGTAGGCTGAATTGATTATAAAATAGGTCGAATTGATTTTGTTGACTTTGCAAACGTTTGGTGGCTGAAACATCATATGGTGGCTGATGTATATATTTGCATTAATTGCCTTGTACCATTCTACTTGCTTTGTTTATGTTCATGCAGATTGTACTTTGCTTTAGCCTTATTTGTTTTCTTAGCCTACATATCTATTTGCTTGCCTTACATTACTCGGCTGAGATGATTTTGTACTTATATTTATTTCAGCTAATATCTTGCATGTTGCATTGGTCTTATTTCTATTCAAATATAAATGTATTTCTATAGTTAATAGGTTGTTATGATTTTAGCTAATATATTTCATTTGCCTAGTTTACTTATGTATTTGTTTACTTTACATTGTATACTTCCTTACTTATCCAGGTTTACTACATATACTTTATTATTCTTTCTTGCTTTGACTATGCTGAGATAATCTCAGCTGATATAAGCTTGCATTGTGGCTACAACTTTGTATTTTGGCTTTGTTTATTTATATTTTTTATTCCCAGGCTCTTGTATTGCTTTGGGTACTTGTCTTTTGTTTGTTTCATTCCATGCTTATTTGCGTGCATACTTGCATACTTATTCTTTTTAGTTTTGTTTTATACTTATTGTTTTTGTTTTATATATCAATGTTCTTATTTTTATTCATAGCTTAAGTATAAATTATTTTACTTTACAAAATAAGTGAACTTCTATTTTTATTTTACTCTTATTACTTTTGTAGCCTACTCCATTTGTATTATCTTGTATTGATTTATTAATATGAGATTAAGATATATATATATTTACTTTATATTGTTATATCTTATATTTTATTTACTTCTTATTTATTGTCTTGTATTTATTATATATATTTTAACCATCAATAATAAATTAACAATTCACTTATTTATTCATTTCATACTTGTGTCAATTTATATACTTTAATATTTATTTTTCAAACCATTAATATAAGATTTAAATTCAAATAATTTAACACATTTTTATTTGAGATCGGGGAAACTCGCATCAATCCATCTATACATTTCAAAATTTTAATTCAAAAATTCGATAAATTATCAATTTAAATTTAATTAAAATCCGGGGTCGTTACAGAAAAAATATTTATAAAAAGAATTTATCTTTCAAAAAGGAAAATTGAATTTTGCTTTGTTTTTTATTTTTCAACTTTTTTTTTGAAAAGATTTTATATATGTGTATATTTTTTGATTTAAAAAAACTAAGTAATTTTTTTTTCGATTTTTGGTTTTGATTAAAAAAATTTCAAAAGAAAAGGATTCAAAAATTTCAAATTAAAAAGGAATATTTACAATTTTTTTTAGTTTTTGGATTTTGATTTTTTTTAAATATGCATGAAGTAATGCAACTATATAAATGCAAGGGTCTAAATACAAATTATTTATCCTAAGTTAACCCAAAATTGTATAATCACACATTGTTTTAGGTAAACAAAATAGTTCTCAGCGAGGTAACGGACAAGATTTATCGATGCGCCCCGAATCACCGTAGCAATGCAGCCGAAGGTTTAAGTACCTTCAGAGGAATAACCACTATAATTTTTACGAATCACCGTAGTATTTATAAATGATTATTACTCTGTCATAGACTAGACACCGAGAAATTAAATTGTTCAAAGAAGACAACTTGTCAATATACTAAAGTTATCGATGTCTAATCGTTATTATTAATCAAAATCTAGTATGAAATGTAAAGCATAAATTAAACGTGTATTAACAATGCAACCATGAATGAATTTTTATTTTATTTTAGAAAATGCAAATGCAAGCAATCAACAATGCAATTCAAATGAAACTAGAAATGAAAGCAGAATATTCTTTTTTGATATAGCAACCACAGTAATTTGTTTTGGCTAGCGAAGCAAGGTACTCTTGATTTTCTGCTTTGACAACCTGAAAATTTAAACAAGATATAAAAAAAAAAAATTAGAATATAAAAATGGAAATTAAAATAAAACAAAACGAATTTTAAAACTATATATTTTTTTAAGAATAAAACAAAGCTAAACTGAAAGGAAAAAAAAACCTTTTTTTATTAGGATTAGACTAAAAAACAAAATAAAACAAAACAAAATTAAATTAAATTAAAAAACAAATTCACACTTGGAATTCACAAAACCAAAATTACAAACAAAACAAAACCCGGCCCACTAAAGAGAACCGCAAACTCACAGACCCGCTAATAAATCAGGCTTCAAAAGATTCAACTATTCACAAATATAAACTCACAAATTAAATTTCTCGACTCAATCAATCTTCGAAATGCCATTTGAAATCAATAATTCAATTCTCAAAATTCAAAATAAGCAGCTGCGATCGATGGGATTGAGTTCGGAGTTGGTTGCTAAGTCGCGATGGAGTTCGGTGATTTGGGGAATTTGTTGATTTTGGTTGCGGTTGATCGATTTTTGGGATGTTCGAGGTCTTTGAGGCGGTTCGATTTGAGAGGTAGGGAGAAGCAGTGTTGAGATGCCTGACTGCTGCCGTGAAGGTATGCTTGCAGTTGTTGTCTGGTTCGAAGTTGTAAGATGAAATTCAGATGGTAGTTTTTTGTTTCAGGCAATGAAGGAGGAGATGTAGATAGTAGTTTTTTTTTTTTGAATTGTGGTAGAAAAAAAAAAAAAAGAATGGCAATGAGAATGGTGAGTGCAAAGAAAAAAATGTTAAGGGAATGCAGGAGTAATTAGACGAACTAGTAGGGGCGATGAGGTGAATGGATCGAGGTCGTGAAATGGTTGCGTGGGTTTGCTGCAGTGGTGGCTTGCGATTGAGGGGTGTTTACAGTTTACCTGTAGGCTATTGGATGCAATGATGATCTATGTTGATGACTGTGGTTCTGGAGAATGTCAGTTATGTATGGTGGCAAAGATGTAGTGGGTAGGAATGTACGTGATGGTGATCTGTTGGCAGCAGTAGAATGTTTATTGTTATGGAGAAGCAGTGGTGCACTTTGATGGGATTGTTGAGTATAGCAGTAGCGTTGGAGCACTGGGAAGTTGAGCAACAATTAGAGGTGATTGTAGAGGTGGGAGGGTTGTGGTTGTGGGTTTGCTGAGACTTGGGTGGGTAAGTTATAGTGTAGTGGAGTGGTTAGCAACAGTTAGAGGTGATTGTAGAGGAGAGTTTGATTTTATATTGTGGCGATGTGAATGTGGCTAATGGTGGTAATGAATGGTGAAGTGAAGTGTGTTGTAGGCAGTTTCCTGAAGCAGCAGTCTGTTGTGCAGGTGAAGGAGGAAGGCTGTTTGACAATGCTTGCTACAAATTGATGTTGAAGCACAGTATGGTTTGCAGTGCACTGTGGATAAGAGTAGTGGATGGGGAGCACTGTCAGGCAGATGAAATGGCACTGTAATGTAATGCTGTACGGGGCAGGTAGAAGGCTTGTAGTGGAATGAAGCAGGTGGATATGTGAACGATAAAACTGAAGAGAAAAATAATCTGTTTTCTATATGCAGAAAACCAAAAGTACAGAGTCACATACAAAATATGTACCAAAAATCAAAAAATACAAAACTGCCCCCAAGCCAACGTTACAAACACAGAACATGAAAACAGAAAAATACTAAAAAATACACTAAAACTGGAAATATATTCTACATCCCCCCTTCAAGCTGGACTTGGTGGTTTAGAGACAAGTCCAAGCTTGGCCGACAGAAAAGTATGTTGATCTGCTCCCAAAGGCTTGGTAAGTAAATCTGCAAGTTGAAGTGCTAATCTAACATGAAGAATATTGATGAAATTTGAATCCACATAGTCTCGAATAAAATGACAATCAACTCGTAAATGTTTTGTTCTTTCTTGAAATACTTTGTTCTCTGCAATATATTTGGCTGAAATATTGTCACAAAACAAATTAATAGGAAGAGGCACTTTTATCTTCAAATCAGCTAACAACCCATCAAGCCAGATTAATTCACTTGTAGCATAACTCATGCTTCGATATTCAGCCTCACAAGTACTCTTAGATGTTGTCTTCTGTTTCTTTGTTTTTCAAGATATCAAAGAATTACCCAAAAACACAGTATAACCAGAAAGGGACTTAGCAGAAAAAGGACAACTTCCCCAATCAGCATCACAATATGCTGTGAGATGAAAATTAGACTTTGCAGAGTAAAACAGACCCAAATCCAGAGTACCTTTCAGATATTTAAGCACATGCAGCGCAGCATTTAAGTGTGTTTGTGCAGGTGCACTCAAAAATTGACTAAGTTGTTGAACAGCATATGAAATATCAGGTCTAGTCATATTGAGATACAATAGTTTACCGATAAGTCTTCTATAAACTTCAGGATCTTCAATCAAAGGTGTATCTTCACTGCTAAGTTTCAAATTTCTTTGTAAAGGAACAGGAACAGGTTTACATTCTAGCATGTTTGTGTCCTTCAATAAATCCAAAATGTATTTTCTTTGATTAAGAAGAATCCCCAATTCGGTTCTAAAAACTTCTATTCCCAAAAAATATCTTAAAGGACCTAAATCTTTGATTGTAAACACTGAATGTAGAGAGTGTTTAACAGCTTGAATTTCAGAAATGGAATTCCCAGTAATCAATAAATCATCAACATAAGCAACCACAACAGTAAAAGCATTATCATCAGATTTAATGAAAAGAGAATAATCTTGTTTCGATTGTTTGTAACCTGAATTAATTAGATGTCTGCTTAGCTCCACATTCCATTGCCTTGCAGCCTGCCTCAAACCATACAAAGACTTCTTTAATTTGCATACTTGCCCAGGTCCAGCCTTTGAATAGCCAGGAGGTGGCTGCATATACAATTCCTCTTCGATATATCCATGTAAAAATGCATTGTTTATGTCTAATTGGTGAAGCTCCTAATTTTTTGCAGCAGCTAAAGCTATAAGAATCCGAACAGTTGTAAACTTTGCAACTGGACTGAAAGTATATTTAAAATCTTTACCTTTAATTTGCTTATCACCTCTAGCCACAACTCTTGCTTTGCATTTATTTAGACTTCCATCTGGATTGAATTTGGCCTTAAACACCCACTTACTCCCAATAGCAGTTTTATTCGAAGGAAGAGTAGTCATCTCCCAAGTATTATTATTCTCAAGAGCCTGTAATTCTTTCTCCATAGCGTCAACCCATTGAGGATTATCTTTAGCTTGAGCATATGAACTTGGCTCATGAACAAACAAAGCATTAGCTAAACTGCTAATGTACTCTGAGCTTAAATAATTCAGATTTGAACTGGGAAGAAACTGCTGAACAAAAGAACAGGTAGTAGGAGGTTTGATATGCTTATCTAGAATGAATTGATCAATTTTTTTAGGCAAATGAGTAGCTCGAGCAGATTTTCTGATTGGTGGACATGTAGTTGAAGGTGAGCATTGTTGTGGAGAAGAATTAGATGAAGAGGAAATAGGATCATGTGGAGAAGAGTCAGATGAAGATGACATTTGAGGAAAAGAAGGAATATTTTCAAAATTATCTTGTGGTGATTGATCAATATTTGGATTTGAAATGTTGTGAGTAGAATCAGAATAAATGGCAGGATTAACAAGAGGAAAATCAGCATTTTGATCTGAATATGAGGAAACAAGTGATGAAGATTGAAAAGGAAAAACATTTTCTTTAAAAAATAACATCTCTACTCAACAGTACTTTATGATCTTCTAAATCATAGAGTTTATATCCTTTTTGAGCATAAGGATATCCAAGAAAAATACAGTTTCTTGATCTAGAAGCCATTTTGTCTTGAGTTTTAACAGCTGGATAAGCTTAACATCCCATAACTCGCAAATGTGAATAATCTGGAAACTTATTCATCAAGACCTCATATGGAGTTTTCCAATTAAGAACAGAAGAAGGCATAAGATTTATCAAATAAGTTGCTGTAAGAAAACAATCTCCCCAAAACTTACTAGATAAATTAGCATGCAATTTTAAAGCTCTAGCAGTTTCAGCCAAGTGCTTGTGTTTACGTTCAACCCTTCCATTTTGTTGTGGAACTCCTACAATACTTCTTTGATGAATAATTCCTTTTGATGTAAACAATAGTGTGCAAGACCGTTGAACAATTTCAGTTCCATTATCTGACCTAATGATTTTAATAGATTTCTGAAACTGATTTTCAACATATGCCAAGAATCCAGTTATAACTTGAGGAACTTGATCTTTATAATGAATTAAATGAGTCCATATAGTTCTTGAATGATCATCTAAAATAGTTAAAAAATATCTTGCACCAGATATAGAAGGGACATGATATGGCCCCCACAAATCAATGTGAATTAATTCAAAACATGCATTTGCAATGGAACTTGATATAGGAAAAGGTAATCTATGATGTTTTGCACAAATACATGCTTCACAATGGAAATTATTATTATTATTTTGGAATGAAGATGAAAAACAAGGTACATGTTTCAGTTTGCCTACAGAGGCATGACCAAGTCTAGCATGAAACAAGTCAATTGAATTTTGTGTATTAGAAACAAGAGCAACTGGATAATGATCAGATACAACATTATTCGGAGAAACAGAAACAGAAGGTAAGTATTTAACAAATCTATACAAACCCCCTTGTCTCAAACCAACAGCCTTCACTTGATTAGTTGTAAGGTCCTGAAAAGAACAAGAGTTTTGCTCAAATTTAGCAATTAAATTATTTTGGTCTAATAACCTTCCAACAGATAAAAGGTTATGTTTAAAATCTGGAACATAGAAAACAATCTTAAGAGTGATATGAGGATTGATAGAAATGATGCCAAAGGTAGAAACAGTTTTTAAACTACCATCAGGAAGAACAATTTGAATAGGCTGTTTAAGAGTATGAACTTTATCAAACATATTTATGTCAAATGCCATATGATCACTAGCCCCTGTATCAATTATCCATGTATAAACACTTGCATGTTTAAATGAAAAATTCACATTAAATGTAGAAACAATACCTGCAAAGTTTACTGCAGCATTATAAGCATCAAATGAAGAAGAAGATCCTTGATTCGATTGCACCATCTTGACAAATTCCTTAAAAAAAGAAACCACCTGAGAATCAACTGGAGTGGAGCTATTAATAGCATCAGTATTAAGTTCTAAAGGTGACATGGCAGGTGTAGATCCAAGGATTCCAGTGGCAACAGAATTTTCTTGCACATTTGCAGCAAATCTCTGATGTTTCTGATTGTTTTTGCCTTTCCACCAATCAGGATAACCAACAATTTTGAAGCATTGTTCCTTGATATGCCCTTTGGATTTGCAATGATCACAAAACTTATCAAGCTTAGCCTTCTTAAAATCTTTCTTTGCAGAATAAAGAGCACTTACTTCAGTTGACTGAATAGCAATGTTAAGATTATTTTGCCTTTCAATTTGTTGCAACATATGATAAGCCCTGTTTACATTTGGTAAAGGATCCATACTAAGAAGATTAATCTTGGCTTGATCATATGATTTGTTTAGACCAGAGATAAATTGAATAAGCTTTCTCAACTGAACGGCTTCAAGAATTTTCTTAAGCAACCCGCAAGAACATTGAAGAATTGCTCCACATGTACAGTCAAGGTAGGGTTCTATGATTTGCAATTGATCCAAAACTTTCTTAAGATTCGTATAGTATGTAGTAATACTATCATCATTTTGCTGTATATTCATCAATTTCTTATGAATTTCATAGATCTGAGGAGCATTAGAATGTCCATACCTCTCTTGAACCTCAATCCAAAGCTGTCTAGCAGAAGAATTAAAAATAAAGCTCTTTGAAATCTTCTTCTCCATTGAACAAAGAATCCAAGCTGTCACCATATAGTCATTTTGAATCCATTTCAGCAAATCTGGAGATTCATCTGCTGGTCGAAGAATAGATCCATCAACGAATCCGGTTTTATTCTTTGCTCCAAGAGCTAATCGAACACTGCGACTCCAGTTAAGATAATTGTCACCATTAAAGACGATTTGACCTAATTGAGAATTAGGGTTATCGCCATGAGAAAGAAAATAAGGATCATTGTAATTAATCGTAGAATTCCCTAGGTTTTCTAGATTAGAACTCGAGATATCACTCGATTGACCCATAAGAAATTAGGTTTTAGATTTGTGGAGAAAATAACATGGCTCCGATACCATGAACGATAAAACTGAAGAGAAAAATAATCTGTTTTCTATATGCAGAAAACCAAAAGTACAGAGTCACATACAAAATATGTACCAAAAATCAAAAAATACAAAACTGCCCCCAAGCCAACGTTACAAACACAGAACATGAAAACAGAAAAATACTAAAAAAATACACTAAAACTGGAAATATATTCTACAATATGAATGTCGAAGTTCTGGGCTGTAGGTAGTTGTTTGATTGAAGTGTTGGAATGGATGTATATGTACAGAGGATGATTTTGTAGTGATAGTGACGATGAAGTTGTATTATGGTCAGTGAAGAGTGAATGGCAACAACGGTAGTGTCAAGTTGTGATGTGTAGATTTTGGCAGTAGTAAAATTGAATGATGAAGTGCAGATGCACAGAGGTGATAAGGCAGAAATGTGCACAGAGGTGTACACAATATGACAGTTTGTTTTTTTTAAACAATGTACAAAATAGAAAAAATGTAAAACGTCAATGGAAAATGCAAATGAAATAATTTTTTTGGTTTTGAAATTGTATATGCACTTTTTTTAATAAAATGCTACGCAAAATGAAACTAGAAAATTAAAAATGCACACAATCACAAAAATCACACACAACACACAATTTTTTTTAATATGTAAGACTAACACACAAAAATAATACGAAGAATAGAAAATTAAACCAAAACAACTCCTCGCCAACGGCGCCAAAAACTTGTTTAACGACGGAAATTCTATCGAATTAGAAAACCGTCGAAAAATTTACAATAAAATTTATACCGCAAGCGCATGGCGTACCATCGTAGTACTGGAGAGTACGAGTCAATCCATAGGGAATCGTTGATTTTAAATTTCTATTCGATCAAATTAATCAAAGATTTAGAGAGTGATTAGCTAAAAAAATGAGAAAAATGACAAAAAGAAAGTGATAAAAATATGAGAATGTTAAGACAATTTAGAGATAATTACACTTTCTAGATCATATAGTTCAACCAAACATGAAATTATGATCTCTCTTTTGGTCATTAGTGAAATTAATTATTGTGTTTATCATAAGTATGTAATATTTGTGCTATTAATTAGCCCAATATAAACCATCAAAATATAACACAACCACTAATACACTTTTAAATCTCATAAAATATGAAAACAAAGTTGAAAGCAAAATCTATTTTAAACATGACATACTAACTATTAATTAGAAATATAAGCCATCAAATTTTAGTTTCAACATTCACTTATTTGCAATAATCATATGTAGATGAAGAGGCAATTTGTGTTTTGTTTGTTTAAGCATAGTCTATTTGTTATGAATAACATAAACTATCAAATTCAAAGCTAAACAACATCATTAAACCACTTCAATCATTCTCATTAAGCACAAAAAAAGAGCATAAACATCAAATTAAGTTGAAACTACATGATTAGAGAGCTTCATCACCCCTAATTGAAGGGGTTTAGCCTCTCATATTTTTTATCATAAGAATAAATGTAGCTTGCAACATGAATGAAAAAGAAAAGGAAAAAGAGAGCAAATCAAAAGAAAAGTCAAGTAAAAAAAAATAACACTAATCTACTTGCATGAAAAGTAAACTATACTACTAACATAAGAAGAGAAAAACATGTAAATAAAAGAGAATACTAATTAACATTGCATAAAAGAAAGAAAAATTACATGAAATAAAATGGCTAAGTAGACATGAAAAAAGAAGAGAGAATAGTTTTGTTTTGTTTTCTAAGCTAAAAACTAAGTAAGAGGGACAAAGGAAGAAGAGATTACATGAAACGTAAGGGGTTATTTATACAAGCATGAAACCCTAGTCCATAATTTGGGGAATGACCAAACTACTCTTGAGAAAGTGTGGAGGCCAAGCAATCACTAGCTTCTACTAATCATCGTTTAAGTGTACATAAAACCATAAACTCCATAAGTATGTGCATTAGCCTCTACTTTATACATTAAGGTTGGTGGGTAGGTGGGGTCCTCCATGATCTTCACTTTGAATTATTTGCATCTTCATTCCTTTATGTTCTTTTTGCGCATGCATATCTTCTTTATGAAACAACTTTAAATTGAAATCAAATTCCTACAAAATATTATAGAGATTTCTAATTAAATATTCTCAAGTTAATTTATGCACAAAAATAACTATTTTTCCCTTGTCTGAAGACGAATATGTGACAATTTGAAATTAATATGGATTTTGGTTAAAAAAAGTTAAAATACCCAATATGATCATTTATTTAAATTAATTAGAATAAATATGGTGGTAAAAATATACACGAGTTTTGCACCATGATACTATTCCATTTTAAATCCATGCACTTATTTCTAAAAGTCGTATGGTACAGTTTTGGCATTATGGACTGATGTTGCACCTTGCACCGTAGATGTTGCGTCCATTGGATATCGATTCTTCGGACAGCCATAACGATTGACTCTTTTGGAGTTACAGAAGCCATAACCAGCCAAAACGAAGATATCTGTGAGTTCTATGGCTTTAAACCAACAATGCATAGTTTCATACCAAAAAAACACTTTTCGAATCAGTTTCAGGTCTCGAAATTTTTTATTTACCCTTCGTTTTTTCCACGTGAATTTTATGGTAAAACGAGATCACCGTGGTTGACCTTCGATTTACCATCGTTGAAGAATGATGCACCATGGTACTATTCCATTTCAAATCCATGAATTGATTTCTAAAAGTTGTATGGCGCAGTTTCAGCATTATGGATGGATATTGCACCTTGCGCCGTAGATGTTGCACCTCGGGGATATCGATTTTTCAGACAGCCACAACGGTTGACTCTTTTAGAGTTACGGGAGCCAAAACCAGTCAAAGTGAAGATCTTTGTAAGTTCTATTGCTTTGTCAGCTTTAAGACGTCAATGCATAGTTACATACCCAAAAAAACACTATCCGAATCACTTTCAGGCTTCAGAAGTTTTTTTATCCTTCATTTTCTTTATGTCAATTTTATGATAAAACAGGATCACCGTGGCTGGCCTTTGATTTACCATCGCTGGAGAGTGATGCACCATGATACTATTCCATTTCAAATCCATGCACTTATTTCTAAAAGTCGTACGGCGCAGTTTCGGTATTATGGACTGATGTTGCACCTTGCACCATACATGTTGCGTCCAATGGATATCGATTCTTCGTATAGCCATAACGGTTGACTCTTTTGGAGTTACGGAAGTCATAACCAGTCAAAACGAATGTCTCTGTGAGCTCTATGAATTTGACGGCTTTAAGCAGTCATTGCATAGTTTCATTACCCCAAAAACACTATCAATATCACTTTCAGCTCTCAAAAGTTTTTTTTAATCTTCGTTTTCAATTTTATGGTAAAAGAAGATCACCGTAACTGGCCTTCTATTTACCATCGCTGGAGAGCGATGCACCATGGTACAGTTCCATTTCAAATCCATGCACTCATTTCTAAAAGTCGTACGATGCAGTTTCGGCATTTTGGATGGATGCTGCACCTTGCAACGTAGATGTTGCGCCCATGAGATATCGATTTCTCGGACAGCCCTAACTGTTGACTCTTTTGGAGTTACGGGAGCCATAACCAATCAAAACGAAGGTCTTTGTGAGTTCTACAGCTTTGACGGCTTTTAGCCGTCAATGCATAGTTTCATACCCAAAAAAACACTATCCAAATCACTTTCAGGTCTCAGAATTTTTACCCTTCGTATTCTTCACGTGAATTTTATGGTAAAACAGGATTACCATGGCTAGCCTTCGAATTACCATCGCTGGAGAGTGGTGCACCATGGTACAGTTCCATTTCAAATCCTTACACTCATTTCTAAAAGTCGTACATTGTAGTTTCGACATTATGGATGGATGTTGTACGTTGCACCGTAGATGTTGCGTCCAGGGGATATCGATTCTTCGGACAACCATAACGGTTGATACTTTTGGACAGCTTTAAGCCATCAACGCATAGTATCATACTCAAAAAACACTATCTGAGTCACTTTCAGGTCTTGGAAGTTTTTTTACCCTTCGTTTTCTTCACGTGAATTTTATGGTAAAATGGGATCATCGTGCCTGGCCTTCGATTTACAATCGCTGGAGAGTGGCGCACCATGGTACAATTCCATTTCAAATCCTTGCACTCGTTTCTAAAAGTCGTACGGTGTAGTTTAGGCATTATGGATGGATGTTGGACCTTGCACCGTAGATGTTGCGCCTTGGGGATATCGATTCTTCGGATAACCATAACGATTGACACTTTTGGAGTTACGGGAGCCATAACCAGTTAGAACGAAGTAGTATGTGAGCTCTACGGCTTGGACAGCTTTAAGCCGTCAATGCATAGTATCATACTCAAAATACACTATCCGTATCACTTTCAGGTCTCGGAAGTTTTTTTTTCCCTTCGTTTTCTTCATGTGAATTTTATGATAAAACAGGACCATCATGGCTGGCCTTCGATTTACCATCGCTGAAGAGTGGCGCACCATTGTAAAGTTCCATTTCAAATCAATGCGCTCATTTCTAAAGCCGTACGGTGCAGTTTCGGCGTTATGGATGGATGTTGCACCTTGCACCGTAGATGTTGCGCCTCTGGGATATCGATTCTTCGGACAGCCATAACGGTTGACTCTTTTGGAGCTATGGGAGCCATAACCAGCAAAACAAAGGTCTCTATGTGTTATACGGCTTTGATGGCTTTAAGCCGTCAATGCGTAGTTTCATACCCAAAAAACACAATCCGAATCACTTTCAGGTCTCGGAAGTTTTTTTACCCTTCGTTTTCTTCACGTGAATTTTATGGTAAAACAGGATCATCGTGGCTGGCCTTCGATTTACCATAGCTAGAGAGTGGTGCACAATGGTATAGTTCCATTTCAAATCCTTGTACTCATTTCTAAAAGTCATACGGCGTAATTTCGGCATTATGGATGGATGTTGGACCATGCATCGTAGATGTTGCCATCAGGGATATCGATTCTTCGGACAGCCATAACGCTTGACGCTTTTGGAGTTACGGGAACCATAACCAGTCAGAACGAAGTTGTCTGTGAGTTCTACGGCTTAGACAGCTTTAAGCCATCAATGCATAGTATATAGTCAAAAAAACACTATCCAAATCACTTTCAGGTCTCGGAAGTTTTACCCTTCGTTTTCTTCACGTGAATTTTATGGTAAAACAGTATCACCGTGGTCGGTCTTCGATTTTCCATTGGAACGTGGTGCACCATGGTACAGTTCCATTTCAAATCCATGCACTCATTTATAAAAGCCGTACGACATAGTTTTGGCATTATGTATGGATGTTGCACCTTGCACCGTAGATGTTGTGCCCATGGGATGTCGATTCTTCAGATAGCCATAACGGTTGATTCTTTTGGAGTTATAAGAGCCATAACCAGTCAAAACGAAGGTCTTTGTGAGTTCTAAGGCTTTGATGGCTTTAAGCCATCAATGCATAGTTTCATACCCAAATAAATACTATCCAAATCACTTTCAGGACTAGGAAGTTTTTTTTACCCTTCGTTTTCTTCACGTGAATTTTATGGTAAAACATGATCACCGTGGCTAGCCTTCGATTTACCATCGCTAGAGAGTGGTGCACTATGGTACAGTTCCATTTCAGATCCATGCACTCATTTCTAAAAGTCGTACGGTGTATTTTTGGCATTATGGATGGATGTTGCACCTTCACCGTAGATGTTGCGCCCTGAGGATATCGATTCTTCGGACAGCCATAATGGTTTACTCTTTTGGAGTTACGAAAGCCTTGACCAGTCAAAATGAAGGTCTCTATGTTCGACATCTTTGATGGCTTTAAGCCATCACTGCATAGTTTCGTACCTTAAAAAACACTATCCAAATCACTTTCAGGTCTCAAAAGTTTTTTTACCCTTCGTTTTGTTCATGTGAATTTTATGATAAAACAGTATCACCATAGCTGGACTACGATTTACCATCGCTGGAGAGTGGTGCACCATGGTACAGTTCCATTTCAAATCCATGCACTCATTTCTAAAAGTCATACGGTGCAGTTTCGGCATTATGTATGAATGTTACACCTTGCACCATAGATGTTGCGCCCAAGGGATATCGATTCTTCAGACAGCCACGACGGTTGACTCTTTTGAAGTTATGGGAGCCATAACCAGTTAAAACGAGGGACTTTGTGAGTTCTAAGGGTTTGACGGCTTTAAGCTGTCAATGCATAGTTTCGTAACCAAAAAAAATACTATCCGAAACACTTTTAGGTCTTGGAACCTTTTTTTTTACCCTTGGCTTTCTTCACGTGAATTTTATGGTAAAACATGATCGTTGTGGATGGCCTTCGATTTACTATAGCTGGAAAGTGGTGCACCATAGTACAGTTCCACTTCAATTCCATGCACTCATTTCTAAAAGTCATACCGGCAGTTTCAGCATTATGGATGGATGTTGCACCTTGCATCGTAGTTGTTGCATCCAGGGAATATCGATTCTTCGGACAGCCATAACGGTTAATTCTATTGGAGTTACGAGAACATAACTAGTTAAAATGAAGGTCTCTTTGAGTTCTACGGCTTAGCGGTTTTGACAGCTTTGAGCCGTCAACGAATAGTTTCATACCCAAAGAAACACTATCTGAATCACTTTAAGGTCTCGGAAGTTTTTTTTACCCTTCATTTTCTCCACGTTAATTTTATGGTAAAACGGGATCACCATGACTGGCCTTCGATTTACCATCTATGGAGAGTGTGCACCATGGTACAGTTTCATTTCAGATCCATGCACTCATTTCTAAAAGTCGTAAAGCGCAGTTTTGACATTATGGATAGATGTTGCGCCCAGGGGGATATCGACTCTTCGGATAGCCATAACGGTTGACTCTTTTAGAGTTATGAGAGCCATAACCAATCAAAATGAAAGTCTTTGTGAGTTATGCGGGTTTGACGGATTTAAGCTGTCAATGCATAGTTTCATACCCAAAAAACACTATCCGAATCACTTTCAGGCCTCAGAAGTTTTTTTAACTTCGTTTTGAATTTTATGGTAAAACGGGATCACCGTTGCTGGCCTTCGATTTAACATCGATGGAGAGTGGCGCACCATTGTATTGTTCCATTTCGAATCCACGCACTCATTTCTAATAGTTGTAACGCGCTATTTCGGCATTGTGGATGGATGTTGCACCTTGCACCGTAGATGGTGCGCCCAGGGGATATCGATTCTTCGGAATGCCATAACGGTTGAAAATTTTGGAGTTACGGGAGCCCTAACCAGTCAAAATGAGCTCTCTATGAGTTCTACGACTTTGGACGCTTTAAGCCATCAATGCATAGTTTCATACCCAAAAAAACACTATCCGATTCACTTTCAGGTCTCGAAAGTTTTTTTACCCTTCGTTATCTTCACGTGAATTTTATGGTAAAACAGGATCACTGTGGCTTCCTTCGATTTACCGTCGCTGGAGAGTGAGGCACCTTGGTACTATTCCGTTTCAAATCCATGCACTCATTTCTAAACGTCGTACGGCGCAGTTTCGGAATTATGGGTGGATGTTGCACCTTGCAACGTAGATGTTACGCCCAAGGGATATCGATTCTTCGGACAGCCACAACGGTTGACTCTTTTAGAGTAACGGGAGCCATAACCAGTCAAAATGAAGGTCTTTGTGAGTTCTACTGCTTTGACCGCTTTAAGCCGTAAATGCGTAGTTTCATACCCAAAAAACACTATCCGAATCACATTCAGCTCTCGAAAGTTTTTTTTACCCTTCGTTTTCTTCACGTGAATTTTATGGTAAAACGGGATCACCATCGTCGGCCTTCGATTTACCGTAGCTGGAAGTGGCGCACCATGGTACAGTTACATTTCAAATCCATGCAATTATTTATAAAAGTCGTACGGTGCAGTCTTGGCGTTATGGATGGACGTTGCACCGCAGATGTTGCGTCCAGGGAATATCGATACTTCGGACAGCCATAATGGTTGATTCTTTTGGAGTTGCGGGAGCCATAACCAGTCAAAACGAAGGTCTCTACGAGTTATACGACTTTGATGGCTTTAAGCCGTCAACGCATAGTTTCATACCCCAAAAAACACTATCCGAATCACTTTCAGGTCTCCGAAGTGTTTTTACCCTTCGTTTTCTTCACGTGAATTTTATGCTAAAACGGGATCACCCTGGCTGGCCTTTGATTTATCATCGCTGGAGAATGATGCACCATGGTACAGTTCCATTTAAAATCCATGCACTCATTTCTAAAAGCCGGACGGTGCAGTTTGGGCATTATGGATGGATGTTGCACCGTGTACCGTAGATGTTGCACCCAAGGGATATCGATTCTTCGGACAGTCATAATGGTTGATTCTTTTGGAGTTACAGGAGCCATAACCAGTCAAAATAAAGGTGTTTGTGAGTTCTACGGCTTTGATAGCTTTAAGCCGTCAATGCATAGTTTCACCCAAATAAACACTATTCGAATCACTTTCTAGTCTCGAAAACTTTTTTATCCTTCGTTTTCCTCATGTGAATTTTATGGTAAAATGGGATCACTGTAGCTGGCCTTCGATTTACATCACTGGAGAATGATGCACCATGGTACATTTCCATTTCAAATCCACGCACTTATTTCTAAAAGTCGTACGGCGTAGTTTGGGCATTATGGATGGATGTTGCACCCTGCACCATAGATGTTGCGCCAAGGGGATATCGATTCTTCGGACATCCATAACGGTTGACTCTTTTGGAGTTACAGAAGCCATAACCAGTCAAAATGAAGCTCTCTATGAGTTCTACGGCTTGGATAGCTTTAATCACTCAATGCATAGTTTAATACCCAAAAACACTATCCGAATCAGTTTCTGGTCTTGGAAGTTTTTTCGCCCTTCGTTTTCGTCACGTGAATTTTATGGTAAAACGAGATCACTGTAGCTGGCCTTCGATTTAACATCGGTGGAGAGTGGTGCACCACAATACAGTTCCATTTCGAATCCATTCACTCATTTCTAAAAGTTGTACGTCGATGTTTCGGCATTATGAATGGATGTTGCACCGTGCACCGTAGATGTTGCTCCCAGGGATATTGATTCTTCAAAATGCCACAACGGTTGACTCTTTTTGAGTTACGGGAGCCATAACTAGTCAAAACGAAGCTCTTTGTAAGTTCTATGGCTTTGACCGCTTTAAGCCGTCAATGCATAGTTTCATACCCAAAAAAACACTATTCGAATCACTTTCAGGTCTCGGAAGTTTTTTTTACTCTTCGTTTTCTTCACATGAATTTTATAGTAAAACGGGATCACCGTGGCTGCCCTTCGATTTACCATCGCTGGAGATGAGGCACCATGGTACTATTCCGTTTTAAATCTATGCACTCATCTCTAAAATTCGTGCGGTGTAGTTTCGGAATTATGGATGGATGTTGCACCTTGCAAGGTAGATGTTGCGCCTAATGGATATCGATTCTTCGGACAACCACAAAGGTTGACTCTTTTGGAGTAACGGGAGCCATAACCGGTCAAACGAAGGTCTCTATGAGTTCTACGGCTTTGACCGCTTTAAGCCGTCAATGCGTAGTTTCATACCCAAAAAACACTATCCGAATCAATTTCAGGTCTCAGAAGTTTTTTTACCCTTCGTTTTCTTCACGTGAATTTTATGGTAAAATAGGATCACCGTGGCGGGCCTTCGATTTACCATTGCTGGAGAGTGATGCACTATGGTACTATATGTTTTCAAATCCGTGAACTCATTTCTAAAAGGAGCACGGCGCAGTTTCGGCATTACGGACGGATGTTGCAACTTGCATCGTAGATGCTGCGCCAAGGGATATCGATTCTTCGGACAACCACAACGGTTGACTCTTTTAGAGTTATGGGAGCCATAACCAGTCAAAACGAAGCTCTCTGTGAGTTCCACGGTTTTGATGACTTTAAGCCGTCATTGCATAGTATCATACCCAGAAAAACACTATACGAATCACTTTCAGGTCTCGGAAATTTTTTTACCCTTCGTTTTCTTCACATGAATTTTATGGTAAAACGGGATCACCGTGGTTGGCCTTCGATTTACCATCGCTGAAGAGTGATGCACTGTGGTACCATTCTATTTCAAATTCGTGAGCTCAATTTTAGAAGTCGTACGGCGCGGTTTTGGCATTATGGATGGATGTTGCACTTTGCACCGTAGATGTTGCGCTCAAGGGATATCGATTCTTCGGACAGCCATAATGATTGACTCTTTTGGAGTTACGGGAGCCGAAACCAGTCAAAACAAAGGTCTCTATGAGTTCTACGGCGTGGACAGCTTTAAGCCGTCAATGCATAGTTTCATACTAAAAAAAAACTATCCGAATCACTTTTAGGTCATGGAAGTTTTTTACCCTTCGTTTTCTACATGTGAATTTTATGGTAAAACATGATCACCGTGGTTGACCTTCGAGTTACCATCGCTGGAGAGTGGCGCACCATGGTACAGTTCCATTTGAAATCCATGCATTCATTTCTAAAAGACGTACGATGCAGTTTTGGCATTATGGATGGATGTTGCACCTTGCACCATAGATGTTACTCCCAAGGAATATCGATTCTTCGGACAGCCATAAAGTTGACTCTTTTGGAGTTACGGGAGCCATAACCAGTCAAAACGATTAACCAGTCAAAACGAAGGTCTCTGTGAGTTATGTTGAATCATAAGTTTAATTTTTGACAAAGAGCTTAAAAAAATCAGTGATGATACTATATGGACAAGGGACAAAAAGAGAAAAAAATTGCTATTAAAACTACAAAGGAGATAAGACTTCAAAACTGAGTATAGTATGTTTATTTGTTGAAGTTTTGAGTCTTAGAATTATTAAAATCTATCCTCAAGTAGTCCACACAAAATCAAAGTTTCTTAAACTTCAATTTCTTAAAAAAATGTGTGAATTGTGCACTGACAACTAGGTCAGTCGACCGACCAAATATGACTAGTTGACTGAACCTGCTCAGTTGCACAGATACACTATTTTGCACCAACTTTGAATATTCGGTTGACTCGTCGTTTTGGGTCAGTCGACTGAACTTTTCCAACAGCTATTTTTCTGAATAGACACTTTCGTTTGCCAAGAGATACAATCCAATTTGAAGAGTTATGGCTGCATCTTTTGGTTAAAACTCTTCGTGAATGGTTGCAGCTGTTTATCTACGATATAAGCACATTAGATTCACTTCTCAAATCACCGAATTTTATTTTGTTTTCTGATCATACTCTCTACTGTCTCAGCATTCTATAAAGAAATCACAATTTACATATATTGCTTGATCATTGAATCAATTAACTTATTCCTCGATTCAAAGCAATATTTTCCTTTCTAAATCTTTACACACACAAAATATACTTGAGGAAAAGATTATAGGAAGGTTGTAGTATCAAAGACAAATCAGTGTTATCAAGAACACAAGTGTCAAAACAATTTTATTGAAACTATTGAAGTCCTGTTTGGTTGTTCAGGCGGTAAAAGTCCTCTTTCGGTTGTTAGAGGCGGAAAAGTCTTGATCAGTTGCTTAGGTGTTGTATACTTATTCCTCCGGGTTAAGTGAGGGGTTATTGTGAGAAATTCCAGAGGGAAGTCTGGGACTGGACGTAGAATGAGAAGTTTGAACCAGTATAAAAACTCCTGGTGTTCTTATTCTTATTTACTTTACTATTATTATTTGTTTTCGCATTTAGATTATAATACATACCATATTAGATGATCTTAAGTGATAACTAGCCACATAGTAGTCACTTTCATTTAGTATCAGAGCAGGACATCCTATAACCGTAACACGGTTATTTGATAATTTATTTTACTAATATGGAAAATAACACCAGCACAAGCACTGTCTTTAACACTGTTTTTATTGAAGGTCAATCTACTACAAGACCTCCACTATTCAATGGCATGAATTTTAATTACTGGTCAACTATAATGAGAATATATATGCAAGCTAATGGTTTTGAAACTTCGAATATTACCCAAAATGAATATACCATTCCAACAGAAGATTTTTCAACTTGGACTACTGCACAGAAAGCTGATGCTACTTCAAATGCTAAAGCTATGAACATGTTATTTTGTGCATTAGATAAAAATGAGTTTAATAGAGTCAGCATGTGTACAACTGCTTATGAGATATGGAGAACTCTAAAAGTATCTCATGAAGGAACTAACAAAGTCAAATAAAGCAAAATTTCTACATTGAAAAATCAGTTTCAAATTTTCAAAATGAAATCAAACGAAAGTATAAATGACATGTACTCTAGATTTCAAGATATATGTCACTCGCTACTAGCACTAGGAGAAAAAATTTCTTACTTTGATATAGTATCAAAAATCCTAAACTCTTTAATGGATGAATGGGAAAGAAAGGTCTTAACTATTGAAGAAGCAAACGATCTATCCACTATGAAACCAGAAGAGTTAATAGGAAATCTAATGTCATATGAAATGAATTTGCAGGCAAAGAAAGTTCAAGCATAGGATAAGAAGAATCTAGCATTTCAAGCAGAAAAAGATGATTCTGACTCAGACAAAGAGGATATGGCACTTATTGCTAAAAATTTCAAAAAGTTTTTGAAATTCAAAGAGAATAACAAGTTTAAGAGTTACAAAAATAACTCTAACAACAACAATAATAGTAATAAACCATCATCTTCTGTCATGGAGTGTTATGTATGTCATAAAATGGGTCATATGAAGAAAGATTGTCCATAGAAACAGAAAAATAAATTCAAGAAGAACGAATTCAAGAAGAAAGCATTTTCAGTAACATGGGATGATTCAGACTTTTCTTCATCATCAGAGAGCGACAGTGACAGTGACACAGAGCAAGCAAATGTATGCTTCATGGTTACAAATTATGATGTAAGTGAACTAAGTTTTAATGATTTGGTTGAAATTAATTTATAACGAGTGGATTTTGTAAAACAAACTAAAAGGCAAAATAAGGAGGTACAAGGAAAACTAAATAGATCTGAATTAGAAATTAGAATGCTAAGAGATGAAAAGAAGTTTATGGAAGAAGAACTTGAAAAATCTCAAGAATCTAATTCTAGTTTAGCATCTCTACTTTCTATGATAACTCAGGAATTAGAAATTTAGAAAAATAAAAAGGATGATTTATCAGCTAAAATTAATGATTTAAAATCTAACACTAAAGTATTAGAATTAGAAAAATCTAGTCTCAAAACTAAATTATAAGATATTAATAAATATATTTCTAATTTTAAGAAAGGACGAGAAAATCTTTCTAAAATAATAGAAAATTCTCAGTCTACTTCAAATAAAATAGGACTAGGATATAAGAAAACTGAAAATCCAAAGAAATCTGGAAAGTTTAAAAATAAGTTTAAAAACAAAATTATGAAAGATATTAAGAAAACAGTTTCTAAAAATTATAAAACTATTAAAATATGGATTCCTAAAACAAATAATAAATTAATTGGGAGTAAGCATATCAAAACATTTATGGAAACTGTTCATAAAAATGAGAATTATATTTATAAAGGGAATTCTAAACCTTCTTGGGTTTGGTTTCCTAAGACCTAACACTTAGGACCCTAAAAAGAAAAGTGGGTACCATCTTAATCTTTATTTTTTGCAGGTAAAACTTAAAAAGAGAGAAAAATGGATTTTAGACAGCGGTTACTCGAAACACATGACTGGTAATAAAGACATGTTAATAAACATAGCCTACTCAAATGGAGGATCATTCACTTTTGGACATAATTCAGAAGGCTATATCATCGGCAAAGGCGATGTGAATAATAACAGTATCTCTAACTTACCTCTCATTACTGATGTTTTATTAGTTAAAAACTTAAAACCTAATTTATTAAGCATAAGTCAATTATGTGATAATGATTTTAATATGTCTTCTTCAGAAAATAAATGTTGTATTTCTGATAAAAATCAAAATTTAATTTTTGAAGGTATAAGAGATAGAAATATTTATATTTTAAATATGAATATAAATCACAACACAAACTGTGTTTAGTAGCTATAGAGAATGATTCTTAGCTATGGCACAAAAGATTATGGCATATAAATATAAATACTATTAACAAAATATCTAAAAATAAACTTTTTAAAGGACTACCTGATATAAAATTCAAAGTTGATAATATTTGTGATGCATGTCAGTTAGGAAAATTAACAAAATTTTCTTGTAAATCTAAGAAAATCATATCTACAACACAACCACTTGAACTACTACATATGGACCTTTTCGGACCTACTCAAGTTCAATCTATTAATCACAATAGACATGTGTTTGTTATTATAAATGATTTTTCAAGATATACATGGACTATTTTTATGAAACATAAAAGCGATACTTTTGAATATTTTAAAGTTTTTGTAAAAAGAATTCAAAATATAAAGAATTTAAAAGTTAAAAATATTAGAAGTGATCATGGAGGTGAATTTAAAAATGAAGATTTTGAAAATTTTTGTAATAAGAAAGGAATCAATCATAATTTATCCTTTCCTAGATCACCACAACAAAATGGAGTTGTAGAAAGGAAAATAAAATATTACAAGAATGTGTAAGAACTTTATTAAATGGAAGCACTTTACCTAAGCATTTCTGGACAAAAGCTGTAGCAACTGTCTGTTATGTTTTGAATCGTGTTTCTATTCGATCATTAACAAAACATACTCCATATGAACTTTTAAATGGTAGAAAAACTAACATATCATATTTCAAAGTTTTTGGTTCAAAATGTTTAATACTTAACACTAAAGATCAGCTTGGCAAGTTTGATCCAAAATCCGATGAAGGAATATTCATAGGATATTCGAAAAGAAGCAAAGCCTATCGATTTTTTTAATACAAGTACTAAAGTAATCAAAGAAACTCTTCATGTTT
The DNA here is from genome assembly GCA_030765085.1 of Allium cepa. Lineage (NCBI taxonomy): Eukaryota > Viridiplantae > Streptophyta > Magnoliopsida > Asparagales > Amaryllidaceae > Allium > Allium cepa. The sequence continues at coordinate 82,421,905 of CM060931.1, read as the reverse complement.
CATTCGATGAAAATGTCAAAATTTCTCTAAAAATACAAACTTGGAAAACAATGCAAATCAAATTCTAACAAATAGTTCAGAAGATGATGATATTATTTTTCAAAATAACAGTACTAATAATACTAGAGAAAATGAAAACATTGTTCATAATGAAAATATAGTAAGATCTCCTCCAAGAATTCTTAAAGATCACCTTGTTCAAAATATAATTGGAGAACTATATTCAAATGTTAGAACGAGACATCAATTAAATCAAATGGGCCATATAGCTTTTCTCTCTAATATAAAACCTAAAAATATTAAGGAAGCCTCCACTGTTGACTATTGGATTATAGCTATGCAAGAAGAGCTAAATCAATTTGAAAGAAATGAAGTTTGGGAATTAGTTCCTAGACCAAGTGATCAATCCTTCATTGGTAAAAAATGTGTTTTTCAAAAACAAAGCTGATGAACAAGGTTACATTACTAGAAATAAAGCTAGATCAGTAGCACAAGGATATAATCAAGATGAGGGAATAGACTATGAAGAAACATTTGCTTCTGTCGTGAGATTAGAAGCTATACGTATTTAATTGGCTTTTGCATATTTTCATAACTTTAAATTATATCAAATGGATGTTAAAAGTGCTTTTCTAAATGGATATATAAAATAAAATGTTTATGTTGAACAACCTCCTCCTTTTACTCATGAAATTTTTTTAGATTACGTTTATAAACTTAAGAAAGCTTTATATGGTTTAAAACGGGCACCTCGTGCTTGGTATGACCGACTTAAAAGCTATCTAATAGAAACTGGTTTTGAAATTGGAAAAGTTGATCAAAATTTATTTATTAAGAAAAATAAACGAGATATTTTAATTATACAAATATATGTTGATGATATTATATTCGGTTCAACAAATGAAAAATCATGTCAGGAATTTTCGACTATCATGACAAATGAATTCGAAATGTCACATATGGAAGAACTATCATATTTTCTTGGATTACAAATCAAACAATTATAGAATGGCATTTTTATTAATCAAGGAAAGTATTGTAATAATCTAATAAACATTTTGGTATGGAAAACACTTCTGCCAAACCAACTCCTATGAGTACAACTATACATCTCGACAGAGATGAAAATGGTAAGAGTGTTGACCAAAAACTATATCGTAGCATGATTGGATCATTACATTACTTAACTGCTAGTCGACCTGACATTATGATGAGTGTTTGTTTATGTGCTCGATTTCAAGCAAATCCTAAAGAATCACATAGGCGAGCAGTAATACGTATAATTCGTTATCTTAGCAAGACTAATGATTTAGGACTATTTTATCTTAAAGAATGTCCTTTTGAATTAGTATCTTATAGTGATGCTGATTTTGAAGGAAGTCGGACAGATAGAAAAAGTACAAGTGGAACTTGTCATTTTATTAGACGATCCTTAGTATCTTTGTTTACCAAGAAACAAAATTGCGTTTCACTATCGACATGTGAAGCAGATATATATCTGCAGCTTTAGCATGTGCTCAAGTAATCTACATGCAACAAACATTACAAGATTTTGATATAAAGTTAAAGAAATCTATAATATATTGTGATAACACAAGTGCAATAAATATTTCTAAAAATCCTATCAATCACTTATGAACTAAGCACATTGACATTCGCCATCATTTTCTTCGTGATAATATTGAGAAGGATGTAATAAATTTAGAATTTGTAAATTCTAAAAATCAGTTAGTTGATATTTTCACTAAACCACTCAATGAAAATTGTTTTATAAAACTAAGAAGAGAACTAGGAATAATTTCTTTAAAAGAATTATAAAATTTCTATAAATTTTTCAAAAAATATAACAATAAATTTTCTGGTACTTGAACTCAACACCTCTAGTTTGGAAATCCTATGTCTCTGCCATTTGACCATTTGTTGTTTCACAACTGTTTCTATTATAATTTTTTCCCTTATCTATTTCAAATTTTTTTTGAACAATTCTTAGCCACAAAATTTGTGTTTTTGCTTTCATCCTCTAATTACTTTTCAGGTTATCCGTTAATCTATCAACTTTTAACTATTTTTTTACCTATATATAACTTTAGAGTTCTCTTTTTATCCTTCCGTCAAATTTGCTTCAATAATTTTTTTTACTACAATGTCATCACAAGAAAACTCTTCAAATGGCTCTGCATATTCATCTGTTGATTTCTTGACACCTTCATCTGGTTCATCAAGTTTACCTACACCTACACCTTATCATAAACCGGCCAGACCGTCAAACTATCACACTGGCCATACTCCAGTAAAAAAGAAGGCATGACGTTTTCTGTTCTTTGGTTCTCCATAAACAAAACAAAAGATTGATGATTTACATCATTATCGGAGAGAATCAATTGCAATTCAACGTGAAATGTACTATGAACAGAAGATGAATTCAAGACGACTTAGCTTTCTAGAGCAATTTGGAAGGAAATTCTGCGGGTCATCTTCGTCTGGTGTTCATCAACCTACAACCTCTTCCTCTCGAAATCCATGGGATCGGTCACACAACCTCCACCTGTGTCTTCGAATTCATGGGAGCATGGAAATCGCTGATCGCCATTAAAACCATATGAAGAGAAGATGAAGGTTGAACCAGACAACTCAAAGTCTCCATCCATTCCTTCATCAAAATAGTTTATTTTCTTTCTATATTTTGTTAACCAATTTCATTCTTAATTATATGAATTATTTAATATACTGAATATATTTTTTTACCAAAATATGCTGCAAAATACTGAGAATGAAAATTCAGTCGACTGAACAAATTTAACCAGTCGACTGAATCTGGAAACAAAAAGCTTTCCGACTATATTCAGTTGGCTGAACGAATATGGCCAGTTGATCGAATCATGAAACAGAGAGTTTCGGGATATTGATCAGTCGACTGACCATATACGTCCAGTCGACTGAATGATAAATCTGAGCTTTTTTAAATGGTTTCACCTACCTTTTTAACCCTTTAACCCACTATTTCCTTTTTCATTGTTCACTTTTACCTTCTCACTTCAGTTTTTCAAAACCCTAGCCCCTAAAAATTTTCAAATTCCTTCACTCCATTATTATTTCCAATGGCTCCACGTCAACCTAAACGATCTACACATGCCTCTGCTTCTTCCTCTGAGCCAATTGACACCCAAATTGCTCAATGGCTCTATGATGCTACAAATCTCCAAAGATGGAACAAAATGAAGGAAGGATGCTTTTTCGAAGGATCTTTTGTTGTGTTTCCAAACTTTTCTCTGTATAGAATTCAAGAGCTTGCAAAGAGAAATCGTCTAGAATCTCTTTGTAACAGTCTGTGATTTTCGTCCTTCGAAAATTCGACATCGACACTCACTTTATCGACTGCCGAGAAATCAAAGGCCGAAAACCCGAGATGTTATGGGTTTTAAAAAGAATTTAAGAAAAAGATAGAAAGAGAAGAAGAGATAAGAAGATAGAAAAATAGAGGGAAAAGAAGATAGATAATTTTTAGAAAACAGAGAAAGAAAACAGAGAATTTGAAAAATAGAACGGACAGAAAGGAAACAAAAAGAACAACAACAGAATCTCACAATTCGCAGCGGAACAACATATAATAATAAATGAATAATCTTTAAACAAAGAACTATATCAGTTATTACATTACATTTCATTACATTACATCATATCATCAGAGTGTACAACATCATACAAACAATAAACAGTGCAGCGGAAAAAGAAATACTATATAAACTAGTAATACGCCATGCCATCCAGCTTGCCTCCAGCAACTCCAGAATATCCAGAATATCCTGATAAACCTAACTCTTAACTGCCCGTGTGGAAATTGGTGGGCACCCAGAGTTTAGGAAGGAAAACAATAAACTCCAAGTCAGTCATGTGACTGGTGTGAGAACTCAAAATAGTTTATTTATCTTTAAAATCAAAAATAGAGGAATATTTTTAAATCAATTCGCAATGCTTTTAAAAATGAGACTACCATAAGACCTCCTGCCACACACACAATGCAAACGCAGACTTGGAGAAGATTTCTTCTTATGATAGTCAAACATGCTTGATACGCATTTAAAAAGAGCATTTGATATTATTACTAGTGCATAGTGTAGAACAAATCCTTTCGAAAGTAGAATATAAATCTTAGCCAACATACGACCATTATCGTATGCCTACTATAGCTACTATCCAAACAGTGGTGACCACCATAAGTGAATAGCAGGTTCTACAACTAATACCGTACAAGTTTCGTATTGGGAATTGGATTTCCAACAAATGGTCAGGCTAAGGAACTTCCTACTGTCACATGGGATCGCCTCTGGCTGGACGTCCCGAGAACTTAACCAGCTCTCTGCCAACACAAGGCCGGGTTACCTTTATCACTAGGTAACTACTACACGAATATGGCATCCCCCGGTCCCATCGGACCTTTAACCGAGCGCTCGTCACCAACAACACCACACAGAAATAAATATAGTGTATCAACATGAGTAAGTATCTGGGCTCCATACCATGATACCACCCTTTCCAGAAGGAAATGCACATACCCTAAAGGGAGCTACCCCTCATAACCTTGCCGCATCTTTCCTGTTTTGACCATTAACGGGATGTGAGGCTCGATGAATTCACGTCCACAAAAACACACTTTGTACAAAAAGCCGTGCTTTGGGTCAACAAATGATCAACACAATGATCACTAAGATAGACGATCAAATAAATGATCCTATCACAAATAATCAACACAATGATCATTTCAGCATCACTCAGCATGTCACATTACCAAAATGGGATATATCGCTGATAACTTCAACTATATAACCTCTGAGCTCGTACGTCTCAAAGAAGGGTGTTAAGCAAAGAATAAATTCTCCGCCACCAACAGAAATATATTTGAATGAAATCGGCTTTATATCTCAACTTGTAATGTCAGACATACAATCCATACAAGTCTGTTCCGGGCTCGAACAGAACCGAAGGCACTTCTTACGAAGCCCTTGCAATACGGGTATTCACAATCCCGATCGAATTTCCCATCACTTAGGAGATCTCTATACCAGGAGCTACCCAGTGCAGAGACAATCGATAGGTCATTCTATCGCTTTCACAAATACTCGGTCTTCAACACCGATCTTCAAATGCAATTCATAACGACGTATCACATATTCGGAATGGGTTATACGACCCCATGGTCCTTTCCCGGTTAACCCGAATAGTGAGCGCTTATTCAAAAATAAGTGTGCATTCAAATTCAATCAATTCACATCAAATACCCATTCAAAGGGAAATACTGATAGTCGGTTATTGAACTATCACTGGATATGCATACATCACCAGATTCCAAATAATTTTCCAAATTATTTATTTTCCCAAAATATCTTTATAAGATATATAATTTTCACACTTCAAAAATAAATCAATATTTATTTTTTACAAATTCCACTTTTCACATATAAATTCCATAATGAATTTATATTTCAAAATATCCATGCATATTCGATTTCAATAATTCATTTCAATTTATCTTCAAAAAGATAAATTCTAATTATTCACTTCATATTGGAAAACATTTCCATACTTATCAAAAATAAGTAATCGACAAATCTTTTTATTTTCAACCTTTGAAAATATTCAATATACTTAAATCGAATTAAGTATATTATTCATTCTTTTAAGGAAATCATTCGCTTAAACATATTTATTTGGGCCAAAACGAATGTTACGTAAAACATCGTTACGACAACCCAAAATCACTAGTATAGGGATTCGAAGTTAAAATAGATATTTAAATCCCAATACTATACAAAAACATTTCCTTTCGGAAATCATTTACTATAACAACAGTGTTATAGTACATCATCTCCTTTCATTTCTCGAAACATCTATTTCAACAATAAATGTTGAAATCTATGGTTTCGAATCTCAACATGTTTAAAAACATCGTTAGATTGTTTTAATTCTATTTAAAACATCACATTCAAAACAATTCCTTTAACGTGTTATTCACTATTCAAAAATGTGAATAAACTCCGTTAACAAACTTCATCATTTCTATTCACTTTAACTTAAAGAATTATTCACTGTCTAAACGTGAATATAACTCCATTTATAAGTTATAACAATTAACTTATCAAAATAAGTTATTTGCGGATTTATAAAACAACGTTTATAAATTCCATTCCCATTTATTTCATAACAACTTCCTTTATAAATCTTCTTTATTTACCTATTCGATTTATAATCTTAATTATAAACCAAAGGTCCAAATTATAAGCCAAACACTTATAATTTATTTATTTGCAAAAATCATTCCTTTGAACTTTACGAATTTTATAAACCTATTGTTTATAAAATTCCATTTATAACTTCACCGTTACATAATTCTATAAATTTCATTCATTAATGAATTTCATTTTCACTTCATTCAAACACTTATAAAAACTCGTTTTATAATGTTAATATTTTCGATTTATAAATATCCATTTATAAATCTCTTAATATAAATCAATTAATATTATTCTTTAAAACATCTTTTAATTTCCTTTATAATTTCATCATTTCGATTTATAAAAAAAATCAAATTTTATAAATCTTATATTTAAACTTTTATCATATATTCAAAAATCCAATCTAAATTATTTTATAAAATCATTAGTTCATATTTCTCAAAAATCGACTTTTAATCGTATTTTTAAAAATCAGCTTTTTAACTATATTTCACAAAAAACATAATTTTTATAACTTTAAAAATTATAACGTTTATTTATTTATAATGGATCAATTCCAAAAATATAGTATATTTTCAAAATCACTTTTAAAATCATTTTAAAATCCCAAAATCTGGGTCCAATGATGCTACACACCAAATAGTCAATCACGACTAACAACGATATCATATATCGATATGATAATCCATCAAATATCAAAATATCTGAAATAAAATAAATACTGTTGAGGAATCCAGTTGGATCCCTCCAACCTGTTTCCTGCATCCAAAAACATTAGCACAATACCAATTTCGCTCCAGTACGAAATTATCGCGGTATATGTTCTTAATAAATATTATCCGCTTAATAACGGCGTAATAGGGTCTCATCCGCAAAAAATACGGGAAATCAATCAACTGCAATATATACATATGCCAATATATATATATTGATATTATATATAATACCAATTTCACTGTTTATGAAATATTCGCGGTATATGTTTTTAATAAATAACATCCGCTTACTAACGGCGCATAATGTCTATTTTAACAATCAAAAATTTACAGTCATCATTCAAACATGCATTCAAATATTTTAAATCTAACTATTTAAAATAAAATCGAAATCTATTCGATTGAGTGAGAAGTTCTCACCTTGGTTTTAAATTCCGTTTTAGCTTTTATTTCGAATAAAATTAAACGCGCGTTTAATTTTACCCGAAATTCTCACTAACTCCAAACGACTCCAAACCAACTCCATCGCGTAGTGCTCGTCCATACGATTCCAACGCAACTGAGTTTGCATTTTTTCGACCTCGTATGAAAAAGTTATGCATTTTTAAAGTTCGTACACGATTTTAACTCAATAATTATAATATAAACTTAAATTTTTATAACCTAAGCTAGTGCAGGCCGTTGATCCATCAAACTCCAAATCTGGACCGTGCATAGCCCTCCCCCTTCTCCTTCGTTCCAGGCCGACACCCCCCCTATAGCCGAACCCAACATGCTTAGATTAGGGTTCCAATTTCCACTTCCTTTACTCGATGATTCTTCGATCAACAAGCGCCAAACGAAGCCCCCTACCTCCACCTATGTTCGGCCTGAAGGATTGGAAGCTCGGCCTGCACAATCTCCTCGAAACGCGTGCGTTTCCTGATGAGAACGGCCCCACTTCTCTCCCCCTCCGTCGCACCATTTACGATCATACCCGTATGGAATTAAAGCTCTCTCCATGCTCTTCAATCTTCGTGTTGAACACCTCGCGTGAATGTGAATGGAATTGGAGAGATTGATGAATGAAATTGGGAAAAATCTGGCCTTTGAATCTGGTGGAGGCGGCTACAGTAGGAAATTAGGGTTTTGTATAATTTTTTTTATAAAATTATGAAGAGGTGAGGTGTATTTATAGAGAAACGATCGACACTATTCATCCGGAAATTCCGAACTCCGATTTAGACGCCGTAACCAGCGTACCTAGGGTTTATCCCGCGTTCCGGACACAATGGAACAGGTTTCGGAAGCTAATTCGGAAGTATGTGCGAGTTATGGCTGTAAACGCTCAATTTAAATTAAACCGATTTAAATCGATTTCTAGGCGTTTTAATTTGTACCGGACAAACGGTAAATCCAATTGACTTGAAATTTGAAACCTTACAATAATATCACATTACGGATCCGATGAAACTGGTTTCGTCGAAATCCGAGACTTTTTGAAAAATGGCTATTTTGACTCGCCAAATTTAAATTAAAAATAAATCGATGCGTTTCGAGCTGCCACGATCAAACGATAGCTCCGATTGACACGAAAATTGAAATCCGGTAATAACTAACTATTACGGATCCAATGAAACTGGTTTCTTTCAATTCTGAGACTGTTCAAAAATTGACTATTTTTACTAGTCGATTTAAATATTAAAATATTCAATTTTCACAAATTTACTTTTAATTCGATTTTAAAAGTTCTAAAATATTTCTATAACTCCAGTATGATTAAATAAAATTTTCCAAATTATTTTAAATCATTTTTGACTCAATTTTTAATTATTTCCATAATTTCACATATCAAATTATCGATTTAATAATCCAATTAAATCCAAAAATTCAAATAAAAATTTATTTGACTTATAAATTCACTTATAAATATTTAAAATTAATTAAATATTCAAATTTTAATTATTAAAAATTCTGGGTCGTTACAATCTTTCCCCCTTAAAAGAATTTCGTCCTCGAAATTACAAGTAAGAAAGGTTACAAAATCTATTAACTTTCCAAAATTTATAATTAAATTCCTTATAAATCTTTTACTAAGTTTTCAAATCATACTTAGTTATCTTTTCAAAAGCAACTATATCATTTAACTTTCAATTCCAAATCAAAGTTTAAAGTTTTCAAAATTTTCCCAATTTTCTCAAAATTTTTCTAACGCCTTAAATTTCCGGAAAAATTCGCCATGTCTCCTTTGCGCGGCTCGATCCGAAAAAAAAATGACAGTATATATATCACAAATATACATCTCATCAAGTAATGAGGCATCCCGAAGGGAAAAAAGTATAAAAGTGCGATATTTAATCCGAGATATGTACCTTATATTTTTATTAGCAAGCATATACGGCTAATATAGCGCTAAAGCGAACTCCAAATGCGAAGCAAACGCGATCCGCACCTACTAAACTCAACAAACAACATGAGAACATGCATATATGCAAATAGTCTCAATATACAACATATATCTCATAATAACTATATATGTCACATAGCAAATGCAACAATAGCAATATACATTCAACCATCAACCAACTAACATCCATATCCAATAAACATTCATTCATATTCTCATTCATATTTAATGAATTGGTTTTCACTTTAAATTACATTTGATTCATTTACATTGGATTTTATCAACATTCATTCTCAATTCAATTAGTTTACATTTACTAATTTAAATCCAATTCACATTCAATTTCTATTCAAATTTATTTACTTTCCATTTGAATTCAATTACATAGCTTTCAATTTCATTAACACTTAATGAATTTTATACAATCATCTAACAACCATATAACAATCAATGTATATTAATTACAACCAAATTCCTTTGCTTATCAATTGGTTTAATTAAATTGATTTTATTCAACTATTCAACTTTCAAATAACATAAGATTTTAATGAATTAACACTTACATTCATTTTTCCATATCAACAAAATTTACATTTAATTGATTAACATTTAATCCATTCATTCAATTCAATTACTAAAGTTGAATTTCATTTATATAACTCAAGTTCACATTTATTACTTAACTTCATTAATTTAGTTTGATATCAATATCAATTCCATTCAACAACACTTAAGTTATACTTCCATTTAACTTTAAATTCCTTTTATTTACAACTCATATTTTATATAGTTTCACTTCTTATATATATAAGTTTATTCTCAATTGTAAATTACTTTAATTATAACTCAATTCTTATAATTCTATTATTTATACAATTATCCTTTTATATAGATTATTCAAACAACCTAACAATCAACTTATATACACTTTAATAATTCTGAAAAATTATTTCTTTATATATAAAATATAATCAAGGTAAAATTATTTCATTTACCCAATTTAAAATCAATATTATGTCGATTTATCTTGTTTAAGAGTTTAGAAACCCCTATCTACGATAGTTAGCTAGACTAGATCGACGGGAATCTATAAACAATCAACCGATAAGTTAACACAATATAAAACAATTTCATATTCACTAACAAATACGCTCTCATAGCTATTATTACACTCAAACTCAATCTAGAGTACTGCTGACTCCATCTCTAATGAGTAATACCCTACAGAACCATGGTTGTCGCTTAACCATCAGAGCTCTGATACCAAATGTAACAGTCTGTGATTTTCGTCCTTCGAAAATTCGACATCGACACTCACTTTATCGACTGCCGAGAAATCAAAGGCCGAAAACCCGAGATGTTATGGGTTTTAAAAAGAATTTAAGAAAAAGATAGAAAGAGAAGAAGAGATAAGAAGATAGAAAAATAGAGGGAAAAGAAGATAGATAATTTTTAGAAAACAGAGAAAGAAAACAGAGAATTTGAAAAATAGAACGGACAGAAAGGAAACAAAAAGAACAACAACAGAATCTCACAATTCGCAGCGGAACAACATATAATAATAAATGAATAATCTTTAAACAAAGAACTATATCAGTTATTACATTACATTTCATTACATTACATCATATCATCAGAGTGTACAACATCATACAAACAATAAACAGTGCAGCGGAAAAAGAAATACTATATAAACTAGTAATACGCCATGCCATCCAGCTTGCCTCCAGCAACTCCAGAATATCCAGAATATCCTGATAAACCTAACTCTTAACTGCCCGTGTGGAAATTGGTGGGCACCCAGAGTTTAGGAAGGAAAACAATAAACTCCAAGTCAGTCATGTGACTGGTGTGAGAACTCAAAATAGTTTATTTATCTTTAAAATCAAAAATAGAGGAATATTTTTAAATCAATTCGCAATGCTTTTAAAAATGAGACTACCATAAGACCTCCTGCCACACACACAATGCAAACGCAGACTTGGAGAAGATTTCTTCTTATGATAGTCAAACATGCTTGATACGCATTTAAAAAGAGCATTTGATATTATTACTAGTGCATAGTGTAGAACAAATCCTTTCGAAAGTAGAATATAAATCTTAGCCAACATACGACCATTATCGTATGCCTACTATAGCTACTATCCAAACAGTGGTGACCACCATAAGTGAATAGCAGGTTCTACAACTAATACCGTACAAGTTTCGTATTGGGAATTGGATTTCCAACAAATGGTCAGGCTAAGGAACTTCCTACTGTCACATGGGATCGCCTCTGGCTGGACGTCCCGAGAACTTAACCAGCTCTCTGCCAACACAAGGCCGGGTTACCTTTATCACTAGGTAACTACTACACGAATATGGCATCCCCCGGTCCCATCGGACCTTTAACCGAGCGCTCGTCACCAACAACACCACACAGAAATAAATATAGTGTATCAACATGAGTAAGTATCTGGGCTCCATACCATGATACCACCCTTTCCAGAAGGAAATGCACATACCCTAAAGGGAGCTACCCCTCATAACCTTGCCGCATCTTTCCTGTTTTGACCATTAACGGGATGTGAGGCTCGATGAATTCACGTCCACAAAAACACACTTTGTACAAAAAGCCGTGCTTTGGGTCAACAAATGATCAACACAATGATCACTAAGATAGACGATCAAATAAATGATCCTATCACAAATAATCAACACAATGATCATTTCAGCATCACTCAGCATGTCACATTACCAAAATGGGATATATCGCTGATAACTTCAACTATATAACCTCTGAGCTCGTACGTCTCAAAGAAGGGTGTTAAGCAAAGAATAAATTCTCCGCCACCAACAGAAATATATTTGAATGAAATCGGCTTTATATCTCAACTTGTAATGTCAGACATACAATCCATACAAGTCTGTTCCGGGCTCGAACAGAACCGAAGGCACTTCTTACGAAGCCCTTGCAATACGGGTATTCACAATCCCGATCGAATTTCCCATCACTTAGGAGATCTCTATACCAGGAGCTACCCAGTGCAGAGACAATCGATAGGTCATTCTATCGCTTTCACAAATACTCGGTCTTCAACACCGATCTTCAAATGCAATTCATAACGACGTATCACATATTCGGAATGGGTTATACGACCCCATGGTCCTTTCCCGGTTAACCCGAATAGTGAGCGCTTATTCAAAAATAAGTGTGCATTCAAATTCAATCAATTCACATCAAATACCCATTCAAAGGGAAATACTGATAGTCGGTTATTGAACTATCACTGGATATGCATACATCACCAGATTCCAAATAATTTTCCAAATTATTTATTTTCCCAAAATATCTTTATAAGATATATAATTTTCACACTTCAAAAATAAATCAATATTTATTTTTTACAAATTCCACTTTTCACATATAAATTCCATAATGAATTTATATTTCAAAATATCCATGCATATTCGATTTCAATAATTCATTTCAATTTATCTTCAAAAAGATAAATTCTAATTATTCACTTCATATTGGAAAACATTTCCATACTTATCAAAAATAAGTAATCGACAAATCTTTTTATTTTCAACCTTTGAAAATATTCAATATACTTAAATCGAATTAAGTATATTATTCATTCTTTTAAGGAAATCATTCGCTTAAACATATTTATTTGGGCCAAAACGAATGTTACGTAAAACATCGTTACGACAACCCAAAATCACTAGTATAGGGATTCGAAGTTAAAATAGATATTTAAATCCCAATACTATACAAAAACATTTCCTTTCGGAAATCATTTACTATAACAACAGTGTTATAGTACATCATCTCCTTTCATTTCTCGAAACATCTATTTCAACAATAAATGTTGAAATCTATGGTTTCGAATCTCAACATGTTTAAAAACATCGTTAGATTGTTTTAATTCTATTTAAAACATCACATTCAAAACAATTCCTTTAACGTGTTATTCACTATTCAAAAATGTGAATAAACTCCGTTAACAAACTTCATCATTTCTATTCACTTTAACTTAAAGAATTATTCACTGTCTAAACGTGAATATAACTCCATTTATAAGTTATAACAATTAACTTATCAAAATAAGTTATTTGCGGATTTATAAAACAACGTTTATAAATTCCATTCCCATTTATTTCATAACAACTTCCTTTATAAATCTTCTTTATTTACCTATTCGATTTATAATCTTAATTATAAACCAAAGGTCCAAATTATAAGCCAAACACTTATAATTTATTTATTTGCAAAAATCATTCCTTTGAACTTTACGAATTTTATAAACCTATTGTTTATAAAATTCCATTTATAACTTCACCGTTACATAATTCTATAAATTTCATTCATTAATGAATTTCATTTTCACTTCATTCAAACACTTATAAAAACTCGTTTTATAATGTTAATATTTTCGATTTATAAATATCCATTTATAAATCTCTTAATATAAATCAATTAATATTATTCTTTAAAACATCTTTTAATTTCCTTTATAATTTCATCATTTCGATTTATAAAAAAAATCAAATTTTATAAATCTTATATTTAAACTTTTATCATATATTCAAAAATCCAATCTAAATTATTTTATAAAATCATTAGTTCATATTTCTCAAAAATCGACTTTTAATCGTATTTTTAAAAATCAGCTTTTTAACTATATTTCACAAAAAACATAATTTTTATAACTTTAAAAATTATAACGTTTATTTATTTATAATGGATCAATTCCAAAAATATAGTATATTTTCAAAATCACTTTTAAAATCATTTTAAAATCCCAAAATCTGGGTCCAATGATGCTACACACCAAATAGTCAATCACGACTAACAACGATATCATATATCGATATGATAATCCATCAAATATCAAAATATCTGAAATAAAATAAATACTGTTGAGGAATCCAGTTGGATCCCTCCAACCTGTTTCCTGCATCCAAAAACATTAGCACAATACCAATTTCGCTCCAGTACGAAATTATCGCGGTATATGTTCTTAATAAATATTATCCGCTTAATAACGGCGTAATAGGGTCTCATCCGCAAAAAATACGGGAAATCAATCAACTGCAATATATACATATGCCAATATATATATATTGATATTATATATAATACCAATTTCACTGTTTATGAAATATTCGCGGTATATGTTTTTAATAAATAACATCCGCTTACTAACGGCGCATAATGTCTATTTTAACAATCAATAATTTACAGTCATCATTCAAACATGCATTCAAATATTTTAAATCTAACTATTTAAAATAAAATCGAAATCTATTCGATTGAGTGAGAAGTTCTCACCTTGGTTTTAAATTCCGTTTTAGCTTTTATTTCGAATAAAATTAAACGCGCGTTTAATTTTACCCGAAATTCTCACTAACTCCAAACGACTCCAAACCAACTCCATCGCATAGTGCTCGTCCATACGATTCCAACGCAACTGAGTTTGCATTTTTTCGACCTCGTATGAAAAAGTTATGCATTTTTAAAGTTCGTACACGATTTTAACTCAATAATTATAATATAAACTTAAATTTTTATAACCTAAGCTAGTGCAGGCCGTTGATCCATCAAACTCCAAATCTGGACCGTGCATAGCCCTCCCCCTTCTCCTTCGTTCCAGGCCGACACCCCCCCTATAGCCGAACCCAACATGCTTAGATTAGGGTTCCAATTTCCACTTCCTTTACTCGATGATTCTTCGATCAACGAGCGCCAAACGAAGCCCCCAACCTCCACCTATGTTCGGCCTGAAGGATTGGAAGCTCGGCCTGCACAATCTCCTCGAAACGCGTGCGTTTCCTGATGAGAACGGCCCCACTTCTCTCCCCCTCCGTCGCACCATTTACGATCATACCCGTATGGAATTAAAGCTCTCTCCATGCTCTTCAATCTTCGTGTTGAACACCTCGCGTGAATGTGAATGGAATTGGAGAGATTGATGAATGAAATTGGGAAAAATCTGGCCTTTGAATCTGGTGGAGGCGGCTACAGTAGGAAATTAGGGTTTTGTATAATTTTTTTTATAAAATTATGAAGAGGTGAGGTGTATTTATAGAGAAACGATCGACACTATTCATCCGGAAATTCCGAACTCCGATTTAGACGCCGTAACCAGCGTACCTAGGGTTTATCCCGCGTTCCGGACACAATGGAACAGGTTTCGGAAGCTAATTCGGAAGTATGTGCGAGTTATGGCTGTAAACGCTCAATTTAAATTAAACCGATTTAAATCGATTTCTAGGCGTTTTAATTTGTACCGGACAAACGGTAAATCCAATTGACTTGAAATTTGAAACCTTACAATAATATCACATTACGGATCCGATGAAACTGGTTTCGTCGAAATCCGAGACTTTTTGAAAAATGGCTATTTTGACTCGCCAAATTTAAATTAAAAATAAATCGATGCGTTTCGAGCTGCCACGATCAAACGATAGCTCCGATTGACACGAAAATTGAAATCCGGTAATAACTAACTATTACGGATCCAATGAAACTGGTTTCTTTCAATTCTGAGACTGTTCAAAAATTGACTATTTTTACTAGTCGATTTAAATATTAAAATATTCAATTTTCACAAATTTACTTTTAATTCGATTTTAAAAGTTCTAAAATATTTCTATAACTCCAGTATGATTAAATAAAATTTTCCAAATTATTTTAAATCATTTTTGACTCAATTTTTAATTATTTCCATAATTTCACATATCAAATTATCGATTTAATAATCCAATTAAATCCAAAAATTCAAATAAAAATTTATTTGACTTATAAATTCACTTATAAATATTTAAAATTAATTAAATATTCAAATTTTAATTATTAAAAATTCTGGGTCGTTACACTCTTCTTGACCACAATCATAATAATCTCAAGATTAATCATACTTTGGTAAAACTCTTTTATGCAAATTTAAATTTGGGTCATCAAAATCCATGTAATCGTGATAATTGTGTATGCAGTTTAGTTTGCGGTCAACAAGTATTTCTGTCATTAGATAGCATTGGACACATTCTCCATACTCCAACTAATGGTATTCCATTGGAAGAATTAAATGTTCATATAGGCGAACGAGATTAAGTAAGTCATAGGTTTATTGATGATGACATGACTGAACTAAAATCTATCACCTTAATGCACACGATTCTTCCTTGTACTGGTTCTTGTGACTTTTATATCCATACAATTTTAGGGCGTTGTATGCTATTTGGGGAGATGTCCAAATAAATTGGCCTAAGCTTATTCTAAATGAATTCTTGTCTTTTAACCAAGGTCGTATGAACATTATCGGTTACGTCAAGTATATTACGCGGCTACTCATGAACTTACAAGTTCCTATTTCGAAATTCGATACCTCCATTCCCAAAACTCTAAATTGGCCACAATAAGTCTAATGAAATTGCCACCCAGACCTCTCTCTATCATGTCTTTTCAAGACTGGCAATCATGACCTCGTCAACAAACTACTACTCTACAGCAACAAAGAGATGACATTCGTACACCAACCCTATCCCAAAGCACCCGAGAATCCATTGATCTAATTGTGCAAAATCAAGTTATTTTAGATTCTCGCATCAAAAATCTCAACAAGAAAAGTGACAAGAAATTTGACAAAATTAAAAGCTTTTTGGGGATTTTATGGGATGCAATCTCTTGTTCCTCTTCCATAACTACAGAAACTTCACATCGTGATTCGGGTAAACGTCCGGCTCCTCGCTTTACTTGGTCTACATCCAAAGAACACACAAGTTTTGACATAAGCAGAAATAGGGGTGGTAGACAATTTGTGGAGAGTTCTTCAAAAGGCAAAGGACCCATTCAAGTGGAAGAAGAAACAGAGTCTGATTTTGTCTGATATTGTTGTTTCTTGGTGGTAGTAAGTTATCTTTACTTATCCAAACATTCTATTTCTACGAGCTTGTATAAGTAGCTCAAAACAATTCGATACTTTTTTCGTGATTGTAATTTTGTTAGTTCAATGATGAAATTATTATTATTTCTTTTTGTCATGACAAAGGGGGAGAAATTTGTATGACTAACCATTTATCGAAGGATTAGATATGTCGCCAGATATTTAGAGGGAGATAAATATAACTTCCGTTATATATTTCTTAAAATATAGTATCATCCTTAACATCTTGTGATCAATCAAAAAAGGGGAGAATGTTGAATCATAAGTTTTGATTCATGACAAAGAGCTTAAACAAATCAGTGATGAGACTATATGGACAAGCGAGAAAAAGAGAAAGAGATATGCTATTAAAACTACAAAGGAGACAAGATTTCAAAACTGAGTATGGTATGTTTATTTGTTGAAGTTTTTTAGTCTTAGAATTAGTAAAATCTATCCTCAAGTAGTCCACACAAAATCAAAGTTGTTTTAAACTTCAATTTCTTAAAAAAAATATGTGAACTGTGCACCGACAACTAGGTCAGTCGACTGACCAAATATGACCAGTCGACTAAACCTGTTCAGTTGCACAGATACACTCTGTTTTGCACCAACTTTGAATATTCAGTTGACTGGTCGTTTTGGGTTAGTCGATTGAACTTTTCCAACAGCTATTTTTCTGAATAGACACTTCCATTTGCTAAGAGATACTATCCAATTTGAAGAGTTATGACTGCATCTTTTGGTCAAAACTCTTCTGAATGGTTGCAGCTATTTATCTACTATATAAAAACATGAGATTCACCTCTCAAGTCATCGAATTTTATTTTGTTTTCTGATCATACTCTCTACTATCTCATCATTCTACAAAGCAATCACAGTTGTATATTGCTTGAATCTCTAAATCAATTAACTTATTCCTCGATTCAAAGCAATATTTTCCTTTCTAAATCTTTACACACACAATATATACTTGAGGAAAAGATTATAGGAAGGTTGTACTATCAAAGACAAATCAGTGTTATCAAGAACAGAAGTGTCAAAACAATTAAACTGAAACAGTTGAAGTCCTGTTCGGTGTTCAGGCGGTAAAAGTCCTCTTTCGGTTGTTAGAGGTGGAAAAATCCTGATCGGTTGCTAAGGTGTTGTATACCTATTCCTCCGGGTTAAGTGAGGGATTATTATGAGAAATTCCAGAGGGAAGTCTGGGACTGGACGTAAAACGAGAAGTTAGAACCAGTATAAAAAATCCTACCGTGTTTATTCTTATTTAATTTACTATTATTAATTGTTTTCGCATTTAGATTATAATACATTCCATATCACATGATCCTAAGTGATAACTGGCAACACAGTAGTCACTTTCAAGTTATACGGCTTTGATGGCTTTAAGCCGTCAATGCATAGTTTTATACCCAAAAAAAACACTATCTGAATCACTTCAGGTCTTGGAAGTTTTTTTTATCCTTTGTTTTCTTCACATGAATTTTATGGTAAAACGGGATAACCGTGGCTGGCCTTCGATTTACCATCGTTGGAGAGCGATACACCATGGTTCTATTCCATTTCTAATCCATTCATTTATTCATAAAAGTCGTACGGCGCAGTTTCGGCATTATGGACTGATGTTGCACCTTGCACTGTAGATGTTGCGCCCAATGGATATCGATTCTTCGGTCAGCCATAGCGGTTGACTCTTTTGGATTTACGGAAGCTATAGCCAGTCAAAACGAAGGTCTCTGTGAGTTCTATGGCTTTGATGGCTTTAATCCATCAATGCGTAGTTTCATACCCAAAAAAACACTATACGAATCACTTTTAGGTCTAGGAAGTTTTTTTACCCTTCGCTTTCTTCACGAGAATTGTATGGTAAAACGGGAATCACCGTGGCTGACCTTAGATTTGCCATCGTTGGAGAGTGATGCACCATGGTACATTTCCATTTCAAATCCATGCACTTATTTCTAAAAGTCGTACGAAACAGTTTCAATATTATGGACTGATGTTGCACCTTGCACCGCAGATGTTGCGTCCAGGGGATATCGATTCTTCGGATAGCCATAACGTTTGACTCTTTTGGAGTTACGGATGAAATAACTAGTCAAAACGAATGTCTTTATGAGTTCTATGGCTTTAACAGCTCTAAGCTGTAATTGCATAGAGTCATACCCAAAAAAACACTATTTGAATCACTTCCAGGTCACGGAAGTTTTTATTTACCCTTCATTTTCTTCACATGATTTTTTTTGCAAAACGGGATCACCATGGCTGGCCTTTGATTTGCCATCGCCGGAGAGTAATGCACCATGGTATTCCATTTCAAATCCATGAACTCGTGTCTAAAAGTCATACGGTGCAGTTTCTGCATTATGGATGGATGTTGCACTTTGCACCGCAGATGTTGCGCCTAGGGGATATCGATTCTTCGGACAGCCACGGCGGTTGACTCTTTTTGAGTTACAGAAGCCAAATCCAGTCAAAGCGAAGATCTTTGTGAGTTTTGTGGGCTTTTCAACTTTAAGATGTCAATGCATAGTTTCATATCCAAAAAATCACTATCCAAACTAGTTTCAGGTCTCGAAAGTTTTTTTTACCCTTCGTTTTTTCTACATAAAGTTTATGGTAAAACGGGATCACCGTGGCTGGCCTTCGATTTATCATCGTTGGAGAGTGGTGCACCATGGTACAATTCCATTTCAAATCTATGCATTCATTTTCAGAAGTCACACAGCGCAGTTTCGGCATTATGCATGGATGTTGCACCTTGCACCATAGATGTTGCGCACAGGGAATATCGATTCTTCGGAACGCCATAACGGTCGTCTCTTTTAGAGTTACGGGAGCCATAACCAGTCAAAATGAAGCTCTCTGTGAGTTCTACGACTTTAATCACTTTAAGACGTCAATGCATAGTTTCATACCCAAAAAAACTATCCGAATCACTTTCAGGTCTCGAAAGTTTTTTTTATTACCCTTCGTTTTCTTCACGTGAATTTATGGTAAAACGGGATCATCGAGATTGGCCTTCGATTTACCATTGCTGGAGAGTGATGCACTATGGTACTATTCCATTTCAAATTCATGCACTCATTTCTAAAAGTCGTACGGTACAGTTTAGGCATTATGGATGGATGTTGCACCTTATACTTTAGATGTTGCAACCAGGGGATATCGATTCTTCGGACAGCCATAATGGTTGACTCTTTTAGAGTTACGAGAGCAATAACCAGTCAAAACGAATTTCTCTGTGAGTTCTACGGCTTTGTTGGCTTTAAGCCATCAATGCATAGTTTCATGCCCAAAAAACCACTATCCGAATCACTTTCAGGCCTCGGAAGTTTTTTTAACCTTCGTTTTCTTTACGTGAATTTAATTGTAAAACGGGATCACCGTTGCTGACCATTGATTTACCATCGCTAGAGAGTGATGCACCATGGTACTATTCCATTTCAAATCCATACACTCATTTCTAAAAGTCGTATGATGCAGTTTCGGCATTATGGATGGATGTTGCACCCCGCACCGTAGATGTTGCGCCCAAGGGGATATCGATTCTTCAAATAGCCATAACGGTTGACTCTTTTGGAGTTACGGGAGCCATAACCAGTCCAAATGAAGGTCTCGATGAGTTTTACGGCTTCGAGGGCTTTAAGCTGCTAATGCATAGTTTCATACCCAAAAAACACTACCAGAATCACTTTCGGGTCTCGGAAGTTTTTTTTACCTTTCGTTTTCTTCACGTGAATTTTATGGTACAATAGGATCACCGTGGCTGGCCTTCAATTTACTATTGTTGGAGAGTGATGCACCATGGTACATTTTCGTTTCAAATCCATGCGCTTATTTCTAAAAGTCGTATGGCGCAGTTTCGGCATTATGAACGGATGTTGCACCTTGCATCGTAGATTTTTCGCCCAAGGGATATCGATTCTCCGGACAGCCATAATGGTTGACTCTTTTAGAGTTACGAGAGCCATATCCAGTCAAAACAAAGTTCTTTGTGAGTTCAACGGCTTTATTGGCTCTAATCCGTCAATGCGCAGTTTCATACCTAGAAAAAACACTATCCGAATCACTTTCATGTCTCGAAAGTTTTTTTACCCTTCGTTTTCTTCACTGAGTTTAATAGTAAAATGGGATCACCGTGGTTGGCCATTGATTTACCATCGCTGGAGAGTGATGCACCATGGCGCTATTCCGTTTCAAATCCGTGCACTTATTTCTAAGAGTCATACGACGCATTTTCGACATTATGGGCTGATGTTGCACCTTGCACCATAGATGTTGCGTCCAGTAGATATCGATTCTTTGGAGAGCCATAACGGTTGATTCTTTTGGAGTTACGGAAGCTATAACCAGTCAAAATGAAGGTCTCTGTGAGTTCTATGGCTTTTGTAACAACCCGAGGTTTTAAGACAGTTAATCATCGTTGTTTAACGATTATTATCGTTTGCTAATTCCTATTAGAATTTTATTGAGGTAAAATTCTTTTGAAATTTGTTTAAGAATTATATGGGCTTTATAATGTTGGCCCATGGGGTTTTTTTTTGTGCCGTGTTATTTCAAGTAATACCCGATCCCCCTCTCTATTTTTTTTGTTCGAAACCCTAAACCTAAAATAAACGAAGAAATAATAATGGCGGCTAGGGCTTCGTGTAATTTACTCGTCTCTTTGTTGCTTCGGCCGCTTGGTTTGAGTTCATCTCCGCTTCAAACAAGGTGAGTAATTTATACTCACATCTTAAATTCGAACTCAGTGTTATGCTCGCATTCGATTTTGTGTTGATACTAGAGTTTTGAAATCTGACTTAGCTGAATCCCTGTCAATTGTTGACTTCGGCCATTCGATTTGTTTTGATGTTGAAGATTTAAACGACTTTGATTTTGGACGGCATATTTCTTTTGACTTTGGCTTTGAAACATTTTCAATTCTCGGCATTGGTTAATTGTGTTCATACCTGACATCGGCTTTGCTACTGTTGGGTGTATTGGCTTCGGCCATTATACGTTTGTTTTACTTGGGGTTTTTGACTTGAGTCTTCTGCATATTGAACTTTCGTTGGTTAACTATGGCTTTGAATTGTTATCTGACATCGGTAACTTTGGCACAGTGTGATTTGAACTGCCAACGACTTGAGCATTTTTCTGTTGGCATCGGCATTAAAGTGAATTTGTATCTGCTTCCATTTGATTATCTCCCGACTTCGGGTTGTGATGTTATTTATGAGATGATTTTGGACTTTCATGGTTGAACTTGCTACTGTGATTTCTTTTGTGACTTCGGTTATTTTAAATATGTGATTTTATCACTTGACATCTTCTATCAACATTCTAATTCGTTGCATTAGTTTTATAACTACTGCATATAGGTATTTATGTGTTAAGCTTGTCACAAATCTTGTACATTCACATACTTATTTTACATGTAGCACTGTGACTTCACTGAAAACTGTGATGTGCCTTGCTGCATTGCCATATGCTTGCTTTGACTTCATTGCATCTTCATTCACCTGCACATGGGAGTCTAGTTCACTGGTCATGACTTGGAATTTTAAGACTGAACAGTGGCTTTGTGATTTTTTTCGTATATACATGAATGAAGTTGAAATGTTGCTTGATCACTGGCTTTCACTACACTTATATATGTTGGTTGCCATGAGTATAGTGTGTACATGAGTTTAGTTTCAATGGTGATATTGTTTCCAATTGAAGCTACATTGTAGTTTCATTCATGCCTGAGTTTATAATTGAGTTAACTGCACTCGAATTTGTAGTTTTTGTACTCGAGTCACATACTTGCTCCTGACCTGTTGCACTATTTTTAGTTGCTGCTGTGTTATGTAGTAACCCAGTTTTATTTGCATTGATGCATTGTTTTCATTGCATTTGTTAAATTTGGTTCATGTGTACTTAAGGCGTTGATTTTTGGATCGAGACTTGTTTTAGATGTCTTGACCATTTCCCATATACTTGTACATTTTTAAATTTCACTTGTGTATGTCACTGCATACATGTTGAACTCTTTCCTCCTGTTGCAGCATAATCTTAGTGGTACAACATCACATATGTACATACATTCATGGATGTATATATGTGTATGTTAGTTTCTGTTTTGTCTATCATTTCTGGGTTCACAGACCTGGTGCACACTTGTTCCACTTCTGAACTGATGCTGCCTTAGTCATGTTGTCCAGTTCATGTTGTTGGCATTGAGATTTGATTCTTCAGTTGCTTTTGATTCATTGACCTTGTGTCCATTAGTGTACATCATCACTGTAGTGGCAAGGCAGTGCACGCAAGCGTGAACTGCAGCCACACGGTATTGAACTTTTGTGTACATAATCACTGTAGTGGCAAGGCAGTGCACGCAAGCGTGAACTGCAGCCACACGGTATTGCTTTTATTGATATTCTATTGCTTTTGAATTATTGATCTTTAGGGTATTTAATTACGGTAGTGGCGAAGCAGTACACGCGTGCGTGTACTGCAGCCCTACCCGTAATGTTATTTTATTTGACATTTCAATATTTTGTGTCGTATTCTGATTTGGTTTAATTTGATGATTTTGTTGTTAATTTTCGTTTTGGCAATTCTGTTGTTTTCTAAATTATCTTCATTGATAATTCTTTTCATTTATCTTTGTTGATGATTGAATCTGCTTATTTGTTGTTTAACATTGTTATGTGTTATATTTACCATTATCCGATTTCCTTGTTAAAGGATTGGATGGACGAGATTTATTTGGATTGTCGTCTAATCTGTTATATATTATTATTGCTTCTGTGCATTAATAACTGAGTTTGAATCAGACTGACCCGTGTATTATTTTCTTTTGAATTTAATACTTGGGTCAGACCGAGTTATTACAGGTTGTTGATATCTTACTTTGGGTTGTTGCTAGAGCTATGAAGTCTTTTCATACTTTTTGGAGTAGTCGTTGTCTTAGTATAGGATGTTGTATATTCATGTATATTATTTACGATAATGTACTTGTATATGTAACTTCCAGAGTCGACAGTTGTAGTTGTATCATATGTATTGTATCGCATGTATTGTAACTGACATCAGTTATTATATATATATGAGACCTTTTGTTTTATCTATGTTCCGCATTTATATTATCTGTGTTATTATTATATTTATTGTCCTAAACTATTATGAACCATCGTAGTTCGTTTTATATTGGAATTGGGTATGTCGATGGGAGTAAATAAATAAGAGATGAAAAATAAAAAATATATACCACTCCTATCGAAATAACCAATACTAATGTAAGGCCTAACTACGGATGGCCGCTCCTATCCAGCCTTATTCTTCGTAATAACAGACAATATTTCTTTTAATACCCTTTGTTATTGTGAGCATAGAGGTGGGGCGTCACAGTTGGTATCAGAGCTTGGGGTTTATGGACATAATATAAAACATAACTAAGATGGAACATGTGTTACAACTATTAGTCGATATTTTGTGCTGTGAATCAAAACTAAAGTTTTGAAATTATAAAGAAATTTTTAAATATCTTTATTTAAAAATAAAAGTGTAACTGTGTTTTGATGATTGGTTGACTCGTGTTTTGTTTATCAGAGTGCGCAGCGAAACAGTGAGACTGTCTTCGCTGAGTACCGCTGATAACCTTTTTGATTTAAAAAACCAAAATATGAAATTGAAATAAATTTCAATTGTTGTTTACATAGCTGTGTTTATTTTGTTTTCTTTGAAAATTTCGAATCCGACTTGAGGATTCGAAGCGATTGCAGTTATGTGAATTTGTTGAGATTTTTGCTGTTTTAAATTATCTTCATTGAAGATATATTGAATGATTTCTTTGTTCATTTTGTGGTTATGTGCAAATTTAGGTTGCATGTTACTACATTATATTTTACGTTGAACCGATGCTTGGTTTTAAACGTATTTTGTTGCCGTTATTTTTATAACGGGATTTTTACACCAATGCTAAAGTTTTGGAGCCCGGTGTTTTGTTGACATTTTTAATGAATGAAAATTCACTGGCATTATAATTCGATGCGAATTATTTGATGAGATTTCGACGTTTAAAAATTACTTTCGCTTTGACTTCAGTAACCGTCAATTTTTAAAGTGGATTTTTAAGCGGTTATCCCGCAATGCTAAATTTGAGATTCGTTTCTACGGTGTTTTGAGAAGTGCAATTTCCTTGTCGAAATTGTCACTAATGTTGCTGTTTTTATCACGAATTTGCAAATCGTTTTAAAAATAAAAATTGTTTTCAAAATTTTTATAGTTTACGTTTTCAAAAGAATGAGAAAGCGATTTAAACGTTTCAGCAAAATCGAGGACTATGACCCCTTTCTTTTACTGATTCGCTTAATTCCGGACTTATTCGTTTGGGAATGTAAATTATTACTTTTATAAAATAAATGGAATTGTTTTTAGAAGCTTTGCAGTTTGCGTTTTCAAAAGAATGAGAAAGCGATTTAAATGTTTCAGCAAAATCGAGGACTATGACCCCTTTCTTTTACTGATTCGCTTAATTCCGGACTTGTCCGTTTGAGAATGTGAAATGTTATTTTTGAAATACACAATTTTGCACTTTCAAGGTAACAATGAAGAGAATTAAACGATTTAGTAAAACTCGTGGTTATGGGACATGTGCGTTTGCTATTTTGGTTAATTCCGGACTCGTTAATTGAAATATTTGTTGTTTTGATGATTTTCGTGTGCTTTCGAGCCACTTTGTTGGACCTCCGGGTCATTTGTTGGACCTTCGGGTCAATACCAGTACTAGACCTTCTGGTCATTTGTTGGACCTTCGGGTCATTTATTGGACCTCCGGGTCATTTGTTGGGCGCCAAAAATATAGTACTTGGTAGGCTTCGGCCATTTGTTGATGCATGTGCGGCGTAGCTTAAAAACTCGCCATTTGTTGGGATCGATCCACCTTTATGTTGATTTTCTAATTATCTTAATTGATTCCAGATATTTGTTGTTTTCAATTATCTGCAGGTAATTGGATATTTGTTGATATGAGTTTTGATTATCGTTTTTGATAATCGGATATTTGTTATTTCTGATTATCGTTTTGATAACCGGATATTTGTTGTTTCTGATTATCGTTTGTGATAATCGGATATTTGTTGATTTTGATTATCGTTTTTGATAATCGAATATTTGTTGTTTCTGATTATCGCTTGTGATAATCGGATATTTGTTGATATGAGTTCTGATTATCATTTTTGATAATCGGATATTTGTTGTTTCTGATTAACGTTTTTGATAATCGGATATTTGTTGATTTTGATTATCGTTTTTGATAATCGAATATTTGTTGTTTCTGATTATCGCTTGTCATAATCGGATATTTGTTGATTTTGATTATCGTTTTTGATAATCGAATATTTGTTGTTTCTGATTATCGTTTTTGATAATCAGATATTTGTTGATTTTGATTATCATTTTTGATAATCGAATTATCGTTTTTGATAATCGAATATTTGTTGATTTTTATTATCATTTTTGATAATCAAATGTTTGTTGTTTCTGATTATTGTTTTGATAATCGGATATTTGTTGATTCTGATTATCGCTTGTGATAATTAGATATTTGTTGATTCTTATTATCGTTTTTGATAATTAGATATTTGTTGATTCTGATTATCGTTTTTGATAATTAGATATTTGTTGATTCTGATTATCGTTTGTGATAATTAAATATTTGTTGATTTGAGATTTGATTATCGTTTGTGATAATTAAATATTTGTTGATTTGAGATTTCTGATTATCTTTTTTGATAATTGGATATTTGTTGTTTTCTATCTATCTTTGTTGATAGTTAGAGTTTGCTGATTATGGAGTTCGTGTTTTTCTGATTTCTAGTTGATAACTAGATATTTGCGGTTTTGTGATTTGCGATTTGTATTTTCTAATTATCTTTGTTGATAATTAGATTTTGCTGTTTTCTAATTATCGTATCAATAATTAGATATCGCTGTTTTGTGATTTCTGTACTCTAATTATGTAATTGATAATTAGATGATAATCGTATTTATTCAGTTTTGCCGTTTCCTGAATTATCCATTGATAGTTAGATTTTGTCGAGAATTTGAGAATTCTTTTTTTTGGAATTAAAAGATTTCTTTGGCCTTTGTGTTCTTGACCTTTATTTTTCTAGCTTAACCAGTTTACGTTAGAAAAATGATTGTTATTGACAACCTTAATTATGAAAATTGCGGGGACGCAATTTTTATAAGGAGGAGAGTCTGTAACAACCTGGGTTTTAGGACAGTTAATTATCGTTGTTTGACGATTATTATCGTTTGCTAATTCCTATTGGAATTTTATTGGGGTAAAATTCTTTTGAAATTTGTTTAAGAATTATGTGGGCTTTATAATGTTGGCCCATGGGTTTCTTTTTTTTTGTGCCGTGTTATTTCGAGTAATACCCGATCCCACTCTCTATTTTTTTTGTTCGAAGCCCTAAACCTAAAATAAACGAAGAAACGATAATGGCGGCTAGGGCTTCGTGTAATTTGCTCGTCTCTTTGATGCTTCGGCCGCTTGGTTTGAGTTCATCTCCGCTTCAAACAAGGTGAGTAATTTATACTCACATCTTAAATTCGAACTCAGTTGTAACGACCCGTAAATTTAGTGGATTTAAATTGGTTATAATTTATAAGTTTTGTAATTTAATTTAGTAGAAACTTTAAATTATAAACAAATATTGAAAGAAACGCTAAATTAAATTTTGTAAATGATGACTTAAGACCTATTTATAGAAGTTTGGATAAAATTCAAATGAATTAAGTGGGAAAAAGATTCTTACCTGAAATTTAATATGAGAAATTTATGAAAGTATTAATTCGATTTAATGCAATAAAGGATTGTAAACGGTAATTGTAATAAATTAAGGAATCATATTAGTGCAAGTTAATAATTTATGACTTGAATGAAATTCCAGTTCAATAAAATCATTTAGATGTTATGATTTGATTTTAAATGGAATATGAGAAAACAAATGTAAGGATTGGACTAATATGTATGTTATTTATTCAAGGTATTTGATAAGATTGGGAACCCAATTGTAATTAATAGTAATAATGTTGGTATTAGCTAATAAATTTAATTTCAATGCAATACCCATAAATGAACGGAATGAAATGAATGTGGGTAAATGTATACTAGGTTATTTATCAAATAGAAGAAAAAGAAAAAAAGTAAATATCGAATTGATTGATGAATAAATATGCATTGAATAGTAATTGAACGTAAAGCAAATGGAGATTGTATAAAATCAATACAAGATAATGAATTGCATATTTTAGGTTTATAATAAAGTGTGGATGGGAATTTGATTTGTTATTAATTGAATGGAATTCAAATCTGTTGGGAAAGGTGGATGGATATTTGGTAATAAAATTTAAACGGACTTGAATATTGAATTTATTTAATTAATATATAAAATAAATAATGATTAAATGAAAACCAATACCTTGTAAATATCTATAATATTTGAGTGGAAATAATATACTTATAAATGTGGGATTAAGAGTTTTTACAATAACTATTTTGAGTTATATACTTAGTTCCTTCTGTTAAATTTGAAATTATTGGAATAGATATAAATTAAATGTTACGTTAGATAAATTAAGACAAAAATGGGGAATAACGTAAATGTTCTTCATAATAGGATGATTTGTGAATAAAAAGAATGGAAATAAAGTTTTATTAATATATCGGAATTTAATTTACTATAAAAAGGGGTTAATTGCAATCAAATGGGTTAAATGTTTAAACGGGAATCAAGCTTTATGTATTTCTTTGGATCTATTGCAATTAATTAAGATTAAATATAAAATTTTACGTTAATTGGAAATTAAGTTGGATACGGGAAATATCCATGTGATAATCTTAAATCCAAATGGTAAACCCTTCTATTTGAGATTTTGAATGGGATAATAATTAATTTATTTAGCTAAATACAATTTTGAGGATTTTATTTATAATTTTGTGAATTCAATGAAATTAATTATTAAAAGTGAGATTAACATTTGGAATTGATAAATTTATCTTTTTTATATGGACATTGAAATTTGTAAAATCATTGTAAGTGTTTGAGTAATATAAAGATGATAAGATTGTCAATTTTAGAATTTAAAATATAAAATTGGATTTAATCGATTTGTTTAATTTATTTAATTAATATAAAAATAGTCATTTTTGTCACGGACTCGAATTTCGACGAAACCAGTTTCATCGGATCCGTAACAGTGAATTATTGTAGGGTTTCAAATTTCATAGCGATCGGACTTGTCGTTTGATCGTACGAACGCAAAACGCCTTGAAATCGATTTAATCGAAATCAATTTGAAATCAATTTGGAAATATTGTTTTAAGCATAACTACTTCATACGATAGAATTTGGACGTGAAAATTTTTCCATCGCGTTCAGAATATTTTAAAGTACCTATTGTGATATATGGGTTTAACAAATTTCGTTCCGGAGTCAGAACGGGCTTTTTGGGCCAACTATCCTGTAGCGCGTTTATAGTTCGTGCCCACCTATTCTATTGCAGTTGTCTATAAATAGGCTGTTATAAACACTAGCAGCCTCTATCCCTCATTTCTATATGTAAAGGAACTTCTATACTCCTCTTCTTCAATGGCAACAAACAATTCTAGATCCAAATTCAAATTCAAATCAGATCCAAAGCTAAAAAATTAAAAGTCCTCAGAAAATTTCAGGAAAAATATATGTCGAAGATATCAATAATACGAATCAGCGTCTGCTGTCTGTTTTTCGAGATTGCGCTTCGATTAGCGGGAAATCGCGGTCGAACCCTGTAATTTCGAAACACAGGGTTGATTTGGGGCTTTTCGATTTAGGCTTCAATCGAAGAAATTGAAATATGGGTATTGTAGATCTCGTCGATGGGAGTTGATTGGTGGTTGTTTGGTGGTCTGAAAGTGCTTGGGTTGGCCGGAATTGAAGAACTAGGGTTCGAAAACCCTAGCTTAGAGGCGGCGGCGGCAACCAGGGAGGCGCGCGCTGGTATAGGGTGGTGCGGCTCGGCATAGGCAGTTCGATGGTGGTAGTGATGAGTTCAACGGTGGCCGGTAGGACGAGAGATCGGCTGTCAAAGGTGGTTAAAAGGCACGGTATTGGGTTGCGGTGTGTTTTGGAATCCTGGGGAGGGGAGAACGTCCTGATGACATGGCAGCATGGAAGGTGAATGTGTTCTCCGTTTTATTTATTTTAATTGATTTTCAACTCGCAATTTTCGCTCTAATTTCTTCATACGAACTCCGTTTCACGAGCGATTTTTTTTGTTAGGATCTTAATTAAATTCCAGATCTTTTGACACTGGTTTGGACAGATTTGGAGACAGTTGAATTTTTGGGTTTAAATCGGATTTAAATTCGATTTAAATTCAAAAGGTGAGTGTTTTAACCCACTACAACTTCTAAAATTTCCTATGTCTGTTAAATTGACTTTACATATGAGTAGAAATTTATTTATGACTGTTTGACATGTTTTATTCATTATTTCAGTTAAATCGCATTTATTTATTTTAACTGTTAATTAATTTTATTATTGCATATAATTTGACAGTTAGAATTTATTTATTTGCATATAAACTGATAGTTAAACAGTTAATAAAATTTATCGTTGAATATAAACTGTTAGTTAATAACTGTCATTTATTTCCTGTTATATTGCATATGCTATATATATTGATGTTGTTTAAATTGATGATGATTGAATTAAACTGGTTGATGATTGATATTGGGTGAATGGATGATGTGTTCTATCTTATATAATCTGCAAGTTATCATGCATTTCTTTTCATTCGGGATTGCGGTTTGAAATGATATACAACCGCATTTTTTATTTTAAATTGCGGATTGAAATGATAAACATCTGTATCACTTGACCATAGGGTAGAAAATTTTATACAGGCACCGCGGTAAATATATAAAATTATTTTTGAAATGTTTTACTATGGTTTTGTAAAGCTATATATATATATATATATGGTTTATGGGATATTGATTTGGTTATTTATATATATATGGTAAATTTTCGGTTTTTTTAAGCTTTGTATAAATTTGATTTGAAGTATAAAATAAAGTTTGATTTTCGAGATCAAATACGATTAAGAATTTATTTAAAATAAATTTTTTGGAGTTTTAATGACTTAAAAGAGAATAAGGGTGGAAGATGAATATTAAGTTAAATTGAAATTAAATGAAAAGTTAGAATTTTTAAAGGATATGATTTTTATAACTTGATTTTTGTAAAGTGATTTGAATGAATATCAGGTTGATTTAAATGAATATATCAAGTTTAATAAATTAAAAGATTGTCCAATTATGTGAAGTTATAAGTTTTACTTAGAGTATATTGAATTCATTAAGTAAACATTTCAAGTCTAAATAATAAGTAATTGAATTTGATATATATGGGATGGTCAAATGAGGTTGTTTTTGAAATGGTGTAATATTTAAAGCTTTGAAACGTAAAAATTTAAAATGGTATTTGGAAGTTTAAATCGATATTTGGAATTGATTTGTGAAATGTAAAGAAGCTATTTTGTTTTATAAAAGTAATTTAATATTTAACCATTTGAGAGATGAAATTTGTTTCAAAGTTATGGCTTTCAAGGTCGTATAATTTGGAGATATTATATTCAAGAGTTTTGATTTCTAAATATTTTACTTTGAAACCACTATGATTTTCGGAAAGAATATATTGGAAAATAAAGATGATATCATATTGTTTGGGTTTTAAAAGGGAATGATATCATATTTATATGGTTTTGAAATGGATATTATATTGTGGTTTTAAAAGTATAAATTATTTTAAAGAACCGCGGTGTTATAATAACGTTTGGTTGTTGAAGAGACCGGGATCGGAAGTTGTCATACTCTCTGCCAACTCCGAAAACCACTTTAACAACCGTGTACGCGGTGGAGATTCCAAAATGAAGTAGGTTGGTGACGGCGTTTCTTATAAGGTAAATACGTGGACCCGACTCCCATGAGTTGGCATAAGGTGGCTAAAACATGAGCGATTCTCGGCCCAATGAGGTCATTCCTCTGATCGAACGCACTCTTTCGATACTATACTCTGACTTTGGATTGATTCAGTGGCCACTATTGATTTCTTTGATTTTGGGGGTGTTAGTTCGAGGTGGGCGGTAGCTGCGCGCTGTGCGTTTCCACCAGCCTGGATAGCAATTGGTATATCTACCCTGGCATTGCCTAGTTGTGCCGTGTCACCTACCCTAACCCGCCTTGTACGAGTTTCTATTTGTGTCGTACCTATGGAGTATCCTCTGGTAGCCTCCCGATCAGGAGGTATTACGGTACTGTATAGACTATTGGCATTATTTGTGTTAAGAGCTATATGGGTAACCCCTTAACGCTATTAAAAAGTAAGTTTATTTTACAATTAGACACTATTATAATAGCGCAATATACTACATAGTAAATAGTTTAACGGATCATTAGGAGATGTAAATCCCGAGCATCTCTTGAGTTACTGCACTCATATTTATTTCTGTTAATTTAACTCACATAAGATCTTTTAGTTCCGACTCGAGTGTTTTTTTCTTTTCAAATTCGCTCGGGTCAGTACGAGCGTTTCAGGAATTGAAGATTTATTCTGGAGGACGAAGACGAATATTGTAGTATTACTATCTACTATTTTATTCCACTACACTATTTAATTCCGCTGCATTGGTATTTATTGGTATGTGAACTCTGATATTTAATTGTATAAAGAAGAATCAAATGTTTGTAAACAGTTTTATAAACTGTATATTTTATTATTATATTTTATCCTTCCGCTGTGAGATTCTATTTTGTTTTATTTCTTCTCTGTTTTTCTTATTTACCCCATAACAATCCGCCCTTCCGTATGGTTTGAATCGGCATGTGTGTCGATTTGAATTGTGCGAAAAGGCGGGATGTTACATCTGGTATCAGAGCCAGGTTTAGCGATAAACCTTAGCTTTGTAGGGTTTGACTCTTTGCTAATAGGGTAGTAATACCCTATGGGAGTCACTGAGTTTATATATATGAGAGAGCGTATTTGTTAGTGTTATAAAAAGGTTTTTATTTATGTTAATCTGTTCCGTTTTGTATTTATAAATTCTGGTTGGTGCATGGGACGCTGTGACATCAATAGGAATTTCTAAACACTTAATAGGACAGACCGACATAATATTTGTTTTTATATAGGTGAATGAAATAATTTTGCCTATTATATTTTTCTATATAAAATAATTTTTTCGAAAGATATCTATATTTGGCTGCAATAGATGGGTTATTAGGTAATAAAGTGTATAAAAAATAATAGAAATAAGATTTGAAAAATAAAATAAAAGAAATGGGAATTTAGGAATTAAGTTCCGGGGTTTTGGAAATTCTTTAAATTGATTTTTGAATATAATAATAATACTATTAGAAGTATTTTTGGTTATGAATATTTTGATGTAATTTGAAAGAATTGTTTTGAAAAGGAATTTTGAAAAGAAAATTTTCTGTACTACCCTCTTTGTCGCTGGAAAATAATTTCGGTGATGAGTGCACGCATCATCGACATTTATTTTCGAGTTTCGAAGTGGGAAGGCCACTGTAGTAATTTACTGCAGAATTGTTAAGAAAATTTTATCATTTTAATTATAATTGGATACATATGTTAAGTGTAGATATCTATCTATTATTTTAAATGATTTAAAATTAAACCCGGAATTTGGTTCTTAAGTTCTAGTTAATTAATAGTACAAATAAGTGTAGCCAATTTGAACCTTTAATTAAAGTAAAAATTTAATACAATAGGGAGAGAAGTAATGTAAATAAATGATTGTAAACCTTAGTAAATGGATAAAGGAAATTCTTTATTTATAAAAATTGATGTTATAAGGTTACAAATTAGGTGTAATTAAAATGTTACTATTATTAAATATAATAGAAATATTAGCATTAAATAATTGAATGAAATTAAAAGTGAGTTGAAATTATAACTTATAAAACGAATATATAATTAATGAACCATTAATTAATTAAAGGAATTGAGGAGAAACTTGTATAATTTTCACTTACATTCTTAAAACATATATAACTTACCATATAATAAAAGTACAGTGTTAGTAAGAAAATGTAAGGGGGAAATCTTACAAGTAAAGCTTGAGGTAATGAAAGTATTCAATGAATTTGCTGTTATAAATGGGAATTTAATGTTATAAACTTAAGTTGAAAATTGAAATTTTACCATAATTAAAGGTAAGTATTATAATTAGATGATTTTAAAACTTAAGTAAATAGAATGAAATTCTATAATAAATGAAACTATGAGAAATAAATGAATAAAATTTAGAAATGCATAAATGGAATGCAATAAAAAAGACTTACATGACATTAAAATGAAAGATGAATATTGTAAGTAATAAATAAAAATAAATGAGGTAATCACTCAATGAATGAAAGAAAGGAAATCAAACAACTAAAGTATGAAATAAATTTTATGATAAGTTAATTTGATTTGTTGGGTTGAAATGTTATTGTTTGATTTATGGTTGGTCAGGTAATGAAATTCGAAATTGGTGAATGAATAAATAATTTATTTTGTTCCATCTAAGACTGTTGAGTAAAGGATGCACTTGAGAGTTATTTTTCACTCCGTACAATTTCAAGTTTTGAACCTGAACAACTATTTGCTTGTTGATTGAATGGGTGTTTTGTTTCTTGTGTATGTGTTTGTTGAAATGGGTAGTTGTGTATTGATTTGTTGTTAGTGATGGAGCCCACTTAAATATTTCACTTTATATAAATTGTTAACCCTTTAGATTTTATAAGTGAAATGCAGGTTAAGTAAGCAATTGCTACTGCTTTTGGTTCCATAAATTAAGCGTAAATTGCCCGACAAATAGGTATGTTTTCGGATTTCGGTTTATAGCGCTATTTTATATATTTTCCCATGTAGGGATATATATTATTTGGGGAATGTTTGTGTATATTGTCAAATTTATATTATATTTTCTCCCGAGCCTCTCCATACAAAGGAGCCTCCGCCAAATTTTTCCGTAAGTTTTGGACTTAGAAATTTTTTTTTGAAAATGTTTACCAAACTTTAGTAATTTAATGTAAAAGATATAATGACTATAAAACGGGTATATTTTATTTAAGGAAATAAATTTAGAAAATTATCGGTTATAAGTTAAATATTTTGAATATGATGTAGTGTTATTTAATTCTTCTTTTCCCTTCTTTTCCTTTCCGGGACGAAAATTTTTGAGTGGGGGAGAGTGTAACGACCCGTAAATTTAGTGGATTTAAATTGGTTATAATTTATAAGTTTTGTAATTTAATTTAGTAGAAACTTTAAATTATAAAAAAATATTGAAAGAAACGCTAAATTACATTTTGTAAATGATGACTTAAGACCTATTTGTAGAAGTTTGGATAAAATTCAAATGAATTAAGTGGGAAAAAGATATGAGAAATTTATGAAAGTATTAATTCGATTTAATGCAATAAAGGATTGTAAACGGTAATTGTAATAAATTAAGGAATCATATTAGTGCAAGTTAATAATTTATGACTTGAATGAAATTCCAATTCAATAAAATCATTTAGATGTTATGATTTGATTTTAAATGGAATATGAGAAAACAAATGTAAGGCTTGGACTAATATGTATGTTATTTATTCAGGGTATTTGATAAGATTGGGAACCCAATTGTAGTTAATAGTAATAATGTTGGTATTAGCTAATAAATTTAATTTCAATGCAATACACATAAATGAACGGAATGAAATGAATGTGGGTAAATGTATACTAGGTTATTTATCAAATAGAAGAAAAAGAAAAAAAGTAAATATCGAATTTATTGATGAATAAATATGCATTGAATAGTAATTGAACGTAAAGCAAATGGCGATTGTATAAAATCAATACAAGATAATGAATTGCATATTTTAGGTTTATAATAAAATGTGGATGGGAATTTGATTTGTTATTAATTAAATGGAATTCAAATTTGTTGGGAAAGGTAGATGGATATTTGGTAATAAAATTTAAACGGACTTGAATAGTGAATTTATTTAATTAATATATAAAATAAATAATGATTAAATGAAAACCAATACCTTGTAAATATCTATAATATTTGAGTGGAAATAATATACTTATAAATGTGGGATTAAGAGTTTTTACAATAACTATTTTGAGTTATATACTTAGTTCCTTCAGTTAAATTTGAAATCATTGGAATAGATATAAATTTAATGTTACGTTAGATAAATTAAGGCAAAAATGGAGAATAACGTAAATGTTCTTCATAATATGATGATTTGTGAATAAAAAGAATGGAAATAAAGTTTTATTAATATATCGAAATTTAATTTACTATAAAAAGGGGTTAATTGCAATCAAATGGGTTAAATGTTTAAACGGGAATCAAGCTTTATGTATTTCTTTGGATCTATTGCAATTAATTAAGATTAAATATAAAATTTTACGTTAATTGGAAATTAAGTTGGATACGGGAAATATCTATGTGATAATCTTAAATCCAAATGGTAAACCCTTCTTTTGAGATTTTGAATGGGATAATAATTAATTTATTTAGCTAAATAGAATTTTGAGGATTTTATTTATAATTTTGTGAATTCAATGAAATTAATTATTAAAAGTGAGATTAACATTTGGAATTGATAAATTTATCTTTTCTATATGAACATTGAAATTTGTAAAATCATTGTAAGTGTTTGAGTAATATAAAGATGATAAGACTGTCAATTTTAGAATTTAAAATATAAAATTGGATTTAATAAATTTGTTTAATTTATTTAATTAATATAAAAATAGCCATTTTTTTCACAGACTCGGATTTCGACGAAACCAGTTTCATCGGATCCGTAACAGTGAATTATTGTAGGATTTCAAATTTCGTAGCGATCGGACTTGTCGTTTGATCGTACGAACGCGAAACGCCTTGAAATCGATTTAATTGAAATCAATTTAAAATCAATTTGGAAATATTGTTTTAAGCATAACTTCTTCATACGATAGAATTTGGACGTGAAACTTTTTCCATCGCGTTCAGAATATTTTAAAATGCCTATTGTGATATATGGGTTTAACAAATTTCTTTCCGGAGTCAGAACGGGCTTTTTGGGCCAACTATCGTGCAGCGCGTTTATAGTTCGTGCCCACCTATTCTATTGCAGTTGTCTATAAATAGGCTGTTATAAACCCTAGAACACTCTATCCCTCATTTCTATACGTATAGGAACTTCTGTACTCCTCTTCTTCAATGGCAACAAACAATTCTAGATCCAAATTCAAAATTCAAATCAGATCCAAAGCTAAAAAATTAAAAGTCCTCAGAAAATTTCCGGAAAAATATATGTCGAAGATATCAACGATACGAATCAGCGTCTTCTGTCTGTTTTTCGAGATTGCGCTTTGATTAGCGGGAAATCACGGTCAAACCCTGTAATTTCGAAACCCATAGGGTTGTTTTGGGGCTTTTCGATTTAGGCTTCAATCGAAGAAATTGAAATATGGGTATTGTAGATCTCGTCGAGGGGAGTTGATTGGTGGTTGTTTGGTGATCTGAAAGTGCTTGGGTTGGCCGGAATTGGCGAACTAGGGTTCGAAAACCCTAGCTTAGAGGCGGCGGCGGCAACTAGGGAGGCGCGCGCTGGTATAGGGGGGTGCGGCTCGGCATAGGAAGTTCGATGGTGGTGGTGATGAGTTCAACGGTGGCCGGTAGGATGAGAGATCGACGGTCAAAGGTGGTTAAAAGGCACAGTATTGGGTTGCGGTGCGCGTTGGAATCCTGGGAAGGGGAGAACGTCCTGATGACGTGGCAGCATGGAAGGTGAATGTGTTCTCCGTTTTATTTATTTTAATTGATTTTCAACTCGCAATTTTCGCTCTAATTTCTTCATACGAACTCCGTTTCACGAGCGATTTTTTTTTGTTAGGATCGTAGTTAAATTCCAGATCTTTTGACACTGGTTTGGACAGATTTGGAGTCCGTCGAATTTTTGGGTTTAAATCGGATTTAAATTCGATTTAAATTCAAAAGGTGAGTGTTTTAACCCACTCACAACTTCTAAAATTTCCTATGTCTGTTAAATTGACTTTAGATATGAGAATAAATTTATTTATGACTATTTGACATGTTTTATTCATTATTTCAGTTAAATCGCATTTATTTATTTTAACTGTAAATTAATTTTATTATTGCATATAATTTGACAGTTAGAATTTATTTATTTGCATATAAGCTGATAGTTAAACAGTTAATAAAATTTATCGTTGAATATAACTGTTAGTTAATAACTGTCATTTATTTCCCGTTATATTGCATTGCTATATATATATATATATTGATGTTGTTTAAATTGATGATGATTGAATTAAATTGGTTAATGATTGATATTGGGTGAATGGATGATGTGTTCTATCTTATATAATCTGCAAGTTATCATGCATTTCTTTTCATTCGGGATTGCGGTTTGAAATGATATACAACCGCATTTTTTATTTTAAATTGCAGATTGAAATGATAAACATCCGTATTACTTGACCATAGGGTAGAAAATTTTATACAGGCACCGCGGTAAATATATAAAATTATTTTTGAAATGTTTTACTATGGTTTTGTAAAGCTATATATATATATATATATGGTTTATGGGATATTGATTTGGTTATTTATATATATATAGTAAATTTTCGGTTTTTTTAAGCTTTGTATAAATTTGATTTGAAGTATAAAATAAAGTTTGATTTTCGAGATCAAATACGATTAAGAATTTATTTAAAATAAAATTTCTGGAGTTTTAATGACTTAAAAGAGAATAAGGGTGGAAGATGAATATTAAGTTAAATTGAAATTAAATGAAAAGTTAGAATTTTTAAAGGATATGATTTTTGTAACTTGATTTTTGTAAAGTGATTTGAATGAATATCAGGTTGATTTAAATGAATATATCAAGTTTAATAAATTGAAAGATTGTCCAATTATGTGAAGTTATAAGTTTTACTTAGAGTATATTGAATTCATTAAGTAAACATTTTAAGTCTAAATAATATGTAATTGAATTTGATATATATGGGATGGTCAAATGAGGTTGTTTTTCAAATGGTGTAATATTTAAAGCTTTGAAACGTAAAAATTGAAAATAGTATTTGGAAGCTTAAATCGATATTTGGAATTGATTTGTGAAATGTAAAGAAGCTATTTTGTTTTATAAAAGTAATTTAATATTTAACCATTTGAGAGATGAAATTTGTTTCAAAGTTATGGCTTTCAAGGTCGTATAATTTGGAGATATTATATTCAAGTGTTTTGATTTCTAAATATTTTACTTTGAAACCACTATGATTTTTGGAATGAATATACTGGAAAATAAAGATGATATCATATTGTTTGGATTTTAAAAGGGAATGATATCATATTTATATGGTTTTGAAATGGATATTATATTTTGGTTTTAAAAGTATAAATTATTTTAAAGAACCGCGGTGTTATAATAACGTTTGGTTGTTGAAGAGACCGGGATCGGAAGTTGTCATACTCTCTGCCAACTCCGAAAACCAATTTAACAACCGTGTACGTGGTGCACATTCCAAAATGAAGTAGGTTGGTGACGGCGTTTCTTATAAGGTAAATACGTGGACCCAACTCCCGTGAGTTGGCATAAGGTGGCTAAAACAGGAGCGATTCTTGGGCCAATGAGGTCATTCCTCTGATCGAACACACTCCTTCGATACTATACTCTGACTTTGGATTGATTCGGTGGCCACTATTGATTTCTTTGATTTTGGGGGTGTTAGTTCGAGGTGGGCGGTAGCTGCACGCTGTGCGTTTCCACCAGCCCGTTTAGCAATTGGTATATCTACCATGGCATTGCCTAGTTGTGCCGTGTCACCTACCCTAGCGCGCCTTGTACGAGTTTCTATTTGTGTCGT
The DNA here is from genome assembly GCA_030765085.1 of Allium cepa. Lineage (NCBI taxonomy): Eukaryota > Viridiplantae > Streptophyta > Magnoliopsida > Asparagales > Amaryllidaceae > Allium > Allium cepa. The sequence goes on along the minus strand of CM060931.1, from coordinate 82,381,693 downwards.
ACCTATGGAGTATCCTCTGGTAGCCTCCCGATCAGGAGGTATTACGGTATTGTATAGACTATTGGCATTATTTGTGTTAAGGGCTATATGGGTAACCCCTTAACGCTATTAAAAAGTAAGTTTATTTTACAATTAGACACTATTATAATAGCGCAATATACTACATAGTAAATAGTTTAAAGTATCCTTAGGAGATGTAAATCCCGAGCATCTCTTGAGTTACTGCACTCATATTTATTTCTGTTAATTTAACTCACATAAGAGCTTTTAGTTCCGACTCGAGTGTTTTTGTTTTTTCAAATTCGCTCGGGTCAGTCCGAGCGTTTCAGGAATTGAAGATTTATTCTGGAGGACGAAGACGAAGATTGTAGTATTACTATCTACTATTTTATTCCACTACACTATTTAATTCCACTGCATTGGTATTTATTGGTATGTGAACTCTGATATTTTATTGTATAAAGAAGAATCAAATGTTTGTAAACAGTTTTATAAACTGTATACTTTATTGTTATATTTTATCCTTCCGTTGTGAGATTCTATTTTGTTTTATTTCTTCTCTGTATTTCTTATTTACCCCATAACAATCCGCCCTTCCGTATGGTTTGAATCGGCATGTGTGTCGATTTGAATCGTGCGAAAAGGCGGGATGTTACATCAGTGTTATGCTCACGTTCGATTTTGTGTTGATACTTGGGTTTTGAAATCTGACTTAGTTGAATCCCTGTCAATTGTTGACTTCGGCCATTCGATTTGTTTTGATGTTGAAGATTTAAACGACTTTGATTTTGGACGGCATATTTCTTTTGACTTTGGCTTTGAAACATTTTCAATTCTCGGCATTGGTTAATTGTGTTCATACCTGACATCGGCTTTGCTACTGCTGGGTATATTGGCTTCGGCCATTATACGTTTGTTTTACTTGGGGTTTTTGACTTGAGTCTTCTGCATATTGAACTTTCCTTGGTTAACTATGGCTTTGAATTGTTATCTGAAATCGGTAACTTTGGCACAGTGTGATTTGAACTGCCAATGACTTGAGCATTTTTCTGTTGGCATCGGCATTAAAGTGAATTTGTATCTGCTTCCATTTGATTATCTCCCGACTTCGGGTTGTGATGTTGTTTATGAGATGATTTTGGACTTTCATGGTTGAACTTGCTACTGTGATTTCTTTTGTGACTTTGGTTATTTTAAATATGTGATTTTATCACTTGACATCTTCTGTCAACACTCTAATTCGTTGCATTAGTTTTATAACTATTGCATATAGGTATTTATGTGTTAAGCTTGTCACAAATCTTGTGCATTCACATATTTATTTTACATGTAGCACTGTGACTTCACTGAAAACTGTGCTATGCCTTGCTGCATTGCCATATGCTTGCTTTGACTTCATTGCATCTTCATTCACCTGCACATGGGAGTCTAGTTCACTGGTCATGACTTGGAATTTTAAGATTGAACAGTGGCTTTGTGATTTTAGTCGCATATACATGAATGAAGTTGAAATGTTGCTTGATCACTGGCTTTCACTACACTTATATATGCTGGTTGCCATGAGTATAGTGTGTATATGAGTTTAGTTTCGATGGTGATATTGTTTCCAATTGAAGCTACATTGTAGTTTCATTCATGCCTGAGTTTATAATTGAGTTAACTACACTCGAATTTATTGTTTTTGTACTTGAGTCACATACTTGCTCCTGACCTGTTGCACTATTTTTAGTTGCTGCTGTGTTATGTAGTAACCCAGTTTTATTTGCATTGATGCACTGTTTTCATTGCATTTGTTCAATTTGGTTCATGTGTACTTAAGGCGCTGATTTTTGGATCGAGACTTGTTTTAGATGTCTTGACCATTTCCCCTATACTTGTGCATTTTTAAATTTCACCCGTGTATGTCACTGCATACATGTTGAACTCTTTCCTCCTGTTGCAGCGTAATCTCAGTGGCATAACATCACATATGTACATACATTCATGGATGTATATATGTGTATGTTAGTTTCTGTTTTGTCTATCATTTCTGGGTTCACCGACCTGGTGCACACTTGTTCCACTTCTGAACTGATGCTGCCTTAGTCATGTTGTCCAGTTCATGTTGTTGGCATTGAGATTTGATTCTTCAGTTGCATTTGATTCATTGACCTTTTGTCCGTTTGTGTACATCATCACTGTAGTGGCAAGGCAGTGCACGCAAGCGTGAACTGCAGCCACACGGTATTGAGCTTTTGTGTACATAATCACTGTAGTGGCAAGGCAGTGCACGCAAGCGTGAACTGCAGCCACACGGTATTGCTTTTATTGATATTCTATTGCTTTTGAATTATTGATCTTTAGGGTATTTAATTATGGTAGTGGCGAGGCAGTACACGCGTGCGTGTACTGCAGCCCTACCCATATTGTTATTTTATTTGACATTTCAATATTTTGTGTCGTATTCTGATTTGGTTTAATTTTATGATTTTGTTGTTAATTTTCGTTTTGGCAATTCAGTTGTTTTCTAAATTATCTTCATTGATAATTCTTTTCATTTATCTTTGTTGATGATTGAATCTGCTTATTTGTTGTTTAACACTGTTATGTGTTATATTTACCGTTATCCGATTTCCTTCTTAAAGGATTGGATGGACGAGATTTATTTGGATTGTCGTCTAATTTGTTATATATTATTATTGCTTCTGTGCATTAATAAATGAGTTTGAATTAGACTGACCCGTGTATTATTTTCTTTTGAATTTAATACTCGGGTCAGACCGAGTTATTACAGGTTGTTGATATCTTACTTTGGTTTGCTGCTAGAGCTATGAAGTCTTTTCATACTTTTTGGAGTAGTCATTGTCTTAGTATAGGATGTTGTATATTCATGTATATTATTTACGATAATGTACTTGTATATGTAACTTCCAGAGTCGACAGTTGTAGTTGTATCATATGTATTGTATCACATGTATTGTAACTGACATCAGTTATTATATATATGAGACTTTTTGTTTTATCTATGTTCCGCATTTATATTATCTGTGTTATTATTATATTTATTGTCCTAAACTATTATGAACCATCGTAGTTCGTTTTATATTGGAATTGGGTATGTCGATGGGAGTAAATAAATAAGAGATGAAAAATAAAAAATATATACCACTCCTATCGAAATAACCAATACTAATGTAAGGCCTAACTATGGATGACCGCTCCTATCCAGCCTTATTCTTCGTAATAACAGACAGTATTTCTTTTAATACCCTTTGTTATTGTGAGCATAGAGGTGGGGCATCACAACTTTGATGGCATTAAGACATCAATGCATAATTTCATATGCAAAAAACACTATCCTAATCACTTTCAGGTCTCGGAAATTTTTATTTACACTTCTTTTTTTTTCACAAGAATTTTGTGGCCAAACTGGATCACCGTAGCTGGCCTTCAGTTTACCATCGCTGGAGAATGATGCACAATGGTACTATTCCATTCAAATCCATGAACTCATTTCTAAAAGTCATACAACACACTTTTGGCATTATGGATGGATGTTGCACCTTGCACCACAGATGTTGCACCCAAGGGATATCGATTCTTCTGACAGCCACAACGGTTGATTATTTTGAGTTACGGGAGCCAAAACTAATCAAAACAAAGATCTTTGTGAGTTCTACGGATTTGTCAGCTTTAAGACATCAATGCATAGTTTCATACCCGTAAAAACACTATCTGAATCACTTTCAGGTCTAGAATGTTTTTTTAACCTTCGTTTTCTTCACATGAATTTTATGGTAAAACTGGATCACTGTGGATTGCCTTCGATTTATCAATGCTGGAGAGTGGTGCATCATGGTACAGTTCCATTTCAAATCCATGCACTCATATCTAAAAGCTGTATGGTGCAATTTCGGCATTATGGATGGATGTTGCACCTTCTATTGTAGATGTTGCGCCCAAGGTATATCGATTCTTCAGACAGCCATAACGGTTGACACTTTTGAGTTCAGGAGCCATAACCAGTCAAAATGAAGGTCTACGTGAGTTCTACGACTTTGATGGCCTTAAGCCGTCAATGCATTGTTTCATACCCAAAAAAATACTATCCGAATCGCTTTAAGGTCCAGGAATTTTTTTATCCTTCGTTTTTTTCACGTGAATTTTATGGTAAAACGGGATCACCGTGGCTGCGCTTCAGTTTATCATTGTTGGAGAGTGGAGCACCATGGTAAAGTTCCATTTCAAATCCATGCACTCATTTCTAAAATCGTAGGCGCAGTTCTGGAATTTTGGATGGATGTTGCACCTTGCACCATAGATGTTGCGCCCAAGGGATACTGATTCTTGGAATAGCCGTAACGGTTGACTCTTTTGGAGTTACGGGAGCCATAACCAGTCAAAACGAAGGTCCTTATGAGTTTTACGGCTTTGATGGCTGTAACGACCCGGAATTTTGGGCAATAGCAATTTAATAATCTGTATAAATAATTTAACTGGTTTGATAATTTTCTTTATAATATTAATTTAAATGGGTAAATTTATTCTTTTTAAAGGTTAATGAATTTATATTCTGGCAAAATTGATAAGAATTATTTTTGTCAAGTTAATCTGATTTTATTCTATTTATAATATATACATTTGATATATATTGTGAATAGGAGATCTTTTGTTTCAAATTTAAGATTGAGTTTTGCAAATTGTAATATATATGTTTGTATATGTTATAGTTTGAAATTTGTTTTGAAATTTAATTAAGTCAATTAATAATTTATAATGTATGAATATTATAGATTGAAGCTTTATTTTTGAATCAATGTTTTCAAAAGTTAATTTAGTTTAATTTATTTGTTTTCAAATATAAGATTGATATTTATTTTAATAGGATAGTTTAAAAAAAAAGTTTTAAACAAAGTTTTGTTTTGTCTTTCTTTTAAAGTATTTAAACTAAAATGGTCATAATTATATATATGGTTTTAAATAAGCTTTCTTTTTAAATATCTTTGGAAACTAAGAATAGTAGTAAATATATATAAATAAAACATGAATAATATATAAATAGATTAATATAAATCCATATTTACATAATTAACAAAGCATAGTACTTAGTAAGATAAGGATATAAACATAATAATCTTTCTTTTTAACACTTGTAAACTTTTAAAATATGCTTGAGACACTTGTTCAATTTATCAACAAGTTGAAAATTATTCATTTTAATTTTAATAAACATTTTTAAAAAGGAAAACTAGCTTCTCAAACACTTTTCCTTTGTTTCCATTTCTTAGGTCAAAATTAATGGAAAATCTGAAAATATCAAAACCTAAGAATTAAAATCTGCAAATTAAGATTCTCCTCAACAATCAAAACTGCAAATGAAGATCTGCATTGTAAAAAAATAAAAAGCTAAAACCTAGAACTGCAAATCCTTTCTGCAACTTCAAAAGCTTCAACCTGCAATCCAAATGAAGTTTAAATCTGCAATCAACCTTCAAATTTGAACAATATTTCAAAGTAAAGCTTAAAATCTGCAAATGCAAATGGAGTTCAACCTTTAGAACAACAAATTGTAAGCATGCAGAGTGATTCAACAGCAAAACCTGAAAGTATTAATACAAATCTGCTCTGCATATTTCAATAAGGTGAGTAAACTTCTTTAAAAACAGTTTGAATTGTTTTTTTACTTTCATGCCTGTGATGATATTGTCTGGTATTGAAGTTCTATAACTTGAATTTATATGAATTATCTCTGTTTTATTGTATGATGCAAGTGTGTGTGTATGTTTATTTGCAGAACTCTGTATTCTGTTTCTTTGAACAGATTTTACATCAAAAATCTTAATCTCCCACTAAAGATCAGTATTAGGACTTGATGATTGAATGAAAGATTATGTGTTGATGTTGAAGGTAATTAAAATTTAGTTTCTGTAATTTTGAATTTAAACTCTGTTGTTTAAGCAGAATTGGATTTTCATTCTTTAAATCCAAATCCTTCAAAACTATAACTTGTTTAGACTTGTATATAAATGGAAAGTGTATGTTATAGTTTGATATAAATTTTAAAATTTGTTTTATATTTTTTTTAGCCACAGGAATGTAAATATAGGATATTTACAGTAAACCAAAACTTTAGTAAAAAAATTAACCATCCTAATCTTTGTTTGGAAGAGCATGATTGTGTTTGTGGTATGAAATCATGAATTTAGAAGTAGAAATCATAATTTTTAATGGTGTAAATATGGTGAATTTGGGTTTTATTCAAAATTGGGAATTTTGTGAAATTCCGATTATCCATACATTAATTTGGTTTGAAACTCGGATTGAAGCTTGTGCTTAGACTATTGATTACAGGAAAAATACAATTAAAATTTTTAAATGGCAGAATTTTTCTAATTGACTCAAAGTAGGGTTTTTCTGGACAGTTTTGCTATTTGTTGGGTTCGTTGATTTTGCATGCCGTGGAGGTGATCGAGTGTGATCGCGAATGGAAGGATGGAAGCGTGATGGTGTGGCGGTGCTTTGGAGGGGCTGCCGGAGCTTCTGGTGGCGAGTTCATCAGAGGCATTGGGGGTTTTTAGGTTGGGTAGTTCTGTAGTTTTTTTCGTGTTAATGCTCGATTTTTGATTCGTTTAGTATTGTTGGATCTGAGTGTTTTAAGAGGCTCGTATGCGATCGTGTGATGGTGGTAGGGGGTCGCGATGACCGTAGCTGGCCGGAGGCCAGGGGGGACATGCACCGTGGGTGTTGTGTACACGGCAAGGAATCTGGTGATGTTTGTGAGTTGAGGAAGACGGTTTTGCTCGGGAAGTCCTCGCGTTATCTTCAGGGGCGACTTAAAGGAGAAGGGGAGCAGGGTTGCTTCGGGGTAGGCACGAGTTTGTGGGGGTGTTTGTCTCGAGTTGTTCGGAAGTTGATTGGTAGTTAAGTTCTGTAATGAAAGTGTTTACAGATGTAAACCTGTTGACTGAATGAATGGAACAATTTCAAGTTTATAAAGAAGATGAATTATAAGTTAAAGTTTGTGGTTTTGAAAATAAAGTAAATCAAACTTTTAAAATAATAATTGAATTTAATTTAAATTTTAAGTTGTTAAGAGTATGTTTTGAAAGTAATTTAACTTACTTAAATTTGAATTTTAAATTTAAATGAAGAATGTTTTGAATTTAAATATTGAATCAAAATTTTAAGATAATTTTTTTAAGTAATGCTTAAAAACCAAGTTCAATTTATATTGAAATAAATAGGTTTAAAAATTAGATGATTTAAGTGTTTTAAAATTTGAAATTTGTTTCTGAATACCTTATTTTCAAATAAAGTTTAAGGTATAATAATGTAAACCAAATTGAATAAATTTGTCTTTAAGGTTAATAAAATTTGATTTAATTTCAAATAATTTAATTATGAAAATAAATAGGGTTAATTTATCTTTGTTACTAACTTGAGAATATTTAATTAAATGTGATTTGAAATTAAGTAAAGAATTAATTAAGATAAATGCTTTCTTAATTTATTAAGGATTTTTAAATATAAGACGTTAATTAATTAATTATTTAATTAATTTTAAATAATTAGTTAATTGTTTATTTAATTTTAAATAATCACTTAATTATGGATTAATTACGTATAATTACTTAATAAAGTAATTAATGGTTAATTGTTGAATGTAATTAAGGAAGTTAATTACTTATGGAGGTAATTAATGGTAATTACTCATGGAGTAATTAGTTGAAGTGATTATTGGTTAATCACTTAATGATATTAATTAAAGAATTAATTAATACAATTGTTTTAAAGATAATTAATTATGAAATAATTAATTAAAGGATTAAGGATTATTTAATAATGGAATTAATTATTTGTAAGATAATTAATTAAGAAAGTAATTAAGGTTTATTAATGAAGTAATTAGAGATGATTACTTATGTAAGTAATTAAGAATTAATTACTTAATTTATTTTAATTAATTAATGTGATTAATTAATTAATGAATGAGATTAATTTAAGACTAGTCACTAAGGGTAATTAATTAAAATTGTAATTAATTAATAAAGTAATTAATTAAGGATTTATTTATTAATTTAATTGTTTAATAATTACTTAATGAAATAATTAAGGATTAATTAATTAGATTAATTAATCAAGGATTAATATAATTAAATTAGAAATTAATTAATTAAGAAGTTAATTAATTAAGATAAGTAATTACAAATGGTTAATTACTAATTATGATTAATGAGTTGATTAATTATAAGTTAATTAGTTAATTAAATAAAGTATTATTAATTAATAAGAATCATTAATTAATGTGATTAATGATATTAATCAAGGTTGATTAATATAAGTAATTAATTTAAGGATGATTAATAATTGTAATTAATTGAGGTATAATGTAATTAATTATAGTTAATTAATTAATGAATGATCATTAATTATTGTAGTTAATGATAGTAATTAAAGGTTAATTACTGAATATGGCGAAGGATAATTACTTGAATGTAATTAAATATAATTAATCAAGGAAGATTAATTAAGGAAGATCATTAGAGATGATTGATTAATTTATTTGGAATAATAATTAATGAAGAAGGGTTACGGTAATTCAATTGATTTAGAGATAATCAATTCTGTTTTGTATGTTTGATTAATATGGATTGATTGATTAATATGGGTTAATTGGTTAATATGGATGATGAATTTTTGGTGATTGCTATTTGATGTTTGATATTGGTTGATACTGGATATCTCTGTTATGTGATATGTTGCTTTGTAAAGATGAAAATTGTTATGAAGTATCTATTGTGATAATATGATTCATCTATCTGTTACACATCATCTTGAATATGAATTAAACTGTTTAAAACCCTTAAGTACAACTTGGACATTAAAAAGGCATTTGGTTTCGGTGAGACCGGGATCGGGTTTCCATATTTGGACTCCGAAAACCACATCGATTCCAATTAAACGTTACGCTGTAAATCCAAGTGGAGCAAGTGAAGACTCGAGGTGTAAGGGCTATACGTCAGTATAACTCTGTGGGTGATTCCATAATGAGTTGACGGAATAGTACTTATAGATTCGAGATGGCGAATCAGAGTGCAAGGGCTATGGTCGTTGACTCTGGGGGTGATTCCAATAATGAGTGCAACGAGATAGTGCCTTCGGTTTCGTTCGAACGCGAAATGAACTTGTATGGATTGAATGCTTTCAGAACATCGTCAGGTGGACGATGAGCATTCTAAGATAGATGTGTTCTATAAAGGTAATCGTAACCTCAAGCCTCATCAACCGGGAATGGCTAAAACAGGGGAGGTGCAACAAGGCTTCGTGGGTAGCCCCCACTTGAGAGCGAGATTTACCCCTGTCTGGAGGTCCCTTTCTATTTTCGGCTTAGTGTGTGGTTGGTCGCGCCAACTACGAGGTGGTCTTGTTCGAGACTGTCCAGTAAGGGATGGTTCTGGCCTTGTGTTACAGGGGAGTGGGCGTACTCCTCGGTACTGTGATCCAGGCCATGTACTCTGACGGGCGGTACCCCAGTAGCCCTGCCATTGTACGGGATCCAAAATCCAATAAGTGCCGTACGTATCAGTTGTGCCTAACTATGTTGGAACGTGAGATGTAAGCATTCCATCTATTTCTGTATTTTATTTGAAAACCCTAGACACTATTATAATATCACTGGATTTCCTATCAAATGTTTTGGTTAGCGTAAGGTAAAAACTTTTCCATATTTATGTGTGGGAAGTCTTACGTGATACCTTTTCTTTTCAAAGGTTTTTCTAAAGTTAAGCAACTTTAACCCGTTTACTCACACCAGACCCCTGTCTGACCCGCGCGTTTATTTTCTGTTTTCTTAAACTCTTGGGTACTCATATTATGTATGAGTAGTCAAGTGATTCAGGTTAGCTTGACGAATTCTGGAGGAGATATGGAGCAGGAGGCTTCGACGTGTAGATGTATATTGATTCCGCTGTGTTTGTTTAGTATCTGTTTCTGTTGTACTTGAGTTGTATAGTTAGACAGAAGTTTATAACTGTCTATTGTCTGTTATTTAAGTTATGTACTCTGATGTAATGAGATACTATGCAATATTTATGCGATATATTATATTTTATTCGTTCCGCTGTGAGTTCTCTGATGTTGTTCTGTTTCTTCTTTCTCTTTCTTTTCTTCTTCTATCCCTTGCTTTCTTCAAGATGATGCGATTTCCTGGAGATAGGAAGTCGGGTCGTCGCATTTGGTATCAGAGCATTTGGCTCTAAAGTGTGTCTTTCTTTAGAGAGCATTAGGTTGAGCGAATACCTAAGCTCTGTAGTGGTGTCTTTCTTGAGAGAGCGTACTTGTAATTTTTATATATAATTATAATTATATATTTATATATATATCTACCTAATTTGTTGGGTTATCTGTTCGGACTTTCCAACATAAACTTTAGCGGTGGATGGAGTAGTGGTGTGTGTGTGTAACACGATTACCACTGATGGAAGAGGTCCATATGTTTGAGGTTGGAAGTGTATTTGTCGAGACTGTAGACCTAATACCGTATCAAGTAAGATTTGTAGTTTGGAGTAAGGATTTCTCTGATATCCGAAGGAAATCTTTTTGAAGATTCGAAGTTCATCTTTGAAGTGTAAGTTTGGATTTCGCTCGGGCGAGCGAATTTTTCTTGAGTTTGAATCTGTCGGAAGTGCAGATAATAGTGATGGTATCTTGGTAACTGCATGAGGAGATGCAGTATCCATGGATATTTTTTCGAAGGTGTTTTATCTTGAAGCAGTTTTAGAAGTAATTGAGGAGCAGCCTTTACCTACCGTAGGGAAGATTCGTCTGTGTAGAAGTTGTTTGGATCTTTAGCATGGAGATTGGCTATTTTGGAATATGAGACTAAGGTCTATGAGTTGTTTCTCTTCAGGCATGGTCTCGTTGTTATTCCTTAAGGTAAGCGAGTTGTGGATGCTTGGTTTGGAGTCCGAGTTCTTGTCTGCCATCTCGGAGGTCCGTTGTATGGTTTGTTGATAGTGTTGGGTTTTGGAGAAGCCTTTGGATTGGAAGTCTTTAGTTAGTTGTGGTAGAAGTTGCAGCTCGAAGTGTTCGGTGTGCTGTCAAGGAGATCTTTTAACTTTGCAGTATCATCGAGGTAGAGTTTGGAAGCAGCAGCGTGGCTTGTTTCTCCGATGGTTCAGGAATCTTGGTTTTTCTTCTAGCAACAGCTTGGGCAATCGGTGAATGTTCCTTGACCTTTGTTTGGAAAAGTTTAAAACTGTTCTAATTGGTAAATAGAGGACAGTTTATTTGGAATCTGATCAGGTAAGATCGCAAAAGTGACTTGCGATTAGTTTGGGAATTTATCCGAGCAATCTTTTGTTTGAGACTGAGGATTCTCGTGAGAGGTAGGAGCTACTGAGGTAATCAGAAGTTTGTCTGCATCTGGAGTTGAGTTCCATATTGTTTTGGTTCCAGAAGCGATGTTGGTAGTTAGCCTAGAAGTTGGGTGGTTCTTGGAGTAAGGAGAGTTGGTGTAGAAGCTCCGAACTATTTTCTGGAATTGGAATTGGACTAATATAGCTTTTGGAATAGGATTCTGTTTTGAGGTTGTGTGACCAAGTCAGGTGTGTCACTTAGATTTTTATGGATTTGATGAACAAGGTTTTCGAATTTAGTGGATAAGTTTGTATTCGTGTTCATCAACCGTATCTCCATCTATTTCAGAATCAGAGTTGTGCAGCGGAAGCAAGGTAGCAGCTGTGCAAGGAAGAAAGCAAGTTCTGTTTGCTATTGCTTGAGGAGTAGAGTTTGTGTTCTGGATTTCGACAGATTTTGGAAGACTTTTCTATTGAATAGGATCCATAAACTGTTTGCGTTGGTCTAGTTGTTTCTGGGATTATCAGCATAAATTGAGCTTATCAGATAAAGTTTGGCAGCCCAGGGTTGTCTATTAAGTTGCAAATATGAGACAAGGAGTTTGAAATTCGAAGTTGGAGACTTTAGTGTTGTTAAGATTTCTCTGGTTAAGAGAACAGATATTGGATAAGATTGGTTGGTTAGTGCCGAGGCATTTGAGATTTCTTATCTGTGTTTTGATAGGATGAGATTTAATTGCCAGTTTGGATAGCTGGAATTCATTGTGTATCACGTATCTCTGAGGGAGTACGTGTATGATTCATTGTTGGTTATTGAATCTGTAGTTCAGTTGGATTTGGAAGTTGAGCTGGACTTGAGTATAATCCGATGATCTATTCAGATTGACGGATCTAGAGATGAGGGGATCTCTAGATGTTGGTAGTATAGTTAGTTTGTTGGCTTTTGTAGAGCAAGTCTCCCAGTGATTTACTTGGGAAACTCGAGATAGTGTTAGAAGATTTATTCTGATTAGTGTCAGAATAATTAGTTTGTTTGTTTATTTGATTGTTATGGATATTAGTAACTGGTTGTTAGGAATGCTTTGCTGATTGAAATTAAAATCTTTGCTGGGTTATTAAATTACCTTTGCTTTTAAATTTCGGGGACGAAATTCTTTTAAGGCGGGAGTATTGTAACGACCCGGAATTTTGGGCAATAACAATTTAATAATCTGTATAAATAATTTAACTGGTTTGATAATTTTCTTTATAATATTAATTTAAATGGGTAAATTTATTCTTTTTAAAGGTTAATGAATTTATAATCTGGCAATATTGATAAGAATTATTTTTGTCAAGTTAATCTGATTTTATTCTATTTATAATATATACATTTGATATATATTGTGAATAGGAGATCTTTTGTTTCAAATTTAAGATTGAGTTTTGCAAATTGTAATATATATGTTTGTATATGTTATAGTTTGAAATTTGTTTTGACATTTAATTAAATCAATTAATAATTTATAATGTATGGATATTATAGATTGAAGCTTTATTTTTGAATCAATGTTTTCAAAAGTTAATTTAGTTTAATTTATTTGTTTTCAAATATAAGATTGATATTTATTTTAATAGGATAGTTAAAAAAAAAAGTTTTAAACGAAGTTTTGTTTTGTCTTTCTTTTAAAGTATTTAAACTAAAATGGTCATAATTATATATATGGTTTTAAATAAGCTTTCTTTTTAAATATCTTTGGAAACTAAGAATAGTTGTAAATATATATAAATAAAACATGAATAATATATAAATAGATTAATATAAATCCATATTTACGTAATTAACAAAGCATAGTACTTAGTAAGATAAGGATATAAACATAATAATCTTTCTTTTTAACACTTGTAAACTTTTAAAATATGCTTGAGACACTTGTTCAATTTATGAACAAGTGGCAATTTATTCATTTTAATTTTAATAAACATTTTTAAAAAGGAAAACTAGTTTCTCAAACACTTGTTCAATTAATGGAAAATCTGAAAATATCAAAACCTAAGAATTAAAATCTGCAAATTAAGATTCTCCCCAACAATCAAAACTGCAAATGAAGATCTGCATTGTAAAAAAATAAAAAGCTAAAACCTGGAACTGCAAATCCTATCTGCAACTCCAAAAGCTTCAACCTACAATCCAGATGAAGTTTAAATCTGCAGTCAACCTTCAAATTTGAACTATATTTCAAAGTAAAGCTTCAAATCTGCAAATGCAAATGGAGTTCAACCTTTAGAACAACAAATTGTAAGCATGCAGAGTGATTTAACAGCAAAACCTGAAAGTATTAATACAAATCTGCTCTGCATATTTCAATAAGGTGAATAAACTTCTTTAAAAACAGTTTGAATTGTTTTTTTACTTTCATGCATGTGATGATATTGTCTGGTATTGAAGTTCTATGACTTGAATTTATATGAATTATCTCTGTTTTATTGTATGATGCAAGTGTGTATGTATGTTTATTTGCAGAACTCTGTATTCTGTTTCTTTGAACAGATTTTACATCAAAAATCTTAATCTCCCACTAAAGATCAGTATTACGACTTGATGATTGAATGAAAGATTATGTGTTGATGTTCAAGGTAATTAAAATTTAGTTTCTGTAGTTTTGAATTTAAACTCTGTTGTTTAAGCAGAATTGGATTTTCATTCATTAAATCCAAATCCTTCAAAACTATAACTTGTTTGGACTTGTATATAAATGGAAAGTGTATGTTATAGTTTGATATAAATTTTAAAATTTGTTTTATATTTTTTTTAGCCACAGGAATGTAAATATAGGATATTTACAGTAAACCAAAACTTTAGTAAAAAAATTAACCATCCTAATCTTTGTTTGGAAGAGTATGATTGTGTTTGTGGTATGAAATCATGAATTTAGAAGTAGAAATCATAATTTTTAATGGTTTAAATATGGTGAATTTGGGTTTTATTCAAAATTGGGAATTTTGTGAAATTTCGATTATCCATACATTAATTTGGTTTGAAACTCGGATTGAAGCTTGTGCTTAGACTGTTTATTATAGGAAAAATACAATTAAAATTTTTAAATGGTAGAATTTTTCGAATTGATTCAAAGTAGGGTTTCCTGGACAGTTTTGCTATTTGTTGGGTTCGTTAATTTTGCATGCCATGGAGGTGATCGAGTGTGATCGCGAATGGAAGGATGGAAGCGTGATGGTGCGGCGGTGCTTTGGAGGGGCTACCGGAGCTTCTGGTGGCGAGTTCATCAGAGGCATTGGGGGTTTTTGGGTTGGGTAGTTCTGTAGTTTTTTTCGTGTTAATGCTCGGTTTTTGATTCGTTTTAGTATTGTTGGATCTGAGTGTTTTAAGAGGCTCGTATGCGATCGTGTGATGGTGGTAGGGGGTCGCGACGACCGTAGCTGGCCGGAGGCGAGGGGAGACATGCACCGTGGGTGTTGTGTACATGGCAAGGAATCTGGTGATGTTTGTGAGTTGAGGAAGATGGTTATGCTCGGGAAGTCCTCGCGTTATCTTCAGGGGCGACTCGAAGGAGAAGGGGAGCAGGGTTTCTTCGGGGTAGGCACGAGTTTGTGGGGGTGTTTGTCTCGAGTTGTTCGGGAGTTGATTGGTAGTTAAGTCATGTAATGAAAGTGTTTACAAATGTAAACCTGTTGACTGAATGAATGGAACAATTTCAAGTTTATAAAGAAGACGAATTATAAGTTAAAGTTTGTGGTTTTGAAAATAATGTAAATCAAACTTTGAAAATAATAATTGAATTTAATTTAATTTTTAAATTGTTAAGAGTATGTTTTGAAAGTAATTTAACTTACTTAAATTTGAATTTTAAATTTAAATGAAGATTGTTTTGAATTTAAATATTGAATCAAAATTTTAAGATAAATTTTTTAAGTAATGTTTAAAAACCAAGTTCAATTTATATTGAAATAAATAGGTTTAAAAATTAGATGATTTAAGTGTTTTAAAATTTGAAATTTGTTTCTGAATACCTTATTTTCAAATAAAGTTTAAGATATAATAATGTAAACCAAATTGAATAAATTTGTCTTTAAGGTTAATAAAATTTGATTGAATTTCAAATAATTTAATTATGAAAATAAATAGGGTTAATTTATCTTTGTTATTAACTTGAGAAACGTAATTAAATATGATTTGAAATTAAGTAAAGAATTAATTAAGATAAATGTTTTCTTAATTTATTAAGGATTTTTAATTATAAGATGTTAATTAATTAATTATTTAATTAATTTTAAATAATTAGTTAATTGTTTATTTAATTTTAAATAATCACTTAATTATGGATTAATTAAGTATAATTACTTAATAAAGTAATTAATGGTTAATTGTTGAATGTAATTAAGGAAGTTAATTACTTATGGAGGTAATTAATGGTAATTACTCATGGAGTAATTAGTTGAAGTGATTATTGGTTAATCACTTAATGATATTAATTAAAGAATTAATTAATATAATTGTTTTAAAGATAATTAATTATGAAATAATTAATTAAAGGATTAAGGATTATTTAATAATGGAATTAATTATTTGTAAGGTAATTAATTAAGAAAGTAATTAAGGTTTATTAATGAAGTAATTAGAGATGATTACTTATGTAAGTAATTAAGAATTAATTACTTAATTTATTTTAATTAATTAATGTGATTAATTAATTAATGAATGAGATTAATGTAAGATTAATCACTAAGGGTAATTAATTAAAATTATAACTAATTAATAAAGTAATTAATTAAGGATTTATTTATTAATTTAATTGTTTAATAATTACTTAATGAAGTAATTAAGGATTAATTAATTAGATTAATTAATCAAGGATTAATATAATTAAATTAGAAATTAATTAATTAAGAAGTTAATTAATTAAGATAAGTAATTACAAATGGTTAATTACTAATTATGATTAATGAGTTGATTAATTATAAGTTAATTAGTTAATTAATTAAAGTATTATTAATTAATAAGAATCATTAATTAATGTGATTAATGATATTAATCAAGGTTGATTAATATAAGTAATTAATTTAAGGATGATTAACAATTGTAATTAATTGAGGTATAATGTAATTAATTATAGTTAATTAATTAATGAATGATCATTAATTATTGTAGTTAATGATAGTAATTAAAGGTTAATTACTGAATATGGCGAAGGATAATTACTTGAATGTAATTAAATATAATTAATCAAGGAAGATTAATTAAGGAAGATCATTAGAGATGATTGATTAATTTATTTGGAATAATAATTAATGAAGAAGGGTTACGGTAATTCAATTGATTTAGAGATAATCAATTCTGTTTTGTATGTTTGATTAATATGGATTGATTGATTAATATGGGTTAATTGGTTAATATTGGATGATCAATTTTTGGTGATTGCTATTGGATGTTTGATATTGGTTGATACTGGATATCTCTGTTATGTGATATGTTGCTTTGTAAAGATGAAAATTGTTATGAAGTATCTATTGTGATAATATGATTCATCTATCTGTTACATATCATCTTGAATATGAATTAAACTGTTTAAAACCCTTAAGTACAACTTGGGCATTAAAATGGCATTTGGTTTCGGTGAGACCGGGATCGGGTTTCCATATTTGGAATCTGAAAACCACATCGACTCCAATTAAACGTTAGGTCGTAAATCCAAGTGGAGCAAGTGAAGACTCGAGGTGTAAGGGCTATACTTCAGTATAACTCTGTGGGTGATTCCGTAATGAGTTGACGGAATAATACTTATAGATTCAAGATGGCATATTAGAGTGCAAGGGCTATGGTCGTTGACTCTGGGGGTGATTCCAATAATAAGTGCAACGAGATAGTGCCTTCGGTTTCGTTCGAACCCGGAACGAACTTGTATGGATTGAATGCTTTCAGAACATCGTCAGGTGGACGATGAGCATTCTAAGATAGATGTGTTCTATAAGGTAATTGTAACCTCAAGCCTCATCAACCGGGAATGGCTAAAATAGGGGAGGTGCAACAAGGCTTCGTGGGTAGCCCCCACTTGAGAGCGAGATTTACCCCTGTCTAGAGGTCCCTTTCTATTTTCGGCTTAGTGTGTGGTTGGTCGCGCCAACTACGGGTGGTCTTGTTCGGGACTATCCAGTAAGGGATGGTTCCGGCCTTGTGTTGCAGGGGAGTGGGCGTACTCCTCGGTACTGTGATCTAGGCCACGTACTGTGACGGGCGGTACCCTAGTAGCCCTGCCATTGTATGGGATCCAAAATCCAATAAGTGCCGTACGTATTAGTTGTGCCCAACTATGTTGGAACGTGAGATGTAAGCATTCCAGCTATTTCTGTATTTTATTTGAAAACCCTAGACACTATTATAATATCACTGGATTTCCTATCGAATGTTTTGGTTAGCGTAATGTAATTTTTTTTCCATATTTATGTGTGGGAAGTCTTACGTGATACCTTTTCTTTTCAAAGGTTTTTCTAAAGTTAAGCAACTTTAACCCGTTTACTCACACCAGACCCCTGTCTGACCCGAGTGTTTATTTTCTGTTTTATTAAACTCTTGGGTACTCATATTATGTATGAGTAGTCAAGTGATTCAGGTTAGCTTGACGAATTCTGGAGGAGATATGGAGCAGGAGGCTTCGACGTGTAGATATATATTGATTCCGCTGTGTTTGTTTAGCATCTGTTTCTGTTGTACTTGAGTTGTATAGTTAGACAGAAGTTTGTAACTGTCTATTGTCTGTTATTTAAGTTGTGTACTCCGATGTAATGAGATACTATGTAATATTTATGTGATATATTATATTTTATTCGTTCCGCTGTGAGTTCTCTGATTTTTTTATGTTTCTTCTTTCTCTTTCTTTTCTTCTTCTGTCCCTTTCTTTCTTCAAGATGATGCGATTTCCTGGAGATAGGAAGTCGGGTCGTCGCAATGGCTTTAAGCCGTCAATGCATAGTTTCATACCCAAAAAAACACTATCCGAATCACTTTCAGGTCTCTGTAGTATTTTTTTACCCTTCGTTTTCTTTACATGAATTTTATGGCAAAATGGGACCACCATCGCTGGCCTTCAATTTACCATCGCTGGAGAGTGGTGCACCACTGTACAGTTCAATTTCAAATCTGTGCACTCGTTTCTAAAAGTCGTACGGCGCAGTTTCGGTATTATGGATGGATGTTGCACCTTGCACCGTAGATGCTGCGTCTGGGGATATCGATTCTTCGAACTACCATAGCGGTTGAATTTTTTGGAGTTACGGAAGCTATAACCATTCAAAATGATGGTATCTGTGAGTTCTATGGCTTTTCATCTTTAAGTCATCAATGAATAGTTCCATGCCCAAAATAACATTATCCGAATCACTTTTCGGTCTCGAAAGTTTTTCTTGCCCTTCGTTTTCTTCACGTTAATTTTATGGTAAAACGGGATCACCTTGGCTGGCCTTCGATTTGCCATCGCTGGAGAGTGATGCACCATGGTACTATTTCATTTCAAATCCATGCACTGGTTTCTAAAAGTCGTACGGCGCAGTTTCGACATTATGGATGGATGTTGCACCTTGCATCGTAGATGTTGTGCTCAGGGGATATCGATTCTTCAGACAGCCATAACGGTTGACTCTTTTGGAGTTACATGAGCCATATTCAGTCAAAACGAAGCTCTTTGTGATTTGTACGAATTTTATGGCTTTAAGCCATCAATGCATCATTTCATACCCAAAAAACACTACCCGAATCACTTTCAGGTCTCGGAAGTTTTTTTTACCCTTTGTTTTCTTCACGTGAATTTTTCGGTAAAACGGAATCATCTAGCTGACCTTCGATTTACAATTGCTGGAGAGTGATTCACCATGGTACTATTCCATTTCAAATCCATGCACTTATTTCTAAAGGTCATACGACACAATTTCGGCATTATGTACAGATGTTGTACCCTGCACCATAGATGTTGCGCCAAGGGGACATCGATCCTTCAAATAGCCATAACGATTGATTCTTTTGGAGTTATGGAAGCCATAACCAGTTCAAATGAAGGTCTTTGTGAGTTTTACGGCTTTGACTGCTTTAAACCGTCAATGCATAATTTTTTACCAAAAAAAACACTATCCGAATCACTTTCAGGTCTCCGAAGTTTTTTTTTACCCTTCGTTTTCATCACGTGAATTTTATTGTAAAATGGGATACCGTGGCTGGCCTTCGATTTACCATTGTTGGAGAGTGATGCACACGGCACTATTCCTTTTCAAATCCATGCACTCATTTCTAAAAGTCGTATGACGTAGTTTCGGCATTATGGACGGATGTTGCACTTTGTACTGTAGATGTTGTGCCCAGAGGATATCGATTCTTCGGACAGACATAACAGTTGACTCTTTTAGAATTACGGGAGTCTTAACCAGTCAAAACGAAGTTCTCTATAAGTTCTACGGCTTTGATGGCTTTAAGCCATCAATGCATAGTTTCGTACACAAAAAACTCTATCCGAATCACTTTCAGGTCTCAGAATTTTTTTTACCCTTCGTTTTCTTCACGTGAATTTAATAGTAAAACGACATCACCGTGGTTGGCCATTGATTTACCATTGCTGGAGAGTGATGCATCATGGTACTATTCCATTTCAAATCTGTGAACTCATTTCTAAAAGTCGTACGGCGTAGTATTGGCATTATGGACGGATGTTTCACCTTGCACCGTAGATGTTGTGCCCGAGGGATATTGATTATTCGGACAACCACAACAGTTGACTCTTTTTGGGGTTACGGGATCCAAAACCAGTCAAAACGAAGATATTTGTGAGTTCTACGGCTTTGTCAGCTTTAAGACATCAATGCATAGTTTCATACCCAAAAAAACACTATCCGAATCACTTTCAGGTCTCGGATGTTTTTTCCCTTCGTTTCTTCACGTGAATTTTATGGTAAAATGGGATTACCATGGATGGCCTTCGATTTACCATCGCTGGAGAGTGGTGCACCGTGGTATAGTTCCATTTCAAATCCATGCACTCATTTCTAAAATTCGTATGGCATCATTTCGAAATTAGGGATTGATGTTGCACCTTGCATTGTGGATGTTGAGCCCAGGGGATATCTATTCTTCGGACAGCCACAACGGTTGACTCTTTTAGAGTTACGGGAGAAATAACCAGTCAAAACGAAGGTCTCGGTGGGTTCTACGGGTTTGACGGCTTTACACCGTCAGTGCATAGTTTCGTACCCAAAAAAACACTATCCGAATCACTATCAGGTCTCGGAAGTTTTTTTATCCGTCGTTTTCTTCACGTCAATTTTATGGAAAAAAAGGATTACCGTGGCAGGCCTTCGATTTACCATCGCTGGAGAGTGATGCACCATGGTACTATTCCATTCAAATTCCATGCACTAATTTCTAAATGTCGTATGACGTAGTTTTTACATTATGGATGGATGTTGCACCTTGCACTGTAGATGTTGCGCCCTGGGGATATCGATTCTTCGGATAGCCATAACGGTTGACTCTTTTGGAATTACGGGAGCTATAACCAGTCAAAACGAAGCACTCTGTGAGTTCTACAGCTTTGACGGCTTTAAGCCATCAATGCATAGTTTCATACCAAAAAATACTGTCCGAATCACTTTCAGGTCTCGAAAGTTTTTTTGCCTTTCGTTTTCTTCACGTGAATTTTATGGTAAATCGAGATCACCGTGGATGGCCTACGATTTACCAAAGCTGGAGAGTGATGCACCATGGTACTATTTCATTTCAAATCGGTGGACTCATTTCTAAAAGTCGTACGGCGTAGTTTCGGCATTATGGATGGATGTTGCGCCTTGCACTGTAGATGTTGTGCCTAAGGGATATTGATTCTTTGTACAGCCATAACGGTTGACTCTTTTGGAGCTACGGAAGCCATGACCAGTCAAAATGAAGTTTTCTGTGATTTCTATGGCTTTGACAACTTTAAGCCGTCAATGCGTCGTTTCATACACAAAAAAACACTATCCGAATCACTTTCAGATCTCAGAAGTTTTTTTTAACCCTTATTTTTCTTCACGTGAATTTAATGGTAAAATGGGATCATCATAGCTGGCCTTCGATTTATCATTGCTCGAGAGTGATGCACCATGGTAATATTCCATTTCAAATCCGTGAACTCATTTCTAAACGTCGTACGGTGCAGTTTCGGCATTATGGACGGATGTTGCACCATGCACCGTAGATGTTGCTCCCAAGGGATATCGATTTTTCGGACAGCCACAACGGTTGACTCCTTTCGAGGTTACAGGAGCCAAAACCAGTCAAAAGAAGATCTTTGTGGGTTCTACGGCTTTGTCTTCTTTAATATGTCAATGCATAGCTTCATACCAAAAAAAACACTATCCAAATCACTTTCAGGTCTTGGAATTTTTTTCACCCTTCATTTTCTTCACATAAATTTTATGGTAAAACTGGATCACCGTGGCCGGCCTTTGATTTAGCATCGCTGGAGAGTGGTGCATCGTGGTACAGTTCCATTTCAAATCTATGCACTCTTTTTTAAAAGTCGTATGACGCAGTTTCGAAATTAGGGATGGACGTTGCTCATTGCACCTTAGATGTTGCCCCCAGGGGATATTAATTATTCGGACAACCATAATGGTAGACCCTTTTGGAGTTACGTGAGCCATACCAAGTCAAAACAAAGCTCTCTGTGAGTTCTACATCTTTGACAGCTTTAATATGTTAAATCATAGTTTCATACCCAAAAAATACTATTCAAAACACTTTCAGGTCTCAGAAGTTTTTTCTACCCTTCGTTCTCTTCACGTGAATTTCATGGTAAAACTGGATCACCGGGGTTGGCCTTCGATTTACCATCGCTGGAGAGTGATGCACCATGGTACTATTCCGTTTCAAATCCATGCACTCATTTTTAAAAACCGTACGGCGCAGTTTCGGCATTATGGACGCATGTTGCACCTTGCATCATAGATGTTGCGCCCAGGGGTTATTGATTCTTCGGACAACCATAATGGTTGACTCTTTTGGAATTATGGGAGCCTTAACCAGTCAAAAGGAAGGTCTTTGTGAGCTCTACGGTTTTGATAGCTTCAAGCCATCAATTCATAGATTCGTACCCAAAAAACACTATCCAAATCACTTTCAGATCTTGGAAGTTTTTTTTACCCTTCGTTTTCTTCACGTGAATTTATGGTAAAACGGGATCACCGTGGCTGACCTTCGATTTGCCATCGCTGGAGAGTGATGCACCATGGTGCTATTTCATTTCAAATCCACGCATTGATTTGTAAAAGTCGTACGGTGCAGTTTCGGCATTATGAATGGATGTTACACCTTGCACCGTAGATGTTACGCCAAAGGGATACCGATTCTTTAGACAGCCATAACGATTGACTCTTTTGGAGTCAAATCAGTCAAAACGAAGCTCTCTATGATTTCACGGCTTTGACGGCTTTAAGCCGTCAAAGCATAGTTTCATATCCAAAAAAAAACTATCTGAATCACTTTCAGGTCTCGAACGTTTTTTGCCATTTGTTTTCTTCACGTGGATTTTTTGGTACAACGGAATCACCTTAATTGGTCTTCGATTTTACATCGCTGGAGAGTGATGCACCATGGTACTATTCCATTTCAAATCCATGCACTCATTTCTAAAAGTCGTACGATGTAGTTTCGACATTATGGATGGATGTTGTACCCTGCACCGTAGATGTTGCGCCTAGGGGATATCGATTCTTCAAATAGACATAATGGTTGACTCTTTTGGAGTTACGAGAGCCATAACCAGTCCAAATAAAGGTCTTCATGAGTTTTATGGCTATGACCGCTTTAATCCATTAATGCATAGTTTCATATCCAAAAAAACACTACCTGAACCATTTTCAAGTCTCAGAAGTTTTTTACCCTTCATTTTCATCACGTAAATTTTATGGTAAAAAGGGATAACCTTGGCTGGCCTTCGATTTACCATCGTAGGAGAGTGATGCACTATGGTACTATTCCGTTTCAAATCTATGCACTCATTTCTAAAAGTCGTACGGCGCAGTTTTGGCATTATGGATGGATGTTGCATCTTACACCATAGATGTTGTGCCTATGGGATATCGATTCTTCGGACAACCATAACGGTTGACTCTTTTAGAGTTACGGGTGCAATAACCAGTCAAAACGAAGTTCTCTATGAGTTCTACAGCTTTGATGGATTTAATCCATCAACACAAAGTTTCATACCCAAAAAACACTATCTGAATCACTTTCAGGTCTTGTATGTTTTTTTACCCTTCATTTCCTTCTTGTAAATTTAATAGTAAAACGACATCGCCGTGGCTGGCCATTGATTTGCCATCGCTAGAGAGCGATGCACCATGGTACTATTCCGTTTCAAATCCATGAACTTATTTCTAAAAGTCGTATGGCGCAGTTTTGGCATTATGGACGGATGTTTCACCTTGCACCGTAGATGTTGTGCCCAGGGGATATCGATTCTTCAAACAGCCACAACGGTTGACTCTTTCTAGGGTTACGGGAGCCAAAACCAATCAAAACGAAGATCTTTGTGAGTTCTATGTCTTTGTCAGCTTTAAGCCGTCAATGCATAGTTTCATACCCAAAAAACACTATCCGAATCACTTTCAGTTCTCGGAAGTTGTTTTTACCCTTCGATTTCTCCACGTGAATTTTATGGTAAAACGAGATTACCATGGCCGGCCTTCGATTTACCACCGCTGGAAAGTGGTGCGCCATGATATAGTTCCATTTCAAATTCATGCACTCATTTCTAAAATTCGTATGTTGCCATTTCGAAATTAGGGATTGATGTTACACCTTGCATCATCGATGTTGAGCCCAAGGGATATCTATTCTTCGGACAGCCATAACGGTTAACTCTTTTGGAATTATGGGAGACATAACCAATCAAAATGAAGGTCTCTGTGAGTTCTGCGAATTGGACGGCTTCAAGCCGTCAATGCATAGTTTCATACCAAAAAAACTATCCAAATCACTTTCAGGTCTCGGAAGTTTTTTATCCTTCGTTCTCTTCACGCGAATTTTATGTTAAAACGGGATTACCGTGGCAGGCCTTTGATTTACCATCGCTGGAGAGTGATGCACCATGGTACTATTCCATTCAAATTCCATGCACTCAATTGTAAGTGTCGTACGATGCAGTTTTTACATTATGGATGGATGTTGCACCTTGCACCGTAGATGTTGCACTCTGGGGACACCGATTCTTCGGACAACCATAACGGGTGACTCTTTTGGAGTTACAAGAGCTATAACCAGTCAAAACGAAGCTCTCTGTGAGTTCTACGGCTTTGACGGCTTTAAGCCGTCAATGCATAGTTTCATACCAAAAAAACATTATGCGAACCACTTTCCGGTCTCGAAAGTTTTTTTACCCTTCATTTCTTCACGTGATTTGATGGTAAATCGAGATCACCGTGATTGGCCTTCAATTTGCCATAGCTGGAGAGTGATGCACCATGGTAATATTTCATTTCAAATCCATGGACTCATTTCTAAAAGTCGTACGACGCAGTTTCGGCATTACGGACGGATGTTGCGCATTACACTGTAGATGTTGCGCCCAAGGGATATCGATTCTTCGGACAGCCATAATAGTTGTTTCTTTTGGAGTTACAGGAGCCATAACCAGTCAAACCGAAGCTCTCTATGATTTCTATGGTTTTGATAACTTTAAGACATCAATGCATAGTTTCATACACAAAAAACACTATCCGAATCACTTTGAGGTCTCAGAAGTTTTTATACCCTTCGTTTTCTTTACGTGAATTTAATGGTAAAACGGGATCACCATAGCTGGCCTTCGGTTTACCATTTCTAGAGAGTGATTTACCATGGTACTGTTCCATTTCAAATCCATGAATTCATTTCTAAATGTCATACGGCGTAGTTTCGGCATTATGGATGGACGTTGTGCCTTGCATCATAGATGTTGCACCCAAGGGATATCGATTATTCGGACAGCCATAACGATTGACTCCTTTTGGGGTTACAGGAGCCAAAACAGTCAAAACGAAGATCTTTGTGGGTTCTACGGCTTTATTAGCTTTATTATATCAATGCATAGTTTCATAGACAAAAAAACACTATTCGAATCACTTTCAGGTTTTGGAAGTTTTTTTCACCCTTCGTTTTCTTCACGTGAATTGTATGGTAAAACTGGATAACAATGGCTGGCCTTCGATTTAGCATCACTGGAGAGTGGTGCATCGTGGTACAGTTCCATTTGAAATCCATGCACTCTTTTCTAAAATTGTACGACGCAGTTTCGAAATTAAGGATGGATGTTGCACCTTGCACTATAGATGTTGTGCTCAGGGATATTAGTTCTTCGGACAGCCATAACGGTTGACTCTTTTGGAGTTACGGGAGCCATAAACGTCAAAACAAAGCCCTCTGTGAGTTCCACGTCTTTGACAGGTTTAATACGTCAAAGCATAGTTTCATACCCAAAAAAACACTATTCAAATCACTTTTAGGTCTTAGAAGTTTTTTTACCCTTCGTTTTCTTCATGTGAATTTTATGGTAAAACATGATCACCGTGGCTGGCCTTCTATTTACCATTGCTGGAGAATGATGCGCCAAGGTACTATTCCGTTTCAAATCCATGCACTCATTTTTAAAAGTCGTACGGCGTAGTTTCAGCATTACGGATGGATGTTGCATCTTGCACCGTAGATGTTGCGCCCAGGGGATATCGATTCTTCGGACAGCCATAACGGTTGACTATTTTAGAGCTACAGGAGCCTCAACCAGTCAAAACGAAAGTCTTTGTGAGTTCTACGGTTTTGACAGCTTTAGGCCATCAATGCATAGATTCGTATCCAAAAAACACTATCCAAATCACTTTCAGGTCTTGGAAATTTTTTTACCCTTCGTTTTCTTCACGTGAATTTATGGTAAAATGGGATCACCGTGCCTGGCCTTCGATTTACCATCGCTAGAGAGTGATGCATCATGGTACTATTCCATTTCAAATCCATTCACTCATTTCTAAAAGTCGTACGGTGTAGTTTCGGCATTATGGACGGATGTTGCATCTTGCACCATAGATGTTGCACCAGGGGATATCGATTCTTCGAACAGCCATAACCGACTCTTTTGGAATTACGAGTACCAAAATAAGTCAAAACGAAGCACTCTGTGAGTTCTATGGCTTTGACAGCTTTAAGCCGCAAATGCATAGTATCATACCTAAAAAACACTATCCGATCACTTTCAGGTCTTGGAAGTTTTTTTACCCTTCATTTTTTTCACGTGAATTTTATGGTAAAACGGGATCACCGTGGCTGGCCTTCGATTTACCATCGCTAAAGAGTGACGCACCTGTACTATTCCATTTCAAATCCATGCACTCATTTCTAGAAGTCTTACGATGCAGTTTCGGCATTATGGACGGATGATGCACCTTGCACTATAGATTTTGCACCCATGGGATATCGATTCTTCGGACGGCCAAAATGGTTGACTCTTTTGGAGTTACGGGAGACATAACTAGTCAAAACGAAGCTCTCCGTGGGTTATACTGCTTTGAATGCTTTAATTTGTGAATGCATAGTTTCATACCAAAAACAACACTATCGGAATCACTTTCGGGTCTCGAAAGTTATTTTTACCCTTCGTTTTCTTCACGTGAATTTTGTGGTAAAACGGGATCACCGTGGCTGGCCTTCGATTTACTATCGCTGGAGAGTGATGCACCATGGTACTATTCCATTTCAAATCCATGAGCACATTTCTAAAAGTTGTATGGTGCAGTATCGGCATTATGGACGGATGTTGCTCCTTGCACCGTAGATGTTACACCCAAGGGATATCGATTCTTCAGACAACCACAATGGTTCACTCTTTTTGAGGTTATGGGAGCCAAATCCAGTCAAAATGAAGATCTTTGTGTGTTCTACGGCTTTATCTACTATAAGATATCAACGCATAGTTTCATACCCAAAAAAACTATCCGAATCACTTTCAGGTCCCGGAAGTTTTTTTAACCTTCGTTTTCTTCACGTGAATTTTATGGTAAAACAGGATCACCATGGCTGGCCTTCGATTTACCATTGCTGGAGAGTAATACACCA
Organism: Allium cepa; assembly: GCA_030765085.1. NCBI lineage: Eukaryota > Viridiplantae > Streptophyta > Magnoliopsida > Asparagales > Amaryllidaceae > Allium > Allium cepa. The sequence continues at coordinate 82,354,261 of CM060931.1, read as the reverse complement.
TGGTACTATTCCATTTCAGATCCATGCACTCGTTTCTAAAAGTCGTACGGTGCGGTTACGGCATTATGGATGGATGTTGCACCTTGCACCATAGATGTTGCGCCCAGGGGATATCAATTCTTCGGACAGCCATAACGGTTGACTCTTTTGGAGATATGGGAACCACAACCAGTCAAAGCGAAGGTCTCTGAGATTTCTATGGTTTTGACCTCCTTAAGCCATCAATGCATAATTTCGTACCCAAAAAAACTATCCGAATCACTTCAGCTCTCGGAAGTTTTTTTATCCTTCGTGTTCTTCACGTGAATTTATGGTAAAAAGGGACCACCGTGACTGGCCTTAGATTCACCCTCATTGGGGAGTGATGCACCATGGTACTATTCCGTTTCGAGTCCATGCACTCATTTCTGAAATTCGTACGACGTAGTTTCGGCATTATGGACGGATGTTGCAGCTTGCACCATAGATGTTGCGCCCAAGAGATATCGATTCTTCGGACAACCATAACGGTTAATTCTTCTGGAGTTATGGGAGCCAAAACCAGTCAAAATGAACTCTCTGTGAGTTCTACGGCTTTGACAGATTTAAGCCAAAGTTTCATACCCAAAAAACACTCTCAGAATCACTTTCAGGTCTCGGAAGTTTATTTTTACCCTTCTTTTTCTTCAAGTGAATTTTATGGTAAAATGGGATCACCGTGGGTGGCCTTAGATTTACCATCGCTGGAGAGGGAAGCACCATGGTACTATTCCATTTCAAATCTATGCACTCATTTCTAAAAGTCGTAGGTGCAGTTTCGGCCTTATGGACGGATGTTGCACCTTGCATTGTACATGTTGCGCCCAGGAGATATCGATTCTTTGGGCAGCCATAATGATTGACACTTTTGGAGTCACAGGAGCCATAACCAGTCAAAATGAAGGTTCCGGTGTGTTATATGGCTTTGACAAATTTAAGCAGTCAATGCATAGTTTGATACCCACAAAAACAAAATCCGAATCACTTTCAGGTCTCGGAAGTTTTTTTACCCTTCATTTTCTTCACGTGAATTTAATGGTAAAATGGGATCATCGTGGCTGGCCTTCGATTTACCATCGCTAAAGAGTGATGCACCATGGTATAACTCCCTTTCAAATCCATGAACACATTTCTAAAAGTCGTACGGCGTAGTTTCGGCACTATGGACGGATGTTGCACCTTACACCGTAGATGTTGCGCCTAGGCATATCGATTCTTCGGACTGCCACAACGATTGACTCTTTTTGGGGTTACGGGAGCCAAAACCAATAAAAACAAAGATCTTTGTGAGTTCTATGGATTTTTTATCTATAAGATGTCAATGCATAATTCCATACCCAAAAAAACTATCTGAATCACTTTACGGTCTCAGAAGTTTTTCTTACCTACCGTTTCTTTACGTGAATTTTATGGTAAAACGGGATCACCGTGGCTGGTCTTCAATTTATCATCGCTGGAGAGTGGTGCACCGTGGTACAGTTCCATTTCAAATCCATGCACTCATTTCAAAAGGTCGTACGACGCTGTTTCGAAATTAGGGATTGTCGTTGCAACTTGCACCTTGGATGTTGCGCCCAGGAGATATCTATTCTTCGGACAGCTATAACGGTTGACTCTTTTGGACGTACGGGAGCCATAACCAGTCAAAGAGAAGCTCTCTATAAGCTTTACAGCTTTGACAGCTTTAATCCATCAAAGCGTAGTTTCATACCCAAGAAACGCTATTCGAATCACTTTCAGGTCTCGAAAGTTTTTTTTACCCTTCGTTTTCTTCACGTGAATTTTATAGTAAAACGGAATCACCGTGGCCGGCCTTCGATTTACATTGCTGGAGAGTGATGCACCATGGTACTATTCTGTTTCAAAGCCATGCACTCATTTCTACAAGTCATATAGCACAGTTTCAACATTATGGATGGATGTTGCACATTGCACCGTAGATGTTGCGTCCAGGGGATATCGATTTTTCGGGCAGCCATAACGGTTGACTCTTTTGGAGTTACAAGAGGCATAACCAGTCAATGTGAAGGTCTCTGTGAGTTCTACGGCTTTGACCACTTTAAGCTATCAGTGCATAGTTTTGTACCCAAAAAAACACTATCCGAATAACTTTCAGGTCTCGGAAGTTTTTTTAATCCTTTGTTTTCTTCATGTGAATTTATGGTAAAACGAGATCACTGTGAATGGCCTTAGATTCACCCTAGAGAGTGATGCACCATGGCACTGTTCCGTTTCAAATCCATGCACCCATTTCTAAAAGTCGTACGGCGTAGTTTCGACAATATGGACGGATGTTGCACCGTGCACCATAGATGTTGAGCCTAGGGGATAACGATTCTTCTGATAGCCATAACGGTTAACCGATCTGGAGTTACGGGAGCCAAAACCAGTCAAAATGAACTCCATGGGAGTTCTACGGCATTGACAGCTTTAAGCCGTCAGTGCAGTTTTATACCCAAAAAACACTATCCGAATCACTTTCAGGCCTTGAAAGTTTTTTTACCCTTCGTTTTCTTCTCTTGAATTTTATGGTAAAATGGGATCATCATGGCCGGCCTTCGATTTACCATCGTTGGAGAGTGATGTACCATGGTACTATTCCATTTCAAATCCACTTACTCATTTCTAAAAGTTGTACGACACAGTTTCGACATTATGGACGGATGTTGCACCTCGCACCGTAGATGTTACGCCTAGGGGATATCGATTCTTCTTAACGCCATAACGGTCGACTCTTTTAGAGTTACGGGAGCCATAGCCAATCAAAACGAAATTCTCTATGAGTTCTATGGCTTTGATGTCTTTAAGCCATCAATGCATAGTTCCATAACCAAAAAAACACTGTCCGAATCACTTTCAGGTTTTGGAAGTTTTTTTACCCCTCGTTTTCTTCACGTGAATTTAATAATAAAATGACATCACCGTGGACGGCCATTGATTTACCATCGCTGGAGAGTGATGCACCATGGTACATTTCAAATCCACGAACTCATTTTTAAAAGTCGTACGGCGCAATTTTGGCATTATGGACGGATGTTGCACGTCGCACCGTAGATGTTGCGCCCACGGGATATCGATTCTTCGGTTAGCCACAGCGGTTGACTCTTTTTGGAGTTACGGAAGCCAAAACTAGTCAAAATGTAGATCTTTGTGAGTTTTAAGGCTTTGTCAGCTTTAAGCCGTCAATGCATGGTTTCGTTCCCAAAAAGCAATATCCGAATCACTTTCAGGTCTCCGAAGTTTTTTTTACCCTTCGTTTTCTTCACGTGAATTTTATCGTAAAACGGGATTGCCGTGGCTGGCCTTCGATTTACAATCGCTGGAGAGTGATAAACCGTGGTACAGTTCCATTTCAAATCCATGCACTCATTTCTAAAATTCGTATGGCCCCATTTTGAAATTTGGGATGGATGTTGCACCTTGCATCGTAGATGTTGCTCCCAGGGGATATCTATTATTCAGAAAGCCATAACGGTTGACTCTTTTGGAGTTACTGGAGACATAACCAGTCAAAATGAAGGTCTTTGAGAGTTCTATGGTTTTAATGGCTTTAAACCATCAATGCATAGTTTGGTACGCATAAAAACACTATTCGAATCACTGTCAGGCCTCGAAAGTTTTTTTTACCCTACGTTTTCTTCACGTGAATTTTATGGTAAATCGAGATCACCGTGGCTGGCCTTCGATTTACCATTGCTAGAGGGTGATGCACCATGGTACTATTCCGTTTCAAATCCATGTACTCATTTCTAAAAGTCATACAGCGCAGTTTCGACATTATGGATAGATGTTGCACCTTGCACCGTAGATGTTGCGCCCAAGGGATATTGATGCTTTGGACAGCCAAAACGGTTGACTCTGTTGGAGTTATAGGAGCCATAAGTAGCCAAAACGATGGTCTCTCTGAGTTCTACAGATTTAAGCCGTCGATGCACAGTTTCGTACCCAAAGAAACACTATTTGAATCACTTTCAGGTCTCAAAAGTTTTTTATCCTTCGTTTTCTGTGCTTGAATTTTAGGTAAAACGGGATCACCGTAGCTGGGCTTCGATTTAACATAGCTGGAGAGTGATGCACCAAGGTCCTATTTCGCTTCAAATCCACGGAATCATTTCTAAAAGTCGTTTGGTGCAGTTTCGGCATTATGGATGGATGTTGCACCTTGCACCGTAGATGTTGCGCCCAAGGGATACCGATTCTTCTAACAGCCATAACGGTTGAATCTTTAGGAGTTACGGGAGCCATAACCAGTCAAAACGAAGTTCTCTATGAGAACTATGGCTTTCACAACTTTAAGCCATCAATGCATAGTTTCATACCCAAAAAACACAATCTGAATCACTTTCCGGTCTCGGATGTTTTTTTAACCCTTTATTTTCTACGCGTGAATTTAATGGTAAAATGGGATCACCATGGTTGGCCTTCGATTTTCCATCGTGGGAGAGTGATGCACCATGGTACTATTCCATTTAAAATCCATGAACTCATTTCTAAAAGTCGTACGGCGTAGTTCGCCATTATGGACGGATGTTGCACCTTGCACCGTAGATGTTGCGTCCGAGGGATATCGATTCTTCGGACAGCCACAACGGTTGACTCTTTTTGGGGTTACAGGATCCAAAACAAGTCAACTCGAAAATCTTTGTGAGTTCTATAGCTTTGTCATCTTTAATACGTCAATGCATAGTTTCATACCCAAAAAAAACATAATCCAAATCACTTATAGGTCTCGAAAGTTTTTTTACCCTTTGTATTCTTCAAGTGAATTTTATGGTAAAACCGGATCAGCCTAACTGGCGTTTTATTTAGCATCGTTGGAGAGTGGTGCACTGTGGTACAATTCCATTTCAAATCCATGCACTCTTTTCTAAAAGTTTTACGGTGCAGTTTCGGCATTATGGACGGATGTTGCATATTGCACCGTAGATGTTACTCCCAGGGGATACGATTCTTCGGACAGCCATAACGGTTGACTCTTTTGGAGTTACGGGAGCCATAACTAGTCAAAACAAAGTTCTCTGTAAGTTCTACTTTTTTGATAGCTTTAATTCGTCAATGCATAGTTTCATACCCAAAAAATACTATTCAAGCTACTTTCAAGTCTTCGAAGTTTTTTACCCTTCGTTTTCTTTACGTGTATTTTGTGGTAAAACAGGATCACCGTGGCTGACCTTTGATTGGAGAGTGATGCACCATGGTACTGTTTCATTTCAAATCCAAGCACTTGTTTCTAAAAGTCGTACGGCGTAGTTCCTGCATCATGGATGGATGTTGCACCTTGCACAATAGATGTTGCATCCAGAGGATATCGATTGTTTAGACAGCCACGACAGTTGACTCTTTTGGAGTTACGGGAGCCATAACTAGTCAAAACGACGGTCTCTGTAAGTTCTATGGCTTTGATCACTTTAAGCCATTAATGCATAGATTCATATCTAAAAAAACACTATCGAATCACTTTCAGGTCTCGGAAGTTTTTTACCCTTCACTTTCTTCACGTGAATTTATGGAAAAAAGGAATCACTGTGGCTAGCCTTAGATTCACCATCGCTGAAGAGTGATGCACCATGGTACTATTTTATTTCAAACACATGCGCTCATTTCTAAAAATCATACAGTGTAGTTTCGGCATTATGGACGGATATCGCACCTTGCACCATAGATGTTGCCCCCAGGGGATATCGATTCTTCGGACAGCCGTAACGGTTAATTATTTTGGAATTATAGGAGCCAATACCAGTTAAAATGAAGCTCTTTGTGAGTTCTATGGCAGTGACAATTTTAAGCCGTAAATGCATAGTTTCATACCTAAAAAACACTATCCGAATCACTTTCAGGTCTTGGAAGTTTTTTTACCCTTCGTTTTCTTCACATGAATTTTATGGTAAAATGGGATCACCGTGGTTGACGTTCGATTTACCATCGCTGGAGAGTGATGCACCATGGTAATATTCCGTTTCAAATCCATACACTCATTTCTAAAAGTCATTCGGCGCAATTTCGGCATTATGGACGAATGATGCACCTTGCACCGTAGATGTTATGCCCAGGGGATATCAATTCTTCGGACAACCATAACCACTGATCTTTTCGAATTACTGGAGCCATAACTAGTAAAAACGAAGCTCTCTGTGAGTTTTACCACTTTGAATGGTTTAAACCATCAATGCCTAGTTTCATACCTAAAAAAACTATCCGAATCACTTTCGGGTGTCGGAAGTTTTTTACCCTTCGTTTTCTTGACGTGAATTTTATGGTAAAACGGGATCACCGTGGCTGGCCTTCGATTTACCATCGCTGGAGAGTGATGCACCATGGTACTATTCCACTTCAAATCCATGAGCACATTTATAAATGTCGTACAGTGTAGTTTCGGCATTATGGACGGATGTTGCACCTTGCACCGCAGATGTTACGCCTAGGGGATATCGATTCTTCAAACAGCCACAACGGTTGACTCTTTTTGGGGTTAAGGGAGCCAAAACCAGTCAAAACGAAGATCTTTGTGAGTCCTATGGCATTATCAGCTATAAGATATCAAAGCAAAGTTTCATACCCAAAAAACTCTATTCGAATCACTTTCAGGTTGCGAAACCTTTTTTTACCCTTCGTTTTCTTCAAGTGAATTTTATGGTAAAACGGGATCACCGTGGCTGGCCTTCAATTTATCATCACTGAAGAGTGTCGCACCATGGTATAGTTCCATTTCAAATCCATGCACTCATTTCAAAAAGTTGAAGGGTGCAGTTTGGAAATTAGGGATTGATGTTGCACCTTGCATCGTAGATTTTGCGCTCAAGGGATATCTATTCTTTGGATAGCCATAATGGTTGACTCTTTTGGAGTTACAGGAGCCATAACTAGTCAAAATGAAGCTCTCTATAAGCTCTACAGCTTTGATAGATTTAATTCATCAAAGCAAAGTTTCATACCCAAAAAAAACTATCCAAATCACGTTCGGGTCTTAGAAGTTTTCTTTTTACCCTTCGTTTTCTTCACACGAATTTCATGGCAAAACGGGATCACCATGGCTGGCCTTCGATTTATCATCGTTGGAGAGTGATGCACCATGGTATTATTCCGCTTCAAATCCATGCATCTATTTCTAAAAGTCGTACAGCGCAGTTTTGGTAATATGGATGGATGTTGCACCTTGCACCATAGATGTTGTGCCCAGGTGATATCGATTCTTCGGACAGCCATAACGGTTGACTCTTTTGGAGTCACGAGAATCATAACTAGTTAAAGCGAAGGACTTTGTGAGTTCTACGACTTTGACCGCTTTAAGCCGTCAATGCACAGTTTCGTACCCAAAAAACACTATCCGAATCACTTTCAGGTCTCGGAAGTTTTTTTACCCTTTTTTTTCTTTACATGAATTTATGGTAAAATAGGATCATGGTGACTGGCCTTAGATTCACCACCACTGGAGAGTGATGCACCGTGGTACTATTTCATTGCAAATCTATGCACTCATTTTAAAAAGTCGTACGGTGCAATTTCGGCATTATGGATGGATGTTGCACCTTGCACCGTAGATGTTGCACCTAGAGGATATCGATTCTTCGGACAGTCATAACGGTTGACTCTGTGTTACCAGAGCCATAAACAGTAAAAGCGAAGGTGTCTGTGAGTTCTACGGATTTGACCGCTTTAAGCCGTCAATGCGTAGGTTCATACCCAAAAAACACTATTCGAATCACTTTTAGGTCTCGAAAGTTTTTTACGCTTCGTTTTCTTCACGCAAATTTATGATAAAACGGGATCACCGTGACTGGCCTTAGATTCACCGTCGCTGGAGAGTAATACACCATGGTACTATTCTGTTTCAAATCCATGCACCCCTTTCTAAAAGTCATATGGCGCAGTTTCGGCATTATGGACGGATGTTGCGCATTGTACCATAGATGTTGCGCCCAGGGGATATCGATTTTTCGGATAGCCATAACGATTAACTCTTTTGGAGTTTCGAGAGCCAAAACCAGTCAAAATGAACTCTTTGTGAGTTCTATGGTTTTGATAGCTTTAAGCCGTCAATGCTTAGTTTTATACCCAAAATAAACTATTCGAATCACTTTCAGGTCTCGAAAGTTTTTTTTACCCTTCGTTTTCTTCACGTGAATTTAATGGTAAAACGAGATCACCGTGGATAGCCTTCGATTTACCATCATTGAAGAGTGATGCACCATGGTACTACTCCGTTTAAAATGCAAGAACACATTTCTAAAAGTCATCTGGCGTAGTTTCGGCATTATGGGCGGATGATGCACCTTGCACCATAGATGTTGCACTCAGTGGATATCGATTTTTCGGATTGCCACAACGGTTGACTCTTTTTGGTTATGGGCGCCAAAACCATTCAAACCGAAGATCTTTGTGAGTTGTATGGCTTTATCAGCTGTAAGATGTCAATGCATAGTTTCATACTCAAAAAAACACTATCCAAAACACTTTCAGGTCTCGGAAGTTTTTTATCCTTCGTTTTCTTTTGAATTTTATGGTAAAACGGGATCACCGTGGCTGGCCTTCAATTTATCATTGTTGTAGAGTGGTGCATCGTGGTACAGTTCCATTTCAAATCCATGCACTCTTTCTAATAGCTTCAAAATTAGGGATTGATGTTGCACCTTGCACCGTAGATGTTGTGCCCAGGAGATATCTATACTTTGGACAGCCATAACAGTTGACTCTTTTGGAGTTACGGGAGCATTAACTTCAAAGTCGTACGACGTAGTTTCGGCATTAAGGATGGATGTTGCACCATGCACCGTAGATGATGTGCCCAAGGGATATCAATTCTTCGGACAACCACAACGGTTGACTCTTTTGGAGTTACGAGAGCCATAACCAGTCAAAGGGAAGGTCTCTGTGAGTTCTAAGGCTTTGACCGCTTTAAGCTGTCAATGCATAGTTTCGTACCCAAAAAACACTATCTGAATCACTTTCAGGTCTTGGAAGTTTTCTTACCCTTCGTTTTCTTCACATGAATTTATGGTAAAACGGGATCACCGTGACTGGCCTTAGATTCACCATCGCTGGAGAGTAATGCACCATGGTACGATTCCATTTCAAATCCATGCACTCATTTCTGAAAGCCGTGCGGCACATGGCATTAGGACGGATGTTGCACTTGCACCATAGATGTAGCGCCTAGGGATATCGATTCTTCGGACAACCATAATGGTTAGCTCTACTGGAGTTACGGGAGCCAAAACTAGTCAAAACGAACATTCTGTGAGTTCTATGTCTTTAATAGCTTTAAGCGGTCAATGCACAGTTTTATATCCAAAAAAACACAATCCGAATCACTTTCAAGTCTCGGCAGTTTTTTTTTCCCTTCGTTTTCTTCACGTGAATTTAATGGTAAAATGGGTTCACCGTGGCTGGACTTCGATTTACCATCACTGGAGAGCGACGCTACATGGTACTATTCCCTTTCAAATACATGAACTCATTTCTAAAAGTCGTAGGGCATAGTTTCGGCATTACGGATGGATGATGAACCTTGCACCGTAGATATTGCGCCCATGGGATATCGATTCTTCGGACAACCACAAAGGTTGACTCTTTTTGGGGTTACGGGAGACAAAACTAATCAAAACAAAGATCTTTGTGAGTTCTACGGCTTTGTCAGCTATAAGATGTCAGTGCATAGTTTCATACCTAAAAAAAACACTATCTGAATCACTTTTATGTCTCGGATGTTTTTATACTCTTCGTTTTCTTCAAGTGAATTTTATGGTAAAATAGGATCACCGTGGCTGGCCTTTAATTTATTGTCGCTGGAGAGTGGTGCACCGTGGTACAGTTCCATTTTAAATCCATGCACTCATTTCTAAAAGTCGTACGACGTAGTTTCGAAATTAGGGATTGATATGCACCGTGCACCATAGATTTTGCGCCCAGGGATATCTATTCTTCGGACAACCATAATGGATGACTCTTTTGGAGTTAGGGAGCCATAACCTGTCAAAACGAAGCTCTCTATAAGCTCTAAGGATTTGACTACTTTAATCCATCAAAGCATTCTTCCACACCCAAAAAAACACTATCCGAATCACTTTCAGGTCTTGGAAGTTTTTTTACCCTTCGTTTTCTTCACATGATAAAACGGGATCACCGTCGCTGGCCTTGGATTTACAATCGCTGGAGAGTGATGCACCATGGTACTATTATGTTTCTAATCCATGCACTCATTTCTGAAAATCGTACGGCGCAGTTTTGACATTATGGACGGATCTTGCACCTTGCACCGTGTATGTTGCGCCTGGAGGATATCGATTCTTCTAACAGCCATAACGGTTGATTCTTTTGGATTTATAGGAACCATAACCAGTCAAATCGAAGGTATGTATGAGTTCTATGGCTTTGACCACTTTAAGCCATCAATACATAGTTTCGTACCTAAAAAACACTATACGAATCACATTCAGGTCTCGGAAGTTTTTTCCCTTTATTTTCTTCACGTGAATTTATGGTAAAACGGGATCACCGTGACTGGCCTAAGATTCACCATCACTGGAGAGTGATGCACCATGGTACTATTCCGTTTCAAATTCATGCACTCATTTCTAAAAGTCGTATGGCGCAGTTTCGGCATTATGGACGGATGTTGCACCTTGCATTGTAGATGATGCGCCCAGGGGATATCGATTCTTCGGACATCCATAACAGTTAACTCTTCTAGAGTTATGAGAGCCAAAACAAGACAGAACGAACTTTTTGTGTGTTCTGCGGCATTGACAGATTTAAGCCGTCAATGCAAAGTTTCATACCCAAAAAAACACTATCAGAATCACTTTCAGGTATCGGTAATTTATTTTTACCCTTCGTTTTCTTCACATGAATTTTATGGTAAAATGGAATCACCGTGGCTGGCCTTCAATTTACATCGCTAAAGCGTGATGCACCATGGTACTATTCCGTTTCAAATCCATAAACTCATTTTTAAAAAATTCGTACGGTGTAGTTTAGGCATTATGGACGGATGTTGCACCTTACACTGTACATGTTGCGTCCAGGGGATATTGATTCTTCGGGCAGCCATAATGGTTGACTCATTTGGAGTTACGAGAGCCATAACTAGTCAAAAAGAAGGTTTCTGTAAGTTCTGCGGCTTTGACGGCTTTAAGCCGCCAATGCATGGTTTCATACCTAAAAAATACTATCCGAATCACTTTCATGTCTCGGAAGTTTTTTTACCCATCGTTTTCTTCACGTGAATTTAATGGTAAAACGGGATCAGGCCGGCCTTCGATTTACCATCGTTGGGGAGTGAGGCACCATGGTACTACCCCTTTCCTAATCCATGAACTCATTACTAAAAGTCATACTGCGCAATTTCGGCGTTATGGATGGATGTTGCACCTTGCACCGTAGATGTTGCACCCACGGGATATCGATTCTTCAGACTGCCATAACAGTTGACTTTTTTTAGGGTTATGTGAGCCAAAACCAGTCAAAACGAAGATCTTTGTGAGTTCTACGTCTTAGTCAGCTATAAGATGTCAATGCATAGTTTCATACCCAAAAAAACACTATCCGAATCACTTTTAGGTCTCGGAATTTTTTTTACCCTTCGTTTTCTTCACATGAATTTAATGGTAAATCGGGATCACCCTGGTTGGCCTTCAATTTATCATCACTGGAGAGTGGTGCACCATGGTACAGTTTCATTTCAAATCCATGCACTCATTTCTAAACGTAGTACGACACAGTTTCAAAATTAGGAATTGATGTTGCACCTTGCACCGTAGATGTTGCGCCTACGGGAGATCTATTATTCGGATAGCCATAACGGTTGACTCTCTTGGAGTTACGGGAACCATAACCAGTCAAAACAAGGCTCTCTATAAGCTTTACGGTTTTGTCATCTTTAATCCATCAAAGCATTGTTTCATACCCAAGAAAACACTATCTGAATAACTTTCAGGTCTTGGAAGTTTTTTTAACTCTTCGTTTTCTTCACGTGAATTTTATGGTAAAACGGAATCACCATGGCTGGCCTTCGATTTACCATCGCTGGAGAGTGATGCACTACGGTACTATTCCATTTCCAATCCATGCACTCATTTCTAAAAGTCGAACTGCGTAGTTTTGGCATTATGGATGGATATTGCACCTTGCACCGTAGATGTTGCACCTAGGGGATATCGATTCTTCGGACAGCCATAACGGTTGACACTTTTGGAGTTACGAGAGCCATAACTAGTCAAAGCGAAGGACGCTGTGAGTTCTACAGCTTTAACCACTTTAAGCCATCAACACATAGTTTCTTACCCAAAAAACACTATCCGAATCATTTTCAGGTCTCGGATGTTTTTTTACCCTTTGTTTTCTTCACGTGAATTTATGGTAAAATGGAATCACCGTGATTAGCCTTAGATTCACCATCGCTAGAGAGTGATGCACCATGGTACTATTCCGTTTCAAATCAATGCACTCATTTCTAAAAGTAGTACGACACAGTTTCGGCATTATGGATGGATGTTGCACCTTGCACCATAGATGTTGCGTCGAGGGATATCGATTCTTCGGACGGCCATAACGGTTAACTCTTCTGGAGTTAGGGGAGTTAAAACCGGCCAAAACGAACTCTCTGTGAGTTCTATGACTTAATAGCTTTAAGCCGTCTATGCACAGTTTCATACCCAAAAAAACACTATCAAAATCACTTTCAGGTCTCGGAGGTTTTTTTACCCTTCGTTTTCTTCAAGTGAATTTTATGGTAGAACGGGATCACCGTGGTTGGCCTTCAATTTACCATCGCTGGGGAGTGATGCACCATGGTACTATTCCATTTCAAATCCATGCACTCATTTCTAAAAGTCATACGACGCAGTTTCGAAATGATGGACGGGTGTTGAACCCTTCACTGTACATCTTGTGCCTAGGGGATATCGATTCTTCGGACAGTCATAACGATTGACTCTTTTGGAGTTATAGGAGCCTTAATTAGTCGAAACGAAGGTCTCTGTGAGTTCTACGGCTTTGATAGCTTTAAGCCATCAATGCATAGTTTCATACCAAAAAAATTATCCGAATCACTTTCAGGTCTCGAAAGTTTTTTTTGCCCTTCATTTTCCTCACGTGAATTTAATTGTAAAACGGGACACCGTGGCTGGCCTTCGATTTACCATCGCTGGAGACGGATGCACCATGGTAGTACTCCCTTTCAAATCCATGAACTCATTTCTAAAATTCGTATGGCACAGTTTAGGCATAATGGACGGATGTTGCACCTTGCACCGTAAATGTTGTGCCCAAGGGATATCGATTCTTCAGGCAGCCACAACGGTTGACTCTTTTTGGGGTTACGGGAGCCAAAACCAGTCAAAACGAAGATCTTTGTGTGTTCTATGACTTTATCAGCTATAAGATGCCAGTGCATAGTTTCATACCCAAAAAAATATCCGAATCACTTTCAGGTCTCGGATTTTTTTACCCTTCGTTTTCTTCATGTGAATTCTATGGTGAAACGGGATCACCGTGGCTGGCCTTCAATTTATCATCGCTGGAGTGTGCTGCACTGTGGTACAGTTCCATCTCAAATCCATGCACCCGTTTCTAAAAGTCGTATGACGCAATTTCGAAATTAGGGATTGATGTTGCACCTTGCACCACAGATGTTGCGCCCATGGGATATCTATTCTTCGGACTGCCATAACGGTTGACTCTTGTGGAGTTACGGGAGCCATAATCAGTCAAAAGGAAGCTCTCTATAAGCTCTATGACTTTGACAGCTTTAATCCATCAAAGCATAGTTTCATACCCAATAAAACACTATCTGAATCACTTTCAAGTCTCGAAAGTTTTTTTACCCTTCGTTTTCTTTATGTGAATTTTATGGTAAAACGGGATAACCGTGGCTGGTCCCCGATTCACCATCGATGGAGAGTGATGCACCATGGTACTATTCCATTTCAAATCCATACACTCGTTTCTAAAAATCATACGACGCAGTTTTGGCATTATGGATGGATGTTGCACCATGCACCATAGATGTTGCGCCCAGGGGATATCGATTCTTCGGACAACCATAACGGATGACTCTTTTGGAATTACCGAAGCCATAAGTAGTCAAAACGAAGGTCTCTATGAGTTCTACGGCTTTCATCGCTTTATGCCGTCAATGCATAGTTTCCTACCCAAAAAACACTCTCTCAATCACTTTTAGGTCTTGGATGTTTTTTTACCCTTCGTTTTCTTCACGTGAAATTATTGTAAAACGGGATCACCGTGACATGTCTTAGATTCACCATCGCTGGAGATAGATGCACCGTGGTACTATTTTGTTTCAAATCCATGCACTCATTTCTGAAAGTCGAATGGTGTAGCTTCGGCATTATGGACGGATGTTGCACCTTGCACCATAGATGTTGCGTCCAGGGGATATCGGTTCTTCGGAAAACCATAACGGTTCACTCTTCTGAAGTTACGGAAGCCAAAACCAAATAAAACAAACTCACCGTGAGTCCTTCGGTTCTGACAACTTTAAACCGTTAATGCATAGTTTCATACCCAAAAAACACTATCCGAATCACGTTCAGGTCTCGGAAGTTTTTTTACCCTTCATTTTCTTCACGTGAATTTTAAGATAAAATGGGATCACTGTGGCTGGCCTTTGATTTACCATCGCTGGAGAGTGATGCACCATGGTACTATTCCATTTCAAATCCATGCACTCATTTCTAGTTTCCGCATTATGGACGGATGTTGCACCTTGCACCGTAGATGTTGCATCCAGGGGATATCGATTCTTCGGACAACCATAACGGTTGGCTCTTTTGGAGTTATGGGTGCTATAACAAGTCAAAACGAAGCTCTCTATGAGGTCTACGGCTTTGATCGCTTTAAGCCATCAATGCATAGTTTCAAACCCAAAAAATACTATCCGAATCACTTTCAGGTCTTTAAAGTTTTTTTAACCTTCGTTTTCTTCACGTGAATTTTATAGTAAAACGGGATCACCGTGGTTGGCCTTCGATACCATCACTGGAGAGCGATGCACCGTGGTACTATTCCATTTCAAATCCATGAACTCATTTCTAGAAGTTGTACGATGCAGTTTTGGCATTGTGGACGAATGTTGCACCTTGCACCGTAGATGTTATGCCCAGGGGATATCGACTTTTCGGACAGCCACAACGGTTGACTCTTATTAGGGTTACGGGAGCCAAAACTAGATTGCCATAACGGTTGACTCTTTTAGAGTTACGGGAGCCATAACCAGTGAAAATGAAGGTCTTTGTGAGTTCTACGGCTTTGATAGTGTTAATATCGATTCTTTAGACAACCATAACGGTTGTCTTTTTTTGAGTTACGGGAGCCATAAGCGTTCAAAATGAAGTTGCCTATGAGTTCTACAATTTTGACGCTTTGAATTGTCAATGCATATTTTCTTACCTGAAAAAACATTATCTGAATCACTTTTAGGTCTCGGATGTTTTTTACCCTTCGTTTTCTTCACGTAAATTTTATGGTAAAACGAGATCACCGTGGCTGGTCTTCGATTTACCATCGCTAGAGAGTGATGCACCATGGTACTATTCTTTTTAAAATCTATGCACTCATTTTTAAAGTCATACGACACAGTTCGACATTACGGACGGATGTTGCACCTTGCACCGTACATGTTGCGCCCAGTGGATATTGCTTCTTCGGGCAGCCATAACGATTGACTCTTTTGGAGTTACGGGAGCCATAACTAGTCAAAACGAAGGTCTCTGTGAGTTCTATGGCTTTGAAAAGACGTTAATGCATAGTTTCATACCCAAAAAAACACTATCCAATTCACTTTTAGGTCTCGCAAGTTTTTTTACCTTCAATTTCTTCACGTGAATTTTATGTAAAACGGGATCACCGTGGCTGGCCTTAGTTTACCATCGCTGGAGAGTGATGCAACATGGTACTATTTCATTTCCAATCCATGCACTCATTTCTAAAAGTCGTACAATGCAGTTTTGGAATTATGGAATGATATTGCACCTTGCACCGTAGATGCTGCGTGGAGGGGATATCGATTCTTTGGACAACCATAATAGTTGACTCTTTTGGAGTTTCGAGAGCCGTAACAGTCAAAACGAAGGTCTCTATGAGTTCTATGGCTTTGACTGCTTTAAGCGATCAATGCATAGTTTCATACCCTAAAAAACACAATCCTAATAACTTTCTGGTCTCAGAATTTTTTTTACCCTTCGTTTTTTTCACGTGAATTTTACCATAAAACGGGATCACCGTAGTTGGTCTTCGATTTACCGTCGCTGGAGAAAGGTGCACCCCGGTACAGTTACATTTCAAATCCATGCACTCATTTCTAAAATTCGTACGACGTAGTTTCAGCATTATGGATGGTTGTTGCACCTTGCACCGTAGATGTTGCACCCAAAGGATATTGATTCTTCGGACAGCCATAACGGTTGACTCTTTTGGAGTTACGAGAGCCATAACAAGTCAAAACGAAGGTCTTTGCGAGTTCTATGGCTTTGATAGATTTAAGCCTTTAATGCATAGTTTCATACCCAGAAAAACACTATCCGAATCACTTTCAAGTCTTGTGAGTTTTTTACCCTTTGTTTTCTTCACGTGAATTTTTTGGTAAAACGGGATCACTATGGCTGGCCTTCGATTTACCATCGCTGGAGAGTGGTGCACCATAGTACAGCTTCCATTTCAAATCTATGCACTCGTTTCTAAAATTTGTACAGTGCAGTATCGGCATCATGGATGGATGTTGCACCTTGCACCGTAGATGTTACGCCCAGGGGATATTGATTCTTCGGACAGCCATAACGGTTGACTCTTTTGGAGTTACGACAGCCATAACCAGTCAAAACGAAGGTCTTTGTGAGTTTTACGACTTTGATAGCTTAAAGCCTTCAATGTATAGTTTCATAAAAAAAACACTATCTGAATAAATTTAAGGTCTCGGAAGTTTTTTTACCCTTCGTTTTCTTCACGTGAATTTTATGGTAAAACAGGATCACTATTCCACTTCAAATCCATGAGAACATTTCTAAATGTCGTACAGTGTAGTTTCGGCATTATGGACGGATGTTGCACCTTGCACCGTAGATGTTACGCCTAGGGGATATCAATTCCTCAAACAGCCACAACGGTTGACTCTTTTTGGGGTTAAGGGAGCCAAAACCAGTCAAAACGAAGATCTTTGTGAGTTCTATGGCATTGTCAGCTATAAGATATCAAAGCATAGTTTCATACCCAAAAAACTCTATTCGAATCACTTTCAGGTCGCGGAACCTTTTTTACCCTTCGTTTTCTTCAAGTGAATTTTATGGTAAAACGGGATCACTGTGGTTGGCCTTCAATTCATCATCGCTGAAGAGTGTCGCACCATGGTATAGTTCCATTTCAAATCCATGCACTCATTTCTAAAAGTTGAAGGGTGCAGTTTGGAAATTAGGGATTGATGTTGCACCTTGCATCGTAGATTTTGCGCTCAGGGGATATCTATTCTTTGGACAGCCATAATGGTTGACTTTTTTGGATTTACAGGAGCCATAACTAGTCAAAATGAAGCTCTCTATAAGCTCTACAGCTTTGATAGTTTTAATTCATCAAAGCAATGTTTCATACCCAAAAAAACACTATCCAAATCACTTTCGGGTCTTGGAAGTTTTCTTTTTACCCTTCGTTTTCTTCACACGAATTTCATGGTAAAACGGGATCACCGTGGCTGGCCTTCAATTTATCATCGTTGGAGAGTGATGCACCATGGTATTATTCCGCTTCAAATCCATGCATCTGTTTCTAAAAGTCGTACAGCGCAGTTTTGGCATTATGGATGGATGTTGCACCTTGCACCATAGATGTTGTGCCCAGGTGATATCGATTCTTCGGACAGCCATAACGGTTGACTCTTTTGGAGTCACGAGAATCATAACCAGTTAAAGCGAAGGCCTTTCTGAGTTCTACGGCTTTGACCGCTTTAAGCCGTCAATGCACAGTTTCGTACCCAAAAACACTATCCGAATCACCTTCAGGTCTCGGAAGTTTTTTTTACCCTTTGTTTTCTTTACATGAATTTATGGTAAAATAGGATCACGGTGACTGGCCTTAGATTCACCACCACTGGAGAGTGATGCACCGTGGTACTATTTCATTGCAAATCCATGCACTCATTTTAAAAAGTCATACGGTGTAGTTTTGGCAATTTGGATGGATGTTGAACATTGCATCATAGATGTTGCGCCTAGGGGATATCGATTCTTCGAACAACCATCAGGTTAACTCTTCTGGAGCTACGGGGGCCAGAACTAGTCAAAATGAACTCTCTGTGAGTTCTGCGGCATTGACAGCTTTAAGCCATCAATGCATAGTTTCATACCCAAAAAAACACAGTCAAAATCACTTTCACATCGCGGGAGTTTATTTTTACCTTTCATTTCTAAAAGTCATACGGTGCAGTTTTGGCACTATGGACGGATGTTGTTCCTTGCACCGTACATGTTATGCCCAGAGGTATCGATTCTTTGAGTAACCATAACGGTTGACTCTTTTGGAGTTACGGGAGCCATAACCAGTCAAAACGAAGATATCTGTGAGTTATATGTCTTTGATGGCTTTAAGCCGTCAATGCATAGTTTCATACGAAAAAACACTATCCGAATCACTTTCAGGTCTTGGAAGTTTTTTTTACCCTTCGTTTTCTTCAGGCGAATTTAATGGTAAAACGGGATCATCGTGGCTGATCTTTGATTTAACATCGCTGAAGTGTGATGCATCATGGTCCTACTCTCTTTCAAATCCATGAACTCATTTGTAAAAGTCGTACAGCGCAGTTTCGGCATTATAGACGGATGTTGCACCTTGCACCGTAGATGTTGCGTCCAGGGGATATCGATTCTTCGGACTACCACAGCGGTTGACTCTTTTTGGGGTTACATGAGCCAAAACCAGTCAAAACGAAGATCTTTGTGAGTTCTACGGATTTTTCAGCTATAAGATGTCAATGCATAGTTTCATACCCAAAAACACTATCCGAATCAGTTTCCAGTCTCGAAAGTTTTTTTCCCTTCATTTTCTTCACGTGAATTTTATGGTAAAACGAGATCACCGAGGCTGGTCTTCAATTTATCATTGATGGAGAGTGATGCACCTTGGTACAGTTCCATTTCAAATCGATGCACTAATTTCCAAAAGTCATATGGCACACTTTCGAAATTAGGTATTGACGTTGCACCTTGCACCGTAGATGTTGCGCCCAGGGGATATCTATTCTTCGAACAGCCATAACGGTTGACACTTTTGGAGTTACGAGATCCATAACCGGTCAAAACGAAGCCCTTTATAATCTTTACGGCTTTGACAGCTTTAATCCATCAAAGCATAGTTCATACCCAAAAACACAATCAAAATCACTTTCAGGTCTCAAAATTTTTTTTACCCTTCATTTTCATCACGTGAATTTTTGGTAAAACCAGATCATCGTGACTGGCCTTCGATTTACCATTGCTGGAGAGTGATGCACTATGGTACTATTCCATTTCAAATCTATACACTTGTTTCTAAAAGTCGTACGGCGCAATTTCGGCATTATGGATGGATGTTGCACCTTGCACTGTAGATGTTGCACCTAGAGGATATCGATTCTTCGGACAGTCATAACGGTTGACTCTGAGTTACGAGAGCCATAAACATTAAAAGCGAAGGTCTCTGTGAGTTCTACGGATTTGACCGCTTTAAGCCGTCAAAGCGTAGGTTCATACCCAAAAAAACACTATTCGAATCACTTTTAGGTCTCGAAAGTTTTTTACGCTTCGTTTTCTTCACGCAAATTTATGATAAAACGGGATCACCGTGACTGGCCTTAGATTCACCGTCGCGGGAGAGTAATACACCATGGTACTATTCTGTTTCAAATCCATGCACCCTTTTCTAAAAGTCATACGGCGCAGTTTCGGCATTATGGACGGATGTTGCACCTTGTACCATAGATGTTGCGCCCAGGGGATATCAATTTTTCGGATAGCCATAACGATTAACTCTTCTGGAGTTTCGAGAGCCAAAACCAGTCAAAATGAACTCTTTGTGAGTTCTATGGTTTTGACAGCTTTAAGCCGTCAATGCTTAGTTTTATACCCAAAAAAAACTATTCGAATCACTTTCAGGTCTCGGAAGTTTTTTTTACCCTTCGTTTTCTTCACGTGAATTTAATGGTAAAACGAGATCACCGTGGATGGCCTTCGATTTACCATCATTGAAGAGTGATGCACCATGGTACTACTCCGTTTAAAATCCATGAACTCATTTCTAAAAGTCGTCTGGCGTAGTTTCGGCATTATGGACGGATGTTGCACCTTGCACCATAGATGTTGCACTCAGGGGATATCAATTTTTCGGATTGCCACAACGGTTGAGTCTTTTTGGTTATGGGCGCCAAAACCAGTCAAAATGAAGATCTTTGTGAGTTGTATGGCTTTATCATCTGTATGATGTCAATGCATAGTTTCATACCCAAAAAAACAATATCAAAAACACTTTCAGGTCTCGGAAGTTTTTTATCCTTCGTTTTCTTTTGAATTTTATGGTAAAACGGGATCACCGTGGCTGGCCTTCAGTTTATCATTGTTGTAGAGTGGTGCGTCGTGGTACAGTTCCATTTCAAATCCATGCACTCTTTCTAATAGTTTCGAAATTAGGGATTGATGTTGCACCTTGCACCGTAGATGTTGTGCCCAGGAGATATCTATACTTTGGACAGCCATAACAGTTAACTCTTTTGGAGTTACGGGAGCATTAACTTCAAAACGAAGCTCTCTATAAGCTTTACGGCTTTGATGGCTTTGACCGTTAATGCATAGTTTCATTCTCGAAAAACACTATCCGAATCACTTTAAGGACTTGGATGTTTTTTTACCCATCGTATTCTTCACGTGAATTTTATGGTAAAACGGGATCACCATGGCTGGCCTTCGATTTAGCATCGCTGAAGGGTGATGCATCATGGTACAATTCCATTTCAAATCCATGCACTCATTTCTAAAAGTCGTACGACGTAGTTTCGGCATTATGGATGGATGTTGCACCATGCACCGTAGATGTTGTGCCCAAGGGATATCGATTCTTCGGACAACCACAACGGTTGACTCTTTTAGAGTTACGAGAGCCATAACCAGTCAAAGCGAAGGTCTCTGTGAGTTCTAAGGCTTTGACCGCTTTAAGCTGTCAATGCATAGTTTCATACCCAAAAAACACTATCTGAATCACTTTCAGGTCTCGGAAGTTTTATTACCCTTCGTTTTCTTCACGTGAATTTATGGTAAAACGGGATCACCGTGACTGGCCTTAGATTCACCATCGCTGGAGAGTAATGCACCATGGTACGATTCCATTTCAATGCAATGCACTCATTTCTAAAAGCCGTGCGGCACATGGCATTAGGACGGATGTTGCACTTGCACCATAGATGTAGCGCCTAGGGATATCGATTCTTCGGATAGCCATAATGGTTAGCTCTACTGGAGTTACGGGAGCCAAAACTAGTCAAAACGAACATTCTGTGAGTTCTATGGCTTTAATAACTTTAAGCGGTCAATGCATAGTTTTATATCCAAAAAATCACAATCCGAATCACTTTCAGGTCTCGGCAGTTTTTTTTCCCTTCGTTTTCTTCACGTGAATTTAATGGTAAAATAGGTTCACCGTGGCTGGACTTCGATTTACCATCACTGGAGAGCGACGCTACATGGTACTATTCCCTTTCAAATACATGAACTCATTTCTAAAAGTCGTAGGGCACAGTTCCGGCATTACGGATAGATGTTGCACCTTGCACCGTAGATATTGCGCCTATGGGATATCGATTCTTCGGACAACCACAAAGGTTGACTCTTTTTGGGGTTACGGGAGCCAAAACTAATCAAAACAAAGATCTTTGTGAGTTCTACAGCTTTGTCAGCTATAAGATGTCAGTGCATAGTTTCATACCTAAAAGAAACACTATCCGCATCACTTTTATGTCTCGGAAGTTTTTTTTGCTCTTCGTTTTCTTCAAGTGAATTTTATGGTAAAACAGGATCACCGTGGCTGGCCTTTAATTTATGGTCGCTGGAGAGTGGTGCACCGTGGTATAGTTCCATTTTAAATCCATGCACTCATTTCTAAAAGTCGTACGGCGTAGTTTCGAAATTAGGGATTGATATGCACCTTGCACCATAGATTTTGCGCCCAGGGATATCTATTCTTCGGACAGCCATAATGGATGACCCTTTTGGAGTTAGGGAGCCATAACCTGTCAAAACGAAGCTCTCTATAAGCTCTAAGGCTTTGACTACTTTAATCCATCAAAGCATTCTTCCACACCCATAAAAACACTATCCGAATGACTTTCAGGTCTTGGAAGTTTTTTTACCCTCCGTTTTCTTCACATGATAAAACAGGATCACCGTCGCTGGCCTTTGATTTACAATCGCTGGAGAGTGATGCACCATGGTACTATTATGTTTCTAATCCATGCACTCATTTCTAAAAATCGTACGACACAGTTTTGACATTATGGACGGATCTTGCTCCTTGCACCGTGGATGTTGCGCCTGGAGGATATCGATTCTTCTAACAGCCATAACGGTTGATTCTTTTGGATTCATAACCAGTCAAATCGAAGGTCTGTATGAGTTCTACGGCTTTGACCACTTTAAGCCGTCAATACATAGTTTCGTACCTTAAAAACACTATCCGAATCACATTCAGGTCTCGGAAGTTTTTTCCCTTTATTTTCTTCATGTGAATTTATGGTAAAACAGGATCACCGTGACTGGCCTAAGATTCACCATCACTGGAGAGTGATGCACCACGGTACTATTCCGTTTCAAATCCATGCACTCATTTCTAAAAGTCATATGGCGCAGTTTCGGAATTATGGACGGATGTTGCACCTTGCATTGTAGATGTTGCGCCCAGGGGATATCGATTCTTCGAACATCCATAACAGTTAACTCTTCTAGAGTTACGGGAGCCAAAACCAGTCAGAATGAACTTTTTGTGTGTTCTCCGTCATTGACAGATTTAAGCCGTCAATGCAAAGTTTTATACCCAAAAAAACACTATCAGAATCACTTTAGGTATCGAAAATTTATTTTTACCCTTCGTTTTCTTCACATGAATTTTATGGTAAAATGGAATCACCGTGGCTGGCCTTCAATTTATATCGCTAACGCGTGATGCACCATGGTACTATTCCATTTCAAATCCGTAAACTCATTTTTAAATAATTCGTACGGTGTAGTTTAGGCATTATGGACGGATGTTGCACCTTACACTGTACATGTTGCGTCCAGGGGATATTGATTCTTCGGGCAGCCATAATGATTGACTCATTTGGAGTTACGGGGCCATAACTAGTCAAAAAGAAGGTTTCTGTAAGTTCTGCGGCTTTGACGGCTTTAAGCCGCCAATGCATAGTTTCATACCCAAAAAATACTATCCGAATCACTTTCATGTCTCGGAAGTTTTTTTACCCTTCGTTTTCTTCACATGAATTTAATGGTAAAACGGGATCAGGCCGGCCTTCGATTTACCATCTTTGAAGAGTGAGGCACCATGGTACTAGCCCTTTCCAAATCCATGAACTCATTAATCAAAGTCATACTGCACAATTTCGGCATTATGGATGGATGTTGCACCTTGCACCGTAGATGTTGCACCCACGGGATATCGATTCTTCAGACTTCCATAACAGTTGACTTTTTTTGGGGTTACGTGAGCCAAAACCAGCCAAAACGAAGATCTATGTGAGTTCTATGGCTTAGTCAGCTATAAGATGTCAATGCATAGTTTCATACCCTAAAAAACACTATCCGAATCACTTTTAGGTCTCGGAAGTTTTTTTACCCTTCGTTTTCTTCACATGAATTTAATGGTAAAACGGGATCACCCTGGTTGGCCTTCAATTTATCATCACTGGAGAGTGGTGCACCATGGTACAGTTTCATTTCGAATCCATGCACTCATTTCTAAACGTAGTACGACGCAGTTTCGAAATTAGGAATTGATGTTGCACCTTGCACCGTAGATATTGCGCCCACGGGAGATCTATTATTCGGATAGCCATAACGGTTGACTCTCTTGGAGTTACTGGAGCCATAACCAGTCAAAACAAAGCTCTATATAAGCTTTATGGTTTTGACATCTTTAATCCATCAAAGAATTGTTTCATACCCAAGAAAACACTATACGAATAACTTTCAGGTCTCGGAAGTTTTTTTAACTCTTCGTTTTCTTCACGTGAATTTTATGGTAAAACGGAATCACCATGGCTGGCCTTCGATTTACCATTGCTGGAGAGTGATGCACTACGGTACTATTCCATTTCCAATCCATGCACTCATTTCTAAAAGTCGAACTGCGTAGTTTTGGCATTATGGATGGATGTTGCACCTTGCACCGTAGACGTTGCACCTAGGGGATATCGATTCTTCGGATAGCCATAATGGTTGACTCTTTTGGAGTTACGAGAGCCATAACTAGTCAAAGCGAAGGATGCTGTGAGTTCTACAGCGTTAACCACTTTAAGCCATCAACGCATAGTTTCTTACCCAAAAAACACTATCCGAATCACTTTCAGGTCTCGGATGTTTTTTTACCCTTTGTTTTCTTCACGTGAATTTATGGTAAAATGGAATCACCGTGATTAGCCTTAGATTCATCATCGCTAGAGAGCGATGCACCATGGTACTGTTCCGTTTCAAATCAATGCACTCATTTCTAAAAGTAGTATGACGCAGTTTTGGCATTATGGATGGATGTTGCACCTTGCACCATAGATGTTGCGTCGAGGGATATCGATTCTTCGGACGGCCATAACGGTTAACTCTTCTGGAGTTAGGGGAGTTAAAACCGGCCAAAACGAACTGACTGTGAGTTCTATGACTTAATAGCTTTAAGCCGTCTATGCACAGTTTCATACCCAAAAAGGCACTATCAAAATCACTTTCATGTCTCGGAGGTTCTTTTTACCCTTCGTTTTCTTCAAGTGAATTTTATGGTAGAACGGGATCACCGTGGTTGGCCTTCAATTTACCATCGCTGGAGAGTGATGCACCATGGTACTATTCCATTTCAAATCCATTCACTCATTTCTAAAAGTCATACGACGTCGTTTCGAAATTATGGACGGGTGTTGAACCTTTCACTGTACATGTGCGCCTAGGGGATATCGATTCTTCGGACAGCCATAACGATTGACTCTTTTGGAGTTATAGAAGCCTTAATTAGTCGAAACAAAGGTCTCTGTGAGTTCTACGGCTTTGGTAGCTTTAAGCCATCAATGCATAGTTTCATACCAAAAAAATTATCCGAATCACTTTCAGGTCTCGAAATTTTTTTTTGCACTTCATTTTCCTCACTTGAATTTAATGGTAAAACGGGACACCGTGGCTGGCCTTCGATTTACCATCGCTGGAGACGGATGCACCATGGTACTATTCCCTTTCAAATCCATTTACTCATTTCTAAAAGTCGTATGGCACAGTTTAGGCATTATGGACGGATGTTGCACCTTGCACCGTAAATGTTTAGGCATTACTCGATTCTTCAGGCAGCCACAAAGGTTGACTCTTTTTGGGGTTACGGAAGCCAAAACCAGTCAAAACGAAGATCTTTGTGAGTTCTATGACTTTATCAGCTATAAGATGTCAGTGCATAGTTTCATACCCAAAAAAAACTATCCGAATCACTTTCAGGTCTCGGATTTTTTTACCCTTCGTTTTCTTCATGTGAATTCTATGGTGAAACGGGATCACCGTGGCTGGCCTTCAATTTATCATCGCTGGAGTGTGCTGCACTGTGGTACAGTTCCATCTCAAATCCATGCACCCGTTTCTAAAAGTCGTATGACGCAATTTCGAAATTAGGGATTGATGTTGTACCTTGCACCATAGATGTTGCGCCCATGGGATATCTATTCTTCGGACTGCCATAACAGTTGACTCTTGTGGAGTTACGGGAGCCATAATCGGTCAAAAGGAAGCTCTCTATAAGCTCTATGACTTTGACAGCTTTAATCCATCAAAGCTTAGTTTCATACCCAATAAAACACTATCTGAATCACTTTCAAGTCTCGAAAGTTTTTTACCCTTCATTTTCTTTATGTGAATTTTATGGTAAAACGGGATAACCGTGGCTGGTCCCCGATTTACCATCGCTGGAGAGTGATGCACCATGGTACTATTCCATTTCAAATCCATACACTCGTTTCTAAAAATCGTATGACGCAGTTTTGGCATTATGGATGGATGTTGTACCATGCACCATAGATGTTGCGCCCAGGGATATCGATTCTTCGGACAACCATAACGGATGACTCTTTTGGAATTACCGAAGCCATAAGTAGTCAAAACGAAGGTCTCTATGAGTTCTACGGCTTTGATCGCTTTAAGCTGTCAATGCATAGTTTCCTACCCAAAAAACACTATCTCAATCAATTTTACGTCTGGGATGTTTTTTTACCCTTCGTTTTCTTCACGTGAAATTATTGTAAAACGGGATCACCGTGACATGCCTTAGATTCACCATCGCTGGAGACAGATGCATCGTGGTACTATTTTGTTTTAAATCCATGCACTCATTTCTGAAAGTCGAATGGTGCAGCTTCGGCATTATGGACGGATGTTGCACCTTGCACCATAGATGTTGCGTCCAGGGGATATCGGTTCTTCGGACAACCATAACGGCTCACTCTTCTTCGATTCTGACAACTTTAAACCGTTAGTGCATAGTTTCATACCCAAAAAACACTATCCGAATCACGTTCAGGTCTCGGAAGTTTTTTTACCCTTCATTTTCTTCACGTGAATTTTAAGATAAAATGGGATCACCGTGGCTAGCCTTTGATTTACCATCGTTGGAGAGTGATGCACCATGGTACTATTCCATTTCAAATCCATGCACTCATTTCTAGTTTCCGCATTATGGACGGATGTTGCACCTTGCACCGTAGATGTTGCGTCCAGGGGATATCGATTCTTCGGACAACCATAACGGTTGGCTCTTTTGGAGTTATGGGTGCTATAACAAGTCAAAACGAAGCTCTCTGTGAGGTCTACGGCTTTGATCGCTTTAAGCCATCAATGCATAGTTTCACACCCAAAAAATACTATCCGAATCACTTTCAGGTCTTTAAAGTTTTTTTACCTTCGTTTTCTTGACGTGAATTTTATGGTAAAACGGGATCACCGTGTTTGGCCTTCGATACCATCACTGGAGAGCGATGCACCGTGGTACGATTCCATTTCAAATCCATGAACTCATTTCTAGAAGTTGTACGATGCAGTTTTGGCATTATGGATGAATGTTGCACCTTGCACCGTAGATGTTACGCCCAGGGGATATCGACTTTTCGGACAGCCACAACGGTTGACTCTTATTAGGGTTACGGGAGCCAAAACCAGATAGCCATAACGGTTGACACTTTTGGAGTTACGGGAGCCATAACCAGTGAAAATGAAGGTCTTTGTGAGTTCTACGGCTTTGATAGTGTTAATATCGATTCTTTAGACAACCATAACGGTTGTCTTTTTTTGAGTTACGGGAGCCATAAGCGTTCAAAATGAAGTTGCCTATGAGTTCTACAATTTTGATGCTTTGAATTGTCATTGCATATTTTCTTACCTGAAAAAACACTATCTGAATCACTTTTATGTCTCAGATGTTTATTTACCCTTCGTTTTCTTCACGTAAATTTTATGGTAAAACGGGATCACCGTGGCTGGTCTTCGATTTACCATCGCTAGAGAGTGATGCACCATGGTACTATTCTTTTTCAAATCTATGCACTCATTTTTAAAGTCATACGACACAGTTCGACATTACGGACGGATGTTGCACCTTGCACCGTACATGTTGCGCCCATAGGATATTGCTTCTTCGGGCAGCCATAACGATTGACTCTTTTGGAGTTACGGGAGCCATAACTAGTCAAAACGAATGTCTTAGTGAGTTCTATGGCTTTGAAAAGACGTTAATGCATAGTTTCATACCCAAAAAAAGATTATCCAATTCACTTTTAGGTCTCGCAAGTTTTTTTTACCTTTCAATTTCTTCACGTGAATTTTATGTAAAACGGGATCACCGTGGCTGGCCTTAGTTTACCATCGCTGGAGAGTGATGCAACATGGTACTATTCCATTTCCAATCCATGCACTCATTTCTAAAAGTCGTAAAACGCAGTTTTGGAATTATGGAATGATATTGCACCTTGCACCGTAGATGCTGCGTGGAGGGGATATCGATTCTTTTGACAGCCATAATAGTTGACTCTTTTGGAGTTACGAGAGCCGTAACAGTCAAAACGAAGGTCTCTATGAGTTCTATGGCTTTGACTGCTTTAAGAGATCAATGCATAGTTTCATACCCTAAAAAACACAATCCTAATAACTTTCTGGTCTCAGAATTTTTTTTACCCTTCGTTTTTTTCACGTGAATTTTACCATAAAACGGGATCACCGTAGTTGGTCTTCGATTTACCATCACTGGAGAAAGGTGCACCACGGTACAGTTACATTTCAAATCCATGCACTCATTTCTAAAATTCGTACGGCGCAGTTTCAGCATTATGGATGGTTGTTGCACCTTGCACCGTAGATGTTGCACCCAAAGGATATTGATTCTTCAGACAGCCATAACGGTTGACTCTTTGGAGTTACGAGAGCCATAACAAGTCAAAACGAAGGTCTTTGTGAGTTCTATGGCTTTGATAGCTTTAAGCCTTTAATGCATAGTTTCGTACCCAGAAAAACACTATCTGAATCACTTTCAAGTCTTGTGAGTTTTTTACCCTTTGTTTTCTTCACGTGAATTTTTTGGTAAAACGGGATCACTATGGCTGGCCTTCGATTTACCATCGCTGGAAAGTGGTGCACCATAGTACAGCTCCATTTGAAATCTATGCACACATTTCTAAAATTTGTACAGTGCAGTATCGGCATCATGGATAGATGTTGCACCTTGCACCGTAGATGTTACGCCTAGGGGATATTGATTCTTCGGACAGCCATAACGGTTGACTCTTTTGGAGTTATGACAGCCATAACCAGTCAAAACGAAGGTCTCTGTGAGTTCTACGACATTGACAGCTTAAAGCCTTCAATGTATAGTTTCATAAAAAAACACTATCTGAATAAATTTAAGGTCTCGGAAGTTTTTTTACCCTTCGTTTTCTTCACGTGAATTTTATGGTAAAACAGGATCACTATTCCACTTTAAATCCATGAGCACATTTCTAAATGTCGTACGGTGTAGTTTCGGCATTATGGACAGATGTTGCACCTTGCACCGCCGATGTTACGCCTAGGGGATATCGATTCTTCAAACAGCCACAACGGTTGACTCTTTTGGGGTTAAGGGAGCCAAAACCAGTCAAAACGAAGATCTTTGTGAGTTCTATGGCATTGCCAGCTATAAGATATCAAAGCATAGTTTCATACCCAAAAAACTCTATTCGAATCACTTTCAGGTCACGGAACCTTTTTTACCCTTCGTTTTCTTCAAGTGAATTTTATGGTAAAACGGGATCACCGTGGCTGGCCTTCAATTTATCATCGCTGAAGAGTGTCGCACCATGGTATAGTTCCATTTCAAATCCATGCACTCATTTCAAAAAGTTGAAGGGTGCAGTTTGGAAATTAGGGATTGATGGTGCACCTTGCATCGTAGATTTTGCGCTCAGGGGATATCTATTCTTTGGACAGCCATAATGGTTGACTCTTTTGGAGTTACATGAGCCATAACTAGTCAAAATGAAGCTCTCTATAAGCTCTACAGCTTTGGTAGATTTAATTCATCAAAGCAAAGTTTCATACCCAAAAAACACTATCCAAATCACTTTCGGGTCTTGGAAGTTTTCTTTTTACCCTTCGTTTTCTTCACACAAATTTCATGGCAAAACGGGATCACCATGGCTGGCCTTCGATTTATCATCGTTGGAGAGTGATGCACCATGGTATTATTCCGCATCAAATCCATGCATTTGTTTCTAAAAGTCATACAGCACAGTTTTGGCATTATGGATGGTTGTTGCACCTTGCACCATAGATGTTGTGCCCAGGTGATATCGATTCTTCCGACAGCCATAACGGTTGACTCTTTTGGAGTCACTAGAATCATAACCAGTTAAAGCGAAGGCCTTTATGAGTTCTACGGCTTTGACCGCTTTAAGCCATCAATGCACAGTTGGGTACCCAAAAAACACTATCTGAATCACTTTCAGGTCTCGGAAGTTTTTTTTTACCCTTTTTTTTCTTTACATGAATTTATGGTAAAATAGGATCACGGTGACTGGCCTTAGATTCACCACCACTGGAGAGTGATGCACCGTGGTACTATTTCATTGCAAATTCATGCACTCATTTTAAAAAGTCATACGGTGCAGTTTTGGCATTATGGACGGATGTTGAACATTGCATCATAGATGTTGTGCCTAGGGGATATAGATTCTTCGAACAACCATAAGGTTAACTCTTCTGGAGCTACGGGGGCCAAAACTAGTCAAAATGAACTCTCTGTGAGTTCTACGGCATTGACAGCTTTAAGCCATCAATGCATAGTTTCATACCCAAAAAAACACAGTCAAAATCACTTTCACATCGCGGAAGTTTATTTTTACCTTTCATTTCTAAAAGTCATACGGTGCAGTTTTGGCATTATGGACGGATGTTGTTCCTTGCACCGTACATGTTATGCCCAGAGATATCGATTCTTCGAGTAACCATAACGGTTGACTCTTTTGGAGTTACGGGAGCCATAACCAGTCAAAACGAAGATATCTGTGAGTTCTATGGCTTTGATGGCTTTAAGCCGTTAATGCATAGTTTCATACGAAAAAAACACTATCCGAATCACTTTCAGGTGTTGGAAGCTTCTTTTACCCTTCGTTTTCTTCACGCGAATTTAATGGTAAAACGGGATCATCGTGGCTGATCTTTGATATAACATCGCTGAAGAGTGATGCACCATGGTCCTACTCTCTTTCAAATCCATGAACTCATTTATAAAAGTCGTACAGCGCAGTTTCGGAATTATAGACGGATGTTGCACCTTGCACCGTAGATGTTGCGTCCAGGGGATATCGATTCTTCGGACTACCACAGCGGTTGACTCTTTTTGGGGTTACAGGGGCCAAAACCAGTCAAAACGAAGATCTTTGTGAGTTCTATGGATTTTTCAGCTATAAGATGTCAATGCATAGTTTCATACCCAAAAACACTATCCGAATCACTTTCCAGTCTCGAAAGTTTTTTTACCCTTCATTTTCTTCACGTGAATTTTATGGTAAAACGAAATCACCGAAGCTGGTCTTCAATTTATCATCGCTGGAGAGTGATGCACCTTAGTACAGTTCCATTTCAAATCCATGCACTCATTTCCAAAAGTCATATGGCACACTTTCGAAATTAGGTATTGACGTTGCACCTTGCACCGTAGATGTTGCTCCCAGGGGATATCTATTCTTCGAACAACCATAACGGTTGACACTTTTGGAGTTACGAGATCCATAACCGGTCAAAACGAAGCTCTTTATAAGCTTTACGGCTTTGACAGCTTTAATCCATCAAAGCATAGTATCATACCCAAAAAACACAATCAAAATCACTTTCAGGTCTCGAAATTTTTTTTACCCTTCATTTTCATCAAGTGAATTTTTGGTAAAACCAGATCATCGTGACCGGCCTTCGATTTACCACTGCTGGAGAGTGATGCACCATGGTACTATTCCATTTCAAATCCATACACTTGTTTCTAAAAGTCGTACGGCGCAATTTCGGCATTATGGATGGATGTTGCACCTTGCACCGTAGATGTTGCACCTAGACGATATTGATTCTTCGGACAGTCATAACGGTTGACTCTGAGTTACGAGAGCCATAACCAGTAAAAGCGAAGGTCTCTGTGATTTCTACGGATTTGACCGCTTTAAGCCGTCAAAGCGTAGGTTCATACCCAAAAAAACACTATTCGAATCACTTTTATGTCTCCAAAGTTTTTTTACGCTTCGTTTTCTTCACGCAAATTTATGATAAAACGGGATCACCGTGACTGGCTTTAGATTCACTGTCGCTGGAGAGTAATACACCATGATACTATTCTGTTTCAAATCCATGCACCCCTTTCTAAAAGTCATATGACGCAGTTTCGGCATTATGGACGGATGTTGCACCTTGTACCATAGATGTTGCGCCCAGGGGATATCGATTTTTTGGATAGCCATAACGATTAACTCTTCTGGAGTTTCGAGAGCCAAAACCAGTCAAAATGAACTCTTTGTGAGTTCTATAGTTTTGACAGCTTTAAGCCGTCAATGCTTAGTTTTATACCCAAAAAAAACTATTCGAATCACTTTCAGGTCTCGGAAGTTTTTTTACCCTTCGTTTTCTTCACGTGAATTTAATGGTAAAACGAGATCACCGTGGATGGCCTTCGATTTACCATCATTGAAGAGTGATGCACCATGGTACTACTCCGTTTAAAATCCATGAACTCATTTCTAAAAGTCGTCTGGCGTAGTGTCGGCATTATGGGCGGATGTTGCACCTTGCACCATAGATGTTGCACTCAGGGGATATCGATTTTTCTGATTGCCACAACGGTTGACTCTTTTTGGTTATGGGCGCCAAAACTAGTCAAAACGAAGATCTTTGTGAGTTGTATGGCTTTATCAGCTGTAAGATGTAAATACATAGTTTCATACCCAAAAAAACACTATCCAAAACACTTTCAGGTCTCGGAAGTTTTTTTATCCTTCGTTTTCTTTTGAATTTTATGGTAAAACGGGATCACCGTGGCTGACCTTCAATTTATCATTGTTGTAGAGTGGTGCATCGTGGTACAGTTCCATTTCAAATCCATGCACTCTTTCGAATAGTTTCGAAATTAGGGATTGATGTTGCACCTTTCACCGTAGATGTTGTGCCCAGGAGATATCTATACTTTGGACAGCCATAACAGTTGACTCTTTTGGAGTTACGGGAGCATTAACTTCAAAACGAAGCTCTCTATAAGCTTTACGGCTTTGATGGCTTTACCCCGTTAATGCATAGTTTCATTCTCAAAAAACACTATCCGAATCACTTTAAGGACTTGGATGTTTTTTTACCCATCGTATTCTTCACGTGAATTTTATTTTAAAACGGGATCACCATGGCTGGCCTTCGATTTAGCATCGCTGGAGAGTGATGCACCATGGTACTATTCCGTTTCAAATCCATGCACTCATTTCTAAAAGTCGTACGACGTAGTTTCGACATTATGGATGGATGTTGCACCATGCACCGTAGATGTTGTGCCCAAGGGATATCGATTCTTCGGACAACCACAATGGTTGACTCTTTTGGAGTTATGAGATCCATAACCAGTCAAAGAGAAGGTCTCTGTGAGTTCTAAGGCTTTGACCGTTTTAAGCTGTCAATGCATAGTTTCGTACCCAAAAAACACTATCTGAATCACTTTCAGGTCTCGGAAGTTTTATTGCCCTTCGTTTTCTTCACGTGAACTTATGGTAAAACGGGATCACCGTGACTGGCCTTAGATTCACCATCGCTGGAGAGTAATGCACCATGGTACAATTCCATTTCAAATCCATGCACTCATTTCTAAAAGCCGTGCGGCACATGGCATTAGGACGGATGTTGCACTTGCACCATAGATGTAGCGCCTAGGGATATCGATTCTTCGGACAGCCATAATGGTTAGCTCTACTGGAGTTACGGGAGCCAAAACTAGTCAAAACGAACATTTTATGAGTTCTATGGCTTTAATAGCTTTAAGCGGTCAATGCACAGTTTTATATCCAAAAAAACACAATCCGAATCACTTTCAGGTCTCGGCAGTTTTTTTTCCCTTCGTTTTCTTCACGTGAATTTAATGGTAAAATGGGTTCACCGTGGCTGGACTTCGATTTACCATCACTGGAGAGCGACGCTACATGGTACTATTCCCTTTCAAATACATGAACTCATTTCTAAAAGTCGTAGGGCACAGTTTCGGCATTACGCATGGATATTGCACCTTGCACCGTAGATATTAAGCCCATGGGATATCGATTCTTCGGACAACCACAAAGGTTGACTCTTTTTGGGGTTACGGGAGCCAAAACTAATCAAAACAAAGATCTTTGTGAGTTCTACGGCTTTGTCAGCTATAAGATGTCAGTGCATAGTTTCATACCTAAAAGAAACACTATCCGAATCACTTTTATGTCTCGGAAGTTTTTTTTACTCTTCGTTTTCTTCAAGTGAATTTTATGGTAAAACAGGATCACTGTGGCTGGCCTTTAATTTATGGTCGCTGGAGAGTGGTGCACCATGGTACAGTTCCATTTTAAATCCATGCACTCATTTCTAAAAGTCGTACGGCGTAGTTTCGAAATTAGGGATTGATATGCACCTTGCACCATAGATTTTGCGCCCAGGGATATCTATTCTTCGGACAACCATAACGGATGACCCTTTTGGAGTTAGGGAGCCATAACCTATCAAAACGAAGCTCTCTATAAGCTCTAAGTCTTTGACTACTTTAATCCATCAAAGCATTCTTCCACACCCAAAAAAACACTATCCGAATCACTTTCAGGTCTTGGAAGTTTTTTTACCCTTCGTTTTCTTCACATGATAAAACGGGATCACCGTCGCTGGCCTTTGATTTACAATCGCTGGAGAGTGATGCACCATGGTACTATTATGTTTCTAATCCATGCACTCATTTCTAAAAATCATACGGCGCAGTTTTGACATTATGGACGGATCTTGCACCTTGCACCGTGGATGTTGCGCCTGGAGGATATCGATTCTTCTAACAGCCATAACGGTTGATTCTTTTGGATTTATAGGAACCATAACCAGTCAAATCGAAGGTCTGTATGAGTTCTACGGCTTTGACCACTTTAAGCCGTCAATACATAGTTTCGTACCTAAAAACACTATCCGAATCACATTCAGGTCTCGGAAGTTTTTTCCCTTTATTTTCTTCACATGAATTTATGGTAAAACGGGATCATCGTGACTAGCCTAAGATTCACCATCACTGGAGAGTGATGCACCACGGTACTATTCCGTTTCAAATTCATGCACTCATTTCTAAAAGTCGTATGGCGCAGTTTCGGCATTATGGACGGATGTTGCACCTTGCATTGTAGATGTTGCGCCCAGGGGATATCGATTCTTCGGACATCCATAACAGTTAACTCTTCTAGAGTTACGGGAGACAAAACCAGTCAGAACGAACTTTTTGTGTGTTCTGCGGCATTGACAGATTTAAGCCGTCAATGCAAAGTTTCATACCCAGAAAAACACTATCAGAATCACTTTCAGGTATCGGAAATTTATTTTTACCCTTCGTTTTCTTCACATGAATTTTATGGTAAAATGGAATCACCGTGGCTGGCCTTCAATTTACATCGCTAAAGCGTGATGCACCATGGTACTATTCCGTTTCAAATCCGTAAACTCATTTTTAAAAAAGTCGTACGGTGTAGTTTAGGCATTATGGACGGATGTTGCACCTTACACTGTACATGTTGCGTCCATGGGATATTGATTCTTCGGGCAGCCATAATGGTTGACTCATTTGGAGTTACGGGAGCCATAACTAGTCAAAAAGAAGGTTTCTGTAAGTTCTGCGGCTTTGACGGCTTTAAGCCGCCAATGCATAGTTTGATACCCAAAAAATACTATCAGAATCACTTTCATGTCTCGGAAGTTTTTTTACCCTTCGTTTTCTTCACGTGAATTTAATCGTAAAACGGGATCAGGTCGGCCTTCGATTTACCATCGTTGGAGAGTGAGGCACCATGGTACTACCCCTTTCCAAATCCATGAACTCATTACTAAAAGTCATACTGCGCAATTTCGGCATTATGGATGGATATTGCACCTTGCACCGTAGATGTTGCACCCACGGGATATCGATTCTTCAGACTGCCATAACAGTTGACTTTTTTTGGGGTTACGTGAGCCAAAACCAGTCAAAACGAAGATCTTTGTGAGTTCTACGGCTTAGTCAGCTATAAGATGTCAATGCATAGTTTTATACCCAAAAAAACACTATCCGAATCACTTTTAGGTTTCGGAAGTTTTTTTACCCTTCGTTTTCTTCACATGAATTTAATGGTAAAACGGGATCACCCTGGTTGGCCTTCAATTTATCATCACTGGAGAGTGGTGCACCATTGTACAGTTTCATTTCAAATCCATGCACTCATTTCTAAACGTAGTACGACGCAGTTTCGAAATTAGGAATTGATGTAGCACCTTGCACCGTAGATATTGCGCCCACGGGAGATCTATTATTCAGATAGCCATAACGGTTGACTCTCTTGGAGTTACGGGAGCCATAACCAGTCAAAACAAAGCTCTCTATAAGCTTTACGGTTTTGACATCTTTAATCCATCAAAGTATTGTTTCATACCCAAGAAAACACTATCTGAATAACTTTCAGGTCTCGGAAGTTTTTTTAACTCTTTGTTTTCTTCACGTGAATTTTATGATAAAACGGAATCACCATGGCTGGCCTTCGATTTACCATCGCTGGAGAGTGATGCACTACGGTACTATTCCATTTCCAATCCACGCACTCATTTCTAAAAGTCGAACTGCGTAGTTTTGGCATTATGGATGGATGTTGCACCTTGCACCGTAGATGTTGCACCTAGGGGATATCGATTCTTCGGACAGCCATAACGGTTGACACTTTTGGAGTTACGAGAGCCATAACTAGTCAAAGCGAAGGACGCTGTGAGTTCTACAGCTTTAACCACTTTAAGCCATCAACGCATAGTTTCTTACCCAAAAAACACTATCCGCATCACTTTCAGGTCTCGGATGTTTTTTTACCCTTTGTTTTCTTCACGTGAATTTATGGTAAAATGGAATCACCGTGATTAGCCTTAGATTCACCATCGCTAGAGAGCGATGCACCATGGTACTATTCCGTTTCAAATCAATGCACTCATTTCTAAAAGTAGTACGACGCAGTTTCGGCATTATGGATGGATGTTGCACCTTGCACCATAGATGTTGCGTCGAGGGATATCGATTCTTCGGATGACCATAACGGTTAACTCTTCTGGAGTTAGGGGAGTTAAAACCGTCCAAAACGAACTCTCTGTGAGTTCTATGACTTAATAGCTTTAAGCCGTCTATGCACAGTTTCATACCCATAAAAACACTATCAAAATCACTTTCAGGTCTCGGAGGTTTTTTTTACCCTTCGTTTTCTTCAAGTGAATTTTATGGTAGAACGGGATCACCGTGGTTGGCCTTCAATTTACCATCGCTGGAGAGTGATGCACCATGGTACTATTCCATTTCAAATCCATGCACTCATTTCTAAAAGTCATACGACGCAGTTTCGAAATTATGGACGGGTGTTGAACCTTTCGCTGTACATCTTGCGCCTAGGGGATATCGATTCTTCGGACAACCATAACGATTGACTCTTTTGGAGTTATAGGAGCCTAATTAGTCGAAATGAAGGTCTCTGTGAGTTCTACGGCTTTGATAGCTTTAAGCCATCAATGCATAGTTTCATACCAAAAAAATTATCCAAATCACTTTCAGGTCTCGAAAGTTTTTTTTGCCCTTCATTTTCCTCACGTGAATTTAATGGTAAAACGGGACACCGTGGCTGGCCTTCGATTTACCATCGCTGGAGACGGATGCACCCTGGTACTACTCCCTTTCAAATCCATGAACTCATTTCTAAAAGTCGTATGGCACAGTTTAGGCATTATGGACGGATGTTGCACCTTGCACCATAAATGTTGTGCCCAAGGAATATCGATTCTTCAGGCAGCCACAACGGTTGACTCTTTTTGGGGTTACG
The DNA here is from genome assembly GCA_030765085.1 of Allium cepa. NCBI lineage: Eukaryota > Viridiplantae > Streptophyta > Magnoliopsida > Asparagales > Amaryllidaceae > Allium > Allium cepa. The sequence goes on along the minus strand of CM060931.1, from coordinate 82,316,412 downwards.
GGAGCCAAAACTAGTCAAAACGAAGATCTTTGTGAGTTCTATGACTTTATCAGCTATAAGATGTCAGTGCATAGTTTCATACCCAAAAAAAACTATCCGAATCACTTTCAGGTCTCGGATTTTTTTTACCCTTCGTTTTCTTCATGTGAATTCTATGGTGAAACGGGATCACCGTGGCTGGCCTTCAATTTATCATCGCTGGAGTGTGCTGCACTGTGGTACAGTTCCATCTCAAATCCATGCACCCGTTTCTAAAAGTCATATGACGCAATTTCAAAATTAGGGATTGATGTTGCACCTTGCACCATAGATGTTGCGCCCATGGGATATCTATTCTTCGGACTGCCATAACGGTTGACTCTTGTGGAGTTACGGGAGCCATAATCAGTCAAAAGGAAGCTCTCTATAAGCTCTATGACTTTGACAGCTTTAATCCATCAAAGCATAGTTTCATACCCAATAAAACACTATCTGAATCACTTTCAAGTCTCGAAAGTTTTTTTACCCTTCGTTTTCTTTATGTGAATTTTATGGTAAAACGGGATAACCGTGGCTGGTCCCCGATTTACCATCGCTGGAGAGTGATGCACCATGGTACTATTCCATTTCAAATCCATACACTCGTTTCTAAAAATCATACGACGCAGTTTTGGCATTATGGATGGATGTTGCACCATGCACCATAGATGTTGCGCTCAGGGGATGTCGATTCTTCGGACAACCATAACGGATGAGTCTTTTGGAATTACCGAAGCCATAAGTAGTCAAAAGGAAGGTCTCTATGAGTTCTACGGCTTTGATCGCTTTAAGCCGTCAATGCATGGTTTCCTACCCAAAAAACACTATCTCAATCACTTTTAGGTCTTGGATGTTTTTTTACCCTTCGTTTTCTTCACGTGAAATTATTGTGAAACGGGATCACCGTGACATGCCTTAGATTCACCATCGCTGGAGACAGATGCACCGTGGTACTATTTTGTTTCAAATCCATGCACTCATTTCTGAAAGTCGAATGGTGCAGCTTCGGCATTATGGACGGATGTTGCACCGTGCACCATAGATGTTGCGTCCAGGGGATATCGGTTCTTCGGACAACCATAACGTTTCACTCTTCTGAAGTTACGGGAGCCAAAACTAATCAAAACAAACTCACCAAGAGTCCTTCGGTTCTGAAACTTTAAACCGTTAATGCTTAGTTTCATACCCAAAAATCACTATCCGAATCACGTTCAGGTATCAGAAGATTTTTTACCCTTCATTTTCTTCACGTGAATTTTAAGATAAAATGGGATCACCGTGGCTGGCCTTTGATTTACCATCACTAGAGAGTGATGCACCGTGGTACTATTCCATTTCAAATCCATGCACTCATTTCTAGTTTCCGCATTATGGACGAATGTTGCACCTTGCACCGTAGATGTTGCGTCCAGGGGATATCGATTCTTCGGACAACCATAACGGTTGGCTCTTTTGGAGTTATGGGTGCTATAACAAGTCAAAACGAAGCTCTCTATGAGGTCTACGGCTTTGATCGCTTTAAGCCATCAATGCATAGTTTTAAACCCAAAAAATACTATCCGAATCACTTTCAGGTCTTTAAAGTTTTTTTTACCTTCGTTTTCTTCACGTGAATTTTATGGTAAAACGGGATCACCGTGTTTGGCCTTCGATACCATCACTGGAGAGCGATGCACCGTGGTACTATTCCATTTCAAATCCATGAACTCATTTCTAGAAGTTGTACGATGCAGTTTTGGCATTATGGACGAATGTTGCACCTTGCACCGTAGATGTTATGCCTAGGGGATATCGACTTTTCGGACAGCCACAACGGTTGACTCTTATTAGGGTTACGGGAGCCAAAACCAGATAGCCATAACGGTTGACTCTTTTGGAGTTACGGGAGCCATAACCAGTGAAAATGAAGGTCTTTGTGAGTTCTACGGCTTTGATAGTGTTAATATCGATTCTTTAGACCACCATAACGGTTGTCTTTTTTGATTTACGGGAGCCATAAGCGTTCAAAATGAAGTTGCCTATGAGTTCTACAATTTTGACGCTTTGAATTGTCAATGCATATTTTCTTACCTGAAAAAACACTATCAGAATCACTTTTAGGTCTCGGATGTTTTTTACCCTTCGTTTTCTTCGCGTAAATTTTATGGTAAAACGGGATCACCGTGGCTAGTCTTCGATTTACCATCGCTAGAGAGTGACGCACCATGGTACTATTCTTTTTCAAATCTATGCACTCATTTTTAAAGTCATACGACACAGTTCGACATTACGGACGGATGTTGCACCTTGCACCGTACATGTTGTGCCCAGAGGATATTGCTTCTTCCGGCAGCCATAACGATTGACTCTTTTGGAGTTACGGGAGCCATAACTAGTCAAAACGAAGGTCTCCGTGAGTTATATGGCTTTGAAAAGACGTTAATGCATAGTTTCATACCCAAAAAAACACTATCCAATTCACTTTTAGGTCTCGCAAGTTTTTTTTACCTTTCAATTTCTTCACGTGAATTTTATGTAAAACGGGATCACCGTGGCTGGCCTTAGTTTACCATCGCTGGAGAGTGATGCAACATGGTACTATTCCATTTCCGATCCATGCTCTCATTTCTAAAAGTAGTACAACGCAGTTTTGGAATTATGGAATGATATTGTACCTTGCATCGTAGATGCTGCGTGGAGGGGATATCGATTCTTTGGACAGCCATAATAGTTGACTCTTTTGGAGTTACGAGAGCCGTAACAGTCAAAATGAAGGTCTCTATGAGTTCTATGGCTTTGACTGCTTTAAGCGATCAATGCATAGTTTCATACCCTAAAAAACACAATCTTAATAACTTTCTGGTCTCAGAATTTTTTTTACCCTTCGTTTTTTTCACGTGAATTTTACCATAAAACGGGATCACCGTAGTTGGTCTTTGATTTACCATCGCTGGAGAAAGGTGCACCACGGTACAGTTACATTTCAAATCCATGCACTCATTTCTAAAATTCATACGGCGCAGTTTCAGCATTATGGATGGTTGTTGCACCTTGCACCGTAGATGTTGCACCCAAAGGATATTGATTCTTCAGACAGCCATAACGGTTGACTCTTTGGAGTTACGAGAGCCATAACAAGTCAAAACGAAGGTCTTTGTGAGTTCTATGGCTTTGATAGCTTTAAGCCTTTAATGCATAGTTTCATACCCAGAAAAACACTATCTGAATCACTTTCAAGTCTTGTGAGTTTTTTACCCTTTGTTTTCTTCACGTGAATTTTTTGGTAAAACGGGATCACTATGGCTGGCCTTCGATTTACCATCGCTGGAGAGTGGTGCACCATAGTACAGCTCCATTTCAAATCTATGCACTCATTTCTAAAATTTGTACAGTGCAGTATAGGCATCATGGATGGATGTTGCACCTTGCACCGTAGATGTTACGCCCAGGGGATATTGATTCTTCGGACAGCCATAACGGTTGACTCTTTTGGAGTTACGAGAGCCATAACAAGTCAAAACGAAGGTCTTTGTGAGTTCTATGGCTTTGATAGCTTTAAGCCTTTAATGCATAGTTTCATACCCAGAAAAACACTATCTGAATCACTTTCAAGTCTTGTGAGTTTTTTACCCTTTGTTTTCTTCACGTGAATTTTTTGGTAAAACGGGATCACTATGGCTGGCCTTCGATTTACCATCGCTGGAGAGTGGTGCACCATAGTACAGCTCCATTTCAAATCTATGCACTCATTTCTAAAATTTGTACAGTGCAGTATAGGCATCATGGATGGATGTTGCACCTTGCACCGTAGATGTTACGCCCAGGGGATATTGATTCTTCGGACAGCCATAACGGTTGACTCTTTTGGAGTTACGACAGCCATAACCAGTCAAAACGAAGGTCCCTGTGTGTTCTAAGACTTTGATAGCTTAAAGCCTTCAATGTATACTTTCATAAAAAAAAACTATCTGAATAAATTTAAGGTCTCGAAAGTTTTTTTACCCTTCGTTTTCTTCACGTGAATTTTATGGTAAAACAGGATCATTGTTGCTGGCCATCGATGTACCATCGCTGGAGAGTGAGTCACCATGGTACCGTTCCGTTTCAAATCCATGCACTAATTTCAAAAAGTCGTACGGTGCAGTTTTGGCATTACGGACTGATATTGCACCTTGCACCGTAGATGTTGTGCCCAGGGGATATCGATTCTTCAGACAACCATAATGGTTGACTCTTTTGGAGTTACGGGAGCCATAACCAGTCAACTTGAAGGTCTATGTGAGTTATAAGGCTTTGAAAACTTTAAGCCATCAATGCATAGTTTCATACCCTAAAAAACACTATCCGAATCACTTTCAGGTCTCGGAAATTTTTTACCCTTCGTTCTCTTCACGTGAATTTTATGGTAAAACGGGATCACCGTGGATGGCCTTCGATTTAACATCGATAGAGAGTGGTGAGCCATGGGACAGTTACATTTCAAATCCATGCACTCATTTCTAATATTCGTACGATGCAGTTTCGGCATTATGGATGGATGTTGCACCTTGGACCGTAGTTGTTGCACCCAGAGGATATCGATTCTTCGGACAGCTGTAACGGTTGACTCTTTTGGAGTTATGGGAGCCATAACCAGTCAAAACGAAGGTCAATATGAGTTCTACGGCTATGATAGCTTTAAGACTTCAATGCATAGTTTCATACCCAAAAAACAATATCCGAACCACTTTCAAGTCTTGTGAGTTTTTTACGCTTCGCTTTCTTCATGTGAATTTTATGGTCAAACGGGATCACCGTGGCTAGCCTTCGATTTACCATCGCTGGAGAGTGGTGTACCGTGGTACAATTCCATTTCAAATTCTTGCACTCAGTTCTTAAAGTCGTACGGCGCAGTTTCGGCATTATGGATGGATATTGCACCTCGCACCGTAGATTTTGCACACAGGGGATATTGATTCTTCAAACAGCCATAATGGTTGACTCTTTTGGAGTTTCGGGAGCCAAAACCAGTCAATACGAAGACCTTTGTGAGTTCTACAGCTTTGTCAGCTTTAATTTACTAACAAAAACACTATCTGAATCACTTTCAGCTCTCGGAATTTTTTATTTACCTTTCATTTTCTTTACATGAATTTTATGGTAAAACCGGATCACCGTGGCTGGCCTTCGAATTATCATCGCTGGAGAGAGGTGCACAATTGTGCAGTTCCATTTCAAATCCATGCACCCATTTCTAAAAGTCGTACCGCGTAGTTTCGGCATTATGGACGGATGTTGCACCATGCAAAGTAGATTTTAGGCCCAGGGGATATTGATTCTTTAGACAGCCATAACGGTTGACTCTTTTGGAGTTACAGGATCCAAAATCAATGAAAATGAACCTCCCTGTGAGTTCTACGGTTTTGTCAGCATTAAGCCATCAATGCATAGTTTTATACCCCCAAAACACTATCCGAATCACTTTCAGGTCTTGAAATTTTTTTACCCTTCATTTTCTTCACGTGAATTTTATGGTAAAACGGGATCACCGTGGCTGGCCTTCCATTCACCATCGCTGGAGAGTGGTGCACCATGGTACAGTTCCATTTCAAATCCAATCACTCATTTCCAAAAGTCGTACGGTGCAGTTTCGGCATTATGGACTCATGTTGCAACTTGCACAGTAGATGTTGCACCCTTAGGATATCGATTCTTCGAACCGCCATAACGGTTGACTCATTTGGAGTTACAAGAGCCTTAACAGGCAAAACGTAGGTCTATGAGTTCTATGGCTTTGAAGACTTTAAGTCATCAATGTATATTTTCATACCCAAAATAACACTATTCGAATCACTTTCAAGTCTCGGAAGTTTTTTTACCCCTCGTTTTCTTCACCGGAATTTTATGGTAAAACGGAATCACCATGGTGGACTTTGATTTACCATTGCTGGAGAGTGTTGCACCATGGAACTGTTCCGTTTCAAGTCCATGCACTCATTTCCAAAAGCCGTGCCACGCTGTTTTGGCATTATGGAAGATGTTGCACCTTGCACTGTAGATGCTGCTCCTAGGGGATATCTATTCTTCGGACAGCCATAACGGTTGACTCTTTGGGAGTTACGGGAGCCATAACCAATCAAAACGAATTTCTCTCTCAGTTCTACGAGTTTGAGGGCTTTAAGCCGACAACGCATAGTCTTATACCCAAAAAACTACTATCCGATTCATTTTCAGGTCTTATAAGTTTTTTTACCCTTCTTTTTCTTCACGTGAATTTTATGGTAAAACGGGATCACCGTGGCTGGCCTTCGATTTACCATCGCTGGAGAGTGGTGCACCATGACACAGTTCCATTTCAAATCCTTGCACTAATTTCTAATATCATACGGCGCAATTTCGACATTAGGGATGGATGTTGCACCTTTTACCGAGATGGTGCGCCCAGAGGATATCGATTCTTCGAACAGCTATAACGGTTGACTCTTTCGAAGTTACGGGAGCCGTAACTAGTCAAAACAAAGGTCTCTTTGAGTTCTATGACTTTGATGGCTTTAAGCCATCAATGCATAATTTCATACCCAAAGAAACACTATCCGAATCACTTTCAGGTCTCTGAAGTTTTTTAACTCTTCGTTTTCTTCACGTGAATTTTATGGTAAAACGGGATCACCGTGGCCGGCCTTCGATTTATCATCGCTGGAGAGATATGCACCATGGTACAGTTCCATTTCAAATCCATGCACCCATTTCTAAAAGTCGTATGGTGCAGTTTCAGCGTTATGGACGGACGTTGTACCATGCACCTTAGATTTTGTGCCCAGGGGATATTGATTCTTTGGATAACCATAACGGTTGATTCTTTTGGAGTTACGGGAGCTAAAATTAGTCAAAGCGAAGCTCTCTTTGAGTTCTATGGCTTTGTCAGCTTTAAACCGTCAACGTGTAGTTTCATACCCAAAAAACACTATCCGAATCTCTTTTAATTCTTGAATGTTTTTTTACCCTTCGTTTACTTCACGTGAATTTTATAGTAAAACATGATCACCGTGGCTAGCCTTCGATTTACAATTGCTGGAAAGTGGTGTACCATGGTACAGTTCCATTTCAAATCCATGCACTCATTTCTAAATGTCGTACGGTGCAGTTTTAGCATTATGGACTAATGTTGTACGTGGCACCATAGATGTTGCCCCCATGGGATATCGATTCTTCGAACTGCCATAACGGTCGACTCTTTTGGAGTTACAGAACCATAATCTGTCGAAACGAAGGTCTCAATGAGTTCTATGGTTTTGATAGTTTTATGCTTTTAATGCATAGTTTCATACCCAAAAAAACACTATCTGAATCACTTTCAGGTGTCGGATGTTTTTTACCTCTCGTTTTCTTCTCCGGAATTTTGTGGTAAAACAGGATCACCGTGGCTGGCCTTTGATTTACCATCGCTTGAGTGATGCACCATGGTACTGTTTCATTTCATATCCATGCACTCTTTTCCAAAAGCCGTACGATGCCATTTTGGTATTATGGAAGATGTTGCACCTGGCACTGTAGATGTTGTGCCCAGGGGATATCGATTATTCGGACAGCCATAACGGTTGACTCTTTTGGAATTACGGGAGCCATAACTAGTAAAAACGATGGCCTCTCTAAGTTCTACGACTTTAATCCATCAATGCATAGTTTCATACTAATAAAACACTATCCAATTCACTTTCAGGTCTTGTAAGTTTTTCTTTACTCTCATTTTTCTTCACGTGAATTTTATGGTAAAACGGGATCACCGTGGCTGGCCATCAATTTCCCATCGTTGGAAAGTGGCGCACCATGGTACAATTCCATTTCAGATCCATGCATTCGTTTCTAAAGATCGTACGACGTAGTTTCGGCATTATGGATGGATGCTGCACCTTGCACCGTAGACGTTGCACCCAAGGGATATCGATTCTTCGGCAGCCACAACGGTTGACTCTTTTGGAGTTACGAGGAGCCATAACCAGTCAAAACGAAGGACTCTCTGAGTTCTACGACTTTGACGGCTTTAAGCCGTCAATGCATAGATTCATATCAAAAAAACTATCCAAATCACTTTCAGGTCTCGGAAGTTTTTTTACCCTTTGTTTTCTTCATGTGAATTTTACAGTAAAACGGGATCGTCGTGAATGGCTTTCGATTTACCATCGCTGGAGAGTGATGTACCATGGTACTATTCCGTTTTAAATCCATGCTCTTGTTTCTTAAAGTCGTACGACATAGTTTCGGCATTATGGACTAATGTTGCACCTTGCACCATTGATGTTGCGCCCAAGGGATATCATTTATTCGAACAGCCATAACGGTTGACTCTTTTGGAGTTACGGAAGGCATAACCAGTCAAAATGAAGGCCTTTATGAGTTCAGTGGCTTTGACTGCTTTAAACCATCAATGCATAGTTTCGTAGCCAAAAAACCACTATCCAAATCACTTTTAGATCTCGGAAGTTTTTATTTACCCATCGTTTTCTTCACGTGAATTTTAGGGTAAAACGTGATCACCGTGCGTGGCATACGATTTACCATCGCTAAAGAGTGATGCACTAGGGTAAGATTCCATTTAAAATCCATGAACTCATTTCTAAAATTTGTGCTATGCTGTGTTGGCATTATGGATGGATGTTGTACCTTGCACCGCAGATGTTGCACCTAGAGGATATCGATTCTTCGGACAGACACAACAGTTGACTCTTTTGGGGTTACCGGAGCCAAAACCAGTCAAAACAAAGATCTTTATGTGTTCTATGGCTTTGTCAGCTTTAAGATGTCAATGCATAGTTTCATACCCAAAAAACACTATCTGAATCGCTTTTAGGACTCGGAAGTTTTTATTACCATTCCTTTTCGTCATGTGACTTTTATGGTAAAACGGGATCACCGTTACTGGCCTTCGATTTACGATCGCTAGATAGTGGTGCACCATGGTACAGTTCCATTTCAAATCCATGCACACTTTCTAAAAGTTGTACGACGCAGTTTCCGCATTATGGTCGGATGTTGCACCATGCACCGTAGATTTTGTGCCCAGGGGATATCGATTCTTCAAACAACCATAATGGTTGACTCTTTTAGTGTTACGGGAGCCGAAACCAGTCAAAACAAAGCTCTCTGTAAGTTCTAGAGCTTTGTTAAGCCATCAATGCATAGTTTCATACCCAAAAAACATTATCCGAACCACTTTCAGGTTTTTGAAGTTTTTTTACCCTTCGTTTTCTTCACGTGAATTTTATGGTAAAACAACGTCACCGTGGCCGAACTTCGTTTTACCATCGCTGGAGAGTTGTGCAACATGGTACATTTCCATTTCAAATCCATGTACTCATTTCTAAAAGTCGTACAGTGCAGTTTCGGTAGCCGTATATGTTACGCCCAAGGGAAATCGATTCTTTGGATAGTCATAACGGTTAACTCTTTTGGAGTTATAGGAGACATAACCAGTCAAAACAAAGGTATGAGTTCTACGGCTTTGATAGTTTTAAGCTGTCAATGTATAGTTTCATATCCAAAAAAACACTATCCGAATCACTTTTAGGTCTCGGAAATTTTTTTACCCTTCGTTTTCTTCGTGGGAATTTTGTGGTAAAACGGGACCAACGTGATTGGCCTTTGATTTACCATCGCTGGAGGATGATGCACCATGGAACTGTTCCGTTTTACGTCCATCCACTCATTTCTAAAGGCATACGATCACAGTTTTGGCATTATAGATGGATGTTGCATCTTGCACCGTAAATGTTGCATCCAGGAGATATCGATTCTTTAGACAGCCATAACGGTTGATTCATTTGGAGTTACGTGAGCCGTAACCAATCAAAACAAAGGTCTCTATGAGTTCTATGGCTTTGAAAGATTTAAGCCGTCAATGCGTAGTTACATACCTAAAAAAACACAATCCGAATCACTTTAAAGTGTCGGAATTTTTTTCACCCTTCGTTTTGCACGTGAATTATATGGTAATATGGAATCACCGTGGATGGCTTTCCATTTACCATAGCTGGAGAGTGATGCACCATGGTACTATTCCATTTCAAATCCATGCACTAATTTCTTATAGTCGTACGGTGCAGTTTCGGTATTATGGACTGATGTTGCACCTTGCACCACAGATTTTGCCCCTAGGGGATATCGATTTTTCGGACAGCCAAAACGGTTGACTCTTTTGTAGTTACGGGAGCCAAAATCAGTCAAAACAAAGCTCTCTGTGAGTTCTACAGCTTTATCAGCTTTAAGCCATCAATGTATAGTTTCATACCCAAAAAAACATTATCCGAATCACTTTCAGGTCTCGGAAGTTTTTTTACCCTTCGTTTTCTTCATGGGAATTTTATGGGAAAACGGGATCACCGTGGCTGGACTTTGATTTACCATTGCTGGAGAGTGATGAACCATGATACTGTTCCGTTTCAAATGCATGCACTCATTTCTAAATGTCGTACGATGTTGTTTCGGCATTATGGACGGATGTTGCACCTTTCACCATAGATGTTGCACCCAAGGGATACCGATTCGTCGGATAGCCATAACGGTTGACTCTTTTGGAGTTACGGTAGCCATAACTAGTCAAAAAAAAGGTCTCTATGAGTTCTACGGCTTTGATGGCTTTAAGCCATCAATGCATAGTTTCATACCCAGAAAACACTATCCGAATTACTTTCAGGTCTCGGAAGTTTTTTACCCTTCTTTTTATTCACATGAATTTTATGGTAAAACGGAATCACCATGGCGGGCTTTCGATTTACCATCGCTGGAGAGTGGTGCACTATGGTACAGTTCCAATTCAAATTCATGCACTTATTTTTAAAGATCTTGCGGCGCAGTTTCGGTGAAATGGAAGGATGTTGCAACATGCATCGTAGAAGTTGCGCCAGGGGATATCGATTCTTCGGACAGCCATAACGTTTAACTCTTTTGGGGTTACGAGAGCCATAACCAGTCAAAACAAAGGTCTATGTGAGTTCTATGGCATTGACCGCTTTAAGCTGTCAATGCACAGTTTTATGCCCAAAAACACTATCTGAATCACTTTCAGGCCTCGGAAGCTTTTTTTACCCTTCTTTTTCTTCACGTGAATTTTATGGTAAAACGGGATCACCGTGGCTGGCCAACGATTTACCACCGCTGGAGAGTGGCGCACCATGGTACAATTCCATTTCGAATCCTTGCACTAATTTCTAAAGACCGTATGGTGTAGTTTTGGCAAAATGTAAGGATGTTTCACCTTGCACATTAAATGTTGCCCCCAAGGGATATCGATTCTTCGGGCAGCCATAACGGTTGACTCTTTTGGAGTTATGAGAACCATAACCAGTCAAAAGAAAGGTCTCTATGAGTTCTTCGGCTTTGACCGCTTTAAGCCATCAATGCACAGTAGCATACCCAAAAAAAACACTATATGAATCACTTTTAGGTCTCGGAAGTGTTTTTTCCACTTCGTTTTCTTCACGTGAATTTCATGATAAAAATGGGATCATAGTGGCTGGCCTTCAATTTACCATCGCTGGAGAGTGATGCACCATGGTACTATTCCATTTCAAATCCATGAACTCATATCTAAAAGTCATACGGTGCAGTTTCGGCATTATGGATGGATGTTGCACTTTGCACCGTAGATGTTGCGCCCAGGGGATATCGATTCTTCGAACAACCACATTGGTTGACTCTTTTGGAGAAACGGGAGCCAAAACCAGTCAAAAAGAAGATCCTTGAGAGTTCTATGGCTTTATCGTCTTTAAAAGGTCAATGCATAGTTTCATACCTTAAAAATCACTATCCGAATAACTTTCAGGTCTCGGAAGTTTTTTTACCCTTCGTTTTCTTTACGTGAATTTATGATAAAACGGGATCAACATGGATGGCCTTAGATTCACCATCGCTGTAGAGTGATGCACCATGGTACTATTCCGTTTCATATCCACACACTCATTTCTAAAAACCGTACGGCGCAGTTTCGGCATTATGAATGGATGTTGCACCATGTACCGTAGATATTGCGCCCAAGGGATATCGATTCTTCGGATAGCCATATCGGTTGGCTCTTTTGGATTTAGGGAAGGCATAACCCGTCAAAAAAAGGACTCTATGAGTTTTACGGCCTTGACCGCTTTAAGCCATCAAAGCATAGTTTCATACCCAAAAAAACACTATCCGAATCACTTCCAGGTCTCGGAAGTTTTTTTACCCTTCATTTTCTTCATGTGAATTTTATGGTAAGACAGGATCACCGTGGTTGACCATCGATTTACCATTGCTGGAGAGTGATGCACTATGGTACTATTCCGTTTCAAATCCATGCACTCATTTCTAAAAGTTATACGGTGCAGTTTCGTCATTATGGATGGATGTTGCACCTTGCACCGTAGATGATGCGCCTAGGGGATATCGATTCTTCGGACAGCCATAACGGTTGACACTTTTGGAGTTATGGGAGCCATAACCAGTCAAAAAAAATCTCTCTGTGAATTCGATGTTTTTGACCGATTTAAGCCATCGATGCATAATTTCATACCAAACAAACACTATCCGAATCACTTTCAGGTTTTGGAAGTTTTTCTAACCTTCGTTTTCTTCATGTGAATTTTATGGTAAAATGGATCATCGTTGCTGGCCTTTGATTTACCATCATTGGAGAGTGATGCACCATAGTAATATACTATTTTAAATTCGTGAACTCATTCTAAAAGTCGTATGACACAGTTTCGGCATTATGAACGGATGTTGCACCTTGCACCGTAGATGTTGCGCCTAAGAGATATCGATTCTTCGGACAGCCATAACGGTTGACTCTTTTTGGGTTATGGGAGCCATAACCAGTCAAAACAAAGCTCTCTGTGAGTTATGTGGCATTGACTGATTTAAGCCGTCAATCCATAGTTTCATACCCAAAAAAAACTATCTGAATCACTTCCAGGTCCTAGAAGTTTTTTTTACCCTTCGTTTTCTTCATGTGAACTTTATGGTAAAACGGGATCACTGTGGCTGGTCTTAGATTTACCATCGCTGGAGAGTGATGCACCATGGTACTATTGCATTTAAAATCCTTGCTATCATTTCTAAAAGTTGTACGGTGCAGTTTCAGCATTATGGACGGATGTTGCACCTTGCACCGTAGTTGTTGCGCCCAGGGGATGTCGATTCTTCGGACAGCCATAATGGTTGACTCTTTTCGAGTTATGGGAGCCATAACCAGTAAAAACAAAGATCTCTATGGGTTCTACAGCTTTGACGGCTTTAAGCCGTCAATGCATAGATTCATACCCAAAAAAAAAACTATCCGAGTCACTTTCAGGTCTCGCAAGTTTTTTTACCCTTCCTTTTCTTCACGTGAATTTTATGGTAAAAAGGGATCACCATGGCTAGCCTTCGATTCACCATCGCTGGAGAGTGGTGCACCATGGTACAGTTCCATTTCAAGTCCATGCACTTATTTCTAAAGATCGTACGGTGTAGTTCCGGCAAAATGGAAGGATGTTGCACCTTGCCCCGTAGATGTTGCACCCAGCGGATATCGATTCTTCGGACAGTCATAATGGTTGACTCTTTAGGAGTTACGGGAGCAATCAAAATGAAGGTCTCTATGAGTTCTACGACTTTAACGGCTTTAGGCCATTAGTGCATAGTTTCATACCTAAAAAACACTATCCGAATCACTTTCATTTCTCAGAAGTTTTTTTACCCTTCCTTTTCTTCACGTGAATTTTATGGTAAAACGGGATCACCCTGGCTGGTTTTTGATTTACCAACGTTGGAGAGTGATGCAACATGGTACTATTACATTTCAAATCCATGAACTCATTTCTAAAAGTCGTATGATGCAGTTTCGACATTATAGACGGATGTTGCACCTTGCACTGTAGATGTTGCGCCCAAGGGATATCGATTCTTTGGACAACCACAACGGTTGACTCTTTTTGAGGTTACGGTACCCAAAACCAGTCACAACAAAGGTCCTGAAAACTTCAATTCATAGTTTCATACCAAAAAAAACACTATCTGAATCACTTTTATGTCTCGAAAGTTTTTCTTACCCTTCGTTTTTTTCACGTGAATTTTATGGTAAAACGGGATCACTGTGGTTGGCCTTCGATTTATCATCGCTGGAGAGTGGTGCCCCATGGTACAGTTCCATTTCAAATCCGTGCACTCGTTTCTAAAAGTCGTATGGCTCGGTTTCGACATTATGGATGGATGTTGCACCTTGCACCATGGATGTTACGCCCAGGAGATATCAATTCTTCGGACAGCCATTTAGAGTTACGAGAACCATAAGTAGTCGAAATGTAGCTCTCTATGAGTTCTATGGCTTTGATAGCTTTAGCCATCAATGCATTGTTTCACACCAAAAAAATACTATCCGAATCACTTTCAGGTCTCAGAAGTTTTTTTACACTTCGTTTTCTTCACTTGAATTTTATGGTAAAATGGGATCACCTTGGCTGGCCTTCGATTTACCATCGCTGGAGAGTGATGCACCACGTACTATTCCATTTCAAATCTATGCATTCATTTCTAAAAGTCGTACGACGCAGTTTCGGCATTATGGACGGATGTTGCATCTTGCACTGTCGATGTTGCGCCTAGGAGATATCGGTTCTTCAGACAGCCATAACTGTTACTCTTTAGGAGTTACGGGAGCCAAAACCAGTCAAATCGAAGCTGTTTGTGAGTTCGACAACTTTGTCTGCTTTAAGCCATCAATGCAAAGTTTCATACCCTACAAACACTATTCGAATCACTTTTAGGTATCAGAAGTTTTTTTTTACCCTGCGTTTTCTTCACGTGAATTTTGTGGTAAAAAGGGATCACCGTAGCTAACCATAGATTTACCATTGTTGGAGAGTGATGCACCATGGTACTATTCCGCTTAAAATCCATGCACTTATTTCTAAAAGTCGTACGGTGCAGTTTCGGCATTGTGGGCTGATGTTGCACGTTGCACCATAGATGTTGCGCCCAGGGGATATCGATTCTTCGAAAACGGATGACTCTTTTGGAGTTACGGAAGCCATAACCAGACAAAACGAAAATCTCTATGAGCTTGATGGCTTTGACTACTTTAAGCCGTCAATGCATAGTTTCATACACCAAAAAAACACTATCTGAATCACTTTTAAGTCTGGGAAGTTTTTATTTACCCTTCGTTTTCTTCACGTGAATTTTATGGTAAAATGGGGTCATCGTGGCCGACCTTCGATTTACCATCGTTGGAGAATGATGTACCATGGTGTTATTCCATTTCAAATCCATGTACTCATTTCTAAAAGTTGTATGACACAGTTTCGGCATGATGGACGGATGTTGCACCTTGCACCGTAGATGTTGCGCCTAGGGGATATCGATTCTTTGAACAACCATAACGGTTGACTCTTTTAGAGTTACGGGAGCCATAGCCAGTCAAAACGAAATTCTCTGTGAGTTCTACATCTTTGATGTCTTTAAGCCGTCAATGCATAGTTCCATAACAAAAAAAACTCTATCCGAATCACATTTAGGTTTCAGAAGTTTTTTTTACCCTTCGTTTTCTTCAAGTGAATTTAGTAATCAAAAGGCATCACCGTGGCTGGCCATTCATTTACCGTCGCTGGAGAGTGATGCACCATGGTACTATTCGATTTCAAATCCACGAACTCATTTCTAAAAGTCGTACGGCGCAATTTCGGCATTATGGATGGATGTTGCACGTCGAACCATGGATGTTACACCCAGGGGATATCGATTCTTCGGTTAGCCACAACGGTTGACTCTTTTTGGAGTTACGGGAGCCAAAACTTGTCAAAACGTAAATCTTTGTGAGTTCTACGGCTTTGTCAGCTTTAAGCCGTCAATGCATAGTTTCATACCCAAAAAGAACTATCCAAATCACTCTCAGGCCTCGGAAGGTTTTTTACCCTTCGTTTTCTTCACATGAATTTTGTGGTAAAACGGGATTACCGTGGATGGCCTTCGATTTACAATCGCTGGAGAGTGATAAACCGTGGTATAGTTTCATTTCAAATCCATGCACTCATTTCTAAAATTCGTATGGCTCCGTTTCGAAATTTGGGATGGATGTTGCACCTTGCATCGTAGATGTTGCGCCCAGGGGTTATCTATTATTCAAACAACCATATCGGTTGACTCTTTTGGAGTTATAGGAGAATAACCAATCAAAATGAAGGTCTCTGTGAGTTCTACGGTTTTGATGGCTTTAAACCGCCAATGCATAATTTGGTACCTATAAAAACACTATCTGAATCACTGTCAGGCCTCGAAAGTTTTTTTACCCTTCGTTTTCTTCACGTGAATTTTATGGAAAATCGAGATCACCATGGCTGGCCATCGATTTAGCATTGCTAGGGGGTGATGCACCATGGCACTATTCCATTTCAAATCCATGTACTCATTTCTAAAAGTCATACGGTGCAGTTTCGGCATTATGGATAGATGTTCCACCTTGCACCGTAGATGTTGCGCCCAGGGGATATCGATGCTTTGGACAGCCAACGGTTGACTCTTTTGGAGTTACAGGAGCCATAACCAGTCAAAACGAAGGTCTCTATGAGTTCTACGGATTTAAGGCGTCAATGCACAGTTTTGTACCCAAAAAACACTATCTAGATCACTTCAGGTCTTGGAAGTTTTTTATCCTTCGTTTTCTTTGCTTGAATTTTATGGTAAAACGGGATCACCGTGGATGGCCTTCGATTTACCATAGCTGGAGAGTGATGCACCATGGTCCTATTTCATTTCAAATGCATGGACTCATTTCTAAAAGTAATACGGTGCAGTTTCGGCATTATGGATGGATGTTGCACCTTGCACCGTAGATGTTGCGTCCAAGGGATATCGATTCTTCGGACAGCCATAACGGTTGAATCTTTTGGAGTTACGGAGCCATAACTAGTCAAAACGAAGTTCTCTATGAGTACTATGGCTTTGACAACATTAAGCGTCAATGCATATTTTCATACCCACAAAAACACAACTGAATCACTTTCCGGTCTTGGAAGTTTTTTTAACCCTTCGTTTTCTTCGCGTGAATGCAATGGTAAAATGGGATCACCATGGCTGACCTTCGATTTACCATCGTTGGATAGATGCACCATGGTACTATTCCATTTAAAATCCATGAACTCATTTCTAAAAGTCGTACGGCGCAGTTTCTCCATTATGGACGGATGTTGCACCTTGCACCGTAGATGTTTCTCCCGAGGGATATCGATTCTTCGGACAGCCACAACGGTTGACTCTTTTTGAGGTTACAGGAGCCAAAACAAGTCAAAACGAAGATCTTTGTGAGTTCTACAGCTTTGTCAGCTTTAATACGTCAATGCATAGTTTCATACCCAAAATAACATAAGCCGAATCACTTTCAGGTCTCAGAATTTTTTTTGGCCCTTTGTATTCTTCACGTGAATTTTATGGTAAAACTGGATCACCGTGGCTGGCATTTGATTTAGCATCGTTGGAGAGTGGTGCACTGTGGTACAATTCCATTTCAAATCCATGCACTCTTTTCTAAAAGTTTGACGGTGCAGTTTCGGCATTATGGACGGATGTTGCACCTTGCACCGTAGAAGTTACACCCAGGGGATACGATTCTTCGGACAGCCATAACGGTTGATTCTTTTGGAGTTACGGGAGCCATAACTAGTCAAAAAAAGCTCTTTGTAAGTTCTACGGCTTTGATAGCTTTAATTCGTCAAAGCATAGTTTCATATCCAAAAAACACTATTCAAATCACTTTCAGGTCTTCGAAATTTTTTACCCTTCGTTTTCATCACGTGTATTTTATGGTAAACGGGATCACCGTGGCTGGCCTTCGATTGGAGAATGGCGCACCATGGTACTATTTCATTTCAAATCCAAGCACTTGTTTCTAAAAGTCGTACGGCATAGTTCCTGCATCATGGATGGATGTTGCACCTTGCACCGTAGATGTTGCGTCCAGGGGATATCGACACTTTAAACAGCCATAACGGTTGATTCTTTTGGAATTACGGGAGCCATAACTGGTCAAAACGAAGGTCGCTGTAAGTTCTATGGCTTTGATCGCTTTAAGCCATTAATGCATAGATTCATACCCAAAAAAACACTACCGAATCACTTTCAGGTTTCGGAAGTTTATTTTGCCCTTCATTTTCTTCACGTGAATTTATGGAAAAAAGGAATCACCGTGGCTAGCCTTAGATTCACCATCGCTAAAGAGTGATGCACCATAGTACTATTTTATTTCAAATAAATGCACTCATTTCAAAAAATCATACAGTGCAGTTTCGTCATTATGAACGGATATTGCACCTTGCACCATAGATGTCGCCTACAGGGGATATCGATTCTTCGGACAGCTATAACGGTGAACTCTTTTGGAATTATGGGAGCCAATACCAGTTAAAATGAAGCTCTTTGTGAGTTTTATGGCATTGACAACTTCAAGCCGTAAATGAATAGTTTCATACCAAAAAACACTATCCGAATCACTTTCAGGTCTTGGAAGTTTTTTTTTGCCCTTCATTTTCTTCACGTGAATTTTATGGTAAAACGGGATCACCGTGGCTGGCCTTTGATTTACCATCGCTGGAGAGTGATGCATCATGGTACTATTCGATTTCAAATCCATACACTCGTTTCTAAAAGTCATACGGCATAGTTTCGGCATTATGGATGGATGATGCACCTTGCACCGTAGATGTTGTGCCCAGGGTATATCAATTCCTCGGACAACCATAACCGTTGATCTTTTGGAATTGCGGGAGCCATAACTAGTCAAAATGAAGCTCTCTGTGAGTTCTATCACTTTGAACGCGTTAAGCCATCAATGCACAGTTTCATACCTAAAAAACACTATCTGAATCACTTTCATGTGTCGAAAATTTTTTTTACGCTTCGTTTTCTTCGCGTGAATTTTATGGTAAAACGTGATCATCGTGGCTGGCCTTCGATTTACCATTGCTGGAGAGTGATGCACCATGGGACAATTCCATTTCAAATCCATGAGCACAATTCTAAATGTTGTACAGTGCAGTTTCGGCATTGTGGACGGATGTTGCACCTTGCACCGTAGATGTTACACCTAGGGGATATCGATTCTTCGGACAGCCACAATGGTTACACTTTTTGGGATTAATGGAGTCAAAACCAGTCAAAACGAAGATCTTTGTGTGTTCTACGGCATTGTCAGCTATAAGATATCAATGCATAGTTTCGTACCCAAAAAAAACTATTTGAATCACTTGCAGGTCGCGGAACCTATTTTTACCCTTCGATTTCTTCAAGTGAATTTTATGGTAAAACGGATCACCATGGCTGGCCTTCAATTTATCATCGATGAAGAACGGTGCACCATGGCACGGTTCCGTTTCAAATCCATGCACTCATTTCTGAAAGTCATATGGTGCAGTTTTGAAATTAGGGATTGATATTGCACCTTGCACCGTAGATTTTGCGCTCAGGGGATATCTATGCTTTAGACAACCATAACGGTTGACTCTTTTGGAGTTATGGGAGCCATAACTAGTCAAAACGAAGCTCTCTATAAGCTCTACGGCTTTGATAGCTTTAATTCATCAAAGCAAAGTTTCATAACCAAAAAAAACTATCCAAATCACTTTCAGGTCTTGGAAGTTTTTTTTATTCTTCGTTTTCTTCATGTGAATTTCATGGTAAAACGGGATCACCGTGGCTGGCCTTCGATTTATCATCATTGGAGAGTGATGCACCATGGTACTATTCCATTTCAAATCCATGTACCAATTTCTAAAAGTCGCACAACGCAGTTTTGGCATTATGGATGGATGTTGCACCTTGCACCGTAGATGTTGCGCCCAGGTGATATCGATTCTTCGGACATCCATAATGGTTGACTCTTTTGGAGTCATGCGAATCATAACCAGTCAAAGCGAAAGTCTTTGTGAGTTCTATGGCTTTGACCGCTTTAAGCCGTCAATGCACAGTTTCGTACCCAAAAGCACCATCCGAATCACTTTCAGGTCTCGGAATTTTTTTTACCCTTCGTTTTCTTCACATGAACTTATGGTAAAATGGGATCATGGTGACTAGCCTTAGATTCACCACCACTGGAGAGTTATGCACCGTGGTACTATTTCGTTTCAAATCCATGCACTCATTTATAAAAGTCATACGGCACAGTTTCGGCATTATGGATGGATGTTGAACCGCCTAGGGGATATCGATTCTTCGACCAGCGATAAGGTTAACACTTCTAGAGCTACGGGAGCCAAAACTAGTCAAAATGAACTCTCCAAGAGTTCTACGGCATTGACGGCTTTAAGCCGTCAATGCATGGTTTCATACCCAAAAAAAAACTATCAAAATCACTTTCACGTCGCGGAAGTTTATTTTTACCCTTCATTTCTAAAAGTCATACGGTGCAGTTTTGGCATTATGGACGGATGTTGTTCCTGGCACAGTACATGTTACACCCAGGAGATATCGATTCTTCGAGTAACCACGACCGTTGACTCTTTTGGAGTCACGGGAGCCATAACCAGTCAAAACGAAGATCTTTGTGAGTTCTATGACTTTGACGGCTTTAAGCCGTCAATGCATAGTTGCATACCCAAAAAACACTATCCGAATCACTTTTAGGTCTCGGAAGTTTTTTTACCCTTCGTTTTCTTCACGCGTACTTAATGGTAAAACGGGATCATCATGGCTGATCTTTGATTTAACATCGCTGAAGAGTGATGCACCATGGTCCTAATCCCTTTCAAATCCATGAACTCATTTATAAAAGTCGTATGGCGCAGTTTCGGCATTATGGACGGATGTTGCACCTTGCACCGTAGATGTTGCGCCTAGGGGACATCGATTCTTCGGACTACCACAGCGGTTGACTCCTTTTGGGGTTACAGGAGCCAAAACCAGTCAAAACGAAGATATTTGTGAGTTCTATGAATTTTTCAGCTATAAAATGTCAATGCATAGTTTCATACCCAAAAACACTATCTAAATCACTTTCCGGTCCCGAAATTTTTTTTACCCTTCATTTTCTTTACGTGAATTTTATGGTGAAACGGGATCACCAAGGCTGGTCTTCAATTTATCATCGTTGGAGAGTGATGCACCTTGGTACAGTTCCATTTCAAATCCATGCACTCATTTCCAAAAGTTGTATGGCGCAGTTTCGAAATTAGGTATTGAGTTGCACCTTGCACCGTAGATGTTGCGCCCAGAGGATATCTATTCTTCGAACAGCCATAACATTTGACACTTTTGGAGTTACAAGAGCCATAACCAGTCCAAACGAATCTCTCTATAAGCTTTACGTCTTTGACAGCTTTAGTCCATCAAAGCATAGTTTCATACCCAAAAAACACTATCCAAATCACTTTCGGGTCTCGAAAAAAATTTGCCCTTCATTTTCATCACGTGAATTTTATGGTAAAACGGGATCACCATGGCTGGCCTTCGATTTACCGTTGCTGGAGAGTGATGCACCATGGTACTATTCCATTTCAAATCCATGCACTCTTTTTTAAAAGTCGTACGGCGCAATTTCGGCATTGTGGATGGATGTTGCATTTTGCACCGTAGATGTTGCACCTAAGGGATATCGATTCTTCGGACAGTCATAACGGTTGACTCTGAGTTACGAGAGCCATAACCAGTAAAAGGGAAGGTCTCTGTGAGTTCTGTGGCTTTGACCGCTTTAAGCCGTCAATAAATAGGTTCAGACCCAAAAAAACTATCCAAATAACTTTTAGATCTCGGAATTTTTTTTACCCTTCATTTTCTTCTCATGAATTTATGGTAAAATGGAATCATCATGACTGGTCTTAGATTCACCATCGCTAGAGAGTGATGCACCATGGCACTATTCTATTTCAAATCCATGCACTCCTTTCTAAAAGTCGTACGGCGCAGTTTCGGCATTATGGACGAATGTCGCACCTTGCACCATAGATTTTGCGCCAAAGGGATATCAATTTCTCGGACAGCCATAACGATTAACTCTTATGGAGTTTCGGGAGCCAAAACCAGTCAAAATGAACTCTTTGTGAGCTCTATGGTTTTGACATCTTTAAGCCGTCAATGCATAATTTTATACCCAAAAAAACTATTTGAATCACTTTCAGGTCTCGACCCTTCGTTTTCTTCACGTGAATTTAATGGTAAAATGGGATCACCGTGGATGGCCTTCGATTTACCATCGCCGAAGAGTGATGCACCATGACACTACGCGCTTTCAAGTCCATGAACTCATTTCTAAAAGGCGTCTGGCGTAGTTTCGGCATTATGGACGGATATTGCACCTTGCACCATAGATGTTGCGCCCAGGGGATATCAATTCTTCGAATTGCCACAACGGTTGACTCTTTTTGGGGTTACGGGCGCCAAAACCAGTCAAAACGAAGATCTTTGTGAGTTCTACGGCTTTATCAGCTATAAGATGTCAATGTATAGTTTCATACCCAAAAAATACTATCCGAAACACTTTCTGGTCTCGGAAGTTTTTTTTATCCTTCGTTTTCTCACGTTAATTTTATGGTAAAACGGGATCACGGTGGCAGGCCTTCAATTTATCATCGCTGTAGAGTGGTGCACCGTGGTACAATTCCATTTCAAATCCATGCACTCATTTCTAATAGTTTTAAAATTAGGGATTGATGTTGTACCTTGCACCGTAGATGTTGTACCCAAGGGATATCTATACTTCGGACAGCCGTAACAGTTGACTCTTTTGGAGTTACGGGAGCATTAACTTGTCAAAACGAAGCCCTCTATAAGCTTCACGGCTTTGATGGCTTTAAGACGTCAATACGTAGTTTCATTCTCAAAAAACACTATCCGAATCACTTTCAGGACTTGGAAGTTTTTTTTTACCCATCGTATTCTTCACGTGAATTTTATGGTAAAACGGGATCACCATGGCTGGCCTTCAATTTAGCATCGCTGGAGAGTGATGCACCATGGTACTATTCCGTTTCAAATCCATGCACTCGTTTCTAAAAGTCGTACAGCATAGTTTCGACATTATGGATGGATGTTGTGCCCAAGGGATATCGATTCTTCGGACAACCATAACGGTTGACTCTTTTAGAGTTACAAGAGCCATAACCAGTCAAAGCGAAGGTCTCTATGAGTTCTAAGGCTTTGACTGCTTTAAGCCATCGATGCATAGTTCCGTAACCTAAAAAACACTATCCGAATCACTTTCAGGTCTCGGAAGTTTTTTTACCCACCATTTTCTTCACGTGAATTTATCGTAAAACGGGATCACCTTGACTGGCCTTAGATTCACCATCGCTGGAGAGTAGTGCATCATGGTACGATTCCATTTCAAATCCATGCACTCATTTCTAAAAGCCATGCGGCGCATTTTCGGCATTAGGATGGATGTTGCACTTGCACCATAGATGCAGCAGCGCCTAGGGATATCGATTCTTCGGACATCCATAACGGTTAACTCTACTGGAGTTACGGGAGACAAAACCATTCAAAACGAACATTCTGTGAGTTCTATGGCTTTGATAGCTTTAAGCCGTCAATGCATAATTTTATATCGAAAAAACACTATCCGATAACTTTCAGGTCTCGGAAGTTTTTTCCCTTCGTTTTCTTCACGTGAATTTAGTGGTAAAATAGGTTCACCGTGGCTGGACTGCGATTTACCATCGCTGGAGAGCGATGATCCACGGTACTATTCCCTTTCAAATCCATGAACTCATTTCTAAAAGTTGTACGGTATAGTTTCGGCATTATGGATGGATGTTGCACCTTGCACCATAGATATTGCGCCTAGGGGATATCGATTCTTCGGACAACCACAAAGGTTGACTCTTTTTGGGGTTACGGGAGCTAAACCTAGTCAAAACAAAGATCTTTGTGAGTTCTACGGCTTTGTCAGCTATAAGACGTCAGTGCATAGTTTCATACCTAAGAAAAACACTATCCGAATCACTTTCATGTCTCGGAAGTTTTTTTACTCTTCGTTTCTTCAAGTGAATTTTATGGTAAAACGGGATCATCGTGACTGGCCTTCACTTTATCGTCGCTCGAGTGTGGTGCACCTTGGTACAGTTCCACTTTAAACCCATGCACTCATTTCTAAAAGTCGTACGGCGAAGTTTCTAAATTAGGGATTCATATGCACCTTGCACCGTAGATGTTGCGTCCCGGGATATCTATTCTTCGGACAGCCATAATGTATGACCCTTTTGGAGTTACGGGAGCCATAACCAGTCAAAACGAAGCTCTACCGCCTTGACTTCTTTAATCCATCAAAGCATTCTTCCATACCCAAAAAAACACTATCCGGATCACTTTCAGGGCTTGGAAGTTTTTTTTACCCTTCGTTTTCTTCACATGATAAAACGGGATCACCATGGCTGGCCTTCGATTACCATCACTGGAGAATAATTCACCATTGTAACATTCTGTTTCAAATCCATGTACTCATTTCTAAAAGTCGTACGGCGCAGTTTCGACATTATGAACGGATCTTGCACCTTGCACCATGGATGTTGCGCCTGGAGGATTTCGACTCTTCTAACAGTCATAACGGTTGACTCTTTTGGAGTTATAGGAACCATAACCAGTCAAATCGATGGTCTGTATGAGTTCTATGGCTTTGACTTCTTTAAGCCATCAATGCATAGTTTCGTACCTAAAAAACACTATCTAAATCCCATTCAGGTCTCGGAAGTTTTTTCCCTTCGTTTTCTTTATGTGAATTTACGGTGAAACGGAATCACCGTGGCTGGCCTTAGATTCACCATCACTGGAGAGTGATGCACCATGGTACTATTCCGTTTTGAATTCATGCCTCATTTCTAAAAGTCGTATGGCGCAGTTTCAGCATTATGGGCGGATGTTGCACATTGCATTATAGATATTGCGCCCAAGGGATATCGATTCTTCGGGCAGCCATAACAGTTAACTCTTCTAGAGTTACGAGAGCCAAAACCAGTCAGAATGAATTCTTTGTGAGCTCTATGGCATCGACAGTTTTAAGCCGTCATTGCAAAGTTTCATACCCGAGAAAACACTATCAGAATCACTTTCAGGTATTTGAAGTTTATTTTTACCCTTCGTTTTCTTCACGTGAATTTTATGGTCAAACGGGATCACCGTGGCTGGCCTTCGATTTACCATCGCAAAAGAGTGATGTACCATGGTACTATTCCATTTCAAATCCATGTACTCATTTTTATAAAAGTCGTACGGTATAGTTTCGGCATTATGGACGGATGTTGCACCGTGCACTGTACATGTTGTGCCCAGGGGATATCGATTCTTCGGGCAGCCATAATGGTTGACTCTTTTGGAGTTACGGGAGCCATAACCAGTCGAAAAGAAGGTCTCTGTAAGTTCTACGGCTTTGACGGATTTAAACCGCCGTGCATAGTTTCATACCCAAAAAATACTATCTGAATCACTTCCAGGTCTTGGAAGTTTTTTACCCTTCGTTTTCATCACGTGAATTTATTGGTAAAACGGGATCACCGAGGCCGGCCTTCGATCTACCATCGTTGGAGAGTGAGGCACCATGGTACTACTCCCTTTCAAATCCATGAACTCATTACTAAAAGTCGTACTTCGCAGTTTCAGCATTATGGACGGATGTTGCACCTTACACCGTAGATGTTGCACCCAAGGGATATTGATTCTTCAAACTGCCACAACGGCTGACTTTTTTGGGTTACGGGAGCCAAAACCAGTCAAACGAAGATCTTTGTGAGTTCTACGAGTTATTCAGCTACAAGATGTCAATGCATAGTTTCATACCCAAAAAACACTATCCGAATCACTTTTAGGTCTCGGAAGTTTTTTACTCCTTGTTTTCTTCACATGAATTTTATGGTAAAACGGGATCATCGTGGCTGGCCTTCAATTTATCATCGCTGGTGAGTGGTGCACCATTGTACAGTTTCATTTCAAATCCATGCACTCGTTTCTAAAAGTAGTACGATGCAGTTTCGAAATTAGGAATTGATGTTGCACCTTGCACCGTAGATGTTGCGCCCAAGGGAGATCTATTATTCAGACAGCCATAACGGTTGACTCTTTTGGAGTTACGGGAGCCATAACCAGTCAAAACACAGCTCTCTATAAGCTTTACGGCTTTGACATATTTAATTCATCAAAGCACAATTTCACACCCAAGAAAACACTATCCGAATCACTTTCAAGTCTCGGAAATTTTTTTAACCCTTCGTTTGCTTCACGTGAATTTTATGGTAAAACGGAATCACCGTGGCTGGCCTTCGATTTACCATCGCTAGAGAGTCATGCACTATGGTACTATTCCATTTCCAATCCATGCACATATGGCGCAGTTTTGGCATTATGGATGGATGTTGCACCTTGCACCGTAGATGTTGCACCTAGGGAATATCGATTCTTCGGACAGCCATAACGGTTGACTCTTTTGGAGTTAGGAGAGCTATAACTAGTCAAAGTGACGGACTTTGTGAGTTCTACGGCTTTGACCACTTTAACCCATCAATGCATAGTTTCTTACCTAAAAAACACAATCCGAATTACTTTCAGGTCTCGAAAGTTTTTTTACCCTTCGTTTTCTTCATGTGAATTTATGGTAAAACGGAATCACTATGACTAGCCTTAGATTCACCATCGCTAGAGAGTGATGCACCATGGTACTATTCCGTTTCAAATCAATGCACTCATTTCTAAAAGTCGTACGGCACAGTTTCAGAATTATGGATGGATGTTGCACCTTGCACCATAGATGTTGCGACCAAGGGATAACGACTCTTTGGACAGCCATAACGGTTAACTCTTCTAGAGTTAGGGGAGCCAAAACTAGCCAAAACGAACTATGTGTGAGTTCTATGACTTTGATAGCTTTAAGCCATCTATGCATAGTTTCATACCCAAGAAAACACTATCAAAATCACTTTCAGGTCACGGAGGTTTTTTTTTACCCTTCGATTTCTTCACGTGAATTTTATGGTACAATGGGATCACCGTGGCTGGCCTTCGATTTACCATCGCGGAGGGTGATGCACCATGGTACTATTCCATTTCAAATCCATTCACTCATTTCTAAAAGTCGTACGACGTAGTTTCGACATTATGGATGGGTGTTGCACCTTTCAGTGCACATGTTGCGCCTAGGGGATATCGATTCTTGGCAGCCATAACGGTTGATTCTTTTGGAGTTATGGGAGCCATAATCAGTCAAAACGAAGGTCTCTGTGAGTTCTACTGCTTTGATAGCTTGAAGCCATCAATGCATAGTTTCATACCCAAAAAACTATCTGAATCACTTTCAGGTCTCGGAAGATTTTTATGCCCTTCGTTTTCCTCACGTGAATTTAATGGTAAATCGGGATCATCGTGGCTGGCCTTCGATTTACCATCGCTGGAGCATGATTCACCTTGGTACTACTCCCTTTCAAATCCATGAAATCATTTCTAAAAGTCGTATGACACAAGTTAGGTATTATGGTCGGATGTTGCACCTTGCACCGTAGATGTTGCACCCAGGGGATATCGATTCTTCGGACAGCCACAACGGTTGACTCTTTTTGGGGTTACAGGAGCCAAAACCAGTCAAAACGAAGATCTTTCTGAGTTCTATGAATTTATCAGCTATAAGATGTCAATGCATAGTTTCATACCCAATAAAACTATCCAAATCACTTTCAGGTCTCGGATTTTTTTACCCTTCGTTTTCTTCACGTGAATTCTATGGGGAAACGGGATCACCATGGCTGGCCTTCAATTTATCATCGCTGGAGTGTGCTGCACCGTGGTACAGTTCCATCTCAAATTCATGCACTCGTTTCTAAAATTCGTTTGACGCAGTTTCAAAATTAGGGATTGATGTTGCACCTTTCATCATAGATGTTGCACCTAGGGGATATCTATTCTTCGGACTTCCATAACAGTTGACTCTTGTGGAGTTACCGGAGCCATAATCAGTCAAGAGGAAGCTCTCTATAAGCTCTATGACTTTGACAGCTTTAATCCATTGAAGCATAGTTTCATATCTAATAAAACATTAACCGAATCACTTCCAAGTCTCGGAAGTTTTTTACCCTTCTTTTTCTTTATGTCGATTTTATGGTAAAATGGGATAACCTTGGCTGGTCCCCGATTTACCATCACTGGAGAGTGATGCACCATGGTACTATTCCATTTCAAATCCATACACTCATTTCTAAAAATCTTACGGCGCAGTTTTGGCATTATGGATGGATGTTGCACCATGCACCATAGATGTAGCGCCCAGGGGATATCGATTCTTCGGACAGCATAACAGTTGACTCTTTTGGAATTACAGGAGCCGTAAGTAGTCAAAACGAAGGTCTCGCTGAGTTCTATGGCTTTGATTGCTTTAAGCCATCAATGCATAGTTTCGTACCCAAAAAAACACTATCTCAATCACTTTTAGGTCTTGGTAGTTTTTTTACCCTTTGTTTTCTTCACGTGAATTTATGGTAAAACGGGATCACCATGACATGCCTTAGATTCACCATCGCTAGAGACTGATGCACCATGGTACTATTCCATTTCAAATCCATGCACTCATTTCTAAAATTCTACGGTGCAGCTTCGGCATTATGGACGGATGTTGCACCTTGCACCATAGATGTTGCGTCCATGGGATATTGGTTCTTTGGACAGCCATAATGGTTCACTCTTCTGGAGTTACGAAAGCCAAAACCAATCAAAACAAACTCTCTGTGAGTTCTACGGTTCTGATAACTTTAAACCGTCAATGTATAGTTTCATATCGAAAAAACACTATCCGAATCACTTTCAGGTCTCGGAAGTTTTTTACCCTTCATTTTCTTCACGTGAATTTTAAGGTAAAATGGGATCATCGTGGCCGGCCTTTGATTTACCATCGCTGGAGAGTGATGCACCATGGTACTATTCCGTTTCAAATCCATGAACTCATTTCTAAAAGTCGTATGAAATAGTTTCGGCATTATGGACAGATGTTGCACCTCGCACCGTAGATGTCGCGCCTAGGGGGTATCGATTCTTCGAACAACCATAGTGGTTGACTCTTTTGGAGTTACGGGTACCATAACCAGTCAAAACAAAGCTCTTTGTGACTTCGACGGCTTTGACCGCTTTAATCCATCAATGCATAGTTTCACACCCAAAAAATACTATCCGAATCACTTTTAGGTCTTGGAAGTTTTTTTACCCTTCGTTTTCTTCACGTGAATTTTATGGTTAAACGTGATCACTGTGGCTGGCCTTCGATTTACCATCGCTGGAGAGTGATACACCGTGGTACTATTCCATTTCAAATCTGTGAGCTCATTTCTAGAAGTTGTACGGTGCGGTTTTGGCATTATGGACAAATGTTGCACCTTGCACCGTAGATGTTACACCCAGGGGATATCGACCTTTCGAATAGCCACAACGGTCGACTCTTTTTGGGGTTACGGGAGCCAAAACAAGATAGCCATAACGGTTGACTCTTTTGGAGTTACGGGAGCCATAACCAGTGAAAATTAAGGTCTCTGTGAGTTCTATGGCTTTGACAGTGTTAATATCGATTCTTCAGACAACCATAGCGGTTGTCTTTTTTGGAGTTACAGGAGCCATAACCAGTCAAATGAAGTTCTCTATGAGTTCTACGGCTAACCAGTCAAATGAAGTTCTCTACGAGTTCTACGGCTTTGACCCTTTGAATTGTCAATGCATATTTCCATACCTAAAAAAACACTATTTGAATCACTTTTAGGTCTTGGATGTTTTTTTTACCCTTCGTTTTCTTCACGTGAATTTTATGGTAAAACGGGATCACCGTGACTCGTCTTCTATTTACCATCGCTGGAGAGTGATGCACCATGGTACTATTCTGTGTCAAATCTATGCACTCATTTTTAAAGTCATACGGCGCAGTTTCGGCATTATGGACGGATGTTGCACCTTGCACCGTACATGTTGCGCCCAAAGGATATTGATTCTTCGGGCAGCCATAACGATTGACTCTTTTGGAGTAACGAGAGCCATAACTAGTCAAACGAAGGTCTTCGTGAGTTCTATGGCTTTGAAAAGCCATCAATGCATAGTTTCATACCCAAAAAAACAGTATCCAATTCACTTTCAGGTCTCGTAAGTTTTTTTTAACCTTTCATTTTCTTCACGTGAATTTTATGTAAAACAGGATCACCATGGCTGGCCTTAGATTTACCATCTTTAGAGAGTGATGCAACATGGTACTATTTTGTTTCAAATCCATGCACTCATTTCTAAAAGTCGTACAACGCGGTTTTGGAATTATTGAATGATATTGCACCTTGCATCGTAGATGTTGCGCCGAGGGGATATCGATTCTTTGGACAGCCATAACGGTTGATTCTTTTGGAGTTACGAGAGCCGTAACAGTCAAAACAAAAGTCTCTATGAGTTCTATGGCTTTAACTGCTTTAAGAAATCAGTGCATAGTTTCATACCCTATAAAACACTATCCGAATAACTTTCAGGGCACGGAATTTTTTTACCCTTCGTTTTTTTCACGTGAATTTTGTGGTAAAACGGGATCACCGTAGTTGGTCTTCGATTTACCATCGCTGGAGAGAGGTGCACCATGGTACAGTTACACTTCAAATCCATGCACTCATTTCTAAAAGTCGTACGGCGCAGTTTTGGCATTATGGATGGTTGTTGCACCTTGCACCGTAGATGTTGCACCCAGAGGATATTGATTCTTCCGACAGCCATAACTATTAACTCTTTTGGAGTTACGGGAGCCATAACCAGTCAAAACAAAGGTCTCTGTGAGTTCTATGGCTTTGATAGCTTTATGCCTTTAATGCATAGTTTCATACCCAAAAAAACACTATTCGAATCACTTTCAAGTCTTGTGAGTTTTTTTACCCTTCGTTTTCTTTACGTGAATTTTTTGGTAAAACGAGATCACCATGGGTGGCCTTTGATTTACCTTCGCTGGAGAGTGGTGCACCATAGTATAGCTTCATTTCAAATCCATGCACTCATTTCTAAAATTTTTACAGTGCAGTTTCGGCATTATGGATGAATGTTGCACCTTGCACCGTAGATGTTGCGCACAGGGGATATCGATTCTTCGGACATCCATAACGGTTGACTCTTTTTGAGTAACGGGAGCCATGACCAGTCAAAACGAAGGTCTCTGTAAGTTCTATGACTTTGATAGCTTAAAGCCTTCAATGTATAGTTTCATACCAAAAAAATGCTATCCGAATAAATTTTAGGTCTCGGAAGTTTTTTTACCCTTCGTTTTCTTCACGTGAATTTTATGGTGAAATGGGATCATTGTGGTCGGCCATCGATGTAACATCGCTGGGGAGTGAGTCACCATGGTACCGTTCCATTTCAAATCCAAGCACTTGTTTCAAAAAGTCGTACGGTGCAGTTTTGGCATTATGGACTGATATTGCACCTTGCACCATAGATGTTGCGCCCAGGGGATATCGATTCTTTGGACAGCCAAAATGGTTGACTCATTTGGAGTTACGGGAGCTATAACCAGTAAACACGAAGGTCTCTGTGAGTTCTACGGCTAGGACTGCTTTAAGACATCAATGCATAGTTTCATACCTTAAAAAACACTATCCGAATCACTTTCAGGTCTCGAATTTTTTTTTTACCCTTCGTTTTCTTCATGTGAATTTTATGGTAAAACGGGATCACCGTGGCTGGCCTTCGATTTACCATCGATAGAGAGTAGTGAGCCATGGTACAGTTACATTTCAAGTCCATGCACTCATTTCTAAAAGTCGTACGGCGCAGTTTCGACATTATGGATGGATGTTGCACCTTGGACCGTAGATGTTGCACCCAGAGGATATCGATTCTTCGGACAACCATAACGTTGACTCCTTTGGAGTTACAGGAGCGATAACCAGTCAAAACGAAGGTCACTATGAGTTCAATGGCTTTGATAGCTTTAAGACTTCAATGCATAGTTTCATACCCAAAAAGACACTATCCGAATGACTTTCAGTTCTTGTGAGTTTTTTTTACCCTTCGTTTTCTTCACGTGAATTTTATGGTCAAAAGGGATCACCGTGGTTGGCCTTCGATTTACCATCGCCGGAAAGTGGTGTACCATCGTACAGTTCCGTTTCAAATTCTTGCACTCATTTCTAAAAGTCGTACGGTGTAGTTTCAACATTATGGACGGATGTTGCATGTCGCACCGTAGATTTTGCACCCAGGGGATATCGATTCTTCAAACAGCCACAACGGTTGACTCTTTTGGAGTTTCGGGAGCCAAAACTAGTCCATACGAAGATCTTTGTGAGTTCTACGGCTTTATCAGCTTTAATTTACCAACAAAAACACTATCCGAATCACTTTCAGCTCACGGAATTTTTTATTTACCGTTCGTTTTCTTCACATGAATTTTATGGTCAAACCGGATCACCGTGGCTGGCCTTCGATTTATCATTGGTGGAGAGAGGTGCACAATGGTAAAGTTCCATTTCAAATCCATGCACCCATTTCAAAAAGTCGTACGGCGTAGTTTCGACATTATAGACGGATGTTGCACCATACATCGTAGATTTTAGGCCCAGGGGATATTGATTCTTCAGACAACCATAACGGCTGACTCTTTTGGAGTTACGGGAGCCAAAATCAGTCAAAACGAACATCCCTGTGAGTTCTACGGCTTTGTCAGCATCAGACCATCAATGCATAGTTTCATATCCAAAAAACACTATCCGAATTACTTTCTGTTCTTGAGATTTTTTTTACCCTTCGTTTTCTTCAAGTGAATTTTATGGTAAAACGAGATCACCGTGGCTGGCCTTCCATTCACCATCACTGGAGAGTGGTGCACCATGGTATAGTTCCATTTCAAATCCATGCACTCATTTTTAAAAGTCGTATGGCACATTTCGGCATTACGGACTCATGTTGCAACTTGCACCGCAGATGTTACACCCATGGAATATCGATTCTTCGAACCGCCATAACGGTTGACTCATTTGGAGTTACAAGAGCCTTAACAGGAAAAACGTAGGTCTATGATTTCTATGGCTTTGAAGACTTTAAGTCAACAATGTATATTTTCATACCAAAAATAACACTAGTCGAATCACTTTCAAGTCTCGGAAGTATTTTTACCCCCTCGTTTTCTTCAGCGAAATTTTATGGTAAAACGGAATCACCATGGCTGGTCTTTGATTTACCATCATTGGGGGGTGATGTACCATGATACTATTACTTTTCAAGTCCATGCACTCATTTCCAAAAGCCGTACGATGCTTTTTTGGCATTATGGAAAATGTTGCGCCTTGCACTGTAGATGTTGTGCCCAGGGGATATTGATTCTTCGGACAGCCATAACAGTTGACTCTTTTGGAGTTACGGGAGCCGTCACCAATCAAAACAAATGTCTCTCTGAGTTCTACGAGTTGAGGGCTTTAAGCCATCATTGCATAGTCTCATACCCCAAAAAAATACTATCTGATTCATTTTCAGGTCTCGTAAGTTTTTTTACCCTTCTTTTTCTTCACCTGAATTTTATGGTGAAACGGGATCACCGTGGCTGGCCTTCGATTTACCGTCGCTGGACAGTGGTGCATCTTGACATAGTTCCATTTCAAATCCTTGCACTAATTTCTAAGATCATACGTCGCAATTTCGGAATTATGGATGGATGTTGCACCCTTTAACGTAGATGGTGCGCCTGGGGGATATCGATTCTTCAGACAGCCATAACGATTGACTCTTTCGGAGTTACAAGAGCCATAACCAGTCAAAATGAAGGTCTCTTTTAGTTCTACGAATTTGATGGCTTTAAGCCGCCAATGCATAGTTTAATACCCAAAGAAACACTATCCAAACCACTTTCAGGTCTCGGAAGTTTTTTTACCCTTCATTTTCTTCACGTGAATTTTATGGTAAAACAAGATCACCGTGGCTGCCCTTCGATTTATCATCGCTGGAGAGATGTGCACCATGGTACAGTTCCATTTCAAATCCATGCATCCATTTCTAAAAGTCATATGGCGCAGTTTCGGCGTTATGGACGGATGTTGTACCATGCACCTTAGGTTTCGCGCCCAGGGGACATCGATTCTTTGGACAGCCCTAACAGTTGACTCTTTTGGAGTTACGAGAGCAATAATTAGTCAAATCGAAGCTCTTTGTGAGTTCTATGGCTTTGTCAGCTTTAAACCGTCAATATGTAGTTTCATACCCAAAAAACACTATCCGAATCACTTTCAATTCTTGAAAGTTTTTTTACCCTTCGTTTTCTTCACGTGAATTTTATGGTAAAACAGGATCAACATGGCTGGCCTTCGATTTACCATTGCTGGAGAGTAGTGCATTATGGTACAGTTCCATTTTCAATCCATGCACTCATTTCTAAAAGTTGTACGGTGCAGTTTTAGCATTATGGACCGATGTTGCACCTTGCACCGCAGATGTTGCCCCATGGGATATCGATTTTTCGAACCGCCATAATAGTCGACTCTTTTGGAGTCACCGAACCATAATCTGTCGAAACGAAGGTCTCAGTGAGTTCTATGGCTTTGACAGCTTTAAGCCGTCAATGCATAGTTTCCATACCCAAAAAAACACAATTCGAATCACATTCAAGTCTCGGAAGTTTTTAACCCATCGTTTTCTTCTCTGGAATTTTATGGCAAAATGGGATCACCGTGGCTGGCCTTTGATTTACCATCGCTTGAGTGATGCACCATAGTACCGTTCCATTTCAAATCCAAGCATCTTTTCCAAAAGCCATACGACGCAGTTTTGGCATTATGGAAGATGTTGCACCTGACACTATAGATGTTGCGCCCAGGGGATATCGATTCTTCGGACGGCCATAACGGTTGACTCTTTTGGAATTACGAGAGGTATAACTAGTCAAAACGATGGTCTCTCTAAGTTCTACGACTTTGACGACTTTAAGCCGTCAATGCATAGTTTCATACCCAAAAAAACACTATCCAATTCACTTTCAGGTCTCGTAAGTTTTTCTTTACTCTTCTTTTTCTTCACGTGAATTTTATGGTAAACTGAGATCACCGTGGCTGGCCATCGATTTACCATCGCTGGAGAGGGGTGCACCATGGTACAATTCCATTTCAAATCCATGCACTCATTTCTAAAGATCGTACGGTGCAGTTTCGGCATTATGGATGGATGCTGCACCTTGCACCGTAGATGTTGCGCCCATGGGATATCGATTCTTCGGACAGCCACAACGGTTTACTCTTTTGGAGTTACGGGAGCCATAACCAGTCCAAAAGAAGATCTCTGAGTTCTACGACTCTGACGGCTTTAAGACGTCAATGCATAGTTTCATGCCAAAAAAAACTATCCGAATCACTTTCAGGCCTCGAAAGTTTTTTTTACCCTTCGTTTTCTTCATGTGAATTTTATGGTAAAACGGGATCACCATGGCTGGCTTTCGATTTACCATCGCTGGAGAGTGATGTACCATGGTACTATTCCATTTCAAATCCATGCACTTATTTCTTAATGTCGTACGGCATAGTTTTGGCATTATGGACTAATGTTGCACCTTGCACCATTGATGTTGCGCCCAAGGATATCAACTCTTCGAACAGCCATAACGGTTGACTCTTTTGGAGTTACGGAAGCCATAACCAGTCAAAATAAAGGCCTTTGTGAGTTCAATGGCTTTAACTGCTTTAAGCCATCAATGAATAGTTTCATAGCCAAAAGCGCACTATCCGAATCACTTTCTGGTCTCGAAAGTTTTTATTTACCCTTCGTTTTCTTCATGTGAATTTTAGGGTAAAACATGATCACCGTGGCTGGCCTACGATTTACCATCGCTGGAGAGTGATGCACTAGGGTAAGATTCCATTTCAAATCCATAAATTCATTTCTAAAAGTCGTGTGATGCTGTGTCGGCATTATGGACGGATGTTGCACCTTGCACCGCAGATGTTGCACCTAGAGGATATCGATTCTTCGGGCAGACACAACGGTTGACTCTTTTGGGGTTACGAGAGCCAAAACCAGCCAAAACAAAGATCTTTGTGAGTTCTATGGCTTTGTGAGCTTTAAAATGTCAATGCATAGCTTCATACCCAAAAAACACTATCCGAATCACTTTTAGGTCTCGGAAGTTTTTTTTACCCTTCCTTTTCTTCATGTGAATTTTATGGTAAAACGGGATCACCGTGGCTGGCCTTCGATTTACCATCGTTGGATAGTGGTGCACCATGGTACAGCTCCATTTCAAATCCATACACACATTTCTAAAAGTCGTACGATGCAGTTTCGACATTATGGTCGGATGTTGCACTATGCACCGTAGATTTTATGCTCAGGGGATATCGATTCTTAAAACAACCATAATGGTTGACTCTTTTAGTGTTACGGGAGTCAAAACCAGTCAAAACAAAGCTCTTTCTAAGTTCAACAGCTTTGTTAAGCCGTCAATGCATAGTTTCATATCCGAAAAACATTATCCGAACCACTTTCAAGTTTCGGAAGTTTTTTCCCCTTCGTTTTCTTTACGTGAATTTTATGGTAAAACAGCATCATCGTGGCTGGCCTTCGTTTTACCATCGCTAGAGAGTGGTGCACCATGGTACATTTCCATTTCAAATCCATGCACTCATTTCTAAAAGTCGTACAGTGCAGTTTCGACATTATGGATGGATGTTTCACCTAGCACCGTATATGTTGCGCCCAAGAGGAAATCGATTCTTCGAACAGTCATAACGGTTGACTCTTTTATAGTTATAGGAGACATAACCAGTCAAAATGAAGGCATGAGTTCTACGGCTTTGACGGTTTTAAGCTATCAATATACAGTTTCATACCCAAAAAACACTATCTGAATCACTTTTAGGTCTCGGAAATTTTTTTACCCTTCGTTTTCTTCGTGGGAATTTTATGGTAAAACGGGATCATCGTGATTGGCCTTTGATTTACTATCGCTGGAGAATGATGCACCATGGCACTGTTCCGTTTTACATCCTTGCACTCATTTCTAAAAGGCGTACGACACAGTTTCGGCATTATAGATGGATATTGCACCTTGCACCGTAGATGTTGCATCCATGGGATATCGATTCTTCAGACAGCCATAACGGTTGACTCTTTTGGAGTTACGTGAGCCATAACCAATCAAAACAAAGGTCTTTGTGAGTTCTACGGCTTTGAAAGATTTAAGCTGTCAATGCGTAGTTACATACCCAAAAAAACACTATCTGAATCACTTTCAAGTGTCGAATTTTTTTTTCACCCTTCGTTTTTTCACGTGAATTTTATGGTAAAACGGGATCACCGTGGATGGGTTTCAATTTACCATAGCTAGAGAGTGATGCACCATGGTACTATTACATTTCAAATCCATGCACTTATTTCTCATAGTCGTAAGGTGCAGTTTCGGTATTATGGACTGATGTTGCACTTTGCACCGTAGATTTTGCCCCTAGAGGATATTGATTCTTCGGCGATTTCGATTCTTCGGACAGCCATAAAGGTTGACTCTTTTCGAGTTACGGGAGCCAAAATCAGGCAAAACAAAGCTCTTCGCGAGTTCTACAGCTTTATCAGCTTTAAGCCATCAATGTATAGTTTCATACCCAAAAAAACATTATCCGAATCACTTTCAGGTCTCGGAACTTTTCTTACCCTTCGTTTTCTTCATGGGAATTTTATTGTAAAACAGGATCACCATGGCAGGCATTTGATTTACCATCGTTGGAGAGTGATGCACCATGATAATGTTCCGTTTCAAATGCATGCACTCATTTCTAAATGTCGTACGATGCAGTTTCGGCATTATGGACGGACGTTGCACCTTTCACCGTAGATGTTGCACCCAAGGGATATCGATTCTTCGGACAACCATAACGGTTGACTCTTTTGGAGTTACAGGAGCCATAACCAGTCAAAACGAAGGTCTCTATGAGTTCTACGACTTTGATGGCTTTAAGCCATCAATGCATTGTTTCATACCCAAAAAACACTATTCAAATCACTTTCAGATTTTGGATGTTTTTTTACCCTTCTTTTTCTACACGTGAATTTTACGGTAAAACGGGGTCACCATAGCCGGCTTTCGATTACCATCGCTGGAGAGTGGTGCACCATGGTACAGTTCCATTTCAAATCGATGCACTTATTTCTAAAGATCGTGCGGAGCAATTTCGCTAAAATGGAAGGATGTTGCACCTTGCATCGTAGAAGTTGCTCACAGGGGATATCGATTCTTCGGACAGCCATAACGTTTGACTCTTTTAGAGTTTCGGGAACCATAACCAGTCAAAACAAAGGTCTATGTGAGTTCTATGGCATTGACCGCTTTAAGCTGTCAATGCACAGTTTCATGCCCAAAAAACACCATCTGGATCGCTTTCAGGTCTCGGAAGTTTTTTTACCCTTCTTTTTCTTCACGTGAATTTTATGGTAAAACGGGATCACCGTGGCTGGCCCTCGATTTACCACCACTGGAGAGTGGTCCACTATGGTACAATTCCAATTCAAATCCATGCACTTATTTCTAAAGATCGTACGGTGTAGTTTTGGCATAATGGAAGGATGTTGCACCTTGCATCGTAGATTTTCCCCCCAAAGAATATCGATTCTTCGGACAGCCATAACGGTTGACTCTTTTGGAGTTACGGGAACCATAACCAGTCAGAAGAACAGTCTCTATGAGTTCTACAGCTTTGACCGCTTTAAGCCGTCAATACATAGTTTCATACCCAAAAAACACTATATGAATCAGTTTTAGGTCTCGGAAGTGTTTTTTCCCTTCATTTTCTTCACGTGAATTTTACTATAAAATGGGATCATAGTGGCTGGCCTTCGATTTACCATCGCCGGAGATTAATGCACCATGGTACTATTCCATTTCAAATCCATGAACTCATTTCTAAAAGTGGGAAGGCGCAATTTCGGCATTATGGATGGATGTTGCACCTTGCACCGTAGATGTTGCACCCAGGGGATATCGATTCTTCGAAAAGCCACAAAGGTTGACTCTTTTGGAGATACGAAGCAAAAACCAGTCAAAAAGAAGATCCTTGTGAATT
Organism: Allium cepa; assembly: GCA_030765085.1. NCBI lineage: Eukaryota > Viridiplantae > Streptophyta > Magnoliopsida > Asparagales > Amaryllidaceae > Allium > Allium cepa. Next base: position 82,277,443 of record CM060931.1, on the reverse strand, counting down.
CTACGGCTTTATCAGCTTTAAAAGGTCAACGCATAGTTTCATACCTTAAAAAACACTATCCGAATTACTTTTAGGTCTTGGAAGTTTTTTTTTACCCTTCGTTTTCTTCACATCAATTTATGGTACGGGATCAACGTGGCTGGCCTTAGATTCACCATCACTGTAGAGTGATTCACCATGGTATTATTCCATTTCATATCCATGCACTCATTTCTAAAAACCGTACGGCGCAGTTTGGGCATTATGGATGGATGTTGCACCATGTACCGTGTACATTGCGCCCAAGGGATATTGATTGTTCGGACAGCCATATCGGTTGACTCTTTTGGAGTTATGGAAGCCATAACCCATCAAAACAAAGGTCTCTATGAGTTTTACGGCCTTGACTGCTTTAAGCCGTCAAAGCATAGTTTCATACCCAAAAAACACTATCCGAATCACTTTCAGGTCTCGGAAGTTTTTTTACCCTCCGTTTTCTTCATGTGAATTTTATGGTAAGACGGGATCACCGTGGTTGACCATTGATTTACCATTGCTGGAGAATGATGCACTATGGTACTATTCCATTTCAAATCCATGCACTCATTTCTAAAAGTTGTACGGCGTAGTTTCGTCATTATGGATGGATGTTGCACCTTGCAACGTAGATGATGCGCCCAAGGGATATCGATTCTTCGGACGGCCATAACGGTTGACACTTTTGGAGTTACGGGAGCCATAACCAATCAAAACGAATCTCTCTGTGAATTCTATATCTTTGACTGATTTAAGCTGTCGATGCGTAATTTCATACCAAAAAAACACTATCCGAATCATTTTCAGGTCTTGGAAGTTTTTTTAACCTTCGTTTTCTTCACGTGAATTTTATGGTAAAACGGATCGTCGTTGCTGGCCTTCGATTTACCAACATTGGAGAGTGATGCACCATGGCAATATTCCATTTTAAATCCATGAACTCATTTCTAAAAGTTTTATGGCACAGTTTCGGCATTATGGACGGATGTTGCACCTTGCATCGTAGATGTTGCGCCTAATGCATATCGATTCTTCGGACAGCCATAACGGTTGACTCTCTTCGGGTTACGGGAGCCATAACCAGTCAAAATGAAGCTCTCTGTGAGTTATGTGGCATTGACTGATTTAACCCGTCAATCCATAGTTTCGTACCCAAAAAACACTATCTGAATCACTTCCAGGTCTCGGAAGTTTTTTTACCCTTCGTTTTCTTCATGTGAACTTTATGGTAAAACGGGACCACCGTGGCTGATCTTAGATTTACCATTGCTAGAGAGTGATGCATCATGGTACTATTGTATTTAAAATCCATGCACTCATTTCTAAAAGTCGTACGGTGCAGTTTCAGCATTATGGACGAATGTTGCACCTTGCACCGTAGATGTTGCACCCAGGGGATATCGATTCTTCGGACAGCCATAACGGTCGACTCTTTTCAAGTTACGGGATCCATAACCTGCCAAAACGAAGGTCTCTATGGGTTCTACAACGTTGACGGCTTTAAGCCGTCAATGCATAGATTCATACCCAAAAAAAACTATCCGAGTCACTTTCAGATCTTGCAAGTTTTTTTTACCCTTCTTTTTCTTCACGTGAATTTTATGGTAAAAAAGGATCCCATGGCTAGCCTTCGATTTACCATCGATGGAGAGTGGTGCACCATGGTACAGTTCCATTTCAAGTCCATGCACTTATTTCTAAAGATCGTACGATGCAGTTTCGGCAAAATGGAAGAATGTTGCACCTTGCCCCGTAGATGTTGCACCCAACGAATATTGATTCTTCGGACAGCCATAACGGTTGACTCTTTTAGAGTTACGGGAGCAGTCAAAACGAAGATCTCTATGAGTTCTACGACTTTGACGGCTTTAAGCCATTAATGCATAGTTTCATACCCAAAAACACTATCGGAATCACATTCATTTCTCGAAAGATTTTTTACCCTTCGTTTTCTTCGCGTGAATTTTATGGTAAAGCAGGATCACCGTGGCTAGCTTTCCATTTACCAATGCTGGAGAGTGATGCAACATGGTACTATTCCATTTTAAATCCATGAACTCATTTCTAAAAGTCGTACGATGCAGTTTCAGCATTATGAACGGATGTTGCACCTTGCACCGTAGATGTTGCGCCCATGGGATATCGATTCTTCGGACAGCCATAACGGTTGACTCTTTTTGAGGTTACGGTAGCCAAAACTAGTCACAACAAAGATCCTAACAAACTTCAATTCATAGTTTCGTACCCAAAAAACACTATCTGAATCACTTTCATGTCTCGAAAGTTTTTTTTACCCTTCGTTTTTTTCACCTGAATTTTATGGTAAAACGGGATCACTGTGGTTGGCCTTCTATTTATCATCGCTAGAGAGTGGTGCACCATGGTACAGTTCCATTTCAATCCGTGCACTCATTTTGAAATGAAGTATGGCTCGGATTCGTCATTATGGATGGATGTTGCACCTTGCAGCATGGATGTTACGCCCAGGAGATATCGATTCTTCGGACAACCATTTGGAGTTACGAGAACCATAACCAGTCGAAACGTCGCTCTCTATGAGTTCTACGGCTTTAATAGCTTTAGCCATCAATGCATTGTTTCACACCAAAAAAAACTATCCGAATCACTTTCAGGTCTCAAAGTTTTTTATCCTTCGTTTTCTTCACGTGAATTTTATGGTAAAACGGGATCACCTTGGCTGGCCTTCGATTTACCATCGCTGGAGAGTGATAAACCATGTACTATTCCGTTTCAAATCCATGCACTCATTTCTAAAAGTCGTATGACGCTGTTTAGGAAAATGGACGGATATTGCATCTTGCACTATAGATGTTGCACCCAGGGGATATCGATTCTTCGGATAGCCATAACGATTGACTCTTTTGGAGTTACGGGAGCCAAAACTAGTCAAATCAAAGCTCTCTGTGAGTTCTAAAGCTTTGTCTGCTTTAAACCATCAATGCACAGTTTGATACCCTAAAAACACTATTTTAATCACTTTTAGGTATCAGAAGTTTTTTTTTACCCTGCGTTTTCTTCACGTGAATTTTGTGGTAAAATGGGATCACCGTGGCTAACAATAGATTTACCATTGCTGGAAAGTGATGCACCATGGTACTATTCCGTTTAAAATCCATGCACTTATTTCTAAAATTCGTACGGTGCAGTTTTGGCATTGTGGGCTGATGTTGCACCTTGCACCATAGATGTTGCGCCCAGGGGATATCGATTCTTCGGAAATGGATGACTCTTTTGGAGTTACGGAGGCCATAACCGTCAAAACGAAAATCTCTGTGAGCTTGTTGGCTTTTACTACTTTAAGCCGTCAATGCATAGTTTCATACCCAAAAAACACTATCTGAATCACTTTTATGTCTCGGAAGTTTTTATTTATCCTTCGTTTTCTTCACATGAATTTTGTGGTAAAACGGGACCACCTAGGCTGGCCTTCGATTTACCATCGCTGGAGAGTGATGCACCATGGTACTATTCCATTTCAAACCCGTGAACTCATTTCTAAAAATCGTACGGTGCAGTTTCGGCGTTATGGATGGATGTTGCACCTTGTGGCGCAAATGTTGCGCCCATGGGTTATCGATTCTTTGGACAGCCACAACAGTTGACATTTTTTGGAGTTTCGGGAGCCAAAACCAGTCAAAACGAAGATATTTATGAGTTCTACGGCTTCATCGGCTTTAAGACGTCAAAGCATGGTTTCATACCCAAAAAAACACTATCTAAATCACTTTCCGGTCTCAAAAGTTTTTTTTACCCCGCGTTTTCTTTACGAGAATTTTATGTTAAACGGGATCACCGTGACTGGCCTTCGGTTTATCAATGCTGGAGAGTGGTGCGCCATGGTAAAGTTCCATTTCAAATCTACGCACTCATTTCTAAAAGTTGTATGGTGCAGTTTCAGTATTATGGATGGATGTTGCACCTTGCACCGCAGATGTTGTGCCCAAGGGATAACGATTCTTCAAACAACCATAACAGTTGACTATTTTGGAGTTACGGGAGCCATAACCTTTCAAAATGAAGGTCTCTATAAGTTCTATGGCTTTTTCATCTTTATGCCACCAATGCATAGTTTCATACCAAAGTAAACACTATACGAATCACTTTCAGGTCTCGGAAGTTTTTTTTACTCTTCGTTTTCTTCATGTAAATATTATTCTTAAACAGGATCACAATGGCTGGACATTGATTTACCATCGATGCAGAGTGATGCACCATGGTGCTGTTCCATTTCAAACCCATGCTTTCATTTCTAAAAGTCGTACGGTGCAGTTTTGGTATTACGGACGGATGTTGCACCTTGCACCGTAGATGTTGCGCCCAGGGGATATTGATTCTTCGTACAGCCATAATGGTTGACTCTTTTGGAATTACGTGAGTCAAAACTAGTCAAAAAGAAGGTCTCTGTGAGTTCTACGGCTTTGCTAGCTTTAAGCTATCAATGCATAGTTTCATACCCAGAAAAACACTATCCCAATCATTTTCAAGTCTCTGAAGTTTTTTACTCTTCGTTTTCTTCACTTGAATTTTATGGCAAAACGGGATCATCGCAGCTGGCGTTCGATTTACCATTACTGGAGAGTGATGCACCATGGTACTATTCTGCTTCAGATCCAAGCACTCAACTCTAAAAGTCATACGACGCAGTTTCAAGCATTATGGATGGATGTTGCACCTTGCACAGTAGATGTTGCGCCTAAGGATATCGATTCTTCGGACAACCATAATGATTGCCTCCTTTTGACTTACTTGATCCATAACCAGTCAAAATGAAGGTCTCTATAAATTCTTTGACTTTGATTGCTTTAAGCTGTCAACGAATAGTTTCATACCAAATAAACACTATCCAAATCAATTTCAGGTCTCGGTGGTTTTTTTACCCCTCGTTTTCTTCACGTGAATTTTATGGTAAAACGGGATCACCGTAGCTGGCCTTCGATCTACCATCGCTGGAGAGTGGTGCATGATGGTACAATTCCATTTCTAATCCAAGCACTCATTTCCAAAAGTCGTGCGGCGCAGTTTTGGCATTACAGATGGATGTTGCACCTTGCACCGTAGATGTTGCGCCTAAAGGAGATCGATTCTTCGGACAGCCATAACTGTTGATTCTTTTGGAGTTACGGGAGCCATAACCAGTCAAAACGAAGGTCTCTATGAGTTCTACGGCTTGATAGCTTTAACCGTAAATGCATAGATTTATACCCAAAACAAAACTATCTGAATCACTTTCAGGACTTTATTTTTTTTTATTATCTTCACGTGAATTTTATGATAAAATGGTATCATCGTGGTTGGCTTTAGATTTACCATCGCTGGAGAGTGATGCACCATGGTACTATTCCGTTTCAAATCTATGCACTCATTTCTAAAAGACGTACGATGGATTTTCGACATTATGGACTCATGTTGCACCTTGCACCGTAGATGTTGCGTAGATGGGATATCGATTCTTCGGACAGCCATAACGGTTGAATCTTTTAGAGTTACGGGAGCCGTAACCAGTCAAAACGAAGTACTCTGTGAGTTCTACGGTTTTGACAGCTTTAAGCGTTCATTGCATAGTTTCGTACCCAAAAACACACTATCTGAATAACTTTCAGGTCTCGGAAGTTTTGTTAACCCCTCGTATTCTTCATGTGAATTTTATGGTAAAACGGGATCACCGTGGCTGGCCATCAATTTTCCATCGCTGGAGAGTGATGAACCAGGGTAATGTTCCATTTCAAATCCATGCACTCATTTTTAAAAGTCATACGACACTTTTTCTGCATTATGGACGGATGTTCCACCTTGCACCCTAGATGTTGCGCCCAAGGGGTATCGATTCTTCGGACAGCCATAACAGTTGACACTTTTGGAGTTAGGAGAGCCAAAACCAGTCAAAATGAAACTCTCTATGAGTTCTATGGCTTTGTCAGCTCTAAACCATCAATGCATAGTTTCATACCTACAAAAACACTATCCGAATCACTTTCCGGTCCCAGAAGTTTTTCTTACCCTTCGTTTTCTTCACCTGAATTTTATGGTAAAAGAAGATCACCGTATCTGGCCTTCGATTTACCATCGCTAAAGAGTGGTGCACCATGGTACAGTTCTATTTCATATCCATGCACTTATTTCTAAAAGTCGTACGGTGCAGTTTTGGCATTATGGATGGATGTTGCACCCAAGTGATATCGAATCTACGGACAGCCATAACGGTTGACTCTTTTGGAGTTACAAGAGCCTGGACCAGTCAAAACGAGGGTCTTTGTGAGTTCTACGGCTTTGAGAGCTTTAAGCCTGCAATGCATAGTTTCATACCCAAAAAAAAACTATCTGAATCACTTTCAGGTCTCGGAAGTTTATTTTACCTTTCGTTTTCTTCACATGAATTTTATGGTAAAATGGGATCACCGTGGCTGCCCATCGATTTACCATCGCTGGAGAGTGATGCACCATGGTACTATTCCGTTCCAAGTCCATGCACTCATTTCTAAAAGTCATACAGTGCTGTTTTTGGATTATGGATGGATGTTTCTCCTTGCACCGTAGATGTTGCGCCCAAGGGATATCTATTCTTCGGACAATCATAACGGTTGACTCTTTTGGGGTTACGGAAGCCAAAACTAGTCAAAAAGAAGGTCTCTATGAGTTCTATGATTTTGATGGCTTTGAGCCGTCAGCGAATAGTATAATTTTCAAAAAAAATACTATCCGAATAACATTCGGGTCTCGAAAGTTTCTTCTACCCTTCGTTTCACGTGAATTTCATGGTAAAACGGGACCTCTGTGGCTGGCCATTGATTTACCATCGCTGGAGAGTGATGCACCATGGTACTATTCCGTTTCAAATTTATTCGCTCATTTTTAAAAGTCGTAATGCATAGTTTCGGCATTATGGAAGGATGTTGCACCTTGCACCGTAGATGTTGCGCCCAGGGATATCGATTCTTCAGGCAGCCATAATGGTTGACACATTTGGAGTTATGGGAGCCATAACCAGTCAAAACGAAGGTCTTTGTGAGTTCTATGGCTTTGACGGCCTTAAGCCGCCAATGCATAGTCATACCCAAAAAACACTATCCGAATCACTTTCAGGTCTCAAATGTTTTTTTATCCTTCGTTTTCTTCACATGAATTTTATGGTAAAACAGGATCACCGTGGATGGCGTATGATTGACCTTCACTGGAGAGTGATGCACCATGGTACAGTTCCGTTTTAAATTCATGTACTCATTTCTAAAAGTCATATGACGCAATATCGGCATTATGGTTGGACGTTGCTCCTTGCACCTAGATGCTGCGCCCAGGGGATTTCGATTCATCGGACAACCATAATGGTTGACTCTTTTGGAGTTACAGGAGCCAAAACTAGTCAAAACGAAACCCTCTGTGAGTTCTTCGGCTTTGTCAGCTTTATGCCACCAATGCATTGTTTTACCCAAAATAACACTATCCAAATCACTTTCAGGTCTCGGAAGTTTTTTTTACCCTTCGTTTTCTTCACGTGAATTTTATGGTAAAACGGGATTGTCGTGGCTGGCCTTCGATTTACCATCGCTGAAGAGCGATGCGCCGTGGTACAGTACCATTTCAAATCCATGCACTAATTTCTAAAAGTCGTATGGCACAGTTTCAGCATTATGGATGGATGTTGCACCTTGCACCCTAGATGTTGCGCCCAAGGGATATCGGTTCTTCGGAGAGCCAAAACGGTTGACTCTTTTGTAGTCACGGGAGCCGAAACCTGTCAAAATGAAGGTCTCTATGATTTCTACGACATTGATTGATTTAAGCCTTCAACGCATAGTTTCTACCCAAAAAAAACTATTCGAATCACTTTCAGGTCTCGAAAGTTTTTCTACCCTTCATCTTCTTCACATGAATTTTATGGTAAAACAGGACCACCGCGGTCGGCATTCGTTTTACCATCGCTGGATAGTGATGCACCATGGTACTATTCCATTTCAAATCCATGCACTCATTTTTTTCAAGTCGTACGGTGCAGTTTTGGCATTATGGACGGATGTTGCACCATGCACCGTAGATGTTGCGCCCAGTGGATATCGATTCTTCGAACAGCCATAACAGTTGACTTTTTAGGAGTACGAGAGCCATTACCAATCAAAACAAAGCTTTCTGTGAGTTCTGCGGAATCGTCAGCTTTAAGAAATCAATGCATAATTTCATACCCTAAAAAGACTATTCGAATCACTTTCAGGTCTCGAAAGTTTTTTACCCTGCGTTTTCTTCACGTGAATTTTAGGATAAAACGGGTTCACCGTGACTGACCTTAAATTTACCATCGCTGGAAAGTGCTGCGCAGTGGTACTATTCCATTTCAAATCCATGCACTTATTTCTAAAAGTCGTACAGCGCAGCTTCGTCATTATGGGCTGATGTTGCACCTTGCACCGTAGATATTGCTCCCAGGGGATATCTATTCTTTGGATAGCCATAGCGGTTGACTCTTTTGGAGTTACGGAAGCCATAACAAGTCAAAACGAAGATCTCTGTGAGCTTGATTGCTTTGACTGCTTTAAGCCGTCAATGCATAGTTGCATACCCAAAAAAACACTATCCGAATTACTTTTAGGTCTCGGAAGCTTTTATTTACCCTTCGTTTTCTTCACGTGAATTTTATGGTAAAACGGGATCACAGTGGCTAGGCTTCGATTTACCATCACTGATGAGTGATGCACCATGGTGCTATTCCATTTCAAATCCGTGAACTCATTTCCAAAAGTCGTACGGCGCAGTTTCGGCATTATGGATGGATGTTGCACCTTGCGCCGCAAATGTTGCACCCATGGGATATCAATTCTTCGGACAGCCACAACGGTTGACACTTTTGGAGCTACAAGAGCCAAAACCAGTCAAAACGAAGACATTTGTGAGCTCTACGGCTTCTTCGACTTTAAGACGTTAATGCGTAGTTTCATATCTAAAAAAACCATCCGAATCACTTTCAGGTCTCGGAAGTTTTTTTACCCTGTGTTTTCTTTACGTGAATTTTATGATAAAGCAGGATAAGCGTGGCTGGCCTTCGATTTACCATCGCTGGAGAGTGGTACATGATGGTACAGTTCCATTTCAAATCCATGCACTCATTCTAAAAGTCGTACCGCGTAGTTTTGGCATTATTGATGGATGTTGCACCTTGCACCGTAGATGTTTGGCCTAGAGGATATCAATTCTTCGGATAACCATAACTTTTGATTCTTTTGGAGTTACGGGTAGTCAAAATGAAGGTCTCAATGAGTTCAACAGCTTTAACCGTTAATGAAAAGTTTTATACCCAAAAAAAACTATCTGAATCACTTTCAGGTCTCAAATGTTTTTTTACATTTTATTATCATCACGTGAATTTTATGGTAAAATGGGATCACCGTGGCTTGCCTTAGATTTACCATCGCTGGAGAGTGATGCACCATGGTACTATTCCGTTTCAAGTCTATGCACTCATCTCTAAAAGTCGTACGACGTAGTTTCGACACTATGGACTCATGTTGCACCTTGCACCGTTGATGTTGCGCATGGGGGATATCGATTCTTCGAACAGCCATAACGGTTGATTCTTTTGGAGTTACGGGAGCCGTAACCAGTCAAAACGAAGGACTTTGTGAGTTCTATGGTTTTGAAAGTTTATACCTTCAATGCATAGTTTCATACCCGAAGACACACTATCCGAATCACTTTCAGGTCTCGGAAGTTTTTTTACCCCTTGTTTTCTTCACATGAATTTTATGGTAAGACGGGACCACCATGGCTGGCCATCAATTTACCATCGCTGGAGAGTGATGAACCTTGGTAATGTTCCATTTCAAATCCACGCACTCATTTTTAAATGTCGCACAGCACTTTTTCTGCATTATGGACGGATGTTGCACCTTGCACCCTAAATGTTGCCCCCAAAGGACATCGATTCTTCGAACGGCGATAACAGTTGACTCTTTTGGAGTTAGGAGAGCCAAAACCAGTCAAAACGAAAGTCTCTGTGAGTTCTCAGCTTTAAGCCATCAATGCATAGTTTCATACCCAGTAAAACTCTATCCGAATCACTTTTCGGTCTCGGAAATTTTTTTTACCCTTCATTTTCTTCACGTGAATTTTTTGGTAAAACGGGATCGCCGTGTCTTGCCTTCGATTTACCGTCGCTGGAGAGTGGTGCACCATGGTACAGTTCCATTTCAAATCCATGCACTTATTTCTAAAAGTCATACGGTGCAGTTTTGGCATTATGGATGGATGTTGCGCACAGGTGATATCGATTCTTCGGGCTGTCATAACGGTTGTCTCTTCTGGAGTTATGGGAGCCTGAACCAGTCAAAACGAAGATCTTTCTGAGTTTTACGGCTTTCACAGCTTTAAGCCTTTAATGCATAGTTTCTTATAAAAAAACACTATTCGAATCACTTTCAAGTCTCGAAAGATTATTTTACCCTTCGTTTTCTTCACGTGAATTTTATGGTAAAGCGGAATCACCGTGGCTAGCCATCGATTTACCATCATTGGAGAGTGATGCACCATGGTACTATTCCAAATCCATGCACTCATTTCTAAGAGACGTACGGTGCTGTTTTTGGATTATGGACGGATGTTTCTCCTTGCACCGTAGATGTTGCGCCCAAGGGATATCTATTCTTCGGACAATCATAACGGTTGACTCTTTTGGAGTGACGGAAGCCATAACCTGTCAAAATGAAGGTTTCTATGAGTTCTAAGATTATGATGGCTTTGAGCCGTCAATGAATAGTTTAATTTTCAAAAAAACACTGTCCGACTAACATTCAGGTCTCGAAAGTTTCTTTTACCCTTCATTTTATTCACGTGAATTTTACGATAAAACGGGATCACCGTGGCCGGCCATCGATTTACCATCGCTGGAGAGTGATGCACCATGGTATTATTCCTTTTCAAATCACTTTGCTCCTTTTTAAAAGTCGTAATGCGCAAATTCGACATTATAGACGGATGTTGCACCTTGCACCGTAGATGTTGCACTCAGGAGATATCGATTCTTGGACAGCCATAACGGTTGATACTTTTGAAGTTACGGGAGCCATAACCAGTAAAAATGAAGGTCTCTTTGTGTTCTACGGCTTTGACAGCTTTAAGCCCTCAATGCGTAGTTTCATACCCAAAAAACACTATCCGAATCACTTTCGAGTCTTAGATTTTTTTACCCTTCGTTTTCTTCACGTGAATTTTAATGTAAAAGGGGATCACCGTGGTTGGCCTTTGATTTATCTTCGCTGGAGAGTGATGCACCATGGTACTGTTCCATTTCAAATCCATGCACTCATTTCTAAAAGTCGTACGACGCAGTATCGACATTATGGACGGATGTTGCTTCTTGCACCGTAGATGTTACTCCCAGGGGATTTCGATTCTTCGGACAACATAATGGTTGACTCTTTTGGAGTTACAGGAGACAAAACTAGTGAATACAAAACACTCAGTGAGTTCTTCAGCTTAGTCAGCTTTAAGCCATCAACGCACTGTTTCACCCAAAAAAACACTATCCAAATCACTTTCAGGTCTCGAAAGTTTTTTTCGACCCTTCGTTTTCTTCATGTGTTATGGTAAAACAAGATCATCGTAGTTGGCCTTCGATTTATCATCACTTGAGAGCAGTGCACCATGGGACGATTTCATTTCAAATCCATGCACTCATTTCTAAAAGTCGTTCGGCGCAGTTTTGGCATTATGGATTGATGTTGCACCTTGCACCGTAGATGTTGCGCCCAGGGGATATCGATTCTTCAAGCAGCCATAACAGTTGACTCTTTTGTAGTAATAGGAGCCGGAACCTATCAAAACGAAGGTCTCTATGAGTTCTATGAGATTGATATGTTTAAGCCTTCAATGCATAGTTTCTACCCAAAAAACACTATCCGAATCACTTTTAGGTCTTGGAAGTTTTTTTACCTTCGTCTTCTTCACGTGAATTTTATGGTAAAATAGGATCACCGTGGCTGGCATTCAATTTACCATCCCTAAAGAGTGATGCTCCATGGTACTATTCTTTTTCAAATCTATGCACTCATTTTTTATACGTCGTACGACTTAGTTTCGGCATTATGGATGGATGTTGCACCTTGCACCGTAGATGTTGTGCCAAGTGGATATCCATTCTTCGGACAGCCATAACAGTTGACTTTTTAGGACTTACGGGAGCCATAACCAATCAAAATGAAGGTCTCTATGATTTCTACGATTTTGATAGCTTTAAGCCATCAATATATAGTTTCGCACCCCAAAAGAACACTATCCAAGTCACTTTCTGGTCTCGGAAGTTCTTTTTACCCTTCGTGCTCTTCACGTGAATTTTATGGTAAAACGAGATCACCGTGGCTTGCCATCGATTTACCATCGCATGAGGGTGATGTACCATGGTACTATTCCATTCCAAATCCATGCACTTATTTCTAAAAGTCATACAGTGTTGTTTCGGGATTGTGGACGGATGTTGCTCCTTGCACCATAGATGTTGCTTCCAAGGGATATCGATTTTTCAGACAGCCCTAATGTTTGACTCTTTTGGAGTTACAGAAGCCATAACCGATCAAAACGAAGGCGTCTTTGTGTACTACGGCTACGAAAGCTTTAAGCCATCAATGCATAATTTCATACAATAAAACCACTATCCGAATCACTTTCAGGTCTCGGAATTTTTTTACCCTTCGTTTTCTTCACGTGAATTTTATGGCAAAACGAGATCACCGCGATTGGCCATCGATTTACCATCGTTGGAGTGTGATGCACCATTGTACTATTCCATTTCAAATCCATATACTCATTTCAAAAAGTCATACGGCGCCGTTTCGGCATTATGAACGGATGTTGCACCTTGCACCGTAGATGTTGTGCCAAGGGGATATCAATTCTTCATAAAGCCTAACGGTTAACTCTTTTGGAGTTATGGAAGCAAAAACCAGTCAAAACGAAGCTCTCTGTGAGTTCTACGGCTTGGTCAGCATGTAACGACCCGGAATTTTCGATCTCGAAAATTCCAGATAGTTAGGGAAAAAAAGAAAGAGATAGAAGAAAACGAAGAACAGAAACACCAACATCTCACATTCGTAGCGGATAAAATATAATAACAAATAATAACGATATACAAAGGAAAACTGTACTTGTCAAATTACACTTTAATAGATCAGACTTACAACATATATACAAACACTTGACAGACACAACCAATATGTCTCAAATATACAACAATATATCACTGTGGATACAATCCATACGTTCCTGCCATCCAGCTCCTCTCCTGAGCTCTAGAACGTACTTACCTGAAAATCTGTAATACTCGGTCTGACCCGAGCATTACATCAAAGTAACACCCGGATCAGGCTGGAAACTAGTGTAGAGTAAACCCACATAATCTGAAACACTATGTTACAAAATTTATTTTAGAACCGGGGTAACTCGTACCTCACAACGAGTTCTTAACTTACCAGAGCCAAATACACATTTAAAATCATATCTTAAGCATTATTACCAAATTAAATGACCAAGTTTACATCATTTATTTCATTCCAGCCCATTAATTCCAATAATCAAATTCATAAAGAATTATGTAGATTACAAATCGAAGTGGTTTTGGGTATTTACTGATACCCGACCCTGGACTCTTTGAATTCAGTGTCATCTTTAATCCCAGTTGTTTAAGTCTTAAACAATACAACTTATTCAGGATATCTTATCGCACAATAGTTCATATCAAATAGATAATCCACATTTCACAGTTCATCTTAAACATATCATAATACAGAACATCGCAAATAATCAAACTAGATATTATTCTGATCATTCAATACAATTCAATTTAATCCAACTCATCATTCCAATAGAAAGATCAATTTATCACCATTTCTAATTAATCAGATCTAATTACACAATGGATTGAATTAGTTTTCTTTAGATCCTGCAACCTTTAATTACTCTCATCAACTAATTATAATATAATTAATTACACAATTAATTATCCTCAATCAATTTCATCAATTAATCATTCTTTAATCAATCACATTCATTAACTATCCTTAAATTACTTATATTGATCAATTAACCCTTTAATTGATTATGCCAAGTAAATAATCCTTAATTACTTCCATTAAGTTACTTCCTTAAGTAATTATCCTCTTTATTTACTTACATTCAGTAATTATTCATAAATTAATTATCCCTTAATTATCAATTAATAAACCTTAATTATTAATTAATCTCCTTCATTACAAAGTAATCAATCCTTAATTACCTTTATAATCAATTAGTTAACCTTTAATTAATTGATTAATTGTCCATTAACTATTAATTAACAATCCTAATTATTAATCAATATCTCTTACTTACAAATTAATTAATCCATAATTATCAATTGATTAAATAGTTAATCAATCCTTAATTACCTTTGATTAATCTTTAATTACCTTTAATTAAAACTAATGTATCTCAAGGCATTATATCTTTAATCATCTTAAGATAAAACATTATCTTATAAAGACCTTAATTACCATTAACATTTTAAAACATTTTAACATTATAATTAACTAAATTTAATTAAATTCTTTAATTAAGATTTTAAATAAGGTAACCATTTAACTTGATAATTTAAAACTAACAAAACTAAACTTCCTTAAATAACTTAAAACATTATCAAGTAGAGGTTTCAAAACTAATTACAATTTGTATTTTAAAACTTACTTTTATAAAATCTTAAACTTACATTTTAAATTAATGTTTTAAAACCACTTTAAATTTCATTTAACAAAATTTAATTAAAAAACTTTAAAAACTTCATAACCAATTGTTTAAGAAATAATTATTATATATAAAGTAAGTTTATTTAAAAGTTTAAACTAGATTTAATTTTAAATTTGAAAAACAATTTGGTTTTAGATCATTTTAAAAATTGTTCAAACAGCTGCTTCTGGCTTTACCCGAAGGCCAGTCGGGACTATTCCAGAGTCAATCCACTTTTCTACCCATTTTTAAAAACTCAGTCTAAATTTAAGTTTTCAAACTTACAGGTCTTAACCCCGAAAATTAACTTGAGTTCAAACTCGAGACTTCTCCCCAAATACTCGAGCAATGCATCGAGTAAAACCCAACACCAAACATCTGACATCCATCCTCCCTATGCACCTGCACAGCTACCAATGACGACGATGACCACTGCCCTAAACTCCGACTCATCGACCATCTTCCAATCATCAATTCTCGATCCTCCAAACACGTACATAAGGCTCAATTCAAAATTGAGCTAGGAAGTTGGAACTGGAATCCCAAATCTTCATCAGAAATTCCTCGAACATCCTCCCCCCGACCACCTAAGTCGCCGTAACTCCAACCACATCATCGCTAGACTTCCATGAACTAATCCCAAAGTTCCATTGCACCTGATGCTCCAGAGAGAGAAGTGATCAAATCTTTCAGTTCGAGCAATTCTGGGGTTATGAACTAGATCACCTCACCGCCTACGCGACGGCAATCATAACACCCTCCAACCAATTTTCCTAACCTCGCCGTACCATCCCCTATCTCCATACCAAGCCCCGACCACCCAGCAGCAGTCGATCACCAGAAATTCTCAAAAACTCACATTCCAGTCAACTTAAAATTTCTCACCCAATACAGTATTAAAAAATTTGATTTTCATTTTAAAAATCATGTTATACTCAGACAATTCAAGATATGAACTTGAATCAACTTAATTTAATACTTGATTTTATCATGCTAATAAGATTTCTACTGTTATTTCCAGATTTTAGCATATTTTAAAATTTAAAACATTTGTACATATTTTTAAGTCCTAGATTAAGTTAAAAATTAACTAATTTGCTTGAAGTCCAAAGTTTAACAATGATCGAATACAAGAAATTGGAATTAGTTCTAAAATTTATACCCTGTGTCAAGAACAGGGAAGAACAATCATTTCCAGACATGCACACCTGTAACACAACCATATACTTCAAATTTCATACAGATCTACCACTTACATATTCATAGGCAAACATCAATAATCGCAGAAATTTCCAAAAGCAACATATCATAATTTACTTAAGTTTTTAAGTAGATGTTTACTCACCTGGTACTTTGAAGAACAGAGAATCCTCCTTTTTTTAACTGAAAGTTGCTTTTGCTTTTAAAACCTGGATCTTGATTTTAGATATGAAACTGCAAATCTTGAATCTGAAACTATAAATCGATTTTGATCTTCTTACATAAGCTTGACTATATTTGGAATCTTGCTTAAGTTTGAGAGGAGTTTGGATTTACTTTGCTTGCTTTAGATTATTGGAATAGCTATTTGATTAAGTTGGATTTTAGCTATTTTATTTTTATTTTAGTTTTGAGAGGTGAAGAGAGGATTTGAGAAGTAAAAAGAAAAACCTAGTTTCTCTAGTTCTTGTCCAAAAAGAAAAATTAGTTTTACCACTTGTTAATCTAAGCTAACACATGTTTAATGCATATTAATTTTAACTTACAAATGTTAAATTATATTTCTAAAATTCTTACACTTGTTCAATACATGTTTTATTGTTTTACAAATGTTTAATATCTTTTAAATTGCTTACTCTTGTATTAATTCCATGTTTCAAATATTTACATATGCTTATTTACATTAATAAATATTTATATTAAATTTAAAATTTAGTTTTATACTTAAAAGTATCTTAAGTGTATTAATATTTAAAATACCTCTTTTTATTCACCAATTTACAATTAAAAAGAAAATGATAAAAATTTCGATTATACTTTTATATTAAATTTTCTATCGAGTAATTACTTTCGTTAATTTATATAAATTTTTTAAAGAAAAGAATATAAAACAAATTATATTTTAATGAAATCATATATATATATATATATTTTATATTCAATTTATTTTAAGATAGTTTACTCTTTGAATTTCCAATTCAAATTCAAATTCCAATTTAACATTCAATTAAAAAAACAAAAAAACAAACACCAATTCAATTCGTAAATAATAATTCCATTTAAAATCTATTTATACGTATATATATATAAACAACACATTATTATTATAGTTTTGAAAATGTCTATTTTGCCAAAATAATTATACTAGAAAAATTATCAAAACAATACTTATTCAGGTACATACTTTATTACCAGAATTGTTTATTTAACTTAAAAATCAGTATTTCTACTAATTAAATCCAGTTAATTTATCAATTAGAGATATTCTAAAATCCGGATTATCACATTCCTCCCCCCTTTTAATCTTTTCGTCCCCAAAAAGGAACCCAGCCAAAATTTATTATAATACTTAATATCATTTAAATTTCCTCTTTGAACACTTCTTTAAAACACTTTAAAATCTATATAATATTGTCAAAATAGTTTTATAAAATTATCCTTTTATAACTCGATGTTTCAACAAGTCCATCCTTGTTCTCATAGAAATTCGGTCATATGTTGATCAGGCATAGGACTGAAAATCTATAAGTACTTGGTAAACCTGTTTTCAACACCCAATGAAAATACTTGGAAAATAATTTTATTGAAAATATAGAAAACATTTTGAAAATAGAGGAAAGATCTTTGATGAGAATGCTCTAGAAATCATCACCCTCATCCATGGTCGCAGTTACATCCTGGGTTACGTTGCCATCGCAGCAAAAGTCCATGTAACTATAGACACTCCGCGCCTCAATTACGCCATGGAACCCACGGCAGATCGCAGTTACATTCCAGGGTTACGTTGCCATCACAACAAAAGTCCATGTAACTGTAGGCATCAGCGCCCTTGATTTTCGCTGCTAAAAATGAAACTTCTCCACTCCCACATAGGTCGCAGTCTATCGATATAAAATCAAACATAGACTGTTGGCTCTCAGCAGCATACACGACTTTCGCTATGTCACCATAGGTCGCAATCTACCGATATAAAATCAAATGGAGACTGTTGGCTCTCAGCAGCACATACGACTTTTGCTATAGTCTATAGTAGATCGCAGTGACATCGAGTCACACTATCATCACAGCATAACCCAAATGCCTCTATAGGCATCAACGCCCTCGACTTTCGCTACACACTACATATAATCTTCAGGAACTAGTTTTGTCTGGACTCCTTAGAGGCTCAACTTTATAACCCGCCCTTAGGGTTCAAGGCAGTACCACCCTGTGGCACTTTTGAGAAGTTCATTTCAAGGGAGCGCCTTTTTCTCCAGAGCCATTTTCAAAACACTTTATACAATATACATATAGTATCTTCCAAATCATACCCTTTATGATATTCATCCAAATCTCCTTTACACAAAATCGATTCCCAAAATCGATAATTCTCAAACTAGGCTTTCCAAATTCCAATATTGATTTTACCCAAAAATCAAAAACCTTTCCAAATCCAAAGGTTCCAAAAACCTTTCTCAAAATTATTCTCATAAGATCCTTTACATATACATATACATACATACATACATACATACATACATGTGTGTATATATATATATATAACTTTAAAAATCTTTGGATCACTTCAAACTCATATAAGTTCCCTTTCAAACTACAAAAACTTTCAAAAATCCTTTCCCTCCGACAATAGATTCAACAAGGTGAGATTTATTTTATATAACAAAGATATATAACTTTGTTTATTCGAAATCAAATATCCAAATTTGATTACTCTAGAAGTTACTTACCAGTTTACTTACTTCCATAAAGTAAATTTTTACCATAGAAATATCCAGTTTCCACTTTACTTCATCATACATTTCATAAAATATACCTTTCATTTCAAAAACCATTTCACATTCTTATCCACAAATTCCCAGTATCAATTTCATTCAAATACGTATGATGTACGCATATCATTCGTACGCTATACCAATCTGATCGCTCACTCGATCACACAATTTCATTTCTGAACTAGTGTCGTCCACACGACTTCCTAGTGCGGACTCGGATCTGGTTTCTTGATCAACAACCATCATTCTCCTTACATATCTATAACTATGATAGAGAATATCCAGAACCAATCAACAATCCATATCCAGGTTCGCCGTCGAAAATCGAGTAAAAAATCCTAACTCGGATCGACATACTATCTCGAAATTTTATGCTCGAATCTGGATCAAATCACTATGCGAATAGAATAACATACGTACACCCTACATATTTATTTTTATTGGTTATTAGCCAAATCAATCTCCTTTTCTACTCACATTTCCTATTCACTTATTCACATTTTCTCCCAATATCCCTTTTGATTAACACTTCAATTCTTATCTCAAATGGATATTTGCTCATAAACGGTTTGCATTCTGACCAGCTTATATTTAGAAAATAGATTGAAAGGTTAAAAATAGATAAGTAGTTGAAAAATAATAATTAGTTTGTAAAATAACTGTAAAATAGTAAAGTAATTGTAAAATAGTTGGAAAATAGTCAAATTGTCATAGAAATTTTAAATAATTGCAAAATAGTTGTAAAATAGTAATTTGTTGTAAAGTAGTTGAAAGATAGTAATTAGTTATAAAACAGTTGTAAAATAGTTAAATAGTTCCAAAAGTAGTTATAAAATAAGTATAAGATAGTTTTGGGTTTAATAAGAAAGGTTGTATATATAATAAATAGATTTGAAAAATAGATTTGCACTAAAACAATTTATTTTGAAAATAGTACAAAGTCAAACTGTTCCATTCCCAAACTCCATTCCAATCAATTCAATTTAAATTTCCACTTCCAATTTAAATTGACTCAATTCCAATTTAAATAACTTCAATTTCCATTGAAGTTGATTTATCCCACATTCAAGTTGAATTAATCCTTAATTTCTTTCCAAAATTCTAATCAAATTCCATTTGAATTTACTTAATCAACTTTAATTTCATTTCAAATTAATCCAATTCAAAATTTTCGTTTGAATTTTTAAACTTACCCATCTTCAATCACAATTCCGATTATTTCAAATCAAATTCAATTTGAACCAATTTCAATTTCAATTCATTCAAATTCAAATCTTAAGTCCAAAATGATTTCATTTTATCTTAATAATGGATATATTACCACACCCATTTCTTCACTTATTTAAACAAATCCAATTTCAGCTTAAAGATTATTAATAACAACGGGATGGTATCATTCAAATTATTTTAAAATATCCATCCATTTCCAAATTCCAGATCTCAAACCTATTTTGAGATCACACAAACTCCCAATTAAAATTAACCATTTAACTTCCCAAGTTAAATCCCAATTTCATCTTTGAATTTCCAATTAAGGTTGCTTGTTAAATTATTTAACTTTCCCAAAGTTAAATTCTATTTACTTAATATAGCCGACCTTACCCAATTTGAATTCCCATTTCCAATTTTAAACTTCACATTAATAATTTGCCCACTTATAAGTTCGAAAACTTATCACTTTGGGTATCACATCTCATTCCAAATTTAAAACTCAACATTTAGAGTTTATTTCAAACCATCTTTGATATTATGTATATCCACATATATATACATATTTACTTCTTGGCCCACCAAGCCAAATTTTGAATTTAAACCACCCTTGTTCTTAATTCAAACAACTTCTTATTCTAAAATAAGATTAGATTCAAAATAGTTTGAATAATATTATTTCCTTTAACCTTTTGAAAACAATTGCAAATTTTTAAATTTAGAATTCAGAACTTCACAATTTGAAACCCACTTTAATTTACATCCTTTCTAATTTAAAAGTTATTCTCATCAAATGGTTACTTCCTTAAAACATTTTATTGTTTATTGGAAAATAATCATCCTATTATTAAACACAATAACCATTTTATTTTCTAGTTTGAAACCAATTCTAATTCCTCGTATTTTGAAACTCTTCCTCAACTTCAAGATTTTAATTTCAGTTTGAATCCATTTCAAACTTATCTTTATTCAATTTCAATTTGGTTGTATTTCTATTTCCACTTAATTTAATTCCAATAATTTAACAACCAATTATCTTAATATTTATTAGAAAGAAATATTGCTTTATATATCAAAATGTATTCTTATATAAAATCATTTAAAATCTTTATATAAGAAAATAACAAGTATGCTCTCATATATATATATATATATATATATATAAAACTCATTCTAGGTTACCATTGACCCTATCCTTGGTGAGTAATCCCACCAGAGCCAAGGTTCTCGCTTAACCTTCAGCTCTGATACCAAATGTAACGACCCGGAATTTTCGATCTCGAAAATTCAAGATAGTTAGGGAAAAGAAGAAAGATATAGAAGAAAAAGAAGAACAGAAACACCAACATCTCACATTCGCAGCGGATAAAATATAATAACAAATAATAACAGTTATACAAAGGAAAACTGTACTTGTCTAATTACACTTTAATACATTAGAGTTACGACATATATACAAACATTGGACAGACACAATCAATATGTCTTAGATATACAACAATATATCACAGCGGAAACACTCTATACATTCCTGTCATCCATCTCGTCTCCTGAGCTCCAAAACGTCCTTACTTGAAAATCTGTAATACTCGGTCTGACCCGAGCATTACATCAAAGTAATACCCAGGTCAGGCTGGAAGCCAGCGTGAGCTAACCCATATAATCTGAAACACTAAGTTATAAAACTTATTATAGGACCCGGGTAACTCGTACCTCAAAACGAGTTCTTAACTTACCAGAATCAAATACACATTTATAATCATATCTTAAGCATTATTACCAAATTAAATGACCAAGTTTACATCATTTATTCCATTCTAGCCTATTAATTCCAATAATCAAATTCATAATGAATTATGAAGATTACAAATCGAAGTGCTTTAGGGTATTTACTGATACCCGACCCCGGACTCTTCGAATTCAATGTCATCTTTAATCCCAGTTGTTTAAGTCTTAAACAATACAACTTATTCAGGATATCTTATCACACAAAAATTCGTATCAGATAGATAATGTTCATTTCACATTTCAACTTAAACATATCATAATACAGAACATCGCAAATTATCAAAGTAGATATTATTCCGAGCATTCAATACAATTCAATTCAATCCAACTCATCATTCTAATAGAAAGATCAATTTATCACCATTTCTAATTAATCAGATCTAATTACAAAATGGATTGAATTAATTTTCTTTAGATCTTGCTACCTTTAATTACTCTCATCAACTAATTATAATATAATTAATTACATAATTAATTATCCTCAATCAATTTCATCGATTAATCGTTCTTTAAACAATCACATTCATTAATTATCCTTAAATTACTTATATTTATCAATTAACCCTTTAATTGATTATGCCAAGTAATTAATCCTTAATTACTCCTACTAAGTTACTTCCATAAATAATTATCCTCTTTATTTAATTACATTCAGTAATTATTAACAAATTAATTATCCCTTAATTACCAATTAATAAACCTTAATTATTAATTAATCTCCTTCATTACAAAGTAATCAATCCTTAATTGCCTTTATAATCAATTAATTAACCTTTAATTAATTGATTAATTATCCATTAACAATTAATTAATAATCCTAATTATTAATCAATATCTCTTAATTACAAATTAATTAATCCGTAAATATCAATTGATTAAACAGTTAATCAATCCTTAATTACCTTTGATTAATCTTTAATTACCTTTAATTAAAACTAATGTATCTCAAGGCATTATATCTTTAATCATCTTAAGATAAAACATTATCTTATAAAAACCTTAATTACATTAACATTTTAACATTATAATTAACTAAACTTAATTAAATTCTTTAATTAAGATTTTAAATAAGATAACCATTTAACTTGATAATTTAAAAATAACAAAACTAAACTTCCTTAAATAACTTAAAACATTATCAAGTAGAGGTTTCAAACTAATTACAATTTGTATTTTAAAACTTACTTTTATAAAATCTTAAACTTACATTTTAAATTAATGCTTTAAAACCACTTTAAAATTTCATTTAATAAAATTTAATTTAAATAACATTAGAAACTTCATAGCCAGTTGTTTAAGAGATAATTATTATATATAAAGTAAGTTTATATAAAGGTTTAAACTAGATTTAACTTTAAATTTCAAAAACAATTTGATTTTAATCATTTTAAAAACTGTTCTAACAGCTGCTTCTGGTTTTACCCAAAGGCCAGTCGGGACTATTCCCGAGTCAATCCACTTTTCTACCCATTTTTAAAAAACTTAATCTAAATTTAAGTTTTAAAACTTACAGGTCTAAACCCTGAAATTCAACTCGAGTTCAAACTCGAAACTTCTCCCCAAATACTCGAGCAATGCATTGAGTAAAACCCAACACCAAACATCAGACATCCATCCTCCCCTGTGCATCTGCACAGCTACCGACGACGACCACTGCCCTAAATTTTGACGCATCGATCATCTTCCAGTCATCAATTCCCGATCCTCCAAACACATACACAAGGCTCAATTCAAAATCGAGCTAGGAAGTTGGAACTGGAATCCCAAATCCTTATCAGAAATGCCTCGAACATCCTCCCTCCGACCACCTGAGTCGCCGTAAATCCAGCCACATCATCGCCAGACTTCCACGAACAAAATCCCAAGGTTCCATTGCACTTGATGCTCCAGAGAGAGAGAAGTGATCAAATCTTTCAGTTCGACCAATTCTAGGGTTATGAACTAGATCACCTCACCGCTGACACCACAGCAATCATAACCGCCTCCAACCATTTTTGCTAACCTTGCTGTACCTTCCCCTATCTCCATACCAAGCCCCGACCACTCAGCAGTAGTCGATCACTAGAAATTCTCAAAAACTCACGTTCCAGTCAACTTAAAATTTCTCACCCAATACAGTATTAAAAAATTTGATTTTCATTTTAAAAATCATATTTTACTCAGATAATTCAAGATATAAACTTAAATCAACTTAATTTAATACTTGATTTTATCATGCTAATAAGATTTCTACTGTTATTTCTAGATTTTAGCATATTTTAAAATTTAAAACATTTGTACATATTTTTAAATCCTAGATTAAGTTAAAACTTAACTAATTTGCTTGAAGTCCGAAGTTTAACAATGATCAGATAAAATAAATTGGAATTAGTTCTAAAATTTATACCCTGTATCAAGAACAGGGAATAACAAACAATTCCAAACATGCACACCTGTAACACGACCATATACTTCAAATTTCATACAGATCTACCACTTACATATTCACAGGCAAACATCAATAATCGCAGAAATTTCCACAAGCAACAGATCATAATTTACTTAAGTTTTTAAGTAGATGTTTACTCACCTGGTACTTTGAAGAACAGAGAATGCTCCTTTTTTTAACTGAAAGTTGCTTTTGCTTTTAAAACCTAGATCATGATTTTAGAAATGGAACTGCAAATCTTGAATCTGAAACTATAATTCGATTTTGATCTTCTTACATGAGCTTGAATATATCTGGAATCTTGCTTAAGTTTGAGAGGAGTTTGAATTTACTATGATTGCTTTAGATTATTGGAATAGCTATATGATTAAGTTGGATTTTAGATGTTTTATTTTTGTTTTAGTTTTCAGAGGTGAAGAGAGGATTTGATAAGTAAAAAGAAAAACCTGGTTTCTCTAACTCTTATCCAAAAAGAAAAATTATTCTTGCCACTTGTTAATCTAAGCTAACACATGTTTAATGCATATTAATTTTAACTTACAAATGTTAAATTATATTTCTAAAATTCTTACACTTGTTCAATACATGTTTTATTATTTTACAAATGTTTAATATCTTGTAAATTGCCTACTCTTGTATTAATTCCATGTTTCAAATATTTACATATGCTTATTTACATTAATAAATATTTATATTAAATTTAAAATTTAGTTTTATACTTAAAAATATCTTAAGTGTGTTAATATTTAAACTACCTCTTTTTGTTCACCAATTTACAATTAAAAAGAAAATGATAAAAAATTCCAATTATACTTTTATATTAAATTTTCTATTGAGTAATTACTTTCCTTAATTTATATAAAATATTTTAAAGAAAATAATGTAAAACAAATTATATTTTAATGAAATCATATATATATATATATATATATTATATCCAATTTATTTTAAGATAGTTTACTCTTTGAATTTCCAAGTCAAATTCAAATTCCAATTTAACATTCAATTAAAAAAACAAATAAACAAACACTAATTCAATTTGTAAATGATAATTCCATTTAAAATCTATTTATACATATACATATACATACATACATACATAAATACATACATATACATATATACATATATATATATACATATATATATATATAAACACATTATTATTATAGTTTTGAAAATATCTATTTTGCCAAAATAATTTTACTAGAAAGATTATCAAACCAATACTTATTCAGGTACATATTTTTATTACTAGAATTGTTTATTTAACTTATAAATCAGTATTTCGACTAATTAAATCCAGTTAATTATCAATTACAGATATTCTAAAATCCAGGTTATCGCACAGCATTAAGCCGTCAATGCATAGTCTCATGCCTAAAAAACACTATCCGAATCACTTTCAAGCCCCAGAAGTTTTTTTTACCCTCGTTTTCTTCACATGATTTTTGTGGTAAAAAGGGATCACCGTGATTGACCTTCGATTTACCATCGCAGGAGAGTGATGCACTATGGTGCTATTCCGTTTCAAATCTATGCACTCATTTCTAAAAGTCGTAATGCATAGTTTCGACATCATGGATGGATGTTGTACCTTGCACCTTTCATGTTGCACCCAGGGGATATCGATTCTTCGAACAGCCATAACGGTTAACTCTTTTAGAGTTACGAGATCGATAACCAGTAAAAACAAAGGTCTCTATGAGTTCTATGGTTTTGACGACTTTAAACTGTCAATGCATAGTTTCATACCCAAAGAAACACTATTCGAATCATTTTTAGGTCTCGGAAGTTTTTTTACCCTTCGTTTTCTTCAAGTGAATTTTATGGTAAAACGAGATCACCGTGGCAGGCCATCGATTTACCCTCGCTGGAGAGTGATGCACCATGGTACTATTCTGTTTCAAATCCATACACTCATTTCTAAAAGTCGTAAGGCGCAGTTTTGGCATTATGGACGGATGTTGCACCTTGCACCGCAGATGTTGCACCTAGGGGATATCGATTCTTCAGACAGTCATAACGGTTAACTCTTATGGACTTACGGGAGCTAAAACCAGCCAAAACGAAGCTCTTTGTGAGTTCTACGGCTTTGTCAGCTTCAAGCCGTTAATGCGTAGATTCATACCCAAAAAAACACTATTCGAATGACTTTCAGGTCTCGAAAAATTTTTACCCTTCGTTTTCTTCACATGAATTTTATGGAAAAAATGGATCAACGTGGCCGACCTTCAATTTACCATCGCTGGAGAGTGATGCATCATGGTACTATTCCGTTTTGAATCTCACTCATTTCTAAAAGTCGTAACGCACCGTTTCGGCAATATGGATGGATGTTGCACCTTGCACCGTAGATGTTGCGCCAGAGGGTACCAATTCTTCGAAGAGCCATAACGGTTGACTCTTTTGGAGTTACGAGAACCATAACCAGTCGAAACAAAGGCCTTTGTGAGTTCTATGGCTTTGACTACTTTAAGCCATCAGTGCATAGTTTCATACCCAAAAAACACTATCCGAATAGTTTTCAGGTTTTGGAAGTTTTTTTCCCTTCTCTTCACGTGAATTTTATGGTAAAACGGGATCACCTTGGCTGGCCTACGATTTACCATCGCTGGAGAGTGGTGTACCATGGTATAGTTCCATTTCAAATCCATGCACACATTTTCAAAAGTCGTATGACGCAGTTTCGGCATTATGGATAGATGTTGCACCTTGCACCATAGGTGTTGCGCCCAAAGGATATTGATTTTTTGGACAGCAATAACGGTAGACTCTTTTGGAGTTATGGGAGCTTGAACCAGTCAAAATGAATGTCCCTATGAGTTCTACGGCTTTCACAGGTTTAAGCCTTCAATGCATAGTTTCATACCCAAAAAACACTATCCGAATCACTTTCAGGTCTCAGAAGTTTTTTACCATTCGTTTTCTTCACGTGAATTTTATGTTAAACGGTATCACCGTGGCTGGCATTCGATTTACCATCGCTGGAAAGTGATGTACCATGGTACTATTCCATTTCAAATCCATGCACTCATTTCTTAAAGTCATACGGCATAATTTCGGCATTATGGACGGATGTTGCACTTGCACCATAGATGTTGCACCCAATGGATATCGATTCTTCGGACAGCCATAAAGTTGGCTGTTTAGGGGTTGTGGGAGCCATAACCAGTCAAAACGAAGGTCTTTGTGAGTTATATGGCTTTAAAGGCTTTAAGCCGTCAATGCGTAGGTTCATACCCAAAAAATACTAACCGAATCACTTTCAGGTCTCCGAAGTTTTTTTTACCCTTCGTTTTCTTCACGTGAATTTTATGGTAAAAAGGGATCACCGTGGCTGGCCTTCGATTTACCATTGTAAGAGAGTGGTTGTAACCGCATATTTTACGATTATATATTTAAATATCTTTATTTAAATATAGCATCGTTAGTCGGATTTAAGTCTGAAATACTACTTTTTGAAAACAGTCGAATTAGGACTCGAGACCACTTCCATTGAGTTCAAAATCGCATTTGCGACCATTTTGAGTATAAACGTCGATGTGTTTGGAGTTGATTAAAATTTTGATGTTTTCATTTAGGGCTTTGGGTTTGGGTTTCAGCCCATTAACCCAACATATTAACCCAACTCCAATCCACTCCTCTTTGTTCCTTCATAATATTTTCTAACACTCAAGCTTTAGTAAAAATGGGGAAAGATAAAAGAAATTAGGAATTCCTAAGCCCTAATTCTCTTAGGAATTATCAACTTTAAGCTAAAAATCAAGGAGAAGCTTAGGTAAGCATTCTCTTCATCTTCTCCATCTCAATTCCTTTTCAATTTCAGAAATTTTCCAAACCCTAACTTAGGAAATGTCTTTCTTATGAGCTTGGATTAAAGCTTCTTGGGTAAAAATTGAAGAGTGGTTGTTCTTGCCTTGCCTTATACCTTCTCACTTGTGTTTTTGAATAAAAGGTGAGTTTTTTTGAACTTACATCAATGTCTATAACTTCTTTATGGTCAAGTATGAATTCCTAACATCTATTCATGTTTATTTGTTTTTGATTTGAATGGATTTGGTGAAATTTTCAATTTTTGTTGTCCAATTTTATAAAAATCCTACTAGGGATGTTTGGACATGTTTTTGGGGTGTATCGGAGAGCCTATAAGGCTGGGTTGTCGCTGGCATAAATCCCTAGTCTCCATTGCTCGTTCGATCGCTTCCGTTATGATTTTTTATAGGCTGAAAATACTGCAAATTGTAGTTCAGTCGACTGAGCACCCTGGTTCAGTCGACTGAACCTGAAAACAGAAAGTTTCCAGGCATAGATTCAGTCGACTGACCACCATGGTTCAGTCGACTGAACCTGAAAACCAAAAGTTTCCAGGCTAGTGTCATTCGACTGACCACCCAGGTTCAGTCGACTAAATCTTCTTCTCTAAGCCAATGTTTCCTTTTGTGTGGATTTTCCAATTTTAATCGATTTATGTCAATCCAATTAGTTGTCATCACTTATTATCGACTTTGATGACTTCTTTCTTTGGATTTTTGGGAATATCCATTTTGATAGATTTGGTATCGATTTATTTGGATTTGATTCACGTCTTCGTATGTGAATTTTTGGTGATTGATTGTTTTTACAATCATTTTTGTGATTTGTCACTTTAAAATACAAAGGTTTCTATGCTAGTAGTAAATATTCAAACTCTTTCACAAAGTTGATTTCAACTTTATTTTAATACAAAACTCGTTTATAAAACCGTTTTCCAATCTATTAGTATATACAAACCTTTACCTCATTCGTTCGAGAAATCCAATTAAATGACTTAGCAAAACAAGTGGTATGAAACACATGCGTTTACTTTGTCGATTAGTTCTTAGACTCGTCCGATTGAAACTCTTATGACAATTTCCGAGTGGGAATCTACAATTTGTTCGTAAATATTTAAGTTAAGCCAATGATTATGGGACATGAAACTAAACTCATTTATTTACCATCTTAGTGTAATTGACACTTCTTGTTGATCGATGATGATCATTTTATGGTTCGGACTAGCGTTATGCGATGTCTCTTTGTCCACATAGGGGATTGTACCTCGTTATATTGAGCTTCATCTCATTTCTTTTATGGGCTAGCGACCCATGTTCTTTTATGGTGTTTGGTTCATCGGATATACCATTAGTGTACTACATTGATGTCCCCACTTTTCGGTTCATTGGACGTATCGTTATTGTACTGCATCGATGTTTCGAATTATTGAAGTCTTGGTTCATTGGACGTACCGTTATTGTACTGTGTCGATGTTTCGAATTATTGAAGTTTTGGTTCATTAGACGTACCGTTATTGTACTACGTCCGTGCTTCGATTTATTTGAGTTTTGGTTCATGGGACGTACCGTTATTGTACTGCGTCGATGTTATGAATTTATGGTTAGCGACCATGGGATAGCGACCTGTTTGTGATGCACGTGTTGGTGAGTTTTCATGTTTCCGTTTGTGATAGGCCTCCCCTCTTTAGTGGTTTCTGGATTTCTAATTGATGATTTCTAGACTTTGTGTTTCACCAATTTTGCGATTGACATTGTAATATTTGTCAATATTTGTTGTTTGGTGAATAAAATAAAGAATATGACATTCTTTTCGATTTTTGAGATTCTAGAGATATTATATGATTTTTGTGGTTGCTAAATGTATACTTATCACAATATGGCATTATTGTTATCATATGTTTTGGTCATATCTCGTATCCTATCTCATTTTGTCTTATATTTATAGCTAGACTGATCCGTTTACTATTTTATTATTAAATATTACTCGGGTCAGACCAAGATGTTATAGGTGCTTCTGCTTCACTCCTTATTTGGGACCATCTTCTGATTTTTTATCTAACTACTTAGTTTAGTAGTTTTTGTTATTATACATTCGACATAGAGACTCCTTGATGTATACATATTATTTTATCTAGCACTTGTATCTATTCTTTTGTGATGTAGTGGATCTTGTATGATCGCTACTTTGATGTACACTTTTATGTGATATATTCATATCTGTTTCCGCCTTTGTGATATAGATATCTGTGACTGATTTGTCTTATGCTTATTTCTACATTTATTTCCAAGGACCACATAGCCACTGTGTAGTAGCTTTGAGTTTGTATTTGATATGTCAGATTTCCTCTTGAAATAAAATGTGTAACATACCATCTGACATATCGGAACTTGCACAAAGCAATTACATGGATGGTCGCTTCTCAACAGCCTTATTCTTCATGCTAGTCGATGGCATTACCTCGTAGTGTCCATGGCTAGCATGAGTATAGAGGTGGGGCATCACAACATGATATCAAAGCCAAACTTTGGAACAATGTAGAATAATCTAATAAGGATCATTGTCCTAAGTCTTTCTTAGGAGTCGTGCCTTAGGGTTTATTCGAGTCTTAGGACTCATTCTATCTTATTTTCTTTTACGATGCCTTATTTTATCAATCAACCTTGTTTGATATTCATTTTGAGAATAACCTTTTTCTTATTTCTTTCTTTCTTAATGAAGAGAAATGGTTAGATCAAACCATCCCAGTGCCGGTTAATCCAGTGCTAATCCTTAAGATGGAATATTCATGTTTGCCCAGCAGCTTTTAGATCTTGTAAAGAATGCTCAAGCTGCTGGATCCATTCCAGAGCCTACTCACCCTAGATCTGGGTTTGCACGCTTGTGTAGAGACTATACCGATTTGGGTGGAAGGCCATTCAGGGGATTCGAAAGTGTTACAGAAATCCAAGCTTGGCTTAGATCATGCGACCACATCTTTTCTCACATGAATCTCGTTGATCTCCATCAAGTCTAAGTTTCTTCTAGCATGCTCTAAGAAAGAGAATTAGATTGGTATGAGCTTTTGATTTTTGAGATTATCGAAGCGAATCTTACTTGGGAGCAATTCCGAGAAAGGTTCGAGTTGAAATATGTGCCGGAGGCTGAAAAGGTAACTTTAGCTTGGCGCTTTATTAATCTTGTTCAAGGTGAATCTTCCATGACAGACTATGTCGCATCTTTTGAATCTCTCTCTAAATATGGGGTCGAGTATATTAATACCCCATTGAAGAAAAATCAGAGGTTTGTCTATGGGTTGAATAAGAATCTCAAGAAGCCATTACTTCTGAAACTAGAAATTTCTTTTGATCAGCTTATTGATATCTCTCTTCGACTTGAAGAGGCCGATAATGAAAGTGATGTTGAAGTTGTGGGTTCCAAATAGAACTTCAACAATAACATGTAGAAGCCTATTAAATTCAAAGGCCCTTATCCCAACAAGAAAGGGAAACAAGAAACTCAAGTAGCAAAGATTTCTACCTCTAGTCGTGGACAATGCTACAATAGTGGTTCCATATACCATTATGCTAATAGGTGTCCGAAACCTCTCTTTTGTCATTATTGCAAAAGTTCAGGTCATCTTTTATTTTCATGTCCTAAACTTCCAAGCAAGAGGGAGGGAAAGCCAAATGTTGTGCAAGCGCCTAGTAGTACTTCTCTTGGTCAAGGTATTTCTCATTCGGTCCTTGATGACATTTGTTTTGTGATTATCCTATTCGAGTTCTTGTTGATATAGGTTCATCTCATTATTTCATATCAAAAGAACTTGTTGATTCTTTTTCTTTAAATATTTTGGGTTTGATGACTTCACTGAGAATTGCGAATCTGGATGGTGGATCTGCAACACTCAGTTTGCTTTGAAAAGATGTCGAGATTATTTTATGTGATTATGCTTTCCTATCTGGTTTGCATGTTATTTGCTATTTAGGTTTCGGAATTGATTTTTGTGAAAGGATTGGCTTAATCATTATGAAGCCATATCCTAGGTCCTTAGTGGACCATCCATCTTCAACATTTTCAATCTATTAAGCAGATTTCTATTTTTTAAATGATTTTGATTCCAATTTGGTGGCACCATTTTATTCTCTAGACCCACTTGTCGAGGAAGATGTTATTCCCCTCATTCAAGTAGTTCGTGAATTTCCTGGTATCTTTGAGCTTGTCTTAGGGTTATCACCTAAGCAAATCTATTGAGTGGTGCTAAGGTCTCTTTAGTCCGACTTTGCCACCAGTTTTCATTAGCTATGAGTTGTAGACGATAGCGTTCCACTAACGGCATTCCACACTCATTATGATTCTTATGAATGACTTGTTATACCATTTGGTTGACGACCATCCATCTTATGAATCGAGTATTCTACGATACCTCAATGAGTCTGTTTTTGAATTTATTGATTATGGATGAAAACAGCCATTTAAAGAAATTGCGAATCCTTTTAATAAGATACATTTATAAGTATAATTGAATTTTGTTCTTAAAACGAATAAAGAATATTCATAAATTTTTTAAGAGATATGTTTATCAATAGAAGATGATTTTGTGTTGTATTGCCCATTGAGTGATTTAAGAATTTTGGTCGATGCGCTTGATCAACGTTGTCGATAGGAATCTCCTAAACGCTATGATGAGACAGTCAGACACAGTAAATTGTAAATTTTTCTAAAATGAAGATTACATAAAGATAATTATAAATTTTGAAAGTCTTGGATTTTTGGTAAAGAGGATCAATTGAAAGAACTCCTTTCTGATACTCCTATTCTTGTGATTCCTAAAGGGTAACCAAGACTTTATTGTTTATGCGAATGCTAGTTGTATTGGTTTAGGTGCAGTTCCCTTGCAAAAGGGAACATTCTATCGCTTTTGCTTATATAGAATTAAAAGCCTATTGAGACTAGATATGTCACTCATGATCTAGTGCTTGCGGCTTTTGTTTTCGATTTTAGAATTGGGCATCATTATTTTTTTAGGAGAGAAATTAATTCTCTACAATGATCATTAATCTTTGGAATATATTTTTTTTCTCAAAAGGAACTTAGTTTGTGTCAACAATATTGGCTCGAGTACTTTGCATCTTATGATCTTGATTTTCTTTGTACTTCCAGAAGGGGAGATCGTGTTGCGGATGCCCTTAGTCGTAAACAACAAGCGGTTGTTTCGTTGATGATGCCTGAATGGAATGATATTTTTAACAGGTTCAATGGGAAAACCCTTATTATACTACGTCGTTGTCCAATTTAGTTGGGTTTCAGGTACATCAGACGTACTGTTATTATACTATGTCGTTGTTTCGAATTATTCGGGCATACCGTTATTGAATTACGTCATTGCACCGGCTCAATTTTCTACTATTCATGACATTTTTCACGTCTCTCAACTACGTAAATGCCTTAGGGATCCCGATTTTATTCTTGAGCCCAGATTTATTGAAGAAATTGAAGTTGCACCAGATTTGACTTCTGAGCAAAATTCTATTTGTATCGTTGCTTCGAAGGTTAAACGTCTTCGAAATAAAGATGTCCCTCTTGTGAAAGTTCAATGGACCCTAAATCCCAAGGATTGCTCTTGGGAATCCAGAGAATTCATTGAGTGAACATATCCGGACTTACTCTCTCGTGCTCTTTATGGTGAACTTCTCATTTTAAATTATTCTTTTGTGTTGATATGCTTTTATGGCTGTTACTCTTTGTTTTCTTCTTAAGTATTGCGAGGACGCAATTTCTTTAAGGAGGGGAGTCTGTAACAACCGGCATATTTTACGATTATCTATTTAAATATTTTATTTAAATATAGCATCGTTAGTCGGATTTAAGTCTAAAATACTACTTTTTGCAAACAGTCGAATTAGGATTGGAGACCACTTCCATTGAGTTCGAAATGGCGTTTGCGACCTTTTTGAGTATAGACATCGATATGTTTTGAGTTGGTTAAAATTTTGATGTTTTCATTTAGAGCTTTGGGTTTGGGTTTCAGCCCATTAACCCAACATATTAACCCAACTCCACTCCACTCCTCTTTATTCCTTCATAATATTTCCTAACACTCAAGCTTTAGAAAAAATGGGGAAAGAGAAAAGAAATTAGGAATTCCTAAGCCCTAATTATCTTAGGAATTATCAACTTCAAGCTAGAAATCAAGGAGAAGCTTAGGTAAGCA
Organism: Allium cepa; assembly: GCA_030765085.1. NCBI lineage: Eukaryota > Viridiplantae > Streptophyta > Magnoliopsida > Asparagales > Amaryllidaceae > Allium > Allium cepa. Next base: position 82,243,272 of record CM060931.1, on the reverse strand, counting down.
TTCTCTTCATCTTCTCCATCTCAATTCCTCTTCAATTTCAAAAATTTCCTAAACCCTAACTTAGGAATTGTCTTTCTCATGAGCTTGGATTGAAGCATCTTGGGTTAAAATTGAAGAGTGGTTGTTCTTGCCTTGCCTTATAGCTTCTCATTTGTTTTTTTGAGTAAAAGGTGAGTTTTTTTGAACTTGCATCTATGTCTATAACTTTCTTTGTGGTTAGTTATGAATTCCTAATATCTATTCATGTTCATTTGTTTTTGATTTGAATGGATTTGGTGAAATTTCCAATTTTTTGTTTTTGTTGTCCAATTTTATGAAAATCCTACTAGGGATGTTTGGACATGTTTTTAGGGTGTATCGAAGAGCCTATAAGGTTGGGTTGTTGCTTGGAATAAATGCCTAGCCTCCGTTGCTCGTTCGATCGTCTCCGTTATGATTTTTTATAGGCTGAAAATACTGCAAATTGCAGTTCAGTCGAATGACCACCCTGGTTCAGTCGACTGAACCTGGAAACAGAAAGTTTCCAGGCATAAATTCAGTCGACTGACCACCCCGGTTCAGTCGACTGAACTTGGAAACCGAAAGTTTCTAGGCATAGTGTTAGTTGACTGACCACCCTATTTTAGTTGACTGAATCTGCTTCTCTCAGCCAAAGTTGGCTTTTTGTGTGGATTTTCCAATTTTAATCGATTTATGTCAATCCAATTAGTTGTCATCAATTATTAGCGGCTTTGATGACTTCTTTCGTTGGATTTTTTGGAATATCCATTTTGATTGATTTGGTATCGATTTTTTGGATTTGATTCACGTCTTCGTATGTAAATTTTTGGTGATTGATTGTTTTTACAATCATTTTTGTGATTTTTCACTTTAAAATACAAAGGTTTCTATACTGGTAGTAAACATTCAAACTCTTTCACAAAGATGATTTCAACTTTATTTTAATACAAAGCTCGTTTATAAAACTGTTTTCCAATCTATTAGTATATACAAACCTTTACCTCATTCGTTCGAGAAATCCAATTAAACGACTTAGCAAAACAAGTGGTATGAAACACTTGCGTTTACTTTGTCGGTTAGTTCTTAGACTCGTGCTACTGAAACTCTTGTGACAATTTTCGAGTGGGAATCTACAATTTTTTCGTAAATATTTATGTTAAGTCAGTGGTTATGGAACATGAAGCTAAACTCATTTATTTACTAGTTTAGTGTAATTGACACTTCTTGTTTATCGATGATGGTCATTTTATGGTTTAGACTAGCGTTATGCGATGTCTCTTAGTCCACGTAGGGGACTGTACCTCGTTTTATTGATCTTCATCTCATTTCTTTTATGGTCTAGCGACCCATATTCTTTTATGGTGTTTGGTTCATCGGATCCGTTACTGTACTACATCGATGTCCTGACTTTTCGGTTCATTGGACGTATCGTTATTGTACTGCGTCGATGCTTCGAATTATTGAAGTTTCGGTTCATTGGACGTACCGTTATTGTACTGAGTCCATGTTTCGAATTATTGAAGTTTTGGTTCATTGGACGTACCGCTATTGTACTGCGTCGATGGTTCGATTTATTTGAGTTTCGGCTCATGGGACATACCATTATTGTACTGCATCGATGTTTCGAATTTATGGTTAGCGACCATGGGACAGCGACCCGTTTATGATGCACGTGTTAGTGGGCTTTCGTGCTCCCGTTTGTGGTAAGCCTTCCCCTTTTATTGATTCCTGGATTTCTAATTGATGATTTTTAGAATTTAAGTTTCACCAGTTTTGCGATTGGCATTGATATATTTGTCAAAATTTGTGGTTTTGTGAATAAAATAAAGAATATGACATTCTTTTCGATTTCTGAGATTCTTGAGATATTGTATGATTTTTGTGGTTGTTAAATGTATACTTGTCATGGTATGGCATTATTGTTATCATACGTTTTTTTCATATCTCGTATCCTATCTCAATTTATCTTATATTTATAGCTAGACTGATCCGTCTATTATTTTCTTATTAAATAATACTTGGGTCAGAGCGAGATGTTACAGGTGCTTCTGCTTGACTTCTTATCTGGGACCATCATCTGATTTTTTTGTCTAACTACCTAGTTTAGTAGTTTTTGTTATCATACATTAGAGATAGAGACTCCTTGATGTATACATATTCTTTTTTCTAGCACTTGTATCTATTCTTTTATGATGTAGTGGATCTTGTATGACCACTACTTTGATGTACACTTTTATGTGATATATTCATATCTGTTTCCGCCTTTTGTGATATGGACATTTTGGACTGATTTGTGTTATGCTTATTTCTATATTTTTTCCGAGGACCATATAGCCACTGTGTAGTAGCTTTGAGTTTGTATTCGATATGTCGGATTTCCTCTTGAAATGAAATGAAATGCGTGACATACCATCAGACATATTGGTACTCGCACAAAGCAATCACATGGATGGTCGCTCCTCAACAGCCTTATTCTTCGTGCTAGTCGACGGCATTACCCCGTAGTGTCCTTGGCTAGCGTGAGTATAGAGGTGAGGCATCACAGTGGTGCACCATGGTATAATTGCATTTCAAATCCATGAAATCATTTCTAAAATTCATACGACATAGTTTTTGCATTATGGACGGATGTTGCACCTTGCACCGTAGATGTTGCACCCAGGGGATATCGATTCTTCGGACAGCCATAACGGTTGACTCTTTTGGAGTTATGGGAGCCTGAACCAGTCTAAACGAAGATATCTGTGAGTTCTATGGCTTTGATATCTTTAAGCCTTCAATGCATACTTTCATACCTAAAAAACACTATCTGAGTCACTTTCAGGTCTCGGAACCTTTTTTACCATCGTTTTATTCACGTGAATTTTATGGTAAAACGGGAACTCTGTGGTTGGCCATCAATTTACCATCGCTGGATAGTGATGCACATGGTACTATTCCATTCCAAATCTTGGCACTCATTTCTAAAAGTCATACGGCGCTGTTTCGGGATTAAGGACGGATGTTGCTCCTTACACCGTAGATGTTGCTCCCAGGGGATATCGATTCTTCAAACAACCATAACTGTTGACACTTTTAGAGTTACGGAAGCTATAACCAGTCAAAACATAGGTCTCTTTGAGTTTTATGGCTTTAACAGCTTTAAACCATCAATGCATAGTTTCATACCCAAAAAAACACTATCCGATTCACTTTTATCTCTCGAAAGTTTTTTTACCATTCTTTTTCTTCACATGAATTTGATGGTAAAACGGGATCACCATGGATGGCCATCGACTTACCATCGCTGGAGAGTGATGCACCATGGTACTGTTCTGTTTCAAATCCATGCTTTCATTTCTAAAAGTCATATGGCATAATTTTCGCATTATAGACTGATGTTGCACCTTCCACCATAGATGTTTCTCCCAGGGGACATCGATTCTTCGGACATCCATAAGGGTTAACTCTTTTGGAGTTACAGGAGCCAAAACCAGTCAAAACGAAACTCTCTGTGAGTTCTACTTTGTCAGCTTTAAGCCATCAATGCATAGTTTCAGGTCTTGAAAGTTTTTTTACCCTACGTTTTCTTCACGCGAATTTTGTGGTAAAACCGAATCACCGTGGCTGAACTTCGATTTACCATCGCAGGAGAGTGATGCACCATGATACTATTCCGTTTCAAATCGATGCACTCATTTTTAAAAGTCGTACGGCGCAGTTTCGGCATTATGGACTGACTTTGCACCTTGCACCGTAGATGTTGCGCCAGGGGAAATCGATTCTTCGGACAGCCATAACAGTCGACTCTTTTGGAGTTATGGGAGCCATAATTTGTCAAAATGAATGTCTCTGTAAGTTCTACGGCCTTAATAGCTTTCATCCGTTAATGCATAGTTTCATACCCAAAAGACACTATCCGAATCACTTTATGGTCTCGGAAGTTTTTTTTACACTTCGTTTTCTACACGTGAATTTTATGGAAAAATAGGATCACCGTGGATGGCCTTCGATTTACAATTGCTGAAGAGTGGTGCACCATGGTAAAGTTCCATTTCAAATCCATGTACGCGTTTCTAAAAGTCGTACGATGCAGTTTTGGCATTATGGACGGATGTTGCACGTTGCACCGTAGATGTTGCGCCAACAGGATATCGATTCTTCGGACAGCCATAACGGTTGACTCTTTTGCAGTCACGGGAGTCTGAACCAGTCAAAATGAAGGCCTCTGTGAGTTCTATGACTTTGACATCTTTAAGCCTTCAATGCATAGCTTCATACCTCAAAAACCACTATCCGATCCACTATCAGGTCTCGGAAGTTTTTTTTTACCCTTCGTTTTCTTCACGTGAATTTTATGGTAAAACGGGATCACCATGGCTGCCATCAATTTAACATCGCCGGAGAGTGTTGCACCATGGAACTATTCCATTCCAAATCCATGCTTTCATTTCTAAAAGTCGTATGGCACTGTTCCAAGATTATGGACGGATGTTGCTCCTTGCACCGTATATGTTGCGCCCATGGGATATCGATTCTTCGGACAACCATAATGGTTGATAATTTTGGATTTACAGAAGCCCTAAACAGTCAAAACGAAGGTTTCTTTAAGTTCTACGGCTTTGACCGCTCTAAGCAAACAATGCGTAGTTTCATACCCAAAAAACACTATCCGAATCACTTTCAGGTCTCGGAAATTCTTTTTACCCTTCGTTTTCTTTATGTGAATTTAATGGTAAAACGGGACCACCGTGGTTGGCCATCGATTTACCATCACTGGAGAGTGATGCACCATGGTACTATTTTATTTCTAATCCATGCACTCGTTTCTAAAAGTCGTACGGCACAGTTTTGACATTATGGACGGATGTTGCACCTTGCACTGTAGATTTTACTCCCAAGAGATATCGATTCTTTGGATAGCCATAACGCTTGACTCTTTTGCATTACGAAAGCCAAAGCAAGTCAAAATGAAGCTCCTTGAGAGTTGTATGACTTTGTCAGTTTTAAGTCGTCAATGCACAACATCATACCCAAAAAACACTATCCGAATTACTTTTAGATCTCGGAATTTTTTTTACCCTTCGTTTTCTTCAAGTGAATTTTGTGGTAAAAAGGGATCAGCGTGGCTGACCTTCGATTTACTATCGCTATAGAGTTATGCAAGACGTTTCTATTCTGTTTCAAATCTATGCACTCATTTCTAAAAGTTGTACAGCGCAGTTTTGGCATTATGGACGGATGTTGCACCTTGCACCATAGAGTTGCACCCAAGGGATGTCGATTCTTCGTATAGCCAAAACAGTTGACTCTTTTGGTGTTACAGCAGCCATAACCAGTCAAAATAAAGGTCCTTGTGAGTTCTACAGCTTTGATAGATTTAAGCCATCACTACATAGTTTCATACCCAAAAAAACACTATGCGAACCATTTTCAGGTCTCAGAAGTTTTTTTACCCATCATTTTCTTCACATGAATTTTATGGTAAAACGGGATCACCGTGGTTGGCCTTCGATTTATCATTGCTGGAGAGTGGTGCATCAAGGTACTGTTCTGTTTCAAATCTATGCACTCATTTCTAAAAGTCGTACGGCGCAGTTTCGGCATTATGAACAGATGTTGGACATTGCACCATAGATGTTGTGCCCAGGGATATCGATTCGTCGGACAACCATACTGGTTGACTCTTTTGGATTTACGGAAGCCATAACCAGTCAAAATGAAGATCTCTGAGAGTTCTACAATTTTGACTACTTTAAGCCATCAATGCATAGTTTCAAACCCAAAAAAACACAATCCGAATCGTTTTCAGGTCTCGAAAGTTTTCGTTAACCTTCGTTTTCTTCACGTGAATTTTATGGTAAAACGGGATCACTCTGGGTGGCCATCGATTTACCATTGCTGGAGAGTGATGCACGATGGTACTGTTTTATTTCAAATCCATGCACCCATTTCTAAAAGAGGTACGTCGCAGTTTTGGCATTATGGACGGATATAGCATCTTGTACCATAAATGTTGGCCCTAGGGGATTTCGATTCTTTGAATAGCCATAACGGTTGACTCTTTGGGAGTTACAAGAGACAAAACCAGTCAAAAAGAAACCCTCTGTAATTTCTACGACTTTATCAGCTTTAAGTCATCAATGCATAGTTTCAAACCCAAAAAAACACTATCGGAATCACTTTCTGGTCTCGAATAGTTTATTACCCTTCGTTTTCTTCACGTGAATTTTATGGTAAAATGGGATCACCACGGCTTGCCTTTGATTTACGATCGCTGAAGAGTGGTGCACCATAGTACAGTTCCATTTCAAATACATGCACTCATTTTTAAAAGTCGTACGGTGCAGTTTCGGCAATATGGATGGACCTTGCACCTTGCACCCAGAGGATATTGATTCTTTGAACAGCCATAACAGTTGACTCTTTTGGAGTTACGAGAGCATGAACCCGTAAAAACGAAGGTCTTTGTGAGTTCTACGGCTTTGACTGCTTCAAGCCGTCAATGCATAGTTTCATACCCAAAAAAAACACTATCTGAATCACTTTCGGGTCCTGGAAGTTTTATTACCATTTGTTTTCTTCACGTGAATTTTCTGGCAAAACGGGATCACCATTGCTGTCCATCGATTTACCATCACTGGAGAGTAATGCACCATGGTACTATTCCATTTCAAATCCATGCACCCATTTCTAAAAGTCATGCAGCGCAGTTTCGGCATTATGGACGGATGTTGCATCTTGCACCGTAGATGTTGCACCCAACGAATATCGACTCTTCGGACAACAATAACGACCGACTCTTTTGGAGTTACAAAAGCCATAACTAGTCAAAACAAAGGCCTATGTGAATTCTACGATTTTGATGGCTTTGAGCCATAAATCCATAGTTTAATTTTCAAAAAAACACTATCTAAATCACTTTTTCGGAAGTTTCTTTTACCCTTCGTTTTCTTCACGTGAATTTTATGGTAAATGGGATCACCGTGGCTGGCCATCGGTTTACCATCGCTGGAGAGTGATGCACTATGGTAATATTCTATTAAAAATCCATGCACTCATTTCTAAAAGTCCTACGGCACTGTTTCGGCATTATGGACGGATGTTGCACCTTGCAACGTATTTGTTGCGCCTAGGGGACATTTATTCTTCGAACGGCCAAAATGGTTGACTTTTTTGGATTTACGGAAGCCATAACCAGTCAAAACGAAGGTCTCTGTGAGTTCTATGGCTTTGATAGCTTTGAGCCATTAATGCATAGTTCCATACCCGAAAAAACACTATTCGAATCACTTTCTGGTCTTGGAAGTTTCTTTTTACTCTTCGTTTTCTTCACGTTAATTTTATGGTTAAACGAGATCACCGTAGCTGATCTTTGATTTACCCTCGCTGGAGAGTGACGCACCATGGTACTATTCCGTTTCAAATCCATGCACTCATTTTTAAAAGTCGTACGGTGCAGTTTCGACATTATAGACGGATGTTGCACCTTGCACCGTTGCACCTAGGGATATCGATTCTTCGGACGTCCATAACGATTGACTCTTTTGGAGTTATGTGAGCCATTACTAGTCAAAACGAAGGTCTATGTTAGTTCTACGGCTTTGATGGCTTTAATCTGTCAATGCATAGTTTCATACCCAAAAAACACCATTCGAACCACATTTAGGTCATAGAATTTTTTTTACCCTTCGTTTTCTTCACATGGATTTTATGGTAAAACAGGATCAACGTGGCTGGCCTTCGATATACCATCGTTGAAGTGGTGCACCATGGTATAGATCCATTTAAAATCCATGCACTCATTTCTAAAAGTCGTACGGCATAGTTTCGGCATTATTGATGGATGTTGCACCTTGCACCGTAGATGTTGCGTCCAAGGGATATCGATTATTCGGACAACCATAACGGTTGACTCTTTTGGAGTTACAGGAGCCATAACCAGTCAAAATGAAGGTCTCCGTGAGTTCTACGGCTTTGATAGCTTTAAGCCTGCAATGCACAGTTTCATACCCAAAAAAAACTATCCGAATCACTTTCAGGTCTCGGAAGTTTTTTTTACCCTTCATTTTCTTCACGAGAATTTTATGGTAAAACGGGATCACCGTGGCTGGCATTCGATTTACCATCGCTGGAGAGTGATGTACCATGATACTATTCCATTTGAAATCCATGCACTCATTTATAAAAGTCGTACGACGCAGTTTCAGCACTTTAGACGGATGTTGCACCTTGCACCGTAAATGTTGCTCCAAAGGGATATCGATTCTTCCGTCAGCCATAACGGTTGACTCTTTTGGAGTTATGGGAGAATTAACTAGTCAAAAAGATGATCTTTGTGAGTTCTACTGCTTTGATGCTTTGAGTAATGAATAGTTTCATACACAAAAAAAGCTATCCGAATCACTTTCAGGTCTCGTTAGTTTTTTTAACCCTTCGTTTTTTTCACGTGAATTTTATGGTAAAACGGGATCACCTTGGTTGGCCATCGATTTACCATCGCTGAAGAGTGATGCACCATGGCACTATTCCGTTTCAAATCCATACACTCATATCTAAAAGTCGTACGGTGCAGTTTTGGCATTATGGACGGATGTTGCGTCTTGCACCGTCGATGTTGCGCCCATGGGATATCGATTCTTAAGGTAGCCATAATGGTTGACTCTTTTGGAGTTACAGGAGCCATAACCAGTCGAAATGAAGGTCTTTGTAAGTTCTACGACTTTGACTGCTTTAAGCCATCCATGCGTAGTTTCATAACAAAAAAACACTATACGAATCACTTTTAGATCTCGAAAGCTTTTTTACCCTTCTTTTTTTTCATGTAAATTTTATGATAAAACGGGTTCATTGTGGATGGCCTTAGATTATCTATTGCTGGAGAGTGATGTACCATGGTACTATTCCATTTCAAATCCATGCACTCATTTATAAAATTCGTACGGAGCAGTTTCGGCATTATGGACGGATGTTGCACCTTGCATCGTAGATGTTGCTCCCAGGGGATATCGATTCTTTGGACAACCATATCGGTTAACCCTTTTGGAGTTAAGCGAGCCAAACTAGTCAAAACAAAGGTCTCTATGAGTTCTACAGATTTGATGGCTTTAAGCCATCAATGCATAGTTTCATACCCTAAAATACACTATCCGATTCACTTTCAGATCTCAGAAGTTTTTTACCCTTCGTTTTCTTCATGGGAATTTTATGGTAAAATAGGATCACCGTGGCGGCCATCGATTTACCATCGCTGGTGAGTAATGCACTATGATACTATTACGTTTAAAATCCATGCACTCATTTAATAAAGCTGTACGCTGCAGTTTCGGCATTATGGACAGATGTTGCACCTTGCACCGTAAATGTTGCGCCTAGGAGATATCGATTCTTCGGATAGCCATAACGGTTGACTTTTTCGGAGATCCGAGAGCCATAACTAGTCAGAATGAAGGTCTCTGTGAGTTCTACGGCTTTGATAGCTTTAAGCCGTCAATGCATAGTTTTATACCCAAAAAAACACTATCCTAATCACTTTCAGGTCTCGAAAGTTTTTTTACGCTTCGTTTTCTTCACGTGAATTTTATTGTAAAACGGGATCACCATGTATGGCTTTTGATTTACCATTGCCGAAGAGTGATGCACCATGGTACTACTCTGTTTCAAATTTATGCTCTCATTTCTAAAAGTCGTACGGCGCAGTTTTAGCATTATGGACGGATGTTGCACCTTGCACCGTGCACCCAGTGGATATCGATTCTTCGAGCATCCATACCGATTGACTCTTTTAGAGGTACGTGAGCCATAACCTATCCAAATGAAGGTCTCTATGAGTTTTACGGCCTTGACAGTTTTAAGCCGTCAATGCATAGTTTCATAACCAAAAAAAGGCTATTCCAATCACTTTCATGTCACGGACGTTTTTTTTTACCTTCGTTTTCTTCACGTGAATTTTATGATAAAACGAGGTCACCGTGGCTAGCCTTAGATTTACCATCGCTGGAGAGTGATGCACCATGGTACTATTCAGTTTCAAATCCATGCACTCATTTCTACAAGTCATACAGCGCAGTTTCGGCAATATGGATGGATGTTGCATCTTGCACCATGGATGTTGCGCCCAGGGGATATCAATTCTTCGGACTGCCATAACGGTTGACACTTTTGGAGTTAAGGGAGCCATGACCAGTTAAAACGAAGGTCTCTATGAGTTCTACGGCTTTAACTGCTTTTAGCTGTCAATGCATAGTTTCATACCCAAAAAACAATGTCTGTATCACTTTCAGGTCTCGGAAGTTTTTTTACCCTTCATTTCTCCACGTGGATTTTATGATAAAACGAGATCACCATGGCTGGCCTTCAATTTAACATCGTTGGAGAGTGGCGAACCATTGTACAATTCCATTTCAATTCCACGCACTCATTTCTAAAAGTCGTACGGCGTAGTTTCGGCATTATGCATGGATGTTGCACCTTGCATCATAGATGTTGCTCCCAAGGGATATCGGTTCTTCAGACAGCCATAACGGTTGACTCTTTTGGAGTTACGGGAGTCATAACCAGTCAAAATGAAGGTCTCTCTGAGTTCTACAGCTTTGACAGCTTTAAGCCTTCAATGCATAGTTTTATACCCAAAAATCACTCTCTGAATCACTTTCGGGTCTCAAAAGTATTTTTTTACCCTTCGTTTTCTTCACGTGAATTTTATGGCATAACGGGATCACCGTTTAAAATTCATGCACTCATTTCTAAAAGTCGTATGGCGCAGATTTAGCATTATGGATGGATGTTGCACCTTGCACCATAGATGTTGCGCTCTAGGGATATCGATTTTTCGGACAGCCATAACGGTTGACTCTTTTGGAATTACAGGAGCCATAGCCAGTCAAAACGAAGCTCTTTGTAAGATCTACAGCTTTAAACCGTCAATGCATAGTTTCATACCCAAAAAACACTATCCGAATCACTTTCAGGTCTCGAAAGTTTTTTTAACCTTCATTTTCTTCACGTGAATTTTATGGTAAAACTCGATCACCGTGGATGGCCTTCGATTTACCATCACTAGAGAGTGATGCACCCTAGTGCCATTCCATTTCAAATCCATGCACTAATTTCTAAAAGTCGTACGGCGCAGTTTCGTATGGATGGATGTTGCATCTTGCACCGTAGATGTTGCGCCCAGGGGATATCGATTATTCCGACAGCCTTTTGGAGTTACGGGAGCCATAACCGGTCAAAACGTAGCTCTTTGTGAGATTTATGGCTTTGACAACTTTAAGCCGTCAATGCATAGTTCCATACCCAAAAGAACACCATCCGGATCACTTTCACGTCTCCGAATTTTTTTACCTTTCGTTTTCTTCACGTGAATTTTATGGTAAAACGGGATCACCGTGGTTGGCCTTCGATTTACCATCGCTGTAGAGTGTTACACCATGGTACAGTTCCATTTCAAATCCATGCACTCGTTTCTAACAGCCATACGATGCAGTTTCGGCATTATGGATGGGTGTTGCACCATGCATCGTAGATGTTATGCCCAGGGGATATTGATTCTTCGTACAGCCATAATGGTTGATTCTTTTGGAATTAGGGGAGCCATAACCAGTCAAAACGAATATCTCTATGAGTTCTACGACTTTAAAGCGTTAAGCCTTCAACGCATAGTTTCATACCCAAAAACAACTATCTGAATCACTTTTAGGTCTTGGAAGTTTTTTTACCCTTCGTATTCTTCACATGAATTTTATGGTAAAAAGGGATCACCGTGGATGGCCTTCGATTTACCATCGCTGGAGAGTGATGTACCACCTTACTATTCTCTTTCAAATCCATGCACTCTTTTTTAAATGTCAAACGGTGCTGTTTCAGCATTATGGGCGATTGTTGCACCTTGCACTGTAGATGTTGCTCCCAGAAGATATCAATTTTTCGGACAGCCGTAACGGTTGATTCTTTGGGAGTTACGGGAGTCATAACCAGTCAAAACGAAGCTCTCTATGAGATCTATGGCTTTGACTTCTTTAAGCCGTCAATGCATTGTTTTATACCCAAAAAACACTACCTGAATCAATTTTAAGTCTTAGAAGTTTTTTTTACCCTTCGTTTTCTTCACGTGAATTTTATGGTAAAACGGGATCACCGTGGCTGGCCTTCGATCTACCATCGCTGGAGAGTGGTGTAGCATTGTACAGTTCCATTTCAACTCCATGCACTCATTTCTAAAAGTGGTACGGCGCAGTTTCGGCATTATGGATGGAAGTTGCACCTTTTTCCATAGATGTTGCGCCCAGGAGATATCCATTCTTCGGACAGCCATAACGGTTGAATCTTTTGGAGTTACGGGAGCCATAACCAGTAAAAATGAAGATCTCTTTGAGTTCCACGGATTTGATAGCTTTAAGACTTCAATGCATAGTTTCACACCCAAAAAACACTCTCAAGATCACTTTCAGGTCTCGGAAGTTTTTTTTTACCCTTCGTTTTCTTCAAGTTAATTTTATGGTCAAAGGAGATCACCATGACTGGCCTTCGATTTACCATTGCTGGAGAATGATGCACCATAGTACTATTTCATTTCAAATCCATGCACTCACTTATAAAAGTTGTACGGCGCAGTTTCGGCACTATGGATGGATGTTGCAACTTGCAACGTAGATGTTGCGTCCAGGGGATATCGATTCTTCGGACAACCATAACGGTTGACTCTTTTGTAGCATGGGAGCCATAACCAGTCAATACGAACTCTCTGTGAAATCTATGGCGTCGACATCTTTAAGCCATCAATGCACAGTTTCATACCCAAAAATACACCATCTGAATCACTTTCATGTGTTAGAAGTTTTTTATCCTTCGTTTTCTTCAAGTGAATTTTAGGGTAAAGCGGGATCACCGTGGCTAGCCATCGATTTACCACTGCTAAAAAGTGGTGTAGCATGGCACAGCTCCATTTCAAATCCATGTTCTTATTTCTAACAGTCG